>CM075296.1:59903-2811361 GCA_037672795.1 Lagerstroemia speciosa
ATCAGGCTGAAAAGGAGAGGAGAGCCGCCGGTAAATGCTACGGAGGCTAAAAGCAGCGTATCCATCAGAGCTCACAAGTTCTCTGAGCGCAGAGAGAGGGGAGAGAGAGAGAGGGAGAGATTGATTTTTACCCGAAAGGGAAAATCCTCCTAGGGGGAGAAGCAGGGAATACGCCACGGGGAGGCTTTGAGTGAAGGTGGCTGGCCGATATAAATAGCAGGAAAAAGTGGCGTTGATGCTGCATCTGCCATTCCTTGTGTTGTGGCAACGGCGTCGTCTCGTCTCACCCAATGCCAATCCTATTCCTGTTCATCTAAAAACAAATTACTTTGTGTTACGGGAAATGGGTAAAAATAAAACAAAATTTATCTTTGGTAGAAGGGAGTCGTAGGTAGTACTAATGTTTAAAAGTATTTAATTAACAAACACTTGTACAAATTTACTATCAAATATCTATATATTACAGAACTATCAGTGATTGTCAATTTTTAGCTATATTTTTGTTATTTGATTTCCGCATTATGATGTGTATTTTTTGAATGTTAATTAAATGTGTTATGAGAAGATATTATGAAAGTGACTGCGGAATTATGAAATGTAATGCCAGACAAAAGAGGGCATGCGTGCGAGAGAATTCAACCTAGAGACAGGAAACTTCTCACGGATTTCCACTTGTGATGTCATAGGAAGGGACAATCACGTGTCCATTCCTTATTTAATGTTTTGTTGATTAAATAATTCTTAATTAATTTCAATGACCCAAATGTCATTGGGGGATGACAATTAGTAAGTTAAGCTTGGCTGTTGGTTGGGATTGGGTAATACAATAATCGGTGAATAAGATATGGGGGTGGAGGGTCGGCACATTTGTCTTTGACCAGAGCGTTATGGCTTCCAGAGACAGGCTGACCCATTCTTTTCTCGCACATGTCCCTTTTCGTCAGAGCTGGCATCCCCCTCATAAAACAAACAAAAACCTTAATTTGACTTTTCAAGCAAAGTCATATTAGGTGTTTTTTTTTTTTTAAAATTCATAACTGATATCTCAATGCATAAAAGTGTTTCGTACGATTATATCATAGAACAGTGATTACCGAGCAATATAATTTAATAAAATAATGTTATTTTAATTTTTTTTGTAAAACTTTAAATAATTAATTTTATTATATAAATATTATCATATCATATACACATGTCACTTGCATGACTTTTCCTTATTAGCGGGGATTTATAAGTCATCAAACAGTCCT
The DNA here is from genome assembly GCA_037672795.1 of Lagerstroemia speciosa. NCBI lineage: Eukaryota > Viridiplantae > Streptophyta > Magnoliopsida > Myrtales > Lythraceae > Lagerstroemia > Lagerstroemia speciosa. The sequence continues at coordinate 61,154 of CM075296.1, forward strand.
TCCCCTCTTCGTAAATACTTCAAAATTATCAAAGGATTAGAGAAGTTACTTGGATGATCATCCCCCTTTTTATCATTTTTTTTTTCCAAATAAGAGAGGGGGTGGGGTGGGTGGGGTGTGGTGCTGTCGTTGTCCATTTAATTATTGGGTCATGGAGAGACTCTGCACATGTAATACTGTTATGCAAATGTGTTAGTATGATCCTCGGCCTTGGGGCCTTTGTTTGTTTGCCTGCCTGTTTTACAAATAATCAGCAATCAGAACAGGTCCACCGCCCCTTGTCTCCTGCATGGTGTTGGTGTTTCGTAGGATTGATGTTCCCTTTCAACAAACTCTCGTAATGAAATTGATGGCAAGCATAAAAATAAAAATGCATTATTATGTTGCAAAGTATACTTGTACTCGAGTCTACCAAGTATTATGTTTTCCTTTATTTTTTTTCTTTAATGATTGACGAACTATTATTAAATATTGTCGTTTCATAAACAACCTCTCCATGGAAGACACCAATAATACAAATGGCATATCTGCTCTGGTCTGATATAATTCATTCTAAAAATATACAGTGCGATTTAAATTAAAAAAAAAAAAAAGAGAGAGAGAAGAGAGGTGCTGTTGAGCGACACATGTCAAACCCCTTAATAGAAGAACAGATCATGTTGCTCCGGACAAGTACAAATGGCAAATTTCAACAATTAAACGTGCTGGTCGTAGATTTATCTATTTTTCTTTAAATGTGGATTTATTTATTAAAAAAAAAGGACAGATATTTTTCTCATCTCATGTCATTTTAAACGGACTGGAGTTAACGGGGTGGACGCGTCCCAACGGAGGCAAGAACGTGCAAGGAAGGCTTCACAGCGTGGTTCCCACAAAGAAGAGGCGTGGCCACATCCTCTTTCGCCTCTTCACGGGGACGGGACGGATGGTGATGCTGATGGGGACTGAGTCTGAGTCGCGATCAAGCTCAGGGTGGTGGGTGGGTGGGTATCATCACATTCAGCTCCTCCAAGAAACCGGAAATTACGTGCACCACATTCCCCTAGCTCCATCGATTTGAGGTAGTTGGCATTATGTGATTTCTCATTTATGGTGTTCTCCAATAATCTCTAGGGAAACTTAGGCTAGTACTGTGGTAGGGATGGATCTCCACTATCGATTTTGAGTTTATTTTTTTAGGGACAGTTTCTTCCTAGTCTTCTTCTTCTAATTTATTTGACTATTTTAGCAGGCGGGCCGGGTTTGAATGGGCTGCGATCACCAAATGTCAGAATGGGCCATCCCATTTGAGACCCACAGTTTGATAAAATACTCCAAATCAAAATGGCAGAATCACAGTTTGAAATATCATTTCATTTCTATTTTCTAATCAAAAAGCATGCACTTTGGCAAATCATTTTCAAAGCAAGAATAAAAATTTCCCGGTTTTGTTTCTGTGTGTGTCTCCGTGCAAATCTAATAATATGATATATAAACACAGATGAATCTACCCAGAAGCCAAATTCATCAGTTGGAAAGTGAATGTCAGAGCAGCTCGTGAATGATAGTATTTGCTGGTCAAACATTGAAGCATGGATTGAATTGAAGCCAGATCATCGGGCAGAAGGAGCAGAAAGTAAGCACCATGAGCACCCAATCTTATTCATTCTTTGGCTTGCAAGTCTGCTCAAAGGAGGATCAGATCAGGAGGAGGAGGAGACTTCTGCGCTTCACTTGCAGGCTACTAAAGAAATATGGGCTGCTTTACATGCACCAAGTTCATGGTGCCTGCGATGTCTCCTTCATTCACCATCTCCATCGCTTCGGCATGCAAACATCATCTCTAGTCTCTCTCTGTAACTCGGTTGGAAAATTCAGAGCCAGTCGAAGGCCCAATGAAGTTGCGTGTTCAACGTCAACACTTCCCCAATTTCTACTCGTAATAATCAACATAGACGGAACGCCAATGAAATAAAAGAGAAACTGATACAAGAGGCATACATAATTCCCACTTCTAGTTCGTTACTCTATTTTTTTCCCCTTAATATTCAAATCAAAATTTTCCCTATGCCAGTCAAAGATTTGATTTTTGTTACCTCTGACGTCTTCTTCGCGCTCTCTCTATAACCACGTGGCGTTGAAACCTGTGAAGCTGCACGGGCGCGACTATTCTCTGCAATTGAGACGTACCAGACGCAAGCTTCGTTTTAGCCTCCACCGGAGACTCGGACCTTTCATAGATTACGAGCTGATCCTCGGAACTGTGACGTGACAATGTTGTGCTAGAGCTGGGAGCTAGAGTCTCCGGCCGTTCTCTCAAGGAGGAGGACAAATAGGAGGGAACTATGGCACCCGCCAGCGAGGTTTCCGGGCGTGGACGAGGAGGTGCTGAACCTCCTGGAATTGAACATGGACCAGGTGCCGGCGAGGAGGCGCGCTCGTGAAGCATTTAAGGATATCCAGCTAGGAATCGACCATATTCTCTTCAAGGTACGTATAGGCTGTTGACGAAAATCTTTTTTTTGGCAAAGACTCTTTCTTGTCAGCTCCGTGGCTTTCTAGGATTAATTGGCCGGGTCGTCTTTAATGGCGCTGTTTCATGTTTGACTTGCCCCCTTCTTTTTCTCGGTATGTTTGAATTGGTTAATATATTCGTGTGACGTGTCGGTTTGTTGGTTGGATTTGAGCTCCCAAAGCAAAAGTAATGACTGCACATCGATTGGATTAAGCACATAGCTGTAGGTCGACTTGATTCTCAAGGCATAATCTCCTGCTTGTTGGGAGTCATGAGTTGTTGAGCCTTATTGATTCCTCAGTACTTGAAAAGCTAAAAGCAAACTGAACTGAACTGAGTGGCCGGAAGAATATGGTACATCTGTGACCCCTGTTTTGTTTAAGTTTCTCTCTTTTTCTTTTTGGATTAAATGATCAAAACCTACTAAGATAGAGAGTTTTTCTCCAAATTTTTGTTTGCTGTCTTTTACTTCCATATTAAAACCTTCCAAAAACTGTCCCTCGATGGTCTGGATTGGTCCCATAGCAGGTACTGTCGGGATGTTTTCGCATGCTTAATAGTTCCCTAGTGCTTTTCTCTTCTTCTTCCTCTTTTCTTCTTTTTTGGTTCAGTCACTAGTTCATCAATGTTTGCTTCACTCTTATCATCTCTCGGAAAAATATGTAGCTAGCCTTGAAACTCTGTTCACCTTCGCCCTTTTTGTGGCGCTCATTCTATGCAGTCCCCAGTTTCCTGCACGTCTCAGGGCCACCTTTGGCATATGTTTTCCCCTCATATTATTCTCTCTCTACTTTCCATGGAATTTTTCAGGTTACATCTCCGAATCTTAATTCTACAAGTCCTTAGGTTCGCTTTTAAGTGTAGTAGTTCTTCCAGTACAGGCATCTCTACATTCTTTTCGTTTCCCCGTCATTAGTTTTAACTGATGAGGTACTCCAAGTGGTACTGCACATTTCTACCGGTTGCTAGTACCCTGTCATCAACTATGTTTACTGAGTAGCTGCGGCTGATTTTGTTTCTATCTTTGTTGCAGTCCCCATGCGATGGATTGAAGATGACTGAGGTTGGTAGTTAACTATATATCTTGCTTTCTGGAGTTTATTGCATTAACTGATCTTGCAATTTTGCTGGAGGATTGGATAGAAAAAAATTCTGAAGAGCTGCGTATTTCCAGAACCGCACCCTCAGTGATGGCAAGTAAACTATTTCATGTAGATGTGAACTTTGCCACGGGAAGAAACAGCAGGGATTTCATCAGTAATGAATCATCTGCTATATTCTATAATGCTATCCACCGATGCTGTCTTCATGACAATCCTTCAACTTACTACTTTCTTTCCTCTCTCTCTAATAAAAATCTAGGAGTAGAAACCTGGAAGATGGATTGGTCCATGCCTTCTACATGGTCTGTTGAGGGGCCTTCTTTCATCCTTTTTCTAAATTCTGCAACTAAACGATACAGCTGATGTTATATTTATTCTGGACTGGTCAATATCTGCCAATGTCATAAATGTTTTGATTGGGTTTCTCTAAGTGATTGGCTTAGAGATTTGTTATGCACATTCACGTTGCAATACACCATTTGGTTTGGTAATCCAGGCATATGAAGTCAACTCTAGAGGATTGGAGATTTTCACAAAAAGTTGGCTTCCACATTCCTCAAGCCCCAAAGCTGTCATCTGCTATTGCCATGGATATGGGGACACTTGTACTTTTTTCTTCGAAGGCATGTCCATGGCCCCACTAGGAATCAATTTGTTTGTCTGATCCAATGACTGTTTTATATAATGCAACTATCTCGTCCCATCACATGTAGGAATTGCAAGGAAGTTGGCAAAATCTGGTTATGGTGTTTTTGCAATGGATTACCCTGGATTTGGTCTTTCAGAAGGTCTTCATGGCTACATCCCTAGCTTTGACGCTATTGTTGATGATGTCATAAAGTTTTTCTCCAAAGTTAAAGGTATATATATCTAGCATTAGATTTCCATAATCCGAGAATATTGTTCTCTGGTTCTCATTATAAATGAAAACTAGGTTAATCTCACCTGTTAATCGGATAACTAGAAAAGAGCTGGTTTCTTTTAGAGTTCTACTTTTTGTTAGTACTTATGGGAGAACTGTTAATTGCGGTTTTATTTCATTGAGACCTCGGGCTAGGAGCTAAATAGTGATAGATTAGTATAAAACTTGATGACATTCATTTGAATCTAGAACTTTAAGAAGTCTCACTGGAAAAATGATTGTTGAAAAGCATCTCATCCCTACTTTGTGGCATATGGCAGAGAGGGGACCTGTTTGCTTTTGCCTATGTGAAGAGATTTATCACTTTTATTGAAATGAATTTTTTTCCATGTTTTCCTGCAACTGCACTACTTTTATTTTCAGTTTTGGAAGGAAGTCTAAACAGAATTTTTTTACCAATTTGCAAGATAATGTTTGAACATATTAGTGACAATGCCAACATGAGTAGCTTTAACAGCTGCTTTGTGCAGGCAATCCTGAGTATCTTTCAGTCCCGAGCTTCCTCTTTGGGCAGTCAATGGGTGGAGCTGTTGCTCTTAAGGTGCACTTAAAGCAACCTAAAGGCTGGGATGGGGCCATCCTTGTCGCTCCAATGTGCAAAGTATTACTTCTTCAGGATGTCAGAGATATTCTTGATCTTTCTCGCTATGCAAAAATCAGTAAATGGCTGACTTTCACTTCAAATCTTCCAGATTGCAGATGACATGGTACCGCCCTGGATTCTCACACAGCTCCTGATTGGTCTATCCAAATTTTTTCCAAGGCAGAAGTTAGTTCCGCAGAGTGATTTGGTAGAAGCAGCATTTAGAGAACCAAAGAAGAGAGAGCAGGTTTGTTGCTTTATCGTGTGATGCAAAAAGTTATATGTCTAAGATCATGTGCTATCGTTCTTAATATCTAACACTGAGAAGTGAGTTCTGATCTTGCAATGAGCTGAAATATACAATTTCCTGATTGCAGGCTGGCTATAATGTTATAGCATATAGAGATAAGCCCCGATTGCAGACTGCTGTGGAGTTGCTGCGGACAACTGAAGAGATAGAATGCCGACTGAAAGAGGTACTTGAACTCTATGAGTCCTCCTTTATTTTCTTTAAATTTTTCTCTCTTTTCATTTGGATTTGGTTCCATTTGTGAGCAAGCTAGTTAACAGAATTGGTGTACTGCTCTGCTGCATATTTGCTGTAGCTTGAGTTTAAACAAAGGCATATTGCCCAGTAATCCTGCATATTATAGGAGTGACTCAGTAACGCAACCATGCCGTTGCAGGTCTCTGTTCCATTGCTGATTTTGCATGGGGAGGCCGATAAGGTGACCGATCCATCAGTGAGCAAGGTGTTGTACGAGAAGGCCAACTCTTCGGGCAAGAAGCTCATCCTCTACCCCGAGGCATATCATTCTCTTCTCGAGGGAGAGACCGATGAACTGATTCTTCGGGTTTTTGACGATATTTTCTCGTGGCTCGAAGACCACATCTCAAAAGCGCCAACTTAATAAAGACATATAGAGTGCTGATTATTTTTATCTATCTTGTATAAAATCAAGGGCTTCATTTCTGGTTCTGAATATAATTAAAGAGCCATTACTAATCGACAGCAAACATTAATAATCTGTTCAAGTTTCTATTTTTAGGGGGAGTCGATTCTAGACTTCTAGTCCCACTCCCGCATTGCTGTTTTTCTTTTATTAAATTTTCCTCTTCTTCTTCTTCTTGTTGTTTTTTACATTTTTTCTCCTGCAGTTCTTACTCGCGGACATACTCGTCTATCTTTAACTCTTGCAATCCTTCATTTCTGCTTTGACACGGTTCAAGCCCGTTTTAATGACAATGAACCATGTAGCACTTGCCCGACAGAATCTGCACTCTACTGACGGATGTCGTGGCTTTCTGGCACAATCACGCGAGAATCAGAAAGCTTGAAATTTTACAGAACCTCACAGCGAAGACAAGCCGGTTTTGGAACGACGACTTGCACAAGGTAATAGTCGCAGGGCTCAAACATATACATCAGGCTGCACCATCTTTTATTCCCACTGGGATTTATCCATCTCTCTTATTCTCCTTACTTGTACAATGCAAGAACAGGAAAAAGAGCCACTTAAAAGGTAGTACAAGTATAAAGGCGTACAGGGAAGACAACACATACGGATACAAAGGAGCCCGTTCATTATTCACTCAACTTGGGAGCCGAGATTTCCCAGGCCTATCTCTATACCTAAAATACAATTCACAAAGGCTCAAAAAGCCTGCTGTTCACTCCCGCTCTATGTACTTGCAACTCCGTCACCGACATTAAGTTGATCTCTGTGTTTGCTGGTACAAATAGGACGTCCCCTTCATTCAATGGCTCTCCCTTCGGAGAAGACCCTTCGCTGATATTCCCACTGCCGACTGTGACCAGTATAATGGAAGGACCCAGGACAGCAGGTAACACAGTCGATGTCTCCCTCGGAAGGAAACATGAGTCGATCTCAAACTCATCAAAAGGGGGAATGTACCTCTTTACGTATGAATTCAAGGAGACCCCTCGAAGGATTTCGGGCAAGCCCTGCAGGCCATGACAAATGAACCATTTATGCGATCAGATATTGTGTGGTTGAGGATCTACCAGAATAATTCAGAAGACCAGATGAATTGTCTGATCCGACTATGAACTCAATCACTGGCCAATAGGGGGAAAAGATTCTCTCACTTCTTGCCATTGTTGGTCTATTTTTTTAATAAAATCTATATTGAGTTTACAATTTTAAATGATCACTCTAATGTTATTAGTGCATCCAATTAGACTCATGAGTTGTGACAGTGTCAAATGCCTTGTCTGACAATCTCAAAACTATGATTCACAGAAAAGCAGATGATGTGCAACCGTGACCAGTAAATCAGCTCAGAAAAGACCAAGCAAGAGATCCATTATGCTGAATGTGAAGGTTCATAAAGAATGTTCAGCAAGTGTCTTTACCTGCTTGTAAGTAAGCATGGAACACAGAGTCTGGACATCCCGATGTTTGGGAGTCAGACCAGCTCGTACGACATTGTCTGATGTAGCCATGCATTCAATGCACTCACCAGATAAGTAAGCATGGGGTTCATTTGCTCCAAGATACAGAGCTTCCCCTGGACTCAACTTCACGTAGTTGAAAAAGAACGCAGAAATTACGCCCACATCAGCTGGGTATTGCTTCTCTAACCGCAGCACCAACTGTTCTTTGTCAGTCAATTCTCTTGCCTGGCATGACGACAGGAAAATCAGAGACATGTTTGGAGATCACAACTGGTTGTGAATTGCTGAGACACAGTCTGAAGCACATTTTCTATTTCCAATTTAACGATAACTACCTATGCACATTTCGCACAACTGCGTGCAAATGATTTTATTCTTTTCCTAATTTTACTGGAAAAATGCATCATGTAAGAAAGAAAATCATTGCATCATTAGTACTTTCTTCTAGGAGTCAAGTTCATTCATAATCCTTTAAGTCAGATCATCTTATAGTGCCTGGCTCAGGACAGAGAATGCGCGACTAAATGGCTCCACAGAACAGACCTATGTGGACAATTAGTAACCAATTCATCAGCAGTAGAGAAATAACAAATGGTTTATAAAGCTATAACCTCCAGAAATTCCTAGCACATTAGAAAATAATTACATGTCTGACGAGAATAGAAGAAAACCGCATGAAATCCTTGCAACCTTTTCTAATTACCTGGCTTTGCAACTCCAAGCGACTTTTCAACTTCAGAACCACCTCAGCAACTCGATCCTTCTTAGCTGACATGAGTTGGGTGAAAATTGACTGCAAGATAGACTTGGCTTTCCTGCTCTCACCTTCCTCATTTATACTTGAGAACTGTTCTGCATCTGCAGCTCCAACCAGTTCCACTATCTCAGGAACATGGCGCAACACCTCTTTAAGTTCCTGCAATCCACATAAATTGAAGCGAGTTACTGCTACAGGAATGTGAGTCACATCCAAGACATGCAGCATGCTAAACTCGAGATCCACTATTATCTTCACATAGCCGCACACTTGAAAAGAATACCTGTATCAGCTGTGCAATCCTAATGAGATATCAAACTACTAAATAAACAGTTTTGACTATAACTTCTCACCACCAAACTTAAGAGACACTGCATGATCAAGAGTTTGGTCAAAGACCACATCTCTCTCTTGGGCTTGGCAAAAGGAACGAAAGTATAAAGCAGGGATGCCATCTTGTTGACAGCGGTGTGATAAAATTACATGATTGAAATTCTCTCTTTTCCCACAAGTCAAACAAGATAGCATTATAAACACTAAAATTTCCCCCAGACTCCCATTCAACCATTAGGGATAAGGTCAATCTCATGCATGAATTAGTCAGGCTGGGAGAAGATAGAACTTCCAACAAAAACTTAGTATTGACATTCTTTTGCATAGTCTGATTTCCTACACAAGCCAGGCATGCGCAATTGGCCAAATATTATATAAGCTTAGCAGCATCCTTTCATCTAATGAACCAATAAGTTCGCAATAAAAGGGCAACGGCGGATAATTTTAGTTGAAGAAGAAGAATGTGAACCTTACAAACAAAAGCAAAAGGCCAAAACTTCAGCAACTATACCTTGGTGCTAACAAATCCACAAAGGGCCTCGAACTCTGTGATTGCCAAGGCCATCTCGGGCTTGTGATTATCGTCCTTGTAAAGATTAGGATATGCACTGTGCAATTTCCTCGCCAATTCCTTATCCGGGTGAGCCTGTATGGACAGTGCTTTTGCAACGGAAAGGACCTAATACAGAACAAGGATTGCTTGGGTTATAAAAGGTCTTCAAGCCAAGTGCAATTAGCTATTCCCTGCTACTGAAAGCCAAATAAAAAGTGTTTCAAAGCGAAAATCGTCTGTAAAGTAGAGATATATCACGTCCAGAAAATCCAAATAAATATCAAGTAAGAGGATGATAAATTGTAGAAAAGATCAATCTAATCATACGGTGAACAGAAGAATTAGACGTCTGCTCGTAGAAGTTTCAATCTTTCAACTAACAAAACCGACAGGGAAGTAGGCACGTGGACCTCGGCCCTTGTATTGCTTAGTATTGGCAGATGAGTGACAACATCGAACTCGGTAATGAGAAAGAATATAACTTTTTTGAAGTGAAACTGAACTCAGTAAGAAAAAGACTGTACCTTGAACAGGAAGGGGAGATCATAACCCCATTTCTGTAGAACCTTGTCGCCAAGAACACCCGGATTTCTTGAAATCAAGGACTTGAGAGTAACTCCCTGTAAACCTTCAGAGGCCCCATTTTCACCCTTCGCATGTTCCACAAACGATGGTCCAGACTCATGGGTGCCCATCCAAAATTCAGCATAAGGCATTTCAGGATCGATTTCGGCCCACAGTTCAAAGCAGCGAGTTTTGCAACCTGTGATCCTGCCCCCTTGCAGCCCCAATCGTAGTTCTTGACGGAGCAGCGAAGCCTCAGCAGTTTTGAAGATTCCATCTCCATGAATGGAGTGAGTAATGCTCTCCACTCTAATAGAATTCGGAGGTGGTAAAGCAAGATGGAGGATAAATACTGCACTCAAAGAGGGGCTACAAGGAAGGGAGAAAGGGATGCTTCCTTTGTGACATGGAAAAAGGGTTTTTGCTTTATGAAGCTTCCGTTTTACCGGGACAAGAGGGGGAAATTGCTGAGACACAGAGAGAGAGGGATAGTGGAGGATCTGATGTGGGTCCCTGCTTTACTGTCAAAGCTATCTCGTGCCAAAGAAACGTTAAAAAATAGTCGCCGCGGTGTCGTGACTCGGGGGAGACACGGAACAGTTCGGACGATAAAACCGTCCCGAATACATTTTTGAGAACCCGTGAGAGTAATCAAAATCCAATTAGGGGAAAAAACCAGAACGATAAAAAAAGACCTTAAATTTTGAGAACCAGTTAGAGTAATCGAAGTCCAATTAGGGGAGAAAAACCAGACTATATAAACTCAGTTCTTCAATTTGATTGTATTAGTAGATTAGATTAGATAAGAGGTAAAGAAAGGGGGACATGCTGGCCATCTGAGACATGAGCTGCACAAGCTACCTCCAGACGAAGATTGTGGATAAAAGAAGGTTGAAAACAAAAGTGAAGCATCGCCTTCCAATAGAAATGAGTGCGAGGGTGCTTGAACCCAATCGATCAAAAACTGAAATCGCAAATCAAACCATTTCTGAAGGATATTAATATGAAACCCTCAAATTGCTAATCCTGACTGGGATAGCTCATCCCAAGCTACGCTGGAGAATACGAGAGAATTAGATTGGTCGAGTTTTGAGAGGAGGAGGAGGAGGAGGAGGAGGAGGAGGTGGAGATGGGAGTGCACTGCAGTAAGTAAGATCGATGGAAATCAAATTAAAGAGCACACAGTACAGACCAGATGGAAGGGTAGAAGATCCGAGTCCGAGGAAGGGGAACTGAAAAGAACGAATATGGATGGAGGCTGGCTCCTCCTGCCCTGGACCTGGAAAAGGTGAAAATCCGGAAGAAGAGAGAGAACAGAAATCACCCCCACCTCGACATCTTTATTTTCTTAATTTTTTCAAAAAAAAATATAAGTTTTTATTTATAATAAAATTACAAACGAGAACGATGTGGCTGAGATGTACATGCAACACGGGAGGGGTGACCCCCCACTAATCATAATCATATTGTTATTATCATGCAATTGATTCAAATTTCAATGGGTGGATGAAAACTACTTTTAGCTGAATGCTGTTGATTTGATATTTATTGAATTAATAAAAAAACCGCTCATTTCAATTAGCGTACCCTAACCCTTACCCAGCAGGAAGTTGGCAATGCCAGTACCATCATCATTTGTCAATTATTTTTCAATCTGTCGGTATGAAGGCATTGCTGCAAAACCTTTAAAGAGTAGGAGGACTAATTATGGTTGATGAGTTCCATCAGATCAGGGAGGATAATTCATCTACTTAACAATATATAGCCCGCATTCCATTCTGTTGAACTGACGATGACGACACATAAGAATAGAGCAGAAAAATGTATACATATATATCCTAGAGATGGAGGGCTGTTTTACGTATAAATTTTATCTGTGCTGTAACGATTAAAGAGAATGCTAACAAATTCTACTTTGATGTGTGTGGGGGAGAGGGGAATAAGAATTATCATCACAACCATGTATAGATACACACAAACACGATGAATGGTGATAGCTTATTGCAAAGGCAAAGAGATTCAATTCAATGCAATTTCCAAGTCCGTGACGGATAGGTAGAGAAAGCGACATAATGGCCAAGGCCAGGGGCGGACGTACCGACGTGACGGGGCCGCTAATCGTCACATTGCCGGAAGCGACCTTTCTTAGGCCTTCAGGGACATCTCCTCTCTCTTTTTATTTTATTTTATTTTATTTTATTTCCAGCTTTATCTCGTGGGCTAATAATATTCTATATCCCCACAAAAGTGACCCTCTTAAATTTGTGTGGCGATCGTCCTTCCATAAAGTGAAAAGCCCATGTGGTTCCTTCCATGTTCTCGCATCACAGCTTGCCAACTCTCAGAGTTCACATGATCAGCGGTCCCATCCCACAAATGTAATGCGAATTTGTGGGCGCCGCGCCAGGAGGGGCAGAGTTTGTTGATAAGTAGAGAGCATACTATATCACTGGACAGTGCCACAGGGAAACACATTTCACCCACGTGTTTACAGTCTTCTTTTGATAATTATTTTTTATATTAATCACCCACGTGTCTGTTCTATTGCATTTGTCGCCGAGCAAGCAAGTGACTCCTGACTGTGCCTTTTATTCATATTAAAAAAAAAATGGATGTCCCGATCCGACAGGGAGCATTTCTTGTAAATAATTGATCTTATTATTTGGATCCATACCCTTAATTTTTGTCGTGTGTATAATATAATTTAAAATAATATATCCGCGAATCATTTATAAAAGGAATCTTCTTTTGTGTGTGTTTTTAAGATGTAAGCTCCACGTCTCCCTCACTGGATTCATTAGAGAATCTTTTTTTTTTTTTTTTAACAATCACATACAGGTATGGAGAATATCACATCTGAATCACCTCCTCGGATACGTATTCTCTCTCCCACTTGATGCTTTCTCATGTATTTTATACACTAGAGCGTACACTTGGACATGTGAATCCCATCCCATGCAATGTCCAGCCAAGCATTCAATAAAATTCCAACCTTAACAACTGATTTATCATCTGGCTCATCAACTTCTTTTATTTCCCTGTCATTGAGTTGAATGTTTATTCCATTTGATAATAATTTCACTTCTCCGTCTGTTTAGGATCATTCATGCTTATATTCTCCAAATTTGATTCTTTTTTGGATATTTTGCTTCAAATTTCTCCCCTTATCCAAAATTAAAATTGAAAAAAAAAAAGGGAGGGGGTCTAGCAGGAGAGCGCCCATGGGCCCCCCCAATCAAGTCCAAATAAAACAAGTGGGGTGCTCTGAGACGGTGATAGGAGTTAAAATCACTGTTTATGCACTATTCTTACTTCTCAACCGGTAATTATTTAAGAGGTTCAGAGTTCAATGTAATGTACTTTATTTGAGTAGGAGCAACTGGACAGCCAGTGTGGTACTTCCTTTCGAACACCAAGGTTTGATGATGATTCACCGACACATGCATGCAAACTACACATACCTTCTTAGTGCTTATTCTGTATAATCTGAACTGTGGAACTTTCGTCTGCCCTACTCTTTTCGACAGGGAATGGCAAAACCCATTCAAATATATGATGGTAGGAGATCCCTCGTGGATAAGAAAACCTCTCAGTCGAAGTATTGGTGGCAATTGACTCTCGCAATGGTGAAATATTTTTTTCCTGTGATATCTTTTTTGAAAATACTTTTTTTTTGTTAGACTTGGATGATCAGAGTCCAGATTCAGAGGAGGATCCTGATGATATTCTGGACATATAATCGTGTTTCTTTGTGCCATTCTAGTGGATGATGAGATTCTTTTCTTGCACAGCGAGTGGCACTGAGCAAGATGTGCCATATAGCGTTAGGATTTGGGGTGGGGGGCGGCTGGGTAAAGAAAGTGGTAAGGAATCCGATAACATTGGGCAAAGCTCTATGCACTGAAAATATTCATCTTTTTATCTACATGATGGAATTCTTTGATGTTTCGCACCATTTCTCGATAAGTTTTGCTTTTTCATGAACTGTTGCCTAAAGGTGGGAATCTCTGATCGTGAAATGCGAAAGTGATGTGCTATTAAAAGTCAACTTGTCTTGAGAAAACTGTTAGGACAGCTGAAAATTGGAAGAGAAGATGGTAAAAGAGAGTATTTATGTGGACTGGATCCTTTGTATCCCAATTCATGCTGGGTCGCATGGTGCATGTTGATGCTCAAAGGCCCAGTTCTGCGTGCTTTAATAAACCACGGCTCCTCTTTGCAGGGAAATCACTGAATAAACAGACCTTGACTTGAGTTTCCACCGTTAAACAAATTGCCATTTCTGGTGGTTTCCCATGAAACAGTGAAGCAGGAAAACTGTTTCTACATTTTTTGGTTAACTTAATTGCGTCTTTTCCTCAGCTAAAACATGAGAATCTTGCCAAGATGTTCTCTCCTACACACTATCAAGAAGGTTCCACTCCATGGCTACTAGAGATTGAAATCCCTCTCACTCTCAGGAGGAAGTAAGTGGATATAACATATCCATAACAAAAAAGGTTGAATTTCACATCGAGGCCAAATGTTCTCTTGGCTCTTGGAAGAGGGAATTAGTCCATAAGATTTTCCACACTTTTATTCTCCCAAGAGAGAATTTCTTAGCCAAAAAAAGTCAACATACAACACATGCTGCTCTCTCTGGCCCGTGGCAATGTACAAGTTGACATTTTCTTTTCCCTCTCTGCAATAGCAGCTGTCGATTGAGAAAGTGAAGGGGAATCATAAAAATTAGAATAATAGAAACGAGGGGCTGACCATACACTGGCTAATGGAATCGCCGATAATGGGCTCGGATTTGATCGGATTTTATGATCAATTAATGCATGCGGAGAGATCCGTCACCTCTATATAGACCATCACACGGACTCGGTATTCCTTGTCCCGAAGCAAATTGAGATGAATGGAGAAGCCTCCAGCTTCCCTCAAAGGCTTCCAATTGATATTGGATGCCCTTGGGGCAGACTGAAGGCTTTTCTCCTTACATATATAAGAGACTGGAAGCGTTTGGATTCATCAGGGCAACCGACTGATTACTCGCTTGGTGGATCAGGAGATGGAGAAATTCACAAAGACAATCCTTGTAAATGAATTATCTGGTAAGCAATAGTCCAACACTGCCCTATAGCCTATTGAAATAAAATCAGCACCACCTCATTTATCTAGAATTTTCTAGAGTTATTTATTAAATAAATAAATAAAAAGGAAAGAAGGAGCTAGATGATTGGCTGAAGTTTCTGGACATCACCGGAAGCCAAGCAATCAACGGGCCAAGCTAGAATGTTCTAGCTTTGTTTAAGTCGGTGACTCCACCGACATGTACAAGTATAAATAGGGGTGGCTGCATGTTTTATGTAAGCCAATAAGAGTGAAGTCAAAAAGGTGAGCTGAGAGTGTGAGGGTGAGGTGATTGGAGAGAGAGAGTTGGTGAGGTGTCTGCGTGTGAGTGTGTGTGAGAGAAAAATAAGTGTGTTGAGTGGTGTCTGTGGTCTTGTGTGTGTGAGTCTTGGCTGTATAAATCCAAGCAGTGCTTGGTGTAATTACTTTAATTAATAAAGTAATTACGATATTTTTCACGTGTTGGTTCCGATCCCAGTGAAGGTAATATTTGAGTCCCCCGTTAGTCGGGATCTCCAACAAGTGGTATCAGAGCAGGTCGATCTTTGGACCTATCTGAGCTACTGGGATTTCGGAACTGGTGGTTAAGCTTCTTGAGTCGTGTGCAGTTTAGTACTGCAGAGCTTGGTAACGAAATCAAGCTTGCTTGGCGTTGATAAAAATTAGGCCGAGCCACGATGGCTGACCTACAGGTGGTCAGTGGAATTAAGAAGCTTAACAGTCAAAATTATAACACGTGGTCGACGTACATGGAGTCATATCTCCAGGGCCAAGACTTATGGGAAATAGTGAGTGGTAGTGAATCGGTACCACCACAAGATCCCGCAGCTTTGAGGAAATGGAAGATCGGAGCTGGAAAAGCGATGTTCGTAATCAAGACCACGATCGAGGAGGAGTTGCTGGAGCACGTCCGGCAAGCGAAGACACCGAAGGAGGCATGGGACACCTTAGCCACACTGTTCTCGAGGAGGAACGATACAAGGTTACAGCTTCTCGAGAATGAGCTCCTCTCAGTCACACAGCGCGACATGACCATCGGTCAATACTTTGCCAAGGTAAAGTCTCTCTGTCATGAAATCTCTACTTTAGACCCTTCTTCAAGTATATCGGAGCCCAGGATTAGAAGAATAATAATCCACGGACTGAGGCTGGAGTATAGAAGTTTTATTGTTGCGATACAAGGTTGGTCTACCCAACCTTCTCTTGTCGAGCTAGAGAATTTGTTAGCTGACCAAGAAGCGTTTGCTAAACAAATATATGTAGCCTCATTCAAGAACGGTGAAGAAGCGCTCTTTGTCAATACCGGCAAAGGTTGGTTCAATAAAAGTTTCAACCAGAGGATGAGGAAAGATGGTGGTAGAGATGGCCGACAAGAGAGGCAGCAATCAGGGGGAGTGCAGAAAAAAGACAACAAGGAGGGCCAATCGCAGCAAAACAGAAGATTTGAAGGAAGGTGTTATAATTGTGGAAAGAAGGGTCATATAGCCAAAGATTGTTGGTGGAGGAAGAAAACGACAGAGAGCAATACAGTGGTGCATACTGAGAAAACAAGTGACGGCGAATGGGATGTGGAAGCCTCCTACGCCGTGGAGGAAGATGAGTTGGCTGTGACAGCTACCGTCCCCGAAGTGATAGACTATAATAATGATTGGATAGTTGACTCCGGGTGCTCAAACCATATGACAGGAGACAAAAAGAAGTTGCAAGACATGGATAAGTACAAGGGAGATCGTATGGTAGTTACAGCCAACAACTCAAGATTAGCGATAGCCGAAGTCGGTAAGACAATGATCATGCCAGGTTGCAGCTCAAAGAAGTTACCTCTCCAGAATGTATATTACGTACCTGGAATGAAGAAGAATCTGCTGTCGGTGGCGCAACTTACGACATCCGGTCATCATGTTGTATTTGGTCCTCAAGATGTGAAGGTGTACAAGAATCTTAAGGTCTACGGAACACCCACGATGGAAGGACGGCGCCTGGAGTCTGTCTACGTAATGTCAGCGGAGACGGTTTACGTAGAGAAGGCTCGAAAGAATGAGACAACAGATCTATGGCACGCAAGGCTAGGGCATGTCAGCTACCATAAGCTTAAGGTGATGACGAAGAAGTCGATCTTGAAGGGTCTTCCTCAGCTGGATGTAAGAACAGAAACCATCTGCGCAGGTTGCCAGTACGGAAAGGCGCATCAGCTTCCATACGAGAATTCTAAGTTTAGAGCCAAAGCACCATTGGAGTTAGTCCATTCTGACGTGTTCGGGCCAGTCAAGCAGCCATCAATAAGTGGAATGCAATATATGGTTACATTCATCGACGACTTCTCAAGGTACGTATGGGTTTTCTTTATGAAAGAAAAGTCTGAAACATTTTCAAAGTTTAAGGAATTCAAGGAGAAGGTAGAAGGAGAAGTCGACAGGAAGATTCAGTGCCTGAGGACAGATAATGGTGGCGAATATACATCAGGAGAGTTTTCACGGTATCTGCAAGAATGTCGGATACGCCACCAATTCACGTGTGCCAATACACCCCAACAGAATGGAGTAGCGGAGAGAAAGAATCGGCACCTCGCAGAGACGTGTCGAAGTATGCTACATGGGAAGAACGTACCGGGAAGATTTTGGGCCGAGTGCATGAAGACAGCAGCCCACGTGATCAACAGGCTTCCCCAAGCGAAGCTAAAGTTCGTCTCACCTTTCGAGAAACTGTGGGGTTACAAACCCGCAGTTAGTCACTTCCGAGTCTTCGGCTGCGTATGCTACGTGTTTGTGCCTAATCACTTACGGAGCAAGTTTGACAAGAAGGCGATCAAGTGCATCTTCGTAGGCTATGACAGCCAGAGGAAAGGATGGAAATGTTGTGATCCTACCAGCGGCAAGTGCTACATATCAAGGAATGTGGTGTTTGATGAAGCTTCCTCGTGGTGGATTCCACGGAAGGAAGAAGTTTCAGACTCCAAGGAAACAGAAGACAATCTGCAGAAGAAGATGGGGGAGCAAATCGTAGAGGTACGTTCGACTCCTCAAGTGGATGGAGAAGAGGAAGGCGAGGAAGACAATATCGAGGACGAGGATGAGAGAAGACAAAGTCCCTGGCAAACAGGAGTGTACCGAAGAGTGGCGGATGATCAACCAGAAGCAGCAAGTCCGCAGCTTCGGAGATCGACAAGAGTACAAAGACCAAATCCCAGGTACGCTAATGTTGCAATCATTGAAACAGGTTACAGAGAGCCAGATATAGAAGCGGACCAGGACACAGGGTTTCGGAAATCACGGGAGCAGCCGAACAGAAGATGAGAGACAATGAGTTGGTGCTGAGGGGGAGTATTGAAATAAAATCAGCACCACCTCATTTATCTAGAATTTTCTAGAGTTATTTATTAAATAAATAAATAAAAAGGAAAGAAGGAGCTAGATGATTGGCTGAAGTTTCTGGACATCACCGGAAGCCAAGCAATCAACGGGCCAAGCTAGAATGTTCTAGCTTTGTTTAAGTCGGTGACTCCACCGACATGTACAAGTATAAATAGGGGTGGCTGCATGTTTTATGTAAGCCAATAAGAGTGAAGTCAAAAAGGTGAGCTGAGAGTGTGAGGGTGAGGTGATTGGAGAGAGAGAGTTGGTGAGGTGTCTGCGTGTGAGTGTGTGTGAGAGAAAAATAAGTGTGTTGAGTGGTGTCTTGTGGTCTTGTGTGTGTGAGTCTTGGCTGTATAAATCCAAGCAGTGCTTGGTGTAATTACTTTAATTAATAAAGTAATTACGATATTTTTCACGTGTTGGTTCCGATCCCAGTGAAGGTAATATTTGAGTCCCCCGTTAGTCGGGATCTCCAACATAGCCGTGATTTATATCTGCCCTTAACATTTAGGCACCTAACTTACTACTTGCATATTAATAGGTCAAATGCCACTGGAGAATTTCATAAAAGTGCTGCCCTTTTAATCCAGAGCAACCATATTTTTAAGCTCCAACTTACTTATCTTCTACTAGATCATTAAACAAGGCATACTAGGCAAGTTGGAACAGATTGATGAATTTAGACCATTAATTCGCGAAACATCATATACTAACCTCTGTTTGATCTACTCAAGTTACAAGATAAAATTTTCGGGTATACAGATGGTTAAAAAAATCGCTGCATCAGAAAGATGCAGAGCTATGTCAATTCAGTAGAAGAAAAGGAAGACAGGGATCTGTAAAGAATCTTTGAGTTGTGCATCCTCACAAAAATCTTCGCCCAACTAAGATCAACCTGAAACGAGAAGGTAAAACATTTTCACAAGATAGCGATTGCATTTCTGTTTCTTGAAAGTAAAATCCAAACTGTGCATCCAGATATTCCAGTTTTCAGATCGGAAGATGTATAATCATTAGATAATAAACAGCAAAAGGGTTGGATTTAGTAGTTGCAGAATTTTCAGATGTGCAATATTTTTTTTTTTTTGGGGGGGGGAGAGCTCATACCTCATGATAAGATGACAAGTCCAAGGTACATTGCCCCGCAGAGGAATATGAATGAGATCATGCCCCTTTCGTTTCAATGAAGGTGAGAAAAGGAAAGTCAGCAACAAGAGACTAACTGAGATCTCAGATTCAATTGGTACAGGCAAAAAGTGAAACAGAAACTGACCAGACAACTCCCCATGCAACACCATTACAAGGGCATGGGCAAACCTCCGCAAACTTCTCAGCATCACTAGAGTGGACTCTTCGAGAAATCAAGTCATCATAAATATCTGATCCATTTTACATTAGAATGCTGAGTTATGTTATGCCAAAGTTAAGCATGTTGACTTGTTTTCAAATTTTACTAAAAGTTGAGCTGTCTTATCATACCATAAACCGAAAACAAGCTGTTCATCACACCTGTGTGCCACCAGACAATATATATGAATAGCAACAATGCCTTTAGTAAGAAATAAACCATCTGGAGATAAGGCAGGATCAACATATCCATAGTTACCAATAAATAGGATGACATAATGAAGGATTCGGACTTTTGTTGTTTCTTGCAGAAGCCAAACTACTCCAACGAAAATAATGAATCCTGAGAGTGGTTCATTTCTTAGTGAGCAGGTTACTCTAACTATAATTTAACAGTGGCCCTCAGAAAGGTTTTATAGGAAGTGCTTACCAATGCAGAGCCCCCGAAGCGTCCACTACACGAAGGGCAGAAAAAGCAAACAATACTTTCACTTAGCCAAAACCAGCTGCATAATGAATAAGGAGTGTCAAACAATGATTGTCTGCCTTACATTTTTTGCCACAAAGAGCACAACTATTAGTGCTAGAATGAAACAACCAGCAGCAATTCTTGCAGTAAGAATGTTTGTCGAGGCAAGTATCAGAGCCATTCCCCAGAACGATGAACCAAGGTCTGATAACAAAAGAAATCTCTGCTGTGATCACACAAGACAAATTAATTTTTTTCCTCTCTTTTTTGGGTAAAAAGATGAATTTGTTTGGGATGGCAAGGATTTACATCCTGCAGGTAAGATCACCCAGTATATTCCACCACGAGTTTGAGTGACTCCACCCTCATTTGCATGAACTTGTATTCCCTGAACCTGAATATGCATGGGGAAGAAACATAACACATCCTGTTGGTGCTTCGCCTCGTAGTTCAACAAGCAAGTAAATAAAATAAGTAGAGAAATGAAGGACATTCTTAATTTGCCCAGAAGTAACTGAAGCAGTCAATGAATAACGATGTACGTGCTAAAATAAGGAGAGAACTTTTCAAAGAAAAAGAGATTCTTACATCACCACAGGTGAGTTTACATGCAATAGCATGGCTTGCTTCATGCAGGAACACTGTGATGAGCTTGAAAGGTGTTAAGAGAAACGTTCTCCATAGCTTCAAATTAACCATCAAAAAGCAGCCAATCCGACACATCAGTGTTGGTGTGGACACAGATTAAATCTTGAGAACTGGTTTAGTTCCCTCCTATTTATGTAAATCAAAGAAGAGAAGCCACGTGCGCGAAATATGACGCGGCTGATCAACCTAATACGAGAAAACTTTTGACTTGGTCAAACAAAGTTAAAAATGGCAAAGCCCTCAAGATTTTCCCCTTTTCAGACACAAACAGTTACAGGAAACTCCAGAGCCGCAATCAGAAAGCGCAACGAATCATGGCTCCTGTTAAGTTGTAAGCTGCTTGAAATGATTATAGTCGTTTTCAGAACAGACGAATCCCGTTCTGATAAGCACTAACGATGGGCACTAGTTCACTGAATTCCCAGTTCACTAACCGAGAAACTCATTCTGTCAAGTTATGATACCATTTCACAACCTCCATGAACTGAAAAACTTATATGGTGCCCCTACTACAAAACCAATATATTTTTGGGCCAAAACAACAAGAACATCCACAAAACCGAGATTGAAGAATAAATTATTCCGCTAATCTTCAACGTTTTGACGTTGCAGGCACACAGTCAAATCGCAAGCACTCTTCTGTTCCTTCTATTTCTCCACTGCTTCTCGCGACTGGAGAACCACAATCCTATCAGATGGGGAGTAAACAAGGAGAAGAGAAAGAAACGAAGCTTACCAAGAGAATAACCAAAGTGAAGACGCCAATGCACGTCAGGAAGACGACCTGATCGTGCTTGCAGCAGTTCTTCAGCTGCCAATTTGGCATTTTTCTTCTCTATGCCTCTGTCTCTCTCTTTCTGAGCTTGGAGCTTAATCGAAGTAAAAGCTATGGGGAGTTTCCTGGCAGGGATCTACCAATGATTGAATTGATCGGGTCAGATTCTGAAATTCGACAGAAGAGGCAGAGTTGTTTATTCTTGGTTTTATTTGGTGTTTTGTGGGTCCCATCTCACAGCTGGTTGGTGCTTGAATCTCGTAACGAATGCCAAAAACTGGCCAAT
The DNA here is from genome assembly GCA_037672795.1 of Lagerstroemia speciosa. Taxonomy (NCBI): domain Eukaryota; kingdom Viridiplantae; phylum Streptophyta; class Magnoliopsida; order Myrtales; family Lythraceae; genus Lagerstroemia; species Lagerstroemia speciosa. The sequence continues at coordinate 82,875 of CM075296.1, forward strand.
CGGTTTCCAGCACTGTCCATTGTCCAAACCAAATATCCGCCCGGTCAAACTATTTCCCTTGGAAGGCCAAGAAAACTCTCTTTCTCCCTGCCCCCGTCTCCCCTATCTCTCTGTTACACCGTCTCCCTGCGTGGTTAAAACTAAACATCCGAACTTATAAAAAATAAAAGTAAAAATAAACCTTCAAATCATCGAAAAGCATGTTTCTTTCGGATGAAGTTAACCCTCGTTTCTGTTCCATCCTGCTTAGTAGAACCCTCCTGTAGATTTTCTCACCCTCTCTTCCCATTCTTATTCCTTCGATCGTATTGTTATGAAATACAAAATATATTGCTCGGCAGAAGGCGAGATAATGGAAGAAAAACTGTGGAATGTGAGGATTACTCAAACCATGTAAGTGTGACGGACATAGACTTGGAGACGCATGGGCATGACTCGTATGAGTTAGGTTGGGCCACTTGCAGTTGCAGCCCAGCAGCATAAGAACTCTGAGATGGGTCCAATATACGTTTCATAATCATCAATAAATATTAAAAAACATGCACTTTCTTTGTTTTTTTTTGTTTTTGTTATTTGACAAGTTTCCGAACCATGCCACCTCGACATCTTCAACCAAAACCACGTCAGAGAGAGAAAGCAAGTAACAGCAGAGGGATATCCACTGTAAAATGACCACTTCTGTACGGACTACGAGTCTTTGCTTAGCAATTGATTGGGTGTAATTTGTACCTGCCTCCAAGTGAATAATGTTTTTGTTTTTGGGCTCAACTCAAATATCAAATAATAGCTGCTCGTTCCCGTCTTCTGCAACATGTCGTTGCCTCGAAAGCTCCTGTACAAATATTTGATTTTCCTTCCTCCAACAATCAACACACAGGCCAGCCTCTTTTAGCTGCTTCTTAAAGATCCCTTCCTCCCCGTTATGTCCTTTCATTTCATCTCCCTCTCTGTTTCAGATAAGATTTTCCCTTTGAAAGACGGGAGTAATGAAAGAAGGGTATTCAAAACATACCCATGAGATGCTCATTACACTGTATTATATAGAAACTATACAAGACTTATAAATGGAAACCTATTAAAGAGGATGTACACAGAATAATACATAGATGATATTACAGGAAAGTGAATCACTAAGAATTACACTCAGTCTTATCTTGGCTATTACTCCCCTGCAAGTTCATTGGGGTGGGCACCACATTGAACTTGGTCCGTATAGTCCCAAATCGAGAAGAAGAAAGTCCCTTGGTTAGCACATCAGCCAGTTGATCACCAGAATTAATAAATTGTATATCCAAAAGTTTCTGCATGAATTGTTCACGAACGAAATGATAATCAATCTCAATGTGTTTCGTTCGTGCATGAAAAACTGGGTTGGCAGTAAGGTAGATGGCCGACATATTATCACACCACAGCGTTGGGACATTACTTAGAGAGATACCCAGCTCTCGTAGAAGAGATTGGAGCCAAATAATTTCTGAAGTAATATTGGCAAGGCTCTTGTATTCAGATTCCGTACTCGATCGAGCAACAGTGCGCTGCTTTTTAGAGCTCCAAGAGATGGGATTTTGACCCAAATAAATGATGAAGCCACTGACGGAACGACGATCATCTGGATCTCCTGCCCAATCGGCGTCTGAGAAACCATGTAGGGAGAACATGGAAGCAGGACGAAGATGAAGGCCATAGTTGATGGTGCCCTTAAGATATCGCAAGATCCGCTTAACAGCAAGCCAGTGTGTCGTAGATGGATTATGCATAAACTGACAGACTTGATTAACAGCATATGCAATATCAGGTCGAGTGAGTGACAAATACTGGAGGCTGCCAACAACACTGCGATATAGGAGAGGATCATCGAATGGTTTCCCAGTAAGAGCAGATAACTTGGAGCCAACAGAGACCGGAGAGCTGATGGGCTTAGACTCAAGCATGGATGTACGTGCAAGAATATCATAGATATATTTGCTTTGAGTGAGGTATAGCCCAGTGGAGTCAGAATGGGCCTCCATGCCAAGGAAAAATTGAAGTGGTCCAAGGTCCTTCATGGCGAATTCTCTATTAAGGGCACTGAGAAGAGTATTGAAAGGAGCCTCCGGAGACCCTGTTAAGATGATATCGTCAACATATATGAGGATAAACAAATGATATGATGAACCCCGTAATACGAACAGAGAATGATCAGCTTGAGAACCAACGAAGCCAAAATCCTGAAGAAAGTTGCTGAGTCGCTGGAACCAAGCTCTAGGAGCCTGCTTAAGGCCATAAAGTGAACGGCGCAGTCGACAAACATAATGTGGTCGTGAAGAGTCAACAAAGCCTGGGGGTTGGTGCATATAAACCTCCTCTTGCAGATGTCCATGAAGGAACGCATTCTTGACATCCAGCTGTCGGATGGGCCAATTCAGAGAGACAGCAATAGAAAGGATGGTTCGTATGGTAACCGGTTTGATGACCGGACTGAAGGTTTCAGCATAGTCAACACCTTCACGCTGATTGAACCCTTTGGCAACTAGTCGTGCTTTGTATCTATCAAGGGACCCATCAGCTTTTTGCTTGACTTTATAAACCCATTTGCAGCCAATCACGTTCTGAGAGGGGTTAGGAGGTACTAGGTCCCATGTATGATTGTGAAGGAGAGCTTGAAATTCCTCAATCATGGCATCTCTCCAATGAGAATATTTACGTGCCTTGGAAAAGGACGTCGGCTCTTGAAAAGCAGAGGAGACATGAAAGGCAATGGGATGCCTTGAAATAGTGAATCGTCGCGGAGGGAGAGAACCATCACGAGAGCGAGTTACCATGTGATGAGTCCGTTGTGGAGCATTGGCACCTCCTGCAGGATTAGATGAACCCGGAGACGATACTATGTTTTCTAGAGTAGCATCAGTCATATCACAAGGCATGGTGGGCAAGTTAGAGGTATCAACTGGACCATGTAGTGATGGTGGAACAGGAATATGAGAGCTGGAGATAGAGATGGGAAGGGAGGAAGGGGAAGAGAAATTACCAGTAGGTTGCACGGGCCCAGAAGTGGAGGGACTGTTGCTCGTCAAAATAGACTGTGGAGTCCTATGAGGGAAGGATTTCTCATCAAAGACAACCTTAGGACAAATGAAAATTCGTCCAGAGACGGGGTCGAGACATCTATATCCATGATAATTCAAGGGATAACCAAGGAAGATGCAGGGTCGGGAACGAGGCTCGAGTTTGTGATGAGAATAATGGCGAAGGTACGGAAAGCACAAACAACCAAAGACACGCAAGATAGTATAATTAGGGGCAGTACCGTATACAAGTTCAAACGGACTCTGAAAATTGAGAGATTTAGAAGGCAATCGATTGATTAGATAGACAGCTGTTTCAAAAGCGTAATCCCAGTATTTGGAGGGTAGGGAGGCATGATGAAGGAGGGTCAGGCCCATATCAACTATGTGCCGATGCTTACGTTCCGCAGAGCCGTTTTGCTGCGGAACATGGGGACAAGAAATTCTATGGAATATACCATTATTTTGTAGTTCGAGCTGGAATTCGTGAGACAGAAATTCTTTGGCCCATCAGATTGGAGAAATTTGATTTTCCGACCAAAGAGGTTTTCTATTTGAAGATGAAATGCTCGAAAGACTCTTAGTATATCAGATCGGGATTTTAAGACAAAGTACCACGAAATTTACTGTAATCATCCAAGAAGTGTATATAATACCTATGGCCGGAATGAGATAAGATAGGCGCAGGGCCCCAAACATCAGTATGGACAAGTTCAAATAATGTCGTGCTTTTATTCATAGTGAGAGGAAAGGAACATTGGACAATTTTGCCTAGTTGACAAGCCGAGCAAACATGGCCAACATTATCTTTATTTAAAGAAATAGAGGAAGACAATGCACGTTGAACAATGGAAAAAGAGGGATGACCTAATCGAAGATGCCATAAGATGCTAGAGTCTGTTGTGGAAAGTAGAGCTTGAGGGCGAGAGCCAAGTCTATTTCTTGACTGGAAGCAATAAAGTCCATCCTTAACCGGGCCTCGTACCATTTCCTGGTGAGTGAAACGAGTTGCAAGTTGTTTTACCAAGTGTATAAAATCAACCATCGTTAAAGATCCTTTCCGTAGGTCCCGCCATTGTTGATCGAGAAAATCCTCTTGAGCAGCTGTTTGAGAGTCAAAGAGGGTTGCAAGAGTTTTCCAGGCCTCGTGAGACGTCGTGGCCCCGAGGAGGTTGCTGCCGACTTCCTCCGTTACTGAAAGCATAAGCAAGTTAGAGCAAATTTGTCATGTGAGACCCAGCGACGATAATCAGGATTAGGTGCCGCAATTCCACTACTGTCAGTGTGGGTCTCTGCTGGAGCGGCAATTTTGCCTTCAACGTATTCAAGGAGCCCGTAGGTGTCAAGCAGCGGACTCATTATTCCCTTCCAGAACAGGTAATTTCGACCAGTTAGTTTGACTGAAACTGTTGGAAAGGAAGTGGGGAGAGAAGAATCGGTGTGGGTGGTTTTGATCATGATGATTGTTTGGTTTGGAAAAGTGAGGACAACAGAGTGGGCCGTGTTCGGGTAGAAAGTGAAGGTGGTGAGAGCACGCTGGTTTTCCTTTTTTTTTTTTTTCGTCACAGAATTGAGGAGGAAGGGAGAGGATCGATTGTGTTCGGACAGTTTCCGAATCAAGGCTCTGATACCATGAAAGACGGGAGTAATGAAAGAAGGGTATTCAAAACATACCCATGAGATGCTCATTACACTGTATTATATAGAAACTATACAAGACTTATAAATGGAAACCTATTAAAGAGGATGTACACAGAATAATACATAGATGATATTACAGGAAAGTGAATCACTAAGAATTACACTCAGTCTTATCTTGGCTATTACCCTTAAAACCGAATCCTCTGATTATCACCAAACAGTTCTCTTTGCATCATTCCAATTCCAAATGGAGATCCTGACCGAGAGTTCCAGCATCAGTCCTAGAATTTCCTTCTCCTACGATCTCACCTTGTACGACGTCATGCCTGTGGAGCAGCACCACTTCCGGTCGGAATCGTCCGCGGTAAACTCGGGCTTTGAGTTCGATCTCAGCACCAGCGAGAGCTTCAATCATGAGTCTTGCTCCGCTGATGAGCTTTTCTCGGAAGGGAAGATTATCCCCACGGAGGTCAAGAAAAAGACTCCATCTTCAAATTCAACCCCGAAAGGAGGAGGAGTAGGAGGGGAAGGAGAACAAGAGCAAGAACGCCACTCGACCTCTCTGCAATGTCCAGCAGGAAAAAAGCAGAGCAGGAAACAGTGTATGAAGGAGAGAGTTGAAACAGAGGATCAGAGGCAGAGTTCGAATTCAAAGTCGTTTTGGAGGTTCAAGAGGAGCAGCAGCTTGAACTGCGGGAGTGGCTACGGGAGGAAGCTTTGCCCCCTGCCGCTGCTGTCGAGGAGCAACTCAACCGGGTCTGCAGAAGTGCAGCTGACAAAGGTGAGCCAGAGCCATCACCATTATCAAAAGCAGCCGGAGAGCTCTAGCTCTTCCAAGAAGCAGCATCCTCCTCCTCCTCCTCCTCCACCACCACCACCACTGAAGCCACTTCAAACTCGGCTATCTTACGGGTATCATCAGAGCCAGAGACAGAGGCCTCCGTTGAGGAGAAATGGTATCGCATCTTCTTCCCATGGGAGCGGCAGCAGCAGCATGAGAGTCAATACTGCATTGAATGTCCATTCGGGGAATCTTTTGGGTTAGGTTCCATCATTTTCAATGGGAAGGAAAAGAACAGGAGGAAGTGATTATTTCTTGTTGTTTGTTGGAGCTGGTGCTCGCTGTCGCTGTAGATATTTCGTGCATGCAGTTGCGGTCTCTGAATTGTGTATGCAATTGCTAGGATGTTTGTAATCATATCTATATATATATATATATATATATATGCATGTTTGAATAATACCCAAACGGGAAATTGAAATTACTCTACTTTCACTTCCAAGGGTTGAATCCAGTTGGAGAATTGAAGGAGGTCGAATTGCTAATTCTCATCTCAGGCTGCTTATTAATGATCTCATATTTATTAAGGAGATTTATGAGCACTGGCTCTGAGTCAGTAGTAGTATGAAGATTTTGAGGTAGGGAGAGGACAAAAGGGAAAGAGTTATCAGAGTTGGAGAGAGGGGGCCTGGCCAGGCCATGGCCATGCACAGCATTGAAAGAGGTGGCATATAATTGAGGGTCACATGTTGTTTGGAGAGACTAACTACTGACAGGTACCCACACTGTTGTTGTTAATGGTTGTCCTAATTCTTTTTCATTTTTTATGTGAAACTGAACGCGCGCATATATATACACACACACACCACAAGATTTTCTTTACCATCCATGTATTTGGAAGTTTAATGAGTTATGTTTAGTCCCGGTTAGAATTGAATTTGTTTACATAGGAGTTGAACTCTTTTGATTATTTATTTCTTTCATGTACAAGATTTTTTTTTTAATGAAGCAAAATATATATTCATTGTAGGACGTAACCATATGAGGTACAAGGGAAATAATTAAACATACAAAAGCCATCCTGGTTAGAATGTAATCCTAGTTGGCCAGGATACTGAGCATCCTAGTTCATCTCCCTGGGTATCCATGCACATTACCATTGCTCTAGATTTGACAACAGATGAGCAATATATAAAATGGTAGCCCTAATCCCCCATGGAGCTCCATCAGGGTGTTTTATAGCTTGAATCACGATTAAAGCATATGAAAGAGTCTGTACTTTCTTCCATCTTTGTTCTAATGCCATTTATAAGATTACTTCAAACTACTTGAACCAATGTTTGTATTTTCAATTTTTTTACCGGTTAATGAGAAAGTGTATGGTTTTATAATGAAATAAGAAAAGAAATGCTTGTCTAATAATGAAAAGAGATCTAATCAAATTATTGGAATCGAAAGAACGTGCAGTTGCAGCACACTATTATAGGAATACCGATGAACTTGCCAGTTGGCTTATCTATAGAGGATCTTGAGCCCTGAGACAAAATCTTTTCTGGTGTCGAGAGTGCGGGCCCATTCAAAAAGAGGCTTTTAGGCAGAGCCTTCGACATCAAAGGGGCCACCCTGAACCCGGCACCGAGCCTTCAACATCATCGGACGCACCCACCCAAGTCCCGACGTTCTGCACCCAAAACACAGAGACATGCGGGTCCTACCCACAGCCTTCTCAAGCTCTGCCGGACCACTACACAGGTGCCATAATCTTTTCTGATGTATTTCATGTACAATATTATGTAAAGAGCCATGGCGAGGACTAAAACAGGTTCAAACAAATAATTGTCTCTCATGTCTTCCTATCAGAAGAACCAAGTGACGGCAAAATCGATTCTCGTGTAAAACCGAAATTCATTTATATCGCTCTAAATCCCAAAACGATCCTCCTAGTCCCTTCAACGCTCTTCCCTCCATTTCTATCTCCAGCTATGGCAATGGCCGCAGCACTAGACAATCCCTTCAGATCCTCCACGTAGCTTTTTCTCATCATCATCCTGCCCTTCTTCTCACCCGCATTTACTGAGATCCCCTTGCGCTTGAATGGATAGATCTCACCTTCGGCCGACTCTTCGATGGAGGAGAATCATTTCAAGAAGTGGAGGCACAGTGTTCATTGGCTTCCTGTTCTCTTTCCTGATAGCAGAGGAGAATTCGAAGACCCTTGCCGACCACTGAACGAACTTCCCTGAAACTTGACCTGTTTTCTTGGCGGGGTTTGTATGGAGTGGCGATTGTCTGGTTCTGGGCCTTCTGGCTGCATCATGTTCTTCCTTCTCAGCCTACGCTCTGTATCCAGGCCCTCTCTCCATGACAAGGTAGATGTCACTGTCGGGTCTGAGGCTTAGAGGGATGACGGGTCGATCGTCAGAGTGAGAATTCTCAGAGAAGAGGAGCTAAATCGGGTCAATGGCCCGAAATAGGGCATGGTAGTCGTTCGTCCCTAGTAGACAGCCGTTGATCTCCACCATTGCCGATGAAATTGATGAAGTATTCCGTCGCTGGCTCTGCGTATTACATTGTGTAGGAAGTTGAAAAGATTTGAGTTGGCAACGGTCTAATTAGATCAGTACAGGAGACAGAGAGAGAGAGATTCACTTTGCGGTCCCTATTTTGCTTTTCAACGGTCCGACCGATTGAAGGGGCCGGTCACGTCCCCTTGAAAAAAATGCACTTCTTGAAAAATTGATACAAGAGAGGAAAAAAAATAAAAATAGTTGAGAGTGCATATTGCCCGTTGGATCTATTCTAGTATCTACTGCAATGATCTGTAAAAATGTTATTTTTCTGTAGTAGCCCAACAAACACGTTTGATTTAATCCATACCCACCAAAATTTATTATGTTGATAGTACCAAATTGACCAGGAGAAAACCATACCATTCGAGAATTGTATCAAATAAGTATTATTCCCTTGTAGTAATATTTGGACAATGAAATCATTTATTACCACTTGCTGTGGGTTGTAATTTATCAAGTTTCAGCGCTGGTAACATCGGATGGACAGGTTGAAACAAAAACAAGGTACCGACCAGCCAGCAAGAGAGCCTTTTATCTGCAAAATTTGCCAATAGACAAGAGAGAGCAGCTCTATTTGTATAAATTCTCCACATCACTTTCTAATTGGTCATGATGGAAAAACAAGTCAAACTTTGTGATACTTATATCTCTGCCCCAGATTGAATCTTGTTATACTTTTGTTGAATCCGAAGAGCACCAGCGTTCTTACAGCTGCAGCTCCTTGGCTCAATGCTACATCCATCTGAACAATCAACCCAAAAGAAACAAGTAAAAAACGAGAAATCTCAACAATTTCCATCGCTACTCATTCTAGAAGCATAAATAGTTCTTACACCATGCACGAACTTAGGAAATGTTTGCAGAGATCCTAAATATATTATCTGACAGATGGTTTGCAAGAACAGTAAACAGGATGATGATGGCACGATTCATTTCCATTAGGGAGCCTATTTTAAGGATAAATTAGATGACAGATTTTGAATCCTCTGAGAATAGATTGGATGGAAACAGGAGCAGTAAATCAAATAAAACTTCACCAAACAACAGCTGGGATGTTCTTAACAACCAAAAATGGCGATATCGAGGACTCAGTGGCGAAGTATGAACCTGCTGTCGCTCTGCTGGACTAAACTTTTGCAGAAGGAAAGCCTTCACATCCATACTGCCTGGTGGTTTTCCGATTCCTGCAAATTGCATAAAATTCACAGGAGAATCATGAAATAGATGTACTTCAGATTTATAAAAGAGGACAAGAAAAGCAAAGCATCTCAGCAAGACCCAATCACCTACACATAACCGAGGAAACTCACAACAACCATCTAAATGGCCCGCTACGCTCTTGACTCTGAGACAAGATAGAACCAACGATCAAGAACAGTTACTTCACAGTAAAAAAAAGCCCAAGACAGAGAGCTCCGGAGTGCTGAGTCAAGAAAGCCTTTTCTCATCAACGTGGAGCAGCTTATAGACCACCCCACGTAGAAGATGAAGAACCATTACCCACTGTGATGCCGATGTCCTCCTTTTGGCTGGAGCTTCATAACACCATTGGGTAAGCTCATCTCATCGTAAACCTACATGGCAATGTCTAAAATTGTCACGTTGCAATACCTCAAGGAAAAAACATAAACAATTTTCTATTTTCTTAATTAAAAATAAACTCGGCAATTAACATGCATACCACTAAAATATGGCGCAAGGGCACTTGGTAATACAATGCCAGTGGTGCAACCTTAAGGGCGAGAGCAAATAGGAAAAAGAAAAGGTCAGAAGTGTGTGCTAAGCAAGATCAAGATAATGTCTGATCACCAAACAAAATCTAACACCAGGACCAACCGATTCTCCGCTGAAATTCATATATGCCTGAGGCTTGGCTAATACAATTGGTACCTCTCCAACAGAACCTGCACTGGTCACACCAAGACAACTTACGCAATCAATCTGATTGAATCCGACGTTTGTATTCTGTGTGAGCGCCAGCATTCTTATGTTTTGGCAGGTATAGTATATGGAAGCATTTCCTTAAGAGGGAAAAATGAGATAAGGAACTACCTATGCCAATCAAGGCCTTAGACTGGATGGTGTTCATAGGAATACTCTCTGCTCGAGATATTTGATCAATCATTTCAAATCCAACCTACCAAACAAAGTCATGGACCAGTGAGGATACAAGTGAAGAACTTGAAACAAAAGAAAATTTATCAGAAGAGGAAATTAATCTTGCTAACAAAATTACATTATGCCTAGTGCCATGGTACTTATTTCCAGGGTTACCCAGTCCAACAATCAGCCAAGGAGTGTACTCCACTTTAAGTCTGTCCTCATTATCCGGCAATGAAGCATTTGTAAGAACCCTAATGCTAATTGGGCGATTTCTACGAAGGCGGGGATGCCAAAGTTGAAGGCTTCTTGGACATGATACTCTCAAATCAGTGGCAGAAACAGCATTCAACATCTCCCTGCGTACAAGAATATCAAATTAACTCACTCCAAGTTCCTAACTTGAGCTCAATAGCGCCTCCGGAAGGAGGAACACATCGAGAACAATTTCTCTGCGCAAAATCGAGACACTACTCGTATAACTCATAGAAAAGTAGACTGCTCGAAGGGAAGACAGTCAAATGGTTACGCAAGCTGGGAGCTTTGGACGTGGAGAGCTCGTAGAGAACATCAACATCGCAGTAAAAGTACATGTATAGAACTTCGGACACAGCGATAAGCAGCATGAGGCGTAAAAAGGTAGCAAAGACTATTATTAGCTTTTAAGCAAGAAGAGACTAAATTTGGGAGAGATGCGAACCTTCTGTGCTTCAGTTCGAAGAAAGATTGAGCAAGCGGAAGGAGAGACGGAGAGGAAGAGAGAAAAGCTGAGCTCAGCTATGATGTTAATGATGATACCCCCATACAAATAACTACCAAAAGATAAAAGTGACGGATCTCAAGAGATATGGATGGAAAAGGAGAAAAAAAATAAAAAGGTGGAACTTTCCAGTCAATTGAAATCTTACAGACACTCCATCTCAATAAAAAGGAAAAATCTTACACACACTTCTTGATGCATCATCAAATCATAGCACAGGTTTAACTCTCATGGTTTGAACCCCTTAATCTAATCCCACATCCATCAAATTTACGGGTTGATCTGGTCAAATAAGAATAAGATTAAAAAAGAAAGCGAAAATTGACTATCATGAAGCAGTAGGCCCAAGACCCAGGTGCAAGTCCAAGCCCAAACCCTTCTCTAAAACCTGCGGGCTCGGACCACCACTATCATTCCTTTGTCCGACAAAGCTTCTGAGAGCCGGAAAGCTTCCACCGTGGGCCTCGAGCACATGGACCAACGTGGCCGCCCCGATCCGCTGAAGGCATGGCCTCGGAGAGGCTGGGGCGGCGTGGGCGAGGAGGTGAGCCGGTGGATTAAATGTGGCCACAAAGGGGTTGAAGGGGACAAGCCGTGGGGTTGGGCCCTGGCGCGCGGCTTGCATCTGCACGCGCTTCAGCAGCTGGCGCTCCTTCCTGTGGGCGTTCTGGTGGCCGCCGAGCGCCTGCGAGTTGGTAAACTCACGGCAGCAGTACTGACACTCGTACTTGAGTCCATCGGATGGAGATTTGTCGAGGGGATTGGGGCCACTGGTGCCGTACACTATCTCTGACGATGAGATGTCGATGCCGAAGAGCTTTAGCGGCGGCTTTGACAATGGACTGCAGTCTATATCAGCCATGGGTTGGGAGGGGGAGGGGGAGCGAGTGAGAGAGTATGATGTATAGCTAGAGAGAAGCTAAAGACACCCGCAGCAGGAAAGAATGAACTATTTGATTTCTAGATAAGGTTAAGCAGTGATGGTGGGTGACTTTCTCGTATTATTATATAACAGCGCAAGTATGTGGGCGAAGAATTTGAAGTCCGGGGTGGGGTGGGGAGATACTTTTTTGAGAAAGACAAGAAATGAAGAAGCAGAAGAGTTTGGTCGGGAATTTTTTGTCGCTCACCCTAGCTAGTTAAATGTATATAGCAATTGGGGAAGCGATCGCCAACCCATTGAATTCAAAATACGACGCTCACGTGCTAGTCTACTCGCAAGAAACCTAAACCGTACACCTGCGGCGCCATGGGGGAAAGATTTTTATAGGAGGAGATCAGTGCTTTTTAAAATGGGAATTTGTATTTTCAGGATCTAAAAGATATACATGATGATGGTGAACGATTGATTCAAGTATTAGAGCATTCCTCTTGTTCGGATAGAAGAGTTAAAAGTTTTGATGAATTTACTGTCAACTGTCATATCATGTCTTTCATTATGCCATTTCGGCTATCAATTCTTGCTCAAACCCTTTTTCTAAATGCCAATTTATCTCCCGGAAAGGGGATGTCGGGAAAACCATAAACACCATGTATCTCCTCACCCAGAAAGAAGGAAGAGAGTGGTGGCAGGTAAAATTATTAAGGAGATAGAGACGAGGAAAGGGTCCACCCCCGCAAACGTGAAGGACGGTGACCAATGGATTTGTCTTTTTAATTTGGTTATTTGGCGTGATTGATGGGGCTTCCGGTTGTTTAATAATGGAGGAAATCTATTCGAATCTTACTAACTATCCTCAATTTTGCGGTTCACTGATAAGCCCTCCTTTCCAAACAATTTGTCCGACGCCCACGACGACTGTGATCAATCATCCTCTAGTCTTGTCTATATCTTTATCTTCCCTCGCTTCCCCGTGATTCATTATTGACACGCGATCCCCTCTCATTGGATAATCGAGTAAGACAGGAAAGTATACAGTAGGAGCGGGGCCAGGCTAGGTTGATGTGATGTAATTGTAAGTCAAAGAAATGCTTTCTTTTAATTTAGTGAACGAAGGAACGAAGGAACGAACGAACGTTACTTAAGGGAGAACCACTAGATATCCATCAAGGGGCCAAAACAAAAAAAAGTAACTAAACCTAACCTGTACGTAATCCATCATAATTTTCCCCACAGACACAGTTATTGTACACGGGTTTCATTACAGATGTTGCCAGGAAAATGTCATCCTCCCAGCTAGAAATATGGAAGTTCCATGGATTGATAAAATAAGTAATAAACCTAACTTTCTTGGTTGAGAAGTAATATTCTGTTTTATACTATTTACAAGATTGTATTAGATTTATGACATTAAAAAGTTTAAGAATACTAGTATAAATTGATTGAGTTTATTCAATGTCTTTTTTTTATACAAGTTTTCTTTGATTTAAATGTTACAAAAAGAGAAAATCCATGATTGAGTTACTTTAAAGAAAGGAAATTTTTTAATATAAATTTGTTAACATCAAGTAAATTAAAAAGGATATTATAACTTTGACACATACTTACTTCCTAGAGACCGTGTCCTGTGGTTCAGAGCTTCCCTTAAGGTGTCTGTCTCACTTTCCAAACCACCACCTCTTCCATTCTCCTCTTCAAAGCATAAGATCAATTATTTCCTATATTACCCTCTTTCCTTAGTTTCTAATCAAACATCTAACTTAATCCCAACCCAACTAATGATATACACATACTCAAAGTATAGCTTATCGCTTATATGTGTGTGTATTTATAGCTACACAACATGCTAGCTTGCGTTGCTTAAAGTCATTGAAACAATGGTGGTCTGGTCTTCTCTTCTCTATAGAAAACTATATGTTGGTGATCCCGATCAACAGGAGCTCTGATACCACTTGTTGGAGATCCCGACTAACGGGGACTCCAGATATTACCTTTACTGGGATCAGAACCAACACGTGGGAAAATATCGTAATTACTTTATTAAGTAATTACACCAAGCACTGCTTGGATTTTTTACAGCCAAGACACAACACACTTATAATTTTCCTCACACACTCAGACACACACACATACACTTAGACCCAAGACTCAATCACACTTAGACACCTCACACACTCTCTCTCCAATCACCTCACCCCCACACTCTCAGCTCACCTTTTTGACTTCACTCTCACGTTCATACATGCAGCACACTCCACCCCTATTTATAGTGGCTGATGGCGGTGGAAGCCACCGCCTTTGTCTCCTCCAGAAATTTCTAGCTCTTACTAACAAAGACAATCACTAGAACTTTCTAGTATTCTCATTTCTAGAAAATTCTAGAGGATTCTAAAAAATTCTAGAAAATCCTAAAAATTTACGAATGAGGCGGTGATGATTTCTTCATTCTCCCCCTCAGCACCGACTCATTGTCTCTCATCTTCAGGTTTGACTGTTCCCATAGTTTCCGAAACCTTGTGTGCTGGCCCGCTTCTATATCTGGCTCTCTGTAACCTTTTTCAACAATTGCAATATTAGCGTACCTAGGATTTGGTCTTCGTACTCTTGTCGATCTCCGAAGCTGCGGACTTGCTGCTTCTGGTTGATCATCCGCCACTCTTCGGTACACTCCTGTTTGCCAGGGACTTTGTCTTCTCTCATCCTCGTCCTCGATATTGTCTTCCTCGCCTTCCTCTTCTCCATCCACTTGAGGAGTCGAACGTACCTCTACGATTTGCTCCCCCATCTTCTTCTGCAGATTGTCTTCTGTTTCCTTGGAGTCTGAAACTTCTTCCTTCCGTGGAATCCACCACGAGGAAGCTTCATCAAACACCACATTCCTTGATATGTAGCACTTGCCGCTGGTAGGATCACAACATTTCCATCCTTTCCTCTGGCTGTCATAGCCTACGAAGATGCACTTGATCGCCTTCTTGTCAAACTTGCTCCGTAAGTGATTAGGCACAAACACGTAGCATATGCAGCCGAAGACTCGGAAGTGACTAACTGCGGGTTTGTAACCCCACAGTTTCTCGAAAGGTGAGACCAACTTTAGCTTCGCTTGGGGAAGCCTGTTGATCACGTGGGCTGCTGTCTTCATGCACTCGGCCCAAAATCTTCCCGGTACGTTCTTCCCATGCAGCATACTTCGACACGTCTCTGCGAGGTGCCGATTCTTTCTCTCTGCTACTCCATTCTGCTGGGGCGTATTGGCACACGTGAATTGGTGGCGTATCCGACATTCTTGCAGATACCTTGAAAATTCTCCTGATGTATATTCGCCACCATTATCTGTCCTTAAGCACTGAATCTTCCTGCCAACTTCTCCTTCTACCTTCTCCTTGAATTCCTTAAACTTTGAAAATGTTTCAGACTTTTCTTTCATAAAGAAAACCCATACGTACCTTGAGAAGTCATCGATGAAGGTAACCATATATCGCATCCCGCTGATTGATGGTTGCTTGACTGGCCCAAATACGTCAGAATGGACTAACTCCAATGGTGCTTTGGCTCTAAACTCAGAGTCCTCGTACGGAAGTTGATGCGCCTTTCCGTACTGGCAACCTGCGCAGATGGTTTCTGTTCTTACATCCAGCTGAGGAAGACCCTTCAACATCGACTTCTTCATCATTACCTTAAGCTTATGGTAGCTGACATGCCCTAGCCTTGCGTGCCATAGATCTGCTGTCTCATTCTTTCGAGCCTTCTCTACGTAAGCCGTCTCCGCTGACATTACGTAGACAGACTCCAGGCGCCGTCCTTCCATCGTGGGTGTTCCGTAGACCTTAAGATTCTTGTACACCTTCACATCTTGAGGACCAAATACGACATGATGACCGGATGTCGTAAGTTGTGCCACCGACAGCAGATTCTTCTTCATTCCAGGTACGTAATATACATTCTGGAGAGGTAACTTCGTCGAGTTGCAACCTGGCATGATCATTGTCTTACCGACTTCAGCTATCGGTAATCTCGAGTTGTTGGCTGTAACTACCACACGATCGCCCTTATACTCGGACATGTCTTGCAACTTCTTTTTGTCTCCTGTCATATGGTTTGAGCACCCCGAGTCGACTATCCAATCATTATTATAGTCGATCACTTCGGGGACGGTAGCTGTCACAGCCAACTCATCTTCCTCCACGGCGTAGGAGGCTTCCACATCCCATTCGCCGTCACTTGTTTTCTCAGTATGCACCACTGCATTGCTCTCTGTCGTTTTCTTCCTCCACCAACAATCTTTGGCTATATGACCCTTCTTTCCACAATTATAACACCTTCCTTCAAATCTTCTGTTTTGCTGCGATTGACCTTCCTTGTTGTCTTTCTTCTGCGCTCCCCCTGATTGCTGCCTCTCTTGTCGGCCATCTCTACCACCATCTTTCCTCATCCTCTGGTGGAAACTTCTATTGTACCGACCTTTGTCAGTATTGGCGAAGAGTGCTTCTTCACCATTCTTGGATGAGGCTCCGGATATTTGCTTAGCAAATGCTTCTTGGTCGGCTAACAAATTCTCTAGCTCGACAAGAGAAGGTTGGGTAGACCAACCTTGTATCGCAGCAATAAAACTTCTATACTCCGGCCTCAGTCCATGGATTATTATTCTTCTAATCCTAGGCTCCGGTATACTGGAAGAAGGATCTAATGTAGAAATTTCATGACAGAGAGACTTTACCTTGGCAAAGTATTGACCGATGGTCATGTCGCGCTGTGTGACTGAGAGGAGCTCATTCTCGAGAAGCTGTAACCTTGTATCGTTCCTCCTCGAGAACAGTGTGGCTAAGGTGTCCCATGCCTCCTTCGGTGTCTTCGCTTGCCGGACGTGCTCCAGCAACTCCTCCTCGATCGTGGTCTTGATTACGAACATCGCCTTTCCAGCTCCGATCTTCCATTTCCTCAGAGCTGCGGGATCTTGTGGTGGTACCGACTCACTACCACTCACTATTTCCCATAAGTCTTGGCCCTGGAGATATGACTCCATGTACGTCGACCACGTGTTATAATTTTGACTGTTAAGCTTCTTAATTCCACTGACCACCTGTAGGTCAGCCATCGTGGCTCGGCCTAATTTTTATCAACGCCAAGCAAGCTTGATTTCGTTACCAAGCTCTGCAGTACTAAACTGCACACGACTCAAGAAGCTTAACCACCAGTTCCGAAATCCCAGTAGCTCAGATAGGTCCAAAGATCGACCTGCTCTGATACCACTTGTTGGTGATCCCGATCAACAGGAGCTCTGATACCACTTGTTGGAGATCCCGACTAACGGGGACTCCAGATATTACCTTTACTGGGATCAGAACCAACACGTGGGAAAATATCGTAATTACTTTATTAAGTAATTACACCAAGCACTGCTTGGATTTTTTACAGCCAAGACACAACACACTTATAATTTTCCTCACACACTCAGACACACACACATACACTTAGACCCAAGACTCAATCACACTTAGACACCTCACACACTCTCTCTCCAATCACCTCACCCCACACTCTCAGCTCACCTTTTTGACTTCACTCTCACGTTCATACATGCAGCACACTCCACCCCTATTTATAGTGGCTGATGGCGGTGGAAGCCACCGCCTTTGTCTCCTCCAGAAATTTCTAGCTCTTACTAACAAAGACAATCACTAGAACTTTCTAGTATTCTCATTTCTAGAAAATTTTAGAGGATTCTAAAAAATTCTAGAAAATCCTAAAAATTTACGAATGAGGCGGTGATGATTTCTTCACTATATTGGCTTTATCTCTGTGTCTTTAGTGAGTCCTACCTAACAGACAACTACAACGGGGCTCTTTCATATGGCAAGCATGAAGATGCAGCCGAGAGACAATAATAGAGGTTAGCCGGCAAGCAGACATAAAAAGAGTGAAGACAATAAATTAACTCATGTTGTCAACGCACATTTAGGTTGGGACCCAATCCCAGACATCAGTCGAGAAAATCCAAACCTATAGTATATATTTTCTTCGGCATCTACTACATGATATCTAGAAGTTTAAGGAACACTGACTAATTCAAGTTCGAGCTAAGTTAGTTCACTAGGAACGCAAAACTCTCCTAACATGAGTTTTTTTTTTTCATTTATAACAGAGAGAGAGGTGCTTCTTCTCTAATTACACGTCGGGGAGGAGTTAGGACTGACTTTGGGCTGCCTGTCTTCTAGAATGTCGATAGATTTTCAAAGTGGACAAAAACAATTGAATAAAACAGGGCATGGTACATGTACCTATCGGTTGCATCCACACATCCCTGAATGAACCACAAATCAGCAGCGTGGCCGTTGGGTTTGATTTGGAATAATTAGAAAATACAAAATATTGGGCCATGGATATGAAAGAAAGATCTTGTAACAGTAATACAATAGGGTCCAGCCCAATAGAGTGCGTAACCGGGCCAGGACCGGGGGCGGCAGGAGAAGCATTCTGCGCCTTCTGGTGTTGAATGAAAGCCTTAGACAATATCCCTTCAGATCAGAATCAGAGGCAGTCATTCATAATTTTATTCAACCTCGTCCACTTCCACTGTTATGTTCTGGTATTGTTCATAACGAAACGAAACAATGTGGATAATTGTTTCATGCCTCGACAACCCAAACTTTCAAACAAGAGGAGATGCCTAGTATGCTTTCTTACTATATAACAATCACTTAGTTGTTTTAAGGAGGAATGCTCCTGAACATAAATAAACAGGTCAAGATTATGCCTTGAACTCGAGGGAAAAAAAAATCTTTATGATACCATTCATCTCCCACCTGCATTATCTTCTCCCATTACAGTATAAGAAACCACAGTTGACAGCAGAGAGAGGTCATTTCTTGCGTTTCTTTTCATCCAAGAAGCGATTGAAAACGGTAAGGAAGGACGAAGTAAATTCAGTTGGCGTGTGGGGTGGGACGCCCAGATTTCACCTGGCCGGTGCCACTGCCACGTTCGCATTGACATGTCCCACGTAAATAGACCAAATCCAATCCGAAATCCAACGTGTACGGTCGTTCTCATCCCCTCTGTCTCAGACGTCATCACTCATCTCCCCCACCCTCCCCCGCTTATCGCTAAAAAAATTCTTCTGTATTCAGAAAAAAATAAGTTTTTTTAAGTAAAAAAATTTTTGGTTTTTTTTGTCAGTGATTTTTTCGAATAATTTCCAGAAACAATAAAAGCAAACAAAAGATTCTCATTTTCTTCTGCCTGTAAATTAATAACCGCAGAAAATTCTCTCGTGATAGAGAGCTGAGTGCACAACCAACTTCCTTGCTACTGCGTTCCATTCTTTTCCCTTTGTTTTGTGCTTCCATCGGTATATTTTGTCATCGTACTTTCCGGCCACCGTTATAGGAGAATCGAAACAGAAAGTCTCTTCCTTTCTGCTCGTCTCTCCTCATCAGCGGACTCTTCAAAGCCTCTTGCACTCTCACTAGTCATTCTCAAACAGTATTCCTGCAGATCAATACATAACCCCTGAGAAAGGAGGTAGAAAGAGAGAACATTTCCCAAAGTTGAAGCATTCAGCGTCTCGGGTCTCCACTGGAATCTGCTAATCCGGCTATATTCGCTTTTCAAAGCGCGCATCGTTCGTGTTTTCCTGGTCGATCAAATCATATGGGTTGATGCATTTTTCTTCATTTCTATCATGTTAATTTCATATGAACCTTCCATTGGATTTTGCAGTCTCGTTCGCTTGTTTAGTGTCCTTTATTTGTTTCTCATTTTCCCCAATATACGTGGAGCGTTTTGATTGTTTAACTAATTGACCTATTGGATTAGGCCCCGCTTTTGACTTTCCTCGGTTACATCTTTTCTTGGTCCAGTCGAAGATGCAAGCAGCCATGCATTGTGCTGTAAAAGGAAGTATAGGGTATGGCCTTCAGAGGAAAAGAGGCTTATCCCGTTTTGGATGTATAAGATGTACGGAGTTGAGGAGTGCTCAGCATGTTGACAAACTTGGCTGCGGCGGATTGCGTCTCAGTCGGGGCTCGATGCGGGCCGAGCTCGCACATGCTAGAATGCACGGTGTCTTTAGGTCTTCAGCCAATTCCAGATCAGTCAAATCCCAAGCCTCTGGTGCGTTTCCCTGCTGCCAATAGTATCTTCTTTTGTTTCTTGCAGCTGTCTTAGATTATTGTTCGGGGCTGGAGTAAAACATGCTATTGTCATGTAATAATTTAAGTCCATTCTGCAACTGTTCATTCTACCCCTAATCTGGGCTTTCGTAGCTTGATATGCTATTGTCTGTGAAGATGCTTCTGCAATTGTTTGTGCCGTGGAAGATTGCATTTATGCGGTGTTTAGCCTGTGAACAATATATATGAATGCAATGATGGGTTTTCTGAATCCAATCAGAAATACAGAGAATAGTATTGTTATCTCCTCAGGAGTTCATACTCCTCTTTTTGATCTGTCATCCTGTCTTTTTAGAAGTGCTCACGCTTTCCATCAGAGGGGTTTGGCTTTTGATTATGCACAATCTCGTCCAGCATTACATTACCGTGACGCATCCACTCTTATTCATCTTACTTCGTCTATGCTATCTTCTTGTCATCCTGTGATAAATAAATGTTCCCCTATTAATATGGTTGTATGCCCTTGTTTTGAATAATGAGTGCATGAAATCCTTGTATTTGTTTCTGCTGAGATGGCGTATGAAACTGAATGACTAGGTGAAGATCTGGGGGATGTTGCCCCAGTGTTACCACAAGGCAAAAGTTCGGGAATAGTTTTGCCTTACGTTGGGGTGGCTTGCCTTGGAGCCATCTTGTTTGGCTATCATCTTGGGTATGCTCTAGCTTATTATGTCCGCATCTCTTCATAGATTTATTTTAATTGTCATAGTTTTTTTGGGAGCATAATAGCTCTAGGCTTCACATAGTGAAGTCTCGCTTTCTTTGAGCAATCAAAATATTATGAGTATTGACTTGTTGATGCATGCAGATTCCCTCAACAGTTGTGTTTACTTTCACACTGTGCAGAGTTGTCAATGGTGCTCTTGAGTACCTTGCTAAGGATCTTGGAATTGTTGAAAACACTGTTTTACAAGGCAAGTAATACACATGCATATCTTGGCTTCTGGTTGTAGATGATGCCTTCTACTTGATGTCTGAACTTCTTAATTTCAACGGCATGCAAATCTGCATCCTATAATGTGCTACCTGTGCAGGATGGGTTGTGAGCACGCTTCTCGCTGGTGCCACCGTTGGCTCATTCACTGGAGGAGCGTTAGCTGATAAATTTGGCAGGACAAGGACATTCCAGTTAGATGCGATACCACTTGTTGTAGGTGCATTTCTTTGGTAAGTTGGTTTATGCTTATCACGAGTTCACAATATTCTTTATGCATACAATTAGTACAAGTAATCAGACTAATGTATCTCAAAAATAATCAGTGCTACTGCTCAGAGCGTGCAAACAATGATAATTGGTCGTTTGCTTGCTGGAATTGGAATTGGGATTTCTTCTGCTATAGTCCCTCTCTACATATCTGAGGTAGTTTGGCCTTTTTCTATTACCCTGTCTTTGCCATTCAAGACTGTATTTCCTCTTAATAATATCTTTTTATTGTCAGATATCACCAACTGAGATTCGTGGTGCCCTTGGATCAGTGAATCAGCTATTCATTTGCATCGGAATTCTTGCAGCACTGGTTGCTGGATTGCCCTTAGCAGGAAATCCTTTATGGTAGCTCTGCACTTCTCGTCCCCACACCACTCCCCCCAGTTTCTTGGCGCTGTTGACAACATCATAGAGTTAACCAGCTATTAATGATTCCGTTTCTCTCTTAATAACTTATCATGTTGCAGGTGGAGAACAATGTTTGGTATTGCAGTTGTTCCTTCTGTTCTACTGGCAATAGGGATGATGTTTTCTCCAGAAAGCCCTCGCTGGCTCTTTCAGGTTCACATGCCCAGTCCTTACTTGCAAGTTGCTGTTTTGCTTGTGGTTTTGGTTTTCTTCAGCTTCTTATGCTAGAGATTTTATCCTCAGTATTAATGATGAGAAAGCTCTATAATATCTAATCGCAGAGAGGGAAAATAGCTGAGGCTGAAGAAGCCATAAAGACATTATGTGGGAAAGAAAGGGTTTCCGAGGTCATGCATGATTTAACTGCATCTTCTCAAGGCACTGTGGAACCTGAAGCAGGGTGGTTGGACCTGTTCAGTAGCCGCTACTGGAAGGGTATGTAGTATCTACCCAGGAATTATTAATCTAAATATAACTTACCAGACTTTGGTTCACCAGAGAATTGTACATATATATAACTATGCTGCTTCTATCATGCAGTTGTTAGTGTTGGTGCTGCACTTTTCCTGTTCCAGCAGTTGGCAGGGATAAATGCTGTGGTATATTATTCAACTTCTGTGTTTCGGAGTGCTGGGATTAAGTCTGATGTTGCTGCAAGTGCTCTAGTTGGGGCAGCAAATGTTCTTGGTTAGTCTGCAGTTACCTAACAAACTGAAAATCAGGAAAACTGAATGGCAGGTTTTGCATATGAATTTATAACTTGTACACACTCTTTGCAGGCACAACTGTGGCGTCCTCTTTGATGGACAAGCAAGGGAGAAAGTCTCTTTTGCTGATAAGCTTTAGCGGAATGGTACTTCTACTAGCTAGCGAGATTCGAGCTGATCCGATTGCTTATGAAGCTTTGAACTATTTCCCCAACTCATATCACAAGCTTTATCAGTCAATATTAAACCTACTACTAGCTTTGAGAAGTTATTCTTTTGTTGACAGTTGATTCTCTCACTCTTGCACTTCCAAAAATTAGATATCTTTAGCCTTCTGCTTAGTTGATTCTCTCACTCTTGCACTTCATAAAAATTAGATATCTTTAGTCTTCTGCTTGTTGCCATCTTTTGGCATCATCTGATTCTTGACGTTGTTTACATTTTTTCAGGTGTATTTAGATTGTTAGTATTGTGTTCATCATCTTGTGGAATCCGGTTTCTTTCACTAAATCTGACTCCCCTTTCCCATTCCCATTTTCATCTTCGTTCTTTGTTCAGGCTGTATCTATGCTGCTCCTTTCACTGTCCTTTACCTGGAAAGTCCTGGCACCATATGCTGGCTCTCTCTCTCTCGTTGGCACCGTCCTGTAAGTTTAATTCTTCAAGCAAAAATTCTTTCTCCTGAGAGCCTGATCCTGCGACTGTCATCTCCTTACGTGATTCCCATCCAATATACAGCTATGTTCTGTCATTTTCCCTGGGTGCTGGCCCTGTACCTGCGTTGCTTCTTCCTGAGATTTTTGCCTCTAGGATCCGTGCGAAAGCTGTTTCACTCTCTCTGGGCATGCATTGGGCAAGTTCTAATTTATTTCTTGCTTTTCTGTCACATCTAGATGCTCATAAAAGACCAAGTTAATCACACCTTCGCTTTCCCTCTTCCTGTATTTGATCAGATATCCAACTTTGTGATTGGCCTGGGGTTCCTGAGCGTCGTGAACAAGTTTGGGATCAGCTCAGTGTACTTGGGATTCTCTACTGTCTGTCTCCTTGCCTTCTTATACACAGCTGGTAACGTCATGGAAACTAAGGGGCGCTCACTGGAGGAAATAGACCGGGCTCTTAATCCTGCAACATGAACCAATTCCATCGGCAGCAACTGCTTTTTATGAATTTTTTCATCGGGTTGATTGCTCTCTCCTGTAGATATATAGCATTTCTCATTCTCAGCTTCAAATCTGAAGATTTCATCCCTAAGTCCTATGATATGATGAGTTTGAGCTTGGCTGTTGAACCTTTGTTGTTAGCTGGTTTTTTGCTGGAATCTTACAGTTGAATTGTTAGGTTAGTCTCCTTGAGACATTGTGAGACATAGAAGCCTGTCTGTTGATATTTGCAGGTTGCAGTGAATAATCTCCATGAAAACAGAGTCCTTGCCTAATAATGACATCAACTCCTATTCCAGTCATTCTTCACCGTGCTTATTAAGACTAGTCGTGTGGATTTGGTGCTCATGTGGTGCTCATGCTAATTATTTGCTAAGGCTTCCATGCTGTTCTGGAAATGAACTTAAAGCTTGGGCGAGTCTACCACAGCACCAGTGACTTCGTCAGCTTAACTTGTTAAGGGGGAAAAAAAGTAGTGGAGATGATTTGCCCCATCTAGGGTAAAACCGCCATACGAATTGGTTTTTTGGGACCATGTACCTTTTATTTTGTAAAGGAGGTGGTAAACTAATCCAAAACTCTCCAGCTGTCGCAGATTGGAAGCAAAGCAATTTGCCAGCAGATTAATTTCATCACGTTCAAGTTCAGTTCTTGAGGGAACTCTTATTGGTTCTGGCGAAAAGGTTATACAAAAGATCAGATTGATACGGATCAAATCAGAGAAGGAAAAGAATTAGAAGGAAGAAGAAGATTGAAGGATTGGAAGAGAAGATTGAAGGATCGGAAGAGATCGGAGGGAGAAGGGAAAATTCAGTTTCATTCATCGACTGGTTTCTTGCTATTCTGTTTACACGCTTATAGCTATTGGCATTGTAGACTTATTACAATCTAGTCCTCCACTCTCTATTCATTACAAGAGAACCTATTTCCTGTTTATCTCTATTTACACATTAACCCTCCCACTAAAAGGCTCATAACATTTCTCCCCCCTTAAAGTCAACCTTGTCCTCAAGGTTTGAAAGAGGAATCCAGTGGTAGATTGAATCAACTTCTGGTCGTTCTTCGTGTCCACCTTCCCCAGGACGTCCATATAATACTTGCATAGCTCTGAATTTGAAATCGCAGAAGATAACATCAACATGGTCATGGGGATTGTGACCACCATGAACTTGAGGCAGTGTACATATGCAAGAGAGAGTTGAGTGTTTGTGTTCTCCTCAGTTGGTATGTCTTGGGAAGGCATTGGAATTACCCAATGTTCTTTAACCTTTGGCAAATTTATGAACTGCCTAAAAATCGATCCCAACATTTCCAAAATCCTTTTTCTGACATCCCCTTTTTGCTGTCCACCATGACGAGCTCCCCTTATTCCCATATCTCTTGGCGTGGCATAATAGAACAAGCAAACCTCAGGTAGCTTGTCAACATGCCCCTTCCTTCCATGTCGATGAAACTGTTGAACTTCCTGAAAGATTATGGTGTTTGCAGTACGAATGTTGAGGTTACTCTCCATGGGGTTTGTGTAAGTAAATATGTTGATTTCACCTTGAGCACACTTGTCCATGGTGTACTTGAGCTGTAGCAGCTTGCCAGCAATATACCCTCCAAAGATCCACTTAGCATAGAAGGAACGGATCCACTGACCATGGGTACCGTCACATATAACATATTCTGCAACAGGACTGAATTTCTCCCGAAACTTAACATCAGCTGCCCCATAACATTTCAACTGCTCACACAATTCACCATACCAAGGTTCGGTGGGTTCTTGGACCTTGTAATCGTAGTCCAACTGTATCATAGCCATGTAACTTGAGCAAACATTGATGCAGTTCATGATCTTCTCTGGCTGTTTGTAGGTATCACATGACTTGATATATTCCTTGCCCACTTCAAGGTGACTCTCATATGAATCCTTATACTGCTTACCCTCCTTAGAAAGAGTTTCACTTACTAGGGGTACAAAATAAGGAAGACTTCCAAGCCACTTAACTAGTTGGAATCGCAGACCAGGGACCATGCTAACATTTGCACGTTTTATAGCTAGTGAATCCGGTAATATCCCAATGTCTGATGTTACATTCTTCAGCAAACAAACATCAAGCAACTCAATGAGCCTCACAATTAAGAACACTAAGAAGCTGAAAATTATGAGGATCAAGGCTAGAATCTTTTCTCCCCTTTTTAACTTCCCTTCTATCCAAAATAGCCATAAATGATTGAGAACCTGCAGACTTAGAATTCTCGAACCAGCTTCAATCCACTTCCTCAACTTACAATCCATACCCATGTTAAAGGAATTCATGGCATGAACATTAAAGGAACAATTTCCAGCACAAACATTAACTTGCTCTTTCATGTTGTATGTGTCATCTCCATAGGTAACTACCTTCCCAGGAGGGACCTTGTTCAACATATAACTAGAATCTTCCATTCCTTCCTCATAATTCAGAACTCCAGTAACAATGAAGGAAGACAAATTTTGATGGGTAAGGCTTGGGGTTTCTCCATCCACAACCTCAAGCTTAATAACAGCAACATAGCCATTCTGATCAAATTCATTGTCCTTATATTCCTTGTCCAAAGAATCAATTTCAGGCTCTTCCATGGATGGAAGCTGGTCAATTTTCTCCATCAGAGGCTTCTCATCTTTTTGCACATTAACGTCAGGAATACTAGCACCATCTCCTCCATTTTCATTGTTAAGAAAATTGCTCATGTCAGACTTCTTCTCGTGGGTTTCCTTTGGGTCCATTTCAGTAGGCAATTGAAAAGGGGTTTCCAGGGGCGGAATTAACTCTTGCAACAAAGCTAAGGCATATGCCTTATCAAGGGTTTCGGCTTTGTAAATACTCACCCGATTCAGTATTTCATCCCTTAAGCCACCTAGAAATAGACTCACGGCCAGCTCCTCCACCAGCCAACCATCTTTGAGCAATGAAGTAAACGGTTGGAGGTACTCTTCGAGCGTACCTGTTTGAGATCGTTCCTTGAGCTCCGCAATAGCCTCTCGAACTTGTTCGTCGTATGTTCGGAGGTTATTGAACTGCTCTTGAAAGTACCTAAATCTGCCAACATGATCTTCCATCGTTTGAGGAGCAATCGGGTAAGATTCTGCCCTAGGTTCACAGATCCGAGGATGGAGAGGCTCTGATACCAATTGATACGGATCAAATCAGAGAAGGAAAAGAATTAGAAGGAAGAAGAAGATTGAAGGATTGGAAGAGAAGATTGAAGGATCGGAAGAGATCGGAGGGAGAAGGGAAAATTCAGTTTCATTCATCGACTGGTTTCTTGCTATTATGTTTACACGCTTATAGCTATTGGCATTGTAGACTTATTACAATCTAGTCCTCCACTCTCTATTCATTACAAGAGAACCTATTTCCTGTTTATCTCTATTTACACATTAACCCTCCCACTAAAAGGCTCATAACACAGATCTAGGGATCATATGGTGGGTGGTAGGGAGGACGCTAAATTTTTTGCTAGATTATGTTTTGTCAATTACCGTATGGCCTTGCTGTTGCTGGTCGCTAGATTAGAGTGCATGTATTTCTTTCCAATGTCTGCTTAGGTGTTGGCCCCTTCTCCTCCTTAACAAGTGAAGGATACCCTATTTAACTTTGAACCGTATTTCTTTCAAAAATTTCAAGTGCACTGATGGTACTTTAACGGGAATCATCTCCACTCCAAATCAGAGTGATGTTAGGAAATAACTTCTATTTCCGTTTCTAGTCCACATTGCATTAGATTTAGGTAATGCACGCTTAAAGTTGCTTTTTCAACATAGTTCTTGTGAGATGTGAGGCTGAGCTAGAGAATCCGCTGATCAATGAAGGCAATCTTCACAAAACATGAGACATGGACGTTCTTTGAGTTCTTCTCTTATAATAAGGTCAGAATCTGGGCTCACCAAGCCTGTTTGTTTTGGCAATACAAAACTCCAAAGTGGCTTGCAAATGCTTCTGTCATTGTGTTGAGGTACCCATTCAATATATTGGTTATCTTTCTATAATTGTCCTCAATCTCTTTGTCCCCTCTTCTCCTGCAATTCTGGATTCATCTCTTCTTTCAGGATGCTGCTAGGGAAGTCGGAAGATGTAAAGGAGGAGTTCTTTGGTGATCTCCTGGGAGTAGACAGGCAGGGCTTTGGCGGTATTTCCAAAACTTTGATGCTCCCTTCCAGCATCTCTATGACCTTCTTCATTGATGGTCGGCTGGATGGATGGGTTTGAATGCACCACAGTCCCACGAGAACCATCTTTCTCACTATCTCTTCTTCCTCTTCCATTGTAGTCCCAGGCGGTTGTATACCTCCACCTTCCTCGAGATGCTTGTAGAGCAAGTCAGGAAAATACGATTCACTGGTATTGGAAAACTGGACACCAGACTTGTTTCTTCCACCAACCATGTCTACAACCAGCATTCCATAGCTGTACACATCAGACTTGTGGGAGACTCCCCCAAAATTTCTTGAGAACACTTCCGGTGCAATATACCCGACAGTTCCCCTTGTACCGAGCATCGACACAATACTTTCCCTTTTCTTGCACAGCTTGGCAAGGCCGAAGTCTGATATTTTTGGGATGAAATTCTCATCCAGTAGAATGTTCTGAGGTTTTATGTCAAAATGCAGAATCCTTGTGTTGCAGCCCTGATGCAGGTACTCCAGCCCTCTTGCAATGCCATGTGCAATCTGGTATAAGATTTTCAATTCCAGGAAGGGACTGCTCGTATCTGAAGCTTCTTTGGTCTGTATGAACTTATCCAGAGAGCCATTGGACATGTACTCGTAAATCAGAGCCCTTCTCTTCCTCTCATAACAGAATCCCAGCAGAGTGATCACATTGACATGAGCTGTTCTGCTGATGCTAGCAACTTCATTCAGAAAATCTTCCACATTTCCTTTGCTCTCTGTCAGTACCTTCACAGCCACCTGATGACCATCTCCCAACTTCCCTTTATATACGACGCCGCATCCTCCTGTGCCTAGTTTCTCAGAGAATGAATTTGTCATTTTCTTCACATCCCAATATCTGTATCTCTTTGGAGCCAGAGATCCATGAGCGGTGATGAATGCCTCGATGTCAGCATGATTCTCACAATTTTCATGGCTGCAAATCGTAGTCTTCAGCAATGAACGCCAGCTTTTGTGGCGGCAGATTATTACAAGAATCAGTACCTTAATAATGGCAATCAGACCAGCTACAACTGCATATATCCAAACAAGACATATGTCAGGTCTTTGACTAGATTGCTTTAAAGCCAGAAATATTGCATTGACTGGTTTGAAGAAAATTTTGTTCTGAAATTCTCTACCGACATTTACCTCCAATAATTGCAAGCGCTGGAATTCTGTGCTTTCCTGCGAAACAGAAAAATTCGAGTTATCCAGATGAAAGAGACCCACAAATAGACAACCATGCATGCTGGCGTGCACACATATCTGTTACCCTAGTGATAGAGCTGGCAGCTGACACCTCGAGCCTGGTGGTTCACTAGGCAATTTGAAGTTGACGGCCCACTGCTACTCAATGGCAAGAAATAAAGTGCCGTCTGGGTTTATATTGAATTGAACTAGTTGTGGCGCAGAGCAGCTGAAGGAAGCTTGTCAAGCTTTTATTCAGCTTATGAAGCTTGAGGGTGTTGTTGAGGGGTAGTTGTTGCTTAGGCAAGTGTTATTTTGGAGGTCAGAAAGGGAGAGGATGGGAGTGTGCTGGCTCTGGTCTAGCTCAAGAAGTCCGTAGCTCATTAACCCAGAGAAATCATTTTTAGTATAATTTTTAGGGCTTCTATCCTCCTCCATAAAATTTTGGGCATGTAAGACGAGAACTCTCAGAATTTAGTAACTTTTCCAGTTTGCCTACTTCATTTTTTCAGCCGCATCATGTTAAATGCATGTGCCTTTTTTTTTTTTTTTTGAACGGAGCTTTTTCTGGAGCTATCGCAATGTACTTCCCAATAGGGATCTAAGAACTTTTGTGTATATAGAAACCTCGGGTTAAAAACAGCCTTTATTTGAAGGAAAGTTTTTAGGCGCAATCATTCCTTTTTTTTTTTTTTTAATCAGTAAGGCGCAATCATTCTTTCACTTGTTGGCAAACTTGTTGATACCCAACAAATATGGGCTTATGGCAGTTTTGTATGTCCAACTGCGCGAGCTGAGGGATCGTTAGTCCCAACTACCGTTGGATTAAACTCGGGTGAGATCTCTTGGTTGATCTCTCAAGTTCTAAGCTTGATTGGGTGTCCAAATCCTCCATTAGTTTCAGACACCCTGCTCGTGACTTTCCCTTACATTAGGGTCGGGTCCTATCGTCAACCTCAGGTCTGCCAAGTCCATGTCATGCTATTTATCTAAAAATTATCAACTAATCAAAGCTAAGATATGAGGTAAGGATTTGGGAAACTCACCTCCTCCACAGGTGGATGAGTAGGACTTATCGGAACAATAGCATGCAAATTCGCCCGAATCCTGGTTCCTCCCGCACTGCCCTCCTGATCCGATGCACGATTGGCACTCCCCGTCATCGTCCGTCCACTGCAGCCCGAAACCACCATCAAGAGCTGCCTCTACGTTTGCCACGATTGCAGAATCCTCTATTGTCTGAAGCGCTGACTGGTTGGCTGGTAACACCACACTTGTTTTGCATCCCCCAAAATAATTTGTGATGCTCGTGATGCTCGTGATGCCAGGAAGAGTAATATCTGCGGGGCTCCTTGTCAAGAAGTAACCGATCGTAGTAGTACTATTGACCATGCACGTGAACTGACTCGTCAGTTGGCTCAGTTGTGAAGAGATTGCTGCAGATGAAGTATCACAGCCGTAGTAGAGTGTAAGATTGCTTGTAAATGTGTCTAAGCTGTAAGTGAAAGGGGATATATCTTGGCTGGCATTATAGAGATACTGGGGACAGATGGTGTTATAATAATCTGCTCTCGCTACAGTGAAGAGCCGGGAGGAGTTATCAACCCGGAGGACTCGGTAGGTTAGCCCCGAGATACTGATCTGCAGGCTCGTGTTATCCACACAGGTTAGCTGGAAATTTGACGAGAGGCCACAATAATCCGCCCGGTTAACTCCCCAGAATGGGTAGCTGATGTTCTCCAAGCTCCCGCATTGGATAGTCGCGCTGCAGTTGGTAAATTGAGGGGTGTCGGCCCCCAGAGATGCTGGGACTTGAATAAGGATCAGGGAAACGATGATGAATAGAAAGCAAAGAGGACTCATGGCCGATGGCTATGGAGCTAACCGCCGGGAAGGAATTTTGCTTCACTAACTAGGAAGGGGATACAACAGTAAGAGATAGCTTTTGAAAATTCAGAGCATGCCCGTCAGTAGAAGCGTGTTTTTGAATTAGCTGCTTCATTTTGACCTTGTAATCTTGATCCGGAAGAAGGGAGTTATAAATTTTCTAGGGACCGTTAATAACCTTCAATTTTTTTTAATTATAATAAAAGTTCTATGAGTCGAAATGAAATAGGAGAAAGAGGGCCTTTGCTTCCAATTTCTTTTGTTCTAGTTAGCGTAAGCATTCAACCAAGCACCATAGCAGCATCTTCTGTTACTTACAAAGCCCTTAGCTCAAGAAATGCGATAGAAAGATAAATTGATATAGTTGTGCCACTCTGATTAAAATGATGTTAGATTGAAAATTCCTTGTAAATAGACTTGACTTGTGCCTCAATGACCCTGCCAAACCGCGTCCAAGATATTACTTTGATTTATTCCTTCTCTATGAATTTTTATTCTTCTTTTCTAATATTCCTTTTGCTTGCGTTGATTTATAAGGAGATTTCACCATTACTTATGGTGATGTGACTCATAACGCGGCATTTAGCTTCATTTCTTTTCTTTTTTCAACCCTCGATCGAAAGGCGGGGCCGACCCGTCGAGATTTTGCGTACTGCTGCAGCGTGGGGCTTGAAAGTCAAATTAATACAACAGAAGATTCAGAGGTGGTCCCGAGGCTTCTGCCCATGGTCATGGAGTAATTTTCCTTTTTGGTGTTTTCCCATGGATGCAACTCTTTGCAGCCCGGCTCACATGATAACAGTTGACTGATCATGAAACGCGGGACAAGTCACCACATGGGATTCAGCTTTCTTCTTGTTAAACTCAATCCCCTCCCATGGCATTTCTTTCTCTTCTCTAGCTGATAATCGGCATTGTCTTGTTTCACGTCGCTGGTGTTGCTTAGGGATGACTTAGCACTCAGGCTTCTGCTATCTGAGTGTACTGAGAGTGCCTGTCCTTATGGGAGGACATGAGCTAACGTGATTTGGTTTCTTTGACAAAAACATGAAAAATCAAATCCAGTTAAGCAAATTTCACCAACTCGTCCCTAAAAGGATCAATTATTGATCACCCTAGCGCCATGTTACCCACGGGATACTCATGAAAGTTCGCTTATAATTACTTAAAGAAACTGTCCATACAGATTTTTGCATAATTTCCAGTTTCGTCAATTGAACAATACTTCCATACTAAAATTAACAGTATGGCATTTCACAGGTGCTAAACCGACAGTTATATGCCATTCCAATCAAACTACTGAAACTTGTCAAAGAATCTCCTCCAAAACTTAAAATGGGATCACAAAGGGAACAGTTTCACAATACTGAGTGAATGGCTTCATTTACTATGTACATTGCCCTCCATTGCTCACTGTTGTCTCTCACACTTATCTCATATGGACAATCAAAGAAAATATAGAGATAACAAAACAAGGATATCCAGTGCTTGACCATTCAAACACATTCAATTACGACTGTAAATTGTGTGTACTATATCCATCCTATAAATAATGCAAAAAGATCTGGAAAGGGTAGCTCATCCGCTAGAAGGAATTAGGAGCATTGGTGTTGCTGAACCCTTTGTCGGTCACCATGGATTCGGGTGAAAATGGGGGAGGGGCAATATTGTTCTTTAGAAACCCAGCATCATCAGACCGAATGTCCATCTCGACTACCTCGGAGCTCTGAAAACTGTTCTCCTCATTCTTTATCCTTCTCAACGCTTCCAATACTTCCAACATAGTGGGCCTCATGTCCCTCTCCTGCTGCAAACATCGGAAGGCTAACTCTGATACCAGAGTTGCCATCCTCCTGACTGAATAATCTGTCTCGAATCCTAGAGAAGGATCAACTAGCTCATGAAGCGTATGGTTCTGTATCTTGTTGACTGCCATGTTCGCCAAGTTTATATCGTGGCGGTGCCTGTTGGTATCAACGGCAGGCTTTGATGAGAGGAGCTCACAGAGCACGACTCCAAAGCTATACACATCACTCTTGTCAGTGAGTTGGTAGCATTGGTAGTACTCAGGATCAACATAACCTGGGGTCCCCTGTGGAGCAGTGGAGACATGGGTGACATCATTGGGGAACAATCTCGACAGGCCGAAATCAGCCACTTTCACCCGGAAATCGTTGTCTAGCAGGATGTTGTTTGTCTTAACATCCCTGTGTATGACATCAGACTCATGAAGGTAGGCCAATGCATCAGCAGTCTCAATCGCTATGTTCAGCCGGATCCGCCATGGGACCAAACCTGAGCCAGCTCTTTTCCCATGGAGGTGATCAGCCACAGTTCCGTTTGGTATGAACTCGTAGACTAATAAGAGTTCTCGACTTCTTCTCGAGGTGCACCCAAACAGAGTCACGAGGTTATCATGCCTTAGCCGCGTGAGGATTTCAACTTCATTCATGAACTGCTCAACCCGTTTCATGTTGTTCTCATAAAGACGCTTCACTGCGACCACTCGTCCATCTTGCAGTTCACCTGTCAGGTCAAACAAGTCAGACTCATTAGGAGGATTGGCAGCACAAGGCACTCAACAAAGTCGGTGCATGGATTGATTTGCTTGATTTTCTTTTGTCTCACCATAGTAAACAGTTCCAAAGCCACCGTCCCCAAGTTCCCGAGCAGGATCGAAATTGTGGGTGGCCTCTTCTAACTCCACATAGCTGAACACCTGAACTCCGAAGTACATGCTGCCCTTTTCAAGGTCAGACTTTGAAGATGGATAAGATGGAGTGGTTCGGGAATAACTGGTAGTAGAAATTGGAAGAATTCCTTTACTCGAAGGAGGGCCAGAGATGTCC
This sequence comes from Lagerstroemia speciosa, assembly GCA_037672795.1. NCBI lineage: Eukaryota > Viridiplantae > Streptophyta > Magnoliopsida > Myrtales > Lythraceae > Lagerstroemia > Lagerstroemia speciosa. The sequence continues at coordinate 116,411 of CM075296.1, forward strand.
TTGCTTTCACTCTGTCCAGCAGCCGCAGCCGCAGCAGCAGCTTCTCTCTTTCGCCTCTTCTTTGCTCTCAGAGAGAAGATCCAGAACCCGAGCAACAGGCCTGTAATACCAACTCCAGCAAATCCGAGGCCTGCAAGATTTAAGAAGAGGGATTACAGTTCCAGAAATCCTTCACTGGTCCGGTTATAAAATTTACAATTTGCAGAATCTAGAACAATGAATATATTACCTAACCCAAGAGAAATTTGATTATTGTTCCCTGCAGCATCAAATTGGGAACTATCAGTTACAGTTAAATACAATCAAATAAATTTTTATATGTAATAGTCATCAAAATCTTAAATACAAAAGGGTGAGCATCTTCGCAGAACTGAGACAAAAGAAGAAAAGCTTTTCAAATTACACTCCACCATTTTGGAGGAACATGTGCAGAATACGCTATCCTGAGAAATATATAATCTACATCTATTTTTCCTTGATTTCTGTGATGCCTCCATGATTGGTTTTCAAGTTCTATCGCACAATGGACTCCCAAACACTGAACACAGAGAACTGCAACATTGTCGTCCCAAAATTTCATTCAGTGAATGAAAGCTTTCATCTTATGCATCTCCTTAACTAGAAGTGGCAATCCCTCATAATTCGGGAGCTCCTGACCTTCTCACCTTTTGGACATCAAACCAGTCAACCTAGTCCTCACCAAAACAAGCCAAGTGAACCAAAACAAGAGAACCAAACTAACTCCGATGTAGGGGACAGCAGAATTTCGGGGCTATTGAATTATGAAAAGATTCTATAATGGAACATTGCTCAAGAAACGGAGGCCGCCCCTTCCACGTGATAACAGGCAAAATTCTATGGCCGCTCCAGTAATATCCTATGACTCCGTAGTCCATATGAAGAAAAATGCTGCTATATAACTTTTGTCACCTAGATATATTCCAGTAATACCTGAGACTGAACAGATCCGATCGCCACAAATACAGATTGGGGAACCCAAAACAGAGTCAAAACCACATTCCCCGCTGATCCCCTGACACCTTTCGCACTCCTCCTCGTAGGGGTTAGTGTAGTTCACCAAGAAGCCCTCCATCAGAGCCTCCCTAAGCATCGACCGATTCTCGGTGAGCATAGCCACAGCAGACTGTAGAATTGGGACACTGACGCTGACATTACACTTGCTCACATTCAGTATAGGGTCGCTAGGGATCGGACCCATCAAGTAGTAGGAAATGCTCGAGCTGCCGTTGATCTCGCAGTCGAACATGTTCTGAGGCTCAAGGTTCATGAGGGTAGAGCAGCCGTAGAAGAGGGTCAGATCATCGTTCTCCACTCCATAGCTGAAGATTGTTGAGTTGAGGGTGGTGTTGATGTAGTTATTTCTTAAGCAAGTGTTATTGTAGAGGTCGGAGCGAGATAGGACAAGGGAATCCCGAATCCGGTCTAGCTGAAGGACTCGGTAGGTCACCGACCCAGTGGTGAGCTCTGCAGAGTCGTTGCCGAGGCACGTGAGACGGAATTCGGGGGGACCGCAGAGGGATGGGCGGATGCCGCCGGTAAAGGGGTAAGATAGGTTGCGGAGGGGCCCGCAGTCGAAGGTCGTAGAGCAGTTGGATTGGGAAGGGTATGACGTTGCGGTGGAGAGGGGGGGAGCGGAAACGGCGGTGGAGATGAGGAGGAGGAGGAGGAGAAGGCGGCGAGGGTGGTGACGCATTGTCGCGGGAGGGGAGAGGTGAGGGGAAGGGGAGGGGTAGAAGGAGGAGCCTCAACAGGTGGTGGAACAGGGAGGGGCCGGCGGTGTCTTGGCGGATTTTGACTGCTGACTCTTACGATTCCGAAAATGTAAGTTTGCTTTCGAGTGATTAGGAAAGGCATTTGGTTGGATATTGTTAAATTATAAAAAAAGTTAAGAGTATGATAAAATTTTTTTGAGAATTGGATTGGGATTTGAGATTATAGTATTTAAAATAATATAAAATTAATTGTAAAATTTTAGTAGTATAAATAAAAGTATTGTAAAGTTAGTTATAAATTTGATATAATATAAGATGTAAAATCTTTACTAATCACACTATGAAAGTTTAACTCAAATAATGTCATATAAGAGCTAACTTTATAACTGAATACCGAAATTGGTAGTATAAAATATAATGTAACCTAAGATTATATAAAACTTATAAAAAAAAAAATGGAGAGGATGAGGAAACGAAAAATTAAAAAGCGAGGGGGGGGGGGGTGGTGGGGGGGGGGGGAAGAGCTGGCTTTGGTTGACTAATACTAACAGGAGACTATATCAATCAAAGGGGCAGTTGAAACGATGACGATGGTAATTGGACCGTTTGGATTGGACCGTTGCGTTCACAATCACCACCCCCAGTCTAATTATTTATTGCTCCACATGATTAAGACAACGTCAGTGAGATCGACTGATGCACATGCTCGATTTTCGTGCATTAAACAGAGACTTTTCTGGAAGTGGTGGTTGTGATGTATGAATCTCTTATGCATGGATTGAAGGAAAGTTTTTTAGCATACATATTCATATATACCATGCCAATATTAGAAAAATTACTCATTAACAATATCACCTGATTTTTTAAATTTGATATATCTTTATTAATTTAGATTTGAACATGATCAATTGAGTCCAACAATTATAAGTTTTTTTTTCCTACTTACGTAGAGTTAAATCCGATATTTTAAATAAACACCGAATTACTTTAAACTACTCATATAAGTAGAAAACTCCCATCTTTTATGAAAGGTCATATATCTCAAACATGGGCTTATGGCATTATTCTAGGCCCAAGCTGCTGGAGTTGAGGCCCTGAAGTCTGACAACCGATTTTGTTTCTGGCCTCGGGCCTGGTCCGCCCCGGGGGTGGGGGGGGTGCGGGTTGGTCTTTTCAACTTCAAACTTACGGCAATCTCTCACCTACCCATGCACCTGTGGGAGAAAGTGACTCCGCGGTTACCAACTCTGCAATTTGCCGGAGTTTCTGCCAGTGTTATGTATAATCGTATCTTCCGTCGTAATCTACCTTCCTACATTAATAATATCATCAGCTGGTCTTTGTTGACCCTTAATTACTGCCCAAAGAATCATTATTTTTCCCCATTAACATATATGCTGTTCCTATTGTGTGTCCGTAACCTGCAGTTGTCGTTTGTTGACCGCTAATTTATGTATATTTTTTCCAGTTTGCCTACTCCCTATGGATGATAGAAGCTGATATGGAGTAGGGAAATAGAAGAAAGTCAGGAAATTTGTGTGGGGGACTACTGGAGGAACCAGTAAGTACTTCTTGCAATCAATCAAAAAGAAGAAATCAGATACAAGAAAAAAAAATGAATGGAAATTCTCAAGTTTGATAGTTGATACTCGGTGGGATGGGAAAGTTTGTGAAACAAGATGGTTCCTATGATCTTTCAGTTGATCTCTCAAGTTCTAAGCTTAGATTGGGTGTCCATAATCGTTCCTCTATTAGTTTCGGACAGTCTGCTCGCGACTTTCCCTTACCTTAGTGTCGGGTCTCTAGAGTTAATCTCAGGCCTGCCAAGTCCATGGCGTGCTATTTATCTAAGATTATCGACTAATAAAAGCTAAGGTATCGGGTAAGGATTTAGGAAACTCACCTGCTCCACATGTGGATGAGTAGGACTTATCGGAACAGTAGCACGCAAATTTGCCCGAATCCTGGTTCCTCCCGCACTGCCCTCCTGATCTGACGCACGATTGGCACTCCCCGTCGTCGTCCGCCCACTGCAGCCCAAAACCACCATCAAGAGCTGCCTGTACGCTTGCCACGCTTCGAGAATCCTCTATTGTCTGAAGCGCTGACTGGTTGGCTGGTACCACCACACTTGTCTTGCATCCCCCAAAATAACTTGTGATGGGCGTGGTGCTGGAGATGCCAGGAAGAGTAATATCTGCGAGGCTCCTTGTCAAGAAGTAACCGAGCGTAGCAGTATCATTGACCGTGCACGTGAAGTTCGTGAGCTGACTTAGCGTCAGTAGTGGAGAGATTGCCGCAGATGGAGTATCACAGCCGTAGTAGAGTGTAAGATTGCTTGTAAATGTGTCTGAGCTGTAAGTGAAAGGGGATATATCTTGGCTGACGTTATAGAGATACTGGGGACAGAGGGAGTCATTATAATCTGCTCTCGCTACAGTGAAGAGCTGGGAGGAGTTATCGACCCGGAGGACTCGGTAGATTAGCCCGGAGATATTGATCTGCAGGCTCGTGTTATCCACACAGGTTAGCTGGAAATTTGACGCGAGGCCACAATAATCCGCCCGGTTAACTCCCCAGAAAGGGTAGCCGATGTTCTCCAAGGTCCCGCATTGGATAGTCGCGCTGCAGTTGGTAAACTGAGCATTATTGGCCCCGAGAGATACCGGGACTCGAATAAGGATCAGGATGATGCAGACAAGGCATAGAAGGATTAGGGTCGTGAAGGAGTACCGTCGAATCATTTCAGCTGAGGCTTGTGAGAAGGTGGGGGTGAAAGGGTTGGACGGAGGAATCTGGAAAGTGGCAGGGGAGAAGGTGAAGATGGTGATTTGATTTTTATTCCACACCTACAGCACCATTGTAATTAAAAAATAAGAATCGGGTGGAATTTGACTTGTCAAGAGAGGGAGGGATGGAATTGTCCAAAGAGAAGGTTCTATTGTGGGCAAAATTCGTGCCAGTCAATATTAGCCAAAATAGGTGACCTGGTCCAATGAAATATAATTTAATACTTTTATTTATTTTATGCGAGACTGATGAATCAATTTCCACGACATCCACTGCAAGGAATCTAGATGGTCTACTGGTTAAGAGTTTCAATTCAGGACAGGAGTAACGTGGACTAATATAAAAGTAACCGGCAACCCATTGATATTAGGTTCGAGAATACGTCAGACAAGCCGTGTCCCTCCTCCTTGGGCTCGAACCTCTTTCACACTAATGAGGAAGGCTGTTTGGGTCTGGGTATGTCACATCACAGGATCAAAAGTCAGCAACCTGCATATTTCGGGATCATGACATAACCATCATACCTAACAATTCAAAGACCCGGTGTTGCTCTTCATGGAGTTGAGGAGGAAGAGCATTAGAGATATCAGATAAAGGATGAATCATGTGCTGACTATTAGACGCAGTACGAAGGCATTGGCTCTTAAGAATAGGCAGATCACCTAATCGTTGGAAAACTTCTGGAAGGCCAACCTAAGAAAAAAAATGTAAACCAAACAGTAGGAAGAAACCGGAATGCTGCAGACACAGCCCGAGATTGGTGATAATAGTTGCATAGGACTGTTCATGATATCAAGGAACTTATCTTGGCAAGTGGCTTAAGAAGCTTGGATCTCCCCCCCTATCTTAAACTGTTACAGCTGCTGAGATTAGTCAAAGGGAGTTAGAGGCCTTGGGAGTGGGAACCAAGCCGTAGCAGAGCTCATTCCAAACAAAGTGAAACTGTGCCATTAATAGCCAGTTTTCTTATGAACCCACATCAGTAGAGGCGATGCTAAAGAAAATTAGAGTATTCAGGTAAACCTTTGTAAGCTATTATTGCCTTTTTTCAGGAAACCTTTTAGAATATTCAGAAAATTACCTTTTCATACACTGGAGCTGCCGTGAATTGTCATGTACTGATGCTGAGGGAAACTTGTATACGCATCTCGTCATATCCACCTCACACTCTCCTCATTGAAGATGAATAAAAACCTTACAAGGAAGGACTGATGGGGACAGAAATAGCAGGTGGGGAAATTTTCAAACCTTTCTCGTGCATTCTACTCTAGAAACAAGCTAGCCTATAGCAATTTGATAGAACTCGTTAAATGACAGCACGATAACCATCAGATCAGCTGGATAATTCTGGGTCGCAGAAATTGAACAATATATGCTAGTTGTATCACACAAAGTCGATCCTACTGATAAATTTCATAAAATGGAAAATTTCCCAAGTTCAAGAAGCAATATTTGCATACCCTGATTACCAGCTGCTGAAGAGGAAGAACAGGTCCTTAACCCCGTGGATTGATTGGCACAGTAACAAGTGGTCTGATTCACAGAGGAATCATACCCGCAGACTCCCTTCGAGCCCGTGCAGTCTCCACAAGCTGCATCATCCACTTTAAGCCTGACTTCGAACCCTTCCTGCAAAATCTTTGTCAAACTGTTCGAACTGTTGCCAATATCTGCAAGAAGCGCCTGAGAGACTGGGACCACAACACTGCCGAAACAGGCAGCTGGACCATGGGCTCCTGGTAAAGTATATCCGTCTTTGAAAGCAATCCCATCTATAGTGCAACTGAACTTGCCAGGGATATTCGCAATCCCATTTGGTGGACAACCATAGATGAATGTGAAATTTGTGTATCCTGGAGCCAAATCATAGAGTGCCGGATCAAGAGTCGTGTTGGCGAACTCAGGTGAGCAGAGTCCATTGGAGTAGTCTTGCCTAGCGATCTTGAGAACTTGGGTTTGCGGGTAGACACCCAGGACTTGGTAGTTAACATTTGCTACCACAACCTTGGCAGTGGTATTATCTTCACAAGAGAGCTCCAAATCCGGATAGCCGCAACCACTAGCTCGACTACCACCCCAGAAAGGGTAGCCCACATCCTTGATGTTTCCGCAGCTGAATAGTTTGCTGCAGCTTGAGTACAGCTCACTGGCGAAAGATGAAGAAGTAATCTCAATCAAGATGAGGAAAGCGGATAATAACGAAGACAGGAGACCAGAGGATGAGGAGAGGTGGGAACTCATTGAAGAAATTGATCGGAGGGATCATTCAGGGTTAGTAAGAATGAGATGAGACACGCAGCCTGCTCTGGGAAACATAAGAACGTAGCACAGGATGAAATATGATGGCACCAAAATATAAGGGAAGGTGATCAAATGGAAGATAGAAAAATTTGGATGCTTTGTTGACTAGAAGCAGTTGATCGAAATGTTAACTTAAAATTATGTGGAGTAATTTAGTCAGTGTGAGTGAGTCGTCCAAGTCTTGGGAAAGATGGCCAACAAATAACCTAATCTATGCCCGCACCAACATCAGCTCTGCTCCACCAACCGTGTAGAGTCAGTATTGCTAATACGTACAAGGATCGAGCCTAGGCCGAACGACAAAATTCAAGTCCTGTTGCAGAGTCCAATGATGAGAATGGAACTTGGAAGAGGAAAAGTGGAGAAACCCATGTGTAAATGGTATTGGTGTTGGGAAGAAAAACATGCGTGGAGAAGGTTAGAAGTCTGTCAATTTCATCTAGCAGCATGGTGGAAGATTTTGTCTGGCCTGAACTTACCTCTTTCACTAGAAGTCCTGGCTAAGAAACATTTGGAAGCCTCCAAAACCCATTGGGCGTTATGATGAAGGTGGGCCTTATTCAAGTTGAATGAAAAGGTCTCCAAACCTATTACGTGGAAGCAATAAGAAAGTTCAATTCAGATACGGATTACTTGATTCAGATGCTCGATCCAAGATGAATTTTTGACAGTTAACAGTGCATATTGAACAGCCTTTCTCAGCTACTCAGCGACACAGGGCAAGCATGAGACACATGAAATGGGTTCCATGGGCAGTAAAATCGGCCTTCATCTGGAAAAAACTTCTCCTGCAATGGGCCCCATGGTTGGGCAGTGCACAACCAGTTCCAGAATAGGTAGAACAGAAAAGGATCGATAATCTAACAGGCCTTGATTCCTCCACCATTATGGCCAACTTTGTAAAAATTCTTGCCAATCAAATCCTATAGTAGCAAGCACAACACAGGAAGCAGGCACAGAAAGATGAATGGCTCTTGCAATTAATACACTTCTTTGACATTTGATTTTGACGAAAAGCAAGAGCATCGATACAGCAATTCCAAACCTCTTCTATACTACTACTACTCTCAATTGAAACCAGGAAGATTTATTACTGATTAGATAGAGCAAGAAGAAGAAGGGGCCTCCTATAGGGATTAGGAAGCAGCATCACTGACAATGTCCTGAAGCTTCCTTTCCATGACTTCGGAGCAGATCTGACCCATCATCCTGTAAAAGGACATGAGATCAGACAACTGCTCCATTGACATCTTCCCGATCACCATCCGAGCAATCTTCTCCCTCTCCTCATTCAGTTTCAGCCTCTCTAAGTAGGAACCGCCGTTCCTCACCGTGGCTCCCATCTGCTTGAGCCTGTTCTCTTGTTGCAGACTCAGTGCTGTGTTCGACTGCATATTGTGACATCTATTTGTAACTCACACTGAAACTTTCTACGCAATTTAAAAAAAAAAAATGAAACTCAAAGATCCATAAAGGGAAGAAAAAATGGGCAAGTTCCCGTGAATTGGTACCTCTAGGAACTCTGCACCTGCTTTAAGCTCAGATTCCTTAGATGGTGGCAACCCCTGCCCTCTGGCGTATAAATCCTTGGCAAGCGAGAAGCTACGAACTATAATCTTCCTCTGTTTCTCCATTTCTACATTGAGCTTCACTGGCGTTGGCACTGTGGTTGAGATGTTGAGCTTCTTCTGATATGCTATCACGGCCTTCACAAACTCCTGCAAAACACCAACGTCAGTTCACTTCTTTGGTGGTTATGCCATATCGTGGGATCTTCCGAGGACAACTACTTCATGTTAATTTAAATTTTAAAAAGTGATTCCAATAGTCACAAACCCATTCTTTAGAAAATGTTGATCATATGACTCAGAGTACATTGAGGCAGTTTCATTTCAAACTAACAAATATTCATTTTTTTTCCCTCAAGCAACAGGTAAACATAAGCAAGATCCAGTTTCCATGTCCGAATTAGTTGCTGGAAAATGCTATTGAGTAGAAATGTCTCTTCAGATGGGAGACCGATTCAAAAATACAAGGTCTTTGAGATATACCTGGTAAGCAGAAGGGCATCCCGGGTAATCAAACTCATCCGAGTCGGGCTTCCTCATCCTTTCAGGGTGAAACTGGAGCCCCATAATGAACTTGCCCTCTTCAGGATTATAGGCATCAGGGTCGTAGAACCCTTCAATCAGTCCATCTGGGGCAAAAGCCATTGGCACAAACCTCTGAGCCAATCTCTTAACTCCTTGGTGGTGATAGCTGTTCACCATTATCTCCGACTTTTCTTTGTCCAGAGAATCCTTAAACCACCGGTGCAGAGGCGTATTCTCCACAACCTTAACCGAATGTCTGTGGCCATCATAGTCCTCATAGCTGATGTGGACCACTCTGCTCTCTTCAGGGCATTTCTTTGTGAGCTCCTTTTCTATGTCTTGGTAGAGAGTACCTGGCAGAGGACAATGAAAGAAATCACCAGTGATTCTGTGTGAACATGATTCCACCATGAACAAATTCATCTGCCTTCGTTGTGCAAAAACTAAAAAATTAATTTTTTTTTCTTTTGCTGGGAGGACATGGCCATTTGTATAATCAAATAATAATCCACCCGAAAGTATAGCGTCTTCAAAAGCCATTGACATAACTAGAACTCATTAACTAGGATAGGGGTTTGACTTCCGAAAATCTCGAACAAATCACCAGATCAGACTATATCTGATAGCATCAACCTCATCAGTACCTCCACAGGCGACGTTCAGGACTTGAGAGCCACGGCAAATTCCAAGGTAAGGGATGTTCCTTTCTAGGCACAGCTTTGCGAGTCTCAACTCAATTGAGTCCTTCTCTCTGTCGATTGCTGTGTCGCTTGCATGAAGCTTCCGGATCTCCTCCAGCTCCTCTGTTGAAAGTCCTGATGCATCAGGTTCGTACAATGATGGGTCGATGTCCTCTCCTTCGCAGAGTAGAACGCCGTGGATTGGCTCGAAGCTGTCCAGTAGCATGTGGACACCACTGACCCTTGGAACTATTACGGGCACAGCCCCATATCCGACAATGAGATCGAGGTGGTACTCTCCTGGAAAAGCATCCATTCATTCGTTAGTTCATTCATTCGTTCGTTCATAAGGCAAATATAGGAAAAGCTCATCATGGATATGGAATAGATCAGAAATTTATTTAACATAAGAGACATGGCGTCTGCAATCATCACAGTCACAGACGTTCACCCACATGCTTATATATGTTTCTTGCTGATAAATCACATCTAAATGTTCAGAATCAAGAAGTTTAGCTATGGGAGTGAATTGGTGTGCTTAAGACGCGATCGATGATTAGATGTAGATCAAACTGCGAGATAGCGAATCCCAATCAAACAGAAGCATGTGATAACGTACCTACGAAATCGACGAACTTGTTCTTACGAACGCTACGCCGAGAGACGATGAGGACGCGGGGAAGGATGACAGAGAGATCAGATGTCATTATCGGTCGATCACTTGGACCTGGAGGTATCGATTCAGTTAAACGGTGAATATCTCTTGGTGTGAAAATCGCAATATGAGACCTCTTGTTATTCCGACCGACTCAATGACACGGGGTTTCTGGGGGAGGCTGATGAATGGATGCAATACGGAGGACAGAAATCAGGCGCTGCGGTGTGTTTGTGTGCTACGTGAAGGCCTTCGTCTCCTGAAGAGCTGTATTTATAGATGGGATGGATGAATCGACAAGGGTTGTAGTCACTTTTGAAAAGGGACAGCAACTAACGTGGCCGGGTCCCCTTTTTTTTTTTGCTCAATTAAGATTTTGGATAGAAATCAAGTTAAAATTTTTTTTTTTTCATTATTGGATTGACCTACTCCGAATTGAATTAGTGGGCGTTGGTATTCTTCTATTTTTTCACCACCTTTTTTATCCGCCACGAACACACAGTACACGTAGGCGTATTCTTATTTTCCAAATGAAACCTGCACCGAGAGCAGTAGGCCCAGCCACCGGTTACGAGCTACGTTAGCATGGGCTCGGGTGCACCCGGTGTATGTACGTTACGTTGACCAACCCCCCTCAATTTGAGGGTTGGATAGTATCGTCGCCTCGGCGCCGCGTACATCATCCATCCTCAGGCCCGGGGTTCGGAGATCTCTGTAATCACAACCCCCCGTAAACCAATTTCAGTAATTAATTAATTAACCAATAAATAAATGCTCTTATTATTAGTAAAGAACCTTCCTTCCTAGCCTCTTGATCACGCTGACTCTTTTCCTTTCTTTTTTATTTTTTAATTCATCTATCGCTATGCATTTTTTTGCATCATTAATTATCATTAGAAAATTATTAAAAATATTTATTTATGTACCATTGAAGAGAGTAATCATTTGTAATTAATTTTTAAGTAAAAACTAATAAATTCGATAGCTATAAAATTGTATTGTATAAACAAAATTAGAATTCATAATTTACATGTACGATTTACTGATAAAAGAGTAAGAATGAAATGTGTCAATTAAAAATAAATCAATAAGAAAGAAAAGAATGTGGAAAAAGAAGAGGATGATAGTTTCAAAATGGGAGAGAAAGAAATGTGAGAAGTGAGTGGTTAATATGTCAAATTTACGATCATGCGCTCATTTAATTCAAATTTAAGGGTTAGTAATATTTCAATTTATATGTACAATAGTATTTTTGAAAAAGGAATAATGACAGCAAAATTGGATCTCCTCTCTTAAAGTAAGAATAATATATACATTTGGCATTAATTACAAAATCACTCATACAGCAAGGAAACAACAATTTTTTTTCGTACGCAGTAAAAATGAGATACATATATTTAAATGGGTAGAAAGAACAGGGATAAAAGGGCACGATGAGTCTTACTAATAATGTTAAGTACAAGACCTCTTAGTTTTAAGTTGAAACGATACTAACAGTACCAGATTCTCTTTCTTAAATTGTACAATATTAATTGATGGTCCGGGGAAAATACGGGATTAACTGAGGAGGTCCAAAAATCTTCCTGATAACAAGTAAATAAATGAAAGGACAAGTTGAAATTATTCGAAAAATTTTCTCTTACGAAAAATGGAAGGGAAGGTCATGAATTTAAATTAAAGGGCTCCAGCCAGCGTGGCAGCCAACTACTCTCCTTCCCCAGTTGTTTAGTAATTAAGTGTGTCTCTTCTTTTGATATTGTCCTCGTGATCCCAAAACTCAATCCTATCCGTAACATTACGCTCGTCCACAAGCTCAACATGGCATTAGCAAGTCTATCCTTGCTTTTATATATATATATATATATATAGATACATACACAAACCGATCTACTCGGGGAGTTCAAGTGCCTCGCTGTCTTTCATAGAGCGAAATCCTCGGTGAAGGACTCAATTAAACTCTCACTTCACTGCTAATTATGGTCGACAGAAAAAAAATTTAAATTTTGAAATATCGAAGAATCAATCTTATCCAATTGGAAGAATACCCGGATTTTTTTTTTATCATTTAATAAGGTTCGAGTGGCTTTTCATATTTAAATAACCAGCTTACAAGAGTAGGCTCTCCAACACGAACTCGAATATGATCTTACTTTTTAAATATTATCAAATGTTATTTAAACAAATTAGAATTCGAATATCACTTAGCATTATATAACTGAACTTATTTATCCGCAAGTATTTGTGACAGCTAGTGTTATACAATCACAATAAACTTCATCTGTTGTTTTATTTTATTTTTTATAATTTATTTTGTGAAATTTAGAATCCAAAAAACTTCCGGAGAAAGTTACAATTCATAGTTATTGATGTTTCCTTACCCTAAATAGTTTTGGATAGGTTTTTAGGTTAGAAATAGTGGACAGATTAACAACAGTTGGAACTCGAATATTTCCATTCAGAATCGATCCACCATTTTTGTCTCTGCTAGCTAGCTAGTAATGTAAGATCCTCGAGGTAAAACTATTACCTGTTTTTCTTTTACTTTTCCACGAGAAACACGTGAGGATGCTGACTTAACTGTGTCAAACTAGTTCTCTTGAGTTTCTTTTTTTTGCAAATTAAACGTGTCGTCGTAAAGATTTTTCTATACCATCAATTAATTTCATGTTTATTCCGTTGATTTAAGATAATTATTCTGCTGTTGCCAGTTATTTGGGGCTTGAAAGGAATTATCTTGAGTCAATGGAATAAACGTGGGTAGATTAACTTGGTGATAAACATCATTAGATGAGAAGACTAACAATATTGACCAACCGACCAAGGAACAGAATGACAATACGTAGTACAAGAAATTACTAGAATTATAATTAGGTGGGAGTACAGTTTTGTTGGATAATGCTAAAAATATTATGCATTAACGCCCCCATCCCCCCAAAAAAAATATGATGATACTAGAAGTTGTGAAAAATGTGCTACCAAATACTAATTAGTTGCTTTTATATTGATCGTAATTGATGACGACAGGGGAGATTGAGAAGAGCGATGATATTAATGTTGCCCAGGCCTCGCATGCATATATATATATATATGTGTATATTCATGGACGTCCAGTGCTCATCCGGGGCAGGTTCTTTTGGACAGGTCAAATCCCACCTGGATCACGATCTAATATCACTAATTAATTATCGGGAAAAAAAAAAGGAGAACCCAAAATTAACGGTAAAAACAATCGCGGGGTTGAGATCTGAAATTGACATAACTGTACATATATATTCGCGCATGTGTGTGTGTATATATATATGACGTGGAGTTTCTAGCTACCAACTGCTAGGATTGTTCGATCAGCTGTTGGCCGGTAGGACTTAATTATCTAATTAATTGTGTGATCTCCATTAGGCAAAACAAATTGGGCCATCTACCGTTCCTCAAATAAGATTTTGGATCTCCTCTTATTAACAAAAAAAAAAAAAGATTTAGGGGAGTTTTACACTTGAGTGAGTTGTCCTAATCCGAACCTAGTTAAGAACCAATGAATTTATGTAATTAGGTTCGAATCATATTGACTCATTACGGAACAAAATTCTATCAACTATAAATGTACAAATACCAATTAAAGAATGATTCCACGCGATATTAAGTGACTAGGAAGGGGAAAACTGACCAGCTGCTGCTAGCAAAGGATTGAATTTCGTGACCAAACATGCTCCGCTGTCAAGTTTATCTCTCTGTGTAAGGTATTTATATATATGACCAAAGTACGAGTCAACATGTGCTGAGTACATCCCCTTGCTTAACATGCTACAATAACTGTCCGTTTCAATTGCTGAGATAAGTGTGTGCACCTAACAATGGAAAAGGAAATTGCATATAACTACTACCACTGAATGCATGAAAGCGTTTTGAATGACGCGAGTGTGTGTGTATATATATTCAAATATCTGGAGAGGACATGACATGATGGAGAGGATATACAGATATGTATGCATGTATGTATGTACAGGAACTTTTCGATAAGGTATCCTAATATATCTATTGTGAAGAGAATCACCGACCGGTTTTGGTAGATTAATTTAATTTGTTCGATATTAAAATCATAGTACATGCATGTGTATTATTACAAGACTTGTCCAAGGTAATAGTACTACCTTCGAATGAAAATGGAATTAATGCATTTGATAGATCATTTTTTTTTCCATACAACTATATATATATATATATATATCCTAGAAGGAGATGGGGAGGGAAAAATAAAAGGAGCACAAATCAAGAATCTTTTAATTATAGATTGATAATAATATCACGATATTTACTTTAATACTGTAAAAAATTTCATGAGTTTACAAGAGATTGAACTATATCCACCGAAAAATTTAAAAATTGTAGATCGTGGTACACAATGCTCTTATTTTTATGAGATGTAGCCTTCAACGCCCCTCACATTGCAACGTCGCCAATGGCACTATTGCATTTCTCTTCCGTACCTAAGGGAGCGAACAAACTTCCATGAGGTAGGCTTTTTCTTATAACCTCAAGTCAATAATTGTTACAAGTTGAACTTTCTGTCCTATACTTGATTTTACTAACCATTAAACTATCGAGATTTCTTTTCAGTACTTGATCCATTGATAACGGACCAGTTATTTTTTCCTTTCGGTCTTGGGTTATAAACGATCACAGGTTTCATGTTCAGGTCCGTCAAAATATGAACCCATATGGACTGGGAAAATTCTCGAATTGCATTGGTGAATACCTTTATTTATAGGATAAATATCTATCAAATATAGAAGATATTCTCCATCTCATATAAAATCCCACAAATAACAAATATATATCTCATTATCTTCCAAAATCTGACAAATCAGATATATCAATCACTAAATATCTCAATATCTTCTCCGATAATACATATATACCCAACAAATGGCATCAACCTGTCTTATTAAAATGAGAAGCCAAAAATCGTCTATGCTCATCTAGATGCCAAGTCAGCCAAGCATGCGTTTGACACGTAATATATGTAATCATATAATAAGCTTATATTTTCAAACATATCACATGATTATATAACATATATATATAGAGTCCATCCTCGGATATTGGCAGTTGAGACATGTTATTTGTCGAACTCGGCATCTTAACACGACGTCCTGCTCATTAACATGAGTGAGAAAAATATCACCTGTACTGTACAAGTTAAGATCAGCCCACAGTTGTGGCAAGAGACAGAGGTGGTGAATACACACACACATATACACAATAATGCAGCCGACACAATGTGTTCATATTGATTATTACTGGAAAGCTACGTACTGACTAAGATAGAATAAGCGGCCACGTCAGGTGTGTTTCTATGGCTGTCGTGCACGGGATCAGGAGGGTGGCCAAATTTCACGTGATTATCGTATCATATCATTTAGTTATTTAGGTTTTAAGTACGTGTAAATTATATCCTGCGCCCACCCCACATTTCATGTACACGTAAGATAACTTAGAATTGACTACACTTAGCTCACCGACCGACGGAGAATAGATTGGGGGGTAGAGGAGACAGAGAATGATTTGTGTAGGGAGTGAGTTGGGTGATTTGAGATGAGTGATTTCGGAGACATTTGTTACCCAGCTAGCTGCACTGTCCTGACATTCTTTTACACGTTGCCTTCTATTATACACACACACACACATGCTGGTAGCTAGAATGGTTTGTACCATGTGATGATGTGAGACTGTCTATTCAGGGGCATGTGGTAGTGTATTATTACTCATTAGCATTTGTCGCATTCTCTATACCTGGGTTGTTCAAGGGACCAGAGCTCGAGCAACTATATATATATATATATATATATATATTAGTGAACCAGTCGGAAGCTGGTTAATGAGCGAATATCTCTTATCCGAAGTTTACATAAAAAGAAAAGCCTTGAGTCCTTTTTTTAAAAAGAAAAATGAATAGTTGCACTGTTGCATTGATCCATTTACATAGCGGCAGTCTTTAACAAGGATAGACTTCATAAAGATACAACTCCTTGAGGAGGATCATCACCCAAAGATATGCGAACTTAATTAGCTGTTATGGGCTAACATATTACTATTCCTACATATCCAAAAGCACATGTAATGTAAATATCAAGAGAGGGAAAACTTTGGGTTAAAGCTAGGAATATACAGATTATGCTTTGGTTCGCAGAGTATATTCCGAATCGTATGCAACTGCTTACAGTGGTCGGACAAACTGTGATTTTTCCCCCTGCCATTTTCATAAGCAATTATTGCTAGCTCCCAAGAGTGATGGATGGATCTCCTTCCCGTTGGACCCATGAAAGCATGCATTTTGTCTTCTTTGTATCTTGTCACTCCAGCTAGGTATGTTATGGGCTCCCCTCTTTGCAATATTGGTTGTGATTATTGTAGCAGTCACAACTCCATTATTCCATTTATTACTTCGTTTCATATATTTCTTCGCTGAACTCTAGGGATGATTTCTGTTGCAACCTGCTCTACACTCATCGAAATAATCCTTTTTTGAGCTTGCTATCGAAAGTATGTGAGTCGGGAGCTTTTCCTGTCAGCAAAATTTTGTTCTAAATTCTCAAAACATTCTTTAACAAAATGGTACCAAAAATTGCAGAATCCTTTATTTTTCTTATCAATGATGCCACGTGTAAAATCCTTGGGGGATCGAATATATAAATCCCTTCATACTTGAGACTGATAGGAAGTTGGATCATAATTTTCACGGTAAGTCTCTCCATAATACCCGACCAAATATTCATTTCTCATAAAGATGAACATGTGTGTGTGGGTGCTGGTCAGTTAGAATAGACAGTGATATTCCTCTTTCCTAAATCACGGGAGGCAATTGCTGGTGAATCTACACAATCTTCTTTCTTTCTTTTACGGGCTTTCAAAGCCCATGTGAACCGTACACAGTACGTATGGAGTCTAATCCTTGTGCTATCTGTACTATTATAACATCTGCTTCCGGATCGGTGTATGGCAAGTGGAAATGGAGACACGCGGCAGCAATTAGGTCCAAATGAAGCAGCGAAGTGGCTGACCCCGAATCCATGATCATGAATGCATACGATTGTCTCACCTGGAGCTAGAGAAGCAGCTACTTTCATACTCATCATCTCTCTCCCTAACCCTCTCCCTCTCTCTATCCGTACTGCCCCTGAGCAAGGAAGCTGAAGGCACGGGAATTGAAGGAAACGAGGAAGGAGAAGGAGCAGAGCATAGCAGAGTGGAAGTTCTGCTACGCCCTTAACCGCCAAAGTTAAGTTATTAAATTCAATTAAATGAGCGTAGCCCACAGCCCTGTACGGCCCAATTCAAATGAGCCTTCATTTTTCACGGGCACTCCAGGCCCAACCAGAACTTGCATACGAAGTCGTATGATACGTTGTTCTGTGTGACGCTTGTTCTAATTATTACGGCAAACAAACAACCCCATCGATGTGTCCATTACATCCTGAAATTAATCCATACTGCTGCCCTCCTTATTCAGTAAAAAAAAAAAAAAAAGGAGGGAAAAAAGATACCATAGAGGAGAAGATTAAGGCTAGCTACTTCACAGTCTTCATTCCACTCATATATTGCCAACAGTTTGAAGTATCGGGGATAGTTTTCATCTCTAGTTGTGGAGCGCGACACCTGTCGGTATTGAAGTAATCGATACCTACGATCATCCTTCAGGGGACCTACCATACAAATGATTTGGGATTTGTGACCCGGAGGACCAAGACAGTCCCCGATATCCAACATTCTCGCATTATCATCATCTCATTTTCATCTCTCCCTTTGATCCTCGACACTGAAAGCAGCCTGACACCAGCAGTTTATAGCTAGGTATAGAAGTATTAGTTATGTAAGATGCATCTTTTAAGTAGATGTTTCATTTAATCTGAGAAGATAAAATAGAGTTTAATACAGTAGCGTTACTCTTGACTTGATTTTAAGAGAACCATAATTCGATTACCTTTAGTGAGACCTCTTTAATTCTTTTTTTCTCCAACCCCTTCTTGGATAATTGGAAAGGAAAAAAAAATTTCTGAATCTCGTCCAAATTAATTATTAATATTCTGATCCCCAGAAGAAGTTGCACTGACATTGGAATGCATTTGGTCTGCACCCTTATTCTCGTTATTTTTCTAAATGAAAAAAAGTGGGGAGGGAGGGAGAAAAAAGAATGAGAAGAGAACAGCGCCTGGACATTCATCTGGCATTTGTCTCTCTTAAATGTAGGATGATCAGCAGCAGCAGGACCAGAGAAAGCTTGTCTTTTTCTTGGGGATTAATTGGAGCATTTCCCGTACATTTAACTACGACTGACGTGGCAATTGAAATTTGAAATTTAGATTCTCTGCCGCACGGAGGTGATTGTGGCCGGTGGCCCTGCCCTTGCCTTCATTTCAACAACATGATAATAATATAGCACTTTAGTTCCATATATAGTATTAGTCTCTCTCCATTAGCTTCAACTTACATAGCCTCAGTTGGTTATTATCGTTTCCAGGCAATATATATATATATATATATATATAGCCCCAGTTGACTCCTTTGCCAGCCTGCCATGGAGCATAAACACTGTACCGCTTACAGCAACAGCACTCTCCTGCCCCGAGAAGATAATCCCAAGTCCAACCTTCGGGATTGGGACCTGAAGGCGAGAAGAATCAACCACCAGAACACCAACTCGAGAAGGTTCTCAGCCTCGTATATGACCGGCTTAAGGGAGGATACCTGCCGGTCTTTCAGGTCCAACATCACCATCTCCAGCACTGCCTCTTCTCCCGGATACCCTCTTAAAGGCACTCTCCTTAATTCTCTGTATATTTTCCTGTTCCTCTACTCTAAACTTGACTGTGTAGTTGAACATATTGTTTTGTTACTTAAACATTAGCAGTCAACTGGTCAAGCTCGAGTCGTTTAATTTGGTTTTCTTGATTGGCTTCCATCTGCAGAGGAGATCGATCCATCAACATACTCGTTCACCACCGCTCTTAAAGGTGACAAAATATTGTTCATCTCTACCTGTTCAATGTTCTTAGGCCCACGGAGTCTTTTCCATTGCTGTTGACTTATTTTTCCTACTTTTCACAAAAGGACTTGCTGGGATCTGAATCGTACGATACAGAAAGTGGCGGGCTTACATCCGCTGTTTCATTTTGCAGCATTGCAGGCAAAGTTGGCGCACAATAATCGGGACTGCTTGTCACCGGAAGGTTTTGCTCTCAACTCCAAATGGAATGATGCTGAGAAGTACATATGTAATCCACATTCAGGACAGGTTCCGATGGAGTGCCTCTCGGCAAGGTCCTTCCGTAACTTACAGAGTCAAATCACAATGTCTGCTCCTCTCGTTTACTCCGCTAAAACAAGAACCGAGCGGTCAAAGGCTTCTCTAACTGCACGAAAAAGCCTGTTTCAAGTCCTAATAGAAGGTCCAGGGTGAACTCATTAACATCTTGCTGGCACGTCGTTTGATTTCAACTAGCATTTACTGATAATTATGATAAATGTGAATGTACAATCCCAGAGAAGAAAGAGGCGGGAATTCAAAGCACAGAAGCTGAAATGAACGATTCAGGGGGCAGCAGCAGCAGTAGCAGCAGCCTAAGCCCGACCTCGACCCCTTCCATCGGGGAGAGAATGTCCAAGAGATTTGGTACGGAAGGCGGAGAATCACCCAATTCGAGTTCAAAACTGAAGTCTGAGATGGGAGAGGTAAAGTACTGCTATTCCGACATCGGGCAGATCATCCATTTGATAATTAGCTAGCTGCTACTCTTTTAACTGCATTACAGGAATATACTTCTCGTGGTCAAGAAGACCATGTTACATTAAGCAGTCCTAGGATGGGAATATTTCAATTTTATCTCAACTTGTAGAGAATGCAGTTGAATAGATGTCAAGAATTTTAAATTCGATCTTAGATAAAGGCAAATATAATTAATAACCTGCCTCGGGATTGAACAGAAAAATGTAAACAAAATGGTCCCTTTTTTGAAATCTGAGGAGCAACATGTGCCCTACTAGGGCCTTATCTCTGCCAGACGAAGCCCACAAAAGTTTGTCCTCTACATTTTTTCTGAATTGTATATGTGTGTGTGTGGCTTTTATTTTTCAATTTCTTATTCTTCTTTAAGGAAAAGATAATACCTTTACTTTCTGTCAATGAAAGTGAAACTTTTGAGAGGCAAAACCACAATTGTTTGTTCGTGCAACCTTTCCTTTTAAGTTTTTGAATTTCTGAAGGGGGCATCAATTTGCTTTAGATCCTATCCAGTGTGTCTCTTCTGTAATTGTTTTCTTGCGGGAGCCAATGAGGAATATTGGGTATCATATCATTCAAATTAATATATATATATATATATATATGTAGAGACAGAACTTTAATTTAAGCAGGATATATGCATATAATTTTCTCACAAAATATGTCAAAAAATATCATAAACAAAATTATGAGAATATAAGTACCTAGGCACCACAACTAATCAGCTTAGATTTTGGGTAAATTGAGTTTTAACTCTTATAGAATTGCTGTATTATCTAGTATAGTATCAAGGTTTCACTAGTCATCATTTTATACTTTTAATAATCTCATGGTTACCTTATTAGCTTTTCAGTGAAAAAGAGGGGGAGATGATGAACTTCTGGTTTTTACGTACAGTTGGAGAGGGGAAAAAAAGAGAAGGAAAAAGTGAAAGCATTCATCTGCCTGATCAGACCCAGGGAACCTGCTTCAATTCCATGCATGCTCGCTTCTTTCAGAGGATCACTGCATGCACCGAGCAGCATCTATATCTAGTTGTCGTAGTGCAAAATATCATAAGTTTCCCCTGAATAGAGGCCCGGCAGCTAATGTTCAGATGGTCTATGTGTCACTCACAGTCAAAATATAAGCGCTGAATAGTACAGTCCGTCTAAGAGCTCTCTTTCATTGCCCGACTCATGAGTCCGCCCAGGATGGGTTGCATATGTTTTAGGTCTTTTATATATGTATATATTTGTTGGGTTCAGGACATTGAAGTCAAGAAAGGAGTCGGAGAAGAAGAGGATCAGGTGAGGGAAGAGGAAGGCAAAGGAGATCAGAATAAAGATAACGGGGAAAGTGATGGAAAAGGATCGTCGTACGACGATGTCGATGATCTCAAGGAGGAGAGTCCGAGGAGCAGGCGGTCAGCTGGTAGGTGGTGCTTGCCGTGGATGAGATCGCGAAGGCTGCATCAGAGGGACAAACTCAGTCCCCACAGAATCAAGGAACCTTTCTTTGTTTCTTGCACCATTGCTCGAAGTTGAAGGAGCTAGGCTGCTACGCTATATTTCATCGAACCATGTTGCTCAGTTGAACGAAATGAAAAATTCTTTTTAAGAGGAATGGGGTATAACTTGTAAGTTAACGTTGATTTTGTCCTATGCTATGGAGAAATTGGTGACAGGGTCCCGAGTTTCCTTTTAAGTCAGTCATTAGGCTTATATAGAATACCTAGGCTAGCCAGAAGGAGAGGGCCACATTGGCTCAAATTATAGGCTCGTGGGCCCTAAAACTTGCCAGCAGGCCCAAAGGTATCCAGTTAGACATCATGGGCTGCACACCATTAAGGACCCTAAGAAGGAGAAACTGTACGAGATAAAGCTTCTGCCCAAGTGATCCATGAGCGAAAGGTACCAGTCCAATGGCAGGTTATGTGTTTGTCACAAAAAAGTGGGGCACAATATGATTGGATTCTCGGGTTCTATACGTGTTAATCCTAAGGCTCTTCATGCTCTGAGGGGTTTGGGTGGAGTTTCGAAGTCCTAAGAGAATATTAAGTGTAATGATCTGGATTGATCCTCTAATACTCATGTCAATAAGTGGGGAATTGGCTTAATATATAACGAGTAGATTAATAGTTGTAAATGTAGGATTACTTTACTACCATGGGAGATGCTAATGACATCTCAATTACCTTGATTAAAAAAAAAAAGACATCTCAGTTACCAAACTCCTTCCGTGGAGAAGTAGGACGGAGCAAACAACGCTCAAAAAAGAGAGAAATAAAGGCAATCCCAGTCCATTATTGCTCTTACTATCGTCCCACTCCAGTAACTCATCTTTTCAGGAATTTCTACCAAAAAAGAAAAAGGAGAAAAGGAATCATCTAGTCAGTAAAGTTGGAAATGTTGGCGCTGGGCTCACAGGCTTTGGCTGCTGGAGTGGGCTCGACCGAGGGGTTGGGTTCGACGGGCTTGCCAAGTAGCTCCTCGGGGAGGTCCTTGATTTGAGGTAGAAGGTGTAGAGAGCTTGAAGGGGAAGATGAGCTGCTGTAACTTCACCTGGGCATAGGCGCCCTCGAAGAACCCGGAGCCACCAGTGATGGCGAGGTAGGTGTCCTCATAGGTGAGGTACCGCGGCCCCTGCATTGCCAAGTGGCCGTAGTCCTCGAAGTAGAATCTGAATATGGCCTCATAACTGTTCCCTTTCTTCTCTGGCTTATTTTGTGTCAGTATGCATATCCTCGCCGTGATCCCCACACTCTTCTTCAGGTCCCCAGTCACGGGGCAAAGGCCCTACTTGAATACTACTCGAATACCTTGGTAGCACTAGATGTCAACAGTTAGCTCTGCCAACCAGTCACAAAAATTCGACACAATATAGGCTCACAAGTCTAGAAATGATCGAAGTAACACAGAAGAGGTTGGAAAAAATTAACTTGTATTATATCACAACAAGTATAAAAAAAATCCAACTACAAACTCTGGTCGAGTATATGCTTTACAGACCGACTGCTTGTACTCCTTACGCGACTCCTCACAACATAGAGTTGGCACTCATACTCTCCTTTTAGTGTGTCCTCGTGTCCTCAGTTGTCTGCTCTCCCTGTTGTGAATGAGTGTTTGGCTCTTGATGCCTCTCCTACACTCTAAAGTTTGCCTCCTCGATTCTGAAGTCTGAAGTGAATGACTCAAATGAGAGTCAGCGCCTATTTATACACGAAACCCTACAAACAAATATATCAGGTAATCTATAATTTCCCTGACGACAAGTCTATACAAGATAGTTGACCAATCAACATCAAGACTTTCCATGTGTGTCGGAAATATTCTCCTCCTAAGAATCCTCTTGCCAAGTTGGATCCCTGATCTTTGCAAACTTCCCAATCTAGCACACCTAGCTTCCATAGATATGGCCGATTCTCCTCCTAAGAGTCCGCTTGCCCTGTTGGATCCCCGATCCTCGGTCAACTTCCATATCTGGCGTGCTTGACTTTCATAAGGAGCTTCTACGGGTATCCATGATTGCCTCCCCTAATCATGGATTGATTGGATTCATGCCATGATTCCCGCTGCTCCCAATAAGGTAGGTTGTGATTTAGGGACTTGATTGATCCTTTCACCGTGGCCCGCATTTGCTCCAAGGAACGCTGCTCAAGCACTTCGTAGCATCCGTAGCACATATCCGGCAGATAGCCTCTAGGCTCCACTGCTTCCCGGGTACTTGTAGCTACAATCATGATCGAGAACCCATCTCATGATCAAGCACTATCACAGTGCCTTGCTGGAATAGTCATATGCATCGCGATTCAACACCTCGACACTTAGTCGATAACGTGTCCACTGAGCACATTGCCTGCTACCATGACCCCGTGGCGTACTCATGGTGGACGGGTCTTGCGATACCACCTTAGGGGTCTAACATCTCCACTATACACCTGCATGCAAATTACTAATCTTTGCTTAACACAGGCTCGTAATTTCCCAACTTTTTCTACGGAATTTTGTGAGGCAGCATCGAATTAATTTATTTGGTGGCCGCCTGTTCAATTTTGGCGGGAGACTGTGTATAATAGAGGTAGAGAGCAGTCGAGCATTAAAAACCGAAACTTTCGGGATTGAAAGAAATATATCTGGGCCCATTGAAGTTACTGACTTTGTTGCTGAAAGGGACGAGATCGCCGAGGGAGTTGACGGATTTCTGGCTCAGTCGGAGGTATGCCGGGCTCCCACGATCTCTCTCGTTGATCTCGTACACGTACAGCCCTTGAACTTTAGCTGCACAGGCACACAAGATTTGTCAATGAAAAACACCAAATCAGGCATCAATTAATGATCAGAGGGGCAGATCATCTGAATCCTACACGGTCTTGACTCGTCTGAAGGGCTCACTCGGCTCTTGCAGGAGAACGGACTTCTGGGCAACGATGAAAATTTGAGCTGAGAGGGAGCTGAGATCAGTTTAGGAGATTGAGCAAGAAATTGGCTCGCGCTCTTTAACGGTAGGACTGGGAAGGCTTTGCCTGGAGTGGTCGTCAGCCTCCGTGCAGCCAGATTCATTGAAGGGCAGATTGTTCTAAGAGAAGAGGCTGAGCACGCCATTCTCTCTCACTCTACCTCTTCCTCTTCAACTGGAATGTTTCAGTAAAAACTGTTGAGAAGGAGCAGGAGGGTCGAGAGAGAGGAGAGCTGATGGGGGAAAGTGAGGAAATTAAGCACTTTTATAGCGGGAAATTTGTAGTCTTGATCGTGTGGGCACATTAGTAGTATTTTGGTCCCAACTAAATTGGATTAATTGTGGCTGCATTGCATTAATGAAGTCTTGGACGGTGTTTGAGCAAGGAAGAGCGAGTCATGGACGGTGTTGTGTTGCAGCAGAGCAGTTGCTGCCAGTTGACTGCTCTTCGTCAATGGAAACAATCAGACTTTATAACACCAAAATGGGGAAAAACTCTCTGCCTAACTTGGAAGAGATTCTCATTTTTTTTAACTTTAGGATTTAGGATGTCAATTGACTCAGCGTGTTGTGTTAACCGGTAAAGCTAGATCCATTATGAGTAAATATCCAGATGATATTTCACTTTCCCTATGAAGAGTCTCTTTATCGTGTACTGATTGTTGACGGTGGGAGGAGACATTATATGGAAGTGGGCACTCTTTGCAGCGGTTCATGCTCTAAAAGGTACACTCATGTGTGAAACATTTTGCTATAGAAAGTGAACCAACTAATTCAATAAGTGCTAAAAACATGCCGGAAAAAAAACGAAGTTCATCCGGAGCCTATTCCACTTACATTTTCAACTTCTAATTTTGTAAATGAATACAACTCTTAATTTGAGTAGAACAGTATACTCCCGGGTTGGACCTGCATGTGTAGCAATTTGTGGACCGGTCTTGGCCTGCTGTGAAGCATATAACTTTCACGAAAGGGAACAGCCCGATTCAATATGCTCTGCCAAGATTGGCTCGTAGTGCGAGCATTACTGATTTGCCCTTAATAATGCATCCAATTGCCGACATAGGCAAATGGATCAGCTTGCTTTTGTCATTTGTGGCAGGTGATCTTGAGGCAATTGCCAAGGTTTCTGGTACAGGGGAACATAATTGTTTGGATGATTGCTTCAAGTGTGAAAACCTGCAGCTTTTGAATCTGATGTAAGTTTTCCAGTAATTTATTTTGTGTCTGCATTATATTATTGGAGGCAGCTCATCGTATGGCTTCTTTGTCAATATGATGTAACACATTCGGATTTGATCTTGTAAATCACCCCTTTTTTAACACCAATTGATCTTGGTGACATACATCAGATTGAGAAATGTATCGTATTCCGGGCACTCATACAGTGTGCTTGCGGCATGCAAGCGCGGAGGGCGATGCACATTTACGATTGACTCGTACGTTGACCCCAAAATTGGGCTTGGTGTCTGTACTATTGACTCGTTAACTACAATATTCCTCTGAGGATTCCTCCACTCCAATCCAAAATGTGGAATTGAAAAAGGGCTTCGTGATTATAGTATAGGCCATTGATAATCGCTGGCGATACCCAGTCGAATGATGAACTAAAATGTTTAAAATACAATTCCTGTCAATGAGATTTATCCACGTCTCTTTATTTGACTCTTACTATTGCCCACTTACCTTTTTTTTTTTTTTTTTTTCATGGTCTCAAATATTGCTTCTTAATTTTCTGATAAGACTCTGCCCATGAAAATTACGAGATGGAAAGGGTTTCCGTGAATACTCGGTTCCTTTTGTCCATATCTATGGATCGATAGTCACTACCTAGCATATGCTATAGCGATGAGAAGAAGGTTATCACAAAGAAAAGATATTGCTATCTTCTACTGAGTGAACCGGATTCTATGTGCGGCGGCGGACAAAGACACGCAACGAAAAGCCAGAGAAGAAGGGAAAAAAGAACGCATTAATGCTCTGCTATGAAGGACGACTCCTCCTTCATTGAATGGGTAGGTTAGGTAGTGACAACCAGCTTCTTAAAATAAATGGAGGCTGGGTGAATTCTAGTCATTCATCATTCTCCTTCCCTCATTCACAGACACGAACTGCTAGATCGGATTCGAATTTGTCGAAGAAGAAGATGGGGATCACTGGAGCCTCAGATTCTACGGTTGGTACTCCAGCAACGTTCCACCGGTACCAAGAGCTGAAGTCCTTCGACGAGTCAAAAGCTGGTGTCAAGGGCCTCGTTGATTCCGGCGTGGTTCAAATTCCTAGAATATTCATCAGACCCCCTGATGAGATCGAAGCCGATAAGTTCACAGAATCCTTACAGTACACGATTCCAGTGATTGATCTCTGTAACCTTGCGTCAAGGCGTGCTGAGACGGTGTCTGCAATGCTGGAAGCTGCAAGGGACGTGGGGTTCTTCCAAGTGGTGAATCACGGTATTCCGGCTAGCCTTCTGGAGGAGATGTTGGATGCGACTAAAGCATTTCACGAGCTCCCAAGAGATGTAAGGGCCAGTTACTACACTAGGGAGCCGAACAGGAAGGTTAAGCTCGACAGTAACTTTGATCTTTACGAGTCCAAATTTGCTAATTGGAGGGACACGTTGTTCTGTGTCACGGGCCCAAATCCTCTCGACCGGGAAGAGTTACCTTCAGTTTGCAGGTACCTTCATTGTTGTTTCCGGAATTCGAGACTAGCCATATGCTTGCTACATTATCTGAGTTTGCTTTCCATTTTTGTTGGCAGAGATACGTACATAAAGTACTCTAGGGAAGTTCAGAAACTGGGGGTCACTCTGTTTGAATTGCTGTCCGAGGCACTTGGGCTTAACTCCGATTACCTCGTAGACATCGATTGCACAAAAGGGCATGCCGTTCTCGGTCATTACTATCCGGCCTGCCCAGAGCCTGAATTGACTCTAGGCACTAGCGGGCATTGGGATCCTGACTTCCTAACTATCCTGCTTCAAGACCATATAGGTGGACTTCAAGTTCGATATCAGAACCACTGGATTGATGTTCCTCCATTGCCTGGGGCACTTGTCATCAACATCGGAGATCTTCTACAGGCAAGTTACCCCACATTAATCAGTCATATTTGTGTTTTTCCCCCTTGATAAATTTGTTCAGCTCAATTGGATCCCGTCTGACTTACAGCATTGCCCTGTATCCACCTGCCTGTTCATAATAATAGTTATGTTCCTGTTGCAGCTGATCTCGAATAACTTGTTTAAAAGCGTGGAACATCGAGTGTTGGCAAGCAGAGTTGGGCCTAGGATATCGGTTGCATGCTTCTTCACGTACTATGACTACCCCACCGAGAGGGTGTATGGCCCGATCAAAGAGCTGCTATCGGACTCTAACCCTGCTGTCTACAAAGATGTGACTATTCAGGAGTTCATTTCCCATTATTACTCCAAGGGACTTGATGGCCGATCTGCACTATCACATTTTAAATTGTAGAGGTAGCTTCGGCTGTTGCTGCTCAAGATGGCTTGCAGGTCATAAAAAAGAACAAAATTAAAAAAAAAAAAAAAAGATCGTGGGAATCAGTAGAAGATCAGGTTTGGCTGTTTCTTGATAAGATGTTGTTCTGTTTTTTTCCGCACCACTGTGTAATTTGCCTATTTTGTTTATTTTTTAATTATCTATATAATATAAAGGCGAGAATAAGAGCTGTATTATGCTGACTTGGGGTTGGTGTGGTTAATTAAATATCAACAGGTGGTGGTGATGGAGTTGGTGAAATCATCGGCTTTGTCGGTTTGAGTAGGTCACTCATTTCGGTTGGTATTTTCTTAAGTTTGACGATTCACCAGAAATGGTCACAGGAAGGTGTCCGAACTAAAAATTGATCGCGAGAATATAAACCTTACCGGCCAGTGAGTGAGCAAGTGAAGTGCTCATTTCAGAGACGCCTTACCTTGAAATCTGCCAGATGAGGGAAACGGACAAAATCGTCCGTCAATTTTACTCACAAGAAAGAGGATTCCTCCACGTCTACTCAACAATTTGTATGAAATCGACTCCTGGGGCCCAAATTCATAGTCCACTTTCCCTTATCCGTCTAGTTTTGCTATTATAACGTTCTTGAATTGTGATTTTTTATGAAGCCAAGTCATCCACTCAAGTGGATCTGCTCTCTCTTCTTTCTCTAACTGGTAAGAATCTTAAATCCTCTCTTTCTCAATCTGAATCTCCAATTCATCTCTGTGCTGGCGCCAGTAGCTCTAGCTTGATTCATCTGTTACTCTCCCACCCACTCTCGAAAGTGATCGATCAGTTCTACGAATTTGTGGAAATGACGATTTCTGAAGCATCTGACTCCACCCCAGCAAAGAATGACCGGTACCAGAGTTGAAATCTTTTGACGAGTCCAAAGCTGGAGTCAAAGGCCTGGCTGATTCTGGCATCGCCACGATCCCAAGAATGTTTGTCAGGCCGAGGGACGAGATTGTGGCTAGTAAATCTGATGAATCTGCAAAGTTCACGATACCAGTCATTGACCTTGACAATCTGGCCTCGAGACGTGCTGAGGTAGTTTCTGCAGTGCTGCATGCTTCAAGGGACGTAGGGTTCTTCCAGGTGGTGAACCATGGCATTCCAATTAGTATTCTAGATGGGATGTTGGCTGCAACCCGTGCAGTTCACGAGCTTCCGAGAGATGTGAAGCTGGGTTACTACAGTAGGGAGCTGAATAGGAAGGTGAAGCTGGGTAGTAACTTTGATCTGTATGAGTCGAAGTTTGCTAACTGGAGGGATACCATGTTTTGTCTTATGGCACCTGATCCTCTTGACCCAGAAGAGTTGCCTTCAGTTTGCAGGTACACTCTCCCCTAAATACTTATGCTCCTTATTCGCGACGGCTAACGAGTGCATATTGATTCTTGAGCTTCATTGATCCTTAGAGAATCAACAACAATGCTATATACCCAGGACGGATAACTGATCCATAGAATTATGGGTATTGTAACATAAATCTTTTTTGGTCAACAATCAAACAACTGATCCACCATATTTCTTGGTCTTATTAGTAGAGGTGGCTACGGAGGAACTCAAGGTGTCTATCAGAATTGATGTTTCTTTTTCTTTAATACTATTGAAAAAAATAAAATACTGTGAAACTGAAAACACAAGGTTATGGGATCTCCTTCAATTTGACATGCCGTATACTTTCCAACTTATTCACACTGGATTTATAGAAATGGTGAGTCAGTAGCAATATCACTGTGAAGATAAATTTGATTCACACTTAGTTTGTGATGATTTTTATGGGTATAGAAACCTCCCTTTGGATTCTAAGAGAAAACACACTTTACAGCTATGAAGTGTGAGTGACTCCATGAATTGGCAGGGACATGTTCATGGAGTATTCTAGGCAAGCTAAGTTGTTGGGGATAACATTATTTGAACTGTTGTCTGAGGCACTTGGGCTCAACCCTGATTACCTAATAAACATTGATTGTGCAAAAGGGCATGTCATTCTTGGTCATTACTACCCAGCATGCCCGGAGCCAGAGTTGACTTTGGGCACCACCAAACACAGTGATCCCGACTTCCTCACTATCCTGCTTCAAGACCATATAGGTGGACTTCAGGTTTGGTATCAAAATCAATGGATTGATGTCCCTCCGGTGCCTGGGGCACTTGTTATCAACATTGGAGATCTCCTGCAGGCAAGAATTTCTGACTTGAAATTATTTGGCAGCTACTTGTTTGATGCTTACTGCTTCTCAACTTCTCCTGTGAATGCGAATCTAGAAATTTTGTTCCTGGCAACTGAGAATGGTTTTGTGGTTGAGACAGATTTAGCTCAAACAAGGACCTGCAGTAGATTGAATTCTATATTCTGAATTGTGAGCGTGTTCAGGACCTTCAGGTGCATGTTTCTATTGCAGCTGATATCCAATGACCTGTTCAAAAGCGTAGAGCACCAAGTGTTGGCAAATAGGATTGGGCCTAGGGTCTCCGTTGCATTGTTCTTCACGCTTCATCTATACCACACCACGAGGTTGTATGGCCCGATCAAGGAGCTGCTGACAGACTATAGTCCTGCTGTATACAGAGACATCACAATTCAGGAGTTTGTTTCCCACTATGATTCCAAAGGACTTGATGGCCAATCTGCACTAACACCCTTCAGATTGCCGGCTTAGCACCATGTAGACTTCACTCTGTCCCCATTCTGGTCGCAGTGGTCTTGTAGCTACCTTGTATAGAGAGAGAGAGAGAGATAACAGAACCGATGTATAGACAAGATAAGAAGCTGGTGTGATGGTGATGCCAGATGAGATTACGTGAGCATACGCCTATAAGACCATCCAGTCTTAGTAATTTGTCTTCTTTGCTCTGCCAAAGAGGAAATGCCTTTTCCCTTAATGTTTGTACCAAGGATGCCTGGCTAGCTAGTAACATGATGAGGTGCAGCTGCAGGCACGGCTGACATAATTTAAGCGCCTAAACAAACTTTAAATTGGATTTTCCGCAGTGATTATCTGTACATTATCAATTTGTTATGGGCCTTCTAAAAGCCTATGTCGAGTTCGTCACAGAGATTATGGGTTTCGGCTGCAATCCAAGCAATGGGCAAAGTTCATGGTAGGGGCCTAAAGCTAAGGATATTCTGAGCCCAAAATCTAGTCAATAGCCCAATCCTTGTTGCTCACGAAAAACGGTCCAGCCCAATGATACTATTTAAAATGTGAGGCCCATCAGTTGTGCACCCTCCACTGAACTGGGCCTGGAGGAGCTAACCTTATATAAGGGCTTGGCCGAGCTAGGATAACTAGCCTCACTTCTGTTCAGGTCAAATTCGGCCCATAGGATCGAGCCAATTTCATCACTTGTGCTAACTCCATTCGGCAAGATAAATCGGGCTAGATCTTATCAATGAGCTTACATAAGTCAAGCATGGGCCTCATATAGGCCAGGCCCAACCTAACATCTCAAGCGCTGCTCTAAATTGGAGGCAACCTAGGATAAGGACCACCATCGTCATCGATCCGGCCGGTCAAGATGACTTTTCGGACAGCAACACTCGAAATATTCCCCTCGCCAAGGATTTGCCAGGCCCCAAATGACAGTTTCTCGATCAGTCCACCTCCCATATCCAAATTCCAGTCTAGCCGGTGGGCCCTAAACAGAGGCTGGGCGGCCGAGTACTTCACAGAAAATGCCCCTGCCCATGCTGGCATGCCTCATGCACTCCATGTGGCTGATGGTACCTAAGGCGCTGGTGGCCACCATCCAGCCTAAGCTATGATGGTCATGGTCAAAAAGATAAGACCAGGGCCCCATGATAGCGTGGCCGAGAAAACAAATGCATGGAATAAAAGAAAAATCTTCATAAACCTCATAATTGATAGCACAGCAAGACTAATCCACAAAAATACCCAATACCCATGAACATAGTGGAATAACTTCCAAGGATTCATTATGTTTTCAGGTGAAAGTGGCATTCTGCTACCGAAGTTATGAAAACTAGCAAAAAACAAAAGAAAGAGATAGGATAAATAGAGGAATAAGCATATCATAGAGGGCTGCACTTTAAAAGTTAATCTCAAATGGTTCCCCCAAGAACTTTGAGCAAGAACCTAGTCAGAGCATCAATGCGTCCGCCACTTCAACCCCACGCTTCTGCAACCCACTACCTTAACCACCATCTCTGGGCTGTGGAGATTGGGGTCCTCAAGAATGGAGCATAACGATGAACCAGCGGATTAACACTCCTACCTATCTTGGCCCACACACTCTGATGGTAACCAGCTGTTGGTGGTGCATGATACATGAGTTTCAACAGCTGCAAGGAATCATACCCAATGTGAAATTCCTTATAGCATCATATGAACATAGCTACTCCTTCCACTACTCTCTCTCTATTTTTAGTTCAGAACAGCTTAAATCCATAATTAGGAAAGCAAGAGGAGAAAGACAATTCATTACCACCAGGATCCAAACTTCTAACAATTGAAGCACCACCCATTTTAATACAATAAACAAGCATTTCTAGAATAACAGGTATCTAAACTTTTCACTCCAATTTCATGTCTCACCCATGTTCTCAAAAGCAACTATAATCAATCTGTCCCAGAGGAAATGCTTGAAAACCGAGACTCATGTCTTAATAAAACTAAGGTATATGGACGAACCTGCCAATACATGAATGTTTGTATGATGTTGCGCTGCCAACTGCAAAAACAAGTAGGGCTGGACTTCATCATGTCATATATGTCATAAACAAGAAAGTTAGCATCGAAAATAAGTTAGAAGGGAGAGAAATGCTCAGGCAACATACGAGAACAATGAAACAAGTAGAAGAAAGCCAAGGCCAATCTCAGCATTGGAAGACAATATGCTAAGAGTAGTTGCATTAGAATCCACCCACACACAAGGCTCTTCCAAGTACCTCCTGCACAGAATGCAATAGGTACAGTTATAAGCATGGAAAGTATGCTTAAAGTGGTTTTCCAGTGGTTTTCTTGGGGAAAATTTGATGTGGACCATATTTTCAATAATAAGTCACGATAAATGCTGGTCAGTAAAATATTTTTGGCAAGAGAAGACATGTTTCTTACCGATACAATGAAGAACGGCCAAAATTACACCTCAAAAACTTCACCACATGCTCAACAGCTCGGCAGAGAACAGGAATTAAAGCAACTGTAGATCGAAACACTCATCTTATGAGAAGAACACTTGATTGGACATGAATATAAGAGATCAAACTTATTAAAAATAGAATCCAACAAACTGGGGAATGACAGTACTCACATCTGAGGTAAAGATGTGAAGTAACAAAAGTCAGGCCATAAATAAAGTATATGAAATCCTTTGTAACGATAATTGTCTGAAAATATGTTTGCAGAGCCAGTGTATTCCAAGCTGTAGGTTTCTGCAATAAATTTAACTCATTATTGGAAGAACAATAACAGAATTTATCAGTCGTATATCAGATACAGTCAGAAGGCCTACCCCGTACGAGGAATACAAAGAATATAGAGAGGAACACAAGGTGCCCAAAAAGGAAAGGCGATATGCTTTATCAGAGAGATTTTTAGGCACCAGGGGAAAGATTGCAAGCAAAGCCACAACCAACACCTACAGGACATAATGCAATAGTAAGAAGAACTACAAAACAGAGATCTGCATGACTAAAACAAATAGCACATCACGTTTTGTTTTAAAGAAAGATGCATATATCATGTTAGCTTTATGATCGATTTCTCTCTTGGTACATGCACAAGATAAGCATCCACTGGGGGGAAGAAACTGTACCCAAGAATTAATGGAAAACTGTATGGTCTGCCTATCCCAGCGCACAGAAGTTGGAGGAGGAGGTGAAGTTGCTGATGCACCCGCATTCCCAGTAGATGACCCTAACAAAGAAAATCATAATATTCCATGAGGAATTAGAGAAGCAGGTGGCATTCTGGAGCTCATAGAGGTGAAGATGAGTCTTTTTATTCCAATCCAACAGTTGACCAAGGGTAAAAAGAAATCACACCTGAATTTTGAGGTTGGGCTTGTCCACCAGTTGCTGCTGATGAAGAAGTGGATGGAGCAGACTGTCTTGCAGGCCGTGATGAACTACCTGAAGACATAGCCTCCACTACAAGTTCAGGATCCTGCACAAATTATCAACACAAATAGAAAAACTATTAACATTTCCTGATAACAGGAACAGCATAAGAATCTCAAATATGTCTGCTGGTCTATTGGTCACAAAACTCTCTCTCTCACTCCCCCTCTCTCCATGTGCCTGCACATCAGTTCCAGAAAAGGCATGCAGTGACTAAAAATTTCCTATAACATTCTGTGATAAAGGGTCGGAACAATCCCTGGCATATGTACTCTTGCAATATTGGCCAGATATATTCAACAGTACCCTATCATGCCAGACAGGAGTTACAAATGAGAACTTCACCCATGCAACTGTACACCTCAGCAATACTATTTTAGAGCAAAAGTGAAATGTGCCTAGAGAGGCACCTTTTTCTAAAACTTTCTTCGGGTCTAGGGTCTACAATAATCTGCACGGAACAGTGGTCGAACAAAAAAGAGTACCGCAGATGCTAACCAAGGTCATGACTAATGGGCAATAATTGCCAAATATTGGCAAAGTCAATCCAGTTATATCCTAAACAGAGATGAACATAACATTCTGAAGTAAAAGTTCCACAGAAGCTCTAAAAGATTAAATGATTCACTAAGATCCGTCACCTTCAAAGACCTACTGAAAACACGACTCTAACCAATATAATGCCAAGCAAAATCAGCATTCACAAAAGATCTAATTCGATAGCTCTGAGACCTATAAGGGAAGTGGCACTCCATTGCTTATCCTCGAGGACGAACTATTTGAAAGGCACACTGATCTTAGACTCTTCAACTGACCAATCCACAATCGAGAGAATCAAATATTGGAAGGGAGCAAACAAAGTCAGTCTCAGCAGAATGATCCTAGCAGAATCAAAAATAGAAGAGGCCATAGAACGAAATCTAGGCCAAAGACATTACTCAAGAAAGCACGAGAGGTAAAAGATAGCGTAAAAACGCACAATGAATCGTTGGTAGAACTTGCGCTTGTAATGGTCGATAACGTCGGCGCGAGAAGCCATGTGAGGAGGAATGAGGATGTTGGACCAGTAATCCGCCCATCTGGGATCGTTATCGTAGTCGTAAGCCGCCGCCGCTATTCTCTTCAGCTTCTGCGTATCTTCCTTCTCTTCTCCCATATTTCTCTATCCCCTTCTCTCTCACACACACAATAGAGAAAGAACAGCTGCTCTAACTCCGACTCCGAGTCTCTTCCTCTTCGGCGATGAGAGAGATGAACGCTGCCTGGATTCTCCTGCTATCAAACTGAACTACAGTGGAGCTACAATATCCGCTGATCGGACCCTATTGAGCCAATCTGACTATCGAAATTACCAGCTTACCCCCAAAAGAGCAATAAAATTACCTAATTTGTCTTGTTCACTGTTTTCCTTCTCCGGCCGAATCATAGATAGCTCTGAGGCCGGACTAATTATCTAAAACTAATTCATGTTGAGAAAGTAGTTTAGTCTAATTTGTATTATTTTTATCATGTAATTTAGATATTTTAGGTTTGATCTCACTTGTGAAACTTCCGTACCATTTTTATTTCATCTTCCTTCTACTATTTTTATGTTTAATTTCCAATCCTGTATAAAAGGTTCAGTTAAAAATAAAATAGAAATTTCAAGAAGAAGTTCGATCAATATGTTATTTTAGAATCATATAAATTGTAGAAGATACAGATGCATCGGACATGAAGTCTCACAATGTAACATGTTAGAACTGATGACCAGGTCAGGAAGAAAGCTCATTTCCGCTAAAATCATTACCTGCCAAAGGTCTTGGCTATATTAGTTGGCATAAATTGGTCTCGATCAATTCCGGCACTATGGAGACAAGCTATGACCCACTCAAGTAATTAGTTGCACCATCTTTTTCCAAGGATGAGTTCGATTACTCAAATTCTCCTGAAGGCTTGGAATATAGCTCAGTGCTCGAAGGTATCCACAAATCTCGGTTTCGGTTTTCAGGAAATCGAGATTCCTATATTGTGGCAGAGGCTCAAGCCTTACAAACGCTGCTTTTATCCAGATCTTATCTCAGTTGACATTTGCAGAAGATGTATCTACTACTGCATATCTGCTGAAACTCCGTTACCCATGCACATCTCGAACTTCTCGACGAGTTTGGACGTGGAATTGTGTGTCTTAGGTTAGCGGTCCATTTTAAGAATTTGGAGATAGCCTCGCCAGCAAAAAATCCACTTTTGCAGGTTTAATTATCAACCAAATAACAGAAGAAGCTATAGCAGAAATAGTGGCTCTAGGAACCAGTCGTCCTATACGATAACAATAAATTATGCCACTCCAACCTACAGTACAAACATAACCATGATCGATCATGATGTTCTGAACATGATCTTATTGTAATAACTTGTATTCAGAGCATCGGTATGTTTTGAGCTGTGAATGTAATACATACCCACTTATCAAAAAATATATATATATTGTACCCATTCAGCAGCTTCTGCTAGGAAATCCACTACAGCTTCCAGAATGAAAACCTTGGGATTTCAGGCTTCATCAAATGAAGCAAGAACTCATTCCAAGTGTCAATGGGACCGGGCACGCACCAGTGGACACAGTCGTTAATGGTCTTGTTCCT
This sequence comes from Lagerstroemia speciosa, assembly GCA_037672795.1. Taxonomy (NCBI): domain Eukaryota; kingdom Viridiplantae; phylum Streptophyta; class Magnoliopsida; order Myrtales; family Lythraceae; genus Lagerstroemia; species Lagerstroemia speciosa. The sequence continues at coordinate 153,090 of CM075296.1, forward strand.
GTGAGTCGAGTGCCCGAACGTGTTTGGGTGACCATCGGGCCTCATCAGACTAGCTTCAGTCGTGTCCAGCAACATAAACTTCTGTCCCCTTTTACTCCAGCTTTCCCTCTCCGCCGCCCTGTATTCTTCCACCTGAGTCTTGTAGAACTCCAGATTGTACCCCTCTAACTTACCTTCCTCCTTCCCGAATGGCCTCGTCCTCATGCAGTTCCCTCCATCGTTCCACGGCCCGTTCTCAAAGTGTGCGGGTGAGAATGTCCTTAAGAACGTCACGCCCTTGTATCCTTTGACGTCGAGGAGGGTCCTAAAGGCCGTCCGGAATGCCATCCTGTACCCGTAAAATCTCGGGATTTCTGTCACGTTCTTTAGCCCGCAGAAGCTGCAGCCCATGAGCTGGCCTTTCTCGTAGAAAATCATCGGCCGCTGGAACCACTGTCCCGCCGAGACAATCACGTAGTCAAAGTTCTTGATCTCTCTTGCCCAGGCCTCCTCGGGCTCATCCAGGTGGAGGCTCATGATGCTTGAGTAGGTGCGATAACCGTTGCCGTCCAAGTCGACCGCTTTGACTAAGAATGGAGCCCAGAATGTCCCTAAGGTGAAATCGTACTCGGAAAAGAACCACCTCGTGTAATTCAGATACTCTGGATTAGAAACCTGACAGAAAGGGCAGAATTTTGTGGTCCATTTTTTGGAGGAAAAAAAAGAGAGAGATTTTAATTTCTTTAGTTGTTTTTTGTTTTTTTTTTTCCGGGTGAAATCGGGTTTGCATCCATTTGTTAGTGTTTGATTCCAAGTTATTATGATAAGATATTACAGTAATGTAAAATTATACGGATTAACATTTTATAGCGCGATGGTTAAAGTTCTTATAGTAACAACAAGTGACGGAAAGAGTTCGATATTACAATCCGGACAACATATAGGACTTGATTGATCATTTTAAAGTATCTAGGACCCACTTGTAAAAATTGACAAACATATAAGACTCCTAGTATATTTATCTCGTTAAAATTTTGTTATAAGAATCTTTTTTGTTCCTCAAGAGGTAATTAGAATGTTGTTGCAAGAATCACATAAATTTTTTTCGTAATATTACAAGTAAACTAATCAAATTACAGTAAATGAGAAAATATCTTTTATTATCTCATCACCACGATGTTATGAAAGGTAGGACCATTAACATCTTATTTTCCGTGAACATGATCGAAGTGATTTGCCATTGCCAGGAGCTTGATGGGAAACGAGGGAAGACGGAAAGATTAACCGGATACTCACACTGGCTAAGAGGCATAGCAGCGACTGCATCTGGTTCCTTCCAACGGAGTCCCCGACGAATGCCATCTTCTTCCCTTCAGCAATCTCCAAAAACTCGACCGCATTGAAGCGAGGCAACTCACACCTGTCGGGCTTCCACCTCCACTTCAAGAACTCGGTATCAGGTCTCCCAAACTTCAGACAGTTCTGCTGGTTGATGATCAGCGGGCAGGTTTCATTCGTGTAGTATGTCGCATTCGGATATGGGACCCACTCCCCTCGAAACACATCACATGGTTTCTTCAGCCAGAAACTGCTCCTGAGTCCACTGTACAGGCCTATCTTGCTCGGAGGCTGAAGCGGGATAGAAGAGTCGATGAAGAGATAGAGCGGGATGAAGATGAGCAGGGCTAGTGTTGGTGCGAGCATTATCGCCTTCTTCTGAGGCACGAATTTGCCTCTGTGAAGCGCAATGCTCCAGACGTGAATCTTCATGGCAGATGTGCTAATAGAGAAGCTTCTGAAGAAGCCAGGCATATATATATATATATATATAGCATATGGATCAATGATTAACGGAGACTCTCTTTTGGATAATACTGTTCACAACTTGTAATGCATGTGTCGATTTGCATTTTATAACAAGTTAGAGTGTATGTTCTGAGGCTGGAGAATATTATTGTCAAATAATACCTGGCAGAGCAATGACTAATCAATAAACACATAGGAGGCTCCTTTGTTTTTTCTTTAAGTGGCTGCTGGACATTAAAAAGTAAAAGTAGGAGCCAAAATAAAGAGATATAAGAATTCTACTAATGAAAATCGAATTCAGAATTTTTTAATCGATCACGAGGAGAGGGTGAGTACTGTTGCATTAAACCTCATCTCCTTCATTTAATTTGTTGGTAGGGAGTCAATTTTTATTAATCAAATACTTGAAATTTTGGGTCTATGATTAACTCTTCCAATTTGCAAGCTAGAAGTGACATTTCAACAATAATGCATCAATAAACGAGGACTATAAAGATTAAAGTGTTCTTTTTCCAAATTTCAATATGGAGTTCGTGTTTGAAAATCATTTCTGGTAGCTGGCATTTCATGGAAAAATCGTGGATTGAATTTCATGCGGGTGCAATGTTAATGTCAAAAGTAAAGCGAAGTGAACGGAGAGGAATGCGACCGGGTATTTGAGATTCCTCAGCTTGCTTGATGAAAAAGAATTTTGGTTCACTATGCTTCTTTGCTGGTGACGAAACTAAGCTTTGATTTCATGGATTCCAAAATACGACTTCTCTGAGTCTTTCTGATCAAAAAGAGAACTCTTGGTACTGGAGAAATTATATATTCATGGTTGCCCCTCGAGGGGGAAAAAAGGCAATAGAGAGAGATAAGTTTCCATTTCCATTTGCACACCAGTGTATACAAAGGAAAAATAGCGTTTTTTTTTTCAATCACAAAGTATGTCCATATATATTTAGAAGGAATAGAGATCAAAAAGGAGGAAATAAAAGGATAGCGAGAGCCTACCAGTGAGGAAGAACTGAGTTATACGAGCAGGAGCATCTAGTGTGAAAAGTAGAGCTGAGGTGGAGAGGGACTCACGTAGGTGACTACATGCATACTTTATCTTCGAAGCCAAGCCACCGATCATTGCACCCACACTTCCCCTCGATCATGTGCGCTTGTTAGCTCCCCTATTTTGACTCTCTTAAAGTTAGTTCCCTTCAACTTGAACCAACTAAAAAAAGACGCATTAATAATTCATTGGAAACAAGTCAATTTCTCACCCAGCATGCATCCGACTTAGTAATATCATGAAATAACTCCATTTCCCCACGAAATTAGGACAGAGGGATGGGCGAGGTGGAAAGATAGAGAAAGAGAGAGAGAGAGAGGCACGTTGCATTTTTTTTTAATATTGTTGTTATTTTGATATGTAGAGTGTATATAGAGAAAAGGACACTGCATGCATGTTGGCGGCTAAAATGACAACGGAGCCATGACATAAACAAAGCACGGAACGAAGTACAGTGCGGGAGAGGAGATCCAGCTCCAGCAGCTTCCATTCAATTGTGTTCTTCAGTCTTCGCTCTTACACTAATCATCAAACTGTATATGTCCTCGTCTCTATGCTCCGATCACACGATTTGTTAAATGCATGGAAACTTCTGTTGCCCCACTTCACCGCCAGACTCTGTCTCACCGTTTGAGCTGTACTGACAAAAAGAAAAAGGAAGAAATACAACATATCTTTATGCTGTTTTGCTCGTAATTGCATTTTCATGCCCGTGTTACATCTTCCCCTCCCTTTGTTAGAGGATCTTGTCGGAGTTTATTGATACGAGTTGATTCAAATAATTTAACTTACATTTTTTGAAATCTTTTTTACTTAAAGGGAAGGTCTCAGTTTGAGATTTGTGACGAAAAAAATCATGGTTGAAAGAATTTCACCCCTCGAACATGAATTAGTCAGGCCAATTAAATTTTTGAATATCGAATAGCATATTATTACTGATAAAAAGAGGTCCTTGTCAAGTCAGTTGGCATTCCTTGGCTTCCTTAGGATCCATGACAGTAGCCTCCTTCCTTCCAACCTCTGTCAATCTGTCCCAGTTAAGTTGAGAAATATGTGATAGCAGCAATGCGTATGCATGGTCCTGGTGGGGGGACCTCCGAAGAGAATCTGTATTAATGAAGCGACTTGATTGATTTTTTAGTTGATTCATCAACCAATAGTGGATATCAGCATTTAAAAAGTTTGGCACATCTCAAAGAACTTTGATTCCGATCGCAGTGTGGGGTATGAGGTTTGAAACTCAGCAAAATTGTTAGTTGATGTGGACAATAAGTTAGCCGATGGAATTGGCGGCAACGAAATACACTTGGGGGTAGCTCTCGTTTATCTTTATCAAGCAAGCAACAGATCCTACAATACACACCCATTGTTCATTCATCATTTACAGACGTTGCTTTGCCTTCTGGTAGTTCCTTGGAGTCCAAGCTCACCATCACATCCCACATCAGCTGATCATTTCTCCACTCATAAACTCTCCGAGTATATGTGGCCGGATATCGTTTTCTTTACCACTTTCCATATACTCACTTGCACACCCCGTTACTCATTGATGATTTTCTCATATCATATTTAGTTACAATTTCCAATTAATTGATCTATAAGCACATCTATTGGTTTGCAGTTCGATAAAAGGTACTTATAAAAGGACAAGAACCGCTTTCCATCAGTGAGATGTTTAGGCTCTCCTGGCACCCTCTCTATCTACTACGACTACTGAAACATGCGACATTTTAGGCCGAAAAATTAAACACAGGCACACGTACACTACACAGCCCATTTCCTCAAGCCTGCCCACCTCCTTACAGACTTCAAAATACACTATATATCATTATTTTCTTCTTCCAAGTCTCTCAACAAATGACACGCTCATGATGGTTACCTAATTAAGTTCATAAATCAATGGCGATAATAAGATTACAACACTGACTCGATCAAATATACCGCACACCACCAGATGATACCTACCTCCTCGCACTCAGTCTCCGGTCACTGTAGACGAGTTTCTCCTGTCGCGATCTCCTGCCCTCCATCTTCAGCATCTCCAGCAAGAAATCGCTCCAGGTGTCGATGGGGCCGGGCAGGCACCAGTGAACGCAGTCGTTGTACAATGTCACATTCTCATGCGGCCAATGCCCGTACCGGCTCGGGTGCCCATCCGGCCGGAGCAGCATCGCTTGGGTCGTATCAAGGAGCCGGTACTTGAGCCCCCTCTTCCGTCCTTCCGCCTCGGCCCGCCGGAATTCCTCCACCTGGATCATGTAAGTCTCAAGGTTTGTGCCCTCCAAGGTGGTCTCGTTGCTCCAGAACGGCCTTGTCCTCAAACAGTTCCCTCCCTGGTTCCACATCCCATTCTCGAAGTGGGGTGGGGCATATGTCCTAAGGTAGGTTATGCCCTTGTAGTTTTTCAAGCCATTTATTGCCCTAAAGGCTGTCCTAAGCGCCTTCCTCAGTCCATAAAACATGGGCACATCGGTCACGTTCGGGAGCAAGCAGTAGTGGCAGCCCACCATATTTCCGTTCTCATGGAAGACTAATGGACGGAAGAACCAGTGTCCCGCCGAGATGATCAGGTAGTCGAATTCTTCGACATGGTTGGTCCACTTTTCGTCGAATTTGTCGAGGTAGAGGCTGAACAGACCCGTGTGAGTAGGCCCATCGGAGTCCGTTTCCTTGGATTTCACCAAATGGGGAGTCCAGAAGCTGGCTAGGGTGAAGTTGTACGTTGTGTACCTCCAACGTTTGAATCTCTCATCCTTGGTGTATGAAACATCGATCGGGTATTCAACCTTGGACCGAGAAAACCGAAAATTAGCAAGAGTCAGCAGCTTCCATTTAGATTAGAGTTGAAACACAACCAAAAATAAAGGAAAAAAAAACTTGAACTGATTATTATAGATTTGAGTCAGGCCTATTCAGAGAAGAATCTGAAATCCATGAAAAAAAGTGAGTTAAATCACTCCGCCAATTGGAGAAAAAACGATCTCATACAAAATTATCATGTCAATAAATATATAGGAGAAGAGAAGAAGCTAAGAGAGAGAAGGACAGAAAAGAGAGCCAAATAATTCCAGAGGACATGTGATGTGTGTCCATGCATGTTATGTACCTCACTCTGCGGGTCTTAGCTCTAGTTTATTCCTCTGATGCAAAACGGGGATAACGTACATGACAATAAATTCTTTTCGGCCCAGCTGTACCTTGTGCCCGCGGAGCTTATAATTATATAAGTAGACAAGTCAGTGAGTGGTGGTGGGCACGTGATGATGGGTGGGGGCCGCTGCTTGACTATGTTCCTTGGGCTGGCTTCTAGTCTACTATTTTTAACTTATCAATGAGTAGTCCATCAGATAATACCAGCCCCCATAAATTAAAGGATCCCTCATAGCAGTTGGACTCTTGTGCACATAATTGATACCCCGGCCAGCCAGCTCGACATCGTGCTTGTGTGGATGTAATTGTCGGACGAAGATGAGAATACAAACCTCAGTTATCCACGAGTACGGTAAAGCTGCTAAGATCGTTTCGACCATGATCTAAATTGGCTGATATCTGATGGATGTTTGAACAAGGGAGAATTGAAATCCAAGAAGAGGATTCCATCTGCATGTATAGATAATATCTAGCTAGCATTAACTAGCCCTAGTACTAAGGGATGTGTATATATGTATGTTGCTTCAAGATCTGGGAAAATCGATTATTACGGCTGCAATTAAAGGGGCGTGCTTCTGTGCTGTAATGCAGTTTCATAATTCATGGAATGTCTGATCATCATGGTATTAATTAATTTGATTTTTTTTATTTTTTTTAACTGTCAGATTGATAAATGAAAAGGCGCAGATGATAGTGTCCTCATTCCCTAGAATAAAATATTCCCTTTTATTTTTATGTTCAATATTCAAAAGCTGTATGTGTCCTAATTAATCTATATTTATATCCAATCAAAAAATAAAATTTTGTTAATTATAAGTTTTTTTTATTCACAGTATTCATGTTTAAAATCTTATTAAAAAAATATTAAAACACTTTAATTAACTTATATTAATCTTATATATAATAAAATATTCTAACATGCACATATTGGCTCCACATGAATTTTTTATTTAAAGAAATTTTAATGTCATCATAGTCATGAAAGTATAAAGCAAACCTCAAAATCCGACCAGCATATTTTTGGAAGTTTTTGAAATGGAATGATCCAAGAAGGATGTTATCTATTCTTTTTTATATTTAATTTCTCTCTTCAGTTATAATGTTTTTTTATGGGTATCTTCAATTGTAATGTTATGTTTTAGAAATTTGAGAGACAGGACGAGTGATGGGAGAGATTCTTGCTTAGAATAACTATATCATATGCTAATATTAATATTGTATCACGAGTTAATGAAATTCAGTTATTTTTATGATATTTTTAATAAAATCTCAAAGGAAAAAAATAAACCCTAAAAAAAAAAATTTAAAAATAGTTTAATTTAATTGACTCATAATACTATATCAGCACTGTCACTGATATGCACTTTACATGCCAGGCTTTCTCCAGTGATGGGCCATACATACGGAGAAAACCATTGTTGAAGACAGTTCTGCTTTTAGGGCAACTTTTCAGTCAGATGCAAAAGCTCATGCAACATGTCTAAAATATTTATGTACGTTGTTTAATTACTGAGAAAAAAGGAAAAATGAGATGTAGTATAATGATATCGTTAATTCTCAATCTATCTGTAATTATCTCATCAATAATAATTTTTTAGATTTTCTTTTTACCCTTTAATCCCAATTATAGATCCAGATCTAATTGAAGATAAAAAGGATGGGCGAAAAGACTCCTCAAGTCATACGCAAAGGTCCAATTCCAACTCAATTATTGCATTGTAGCAAAGTGAACTGAATGCATTTGCTCACCCGACTATGGTATAATCTGAACCTAGCGACCTCGAAGTTCGGATTTGTATGATACTAAAGATAATGCGGTTTAATTACTCGGGTTACCCTGTCATTTTTTTCCCTCTTTTTTGGGTATACAAGGAGGCACATAAGCCTAGAGTGTAGATGAAAGAGCGGGTAAAAGTGGTATAGGAAGTCCCATGGGGGAAATCGAACCTAAGACCTTCAAGGTTCTGTTAATTATTTTGGCGATTCTCTCAATTGCTACCCACAATTCTCTTAATTATACAATCTGCTTTCAATCTTTTGAAATTCTCCAATTCTCGATTCACAACTTTAAAAAAAAATCTATTTTATTTACTTGAAATTCTCATAATTCTTTGATTCTGTTTCATTTTTATTTGATTTAAATTACTCTTTTATTATAATAGAATATATTATTCACAATTCCGTGTAGCATGAGTCATCTTATAGTATAATATAAGCGTGGCCTGTTATAAACTCCACATAGTTGACATGATAGATATTCTTCAAAATTATCAAAATGACACTTCTGCCATTTTCTCTTTTTTTTTTTAAAGTAAAAAAATGCATCCAAAGATGGTCTTGTACTATTTACGAGGAAGGAGAAAACTTTGGTGGTGATATATGTTATACGTGTATCTTTTCATGCAAGAAATTTGATTAGTCAATTTTTCAGGAAAGACCGCTTACAGAAATGCATCCAATGAAGGACGATAATTAGAGAGAAGAAGAAGAAGAAAAGAACTTGATGTTTGAAAAGTGGAACAAAACAAATGGTTCATTTATATCCATATATATATATATATTATGTTTTGTGTTTGTGTGTATATGTATGTATAGAGAAAGCTGGTACAAGAGATGAGACATGAATGATCTCCCTTACCCTAGAGAGGAGGCAAATCATGGACTGCATTTGATTCCTTGCAACAGAGTCCCCAACAAAAGCCATAGACTTTCCCCGGACGATCTCGAGGAACTGAGCCGGATTAAATATGGGAAGCTCACATCCGTCGGGCTTCCACCTCCACTTCATGAACTCGGTATCGGGTCTCCCGTACTTCATGCAGTTCTGGTGCTCGTGGATTGCCCAGCACGTCTTGTTCGTGTAGTACGGTGCCCTTGGGTTTGGGACCCACTCGCCTGTGAAAATGTCACATGTCGTCGAGGCCCTGGAACCGGTCTCTTCTATTGCATACGAGGAGGATGACAGTGGTGATGAGTCGGTGGAGCTGGCCGGTGCTGGTCCTTTATGTTGCCAGAGGAAGGGGAAGTACAGGGAGAGGATGGTGAGGAGGATGAAAGTGAGGGTTACGAGGAGAACTATCTTGGGTGTGGTCCTCTGTATTGTTAATGGACTCTTCCCTCCCGGTGTAGCTGAATGCTTCATTCTCTGCCAAAAAAAAAGGTTTTGCTCTCAGAGAGAGAGAGAGAGAGAGGAATGAAGAGGAAGGAGAGCTGAATGATTTGGTTGCTTAACGGGGACGGTGCAAGCATAGATTGGATAAATAGTAGGTGAAATGAGGGGCACCAAGAACTCCCATTATATGAATCCACCTCGTGAACTTGAGGCACGTGAATGGAGTATGATTTTACTAATTAGATTGTATTATGAATTCGGGGATGAGAAATAAGAAGGCCGAGACCGATACCATCACACTCATTCATCTTCTTCTGTTAAGAAGGCCTAGATCAATTTTTTGTCCTCTTATTCTTGTGATTAGTTGGGAGCTGAATTATTTTTTGGGTTAATTGGTTGTGGTCGTGAGCTTCTCCCTTACTTCTCTGGGAAGAATAACTTTATTTAAGAGGAATAGTCATTGGGTGAGTATGATTAAATTTTCCAGTTGTCGAGCCCACGATCTTGCTAGTGTTGCAATGAGTAGTACAAGGGAATTTTAAGAAACGACAGACGATTCCGGTCACTTTGAGGGGGTTCTTTTCTTCAATTTCACGCAGGGTATCACTAATTTTATTTTATGAGAGGCAAGTGACGCTATCAGATTAATTAATGCACTGTTTGTATCAGACGTGCTTAACTATAGATGAGGTTTTCATATCATTTAAAGCTGACCGACTAACTGCTTTTCAACAAAATCGGACTGTCGAGAGATTAAAGACTTTTATTCTATTATACGTTACAGGACGAGATCAGTACTAATTCTACTAAACTCTGTTACTGTCTAGATACTAAAGATTTAAGTATGTCTTTCTTGACCATATTTATATTTTAAAAAAAGAAATTTCTGAACATTACACCGTTAAAGCTGTCGGTTACCTGGCCTGGCTGCCATTTGGAGATGGAGAACTTGTGAAGGGGGGGTTTTGTATTTTTCTGTGCGAGGCTTTAGGAGAAGATAAGATTATGTATGGGCAGGCAATGTTCTCCGACCACTCCAAAATTTGAGTAAACTTATATTCATATATAATATCCAATAAATTAGTTGTATAAATATCTCTCAAATCTTGACAAGCATAAATTCTATCATCATCTGAACGATAATTTATATAATAAACTCGTTATATAATACAAAATTATATTTAATTGAAAAATTCAGAACCCATATATATATATATATATATATATATAAGTCAGGAGGGCTGAAGTTGGTCCAATTGAAGTTAGGCACAGGTCACTTTCCCTCCTCTCCTCTCCAGAGTCCTGGCCTGTTTTATTTACACTCGTGTGTGTGTATGTACACAGATTTTCATGGTAAAATGATGACTCCATGTATATGTAAATTACCCTTTTCTGTATGCAATCTCAGTCAGAAGCATCTATCTGTCTGTCTGTCTATCTACTTTATATATAATTCCATGGATGTGGTGTGGTCTCAGTGAAAACAAAAGGTGCAAGGCATATGATTCTCTTTTTGTAACTTTATTTAACCTTTCAACAGGTTTTCCTGCTTCTTTACTCATACGAAGAAATTGGGACATGCCAAGATTTTTTTTCCCCTATACACCACATAATATCTAAATGTTAATATGTTCTAAAAAGTGCAAATGCGAATTGGGTCGGTTTATTAAGAAGATAAACTCTTCCGGTATATACTTTTTTCTATTTATAATATTCAAGTATGAAATCTAATATTCAAGAGAAAAAAGTATTAATTCGGACTGTTCCAACCACTCTATATCAATATAACATGTATATAAAGAAAGCCATTATTTATAGGTACCATTCTCAAAGTCAGATTAAAAGATTATAAGTTTAATTTTTATTAATAAAACTCTCGTATTTCCTCCATTTCTTCTTCTTTATTTATGTCCCGGCTTTAAACCTCTTTCATGGTTGAAAAAAAGACGGACAATCATGCATAATAATATTCTTTACTTCAGCCTGTCAATGTCATGTCTAGCATGTGTGTCCATCCAATCAAATAATTGATCTTAATCTGTTTCCTAATTAAAATCTCTATATATAGCTCAAACAATATCTTATACGTGTAACAAATCATATATTCCAAAAGAGTATGATTCATCTGGTGTACATTATCCGATACTAATACTAAACCAAGCGGTCATCGATGATGGTCGTTGACTAGCTGACTCACTGCACGAACTTTAGCCCGCGCCTCTCGATCGTTAGTGATGTGATGTGACGTGTGGATTAAGATCCCTCAGTTGGGCCGTCCATTTCTCTAATCTACAAAATCTTTTCCGTTTGAATTTAGGTGCGGTTTCACTCTAATTTGTTGAGTCGACCACGTCAGTGTTATTAATCTCTAGCTAGCTAGTACCCAACCGTTAATTAATAATCATTAATTCATCGTGATATAGACAGAGCGTTCTCCCACACACACATACAATTCTAATCGATCGAGCTTACTAGTTCGGAACTGGAGTATGATCGATTTGCAAAAGGATAATCAACTGTCCTCCAATCACGAATCTGTTTCCCACTCACAAGATTTTAGTTTCGAGATATTACTTGAGCGAAAGATGAGACGGATAACCTCGACCAGCCCATGTTGCTTTTTTCGCATCTTCTATTATTGTAGAGATAGAGCTATCCTGGTTGTGACCGATCATCGGAGAAAGGAAAGAAGAGAGAGAGAGAGAGCTACATGGCTTACTGACAATCTCATGGACGATTATGGCAAACGTTCAATGACTCGACCGATGATAGATGGCGATTTTCGAACTCTCTCAGACTCAGCTGCACTGCCCGACTTTTTGTGGATCTCATATGCTCATCATAGTCAAATGACAGATGGGCTTCTTAATTAATAAGGGCCCAATTAGGTGTCTCATTAGCCCCCATCATATCTTATTAATCTCTTAATATGGCCGTAGGGGTAGAAAGGGAATTTACACAAGAGCTTTCCATATTAAACTAATTAATCCTTTACATTTTCAATACCAAATGCTCCATGCAATGTTGCAAGCCAAGACCGATGAAGAGATCTATTGTATCTGTAACGTTTGTTCCTCCATGCATGTAGTTTTAAAGGGCAACAAGGCGAGTTTCCTTTTTATTGTCTTTTCACTTTCCTCTTGCCAATTAAAAAAGAAAATAAAAGGAAATATATAGGTAGCTAATGCCATTCGACTCCTCTTTTTTTTAAGAAATGTATTGAAATCTGAGTTTTGCATATAAAGATCAGAGCTTTACTCTTAGCGAGATGGTCCGGCTAGAATTTAAATTAATTATGATCTGTTACATTTTTTAATATAATATATTACGTATAGAGAGAGAGAGGAGGAGCGAGGGAGAAGTAAATAATTTTCTTATAATCTAAAGCATAGCACACACGCTGACAACAAAAAATGACAAGCGCATTATATGAAAAAAAAAAAAAAAGGGAAAATGACCTGACTCAGACATCCTCGTCAGACGTCATGAGGCATGTGATCTCTCACTCTCAGACAGTGCACTTGTAATTATCTATCTTAACAAACACCCCTCATAAATTTTTTTTGATAAGATATATAGTGCTCAGAAAATTTATAAAGAACGTTAGACTGCATTTACATTTACTGCTCATGGTGAAGCTGAGTTATGCTCTCAATCAGCCTCCCCCTCTAAAGGACTTTGAGCAGTTAGTCTGCAGAGCTTACAGGAGAAGAATTGTTTTAGCGGTTGACTCAGAAAAAATAACTTTTCAGAGGTGGAGGAGGACGGAGAAGATGGCAGATCGAGCTCTTCCCTGACTCAAGAAGACATTTGAATAGTGAAAAAGGAGATTTGATCGTTCATTACTTATTATTTAGCTGAGTTCAAATATTGACTACGTAGTGCTAAAATGGATTAAACAATGGTATATCTAAGAGGGGTTGCATCCGAGAAATTGGGTCGGTCGGTCGATCGATCGATCTATCTCATCCTGTCTTTTCGGAGAGTTTTGTTGGAGCCAGCTAGCTAGCTTGCTTAGCTAGATGTAATGAAGCATGCTGTTAACGCACGAGTCAACTGCAAGGCTGCACGTGAACTTTGAAATTGGATAAATGAAGAACTAGTTTTGTTTTTTAGGCCAAAAAAAAACATAAAACAGAGAGAATAGCATACATAAATCGGTAAACAGATTCAAAATGAGGGAAAAAAAAAAAAAGGAAGACAAAATTGCTCAGAGATAAATGAAGGACTGCGCTTTGGGGCAAGCGTGCAAGTAAATTATGGTGCATTAATTTGTTGTTCACTGACAATTTAATAATATGCATCTGAAAAGTTTTTTGCTCAAAAAAGAAAGATTTATTTAGTATGCCTTTTCATTTTCATTTTAAATTAAAACAAAAAACAAGTAACTATAAAGAACAGGTACAACGTCAGTTTTTGGAAAGCATAGATTTTATCTCAATCTGTCTTTATTTTACCATTTTTCTCCTAAGCCTTTTTCCGAAACAAACTTAACCCTTAACTTCTGTATTAAGTGCATCTTTTTTATTATTTACAATAATTTTACATGAACTTTTATGTAACAAAAAGAATAATCAAATTATTTTAATTAACCGAATCTTTTACGATAACAAAATATTTAATGTGTCCGTAGGAGCGATAATAAGAAAGTAAGGAAATCCAATGGTGGTACGGTGAGTGTCTGAGAGGGGCGGTTCTTAATGTTGCGTGGTCCTCCTTCCTTCTGTCTTTCTCCCCAGCTTCTTACTTAATAAGCCTTTCTTGTTTTATCCCTCTCCTTCATCTGCACTCTTCTCCTTTTTTTTTTTTATTTATACTCTCTCTCTCTCTCTGCCCCCGGGCCAAACTCCAGGAAGAGCAGCACTCGCAGAAATTCTGTTCATCATTTTACAGAACAGAAGATTCCGAAGATTCCCGTCATCAAATCATTAAAATTTCAAACCGTACCCACACATACTTGATCGTAAGTCGTTCTTCTCCAGTATGTATGTATGCAGTGCAATTCTTCTGCCATTCACACGCACATATGATCTCATATGGTTTTCTCTTGCTTCTTGGGTCTTTTTTTATTGGGGGTGAAAGAACAGGTGATGATGGGGTTGGAGAGATGGATGGAGAGCTTGAAGAAGACGAAGCTGGTGAGGTCAGTGCTGTTGAAGATGAAGAAGAACGAGGATTACGATAAGATAGAGAAGAGTGAGAGCATGAGGGTTGAGATCCGCAGCCGCAAGGCTCGTAAGCTCATTGAGGAGACCCTCAAGATTGCCGACTCCCCCAAGACCAAATCCTTTGCCTTTTAATTTAACTACTCTTTTACTTTTAATGCTTGCTTGCTTGCATTATAAGCATAATCATCAAACCTTTTTTGAATATATATATATATAGCTCTACAATGCACTGATGATTCCATACATACACTGTCCATCTTCAATCCATTACGTGTACATGAATCTGCCGCATGTCTACTCACTGTTATCTCCGTCCACGTTCGAATTAGATTCTCTAATGATGATAGCTGTCCGTTGGCATGGTCAGTGATGAGAAATCTGTCTCGAATTTGGCTCTGCTTGCTCGAGAATTCCGAATCCTCGTGCTGAAACTGACTCTTGTGTTTGTCCTTGTGGTGGTGCATTTATGTAGCACGCTCACGTACTTCTTAGTGGAAATGAGTAACCATAGAATTAGATTTTCTCACTCACTCTGGTGGTTCAGAATGGGAACACTCCGCAGTCACATCCAAGCAGTATATTCTCTAGATGAAAAATCTGATTCCAACGCACACCTCGGTTCAATCCGAGCCACAAACTTTTATATATACATATATATATATATATAACAGAAACGGATTGTTACTCGTACTTTAGTCCATACTGAGTCTGAAAAATCAAACCGACCACCATCCACCACGTCTAAGCTAACATGATTCCAAGCAAAATTTAATTAAAAGTAGTGGAGAGCATGAAAGATGAAGAAAGGTTAGGCTAATAATCTCTACAGCGTGGTGGCCCATTTGGAGGTGTGCATCTGTGTGGATGTGGGAGAGAGAAAAAGCAGCCACGGTGACAAACAGGTCGGGAGGAAGAAGCAGGAGACAGTGATGTGGCAAAGGCCTGCACTGCTCTGCTTTAAGAATTTGGGCTTTTTCTGCAGTGCCATGGGTGTGTGTTTCCTGAGAAAGCAAAGTCCACACCACATACATCCCCCACTATCTTCTTTTTCTTCCCAGCTTTTTGCACTCGATACGACATTGTTTCTTCTATTTATGAAAGTTGACAGGACAAGACACCCCATGTAAAATCTAATTTTATATCCGACAACTTAAATCCTCTCAATAAAGAACATCGCAGAGATTGTTTGAATAAACTGAGTAAACTCACAAGAAGTCGAGTAAACAGTGCCTGGACCCCGGGCTTGCATGAAACCAGTCAACGAGCGATGGCACAAAATGAACAGGATCAGCCAGTACAGTGCCCTCCTATAGGCCCCAGACCACGGCTTTCCAATCAAGTTCGATTTTGTCCCCAGGCATGTTATTGATTGGTAAGTGCTAACTTGTCCATGGAATCAAGTTCCCAAGCAAAAGCAAACTTCTTGAAAATAAGAGCAAGCTTTGGTTTTGTGGCTTTCTCAATCAATCACAGGTGAGGTTTTAGTTGGCAATAATATCTACTCAAGGTCTGCCTGCAGGTTGAACTAGCAAGAAGGACATATTCCACAAAGACAA
Source organism: Lagerstroemia speciosa (assembly GCA_037672795.1). NCBI lineage: Eukaryota > Viridiplantae > Streptophyta > Magnoliopsida > Myrtales > Lythraceae > Lagerstroemia > Lagerstroemia speciosa. The sequence goes on from CM075296.1 coordinate 168,906, forward strand.
AAAATTATTAAGCTAGGACGAAGGGTCAACCCACCAAGCAGAAAGTTATGCCGCTTAACAAGTCGAGCATAAGGAAAACTAGCTGAGACTGACTTGAGAATCAAGATACATTACATACTAATGAGCCCAGTAGCGAGATCCTCGTGAGTCCTTGCAAGGAATGCATGTCCATGGTTCCAAGGGGGGATCCAAGCAGTAGGAATGGATGTACAGATTTTTGCACATGTCACAACTGATGAGCAGGTCTGCTGGTTCACGAGACCGACATTCGACACAAACTGGTTCTGTGTACAACTGTTAGAAAGGAGAAAACATAAGACAGAGGTAAGCCCTAGGCATAGAAGCTGGCATTATCAATTCTCAAATAATAACAAATATATATATATTTTTTTAAAAAAAACGCCAGTTTTAACCCCATCTGGTGACAGAATTTTATGATTAAGGATTCTCGAGGCTAAAAGTGCTGTATCTTAGCTATTACCTGAAATGCAGAGCTCGGCATTTGTTGATCAGGAAGGACATAAATATCTGTAGCTGATTGGGCTAGCGGGATGGTCTGCGAGTATATCTTTTGATCAGAACAATCTGCATCTTCCACTACTCTAATGCTCACGAAACTGGTCTTGCACAAGGGGCATGTTGATATCCCTTCCCTTGAAGCCTTTTGAAAAATCACCAGAAGTTGATCAAAGACAAGTTAACTTGAGAGCATACATATAGTCAAGTACAGAGAGTTGAGATGAAAAGCATCGGTACCATGTTTTTGGCCCACTTCTGGATGCATGTAAAACAAAACCGATGACCACATGGCAGGATCCCTCGGGTTGGACTGAATTCTGTCCAGCATATAACACATGATAACTCTGAAGTTGCAGGCAGTTTAGCCGGCGAGTTGGTCTGATCCGTTTGTTGAATTTCCACTGTTAAGTTCTTACCATGGTGATTGTGATTTTCAATCTTATCAGTACCTGTAAGACAGACATCTGTTTTTACCAGGTGATCAGAAGGTGCAGCATCTGATGTCATCCCTGCTGCTGCTGGTCTCTCTATATTACCCACACCATCCAAGTTATTTGATGATGCAATTTTGATATCTGATGGATTCCCAAGTTCAATGATACAGCAGTCATCTGGGGAATCCGAAGGTGCAACAACAGGAGTCTTTCTGATGATATTCTTCTTTACCAATTTCCTTCTTCTATGAGAAGATTCAGCAAAAGGACAGTTTACATTGCCACGGTTGGGATGATTCTCTTTCATTTCCAAACATAGAGAAGGACATAAATTGAACACTTTGAGTATTGAATGGTTCCTCTTTTCTTCCCTCCACCACCTAGAAGACTGAAATGGTTCTTTCTGCTTCCAACACAAGAAATAAACTGTAAACAGAAGACTCAAATGGGGTTCACTCCATGCAATAATAAAAATAAGTGAAAATTCCATGTTCAGAAATGAGATATCATAATTAAGAGGCTGATCAAACAGACTGACATATTTCATCCTGAATAAAGGCAGGAATCATGGACAACAGAACTCTTGACAGGACAATATGAAGCCATGTCCTTCATGAAGGGATAGAGTAACATGAATACCTGCTTTAACAACACGGAATCAGTTCCGCCATCTTGTGAAACTGAAACCGTTCCTGTGCTTATGAAGTTGTAGCTGGAATTGGATTGATCAGAGAGTGCTTTACGCTTCTTACTACCAGCTTCAAAATCTACAGGGACTTGCATTACCAAAGACCCAACTTCTTGCCCACTGCAATAGCAATCACAATGTTACTTCTCAAATTCATTCTCACCAGGTGTGCTTGACAATTCTCTCATGGTAGCCTACCCTCTCAAACCAATTCCAGCGCTAACCAAGATATCAGAAAATCAGTCAAAAGGTATCATTACGTATTCTTCAAAATTTATTATAACTTAAACAACCAATACCATTTTAGCATATAGGGAAGCTCTGAAACACGTTTTCTCTTCCTTATGCAGTCTTCTATCCATTGATGGTTGACAACCGTTGTCTTGAACTTTCTGGCAAGGTCATATTTTTTTCCTTCAAACTTCCAACAGATCTGCCAGCACAAGCAAAAGGAAAATTTGAAGAAACACTCAGCAGTGAATCTCATTTCCGTTTGCGCAATTAAAAGCTAAGAAGAATCATCTTAAGAATAATTCATGCGGCCGATATAGTTCAAATGGAACGGGACTCCTACCACATGTGTGACCGATCTCGACATTGCTCCAATATAGTTTGCTCCCGCTAGAGAAATAAGCTTAATAAGGTTGAACCGCTCGGTGCCATGGTAGCCACTAACAGTGGCAACTACAGACTCCATTCCTCGAATCGGTCCAAGAGCCGAATCTACTTAATCAAAAAAATCAGATCAGGAAGTGATAAATAAAAAAAGGCTGAAAAGCATCTTTCATCAATGAAATGCAATCTGCAGCTAAACCGTTGACTGGAAGAACAAAGATGTAGAAAGTTTGAAGCACCGATCCGAAGAGACTCCTAGAAGCCCTAAGAGAAACCGATTTCGTGCAACAGCATCAGTTACAACTAGCGAAGATGAAAGAGACGCACCGGGTGGGTGAGGCTGGTTGAGGGGAGAACCTTCGTCGATGGCCGGTCAGACCTTGCCGGGAAACCGAGAAATTTGAAATTTGCTTTCCTGCCAGCGTAAGAAAGCGAAACAGCGAAGCGCGCACAGTCGCTTAATAGGCTCATCAGGAATGCAACCCCGGATTTTTAAAGTGGATCTTCCATCCATTCCCCTCATTAATTTACTGGGGGGCTGATGGGCCTCGGGCTTCACATTGAACCTGCCAGGCCCAATAATCTGAGGCCCAGCCCATTCATTTAACTGTAGAAGCCCAAATGGGTTGCCGATTCGGAAATTGAATTCCTGATGTCATCCTGGCCGGGCAAAGAAGGGATGGATCGTCTCGTCTCTCCTCCTCCTGTCCTATGAAGCAATGTTTTGGTATACAGGAGTTCAACTACACCGGTTTATGTTAGGGGTACTACATTTCCTCTCCTTCTCAGCATATTCCAGGTGCAGGCTACTGTGAACTCCCCTTGGGTTATTGCGCTCTCCTGTCTCAACCATCTTCTTGATCTCTTTGATTCCTTCACTAATTTGCGCCTCTAATGTTTTTATTTTTTTTGGTTTATTTTTTATAGTAAATACATTTGCAAGATTCTGGGAGTGGCTCAGTGGGTTTTTCTTTTCCTTCACGAAGTCGATTAAGCTTTCACCAGAACTCCCTCGCACTGCAGTAGACGGTCTTCTGGAATCGAGAAATTGCCAAGTCCGGATTGGAAATATGAAATATCCTCATATGTTCATCCCTCACCAACTCCGATTTTGTGCAGAGGCAGAGCATGGCAGCATGAAAATAAGCAGTAGTTCAGGCATATAACAAAAAGCATGGCTCTTTAAATGCAATCAAACTGCATACTGCACTAAAATTGTTTCCTTCTTTCTAGGATTGCTTAAAATAAGAAAACAGCAACATGAACGTTAGTTGTACAAACTTCGATGGGAGAATAATAATAATAATAATAATTCTGGATTGACGTTCTTTACACTAATAAGGCATCTTCAACCTCCCTCTAAGACTAAGAGGGAAGAAAAACCTTTTACTTCTGGGCCTAACCATTGTCGAGGACCAGCAGCATTCAGTAAGGTCGAAACTTCCTTGCGGCTCTTAGTTGCTGTATCCGCTTTTTATCTTGCTCAAACTTGCTCTGTAGCATCATTATCTCTGCAAATAAAGTCAAATTTCCCACGCTTTAGCCTCTCGTATGTTATTGAGGGACATACTTTCACTTTGAAAAAATGTTGCAGCATAATCTAAAAAGGACAAAAAAAAAAAAAAAGAGAGAGAGATTACATACCGTTTCTTTGGGCTTCTCGTTTCTGGAAACGGTAAAAATTTAACCCAACTTCCTTCCTCTTCTTCTTTGCAACCTGATCCCTCAGGGCAGCCTCAGAGACGGAGCCCACAACAGTTCCTGTTTCAGACTCTGTCGTTTTCTTCCTCCCTTTGTGGTGTGTTACAACTGTCCATCCCCCTTCTGCAGCACGGGCTTCTCTTTCCCTTCGTTCCTGTATATACAACAGGGAAAAATAAGAACATAGAGAGTAAAAACATAAAAGACAAATGAAATAATGGCTGGAAATGAGAAGATGCCTATATCCTATTAAACCGCTGTATCATCATAGGGGAGATATACTCGCGTGGATAAATAGATTAAAGGTGGAAATGAAAGATGCGGCAAAAAGTTATGGACAAGATATGAAGCTTCTCAAGTGAGAACAAGCAATCATGTCATATCTCTTCACCAAGCGGCGTTCAGTCACATAAGTAGAATGTTAAGCAAAATGCCTGTCTCAAACAACAACTATGAATGATCATGTTAAGTTTAGCAATAAAAGGTTCCACAAATCTCCTCCAGATAGTTCCTAATTATAAGTTAGCATTTACAAGAGAAGAATTAATTTTTCCTCACCTGTTCAAGTTTTGCTTCATGGGCTATAATAAATTCATCAACCCTTTGCTGCAATATCTTCAATCCAGGTCTGCTTTGATGGTATTCCATCACCCATTCTGAATTTCATAGTTTTAGGTGAGAAAAGCATATGCAATACACGAAGAGCTTCTTTCTTTAACAGACGGACTGAGACCTGTGTGCTACGGTCAGGTATTTTGACCAATGAAGTGATAAAATAATACCATAGAGCGAGATCATCAATAAATGACAAAAAGCATCTGCAAGTGCAAGGAAAATGCTCTTACTTTTCATTCCTTTAGGACTGTCCTCATCCTCTGAAGAAATATGATATACCTCTTCTTTAGAAGATGCATCGTTATCTTCCACTAACTCTTTTCCTGCCCTTGACTGCTTAATGGCCTTCTTGTCCTTTCTCTTTCCTTTCCTAGACTGACCTAGAACAAGAATATTGAGCCAATAATAGCCTCACACTGAACAAGTAATTTCCATAAAGAATTTGATGGTTCTTTACATTGAATAATAACACATTTCATGTTAGCAGGATAACCTACTTCAAAGTGCCTGCTACCTAGTAATCTACCACTAGATCAAAAAAATTTCTGTTAAAAGATAACACAATGCATCACTAATTACCATTAATAATATTAAAGTTATTATGCAACATCTCTACAGCAGGTTCTCCTCCAGTTTCAGGTTCAACATGAGCTGCCACAAAAACAGATTCAAATTAGTTAGCTAGCATTGAACTTGAAAATGGAGAAAGAAATAGCAGCTTGTTGCAGATATCACAGCCAACTTCCGGATAGCTGGAAAAGGCGAAAGCACAAAGATCACTAAATGATCTAGAATGTAGAAGTCGACTCATGTGCAAATTGGGAGTAGATGCAAATTCTAGTCTCTGATGGACATATCACGACAGAATGGAAATTTGTGTTGAAATTAGCATGTCCTGCAGTGCCTATAGAGATAACCTAGTTCATCAGATGATCTGAAAAATATCATCAATACAATACTCACTTTTCACTTTCTTCTTTCTAGGTGACTTCTTACTTTTCTTTCCATCCATTGTTTTGCTTGAATCATGCTCTGCAATTAAGAAACCACAATGAATAAGCACAAAATTTTGAGATGCCAAAGCCATCAAACATAAAGCAGAAAATTTTACCCTCAATCTCTGCCTGAAGGGCATTCTCAGCTTCATCACTGTCTACTTTCTCGCTTTTCCTTCTCTTCTTCTTTTCTCCTAGTTTCCTCTTCATACATAACATATCCCCTTCATTTAACCAACAAGTGCAACATCTCAGACATAGATACAACAATCCTATCGCCAAATGTAGCATTCAATATCAATAATCAACAGACCATGTCGAGGTTTGGTCGGAACATTTCTCTCCTCAGTTTTTTCCTTCTTAATTCCTGCCTGCTTCTTTCTTTTCTTTCCCTCCACAGCCTTACTCAAAGTATAATCTGGAAGAGAAGAACGAAACAGAAAATTAGAGCACAGCCAAAAAGATGTGGAAAAAAAAGGGGACATTACCTTTTGCAGTTAATTCTGATCCATTATCGTTAAAGATGTAATCTTGCTTGCCCTTCCTATTTTTATTTTTCTTTCTCTTCTTTTCACTACCTCTATTCTCAATTCCTCCAATTTCCTCTCTAACCGTCATTTTAGCCTGCATAACATGAAAACTGCAGGGCGTTAGAGATTGCTATGACAGCCTCATGCAGTAACGGGTGATATAATTCAAGGAAAAAGGATAAATAGACAGCAGGTGATAGAATCAACTGGGGGAACTACAAACTTCCACTTGTATTGAGATTGGTAAATTCAGTTACAATCTGTAATTGAATCAACCAACACGAAAGGAAACAGCTTTCATGAATAGTGACCTACTAGCCAGCATCCTGGTGCTCCCTACTAAGTTGAAACTGTAACAATGTTAGTTGAATGAAGCTCCAAAGGATCAATTTGAGCTTGTTTCATTTGCTCTTATACCAAGAGCTAAATAGCTGCTAATAACAAGAGGACATTACTTGATGACAGCCCACATAAAAACGAAAGCAACGAGGAGCTTTAACAATTTCCCATTCGTATAGAGAATGCGCCAACTAATAACAATTCCGAAAATTTGGAAGATTCTTAGAAGTTAACGAGATATGGATAGAAAGAGATGCGTTAATGGATCCATAATTACCAGAGATGCAATTTTCACCCAAATTGAAGTCCCCCCTGTTCTTCTTTTGCCGAAGAGATGGCCAATAAACAAGCTATTCCTCTGACCTGTCAAGGTGAGGAAGCCCTTTTCTTCCTCTCCCTCTCTCACTCTACATTCACCTGCCCCCCCAGGTATTTAGGGTTTAGCAGCTTCCCTACTCGGTCGGCGAAGAAGATGAAGAGGGCGGAGTTCTTCTCTTGTTCGGCGTGCGCTAAAAAAGATACGGGCACCGGGTGCATGAGGGACCCTGACTAATGTGGGCCTCCATTGCGTGCCCTACCAAGTACCCGGCCCATTGAACTATTCCCTTGAGAGACGGGCTTGCTTGAAGCTGTCATTTTGGGCCTGAAACGAAGCTTTATCGCTGGGCTTCCAGGTTTAATAGCACAAGTCCGAGTACGAATAGACGGTATCCCGATCCGAAAAGATAACCGCCGGACGGATCCCAGTGGACGCGAGCTTCAGGTTCTGACTTCATTCACTGTTCCACCCTATTTTCTGTCAGCTCGCCCTCGACCCTTGCTTTCTTGCTTATAAGACAGACATCGTAAAACAGGCTGATTTCCCTTTTCATTTCTGTCTCTAAGATCTGCGCAGGAAGTTGGATATCTGGATTCTGGCAACAGCGATGAATGTGAATTTATATCACGACGATAGTATCTGTTCCGTCTATGGCCTTTTTCTTCTAGCACAGCCACCTCCAAAACAGAAAAATTAGTCTCCATGCCTGCCCCAAGCTTTTGCTCCACTAAACATGGCTGCTTTAGGCTCTTGTAGCAGTGACACCGTGCTGATTCAAAGCATTTGTGCAGTTGCTATTAAAGGTCGATGGAGCTCCCTGAATCCCAAACTCTTTACCAGCCTCACCTCAACTGCTATCTACCATGTCCTCTTGGAGCTCTCCAATCACCTTCGCAGTCCCTCCCTTACATGGGCATTCTTCAAGTACGTTGAGTCGGTACCCAATTGCAAGCATCCTCTACAGTCTTCTTGGACCATGATCCACATCCTCACCAAATACAGATACTTCAGGGCTGCTCAGGACCTGCTCGAAAAAATTGCTCACAGAGACTTTTTGTCTTCTCCATCGGTTTTGAGCTCTTTATTGAGGGACCAGGATGACAAGGATGTTAATTCACATGTCTTGAGCTGGCTTGTGATATTATATGCTAATTCAAGAACGACCCAAGATGCATTACAGGTCTTTGAGCAAATGAGAGTTTGCGGCTTTAGGCCTCACTTGCATGCTTGTACTGTGTTATTGAACTGTTTAGCGAAGGAAAGATTGACTGACTTGGTGTGGAAAGTTTACAAGAAGATGGTCAGACTTGGGGTTTCTCCAAACATCCACATATATAATGTGCTGCTTCATGCTTGTTGCAAGTCAGGTGACCCCGAAAAAGCAGAAAAGCTTTTGGAAGAGATGGAAGCGAGAGGCATTTTTCCGGACCTTTTCACGTACAATACATTGATATCACTGTACTGCAAGAAGGGCATGCACTATGAAGCTCTGTCTGTTCAAGATAGAATGGATAGAGGGGGTGTAATTCCTGATATCGTGACTTATAATTCCCTCATATACGGGTTTTGCAAGGAAGGCAGGATGAGAGAGGCTGTCAGGCTCTTTCGGGAAATCAAAGGTTCAGATCCTAATCATGTGACCTACACGACTCTGATTGATGGGTACTGCAGAGTGAATGATCTCGAGGAGGCATTAAGATTGCTTGAGGTGATGGTGGCTAGAGGGCTTTACCCTAGTGTTTTCACTTACAACTCAATCCTCCGTAAGTTGTGCGAAGAAGGCAGGATGAGGGAAGCGAACAAGCTTTTGAATGAGATGAGTGGGCGAAGAGTTGAACCTGATAATGTCACCTGTAACACACTGATCAATGCGTATTGCAAGATTCGGGATCTGAGGTCTGCATTGAAAGTGAAGGAAAGGATGCTGGAGGCTGGATTGAAGCCTGACAAGTTCACTTATAAGGCACTTATTCATGGCTTCTGCAAGATTCAAGATATGGATAATGCGAAGGAGATGCTAATCTCCATGATTGATGCTGGGTTTTCTCCTAGCTATTGCACCTATTCTTGGATTGTAGATGGATATTGTGAACTTAAGGATGAAGATGCAGTTCTACGACTTTTAGATGATTTTGCAGGGAGAGGTCTATGTGTTGGCTTGTCAGTGTACAGGGCACTGATCCGGAGGTTTTGTAAGAATGCGAGGATTGCATCTGCTGAAAGAATCTTCAATATGATGCAAGAGAAGGGTATATCAGGGGACTGCATTATATACAGCAGCCTCGCGTATGCTTACTTGAAGGCTGGGGATGTGAAAGCCTCATCAGAGATGCTTGATCATATGTATAAGAAAAGGTTGATGATAACTCTCAAGATCTACAGAAGTTATAATGCTTCCTATGCAGGTGAAGATCACATCCTAAGGCTCTTTTGGGATAGTGTCATTAGCAGAGGTCTGGTGTCGAAAACTACATTGAAGGATATTTTGCTGTCTGAATAGCTCTTGTAGAGTGACCGATGAGGTCTCAGCTTAGATATATCTGAACTGTGAGTATGCTGATGAGGTGCAAGCAATAATATCATTAGGAGTAAGTTTGCTCTCAGGAGTCGGGAGTTGCATTCCTCTGATTCCAAGGTTACAACTTACAGTACATTTCCTCAACATTTTCTGGAGAGCACGTGCTGTCTTTCTGTACAAGGATCTTAAAGTCTGGATGAACATTGGGATCTGAAAATAGGTCCTCGTCGGTCATTACAGTGACAGGGGATATGTATCAGAGAAATCTGGTTTTGCATTTTCCATTTGATTGAGTACCACCAGATGATAAATGAAATAGCTGGGGGGGATCTGAGATCGTCTCAAGTTTGTTTCTTTCTCTTTTCATGGATTTTGGAAATTGAATGATTCATGTTGCTGCATAAACTAGAAAATAATGAGAGAATTCTGTATGAAAGAAAGTGTAAGCTCTTGGTAATGGAGTTAGAATCAAGAAGCATGCTCATTTACATTGTTTCATGAATTTGTTTTCCTTGCAGTAATATCCTATCTCCAGCAATTATGAGAGCATCCTTATGTCCTGTCTTTGCTTTCAAGGAGCAGAGTCTATCGGGAGATTAACTCAAACCAAACTAGAACGTCAGCAGCCTATTCTATTGGAAATAGACATGTTTTTCTTGATTTCTAATGCATTGGGAATCTGCAGGGGACACAGGACTCTTCATCTGGGCGCTTTATCTCCTGCAAATGGCCTGCTTTCTCGAAAAGGAGTGAACTTTGAAGGTGCGACTAAAGGTTTTGGTTTCCTATTTCTGCAGAATCGTTTTTTCAACGGAACTGCATAGACCTGAAGATGAGGTCTCATAAGTTTTCAGCGCAAGCATTGATGAGCGTAAAAGCTTCCTTGATGGACCCTCATAACGTGCTTGAGAATTGGAGTGTTGATTCTGTTGACCCATGTAGTTGGATTATGGTCACTTGCTCGTCCTCCATAGAGACTTGTCATTGGTCTGTAAGTAAAGCCTTGGCAAATGGGCATCAGGAAGGTGCAAACACGTGGAGAAATGGTTGTCCACCCAAACATACACGAGGCAAAAGCAAAAATCAACGAGTAACCAAACTTAAAACATCTAATCGCATCAACCTATCAAAACATCTGATGAGTTTCTGAAGTGTTCAAAAACTCGGCTGTTCCATCTTCTCCATATAAGCAAAGAGAGAGAGATAGGAAGGGAATTATCCTGGTAACTTTCACTCTCAGTCCTCCTACCTCTTGCTAAGCCCATAATTCATCGCGAATGAAGGAGCCCATTGATGCTTAAGGAAGGTGTGAATTGCGGCCCTAAACAGACTAGACCAATAACAGTGAATAAGAAGATGAAAAACAGATTCTTCCTCATTTTACAAATGAAACATCTGCTAACCAAACTCTTCCCTAGCCTTTTAAGATTGTCAACCGTCAAAATCCTTTCCAAAAGTAGCTTCCCATTAAAAAAGAAAAAAAACACTTGTCAAGGGTCATGAGCTTTTCCATTGGAATTGGTTCGCTGCAACATAGCAGGAGTATATCTCTTGGAAAATCTTCCTTCCACAGGAACGTCTCTTGGTATATACCATTAATCTCCAGACTGAAAAAAGAGAAAAGCCAGAAAAGAGAGACATAATTTCAGCTTCCCAAAAGAGAGTGTGCCTCATGGGTTTGATTTTCCACTTCCAGCCAGTGAGTGAAAGAACAGGCGCATATTTGTTTCTGGCTAAGTTGAGCACGGCAAGAAACAGTTAACCTTAGGAAGGTCTATGAGCGCCACTTATATGCAAAAACAGTTTTTGATCCATCACAATGATTCCGCACATCTCGAATTTCTCTCAACATTCTGCAACTGTGAAGTTCACTCGTGTGCTTTGTGATCCACCCTGTCCATTGGAGCCCGTACCTGTCCAGTTCAGCTGTACACCTCCGCAACTATTTTTACCAGTAGAGCTGAGGGATTCCACTCCCAGTTGACCTGATGGAGAATTTGCAGATACTAATGCAGGGCTTTTTTCAGTTGTTTAGTGCACCACGCTCCCGCCCAAGCTCAAAATGAAGTGCCACTGTTTGCCTGTCACACGCAAGCTCTGGGAAAAATACTTTTACAGGAACAAACATAAAGTCTAATTCCCATCTGCTAGATCTCTCTATTTGAAATGTTGATAAGATCAATATATGAGTTAAGAGGAGGCTGCAACTCCTTGCCATCAAAGGGTTAGGAAACTTCCCTCGCTTATCATTTTAAAACCAAACCAAATTAACCTGCGACCTGACAGTCTCCAGTTCCTTGTTTCTTTAATACATGATTCAACGTGTTTAGAATATCATTGTTTGGATTATTGGGGAATTCCAGTCATCATGTAGTCAAGGTAAATGTTAGGATGGAAGGCAGGGTGGCTGTACATCATTTTCAAGTTCTCTACTCTTGTCTGTTTGCATCAAACTTCGATCATCCCTACTACTTCCATTCAATTATAACCACTAAGTAGTAATCAAGAGAATCCCACTTGCAAGGCCGAGAAGATGAATAGTAGTGGCTGGCAACAAAGAAACAATTGCCACATTAGTGATAAAGCTCCAACACACCAAACTGAGTAGCTCAACTTTTCATTGGACTCATGAGCCATATGACCGAGGAAGGCTTCCGTGTCCTTTTTATCAGCCTTCACCAAGTTGTGGCTGAGCTGAATCCTCATCTGATTCCCTCCCACTTGACGACTTCCTATTGGCTTATCTAAAATTGCCTCCAGGCCACTCTCTCCATGACTCATCAGCCTGCTCTCCTTTTCTGGTGGTCACAACGATTCCGGATGAGCACTGGCCCTTTGGCAAAGACGACAAAGAAAGCGATACCCATCAGCTGTCCCCATTGACGTGTCCTCGATTTCCAGCATCAACTCACCGGCCCTTCGATAACCCAATCACTCCTCAAAGGACAAGCAGATGCTCGCCGCAACTAATCACGGTTGGTCAAAGTACAAGTACTAATTATCGGCGGAACATCATATTTTCCAAATTTATGGCATATGAGATTAAACGTTTCCATCAATTTTTTGTCTATATTTTCTTTAGCAACTGCCTCTTGTGAACCACTACTTTTGATCTATTCCTGTGTGAACTTGTGCAGCTCTCAAATTTCAATATATATTTTTCGGTCTCATCCCCTGGACTGTAGTTTGATCCGTTTGCTCTGCCACTGTTCCATTGCCATTCCAAAGCTGTGGTTGAATGCTGAACCATATCTATGTTAATCTGGCCAAGTCTACAGATCCTCAGACCACACAGAAGTCAGAGTATGGTTTCACGTCCCAGCTCTTCCCAGTTCCCGCTAAGAGCTGGAAGCATTACACATTCAGTATTCTCTCTGAAACTTGTAAGTCCCAAAATTGTTAGCTAGAGAGCACAATTCTCTCATGTCCCAACTCTTGCCTGGCATCTAACTTTACCTCTGCTCAAACAGCAATCCATAGCGATGATGAATAACAACATTACCTTCAAGGAAATAAAGATAAGATAAGATCAGATCCGAACAAATAAGGATGAAGAAGCCATGGAGAGAAGAAATCAGGCGGCATGAGACGAAAAATGAGTGCTTTATGCTGTACTCTGATGATATGTCTCATCCGACATGGCAGGACAGCCCGATAACTTGCTCTGCTCTGACATTTTCACTGACACGTGTGCAAGACATTCTCATCCTAGAGACTTTGCTGAAGTGGCAGGGTTCACTGACCATGAACTACAATCTGACTTCTGAGTTACCATTCTCTCTATTTGTCTACCAAGGCAGACGGTGCAGCAACAACTAACAAGTTGTCCTACTTCGGGAAAAGATGAATCGGTAGCAGCAGCAGCAGAAGAAAAGTCGGCCCCGCAAGAGCCTCTTACTCAACTGGGCCCACCATGGAATACGGCCAGCCACAAGTTAATGTAGGGGACCCTTCCTCAGCCACTATGTTTTCGACACATCGCTCCCTTCAGATTCTCGGCCCCCCTACTTTCCTGGACTACAGTCTCACTTACCCCCCCTCCATCACTTGCCACTCTCCACACAAACCAAAAACCACTTCAGTGCTTCCCAAGAGAGGAAAGAGGCAAAGCTGGGAAGGAAAATGTTAAAGAGAGAGAGTGGTAGCAGTAGCGGCGACGATACATGGGCACGGGTATGCGACACCTGCCGCTCTGCTGCCTGCACGGTTTACTGCCGTGCTGACTCGGCCTACCTGTGCTCGGGCTGTGATGCCCAAATCCATGCTGCCAATCAGGTGGCATCGAGGCACGAGCGCGTCTGGGTGTGCCAAGCGTGCGAACGCTCCCCTGCGGCTTTCTTCTGCAAGGCTGATGCCGCCTCGCTGTGTGCCGAGTGTGATTCTGACATCCACTCGGCCAACCCCCTCGCACACCGTCACCAACGAATTCCCATTCTCCCCATCCCCTCTGGTGCTCACTATGATCCGAACAGGTCCTTATATGACCCTGCCGGAAAAGGGAACGGGCTGTTCTTGGGCCAGGATGCGGGTGAGACTGTAGAGGAAGATGATGATGAGGACGAGGACGAGGCAGCCTCATGGTTGTTACTCAATCCAGTAAAGCATAGCAACAGCAGTAGCAGCAACAACAACAACAACATCAATACTACTAATCAGAACAATGGTTTTGTGTTTGGAGGAGAGGCAGATGAGTACCTGGATCTCATAGAGTACAACTCAGGCACGGAGAATCACTGCTCCTCCGATCCCTACAGTCAGCAGCAGTACACCGTCCCAAGAAAGAACTATGCAGGCGATAGTGTTGTCCCGGTGCAGTGTGGGGAGTCTAAAGAGTCCCTGCAGCAGAATCAACATCAGCAACACAAATTCCACTTGGGTTTAGATTATTATGAGCCATCTAAAGCCACCATCAGCTACAATGGATCACTCTGCCACAGTGTAAGTTTTCCTAGAACTCTTATCAACAACAATTCTGATAGTATCATGTTGCTATGCATCAGGCCTTGCAGACACACTGGCGCTGTTAGTACGTTCAGATTAATAAGTTAGTTCATCATCTCCCAAAATTCAAGCTAGAAAACCATTCAGGCGACAAGAACCATTTGGATGACTCAAGTTTTCTTACCTCACAACTAATTGTAAATTGTTGCCAACATCTAGGTGTTATAATTTGAGCAATAGCTGTTCAGTTAGGTTAGCAATAGCTGTCAGTGCACTGACTGCTTCCATAAGCAAGAAATGGCTCTCCAGATATCGCTTGTTTCACTTTATGAGCACCTTTTCTCTCTTTTGCTTTTGATGCTTTTGGAGGATGGAGTCTAATATGATGATTTTTCCCCTTCCACTGGACAAAAAGGTAGTTGGCCAAAAAAATTGATAAAAAGGTAGAATCTAATTGGACAATGTTCAAGCACTTTCCTATTCACACTAAGATATTCGTAGACCATATGTCTAATCCATTCATCAGACCATCTTGGAAACAACTCTCCTGAGATTCCTAATTCCCTAGTACAGTTTTATGCCAATCATTGCCTAGTTAGGAACATGAAAAGTGCACTTAATTGGATTAAGGACCACGGGAACTGGACTTAATTGAATTCAACATTAACTACTCACCAATTTACTGCATGCCAAGCAGTTAGATTCTTTTTCTACCCTCCATGCTAGATATATTATTCTGTTATCATGTCTATCCAGGCATTGAAAACTTAATTGGACAAAACAGTATAATCACTATTCTGCTGAATCTCAGGTTACACATCAGCACAAAAGTTTAAAAAATAAAAAGGTAACAAATATGTCTAATCCATTCATGGGACAGCTCTAATTTCAAACCAAGGATTACTTACTGCTTTCATAAAGCGAGTGTCTCACTTGATTTTCAAATTTCTATTCATTTGTTCTTTTGAAATTGTCTTAGGTTTCTGTTTCATCAATGGATGTTGGGATTGTACCGGAATCAACTCTAAGTGACTTCTCAATCTCTCATTCAAGGCCTCCAAAAGGGACAATTGACCTCTTCTCAGGGCCCCCTGTTCAGATGCCAACCCAGCTTTCCCCAGTGGACAGGGAGGCCAGAGTCCTTAGGTACAGAGAGAAGAAGAAAACCAGGAAATTCGAGAAGAGAATCAGGTATGCCTCAAGAAAAGCATATGCAGAAATGAGGCCTCGAATCAAGGGGCGGTTCGCAAAGAGAACAGATGTCGAGATAGAAGTGGACCAAATGTTCTCCCCGACAATAATGACCGAAAATGGTTATGGAATCGTCCCTTCATTCTAAGTTTCAGTAGCAAGATGGTAGAAATGAAGGGGGAGTAAGACTTGAAGAGGCTTTCAGATGAGGAAGAATTCAATAAATGTTTCTAAGAATGTAGCTACAGATACTGTTTTATTTCATTATGTAATGGGTCCAGTATGCATTGCATCTCACAATTCTGGTTCACGCTTTTATTCTGCTCACATGTTGTAAAATGCATGTATATTCAGAATGTAATAAATATAGCAGTTTCTTGTTCCAGCTCCTACCGCTGAAGGCAAAATTGAAGCAATTGTGGAAAATGAGCCTACATAGCATGTATAGCCTACTGGAAATCAAGACGTAAATGATATCATGTATTTTGATCTTGAAAATGTCAGTTTAGTGCCGAGTAAATATGAGTTTAGTGGGAGAAAGTTCATGAACAAGCAGCACTGCAGCTACAAAGTTGCAAGAAGAAGCCATGCGATATCCTATGGCCAAAAATTGTGCAAGTTTACGGTGAGTTAAAAATATTCCTAAAGTTCCCTTAGAAATGCAAATTTCAACTTGAAACTGTCATGTTTTAAACTCACCCATGCACAACCACAATCTGATATTTTGAATCAAAGAGAGAGTCTGAGAAAGAAATCTTCTATGAGAACTAAAAGCTGTGGAGTTGCATGCATTGGTTCGACAACCTTTGCTTCACAAGCAGAGAAGAATCATCATTATACATCGGTAACTGCTTCCATAAATTAAAAAATGACGATTATCATAATTTCATGTGTTGCAGAACCATTCAAAGAACATCGAATGTTTTTCTTTTGGTAAGTAAGAGTATCAAATGTTATGCTAACTTCATTACAAAAGAAGTCTGGTTCCTTCTCTCCTCTCACTTTGCACCAGAAGAAATATCTGGTCCTTGAGTTCATCAAAGATATATATTCTAATAACTTTGGCTGAGTGGACAAAGCGGGCTGCACTTTCTGCTTTCGTGGATGTGAGGAATGCAGTGGATAAAGTAAACAATGAGCTTTGAGTGGATGTCACCACTTCATGGCCCAAGCAACCGATACCTTTTTGTACGCTTTGAGTATCATTCTGACCTCACCAGAGCTTTGCACTTTAAAAAGCAAAGGTGATCTGATCAAAAGATGACAAGAAGCTCTTTGGAAGAATCAGTGTTCCTCCTCCACTCAGTGCATGTACAAGTAGTATCCACACTTTGATGACAAATTACTTCTTCCAGGAAGCACTCAGATAATAGATGTCCTTGACACTGAAAATAAGACAGTGAAGAGAGTTCGTTGCCTTTAAGATCCGTCACATATTTCTGCTCGAATTGGATTAGTCAGTAGCTCAAATCGAGGGGGAAAAAAAAAGAATGGGCATTGCGGGAATCTTCTTCCTTGCAGGCCATTCAGATGAGCTCAGCAGGGATAGATCATAAAAGACTCGAACTATTTTTCTTTATCAGTTAAGTTGTTTATTCCAATCAGGGAAGATTTTTCATCTGGCTCTGAGCCACATGTGACATGTGCATCACTGGGGAGATTCAAATTGGGATTCAAAGTACAGGATTTGTGTGATCGACAGTAGCTTCTTGAGTTTCTTCACTTTGGAGCTGATGTTGTCTTGAAGTTGAATCAAACTAGTAGTAGGATAGGAGTAGCTTGTCAGCATTTGCAGTCACAACCCAGACACCACAAAATTCAAGCTCAGAAAGAAAGGCCGTGAAGAGCCTTGCCAAAGGATGCTCGGATTGTCATGGTACCAAGGATCCGAATCTGCTGAACAAAAAGAATTTAATAAAGCTCAGCATGATTGTCCCTTTTTCTGGTCTTGACTTGTGTCTTGGTGATAGCATTTCTCAAAGTGAATTTGTCAGGAAAATAGATATTGGGCTCCTCTGGATGGGTCCAATCCATTCGATGAATCTTATTCTGATAAGCTGACTCGTCGACCCAATCTATTTCCCGATGATCATTGGGTCCAACATCTTATGCACTAAAATCTTTAGAATTCCATTCAACTAAACCATCGTTATCAGGCCTCGATCAGTTCAAAATATGAGCAACTTGAACTGCTTTTCATAGTCGGGGATAGAACCATTAAATTTTCTCTTTTTTCACTAGAACCTTTAAATTTGCTAGACCTGTATATAATATATACTTCAAAGACAGAGCATCACTAGCTAAGTTGGTGCTGGAAGATCAACAGAGTACGTGACCTTTGCTCCCTATACTTTCCTTTCTTAATCTTGGAAACCCTCCATAGGCTTACGAGAACTCCTAATATGATCATTGGCCATTAATAAATTGTCTTTGCCCACGAACAACTTTCTCACATTCCTTCTTATCCACATCGCCACCCCTTCTACTAGAAATCACAGAGTGTTTTTCTATCTTTTTTTTTTTTCACCACTGGAACACACCACAAATTCGATGTTATAACACATGACATTCTTTATGATATATAATTGTTGAGCCAAAATACACCATCTTAAACAAGGGCAATAGTTGTTCTGTAATATTGCAGTCTATGCTAGGTTCTGACCTCAGATTTTTACCCTCTGGTTTGTGCACATGCTCAGCTCATGCATGCAGGTTTCAGCCTCGGCCTGGTTACCATCGAGAATCATCTTTCAGAGCTAGCTTTGATTCATGGAGTGCAAGCGCAGTACCCCGAAAAGCAGACCGATCAATAACAAGTAAGCTGCACATGTACTATTCTAATTAGTATATGCATCAGTGTATGGATCCTTCAGAGTGAAAAGTTTATTCCTTTTGGAGTATGTTGATTCTGACCTGCATAAGTGAAATAAAGAAAGAAAATGCAAACCTTGCTTCCCATGCCGCCTAATGAAAAAGATTAGTTCTTTGCTTACGTCTCCGGGATAGCATATAGGGAAAGAACGTAGATGCTTCACTATCTGTATAGAAATACATAAAATATGGCAGTTGATCAATTAATTACTGCAGCCATCATCTAGAATGAGGGAGTAGAAGGAGAATCGGATTCTAGTCCAGACATGTAAAACTGTTCAGTTAAGTGTCTTTTTATTAAAAAGGAAAGAACAAGCCTAAAACAAATAGGAGAAAGAACAGAATAATGAGACCTTAAATGAGACTCAAACTTAGATTCCAAGTCGAGAATAATACTATCGCATCAGAGTCCCTTAATTTTCATGTTAATTATAACATAGACAAAGTTTGGCAGAAATTAATGGATGCTATGTCAATTAACTAGTTAAAGAAACATTATTCTCTATATCACGGGTTCCACAGGGAATAAATAGAGAGAGGCTGGATATGGTTGAGCTGCGAGTGTGACGTCGGGGGACACGCTTCCTGCGACCCTTTTATTAGCATGTCCGCATTGCCAAGTGCCAGTGTCACACTAACTAATTTCAACTTCAGACTATTAGCTTTTCCTTCTCAATTAGTCATGTAGTTAGTCGGTCCTTCATCCCCACACCACACTTATAACAACATTAATTAGTTAGTTTCTCATAGCTTGAATGAATTAATAGATACACAGTAACATCTTTTTTTTTTTTTAATTATTATAGAGAATGTCTTTGAGATTAGAACGAGATACGATGAAGAGACGGGGATTCAGATCAACGCGAATCGATCGAGTCCAAGATTCTTGATCTTAAATGGATGGCAATACCGCTATATAGCAAATCTCTTTTTCTTGATTTTAAATGGATGGCAATACCGCTATAACAAATCTCTTTTATCATGTGTGTAATATTTAGGTTGTTGTAATTTCATATAGTAATGGATACACGTATCTGTATAATTAACAATTACGAGCACTTATTTGTGTTACAGTTTTGAATAATACCAAGTATATCTACCTGTCCCTCATGGATCGATATCCCAATACGAACCATAAATCTAGGGAAAGGAGAAACAAGTGTCAAACGCGTAGAGAATCTGTGTCTGATGTCTGCTACAATCATTTTCAAACGAAGCCTTCTTGGATGATTCCTGTCCAAGACTGTAGTCGTTACTTTGTCGGGGACATGCTGTGGAGTAATTCATACGCCAAGAAACTTCCGAAGCAATATACGGAACCCTACTTAGTGCGTCCCAACGAATCAAAAACCAGGGGAGAAAAGGGTGTAAAGAAATAAAAGAATCCACTGTGAAGCTTTTCTTTCCCGTGTTCTTTACACACGCATATAATAACCAAAAGCTATCCAAAATCAAGTTAGTTCTCAGCCCATCAAGTAATACTATATTTTTTTTTTAATATATATGCATTATCAGATATTCAAAAATTATTTAATTTTTATTGGTCCAAATTCGAGTTAATTATATCTGTACACTGAAAATAGTAATAATGTCTGCAACATGTCAAACCAACTCAATCATCTTATATTGGCATGACAGTAGTGCTCCCCTTTGACAAAAAACAAGAACAAGAACGTCTCTTTCTGATAAATTAACTAATTATAAAGCCGAAAGCAAACCACGCAACTTCCTGTAACTTGTCCCAGCATAGTTTCATTACTTTCATCTTCACACATAGTGGGACCTCTTCTCAGCCCCTCCTATAAATACAGGCAGACATAAACCAAAACCAAAACCAGACTCAAATCTCCCATAGCCATATCTAAGCAAAAGCTCAGATCCTATATTGTATAATTAGAGAGAGAAGATTTTAATAAAAAATTATGGTAGCAGCTGCAAGTTATAATGACTACGACACAGCAGCGGATTCATCCGTGGAAGCATCCGATGGATTGAAGAGATTGAACTCTCCACTCCCTTATCTCTTTGGTGGGTTGGCTCTGTTGCTGGCTCTCATTGCAGTTGCTTTGATCATCCTCGCTTGCTCCCACCGGAAAAATGATCAGAGCGTCGATGAAGAAAAGAATCCCCGGAACCAGGTGGAATGCTCAGAAGCAGATCGCAACGAGCCGAGAATTGTCGTTATCATGGCCGGAGATGATGTTCCTACCTACTTGGCAAGACCCGTAGTTGCATCTTCAGCGTGCCAGCAAGGCGGGGAGCAAACTACCTGAGATTGGCCAGGAGGAAGACTTCGGTTTTGAATCTGGTCCATTTGAGAATTCTTTGGCTAGGCTATGCTCCTTAACAATCTTATGAACATGGAGATCATGTAAGGTGGCCGTATGTGATCGTACACATATATATAGGACCCTGACATTCTTATTATATACTTCCTCTTTTTCCTACGGAGCATGAAGTGAGCGATTGTTAATGAAACATACCTGACCACTTTCACTTCCTGTATCTGTATGCAAGTGCGCTTGGTATATGAAATATGCTGCAAATATGATTTCATGGGTTAGTCAACAATCTTTCGCTATGTTACGTATTCAGAAACCATTGAGTCTTCAACTAGTTTAGGTTTCAACCGGTCAATTAATAAGAGGTAAAATTCTTCAAATAATATATTTTTACTATACTTGAAAATAATATCATACTTAAGAGGATGAAAAGATGTTTATATATATCCAGTGAGAAAGAGACGAAATAATTTTGCTAAAAATCAATCAATCAATCAGTTAATTAATTCCATTATCAGCGAAGCGAGAATGGCAAGGGAAAAAACGACGATCTATGTCTCTGTTTATTCTGTCGACAAAAACATGTCGGTTGACTTGACTGCCGAGGTTGCAGACCTGGCTCTTATTTTTCTTTTTTTAATTTTATATTTCCCTAATATTTTCAAATTCTAGTGTACATTTTTACTGTTTATAACTGGATTTCATGCCCCTTTTATCTTCTTTTTTAAACTTAAGTTGAAAATGCCAAAATAATTTCAAAAACATTGTCCTAAATTGAAATATATCCTAAACAGCTAGCTAGCTAGCCCTAAATGATGTAAAAGTATGAAAACGATGCATAATACCATGCCCTAGGAATTTTTAAGTTAAGATATGCCTCTACATGATGAATTAATTTGATTATTATATAAATATTGGATTTACCAAAAGAAACATATAATATAGTTTATAATTTATTATATATGCATAATGTTATTGATTTAATAATTTTATTAATTTAAACACTTCAGGCTTCAGCTAGCCTAGTATTCAAGGTACCAGATTTCGTGACCGCAGCTGGGTCAACACGAGATGGACTTGACTCTTACCAGTTATTAGTCTAAGATGCCCCAGAAAAAAAAAAAAAGAAAGATGAAAGAGTATTCCAAGTCTTCCACTAAGCTATAGAAATGCCCGAGTAATTCGTTTGAATATATGCCCACACTTTACGTCCATCAATTATCCAATACGAACTTGGTCACGTTTGAATGTAAACAGTATGAGATCGATGATCATATATCATAATAATATCATGCAAAAAAAAATATCAATAAAGTCACTCTAGTTACCGTTTTACTATAATTTAATTACTCTAGTTAGCATTTCACTATGAAAAATTTATCACTTTCTAAGGTAGCACTAAAAATGTAGAAAAGTTCGAAAAATGATTCGGTGCAGTAGTACCATCCTCAACTTGAGACAAAAAAATTTTAGGTTCAATTCTCACATGTAATTAAGACTCTTTAATTATGCCCCTTTATTCTCACTTTTTTTCTATCTCCTTCTAAATTTATATCTTTTTTATATGTAGAAAAAAAATAGAAAAACAAACAAATAAATAAGCAATTTGGTGAAAGATTAGGTTAAAAATGAAGCCAAAATGTCTGAACAAGAAGGATAGAGAGATAGATAGGTAAATAAAAATGCAGCAAATTAGTCTAAAAGTGATGATCTACTACTGAGTGGGAAACACAGAAAAATGATCAAATTCCACTTGTTTTCATTTTTTTTCTAGATAAATGATTATTGACTTGACACCGTCATTCTTGTCGGGTCAATTCTCTCTGGAAGTTTGATGTACAAAAGAGCCCCCATTTGGCACTCTCATTCCAACTTCAACCGCTCCATTATTGTTACATATTGCAACTCTGGGAAAATTGAAATGATTCTTTTGACTGAATTGTGACATCCATTCACTTAATAGGTGCATATATGTATAGACAAATCATGGAAACCATTGACATTTATGTGCAGAAGGTTATGAATCCCCATGCTTCAAGTCAATAGCAAAAACTTGTCCGCACTATTGGGTTATAAGTAAGGTTTTTGTTCCTTTGAGCCTTTTAGGATGAAAAAAATTCATAATTAAGAGAATTTTATCTTTTGGTTGGTTAATCTGAACCAGATATAAATTAGTCATGATTTATTAAATTTCTAGATTTTCATGTGATGTGGACTGAAATTAAGGGGAAAAAAATAAAGAAAAGAAAAGGCGTGGACTCATACGTAAGAAACAAATCAATCTGAAGTGAAGACGAAAGAGCATCAATCATTTGCAAAGGGTGCCTCGATCCTTTTATATAGTTACTCTTGGTATAAGTCTTACAGTTCATTAAGTATGGAATGAGTTCTCCAAGCAATTGTGGCATGCTTTTAAATGTGCTTAGTGGTTTAGAAGTCGGGACATGTCTGTGCGAGTTATGTCGCAGAGACCTCATCCACAGTAGTAACAGAAGCAGCATCGCTGAAGCTAAATGCTAAAATGTCCGATGCTATAGATCTCAGTTATGAAATCAGAGTCGATTAATGATGTCATGGGCAACAAAGTTTCGCAGAATTGGTGACTTAAAAGCAGGGCGAAGGGAAGGACATCCTGACAAGCCATGCTCAGTCTAGATCATCTTCAACTGCTCAACGATCTTGACCCATGCCTCGTTGGTCCCACACCTTGGATATTAACCTTCCCATATGTTGGTCCCACACCTTGGATATTAACCTTCCCATATGTGTGGACCGGGACCCAAAGCACTCTCAAGCTCTGGGACCCATAATGGGGAGCCTTCCTTGCCCAACATGGTGAGCTGGTGTAGCTCTAGGCCTCACCCCTTCTCCATGCTCTTCGTGTGGATGGATTCATACCCTGTGCCTGGCTGCAGATCGTGGATGCTCATAGAGCCTGTCCAACATCATCCATCAGGTT
The DNA here is from genome assembly GCA_037672795.1 of Lagerstroemia speciosa. Classification (NCBI taxonomy): domain Eukaryota; kingdom Viridiplantae; phylum Streptophyta; class Magnoliopsida; order Myrtales; family Lythraceae; genus Lagerstroemia; species Lagerstroemia speciosa. Next base: position 192,423 of record CM075296.1, read on the forward strand.
CTCCGAAGATATCTCTGGAAGGCCTGAGTTGAATCCTTTTAGAGGCATTTTGACCCTCTCCTTCTTTAGCTCGACTGGACTAGGAATTGCAAGCCCAAGGAAGCAGCAATTCCACAACCATGGGGATCACGGGCAGTTTATATTTGGAGGTTGCACACGAGCAGAATCTGGTGGGAACTAAGTAGTGTAGTGTCAGACTGCTATGGAGATTTCAGCAGCATGTTGCCCATCTAACCAGTTCCCTTTGTGCCAATCTTGTCGACTAGATATCCTCTCCCACGTCTTCCTTGATTGCAGCAGTGACCACATTGATCTTGACCAAGTAACCAGGACCTCCTGCCTGTTCAGCTTAGTAAGGACGCTTCAGCTCCTACTTGGACAGGGTCCAAATCAATTTCAGCATATTATAAGCCCTGAAGACATGCCATATGTTACTGTATACAATCGGTCTAGATTTTGAAACCAGTAATTTCTCTCTGTATAATAGCAGGGGAAAATATCCTTCATTAATCTTCAGCTGATAACAAAATTAAAGTTCGGAAATGTTCCAATAGAGGGACAGTTGTGAAACAGGAAGTTCACAATTTATTTAAGAAGACAAATTTCACCACATAAATGGCAAAGGAAGGCTATTGAAATATTGTTCCATCCAATCCACCCAAGAGGATACAGATTTTACGTTTAGATCTTCGACTGCTTGGCAATCTTGAACCACTCTGTGTGGAAAGACCCTTCCATGTCGACCCTCTCGTAAGTGTGTGCCCCAAAGTAATCCCGCTGAGCCTGGACCAGATTTGCCGGCACCCTCTCTCTCCTGTAGGTGTCAAAGTAGGCAAGACTGGATGACATTCCAGGAACGCTGATCCCCGAGTTGATAGCAAGGCACACCACTCTCCTCCATGCAGACTGGCGCTCGATTATCTCTTTCGCAAACTCTGGGTCCACAAGGAGGTTTGCAAGATCAGGATTCCTGTCATAAGCCTGCTTGATCCGGTCCAGGAAGATTGCCCTTATGATGCAGCCTCCCTTCCAGATCCGGGCAAGCTCCCCCAGCTTCAGATCCCACCCCTTTTCGATGCTCTTCGCTCGGATCAGATTCATCCCCTGAGCATAGCTGCAAATCTTGGATGCATACAGAGCTTTTCTGACTTCGTCAATCAGCTTCACCTTGTCCACTACCTGCTCAGCCAAGATGTCTCCAAAGCCACCCGATTTGAATACCTCGGCAGCCTTGACTCTCTCCTCCTTTAGTCCACTGAGGAACCGTGAGTCCAAGGAAGCCGCAATTGTGGGGGCCGCAACCGAAAGGTCAGCAGCCTGTTGGACAGTCCACTTCCCAGTTCCTTTCATGCCAGTCTTATCAAGGACCTTATCGACTAAGTAACCCTCTCCCTTTTCATCCTCAATTCCGAAAATGTCTGCAGTGATTTCAATCAAGAAGCTGAGGAGCTCCCCCTTATTCCATTCGGAGAATACATTCTTCAGCTCCTCATTTGAGAGCTTTCCAACAGATTTGAGCACATCGTAGGCCTCAGCGATGAGCTGCATGTCTCCATACTCAATCCCATTGTGAACCATCTTCACAAAATTACCAGACCCACCTTTCCCAATGTAGGTCACGCATGGTCCGCTATCAGGGACCTGAGCAGCCACCTTGAGGAGGATATCCTCGACATATTTGTAGGCCTCAAATGAGCCTCCTGGCATCAAAGAGGGTCCATTCCTGGCACCTTCTTCACCTCCCGAAACACCCATCCCAAGGTACAGCAGGCCCAACTCAGCCATAGCCTTCTCTCTCCTCTCAGTGTTCTCATACCATTCATTGCCTCCGTCAATAATGCAGTCTCCCTTCTCCATGTAAGCGGAGAGAGTCTTTATCATCTGATCCACAGGGGCTCCAGCCTTAACGAGCATGATGATGACACGAGGCTTTTGAATGGATTTCACAAACGACTCTGGATCATGGAAACCGTAAACAGGGAGGTTGCCTTCGTGCTTGGCCCGTTCTACAGTTTCATCAACCTTTGAGGTCGTCCTATTGTAGACAGAGATTGGAAAGCCTTTCTCGGCGATGTTGAGGGCCAGATTCTGACCCATCACAGCCAATCCAGCAAGACCAATTCTCGTGGGCTGTGGTGGAGTAGCCATTCTTCCTTACCTGCCCAGAACAAATGCGAAGAAATAAATGACAGCTTGTAAAATTGATAATGGCAGAATTGTAATGAATATATTCATTTCTTAACAATCATATCGATAGCATAGTGATATGGAGGCAGAGATTCTATCTATTAATCAAACACCAAGCTGGTATGTGATTTCAGAGTCATTTCTTTCTCCCTAGCCTTCACTGACTAACTGATTTCTTGGGTTTTACGAACTGTAGTCATTGTCAAAAAACAGATAAATCTTTTGGAATATAAAGATACAGAGCCAGCAGAATCATTGGATTTGGAAGACATATGCTTTTGTTAGCACCGGCAAAGCAGTCAGTTGGAAGATTTGTTCTAGCAGAACCATAATGCACATCAAGCAAAAGACCAACTAAGATGCCAGAAATCTCCTTGCACTGACATATTAGAAACAATACTTGAGTAAATTCAGTAAAGATCAACTTCATTTGCTATTCCATGTAACCTAACAGGGAAAAAGTTTTCATCAAGACAATAATCAACGAGTCCACACATTAGCTCCTGCGGGCTTTCAAATTGAACTGGACTGTCATCCCAAACTGAATTTAGATCTGCCTGACAAAGCTGGGAACTGAAGAGCTAAAACTAAGTCGAAATGAATGCAATGAGCAGGTAATCAGGTATGCAGATTGCAAAAACCAGGAACTTTTGTTCTCCTTTGTAGCCAACCCAAGGCGAAGATCCCGCCCAAAGAAGAAGATGGAGAAAAATGCTCAGAACACAAGGCTTTCTAATTGCTATCTTTTCACAGCCAAGTAAAAGCAGATGGAATACGATGAAACTGTCAGGGGACCAAGAGAGTAAAGGAAAGAAAGGGCAAACCTTGAAATTCTCGGGCTTGGATCAGAGAATAGGGGATGATCACGTCCTTTAAGATCTGGGTGGTGTTGCAGAGGGCTGGCGTGGAAGGTAAGAGTTTGATCGGAGATATATGGGACAATGAGCCAGCAGCTACCGCACACCTACGACCAACACTTCCAGAAAAGAGAGAGAGACATCTGAAGTGGTGGCAGGCGGGTCAAATTTCGCGACGGGTGATGGACGAATAGGATCCGCAGAGAGGAGGAGAAGCATGAAAATAAGCGATCAGATCTGGCCACGTCATCTTTCTCGTTCCGGGGGCCCGCGGTCTGTTGGGTTGGGCTGGCTGACCCGCCCCATATCATTGAAATATCTCTGTCTTAACCGTTCTCCTCTTTTTTTTTTTTTGTTCCAACAGTAACATCTTTTTTTTAATTACTCTTTTAGCCCTTCGACTAGAATAATGTTCCCAGTACGAATTCTGTAGTGAATATAAGTAAGCTCATGAAAAAATGCAGAGAAAACGGATAAAAATTTGACATTGATAAAATTGCTCTCAACAACTTAGAATCATCACATCATATGAGGACTAATTAGTATAAGGTATAATTCTCCGCCAAACTCGCCCTACTTAACCATTGAATACATGCCTCATTGAGAAGAACATGGGATTCTCATGCCTAAATTTAAGTCATGATATAGTTCTTCAATTCTTCTTCTTTTTTTTTTTTAGAAATCTAATTGGTTCGATAATTCATTTCTTCAGTACTCTGAGTATTTTAGAATAATAAAAAATAACAAAAGCCATGTGAAGGCAACCGGAGGGTAGGTGCTAGGCAAAAGCAGCCATTGATATGGAAAATGAGAGAGAGAACAACATTATTTGTCCAGAATTGACAAGAGAAAGTCAACAGAAAAAATATAATATTATTAATAAGAAATTCAGCTTTATACCCGTACTCAAATCAATGTCTGTGTGAAAGCAGCCTGATACCAAACTGTTGTGTTTACATTGCCTCAACGAATCGTGTGAAAGGACCCAAAGCAGCTCTCAACAGCCCCTTTGACCTTCCCACTCATATCAATATTTCATAGCCCCGTCAAGTGCTCTTGAACCAACACATCGTCCTCCATATACAAGATCTTGTGTAGCTTCAGATGCATCTCGGGCAAATAGAATTGCAGATGGTCGAGCACGAGCACATTGTTAGAATTCTTAGAATTCATGCTAGCACCGTCCATAGAGGAATTCTCTCCCTGATTTTAGATGTTGAAAATTTGGCAAACTTCAACTGCATCAGGACTGTCGCGTATGAGGCATTTAAGAACCGGAAATCCTCAATTACCTTAACCTCCACACAGACATCTCCCTGAACAAGCCTCATCTTGAACCAGGCCTTCACTGCTGCTACAATTATCCCATCTGTAACAATGTGAGGTACATGCTTCCATGGCTCCTGTGCATTCTTCACCAAACAATTCACCACAACCGAAACTGCTAGCACATTATCCAAAGCTATCGCAAAGATGGTGCCCCTCAACTTATGTATCTTCAACTGGTTATCGTAATGCTCCTTTGACTCTGCAATCATTACTCTTGCAATCTTCTCCTCGACCTCCTTCTCGAACTGCCCCAACACGTCCTCATCCACCGAACCCTCAAGCACAACTAATGAAGCCCGATACTTGGGTTTTGTTTGCAGGTACACAAGTTCTTAGCCAAGTCATCAAACAGTTCTAATTGTCTTGAAATCCAGCTTGATCTTTCAGGCATAAGCAGCGTGGGCGTTTACAAGGATAATGTGATCATGTGCTTGCTTATATATCAGGTCTCGTCAGGTCTTTAAGGGATAGAGTTCAATCCTACAGTCTGTGTGATGGAAATCCGTGTTCCCACTTGAAGGGAGTGTTTGCAGAGAATAGATTCACTCCATATCAGCAACTACAAAAGCTACTCGAAACCTGTGTGTGTGTGTGTGTGTGTCTGTGTCTGTCTTTTCACAACAAAACCTTCTTTTTTTCGTGAAGTCATGTACTAGGTGTAAGTGAAATTTGTATGGGGAATATAAGGAAACTGAGATGAATTCCAATCGCGAGACTTTATAACAGCTTCGATTGCTTGCTTAGTGGAAACTTAAGCATATGACAAATACAAGTCAATCCATCAAAAGCTGTTTATGGAAACAACCCATCATCATATAAACCAGTCAATCTGGATGCTTTACTAGCAAGCGGATGCCCCCACCCCCCCATTCATGGAATGTTCCAAGGAGATGAATTTTCCGAATGCTGGAAACTACTTAACACAAAAAAAAAAAAAAAAAATTCACAGGGTGCGGTGAAAAGAGCGTGCGCTAACCCAGTCGGAATTGGTGGTGAAGAGAGCGGGACAGCGTGGTGAGGGAGAGGAGGAAGAACATGGCGGAAATGAAGATCCCGTAAGAGAAGAAGTTCCGTAGGCCGCCGGTCCTTCCACTTCTGCCTCAGCTGCCCCGTCGTGTAAACCTCTGGAAAGGTTCGAGTGTTCTGATCAAAGTGTCGAGGTTCTGCCGAGGATGAATGGGTTAGAAATCGGAAAGGAGGTGGAGGAGGAGGAGGAGGAGGAAGAGGAGGAGGAGGCCCGGCCTCATTTTAGACCGGACCAAAGATCAGAAGATTGGTCTTTTCGGCCCAGACCGGCCCAATCTCTGAACTTAGCCCCTAATATTCATGGCCGTTTTTTCTTTTTTTGGAAATAATATTCGTGATGTTAAATAGATTCATTTCTCACCAGCCGGAGCCTGTTAACATAACATTCAATCACGAAAGAAAGGCAGCTGCCAGTTTCTTTTTCCTCTTTCCGAGGTGAAATTTAGAAATTTAACAAGTTTAAACTCTAAACTATTTTAGATTTGAGCTGTCCTCTAACCAGTTTTTTAAATACATTGCACACATTTATACAGTCAACACATACATAAAATCCCAGTTGGAAAAAAATGAGCGCAAAAAAAATGTAGAGAAACAGCCGTCTTTCCAATTAATTTGAGCTTTCAGTGGTTTGAGTTGTTGAGTTCATGATCAGAGTGCTTTAGCCATTGCAGACGTAACACTGTACTTTATGGGCAATAGCAAATCGACAGCCAGGGGCGAGGCTTATCTCCACCCCACTTTTATTTTAGCGATGAGAAAAAGATACGGTCACATTTCATTGCTTTTCCGTCAACATATCCAAAAATCAGTGAGCGTGACTTTACTTAAATTAAGCAGTCGCTTTATCAAAGAAGAAAAATACTTTTAATTATAAATTTTTTACAATTACAAAAAATAAATACTCTCAATTATAATTTTTTTAATTATGAGACTTAAATTTAAGATATTATTTTTAAAAATATTAAATTATCTCAATTAATTTATATAAATTGTATAATTGTTTTTTTGGGTGAGAATTGCTTTTTAGTTTTCCCCCTTTTGTTTAAATGATAGAAACTTTTGGTTGGAAAAAGGTCATGAACAATTTCTCCCCTTTTTCTTCTTCTTCCTTTATTTTCCCCCTCCACTCCAGTGATCTTTAATTAGCGTATAGCATTTTTTCTTCTTGTTTTGATAGATAGGGGTAGCGTGTTCAGGTGTTTTCCTTTTAAATTATACACAGGAGTAATTTCAAATTGCATGGTGTGTGTGTGTGTATATATATATATATATATATATATATTTTTTTTTTTACTTGTATATCCATCCATCCAACCCTACCACTCTCAGCCTTTAGAGCTCTAATGTCATCTCCAACTCTCCCCCACTCATTTGTTGATTAACTATTCAGTTTCAATTTTAATAATATTTAATAGTCTATCAAAGTTAATTTAAATGAAACACGGGTACACGTATCTAACTTAAATAAATTTTTAATTGATTTTTATATATGCATGATTAATAATGTTCATGTTCCAATACACTTGCCGGAATGTTATTATGCGATAATGCCTATACAATTAAATTTCGGTTACAAAGGAGCCTTTGTCTAGAAGGAGACATGAGAAGTCTAACTAATGATAATTAGGCTAAAATTACTTACTTTTAGTTCGAGTTCAATACCTATTGAGAATGAATCTCACATAAGATAATTAATGAGTTAAAATCTGGTTTATAAGAGAGCAGATACCATTAACATATAAGGTTGAGCCCTTGGGTTGGATATGGATCCAATCTTTTATAGGATATGTGGAAATTTCACATGGTATTAGAGCCAACCGAGTGGGCTAACACCATGCCATAGTCTAAATGTGGAACTTGTGACCCGTTAAACCTGAGACTCTGCTCGTGGTCAATAGTTCCCCTCGCCCAAATAAGAAGAAAAAAAATACACAGCTTAAGATCAGTTGTTGAAGACGGGTATTTAAAGGCACGTGTTAACACATTGCCACGTGAGAGCGGGTGTTGAGCTTTTGGGCTGGACATGAGCCCAATCTCTTGTGGGTCAGGTGAAAATTTCATAATACCGTCAATAACTTCATCCGTGACATTTTGTTAATCTTTGCTCGGAATATTATATACTAGGAGGGTCTTCTTTACGTGAAATAGGATTGAGAGATGAGCTCAAAGCTTAAGCCTCGGAAGTCGGGATCGTATTCCTGATTCTGAATATGTACCCGCTACTTCTTAGATAGGTGACTTGAGTGTTGAATCTGATGATTCATGGTATATGAGCAAAAGATTCTATAACGAATGAGGGACTCTGGCGCCAGGAGGATAAGTAAGAGATTTCAGTTCAGTTCAATCTCGGTCGGACGTTACATAAGAAGGCTTACAGCGGGTTAAGTCGGAAAGAAGTTTAGAAGGAAAGGGGGCAAAGAAATTAAAGAGAAAAAAATTGACTGCTGCCTTCTGCTTTTCACTCATCAGCCAAGCAAGTCCAAGGAGCTCGTGATGGATTGGTTCGAGGATTCGGCACTCAGGTGTGCCGTGTTACAGGAAATATCTTCCAAGTCTCTCAACGATAAGTAGGTGTCACGTAGCTGCATATCGGTGAAAAGCAGGCGGAGCTCGGAGGCCTCCCGCTTCAGCCGGGCATTCTCCTCGAGAACCTTGTCATGGACCTCCGAGACGTGGTTGAGCTTATCGATTAGCTGGTGGTTCTCGTTGCGGAGCCAGACCACCTGGGACCACAGCTCGTCCAGGTGCCTCTGCTTCCTCATGCGGGACCTGCGCGCCGATTCCCGGTTCGAGATCATCCTTCTCTGCTTCCGCTCCGTGATCAGGCTCAGTTGCTGATCCTCGGCCTCGTCAGAGGTCGAGTTGGGCTCGTGGGGGAGGAGTGGAGGAGGAGGAGGAGGTGCTCCGAAAGAGCCACTTGTATATACACCAACAAGTGGGTTTCCCAAATGGGCTAATGCTGGGGTTTGACGTTGAGATGTGGCTGTGCTGGTGAGATAGTGAAGAGGGAAGGAAGGAGTTGGTGAGTTTGAAGGGAAGAGGTAGCTGAGTCCTGAAACTTCACCTGGTTCCATTGGTTTCTACTTAACTAGAGAAGAGTTTTAAGTGAACGATCAATGGCTTGCTTGTCTGCAGAAGGTTTGTTCTGCTGTTAGGGAGTAGCCGTGAGGGAAGGAATGCGGTGGAGATTTTGAAGTGTTTTATAGGCCTGGTGGGGGGACCCGCATAATGTGAATCTCACAAAGCTGTGTCGTCTGGAATATTATGGAGATTATGGGCATACTCTTTTATATACATACATGTAATGTATGTTCATGCACAGCACCATCCTGTAACAGTCATGGCTCATGCAGCTGCTGCTCTCATTAACGGAAAAAATGTCCCAACCAACAATCAGGTTTGAGTCCCTTCCACACAGTGCATCAAAATATATACATCAAAATATATACGGTAAAAAGGTGTTTTTTGGGCTGAAAACTTAGTGGATACTTTCCTAAATATGATATAACTAGTAAGGATAATTGAATTTTCACTGCTACTATTTTCATTTTAATTTATTAAAAAAACTATAATAAGTGACACAATGTTTGTCAATGCATGCTGTAGGCGCCATTCATGTCCATGGCTGATGGGTGAAATTACACGGAGACATCATTGCGAGAGGAATGAGATTGTGGGTTTGTGGATAATCATTTTATGAGATCATAAGTTGGCTTACATCACAGAGAAGGGGGGAAGAGAGAAAGAGAGAGATGTTTGTGGTTGTGGCTTGCTATTATTTGGATGGAGAAACCAAGTGAATTAATTGGGGGAAAATGAAAATGGTGCGTGCGTGTGTTTTCCAAAAAGTCAATCTCAAAAGTGGGAAGGTAATTACGGCATTGATTTGTTTCTTCCTTGTTTTCTCCTAAGGTCAAGCAGAAGCAGAAGCAGAAGCCGAGATCATGCCGTGTTGTTATTGGGTTAATTAATGTCTTAACCACTCTTAATCATTTATAAACTAAAAATGATTAAACTTAAAATAATAAAATAATATCTAAATAAATATTAAAGATTCCAAGATATAAGTTCATGCAATTGATCTCTTCCACATAGATTAGTCATAATATATTAAATTTTTAATAAATGCATAGCGCATACCGGGAAAAAAAAAACGATGTCCCAATTATGGAACAGCAAAGATTAAAGCAGGCAGGGAAAAGGAAATGTCTTTCACGTAAAAATTAGGGAAGATTATGTGGAACTAATGACTCAACAACCACTTCCATTGAGACACGTACGTCCGGACGCACAACCACCCACAATCATTTATATCTTTAATTCACACCACAAAGGACCCCTTTTTTTTTTAAAAAAAAAAAAATTTAATTCTCATCTACCGTTGTACTACAGTTCATTTCTTGTCAGAGTTTTAGTTGAACTCACACATTGACCGAGAATGCAAGGGAACACCAAGGGGGATTGGGCCGGGTGGTAAGCAGCTCGGTGCTGCTTAAGGAGGTCTCGAGTTCGAGACCTCACGTACGCAGACACCCTCCTTGGGAGCCTTACCCGCCATTGCCAAGCGTGCGACCCGGGGCGACCAACGGATTAGTCAAGTATGGTTGGCTGAAAGATGCCATCTCACCGCTGGTGGGGCCTGCTTGGATACCGTGGCTGGCGACCAAAAAAAAAAGAGAATGCAAGGGAACAAAAGGACAACTCTGAGGGAGGTCTCTACGATACCTTGATAATAAAGTACATTAGTCTCAATTCAGTCACAGTATTGCAGTACGATATGGCTGTGTGCCAAGGTTTTATACAATTTTTCCAACTTTGACATGAATGTAAGGACCATGACAGACGCCGGAGTTGTACCTTACCGTAGCTAATAGGAGGCATGTAATTGCTCAGTCCTCAATGAAAATAATTAAGATTTCTTGAAAGTTTTCATTTATGAAAATTGAGTTTATGGTTGTGGGTGGAAGTCGAGTATCACTACATTGAACTTCTTTTCTCTACAGCTTACTGTTCCTTTTGAATAACCATCTGAAGTAAATCGTATCTTGGTGGTGTCATATTTTACGCAAAAACATAATTAAATAATGATCGGGGAGTACAAGAAAGAAATGCTTGTAAAGAAAAAGGTGGCTGCAAATGGTGTGGTCCAGTCCAGTCCAAGTTGTGGATATATCCTTGTACAACAAGGGGAGGGAACAAATTTGAATGGATTATCACATCATAAAATTTGTAAAATGGAGAGCTGTGAAACCGCACCGTTAAATCAGTTTTGTCCTCACCGAGTAGTTTCTTTCTCCCCACCAATCACCGGCCTCTCAAAAATTGTAGTTTATATGTGCTGACAGGGACAGATGCTGACTTCTACAGGACAGCTAAAGCAGGGAGAAAGGGAAAGAAGAAGAAGAAGAAGAAACCTTAATTTCGAGATGAAGGGGAAACTGGGCATGACAAGAAAATTATCTAATTATGAGAGAGTAAAAGATCGGAATCCCTCTCTATGTGGATTCCCGCTCTTCATCCATTATTTTTTATTGACCATAAACGAAGCAGTTTCTCGGGAAAAATTAACCAGATTGGAGTTATTTCACAACATGATAAGCTAGGTCTATAGTTGCTCTTCTGTCACTGTACTTGGTCAGATATTGCAAGGAATGTGGAAGTTATCAACATTTATCCAGACCACTTTCCTCTCAACAAGTTCAAGTGGGTGAAAATGCAAAAAATAAGATGAAAGACCTTCTGATATATATATATATATATATATATTGGAATATGTGAGTATTACTCTTCCATGATAGATGAATAACTTTTTTTTAGAATTGATATAAGTGAAGATATGTGAGAACCTTTTTTTTACTTGAATCAATTCCGATTAACTGTTACTTATTGGAGCTGATGAGTAATTCTCACTCATCGTGTGCTAAAGATGTTGAGATGAAGAGTGGTGGTAACTGGTGTGCAGTTGTACTTTGAAATACAACTCTTCTCCCTCTAAAATCAGGCAAAAGAAAAAGAAAGAAAAACTTTTGTAAATATTGTGTACAGAATTCATCAGATCGGAGGCCAAATGGAGCCAAAATGCTTTCTTCACTACTCACTCAGGTCAGGTCAGGTCAGGGCTGAGTGGAAAATATGTTGTGGTCAACAAAATAATCAGACAGATTTAGACCTCTCCTTCTTTTCTTGTCTAGTGACTGACTGTTCTCCCCTTTCTTCCTTTTCTTCCCCTCATAAAAAAGAAAACTCCTTTTTCTTCATTTGGAAAATATACTTTAGGATTTGTCGAGATTTTTTAATTAAAAAAGGTTAGTGATGTGATCCATATAAAATTGCCTGAGCTGACGAGTAATGTTTGAATGGTGAAAGTAGATAATATAATCCAAGGAATGATTTCAAATTCTTTAGGATACTGGGCTCAATGAGAATTTTGGGTTTGAAGAAAAAACTCGTGACAGACTTCTCTCATACGCAGTGCAAGAAAACACGGATCGGTCAGGATCATGAGAGTTACCCTTGTATTTCAAGCGAGTCACATTGAATTCAAAAGCAAAACTTGCATAAAAGTATAGTCTCGGAAAAGCGAGTCAAGTTGAATAAAAAGGGTCCTAAAGGTTACATGGCTATGGCAGCTGGTTGATGAACCTAGAAAGTTGGTCTTTTATAGCCCATCAAGCCTTCCCTGTAAAGCTTTGCCCATCACCTGATCACCAGTCCCATTATGCCCCCTCTACTTTGGGAAGTTGATTTGCTACCTTCCAAAACGATGAAAATGGGAAATCTACCGACATAGGACACTTGCCCTACAATAATTGACGGTGGTCTTACAAGGACGAGTACTTTGATTTAATCGCCTACATATCCCATAGGATTGCCCGGAAAAATATTAAAAGAGAATCGACACTCAAACGCAAGTAATTCCACTGTTCTTGGATGGAATGATTCCTTAAATACAATTTGATGTCTTGAGATGGGACTTTTTAGAATTTTTGGGAAGTTGAGGATGGGCCCTCGCTAACGAGGACGCACGGTGTCCCGGGCACCCTTCCTTCTTCCTTATTGCTCAGCTTGTCAACTCGAACCGGAAGAGACCTTTTTCCTCCCGTAATCATCCACCTCCGGGACACTATTTTCAGCACACAATGTGGTCACAATAATACCGTATTTCCAATAAATAGGAATTTTTAAATTTTTGTGTTTCTCCCATTGTCCATGTAATTGGTTTCTACAGGTCACTAAGTTTTTTTCATTGTTCTCCGGAGGCCTCTTTTCAGGTTTTCCCCATCCATTGAGATGGCCTTCTTTTGCACATTTGGAGGCAATGCATGTCACCACTTGCAGCATTTTGTGTACCCCACTAAGGTGACCCGTGGCAAAATTTTTGTTCTTGATCGACATGGATCAAGAATGACAGGCTGAGCTATGCCATAAAAATGTGAACCACCATGCATTCCCAATCGAATGAATGACAGATCCATTATTCTCTGGAGGATTGACCTCCCCCAATCGGGGCTCATCTATAGCACGTAATCGGTTCAACTGATATTCGACATTCATGAATTTGCAGCCAATTTACCCTAAACGTCGTCAATCCCAAAACCCTGCAGCAACACCCACCATCTAATTTATCTCTTGAACCTTCGGTAATACCAGTTAAATCTAACAGAACCATGGGAAATTCAGATGTAACACGTACCGGAGTTTCATCGACGGTTGCAATGCATGCACGGAAGAGGCTCTAGCCACTAGCATTTTTATAATTATTTTTGGGATATTTATTTATTTATTTATTGTCGTGTTAATTATATTTGTTTCTTGCGAAGGCAGCTCTATGCCTAGAAAAAAATAGGAGGTACTTAAGAATATATGAATATGAGAAATTTCATTAATGAAAATTGAATTCGAGATTTTTAGATTTTAAACTGAGTGCGATATATAGTTAGGGATGATAAAGAAATTGAATAAATGCTTTTAACTAGTTGGCTACTTGTCTTCGATTTATATATATCTTGGAGAACTAAACAAACAGTCAATTATAGCAATCCAAGTGGCAGTTAAGAAAATCTTAATGGAGTCATTATCCCTTTTTGTTATATGCCTGCAAAAATTGTCTTAATATGAACCCGTTATTTGATTCCAACGGTAAAATACTCATTACATGTATACATGTACTGTACATTTCTGAACATAATGTACATATTACATCTGCAACATTAGCAGACTGAAATTTTCGAGAAGTTGTGATGTACCTTTTAAGCACCAACGTCATCACTTATACCACGACGAATTTGTCCAGAGCAAAACGATCTTTTTCTGTAATAGTAGAATTCATGATCCATTTGATAAGTCATGCTGACAATACATAAGATCATCAATCTATTTCCTTGACAATATCATCAATTTCTTTGTATTTTTCCTCCCATTTTCTCGGCTCTTCAATGATCTCATCATCATCAAGCTACAGAACTTCTTATCCAGAGTCTGATCATGATTAAAACACTTGGTCGCTGAAACCTTCGAAAACTTTACAACTTTTTGATGCGATAATTCGACATGAAAAGATTGAAACTTTTCTGGGGGTGCCTACTTGGTCAAGTTTTTTTCCAGGAGCCAAAGTCCTTACAGTAAGTTAAAAGGTTGATTGATCACTCACGAGTCACGACCACCCAGTTGCTGTTAGAAACAAGGAAAGAAAGAACTGATCTTTTCTTAATGAATCAGAAGACAAACAAGAACAAGAACCCATGCAGGAAGCCCAAAAATGGGGATGACAGAGAGAACTGCAGGAAGAAGAGATCACAGCCAGTCATTTTCAACCCAATAACGATTGAAGTAATAATTACTGAGCCCCCAGCTCACTGTCTTAATGATCTCTTTCAAATTTACCATTACCGCACCACACTGAACACCACAAACTCTATCACTTAAAAATATGCTGGTAATTTAGATAGTTTTAAGTTCGTTGAATCTTATAAATATATACTTAAAACCTCCTATTATATATATATAACCGATATGGGATTACAGAGGCATTCATCGTAATCCTGTCTCTCTCTGTCAAGGGCCAGAATAACAAGTGAGAGGGAGAGAGGGAGATGGGTGCTCCCATTGATTGCTTCTGTGGACACTGAAGAGAGCCACGATTGCCGAAAAGTGAGAACGACTATTTGACTTTGTTTGTTTCCGCAAGTGACGAGGGACAGGGCACTTCTTCTGTCTTCTTCCCTTCTAATTTTCTGACGAAGTAATGAATTAATTCAATTTTATCTCCCAATTAATTGAGGACGTATCAGGTAGGGGTGGATTAAGTAACTGGAGTCCGCGCATTAACCGTACTAGTTTAATGAGTCAACCATACCATACCTCTTCATTTTAATTTGTATCACTTTCAATGAAAATTTTTTAGACGGTCTTAATATATAACGACACAATGAATAAATATCAATTAAATTACTCTAGTTAACAGTTATTACAGAAACTGCTTAGGTGACTGACATCCATTACTTTTTTATCCTAACTTAATTAGTGTTTTTGTACACCAGAGAACTAGTCGAAGAATTTTACTGGAATTTTTTAGCCATCAGTGATGGATAAAATTCATATTTTACTAGTCATTAGATTAAAAAAAGATGTCCTTATGGTAAATTCATTAACTGTTTAACTACTCTATCGTCATTTTCATCTTTTTAGCTTCCCCCATCCTCTTTTTTCTTAATTATTGCTCGCATCTCTCTCTCTCTCTCTCTCTCTCTCTGCTTTCATCTTATCCAAAATCACTGGACATGTTTGAATTATATGCAATCACATGATCAAGCAGTGATTATGGGGAAGATTTTCTTGAACATTTGTATGTTCATCTTGACCATTTCATTGCATGGCTTGAGCAGTCCTCCGGTATTAGTTTAGAGGAGGGGGGAGGATACTTTCAGTTTCAGGAATTAACTCAATGAATGCTTTCAAGGAATGTAATTGAAAGATCATAAAATTAACTATAATGATGCTGTAGTCATTCTGAAGTATTTTTAATTCATGGAATTCTGTGATTATGCCCATAATTTTCATGATTCTCGCCATTAGTCGTAGACGAGGTGACAGTTGCTCAGTGGGCCGACTTTTTTGGGCCTTTTACATGTTAAGCCTACCTAAGAAAAGCCCGCCAAGAAATTCTCAAGTGAGCCGAATTTGCGGATGGCGTGATAAATTTAGTCAATAAATATTTGACGTGCAAGTAAATATTTTAAATTATGATTAAAAAGTAAATATTATTAATGAATAAAAAATATGACGCAACACGTAATGATAATGTATTAAATATTTATTAATAGAGTTCACGGATAATGTGATGAACTGAGCTCATACAAGAATATCTCCCGCCGGAGCATGGCTCGATTGATGGCTTCTTTCTTCCCTCTTCACCTGTATCTTTTGGGGCCGGGGCTGTCCCTTCTCACAACAGCTCCTTAAATTCCTTCCCGAAGGCGTTATTAAAGTTCTTTGACTTTTTGTACGGTTTCAACAGTTACTGTGGCCAGCTTTGACTTTTGAGCTGCGTGGGTAGAGTTTCAATAAACAGAATACTCAAGCCAGGAATCAGGTTCGACTTGTTTGCAGGACTAGTCCCGAGGCCAAAGATGCAAGAGGAGGATGGTTACATTTGCAGAACTCTTGTTGATATGTATGCGTTCTAAGTATGGAAACCTCAATCAAGTAAGGATTCTCATCTGACGTTCGAGAAGGCAACCAATAGGGACTTCGTAACATGGAATGCAGCGATTTATGGGTACTGTCGACATTGGGCCAGAGAAGAGGCCCATGAATTCTTCGAAAAGAGTGCAACACCGTAACGTGAAGTCCATGTGACTTTTGCTTCTGTTCTTGGAGGATGTGGCTCCCTGTGAAGAGGTCGAAATATCTGGAAATTATGTTAGGTGAATGCAGATTAGTTCCTCAATATTACTGCTCTATGGTGGATATATTGGGCAAGTCAGGTCGGGTCAATGAAGCCCTGCAGGTTATCGACCAGACATAGGAGAACTCTGTCTAGTACTCGAAGCACTCATGGTAACGTGGAGGTAGCAGAGGAGGCGGTGACTTGTGTGTGTGTGTGTGTGTACATATATTTGTTGGAACCTGAAAATTCCTCTGCTAATGCTAGTCTATCAAATATATGTGCCAGTACAGGACTGTGGGAGAAGGTGTTAAAAAAATATTGAAGGTGATGAGAGGTCTAATAAGCTGGCTGACAAAGGAACCGGGTTGCAGTTGGATACAAGTGAAGGATGAGGTTGCTAAGTTTCTTGTAGGAAGGAGATAGGGCTCAGCCAGGCGCAAAAGAGGTTTTCACGAGAAGCTTGATATGTTGATTGATGAAACAAGGGGTTCGGTTGCACAGCTGATTCTGAATGTCTCGTTAAGGAGGACGCAGTAAGTGTTGAAAACAAGCAGCAAGGAGAGAGCAGCTGATCTTGAGTGTCTGCAAACTGACACAGAGAAATGGAATTCGATGTAAAATGGTCCAAATTCCATGTTGATCTGGATCGGATCGGATTCCCATTGATCTCCTCCTCCTCCTCATGAGAGACAACCAACATGTGATTCATATAATTTTTTACTTCTTTACAATGTAGACGGATATTATTCTTGTCATGACGACCAATTATGAAGACAAGCAGTTCGAACTGGTTTACACGAAAACAGGGATGGACTACGAAGTTAGTGAAGGTGGGGGCGGTTTGCAATGTGAATGAATCCTTCATTAAGCCGGCTGTGGATCGTTTCAAGAAATGATTTTTTTCTTTATTTTTTGTGATTTATGATTTTTGTCTTTACATTAATAACTTACACGTTGGAAGAGGCAAAACTAACAAATAAACATTTCTAATTGGCACTCCGACCTCATGTGCCTGTTTTTATATTCCATTCAATTTCCTTCTTGTTTTTAAAAAGAAAACTAATAAAATTTATCCCCTTTAAAAACATACTCAGCTTCGAGTATATTCTTCCTTTTTATTTTCTTGCAAAGCTCCAACCTGCCCCATTTGTTTGCATCATTTTTTTTCCAGAATTAGTTTCAAAAAGATTATTGAATAAAAATGAAAAAAAAGATTATTATTTTCTGTTTTATAAGAACATTGGTGGACATTCACTTCATCCAACATATGAAAGAAAAACCCTTTGAATTTTATCGGCTGTCTCCGAAGCTGTAATTCCTCTGCAATTTACCAATCGTAATTGTCCGGAGCTGGCCATGATAGTTTTAGTCAATCCGTATCTTTTTCCTGTAGGAAAATTAAAACGAAAAAACAATATAGAAAACATTTTAAGTTCCAAGTTGCATTTTTCCTCGGATTAGAGCTATCAAATGCGTATGGATCAATAATTGAAGAATTCGCGGCCTTCACTTTCTCATTTCTGTGTCCCCCCTCTGGCTTCTCATTTCAGATCAGTCTCTTTCCTAGGCTAAAGGTTCAGACTTTTCTACTGGGTCTTCTTCGTTGAAAATTAACTGCTTTGAATTATCCCTTCTCTGGACTGATTGGGTGCAGCACGTGATGTTTCGATTGGGTGCAGCAGACTTCTAATCTCAAGGCCGGTCAAAGTTTACAGGTTAGTTACGCTCTTCTTGAAGGCTGGGCTTTGGAGCTTTCTTTGGCTAATATCTGATTGCTTGTCATAAGTTTCTTCTACCAGAGTAATTGGAGTGGTGAGGATCTAAGTGCTCGAATCTCAGTCATACTATTAGCTCTAAGGTAAATCTGTAAAGAAGCAGAAAAGATGACCATAGGAGATATAACCTCGAAGAAGGAAAGGAAACCGCAAAAGAGCAGGGCAGTTGTTGATGAAAAGGCCCTTCTACTGCTCAAGAGACAAGATGAAGATGCTGGGTCTCGGTTTAGGAATCGCCATGATTATCTTCATGGCCTTCCTTACTGAGGCTTCAATCGAGATGCTGCTCAGGTTGAGTAGAGCAGGGAAGACCCAGTCCTGTGGAAATCTTATGGGAGATGCCTTTGGAAGGTACGGGAGAATTCTATTGCAGATATGTGTTTTGGTTAACAACATCGGCGCGCTCATCGTCTACTTGATCATTATTGGTACGATCTTCAATGATCCCTTCTAAATGTAAAGTGATGCAATTTTCTTCTGGTTGTCAGTGGCAAGTCTTTTGAAGAAGTTTTTGCATATTTTGATTGTTATTTTCTGTCTTATGATGTGATAATCCTTGAAACAAAGGCGACGTGCTCTCTGGAACATCTTCAACTGGGGTACACCATGCAGGTGTGCTGGAAGGGTGGTTTGGAGAACAGTGGTGGAATGGACGTACATTTGTTCTTGTTGTCACAACCCTCGCTGTATTTTCCCCTCTCGCATGCTTCAAGCGGATTGGTTAGTAGTATGCCTTAAATAATCATTTGCTTCTTGTTCACTTTTGTGCAAATCCCTATATCTTGCGATTGGGAGGATACATTTCTTTTAGCTATTCGTAGTTTTATTTGAAGTAACGATTCTTTAAGAAATGTGGCAGCTTGCAACTTTACAGTCGCTGCCAACTCGTCAGATACTTCTTGGAAGTTTTTGATACTTTATGATTTACAAGGCTCTGGGAACTGTTGACTGGATCTCTGTTTTGGTTTCAGACTCGTCGAGATTCACTTCTGCTTTATCGGTCGCGCTTGCTGTGGTATTTCTTGTCATCACAATTGGGATTTCAATAATCAAGTTGGTAAGTGGAGGGATTATGATGCCGAGATTGCTACCCAATGCGACTGATTTGGCCTCATTTGGGAAGCTGTTCACTGTTGTCCCTGTTCTCGTAACTGCATATATCTGCCATTGCAACGGTAAGCAGATGAATTCCGAATGAGTCCACCACGCTTATATTCTCTTGCTTCTGAAGTGAATGCACATTCAAACTGATGGAAGGTATTGAAAGACTTTTCAACTGCTGTGTTGACGATAGCTTATATAGAATACATGGGTCCAGTGTTTGAAGGAGTGAGTTGAGATGTGGCGCCATGTCTCAAGTTTGATTTTCAAACCCCTTAAAATGGCAGAAGAAAATGTTTATTCTAGTTCAGATGAATCGCACTCGCTGGTCATTAGATGTTGGACGACAATCATCATGTGACCAATAACAAACAGCAGTTGTGATCAAATCCAACTAAAGGGATCATTTCCTACCGGTCTAGGCTAAACTATTCCTTCTGTCCATATGGAGCCTCATGGGTTTCACGGAGAGGCCGCTGATAAGCCAAATCTGTGGCTTATCCCAAGTCATGCGCTGGTAATTCTTGCTCTCATTCTATGTACATGCCAAAGACTCATCATTTTTCAGAAACAGTTCAAACCATATTACTTCAGTCTAAGTGTTAGTATTAACAATCTGCTAAACTTATGGATTTATCCAAAATCTTCCAGTCCACAGCATCGACAATGAACTTGAAGATTCCACGCAGATTAAGGCAGTCATTCGAACATCACCTGCCCTATGTTCTTTTGTCTATATAATGACGAGCTTCTTTGGGTTCCTCCTGTTCGGCGACGGAACCTTGGACGATGTCCTTGCAAACTTTGATACCGACCTTGGAATTCCTTATAGCTCGATCCTGAATGATGCTGTCTGTGTTAGCTATGCGGCCCACCTCATGCTTGTTTTCCCTATTGTCTTCTATCCTTTGCGGCTTAACCTTGATGGACTAATGTTTCCCCGTGGAAGGCCTTTAGCCCAAGACAATGTGAGGTTTGGCTTGATCACAGCTGGTCTGATTACTCTCATCTTCATGGGTGCGAACTTTATTCCAAGCATCTGGGACGCTTTACAGTTCACCGGGGCCACTGCTGCTGTTTGCCTTGGGTTCATTTTTCCTGCTTTCATCACTTTAAAGTGAGCCTCTAAACTTCTGAAGCTCTCGTTGCATCCTTTAAGTCGTGACTGTTGTAAAGTGTCCTTGTGACTTCCTTCGGAAGGTAGTTTTCCAAACTTCGTTTTACAAAGGTTTTTACAAACCGTTTCCATTAAAAAGTCATCGATTCCAGATTGTTGGAGCGTCCCCCGATTCCCAGTTAAGCTATCAACTGGCAGTTGTTATAACATCTTCCGGATTTACAGGGATCGGCACAGCGTAACAACGAAGAAGGACAATATCTTGGGCATGTTTATGATTTTTCTTGCTGTCTTCTCAAACCTGGTGGCGATATACAGTGATGCCTATGCCTTGTTCAAGAAGAACGAGTCCTCACGAGGGTGATCTCAAAGATGATGACACGAAAAGTTGATGGATTCTTCTCGTGGATGTGCAATCGGTCATACAAGGAAATCGACAAAGTTTGGGACCGTCAAGTCCTAAGCTTTTTGTACAGACTGTTTCTTCAGACATGCACAAGAGTGGGTTCCCAAAATGGGGATGTTTGGAAGCCACCGTACACTGACAACTATATTTTCTTGCTATTTCCTGCTTGAAACTGGTTTCTCTGACTCTAGCTAAGTGCGAACTGTCATTGAATAAGCCTGCAGATGTTATTACTTGTCCCATCTTTTCTATTCCATTTCTTCATCCTCAACATACAAAAATCTAACTTGTAGTGATGAAAAGTTGATGAATAAGTGGCTCACATGAATGATTCCTTAAACCAAAATTGTAAAAGATGATATATGAGCTTCTGTAAAGCCAAGAGGACATTTCATACCTATCAATCTGAAAAAGCAATCAGACATATATACAGCGAAGAGGCAGGAGCATCAGCAATCAACTCCCATAGGGAAGAGAATTGAGACCGGTTCCCCTCCCGAGATTGCAGTCTTCATGCGAGAAACTCCCCGATGCTGTCTATGGTTTGCCGATATTAGTGACAAAAGGCACAAGTCTGTATTCCCTCCTCCGTCCCAGGGCACAGCTATCAAGAACCCGTGCTAGGATCAACCGTACATTCCTCAGAGCCACTTCCTTGGCACCCCCTTGAGAGGCCGAAGCGGAGCCCACCATAAAACCTATCGAGTACTGAAGTGGTCCACTGCAAGCCTTAAATGACATCTGAGGAGCCAATAGTTTCTCCTCTGGCCAGACCCCGTTCTCAGTTGCAAGCTCGCGAGGATGAGAGCCCGCTAGCAAACTACAACTTTGTAAAAGGGCTTGTAACACGCTTAAGGCTTCCCAGCACAGAGGGCTCTCCACTAATTGGGAGACAACAGCGTACATGCGCGGGCTCTGGGCTGCATCCACTGCAGTGTGCTGAAGTAGAGCCTTGAGCATCAGCAATATTACACGCTGATACTCGACAGGGCCTTTCTCTAGCAATCTCAGCAAATGTCCAAAGGCGAGAGCTGAGTGCTTTGAGAACCACTCGTTGCATATTAGCGGAGAGGCACAGGTAAGAAGGTTTTCCATGCTCTTTATCTCGCCTCGAGAATAGGCCATAAACACAGTTGCCATATCATCCAAAGACCTTGCCTGGCACCAAAGAGATATTTTCGATGCAACAGAGCAAGCTTTCTGATGCTGCTCATGGAGTGGGAAGGCAGGACCCACGGCCGGATCACCGCTGATTTGGAGGCAGAGCCACAGGAGCAAGCCTGTGATGTGCATCAAGAGCCTTGTCTCTTAATCCTTGAGAGGATCTTAATGGAGATCCTGTGACTGACTGTTGACATGAGCCCTTTCAGCACAAGAGGCTGCACTCCTTCAAAAGCAGGGAGATTTCCTGCGGAAGATGAAATCTCGGAGGCACCTCTCAATTCATTCCTCTGAAAGTCTCCAACTTCAAAGTCGAGCTTGTCTCTTGGCATGCTTGAGAGGAGAACATTCTCGGTCGTTCAATCCCAGAATGATAATCGATCAATAACCCGGGAGAAGAGCTCGAGGACTTGACAATATACGTGAACAAAATCTGTATGCATCATGGCTACACGGCCCCAGAAGAGCTGAGGGTAAAGTATAAGCTTCTCTGGTTCCATGTTCTCCACCATGACCTGTAACGTCGAGAGAATCTCCATAACAAATCCTAAGGCTGGGGGGACAGGGTTCCTAAGCATCTATGAAGGCAACAAAGGAGGGCAACACAAGTATCACTCGTCACACTTGGGTGCAGTGCTCGATATATCTGGTGAGATCGACAAGCCAAGTGCCTTGAAGTGCACTCCGTTGCCCATTTGAGAGCTTCAGCCCCCCAAGTTTCTCGTAAATCTCCTTGGAAGAAGATAGCATCCACCATGCTCCGCACGAGGAAAGATAAGAGAGCTGCGCTGGGAAGCTCAGTCCTGACCACTGTGGGGTCCTCATTCTCCCACATCATGGTTCCATGCTTGGACCGCACGTACTCGATCAAGCTTATGACCTGCTGCTTGTTCTCTTCATCACTATTCTCGACTTCGTACAGCTCCAAGTGCCGCCCCGCAAGAGAGTACAGTGTTGGCAATGTTCAAGGACAATATCTTCTGAACTATCCATAAACACAAACATGACATGAAACAGTAGAGGCAAGTGTCTCAGAAGTCTTCGTCATTCTCATAAGCAATTTCCGCAAGCAGAATTAAGGCTATATCTGCACGAGTGAGCGAATGCTGATGATGCCCTTGAAGTGCTGAGTGGAGCTCTTTAGCGTTCACTCCATGTCCTATGGCTCCAGAGTGAGGCCCCTCTTCCCCCGAGTTTGGACTATCAATGTCGTAGTCTCCACCGCCTCGTGACACATGGCAGCTCCTTGTACTTCCTGTTGAGCTCCTTACTCCCATTTGCGGGCCAGACATGCTAACTAGAGCAGGAAGAAGTTGACCTGAACTGCCCGCTACAACAGGGACAATGTTTAGCTCAGGAAGCATCGGGCTCGGAGGTCCGGATGAACTGTGACCAGCCGCAGCTGATGTGCGCCAACTCAAACTGCCACTTGCATGCTTCATCGGACCATCGAGAGAACCTCGGACCAGCAATGACGACATATGGAGCTGACTATCCACTAACGTCAAGACCTGAGCGGCTACCGGGCCTTGAGAGAATGCCAGCAACAAATTCCCACTTGCATCCTTATTTGCTGTTGTTACAACTGGTTCAACACTATAGTCAAGCATCCTTTGAGAAAGTTGAAAGACTAAATGGTCAATAGTCAGCTGAGGACATATTCGTGCTAAATATAAGCTCACACGCTTAGCAACTGAGAAGTAAGTCGCAAATGCACCGCTTATTTCCGCAGAAGCATTTGAATCACAATCTTCAATCCCCTTCGTTATTAGAAAGTTCAGAACAGGACTGATATTCCTAGGCTTGCTAGCAATAGTACTCCATAGCTTCTCAATCTCGTCAGGGAATTGATCCCCATGCCTCCAGGTGACATAGTAAAGGCTCTTCAGCAACCCTTCACTCCAAGCCGACTTTGAGTTTCCAGAAATTAAGGTTCTCAATCCATGGAGCCATACACAGGTCAGAACCTGATGCTGCGTGATTATATCGACTGCATCTAATTGTCTCTGCATGATTTCCTCACAGAGGAGCTTGCTTAGCTCAGGATGATCCTTTGCAAGTTTACACAGCTTGTACTGGAACTGCTGGTAGGAATCAGGAAGGTTACCGACAACAGGAGCTCAATAGCTTCCTGATCCATCGATTCCGTCCTCAGCCCATTCACGGTCGGAAAGGGTCTCCAACATCTGAAGAGCATCATCACGGATCTGCCGGTTTGGGTCCACCACTTTGTATAGGATAAGGCTCAGAAGTCTCTGGATGTCACATTTTGGTATTTCCCGTTGCATGTAGACCTCAGCCAGCACACTAAAGTATCCATCCACAATTGCAGAATCAGAATGGTAGCACTGAAATGAAAAGGATGGAGTCATAACTTCTGAAAAGGAGATGCATCAAAGGCATCCAAATTAACATCGAGATTGAGCATTTCCTGTTCATTCATCTAATTTTTTAACTCTGCAACCAGTGAAGAGCAGCCTATGCAAAGCAATTCCTGTGCCAAAAAAATACTTATGCTCAGATTAATGGCACAATCATTACAGAAAGCAAAGCACTCAAACGATGGATGAATCACCTGATCAATGCAAGCAGGAAATAGGTCCAAGTTTGTAAGTAGAAGATTCTTGAGAGCCAATTTTGCCAAGCCTACACGGAGATGCCCACCTCTGTTACGACCAGCAGTTCTTCGTCCATCTTCTCCAGAGTACTTGGAATATGAGGGAATTTGCAGATCTGCAGGAGAATAACCTAAAGGAGCCCTTGCAGCTGGCTCCATGAATAAACTGTTTATCCAACTAATGACCCTACCACTCATTTTCCTTGCATTGTCATCAAAGCAAGACCCATACAAGAGGGAAGCCATAGCATTCATTGAGGTCCACTGGATTGCCTTGACCTGCTCAGTCAGTTCTCTGTCAAATGAGAGTTTATCCACTGAATCTTTCAACCGAGAATGCTGTGAAGACTTGTAGCACTCCACCTCGCGGCGCTAATCACTACCATCTTGACCCCATGTACTCCCCCCATCATCACACCACGAGAGAAGTAAATCAAACAGCCGCTCTCTGGTTCTAAGTTCAAACTTTTCTGACTTAGATTCGACAGATTCAGGGGCAAGATTGTTTACAATGGAAGCAAGTGCATAACTGAGTGGCTGCATTTCTTGAAAGCTCTCAGTGGGCGCAGAAGCTTAGGTGTCTCACTGTCTCATCAGTGAACTTCAGATAATGGAGGCAGAAAGCAGGCTTACGGGCCAACGTCCCAGGCCAGATATTTTCAGGAATAGTGCAGTAGATGTTAGCGATGTGGGCCTGGAGCTCCTCATGGCGAGCTTTTTGGGACTGCCAGCACAAATACATGATACAGATAATACTTCAGAGTAGAAGAAAAACTATGGTGCATGAAACTTGCCTTGATTAAAAGTAGTATTAAAAGACAAATTCCAAAAAGTAGATGGATATTTCATATAATGCGCACAATGATAACTCAAGAGCATTGTAGGGAACTAGTACTTGATTTATAGCTGGCATGGCATTATAGAGTTTTCCGAATTTCTCAAATACTAAATCACTTGTCATGCATATAGAAACAGCTTATAGCAACTACAGAGTTGCAACTGCATCTAGGGAAATAAGTAAAGCAACTACATGCAAGAAAAGTTGTATGGCTATAAGTTCACACATATACCTTCCATTTTGGTTTTCCCTCTGTCTACAGAGAAATCTCATCAATGAAAGAT
The DNA here is from genome assembly GCA_037672795.1 of Lagerstroemia speciosa. Taxonomy (NCBI): domain Eukaryota; kingdom Viridiplantae; phylum Streptophyta; class Magnoliopsida; order Myrtales; family Lythraceae; genus Lagerstroemia; species Lagerstroemia speciosa. The sequence continues at coordinate 218,009 of CM075296.1, forward strand.
GCGAGTTTGGCAAACATAATTTCACATGCTTCAGATGAGAGTGACCAAGTGCCGTGGTGGCTGCATGCTATAACAAAAGCAAAGAAAAATGATAACAATGATCCTCAGGGTCAGAGGTAAAATTGGAGGGGGAAACACTTGATTTTGTAGTAGAATCCTGACATAAGTTCAGATAAAAATTTTTGATAATGATATTTTCAGATAAAAATTATCACTCAGAATCTAGGAATCCCTCCTTCCATGCAATATGTTTGGCCTTACAGAGAGCCGGAAAAGATATCTGCTCAGTAATACATGGTAAGTACCAATTAGAGAGTTTCTTGGCTACGTACTATGTGGGCTTTAGGTCCAGATTTCAATGAGGAGAAAATTAGATGATAAAGATCTTTGCATGCTGCTAAACCCCCAATATCTCTAGTATCAGGAGGACATGCACATAAAAACATAGCATACATAAACCATTGATCCAGTTTATTCTCTGCATCTTGTGCTTGATTAGCCTTTCCACCCAACTCAACTGGTGTAACATGAGCAAGATGTTGCATGACCTCCATCCTACATGCAAAATGCTATTAGAGAACCAAGCAGAAACTACAATAATCGAAAAAGAAACAACTCATCCATGCAATATCAAAATTTTCCAAAATGTACTTTAAGTCATAGTATATCACGCATGAAGATTTACTTTGCTTCCTGAACAGAGCTTGCACATAGCTCTGCAGCATATTTTACAAGTTCGCTGAGCCACCGTGCTCATCTACTCTTATCAGGGCTCTCAAATATCATTGATTGTAGAGTCACATCAAGAGGAATGGCATCAGACTCTCGTGTCAAGTCAAATGGACGTCCACAATCCCAGTAGCAACTCTGAACAATTTCATCCTGGATTAAGAAAATATGCCAATTGTAATAGAGAAGAACTGTCTTTCAAAAATGTGATTTTGAACAAAAAGAGCAATGAAGGAAAAGTGCAGCTACCCAATGTTTCTCTAAAACATCAATTACGAAAACTGGTTGGACCTCACTTATAAAAAGATCACCAGCTTGGTCACACATATATAGATTTGATATATCGTTCCTCAGGGCATGGACACAGCGTAGTAATTCCAGTGCGGTACGTCTGATTTGGCTGTCTACGGAGCTCAGAAAGATAAGACCAACAGCATCTATCTCTGAAGCATGAAACTCAATCTCGGGGGGCTGCAGAGAAGAAGGCTTTTTATATCCTTCACACTCCCTATCCACACCCTTCACATCTTCAGTACTGAGCTCAAGTCTATCATCAGAAATACACACTTGCCAAAATCGCATGAGCTCCAATAGGTGCCCCAATGAAGTCTAAATGAGGAGAGGAAACTCGTCAGAAGCCGCAAAGTGAAGTTTGCCATCCCTCTCATAACTGCATAACGACGGTGGGGAAGATATCTGACAATCCTGATCAGGACTTGGACAGCTTCTTCACGAACTCCAGTATCAATGCTTATGCCATGTTGAGGTATTATTTCAGTGATTTTGTCACTTCGGCCAACTTCTTGTATTAAATAAGGTATGCATTTCAAGACCAACGTGAAGAGGGATCCTAAAGCCTTGTCCTTGGTCACAGTATCCAGAGAAGCAGATTTCGTCAATAAAAAGTGTTTCAGCAGAGACAGAATATATACAGATATACTTGAAGAAAAGTTAGGTATCAGAACCACTAGAACAATCCAGAGAAATTATCACTACAGAGAAGAGATCTGAGGATGCAGCATGAATGAATATGTCCCTACACCTCGATGACTTAGAAAAGGAATCAAGAAATCGATTAAAATCTGGGACTTCGATGTTTCAGCTTGCTAAGTTATACACAATCACTATTTCTTGGGGACTTAATTTCAGAACTATCCCAATTACATGGTTCTTCACCTTGTAACGAGGATTTGATTAGATGTTAGAGAGATGGTTGCCAGTGAATAATATCCCGACTGAAATAGAATGCAATTTACCCTCTTCAAAAGGGCAATTGATAACAAAACCCAATGCAAAAGTTCAAAGTCTCTGGTCAACTAAATTGGCAAAGAAATTAGATTATCAATTGTGGTCCCTGAAGAAGTCAAAAGAGCCTGACTGTAGATTGTATGGCAAGACCTCAATATAGACTCAACTGCCGCCTTCACTTTCGGAATATAATTACCAATATCATGACCTGCTCATACGACAGAGAAATCAAATGGGTGCAGAGAAGAAATTGACAGTTTCTAGCCTGTATAATCATTCCTCCACTTAGATGACATACCTTTGAATATTTCCAGGTTGATATGCTGGCTTGAAGGAGCCACGAAAATGGAACGCAAAGCATGTAGACCAATAACCTTGGCTTCATTCGGACTATCTTGCTTAAGCAATGCCAAAATCATATGGTTCATGGCAAAATCAAGGTAGTGATCAGATATGGTAACACAAAATTCAACAAGTTTATCATGCTGGACATCCTTTCCTCAAAACAGTCAAAAGTGTCCCATCTATGATTTTGCGCATGACTAGAATCATAGACACTCAAGTAAAATCACATAACTCGATGAAGACAGTCCAAGGCCATAAAACGATGGTTTTTGTCCTGCAGTGGAGCAGCATTGTCATGGTAACCACTTGACGCTAGAAAACATAAGTGTACATGTAATTGTTTTCAGTTAACAAATACATATACCACTGAACTTACTTTGAGAAATTTGTAGAGTTGTTCCATGTGAGAATTCAAGCTATTATTGAAAGTTTGAGGATCACCGAGACAGAGAAGAAGAGTTGCCAGGGGTAGCCAACCTAACACAAAGGAAACAAATGCGTCAAAATTAGACAAATTGCAAAGATAACAAAAGAGATTGCACACTGAACCAAAGAGAAGTAATGACAAAGCTTGGTCTATAGCTAAAAAATGATGCTTATAGTAAAGAATTTTATGAAAAGAACTTTTAAGGAAATTGATGTTACTTTATAATGCTTAAAGTTCAAAACAAAAGTATCTCAGAAACTGTGAAGTTTTATTCTAGAATTATGTTCAAGCAAAAGTAGAAACAACCTCTCATGATAAGGATATCAAATAATCATTGCTATGAAGACTTGACGAAGATGGCACTTTGTTCCCCTGTTACAACAAGCCACGATTTTGGAAACTCATCTGCAAAATTCAGATCTACTTATTGCTATATATTTGCTCTGTTTGTCCATCCAATGCATAAGGTGTGTGCTGATGTGACCCACAGCTTCATACCACAGACTAAGTGCAGGCTCTACCCCTATTGGAGGCCACTGGCTTTTTCCACCATCAGCAAGAGGAGCCAGGATGTTGGAAAGCATTTTACATAGTGCATGATGAAGCTCGCTTTTTCGCTTATGGGAAGCTTGGTTGAGAAGGTTGGCTTTTGCCACAAAGGAGGCTGATGCGTTAAGTCCACCCTCAGTCTTTACCTAAGGCACCAAGGATACTTTTATGAGTTTCTATTGATCAATGGAAGAAAAGGAAAATGGATCCGTTTACCTATGCCAAGCTTCAGGTAATGCATTCCATTAATGATACTGAGGGTTTCACTTTGAGCAACACTACTGTCAATTGAACGAGTCTTGAGTTCATCAAAGTAACGCTCAGTTACAGAACTGAATCTGTGGATAACGTGAAAAGGATTGACATTAGCAGCAAAGTTTAACTTTAACATGCGGAACTACTTGTTTAGTCCAAGAGCAGCATCAACTCTGAAACTGCATCACGGTCTGCTTACTTGACCAGTATATGAATAGCTTGAAGTTGATGCTACTGCCTAAGAATGATGTATGAAAGCTTTAGTAAGAGTCTCTAAACTGAAGCACAATACAAGAATGGGATAGCAAACAACTGGAAAAATTACCCCCATATATTACTCAAAAATTTTCAGGAAGTCATACTAAGAAATGATAATGAAAGCTCTGCAACCAGTTAGTGTGTTATTGCATTTTTGCCAAGCATTAGCTATAAAAATGTATTGATCGAATAAGATAGAACTGTATAAACATCTGTTTACACAGATGGACTATCTGCAATCAAAGTTTATCAGCATCAACCATAAAATAAGGATGTACTGGATGCAGCTAGGAGAAAGATAGAACCATAATGCACACTTCACATGCAAAGACCAATTTGAAACTCTAAACCAGCTCACAAATTGATGCGCCATCATACGGTAAAAAGTTAAAATATTTCTAGGTCATACTGGGGAATACGAACTCAGGTTTACATAATAAATAGTTACCTGATCCGAGACAGAGCACCTAAAAGTTGAGCAACAAGGTCCAGAAGGAGTCCCCTCAAATCGACCAATGAGGGATATTCTACCTCACTCACTACCCTGAAAGTAGCGCATACAAAGCTCATGTATGAGAAAGCAAATATCTTAATTAAGAGGTCTCAAAAGATTATATATTATAGAACATTTCATCAAACTCCGGTTGAAGAGTCGACTCATGCAAGCACAGCATCAGTGACCAATACTACATGTCTTAAATTGTTCTGAATCAACATAATAAAGCCTCACCTGTCAGCATTTATCAACCAGTCAAAGCCAAAATTTTCAAGTCCCTTCCAAAGCCTTTCTGCAAAAGACAACAAAACGTCTGAATTAGTTTGAAGAAACAAGTGATTACTAGAAAGAACCAAAAGATAAGCTAACCTGTTAGCCCCTCCTGGGGACAACACTCCACAAACCTTATACATGCAGAGCAAAAGAGGCACTCTACTGCAAGCTGAGCACAGAAAAGTGCAAACCAGTAAGAAACTCATAAAGACCCACCATGCACATGCAATGCTTTCAAAATAGGTGCACAACCCCATAATGTCTAGATCTTCAAAGTAGTCAACTCATCAAGAATAAGTGTGAATGCACAGCTTATGGCTAGAACTTCATGTATAGAATTATATTGAGGATTAAATCTCACATTGAATTGGCAATGAAAAGAATCCTGACATATAAGAAGAATTGGGTGCAACTACCTATTAGACTTTCAGGTGGATATGGGATCAAACACTTACACCCTGGACGAAATCTTACAACTTCCAAATATGAACAAAAATTCCAGGTCCCTAGAGCATCCAAATTATCGACTTGAAATTAAAATTGTTTATCAACTTTCTCATCATTATTCATGATATGGGTAAATTATGCTAAGAATATTTATAAGACATTGAGGAGCTATTTATTTCTGAATCTAGAACTACAAAGAATTCATTTAACTTATGAAAGGCATTACATTCTATTGCATATGCATTTAGAATGGTGTACAATTCTTTAATATGTTCAATAATTTGAATCTAGCCTTCCTTTGAAAAGTAGATGCATCATTTGAACCCTCTGGAGATTCACTGCAACAAAAAGTACAGTAGAAAAAAGTCAAAAAGGAAGAAAGAACTAGCTTTTATAGCGTAATTTCTGCAGAGGTGAGAGAGATATCGTGGCAGAGAATTAATGAAGGAAAAGAAACTACGGACAGATATCAAACTCGTAGAATTACCTCTCTCTCCACCGAAGAAGAGCTTCCAGGAGTGGTATTGGTGTGTGCCGAGCAACCATAGCCAATGAATCCAGTACTTGGTCATATGCTGGATCTGATGGTCGGAGGTACTGTCCATCCTGTGATAGTCAACAAGACAGAGAATAGAAGTTGTCAAAATCAGACAAAGATGGCATTAGATAACAATGCGCAATTTTAAGCAAGGAAGAACACATGCAACTCTGGTGAAGAGATTGAGAGCATAGTATCATCTGAACTATATTGTAAACTCATGACTGGGAGAACAGAACACCATTTAGAATCTTGACACCTGATCAGTCTGCACAAACAACCACGTACTTGTACAATACCAATGTATAGAAATATTGTCAATTCCTTCTTTACACCAAAGAGATGGAACAAAAATATAGGTGTTATTGAACATCTTGAAGATGAGGCTTTAGGAAAGAATGCTGATATCCAGCTCCATGAGGCTGAAAGTCAAATTTTTCAGGCACCAGCAAGTACTGTGAGCTACAGTGAAGTCTTCAATGAACCATAATTCGAAGCAAATCACAGTACACTCGATCCCAGAATCCGCACAAAGAAAATCCTGCCTCAGCTACAGCACCTTAACAATCTCTTTCCTTAAACCATTCTCCGAACACCACAAGAATGCTGAAACGTAAACTAAAGTTACTGCAGCTTCCGTCGGATTGAGGCTGCATATCCTTCAACCTACTTCTTTCATTTCTCTCGGACCAAAATGCAAAGACATGTCGTGCAGACAGGAATGGGGCACAAACAATTGACCTGAGCTTGGGCGGTTTCAATGCGACGCCGTGCGAGTGGGAGGAACCGCTGCAGAAGGGCGTCGACGATCAGCTTCGCAGCGCTCCCGGCCTTCATCTTTCCGATCTCCGTTCTTGGCTTCTTGCTCGTTCACATCATTTTCCATTCACATCCCACTCCCACAGAAAGATGAAGAAAACTGGCACAAGTTTCTCCCGTTTCTCGTCTTTAAGCAACATTGATTTTTCTCGTACGTTGCTTTCGAACCGAGAACCGGACAAGGATACTTTCAACTGGTTTTAGCTCGGTTTGATGAGGAAACTGGCAGGTCAGTCGGGTTGTGGGCAAGAACCATCGGGGACTGGAACATGACCATTTTGCGATTCATCGGGTTCTGTTATTGGGCCGTAAGGGCCGAAACCGGCCCGGCCTGTGGCTAAATCGTCACATATGGCTTTCACATCGGGCCTTTCCCCGCCATAGAACCGCCAAACGCCGCCGTCAAACCGCGCCACTGGCACTGCCAACATTGCAGAACCTTCACCTCCCTTTTCCAGTTCCCTTCGCGTTTCACTCTCTCGGATACAATGACAACGGCCATGGGGCCTCCCCCTCCCAGGCAACCGGAAGCCGACCCTAGCCCGTCCACCGGATCTGAAGACCAGAAGACCACGGACGAAGCAGCACATGCGGATTCTTCTGCAACGACATCCCCTATGCCTCCGCCTCCTCCCAGAACCATTAACTCGTCGGGTCCCGATAGTTTCAGTGAATCAGTGTCAGCTGAAAGCGCCGTACCGAAGCGTAGCACGAAGCAGAGCTCTCAGGACGTTTCAGTGCCCTACACGATTCCTCCGTGGAGTGAGCGTCCATGTCACCAATTCTATCTAGAAGTACTCAAGGATGGAGCAATTCTTGGTCAGCTTAATGTGTATGCTTCTTCGAAATTCTAGGAGCCATCCTTCTAATGACTATCTGTGCCCCACTTGAATTTGAATTTAGATTTTGTCATTATCTCCCTGTTTTTGCCTTGACTCAGGCACGAGAAAGGGGCCTACATGTTCGGGCGGGTTGATCTCTGTGATTTCGTGCTTGAGCATCCAAGTATTTCCCGTTTCCATGCTGGTAATCATACAGTTCTGCTGCTGTTCCTATGCTTTATGGAATTATCATCGAGTCTTCTTTTGTTACAAATTGGAGCCCAAATGAAGAGATAAGCTTAAAAACCTTTTAAGCAGAAGAGTAAGATTTTGTCTTCAGAATTGGGGAAGAAAAATTGTTCAGGTTGTTGTTCAGTGAAGATTTGTGAATGATTCATATCTTTGCTTCTAAAAATTTTTTCCTTCCTTCTTTCAGTTCTTCAATTCAACAAGGATGGAGAAGCTTATCTTTATGATATTGGCAGTACCCATGGTACATTTATAAACAAGAGTCAGGTAGTTGAACTCAAAAGTTTATATTTGTGCGGATTTAGTACGCAGGATGTTTGCTGTCGGGGTTTCTCATGGATAGTTTATGCTACTGGAAGTGCGTAGAATGATTCCATTATTGTGATTTGCCATTAGCATGGGGTTTGAAGTTATTCTCAGATAATTATCTTGAAGGCAGAACTGTTTATAGCAAAAATATTTGGGATACTTAAAAAGTAACTGCTGGGTTTGGTGGCAAACACGATTCAGAGAGGAAAGGAAGTCTTTGGTGCAGTCACTTTCAAGATGAGTTCACCAACAGCAAATTGGTGCTTGTGTTAGATATTAAGTATTAGAATCCTATATGCTTTCCCTTTAGATGCATATAATGTTTGAGATTGTGTAGTTTCACCTCATGGAACAATGTTGGAGACAAGCACTTTCTTATACTATTTATTGCTTCTGTTGATTAATTTCATATGCACTTTCATCCAGGTGAAGAAGAAGGTATATGTGGACTTGCATGTTGGAGATGTAATTCGGTTTGGACAGTAAGTAAAATTGCATTTGATCTCTTCTGCTCACGTTCCTTCAGCTTGTTATACTTTGTAAGCTTTTTTTCTCCTCTCATAATATATCTCGTATTGCCCGAGTATGTTAAGACATAAAAGCACGTTTTCCTATGATGAGCTGAATATAGGCTGTAATGAGGTCTATTTGTCGAAAACCACTTCAAAAGCATGTTAACACTTGGGAGTTTCAGTCTGTGTATCTAGTCAGAGTGAATGGTCAATGACCAACGCTCTTAGTGGGGTTAAGATTGATGGTCATTGTTGGACGAGTATAATAACTAATAAGTGAGGATAAAGATGCTTTTGTAAAAAGGATACTTCTGTAGTGTGTCCGGAAAGACCTTTGGGTTAGATTCTCTATTTGCTAATTGTACATTTACACTTTTCCATGGTTTATTGCTGCAGATCTTCTAGACTATACATCTTTCAAGGACCAATAGACTTGATGCCACAAGTAAGATATGAGAACACCATCATTGCGCAGTTGTTATCTGATGGCTGATTGATATTCTTCCACCAAAAATAATTTATACATCCCTGTCATTTCTAAATGAAGCGAAAACATGTGATTAATTAATGATGAAAATGTCTCTTTTCCTTATCTTGCAGCATCCTCTTTATTAGAGTAGAGGAGCTCTTAGTTTTATTGCCACACTGTTGATCATGTTTTTAAGCATCTTGGAGCTTAGTGTTTAATGTTCTACTTTGTAGTTTCAGCTTCCTAAACTATCTCATATAGATGAAATTTAGATGACAGAGATGATCCCTTAATTGGAAAATCCAGTGATCTGTTGGCATACATTACTGTCTCTGTAACTGCGTGGTACCAATTAAATGCGTTGTGCACTTATATTTTCAGGAGATTGACCTGAAAGTTATTAAAGAAGCAAAACTACAGGAAAAGCTACTTGACAGGGAAGCTTCTTTACAACGTGCAAGAGACCAAGCATACCTTGCGGATGGTATCTCATGGGGCATGGGAGAAGATGCAGTTGAAGAAGATGAGGTTTGTGTGCCTTATCTTGTTTCAAGGTTTCAAGTAGAATAGATGTCCCACTTTACTTCTCATTCACCAGTAGTTGAGAGGAATGTGCGTTGCATGTGGAATCTTGATTAGGTGGAACTCGCTTGAGAGTCGTTTGACTGTTTGTGGAAGGTTGAATAGGTGCTTTTCCACTATATTTAAACTGAATTAGCTTTTGGTAAAATAATTCTAACCATGTTAGTTGAACTGGTTAGTTGCAAATGTTATTTTTCTCCCATGGATAAAGTTTTGGTTTGATTGAATGTGTGTATGGAGGGCTGGTAGTGTAGTGCTAAAATGGTTCTTAAAAGACGTGAAACAAGCAAATTCAAGTCTTGATTCTATACCGTGGTACCCAAAAAAAAAAAAAACTTGATTCTATATTGTTTGCAAAATCAAATCAAGATGAAACTTTCATATGGTAACGCGTCTCCATAAAACCTTGTCAGTAAGACATCCATGCTGCTGATTCATAACTTCATCAAGCCACATATCCTTTTCATTGTATAGTTTCCTTTTGGCTAGTATAGATATGTATTATGCCAACCCTCGAACCATACATTCAGAGGAACTTTTTCTTTTTGATAAGTCTACCTTGAAAAATCATATTATTCATGAGTTACGACCAATAGTTGATGTACTTTGTAATCTAGTCTTGAAGTCAATAATCAGGCACAAGAAAATTTCTTCCATGATCTAGTGTCATGGGAGATATGCGCTCTAGGAACCATTGGATTGGTGAGCAATGCGATCTGCATTGCGACCTGGATGCATTGCGAACTATCCAACGACCACATGCACTTTTAATTGACATATCTTCACTTGGCATTATATTGTAGGATGAGATGGATGAGATGACCTGGCAAAATTACAAGGGGCAACTTACAGAGAGGCAGGAAAAAACTCGTGAGAAAGTACTTAAAAGAATGCAGAAGGTCAGTGTTCTTGTCCTCTTGATTATTAGAAATTGTTTTCTTGGAAGTTTGTTGTTGGTGCTCAATTTTCCCCCCCTAATGGTTTAATCATCTTATTGCTGATAGATTGCTCACATGAAGAAAGAAATTGATGCAATTCGTGTAAAGGATATTGCTCAAGGTGGATTAACTCAAGGACAGCAAACACAAATTGCTCGCAATGAGCAAAGAATTTCACAGGTGAAGTCTGAAGTTATTGTATGTTTACCTGTTTTGACAAGTATTTTCCATGGAAAACTATATAACTTGGTGAAGCTCAATACCTTAATATAAAATTACATTGTTTGGGTAGCTTATGGAAGAACTTGAGAACTTGGAGGAGACATTAAATGAGAGTATACGTGAGAGTATGGGCGCGCGTTTGGGAAAAAATTCTCGTGGCAAAAACAAGGGAACTACTGAAGATGATGATGACTTTTTGAGGTATTTTGCTGTTTCTATGTTTCTTCTTTAATTTAAAGATTTTGGTCAAAATATTTATTGGTAGAGTTTGTTACTTTATTAGCACATTCTGTCCTAAATATTCAAACTTCCCTTATCCTTATAAAAATCAAACTGTGTCTTGCATATTGTGGTAACAGTTTGTGGTCATTGACAGGGTTCATGATGTGTATTCGTTTCAAAGCCTCATGACTGTACTTTTCTTTGATTTTCAATTTGCAGCGATGATGATGAATTCTATGACCGCACTAAGAAGCCGTCCATTGCTAAACCTAGTGAAAATAAATCAATAGAAACTGCAGACACACTCCTTGACAAAAGGGATGCAATTACAAAAGAAATGGAAGAGAGAAAAGAACTGCTCGCAAATGAGAGGAGGAAAACAGAATCAAGTACTTCTGTAGAAAGTGGAGCTGGAGATTCACTTGATGCATACATGTCTGGCCTTTCATCCCAGCTTGGTAGGAATTCTTTTTCCTGAAGAATGAAGATTACAAAGTGATTGTGTTAATTTCTTTTTCATGCCTTTGTTGCTGATCAATGCATTTCTACCAGTCCTTGATAAAACCTTGCAGATTGAGAAGGAAATGGCAGCTCTCCAGAGTGAGTTAGACCGTGTAATATACCTTTTGAAGATTGCTGATCCAGCAGGAGAAGCTTCAAGGAAAAGAGATTTGAAGGGACAGGAACCAAAATCTGATAAATGGGAACCTGCTGATGTCGTCAAGAAGACAGAGGTAAAGAGAAGTGTTAAGCAGAGAGAAATAGCAAATGTCCCGGGAGAAGAGGGAAGTGCTAGTCATGCAGCAACATCAAGTGAGGTACCAGAAGATGGAAAGATCAACGGTGCTGGTTCTGAAGAAAAAGCTGCTGTTTATACAGCAGTGAAGCCCCAGTGGCTTGGTGCTGTAGAGGCTAAGGTAGAGGATGAAAGAAAGCAAGAAGCAGAAGGTTTAAGTTTTCTGAATCTGATCAGTTCATTGATTACAAAGACAGGAAGAAAATCCTGAGTACTGGCGAAGATTTGAGGGGGGAACCAAACTTAGGGACTGAAGGTCCTATTGCTGGCCTCATAATAAGGAAGCGAAAGCAGAATGAGGAGCTTGAAGTTACTGCAGATAAGACACCTGAAGATTCAATATCTTCCCAAGGAGCTGATCTTGCAGTAGAGGATGCTGTGGCTCTGCTACTTAAACACCAGAAAGGATACCATGGGTTAGATAGTGAAGGAAATGATGATTTCTCTGGCACCATACAGCAGGTGGACAGCAAGAAGAAGCCTAAACGAGTACTTGGACCTGAGAAACCTTCTTTCATTGATGCTAGCCCGGATTATGAATCATGGGTTCCTCCTGAAGGTAAATCCCAACCTCAATCATTCTCATCATTATGCTGTCGAAAATTTTGGAAAGTTGTAAGCTGTCTGATTGCATGCGCTGTTTACGTATTCTCCTCCACAGGACAATCAGGTGACGGAAGGACGTCACTGAATGAGAGGTATGGCTACTGAGCCCTACAGCATTCAGGATGCCTCATCATCAAAAAAATTGAAACTGGGTGAGTCACGATGGCTGATTTTGCAGCCTTGTGTCGTGCGGCAACTGTGTGAGGGAGATGGATAGGCACATCTGGCTTTGTACATTAAAATCCAGGACAGAGTTATATCTTGGTTGAGAAATCTTAGTTGATGTGCCCGTGCGACTCCAAATCATGTAAGCTGCTATTTGTCTTGGCAAGCAGATCTGATTACAGGTAAGATCACAGAGATTCTGCCGAGATGCACATGTGCAGCTGCCTCGGGAGGTGTATGTTGGACCAGAGATTTCTTTCTGGGTTGGGAAGTCGAACTCTTGATAGTCTCATGATTCGGAGGGCTGGTTAATAGTAGACCTCCGGAATGTATGTTCTTGTGAAAGAACGCCCTGCAGTTGCGTTTATACTATATGTTTAACAGTTGCATAGGCTTATCTCTGTCCAACCTCGGTATCGAAGTCACAGCGTTTATACATGTATAACAGTCTAATATACTCGTAAAACTTACGATAGGTGCCACTTAATCGAGTTTTTTAAGTCGGATACATGGGTTACTATAAAAACTGGTTTCCTACTTATTCAATTCTATATGGATACCCTTTTTCCAGTAATTTCAATATCCATACTTGTGGGGAAAAGAACCCCAGCGGAACTTCTATTAGCATAATACTGTAGTTTTCTTTAAGTGATCATTCCACAGCCCGAATAACACCTGACTGCGTGTAACTTTAGAGAAACAATCAACCGAACATCAGTAGTAGCCTTACTTGCAGGAGGAAATCAATTATGATGTAACCAACAAAGCAGAGACAAGAACACTTAGCTTCAAGAAAGTAGGACATACATGGTCATTGCATCCCTTGTAGAGATTCGGCTTCATTCATTTTTGTTGTTACAGACAATTCTCAGAAAGACATCAGCTGACAGAATGTTCCAGATAATTCCCAGACAGCCATCAGCAGACAGGATATAGGAGGAGGAAGAGGCGATGGAGTGACTTTATTGTACCAGATAAATTACTTTTGCTTGCTTCCAATTTGTTTAGAATAAGTCCCCCCCTCCAAGATACAAAATTTCCCTGTTACGGTTAGCCCCAACCAACCCCCAACACCGCAACCCCAATCAATGAATCTGATAAAGAAACATAAATATAAGTACAAACTCCTCCTTGACTGTTTGCTGCACAGACCCCTCTAATCCTCAAACAGCTGTAGCAGGCGGCTTGAAACAGTCGATATTGCATAGCCCGACCGATCTCATCATACCTCCGAAACTGCAAGAATGATGTAAAATACATCTCACAAAGTCAGAAATTTCTTGCCGTTTTCAGACAAGACGAGAATGAAGAAGGAACACAAAAGGGGCATTTTCCAACATGTAACTCAAGAAAAAAGCTCTCAAACTTGTTTACCGGTCAATGCTCTTCCTTGCTTTCTCAGGAGGCTCAGGCTCATTGGTTGCTTTCCCAGGAGGCTCAGGCTCATTAGTTGCTTTCTCTGGGCAATCGACGCTCCTCCATGTTTTCTCTCTCTGATCAGTACTCACTCGTGACTTCTCCCTCCTGTCCGTGCTCAACCTCGGCCTTTCCCTTTGCTCAATACTAGGCCTGGGCCTCTCTCTCTGATCTGTGCTGGATCGGGATTTCTCTCTGAAGTCTGTGCTGCTTCGAGGATTATCAGGCAGATCCGAAATAGGATCCGACTTAATTCTCGAATGAGGTGATTTTTCAATCACAGTTACAAACTTCTTGAGATGTTTAATGTATTGGGGGTAAAGCTCCAAGTCGCAATGATTCCCTCCTTTGATCCACAGAGGTTCGTACTTCACCTTGCAGAGCTCCCACAGCTGCTTGCCATGGGACCAATGAACCACATCATCGGCCATTCCCTGAAAGCGAATACACTAATTCAGGAATGAAAAGTTCATGAATCAGAGATCTTTTAAAGGACATCACTTTTAGCGGGACTTTCCTTCCACGTGCAAGATTTTGTGGCTCATTGACCTAAAACTTCAGGGAAGGCAGTAAGGAACAGAAATTAAGAGCACAAGTGCAAGAATTACCATATCAAATCAATATTTACCAATCTAAGCGCATTGTACCATGATGAAAAATGGCACAAATCTCAAAGAACAAGAGGCACACTCACGTGTATTACAAGTACAGGACAGTCAACAAAGGGTATCTTGTCAATGTTCTGCATCACAAAGAGGATCAAGAGAAAATATTACCATGAAATCAAAAGTGTAAACCTTACAGCCGAGGAATATGTTTTTGATTTGAACAGCGGAGGAAGAAATGGACCTTGTAGATGTCGAACCAATATGTTCGTTTCACCGGGTACATGACTCTCAGTCCAGATAAGATTGGACTGTGGAGAATAACCGCCCTCAGGCTCGGCAATCGAGTGGCCAAGTCTAGAGTAGGTCCGCTCCCGACTGACTGACCATATAAGATGACATCTTCTTCATTCACTCCATACTTCTCTACAAGGCATCTATAAGCTGCTTCAATATCAGCATATGTGTTCTGTTCACTTGGCTGTCGTTGAGGAAAATATTAGAATCCAGAAATCTCCATTAATCAGCTACTATATTTTTTTACTAATGATCACAGTTCACCAAAATTTACCGTTTCATTGAGAACAACGAGCAACCCTTCCCAACATATTCAGATATTCTTATAAACGCAAAAGGTCGACATTCAACAGTCGCTGCAAATAGCAACAAGAAGCTGCAGTCGAGATTCAAAGACTAGAAAGAACCTAAAAGTTCAATGAAATCCTTACCTTGCCAGTAGATTGCCCGTACCCAGCGTAGTCATACCTGCCAAAAACTCAAACTTCAGACAAAGTTCAATCTTTTCACTAGTCTTATTTTCAAATTCCAGTGACGCGTCGTTATTTTAGATCACGGTGAAATTGGAGAAAACACAGACACAAGTCATCCAAACAAAGTTTGCTCTTCAATTCACCGTCCACTCAAATTAAGCTGAGCGAGCTGCAAATGAATTGCAGCACTACAGAAGTGAATAAATCTGAGCTCCATGCGATCTGACGTAGGCGACTTTCAAAATAAGAAGAAAACCTGTAGGACATAGTAGCGGAGTGACTAACCCACCCCATCAAGTTGACTCGGAGATGCACACTGAGTTCACCGAACAGCTCGTAGATCTGACCCAGATCGGCGGCATTCCCGTGCGAGTACAGAACCGTCAGAGCCGCCGAAGGATTCCTGATAAACACTGCTGCAATCTCGTTCCCTCTCTTAGTCGCCAGTTTCAGGACGTCCACGTTATCCTTCACAGCGACCCCCGACATCCTCAGCCGGCCAGTCACCTCATCCACCGCCAGCTCGTAGGACGGAGGGGAGGGCGGGAAGAAGGCGAACTTAGCCGCTATAGATGACGTCACCGCCCCCATCGGGCAGGAGTCTCGCGAGATTCGGTTACAATCTACGGATTTACCGCTGTCGGTCCCTGAGGAGAACGAATTCCTGATGCTGCAAGTACGATTGTGAACAGTTTTTAAGGAAAGGACAGATTTTGTTTTGGACCGATTTGACAGGACAATGGAAAGGAAGGTGGGGGGGCTTTCAAGATTCAAATTTGATGACACAGCACATGGGGGAGAGAGCAGCGGGGAGGATACCGAACAGGACAGGGAGCTAAAGCTAAAGCTGAAGCTGAAGGGTGGTGTTGGGCAGCGGGGGAAACGGGTGGGAAAGCAGAATGCTATTGCTGTGTACGGTTTGAGCCGAGCTAGAAAGTGGTGGCCTGTGAGTTCAACTCACTAGTTTGGTTTTTTCAGATGGAAACCAGACAGATGGGTGGAAAAGGGGGGAGGAAAGTGAGGGAGCAGAGAGAGAGCTTTCCGGCGTGGAAATGGAACGCGGCACGTGCTATCTGATTAGACTTCAATTAACTTGAAGCATCGGAGCAACAGTTTTACTCCGCTTAGAGAGTGGAGAAAACACTATTTTGGTAAGTAAATAACAATACAAAGATAGTGACACAGTCAACTGCTATGTTATGTAATATTTAAATTTTCACATTCACTCATAAATACATCATACGGATTTAATAATCAATATAAATACTACCTTGATCAATGTAATCCCCACCATTAGAAGCCTAGTACGGTCAAATAAGTCGACTCAATCTTAAGAGTCTTTTCTAGTAAAACTGCTCTAAATGAGACTAAAAAATGGGACCTCCACATCATTAAGAGAGTGGGTTTTACGTTACCGGACTGTATGAGAGAGAGTCAATTTTATTCCAATCTTATTGAATAAGATCTAATGTTTTAAAGATCTAATAGTTCTACCCCTTACGGAATTAACCCATCTCGAGCTCGAACTAATTAGGATGTACTAAATTTTTTTAAAAAAATACAAGGACGTGCATGCTAAAAAATAGAGGACATGGATTCATGTTCGACACGGTACTCAAAAGTGTCAAATCGACACCAACTTCTAGCAGGGCCTAAAACTTAGTCTCTGGCTAGTAAATTACGGTAGTGTTGAATCGAGATCCAAGTTTTGTTACTCCCATCATTCATTCTCTCCTTCTCTTACCCCCCACTCTCCTTCTCGGGGAAAGTCGATGCAGATGGGGCTGCCAATTGGGAGCTATGGAAGAAGCATTGCACATTTCTCTCCCTTTTTTTTTTGTTTTTTTCCTTTTTGGAATGATAATGAAAGCATGTCACATTCACCATTTTTAATTTCCTTTTATATAATAAATATTATTACTACCACTGAGGATGCTACCTTTTAACTTAATTTTTTCAGTTCCTATTATAATAATAATAATAATAATAATAATAAGTGAAAAGTCATTTTAACGACACTTGATAAGTAAATCTTGAAGATCATCAACTCGAAAAGCAACGACGAATCGACTCTTTTTCGTCCGCTCCTTCTCTCTTCCTAATCATCTTGAAGATCATCAACTCGGTGAGAATCTTTCAGCAACCATACTTGACTAATCCGTTGGTCGCCTCGCACGCCTGGCAATTTTGTCTGCGTACGTGAGGTCCGAACCTGAGACCTCCTCTTCCTTTCTTGGTTCTTTTTCATCTTATCATCTTCATTCATTCAGTGTTGTGGAATCTAATATTTTTGCTTTCTTCCTCTCTTCATTATCAATCATCTCATGCACTCAAATCCCCACTCGAATCATTGATCAAAGCTAATTATGTACCCAATCCAGACAGATAACTAGTTTGATGCATGTCGTGCTTTGCAAGACCTTTGGAAAGCAGTGAAGGTCTCGAAAAAAATCCTAATTTTCGATATTTTATATCCGAAGATTCTTTGGAGAGCAGTGGAGGTCTCGGAAAAATTCTATTTTTTATATCCAAATTTTATATGATTTGTATATGCTCATATTTAAATCATTTGTATTTATCTAACTTTTTCCTATTTTATCAAATATTTAAGCTAGTTTTGGGTACAATGTGTGTGTGTGTCTGAGAATTACCAATGCGTCAACGCGCATGCACGTTGCCAGTTTAGATGATCAACAATGCTCTATCACAGTAAGAAAAGGAATCCACTGGAAAATATATTAACATTATTATAAATTAATATCATCTATTATTCGGAACTCATTCCCTCATGATTTGATAAAATCGAGATCATAGATTCGAATCCTTTCTACTCACTTGTCAAAACTATCTATTAGAAATATACTCATTGAAATAGAGTCTCTTGATGAATACTGATTTCTTAAAGTACACTAGATTTTTGGTGGTATTATATTATCATGTCCAAAGCTAAATGTCAGTTGTTCAGCCATACGAAAGCTTGAAGGTGACATAACGAGACATGGTTAGATAACCTCTGCTGTTGCGTTAGTTTCATCCCGCAAAAGAAGAAAGAATAAAAATTGCCACGCCGGCTTAACCAATTCTTTTATGACACATGCAAAATTTTTGCCTGGAAATTTCGACATCTCTAAGTGTCGACGCGCGCATCAATGGGTGGAAATCTTCGTCTATGAAACTCTCAATTAATCAAACAAAGGAAAAAAAAAGAAAGGCAAAGAATGTGACAAGTTGGTGATAGCTTGGATGTATGAGAAAGGGACAAGGCATTGTGGCCACAGAGAATACCAAAAACCATACCCCCCGCCCCCGCCCCCGCCGGCGCCACTGTGATTTCTTTTATACGATTCGGCTTCTATGATACATTACCTACATAAGAAGTAACATGAGTCAATGATATATATTTTCTCAGTACAACACCCGACATTTTCAGATACGGTTGCGAACTGTTTCGGAGGAACCAAACTCTAACAGAAGAATCATATTGGGCAGAATTCATTATATTTTTAAATATCTCTATTATTGAAGGGAGAAGCAATTAGTTTTAGTCTTTTTTTTCTATTTTTAAAATTATCCTCCGCCCTAATTTAAGAGCTAATCTGACCTGCTGCCGTGTGTCTCACTGTGTGAAGTACCCGAGGCAAAGCTCCGATAATTCCAGGAGACTAAAAAAAAAATCATGTTATTATGGGCACCGATGCATAGTGTACATAATTTTCTCTGTTTAGGAATACCGCCGGATCATAGAAATGGCAAGATGACAGCTTATAGCTCATCTATTTTCTTGGAAAGATATCATTTTTAACAGAAAAGCCCAGAGAGAGAGAGAGGCACCGAAGTCGGCCCAAATTCAGAAAGAGATAAGTCCAGGGACCAAGCAGAGATGATGGCAGCAGGTCTGATCAGGTTGAAGCCAAGCATGGCCTGGAGCTGTTCATTCGAAAATGTAAGGTAAGGCCTCTTGACAGTTGAGGCAAGGTTGCTCTTGAATCGGGTTCATACGTTGAAGCTACTATATCTTAACAAGATAATCCATGAGGGTGGGGTTCATCTTCCTTTAGGCGCTTTACAATGGAAAAGCAGATAATATATATATATATATAGGTATCCGTCAATACAGCCAAATCCTGCTTACAGAAAAACAGTAGGGCTGAAAAATTTTCCTTTCAATGCCCTGTTGATACGAAGGTGAAGAAGAGAACCGTCTTTCTACTCATTCATGTGACGGATCATCCAAGGTGGCATGAGAGTATTGGTCGATCGAGCCTGAGATCTAGCCTCGTCATCCACCCCTGGCAGAAATGTATTGCTGCACCCCATAGGTCAGGGAAGCAAAAGGAATTAGTCGACAAGTCGGGACAACTAGTATACTAATCGGTGGCATCTGACTGACTGACTGACTGACTGAGAAAGAGGAGAGGTGCGAGCATGTACCCGATGGTTAGAGAAGGAAGTGGAAGGGTCGCAGATGATGGAGGCAACAGAAAGGCGGGATTGTTGCTTGGCGTTAGGGTTTGCGGCTCCCATGTTACTCGCTCGGAGATCACCTTCTCATTATCTTTGAGCTGGTAGACCATTGTAGAACGGATAAGAGATGTTATTCGTACGAAAATCAATTTCCACAGATCAGATACTGAAAGTGGTTTCAATTCTAGCTAGTAAGTCGAGGAAAGACTCAAAAGTTTTATCAGCGAACGATGATGCACTGTGAATTAACCCCCGGGGGTGTCCTCACCTTCTTGGATAGCATGTTGTTTTGCTCCTGCAGAGACTTCTCCTGTTGCACAACACGTTGTCATGTAGCAATGATCGGAAATGTAACTGTGTACTGTGACAGAGCTATGCTCGGACCAGCTTGGTTAGAAGTTGATTTAAACTATTTGTGGTATTATTTACCTTCTTCTGGAGCTCGTGGATGGACTCATGCATCAGCTGATTCTGCATGAATTAGATCGATATGTAATGGCCCGATCTATTGATAACGATAAATTCATATATAGTACTGACAAACACAAATTTTTTTCCAGCTGACTATCCGAAGAGACTGCAACCAATATAAAACATATAGGACTGCAGAAGAAGAGATCCAGAGTGCATAATTAGGTCACCTTCCGAGTCCGAATTCGTTTGAGAGCGGTGTCAAGCTGCTGCTCCAAGTACTGAAGCTCTCTCAGGTTTAAGGGATCCAAATCTTGTCCACTCAAGTTCCTAGATCAATCAAAACCCCCCACAGAAACTAGCATATCCATCAATAAGCCTAATTAAGAACATGTCTATATATATATATATATATATATATATTCAGTTCATGTTATTTACCCTCAAGAAAATGCCAAATTTTTTATTATGTATATATATGCACATTTTTATATATATATATATTTTTTTTTGGTAGAAATTTTTATTATATATTTGAACTATGAGAAGCGATTGAATATCCACGATGCATGCATGTTTATAGTTCATACCTTATGTTCCTCTGCAAGACGTCAATTCTAGACATGAGCTTAGGGTACTCATATGACCAGTTTCCCTACAAAAATTTTGGCAGGCAAACATTTGTTAATCATCCTAACAATTCATGATCCAAACTGAGCTTGGCCTGCATCGACATGAAGGTCGAGAAGACCGCTATAGCGTTTCATTCAGAAAAATAGTAGTTATATCAGGGTACTACTACTTTGACACTGTAGCAATTAAGTTGTCATTGATATTTAAAATTGAAATGTCAATATATCAATGATCTCCAAACTTCAAATGTACACACACACATAAAATCATCGCATCAGCATCAACTGTCATGGTCCCTTTGTATAAGCCATGATCTAAATAAAAAGTAAGTCAACTACACACACAAACTCCACACTTGAGCCAGCTGACCCTTGCCTTTAGCACTAGCAATTTGATTTGGGACATGCATTACCAACATGGAGATCAACGTAATGTACCTGAGATTCAGACGTATCAGCACCAACTAGCTGTCTTTCTGCGTATGTATATCTCTCGTACCGCTCCAATATTCTCTCCATGCTATATTCAACAATAACAATAACCAACAAAAGGGTTAATCAAAGAGCACTCTCAGTAAAAGTTAAAAACAGCCATCAAACGGTTTCCCTCTCATGCGATTAGAGTAAATTACTCGGGGTAATGTTGTTATATATCAGTATTTGTGCTTCAAATGTAATTCTTATCAGTATTTGAACAAATCCATGTGTTCGCTGAAGATAGAAAAACAACATGAGTCTTATTTATTTATCCATTTTTGTATCACATGTCAGCTTAAAATAACGGCAAATAATGGAAAAAAATCGATGTTGTAATGGCGGCTACATATAGAACTTGATTTGTTAATTTAAAACATTTAAGATTGACTTATAAGAATTGATAAATATATAAGATTCTTGGTACTTTTCTCTCGTTCTCAAACAAAATATAGAGAATTTATCACACAGGGTCAGCTTGGCTTGTACTAGATCATGTTTCTGGTTTTGAAATAAAATTAGAAAATTACCATGTAAAATCTCAATTTCACACTTAAATTACATCATTTAATTATAAACTATGTCATAATATAATATTGCATTGAGTACAAACTTTTCCATCATTCATTCAAAACATATTGAATGTTCCACATTGGAAAGTTCCCGATAGTGCATTCCTAATTATATAAATCAAGAATTGCACTAATAATAAGCCAAGTAAAAATGAAATGGTATGATTGCACAGACAACAAGATAGATATATAAACACGGGAATCTTAATATGCAAAATCTTGTTTATATTTTTTAAAACTTGCGTACTCACATTCTATCAGAATCATGAACCGCACCAGTTTACCTTTCTTGAAATAGTTATGCATGTGGGATATGTGTATGCACATGCATATATGTATATGGTGCATATATCCGTATACAATCTCTCTCCATTTTATACTGCGGAAAACAATTAATTGTTCCTGCGATCATGAAGCAATTTGATGGGTATTTAAATTTTAAGGCTACGTGCTCTCCCTTATTGTAACAAGTATGTTTTTGAAATTCAAACGTGTGTTCTCATCCTTATAGTTGCTTATTATTCAAAAAACCTTTTGCTTTTGATTTTTTAATTTTTCCCTTCATCTCATACGTGTCTACATGCATACACATACAATTTGAATAAAATTACATGTATATGAAAAACCAAAAAAAAAAAAAACATGTATATGTACATTTCAATACAATTACATTTATATGTGCGAACATTTTCAAACCAAAAGGCTTATAATGCCACAATTGTAGGAAATGTAGTGCATACACCTAGATATCATGAGAAATTGTTACACAAGTCAAGCCTATTACATAATTCATTAATAAAAAGTGTTACATTATATCTTTCTATTCATTAATAATATATATTCACATTTTCAAAATAGCATTATATCTTTCTATTCATTAATAATATATATTCACATTTTTAAAATAATGTAATACTTTTTTACTAATGTATCATATAATTATTTATTGAGTTTATCGTATCATTCGTAAATTCATTTTAATTAAGAATTTCTTGGATGTTTGACATCCTTATCTTTCCCTTGAATTTGGATATCATACATCTGACTAGGAGAGAAGTGTGCTTATATGCTACTAGGGATTCAAAGGAAGTTCTGATGTCCACATTAACATGTCTGCATTCGCAAGCTGAAAGGCTATTCAGACTTTCATTTCTCTTGCTTTCGCAAAAAGGATTAAGGGGGAATTAACTCCAATACAATTCCTTGATGAGCCGTGTGACCAATTAAGTTTCTTACAGATTCCTTCTTAATTTGGATAAATAGGAGCAAATTATTCTTCTTTTTAAGTAAAATCTTGAATGACAGTGAACATAGAGCATCTAAAATAATATGTAAGAAGACAAAGAATTAAAAAGAGAATGATGAATTAACTCTGATACCTTCAGGAAGACAAGGATAAAGAAAAAACCAACACAATCACGATAGTCCATCAAAATAAATTAAGAATACTCTGTGAACCTTACAAACGGTTAATAATGTTCCACAATTGTTATGAAAATCCACATGATCTTAAGATCGTTCATCTATTGAAATCAAATTGCAATGTAGAATTTTGAGTCATATAACAAACTCAGACCACCATTTTTCTCAGAATTTGTGCTCTCTTTGCAGCACTTTCAGGGACTGTATGACTGACGAGGCCTAAGCTAGCTCACACACACATATGTATGCAAGACATCGGGCAGAGGACATGATACTAGGTTACAAACCCCATATAAGTTACACAGTGCTCTAGGTCTTCTTTAATTCGACAGACTAGACCCTAAAAAACCTAGATTTTAATTTGAACAGATTTCACTTCAACATCTTCTTCTTTTCCTCCAAGCATAGCTCTTCTAAGCGTGCTATAGAATTATAATTATAAAGGGTGTAAATCTTATATCTTTTATATATATATATATATTCATATATACATATAGATAAATAGTGTGTCTGTGTGTGAAGAATGCACTGTTAAATTCTGGAACTGTACTTGGAAGTACTCAAATCACAAAGTACGAATTCATCACTGATCCATCTGCCTCCTGAAACGATCGGAGACTGGAAAAAGAACATTTCCTCTTGCCATGGCGATGAAAGGAAAGATTGATGGGCATTTTCATTAGGTTTCTGCACTTAATTCCGCAGGGAAACACAGTACATAATAAAGATCCACAAGCACTACATATATTTGTGAATTCGTTCATGTGTTTGTTCAACTTATTTAGGTTTTCTCCATACGGTCGGATCCATTTAGCTGGGTTTAGATCCATCACTTGATAGTGTGAACAGTCATTTGCTTGTTAGCTTTAAGTGTTAAAACAAATAGTACTATAGAGAATATGGTGTTAATAATAGAGAAGTCGATATCTAAATACATGGACATGCAAAATTTGCTGGGAAATATTATGCCAGACATTTTCACTGCAGACAATGAGCAAGATAGGCTCAAGAATCGCAAAAGGAAAAAAACTCCGATAAACATCTTCCATAATTTCTCGAACACAGAAAATGCAGGATTCAAGAGCTCTTGGGCAATACAGAATCAAAGTATATGTGTTATGATGCACAGGATATTATATGGGAGAGTCTGATTGTTACCATGAATCGGTGGAGTACTCGAAGAGCTTGCCTTTGGTAGAGAAAACGATCAAGGCCACCTCGGCATCGCACAGGACGGAGATCTCATGGGCCTTTTTGAGGAGCCCTGTCCTCCGCTTCGAGAATGTCACTTGCCGGCTGATCTTGTTCTCGATCCGCTTCAGCTGAACTCTTCCCCTCCCCATAATTGTGGAATGTACTTCTCAAAGCCCTCAGGCAAGCTACTTGATTATCTTTCCGCTCCTTCTTGCTGAAGTATTCAGGAGGAAAACCCAAGAAACCCTAGATACAGCTGGTTCTGGTTGCGCCCATTAATATGTATCTTAAGAAGAAGAACGAGAAGGAGGAGGACAAGGGAGAAAGTGGAGCTTGAAGAATGCTAAGTGGTAAAAAGGGCATCGTTTCTATTTATGTGTTGGTTTTAGAGCTCAAATGGGGAAGCAGAACATAGTTTGCGTGGAAATGGAAAATGGGATATGGATTATTTGTGGAGGATAATGGGGAGAAAAAGGGAAAGGCAGGGAAAAAATTGGGAGAACAATGGAAAAGGAAAACAGGTAAACCGGGGGGTCAAGGAAGCCAGGATGGTCTCAGGGAATGAAAGAGATTTGCTGTCGAGTTGTGATTGGTGGGAGGGACTGCGTAGTGGTTATGTCTCATTTTGGGCCACTTACTTGCAGACAGTCCGTACGATGTGACCGCTTCACTTCAGAAACCCAGCGGGCCCGACCCACCCCTTGACGGCTTCTTCCCCATCTCTCCTTCTCGATCCATTTATTGTTCAGTCATCGCATCAACATCAGCCAAAAAAAAGAACGGAAAGAAAATTACACCCCCGCCATTATGTTAGAAATTAATCTCATCTTTTAGATCTGCAATGGCTTATTCCTTAACCTTACACATAATATATATACACATATGTGTGTGTATATATTTAACTTGTTCATTCCCTACATGATAATTAAATAACTTTTATACTTATCCAGTTGTCTCACTATTAAAAAAAATCGCACGATTTCAACCCGATTTGATTGAAATGATGATTTGCCACTGTCTTCCTCGGGTCACCTTATTACTCGCAGAAATCATATTGAAATGGCTATGGAAGTGGAACCATACAAAAGAAATTTTTGCTTTTTTATGGTGCAGAAATGATATTGCTATTCTCAGATGATGTT
Organism: Lagerstroemia speciosa; assembly: GCA_037672795.1. Classification (NCBI taxonomy): domain Eukaryota; kingdom Viridiplantae; phylum Streptophyta; class Magnoliopsida; order Myrtales; family Lythraceae; genus Lagerstroemia; species Lagerstroemia speciosa. Next base: position 243,386 of record CM075296.1, read on the forward strand.
CCATAATTATAAATTTTATATTCAGGATTAAGCGAATTAGAGTTTTAATTTTATTTGTCAAATATTTCGGACTTTTCTGCGATGGTAAGTGGGTCAAAGCCCTTATATTGATAAGAACAGTTGCAAAGTACGAAGACGAGGTAAGATAACTCCTAACGATATTGCCAAACAATAGAGGTTCAAGTCCACGATGGCATGAGCTTAGCCTGTGCGTGTTTAGGTGGGAAGTGAACACTCAATTTGTTGGCCAGTCTATGTAAGTATTCCCTTTCCCGTACATGTGTTGTACCAGTACCGTCTAATCTCATAGCAAAAGTCTTTGAATACCTGCGGTAAGTGGACCGACCGTTTTGCATGATGTCTCGAGTCAAGCTTAAACAAGTTAAAGGAAGCGGTTGATAATCTCCGAAACCACCTCCAATAAGCTTACAGTATCCGAGATCCTGTGCAAGTTCGAGACCCGAATTTGTTGCCCAAAACTCTGCCGTGACATCCGATGAAATTCCAACATTTATGACTGCTTTCCTTGCCAACTTGCATCTTCATCATCATGAGCTATAGCTCAATTAAGAAGTCATTTCTAGTATGAATTTATGACTGCTTTCCTTTTCCTTTTCCTTTTCGTTTTTTATTTTCCTTTTGGGTTTCCCAACATGGTAGCATGCCATGTTAAGCCCGACACCTTTTTTTTTTTTTGGTTAAATTATAAATGTGTGTAATCCTCCAGAATAATTAGTCTCTTATGCATAAAATTACAAAATATAATCCTTGTACAGCGGTTTTCATCCCTCCCTGACCTACCTCGTGTGCTTGTGCATCACAAGATACTTAATATTCTTATTAACTGTGCTGGCAATTTCCCAAGGAGGATCAGGTCATTAGAATTAATTAATATAGCTAGCTCTAGCTAATTCATATATACTTCGGTACACGTGACCTTATTAGACACACAATTTCACAGCATCAGGGCACATTAATGTCGATTAATCAAGTTAGTTAGGAAGAGGCATTCGAGATTAAAATGGCATTAATTATGATGTGCTAGCTCTTTTCTTTTTGGCGTAAGAGATGCGTTGTCGGAGATCCCTACCACCAAGCTGGCAAAGCTCACAAACTTTCTCTCAAATGGTGTGGCATGGCGTGGCGTGGTTGATTGATTTATACATGACAAACCTTAATCAGTCATGTCATCTTTCCTTCTTTTCTGCTACGAGCTGACATTTTGTTTTCTGGCAGAGGAGGAGCTGATATTAGCTCCTACCACAGAATTTGTGCTGTAATCAACCGTTCACTCAATAATATAAAATTAACATTGATTAAAATTATATCCAATGTCTCATCTCATCTCATCTCATCTCATCTCATCACCCAACCCAACCCACGCTGAATTTCCAAAATTATAATACCATTTTCTATTTAATACAATTTTCATCGATTAAATACGTGAGCATCATTTAAATTCTAAAATGCTGCATCAATTCCACATGCCATTCATTGTATTGTTATAAGTCGCAAATGCTTGAAATATTTTCATTTACATCACTGACAAAAAGACAGCTTATAAGATGGAGTCTTTTTCATGTCGAGCGGTCACTTTTTTTTTTTTTTAATCTTTCAGCACCCCATTGTAAGTTGAAAAATGCACAACTTGTAATACAGTTCGATCAGCAAGATCATTCTTCGATTTAAACAACCGTATTCTCATTCAAAACTTCATTCCCTAATTTTTTTAGGAAGGCTTCAAGCTCTACGTTCTCTGCTATCAATTGGAAATTAGTCAGAGCGGCTCATCCTGGGTAGGTTTTGCTGCTCTTAGTCAGGCCCAGGAGATCAGCATCACAAAATTTGGACTATTTTTTCTCAAAAATAACTAAGTCTGTCCATGTATTTTAGCTATGAGTTTATTTAAGATAATCACGTATTATCCTTATCAAAACTTTGGTATGAGATTGAACTATTTCTTTCGATTATTTTCATTTTTTTTTCATCCTACGGAATATATAGAAATAAACAAAAGGAAAAACATAATCGTTGGAACGATATTTGAGCTATCAAATCAATTCACCGTGAACAATTAAAGTAGTCATTTCCGAATCCCTTCCTAAACCAAACATTGAGTTTCTACACACTATTTCATGTGGTCCTTTATGTTAAAAAAAAAGAGAGAGAGAGAGATTAATATTAAAATTAACCATGAGGATTAATTGATGGACTGAGAAATCAGCAGTCGATCAACTCCAAATTGAAATGAATACTAATCTTTATTTATGTGTGTATGAATGTGCGTATGATCGTATGATATATGATGCTATGCACATGTTCCTGTGGTCCATCTTCTTAGAATAACGAGACATTTTATTAATTTAAAATTTCTGTCATTGGAGAATGTGATCATTTTGCTGAATCAATTCTCTAATTTATTTATTTACGGATAAGATTAATTTCAAGAGGCTTTCATGGCAGTGGTCCCTTTCGTTTAGTACGTATCAAATATTTAACAAATATTTCCTTAGAAAAAAACAGGCGTATTATTTCATGAGTGTCTGTCTATACATGCAATTTTTTTTTTTTTTTACAATTTTGTACTCCCAAAAATATAAAAATGCCGGGGACCATGGTACCTTAACTGACCATGAGGAATTAAAATAATTCAAATGTACTACCAAAGAAGCCTCGTAAGTATCCTTACCCTAAGTGGTTGATCGGGGACCATCTTCACGAATCATGAAAATACGATAGAAAAGGGAGAAAAGGCGCAAATTGTGAGGCAGATAAAGTTGCAATTAGTACTTTTAACGCATTCTCTTTTCTCGTTAGATGAGCGCTCGGCGAGACTGTCACAGTGTTGGATAGGCATACTTCTCGGAACACGTACAGAGTTCGAGCCCGGGCCCCTCACATCCTTAACCCTACATCTGAAGATTGGGGGATTTTTCAGCGATTGTTGTTTTCAAAAGGGGGACATCTCCGATGGGTTAAAGCCATCCCTCCCAAAATAAGGTAAATACTAACATGGATTGAATCGAAAATTAGAATCCCAAGCAAAATCGGTCGTTTTCTTCCTCCTCCTGTGGCATTTTCTGCAATGTTACCTTTTGTGGATTTCGTTGTTGCCTTGTAGTTTTGAGTCGACGGACCGGCCACATGAGCCAAGTTGGAATTCTTCAAGATTTGGTTTTCTGTCCTTTTCTTTCCATTTTGCATCTTAAAGATTATAATATATTAAATTACAAAAATTAATTAACAGTTAAATAACAAAATTGAAAAGTTATAAATTAAATAAAAAACGATAGTGAAGTTTGAAAAATGAAATAATTAACCAATAAAAAATGGAAAAAAATAATTTTCGACTCATTATATAAGACAGTTTCCCTACAAATTAATTCTATTTCTGTATAAGTAAATACAATTTTTTTATTTTACAATTATCAACTCTCAGAAAATTTTTCTACAAAATTGAAATAATTCTCGAGAAGCAAAGATGCTTTAATTTGGATTCTTTGCGCCGTATCTGGTTTCCCTTTTTTTTTCCCCCTGCTTGATATGTTTTTAAGCTTAAAGTTAATTTGAGGATAAAATGCGTGTTAGTGTGGATGATGCATTCACAGTAAAAAAAAATAAAAAAATAATTAAAAAAAACAAATCTTTAAAATCACATATCTTCCTACAGAAATGAGGATTAATTGGTGGAAAAAGCCCGAGAATCGTTAAAAGCACCATGACTTTTGTAAGAATCATTTTTTAAAAAATTGACCGCCATATTCCGACCAAAATAATTAATGAGAATATAATGTCCTCTTGGTATATAATTGTCCGCCTAAATAAAAAAAATTTAATATCATCGGCATATTCTCTACGAAAGCCTCCATGTTTTTTTTTTTTTGCCCTCTGTAATCGAATATCGCAGATTGCTTAGAATCAATAGATATTTCAGTATCTCAATTAAGTATTAGTTACGAGAGTGGAATGGAACTTGTATCACACGGCACGTCTTTAAACAGTTGGGTTAGAGGTAATGCATGCGTACGATTACGCAAACGTATAGTCTTCGTAATTTACCGTTAAAGATTAAAACGATCATAATTTCAGCATCAAACATGTGTGATGGGACGTTATGAGCGATTCGATTCGACATGATATTATTAACTAAAATATATGATATATTGTAAACTTCGAATGCTGCTGCTTCCATTTAAGAACCAAAAAAGGGGGGAGGGGGGAGGGGGGAGGACTAGTACGAGTCGTTGTGAATCACCCTTTTAAAGGGAGATTCCTAAACAAGTGGACGGAGGCTAACAATAAAGAAAGGTAGCTGGCTGGGGAAAGGGCAGTTCAATTCAATGGAAAATTAGAAAATTCAAATATACTTAAAAAAAAAGAGAGTAAAGTTTAAAGTAAATGAGGATTTAAATAGAAAAAAATAAAAATAAAAACTGTCCCCTGATTGTAAAATTCTATTGATTAAAATACCTTTTTATATTGGGAAGCTGGAAATTGTTGGTAACACGACACCTACGTATTTTTATCTTAAGGTAAAAAAGGAAAGGATGTCTAAAATTTACTGCCATGTCAAGGGATACTTTTAAACTAACATTGCCAATAAAAGTAACCTACACATAATAGAGATACACACACACACACACAGGCATACATCCGATTCAATTACTCTTACGTATACATTAATATATATATATATATATATATATAATGATGGTATTGGTGGATATATATATATATATACACACACACACACATGCACTGTCATTTCTCCCCCAAGTAATCTCCCCTTAATTAATCTCTTTCTTTACTATTACTCCGGATTGTCTTTCTCATCTCTTCTACAGTTGTGGCAAATCGAACAGAGGAGAGGAGATCAAGGTCGAAGTTACATAATCATGATGGTTGCCAATACCTCTTCTTATTTATTTAGCTACAATTATATTCAGTCCACCATACATTCTTGATATGATTTGATAAGCGGATGAAACCCTCAATCGGTTCATTCGTATATGTGTATGCATACGTGAAGGAAATGCAGAGCAAATAACTTTCTTTTTCTATTATGCTTAAAATAATAGAAATAATAGAAAGAATAGGAGATTAGATGGGTATGGAGAATCATGATGACAAAACCCATTAACATTCTCATGTCAAAAGCTGTTCCACTACAGTAAACACTACTCTTCTTCAACCAAACATTTTTATTTTATTACAAATACTCTACGTGCGTGTAGAAAATTAGAAGCACTTGACTTGATTTGGTGGGTTTGTTTTCTTCCTATGGTAGTGTCGTTATATGATGGGTTTGACTTGAGAGGTTGAGTTGAAACAACTCTATAAAATATAGCAAGTGGTTGAGAACTAGAGACATATACAAGAAGACGGACAGATGCATTGCTCTCTCAGCTACTGGCTGCCTGCTACATCATGACTGATTTGTCACCATCGATCACCATGCATGTATTGATACATAATTAGTATACATAGATAATTATATGTAATTGAATACCTTACCGTTAACGAAAAGTTTGTCTTACCATTTTAAGTTAAGAAACGGATGTTTCAAAAAATCCTAACACAAAATCCATGAAGAAAGAGGGGGAATAATTAGAAGGGATCAAGTGTGAGAGGTCGAGATTGTCATCGAAAATCTTTTGAGACATTGCTAATTTGATTTTTTTTTTTCTTTGTACTTGGGACATGTAAATCTCAATAATATGATATCTCGATATCAAATAGAACAGTGGAAGTGTACGGCACCGAAAAAGTTACGCGAAATCGAAACTTTTGAGTGCACTTCTTGTGAAAGAGAAGGTTGTTCCTGGCAATAGGTGACCAAGAGACAACACATGCAATTCATGGTGAATTAATAATTAGACTCAAAAATCTAGCAGAGGATAGAGACACCCATGAAATTGCTTTCTCGAAGCCCGACAAGGCACGGGTAAATGATAACCCAGACGAGTCCAAAACCAGAGAAACGTAGCATAGCACAGAGTGAAGTATGTGGAGGGAATTCATTGAAAGCAGTCGCTGTGGCCTATTAGCTCAGTTGGTTAGAGCGTCGTGCTAATAACGCGAAGGTCGCAGGTTCGAGACCTGCATGGGCCACATGGGACCCCTTTTTGTTTGACAATTTTTTGGACCTGGGCTGGGCCTGGGCCTCCTTTACTTTTTTTGTTAAATTAGTTGGAGGTGGTGGGCCTGCAGCAATATAATGGAAATTTTACAAGTGAATCCATTTTATCCAGTAATGGGCCTCGGCCTTAGGCAATGCCTAGTTGCTTATATGCAACACTAAGATAGCTTTATGGATGCTAATTATTATTAACTAAATGCAAATAAAAATTTGTGTGGCTCAGCAGAAATTCTAGACGGGCCGGCCCCACCAAATGTACGGTGGTGACCGTTCTCATGGACTGTAGTGGACGGTCTTATTCCTGAGAGCTGGTTAGCTAAATGATCTACCTCTGACGATAATGGATTTGATTTGATCAGCATTTGGACTATTAGTTTCCTCGCACTTTTTCTTTTAATTGCCCATCGATTGACTAGTCGATATACTTTGTTTGTAACTTCTGGAGAGGTTACGATGGAGACGGATCAAGTCGAACAGATCTTTCCATGGTAGGAGAGAATTGAACAAGGAAGGATCGCATCAAAACCCCAAGGGAAAACGTGCCCCAAACTTTCTATCCCAAATTTAGTACAGTATTAAATTTTTTTATGCTTCTGTCTCTTTTCTTTTTGATTGGCACTTCAATATTCTTTGAAATTTCATATATCTACAAAATGTAACAAGTTAGAAGAAAAACGAAAGAGTGTTGATCGAAAAACCTTACCAACTCAAAAATAATAGCATCAACCTCACTCTAACTCGACCTTCGATCAGCCCTAATAGGAAACAGTATCGAAGGGATTGAAAATAAGGGTGAAAATGAAATGAACGATGCTGACTAATAAAATGATTTGTCTCTTGCACTTGGAATCCTAAGGATGCTTCCAATACCCTAGCTACCATCTAAATAAATAACCCAACTCTTCGATCCCTCTCGTCTCTTCGTCCTCCATATTTATTCCCTTACAAATTTACAGAATTCCATCAAAAGCCGAATTAAAGATAACGCACTCCACATCCACTCTAAATGCCTAAGAATATTGTCTACATGAACACTTCACCATCGCCATCTTCTTCAATCTCGATGCCAGATATAACCTTGAGCCTGAAGACCGCACCATCCACTGCTCGGGACCCCTTTCAGCCTGAAGAACGTGGAGTTCGTCTCATCCAGCTACTCCTGTCATGTGCGAAGCACACGTCCTCTGGGAACCTTCACAAAGCCGATGCGTACCTCCACCAGATCTCGGAGGTCGCTTCAGTGTCTGGCGACTCCTTGCAACGTCTCTCAGCTCGATTCGCATCTAGCCTGGCAGTTCGGCTGGTCAAGCGCTGGCCTGGCATCTACAAAGCCTTGAATATCACTAAATTGCACAATAAGGAGATGGATATGGAACAGCCATTGCTCACATGTCACCTCCCCTTTCTGGGCTTTGTCTCCTCGATCATCTCCCAAACACTGGTCAGGAGCATGCGGACGGAGCGAGCGGTGCACGTAGTGGACTTGGGATCCGGTGACCTGAAACTCTGGTCTTCTCTCCTCAGAGGCTTTGCCCAAGTCCCGGATGGACCGCCACACTTGAAGGTAACTTGTGTTTGCACTAAGAAATCCGTCTTGAGGCACTTGCAACATGGGCTGATCAAAGAGGCCGAGAGCTTGGACCTGCCCTTTCAATTCAACCCTGTAAATGTTCACTTAAGAGACCTAACCCTAGAGATGCTTGATTTAAGATCGGGTGAAAACTTAGCGATAGTATCAATGTTGGGTCTTCATGCATTATTAGCAGAAGATGATAGAGTTGATGCCCACTTTGGCGCCAACAAGAGTAGTAGCAGTGCCAAGGACTGCAAGCAGATGGGCGATTTTCTAGGAATGGTTCGGTCGATCTCCCCGAAACTATTTTTCCTGGTCGAGCAGGAGGCCGATCACAACAAGAACCGACTCATGGATCGTTTTGTTGAGGGTTTGCACTATTATAGTGCAGTCTTCGACTCCATCGACAGATGTTATGGATCTTTCTCAAGTGATCAGGGGCGCCTGGCACTAGAGGAGATGCTTGGGAGGCAGATCGAGAACATAGTAGCATGTGAGGGGCTCGAGAGGGAGGAAAGGCACCAGAGGCACGGGAGCTGGATGGTGCAGTTCGGCAGAGCTGGGTTCAAGCCAGTCCGTCTGTGGCTAGACCCCAGCAGTGACCACAAGGAAACGTTCGACACTCACGTCCCGAATGGGTACAAGGTTGTAACCGAGAGGACTTGCACCATGATATGTTGGCATGGGCGACCACTCTATGCAGTTTCTGCTTGGACTTGTTAATTATTTAGCTAGCTGGCTCGTCGCCTCTTAAATTAAATATTTCTAATCTGCCATCTCATCATTGAATTTATCTGTAATTACAATTATATTGAGACAAGTTTTTTTTTGGATAAATATAATCACAGCTGCTAGACAGGCTGAATATTCGAGATTAATATATGAAAACGTCAGCAATCCTTTCTTGTTGTTTAATGATACGGGATCAACCGACATAATTTGTCGGGAGATCCTTAATGGATCATTTATGAGTTCGACAACTTTCAATTAACACGTACGTTTTGCCATAAAAAAGCTGAGTTGACAGGCTAGGACAGACTAGACAATGGAAATATATACTAATCACTATAACAAAAGGGAGATCCAAGCATATGGAGTGAAGTCTCTGAAGCAGTAATTGTTCTCTGATCCATTATATTGAAACAAGCGAGTGCATGATCTTGAAGTAGCCACGCTGTCCGATCACATCACATTAATTCCATATTATTATTCTCCGACAATACAGGTACCAAAACATCGGCATGGCTCAAAATTCAGAAATAAACTAAGCTTACATATTCAGAAATCTAAAAGACCTTCGGTGTCACTCAACACCTCCAGCTAGTAAACCCAGAAAATTATGAAATCCTCTTCTTATCATTGAATCGAATTAATTAGGAAGCAAAGCTGCAGGGGCTGGGATATTATAGCTGGAACCGGAGGAAAGTGGGTAGGGGCTAAGGTTCCCCGATTTATTTTTTGGTGCCATTGGAGAGCTTAGAGGAGGGTTGAGCTCATCCCAGGCCTCGATCCAAGTGACCATGGCATTGGCAAGCTTGTCGAAGTAGGGATCGACCTTGCTGAGCTTTTCCTTGACCTGCTTGGAAAGCTCAACGTAGCAATTCTGGACGGTGGTGCAATCCCCAGGGAGGGAGACCGACTGGAAGGACGGGATGATCTCTTCCTGCCAGAAGATGGGCTTGTACTCCTTCCTCAGGTTTGCAGATGGGGTTGCTTGCCTTGCTGTGCCATATGTAGGGCAGCCCCGTCTTCACCCCGAGTCCCAAATGATTGCATATCACCAACACGATTCCATTGCATCTCTCAGGAAGGATCGTGGTTTCATATATATGTAGAAGGTACATTAATTGAGTTTGATTTCATATGACAGGGTCACTCAATTGCTGGGCGAAGGAACTAATTCCCATGTATAATGTTAGTATTGTAAACAGTGTAATAAAATAGATGAAAATAAAAGTAGTGGTTGACAGAAACGAGAGGAGAGGTAAACACCTCGGTGCACCAGCCGGCCCACATATTGTCGTGTCGACCGATGGACTGTCCGTCACCCGTGAGGCCAAAGTACACTGCCGGATCGATGAGCTCACGGTCAAATGCCAGGTTCATGCCGCACTCAGGAAAAGGGTGCCCTCGGGTATCGTCAAGACAGCATCAACATACCTGTTATAAGAGGGAAAGCCGAAAGTTTCATTCGCTGTCCTTTTCCCCTCTAGCTAGCAATATTGAGAGAGGGAACAATTACAAACAAAAGAAGTTGATCTTTGCCTCTGATTCCGCTCGAGCCGTCCCGGAGGCTGAAGGGGTATCCTCCACGAACGAAGCCTGCCCCATCAGCGAATGGGTCGTAGAGTGTATTGAAGAAGAATGGAGTGGATGGGATGAGGAGGTTCTTGATGTGCTGCTCGAGCGCATTGATGGCCTTGCCAATGGATCTTTCCCGAACTATAATTAAATCGATTCCAATTGATGAAAAATGAGTGGAGATTTCAATGATCATCCCATGTTATAAATGACCGATCATTGTGGAAGTATGATTGGCAATATATTCTCAGCCAATATCATCTCTCATAATACATATATATATATGTATTCAAGGCACGTGAAGAATGGTCTATCCAAGATGTAATTTACAGTGTGACTTATTATTATTGAGAGTTATTACAATATACGTTTCGAAATCTGCTGAGCATGGAACATTCCCTTACATACCAAATTGACAGATCCGGATGTCCGAAAAAGGAGTTGATAGGTGATTGGAGATGATGGGCAAATGTCAATGTCCTGCTCCTATTTATTCAGATCATTGTATTGTATAGAAAAAGAAAAAGGAAGATGGGTGGGGAGCTCGAAGGAAAGGACTCACGAGATCCTGGGTTCGATCTTATCCATCTAAGTTCCCGTATCCCTTGTATCACATATTTCTTCTATTTGTCTAGGCCTATGTGTCCGTATACCGGAAAAAAAAAATTGATATCATGTCTGTTGAATATGAATTTGGTAAATTGACTGACTAACTACTGAGAGTTATGGTTTTATTTGTGTCCAGGATCAAAATTTCACAATGAGTAAAAAATCATTTGGTGAAAATTATGGGAAAAGAATTGATTATATTATTATAGTTAGCATACGTTTATGACAAAATTGACAATGCTTGGATCTTAGTTTTCCTTTCCCACTCTCTACAAACGAGAAATTCTTAGGTGATTCTAATACCAATTAAAATATGATAAACGATTAAATTAGTGTTAACCACCTGAGCACTTATTATAATTAACAATAATCAAAATAATTTGATTGATTTTTTTCTCACCACATCATTGTGAAGTTGGAAAATCTAAGATTTTTTCAACTAAAACTGCGTTTTGACATGTGGATGCAAAAGAGAAGAAACGAAGTATGAAGCACCATTTCTCATTATCTTCGTATCTAAGATATATAATTACCAACACAATTAATTCAATTCAGTACATAAATGTGGCTTGCAAATGTGTTAAAGTTGAAGAGAAAGTCCACTGTGGGGACTCGGACGATCTTGGTTTGGGCCATTCCTTTAATGCTATAATATCACAGAGAGGAAAACAATTATTTCTCTAGCATAATGGGAAATTTTTCCACCACTTATATAGTATCACCGGTTCAGGTCTTATAAATTGAGAAAATTTATTATTTGATAGATTTATCCTAAATTGAATCATATTTAAGTTAATTGTAACTCATTGGATATTTGGATGTCGGGTGGATACGGAAAAGAAATGAATGTCCAGCTCAAAGGGTGACATTTGATTCAATAGAGAATTCCTCTAAAGCCTACCCAAAAAATTAATATATGTACAAAAAGAACTATGATTCCTCCCTCCTCCTTTGATATATTCATTCTCTCCTCTCCTCTCCTCTCTCTCTGTACATTACGTGACATTACATAATCAGTCTGAGTTAGTAAGATTGAACCCTAATGTGGAGGCCATGTGGTGCTTCCACTCTTGGAAATTTCATCAGCTCATCCCCTCCGACTTCTTCCCACCTGCAGAAGTAATCACAACATTCATCAGCTGATTTGGAAAACCAACCACCAAAATGGCTGCTTCAAGAAGTTGCCATCACCAGCTAGATCAAATTACCTGTATCTAGTCACAAAGTAGTGAAGGAATGTCGAGATCTCGGCGATCCCGAGCTCCTTCCCCGGGCACTGCCGCGTCCCTCCTCCAAACATCAAGTTATTGTTTACAGACTCCACGCTCTTATCCTGCATTAAATCCAATGATTTTCTTTTTATTACTCGGATCGCTGGCGTATACACAATATTCAGCAACTGAAAAACCAATTGGTCCACGAACCATCCATCTCCATGGATTGAAATCCAATGGATCCGGGTACAGGTACGGATTGTAGTTCATCTCTCTTATGTAAACGTATATCCTCCATCCTTTCGGGACTATGAATCCTTCAAGAAAACAAAAAATCGAATGTGACCCATGATCGGCCAGTGCAATAGTTACTAGATAATTATCGTATTACGAAGATAATCACAATAATGCACATACCATTAAGTTCCATGTCATGAGTGGTTTTCCTGAGAACCCCATTCACGATAGTGGCAAGTCTCGAAGTTTCGAATATCACCTTTATTAGGAAGAGAGCACAACGAAGTTTTTCAACTTCAATTCGACTTAGACATGGCAATGCAGCCGAAAAGGAGGAGAAATGAATGTGAGCCACTAACCGCACGAGTGAACCTCATCGACTTAAGGTCGTCCCACACGATTGGGTCCTCTGGCTTTTTCCTTTCCCTGATCTCCAAGTGCTCTTCCTGTTCAATAGCCGAGCACCCATGCATGAGAAATCAAGAATTGGCTCAACTTAGGGGGGAAAAAGGAATTTTTTTTTCTGTTTTTTTGCTTTTTGTTTGGCTGGAGAGGAGAGTTGGGACTTACTCTTAATTCTTGTAGAACTTTCGGGTGGTCATGGAGATACTTCACAGCCATCATTGAAGTTGTGGAGACAGTCTCATACCCAGAATACAGTATGGTGATTATTTGGTCAATTATTTCTCCGTCTGTCAGCTTCTGTCTGTTTTCATCACTCCTCATCAGACAACTGAGCATGTCCCTATGGTCATGGGTTTCCATGGAAGCTCTTCTCTCTCGTAACAGCTTCCTCAGCATCCTCACAATATTCTTCCTTGCCTGCAAAAGGCATAACGAGCAGGGCAGCTTGTCAGATAGAGAGATCATGGGAGCAAGGGACGGAGAGAAAAGAAAGATCAATTAAGAACATGGAGACGATAGGAGATGGACAAAAATTACCCGAAGCCCATGTCGGTAGTTTGTCCAGGGAAGGTCTATGGGTAGCGAAAGCGTGCCGAGAACGAGCTTGAAGAACTCGGGCATGAACTCTTTCGACATGGAACCCCACTCGATTCCGGCAATTTGCTTAAGAGATGAAAGAAGTGCCATCTGCATTGAGTAAATAAGTAAAACAAAATAGCACAAGTTAGGCCATAATGAGATAGTTGAAGAATAGAAGAAAGACTCCTGTGGATGGTTTTGTTTGTTGTTGGAATGGAGCTGAGTGACCTCTTTGGTTTTTTCTTGAATATCAATGGTGGTGTTGCCCCAGTTGCTGAGGTGAGATCTGATGAAGTGGTCGATTTTGGGCAGGTGCTGATCTCTGATCATGGTGGGGCTCACCAGTGAGAGCAGAGCACTCCTCATGTACCTGTGGGTGGAGCCATGAACTGCGGCAATGTTGCATTTCCCCAGTATGTCCAGCATCGACTGCGGGTATCCCGGAACCAACCCTTTTGCCTCATTCATCAGGATGTACCGATTTATCTCGGGATCCATGGACACGATCGTGGGACAGCCTAGTATGTGAGACTTGAAGAAGCCCCCGTACCTGCATCAGTATACAATAGTTAATGATGAGGGTAATACCATCTTATTTCGTTTTTCCAGTGCAAAAAAGGAAAATGCAGGATAACAGAGAAATAAGTAAGAGATGTGAGGAAAACAGAGCACGGAGAAACAGAGGAGAGGGTGATGAAGTCATGAGAAACAGAATCAATCACCTTACTCTCTGGTTCTTCATGAAGTTTGGGCCTTGTCTGAGGAATTCTGTGGTCTCGCCGAAGATAGACCAGCCCATGGTGCCGGGGGGCAAGCACTTCCTCCGGTGGTACCTGACGTCGTTCCATTTGAGCAGCGCAGTGGAGAGGCAGAGCAGACAGAGGAGTGCCCCCAGGACCAGAACAGAGACAGCCATTGATGATGTGGTTGTTGCTTGCTCTCTCCGAACTAATTAAGCTAACCCCCTCTCAACTGTTTACAGGTACAGAAAGGGGAAAGAGAAGGATTTGAGAGAGGAGCTGTAAATGTTATGGGGCTTTGTCTGGTTTTATGTCACATAGTACAAGCGTGTGTGTGTACATATATATAGGTCTCTGTCTGTAGCCCTCTTGAGGTGGTTGTACTTGTGACACAGTATGTGTAGACGGCCAACATTCACACGAAACCATCGCTACCGTAGCTCGACACTGCATGAGATTATCATGGCCGGGATGGCATAGAATAGTCGTTCAATATGAAACCTATTAGATTTCCAACCGAGCTAGTAGAAATGACTGAAATTCACAAACCTGTAATACCCTAGATTCGAACATGTTTTTATGATAAGATATGGTATAATATGACACGATCATTGAAATAAAAAGAAAAAGGTTGTGCAGTCTATATTATACAGGGCCCTCCTAATACCTGTAGAGATAAAAGCATCCATAAGAAGAGTTAATTAATGACAATTCTATTAAAAATGAGGATAAACAAATGAGAACAGAAAATTGTACTTATGAAAATCGAAAGATCGAATAGTTATCTTTTAATTCCATAATGATGAGTCCAATTGTCCCAAAACCTTTCTGTTTTTAAGTGTATTTATCTATGTAAGATGATTGAGAACACCGCTCAACACTTACTTGGCAGACAGTTTGAAGCTTCAGCCTTCTAATTGAATTGATTGAAGATTGGGCCGCTTTCTTTTCATTTTGGTTTATGAAACAGAGAATAATCAAGGGGATATGATATGAACAGTATCCTTATTTTCGAGATCTGCAAAGAAAATAGATTTGTTATTGTCACACTTTAGAAGCCCTGATTGATTTGATCAGTTGATAGGAGGAGGAGGAGAGGCACATGGACATTGGAGAGCATAATTCTCCCTTTTCAAAAATGGACCAAATAGGAAAATCACTCAAAAGGTCCACAAAGTCCCCTCACATGTCTGCCAAGGAGGATGATGATGAGAACCTTAATGATGGATGGATGGTTGGGAGGAGGAGGAGGAGGAGGAGGGAAGATCCTTCTTGACCTTAATTATTCTCCTCTGTTGAAATTTGCAGTTTAACCCAACAAGAAGACACAGCTTCTTGACTGCTGAGGACTGTTTACTCTCCTGCATCGTTTGACTTCCTGCCCCTTCTTCGCATCTCGTTTCTCTGTTTCATCCCATCCGTGTCCGCACTCACTGCATTCTCAAGAACTGAATCGAATCCCAAGATAAAAAGAACAAATGGCATCCCCTGCACTAATGTTGACATCATCTGCTGGCAATAATAAAACTCAGCATGCAATGCATACGAACAGATTCCGTCAGATCAATGTGACAAAGTCAAATGGCGGAGGGATTTCCAAGAATTCTCTGAAGATTCCAAAGCAGGGACAATGGGCGAAAATTGACCCCCAAAAAGAAAAAACAGAGGCTTTAATGAAAATTGAGAGGCATCCAGTACCATCCCTCAAAAGGGACGGTAAAAATTTGCTCGAACGAGATGATAATGACAAGGATAAAAACTTAGTTATCAGCCAACCAAATCAATCGAATCAATGTGATTGTGGCTTAGGGACCCCTAAAAGCTTTGCTTAGCTATAATTAGCTTCCAGATGGCCACGGGCATATTAGCAGATTCTAATTCTCCCTCACTAAAACCTGAGATCATCAGATGGGAGCAACTCGTATATTTATCTTGATTGATTGACTGATTGTGTTATATTGCAAGCGATGCTCTTCATTTTGGCCGTGGCAATGCGACATCTAATTCATAGATTTTTCATGTGAAGAAAGAGGTTCCATCTCAAACATAATGACTCGATCAGCTGTTCCTCAAGCTCGATCTTGCAAAAGAAGATTTGAATTGAAATAATTAGTCATATTTCACTGCGTGAATGCGGCGCTTCTCTTTCAATGGGAGATATAGACACAATATCACATATCCAATTGTACTCTCGGCATACCATGTTTCATTAGGGCAAAAAATAAACATATGAGTGAAGATCAACTTGTCTCATATGTATGCTAATTACCAATGGCGTTTGAGAATTGTTCAATTGAATTCAAAATGGCTGGCAAATTCTAAAGTGATTGGTCTCCTCATTCTCGATGATGGCCTTGAACATATGTTCACTTACATATCTCTGCACGTTCTACTTATCTCAGCCATGAAACCTCCGTGTATAAAGACACCCCATTTCAATTTCCTTTCCTGTATAATTTCGAAATTATGGGTGGGGTATGTATATATGTAATGAACAATGTTAGTTTCTCAGGGGGGAAAAACCAAGAAAAAGTGGGTGTGTGTGAGAGAGAGAGAGTGAGTTAGGGAAAGAGAGGGACATAACATAACAACATTGATCACTGTCGACTATCGTTGCCTTTGCAGCATGTGGTGCAATGTCATTGTTATTAGCTATATATATAAAGATCGTACGGGTGAACGTGCACATTCCATGTATGTATATATCTCCATGGGTGGCTTCCATACGGTGCGGGCGTGCAGATTCTTGATCTTCATCGATTTTGACTTGTCCGAACAATGACATGGATTCGCATTCCTTGTAACGTGGCAGAGTGATGATACCCACGTACTCAGAGAACCCGATGACTCTTCCCTTCCTTTTTCTCCTTCTCCTTCTTCTTCGTCTTTCTCTTCCTCCCTCTTGATCTTATATATATGTGCGTGGGTGTGTGGGCGCGCGCGCCCTATACAATTGTGAAACTTTTTGGTGAAACAGACGGGACATGCCCTAATATGGCAGTGGATCAGTTGGGAGTCAGATGGTGACTCGGAAGGGAAAGTATGGATCCGTTTTCAGATCCTCCGAAAGGGATATACCTACTATTCATTCATTCACTATCATGTCGCCACTCCACCCCCATTAATTATTTCCTAACTTGATCTCCTCCTAATTAAATTCCCAAGATTTATTAATAATTATCTATACATCGCCATCACTGTCCACTACGTACATGTACCCCTGTTTGCTAGTTAATATCAGTTTCATTTAATGGTTACATGATAGTAAATTAAGGAAGCTCGCTTTCTATGTATAAGATTCAATGGACAGAGCAGAGGAGAAGCAAGGATATAGATACATAGAGGGAGATGTCCACCCACAATGCAATGGCATACATGCAAAAATTAATGAACTTTGCAAATCGTGCACACAAACGAGCACACATGTAAACATTTATGCATGCGTGTGTAATAAACAGAGTTAGGGGGATGTACATTGAAAGAGTCCCAGTTGCACGAGGGCCTCTTTTTTGTACTCTTGCGCTTTATTTTTCCCTGCCCATAAATGTGTACTTCTCGTTTTTCCATACTATTTCCCTCGTAATTATATTATTGTCCGTATATGTATATATGTTTATTAATTCCTTCAGACTTAGTAATGAAAAGTAAAAGTCATATTTCTGAAGAAAATTTGGGAAAGTAATAATTGTATATGACGTCCTATTTACAAAAAATATTTTGCACCGTGTTCCTTATTCAACATTTAGAAGTCAAAAGAGGGAAGAGATAAAGGAGAGGAAATTAGGGGTTTGGAATTCGATAGGCATAGCATGAAATTATATATTTTTATACGTGTAAGAAAAGGATGAAATATTTATATAAAAGGATGGTGGAACATAAAAGTATAGTAGTGTAGTAGTTCAGATATATGGCCAACTTGATCCCTAATTTCTAATATATATATATGTGTGTGTGTGTGTGCCCACACATGAAGCATCCATTATCGACCAATAATTGTATAACTTCTTGATTTCTTGGGCCAAGGCGTATCTTGATTTCTTAGGACCTGTCTAAATTTATTAAGAAAATAAAATTCCATTTTCATGAGAAGGAACATTGAATTTACCATTCATATCCTCAAAAAAATTAAAAACCATAAAATATAAAATAAAGATCTATGGTAGCTCTTATCTTGTTGTCTCCGAAATATAAAAACTATGCAAGTGCAACGACTAGTGTATAGTATATCTACTGTATATATGTATGTACATATGTGCCTCTCTATTAATTATATACGTACATATATAGGAACTTCCTTTCTGTCCTCGACAATAATCACAAGGGGCTTGTCACCCCCATTTCATTTCCTCTTCCATTTTCCCTTATTTCTATATGTACCATCGAGGGATATGTTTGAGCTAGTGACATATAACTCGTGACTTCAGTCCCATACGACCCATACATTATCTGTGTGTGTATACATATATATAAGTTTAAAACATATATTGGTTTGAATATGAACTCAACCTTTTATATTCACGATAAAAATCTAATATGATATCAGAACAAGTTATTATTTGCGAATTCTCACAACTCATCAACCTTGAATGTGAAATTAATGGCCATTTAAGGATGAAAATGTCCGACTCGAGGTAAGTAACTGTGAAACACTGATATTCAATAGTAAATTTTTATATTTCTGGTGAAAATTTAACAGTAGAAAGTGACGACCGGCGACGTACTGCATGTGACATGAAAGAACGATGAGAAGCTGATGGAATTTGATTGATGATGGGGGCACATTATTGTTGTGAGGAGGGGGAAAAAGCAGCCAGGCAGGTGTCATATTATTAGGAGAGATCAGATGAGGAGTGAATAATATAAGAGGGAGGGGGCCGAGGGCTGGGAGTGTGGAGAGGGTTTTGCCCCTCCCCCAACCCAAGTGCCTGCCTGCCTGCCTGCGTCCAATTCCAACCAACAAATATTTTGATTCTCTTCTCTTCTCTTGATCTCTTTAGCTAGCCCTCCTTTTCTTTTCTGGTTTGCGGTTGGATGCTGGCTGCTTTGGCTCTCTGCTCTCCCTAACCTCTCTCTCCAGCCGCAAATCCTAGGGAGATGCTTTAGGGATCCCACCTCATCTATGGTATTCAAAAGTATCAATACGATTATTACGAATAAGTTCATCATCATCCGGATAATGTGCCACAGTAGTCACTAACTGAAGTAGTCTTATAACCTCTTCTCAACACATTACTATGAAGTATGGCCATATTTATGATTATTTTTTCCTTTCGGGAACATAAAAGACAGACCACCCTCCCATGTGTTAAGGTCCCCATTCCAGTTTGTTTGATGCCCCCACTGCTTGTCCTTGCCCTCGTTCCTTTCCCTCCCTTCCATTTCTGTATTCTTTAAAATTCTTTTCTTCATAATTATTTATTTATCACTTTCCATTTCCAATACCATTTTTTTTCCATCAATGCATGTTTTCCTTCCCACCGCCCACAGCTCTAGCTAGCCTCTATATCGTTCTCGATCTTCTTCTCCTCAAATTCTATTCCACATTTAGCACCACGGAAAGGCTGTGAGAGGATCCGGAAAGCTGTGATCCATGTGATCAGCCGATCGTCGACGACTCACCTCACCAAACATGTGGCCGAGCAGCCTCATAATTAAATCGATTATTCAGGGATGGATATGTTATCACTCGCTCCATAGGAAATCCTTTCATTCGAATTCCTTATCATCACATTCACATGTAGAGGGTAACATATATAGAACTGAAACAGGATGGATTGCTTTATGTAATCCTTCAAATCCACCGAGAAACAGAAAAGTTGGTCACACAATTAGAATAGGATGTATGTATGTAAGCGACCTATGATCATATCAGACGCAACCTTTGTAATTAATTCCTCAATCAATTTTGTTAGGTGATCAGTTGTCATGCAATAATGCACATGTCGATGATTCCGTCCGGTGATGGAATGGATCGGAGTTTAATTAGGAGATGGAAAATAATCTACTCGACCCCTCTTTTCTTTCTTCTTGATTGGGCCAATTAAATGCTGTCCTCATAAACAAAGAAATTGTGATTGGGATTTGGGAGGGAGACGAAGGTGATACGGGAGAGGACAGCATGTCACGTAACCCCCCCTCGTGGGAATGTCGTAATCGTCCTTTGCGTACGACGGTGAAAGGGGCGGGGGGCAACTGGCAGGTATCGGACGGTTAGATTGAGAATCGATCGGGAATCCATTTCTCATCCATCATTCTCAACTTGCTCAATGGTGATATGTATGTTCAATGTCCTAGTCATGTTTTGCTCGAGGTCTGAGGGGAAATACACTAATCATTTTAACCAACTCCCTACTCCGAGGAAAAATACACCAATCATTTTCTCCCAATTTGATTGATGATCTTTCCTTTCATGACACAAGAAGGATGAGAAGATTCACCAAACGCCAATACTTATGAGATGGAATTGGAATTGGAATTGCATGGAAAGGAAGAAGTAGTAGTGGTAGAGAGTAAGACGAAGATGATGCCAAATGTGCTGGGTGTGAAATCTCTGGCCCATCTCTCGACTCCGATATCTCATTTGCCCGGCTGTTGTAATAATCCTGTGGGGGCCGACATTCAATCCCCACACACAAAAGGGGGAAAAAAAAGACAGAGAGAAAATATTTGCAAGTTCAAAAATGCATTCTTTTTGGATAATAATAATAATAATTTAAAATCACATCATTTTAATTATACTGCGTGCAGCTCCAAAACCCACTTTTGAAAAATGGCCATCTTAACAACACAGCCAGTAGCATCACATGTTTAGATCTCCCCTCCCTAATCTACATGTTCCAACCATACTTCCAAAGTTAAATCCAAGTGGGAAAATATTAACACCTCTAAATCTACCCGAGATTTTTGCTGCATACATGTTTTCCTCTCCTTTCTTTTTAGAACATCGCGAAAATAAAAATGGATACCTTCTCTTATATACTTGTGAATAAATTAAGATGTTTCAATCTTATTTCACTATAAAGGTTACTTTGCTCGATATGCTTAGGCCAACCGAGCATCGGTACTCTGATGGAGCTAGGGTTGAGATTTTAATTGATCATTTCTTTCTTTCTTTCTTTCTTTTTACTAATCACGGTGATGACAAGAGCTACTTAATTAATTTAAGATTAGCCCACCGATTTGCTATTCTCATATAGGTTATGTGCGGTGGATATCATCAGAAAATGTGCAACAACTAATGTCAAGATTTTAAATATTGTTTTTTTTGGGGGGTTGTCAAATAAATTAACATAGGTTTAGGGTAATTAATTAAGCTAACACCGTCAAAGCTATATACCTATATATCATCGCCGTCCAAATTCCTTATGTAATACATATGCACTCATTTTTCGAAGGAAAAAAATAATATATATTTCTGACACGTAGAAAAACAATAGAATTGACCAATTTCCCATTCACTCACAAGACAACCCCCCAGGAGGAGGAATCATTCTGAAATTTGACTAAATCATTCCTCAGCCGACTTGACTCCGTTCAAATTTTATTATATGATATATATACTGACCTCTCAATGTAAAAGGTTGGTAATACAGTTACTTACTGGTAAAACATTGCGGCTAACCGGCACACCACCCACTGTTTTTTCTCTTTTTTTTTTTTCCTTTTCTTTTTATTTTTAAATCATGTGAAAAGACTGAAGATTCCAAGTTTTGGTTGCTGTGCCATTCCACCAAAATATAAAACTATTTTAACAATGAATTTTATCTATTTATAATATTCATATTCAATATATTATGAAAGGTAATGATATATCAAACTCTCTTTTATCAGCTTCTTCACAGCTATGGAGGAGTGCATGCTCCAGAGGTCGATCCAGGCTGCGATGACAGATTTGAAAAAAAAAAAAAAGTTAGAATAATATGGTGAGATAATAGATGGAACATGGGAAGGGTCGAAATATGTTCTTGAAATCTTTGAATGTCGGGTCGGATGAACTGATTACAACGAGGCACTAAGCTTTGCGTGGAACGTGGAAAGATGGGCCTCTGTAGCTGGAGGCCCAATTAGGCTACAAAAAGCCCAGTGGGCCAATGATGGACCAAATATAACAAACCCATCTCAGCCCAGCATGAAAATGAAACCCAACATCTCGGGAAGCTCTCTTGTTCAGGTTAGAGAATGCATTTTCTGAAATTTCGTAGACATTTTTTTTGGTAATAAAATAGTAAGTAAATAGCAAATCTAATCATTAGGTCCATGTGGACTTCAATGTCATTATATAAACAGCTTAAACAACTGATAAGACTGTTTATTGAGTCGTTTGTCAAGACTCCGCGGATGACGGATGGCTTGCGTTGGCTAAACTCTTCAATTCATCGTAACGTATTCCGATTTGTATCAAATTAATTCCGTATCAGCATAAGTTAATGATTCCAGAGGAGCTTACCACACATGCATGCACATCATCACACCCGCACAGTAGCTTCCCATTGAGTGTGTCCAGAGCTTGGAAAGACCCTCCTCCCTCACTCCTCTGCATCACACCCAACACAAACAACTGTAATATTAGCTCAGCTGAGGACCCGTTTGGATCAACGAGGAAAAAAAACTCATAGAACAAGACTGCTTCATGCCTTGTAGAAGTCGACTGCGACGAAGTTGGCCCATCTGTTCCCGGAAGCACCGTAACATGTTCGGAGCATGTTGATAAGGTCTCCCGAGTTGTTGTCGCAGGAGATTTGTTTGACAGGAACAGAATTGAAGTAGTTCACCAAGATCAGAGATTTGCTGTTATCGGACATAGCCGATGATTCAGCCCGGTTAGGGCAACTTCCTTCTTTCATTCCTCCATTGCCATCTGCCGACATTCCGATTCACCAAGAAACCAGAGTTAGGAATCATAAAAAGCGGTGAACTGTTGTTGCTGACAAGATAGGGATTTAAGTTAAGAACAAGATCCTTGCTGTACATTGATTTTCAACCATGTAATTCCACTGGTAGGCGATGCCTTCACTCTGTTCCTTGGACTGGATGGAAGTGAACACGAGAAGCCTCTGGTTGTTCGCTACCATGTCACTGACCAGCGGCCAGTCTTGGCCGTTCTTCGGCATGTTTGTCACCGGGAACCAATACTTCTTCAGCCCTGCATCAGTGAAGACCTTGGTCAACCCGTTGGGCGCCTGAACATAGTCTTCCAGTATCAACGTCACAATTTCGGTCGGGTTTGCAGACAGGA
Source organism: Lagerstroemia speciosa (assembly GCA_037672795.1). Taxonomy (NCBI): domain Eukaryota; kingdom Viridiplantae; phylum Streptophyta; class Magnoliopsida; order Myrtales; family Lythraceae; genus Lagerstroemia; species Lagerstroemia speciosa. The sequence goes on from CM075296.1 coordinate 266,418, forward strand.
ATGCTTCAATCTCCTTGAGGGTATCGATTGCAGGCTCCTGCATGCCAAGAGAAATGCATAACATAAAGAGTCGGTATCCATCACTTTTCCACTTCGCTCGAGCTTTCGAGTGGAAAATGGAATCGTTTACTATTCTGAGGTCGGGAAGTGTACAAATGCGGTGTAGTCGTGACAATTTCCACCAAAAGAATGGCAAAGCCACACATCTCCATCGAAGTCGTACGTATCTAACATCAGCGCCCGCACTCCATTCTACAAAAGATCAGGTATGGTATGGTATGGTAAGCGTAAGCTCTTCATTCATTCAGTAATACAGGATCACACTTTGTCGTGGATTAAATGAAATGAAAGAGCTCAGATTTGCTCGAGAACAGAGCCCGATTACATTCAGCTGCTGGGTGACGGAGTCCTCTTGATTCGTGAAGGTGAGTCGAGGCACCCCGGTATGGGATGGCTCTCCCTCAATGGCGTAGGCATTATGCGTCGTCAAGTATGCGTACTTATTGAAGGGAAGAGAATTGTTCTGCGCATTAAAATTGAAGAATATAAGGATTCCTGGTGTGGATCATCAACATTGAACGAATAAAACTCAAAGTCGAAATATCAACTTTGTCCTTTCCATTGAATTTTGAAGATGAATCTGTTGATCATGATACAGGGAGGGATGCGAGGGAATGAGGAAGAGATATACCAGGAGCTTGAACTGGTCCGTGTAGGAGGACCTCACACATCTCGAACCAGAGAACCCTTGTGCGCAAGAGAAACAGTAGAGCCCTGCTTCACAGTCGCCGTCCTCCGAGCACTCATCAAGGAGCTTCAAAAACCAACCCCCCCCCCCAAAAGAGGTGGGGAAAAAAGACACCACCCATTAAAGCAAAGCTCTAATATCGTCAACGGAGAAAGAAAAAGGAAATTGGTGAGGCTAACGAGACAGAGTGACATATGAACGATGGCAACCTTGCATTCTCCATTGGAGCAGGCAGCAGAAACAGAGAAAAACAGAGTAACCGTCAGCAGAGGCAGGAACTGGAGAAGACGAAGAGGATCCATTTCCAAGGAGTGGAGGAAAAAAGAAGATGGGGAGGTACGTAACTGACGTGGGAGAGTTCGATTGTTAGGGCTTTGTTTGGTGGGAATTGATGAAGGAGAGCCCCACCTACCTCTAACTTTCCATGGAAATTAACGGGAAAAGGAGACAAAACAGAGAGGAATTCACATTGCAGTACAAGGTTGTCTTCTTGTCATTGCTGGGCTGAGGCATGAAACCAAGAAAAACCCGACAAACCGAGATGGATCAGTCCAAGGAGATGCTTGCTTGACGAGCATAGATTTTGCAGTCAAGTTGCAGAATCAGCATTGAAATTCCTACCATAAATTCAAAATTCTCTTAGTTATTTCCATTTCTGTGCTGGACAGAAATACTGGAAGGATTAGAGCGGGAAGGGTACATTCCAATTAAATCGCAATCTGGGCAGAATTGTTTATGGAAATTATATATTTTCCCTTCCATTTACAGAACAAAAATGTTTAAAAAAAGGGGGACAAAAATTAGTGATAATCGAGTCCGGATATCTTGTATTTTCCATGACATTAGGACCTTAGCTTATCTATAATTGATTCTTAAAATTTAGATCTAGACCCTCCACTGTTAAATTTTAGAATCGAACCTTACCTGAAATCTATAAGATATCATGAGTTTAAGGTATTCTATTAGAACTTGTTTATTATTTTTCTTTTAAATTGTTTCAATATTTTCATATATTTAATACTTATAAAATAAAATAATCGTATTAAAGCACTTTGATGATTTTTTTTAGTATTTTATCATAATCAAATATAACTATAATTTTAAGTATATTTATGGTTATTTGATTGTTTTTATTATGAATTTTTTGTAAGTTATAATGATATTTTAAATGTAATAAACTCATCAAATAGGATGGTCATTAACTCAAATGAAATTTCACGAAGTTAGGATACAGTGATATAAAATGCTTGGGGAATAAAAGTTTAAATGACTAAGTTATGAATAATTAAAACTAACAGCACCGAATTGAGAGTATCCTATTGTCGGAATCAACAACAGGAAGTGGAATCATTAATTTTTTACTCGGAACCTGTACAAATTTCATTAATATTTATTCAAAACCTATTTAATATGATAGTTTCTTACCGATTCCACATTTACCATATCTTTGTACTCCCATGTATAATTTAATAATAATTCATTAGACTGCCATAAAATTCAATGATAAGGAGAATGTGGGCCGGGCCCTAACCAATGTTTGTGTCATGGAGCAGCCCAAGCGTCTCCTCTCCTCTTCTGTACATCACATATAAAAACCCTAGAACCTCGGACGAGTCTCACCCACACCCACTCCACACTCGCATCGTGTCTTGGGTATGGACAAATATGGGCCAGGCGAGCCCACGATCGATCGCTCTCACATTTTTCCAATATTTTCTATCTCTATTCTTTTTAAAAAAAATCGATCGAGTCATTAATTTGTAGTCTTCGACTGCATGTATGCAATTAATACGAAGCCATCCTTTCCTCCTCCTCCTCCTCCTAAGAGAAGTCAGGTCTCTCTCTCTCTCTCTTCTCAGGAAGACAAACCTCCTCTCCTTTATTTCTTTTCAAGATGATTCATGAATGACACAGCATGGATGGATGGATGGATTATTGATGAAGATGATGTAGCTAGTTGTCTTCTTCGGACATGATGTCGTGGCGACGGGTGCGGAGGAACTTGCGGAGGCCGTGCTCCCTGTACTTCTCCCCTTCGTCAAAGTTATCCAGCACCCCCGTGATCCTGTCGGCCTTATTTATTCTGTGTTTATATTTGTACACACACACACACACAAAACGCGAGAGAGATATATAGTTAACACATGTTACATATGGACCGCATTAATACATACATATATATATGTATATATATGGTACTCGTTCGTACCTTACATCAGGGTTGAGGAAAACGTGTCGGGTCAGAGAAAATACACAGATACTCCCCACGAATCCCAGAGCTGCTATGAGGGGATACACCTGAAATCATTATACAACAAATTTTATAGAAGAGAAATTGGTAGACTGATGGAGTAATAATAATCAGTCTTACTTGCGTGGGACCATTAAGAGGTGTAAGTCTAATTCTTATTAGTGAGTGATATTCAGCAGATCTCTTTTCATCTTTCACATATTCCTTATAGAATCACCGACTTTTTTTTTAATATATACGCAATCTTAAAATAATAAAAAAAAAAAAATTAGGACCACGTACGGAGATTGCATGAATTAATTACCTCAGGTTTTATCCAACGCCCCATGTTAATAATATGCAACAAGATTTTTGAACGGCAGGTCGTCTTATTCTTCTTCTTCTTCTTCTTCTTGGTGATGGGATGGAAATTGGAATGATTTGGATTTACTACTGTTTACGCATATTGGAGGAGGGGTTTATATATATATATATATATATATATATATACGAGATATACATGTAACCAATCATCAAATGAGGATTTAATTCTGGGCTCTTCTTTTTTTGGTAAGAATATGTAATTTCTATTTGAATAGAAAACTAGCCAGCGTCATGCACAGCTGAAGTGCTACAGCTTACAGACCTAGGGTACTGAACCCTTAATCTATCAGCCTCCAAAATAAGAGCTAGGTCCCGAGGGGGACTGCTAAAATAGTTACAACAAAAAATATTCAAAGAACCATCCGATGCTCCCTCCGCTGCTCGCTTGGCCATCTTGTCTGCGGCTCCGTTAGCTTCCCTGAAGATGTGAGTTGCATGGAACCGGGGAAAAGACCTGCTGAGTTGCCTGCACTCAGAAACCAATGGCATTAATCGTACATGATCAATATCAGTATTCCAAATAATATCGAATGCCGATTTGGCATCCATCTCAAGCATAAGAGACGAGATCCCCATATCTCGTGCCATAGTTAGCCCTTCCCTTACTGCCCATAGTTCAGCAACTAGGCTAGTGGCACATCCCAGGAATCTACTAAATCCTCTAATCCAGTTTCCTGCAGGTCCTCGAAGAACCCCTCCCGCACCCGCCTTCGTACCAGCCCCTGATGATGACCCATCTGTATTTAATTTCAACCATCCCAATGGGGGTGGTTCCCAATGAACCAAAACCGAGATCTTCTTGGGAGGGCCAGTGGGTCGTAGGACTGCGAAATATTCTGCCGCCCGCTCAAGACAGGTGCGAAAGAGGTTCTCCGATGGAGGAGTCTTTTCAAAAAGCACAGCATTTCGTTGTTTCCATAGCTGCCAGATCGCAATAGGGAAAATAATACTCCAAGGTATTTGTGAAAAGTGCAGTTCATAAGCTTGACAATTATATTTAAGCCATAAAGGAACTGTTAACCTGAAAGCGGCCCTTTTCGAGGGAGGGACTTGGAGCTTCTGCCAGAATTCTCTTGCCACAAGACAATCCCTGAGACAGTGGTTGATGGACTCAGGTTCCTGGTTGCATAGCTGGCACTGATTGGAGATGTTCAAGCCTCTACTCAGCAAGTGCTCGGCGGTGGGAAGCTTCCCATGGCAACCGAGCCAAACAAAGTTGACTATCCTTGGGTGGGCTTTTATGTTCCACACAATTCTGGGCTCTTCATACCCTACTAAAATGGGGATATTAAAACCAGGGGCGGCCTCAGCCCCTTGTTTTAGCTTTTCCTCCTCCACCTCCTTCTCCTTATTAAATAAATAAATATTTTAATTTTACTCTTATTTTTATGAAGTTACCATCCATGCAATTGGTCACTGTGAATTGTCTTTACTTATTTGTAGTTGACCAAAAAAAAAAAAGATTTATGGACTCTTTGGACAGCGGGATTGAAGGATGATAGTCGTAATGGGATATTGATCTTTGATTATTGCTGTAAAAATTTGTCAACTATTCTAAACACAATTAATCCTTTACCCAAAAAAAGGAAAAAGGAAAACCGCGGCTGTAACAATCAGTGGGCTGAGAATGAGAAGTTAAATAGATAGATTATCAATTTAATTTCATTCATTATCACACTATCTTTGATATTTTAACTAATTTCATGATAAATAATAAAAACTAGTCCAAAAAAGAAAAATTATAAAAAAAAAAACCAAAATAATAATAATAATAATAATAAACAAAGAAGAGATGGATGGAAATTCAATTAAGGCCTGACTGGCTTTTCGAGAACAGCGGAGAAGAAAACTTCATCACCGGTCCTATCGGTCTTCGGGACCATCCTCCACAGCAGCCTCCTGTAACCCAACCTGTTGAATTCTCCCACGTACATTTCAACGTCTCCCTTCTCACAGAAGAACCGGTCTATCCAGAGGAGCCCTCTCGGCCTCAGCACACGGTCCCAGTCGAACAGCACGAACTGGAGCAGCTCCACCCCGATCCAGCCATCAAGAAACAAGTTCGAGTGGACCATGTCCAGGGTGTTATCATAAAATGGCAGCCTCGAGCCCACGGATACGTGAAGAGGGATGAGGCCTCTGAGGGCGATCACTTCGTTGAACGGGGCCCCGAGGTTCAAGGTGGCAGACACGATGGTTACGCTCCTCGCCCTCATCAGGGCTGCAAATGTGCCCGTCGTCGGGCTGAAGTCGAGCCCGATTCGGATCTTGCCTGGTTTGAGGCTCAGGACGTGGTCTATCGTGAACTCTGCAGACTCGTTTTCATTGGTGGGAGTTTCCCATCCCCGTCTTGAGAGGTTGAAGCAATCCGAGCACTTGAAGAACCCTCTTCTGTCGACGGTCTCAGGGGAGACCAGGCACGAGTAATTCTTGCACTTGTAGTGGCTCCAGATGATGGTCGTATCGCTTGGTCGAGCCCACAGAGAGCTTTCAACGCCTAGGGCTGAATCTGTGTAGTGAGAGGGTGTTCTGGAGAAGCATCTTCTTCTCGGCAGCGGGTCACAGCCGCCGGCTATAAGCTTGCGAGCAAGCTCTGAGTCATCCGGACACATTCCGTGGAGCCTGTACTTCATGAATCGGTCTAGATAAGCGGCAACCCGAGCACAGCCCGTTCCGATAGAAGGATTGATTTCCCCAACTCCAAGGAAGTTCTTCTTCCCCATTACCCTGTTTGGCTTCGGCAAGGTGTAGTTCCTCAGCTCCCCCGAGTTGTATACCCAGTTGCTGCCCGATCCCGATCCTTCTTCGGTGTCACTCTCCTCGGGATCACTGTAATCCTCATCGACATGGCTTGCTTTGCCTGTCCAGGAAGGTGGATTTTGGATCAGTTTATTAGATGAAAGGCTAACGGCGAGCTTGTCCAAGGAGATTGCAATGCGAAGAACTTGATCAGAAAATTCGGCAAATGCTTTCGCCTCCTGTTTTTCAGCGTGGATCTGCTCCAGCAAGAACCCAACATGAGCCTGCAAATTTGATATTTGCCTGCGTAAGTGGGAAGAAATCGCTGCAGTTGGAGCTCCACAGCGTTCAGAGGTCGCTGAAAAGAAGGAATTAGGATAATAAGTTCGGAAAGTGAGGCTGACTATTATGAGCAGACTGATGAAGAAAAGAGCATATAGCATCCAATGGAGACGCTTGATTCGCTTGTTCTGGGCCTGCTTCTGCATTTGTCAAGCAGTCTCCTTTTCCTGGTGAATGGGGAGAGTGACCATTAGATAGATCTCTCCTCTTCGAGTTTAATCTCCCAGTTGTTGACTTTGATAAACTACGGAGCTAGGATTAATCAGTTATTCCGTTTGTTTTGTCTTCCCAAGGTCTCGAAATACCAATAAACAAAAGAATTTTCTGCCCATAAATCATGTTCCTTCAAAGACAAGTTTCTTGACGGTCGATAAATTTGTAGTAGTGATTAATGCTTGGGGAATCTAGGAAACTGAGAATGGATTAAAGAAAGCTGTTGATAACCAAATTAACAGGGGAATAGGAAATGGATGCACACGATCTGAATCTTCTGAATCTCAAAGTTTCACCATTCATCAGAAAGCTATTATTGACAATCTCTATGGTCATTTTCCGGAAAAGATGTCATGTAAAGGATCTATCTCCTTAACAGACAACAAATTGCGTTTCCTTTGCCGGATGAAGGCGAAACCAACCGATCTCATTCCATGTGGATCTCTACTGCAAAGGACCCCTGGAATTGGATGAGGGTAAATGTCAAAACAGGTGCTGTACCATATTTAAGCCGTTGTCCTCTCACTACCATCCCCTAGTTATTAATCACCATCATTCTCTTCCTCTATCTCCTCCCCGCCCTACTCTTCTTCATCCTCCCGTCATCATCAAGACCATCCCTGCTGGTTCTTTGTGATTTGGCATAGTCCACGAGTGAAAAAAAGAGGGGAATGATTCTGCAAAATTATTTATGCTTTCAGTCATAAATCTTCCAGGAATATTGGATTTGCCTTTGCTCATCTGCCAGAAAGAGCAACAATACCAGCATTTTTTAAGGTTGTCATGAATCCATGAACACAGGGTGTCAGAGCCACAGTTTAGAAATGAGCACTCCTAATGTTGCTAAATCAAAGACATGAAGGATCAAGCTCTGCAAACAACAATTGAAAAAATAACGCTTGCAAATGAGTTCACAAAGGAAATTTATGAAGGATATGAGCTTTCTTTTTTCATTTATAGAGAAAGGAGACTCACATAGCGAAGCAGAGTTCTTCTATCCCATTCTCGAGCATTCTTGACTGTCTTCATGAAAGCTAGCAATGCCAGTATCAAGGCAAAAGTAGCCGTATTCTTCTTCACTTCAAAATGAAAGATGATAAATTTTCACAATCTACCTCCTCAAGCATTTACTGCTCCACCTCTAATTCAGAAGAGCCTCTGCGAGATTCACCATGCAGCAAAAGTCATTTCAGATGAGAAAAAGTATTAAGTCCAGAATCCCAAAACTTTGTGGCTATTTTTTGGAATAAATCTTAACCAGACACCAGCACTTCGCTCATACATTTTAGTCATTAGAAGAACCTTCATCAAAACTGAAACCGTCGGAATCACAACAGTAAGATAAATTTGGCTTTGTCCACTAATTTCATGGGAGAATTCACTGGGCAAGAACTAAATTTACTATCGAAATGAGCGGCACATGCAAACGAGGAAATAACCCCTGCATAGATTGCGGTAAGTTTGACGAGCATTCCTCTTCGAGCATAACTGACTGTAACATTTGGTAGGATAATTATCAATCGACACCAATCTTAACCCAAAGTACAGAAATAAAATGCACATAGTTCTCTCAGAATAATGTACCCACTCCATCTTATTTTACATTGAAACTGTGAGGCCAGCCCAATGGGCCAAGCCCAATAATGAGCCCAAGGGCAAATTTACGGCCTGATTGGCAATCTGCAACAAATTTTTATTCCACCGCCACACGTGTCCTGCATATATGTGTGTGTCACCATTTCACTTTATTCATTTCGGCAAAACAAAACACAAAGAAACTGAGAGCGAGAGAGAGTGACGAACGGAGGAACCGCGACGACGAGAGAAAGACAGCGAAAACGATTAGGTAATTGAGGTCCGTTTCGAATCAAATTAATTATATTACTCAATATTATTTACATAGTTTAGTAGAATTTAGTTAGAATGACATGTTTCTACGAGTTTTAACTAGATTGGTGGAAGTTGTAGAATTGACAAAAGTAGAACGAATACTGTCATAGAATAATTTTTAGCATCATTTTTAATATAAACATATATGGTATATCGTAATTTTGTTATGAATGATATGATAGGAACCGAAGAGACTGAAATTAGACATCTCGGGGATACACCGCCGTAAAGGAATTACTCGAAGGGGGTTGTGAGTATTGTTTTCTGTTGTAAAATAATTTATAGTATGTTTTATACATATATTCATTTGATCAGCTCACGAAAAATATGTGCATATATATAGATATGTGTGATTAGTAGTGGAATTTCATGCAGAGGTATGAATTGCAAGTGTGATAATGGAATTGCATTATTGCATGCATACGTATGCGTGTGCATATATATATATATCTATATATCGTTGGTGATTGATTGCACATATATATATTTGTAATTTAATGAATTGTTTATGATTGTAAATAGCCATGGTGACCGCTAAGCCGGCGGACTAGAAATGGGCCAGAAAAAGAAAAGAAAAGAAAAGAAAAGAAAATATAAAGAAAAGCGGAAAGAGAGAGTTATTTAATCTACCGCTGGTCTCCAGCGATATATAAAAGTAAGATAATAAAATTTGCTCTTACCGCCAGAGGGTAACAGGCGGCCCCCGCGGAGAGTGGTGTGTAGATGAAGGGCACCGGGAGATGGGAGGAAGATTGATATGGATTATTTCGCGGGGTCACGGTATCGTCGGAGAGAGGTAGTATCGATACCGTCATAACTCTGTCGCAGAGGGAGTGCGACCCCATGGCTATTGTTTGTTACGATTGATTGTATGAATTGTATGTATAGAAATTGTGAAATATGATCATTGTCATCATTGCTGAGATTTGATGATTTTACTTATAATATTATTTTACTTCAGAAATCTTTACTCACTGAGCCCGCAACTCACCTCCTGCGATATTTTTTTCAGATAAATAGAAGGAGGACAAGCCGCTTAGCTGCCATTTTGTATCGGGGATCGGCGTTAAGCCTTTTTGATAATTAGGATCTCAGGGTATGTTTAGTAAAAGAGTGTAGCTTTGTATACAATGTTACGACCTGATCTTTTGGTTAGACTGTTCATACAATATAGAAAGGATATGTTGTGAGTATGAATGAAATGCTGGATGAGAGATTTTCTGAATGGAGATTTATAACAGGTTTGTTTAATATGGAATATTGAGAAAATAAGAGGAAATGCTGCCGAAATTTCGGGTCGTGACAATTTTGGTATCAGAGCTTAGGTTATAGATTCTGTAGACTTATATAGATACATGATCCCCGTGTGGCTTTTTGCTAGATTAGGAATATTGCGGCTGGGTTATTATTATTATCATTATTATGAATTATATATTTGGATAATCTATTTTTGAATAGGTAATTCACAATGAGACCTACGCGTACTCGCCGAGTTCCTCAGAGGTATCGACAGGGAGAAGAGGGGAGGGGCCAAGAAGCACCTCAGGTCCCGGCAGAAGACCAAATATCACAAGCTCATCCTCAAGAAGTTTCAGTGGATTCTACAGATAGGGGTCTACATGTTCAAGGTACTTTGAACGCAATGGAGCGTCTGGTTGAAGAGCAGACTCGACTAATTCAACAACAAGCAGCTTTTTATCAACAACAAGTAGTAGTACCAGCAAATCCTGAGCAGCAGAGAATACCGTATGAGAATTTCAGGAAGTTAGGGCCTCCTTCATTCTCGGGAACAACAGAACCTGAGATAGCAGAGAACTGGATTGCAGACATGGAGAGAATCTTTTCTGTTATGGAAGTTACAGACACACATCAAGTCGTTCTTGCAGCCTTTATGTTGACAGGAGATTCTAGACACTGGTGGGAGGCGACTAAAAGAAGACTCGATCCAACGTCTGCAGGTATCATTACTTGGGGCCAGTTCACTCAAGCATTCTTTGAGAAGTATTATCCAGTTTCATACCGACGTCTTAAGGAGAGAGAGTTCTTGAATTTGAAGCAAGGAGGCGAGTCAGTGGCTGAATATGAAGTGAAATTTACTCGTCTATCTCGGTTTGCTCCAACTTTGGTTAGTGATGAAGTTGCAAAGTGCAGTCGGTTCCTGGATGGCTTAAATATTGAGTTGAGATCCCGACTTTCGATTCTCGAGCTTTCCAGATTTTCTGAATTGTACAACAAGGCTCTCATTGCTGAGCAGGATTCGCGGGACGAGATAACAGAAAAAGGACAACAATGGAAGACTCGACATGATCCCATTCCAGAGGGAGTTTATAGGGCAGCAAAGCGAGGTGGGTTTACACCAAGTTCATCTAAAGGAAAAGCCATTTATCAGCCGAATCCAGTTCCATCCGGTCGTTTCTCAGGAGAAGGAGAAAGTAGACTCAGTCTTCCTAGAAGTCGTACTTGCCAGACATGTGGTCGTATGCATGCAGGAGAATGTCGAGCACAGTCCAGTGGATGTTTCCATTGTGGACGATTCGGCCATATCAAAAATTTTGTCCATTGCTATCAAGAAAAGACGTAACTTGCTTCCAGTGTGGAGTGAAAGGGCATTTACAACGAGATTGTCCTCAGACCACCTCATCAATTGGTAGTGCTTATGTGGGCAGTGAAATCAGAGGAAGACCTTTCCCAATCAGAGGAAGAGGACAGGCGAGTGGGTCGCAGAGTTATCGAGGTCAAAGGACTGGATCGACAGCAAGTGATGCGCGGCAATCGACTCCTAGAACGACTCACGTGGATAGACCCACAACGCAAGGGAGAGTTTTCACCCTGACGAAGCGTGATGCAGAGGCGACCCCAGCAGTTGTTACAGGTAATTTAACTCTCTTCAACAAGTCAGCACAAGTACTTATAGATCCTGGCTCCACTCATTCCTTTATCTCATTACACTATGCAAAACATGCCAACGTCCCCCAAGAATCGCTAGGCTATTACATGTCTATAGCAACACCCACTGGGGATAGTGTAGTTGTTCATAAGATATATCACGGATGTCTCATACAGCTTGGGGATAAGGAGATGGAAGTGGATCTGATACCACTGGATATCCGAGATTTTGATATTATATTGGGTATGGATTGGCTTTCTTCTCATCATGCGTCCATTGATTGCTATAGAAAGGAAGTTGTATTCAAGATACAGAATGAGACTGAATTTAAGTGGCGTGGCAACCAGAGGGGCGTACCATTTAGTTTCATATCCTATATCAAAGCAACTAAGTTATTGAGACAGGGATGTGAAGGATACATAGCATATGCTGTGGCTACTGGGGTAGAATCATCGAAGATAACTGAGATTCCCGTGATTTGTGAATTCCAAGATGTATTTCCAGATGATCTGCAAGGATTACCGCCAGATAGAGAAATTGAATTCACCATTGACCTAGAGCCAGGCACAGCACCAATTTCCATGGCACCGTATCGTATGGCCCCGACTGAACTCAGGGAATTGAAGACTCAACTACAAGAACTGTTGGAAAAAGGATTCATCAGGCCTAGTGTTTCGCCTTGGGGTGCTCCTGTATTATTTGTCAAGAAGAAAGATGGCACTTTGAGACTATGCATTGATTACAGACAACTGAACCGAGTTACTATACGCAACAAGTATCCACTGCCACGAATAGATGACTTGTTTGATCAGCTCGGGGGTGCTAGTGTATTTTCGAAGATTGACCTTCGATCGGGATATCATCAACTGAAGATAAAGGATTCAGATGTGCCCAAGACTGCTTTTCGTACTAGATATGGACATTATGAATTTCTCGTGACGCCTTTCGGTTTGACGAACGCTCCTGCAGCTTTTATGGATTTGATGAATCGGGTGTTCCAGCCCTACCTTGACAGGTTCGTGGTAGTCTTTATTGATGATATTTTGATATATTCAAGGGACAAGGATGAACATGAACAACATCTGAGGATTGTCTTACCAATTTTGCGGGAGAAACAACTTTATGCCAAGTTTAGTAAGTGTCAGTTCTGGCTAGATCGAGTGGAATTTCTTGGGCATGTTATTACAGGAGAAGGCATATCAGTAGATCCTGCAAAGATTGAAGCTGTTATGAATTGGAATCGACCCAGTAATGCAACTGAAGTACGGAGTTTTCTGGGATTAGCAGGATATTATCGAAGATTTGTAGCTGGATTTTCTCTTATTGCTGCTCCACTAACAATGTTGACTCGGAAGAATGTAAAATTTGAGTGGACAGAGGACTGTGAGCAAAGTTTTCAAGAATTAAAGAATCGATTAACTACTGCACCAGTGCTCATTATTCCATCACCAGAAGAAGGTTTTGTGATTTATAGTGATGCATCTCATCAAGGGTTAGGCTGTGTATTAATGCAACATGGTAACGTGGTGGCCTATGCTTCTCGACAGCTCAAGAATCACGAAAGGAACTATCCTACACACGATCTTGAGTTGGCCGCTGTAGTGTTTGCTTTGAAGATTTGGAGACATTATCTTTATGGAGCAAAATGTGAGATCTACACTGACCACAAGAGTTTAAAATATCCGTTTACCCAGAAGGAGCTTAATTTGAGACAGAGGCGATGGATGGAATTGATAAAAGACTATGACTGCATGATTCATTATCATCCAGGAAAGGCTAACGTGGTTGCAGATGCATTGAGTCGCAAATCTTCAGCAATCTTGGCAGGTATTTATAGTGTTCAAGACATGTTATTTGATGAATTAAGATCATTAAATGTTAAACTAGAGGTGACAAGCACTGGGGCACTGATGGCTACATATGATGTGAAGCCAGTTCTGATTGATCGGATTCGAGAGGCACAACAAGAAGATACATTCCTGATGAAAGTGAAAAGTGAGATAAATGAAGAAAAGAGAGCTGATTTTACACTTGCTGAGGACGATACATTGATGTTTCAGAACAGAATATGCGTACCTGACAATAATGATTTGAAGAAAGAGATTCTCACAGAAGCTCATAGTTCACCTTATGCGATGCACCCCGGCAGTACGAAGCTGTACCACAATCTGAAAACAAGTTACTGGTGGAATAATATGAAGAGAGATGTAGCAGAGTTTGTTTCAAAATGTTTAGTGTGTCAGCAAGTCAAGGCAGAACATCAGCATCCATCTGGATTGCTCCAACCACTACCTATTCCAGAGTGGAAATGGGAGAGGATCACCATGGATTTTGTGTCTGGACTACCTCGAACACAGAAGGGGCATGATTCTATATGGGTCATAGTTGATCGCTTGACAAAATCTGCTCATTTTCTACCGGTCAAATCGACATTTGGAGCTGACAAGTTGGCACAGCTATTCATTGATGAGATAGTCAGGCTTCATGGAGTTCCAGTATCTATTGTATCAGACAGAGGCTCATATTTTACTTCGAAATATTGGAACAGTTTTGTGAATGCTATGGGGACCAAGTTACATTTGACCACTGCTTTTCATCCAGAAACTGACGGACAGTCAGAGCGAACTATTCAGACTCTGGAAGACATGTTGAGAGCTTGTGTCATAGAACTTACAGGTAGTTGGGATGATTATTTACCTTTGATGGAATTTGCCTATAATAACAGTTATCAGTCCAGTGTTGGCATGGCACCATATGAATCATTGTATGGAAGAGCTTGTCGAACCCCTGTGTGCTGGAATGAAGTTGGAGAACGACAGTTAACTGGTCCTGAGATTGTTGACTTGACTGTTGAGAAAGTAAGAATAATCAGAGATAGGTTAAAAACAGCCCAAGATCGACAGAAGAACTATGCAGACAAGCGGAGGAAGGATCTTGAATTCCAGGTGGGTGACTACGTCTTTCTGAAGGTATCTCCTTGGAAGGGCATTATGAGATTTGGCAAGAAGGGAAAACTCAGTCCAAGGTATATCGGGCCATATGAGATTCTCGAGCGCATTGGCAAAGTGGCGTACAGATTAGCTCTACCTCCTGATCTGTCTCGTATACATAATGTGTTTCACGTCTCGATGTTACGCAAATATGTGCCAGACCCTTCTCGCGTTCTCAGTTATCAACCAGTTGAGCTAAGCGAAGACTTGACTTATGAGGAAGAACCGGTGGCAATACTTGATAGAAAGGAACAGATTCTCAGAACCAGGAGAATACCACTAGTGAAGGTCTTATGGAGAAGTCACTCGAAAGAAGATGCAACATGGGAACCTGAGGAGGCTATGCGAATTAAATATCCCTACCTTTTCCCTTTATCAGGTAAATAATTTCGAGGACGAAATTTTAATTAGTGGGGAGGAATTGTGAGGCCAGCCCAATGGGCCAAGCCCAATAATGAGCCCAAGGGCAAATTTACGGCCTGATTGGCAATCTGCAACAAATTTTTATTCCACCGCCACACGTGTCCTGCATATATGTGTGTGTCACCATTTCACTTTATTCATTTCGGCAAAACAAAACACAAAGAAACTGAGAGCGAGAGAGAGTGACGAACGGAGGAACCGCGACGACGAGAGAAAGACAGCGAAAACGATTAGGTAATTGAGGTCCGTTTCGAATCAAATTAATTATATTACTCAATATTATTTACATAGTTTAGTAGAATTTAGTTAGAATGACATGTTTCTACGAGTTTTAACTAGATTGGTGGAAGTTGTAGAATTGACAAAAGTAGAACGAATACTGTCATAGAATAATTTTTAGCATCATTTTTAATATAAACATATATGGTATATCGTAATTTTGTTATGAATGATATGATAGGAACCGAAGAGACTGAAATTAGACATCTCGGGGATACACCGCCGTAAAGGAATTACTCGAAGGGGGTTGTGAGTATTGTTTTCTGTTGTAAAATAATTTATAGTATGTTTTATACATATATTCATTTGATCAGCTCACGAAAAATATGTGCATATATATAGATATGTGTGATTAGTAGTGGAATTTCATGCAGAGGTATGAATTGCAAGTGTGATAATGGAATTGCATTATTGCATGCATACGTATGCGTGTGCATATATATATATATATATATCTATATATCGTTGGTGATTGATTGCACATATATATATTTGTAATTTAATGAATTGTTTATGATTGTAAATAGCCATGGTGACCGCTAAGCCGGCGGACTAGAAATGGGCCAGAAAAAGAAAAGAAAAGAAAAGAAAAGAAAATATAAAGAAAAGCGGAAAGAGAGAGTTATTTAATCTACCGCTGGTCTCCAGCGATATATAAAAGTAAGATAATAAAATTTGCTCTTACCGCCAGAGGGTAACAGGCGGCCCCCGCGGAGAGTGGTGTGTAGATGAAGGGCACCGGGAGATGGGAGGAAGATTGATATGGATTATTTCGCGGGGTCACGGTATCGTCGGAGAGAGGTAGTATCGATACCGTCATAACTCTGTCGCAGAGGGAGTGCGACCCCATGGCTATTGTTTGTTACGATTGATTGTATGAATTGTATGTATAGAAATTGTGAAATATGATCATTGTCATCATTGCTGAGATTTGATGATTTTACTTATAATATTATTTTACTTCAGAAATCTTTACTCACTGAGCCCGCAACTCACCTCCTGCGATATTTTTTTCAGATAAATAGAAGGAGGACAAGCCGCTTAGCTGCCATTTTGTATCGGGGATCGGCGTTAAGCCTTTTTGATAATTAGGATCTCAGGGTATGTTTAGTAAAAGAGTGTAGCTTTGTATACAATGTTACGACCTGATCTTTTGGTTAGACTGTTCATACAATATAGAAAGGATATGTTGTGAGTATGAATGAAATGCTGGATGAGAGATTTTCTGAATGGAGATTTATAACAGGTTTGTTTAATATGGAATATTGAGAAAATAAGAGGAAATGCTGCCGAAATTTCGGGTCGTGACAATTTTGGTATCAGAGCTTAGGTTATAGATTCTGTAGACTTATATAGATACATGATCCCCGTGTGGCTTTTTGCTAGATTAGGAATATTGCGGCTGGGTTATTATTATTATCATTATTATGAATTATATATTTGGATAATCTATTTTTGAATAGGTAATTCACAATGAGACCTACGCGTACTCGCCGAGTTCCTCAGAGGTATCGACAGGGAGAAGAGGGGAGGGGCCAAGAAGCACCTCAGGTCCCGGCAGAAGACCAAATATCACAAGCTCATCCTCAAGAAGTTTCAGTGGATTCTACAGATAGGGGTCTACATGTTCAAGGTACTTTGAACGCAATGGAGCGTCTGGTTGAAGAGCAGACTCGACTAATTCAACAACAAGCAGCTTTTTATCAACAACAAGTAGTAGTACCAGCAAATCCTGAGCAGCAGAGAATACCGTATGAGAATTTCAGGAAGTTAGGGCCTCCTTCATTCTCGGGAACAACAGAACCTGAGATAGCAGAGAACTGGATTGCAGACATGGAGAGAATCTTTTCTGTTATGGAAGTTACAGACACACATCAAGTCGTTCTTGCAGCCTTTATGTTGACAGGAGATTCTAGACACTGGTGGGAGGCGACTAAAAGAAGACTCGATCCAACGTCTGCAGGTATCATTACTTGGGGCCAGTTCACTCAAGCATTCTTTGAGAAGTATTATCCAGTTTCATACCGACGTCTTAAGGAGAGAGAGTTCTTGAATTTGAAGCAAGGAGGCGAGTCAGTGGCTGAATATGAAGTGAAATTTACTCGTCTATCTCGGTTTGCTCCAACTTTGGTTAGTGATGAAGTTGCAAAGTGCAGTCGGTTCCTGGATGGCTTAAATATTGAGTTGAGATCCCGACTTTCGATTCTCGAGCTTTCCAGATTTTCTGAATTGTACAACAAGGCTCTCATTGCTGAGCAGGATTCGCGGGACGAGATAACAGAAAAAGGACAACAATGGAAGACTCGACATGATCCCATTCCAGAGGGAGTTTATAGGGCAGCAAAGCGAGGTGGGTTTACACCAAGTTCATCTAAAGGAAAAGCCATTTATCAGCCGAATCCAGTTCCATCCGGTCGTTTCTCAGGAGAAGGAGAAAGTAGACTCAGTCTTCCTAGAAGTCGTACTTGCCAGACATGTGGTCGTATGCATGCAGGAGAATGTCGAGCACAGTCCAGTGGATGTTTCCATTGTGGACGATTCGGCCATATCAAAAATTTTTGTCCATTGCTATCAAGAAAAGACGTAACTTGCTTCCAGTGTGGAGTGAAAGGGCATTTACAACGAGATTGTCCTCAGACCACCTCATCAATTGGTAGTGCTTATGTGGGCAGTGAAATCAGAGGAAGACCTTTCCCAATCAGAGGAAGAGGACAGGCGAGTGGGTCGCAGAGTTATCGAGGTCAAAGGACTGGATCGACAGCAAGTGATGCGCGGCAATCGACTCCTAGAACGACTCACGTGGATAGACCCACAACGCAAGGGAGAGTTTTCACCCTGACGAAGCGTGATGCAGAGGCGACCCCAGCAGTTGTTACAGGTAATTTAACTCTCTTCAACAAGTCAGCACAAGTACTTATAGATCCTGGCTCCACTCATTCCTTTATCTCATTACACTATGCAAAACATGCCAACGTCCCCCAAGAATCGCTAGGCTATTACATGTCTATAGCAACACCCACTGGGGATAGTGTAGTTGTTCATAAGATATATCACGGATGTCTCATACAGCTTGGGGATAAGGAGATGGAAGTGGATCTGATACCACTGGATATCCGAGATTTTGATATTATATTGGGTATGGATTGGCTTTCTTCTCATCATGCGTCCATTGATTGCTATAGAAAGGAAGTTGTATTCAAGATACAGAATGAGACTGAATTTAAGTGGCGTGGCAACCAGAGGGGCGTACCATTTAGTTTCATATCCTATATCAAAGCAACTAAGTTATTGAGACAGGGATGTGAAGGATACATAGCATATGCTGTGGCTACTGGGGTAGAATCATCGAAGATAACTGAGATTCCCGTGATTTGTGAATTCCAAGATGTATTTCCAGATGATCTGCAAGGATTACCGCCAGATAGAGAAATTGAATTCACCATTGACCTAGAGCCAGGCACAGCACCAATTTCCATGGCACCGTATCGTATGGCCCCGACTGAACTCAGGGAATTGAAGACTCAACTACAAGAACTGTTGGAAAAAGGATTCATCAGGCCTAGTGTTTCGCCTTGGGGTGCTCCTGTATTATTTGTCAAGAAGAAAGATGGCACTTTGAGACTATGCATTGATTACAGACAACTGAACCGAGTTACTATACGCAACAAGTATCCACTGCCACGAATAGATGACTTGTTTGATCAGCTCGGGGGTGCTAGTGTATTTTCGAAGATTGACCTTCGATCGGGATATCATCAACTGAAGATAAAGGATTCAGATGTGCCCAAGACTGCTTTTCGTACTAGATATGGACATTATGAATTTCTCGTGACGCCTTTCGGTTTGACGAACGCTCCTGCAGCTTTTATGGATTTGATGAATCGGGTGTTCCAGCCCTACCTTGACAGGTTCGTGGTAGTCTTTATTGATGATATTTTGATATATTCAAGGGACAAGGATGAACATGAACAACATCTGAGGATTGTCTTACCAATTTTGCGGGAGAAACAACTTTATGCCAAGTTTAGTAAGTGTCAGTTCTGGCTAGATCGAGTGGAATTTCTTGGGCATGTTATTACAGGAGAAGGCATATCAGTAGATCCTGCAAAGATTGAAGCTGTTATGAATTGGAATCGACCCAGTAATGCAACTGAAGTACGGAGTTTTCTGGGATTAGCAGGATATTATCGAAGATTTGTAGCTGGATTTTCTCTTATTGCTGCTCCACTAACAATGTTGACTCGGAAGAATGTAAAATTTGAGTGGACAGAGGACTGTGAGCAAAGTTTTCAAGAATTAAAGAATCGATTAACTACTGCACCAGTGCTCATTATTCCATCACCAGAAGAAGGTTTTGTGATTTATAGTGATGCATCTCATCAAGGGTTAGGCTGTGTATTAATGCAACATGGTAACGTGGTGGCCTATGCTTCTCGACAGCTCAAGAATCACGAAAGGAACTATCCTACACACGATCTTGAGTTGGCCGCTGTAGTGTTTGCTTTGAAGATTTGGAGACATTATCTTTATGGAGCAAAATGTGAGATCTACACTGACCACAAGAGTTTAAAATATCTGTTTACCCAGAAGGAGCTTAATTTGAGACAGAGGCGATGGATGGAATTGATAAAAGACTATGACTGCATGATTCATTATCATCCAGGAAAGGCTAACGTGGTTGCAGATGCATTGAGTCGCAAATCTTCAGCAATCTTGGCAGGTATTTATAGTGTTCAAGACATGTTATTTGATGAATTAAGATCATTAAATGTTAAACTAGAGGTGACAAGCACTGGGGCACTGATGGCTACATATGATGTGAAGCCAGTTCTGATTGATCGGATTCGAGAGGCACAACAAGAAGATACATTCCTGATGAAAGTGAAAAGTGAGATAAATGAAGAAAAGAGAGCTGATTTTACACTTGCTGAGGACGATACATTGATGTTTCAGAACAGAATATGCGTACCTGACAATAATGATTTGAAGAAAGAGATTCTCACAGAAGCTCATAGTTCACCTTATGCGATGCACCCCGGCAGTACGAAGCTGTACCACAATCTGAAAACAAGTTACTGGTGGAATAATATGAAGAGAGATGTAGCAGAGTTTGTTTCAAAATGTTTAGTGTGTCAGCAAGTCAAGGCAGAACATCAGCATCCATCTGGATTGCTCCAACCACTACCTATTCCAGAGTGGAAATGGGAGAGGATCACCATGGATTTTGTGTCTGGACTACCTCGAACACAGAAGGGGCATGATTCTATATGGGTCATAGTTGATCGCTTGACAAAATCTGCTCATTTTCTACCGGTCAAATCGACATTTGGAGCTGACAAGTTGGCACAGCTATTCATTGATGAGATAGTCAGGCTTCATGGAGTTCCAGTATCTATTGTATCAGACAGAGGCTCATATTTTACTTCGAAATATTGGAACAGTTTTGTGAATGCTATGGGGACCAAGTTACATTTGACCACTGCTTTTCATCCAGAAACTGACGGACAGTCAGAGCGAACTATTCAGACTCTGGAAGACATGTTGAGAGCTTGTGTCATAGAACTTACAGGTAGTTGGGATGATTATTTACCTTTGATGGAATTTGCCTATAATAACAGTTATCAGTCCAGTGTTGGCATGGCACCATATGAATCATTGTATGGAAGAGCTTGTCGAACCCCTGTGTGCTGGAATGAAGTTGGAGAACGACAGTTAACTGGTCCTGAGATTGTTGACTTGACTGTTGAGAAAGTAAGAATAATCAGAGATAGGTTAAAAACAGCCCAAGATCGACAGAAGAACTATGCAGACAAGCGGAGGAAGGATCTTGAATTCCAGGTGGGTGACTACGTCTTTCTGAAGGTATCTCCTTGGAAGGGCATTATGAGATTTGGCAAGAAGGGAAAACTCAGTCCAAGGTATATCGGGCCATATGAGATTCTCGAGCGCATTGGCAAAGTGGCGTACAGATTAGCTCTACCTCCTGATCTGTCTCGTATACATAATGTGTTTCACGTCTCGATGTTACGCAAATATGTGCCAGACCCTTCTCACGTTCTCAGTTATCAACCAGTTGAGCTAAGCGAAGACTTGACTTATGAGGAAGAACCGGTGGCAATACTTGATAGAAAGGAACAGATTCTCAGAACCAGGAGAATACCACTAGTGAAGGTCTTATGGAGAAGTCACTCGAAAGAAGATGCAACATGGGAACCTGAGGAGGCTATGCGAATTAAATATCCCTACCTTTTCCCTTTATCAGGTAAATAATTTCGAGGACGAAATTTTAATTAGTGGGGAGGAATTGTGAGGCCAGCCCAATGGGCCAAGCCCAATAATGAGCCCAAGGGCAAATTTACGGCCTGATTGGCAATCTGCAACAAATTTTTATTCCACCGCCACACGTGTCCTGCATATATGTGTGTGTCACCATTTCACTTTATTCATTTCGGCAAAACAAAACACAAAGAAACTGAGAGCGAGAGAGAGTGACGAACGGAGGAACCGCGACGACGAGAGAAAGACAGCGAAAACGATTAGGTAATTGAGGTCCGTTTCGAATCAAATTAATTATATTACTCAATATTATTTACATAGTTTAGTAGAATTTAGTTAGAATGACATGTTTCTACGAGTTTTAACTAGATTGGTGGAAGTTGTAGAATTGACAAAAGTAGAACGAATACTGTCATAGAATAATTTTTAGCATCATTTTTAATATAAACATATATGGTATATCGTAATTTTGTTATGAATGATATGATAGGAACCGAAGAGACTGAAATTAGACATCTCGGGGATACACCGCCGTAAAGGAATTACTCGAAGGGGGTTGTGAGTATTGTTTTCTGTTGTAAAATAATTTATAGTATGTTTTATACATATATTCATTTGATCAGCTCACGAAAAATATGTGCATATATATAGATATGTGTGATTAGTAGTGGAATTTCATGCAGAGGTATGAATTGCAAGTGTGATAATGGAATTGCATTATTGCATGCATACGTATGCGTGTGCATATATATATATATATATATCTATATATCGTTGGTGATTGATTGCACATATATATATTTGTAATTTAATGAATTGTTTATGATTGTAAATAGCCATGGTGACCGCTAAGCCGGCGGACTAGAAATGGGCCAGAAAAAGAAAAGAAAAGAAAAGAAAAGAAAATATAAAGAAAAGCGAAAGAGAGAGTTATTTAATCTACCGCTGGTCTCCAGCGATATATAAAAGTAAGATAATAAAATTTGCTCTTACCGCCAGAGGGTAACAGGCGGCCCCCGCGGAGAGTGGTGTGTAGATGAAGGGCACCGGGAGATGGGAGGAAGATTGATATGGATTATTTCGCGGGGTCACGGTATCGTCGGAGAGAGGTAGTATCGATACCGTCATAACTCTGTCGCAGAGGGAGTGCGACCCCATGGCTATTGTTTGTTACGATTGATTGTATGAATTGTATGTATAGAAATTGTGAAATATGATCATTGTCATCATTGCTGAGATTTGATGATTTTACTTATAATATTATTTTACTTCAGAAATCTTTACTCACTGAGCCCGCAACTCACCTCCTGCGATATTTTTTTCAGATAAATAGAAGGAGGACAAGCCGCTTAGCTGCCATTTTGTATCGGGGATCGGCGTTAAGCCTTTTTGATAATTAGGATCTCAGGGTATGTTTAGTAAAAGAGTGTAGCTTTGTATACAATGTTACGACCTGATCTTTTGGTTAGACTGTTCATACAATATAGAAAGGATATGTTGTGAGTATGAATGAAATGCTGGATGAGAGATTTTCTGAATGGAGATTTATAACAGGTTTGTTTAATATGGAATATTGAGAAAATAAGAGGAAATGCTGCCGAAATTTCGGGTCGTGACAGAAACAGTCTACAAAAATTTTCTCGACGATAAACTGCAGAGCCAAAACATTCAATTTGACCATGCATATCCGCTCATTTTCATGATTGATTTCAACATTTCTTCTCACCAATTCAAAGTCAAGGCGGCAAGTATTTAAGTCAAACGTCAGTGAAAGACAGATAAAATGATGATGGAAGGAGGAGGAGAAGTGTACCACTTAGTGGGTTCACAGAGTGATTTACACTTCCCGTAACGTTGTTTCCATTCAATCTGCTCTTTGCAGCGGATGCAAAGTCCCTTTGTCTCTGGCAATGACGTCCCTCCGAAAACACTGAAATTGTTTATCTGGGTCAGCCTTCTTTAGCTGCAACCACGCGAATCCGCTTTCAAAGCAAGACCTTTTTTCTCGTACAAGAGAAGAACAGCATTCAACAAACCGTGGATCTTTTTCTCACCATTTCTGATCCTTCGTCGGGCACCAGAGGGTCCTCAACCTCGGCGCCCTACCTCAGCGGCGGATGCAGCGACGGGGCAGAATTTGGCGGGTAGTCTCTGCCACGACGCGCTTTTGCAATGCTTGCTAAGTTCCAAAATATCTTTGGGGGCCGTCGATTGGGCTTGGCCCACCGGCGAATCAGTGTTCTCCCACAGAAGTTTTATGGTACAAGGATAATGTCAGATCGGCGCACGCACATGGGTGTAGGGCCTTTGGATATTATATAGCTGTCCTGGAAAGCTGCAGTGCGGGGCCTTTGAAAAGCTTGCATGATTCCCCAGTTTTCTGCCTATTCCAATTGAACTTGTAGCTGAGCTTTTCTAGTTTGCTGCACGCAGAGGAGAAGAAAACCCATCAGTCTCCGGATGGTTTTACTAAGTGAGTATATATATTCAAGATTGAATCGGCTAACTTCTGGAGAACCATGTACCTAAGTAAAGTAAGCGAGTTATTATAATTCAAATTTGGGAGAGTTGCGGTGGTGGTCCTAAAAATTTATCGTTTCTCCTAAATTAATTTTATAAGTTTTAAAGTGATGTTTTCAATTTTAGATATTTTATTTGTTACACATGTTAAGTCTATTCTGTTGAATGTTGCTCATTTGTCACTAATAGTGTTAAATCATCATTTTTTTCCGTTAATTTGGTTAATGTGACAGTAATATATTTAATTTAACATTTCAACCCGTTTTATTTTTGCAAGATCTTCTTACCCAATTCAATCGGCAGTGAACAAAGATTTTTCGAGTTGGAACTGTGATATTTATTTTATTTATAAAACAATTATTCAATTTTGATCTAGCCGGGTAATCGGATCAAGACACAAATATATTGTGGTAATTTTTTAAAATCTTGAAAATCACTCAAAAATTATTTTTTTAGTTTGCACAATGCAGTATCCCCGAGTCATGTCATATATTTAATATAAAAATGCAAGCTCATGCGCCATGTGAACAAACTAAAGGTCAAATTAAAAGAATTAGTAGCATTAGTGACACATCAGAGGTATTTTAATTGTAAGCAACGAAATAAACTTCACATGTTTAATGGAGCAAATATTTAGGACTAAAAAATGTCAATTTAAAACTTAGAAGACTGAATTAGATAGAATGATACATTTTTAAGACTGTTAATATAATTCACACATTTAAATTTTGAGTGAGTAAGAATGGGGATGTGATTTTTTTCCAGGTAATCTTTGATCCTCTTTTCCACAATCGAGGATGTGATATATCATGTATTTCTACGAGCTAATAGGCCCGTAGATAGCCGACAGAAAAAAGAAAACAAAACAAAAAAAGGAGCTAACAGTGACTAGGAAGGGGACCGCCACATTGTTTCCTTTCATGTACCAAAAGAGTGGTGGGGCAAGTTGCTCAATTATTGCAGTCACAGGCTGTTTTAGATTATTAGCCACCCATTCATTGATGAGGATCGCTCATCTTCTCATGGTTCAGTTGGTGGGTGGTTTTGTGGGACTCCATGGCCTGGTGCAGTGCTCCTCTTCACCTCTTACTGTCCAGTTGATCTCTTCTTTATAAGTGAGCCTCCCTCCCGGTACCCGCTCATCAACACCCTCATCATATCCTCTCTTTCATCAGCTCGGCATACTCTCTCTCGCATACACCTGTAAAAGTGCTAAGTAATAAATGCCGGAGGACTATCGTGCTGGCAATGGGGCAGCTCCCCTCTTACTTGCACTTGCAGCAGCAACGCTATCAGCAGTGCTACTTCCTGCAATGATGCCGGCCGTGGTTGCTGCTGCCAAGAAGCAACCTATCATCAGCAGCAACTGTTCACTGTGCAGTGCCGGTGATGCATCGTCCCTCCCAATTGCTCAAGCGCAGCCCGAGCTGGAGGGCTTTGAGATGACCGCAGGCCTGGGCCCGGTGGTCGTCTCCCAGCAGTCAAGTGGGACATGCCCAAGTTACATAAAGACAGGTGACCTCATCGAACCTGATAAAGCTGGCTGCGGCCGTGTCAAGCGCGATGAGCGGTACTATTGCTGCACCACTGACCCTAACTATAACATATCCCCACAGCAATGTAGTCCCACGAATCGCGAACGCCCTTGCCCCTAGAAGTTACTTGGTAAAAGAGGAGGTCGGATGGTGATCCTCCTGATAGTTAATCATCCACTGTGTTACCGCGTACTGTCCATTAAATTACCTTTCTTTGGCTGAGTACCATTTGCCATGGCTTAGTGGACTAAACTAAACTTGAGATAAATGTCAATGTACATGATCGGGTTTCCACACCTTGGATCAATAATCAAGGTGCAGCTTCTGCTGTGTAAGTGTGTACATGTGTGATTGTACTTCAAAAGCCTTAATACTAGAGATTAATTAAGCCCAAAGCCCATCATCAATTTTCTTGATTTTTCTTCTCCACCGCACCACCTCAGTATGTGTTTCTGATCTCTGTTTTAATTAATCTTTCTCTTGCTTCCTAGCTCTAGTCTGACAACTGCTAGACTCCCTCATTGCATTCAGCGTCCATTTTGATTCAATCAATAGCAAGTTGATAACCTCATGAAGATGCATGCAGCTGATGCGATAAAACAATGTCCATTTGAGATATGGAATCTGATCCAGACGGGTGTATATATCTCTGCCTCCTATACGTTGCACTTCCAGCCTAAGCCTTTACAGCTGCATCTGCAAGTGTGTGACAATGAACACCATAAGCTAGCCAGAAAATGGATTACCATTCGCAAGCTCGAGTCCTCCAAAAGTCCAGCCCTCTGTAGAGTAAAACTAAGAACAAAGTCCGGATTTTCAAGGTAATATTTGAACGGAGATCTAATTTTTCTAAAACATATCACCAGAAAGGTACAATAATAATCGCATAGCCAAGACGGGGTTGAATTTTATTTGGGGCAAAGAGGAAAGCTGAATTAACGTAAAATGGAATAAGATAGTAAACAACATTCTCTTGAAAATTTAATAAATAATTACATTGCTTTAAAAATAAGAATTAATATTTTTAACAAACCTAATCTAACTGTCCTTAATATTTTAAACTTAAAATAAGTAATTGAATGGATGTTATATTATTGAATGGTGTAAAATTAAACTTACGGGATTCGATATTAAAAAGCATTAAACTTATAAATTTCCATCATAATTTTCTCGGTCCCTAAATCATTGGGGTCCCCGAACTGTTGACGAAGGCTTTGGAGGGCAATTGTCAAAATCATCCATTGGGAAAAAAATATTATGAACAAAAATTTAGTGGGTAATACACAACGATTCTATTGTATAAAATTTCATAATTGCATTATACTCATTACTGAATAAAGACATAAACATATTAACACTTATTCATACGATAATTAATTATGATATACCAAAGGTTTTGCACATATTTTTCAAATTGATTCGGGGAGCATCACTGGGTCTTCGCGACTTGTCTTATATGCTTATTTTCTAGTTCCCTTCGTATATGAGCCTTTTCAGTATCCTAATACCCAACCGACATTCTTAGCTGGCTGCCATATTAGTCAATCAATCAACGATTATATAATGGTGGAGACGAGCCTCCCGGTGTCCACTCGTCAATCCTATCATATCCTCTCGGCGTAAGCGGTGAGATCACATGGCGGAGGACTGTCGTGTTGGTAGCAGAAAAGCTCTCCTGATTCTTGCACTAGCAGCAACACTATCAGTTGTGCTACGTCCAGCGATGATGCCGACCGTGGGTGCTACCGAGCAGCAAGCCATCATCATCAGGAACAGTTCACTGTGCAGCGGTTTTAACGGTGACAGCAGTGGGTGCCTTGCCATTGCTCAAGCACAGCCCGAGCTGGAGGGCTTTGAGATGACCGTAGACCTGGGCTCTGGAGGCGTCTTCCATCGGTCATTGTTGGGAAGCTACTTCCAAAACACAGGTAACACGAATAACCGTGACAGCGCTGGTTGTGGCCGTGATAAGCCAGGTTATCGGTACTATTCCTGCACCACCGAACCGAGTTCAGGCTCTGTAAACCCGCAGAAGTGTTCTGCCACGACCCGTGACAACCCTTGCTCTACCTAGAAGTTTGTATTAGTCAGCAAGGTTTGGAATCGGATGGTGATCCTCCTGAGTCCTGATAGATATAGTTAATGCCAGTCAATAATCAGTTCCACCGTGTAATTGATCGTACCGTCCATAGAGAAATTATGCATCCCCCTACTTCTGTAATCACCTTTCTTGTGCGCCGTAACAGTTGCTGCCGTGGCTAGTCGACTAAACTCTGAGAGATGTCAATGTCGACGGTGGAGTTTCCAACTTTCCCGTGCCTGGGAACAAATAATCATGTGATCTTATGCATTATTATTGTCTGTTTCATCAAAAACCCCAATAGTACAGCATATATGCCAAATCTTGACCGAGTCAATTATTGTGTTTTGTAAGGGGAGGTGCGTGTCATTATCATCTCACTGTTTCAGCACATGCCAACTTGTGACTGAGTCGTCGGGCTGAATTAATTAACTGGGGACTTTATCGGTTGCGAGCATTCCAACATATACATGTCGATTGACAACAGAAGCAATCCTGTTCCTAGAGAAACATAGGCTTAATTTGCAACATCTTCTATTTCGACCGAAAGATCCCATCGTGCATTCAAACTTGTGAATCGCAAAGATGGCCTTAGTCATTTTTGTTTTCTAACCACAAATAACAGAGAAAACGCACCTCAGGATGTAGAACTATTGAGAATGACAATTGGAAGAATAATTTAAACAATATGATCGTTTATACATTATTCGACGACGAAATAATATAAACACGAACATCAATCATGCGTCATATTGATTATTGCATCAACAATGTGTTACGCCCTTTCTCTTTGCACGGGCGAGATCACACAAAAGATATCGTACGTGCAAAAGAATTTTGCGTGGAAATATTGTGGGAAAATCGTACTGTTGGTATAAAATATTTTATCAATATAATGTTTTGGTATGAAATCTTTTTTTTTAACTCCGTAGTATAAAAAGTTTTCAAAATGTAACATTTTAGTATAAACTGTTAAATTTTCACTAACACCGTTAATTGAACTGAAGTAACAATGTGATGTGGACCTGACGTGACACTATAAAATAAATTTAAATTATATAAAAATAATAAATAAATAAAAATAAGAATTTAAAAAAATTAATTTGAAAGTAAAATACAAAAATCCATTTAAAAATGTAAAAAGAATCACGAACTGATTTTAAAATTTTGAAATAAGAATGGATAGATTTTAAAAAATAGATAAAATATCCCAAATCGATCCAAAACGATCTAAAATTTTCAGTTCTATTTCTGATGTATTTTATGTGTTTTATGATGATCTTAGTTGTTGGTAGAGTCTAGAGGTCCATTCTTGAAAATTTCGGATCGTTTCAGATCCATTCGGGGTCATTTGTCGACTTTCTAAAATCTGTCCAATACCTATTCTGAATTTTTCGGTTCTGTTTCTTTTTTTTGTTAGGGGTATTTTAGGATGATCTTAGGTCTTGGTAGAGTATAGGGGTCGGTTCTTGAAAATTTCAGATGATTTCAGATTGATTCGGGTCATTTATCTATTTTTTAAATTCTTTCTAGCACTTATTCCAAATTTTTTTGTTCTTTTTTTTTTATGTGTTTTGAGCTTTTAAGATGGTTTTAGGTGTCCGTAGAGGCTAAGAGTCGGTTCTTAAAAATTTTGAATCGTTTCGGATCGATTTGGATCATTTTTTCCCCTTTTAAAATATGTCAAGCCCATATTCTAAATTTTTCAGTTCTTTTTTTGATTTATTTTGTACATTTTAGGATAGTTTTAGTTGTTGGTAACATTTATGGATCGGTCCTTGATAATTCCGGATTGTTGCAAACCGTTTTAGGATATTTTATTGATTTTTTAAAATTTATCTAGTATTATTTCAAATTTTTCATATCAATTCCTTTTTTGTATTTAAAATAGAGTTATTTAATTTTTTATTTTTAAAATTCTTATTTTTATTTATTTATTATTTTTTTATAATTTAAATTTATTTTATGGTATTACACCATCTAAATTTCTGCGTCAACTTTCACATCATATTATCACATCAGTTCAATTAACAGTTTTTGTAAAAATTTAACAGTTTATACTAAAATATTATATTTTAAAAATGTTTTGTATCACGGAATTATAAAAAGAAAATTTTATACTAAAATATTACATTAACGAAATATTTTATACCAACGGTGCAATTTTTCTGAAAAATCGTTAAAGTTATCAAGTGTGGTTGAGATCATCATGCGGTGTTTATTAAGTCAAGAAAGGAAGGACAAAAGTTCCTCAGAAAAATCATGCAACGCCAGCACCAGTGGTTTTTATACGCTGCGTTGTGCTCACGAAAAGCGGAAATGCAGTCCACCACAGTTTTTGTGATTTGTCTTTGGCTCTGTTTGGACGTCGACGGGATCTCAATTATTAGGAATTATAATATAATTTTATATACATATGTGCGAAAGAGACACAATGGAATATGAAACCCACAAGACCAACAATGAGAAATGGCCAACTTTATTAACTTAAGCAATGCTTTACATTTAACTAATAAACCTTCACGAAAACATTCAGTTACTTAATCATGAAACTTTCCGGTTTTTTCTTTAACTATTAGAGCAAGGAACATCACGGTAGAAAGTTGTTAACAAATAAGACTTTGACATTGGTACTGGGCAGGCAAATCTTTTTGTATTTGAAATGGGGTCGACTCGATCACATGCGAAACATGGCTCCGGAAATTGGGAAGACAATGGTGTTTCCGAACAAAGTCTGTCTTACATATAATTAAGGAAATAGTAAAGCCATAGATTAAACTTGGAGGAAATAGAGGTGTTCCATCTAAAGTAGAAGAAAGTTAAGAATGAGTTTATGTTTTCTATAATTAAGGTTTTCTATATTTAAAAAAAAAAAAACAAAAGGAAAGATTAAAAAAAAAATGAAGATCGATTGAAAATGTGAAATGAATGATGGTATGACCGAGGGAGTACAATTGTCCGGTCGGTACATGTGTTAGGAAGGTGGGTTGGGAATCGAGAATAGATTCTTGAAATGATTACCCCATCTTTCTTTTCTTGATCCCTCCCCTGATCACAAAATAGAAACTTTTCTGCGGTCAGGGTTTCCTGGCGAAGGCATTACTTGGGCACGGACTTCCTGTGGAAAATAAAATAAGAGAGATGCGAGTTTCAAATAGAATTATGCATTAGTTATAAGAACGGAATGGAGTTACCGGAGTGGTTGCTGTCTATTAATTTGATTCGATGACGGGTCCTCAGTGGTGATTGGTTAACGAGTGGTGGAGGCAACTTGGCGGAGTTTGCCCAGACAGAGGGTCGTCTATATCCGACGTGAAGGTCTCCACTTTCCCGGTAAAGATCGGGGCTTTTCATTTCGTTCGTGGTGGTGATGGGGAAGAAGCAGCATGTGGACTGGACCTCTGGGTCCATCATGAGTGCTGGGAGTGAGAGAGTCTCTCTCTTGAACAAGGATGTAAGCCTCCGACCCTGTCTCTGACGAGGGATGACCACTCTCTCTCTCTCTCTCTCTATCTCCGTCCACTCCTCTTTTCTATCTGCCCGATTGTTTCTTGATCGAGCTTTAGCCTTTAAGAGTAATTTCACGCAAGGTCAGTTTCAAATTTTTAATCTTGTGCCATCTTCTTGATGTCGGTTGAATAGAACAGGATGGAAAAGAAAATGAACGCCTCCTGCTTATTTGATTTTGGAATTCTTTTGATTCTTTTCTCGCTTACTGTATAACACGCTTGACTATTGTAAAAGATCGAGTGCACGCATCATTTTGATTCTGTTGCCTGCTCATTTCTGAATCCAATTAGTCAGCAAAGTAGAGTTGCTGGTCGTGAAGATCATATTCTTTCAATCTCATCTGTTGGATTCTCTCTCCATTTTAATTCCTGATTTATTCTCAAATTTGTAGGCGCGGAAGAAGAAGGAAGATCAGCCTGCTGATGGCCCTCGATCAGACCTCGAACTTGGGGATGCTGTGGAGGTGGTGGCTAAATTTGTCATTAGATTTTAGACGTTTATCCTTTTCTGAAGCATTCTCGAATTCATAATTTGGTTCTTCTTCTTCTTCTTCTCCTCAGGCTGCAAATGTTGGATTTTGCCGAGTATTTGCTCTGGTAAGTGGGAGAATGGAAGTGCACTCTTTGATAATTACGGGCACTACCAGCAATTCACATCATTTTGCATATTGCAGGCAAAACGTGATGCAGGAAAGCTTATTATTGGTACCATTGCGCTTCTAGTAGCATCAACATCAAGCATTCTGATAGTATGTCATTTATATCCCCTCTCAATGCTCTTGTTGTTCTGCCTGAGAGCGGTTGGTGCTTAGCATCTGGCATATTGCTGATGAACAATTTAATTGGCCATATTTTTCTAATGTGATATTTAATATTCTTATTCATGGCACTTGTTGGGGTGCGCCGGGTCTTTTTTTCCCCTTTTTATATCATCTCTTCTTAAGGTCTCTGCCTTCATAAAACTGAAACTGTTGGAGGTTTTACCTGCAGCCAAAATATGGAGGACTGATAATAGACATAGTATCGCAAGACATAAGGACTTCTGAAGAGCAAGTCGAAGCTTTGAATGCTGTCAAGAGCACCATACTGGAGATTGTGCTTATTGTTATTATCGGGTATGTCCAATACTGCAAGTTGTTTTTTCATGTCCAGTGTATCTCTATCTATTTGTGACAGTTCGTTATTTAGTTGATGGTGCTTGGTCAATTTCCGTTGGAAGGTACTTAATGTTTTCCTTATTTAGTAATCTTTCAGACGAGAAAACATCAAAACTAATTGAAAATGGTACTTATTCATGAGATGTATAGCTAGCATTTTGAGGCAAAGCAGAGAAACTAACGTAGTTTTTCTTTCATATGTTCTCAGATCTCTCTGCACTGCACTTCGAGCATGGCTCTTTGCCTCAGCTAGCGAGAGAGTGGTTGCTCGTTTGAGGAAGGATTTATTTGCTCACCTTGTTAATCAGGTGAAGCCTGTTTTCCAATTTCATGAGATAAAAACAAAATGCTCTCTTATCAGAAGCAAACCATACCTGAAGATCCTCCAGGGTAGCAGCAGGCTTGTTCTTCTGCTTCTTCTTCTTCTCACTGATTGCTAGCCTTTGTGCATCAATATGTTTTTCAGGAAATAGCCTTCTTTGACGTTACCCGAAGTGGGGAACTCCTGAGCAGGCTATCAGAAGACACCCAGGTCATAAAAAATGCGGCAACCACAAATCTCTCCGAGGCACTTCGGAACTTGACAACTGCATTTATAGGCGTCGGCTTCATGTTCTCATCTTCTTGGAAGTTAACATGTTAGATAACTTCTCAAGCTTATCTTTTTTGTTTCTTTCGAAGCAAGCCAAGGAATATTCTTGCTCACAGCATCTCTTTCTTGTTCAGTGCTGGCTTTAGCAGTAGTCCCAGTCATTTCAGTGGCTGTGCGAAAATTTGGGCGATATCTTCGTGAACTCTCACATGCAACCCAAGCAGCAGCTGCAGTTGCTGCTTCAATTGCTGAGGTTTGTATCTCAGATATCAGTTAAAGCTTTTTGCTCCACATTATCTTGGAAAAATAATTTTCCTGAGCAAAACTAAATTTCAGGAATCTTTTGGCGCAATTCGAACAGTCAGATCCTTTGCTCAAGAAAGCTATGCAGTGTCAAATTACTCGGAGAAGGTTGATGAAACATTGAAGCTTGGGCTTCGACAAGCAGTATGCTCCTTAACATAGCTCGCTCGCTCTCTCTCTCTCTCTCTCTAAAATTCACTAAGCTGTGTCATTTCTTGATGCAGAGAGTCATCGGTCTATTTTTTGGAGGGCTTAATGCAGCATCAACTTTATCGGTTATGGTGGTGGTGATTTACGGAGCATATCTAACCATAACAGGCTCTATGACTGCAGGATCTCTTACATCCTTCATTCTTTATAGCCTTACAGGTATTTTCAGTTTGTTCCTCAAAATTTTTCAAATTTCTTGTAAATGTTGAGCTCACAGGATCTCTCACATCGAAATTAGGGGAAAGAAAAGGAAAGGAAAAACTAGTAGTTATAGCAGAAGAAACTTTTAATAACTTGCAGAGGTGCTCTGGTTCCTAGTAAGAGACCTGCTTATGATTGAACTTGCCTTGTCTTGCTTTACAACTCTATGATGTTTATCCAAATCTTGAACACTTTTTGCTCCTACAGTTGGATCGTCAGTCTCTTCTCTATCGGGACTGTATACAACTGCTATGAAAGCTGCAGGGGCAAGTAGGAGAGTCTTTCAGCTTCTCGACCGGGTCTCCACCATGACAAAGTCTGGAGATAAATGCCCTGAAGGGTCAGGATCTCTCTCCTTCTCTCTAATTTGCAGAGGAAAGATGTGAGTGAAACTAATACCGAGTCTTACCTACAGAAATCCTGATGGAGATGTGGAACTGGATGATGTTTGGTTTGCATATCCTTCACGGCCAAGCCATATGATTCTCAAGGTACTGATCTTGCGGTCTTTCTGCTGCCCATACTTTCTTGCCTTTACTTCAACACCACTTGCTCTCACTTAACACAATGGGGATCCTTTTTTTTCTGCAGGGAATATCATTGAAAATGACACCTGGCTCAAAGGTTGCTCTCGTCGGTCCTAGTGGTGGTGGAAAAGTAAATCTTATATACAAATCTTGCTCCCTGCTCTACTACAGCTTCCACATTTCTTGCTCGTGCTTTCAA
The DNA here is from genome assembly GCA_037672795.1 of Lagerstroemia speciosa. NCBI lineage: Eukaryota > Viridiplantae > Streptophyta > Magnoliopsida > Myrtales > Lythraceae > Lagerstroemia > Lagerstroemia speciosa. The sequence continues at coordinate 300,652 of CM075296.1, forward strand.
ATGCCATGGTTTATTTCTTCTATTGTCGTGTCTGGTGCAGACTACTATAGCACACCTGATTGAACGGTTTTATGATCCTCTCAAAGGAAAGATATTACTGAACGGGGTTCCTCTGGTGGAAATATCTCATGAATATCTCCACAGAAAGGTAATGTTTTAATTGCTTTAAATTTAGTTCAGATTTATTTAAAGATCATATCTGGTTCGAAGATGGCGATTCTACAATTAAGTTCTGTTATCATACTTTGGGATACAATCCCGAAATATACCCTATAAATCTCAATCGTTCCATTTCTATTCAGATAAGCATAGTGAGTCAGGAGCCTGTTCTGTTTAATTGCTCCATCGAAGAGAACATTGCATATGGGTTGAACGGCAAGGCCAGCTTCCCTGAGATTGAAAGGGTTGCGGTAAGTTGTGATGATCCCTCTTCACTCGCTTACGCAGTCACACATTAGAAAGTCATACATGTCCATCCTTTGGTTAGCCATGTTTAAATGTGATGCAAAAGGTGGATAATGCTGCAGAGAATGGCAAATGCCCATGATTTCATAGAGAAGTTCCCGGAGAAATACCAGACAGTGGTCGGAGAACGTGGGCTGAGGTTGTCGGGAGGGCAGAAACAGAGGGTTGCCATTGCCAGAGCTCTCCTGATGGACCCCAGGGTCTTGCTGCTGGATGAAGCCACCAGTGCTCTCGATGCCGAGAGTGAATACTTAGTTCAGGTTGGATGAAAGGGAAATTCCGAGTTTGAGTTACGACAGCCTGCACTTTCGAGTTTCGCTTGAAATTAAAGTTCCTAATTCTTTCCACGCTTTTTAATTGGATGATGCGTAGGATGCAATGGATTCTCTCATGAAAGGCCGGACGGTGCTGGTAATAGCTCACAGGCTTTCGACCGTGAAAAGTGCAGATAATGTGGCAGTGATATCCGAGGGGCAGATAGCTGAAACCGGCACCCATGAGGAACTTCTATCCAGGGACGGCATCTACACCGCACTCGTTCGAAGGCAACTCCAGGAAGGGCCGAGGGTCTCGGTGGAGTCTTGACCACAACTGCTTGTTCGAAATTGGACTATGCATACTGGCCAGTCCTAGCATAGGACCAGTAGCGGATCCAACTCTCCATAAGATTAATACTTGCACAAGGTGTATAAGAGACGCTGAGGTGGCCAGCACTCGTAGTGAGAATCGGGTTGACCGCACCTCTTCACTGAAATAAGGATTACAGGAAGATCTGTACCGTCCAGTATGTCTGGTTTGCTTGTAGTAGAGTAGCACTCCTATTCTGAGTAATCGAGCATGCAAATAAAGTAACTCCCAACTTCGATCACAGCCTATACAAACTCCTGAGTGTTCTTCTTAATCAATTGACGGGATTGACCAAAACAATGAGTGCTCAAGCTATGTCTATTCTGCGTGTAAAGAGAGGTACATAAGAGGTGGATGAACTGCTGCATTCACTGTTCCGAGCATTCTGCATCAAATTCTTTCTGCAGTGGATGAACTGCAGAAAATTTGTACATGAGCTCAAAGGATCCTCCAAGACAGATTTTTATAAAACATTTGGCGTTCCCTCCAAGATCAGCTTAACTCATTGAGCGGGTGCAATAAGAAAAAAAGACTCAACGAATAGTCAGCCCCTGTGCTGCCTGAGTGACATCCTCGCTAATCTTGTTGGCCTGGATGGTGCTGATGACACCGGCAACATTTTCCTGGGGGAAAAAAAGAGAAAGATAAGGTCTCCAGACATCACTTTTCCTGTACAAGATTCAGAACACGGGAGCCCTGAGACAGCCTTTCCCACTAGAGAATTATTCAAAAAAATATATATATACATTCAAGGGAAGATTGACAAATATACCCTCCATGTTGACAGCTTTGCCCGAAGCAATTCCCACTGGTGCTGACCAAACACCCGCTCCGTGCAGCGGCTGCAGTATTGGATGGTCATCAGTCACAAATAAGGACCCACCACCAAGTTTGTGCAACAAAAGAAACCGCGAGGCTCACCTCACTATGATGACTTCATTCATCTGGTCCATTTTACAATCCAATAACTTGGCAGATATCGCTTTAACTACCCAATATTCAACCTCATCATCATTAATCTGCATGAAACAAAAGCGTTAAAACCCCACATGATGGTGGAGGAATATCAAGAGCTGTAAGGACAAGACGGTCTACCTGAAGTTTGTCACTAATAACAGCATAAGGAATCTGGCCAGATTCATTTGAACCAAGATCCACCAAAGACATAAGCCGCATTTTTGTAATGCAGTCCTCATGGACAAGCCCTTGTATGATTATGGGCAAACCAAATTTAGCCTTTCTGATAGACAATGCTGAAAAAAGTTGGAGGGGGAGACAGGGTTACCATATTCTTCCAATAGACCAGAGTTTGCCGCTTGAAATTCTAGGTAGGAATCCAGTGTCTTTGTCAGAAAGATTTTCAGAAGCTGGTAGACCGAGGAATACCGTGAGTCATTTTCTAATTGCCCTACAGCAGGCAAGTCCAGCAGATCACACTGTCAACATGAAAGCGACCATCTAAGAATGTCCCGTGGAAAATATAACACAACTAGAGAAGAAAAATAAACAAAAGGCTTAGATTGCACTATAAAAACAAGGTCATAAAATAGCTGTTGAGATATAAATCCCACATCGATTAGATTGGAAAAGAAACCTGAATTTGTGAAAGAATTGGGTACCACCACCATTAACTTAGGCTTTAAAATGTGGATATGGCCTCAAGACTCCTATAAACTCAAGGGAAAATTTAATATGGTATCAGAGCGGATCAATCCTACACTCACACCACGCTAGGCCCAAATGTAAAACTCGTGGTCTGTTAAGTTCGAAACCAGAAGAAAAATGCCCAGCTCATGGTTAGTTTGTCGAGTATGGAAAAAGTCTGACTCGTACGTTAGCCTGAGGACGGAAGAGGGCCTCGTGGTAGTTTCTTACCCCTTGCCCAAGACCGGAAGAAAAATGTCCGGTTCGAGGTTAGTTGTTGGGGCGGGTGTTTAAGGACAAGTGTCACATGTCAGGGCAAGTGTTAAGATATAAATCCCACATCGACTAAATTGGAAAAGAAACCTAGGTTTATAAGACAATTGGGTACCACCACTTATCAGCTTAGACTTTTAAGTGGATATAAGCTCGAAACTTTTATAGGTTCAAGTGAAAATTTAATAATAGCGACTTTAGAATACCTGGAATACATTAGCTGCCTTCAAGAACTCTACTATTGCTCTCACAGCCCCCTCCTTGGCCTCATTCATTACATTTGCATCTTCACCGGCAAAGGTGGCCAAATATTTAGTCAAGAACTTGAAAGAATCTTTTGCTGAACTGAAGAAATAAAATGAGATACTCAATCTCAGATAGCTTCAGTGATTGGAATAACCAATAATTCGAGACAGGTAATGATATTCGGAAGCAATATCTTCGGCAGTTAATGATCTCATACCTTTTGTTTTCTCTTGACGCATTTGACATGGCAAGGAAAAGTTCTCGCTGATCCTTCACATCGAGATTCCACTCTTTCAAGAAGCTGTCAATCTTCTTAAAAGAAGGAACAATGTGATCAACCACCTTTCCATTGATGGCCAAATTTAAGGCTTGCACATACACACAAAATCGGCCATATGGAATGGTCAAGAGGTTGTATAGATTGAACAAACTGCCAACAAAAGTGAATATAAATGAGCAATCGCTATAAATCTGAGACCTGTAACTAGTTACAAAATCTTACATCTTCAAGCGCAGTGCAGGCTTGTCATTTGGTTGCTGAGCAATCTTTGTCGAAATAAGTTTTGTCATCTCAAGTATTTCATCTGGGTTTTCAGATTTGGTGACCACATTGCAGATGACAGTGAAAATGCACTCAAGATCTAGAGCATAAACATGAAAACCAGCTCAGAAAGGAACATTGAAGATAACGAAAATGGATACTACTACTACTACACCAGTCCACCCTTTCACAGGGTTAAATAAAAAATGTGGACCTCATCCAAAGTTACATAGAAGAGGCTAGCAAGCCTGATATCTATTCTACTAAGGAAGAAGGAGAGATCCATCACCTTTCTCAGAAACCTTTGAAAAGATCAAGTCAGCTGATGCGAGCATCAGTGAGACCAAATCCAACCACCTGTCTGTCGCCATGCATTCTTGAGCTTCTACACACAATCTCTCAACCTGGGCCTCAGCAACCTGATTTACCACCACGGAAATATTTTTTTTTTATAAAAACAATCAGCTTTGACAGGTTATCCCACGATTCAATCCAACTGTAAATACATCCGATGATACAGAGCAATCTCAAATGGTAAAATTCGGATAAGGTTGCGAGAAACGCCCTCGGATATCTCCTACATCCTATCAACAGGAATTCCAGATAGCTAATCCGAATTTTCAGTTCCAAGGATCATTAAGATCAGATCACACGGATGCGGTGCCGACCATAGCAGAAGAAGAGGTGAAAGGGGGTACCTCAGGACCGGCATCGGCCCAGGCGAGCTCGGAGGTGAAGCGGACGACGGAGAGTTGGGGATCTTCCTCAGACGTTTGTACAATGGTCGCCATTCTCGAGATTGCTCCTGTCTCAGCAAATACTGCAATGTTCGAAATTCAGTTTCCCCTTGGGAGTTTTGGTGTTTCAGCGTAGCACCGAGAGGAAGGGAGGAGGAGTAAGAAACCCTAGCCTCCTTGGTGGGAAGTAAGAAACCCTAGCCACTCGTTACTGGGCCACGAAATCTTCCTTTTTCACCCCCAAGAGGCCCAAAAGGTCCTTTTGAGCCCAGTCCAGGCCCAATAAGCCCATGATTAGTCCAAAAAGTCATGACCCATATTCCGTCTATACTGGTATTATTGACAACTAATATGACTGTTAACTTTTCTCCTTTTTTTCCTCATCACAGACCTGTCATAACGTAAGAAATTAATTTAATATTGATGACAATCATGACACTTGCTATCAAGAAGGTAAGGGATGGACAAAGGAGGCCGTGTCAGAAATTTCTGCCTCCTCGGTGTAAATTAGTTAGACACCGAATTAGTAAGCTAGCGTACGAGTTTCTTGTCTTCATTTTGTTTTCCAGGGTTGATTATGACTTGGGGGTGGTGGGCTTCTTTCTCGGTCCCCTCCCGCGACGAAGAGCCTCTTCAACAAAACATAGGACCATGAAAACGAGCTGTCCATCGCCACCCATTGACTATTGTACATAAATATATATGAGTATATATACGAGGATGAGCTTCATTCAAAGTCGTCGTAATGTGCCTAAATTCTGACACATCTTCTGACAGAAGCATGAGTTTCGAACCTCAAACTTCAAACTCCCATGACTAATTTTATCAATAATGTCACCTCCTCCTCATCCACCGCAAACTCCTCTGATCTTAAGCACGTTATGTTTTGCTGTTATTATTGACTTGACTCTCCATGCCCTCCTTCACGAGACCCATCCTAACAATTCGATCTACAGCCCCGGATTCAAATTAAGAAAGGTGGTTTTTGGTATACAATCAGTATATATAAGTTTTAGATTCGATTCTCAATTTTCTTCTGAGGTTCATGATTCTCCTCAACAAAAAGAGTGGGGAAAAGAAAAAGAAGCAAACACCCATCCCACTGAATATCGGAATACAAACAGGTGCACATGATTTATTCATCATCATTTTTGTCAATTTCAATTCCAGAGGATGGACTTGTCTCATATGGTAAATGAAATCAAAAGGGATTCGCTGTACAGTGGATGGACTGGCTCAATTGATGGATCTTGACGATACGTTATCTCTCGCAGAGATTCACAATGATGACTATACGCGGAAACAAATATTCTTGTTCACGGGACCCACCAATAAATCAATTAATCTTGAATTCTACGTAAATTTTATTTTCAAATCCCTCAATAAAAGATCGAGGAATCAAATCAATTATAAGATTTACAACTCATTTTTTGTCATCGTGCAGTATGGAATTCTACATAGAGTAGATCGATTAGGATGTGATTTTATGGGTTTGACTAAATTCCATTGAACTGGCAAGACATTATCGGGATTTGTTATCATTAATTGCATGCCTTCCGCTTCCCCTTTTTTTTTTGGTTGGTTGGTGCACCTTCTAAGAATTTGTCAATTCTTATCACAGAGAAGAATATCTTGTACAGCTAATTCTGCAGAGACTAGGTTTTTGGTAAAGGAAGAAAATACACACATGCTCCTTCTCGCACGCGAAGGAAAGGATTATTCTTCTGCAGTGGCATTTGAATGACTTAGGGCTTTTGCGTGTGCTAAGATCCGCTTTCAAATTATTGAATCGAGTCTCCCTTACTTCGGCGTTTTTTGAAATAGGATTCTCTGGTATCATAATTCTTTTTCTTCCATGCATGTTCTTCCTTATACAGGCAAACAGATATGTTTAAAAAACCTAGCAGTATTGTCTTCGGTTATGATGCACTTTGATCAATAGTTTAGTTAACTCGGGGATATGAAAAGGAAATGGATCGGAAAAGAACATCTGAACTTCAATAGTGCAGGTTGCATCAGCACAGGCAATTAAATAACATTAATTAGGGTTTCCAAGACGTGATCTTTGGAGGGCGATGCCAATCTTGAAGATTTCTTTCACCTAGCTCGTGGCAAAATCAAGATGGGAATCTTGACTTGACCCTTCCACACTAGCCATATTCATTCATCAGCTAAGCTTCTTAATTTTACTTGCAAATATATGTATAATAACATATGAATTGTATATCATCCCTTTATTCATATGTACACATGTTAATGTATCATATATACATATACAGATACAAATGTACACACGCACATATATAATTGAGGCTGTTGCTGGTTTTTGAAACGACCCTTGCTGTTGCTGGTGCAAGTGCAAGTTCCCTCCAATTACTCCAACCCTTCACCCCTCATATATATCAATACATGTATATGTATAAGTTGTTTTTTAGGATCACATTTGAACTGTAGGGGCATTTATATATATATATATATATATATAAAATATGCTTTGCAATTGATTTGACTATGAAGCCCTAATAATTTAATTACTGATTCACATGGCGGCTTGGTGGGTGATGAGGTGGTATCTCACGTGCCCAATCATGGTGCTGTTGTTGATAATAGCTCGGAACGAAGTGGGCAATTTTATATTCCTTTTTTTTGGCTCATCAAACCCTTTCTTATAAGTTCTATAAACAATAATTAGATTAATTTACATATACATACATGATGGGTTGAAACAAGGCATAGAATATTGATAATCGAACACATGATCGCGCGTTTATGTATCGTCAAGTATCGTAACTATCACCTCTCATACGTTCTTATTTACTTGTAGTATATCAATTGGATGGATTCGATATGAATCTTCCCTTCTTCTTCTTTTTTTTCCCTTAATACAACATGTGGCGGGATGGATCAAGGTTGGGAGATGGGGACGGGGGAGTCGGTCCCCCTTTGCCTGCAGAAGTAGAGTCTAAGGCAAGAGGCAGACCTCTCATGTGATATTCCCCTTTTTTCCATGTGGTTCTGTGCCCCCCTTTCTTTTCTTTTCTTTTCTTTTCTTTTCTTCCTTCCACCATTTCCACCATCGCCATCAATCCCACTTTCTCCAAATTATTGCATTGCATCCCCCCCAACCCACCCCCTTCAATAATAATGCTATTATTACTACTGCTGCTGCTGCATGTAATTAACTAATTAATCAATCACCCAATTTTTTTAAAAAAAAACACTATATGTATAGACAGTTTTGTTTTTGTTTTGAATATAAAGAAATTTAACGAGTTCGAGTTGGATTGGTTTATTCACAATCATAATAACTCGGTCGATATTTTTGGCTAAATGAATTGTTGAATAATACTCATAGAAAAATAGCTTCCATTATATGCAATGTTCTTTCTTCGTTTGTTTTACCTTGGAGACACTTACACCATTAATTCGAATTTATTCACTTAAAATGTTTTACCAAGATTAGGAAATCGCTTGATTAATTAAGGTTAGATGTAATATAGGTTGTTTTGGAAGCATTGTGGTATGTTGCTTTCGAAATGAATGAAATCAAATATATATAGTAGTAGATATTCTAGCTAGGAAGAGAAAGGAATCTCAGTTATTGACGATTAATTAAGGTCGGAGTTTAATCAAATGTACAAGGCATACCCCCTCGGACCTAAAACATTGTATAAGCGCCCGAGGCACGTTCTTGTGTTTGGATCAACATCTCATCACGGAGAATCCATTGCCAGCTGCTTGGCAAAGGCAGTTGGGGACGTGCCTTAATTCATATGTCATGGTAAATAAATGCATTTATGACCACCTTCTAAATCCCAACCCAAAATTTATTATTTGTCGGTAAGAATTTCACCTACTTTCCAACACATTTTTATTTTTATTTATTAAAAAAATAACTATGTTTTCTTTTTCTGTCGAAAATAATTACAATGACTTTACTATAAAAAAAAGTTGTTCATTTGTTCTGTAATATCAACATAAACCTGATACATAATTGCAAATATCAATTCAGATATTTCCATCTATTTTAGTTTATTTATGAAGAAAATCTGTGAGTTAAAAAAAACAATAGAAAAGGGTAGGAATAAATGAAAGTAAGAAGTTCTGACAACGAAAATGAAATTCAAAACCTCTTAATTATAAGTCGAGAGCGATACCATTGCATCGAATTTTCTTATTTTTCAATTATTCCTCTTTTTTTTTTTTGTTTATCATTCTTCGCTTTTCTTTACCACCAAGTAATAACCAATTTGGCACTTCTGACTAAATTGAAAACAATTCTATCCCTTTTTTTAAATTTGTTTTCTGACAGCAGACAAATGGTATGAAGTCCATGTACCGTTAATTAATTAATTAACGATATATAGAATTAATTCTTCCTCCTCAAGAAAGCTCTGCTTGGGTTGGGTTGACATCTCGGAGCACATGAACGCATATTAGCATGCAATTACTGCACATGCCAAATTATTCATCTAATTGTGTGCTTTGCTTATATAATATTATTATTTTTATTTTATTTCAAATTATATTCAGCTTCGTTTTATGCTTCTTCCTCTTATTTTTATTTTTTTAATATAAATTATCCAATATTTCAAAATTCTGTAAATTTTAATTAATTTATATTTGAACGGGGTCAATTACAATTTTTTTTTTTACTTACAGAACTCGAATTTGTATTTTAATTAAAGTAAGAGACATCAAAGTATCTCAGCTGATTCATGCTTATTAACTTATCTTTCGTTTAATTGAGTCCTTGTGAATGACTCATTAGATTTCTTCAATGAGCTAATTAATTTTATTAACCAAAATTCATTCACCCTTTATTTTTTAAGAGGAAAATTTTCCATTTCCCCCAAAAAAAAACCCTCTTTTTTTCCCCTACATTACTTTCCCCACATCAAAATTTTCCATTTTCATGTAAATTGGCGATTATACAACATTTATCGAGGAAAAAAAACAAAATAAAATAAATTGGTGCTGGGATGGATATTTCATTTTCCTGGTAGCCCCAGCCAGCAATAATATCGATTTTGAAAATATAAATAAATAAATAGGAAATTCGGAAAGGTCTACGATTCGATCCGATCCGATCCCTTTTTTTTTTTTGAATTATTATCTGTGTGGATAAATGCAAAGAAACATATCCCTAAATTCACTCCTCAGCCATCAGGAATGGTCATGTGGGTAGGACCTCATTTACATGTTATATACATGGGAGGAGAGAGATCTCCACTTTCAGTTTCCACCCAACTCCCATCAAAAGCCTCCTCCTCGTATTTATTACCTTCGATTTTTCCGCCCGTATCGTACGTCTCTATTCGATTTCTCCCTTTTATCGACGCGCTTGATGAACATGTTAATCATTTCATTAAACAATTCACTGATCGAAAATAATAGTCCATAACTAGTTCCCTCGGAAAGTGCTGCGAAATTAATTCGCACGTGGCATCTGTGTGAGGGAATTTTTGGTTAAGTAAAAGACAATCTAGAAAATATCTATTTTACTTTAAGAGCAATTACCATGGATAATTGTTGTCATTTTTTTCATTTTTAAAGTCATCTTAATAAATAAAAAAAATTAGAAATAGGGATCCAAAAATAAAATATCAAAATCACTCTTAGAGCTATAATTATAATTTAAAATTCCCTCAAACTATAAATATTATTATTTAATATCATCATGTAATGATACTGTTACATATAAGATTTTTTTTACGGGGCCATATCCTATCCGTTGCAGTTAGGAAATTTTATCATTTTCATGGGATCGGAAATTTATAGAAAAAAACCGTACGAGGATGGAAATGTTACCAAATTTAAAGGGCCAATTCCGTACGGACATTTTAAAATATATGTGTATGTATAGATAAACATATATAAAGAGAATGGAGTTGGGAAGATGTGCTTTGCCTAAAATGCTTGAGATATTAGAAGTAGCTATTACAGTATATGTCAAAGAAAGTACGCAAAAATTCATTTTAATCGAGCATGCGTGAGGTAGGCACCGATGTTGAATTGTATGACTTTTTTTCTCGTGGTTATTTCGCGTGGTTGATCGATGTGCATTCTCTTCCTGTATAACAAAAATCAGTACACATTTCCTAGAATTTCATTTCTACCTTTTAATTGAGCCTAGTCTCATTTCTTTTACCTATTAATGGTATTTTGTATTCTTATTCCCGTTTTATCTTGCGAACTGTTTTATTTAGTGAATAATTTATTTGGTATTGAAGGAGGTTATGCACAGATTGAACTTGAATCGCCACTACTTGTGATGTGATACCAAACAAGGTAGCCCTGGCCCTAGATTGTCCACCAACCGACTTTATCTGATTATAAAATAAACTCATGAATCTAAAATGGTAAGAGAAAGAGAAAAATAAAGAGTACCGAGAATCTCATTGAGAAAAATCAAACGAGCACCCTTTCTCACATTACCGGTAAATCTGATTAGTGGTCATATCCTGTGGGAATGCACCAAATGCAACGTCAAGGAAGAGCAGTAAATTAGAAAGGATTTTATGTAGTAGTATTGCTCTCATTGTGAAATCAAAAGTTGGATTTGATTCTTATGAATGTATTACTCGTCTTTGTTTTTGCCCTTCTAGAATATAGATCGACGGACCTCTCCTATGATAAAAAGAAAAAAAAAAAGGGTAGAAGCAGGGCATTTAAATATCTGTCAGCAGAAAAAGGAACAGTTAAAGTGCATGAATCTGAGTCATGTTCCCAATTGGGTCCCAATATTAGGATTTAATTGCAGATGAACTGTTCTGAAAAGGTTGTGTGCTTCTGATGAATGAGCGAGCTTTCACTTCTCTCTTCAATGTAAAATTTCAATTGCACTGACAGAGTCCACATGGTCTCATGTATGCAATGGATGGTTAGAGAGAGAGAGAGAGAGAGAGCAGCAGCAGCAGCAGAGGTCCTGACTTTCAGAACCCCCCACGTTATTTTGTCCACATGAGAGTCTGAGAAAGAAGAAGAGGAAGTTGCAGATAAGCCCAAAAATAACAGATCTGTCCCACCACATCCCCATCACTCCCCTCCTCTATCTTCAAGAACTCGGCCGTTCATCGAACCGAGCAATAGCATTCGGTCGGGCAGTGGTTGAGGAGTTCCATCGAAACAATCTGTTAAAAGAGCATGTCGTTTTATCACAAGTAATGCGGAAGAAACTGACTCCCTTGACATGTTCTACTCAGTAAATATCAGTTCGAAGCCACAAACATGAAAGGATGCTCGAATATCCGGTTCAGACCTATTTCCTGATAATGCCTCCTTCTCTTCTTGTGGTGAGCAAGAACAGGTGCAAAGTCGTGTGTGCTGACCCGGGAGATGATTCTATTACATAACCCTTTTTTTTTTATTCTCTCGTACCGATCGATCATGGCCTTATCATGTTCCAAGTCATTTTAAGAAGCTCTCTCTTGTCCCTCTCAGTCACCTCACATTTAGAGCCACAAGGCTCCACGTTCCACCCTTCTCCCTCATTCTGGGTCTGAGTTTTGTTTGGAGGAATATAAAAAGGAATGAGGCGGTGCCAGGCATTTTCTCATTCTCCTCAGAGCTGGTTCCAGATTTCCCTACATATACATTCTCGACCCTCTCCCTATTCCCAGGCAGTAGTACCAGTAGCAGTAGCAGCTTCCCTTTAAACTTTCCTAGAGAGAGCCAAAAGGACAAAGCATTCCTTTGCCCTGCTAAAACATCTCTTCTGCTTCTGAAGAATTCATTCTGCCAAAGACATTCCCTTCTTCTCTCCCCCATCCAGTTTTCCTACAGTTCCATAAGACTCCTAGGAGTCATAAATTCAATCAATGCTCGAGCTTGTCAATTAGAGGACACAGCTGTGGAGGTGCAGTGAACATGTCTGCTAAGATTCTCTACTCGATAGCTGATGACAACTCCACCGTGCAGAAGCAAATTGGGTGTATGAATGGGATCTTCCAACTCTTCGATCGCCACCACTCCCTGTCTTCTAGGCGTATCAGCAGAGATCCCAACAAGAGGCTTCCAGATGGTGCTCCACTTCAATATGCACCAAAATGTTGGTTGATTGATGTTTGGTCTTTTGAATAGTCTTCAGAGGAGCTCTAACCTCTGTATTTACTACACAGGCCAAGGAGGCAAACACAATGCTGGGGCAAAAGAAACGTTGCAGAAAGCCGCTAAGGTAAGAACTGTTTCAATTCTTGAGAACTTTTATCGGTCCATTAGTTCTTCAGAGCGAAATGGAATCAGGCGAACTAACCGGTGCTTTTGCAATGAAGGTGAAAAATCCGATGGTCATTGTGGAGAAGAGGAGAACCTCAACTGATTCCTCAAGAAGCTCCATGTCTTCCGGCAATTCATCGAGTTTCTCGTCAATGGATGATACTAGATCAATGAAGTCTGAAAGAGTTGAAAGATCTTCCACCAGGCAACATAGCTCTGCTGAAGCCCCAATCACACGGGACCCATCATTACACCGATTGCAGGCCTCGGAACCGTCAGGGAAGCAGTCTCTCAGCATCCACAGAGGTGTCCGAGGCATTACTGTCAAGTCTGGGAACAAAGAGGAATCCCCCACCTTGACTTACATAGATTCTCCACGGCCTATGCAGAAACCTAACAAGTCTGCAAAGCAGAGATTCTCGAGTCTCCAGGAATCATTAGGAGTACTTCCTAACTTCCAGAAACTTCGGACCTCAGCAGATTCAGTAGAGCGTTCTCGCAAAGATTCTCCCCGACTCTCCTATGATGGGAGGGAAACACGAGATGCATTCAAGTCCAATTCAAGGCTCAAGGAGCTGCCACGGCACTCATTAGACAGCAAACGAGGTTCCATGATGGGATCCTCTGAGATTCACCGTAATGATCTCATCATGGACTCGCCTCGAGAAGCCGGGACTCACAGGAGGCAATCGAGTGTGGTGGCAAAGCTAATGGGTCTGGAAGCTCTCCCTGATTCCATGCCGGAACCAGAAGAGCTTAACAGCATTGACTCAGGTGAAGCGCTTGGTTCCTCGAGATCATTGAGGACCTTATATGGTACCTTGAGGAATTCTCATCAAAGAGAAACCATCTCGCAGCAGGTGAGCCACACTGCTCTACAAAAGAAACTGAACCTGATATCAAGGCTTCCAATGGAGCCAGCTCCATGGAAGAAGCCAGAAGGAGGCCAGAGTTCTGAAGCTCCCCACAATAACACTCGTTCTGTTTATGGCGAGATTGAGAAAAGGTTATCACAGCTAGAGTTCAAGAAATCGGGAAAGGATCTGCGAGCCCTGAAGCATATCCTTGAAGCAATGCAGAAGTCTAAAGAGAATCTCGACACCCCAAAGGAAGTTGAGAGTTCACCTCGGACTCGTAATGAAAGCACAGGTCCCAAGCAGAGATTGAATTTAGAAGCAAGCCCGAGAAACATCAGCTGCGAAAGCCCGAGCTCTCCCTTGGCCAGGAGGACTACTTCTCCGAAGACTTCGCCATCCTCGATTGTGATCATGAAACCAGCTGCCAATAGAAAATCAAACAGTGGGCCTAAAACTGAGGAGACAATAAACCGGAGAAACTGTTCGGGGAGAGCAGTTTCAACGGAAAAGAACATTGCAAGCAGAGACACGTCGAAGGAAGCAGTCAGCCCAAGACTGCAGAACAGGAGCTTCGATCCATCACATTATTCTCAGAGGAGAACAAGTCAGCTGGGCAGGCAGAAGAGACGTCCAGGAACTCATGACCGCAACCAGAAGTCAAGAACTCACTATTTGCACCCTGATGGGTGTGACAAGGGAAGTGAGATCAGCAGCAATTCGATTTCAAGAGACTTGAGTGACAGAAACAACTCTGTTTCACTGCTATTAGAGGGTAATATCAGCATGAGCTCTTGGGAAGAAGCAGAAGTCACGAGCACCTACCGTGGAGATAGTTGGACAAGAAAGGTACGTGTTCCTGTTCTTTAAAACTTACAGATGAGTCACAGTCTTTATTTTATGTTTGAATGAATAATTTGATATTTTCATGCTCTTGCTCAGAAAGCGTCATCACCACTTCCAGAGGATGTACGAATCAGGAAACCTCAGATAACTACAGCAGAACAACCTAGTCCAGTCTCGGTTCTAGATGCATCGTTATATGGAGATGAATCACCATCTCCTGTGAAAATGATTTCAAATGCTTTCGAAGGTAAAATCACACTGAATGAGCCAGATCTTATTCAATATTAGCAATTCTGCAAAGAAGTTACTTAACATTGATTACCGCTGCATGCTTTGCAGAACCAAACTCTGATGAGTCCCGATGGGACCGAGAGGATCTGAAGAGTTCATCCATCAACAAAGAACCCAGTTTCAGCTCAGAGATCGCTCGTTTTAGACTAACCAAAACACTGCCAGTTCAACATGACTCAGGAATTAGCTCCACTAATCCTGATCACAGATACATATCGGAGATTCTTTCAGCATCGGGTCTACTCCAAGACCTTGATTCCAGCCCAATCAACTTCCCACTCAACCTCCCAGACCACCTCTTCATCCGAAAGTTGTTGCTGGCCCTGGAACAGATAAAGGCAGGTGACAGACTATCAAATGGCATCCAAGAAATTCATCAGTTAAAGTACACAGACAAGCTCCAGAGGAGGCTAGTGTTCGATGTTGTTAATGAAATCTTGGTAGAGAAATATGCCCGCAAGCATTCCAAGAACTGGCTTGGAAAGAGTAAGGACTGCCAACACCAGCTCTTACATGGCTTGTGCTCCGAGATAGACCAGTTACAAGCTTGCAGTTTGAGCTGCAGCTCTGATGAAGAGGATGACAGCTTAAGGCTTATCATAGAAAAGGATCTGAACAATCAATCTGCAGTTTGGGCACATGGGTTTGCGGACATCGCAGGAGTGGCGTTGGATGTTGAGCGGTTGATCTTCAAGGACTTGGTTAGTGAGGTTGTGAGTGGAGCAGCTGGCCACATGCTACAAGCCCGACACGCGCGCTACTGCAGGCAGCTGTTCTAAAAGTTTACCCCTTATCTTTACTTTTTAGGCTATTATATCAAAGTGATAATAGTGTATCATACAGCAATATTCCCCCTTTATAATGTCCTACTACTTGGTGTACTGATACGCTCCTTGTAGTCCTAACATGTCACTAAGTGTACTAAAGATACCCTGTTTAATGCAGAGTCAGTCCCTTCAACTGTTGTGTTCATGGCATGTCGCGATTCAACTATCTGAAAAAACACTTGCACAGCAATGAGTAGACCTGAATGAACTCACTTGGAAAAGGGATTCCTTCAACTGCCAAAGTCTCCGATCAGACGAATGAACTACTCGCAGCTATCCGATGAACTTCCTGCATTTCATTGAACAGATAGCAGAAGTTCCATTAATGCACACATAAATAAATGCATAAATAGCCAACCTTAACTATCAGAACTTCAAAATATTGTACATCCATAAGGCTGCCAGCGCTTCTCCATGCACGGTGTAACGAGGGACTCCAAAAGACGAAAACATTGTAAAATGAGAGCATCAAATTCTACTAAAATTCCGATCTTTTCACGCAGAATTAATTTGAATAAACATAGAGAAAGTGACAACAGCTTAGTCCTGCGGGTTTCGGAGAATCGAATCGGAAAGGGGAGCCCGATGCTTAGAGGTGATTTCGGTTCTTGACGGTTTCCCTTTTCCTCACCGGTTCAGCTTCAGTCGCCGGGAAGGAAGGGATATGGCGTAACATGATTAAAAACTGAAACTTTACAGTCCAAACTAGGAAGAGCAAAGGTTTCGGGAACGTGGTGTAGGACCAAATGTCTCACTCTGGGGAGCGCGTCAGATAATTTGTAAATATCAGGGGCAAAATGGATACGATAGTAAGAGATTGGGTGAAAAGGGTAATATCCAAAACTTTGGGGCATAGATTTTTGGGCTCTTCAAAGTTGGCCTTTCTGAATGGGCTTAGCCCATCAGTTTCGCGGCAAGTTGGCATTGAGTATTCGAGTTCTCTAGGTCTAATCCCCGTTCTTCTTCTTCTTTTGTTTTCCTGCGCATTTTTCCGAAGTCAGTGAGTGGCGTCATTGCTCTTTTCTTTTTCACCATATAAAGGAAACATATAAATTTAGAAGGAGTAGAATGAAAAAAGAATAAAAGGGACACTAAGGTCCCACTGATAAAATCGAACCCGAAATCTTTATATCACAGATCGTAGAATCATTACTTTAATATTATTATACTATTTGTAAAGTATGATTTATTATTTATTATTATTTAAACTGTCCGCTTATCCTCACAGAAAACCAAAAGGAGCTCTTCATATATTAGAAACAGCAGCTTCATAAACTCTGACAATTAAGCTTAAACTGGGTGTTGATTAGCTTTTCGCTTGATATGATCGAGCATCTGCTCTTCCTGTGCGCCGTGCACGTGCCACGGGCATATAATAATCAGACAACGACCATATTTTCAAAATTCAATTGTTTATACACTGAACAAAACATATCTGCATTTTTTAGGATCAATCTAGATTAAATCGTTTGATCTGAATGGCTCACACTATCACCACGACATCTATTCCTGGATCTGTATGCAATATACCTCTCCCTTTCATCACGAGCAGGTTGATTACCGTCTAATAAGTTACGTCCTCTTGTTGCATCGTCCTTCTATTTTGTCGTATGGTATGGCTCGATTTCTCGAAGCGTGACTGGAACTCTACAATATTCAGCATATCTTTCCTCGTCCGATCAAGCTTAGTGAAATGTTAGTTCGTAGCGCAGAGAGATTAAATTAATTATTCCCTTCTAACTAATGTCATTTTCGAACGGCGCAGCAGGCCTCCAAATCTATGCATTTTAGGTCCTGATAACTATGGTTAGGGTTATCATTAAGTGTGTTTGGGATCCTGTGCAATTTTTGTCCCGCTTTTGTCTTGCTCTTCAGCAACAGTCCCTTTCAATGGAGGCTTTTTATGGTCTGCTGCTCTACTTCTACTACCACTGCTACAGTGCTATTACAATAACAGGGCTTCTTTTTTCTTTGGATCTTGTGAACTATTACTGTTGCATCTTCTCCAATCCCCTCTCTTCTCTGTCTTCTTGGCAGAAAAGTCACTGCAGTCTCTCTCTCCCCTTCTCTCCCCTCATGACTGCTCGTCAAGAATTCTGGAGAGCCTTATGTTTATATGCAAGGTAATGAAATGAATCCATCGTTTGTATAGAAATACAGATGCGATATGCAACATGTACAGCTATATCAAACATATGTTCATCCGAGTATACATGCACACATGCACGCAGCAACTGCTTATTTGGCGATAATGTGCTGTCGTCGCATAGATTACAGACACAAAGAAGCAGTACACGATAACCATGATGCACGTTAATGCCTGAAAGTTTACTGGGCATCCATCTGACAAAAGCTTTACCCATCATGCAGGAAGCCGAAAATTCAGTCAGGCTGAAATGTCTTGCTGATGAAGATATATATTCCATACGTTGCATAAATAACCCCTAAATTTATCAGTGTAGAGTATAACTTTTAGTGGACTGATATAACTCGAACTCGAGTAGGTTAGATAGGCCCATTAAGTTTTCTATATGGCATAGTGCATCATATTGATAAGAAAAACAAAAAATAATGAATGAAGGAAGATCTTCTGCCAGTGTTAGGCTTGCAGGTTCTGTCAACATGAGTAAATGTTTAGATCAAAAGGTACAATCCAGAAGACATTAGTTTGGTCAGAAGTGCATCTAAATTGGCATCAATAAAGACCCAGCAAAATAGGATGATCTTCAAATATTTCAGAGAAAACTTTCATGTATAAAAGCAGAAACTTGATACATACATATATATGTATGTGTGTATATCTGTCTTCTAAATCAATATTGTCACCTCTCTCACAAAATATTATTCTTGCCAAACCAATAGGAGCTTACGATTACAAAGAAGCAAAAATTCCATATTGAATGACTAAAGACTCAACTGTAATTGAAGCGCAGTTGTCAACTGATAGAAGTATCTGATTACATCCATACCTTAATCACCCGAGATTACAGAATAGGTATCACATGAATTGCCATATCGCAAAACAGCAACTATGCCATTAGGTTAGTTGTTGAGGAAAAGCTCATGCTCCTGGCCGGCTTGCCCTTTGATCTCAGCTCCCATCTCCCCTAACCAGGGACAAGCCCAGCTCCCAGTTAATCTTTATCCATCTCAGCTCTAGAACTGCTCTGAGATGGAGCAACCCTGACATGAGAATTTAATAAGAAGTCTTGCAATCCTGAGCTCATCGCCATTGATTGGACTTGGCTAACATGCCGGGGATCCATTTCTTCACCGGATGGTGTTATAAACTGCAATGGAAAATAAGAGGGTGTCTGGGAGATCAGGGACAATGTCGATGGGGTCTGAACAAAGTTGAAGCTTCGAGGATCTTCTGGTGAAGTTTGAGACGCAATTAGTCCATGATGAGGGAAATTAGCTACACTAATTGAGGGGTCCAAATGATGACAAATATAATTTGAACCATAAGGAATATTATTAGGATTGATGGTGGTTCTTGCTGAAAAATTGCTCGATGGAACTAATTCTTCGGCTACTTGCCCTTTGCACAATTCTTGGTTTTCCTCTTCACTATTTCTTGAAGCATCATCTGCATTGCTCGAGCATTTGCGCCTCGATGACTTGCTTGAATTGTCGCCAACGTACCAATTCATACCACTGGCCATCAACCCTAATTCTCTGTTGGATGAGAGGTTCTGATCAATTTCAAGTGAAGGCGGCACAGTGGATGGCGATGAAGAATACTGGTGGAAGATAGGAGGCTGACCCAGGTGGAATGGCTGCATCGGCAATGGAGGGAGCTCATCAATCTCGTGCTTGGCAGCATCCAGAAGCCAGTCCACAACCTTGCTTGGCTGACTCAACCCTAGCCTATCCTGAAGATCGTACAGCTGAATTGCAGTGGGGACTGATAATCTCACCCTCCTGTCCCTCAATCCCTTGATGGTGCAAACTTTGCTGTGCCGATCTTTACCTCCCAAAGCACGAGAGACTCGAACAACTCTCGGATCCTTTGGTCTAAGCCACGGTGTTGATTCCAGTGATGCCCTAGAGAGAGTCTTGCCAGCATCTTCGCTTGCGCAGGCTTCCTGTTTTCTGGGGAAATTGGTTGCTTTCTTGGATGGATCTCTAGAACTCATCATATCATATCATATAGATATATCATGTATATATCTCCTCTACAAGACTAATTGTGCATATAACCGGCACCACAAACCGTAACAGACTGAATGCCTTAAATACCACACTCTTATGCCATTAGTTGTCTTCTAATCAACTGTTGCTCGTGCTGGTAGAGATCAAGAAGATCGATGAGCAAATTATCTGCTTGTTGCTTTTTATGAAATGGAAAGACAGAGGAGATCAGTACTTTCGTTTGTGCACTGGCCAACTTCCTGGAGTCAATGACGCCCTAGCTGGCTAGAACACATTCTTCTGGCTTCATGAATAGCTTCTTCTCCCAGAGAATCTCTCTGTGAAGAGAAATAAAAATAGGAGAACTCATTTAGGGATAGATCTAATGCTCACGAGAAAAGATGAATTGCTCACAAAACGAATGAAAGATTTGATGCAAAAAATTATGGAACAAAAACCCTGGAAGAAGAACCTAAGAGGGATCTTTACAAACCATGGATCCAGCAGCCTTCTTTCCTTGAAGCCTTCTTGAGTTTGATC
This sequence comes from Lagerstroemia speciosa, assembly GCA_037672795.1. Classification (NCBI taxonomy): domain Eukaryota; kingdom Viridiplantae; phylum Streptophyta; class Magnoliopsida; order Myrtales; family Lythraceae; genus Lagerstroemia; species Lagerstroemia speciosa. The sequence goes on from CM075296.1 coordinate 320,894, forward strand.
AATCAACCTTCTGATTTCTTTAACTGCTTTGAGTGACCGCTAAGAGATCAACCAGATGGGCTCTCTGCGTGTAGGAAGAAGGAAAAGCTTATGTATAATGCAAGGAAGTTTCTCTGGAGAGGAGGAGGGCCAGGAGACCGTGGCGTAAAAGAGAAGATGCCGGAATTCGTCGAGCATGCTCAATGAGAACAAAGTTAGGGGAAAAGCAATGGAGGTTCGATGGACACGTGGTATGATGCGACAACGATTAGATAACGCGCATGTCGATGTTTCAGAGAGGGATGTGTGTATATATAATGTGTATGCCTGTGCAGTTAATTTAGACTGAGGGCAATCATTGACCGGATAATATATAGTACAAGGCGTATTAGTCTAGAAATTATTGCTAGGGTTAAGAGAAAGCCGAGGAGGGATCAAAATGTCATGATCAAACACACCAGAACAAATTAATTACTAATTTTCCAAGTTCTGATGAGGATGGGGGACCATTAATTGAAAAGTAACGCTTTATCGAACACCAACTCAAAAAGAAAGAAAAACAAATGGGTGTGGAAGATGTGATGATGGCTCATGCGAAGAGACCAACTTTACTTGCTATCCAATAAAAACCGTTATAATATAATGTGTTATCTAAGATGGTTCGATATCCTTTTTTTTTAAGCAAAATTTTGTTGATTTGAGTTTGTAAATATAGAGAATTCATAATTGGAAACCTAGTTATCCTGCTCGTACTTGAATTAATCGGGATCAATTCAGTTTCCGGCTATAAAGTGATGCACATTGAAAAAAAGTATTGTATTGGAGAATTGTGACTTCATACAGTGTTATTACCCTCAATTAAAGATCAAAAGATCTCGAATTCATTTTTATTAATAAAACTCTCAATACCCCTTTAATTTCTCTCTTTCTTATAACATCTCTAAACTAATGTGCTAGAAAAACATAGTACTATGGACTGAATTGTTGTATATATCGATTGAAAAGGAATTGTTGTGCTCATGTTGTCTATAAGAAAAAACAACTAAGGAATATATGTGCTAATTATTTGATAATACTCACATGGAGATATGAGTTTGGGAGCGATCAAGCTAATAGATTGTGGTTAATTAAGACCAGTAATTTTCAAGAGCTCCAAGAAAGTTGTGGCCGGTAATGTTATGGCATTGTCATCTTGATGTGTATGATGGCGACCTGATGGGATATTGAGAGGTTATCTACCCCTCCTAGGTGAGGGACCAATACAAACATATACACACAGACACGTACACACACACACACACAAATATATATATATATATATATATATTCCTTAATAAAAAATAAAAAAATAAAAATAAGAGAGAGAAATAAAAATAATTAAATATATATATGTATATATATACAGTGAGAATGAGAGGGAGGACCACCGGCCAGAGACTCTGCTTCAGAAAGATTTTAGATGGACCATATAAAGTGTCGACACTCTAGACCAGTTAAGGCTGACACAGTGCAATTAGTTGGATTCTCTTTTTGGGAGGGAGGATACTTAATTAATTAATTAAAATGAATTAATTAACCTTCTCTGTATGGTCATAAAATATGTTTCTAACTATATGGTCAGAGAAAGAAATTATATATAATGATATCGTTTTCAACTTAAGATTAATAAGTTTTTAAGTTTAATTACGGTGTGGTACGTTTTATTTCTCTTATCATTTTCCAAGTGATACATTAGTAAGGATATTATATATTATTGGAAAAGGGACTCATTGGAGATGGAATAAACATCGATTCGACAATAAGAGGTTGAATATTCGATTATTATTATTATTATTTTCATCCAACTATGTCTCTTATCCTTTTTCAAATAATTCACCAATGAAAATATATAACTCATTAAGAAATGGACTTATAGGAGAAGGTCTAACCCTCAAATTGAAATTTAGAATATGACGTTTGATTATTATATGTGCGATCTTTTATTCTCCTCTTTCTTCAATCATCTTTTAAACGATGTACCAATGATAATATTATAACTAACTGAGAAATTAATGAACTTATTGGCCGAGATGCATGGTATGGGCCTCGATTTAAGATTAAAAGTTTCAATGTTTGATTTTTGTCCATGTAATTTAAAACTTAATTTATTTTTCACTTTCTTCTTATCTCTTTTAGACTCATCAACTTTATTTATAATAGGATATATATACACATATATATAGTATAACTCATTTAAGAGACATCGGTGCACTGCAAAAGGCCAAGCAGATATGAAATCATTAATGGAGAGGGCCGAAAATATTAGTCAACATGGATCACGCGCCATTAATAATATGAAAGGAATACTTAGAGAGACGTATCCAACTTCGTTTTTTTTTTTTAGTGTATGTATTAGTATTCCTTCTGAAAAACGGAACAAGACGGAATATCGGGGGGTCGGGGTGTGTGTGTTGGTTGTGAAAGCAATTTGAATGAATCTAAGCTAGGTATGGCTGGACTGGACAGAGAGTTTTCACTAAAAATTAGCAGTATTGCTAGTAAAATTTTAATTACCATTCAATTAATTAAATTAACTTCGGGAATAGAAGTCTCCAACTCCACCTTTAAACGAAAGAGGGAGTTTTAAATAAAATTTTGGATTTGGATTTTATTTTTATCCTATTTTAAATTCAAACATCTCTTTTATAATTAAAAAAAAAAAAGGAGAGAAAGACAAAAGATACACCCTTAGCAAATATAGCATTCTTTTTGCAATAAATATCTTATTTTCAATAACAGGTGCGGTTAATAATTTGGCTTTTTTTCTAGTTAGGATATTAATGATTTGCCTTTTTTCTTAAAAATGTCTCGAATTTGAATATGATCATGAATGAGAAAAATGTATTATTTGAAAATTTTTAACTATTAATAGACTAATCATTTAATTACAAATTAGACAGAACTGGTTCCCATGTGTTTTTTTTTTTTTTAAATAGACGTACATTGTATTTCCTTGAGCGAAAGGAAAAAAGAGGTATTGCATATACTTTTATATATGTATACTGATTAATTAATATCGATCACTATTAAGCTATGCGCTCAGCATTTTTCTGCAGTGAAAATTTAATTAATATCGCCATCACTGTAGAGCTATGTGCACTGCTTGTTTCTGCTGTGAAAATGGTAGAGACAATGCTCAGCGAGCAGCTTCTGTCTCCTCCACAGTCCAAAATGTATGTGAGTATGAGAGAGAGAGAGAGAGAGAGAGAGAGAGAGAGAGAGAGAGAGAGAGAGCATCTAGGGCTTTGCATTTGCTTGCTTGCCAGGCTATTAGGACAATCAGCAGAACTTTCAGTTCATCAAATCAATGGTCAATTAACTCTTGCGCAAAAATTTGTTCATCAAATGGCTCTCAGATACGTAAGTAATATGTACGACTGATGTATAGAATGAGTTATAATATGGATTTTGCAATGTATTTCTCAAATTTAACTTAATTATAATCTGACATTTTTTATCATGACATATATATTTACATATATATCCACATAAATATAGATGTTGTTCCCTTTCTTCGTGGTAAGGCTTTTCACATAAAATACAATGAATAAAAATACGGTTTGATACAGTGATATCATCTTTAATTTGGTACCTAATGATACTGAGCTCAATTTTTACCCTGTGGTACCTGATAAAATTGCACTAATTTGCTTATTTATGTTTTCTGCAATGTGTATACTCTTTTTCTTCAAAAAGTGATAAAATGGTCCCCTTTAACTCTCCATATACACATACAGGACAGACAAACCTCTTTTGCAGTTTCAATGCCATCTCTCCTCCTCATCAGTCATTCTCTGTTGTAGTTCAGATTTTGCTTATTAGGACATACACATACATATATACATACACAGGCGTATATATATATGTACATATATTCAATGATTCATATATGTTTTGCTGTGTGTGAATTTGACAGCAAATTTCACTTGACATGCGTATGCATTGTCACTATAGTTTATTTTTTCTCTGGGTATCCTTAGTCAAGGACAATACCAATGCGTTAAACTAGCATTCCTATCACTAGTTAATTAGCTGCCACACAATGACCGCTTGTTCTCCTAATTTTCGGTCGATTCCTTTCGTTTCTTCTATGGTCTGGAGCGTGCAGCTCGAGGAGTTTCGAGATTAGGATTATAACTATATAACAATTACTCGAGTAATTCACGTTTTGCCTACGATTGTTTAATATATAAAGAAAGGTTGGATAACTGAAGTGCGATGAGCAGAGTACGATATGATCGATCACTGTTTGATGGAGGACATACCTAACAGTCGCAGGCGTCCTTGCACCAAATGCATGTGCTATGGCTTGGATGAAGTTCCAGTTAGATAACCTGTCGAAATTATAGTACAGTGTCATTTCAATTGCTAATGCAGGAAAGAATCTGGTTAGAGATGGGCGATGACAGACACGCGCGCGCGCCCACACACACACACAGGGGGGCAAAAAAACAATGCATCCAAATATCATATATTTGTCTGCCAGTGATCGCCAGAGAGACAGTAACAGTAAAAGGGAACCAAAATGTTTCACCGGAATGTGCAATGCAAAACCCATCCCAAGTCCAACCTCAGCTGTACGGACGGATCAAAAGTGCTGAAAAGGGACTGGAGGAAATGAATCGAGGAAAAATAAATTATTGAAGACCATGAACAAACAAATAACCTCAGGGAGACCCAGCAAAAAAAAAAAAAAACCAAATAACCAGAGAGAAAAGTGAAGGTGAAAAACAAAAGCACTCGAAAGTTAAATTGTTATTCCATGGAAGGATGTATAATAGGGTTTGTTCTAATTATCTCGACCCGAAACTAAAGAGATCTTCTCTTTCTGCAATTCACACACATGTGATCGAATTCTCGGATCTCTTTATTCTCTATTCTTCGATTAATTATAAGATGAGTATCACTCATCTATCATGTATCCTTTATCCAATATATGATCATGATTGTAGGAAAAAAACAAACAAAGAGAAGAAGAACAAGTTGTTAAATTCATGCGCGGGGAGAGAGACGGGGGAGGAGAAGAGAAAACGAGAGGTCGTCTTTTCGGGGCGTGCAAAAAGAAGATCTATTGCATGAAAAAAGTATGCCAAAATTCGAGTGACTCAGGATCCTCTCTCTCGTCTGCCGTGTCTTATTTTTTCAAAGTTTGTCGACGTACGGAATCAAAACTTTTATTATCGTTATCATGTTCTCAGTCAGTATATGGCTCACAATGACTTACGTTACGTACATCATTTTGCTACACATGGATGAGCTGCCGTACGATTTTGTCAATGGGCAGCAATTAATAATCCTCGTGCTCAACGCAACCGGCGGAGAAAAAGTTCGGCACAAATTATTAATAGCGCCGATGCCATAATTAAGGTGTGATTATTGTGCAGGGGATCGGTACAGTCCCATGGGATGATGAAATAAGAGATCTAAAACAAAAATTGAGGCATCGACCACATGGATATGTAAGACAAGATGCCATTGCCAGCAACAAATCCATCGTATGTCTTGGGGCCTGTCCTGCTCGAGGAATTAAGGAGAGGAGAGGGTGAGAACCATCGGACAACTGATGGGGGGCTCACTGGCCCAGTTACTCACTCACTGGGCCAACATCATTTGTACTGTTGCGCCTGGTTTGATAAAAATAAATGGGGGCCTCTTCCAGGCTTGGACCTGATCGGGTCGGGTCGGCTGAGGAACTTGGACCCATTTGTCGGAACGTGCGGCATGCCATTAGAGATATTAATCTGTAGATTTTTTTGTTCACGCATAAAGAAGACATACAAATTTAAAATGGGTACAAGTAGTCACACTCGTGAGAATTAAGCTTAGAATTTCCTAATCATCATAAGTCGTGAGTTTTATTAACAATATCGAATCGCTTTTCCATGATCTCGTTTAATACATATGTATGGAGATCACTTTTATACATGGCAGCCGATTTTATCGACTCGATTGTTGATCTTCTGTGAAAATTTATCCAGAAACTTCGTTAGAAGACCGAATTCTCTTCCATTCCCATGAAATTGAGTGCAATTTCCCTATCTGCGACCTGCAACTTCCATTTGCCTGCCGAGCTGAGCTGTCCTCCGTCAACCAGCTTCTGCCACGTTTTCTATTCTACATGTAACGCGTGTCCCCACTCCTCCTCGTTTTCTCTCAAATCCAAAAGGTTGCAACCCCGGACAGGGCAAAAAAATCTGTCCCACGATCCCATTGTACTTCTTCTCAGCTTATTGTTATATTTTAAATGAAAGGTTAAACGTTATCTTAGTTTTTCTTTTCTTCAAAAAAAAAAGAAGGCGTTTTCCAATGATTCACGTGCTGATGTATAGCCCGAATATTCTGATAAGTAATGAATTGTGAAAGCAAATATTGAGAATTCTCCCAAAATTCATTAAGGTTGGTTCAGTGATGTTGTAATCTGCTTAATATCTATGTCCGCTTTGGCTGAACCGTAATTAGACCAAGTATCAGGGGTTGTCATGGGAGGATTTTGAAGAACATTTTCATGAAGGATTTAGCCTTTCTTTCCGAGAGAAAATCTCAGAGGCGTTTGATTCAAGTATTATTATATTACAGTGTAAAATTAGATTACATGAAAAGTTATTATTTTATAGGAAATGTAATTGGTAATATGAGATTGTTGTATTTAATAAATATTAGAGATTATTAGGAAAGTAGATAAAATAATAATATTATATTCTTCCACTTTATTAAAAAAACACATTTCTCATCTCCTTCTTCCCTGATCTTTTCTCTCTTCCGATACAAAAAAGTGAGTAAAACTGGCTTTTGCTTATGTAATCTAAAAATGCATACTTTTCCTCTGCATTTGGATTATTGGGAAAGTGGCTTAACCTGGTAGAACTCCAATGGCCTGACAATTTGAAAATGTATCAGATTTTACCTCTAAATATTAGAAAGCGGTGTGTAAAACATGAATTTTCCATGAAAAGTATGTAACTTTACAACAAAACAAACACCTCATGGGGCGAAGAAATAGCACATTCGCCGATGCTAACTCCTACGTGGGAGGAACTCTTGGGTGGAGCAGCTCGACCACGTGGCAGCGCCACGTGGTGCCTCTACCAAATGACGTGCTGACATATGTCAGCGCCGCTCCGCCACGCGTGCAGCTATATTAGCGGCTCTAATACATGTCAGCGCGTCGTTGGATGGAGGCACCGCTCTCCATTCCGGACTGTCTCCCCACGTGGAACTGCGGGCCCCATATCACGGACCCCAACCCAACAGACCTCCCGCAGCTCAGAGAAGAGAGAGAGGGATAGAGAGACCGTGAAGAGGAAGGCCGCAACTTTACGAGCAACCTCCTCCTTACACGTGGCAGGCAGCCCCAGCTGTCTACTCCCTGATCGCCACGTGTCGAACGCATCAACCCGCAGGAGCAACAGCTCATTAAAAATATGGTGTTCTTATTTAATTTTTTAGAAAAAAAAAAAAAGGATCCAACAATTTATTTAACAGCAGCAAGCGAAGGAGACGGTGACGCTTGTTTGGCGTCTCCTTGAGAACTGTTTCTAATCTCCACGTGGAGTTGGGATCCCTCCCCGCGCTCCACGTGTCTGTCTCCCGCGAGCCCGCCCAAATCCCCGCGAGGGCACCCTCGGAATTTCGGCACCCGAAACGGTCCCCATCCTTCTGCTACTTTTCCCCTCTTTCTGCATATTTTCTCACCAATTTCTCCCCCTCCTCCTCATCTCTCTGTCTCTCTCTCTCTCTCTCCGCGCCTGAAGTTCTCTTGCTTTGGTAGATTTAACCTTGGAAGAAGTGTGTGTTTGTCGATAAAGAGAGGAGAAAACCTGTGAAAAGGTTGAAGCTTCTGAGCTTTGTGTGCAAAAATCTCCACTTTGGTATCTGTCCTAGGCTCTCCCTTCCACTTTGGATATGGCCAGGGCTGTGGACGGCTGCGACCCTGATATCAGCTGCCACATTCCGATACAAATGCCGGGATTCCCGAGGGATCTCCTGCAGAATTTCATCAGTGGGACCCATATCCCCCGGAAATTTGAGGAGAAGATGGAGGAAGACGGCGAGGTCGAGCTCACTCTGGGCCTCTCGCTGAATGGCCGTTTCGGGATCGACCCGAAAGCAAAGAAGCTCGTCAGATCATCTTCTATTCCAGAGTTCTTGAAGCCATTAGCAGGTGAGGACAGCATGGGAATGCTTGCTTTTTCTTCAGTTGGATAACATTAATGCTTGCCGTCACTATCCTGAAGTTGGTGCAGGGCTGCGATTATTTGAGGGTTAGAATGACATTAGAGCATAGTTGACTTATATTTTGCAGCTTTCGCAAAATATAAGTCAGCTAATTGTTCATCGTTTGCGCTATAAAACTTTACGTATTCTGGCATTAATTGGTCAATGTATGCGATTATCTAAGACTCGTCATTACTGAAGAGTTAAAAGAGAGTACCTTACTGCAGTTCAGAATCGGTTGATCTGAGGATCTATATTTCGAATATTTATGCAATTCCTCTTTCTTAATTTAGCCGAGAACGGAAGTGTGATATCGATTGCATGCTCCCCAATTATGAGGGCATGTTCTTTGCCGATGGAGAACGAGGATGAGTGCAGGAAGCGAAAGGCAATGCAGAGTCTAAGAAGAATGGAGGCAAAGAGGAAACGGACAGAGAAGCAGAGGAACTCGAGGGCCATGAATTACCAGAATGGTAGAGTCTGTTCTGAGGGCCGATCTGATGAAGATCGGAAAATTCTGTTAGAGTCCACGACAGATCATGGGAAAGATCAGTTCTTGAAGGGATCTGGTGATATTTCTGTTGCAAAGGAGGCAACTTTTGGGACCTCTAATAGACGTTATGGTAGCAAAGAAGCTGACTGTAAGGGTGAGAATGATAATAATGATTTGGTCGCATCACAAGGCAGCGGGACCTCAGGGATATCGGAACACGACAGTTTATCAGTGAAAGGTATGAGTAATTTCTCTGTACTCATCGAATTTGGTTGCCCATATCGTCTATAGGGTGATAATATTCTTGGTGGTTTTGCCTGTAAAATTGCTTATGAAAGGGAAGTGATGCTTTACTGATGGTGCTTCTTACTTTTTGGTGGTGTTTTTTTTTTCCCAGTCATCTCCTCGCATTGATTTGGAATAAACAATAGAAGTAATTAATATTTAGAGATCGACAGGGGAGAATATTCTTATGAACACAAGTAAATTATCCATAGCCAGCGCGCAACATGTCTATTTTTGTTGTATTTTGGCTTCCAGGACCCAGGTGTCTGATGTCTTTAACAGATTTCCTTTCTGCAGGATCTCACAAGTGTGCCGAGGTCAGGAGCCACATGGCTGTACAATCTCTTTCTGATAACGTTCCAAGATCGCCTTCCATTGCAACTGCCCATTCTGGATATTCGAGCAACTCCTCTGCACCCACAGTGGGAACTGTCAGAGATGAAATTCTAAACTCTTGTAATGGAGTGAATAGAGTGATCCGGAATGTTCTTTTGGATATGCCCTGCGTGTCCACCAAAGGAGATGGGCCAGGTGGGAAGAAAATTGAAGGGTTTCTCTACAGATATAAGAAAGGTGAGGAAGTGAAGATAGTTTGCGTGTGTCATGGGAGATTTCTTTCTCCTGCTGAGTTTGTGAAGCATGCAGGGGGCCGTGATGTCTTGCATCCGTTGAAGCATATAGTTGTTAACGCCTCTCCTTTCTTCCAGTGATAATTATACGCTGTTGAGGAAGTGTTTCTGAAAAAATAGAGAAGTCCTTGAAAGTTACTATACAGTTCGATGGTATGCCAAGGCGAAAGAGGAAGAATCACGCTGAGGTTGCTCGTCAGAGCCTTAGGTCGGAAGATCATTGGTAAATCTGGCCTAGTTTCTTGGACATTCTGCAGCAGCGACTAGCACAAGCTGAATTCTGTGCTCAGATGCGGAGAACAAATTCTGCACCTTTCAAACTTGTGGGTGGTCTCTCATTGAATAGGGTTTTATATTTCTCCAAGCTGTAATTTTAAATTTTTTAGCTTTTAGGGAGTTTCTTGTGTCTGTGTATATTCTTGACCTTTTCGGTGATCTCCTAGGTTTCTTCTTTATAAGATCTCTTGTAGCTGTCTTTGATCCGAGGGACCTGTTTGGCACATTGAAAAGGAGTTCATTAGAACCAAGTTGCTTCAGCGGAGGCTATTGCATTTGTGCTAAAGTTTGTGTTGCTTAAGCTTCCTGTTATTTTCATGTTTCCATTGGATTTTCTAAATATATGGCAGGAAACTGTATCGAACTGCAACACAAATGAATGGAGATTACTGGGACCACGAGCTCTCTAAATTGGGATACCCGATGCTCCTCTTGAACATTTCCTAGATCCTGCAGCAGGTATCGAGACTGTGGAATGCATTAAGCTACTATGGGGTGCTAAATTCTCCCAAGTTCAAAGATCTTTCTGAGCTTTGAGTTTGGCGCAAGACTTCCTTTCTGGAAAAATGAACAGCGCAATGAACAGCTCGAGAAAGTAGCAAAAGAGCATAATCCCTTTCAGTGTTGTCACTGGCCGGGAATTTTTAGCACTAACATACAGTTAATGTGTTTATGGAATTATCAGCTAGAGGATATTTTGGAAATAGTGGTACTGCTTGGAGGGTATTGAATAAAAAGATGGATGTGGCTCAGCTTATCAGTGTTATCTTCGTGAGCTTCTGCTTAACAGAGTGCTGCATTTTTTGGGCACCAGATATTGATTATCTGGAACGAACTTAGATGCTCAAAGTTGCCGGAAAAATGGCAGCAACATAGGGAACTTTGTGGAGGCAACTGTTCTTTCAGAATGTCGACTGTAAAAATGCGATTCTAGATTTTAACTTTGCATCGAATTTTCCAGAGTAGTAGTTATGGTCAAGGATGCAGCCTCTTCGAAAGCTGACTAATTTTTGCCAATAACCAAACACTGCCCAGTTGATTGACAGGATCTTTTGATCGCTTAGATCAACAGGACTGGAAGCTGTCCCAGAGAAGCTGTGCAGGTGCTTCCGATGGCTCTCTGATTCACTACTCGGGTCGGAACTTCTCAAGGAAACATCCTCTTTCTATCTGGAGTTGGTGAATGCAAATATTGCATGAGGAGAAACTTTGTACTTCTTTTCTTACTTTGGTTAATAACTTGACTGATCCATGATGCTCCGAGGAGAAAGGCTTTATTCGCGCACCGAAACTTAAGTTTGGTGAGAAATTTGTTACTGAAGGAGAAAATGAAAACTTGGCTCGAGAACTGGCCCGGAAAAGCTCTCCCTCCTGATCTCGCTAGATGTGAAACCATCACTGATGCCATGTCTTCGCTTGTAAGATCTGTTTGTGAGGTTGAAATCGATGGGGATGTTGGCTCAATCCAATGGTTTGAAGTCCGCCTAGAGCGAGCAACTGCAGTTTCCTACCTCATATGGAAAAAGCTTTGCATTTGATAGTTTTGCTGCGTAAGCACACTATGAATCCTTCCCAGTGCCAATTTAACGTTAAGAAATATGACAGCTTAATTAGGCATCTGACTCTCATCTTACCGTAAGAAAACGTAATAACCAATCGTTGTATTAGAGAAGTGCGTCATAATTACAGCAGCATCGAGCGAGAAAATCAGAAGATACTGAAGGGACAAAAAAGGGAGATACATGAGCTGTTCCAAAACGTCTCACAAAAGTTCCCTTTTGTTCCTCATCGTTCATTGTTCCTCCAACAAGGCAGATTCACGGAGATTCACAACCATCTTGTTCTCCATTGAACCAGTCGGAGCAAACCACAACAAAGGGTCATGGAAATAGTCCTTTATCCTGGACAAGCACGTCATGAATCTGCGGATTGAGCACGGTAGGACTCGACCCATGAGCAAGTTTCCCAGAAAGAAGAGAAGAGTCTAAAGAAATCAAATCTAAAGCAACAGAGTTTGTAGTTTGCAGCATACCTTGAGCTGATCTATACTTGGAGGCAAGAGGGCTCCGCCCTTCCTGGCCCTAGCAAGTAGGCCTCTTGTGATGGGCGAGACCATCATGTCAGTCGGGCTCCGATACCTTTAAGAAACACATGGGACAAGACTTCCCCGTTCAAATCAGATTCTGAGCAGTGCATCCAGCAAATAAAGAGTGTTCACTGAATACCTCTCAGGGTACTTGAATGCCTTGGGAACTTTGAGTGCGTCAGGCGTGGTGGGCTTGCGCAATTCATTGCCGGGATTCCGGGAATTCCCATCAGTTTGCTGCTTCAGCTCTGGGGTGTCTTTGCACTCCAAATTGGTGTTCTCCGATAGAACTGGGACTCTAGGAGGAGTTTCAGGCACCACATTCTCCATGAGTATGAACTGTGGAAACCAGAAAGAGCAAGCCAAATTTACAACAATTCAATGAATTCATAATCATCGGAAAGAAAACATGGGATAGAAAGAAGAACTCATTGATGAGATGAGAGCTTTAATGACGGACACCTTGAAAGATGAGATTGAAGAGAACCAACCACCTTCCGCACGCAGAGGGAGATGGGAATGGTCGAATAGTCTTGAAAAGATAGATATAAAGGAGAGCAGAGGAGCGAAGCTGACAGGAAAAAGGGTTGTCATGTTACCGTTCAAGGATCAGAGACCTTGCAACGGTCGGAATTTTTATTTTTGTATCAGATAAAACTTTAGAAGATGATAAAGCCGAGAATAAAAGTATGTGGGCCAATGGGCCCAATAAGCCCAACAACTGGCCGCCGTTTTGCACTGGGCCCACTACTGATTAGTTAGGTTCTTAAATGGGCTTTCATTGGCCCATTTAAGAACCTAAGATAGGGTTATGGACGTGCGTGCTGGCAAAATGATGCAATGGGAGCTCGTCTTCGTTTCCCATGTCCGGCTGCATCTGGGCAATTAGTAAAATTGCATTACCATGGCTGAGCTTGTAGGTTTGTTAAAAGTACGATGAAGAATTTCATGGTACCTCACCACTTGTAAAGGGATTTACAGATTTTGATAATTAATGAAATTTCAGAATTATTCCCAAAAAAGAATTTCATGATACATTTTTTCCCTATGAATAAGGTGCATGAATCTAAAATTACATCATAAAAAAAAATGAAATGAACTCTTGGCCGATCAAACTCCCTTTTTGAATTTTATGATTTTTTTTTAAAGTAAATCTAAACTTTGTGCAACTTTACCAGGGAAAAAATTTGAATGTTCGAACTTGTGAAAATGTCCGAGGAGAAGACTGGGAGTCAACCGGGAAAGAACTGGCCAGGGCGTCCATCCGCATCGCCCTGTATCTCGTGGTCCAAGAAGTCAAAGACCTAAAGATAATGCCGTAATCAATAAAGAAATCTCCCACTAATAAAGGAGACTAATGAACACACTGTTGAAAGGCTGGTGGATGATTGCAGAGCAACCGTCCTCTTACAGATCCGCCATGGAAATTGCAGCCCAGATGCGCGGAATCTAACAGACCTCGGATTTACAAAACTAGTAAAGAGTCTCCTGTTAGTGTTGTTTCCTCCAGTCTCCAGATGCCTTCCCTTTTTTTAAACTCACCCGGCTCTGCCCGTACAGACAATACGAACTTTTAGCTTTCGTGTTCTCCCCGCTTAACCCTTTGGCGGTTTTCACTTGGAAATAGAGATGCCCATTTGTGAAAACTGCTGAAAGTTTCCTTTTTAACTATCCGATTCGAAGCTCAAGCCCCCCACCGTCAAAGATCCTGATTTATGAGGTGCTTCACTGAATTCTCGATTTGTTCTTGCTATTGTCTTTTGGGTACTTCTAGAGTGATGTGGTTTTCAGCTTCATGTGTGTGATATCAATTTTACTATTACGGGTTTCCGAAATTTCCTCTTGAAGAAAGAGTGAGGACTCGGGTGGATTGTATTGACTCTCGCAACTCCACTTTTGGTGCTGGACTAGGCAATTTTTTAATCCATACGTCGTGCTTGGAAATGGCCGAATTAGCAAATTCAGATTTTGAATGGGAAGGAAACCTGATTGCTGCCGCACAACTCATAGCAAGTGCGCTCAGGTCGAAAAGGAGCCTCACGGAAGAAGAGAGGAAGGTTTTGGTTGATCTAAGGGTTCAGCTATCGGCCATCACAGTAGTTGATCCTAGAAAGCTTGATGAGAAAGAAGTTAATGACAGAATTAAAAGACTTGATTCTATTCAAGAAAAAATCATGACCAGGGAAGCAGACCAGTCAATGATATGGGAGGCAGGTCAGGATGAAGTTCATGAGTACATGAATGTTGTGGAGGAAGCGTGTAATTTAATCGAATATTTAGAGAGCTCGAGTCTGGGCAACTACTGTGACAAGAACGAACTATTGAGGAAGGCCGACGATGTTCTTCAGACAGCCATGTCAAGGCTGGAGGATGAATTCAGGTTCCTACTTCTTCAGAACAGGTGTTCCTTTGAGCCTGAGAGAGTCCCCTCCCATTCAAGTGAAGAGGATGCCACTGAGAAGGGTTTGGTGGCCTCTTTTGGGGCATCCTACTCCTTTGATGACTCAATACATACAGACAGCACAAGTAAAGTCTCTGAGGAAAACATTGTCATTGATTTGGTCCGTCCTGATGTAATACCTGACCTCAGGTCCATTGCAAATCTAATGTTCCGTTCAGGCTATTCCTACGAATGTTCCCAATCATATGTCAATGTCAGGAAGGATGCAGTGGAAGATTGCCTCTCTGTTCTCGACATGGAAAGGACGAGCATCGAGGATGTACTGAAAATGGAGTGGAGCAACTGGAACTCCATGGCCAAGGGGTGGGTCCGGGCGGTTAAAGTCTTTGTAAGAGTTTACCTCGCAAGGGAAAAATGGCTCAGTGATCAAATCTTTGGGGAGATATCATCTAGTTCAAGTAGTTTTCTTGAGGCCTCAAAAGGTGCGATGTTTCAGCTTCTGAATTTTGGTGGAGCGGTATGTTTGGGTCCACATCAGCCTGAGAAACTGTTTTGCATTGTTGACATGTATGAGGTAATGGTTGACCTGAAACAGGACGTTGATGAGTTATTCTCCGAGGAGATTGAGATTGGTTCTTTGGTGAGGTTCGAGTACGAACAAGTTCTAAAAAGACTAGGAGAATCTGCAACAGTGACATTTCTCGAGGTCAAGAATGCAATTGCCTCAAATCCATCAACCACTTCTTTTGCCAGTGGCGGAGTCCACCATCTGACCCGGTATGTTATGAACTACGTCAAGACACTTACCGACTACAATGATACTCTTGAGTTGCTCCTCAAGGATCGTGATGAGGAGGATTCTTTTCCACCATCTCCAGACACAAATTTACCTTTGGAAGAGGAACAAAGCAACAGCAGAAGATCAGATCTTGGGCCGGAGATTTCTCGAGTTTGTCTTCATTTTCGCAATATTGCTTCGATCCTCCAATCTAACCTCAATGAGAAGTCAAACCTGTACAAAGATGCAGCCCTGCAGCAGCTTTTCCTGATGAACAACGTGCACTACATGGCAGAAAAGGTGAAGAACTCTGAACTAAGGCTTGTGTTTGGAGATGAATGGATTAAGAAACAGAATGGGAAGTTTCAGCAACATGCCATGAATTATGAGAGAGCTGCTTGGAGTTCGATTCTGTCTCTGCTCAAAGACGACGGTCTTTATAGCCCGGACACAGGCTCCATCTCAAAAACCCTTCTCAAGGAAAGGTTTAGGAGCTTCACTCTGGCCTTTGAGGACGCCTACAGAGCTCAGACCTCTTGGCTGATTTCTGATCTTCAGCTTCGTGAAGAGTTGAGGATCTCAATATCTGTCAAGGTTATCCAAGCTTATCGGACATTTGTGGGGAGACACGGCCATCAAATAAGCGACAAGCATATTAAGTATTCCGCTGATGATTTGGAGAACCTCCTTTTAGATCTCTTTGAGGGTTCCCCAAAGTCCCTGGGAAATCCCCACCGGAGGTAATAGCAACAGAATACAATGTTGAATTAAGAGTCCTCATTCTTTTGTTGCAGGCAGATCTTGAAAATCTCTGGTTTCCACTCTTCGAAACTTTAGAGATGTATAAGTTTTATCTTGTTTCTTGTCTGCTTATTTTCATAGAACCTGTAATTAGTGATTTGATCTTGCTGATAAAGCATGGATAGAGTTCAACTGAGATCACTTGTCTCATTGTTGTAGGAAGTCATACATCCCCTCTCATTCTGCAATCAACCGCTAGTTTGTGTACTTGAGATCCGCGGCTTATATCTAAGGAGATTAGAAGGAATCCTGTCTTCGTCGTTTAAGTCTAACGTGCAATCATGTGTTTTGCACATGAACTTACTTGAATTTATGGGATTATGGGGTGTTCACCGGTCCGGGAAGAATAAACTCCTCATTATCAAAAAAAAAAAAAAAAGGTGTCTAGATAACATGCAGTCGGAAAATCTTCATGCTAAGAAAATAAATGAGCCGTGTCAAAGAGCCTTTCCTTTCTTTCTTGCTAAGTAATATCAAATAGCCAAATGATCGAAAAGAATATAGACTAAAATTCAAACATTATAATGGGAGTTAAATAGTTGCCCATTGTGCTGTTTCTGAGAAGTGAAGGAAAGAAACCAAGTATGATCTACGTTAGAAAAGAAAAATTTATGCCGTTCTTAGATTCGATTGGGCGCAGATACACCAATAGAGCTGTGGACAATTGTAAGCATCCGCCAAAAAGAATAATCAAGGTTGGAAGACCCTTTATTTCTTCTTCTCTCAAATGAATGATTAAGCTCTCAAAACTTGCACTCTTTTATGTTTATAATTAAGTTGTTTCAATTATTCCTGCTGCGAGGGCCCGTCCATGGCGATTGTTTTGGTTGTTTCCCTAATCGCCCTGCTCCTGCAGTTTGATACTTAGCGCGTTATTCCAACTCCTGTGACTTTTCTTGCATTGATTTTATTCTGAGAGTAAGAAGCACCTTGATCAGGCTTTACGTTGTTGGGCATGTTGGCCCCTTCTTAAACTACTCGAACACTGTTTTCTTCTGCATTCCCATTTGTAATATGGACCTGCAAAAAGTTTTGTAAGTGAAACAGTTTAACGATCTCAAAGGGGTCACCGATAGTACTCATCAGCAGAAGCTCTATCATAATAATTCTGTTTTAGCTGGGAAATCAAGTGGCTGATTCGCATCAACTGAACCGGGGAACCTTTCCCTTGTCATGCATGATCTGCTCCTGAACTAACCAGTCTTCAGTGTCACGGAACTTCCTCACGGCACCGATGCAATGAGTGTCAAAAGCCTTTCGTGCTGTCCCTTTTCCTAATTTGCTACAAGTGCCTTTTATCGTTCATCGTGAGCTAGGTCTAGCCGGTTAGCTCAAATGCCAATTTTCGATGCCTGATCGCAGTACATTAGTTGCCCTTTTCTATTTTATGAGACAATACAGTACATTAGGCGTCAACTTTAAACAGTGCCCGCTTTAGTTATTAATTGCACTGTTTTTCCAACTTTCAAGACACCTTTTCAGATCTAGAGTAATAATATGGGCATGTGGGACTGATAGGTCGGTCGGGAGACTTTGGCGTTATTAGCTTCACATCCCATCCAACAGGCTAGGGACTGGATGGGAAACGCAAACTATGCTGTTTGTTTGTTCTCTTTCTCTCTGTGACGTGGGAAGTATAGTTTTTAAAGCGGGATTAGATGGGGAACGGTCAAGATATGGTTTCAGGGGTTCAATGAGTCCAACGGAATTTTTAGAAAACAATAATAAAAGTATAGAGTTAATAACAGGAATTTAAAATGCCTTAAATCTAAAATCTATATTACATGACAAATAAATATCTAAATCGAGTTTACATTACAAAAATAATAGATTTAATTCCCTGCAGTCATGACTATATTAAAAAATTGATTTGGAAACAATTGATCACACTAAAATAATTTTAAAATATCATAGTATTAAAACAAAATCATACGCATAAACAACATCGATAATTATACATTTCCTTAAGAAATTCTGACTGACTGCGAATATCATATTCCAGCCCCAAATTCTCGATGTCACACAGCATTTCAACTAAAGACTAATGCACAAAGGAAATCATTCGTTATGCATTTCCTAAGTCAATATGTACTTAAAGCTCATAGAGTACTCTACAGAAGGACTCATCAAAGCTCTTGCAAGCGCAATTCTTCAATTAAGACCAGCAACATTCCCCTCTCCTTCAATTATGAACCAACTTCGAAACTTTGCCAATTTTCTGGACTATAAATTGAACGATCAAATTGGGAAGCCCAGGCTAATAGCAGAAGGAGGGAGACTAGTAGACTACTGATCGAGAAACAACGGAACCTACAAGAAAAGTAACACTAACCAGGGCAATAATCGGCCTGCGAATGACAAGACGAATGGTAGAGAAAGAAAAAACTCCAAAAACGATTACTGGAAATTGTACATTTACGGAGCCGTCGACGCCTTCCCCTTCTCTAGACTGAAACTGAAGCAATTTATCGTGTGGAGGGACAGATACGAACCAAAAACTTGCACGCCATTGCCCAGAACCTTAACATCACCAAAAGAGAGGGATGAAGAGTGGCAGATAAGCGCAAAAATTCGAGGCATCGCCATTAAAGTAATTCAGGCATTAGGGTTTATCAACAAAGAGGGAAGAACAGAAGGAAGATGCTAGGAGCGGTGAATGAAAGAACAACGGTTGTGCTTTCCCTGGAATTTGAAATAAAGATTTAGTCTTTAAGCGGATCGGTTTTTTTACCGGTCCAAATGGGTTCTTTAAAAATCGTAAAAAAAGGGCCCGGTCACAGGGATTCAATCGGATTTGATGCGCAAATAGAGAAATAAGTATAATCGAACCGGACTGATGGCCGGTTCTCAGTTGAACCAGTTCTACCAGCCGGTCCGATCCAGTTTTGAAAACTACGGTGTTAAGTTATTCAGCTCTTTTCAAGAAAATTGCTTAAGATACGTTTGGTTTGAGTATTGTTGAATTGTGGGTGAAAGTTAATTTACATGAAAAATTATTATTTTACCTAGAAAGTATATAAAAATATTGTATTTGGTAAATATACTATATTACAAGGAAAGTAGATAATAATATAATATTCTAATGTTTAAATTTACAAATATAACCCTCATTTCCCTTCTTTCTTCCTCATGCCACTTTCCCTTCCATCGTCTTCACCAGTCCTTTTCTTTTGTGTCTTCCCCATCCCTCCTCCTATAATTTTCAACCGTCTTCTATCCCTTTTGCAAGAAAAAAATGCCTCAATCTCGTGATCAAGAATGTGAAGGAAGAAAACGATGTCCTTGCAGGTGATTACCTAACCTTCTATGGAGTCACCTACACATCCTCTGTGACCAGCAACTACTTGGTTTGTAGACAATGATGGCTTTAGGTGATGACCTAACCTTCGGTGGAAGCCATTGATCATTCCCCATGTCACCCTTTGAATTCGTGAAGGAATTGGTTCTTCATCTACTTCTTACTCTTCCTACTGAGAAGCATATTTGTTTTTCTATAATCTGTCAATGCCTAGTTTTTCTTTACTTGACTGCAAACGGAGATTGAGAAGCCATAGATTTGATCTGATGGAGAAACAAACCTAGAATCAATCAGATTGGTAGATTGCCTCACGTTGAAGAGAAAGGGCAGAATGGTTTTCACCAATGTAAAATAAGAATGCACGTTGTTTTGTCTGCATTTTGATTACAGGCAAAAGGAGGGGACCCGGTAAAAAGGAGGAGCCCCGGCAAAATGAAAACGTGCCCTGATTTACATCCAAACCCTATAAAAGATGGGAAAGTCTTCAGTGGAGCGGTCGTATCACGTCAATATCGCTTACGTGATATATTCGTCTAATAAAAATTTACTATTTATGTATTATTTCTAATTGTGGTTCATCATTTTTTATGTTTTTAATATTTTTCACCATTTATATATTATTTTCAATTAGAATTCACTATTTATTTTAAAAAAAATATTTTTTTGAAGATTTTTTAGATTTAATAACTATAAATATATGATTATTGATTACATGTTAAGTCTTGATTGGACGGATATATCACATAAGTGATACTGATATGATATGACCGCTTCACTAAATACTTTTGTAAAAGAGGATGTAAGATACTCATTTTATATGGAAGGTGAAAATTTTACATCAATTCAAATACCACCTTAGTTACATGATTGACACGTGTAAAAATTGGGTCCCACTAAATTTTTTTAAAACCCAGAATCTTTCGTTTCTTCAAAATTTACCCATGTCAATTTCTCACTCCTCTCTCTCCCCATCACCTACTTCCTTCACCCTATCAGCAACCATGGTCAGTTGTGTCAAGCTTCTAGCAACTCGATTGTGTCGGAATCCTAAACTTCTCTTCGCGGTAATCGTTTCCTACCTTGGTGATATTTTCATCGATTCCCCTCGATCTCCAGCCTCCGCGACTTGCACCTCTGTATGTTGTTGCCATTTGACAATCGAGATCACCGATGCTGAGATCGGACATCGCTGGAGATGAGAGAAAGGAGGGAGATTGAAGTGGTTGGGTGTGATAAGAGGTGATGGGGGAGGAAGAGGCGTCGGGAGAGAGGGGTAGGTATCAAGTCAGAGGTGAGGAGAGAGAAAAACTAGGATTGGTAGATTTAAAAAAAAATGAGAAGATTTGGGGTTTTAAAAAAACTAATGGAATCTATTTTTACATGTATCAATCACTTAATAGTTCAATACATTCACACAAAAATTTCTGCATAATCTTTTCTAGCTTTTCGTGTACTAGATGGGATTGCTTTGCTCAACTCCCGGTCTTGTTTTTTTTGAAGAACTAGACCAGCCTAGCCTGACCAATACAACTAGTCGGCAGGGGATCGGCATTTCGGTTTTTTTTTTTTTTGGTCGCCAGCCACGGTATCCAAGCAGGCCCCACCAGCGGTGAGATGACATCTTTCAGCCAACCATACTTGACTAATCCGTTGGTCGCCCCGGGTCGCACGCCTGGCAATGGCGGGTGAGGCTCCCAAGAGGGGTGTCTGCGTACGTGAGGTCTCGAACCTGAAACCTCCTTAAGCGGCACCGAGCTGCTTACCACTCGGCCCAACCCCTCTTGGTGGCATTTCGGTTTTAACCCCACATGCCGGCTGCTCCCTTCCTCTGTTGATTGATATTCAGAGAACTATCATGTCCGTGATTCAGGATCCTCACGGGAGGAGGAAGTGTGAATTACACTGAAGCAAAGTAGCACCTAGGATTTGGTGGCGCTGGCTTTGGAAAACTTCCCTTTCTTGTTCTCCTTTTAACCAGTAAATATTTAATGTGTAATAATATAAAATGAGTTCTTTGGGTAAATTTATCTCGGATTTTGATATGTATAAGACTTTTACAATTTTCTTTAATTAATTTTATATATATCAACATTTGAATAATAATTTATATAATAAACTCTTTATACATTACGTACTGTGCCCTTGGTTAACTGTCTTCCCGCTACTGTGCTTAGAAAACTTCATTTGGGTTGAATGATTCAGCAGAATTTTCAGCTGGGCCGTCACCTTCATCTCCATATTCCATCAGCTTCTCGAGGGTTCGTACTAACCGGTGGTGCAGCATAAGAAGTCAGCACGAACTGAAAAAGGTTAAGCTATAATAATAAATACAAACAAAGCAAAAAAATGATAAAAGCAAAAAACTTGCGGGCAAAAAAAAAAAACAAAGATAAAAACAAAAAACTTTTGCGGCCTTTTATTTTTTTTGTCCCGTCCAACTCTGATAATTTTTTACACGATATAATAATTTAACAAGATATGAAATTAAACGAGTTCAGGTCAAGTTTATTTAGATGTAAATTTATACAAACATGATAAATAAATATGTTTAACTGAATTTAAACACGTTTATTAAATATAGTCACAATTTATATATATTGACTCATTTAATATATTTATATAT
Organism: Lagerstroemia speciosa; assembly: GCA_037672795.1. Classification (NCBI taxonomy): domain Eukaryota; kingdom Viridiplantae; phylum Streptophyta; class Magnoliopsida; order Myrtales; family Lythraceae; genus Lagerstroemia; species Lagerstroemia speciosa. The sequence continues at coordinate 342,796 of CM075296.1, forward strand.
AAAAATTTTATGATATATAAAATATTACATGTATTATTATTAAAAATAATATTATATTATTAATAATTAATTAATCTTGCTTATTTATTATATTAATTATCAATAAATATTATTATTTTAATAATTATATTATATAATATCAGAGGATAATTGTATATTATTGACATTTTATATTAAATAGGTCAAATCAGTTTAGACATGATCGTATGTCACATTCAGATCATTAAAGTTTTCAATCCAGATGTATTTAAATACGACATATTTAAATATGGCACCACAGGGATTGTGAGATCTATAAAGCACCTACAAAATCTCCCTTTTTTGAGCTTCAAGTTAAGCGGGCGGATTTCATTTTACTCGTTTGAAGCAGTACATTTCGAGAATCAATGCCGGCACTTGTCCTTCCTAGCCCTTACGGGCCTCTACGAGGCTGTACTGACAACGTCTATCGCCCACCGCCCGCCTCAGGTCCGCCATTTTCACCAGGTTGTTGAAACAGTTGCCATTTGCGCTTCCACTAGATAACCCCAGTCAGTCTTCTCTTTCATCTTCCTTGCATGCTCTCGGCCTGATTCAGCTCCTCAACAGCGGACAACTTGGTCTCTTCTCTCTGCTATGGCCGTCTTCTTGCGGTCTACCCCGCTGATGGGTGTGGAAATCGAGAGAAGATACGACCTCAGAGCTCTGAAGGGCAGTGGGGCTAATGGGTTCCCCTCATTTCTTCCCAAAGAGGTGGAGAAGATCAGAGACCCCTTTGCTCGAAGGTTAGCCCAGAGAATAGAGAGACTTCCCGTGGAGGTACGATCTTTTCTTGAGCCAATTGTCGCTCCATTTGAAGGGTAAAGTGAAAAACCTGAAGCAGTCAAATAAAAGAGAGGAGTACTGAGTTTACTAGCTAAAATCGTCCCCACTACACATCATGGCCAACTAAGGCTCCTAAAGACTTGCCTTTTTGGTCCCGCAGTGTCCTAGTTACAAGCTTAGCTTTGTTTAGATGGATTCATTGATGGGTGATGTTAAAACGAATCACTGAGCAAAAAAGGAAAAAGAATCAAAACGGACAAAATAGTTAAAATTTGATGTGATTTTCTCTCGGTGTGTGATTGCCCTGTGTCCTGTACAGGACAAACACAGACCTTGTGCTCGAGGTTTTTTAAAAGCTTAAATTGTTAGCTGTGGCTTGATTTTATTTATTATCTGTTCTTTACAGGTTGGGTTTTCTGATGGCTATATAATGAGCAGTTGCGTGAAACCACTGATCCAAAGTGATGAGGCTAATCCGCTAGTCCTCCTCCATAGTTTTGACAGGTTGGTGTTAAGAAATCTCTTGCACCTAGAATACACACTACTATTATGGTTACATCAGTGATCCGGATCCATTATGCTGTGTGTCCTAGTTCATGTTTAGAATGGCGCCGTGCTTACCCTTTACTTGAGAATGTGGGCTTGGAGGCATGGGCCGTTGATATTCTCGGATGGGGCTTCTCCAATCTAGGTTTGTTTGACCGGCCTTAAGTATGTGTTTCTAAGTGCTTTGATCACGTTGGTACATTGACCATCTTTTCTGAAAATGACGATTCATGGGTTCTTATGACAAGTTCTTTTAATGTTCTCAATTCCTGTTTGTATACTAGAAAGGCGTCCCTCTTGCAGCGTTCCATCAAAGAGGGAACATCTCTACAAGGTAACTGATTGGAAATATTTGTTTCAGTAGTGTTTAGTCATCTGGATTACGAGGCTGAATTGAAATTTAATCATCTAGTTGTGGGAGTCCCATATCAAAAGACCCATGATACTAGTCGGACCAAGCCTGGGTGCCGCTGCTGCAATTGATTTCACTGTCAATCATCCAGAAGCTGTAAGTATGTCCCTCCATGCTCTCATTGGGCAATCAAGTCATTGGCTCTCTTTTTTCTGAAAAAGTCTTTTGAGAGTTTTTCATGCTTTTTTGAACTGTGAATTAGTTGAGCATGCATTACGAATCGCCATATATGAAGCTGTTCTGCTAAAACCCCATGAGAATGTCATTGGAGAATCAACAAATCGAGGTTGAACAGTTTCACTTTCACTCTTCTGACTCTCCGCATATTATCTCAAGTTTGCCAGGATTATTATCTAGATTAAGCTTCTAATATCCCCTCAAAATTGTCTCTTTTGATGCTTATGGACTATTTTGATTCTGCTGGCACGTTCCAGGTTGATATGTTGGTTTTGATCAACCCAAGTGTCTATGCAGAAGGCACAGGCAACCTAGCGAGATTGCCCAAAACAGTTGCCTATGCTGGTGTGAGTTCTTGAGCTTACTATCGTTTCTGGCATTTTTTTTTTTTATTGAATTCTGCCTTATTTTGTTTTTGCCTTCCTGCAATTTCTCAGATTTACTCTGATGGGTGCTCTATTGCTTGTAAAGGAATTCCTGCATAGACATAGCTGTTTGGTGAATTGGAAATGCATATAATTTTAAATCTTTTCCCTGCAAGAAGCATTCTCCAATGCTTAACAGCAACATCTTATTTTGAAATCAGGTCTCTCTGTTGAAGAGCATCCCATTAAGGCTTTATGCTAACTTAGTCGCATTCCATGGCGTTCCATTCACAAGAAGCTACGACTGGACAAATGTTAGATTCTTCTTTTTGCCTTTTTCTTCTCCCAGTTCTTTTTATTTGTCAATATCGAACTGGAATCTTTTTAATTGGATCCAACTCCAATATCTAATGTAACCAGTAATGCCCCATCCTCTGGTGCTAGGTGGGCCGCTTACACTGTCTACTGCCATGGTGGAAGGATGCAACTGTTGACTTCATGTGCAGTGGCGGTTATAATGTCATTTCCCAAATAAAACAGGTAACATCCTAATATTGTTCCTATCCCATGCCTTGTTCTTCCTGGATTTGGCATCACATATAAAACTTCTGAAGTCATTTTCCTTACCTAAAGCTGAATGCTGGTATGCGTGGGGTCGCATGAATAGGAGAAGATCTCGAATTTACTGGTTATGCAGTCATGGCAACTAATGTAGCAGGAGTTGTATTCTTGTTCTGCAGGTGAAACACAAAGTTCTCATCATATATGGCGAGTGCGATCAAATAGTCAGCAACAGACTCGCAGTTGTAAGCTGCTCAAACCTTCCATCTCATCTAAAATGATACATGGCTGTGCACTTCTCTTGTATCTTTGCTTCTTAACGATCATTGGGAAAATGCAGAGGCTCCACTGCGAGCTCCCGAATGCGATCTTGAGGCGAGTGCCGGATTCGGGTCATCTTCCCCATGTCGATAAGCCGAAAGCTGTTGTGAAGTTGATCGAAGATTTCATCCGGAGCAATCGCTGACCAGGCAGGTGCTCATTGCTATTTCACCCATGTGGAATGGTGTATGATTATGAAGAAAGGCAATGGCCCTTTCTTTGACAATTGACGTGTACTGAACATAAAAAGCTCACCGAGAATGAGAAAGATGTTAAAGGATGGATATTTTGCCACGTGTCCTTTTCACAAAGTTATCTTCGAAAAAAGTTTTTTTCCCTTTTTGAAGTAGAAAGTCATCATTTTTGGCCAGAGAAAAAGCAAGAGGTCATCATCTTCCGACTTAACTGTCCCTGATTAAGATGTGGAGAATGGAAGAAGAAGATGATCTGATCATTGAACGATGAGAAACGATCAGATAACCTCTGACAAAGCTAAAGGATGATTATAAGCTGTGGCACTTATCAACTAAATGGCGGTTTTCATAGCCCGTATCATATCATCGTCCCGCCCCTGATTTCCCAACGTTATTGAATTTGAGGCCTACATGTGCTTATGCGTGTACGGACAAACAAAGAGGTAGCGGCCCTTCCTCATGGGTCCTTTCAAAGATTTCCTTTCCACCAATATATACACTTTTTTTTTTGTTCGTTTTTTAGCTGTACAAGTTCATTGCCAACCATAAATTAATCAAAATTTATCAACGTTTTAACGTTAGATGATTTATAAATTTATACCTATCGATGCTCTTCCTTAATTTCCACATTGGTAGTTGGTATGTGTGTGCATGGCCATATGCAAGAAATATTTGCATAGCTACTGGCCGCTTCGATGCACCATTATCAAAATCGTGGTTGGATAGATTCAAAGTTTTGCGATTTGAAAAGTAATATGTGAAATTTAGAATTTAAAAAAAAGGGCATGACATTTTCAAGGTTGGTAAAAACGCTAATTCACTTGGTGCAAACGTGGAATTATGTGATTCTCGGTTATAAGAAAAACTCGAAGTCTAGAAGAGTACAAGAAAACATAGAAAATTAAGAGATTTCAAAGAACTTGGCAGATGTGTCTTTAAAAAAATTTTCTAGTATAACCCGAACCCGATTAAAATTTTATGGGATGCAAATTGTGGATATTTACGTAAATATGTGGCAATTATATATTTTCGGGATTTTAAGAGTATAATGGTTTTTTTATTATATTATAAGGTTAGGGTTCGGATTCTGCTTGTACTTCACTGTTTTTCGTTGCCCATAGTGAAGATTGCCGCTCCTTATTTGTTCGTGGACGTACGGACGGTACCTCACTGTCCCGAATCATATATATTTGGGGTCTGCTTCTCTTCTCTCTATTCCCATATACTTCGTTTATTCAATCGATTCCGAGTAGAGCTATTATATATGAAAATCATAATAGGATCACTTGATTTAATTTTAAGTTAAAAATAATGTCGTTATAATTATTCTTCTCTCTCCACAACTACGTGTTTTAAACAAAACATTTAGTTTAAGTAATTAGGATGATCAAGCAAACATACAGATGCAATCCATAATAACAACAATCTCAGGAATTATCGGGAAGAAGAGAGACGTCGCTGTGTGGGCTGTTTAGCTCGTAAGACAGCATCCCTCGTGGGTCTAATCTAAGCTACCCGGCGGCGGGAAATTATGACGACCACCAAAAAAAAAAAAACCAATAATTCCCCTCATATCACGGAAAGATTAAACCCATAATGGAAAAAAAGAAAGTCAAAATTCCAAAAATCCACGAAAAGGTCCCTTTGCAGTAAACTACACGCTCCCACGCTCAGACAGTAGCGCGTGGACCCGCATATTCCAGTCGCCACTTTTTTCTCAAGTTCCGATCAAATACCCGCAGTGCTCTGTGGAGCCCACATCGTCCGATCAAAGCCGTTCATTTATCGGCCATGGAGATCTGGCCGTCCCATAACGATTCCAGAAGTGCTCAGCCGTGGCACGGAGCTAGGTTCGGAGCCCCGAGCCCGAACCTAAAAGAGAGGTCTGGAGTTCCCCCTGTCTCTCTCTTCTTTGTTTTTTTTTTTTTGGGAGTTATTTTGTTTTTTTGGTAGTTATTGGTTCGTTGAATATATATAATTGAGCAGCTCACTGCTCAGTTTCGGACAATTGCAAGTATTTATCGGCGGCTACATCATCACCATCTTCTTCTCCGGCCCTGTCGGAAACCTGAAAATTGGCGCAAAATTTCTCACTTCCACACTGAAAGGGATGGAGGAGGAGGTTCTCTGAAGGAGAAAGCGGCTCCCCGAACTTTACTGGAGCTCGGAGAGTGTCTAGTTCCGTCTCCATTGAAGCCTCTTCTCCACACGCCGCTGATCCCGCACGCTTGAAGAGCCCCATACCTCCTCTCTCAGATCAACTGTTTCACGTATCTGTACGTTATCCTGTTTACTCGCGTGTAGCTTCACTACTCTAGTTGATTGCGGAGCGAGTTTTTTCTCTTGCTCTTAGCTCCGCTTGTAGACCTGAAACGACCAATTGATTGACGGAATTTGAAATTCTCGTCATAGTCTCGATAGCACAACTCTGAATTGTTTAACTTTTAGTGAATGCGCGCTTTTCTCAGTCGGATCAAGGGCTTCTGTTCCGATTGTCCCTTTTATGGTGTCTTTTAGGGTTTTTGGTTGAAAGTTTGGGCTGTGGTGGACTGTTTGGTGAAGTATTCTCTTCAGTTGTAAATTGACCGATTATGCTCAATTACATGACGTCTTAAAAGCTCTCTATGAATGCAAAGTTCATGAATTTGCATCCTTTTACTCTGTACGTGTTTGCTCTTCTGTTTCTCTTGCATTTCATGAATTTGCATTCTTTTAATCTGTACGTGTTTGCTCTTCTGTTTCTCTTGCATCCAGGCTTTGCTGAATGCCTAAAATTGCGTCTCTCCCACCAAATTTACTCTTAGTGAGGAAAGAATTCTAATGCCTCACCCTCAGTCCCTAAATATCCCCTGCATGGACGGTGTTCTTAACTAGTGTCTTAGCTTTTTTTCTTATTTATCATTTCTCTGTATGTGAACATGGAAGAAAAACCTTTCTTACTTGATGCAGTGTCTGGCATTTGAAGTATCGTTTCGAAGGCCGGCTATGTGGACTTCTTAAGATTACAACTAAGCTAATATTAAATTGGAGCTTTGGATGGGAATTCTTCGACAATCTGAGGGAGGTTCTGGTTCATTCCAAAGGCTTATCTGCCTTACAGCCGTTGTCTGAGCTGCTTCTTGTTGGCTCAAAGTTTTTTCACGTTGATGCTTTTGTTAGATGTAGAGTATCTGCATTCTGTGCTCACAAAATCTTCAGTTGTACCAGGCAGTGCAAATTTGTTGTAAACACAAAATTGCGAGGAAAATGTAGGAAAGTCAGAGACACATACTAACATTTTCTTTGTTTGAGGATAAAATCACGTGAAGTGAAACAGCAGTCGAGCCTTGGCAGAAGTGCCAGATGCAGCAGTCTGGAAACACTGACATTCAGCTGCTGCAGCAGCACTTGCTGCTGAAGCAGCTGCAGGAGCTGCAGAGACAGCAGCAACTTCCACAGCTGTGTAATGTGAGGCAGCAGAACTCTTTCAACTATCCCTTTGCAGCAACTAAACAGGCTGGGGGTGATGTCCCACAATTGCCGTTAAGTAATGGAACATATCTCACTGATACTTCTCAATTACTTGCAAACTGGGAGAACCGAGGCGCCTTCCCCATTGTTCAAGGATTGTCAAACCGTCTTAGTGCATCAGCCGATCAAGGTCAAGTGATGCATTTGACAGGTTTGCTCCCTCAGGGAGTCAGTGCTTCCATTTACAGTAGCCCTGTTCCTGAGAGTCATCCATTTCAGCTACGGGGGATTTCTCCTGAGACTGCCAATTTGGCTAACAAGATTATTGATCACCAGCAAACTCTCTCTATTCTGCAGCCATCAGCATCGAGTACCACCTTCACGAGGGACCAACTTGTGGTATCCTCCGGACAGGTTTGCATGCCCGAGGGTTCGTACATGTACAAGCAGGACTATATCGGTCAAAATATGTTTGGGGAACTTCCACCTCAAAGTCACAATAGTGGACTACTTCCAGGAACTCTTCAACCAGATAACATAATGCAAACAAGTGCATCGGTTCAGGAATTTGGCTGGAAGCAAGATCAAGCTGATTGGCCAGGAAACATGCAGTCAAAGCTCCCTCAGATGATCCCTTTAGATCCTCTTGAAAAGAAGATTTTGTACAACTCTGATGACAGTGCCTGGGATTCTTGTTTTGGAAAGTACTCTGACATAGTTCCTGGAGGTAGCGGAAATCCTTTCGAGCCCATGGATACACTTCCTTCGCTTCATAGTGGAAGCTGGAGTGCTCTAATGCAATCTGCTGTAGCAGAGACATCAAGCGGTGAAACTGGCTTGACCGAGGAGTGGAGTGGCTTGACATATCAGAACCCAGAGAATTCAACTGATAATCAGCCTTCAGTCATGGACAGTGGGAGGCAGCATACGGGTTGGGCAGATAACAGCTTACAGAGTCCCTTTTCTTTAACTTCGAGCCCTGTTCCAGCATTCAATAACTCCAGCGTTAGCCCTAGCTTTCCTGTCTTTCAGACCCCAAGTGTCCAATCGTCAAGTAACCAGCATGCTGGGCTACATCAAGATGTATCACATGGGGCCGTTCAAAGGCCTGTCACGAATGCTATTGAATGGTTAGACCGTTATTCAGTGGAAAAACCATCACTGCAGTGGAGCCAGCACCTTCAACCGCATTCGCACTTGAATGCCTGGTCAGCCCAGAATTATGAGTATGCAGAAGGTGACAAAATTCTGCAGACAATTCCCTCCCATAACGATTCCAGAAGATCACTCAGTCAAGAACAAGGTAATACTCTGATTCCCCAGATATTGACCACTGATGAACCTGTAAAAATTTCATCTGTCATCTTAAGCTTGCAATTATGGACAACACCTGTGCAGGTGAAAATAATGGAGCCCTTCTCCAGGTGCCAAATGCTAGTGACGCTCCGGGAAATGAAAATACAACTAGTTTATATGCTGTCGGTAACCGGAGATTGACTAGAGAACTGGATCAATTGCAATCTGAAGCAAGCATCTTTACATTGAACAGGGAAGACTCAAAAGTTAATAACTTTATGGGCATTCAAAACTCGTATTCCGAGAGGTTCCAGCAGGAAGCTGCCAGTCAACATAAGCAAGCCCAAAATCAGCCTAATGAAATGAGCCAAGTTGATATTCCCATGTACGTCAAGGAAACTACAAGCACAGAGAGAAATCCTGATCAGATTGATGGTGCCAGTGTTTTTTGCCATTCCTTAAAGGCCACCAATGAAATATACCCTATGGAGAATGTAAAGGACAAGTTTTCTGGTGGTGAGCGTGTGCAGCTCAATGCCTCTGACAGTGGCATGAACTTGGCTAAGGTAAACAGTGGCTTCAAAATGTTCGATAGTAGGTTAAGACTGATGTCTGTTTCTTTTTTTTTCCTTAGCTATTCCAGTGATGGCACTTCTATTCTTCCTATCATAGGAGGCAGCCAGTTCCGGAAGAAATCTGAAAGAACCAGATGGAATTGCTTCTGGGATTTACCCACCTCAATCTCATAAGTCCTTTACCTTTGATGAATCAGCTGGTTCCCGTGGTGCAAATATTACTGCTCTGAGAAGGTAAGTTTGAATTATGACGGGCAGCTTGAACTTATTCTTAGTATATGATGGACAACAACATCTAGCGGCTTCTACAGTGAAGCTGATATTTTTTATGCTTTCGTTGTGCAGCTTTTTTCTTTTGTCATATTCTTAGATTCATCTAGCTTGGACACATCTTTGTCATTGTTGAAATGCAAGATGTGTTTGTATTTCAACCTCTGCAGCTGTCCTGAGCTCATGCTTCTCCTTTCATTCTGCGAGGAATAATAACTTAGCATCTGTACATCTTTATGATGCTTTAAGTACCTCATTTTTGCAGCGTGGCAGAAAAAGAGTGGGCTGAGTCAACAAATCGGCTGATTGAGAAGGTGAAGGAGATTAACATCATGAAATAAGTACATTAAGGATATGATAACATTTAAAAGGAAGTGTATTACTTTTTTCTTTCATAACTGCAGTTGGAAGGTGAACTTGAGAGGATAAAGGACAAGTGGCCAAAGCTGCAAGCAAAGAGAAGGCTCCTCCTGTCAACACAACTCATGCAGCAACTGCTTCGTGCTTCACCTGCATCCACACTATCGGTTAATGCTGCTTCAATTTACGACAGTCTGACATATTTTGTCGCTAAAGCTACCACTGGGGATGCATGCAGTCTGGCAAGTTGCCATAACAGTGATTCATGCATGCACCCAAGCGACAGTAATAGGTAAATTTTTCCAGCTTAGAAATCATTTTGTTCATACTATAAGCTGGCTCCAGAACTCTGTCAATCCTCTATTCATACAAACCATGGCTCTTTTCTACGTTTCTCCTGCTCAATCATCTGATGTCTATTCTTTTTTCAACTTCCAAGGACCTAAAGCCTTCACTTTTCTCCATTTCCAGGATTAGGAGTGATGATGGATATTTTTCTAAGGCTGTGGAAGACTTCATGAGCAGAGCAAAGAAGCTGGAAGATGTGTTGACAAGGTATCGATTGGATGTTACATAATGGATTTAAGACTTCCATGTTAACAAAAGTGTCCTTTATATTCAAAGCTGCCCTTCTTATGTGCAACACAGAGGAGCGGAAATTTTCCTGGTCCATGCTCATGTTTCCCAGAATATCCACTTAAAATATGAGAGTGGCATTTTGTCATTTCATTCATAGAACTCACGGTGTGATGCAGACTAGAGAAGGCAGCACCAATCCTGGACATATACCTGGAAAATCAGGAGTTGGAAAGGTATTCGGTGATAAACCGTTTTGCAAAGTTCCACACTCGGGGACCACCAGCTACCAGCTCCAAGATGTCAACTGGGTCTGCAGTGGCTCCAACAGTCCCAAGAGCATCACTTCAGACACAAGTCATGGCACATCCACTGCCGGATACACTGCATGAAGGGGTAAAATGCCTGTCTTTGTGATGTTCTTGCAAAACAATGAACATATAACCTACAAAAATTTTAGTCAGCTAATTTTGCATTAGCTAGTTCAATGCCTTATGAGCTTCATTCCACTCACATTAACATACTATGATGTATATCAGAAGATGATAAAGGAGAAGCTACTCCCTTAACCTCAAAAGGCTGTGACAGGTAAATTAGTCTCAGCCATGAGCTCTTATAAAATTGAAACAATATGAAGGTGTTCATTTCGAGTTTATAGGGGGGAGTCGATTATCTTTCTTTGAGCAAAACCAAAATGTCACCAGGCAGAAGCTCCCCTTCTTTTGAGTCAGGGGAATTATGTTTGCGAGTGCGAGTACACTCTTTGGACGTCACCTCGTTCACGACTTTGGATGCTGATTCTGGAATATGTGTGTGTGGGCCAGGGGCGGGGGTGGGGATATATGCTAAAAGCAGAGAGCATGTGTGGACCACCACATTATTCATGTAACAGGCTTCCTAAATTTCTTATACTAGCTTCGGTGTTTCCAGACCCTTCTTGCTGCCAAAATTCTGAGTTATTCAGGTGCTGTGAACTGGGAAGCTGCAAGATCAGAAGATGAAGCTACCGTCCTTACTTTGCCGTGTCTGGTTTCATTCAGCTACAGTCATTTCCCGTGTCTCAAAGAGCAGGTCCCGCTCCTGACGAAAATAGAACGACAACAGCACGAGCATCTTCTTCTGCTTGTCCAGAGTCCACCTCAAGGTGGGAAAAGAACAACGGTAAAGACACGAAAATGAAATTTCGAATATCCCCAAAATGGGCAAGAATAAGAGTGATCAGCCGGATTCGTAGCAACTTCCTATGAACTAGACAGTGACGAGATTGAAGCTATCCCAGTGTCCTTGCAGGATAAAGACACCGCAATGAGCCAAATTTTTGTTAGAGACGGTGCAGGAGTACGAGCACAAGAACCCAAGCCATTTGAGACGGTATTTTGTATTAGGTTCGATGTAGCATCCAAGATGAACTTTGGCTCCTCAGCCCGCTGGTAGATACCCTTCTCTGGGTAATACCACTATAAAAGGACATGGGACATGGGCATAGGATTATTGCAAGTGACAGATTCTTCAGATATTTTAACCCACAGAAGGCGAAAGAATGAGCCCTCAGCCTCATGTTGTAGCAATCCCTTACCCTGCCCAGGGCCATGTGATTCCACTGCTGGAGATTGCCCAGCGACTAGCCAAACATGGGTTGAGAATCACATTCGTGATCACCGACTTCATCCACAAGAGAGTCACGAGCGCGGCCCGGAACACAGACTTCCTCAGAGACCGGATTAGCCTGGTCTCAATACCCGACGGGCTTGGTCCCGACGAGGACCGGAACAACCTGGAGAACCTAACCAAGTCAATGTTCAGTTTCATGGCCCGGAAGTTAGAAGAGCTGATAGAAGACATCAACAGGAAGGAAGAGGAGAGCATCACCTGCATGCTCGCTGATGTGGGCATGAGTTGGCCTGTCGACGTCGCAGTCAAGATGAAGATGCCCCTTGCAGTCTTTTGGCCTGCATCGGTGGCATTGCTCGCATCAGCGCTGGCCATTCCGAAGTTGATTATTGATGGAACCATAACCGATGTTGATGGTTAGTGTTCGATAGTGAAAATATCTATTTACGCTCCTTTCCCAAACACAACATTAATGTCTCGTGAATTTCTAGGAACTCCGATTGGACAGCCGACATTCCGGTTGGCCCTGGACATGCCTGTTATGAGCACGGCCAACCTGGTATGGCTGTGCATGGGTGACTCGGCCTCCCAGAGAACGATCTTCGACTGCATGGTGGCAAATGCAAGAGCTGTTAAATTAGCAGATCGGATGATCTGCAACTCATCCCCGGTCCTCGAGCCGGGAGCTCTCAAGCTCATCCCAAATATGAAGCCAATAGGTCCCCTGTTGGCGAGCGACCGGCTTGGGAGTTCTGCAGGGTACTTCTGGTCTGAAGACTCGAGCTGCCTCGAGTGGCTCGATGGGCAGCCGCCCTGCTCCGTGGTCTATGTTGCATTCGGGAGCTTCACGGTCTTCGACCAGACCCAGTTCCAGGAACTGGCGCTGGGCCTGGAGCTCATGCAGAGACCGTTCCTGTGGGTCGTGAGGCCCGACACTGCGGAGCAGACGAACGATCTGTACCCAGCAGGGTTCCAAGACAGGGTCGCAGGTCGAGGAAAGATGGTCGGCTGGGCCCCGCAGCAGAGAGTTCTGTCTCATCCTTCTGTTGCTTGCTTCCTAAGCCACTGCGGTTGGAACTCTACCTTGGAAGCGACGAGCAACGGGGTCCCGTTACTGTGCTGGCCGTACTTCGCCGACCAATTCCTCAACGAGAATTACATATGCGACGAGTGGAAGACGGGGCTGAGGTTCGACCGGGACAGCAGCGGAATAATCACGCGGGACGAAATCATGCTTAAGGTGGATCGGCTGCTTGACCGAGGGGAATTCAGCAGGCGGGCCCGGGATCTCAAGGAAAAGGTCATGGACGGTGCTGGGGATGGTGGAGAATCTCACAAGAATTTCAAAGATTTTGTTGACTGGATCAAAGCACTGTGAATCCTGGAAAAGGGCAAAAGGGAAAAATAAAAATGAAAACTGCAGAAAACTTGGGAACCAAGTAAGGAATAAAAAAAAAAAACTATCCAAGTTAACAGAATAGAGGCTTGAGAATGGGCCTCAACCTTGGGCCCATTTATCTGGACGAGACTTCTGACTGGGCCCAGTTCGTACAAATAGCAATACCGATGAAGCAGTAACGCAACATACCCAATGAATTATTATCCATTAATATTTTCTACCGAAAAAAGATTATCCACTAATATTTAGTTAACAAATTAAGCTTAAGTTTTCAATTAAAAAGAGAGTCTTACATGTATAAGTAGAAAAGGAGGTAAAAGAGGAGATCAAATACAGAGGTCTTAGTAGTATGTCGAATGGAATCTAGCAGTTTCCATCCGATAAGAAAAGAAAACCAACTCACTGAATTCACCTCCACAGTGTAAAGTATCAGAATCAGACAGTAAGTGAGAGGAAAGAAATAATAAAAAGCGGATCCTAAGAATAGGCTTTTGCACGTGGCTTCTCCTATTTGCAGAGCGACACGTCCCTGTCATCCAATCACTGCGTGCCTCCACCACTCCTCAGGCAGGGGCACTGCTGTCCTTTTAACTCCAATATTATTATTATTATTACTTATTTGAAATCACCTTTCCACATTTTCTCCCGAGAACCAAAGGCTGGTTATATTATATATTCAGATGACGGCATACCCCTCATTGGCCATTTTGTATGGTCCCCCAACGGATAAATTATTTATTTCTTGAGTACTGCTGATCAAGTAAAATTGAATATGCTCTTTTAAGGTTGACTTTACAAATTACCATAACATTTTTTTTTCCGATGCATTGTTTCCGATAGAATGTGGTACTAATCTGAGTTAAATTAACAGGTATGAGGGAAAAAAACGGAGCTGAAGCTGTTTTATCACTAGGCAAAAATTGAACGGCGCATCATATATATATATATATATATATATAAAATCATAATGTAACCACTCTGGTTCCTCGCAATCTTCTTTCCCATATTTCTCTCCACTTGCCTGAAATGAAATAATCTTTGCTCGTTGAGATATCTTACATACATACATATGTATATGTATGTATATATTGGCCTCTTGGTTGGGTCTGTGGTCGTTGACCACTTCTTCTATCCGCGATTGCCCGAGAAACAAATACGAGAGTCGATCGATACTGGTAATGTTAAAGTCGACATGGTAACTGACTCAGGGTAAAGAATCTCGACGACTTTGCTCCTTGGTTCCAACTTTCAACATTAGGTCCAGCCCGTCCAGGACAGGATTAGCGAGAAGAGAGGGGGGTAAAATCGTAAATGGAGACTACAATACAGCACTTGCAATGGAACCGCTTTCCGAAGAATCGCAGCCGTAGAGGTGAATCATCCTCTGGAGAACCACCACCTGGGCCTTCAGTCGAAGGATGTAGTCCGCCGTTTCCTGGAACAGCCTGTCCGTGGCCGGTGCCTCAACATCCCCGTCCCCGCCGCTGTTCCGGCCAGCCGGAATTAGATTCCTGAGGGACTCCAACTTCTGCGAGACCTCCGACGAAGAGAATCTCCTCTTTCCCTGTCGGCTCCTCCTCGACGATCCCGACGCCAATGCCGATCCTCTCCTCTTCTTCTTCATCCCTGTTTTTCTCGTCGACGGCGAGGGAAAAAGACCTTTAGAGCTCTTCGCCGACGAGCTCATGGTCGCGTCTTCAGAGAGAGGGACGAAAATCTGGCGAAGCTGCTGAAAGAGTGGAGGTCGAGTCGAGTGTTTATGTAAATGGGGACCTGAGAGGATGCCACTGGAGTTTCAGGTTAATTACAGAAGTGCCACTGTGGACGGACTTTTCCTCCCCATCCTCCTATTTTGGAAGTTTCCATCAATTTACTCGCTTTTGGAATTTTCCTTTAATTGAGGTTTCTTAATTTTTTACAACTTTATTAACAAAAGTACAGATAAAGATGAAAATAAAAGCCAATAAAAAATCGAGAAAGGGGATAGTGTGCACTGGCATGATTCTCAATTTAAAATTAAGATATTTTAAATTCAATTTTTAATTTATCTCTTTATTTCTCTATTCTATCTGTTCCTATTAGATTTATAGCCTTCTTGAGATAAGTTTCTTATTTTCACGTAATTATCAGCATAAATTAATGCAATGCACATCACTGAAAAATCAGAAATCCTCATGTGTAAGCAAATTTCTATTTTTTTAAGCCATCAATTCATTCATTTTCTCTTTTTTTCCCCCTTAATTTATTAATATTATCATATATTTTGCAATAAATGAAGCCACATAACTAAGAATTCAAATATTCGAAGAATTCCCTCAATCGGGTCCAGAGTTTCTTGAAATTTTGTCCCATCGACAAAGAGATCCTCGAATTGTGTTACCAGATTTATTGTCGTCTTCAACAATACTTCCACATGTCTCGTCGAATTTCATTCCCGTAAAACGAATCAATTAATTTATTACTCATGTAATCCAAGAAAATATCTCCTCCTTTTTTTTTTGTTTCTCCTGATTAAAAGGGATTAAGAGGGGAGGGCCCCACAAATTTAAATGGTCCGGATCATTTAATCTTGCCATGTTAGTGGGGGCCAGGCCCACGGGTCTCGGGTCATCGGGTCCCATACTATTCAAGTGTTTTAATTATATTCAGGGCCTCGACTTCTATAGATATTTTTCATTTTTTTTTACCTTAGAAAAAGGTGGAAATGGGCAAGCATCGGGTGAGTTCTCGACTCGATTACCCGCTATTTTCCGGTGGATGAGAAAAGATCGGGATCGCCTGCAAGCGAAGTTTAGTGATCTAGTCGAAAGACGATAATAAGAAACAGAAAGGTAATGAAAGGATGTTAGTTTTGGAGAATTGATTTAAAGGGAGGGAGCGGGAAGGGCACGGGTTGGAATTGCTGCGATCCAAATTAAAGGGGCATGCAATGTTGGGTACTGGATGAAAAGAAAAGCCTGCTTTTCCGTAATGGCCACATGCCTGCCAGTACTAGTACGGGATTGTTTTTTCTTCCCCCTTTTTTTTTTGGGCCCAGACAGAACCAGCACCACTCAAACTATATATATAGAGGATTCAGATACATAAAAAGCACCCACACAGTTACTTTGCACTTAATTAAATACATGATTTGTGAGGCATTCATGAGTACAGAGATAATGAATTCATCGTCATAAAAAAACAAAGATTTGGAATGTATAGATAGTCTCACCAAAATGTGTGTAATTAGGAAAAAAAATCTTGAATAGGTTTATCTCACGATGATATGATGTTGAAAAATTAATTAAATTACTCTAATTAACAATAATCAAGCTATTTAACATCAATTTACTCGTTTATCATAATCGAATTGATATTTTTTCACGTCACATGATGATGTAGAATTATCTTAAGAATTTGTCGCGTATTAGAGAGAATCAAACCCATGATTTTACAAACGGCTCACGAATCATATGCATATTTTAATAGGGACGGAAGTGACTTGCTCGAGTGGATTTTTCTCCTATACGATAGGCCTCGACTTTAAGCTCTTAAAAAATCGAGGCTTCCAAGAGAGTAGACCCGCTGGTAAGCTGACAACAAGCAGTACAGGATTCGACTCCCACGTGGCCGGTATCTGGGGTTTAATGGAGGGCCCCAAACAGTATAATACACTGTCTGGTGGATTAGTCTGTTATTACGATGCCGGATACCACTAATATATATATATATATATAAAGCTCTGAAAAATCGAGATTTTCAACTCAAGCAGGGTCGAGTTTTTCTATTTTATACATGTACGCACTATCCATTTCAACTGTTCTTGTGCACATGGCGACTTGCGAGATTTCTCTCTCCTTATTTATTTATTTTTAATTCTCGGATTCACTCATAATGCCGATTTTATCCCCCGCCCCCCACCCGTTTCCAAATTGCAGGATCATGTCTGCCAAATGGGAGAGAGGAACTGGCCCTCATGGCTCAATCATTCAACCGCGCATCTCATGTCGTGATCTATAAGTTGGATCTGACGGTACTGAGCTGTGCGGGGGAAAAAAAAGGGTAAAGAGAGACACTTGTGCTGTGTCAATAAACAGTACACACGACAATTCGAGGCGGACAGTTACAGGTTCAGGGTCAAGACATGCCAGCCTGATGGTGTCGGTAAGAACTCGTACTAAGGATGTTGTTTTGCATCGAACCTGGCAGGATTTCGACGGATTGTTTGAAAATTGAGGGCACTAATTAACGACAATATTGCAACAGTTCTTGCACTCTTCTAGATTGTTATTGAATAAATCAAGAAAGGGTACGCAAGGCCCACGCCGCGGAATCGCATTTATTAATATTAGAAAAAACTCGTAAAGCCTGTCCAACCGTACAGCTTAGCATCCATAAACCATGCAAATGCATGCACGAAGTCAACCTTCCCACCAAATTGAATTGCGATGTCTAGGCAATGATCCAACTGGGTTCCATGACTCAGGGTTCACATGTTAGTAATCCCATCAAAATCTCAAAAAATTAAATCAGAGAGCGCGGTTTACAGACATTCACCAGAACATAAGTAGCAAAGGTCATCATCAACGGCAGGTTTATTGGCTAACTGGGAACGGTATGTGCTGACCGACTCCAAGGGCAAGTTGATGTTAATGGAGCGATGATGGTGCAGTGATCCATGCTCGTGGTGAAAGGATGGTGGCCAATGTGAGATATGTATGTTCGAAAGCAGAAAAGTCCAAAAGATGCAATCGGTACGGATATATATATATATATATATATATACCTAGGAGATATATGCGGTTGATTTGGTGTACGTGCTCGAGACAGCAAGGCAGGATTTTAGTAATCTGCTGATGGGGCATGTGATCCAAGGAAAGAAGGGCTAAGGATAATAGTGTATGGAATGTTTAATTGGATAATCCAAATTGAAATCAGAAGAAAAGACAACAGATAATACGAGGACAAACACAACTATGCATAGGATAGAATAAATTACTGAAAATGATTGATTAAAACGGTTCAACACCTCTTTCTTTTGAGATATGTCTCGGGTCGGTTTGGGCTGGGGGTGGGAATTCGGGGTTCCAAAAAGGGTGGCATGTGAAGGTGATACAGGCCAGCAAAGCCCTCAGTGGGAGTGAATGAGAGAGCACATGGGAGTGGGGAGAGTGAGATCACATGCAACTGATCAATACAAAAGAAATAAATAGATTCCTCCTTTTCTTTTTTTTTTCCCTTCTTCTTCTTGTAATAATTATAACGCCACATGGAGAGAGAGAGAAAAAAAAAAAGAGGGACGAGGGGTAGGAATGGAAATTAATCCACCCGACAACATATAAAGGCTTCATCCATAACCTGTCGAGCCATTCCTTTATTAAGGGATGATCGGAACTGATCTCAGCGGGTCATGGCATGGCAGCTCCATTTCGCTCCTACTTAATTAATTAATTAATCCTTCTTAACCTAATTAACTAATCTATTATTAATTCCTCCTCTCCTCCTTTCCCATGAATCTCTGGAATAAATGAAGATTTTAATATAAAGTCTCAGTAATTTCTAAACGAGTAATTGTTCTTTTTGGATCGCATGCTCACACTTGGTTTCCAAGCTCCCCTAATCCGGCACGGAGGACACGTGTCGCAAAGGGCATGTGCTTGCACTACCATCGTTTAGAAAAAGAATTTGAAGGGACTGTGCATGCATAGCATGGATTCGTTCGGCTCAGATAATTCAATTTCGATATTATTTGTAAAATTTTATAAATTAAGAAAATTACAAAACAAACGTGGTGTTTAAGATAGAGGGGGACAGCCGGACAGGAGATGTGTAACAGGCAAAAGGAAAATTGCAGCCATTTGAAACCAAACGGAGGAAAGACATTGATCCATATCTTAGAGATGAGATCAAGTCGTAAAAGTGTTTTTGCGGGAATCACGTCATGTCGGTGTGGTGTCATGCATGTGGGTGTTATATGGCACATACATATACATATGTGGATGATCATGTCATGTGCTTTGGAGTTGTTCACTTTATTCCCTTTTGTTTTTCGGTCGGCTCAGAGGGGCTCATTCCAATCGAAGCCAACATACTGTCATGTGCTTCTCACTTTCAGTTTGTTCGAGTTCCCCCGTCTTTTTCTTCCCCTTTTTTTTTTACATCCTCGGTTAAAAAACATTAATGCAATGTGTTAACCACCTAATGCATGTATATCAGGTACCCGGAGGTTCAGATACAAAAAAAAGTCTTGTATATAACAGGTATATTTTATCATAATATTTACACGAGAAAACAGTCACTTTGGTCCCTCAATTTGTACCCGACCAGCACTTTAGTCCCTAAACTTTTTTTGCCAACAATTAGACTCAAACATCAATGTTTTTGCCAACAAATCAGTCCGGCAGTTAGTTTGCCGTTCGATGTGTCACTTACAGGGTTAGATTTATACTTTTTTATTAGCAAAACATTAAAATAACATCGTTTTGCTGAATAGAAAAATATAATGACTGTTTTATCCTTAACTATTGATCATATTTCCAACGAGTTTGTTTTTAAACCAATGACAATTCGTTAGAAATATGATCAATAGTTAAGGATAAAACAGTCATTACATTTTTCTATTCAGTAAAATAATGTCGTTTTAATGTTTTGGTAATAAAAAAGTATAAATCTAACCCCGTAAGTGACATATCGAACGGTAAACTAACGGTCGGACTGATTGTTGGTAAAAACATGGATATTTGAGCCTAATTGTTGGCAAAAAAAGTTTAGGGACTAAAGTGCTGGCCGGGTACAAATTGAGGGACCAAAGTGAATGTTGACTCTATTTACACGGTGTCATAAACTGATAATATTTAATTATTTCCAGGCAAAATTTTTTATTTTTAGATTTTATAAGAAAATCTTTAAAAAATTGAATCAATTGCTAATTCGTGACACCATATAAGTACTGTTACATGATATATTCATTACGCATAAAACTGAAAAGTCTCTCCAAATGTAGAGTAGTCCTCCCGTTTTTTTGCCAAAAAGAGTTCCTTAAATCAAGTTTTCCAGCTAGACAGCTATAATCCTACAATACTAGCCAATAGGCCATGGCGGTGAAGAACCATCGGCCCAGACCAATATTGAAATGGGCCAAGCTGGTCCAGCCCACAGTCTCACCTTCAATAATACGTATATAAAGGACGCATCCTGGACCAGAAACCCTAGAGGGAGAAGGGTCTCGCGCTGCATCCTCGGCTAGTGCACGATTGAGAGAGATCGTGTTGCTCCATTGGCGCTTGGACAATGGCGACCGGGAGGACTGTGAAGGATGTTTCTCCTCACGAGTTCGTGAAGGCTTATGCCGCTCACCTCAAGCGGTCCGGCAAGGTACACTTTCTTAGGCATTCGTATGAGATGCTCTAGCAGTGGTTCTGTTTTGTGTTCCCCTAGTCTATGTTTTGGTTAGACGAGACTTTGCTTTCGTGATTTGATCGGTAGCTATAGGCTCTTCGAATTGAGGTTCTACTGAATATTGATATCGTATAGCTGAATTCCTGTAATTGCTGTTGACTGGGTGGGCGGTTATTAGTTCAGCTGTTTCAGATTATAAAGAAGGTACTTAGAAAGCCCGTGGTTGTATTGTCTAAATTATAACTTGCGACGATTGCATGTCTTGTTGATCTAGTCAACATTGTTTTATGTTTCAGAAGGTGCTTTCTTACTGTCAAGAGATATATGCATTTCAGGTTGTTGACATCTACTTGTTCATAAGCTGTCATGTCTCGAGATAATTGACTTCCCATACACCTAAAAAGCTAAAGACTTTGTTAGTGCTTAATTCATGCTATTTATGATTGCAGTCTTATTGTAAATTTACGTATTCAAGGATTGAATTTGTGACTGATGATTCAGTATTTGTGTCCAAGCAGGTTGAACTTCCTCCTTGGACTGATATAGTGAAGACGGGTACACTGAAAGAGCTTGCTCCATATGATCCTGACTGGTACTACATCAGGGCTGGTATGTGCAATCTTTCAGCAGGAATGAGGATTTGACTTGTAGTTACTTGAAAAACATACACATTTTGATTCACTATCTTTGTGATTTTGAATTTCGCCTCATCACAGCATCAATGGCCAGGAAGATCTACATGAGAGGAGGGCTTGGTGTGGGTGCTTTCCGTAGGATTTATGGGGGCAGCAAGAGGAATGGAAGTCGCCCGCATCATTTCTGCAAGAGCAGTGGATCCATTGCTCGTCACATTCTTCAACAGTTGCAGAATATGAGCATCGTCGACATCGACCCAAGGGGGTGAGTAAATTTGCCACATGCTCCCCCTTCTGTCCCGTTTAATAGATTCACCAATCACGTTGGCTGGTGATTTTAGATTCTGATGGACATTGCTGGTATTAAGCTACTGGGGATATCGATTAGAAAATGCCATCACTTTGTTTTTTCGCGCTTACCCTGACACGTCTTCTATTGTTTGTTTGTTCTAGTTGAGGTTAGATTGTTTCTTGGAGCGTTTTCATATAAATTTCTCTCTATCTCATTCCAAAATTTTTGTTTCACAGAGGAAGGATAATCACATCAAGCGGGCAACGAGATCTCGATCAAGTCGCAGGGCGCATTTTGGTTGCTCTATAATCAGCAAAAAATTGATCCAATGATTTGGCCTTTTCTTTTTTCCTTTTCCGAAGATGTTTGGTTAAACAAGCAGATTTTTTTCCAGTTGTTGAGGTGTTTCTCTGTCTTATTGCTTACGAGGTTTTGGCTGATCTTCCTCTGTGTTCCTGAACCATATAAAGTGACATACGCAAGTTATATGCTGATTCCTCCAATATGCTACTCCTTTCAAACATTCAAATGATAACAATGATGGTTAGTATGCTAAGATGCGACTGGTCTCTTCTATAATAGTTTTTTAAATCTCTTACTTGCAGCATTCCACCGATACTGTATCTGCTAATTGAGTCTTTAACATCTATGACAACTGCCAAAGTTCTCTTCGGTCTCTCCGGCACAGAGGACTTCCATTTGCTTTCCCTAGTTAAATGGTATGGGCATAAATGTAATGTAATCTGATAATTGAGATTCGTTCGATTTATTTAGATCATTAAGCTATTGGTAGGTGACTTCTGACCGCGGCCAAAGGTGCAGATGTTTCAATTTTGATGTATTGTGGTAGGCCTGCTACATGCAAGACTAGCAGGTTTCCCACAATAATCGGGTCCATGTTGTACCGCTCTGTAAGACTCATATTCTCTGCTAGCTGCCAGGATAGACGACAACAGAGATAAACAGTTTATTCCACACTTCCAACTTCGCTAATTTTTTCCTTTAACAATTTCATTAGCTGAAATTTCCCTCGCGGAAGGCTGAAGTAGTATCTTGTGGGTACCAGTGTCACCACTAAACACTGTTAAGTAGTGAAATTTGTTTAAGAATTTTTTTTTTGTTATAAAACTTAAGAAGGAAAAAAATGATAATATTAAGATGGTTTGATTTGATTGGTTGTCACGTGATGGTTGTAGTGACACCATTATATATAAGACTTACTCAAAAGGTAAACTCATACCGAAGCATATTCCCTTGTAGCACACTTTCCACGTTTGATTTATTTAGATCATTAAAGTAGCCACGATAGTCCGGTTTCCACTAGCAGTTCTGCTCCGACATATTAAAACTGTCTTTGAACTGTTTCAATTTTGTTCTGTTCATGTTTGCCATTGAATTTCTCCTGAGAAATCTCATATCACCTCATTCACCTGCCTTTTACATCAAATGAGGTTTCCTTGTCATTTCTGTTTCATTAACAAAGGAAAAAGGAAGTTCTGCTAAAATGATTTTGTCTGTTCTCTGGATGCCCATGTCCCCTAAAAAACGACTCTTTCTGGTGAAGATAATCTTATTTACTAGGTTTGGATGCGTACAACACGCGTTGCCTTTTCTCTGTGCAGAGGAATCTACTGAACAGGCTAAAGAGAACAGGAAGTTGTCCTATTAACGTGCACATGCATCAGTTAATAGTTCCATAATCCATTTACTCTTAGAAGTTGTTATTTACATCATGGGAAATTTCAGTCCACATATGCACACTCTTTTTGGAGACCATAAACTACCGGAACAAGTACCTGTGCATAGTCTTCCTTGCTTAAAAGAGAGAGGAAGATTCAGACCAGCAGAAGCAGAAGCCAAGTGCCCGTGCATCAAACTTTAATTTGCTCCTTTCTCAAGTAGCGTCTGGCATCGGTTCGATTCAGTTCACAGTCCACGTTTGGCAAACTGCTCAGATTGCTGAAATGGAAGCAGTAAATCCTTCTCGAGAACAACACACAGCAAGCACCTGAGAGACAATTCTGACATTTATCTGTAATGATAGCTGTTAAATAGAATATTTAATTTCCAGAACATGGCCTGTTTCTTCATATATCCGAGGTTGGTGCCATCAGTTGGTAACAGTGCTGTTGTTCCACAAGAGGTTGATATCATTTTTTTTTTTTTTCTTGAAAAGTAAGTAGATGATCACAATCTTGTAAGAGAGGTCCTGTGCATAAAGCGCAGACTATGATCATTTGCAAAAGAGCATCTTAAATTTCATTTACAAGAGCTACTGCAATGCTTGAGAGGTAGACAAGCAACTACTACAGGAGCCTTGCCCCAATGCTAGAGGTTGATATCATCAGTTTACCAAAACTGCTACAATACGATATATCTACTGAGGTATGAAACCGGCAGCCGGGTTCCCTGCTCAAGATGCGTGCTTTGGTATGCTATTATGCCATGGAAGCATGGTGTACGAGGGATGAAGGAAATAGCTTCTCGATAGGCTTCCGTTCCGAGTTTGGTTCACCAATCATCGTCCATGATCGATTCGGGTTAAGCGAGATACCAGCTCGAGTTTCTAACATTACAGGGCAGATAAAGGGGGTTTTGCAGACCCGCCGGAGGGGGAGGAGGCCGGCGGGCATGCCCAGCTTGCAGCTGGTGCCCCCTTCTTTTTCCCTTTTTTCATTTTAAAGTTTCGGTTTTAATTTTTAAAGTATTTTCTCTCTCTGCGCTTTTGGAGCTTACACTTTTCTTATTCTCAAGCAAAGCTCTTCCCTCTTCTCCCTCCCTCTCTATCACCTTACTACTACTTATTTCCCGCTTCTTAATGGGATTCACTGCAAGTCTTCTCCCGCTAGCTCAAGTCCATTTCGTTATTCTCTTATGGCGTCCATGGCGTCGTTCTCGGGGGTCTCTCTCCGGGTGCCTCAGCCCCCGCGCGATAGAAGGTCTGTTTTTCGGCGTTCCCCGCTCTCCCCTACGACGACGACGAATGCGACTGTTAAACTCCTTGGCGGTTTCCAACCACTGCGGCAGAAGCGGGGGAACTCTGCGCCTTGGAATGGCAACGAGGGCCTCGGAGGGAGCTCCTTCACCGTGAGGTGCGAGGCTTCGAGTGGAAGGGTAATTTCTTGCGCTTGATTATGAATGCAGCTCTCGAACTGATTGAATCTGTGCTCTTCATTAATTGGAAAACATGAGTGGATGAATTATGCGCATTGAGCTGATATGGATTCCATAGAGCGTTACAATGAGTCCCTAGCATTCGCGTTTTCCTGCAAGGGGCATCTAGATTGTTTGTCTTATTGCTGAAACCTATCTACTTGTAGTTGCGGAGAAGTTGACTAATTTCAGGTTGAAGATGCGCCCCTGCTGCTGACATTTGATAATTGTGTCTAAAGCATTGTTACATGGCAGATTTCACGGCAAGAATTTACAGAAATGGCTTGGCAAGGAATTGTTTCTTCACCAGATGTTGCTAAAGAGAATAAGCATCAGATAGTTGAGACGGAGCACTTGATGAAGGCTCTTTTGGAGCAAAAGAATGGACTTGCATGCCGAATTTTCTGGAAGGCTGGCATTGACAATACTCGCCTACTCAAGGCTACTGATGAATTCATCCAGCGGCAGCCAAAGGTTATTTTTATTCAAAGCTCCTACTGCCAAGCTTCCCTTTGTTATATTCAATCCTTGGAAAATTTTCTGTTGCACCAAATGTCATGACTGTTTTATCTATAGTTTCAAGGACTTTTTTTCTTAATCAGAATTCTTCACGAAAATTTAATAGATTAGCTTTTTTTATTATTTATTTTTCCACTTGACATTATATCACTTGTACAGCCTTTATTACTTGATGATGGACACATTTTCTTGGGTGATATTAGGACCTGGTGAAGGCTCACATTTGCTTCATCTTAAAATTGGTTTAACTATGTTGCTCATATTTGATCAGCTTCCTATCATGTCAGGCATCTTCATTTATGGCTATTCGCCATCTAATAATTACAATTCGAACAGGTTCTTGGTGAGCCTGCTGCTTCAATGTTAGGTCGTGATCTGGAAGCACTGTTTAACCAAGCAAGGGAGTATAAGAAGGAGTATGAGGATTCATTTGTTTCCATTGAACACTTGGTTCTTGGCTTTTCCCAAGATCGACGATTCGGGAAGCAGTTATTCAGAGATTTTCAGATCTCCCAACAGACATTAAAGTCTGCGATAGAAGCCATAAGAGGACGCCAGTCAGTTATTGACCAAGGTCATATTTACTTCATTTATATTATTTCACTTTATTTTCATTGCCTTAAAGCAGGGAAACCTACCATATTTTTCCATCTTTTGGGGTGTGCCTGGGATTGCTTTTATGCGATGTATTCAGTATCCTAACTCTGGTCTGGCTGGCATCTCATACTAGTAAATTTTTTGGAGCTTGTCACTTTTCTCAATTGCTTATCACAAGGCTTTTTATTTGCTTGACTGCCACATATGGCATTGGTCATGATTTGGGAAGAGGTTAGGATCTTCGTAACTTTGCTATTGCTGTTAACTTTGTTGTTGATTCTTCATTGAGTTTTCCCATGAGGAATTTTACTGTTAGTTTTGCATGTGGAGAGTATCATGATGGACTTCTTCCCTGCAGATCCTGAGGGAAAGTACGAAGCCCTTGAAAAGTATGGAAAAGATCTAACTGCTATGGCAAAAGCTGGAAAACTTGACCCCGTAATTGGGAGGGATGATGAGATTCGGAGATGCATTCAAATTCTCTCCAGGAGAACAAAGAACAACCCTGTACTAATTGGTGAGCCTGGTGTTGGAAAAACCGCAATTTCAGAAGGGTAAGTACTTATTGAAAACTATTCAGTTTAAACTCATTTTCTACAGTTTTTTTGGTTCAATTTTATTGATTGGGATATTAATTAGCATCAATACCGATGGAGCATCTGCTGAAGGGTCTGTCTTTTCTAGGAGTAGCGTTTTTTGAGAAATCTTTCTTATGCTGTGAAACTTCATTTAGTTCAAATATTTTGACAGACTAGCCCAGCGGATTGTGCAAGGAGATGTGCCTCAGGCTTTGATGAACCGGAAGGTGTGTAAATGTTATTGAAATTATGGGTGCCTACTGCTGGCGTTTTTCCGTTGTGCAATCTCTTAAATGGGTTAATTTGCAGCTAATATCACTTGACATGGGTGCTCTGATTGCTGGGGCTAAGTATCGTGGAGAATTCGAAGATCGGTTGAAAGCAGTGCTGAAAGAAGTGACAGGATCAGAAGGCCAGACTATCCTCTTCATTGATGAGATCCATACGGTTGTCGGGGCAGGTAATGGCGGATCTATGTAATTCTCTTCATTAACAGTGCATCCTTCAGATCATGTCAACTCCCAATAGTCAAACTAGCGTCCAATGCTTAATCTTGGTTCATCTTATGGGCTGGTAAAAACTGTGGAGCTCATATCCTCCTGTTACTACACTACGTATTTTCTTTACTTTCTCTTAATGATTCTGTCAAATTTGGTGCAGTGGTTTTATTATATGCTTAGAATTGATGTTTGTTTGGAATTTTTATGATGTCCATTAAGATTGTGAGAAATGTCTGTTTAATATATTTCCAGGTGCCACAAATGGTGCAATGGATGCGGGCAACCTCTTAAAGCCCATGCTTGGAAGGGGGGAGTTGCGATGCATTGGTGCCGCAACACTTGATGAGTACCGCAAATATATTGAGAAGGATCCAGCTTTGGAGCGTAGGTTCCAACAAGTCTATGTAGGTCAACCTTCTGTTGAGGATACTGTATCAATCCTCCGGGGATTGCGTGAAAGATATGAGCTTCATCACGGGGTCAGGATTTCTGACGGTGCACTTGTAGATGCTGCTATCCTTTCTGACCGCTACATCAGTGGCCGCTTTTTGCCCGATAAAGGTAACGTTTTCCTGTTTATATAGAATTCTGTTGACAAATTGTGTTGATAATTTGCTTTAAAAAAAAAATGTTTCATACATGAAAAGCTTAATGGTCCTCTTTTTCTCTATGGAACTGGTAGATTTCGGTCTTTCTACAGATTTTGATGAGTATGCACAGCCTTATTAAATGCTCTGAGGAATCTATGTTCAATGTTTTCTTTCTACCTCCTGAGCGAGAAATGCCAACGCATTGTGTTACCAATCTTTTAGCCTCACAGAAGCACCTAATTTTCCATTGAGTGGGTCAGCTTCGAGGACTTGTGCAAAGTAGTTTGTATTTACGCTGTGTTGAGAATTACTACTCTCATTTTCTTCACAATTTTGGTGGATGATGATTCGACATTGCAGCCATTGACCTAGTTGATGAAGCTGCAGCCAAGCTTAAGATGGAAATTACTTCAAAACCGACTGCCCTTGACGAGATCAATAGATCAGCGTTGAAACTTGAGATGGAGAAACTATCACTGGCAAATGATACCGACAAGGCTTCTAGAGATAGGTTGAATCGCCTTGAAGCAGAGCTCTCCCTTTTAAAGGAGAAACAAGCTCAGCTCACAGATCAATGGGAGCATGAAAAGTCTGTCATGACCCGTATCCAATCCATCAAGGAAGAGGTACATGACAGTCTTCTTAATTTCTGTCCTGCCTAAGACTTTCCCGCCTCAATCTTCACTTCACCATATAAATGGAGATATGTTTCTGCAAAATCTGATGTTATTCTTGAGTTGCAGCAGTTGCCATGTCTATGTTGGAGGAGAATGGAATTACTAGACCCGAGGGCTGTAGGTAATGGGCACTTGTCTGCCGCTGACTGGCCTATGTATTTTGGCAGATTGACAGGGTAAACATCGTGATCCAGCAGGCTGAACGGGAGTATGATCTCAATCGCGCTGCTGAATTGAAGTACGGGAGCTTAAACTCTTTGCAGTGCCAGCTCAAAGAAGCTGAAAAAGAGCTGAATGAGTATATGAAGTCGGGGAAATCCATGCTAAAAGAAGAAGTGACCGGAAATGATATCGCTGAAATTGTAAGTAAATGGACTGGCATCCCTGTTTCGAAGCTTCAGCAGTCCGAGAGGGAGAAATTGTTACTTCTGGAGGAAGAGCTTCATAAACGTGTTGTTGGGCAAGATCCTGCAGTGAGGGCAGTAGCTGAAGCAATCCAGCGATCTCGAGCTGGGCTCTCAGATCCTCACCATCCGATTGCTAGTTTCATGTTCATGGGTCCCACAGGTGTTGGGAAGACTGAACTTGCTAAGGCCCTAGCTTCCTACATGTTCAATACAGAAGAAGCTCTTGTGAGGATTGACATGAGTGAGTATATGGAGAAACATGCAGTTTCTCGATTAATAGGGGCCCCGCCGGGATATGTAGGCTATGATGAAGGAGGGCAATTGACAGAAACAGTACGAAGGAGACCTTATGCGGTCATACTCTTCGATGAGATTGAGAAGGCTCATTCCGATGTTTTTAATGTCTTCCTTCAGATATTGGATGATGGAAGAGTAACAGACTCTCAGGGTCGGACTGTGAGCTTCACTAACACAGTCATCATAATGACTTCCAATGTGGGTTCACAATACATTCTTAACACAGGTGAGGAGAGACTGTCAAACGAGTCAGCTTATGATAAAATCAAGCAAATGGTAATGAATGCTGCGAGGTCAATCTTCCGACCAGAGTTCATGAACCGGGTTGATGAGTATATAGTATTCCAGCCTTTGGATCGTGAGCAGATCAGCAGTATTGTAAGGCTACAGGTATGTTCTGAAAACATTAAAATTGATGCTTCTTCAGTGGTGTTGCCCATTTTATTGGAAGGCAGATCGAGCAAGAGAACGATTGAAAATTATGTTATTTTAGAAGGTCTCCAGTTGCATGATGGAGTGCACTGAGTTCTCATGTTTTCTATGGACAGTTGGAACGCTTGCAGAAGAGAATTGCAGATCGTAAGATGAAGATCCAAGTGAGCGAAGAAGCAGTTCAGCTTCTTGGGAGCCTTGGATATGATTCAAACTATGGGGCTAGGCCGGTGAAGCGTCTGATTCAGCAGAACGTGGAGAATGAGCTCGCCAAGGGAATTCTGAGAGGGGAGTTCAAGGACGAAGACACCATCTTGATGGACACTGAAGTTGCAGCCTTCTCCAACGGACAGCTTCCCCAACACAAACTAGTCTTCAGGAAACTTGACACGAACTTGAGTAAGCCTAACAACGGGAATACGGAAGCTCTCACATCAACCCCCTAAATGTTCCCACTTGGTGCAGTTTTATACGATACACACCGGTTTCGTAGCCTAGTCTGGCCCCATGACAGATTGGTTTCACGGAGCTTATTGCTCTGCTCCAAAAATGTATGTTTGATATCATTTTTTATACAGAATGCCTCCATTAAGTATCAATGAGGATGTGATATTAAATGTCTTAATGAGCAGTTTGCTGATTCTTTCCTCTGTCGCGTCCTCCAGTCTGTCGTCCCATTTGCCTGGTTTCTTGATCCTTGACTCAGTAGTTCGTATTACGTGCCGTGCGAACTTTCAGTCTCAATCCGATAAATTTGGGGGGCCAAAAGGATGTCTAGTGAAAAACTTTTGGGGGATTAAATTGAATAAAATTAATGAGGAGTGGCAGATAAGAAACCAGCCATTTTTAGCTTTCCTTCGTCCGGGGTGTATGATGCGTATTTATACACTCTGATACGGAAGTGCTCGTCATAGCCATTTGCGATTGAGGAGGAGGAGGAGGAGGAGGAAGAAGAAACAGGGCTGCTGGCTCCTGCTAGAAGGCGCAAGGATTCATGGGTTAGATGAGCTCCCTGTCTCCTTTCATCGAAGGAGGAGAAATTCCTTTCGTTGCAGTTGTGTTGACTTGGTTTTGTCGGGTGAATCTTTGCGGGCAGAGGCGGGAGAAGGAGAGAGACCATCGACGATCAGAGGTGTAGAAGATATCAAAGAAGGGATTGCCTCCATCGCGCTGTTGCCGTCTGGATCCCTCTCTGGTCACTTCATCCATCTCCCTCACTCCATCTGCTACGGCCTCCAAGGCACAGGTCTCTGTCTCTGTCTTTCCCCCCATTTTATCTACCCTAGCCAATCCTGCGTTTTGCTGAATGAGTTTGCTGGGTAGAGTGAGTACGACTTTGTCATTCTATGTTTCTATACATATGGAAATATGACCCTCTGACTGATATATCGTTTGATTAGCTCGTGATTGCAATATGATGCAGTCCAGTCACCTGCTTGAGCTTATTAGTCTTCAAGATTTATTACTACTTTACTGAATCCGGAATTCTGATCTCAACATGAAAGATATTGTAACATGAGTTGGGTTTTCGCTGGACAAGGATTCAATCTTATCATGTTCTTCTAACTGTCAGGTGCAAATTTCTGCAGTATGAAGAGGAAACATTAAACGAATGCCAAGAGTTTTTTGAGTATGTCTGATGGTTTGCTTGTATTGCCAGAGCTGGAGTGTGAAAGGGAATGCAGCAGGGGTGAGGATTACCGCCTGCTTAAGCTTACCATCACAGATTACAGTGTGAGTATCGGAAGGGTTGCTCTGTTAATTGACTCTACCTCCTTGACTGAAGGAACATCACTTGTGAACACTTAACCTGTAACTGGACAGAGCAAAAAGGATCAGGTTCTCGTAGTGGAGTGCAGAGGTCAAGATGCAGCTCGTTTCCAGAACGTTGATCACGCACATGGGTAAGCCATTCCGAAAGAATGTGCAGAAATCATGATCTTGTTTTCAGAAAAAAATTCCTGCTGTCGGATTTTTGGTATTAGTATGTGATTCTGCAACCGCTACTGCATTTTGACATTTCATCTTGAGCTGTTCTCTTCAGACCAACGCTGCCTTGATCACGTGAACATACGATCAGAAATTTTGTGCTATGTCTTGATCCTATCAGGAGTTATCCTAGCCGAAATGATCTCGTTTCAACGAGTTTCAATTGTAATATCTCACTCTCAACAATGTTTCTGGTAAGTTCTTCTGCATAATGACCTCTCTCCTTAGGCAGATGGAACAAGGATGTCATCGGTCTGGTGGAGCAAAAGCATGGAAGGAGCAAGATTTCAATTTCCTTCGAGTGCGAGACGCTGAAAGCTGAGAAAGCAGCGGAGGATCATATCAGACAGTTCATGCCGAAATTGAGCGGACTTGATGCTGTGGGTAGGTCTTTCCTCATGCCTAACATAATGTTTCACAGCTTCCTTCAAAACCATGTTACACTGGCTACATTAGAAGTTTTAACGGGGACAGGTCTGAGATCTCGAGACTATGACCTCAGAATAATTCATGCAGTTAACATCGGGCCAATGAAGATTGCAGGCTTGGA
Organism: Lagerstroemia speciosa; assembly: GCA_037672795.1. NCBI lineage: Eukaryota > Viridiplantae > Streptophyta > Magnoliopsida > Myrtales > Lythraceae > Lagerstroemia > Lagerstroemia speciosa. Next base: position 374,306 of record CM075296.1, read on the forward strand.
TTTCAGCTCAGAGGAAGAGGACTTCTAATGGGATTTGAGTTTCTTCTTCGCATGACACAATGGTGAATTAGGATCATCCGGGAAAATCTCTGCATCTAATTAAGGAACATATCGTATCTAAGCGCAATGTTAGTTTTCAGTTCCTGCTGCACTTCGAATTCAACTCATGATGTCTTTAGATATCTCTCAGTCCGCTATTTCCCTCTTTAGTTTAAAGGATTTCTGAGATTTGATCCTGTCAATTACCATGGAAGGATGGATCAAAATCTCCATACAAGTATAACATAATCTTTATGAACAGCAAATATTTTGGGATCAATAAGACTGAAAATATACAAATTCAAGGACTGCAGCGACTGAGACCTTGAGTGATCATGCACACCCCGATTTTACCTCCAAAGATTAATATGTATGTAGTGCAATACACACATTTACACTCTATTACAGATCCCCGGTGACAGTAGAATTCAACCTTGTTGGACGAATAATTGGTTACCTAAAGACTCCTGAAGTACCAATGCTTGACATAGGAACGGTTCAAGAGCATGGAGCTAAGTTCACATCCTTGCATGGTCTGACCAGACACTGCTTGCTTTGAATTTCCTTCTAGAGGACTTGGAAGATATGGCCTTGTGCAATCTCTGATTCATCCTCCCTGTGCTAGGACCCACTCTACCAGAAATGACCCGTAGTCTCAAGAACTAGAACCTGCTCCAGAAAACATCTCATCATCAGTAAGTACAAGCTATACAAGGAAGAGACCAACATATGAGGTAAGCTGAAATAGAACAGGGCTGCCGGAAAAAATGATTTGAAGCCTCTGCAAAAATTATTAGAGTCTAATTTTCCAAATAAAGGCAGGTTTAAGGTCCCCACCGTTAGGATATAGCACTTGGATCCAAGCTACTCAAAATTCAGAAGCCTCTTCTGAATCAGGCAAAGGCATAAGATTGCACATCCCAAGAAGATGTCCATTAAGACAAACATAATATTCGACGCAGTCATCATAAGCGTCCAATCTGCAGCTGGCGCTCTGAGGTATCATCTCAGCCTGCAACATGTTCCACAGCTTTGCCTTGCAATAGGGGCACATCTCGGTAGGATGAAACTTGGCTCCCCTCTTAATTAGCATCTTCTTGACTGTTGAGGTTGAGAATGACTTGAAGATACCCCGGAAAAATCCCATGTCCCCCTCATCTCCTTGGTCTAGATGTTCGCAAGGATCAGATACATACAAAACATCTGTTCTGCACTGTGGCAAAAGGAAGCTCTTCCCTGATGTCCTAGAGAACCGGGTTCTGTTAACAAAATGGCCAGGTACTTGGATGCTATTAAACAAGCCACCCTTGGTACTACCGGAACAGTATATCAGAAGCTTCCCCAGTGCCCTCCAGTTACCGTCAATACTATGACTCCCATTGGACTGCAGATCCTGCATCATTTTAGGAGCTCTGGTTTTACAAAACTCCTTCCACAGTACTCGCTTGGCAAGATCATCGAACCATTTGCACACACAGGACAAACTGGCAATTGCATTAGGGTTCCAGTTCATTTGCTGAAAAACCAGGTAGATTACATCCTCATTCATATGGCCTTTGGTGCATTGACAACTCTTTGAGTGTATGCAACGGTACTGCTTTGTCAGAGGGATCATTGTCTCAGCCTAGTAAGACAAATAGATACATTCGTCATGAGCATAAGTTAACACATTGTCTTTATTGTCTCCTGCAGAACTCTGATCGGCAGGAAGAACATAATCTCTTGTGCTCAACAACTTGAAACTGGGAATTGCCAAAAATATTCATCCTTTCCAGTAGTTCTTGAAAAGAGCATCCGGAAAAGCACACCATAACATAAGAAAAAGATGCTAACCACTGGCTGACTTTCAGCTCGATCAATATTCTGGACAAATTTCATAAAATCTTCAACACTAACATGTTCAACAGTACCCCTGCCGACATACTAAAAAGGAATAAAGCATCCCCACGAAGAAGCTAATCGAATGCCCCTACAGAGATATTATCAGAGAACAGTCTACATTATTCCATATTGATAATAGTAATGCGAAAACCCTACCCTATATGAGATAACGACAAGACAGGTTCGGATGGGGCAGACAAGATGGAATAAAACTGCATCGCTGGGTGTAAAGATCGAAACCTGATTATACAATCGGTTGAACTCAGTACACCTCCGGGTTCAGGCCCATAAACGCACAAAGAACACAGCTGCGAATTCACAGACTGAGTAGCCAAAATTGGAGTTCTGAGGCCACGGCAAGCAGAGGAAAAGGGAGAATTTTGACTGGGAAATCCTGAAGCTTAAAATCGAAAGCCAGCTCAGGGTAGCGATAGAAGATTGCGAGAATCCCCCATTGAAATCACAGCCATGGAGACGTAATGAAGCATTTGCGCGCAGAGAAAGAGACAGAGAGGGGTAGGAGGAGGAGAGAGGGGTAGTGGGGGTCTTCTCTCGGGGGTTTCCATAAAGAAATTAATTTGTTTTATTGTTATTAGAAGGTAGAAATTGACGGGCTTAGTGTGGACTGACTGCACGTAACAGCCCATTCATTTGATGACACGATCAGTCAGTTGGAACTGGGTTGGAACGCCAAGCGGCTCTAGGTCCAGGGGTTACCGCTATAGCCGCACGCGAGGGAAAGACCCCCCTCTTTCCCTATCGAAAAACCAACAACGCACGTGGCAGTTGGTGGTACTTGCAAGATGGGACCGCCTGCCTAATTGGCAAAATATGATTGAGCTGTCACTCGGTGCTAGCGATGCGTTTACTCGGGCTGGTCTTGTTACTCTTGCCGTTGTTTTCAATCTGATATTTCGGTTTCCTCAATCTGTTCATCCGATCTGACAGCCCACAGAGCGAAGGTGCAGAAAAATACAAATGGAAAAGGATGGGAAAGCCAGACCATCTCGTCAAGTGGCAATTTCTATTTGGTGGATTCTATTTCCACCGTTGCGTCCTTTGATTGGCAAATGGGACGACTCCCAGTTCTACCCGCCCACCCCACTTGTCAAGTTGCAAGAAAGAATTTTTGTTTTCATACGGGTCACTATCTGCTCTGACGATCTGTCGAGAGAAAATTATACCGTCTTTATTTAAGCTAAGCCTTGAGGAAGAAACAATGGGCTTACAAGCTATAAAATGCACTCAGTGTACATGAATATGAATTGAACCTTGGCTTTGTATGAACAAGTACAGCCCAAGAGAATTAGAGAACTGCTATGTCTAGGAAGAACATGAGAAGTAAACATGGTCCGTTAGCAAAGGAAGGAAATAGAATGGCAGCCAGATGCTGGCAATTTCCGTAATATATGTTTCAAAGAAGGTCCATGAATTCACATAGCCAATCCAACACATGATAACTGTACAGATATTTGATGACCACAAGAGAGAACGACTCTGAAACTGTAGAATCCAATTTGGCTTGGAAGTAGGGAAGTCGTCAGATTACACAAGTCGATGATGCACGGCTTACGGACAATTTGGAGGTGGAAGCATCTTCAAGTAATGATCTCTCTCACGAGCCAATCAAGACTGGGGTATGCAAAGTACAGTATGAGGAATGACGGGAGAGCAAAGAGTACGGTAATGAGCATGTACAGGGCTAAGATGGCAGCGCTAGCTGGTATGGCATATACCACAATCAGAAGAAAGATTATCACCAGAGGGAACTTCGCTGTCATTTGAATAAAGAAAGTCAAGGATTTCTGAATGCAGAATGTAATCTTTCCATGCTCAGATGGGCGGTAACGTGATGGTGATCATGATGAGAACCCAATGGCTCGGTATTATGATGAGTATCCTGTCCCCTCCTCAAGTTGCTCCTGCTTGCTCGACTTCCCAAAGCCATGCTGCTGCTTGATGCCCACACAGGCTGATGATCTTCTCTGAATGAGGGCAATGACTTCCCTCTGTCACCATTCATGTTCTCAACCATCCACAGCAGGAAATAGTTCTTCCTCGGGAACTTAAGGTTTCCCTTGTAAACCAGTCGAAAGGACAAGAGATTGCACCACGGGCATGAGATAAAGAGAGGAAGCTGAATTGGTAGAGTCGGGAACTTCACTACAGCCCACTGCAGTCCAATTATACAGTTTTTGCAGAGGGTGTGGCCGCACCAAAGCACGTAGGGCACGTTCTCGACGACATTAAACAACTCCCAGCATATCGGACACTCTAGTCCCTCCTCTCTACTTGCTATAGAAGAAACATCATCATCTGAGCATTCTCCTGAAGCTTGAATAGACTTCCTTTTAGACCTACTGTGTCCTCCGCTGCAGTTGGGTGCAAAGTTCCACATTCTGATGGCAGAAGGATGGAAGGCAGAGCACCAAAACACCCGGAAACACAATCAGAACTGGCTCAAGAAACTAAATGCTCGAGGAGACATCACTAATCCATGGCTTTGCCGTAGGACAATGTCAGTCATGCAATCTGTACTGCTCGTTCACTCTATTTTGAACCTAAAATAAGGAGGAAGAAGGATGCACAGAAGAAGCATGGTCAATCCCAGGGTGTCATAAGAAATGGAGAAAACTTCGAGTAAAATCGAGAATTCAAGTTGGACAGATGCTTTTAAAGATCCAGCAAGCAAACACTGTCTCAAAATCAGGATGAACATTTCAGACAATACCGACTGGCGAGAAGCACTGTCCGCAATAATAATCAGAGGCCTACTTATTCATCAAAAACTTTTAGTAGTGACCTAGGAAAATGAACTGAGAATTCCTCAAGACACTTCAAACCTAGCCATAGATATGCATCCATCAAGTGGAGAGAGCTCAAAATTCGCCTCTCAGCAAAGTAATCGCTTCAAGGAAATATAAACTACGCACCGATTTAGGCAGGTATCAATCCAGACAAAGAATCGCCGAAATTCACGGATCTTACAAAAAAAGGATCTTTACTTATCGTTAGCAGCTCAGAAGATCAACCAACGTTACCAACCTAATGTTCAAAGAGGGATCATTCTGAGCTGAACTCCGAGATGACGTATCTAAGCAGCACGAACACGGACCGACAAACAATCAGCACAAATCAACACACGGCGAAAGAGCAGAAAACCTGATCATTGACCGTATGAGATCGATCACCTCCGGCTGGCCGTCACCGAAAGAGATTATCCCATGTGAGAGGAGAAGAATGATTGAACCGTCTGGAGTAAGAATGATCGCCTCTACTGTACCGTCTCCATCTGGAGCAATAATGACGGGGGGAGTCGGACTGAAGGACGAGAAGTGGCGGAGTGTCTGAACTCGGTCTTTCCGGGTTGAACGTGGGGGGGTGGGGTGGACCGAGATGAAACGCGTGTCGTTTTGGCGATAAGCGTACTGTTCGGCCGACGCCCCAAAGTTGGGCCCTTTCGCAAAAATTCCAGGAGCAGCCAATTTGTCAAATAGCCCATGTGCACATTATCCATTCACTTCTTTGTTCGGCCTTTTCGTCAAAAATTCACATGCAAAGCCGTTGGGCTTGCAAGACGACTTTATTTTCTTTTTCCTTTTTCTTTCTCCTTCCCACAATTTAATATCACAAATTAAAAAAATTCCTAACTAATTAGATTCATCTATCTATTACTACGTTAACAATTTGTTTGAATTGAGAGATTTGGAGGGATAATATGATCCCTTATTTGGATAATTTTTTAGGAGGGACTTGAAGAGATTTGAAGGATTCACAATTCCTCCAAATCCTTCCAAATCTCACTTTTTTAATTTCTCCGATTCGGGAAATTTGCAAGGGTAATAAATTTTTAGATAAAAACATTTATTGTAATTTCTTATAAAAATCCTAGGAACACCATCATTCCGAATCATGTAATTATACAACCACACTTTGTCTTTCTCTGCTCGATCATCACCAAGTCACAACAACAACAACAACTTTCCCTTGCTCAACCACTACCAAGTTGCAACCATCGATCCTTCCAAAATTACTACAAAACCACAACTTTATTCAAGTTTCGAGATTACTATGAAACTATTGTACCTCTCTTATGTCTTTCTCCTGTTCTATTGGTTTCCAAAATTAAAAAGGTAAAATGGACAAATTAACCATTTTGTTCATTCAAATCACTCATCTAATAATAATATTCAAATGAATGATTTAGATGAACAAGTTATCCCTTCAAATCTTTCTCCTCTCCTTCAAATCTCTCAATTCAAACATAGCGTAAAAGATGAGGACTCATTTTCATGTCACTTTTTTCCTTTCTGAAAATGTCTTTAGTTAAAATTTTTCTAGCCCTTATATTATAATGAAATGGGGGTCATCATTGTAAATTCATCATGTATACTGCCCACTTTCCACCATCTCTCACTTTTTTACTTAAAATTTTAATTGCAGATAATTACTTTATTCAATTGTACATGAATAAATATTTTTAATAAATTTTATTTAGATAACACACCGTACTTAATATGGGAAAACCTCTTGTAATAAATTAATTGAATACAAAATATTTTATTAGTGTCACTGTACCGAATTTCTCGTGGGCTACTCTCCCTTATGCCACAAGCATCTCCCACCTATGAGAGGCTAGGGGGAAGACACATTTTACCGGGGGGGGGGGGGGGGGGGGGGGGGGGGGGGGGGAATGGAACATGCATCGTCTGGGTAATGTAGAAGTAATTTCCTATCCCGGGAGCGTATCAACTAATGAGGATGAATTTCTGGAAGCATGAACATACCTGCACAAATCCGATTAAGTTATGGACTGACCTAACGGATTCCAAATGAGGAACACGTGATTTGTTGCTCTTTGTTGTTTTGTTTTTCTCTCTGCTCTATTGCTTTATCAGTTTTCCTTTTTCCCCTTGCAGAATGCCTAACAGGTAACTCATGAGCAGCTGCCGTCTTGCCCCGGATGGCAAAGTAAAACCGCTATCTTCTCTTCTTTTTCTTTTTCTTTTTTTTAATATATCGATGGTGTCTGGTACCGCGATAATAAACTAATCCACTGGATAGTGTATTTACAGTTCGGGACCCCATATGAAACCTCGGATGCCGACTTCTAAGGGGTTTCAAACCTGAGTACTATTAGAGTTTACTCGATAAGCTTGCCATTAAACTATTTCCCATGGAGGTAAGTAAAGACGCTATCGTCTGCCAAAGGCAGAGGGGGTATGGTTGTAATCAACGGAGGAAGAGATGGTATAATACTCTAAATTTGACACCAGAAGATCCTGAATTTAATTCTCGTTAATAAAATTACACGTGCCATTTTATTCAACACTTCTTCTACCATTTTTTAAATTTATGGATCTCTTTCGTATATTAAAAAAAAAAAAGTGTAACCGGTGAAGTGTGTGTGTGTGTGTGTGGGGGTCGAAGGTTCCTATCTTAGTCCCATGCATGTCATGTTATCAATATAATAATTGACTCTTAACCGTACGTGTACACAATATTTGTCCGCGAGTGCTATAATTTAAATTTAAGTTTTGACTAGCATCCCAAACAGAAGTACAATTTCTTTACGTAAATAAAAGCAAGTGCATGAATAATTAATGGTTCTTTTAATTCTCCGACTAAGTAAACAATTTGGTGACAATGTCTAAACTGTGCTTTCTTTTTAAAAAAATCACTTGACTGGGACACCCGACAAAATTTGCATCGCTCCTTGCATTATCAGGTGGGCTCATGTTAGCATCAACTGCATAATTGCCACGTAGAAAAACCCGTGCGCTGTATCGGTACTGTGTATAGTTAATATATAATACATAAAAGGACGAAAATGATGTAAAACAGACTCAATTGATCCATAAAAGTGACTCAAAAGGAAAAGAAAATAGTGGGATGACATAACTGATGTGAAATATATCTTTTATTATTATTTTTTGATAGTCTAGGTAGGCACCCCATCCCGATGACGAGGGGGTTACACCCTCCTCGGAGCTCTATATTTACAACGGGACGAGTCGGATAAATCCTCCATACTGGCCTCCGCGATAATTGAATCTTGGATCTAACGTATAAGTCGACGCTTGTCCACTAGCGGATCCGGCCCACGGAGCGGAGAAGTATATTTCATGCTGCCCTTTATATGTGTGTGTATCTATATATATGTGTGTAGATCCCAGGAATTTCACGCATTGTTTTTGTTGAGAATCCTATTCTTTAGAAATTAAATTTGGTGCAATAGTGTTGAATAGATTCAATTATTAAAGATGCAATTTTTGGTAGGGGAATTTCACTATACTCTTTTGTTCTCTCTAATTAGAGAAATCATTTAGTAATCGTACCTTATTATGTAATGCGGGGAGTACTAATCAAAATGTGATAAACGAGGAAATCAGTATTAATCACCCGAACGACTATCTTAATTAATAATAATCAAAGTAATTTAATAAATTATTCCGTATTACATTATTATGAGATATAATTATTTAAAATATTTTTCCTCTAATCATATTTTTATCCTTTTTTTTTTTTTGCTGAGAATGACATCTAATCATATTTCTATCTTACTCTATTCATATCAGCTCCTTTTCTATTTTAAAAAATTGAAAAAAAAAGGCGCCTTTTTTCATTGATCGATGTACGGTTTAACGAGGACGTCCGTATCGAACGATTAATCTAATCAATTATTGCGTGATAAACCGGACTGTGATTTTCAAGTGAAAGGTGGACAAATCGGAGTCCTTGGTGAAGGGCGGGCCTTTTTCTTTTTGAGCGCTGATCCTTCTGTTTAATCTTTTGAAAGCGAGTTCCTTGATTTATCGTTTTCGTCGTAATTCCAAGGCACGTAGATCCTCATGATCAATCGTTAATTGCCCCCACTTGGATTTTATTCTACTTTCTTTTTCCCTGCGAGTGAATCTTAACAATTTATGCACGGAAATCCAACAAAGGTGTTCTTTTTTTCTTTGCTTTTTTAACCATAAGTAAAAAAAAAAAGGATTTTTTAATCATGTTTAACATCTCTGATCTTTCATTAAAATATCGAGTTTGATTAAAACTGTGAGAATCTTAATTCTTGATGAATCATCCCAGTATTACTTTCGTTCTCCTCTGATTTTGCTATTTCCACCCAAAAATGAATGCATGCATGGATTAAGATTTAACAGGCATCCGATATGCAATCATTAATGTCGAGCCGAGGCAAGGACATACATATGCACTTGTTCCATCTTCACTGCTGCTACCTTAAACCCCAATAGTATTTCTTGATTTGGACTGAGTACTGTTGGATTTCACCAGTTATGCTTCGAGTTCGAGGAATGAACATTGAAAGGAATATTCAACGTAGTAAATAATTAGTTAGATGCATGAATACTTGCTTTTTTCAGTCTTTTTTTTTTTAGTTTGAAAGTGAGTGCCACCAAAGTGAAACCCGGACCACCTGTGTACAATCTTTCGTGAATTTCATGGTCGAAATCTGCAATCAAACATTTATTCATTGATAGCAAACTGATTAGGGGCCCTTATAAAGGAGATAATGAATAGATATATTTTATGTTACATCATATGTCCAAATCAAAGAAAGTGATGCTTGCGGTCCCCAAAAAAAAAGATGTAATAGCAATATCATCGTTCTTAACTTGAAATCCAGACATTTTGGATAAGCTCTCGACACGGATGCGATTTGGCCAGGGTAAAGCAAAGTAATTAATTACAGATAAAGGAAGAAAGCGGAAACAAACCGTAGGGGCCATCCCATCTCACAACATGTAAAGTTGCTCACCATTCCATTGACTGTTCGTGTGGCCTCATTTTTCTCCGCATTTCCTTGTCATATGTCCCATACCTTCTTCTGTGCAATATTCCCGAATTCACACCATTACAATTTTCTGATTTGATGTGTACTGGGCTTAGCATTCACGTGGTTGATGGAATTGCAATAGAAAAGAAAGCCGACATGCATGCACAATATCATTGATGTTCATGCACATACGACCGGGTGTAAATGATAAAAATTCATGATTGGAAAAAGTTTTCACACTTAGTAGGTCAATTGGAATCGGATCTAAATTAATTAGTTATAGTATTAATTAAAGTTTTGTATATTAAGTATTAGAGCGAGAAAATAATCCGATAAGGGGGCTAAGAAAGCGGCCCTGATTGCTAGCCAGTGGCAGAACAAACTGCCAAACTTGGATAAAGCTTCTCTTTCTCTGTTGCATTTGTGAAATCAATGATGAAGTTATGTATATGTATTACGATCAAAAGCGAGATGCATATGATACATACATATGTATATATAATGTATACATCATTACATATTTCTGCAGGTGAGTGACCACACAAAAACAAAATCTTGTTCTTTGCTGATGCCTTGTCGGTCCCACCCAGTTCTTGGATTGTTTCGTGAAGATTACTGTTTGATATTGTTGTCGAGGCTCGAGTTGTTCGATACGCTTTGATGGACCACTGGAGGGGCGGTTTCTTATCTGATCAAGATCTTCAGTACTTCGCCTGAACCCTCGGTGCCCCGGCGGCTCCATGTCTGAATCTCAATCATCAGGGATTCAAAAATAACTGTCGGGAAGGGAATTATTGATGAGGAAGACGACACCGTCCATTGATTAACTACATGTGGGGGTGTGGTGTGGGGTCCACCCCCTCTTTCTTGCTTTTTTGGAGCAGCAGCTGTGATCTGCAGGTCGTTGTCAGTACTGTCGTCCGTACCATGACATGGATGTCCTCTCTACCACGCCCCCCCCCCCCCAGCTCTTTTTAAAACTTCCTCCCCTCCTTTGATTGATATATATATACATATATATTTATATCTCTCTTCCCAACGAAGGATGTCGATTCGGTCGCCACACCATTATACAAATAAAAAAAAAGATTATATATCATTAATTTTTCTTTTTCTTCTTACCATATCATTATGTGTCGTGTACTTCCTTGAATTGATAACCCATAAAAAAGCATAAATGTATATCAATTCCAACCGAAGGAATCTACCCAACAGCGAGAGAGGGAGAGACAGAGAGAGACGTAAGTGAGTTGTGCTGTGACAAGCAGCTTCCTCCCTTCCTCCGACCTGCTTCCTCCCATGAATTGTCTGTCTGTACCTCAAACACAGCCTCCGCTTCCCTAGCAGGAATACACAGTTCTTGGGTCCTCTTCTACACTTTCCACAACCTTTAATTTCTAGTTAGGGCTTTGGTTTAATTTGCAAACGTCTTCATCAATTACACTGTTTAAACAATTGTTCTTTAATTTAGTTTCTTTCTAATTTGAGATAAGATTATCGATGGATTGATCCCGGTCTAATCGCCTCCTGCATTATAGCTAGCTAGTGAAAACGTGCCACTTAATTATCCTGTTAACCTAGCAGATAACGATGCACTTAATGGTACAATGACAGGTAACCTCCCAGTGCATTAATGCACGAGGAGTACCGCGCGATGAGTAGGGAGAGCATCCTTTTAGCTAGTCAGTGTCCCCTTGTCTTCATGTCAAAACAAATCGATTGGTAAGCCGCACACAATTGGCCCCTTGTAGAAGAATGGGGCTGTTGGTTGCTGGCAATTTAATCGCGGAACATCTCCACATTCGAGCTCCGTAGCTGTTCCCTGAGCGATAATATCATCCAGAGATTTATTACTATTAACAGTATTTACGTGTATGTGGTATGCTTCGTGCCAGATTCAAAACACGAGAAAACTAGTGGGATTGCGTACAATATGCAGTTGCATGGGAAAAATGCATGGACCGATATTAAAAATGAGACAACGATAAGCAGAGAGGAGGAAACTTTCGAGCACGGATAATCGTCCTCCTACGAGTAACAGTAATCAAGCAACCACACGGATGCTGCCTTCCCCCGTTTCGGGTTATAGGGTTAAGATTCCAGCACATGGACTAGAAAGTGTGCATATGAATGTGTGTGTGTGTGTGTCGTTCTTTCAGCTTCCAGAGATAGGAAACACTTCGCCGAGAATTTTGATGTTTCTCCGTGTGTTTATCTATCATTTTGATAGGTCCGGGGGACCATTACGTGATCATGAACACTCAGGAGAAGAAGGTTTTGGGCTGGACATTAGTAGTATCTCTTTCAATGACATTCGAAAATTCAATGAAATACAATCGATGCATATCAGAGCTAACTGATTGATTCACTACGGATAAAAGTTTCTCGGCCATTATTAATTTTCTTACTTATTAGAATATTTAAACCCAAATTGTTAGCGAAGAGCATTGCTTACTGACTTACTTCCGTTCTAAGAGGATAACAGAATTAAGTGACCACAATTCAACCTTTTTATCCCAAATAAGGGAAAAATTACTCTTTCTGTTCTTCGACAACTGGCAATGGCATGGTGGGGGACTGATTAGAGGCAGTGGGCCGGCTCTCTTGCTAGCAATAACTCATCAAAATGCATTATCCTTTAAATAAAACCTCCCTAATTTAAAGGAAAAAAATATCCATCGATGCGAATTACACCGATATGACCAATTTAATAATATTAGACAAGGGTGAATATAACTGGTCGGAACTCACTTTTTATTTATCATTTCATTAAACACTTAAGAGCGATTGCATTTTACTAATTTGCCATATTAGTTTGATGAACTGAAACTTGAATAGATAATTTTCTGGGAATGACGTTTAACAGGTAAACTGAACTGGCCTATGGCAGTCCACGGTGGACATAGTAAGTTGGTTGGCCAAAAGTGTTCCAAGGACAATAACGGGTAAGATTTTAAGGGATACCGAATTATCCAATCAATTTATATATGTCATGAGCATGCACTTTTTTCCTATAAATATTCAACTGACCCCGTGACATGCTACTTTTTCCGATGATCACATGGCAGAGCAATTCGAAAGCTGCAGATACTGTCCCCGCCAATTTGCAAAGCCAGTAAACGTAAACTGTTGCTGAGCCGAGAGCCGGATGGTCCCGGCCCTCGAGTGCGGCGATGAGAGTGATCGTAGGGAGTGGTCAAAATTACCGCAGTCGGACGAGAGACCTTGGTGGGCCCCACTTGCACGACCATTGTTTCTCAACCACCTCCCACTTATCGTTATTCACGTGCCACGGGACAGTTCTCTGTATTCTACATATATATGTGTATATATATATATATATTCCCTACTAGTTATAAACACTCCCCACCCTACCCTCCCTGGCTCCCTGACTCCTCTCTCTCTCTCCCTCTCTCTCTACGTGTCTCTATCTCACTGGCCTCTCGAGCGCTCTTCCATGGTTCCTCTCTCCCAGCCATGGCCGTCTTTCACTTCGCCCTCCCTCGGTCTGCCTCTTCAGCCTAACTCCCTAATTCTTTCAGCTCTGCATTTCTTCAGTTCAAACAACTGACATCTCTCCGCCGGTCTTTTGATATAATTGATCCCCTTGTTCATCGGAAGTTCTAATGGATTCTTTTCTACGTGCGGCTGGCTGTGATAGGTGGATTGGACGGATGGGGTTGCAGAAGCCAAGCATCGACGATGGGGAGAATGACAGCGGAGGGGAAGACGCCACCAACAACAATCCCGTCGTCTTCAACTCCATTGAGTGCTACGCTTGCACCCAGGTAGGCGTCCCCGTCTTCCACTCCACCAGCTGTGACGGCGCCCACCAGCCCGAATGGGAGGCCTCCGCCGGCTCCTCCCTCGTACCCATCCAGAGCCGGAAGCGCTCCTGGTCTGGAGCCCGCCGCAGGCCCACCTCCGGGCCTTTCGGCCGCGTCCTCGACCCCCGGAGCAAGCGCGTCCAGAGGTGGAACCGCGGGTTCCTCCTAGCCCGCGGAATGGCCCTCGCCGTCGATCCCCTCTTCTTCTATGCTCTCTCCATCGGCCGGGCCGGCGCCCCCTGCCTCTACATGGACGGCGGGCTCGCCGCCATCGTGACGGTGCTCCGGACGTGCTTCGACGCCTTCCACCTGTTCCACCTGTGGCTGCAGTTCCGGCTGGCGTACGTGTCGAGGGAGTCGCTCGTGGTGGGCTGCGGGAAGCTCGTGTGGGACCCGCTGGCTATTGCCTCCCACTACATCCGCTCTCTCAAGGGGTTCTGGTTCGACGTCTTCGTCATCCTTCCCGTCCCTCAGGTCAGCACCGTCGCTCTTTCAACTCCCTCCGATTCCAAGCTCTCTCGTTTCGCCATTGTGACTATCCTATCCAATAATCAGCGACACCTTGATCCGTGACGACAACCTCAGTAAACTTTCAACATGGTTTATTACGCTGATGATTCCTTTGCTACACCTGCGATGGTGTCAGAAACACATAACCCACGTCGGTCGATCATGCGGAAAAGGGCAGCCTCAGGCCCTTAACACCCAAAGCGGACATTCTTGTCTGCTAATTTCGGCTAATAAATAAATATAATATGATAAAAATTGATTTGGTGCGATATATATAAATAGCAATAATTCCAAAGTAATTACCAACCTGTTTGTCCAGTGGTTTCACTCCAAATGAGTGATCTTAGGTCGGGAGGGTTAACGAAAATTTTACTTGAGATCTCGGCCTGATTATAAATTAGTCTCAAGATGTGTTTCGACTGATCCGAGTATATTGCACGGTGCAAATAAAAAAAATAATTCCGAAGTAATTCAGTAGTGAAAAAAGGGAGCAAATTTCAATTTCTCGTAACAGTCATTCAACAGTAGAAGTGCAAAGTTGCTGTAGTAAACCTTCTCCCATGTTTTCCCATTTCAAATAACAACTTATTGCCAGCCTCTCAGCTCGTGTTGGTTCCATTGTATACAGTCTGTGCCAATTACAAGTTCACAGACGGCAGTATGCCCCTCTGCCTATGGCTTCTGGCTAAAGTCTAGCCCATGTCTTCCATTGTTTTTCCACTTCCCCTTTTTGTTCTGAATCAGAATGAATAATCTGTTGTGTCCCCTCAAAAGGAGAGTATTATTGCTCCCGTGGCTCTCTCTGTCTACAATAACTATGGGGTTCTGCAGAGAAACTCCTTGGTTTCCTAAACTAATATGACTTATTATCCTCTTTTAAAATTTGACCGTTTTAGCTATTTTAGAGTTGATCCGATGGCTGCACGGACAGATAGTGACAGTTGAACTAACTGTAGAAGACCGATCCCGAGTTTTCTATACTGTATTACTGTTGTGGAGCTAAGGATAAACTTCTTAAGAAAATTGTCGGTGGAAATGAATCTCCCATAATGCACTCATGGCTTATTAGTGCTTGACAAAAGCAGAATATTTCATGACGTGGAGGAGTTCAAAGAGCTGTGTGAGCCTTTGAGTTACATAGGGAGATCAATGATGCCTGGCAAAGTCTAGCTATCGAATTCACAAGAAGTGTGTACAGATGAGAGGAGAAAACAAGGTCCAATGAGTGGCCAGTATTGCTTTCTTTGTTCCCTTCACATCTGTTCGAGAAATTTGGTATATGTTCAAGTTAGAAGTAAACAAATTTGCGACCCTGGAATTATTCTCTGGAAACTTGAAAGGATCCATTAACTCTGTTGCTCACATCTCCATTGATTTTCTCCTTTTGCAGGCGGCGTTCTGGTTACTAGTACCAAGACTGATCAGGGAAGAGCAGATTAAGCTGATAATGACCATACTCCTACTAATGTTCTTGTTCCAGTTTCTGCCTAAGGTTTACCACAGCATTTGCTTGATGAGGGGAATGCAAAAGGTCACAGGCTATATATTCGGGACCATTTGGTGGGGTTTCGGTCTCAACCTTATTGCCTATTTCATCGCTTCCCATGTAAGCCCTCATGGATTTTTGCAGTAATTCAATCCTTCCTTGGGCACTTTTTGAGCCAGTAACCGTGGCAGTGGTAATTACAATATTACTGCTTGCAGGTAGCTGGTGGATGCTGGTACGTGCTTGCTATACAGCGAGTTGCTTCATGTCTAAGGCAGCAGTGTGAGAGAAGCAGTAACTGCAATCTCTCCCTGTCCTGCTCAGAAGAGGTCTGTTACCAGTTTCAGTTACCATCAAGCACCATACGGAACCCTTGTGGCAGCAACTCAACGGCAGCAGTTAGAAGGCCTCTGTGCTTGGACGTGAATGGACCATTCAATTACGGCATCTATCAATGGGCACTTCCTGTTATTTCTAGCAACTCCATCGCTGTCAAGATCCTTTACCCCATATTCTGGGGTCTAATGACTCTCAGGTAAGTGTACGAATACTGGATACCCGCGGATGACTTTCCACGGTCTCCTGTCAATTGACAAATTGAAACGTACCTATCTGAACTGTCCTTGTGACTGCAGCACCTTCGGTAACGATCTTGAACCCACAAGTCACTGGATGGAGGTGGTCTTCAGCATATGTATCGTGTTGAGCGGTCTTCTTCTATTCACTCTCTTGGTTGGAAATATTCAGGTCATTGATTGCAGTAGATGCTCTAATATTTTGTTATGTGCATTTGACTTCCGAATAGTAGCATGATTTGATTTCTGATTGTTTGATATTTCTTCAAAAGGTGTTTCTGCACACAGTGATGGCAAAGAAAAGGAAGATGCAGCTCAGGTGCCGGGATATGGAGTGGTGGATGAGGAGGAGACAGCTGCCCTCTCGACTGAGGCAGAGAGTGCGTCACTTTGAGCGGCAGAGGTGGGCGACCATGGGTGGTGAAGACGAGATAGAGTTAATCAAAGACTTGCCCGAAGGGCTCCGAAGGGACATCAAAAGATACCTTTGCTTAGACCTCATCAAGAAGGTAAATCAATACCCTATGCTCCCGGTTGTCAGCAATTTTGGAGCATTTCTGCCGCATTCTTGGTTATCTTCTACTTCTATATCTCAAATCCTGATTGTTTGATTGTCGCAGGTTCCGCTGTTCCACAACTTGGATGATCTTATTCTTGACAACATCTGTGACCGAGTTAAGCCCCTCGTCTTCTCAAAGGATGAAAAGGTCTCATTTCAAAAGTCAAATCATTCATTCACATATTGATTTGATAATTTCTGTTTGACGATGAACTCGCCTGTATTTCTAACCACTGGTTCAATCTTAACAGATAATCAGGGAAGGGGATCCCGTGCAGAGAATGGTATTCATAGTTCGTGGCCGAATTAAAAGATGCCAAAGCCTAAGCAAAGGCATGGTAGCCATGAGCATGCTTGAATCAGGCGGTTTTCTGGGTGACGAGCTCCTCTCCTGGTGCCTCCGCCGCCCGTTCATAGACAGGCTCCCTGCTTCTTCAGCGACATTTGTGTGCGTAGAGTCCATCGAAGCATTCTGGCTCGATGCGCACCATCTCCGCTACCTCACGGACCAGTTCCGGTACAAGTTTGCCAATGAGAGGCTCAAGAGAACCGCAAGGTACTATTCCTCCAACTGGAGGACATGGGCAGCCGTGAACATCCAAATCGCTTGGCGGTGTTACAGGACAAGGACCCGGGGCCCTGCAGTTTCCCCAGCGAACAGTGGTGATGGTGGCGGCAATATTAGCGAGCGGCGGCTCCTCCAATATGCTGCAATGTTCATGTCAATTCGCCCGCACGACCACCTTGAATAGAAAGACCAGCTGGGTCTTCTTTCTCCCCCCCCTTTGAGCCTCCTTGTACTGTATTGCAGTTCATTTCTACAAAGTGGTCCACGTAGAGACTCAGCAGTAATGTACATGTTTTAGACCGACTGGGTTTGAATTTTTAAATTAATTAGATTTTAATCAAATTTCAAGTTTGGACTCTGGGGAACCGAGAAGGAAAGTGATGAATTTTTCCATTAGCTCAATTATAAAGTCGAAGCTCGTTATCTGTTAAAAGTTGAACTTTGGGAAAATTTCATAATTAAAAAAAAAATTATTTGCAAAGTGCGCGGATACTATCCGGTGGGGCTGGACCTTCAAAATGGAACGGCGGCGTTTCGAGGCGGTTTCAATCTCATAAATGCTCCGTAACCGCAAGCCCCGCTAGTTTTCTGGTTTCTTCCTTCACCATTGACTGGCATTCACTTTTCTTTCAGCCGAAGTCTCCGAGAACGAGAGCAGAACCCTAATCTTCCCGAGAGAACTCTCATTACAGAGGTCTCGGATCAGGTAACCGAATTGTTCTACAGCTTCTACTATGTATAAACCTCAGGGATTTCTCAGTTCCACCGTGGATTCGTCGGAGTATCCTTGACCTCTATAAATCAATCACGTTCATCGGTTTGTTTCTCGGGAAAATTTGACGGGAAAACCTACTTCAGCGACGTCCGTAAGACTCCTTGGCCATGGCAACCCCAAAACCGCAAAAGTCTCCGCAGGAAGCCGAGGACATAATCCTCCGGAAGATATTCCTGGTAACCCTAACCGATTCAGTCGATACCGATTTGAGGATCGTCTATCTGGAACTCACGGCTGCGGAGATTCTCAGCGAGGACAAGGATTTGAGGCTCTCCCGCGACCTAATGGAGCGAGTGCTGATCGATCGCCTCTCTGGAAGCTTCCAATCCGCTGAGCCTCCGTTCCAGTACCTGATTGGCTGCTACCGCCGTGCGTGCGATGAAGGTAAGAAGATTATGTCGATGAAGGATAAGAACTTGAGATCGGAGATGGAGATTGTCGTAAAACAAGCGAAGAAGTTAACTGTTTCTTACTGTCGGATCCATCTGGCGAACCCTGAACTCTTTGGCAGCGCGAGTTCTGGCAATTCTAGCAAATCAAATGTTTCGCCACTTTTGCCCTATGTTTTTGGTGAGGTAGCTGGCGCGATGGATGCCTTTGGAGGGGCTGGGACTAGTGAAGGTGTCAAGCCACCTCCGGGGTTCATTGATGAGTTCTTCCGGGACTCGGATTTTGATAGCCTGGACCCAGTATTGAAGCAATTGTACGAGGACTTGAGAGGGAGTGTGCTTAAAGTGACTGCATTGGGTAACTTTCAGCAGCCACTGAGGGCATTGATGCTGCTGGTGAGTTTCCCCGTCGGTGCTAGGTCTTTAGTGAATCACCCATGGTGGATTCCCAAAGGAGCTTACTTAAACGGGCGTGTTTTTGAGGTGACCAGCATTCTCGGCCCGTTTTTCCATGTTAGTGCTCTGCCGGATCACACCATATTCAAAAGCCAACCTGATGTGGGGTAAGCGTTACCTTATGATCTTCTGGACTGGAATTTAGCTTGTTACACATGTCACTCCTCAATCTCAATTCCCGAGATTGGGTTTCTTTTGATGTCGTTTAAGAAATTATGGACCAGTACTAGTCGGTTTGCCCTCTTGTTCGATTTATTTAAGGTGCCCGCATGATATGTTATTTCTTGACATGCCAGCCAGCAGTGTTTCTCTGAAGCATCAACTCGTAGGCCTGCCGACCTATTATCTTCATTTACAACAATCAAGACCGTAATGACAAATTTGTACGACGGTTTGTCTGAGGTTCTTCTTACCCTTCTGAAAAACACTGAAACTCGTGAGAAAGTCCTTGAGTACCTTGCAGAAGTAATTAACGAGAATTCCTCCAGGGCGCATATACAGGTAAATTTTCCCTTCATCCATGCAGTGCTTGAGTTGCAATTACAATGTAATCAAGCATGAAGTTTTGCGATTTCCTAATCATATGCATGGCATGACTGGTGCCTCTCTGAGCTGAACTTGCCTGTTGATTCCTAATTTTCCTTTCTCTGATCTCTATATACTAATTTTTGATGCATATTTTGCTACTGCCTCACCCTCAGGTTGATCCTATATCCTGTGCGAGTTCAGGAATGTTTGTAAACCTCAGTGCTGTTATGCTTAGACTCTGTGAGCCGTTTTTAGATGCAAATTTGACAAAACGGGACAAGATCGATCCAAAATATGTATTCTACAGCAATCGTTTGGATTTGAGGTGGATTCTCTTTCCTGGAATATCTGTGCTTTTATACTTTTCTGCTGCTAACAGTACTTGTGAACTTTCTTTAGACCATTGACTGCTGTGCACGCATCATCAGAAGAAGTGGCTGAGTGGATTAAAAAAGAAAATCCTGGCAAAGATAATAGCACAGCTGAAAATAGTGAGGGGGAAAATCGCTTGTTACAATCTCAGGAAGCTACCAGTTCCAGTGGTGGACAATCAAATAATGCTGGAAAGGCAAAATATCCCTTTATTTGTGAATGCTTCTTTATGACAGCAAGGGTGCTCAACTTGGGCCTTTTGAAAGCATTTTCTGACTTCAAGCACCTAGTCCAGGTAATGGCTAGAACGCCTGTTGCTCTTTTTTCTGAGGCATGTCACATGCTGTAGCCCATGAGCCATGTGCATTTTGGCTAAAATTATTTTCCTTTGTGAGCAGGACATCTCAAGATGTGAGGATGCTTTATCAACTCTGAAAGCCCTGCAGGGGCAATCGCCTTCTCCACAAGTAGAATTGGACATTTCTCGCCTAAAAAAGGAAATAGAGTTGTATTCTCAAGAGAAACTCTGTTATGAGGCTCAGATACTGAGGGTGTGTCTACTTTCTCTCTTACTCTACAAATGGAGCATATTACTAGATAAGTACCCACCAGGGATCGCCCTCAGTATAAATGCCCTTCGGCTTGGAGTATACTCTCTTATCTTATCATAGTTTTGTTTCTAAACAGAAGAAAACTATATTGTTTACCAAAATTCCTTTCTATTTTGAGACAGTATGAAGAGGAGCATTAAAATTTTAAAAATCCTAAAGAGAGTCAATTTTGTTCTCATTTGAATTCTTGAGAGATTTTTTCCCCCTCTTTTTCTGAAGGATGGAGAGCTCATTCAACGAGCACTTTCTTTCTATCGGTTAATGGTGGTGTGGCTAGTTGGCATGGTTGGTGGGTTCAAGATGCCACTCCCAAAAGATTGTCCAATGGAATTTGCTTGCATGCCTGAGCATTTTATAGAAGATGCCATGGAATTGCTGATATTTGCTTCACGCATTCCTAAAGCTTTGGATGGATTCATGCTGGTACTATACAACTTTTTCTCTTCATATTGAATCGCTATGCCAGCATTTAGTATTTTCCTTTTGTTCTTGCATGGCAGGATGATTTTATGAACTTCATAATCATGTTCATGGCAAGTCCAGAGTATATAAGAAACCCTTATCTTAGAGCAAAGATGGTCGAAGTCCTGAATTGTTGGATTCCTCGTGGAAGGTAATAGGTGTTTGTATTTACTAAGAAACAGTTAACTCTGATTGATGATTCCTTCCATGTCATAATCCGGGTTACTGAGATACTTTTGTTATCAAATATGCAGCGGTTCTTCTGTAACAGCTTCTTTATTTGAGGGACACCAACTTTCTCTTGAGTATCTCGTGAGGAATCTTTTGAAGCTTTATGTGGATATCGAGTTTACTGGTTCTCACACCCAGGTTATTTCAGCAGTTTTATTTGTCATTTACTGTAACCATCTTGAAAAGATTTGTGTCCTCAATTCATTTCTTTCTTATTCCATTTGGCAAACCCTTTTTCTCCATTGGTTGATATACCGGTTTCTTTGCAGTTTTATGACAAGTTTAACATTCGACATAATATAGCAGAGCTTCTTGAGTACCTGTGGCAGGTTCCTAGTCACCGAAATGCTTGGAGACAGGTTCATCATCATCTTCATCTTCTCACTATTAATATTATAGATTTGATATGTTGATTTTTTTGTTTTAGTGTTCTTTACTGTCTGTCTGAGCTGAGATCAATTCGATGTTGCAGATTGCCAAGGAAGAGGAAAAGGGTGTTTATCTCAATTTCTTGAATTTCCTGATAAATGATAGCATCTATCTTCTTGATGAAAGTCTCAACAAGATTCTTGAACTGAAAGAGCTGGAAGCCGAGATGGCCAACACGATAGAGTGGGAGCGAAGATCAGCACAAGAGAGGCAGGAGAGAACTCGATTGTTCCACTCTCAAGAAAATGTGAGTTCACTGTTTTATGTCTACTTACTCTAGGGGCCCTTTTTTCAGTGGACCCTTTTTCAGTGGAGCTGTTGGGAAAAGTTGGATGAATTGCTGTGCGACATTCTATACGCTTGCAGATTATTCGCATTGATATGAAATTAGCAAATGAAGATGTGAGTATGCTGGCATTCACGTCAGAGCAAATAACTGCCCCTTTTCTGCTTCCTGAGATGGTAAATAAATGCCTTTCCTTTAATATGTCTGTTGTCCGTCACAACTTGTCAATGTGCTTGCAGTAATCCTATTTTTGTTTCATAAGCTTTTTCTTCTTAAATTGTGTCTTCCTTTTAGGTTGAAAGAGTGGCCAGCATGCTTAATTATTTTCTGTTGCAACTTGTCGGTCCACAAAGGAAATCTCTCAGTCTGAAAGACCCGGAGAAGTATGAGTTTCGTCCTAAACAGTTGCTCAAGCAGGTTGGCATTGGCTAAATTTTAGTAATTCTTCCGGTAAACAAAATGGGCCACTTTGCTTGTTTAAGTCATGATTAAAGACTGAAACATCTTTCTTAACTATTTTAACATTTGAACTCTTGTGAGTATTCCATGCCATCTCATAAGGTGGGATCGGGCCGAACTCTCTTAACTCCCTTAACTATGTTATTGACTGAATAGAAAGCCTTACAGTTGCTGCATCTCTATTATGGCATAGTTTTAGTATTTACCATCTGGACATGCTAGTGGTGAGATCCCTTGAGTGAGAGTTCTGTCTCAAGAGATCAGCCTCCAAATTATGGTATGGATATTTCTGCTTTATCTGTGATGTCTACGGTGACCTAACATAATTCCTACTGGATGTAGATTGTCTGCATATATGTTCATCTAGCTCGAGGTGATGCAGCAAACATCTTCCCAGCTGCAATTTCCAAGGATGGCCGATCTTATAACAAGCAGGTAAACAGCTAGGCTAAGATGTTGCCATCTTGGACGACAAACTGTTGGAAGAATTTCTGCTTCTAGATTGTCCAGCTGACTCGAACAAACTGCTTGACTATGTTCCAGTTGTTTGGTGCTGCGGCAAATGTTCTTCGAAGAATTGGAGAGGATGGAAGGGTTATACAAGAATTCATAGATCTCGGAGCAAAAGCTGAGGTGGCAGCTACCGAGGCCATGGACACTGAAGAGGCTCTTGGAGAGATTCCAGATGAATTCCTCGACCCAATTCAAGTATATTCTTGCGTTAATTTTTGAGATTCTGAATCCAATATCTATATATGCTGATGTGATCATTTTTAGATTCGTGCCTCTCTCTCTTATTATTCCTTGGGTTTCTCTCTTATAGGTGCTCTCTTTTTTGTTTCTGCAGTACACGTTGATGAAGGATCCAGTGATATTACCTTCTTCAAGAATCACAGTTGACCGGCCAGTAATTCAGAGGCATCTTCTCAGTGATAGTGTATGTACACCTGTTGTATGAATCCTGTTGATCGTTGATAAATTCTTTCCACTTTTTTTTTTTTCCCCTGCAACTAATTGAGAGAGGCTGCAGACCGACCCGTTCAATCGATCCCACCTCACTGCTGACATGCTGATCCCGGACCCCGAATTGAAGGCAAGAATAGAAGAATTTGTCAGGTCACAAGAATCAAAGAAGCGGGGAGGACTGAGCTTAGAACCCGAGAAGGGGATGATTCATACCACGAACGAAGAAATGCTTATCGATTAGGGGCAAAATCAGCTGGTAAAGTATGTGGTTGCCTTCTAATGGCCTTTCCACGGGCTGAGTAGCTCGTGGTTTTCATGGGTGGACTTATTTGATGCTTATATATTTTTTATGCATGTAATAGTAATAGGGGAGTATACTGACTATTGTCTTGGTCATTTTGATCCATGATTCTCAAGTCATGGACCGGCCCTCATAAAGCCACGTCTGGACTGAGCCGTAGTCTATGGCCTTGATTGGGTCGTGCATTGCCTGCCTGAGTGGGCTAACGCCTGGGAGACTGCGGGGCGAACCTGTACTCGAGCAAATTGGCCCAGCCGAGTGCGGATCTTGATGGGCTTAAGCGTGGGCCCATCATGGAAAGTGTGGCCCTGAGTGTTTGCGGCTGTAACTCAAATCACGGCGGCCATGATTGAATGCCAAAATCAATTAAGTCAACTGGCCCCGTCAAAATCATGATTAACTAACTGGCTTTGTGTGGCGGCCATTGCCAGGCTCTTATATAATGTTCAGACTTAGTCATTAACCTGCACTTGTTAAATCATTTTGCTCAATACTGATCAAAAAATAAATCATTTTGCTCAAACTCTTAACGCCGACCAATCTATAGCCTTTACCAGATCATTATTTCATTTGACTTTTAGTGGCTGTCAGTCTTGAGAGTAACGAAAAGCTTTCTGGACATTTGCTAGCTGTTCACTTATGGCCATTGCTAAATCCAGCCAATGTTGAATGAAATAGATAAGGAATGAATATGGTGTAGACTTAAATGATGTGGAACAAGCTACTTAAAAACAAAAAGATAAAATTGCACCTTACAACGGCATTGAGCCATCACCGATTGAGCCTACCATGGGCCTGGGCCGAGAGCCACCTTCTGAGTCACCAGTGCCACCCTAAGAGCGGAGCCCCCTTGTAACCTCCTTGACACTTGAGTCACTCCAAACCCCTTCTAACCCTTGGGCAACCACGAATCACTCCGAGCCACCTCAACCCTCGAGCACCCCAAACCATTTCAACTCTCGAGCCACCCTGGACCACTCACCCCTAAGCCACCCTTGACCACTGAGCTACCCGTGCCACCTTGTTGATCCCCAGGCCACTAAAGGGCCTCGAGCGACCCTTGACCTCGAGCCACTCATGGCCCCAAGCTAGGAGCCACCTTGACCCTTGGTCCACCTCGAACACTTGAGTCGCTCTTGCCATCCCGAGCCATTCGAGGTCCAATCCAAGACACTCCAACCCAAGTCGAACTAAACTGTGGGGGTAAGGAGTAGGTCGATGTGGCACAAGGTGGCTCGATGCTCGTGGGTTAGAGGTGGCTCAGAGTGGCTCGATAGCTTGGGGTTGCTTAGGGATTGGAGGCCAGGAGTGGCTCGGTAGCTTGGAGTTGCTTAGGGATTGGGGGCTAGGAGTGGCTCGGAGTGGTTTGGGGTTGCTTAGGGATTGGGGACCAGGAGTGGCTCAGAGTGGTTCGAGGTGGCTCGGGGGTCAGGAGTAGGTCAATGTGGCATAGGGTGGCTTGAGGTCCTTAGGGATTAGGTGTCAAGAGTGGCTCGCAGTTGTTCGAGGTGGCTCGAGGGTCGGGAATGGTTCAAGGTGGTTAAGAGTCAAGTGGTTTGAAGTGGCATAAGGGTCATGAGTGGGTCAAGGTAGCTTAGAGAGATTCGGGTTACTCGAGGATCAGAAAGGGTTCGAAGTGGCTCAAGGACCAAGAGTGGGTAGGCACAAGTAGCTCGAGGGTTAGGGGTGACTCTGTGTTCTGGGGGGGGGGGGGCGGCGGCGGCTCAAGGTGGCACAGGCGACTCGGGTGTCAAGGGTGATTCAAGAGTGGAGACAGTAGAATTGAGTTAAAAATTTAATAAATAGTTAAGGATATTTTAAAACATTTACACCTATCTAAGAATACTATTTCTCATCTATTCTTGAAAGCTATTCCCGACCAAAATAGCTATTCATAATCACCTTGTTTACTCCAATGGAATTGGACGGGGAATAGATTTCCTTATTCAATTCCCCATGCCGTTTCCCCGAGTTAACGCCTCTAGTTTTAAACCGCATTTCAAACATGCAGCTTTCGTTTTAGATAGATCTAGTTTTTAACACTTACCCTACGCCGCATCTTGAAAGTGCAGCTTACCTATCTGAGAAGGGACTGAGATGGACAGAGAACGAGGCCGGGGGGGACCGAGGGGTCCGAAAACTCAGACAGGTTAGAGGAAGCCCGGGAGAAGAATCGTTGTTGCTCGGGGAGGAGACGCATGTGACTCTAGTCTTTCATCGAACACCTTGCAGCTGTGGCCGATTCAGGCCGGCTGGTCTCACACAGGAAGAAAACCAAATTCAGAGGAAGATATAGAGAAGAAATGAAGAAACCGTGGAGGTGAAGTTGAAGGCTCGGGGATTTAAGAGGGACGGACCTTTGAGAGAGACGGAGGAACAGCCGAACAGGGATAGGGATGGAGGAAGCGCTTCAGCTGAATGCAAGCTCCGTTTCGAGCTGGTGAACCGCATATACAACCTGTGATTCGCTTTCAAATAAAACAAGCAAACCGCATTTTCAAGCTGCAGTTCATCAAAAAAAATCACACTTTCAAACAGCAATAACACAAAAAATAAAACTGCGGTGCATTTTCAGTATTTTCTAAATTAGTTTCTCGTGAACATTTTTTACAAAATAGTTTTAAAATCATCGGCATTCAAACTCAAAACTCGCCATAAGTTTTAACTAACTAGAAGTATTTGGACTTCTAATAATTGCATCAACACAGCCGTCCCTCACTAAATTATCATTTTAGTGGCAGCCACGATTGAGAGACTTTTTAGCGGCGGCCTGATGTAATGAAACTTGTATTTTGGAACTTCCAGTGGGTGCCAGCATTGGTCCTCACTAGATCATCTCTGGTTTATGATACCGTCCCTAGCTCAATCTTGACATCCTTCTGACTGGCATTTTTAGCCACCATTAGATTATGGCACATACCCTCAAAACAGATTTCCTTTTACTGCTGTAGTCAAAATCGTATTTGCCCCGCAAACTGAAACTTACAGTGGGAGACTTGAGGCTCTCACCCAAAAGCTCCTTTTGAACCACTTTTAGCAGAACTTAAGGTCGATCCTCGTCAAAAGATTTTGGGCCTTCTGGTGACAATCTAAGGTGCGCATATCATAGTGAGTAAGAACAATATCAACAATAAGTAGAGGTTGCATTTGAAAGACGTACAACTAGGATTGAGCTTACCTGTTCCCGTTGACAACTACTGGAGTTGGATACAGCCAGTCCATATGATCGATGGATACATGGAAAATGCAGCATCCTAAAGATCGGCGCACATACTCATAGGTGATACAATCATGTTATCATCAAGGGCTGCAACAAACTCAAGAGACAAACCAAAAGAAGTTGGAAGTGAATGATAAGAAGTTATAACAAGACCCAACTGCAAAACGATGATCTCCAGTAGGGTAAAGGAATTACCAAACGTGAAATCCTGCACAGTATGGTGCATGAGGTTGCAAGCTCAACAGATACATTGAAGGAAAACACCGAGCCAATCACTGGTATGCTGTAATGCATTCAGTAGCATCATCACTGATTCCCCTGTCAGCTGGTAATGTCAAAGAGGTACTTGATCAGTTCAGTTCATACCGATAGCCGACTTCAACTCTAAATGATATTCCACCTAAAGATTTAAAGCTGTTGTTTTCAACTCGAAAGCAACAAAAGAATTGAAAGAAAGAGCTGCAGTCCATAGAAACTTCACAAAGCAGCAGTTGCTTCCCTCGTTTCACGGTTCTCTTAATTACCAGGAATTATATCAATATATGCAAAACACTGCTTAGAGAATCTAGTCTGATGCATAACATTTTAAGTGTGAACAACTATCAACAATAGAATAGTGTAGCTAACCACGGTATAGTTTATTGAGAAAAATACAGCATGCATGTGTAAAATGACCTCTTGCAAAGACGTACAATAAGGAATGAGACTACTGATGCTCATTTCGGACAACTACTGCAGTTGGATGTGACCAGTCCATATCACAGATAGGTACCTGCAAAATACATTAAAGGTTTGGTGCCCATGCTCATGTGATACAATAATGTTTCATCAATGCCAGCAATAAACTCAAAACACGGACCAATTCAATCCCTTATTCTACTATAGCTACTCAAAATCATTGACAGGAACAAGCTCATACTTAGGTAAATCAATGCGTTTGGGAGAAAAAAGAAGATATTCACGGAAGAGGTGGATTAAATCCTTACTGCAACCTTTCCCAGATAGTTGTGGCCATGTGACATGCACTTGATTTAAGAATATTAAACCACTCCCGTGTAAAGTTCTAAAGTTCATCATCCAACCATTTCTCTGCAGCCATACTTAGATGATGAAGATACTTAATATTTAGAAGCTAAACATTCTTCTTGTGCACCACTAGAGGAGTAAATATTCAACGTGTATTGTATAACGAGTTCGTTGTGTAATCCATTGTTAAGATCTTGGACCCCGAATATTGTGAAAAATTTACACCTGCCAAGATTTGACATTAATTTACACAACGAACTCAATATATATTACACACTAAATATTAACTCCCACTAATGAAACATTATAAGAGGATTAACCAGATTGAAGTAGTTTCGTCCCAAATTTAATACAGAGGAAACACCCAATTCCTCAACAATGAACCAACATACCGTACAGGAAGCGCTCTCCCTAGGCCATGAATCAATTTGAAGCTTCATACAGACATCTTTTTATCATCTTCAGATACAAGCACAAGCAAACACTGAATTATATATCCATAGCAAAATATAAATATGGGAATAACAAATATCAACAACTGAAACACAAAAACAAAAAGAGGTCAGTTCACCTCACACGGAGCACCGTTTCGCGCTATTACAGGCCAGGCGTGAGTTGCGGGAACCCTACCCTAATGCTTTAGCGAAGCAGAAGGAGTCCCAAATATTTCCAAAATCCTACAACCCTTCCAGTCTTCCATCACAAAACACACAGAATAACTCACGTTCTCCATCACATTCCTAAACCTCTCCTTCCTCAGATCCATTATGTGCGGATCGATTGCTTCCAAAACCCAACAGCCAATCAAAGAAGAGACTCCTCCGTACTCGAACTTGTTCAGTAAGGAGACCACCGCTCCAGCTGCACGGATCCTCCCCATCGCCATCATCAATCAAGTCCCTCCACCCCATCTTCGGAACCGAGGTTCCAGTGCGTCCTCTGACAAGTTATCAGAAGACTCTCCATCAGTGAAGACGGACGGTTTCGAGGGAGGCAGCTCCTCAGATCGAGGCGGAACAACTCCAAATGGTTCAAGCCCTAAATCAGCGAGAACCAAAAATCATCTCTAGCGTTACTATTGAATCGCATCTGTGGAGGAGGATGAGAGGTGAAAATGAGTAGAACGGCCGAAGGGAGAGGGAAAATGCAGATTGGTGGCGGTTCCGGCTCCGAGCGGCAGAGGGAGCAGAGGAAAGTGGGTGCCAGGATTTAGCAGAGGCGGTTATCCTATCAAACTTTGGCGCGTAAGAAGGAAGCAGCACTGACTGCTTGAAATTATCGAATGGAACTTCTGGGCCTTTTACAACGCTAATTATACGGCGTCGTATGGAGCCTCTCCCAAGACGTGATTATATGTGTATATATATAAATATATTGTTTACCGATCGACTGTCCACAGGGGGCAGTTTTCCAGTTATAAAGTAATGGAATACTTCACAATCATTTTCTCATCTACTAATCACTCCAATGATAAGTAATAGTTCTTGCCATGGCATAGAATTCTCATCAAAGATCATGCCCAGAGCAATAGATGTTCGGTTTATAACCCATGAAAATAAGACAACGCGTCTAGCATCTACATTCGAATTATGTTGTCTCGTCTACACAAATGATGTTTGCGTGAGACCAGAAAAATGCGAGCGAGAGATAATGCAGTAAATTACACTTTAAGTTTCAGACAGAATCATATGAAGTCAAAGCAACTGAACCCACCGGTTCGGGAGGGTGAGCGGACGAGCTATCTACAAAACATTGTAAGCATCTTGTTGTTGTGACCTAGAAAATGAAGCCGCAACATAACTTGCTCTGATATCGCTCGGACTAATGATACATACTAGAACACTTCCTTCAATGATGCTGAATGAATAGCCGCTGAACATCTCGGCCTCTTAGGACGACGAGCCCTCTTGCCCCATCCCATGAGAGCAACCTCATCAATGCCCGGTTCTCCACATTTCGGTTTCTCAACAGCTCCAGGATTGATCGGATCATTATCAGCAAAGCTCCTCTTGTTGTTAGTCCTTCCCCTAGCTTTGCTTCCCTTACTGGCACCATTCCTCTGCAGTGGACCCGGTCTTGAGCCCCTATCTGTGGCCTTTATCAGCCCTTCTATCATCTGGAGATCCTCGGTCACTTCGTTCCTCGACAAAGAAGTGAGACCCGGCAACACATCCCTCTGGAAGTCCTTCTTCTGCCTCCCTCTCCTTGCCCGGCCCTTATGAGGCTGTTCTGAAGGCAAGTTCTCTTGCAAATTTTCCAAAACAGGAGGCTTGTAAGACAGCTCCTCACTCTTAGTTTCCACCAAGTTTAGAGTTGCAAACTCAAAATCATCCATAGTCGTGGGAATGCGCTGTCCATGATTGAGAGGGTTGGTTTCAGGCTCAAACGGTAAAGAAGAGATGATCGTCTCTGCAAACCACTGTAGGATCTTGCTCTGCATGTACTTGGATTCGTCAGGGAAGATCTGTTCTTGAATTTCATCCACATGAGTAGATGATATGGCGATTAGAGTTTTGGCTGCAACTCTCAGAAATCCATCATCCTTTTCTTCCATTTTATTGTCCAACATCACAGAGGATCCCTGTTTGCTGTCAGTGGATTCCTCCCGTGGAGATTCGTTAGTTTCCGGGACTGGAATTTCTAAATCAAGCTCTCCTCTCATAGGCTTGATGTGGGAAATCTCAGAGCAAAGGGTTGAAGAAGCCTCCTCTTCAGCAGGACAGACATTTAAGTCGAGGAATTCTCTCGAACTCAAAGCGCGACCATTCATGATCTTCTCCTGGGATTGCTCAACCTCTTTTCCATATTTGATACCAGATGGAGCAGAATCTGGAAGTGTAGTGTTATCAATCAGATTACTATTGAACGATCCAACTCCTTCAGCTGGATGATATTTATCCACATGAGATGCAAGCGTCTTCTCATTTCTTGAGCAGCTATTCTCTCCAACTCTACTCTTCTTGGAGTCAGTGATACCGATCAATAATGAAGAATCCCGAGGAAAGTTAATTAGTAATGAATCAGTATTCATATGATATGGATCCCCCC
This sequence comes from Lagerstroemia speciosa, assembly GCA_037672795.1. NCBI lineage: Eukaryota > Viridiplantae > Streptophyta > Magnoliopsida > Myrtales > Lythraceae > Lagerstroemia > Lagerstroemia speciosa. The sequence continues at coordinate 405,108 of CM075296.1, forward strand.
TTTCTTGAGGGTCCCTAACTAGCAGCTCATCCTTGACAACTTGATGGCCCTGCACTAACTTCATGAAGCTCCCATTCGACCCGTTAGAGGCATTACATATATGATGCAGCGAAAACTGGGATCCACTGTGATTTCTCTGAGAGATTTCTACTCCAAAAATTTTCCTGCTTGTCTGCAGATCTGAGCTGTGGTGATCAGATGAGAGAGACACTGGCTCAATGACTTTGTTGAATTCAACTTGTGTTGAGAGTGATCTTTGACCAAATAAGCCGCTGCCACTACTTCCCAGTTGCACTGAAAGGGGATGATCAATTAACTCAAAACCATCAGCTTGAGCATACAAATCAGAAAACAAAACTTGTAGTAGAAAAGTGAATCATGGTTGGCATAGAAGAACCTCAAAACAAAGACACTGACTCAAACAAGAAACTGGAAGTGCAGAAATAATAGTTAATACAATTCTAACAATGTATCATCCTAGAAGACAGGGGAATGACATTTACCAGTCTTGAGATTGTTTAGTAACCCTCTTTCATGGAAGCTTGCTAGTGAACTTGCAGAGTAGTCCATCCTTTGAAATCTTTCTTTGGACCTACCCTGTATACCAGCAGAAGTGAAGGCAGACAGTTCCTCAGTTGGCAAACCTGACTCTGCAAACGTCAGAAGCTTATGTTCCTCTGTAATGTATTCATCAGCTGGAACCTCGAGATCAAACAGCCGTCTGGCAGGGGTACTGTTGACTTTGGACTCATACACTATGCGATCTCCTGAAGTTGGAATTCTTCCACTTTTCAGAAACCCGGATGCGCAATGATGGACATGCTGCTTGCCTTTGTCATCGAAAGAGAACAAATGTGATTGAAATGGACTCATTGGTGCCATGGATTTGCTCAAACCTCTGGGTTTGACTTCATTCATCAGATCTTTTTGTATTTTGTACAGGCGGTGGAGCTCATGTAGCTGCATATAGAAACAGTTTATGAAACTAAGTTAAAATGCTTGCCCTGCTACTTGATGAAAAATGGCATGCAATTCAACTTATCGTCCAGGGCTCGACTCAAAATTTATCAATTTAGGAAGCAAAAAGAAACGTGTTAATCTTTGTACCTGATGTCTGAATATGGATTCCTGTTTCAATATCAACTGCCTCAGTTCTTCCTTCTCAGACCTGAAATGTATATCCGATGTGGACCATCTCAAGAACCCACTTAATTGATTCCCATTTTTCATGACACTGTTGCCGCGACTGAGCTGCAAGCTTCTGTTTCCAGCCTTTTCATCCACATCTTTCGTGAAATGATAACCCGGGAAAAACATCTTGAGCTGCACTTCAGTCGCCATTCCTGCAGATAACAACTAAATCAGAATGCACTTCAGTTTATGAGAAAAATTAAGAAAAACAAGCAGCCTACAATAATTCTCAATTATGGTATGTCGCAAAATGATTCTACATACCATCTCGGCAAAGAGAGAGAAACCCAAATCATTGAAAGACACTCGCAGATTATACCAAAGATAGGAACGTTACAGTTACAGAAATGCGCTTATTAGCTGCAAACTCAAATTGTCGCTCATTCAAGCTCTTGTGGCAATCTCATTCTGAAAAGGAATTTCCAGCTCCAAACCACAAAAATACTGACAGATGAATAGGATTCCAGATTCATCTGACTCGATCTAAGTATGAATTTTTTGTAATGCTGGGCGTCAACATTCAGAAATGCAACTGAGACAAGACATTCAGGTAGAGGGCCCTCCTGATGAGGGAACGCAAAAAGCAACTCTGATTTGAATTGCAGAAACACAGGAACCGGAAAGAGTGACAGAAACACAGAAACTACAGCATATAATTACCATACAGAGAGATACACAGATTTAATCGGCAGGACATAGTGGCTAAACTCTCAACAGGACCCAACCATGTATGAAATCCAAGTAAAAGAGATCATCGGAGCCCATTTTCCAAGAAACCATTTCCGGGAGTAAAAACCACGACAAACGGAAATCTCAACAGCGCAGAGAGAGAGAGAGAGACTCAATGAGAGTACACATCAAAAGTAAGATCAGAGAATCTAGAAATGATCGAAGAGTAGAGCGCGACTTTTCTTACTTACCCTCGGATCCCTCCTCAGTCCTTACAATCCTTGTGGCTTTTCAACGAAAGAACCAATACGAATCCATTAAAAAACAACGATAAGACCCAGATACCCTAGCTCTTCCAGCTGAAAGTGATGAACAATACGCGAAATTCAACACCTTGTGGGGAGCCCAGACAGGATAAGCAACAAAAGAAGATTTCTCTTTTCTATCTTTCCTGTTGAGAAGATGATGGACAAACCTTAGACCATCATGGGACGGAGGAAATAAAAAGGGAATTTCAGATCTGCTGGGCCAGTATCTGACGAGAAGCCACACAGACACAAACCCACAGCTTCTTCTCTTCTTCTCTTCAGATAGTAAAAGTAATGAAATCGAGATCTTCTCTTCCTCCTCCCAGAACCTATGACTGTTTCCCCCAGAACATTGACTTCAAAGTTGTCAACTTCGGTCCCCCTCCACAATCGCAAAACTCTGCTTCGTCTGTTGCCTCTAGTGGGGTGATTTCTTTCACATTAATTGCATAAATTTATGATTATGTTAATGGGGATGTGAAGGGTACGGGTGTTTTTCTAATCACATTTTCAAGATTCTCCTTTTTCTCCCTTTCTTTCTTTTTCTCACCTTCTACTTCTTCCCCTCCCTTTTTGGGTGAAATTATTTATTATGGGAGGAAGAGGAAATATTTTTGGGACGTCTGCACCTAATCCTTTTCTATTTTCTAGAAAACTATTTAATTGTTTAATAAATCATGCTTTCGAAATTAAGTGAATTTAGCTCATTCCAAAAATATAAATTCTCTTCATTTATAATATCCGAACTATTCTTAAATTATCTCAATCAATTAAAAAATCTCTCTTTGGGCAATTGATTAAATAAAGCAACAACTCAACAGTTTCGAAAGGAGACCTCCTATCTCTATTGGCGCGTCCTTCTCACGCGCACAAGTTGCCGGAGGCAGATTGGATATTTTACACGATGAAGAATTTTCTCCTCGGTTGGTTGGAGTCCATGGCAGTCTTCTCACCATTTCACTTCAATAGAATCTACCTTTATTTTTAAAATTTTTTAATCAATTTTTGTCAGTTCTACTTTTAGAAATATATTTTTCCGCTGAATGTTCTATTTAGTCATATGTGTGAGTATACTCACGCACGCGCGAAATTTACATGGAACTGGTAACGAACCTTCGTAAGTACTCATAGCCCAAAATGAACGGCATGTAATTAGGATGGCAACGAGCCACTTCGGGACGAGTGTTTAAAGTTCTAGACATTCCCGCAGCCTCGATCCATTAACTAATCTTGACTCGTGACTTATTATTGGTTAGCTCAAATTGACCGGTGTCCTGACCAATGTAGACTGTGATCAACCCGACTCACCCTGTTTTAACCCAGTTTATAGAAATTATTGATAATTATTATAACAAAAAATTAAAAATAATTACAATTCCACATTGTTCATACTAATAAGATAGTTAAATAGACTTAGTACAACTAAATTTACACAATTCCAATAAAATGGAACAAACATAATCCAACTTGTTAAAATAAAAATTTTATAAATTATTTAAGATATAATTTATATAATATAATATTATAAAACAAGTCAGTTACAATACTGTGACTCCTGCACAAGTCGGTTCAGGAGACGCCTCATTCTAGTAATTTTTTTGTAAAGTGGGACCCGTCCCAAACTGGACTAGACCACATAGTCAAGTCGAAATTGTCATCCCTAATATTATTAAATGGAGATTAGAAGAAAATGAAAATGTTTTATTGAAAATTCGTCAACTAACACTTATCTAGAGATGCAAGCAGAGATGTGTGATGATAGACATACGTACACTTTTCTTCGATGGTTAAAGAAAAAGTATATCTATAAAAGAATCCAAAAGCACCCCAAAAAAGGATTGGAAAAAAAAACTAGTTAAGAGAGTTGACAAATACGCATTGTACTCGCCATCTTCACTATGAATTTAGCTTTACCATGAAATGAATGATCCTTAAATCTTTCCGCATATGAATATTTGAAAATAAATTTAATATACACCTAGTAAATGGCAATTAAAAATCACTCTTGTTGATAAAAATGCTTTCAGTAATTTTGTTTGATGTGCATTATCTAAGATTTATAAATTTCATTAATTTTAACTAATTTAAATTAATATATATATGTATATATATATATATATATATAACATTTAAAGTTTGTAATGTGTTTAGAACCCAAGAAAAGTTTCGTTCTTTTTTTCTTCTGGGGAAGGGGAAAAGTCAAAGTCTTGCGGGCCAAGTTAGTTTTGAGATGTCCCACGCGCAGCGAAGATCCTGCGTGTGACGGACTGCATGCAATCTTCTTCCTGGAAATGGACAGTTTTGTCCGACGAGAAAAATGAGAATGGGAGAGATGGGACCCACTGAGTTTCCCGTTCTTAGTACGTCAACGGTGTAGATTCTCATTTCTTGGACTAATGCCTTTGTTTTGTTTTGTTTATTCTTTGCTTGGATTTGATTGGTCTATGAATGTTCTAATATCCCTGCCCAAAGAAAAACTCACTCTCTTACTAACAATTTGGAATTAGTCTAATAATTCCCTCACTAAACTCTCAAGTGAGCGATTCTAAGATCGAATCTCATTTTAGGAGGGTCGACCGGAATTTTCACAAGGATCCCGGTCCGACCGCAGATTAGTCTCGATATACATTTCGGCTGAATCGGGATACTGCGTTATGCAAACTAAAAGAAACTTATCATCGCAACTCTTTTACTTTTGCCATTGAAAGGTAGAGTGGTCATACTTTAGATATCTAATCTTCAACGAGAGAGAGTAATATACCGTGTCATTATATGATTCGGTGATATCAAGATTTCAAATTCAAGTTCCATCTATGCACTTATTAAAACCAATCCATCGGTGGCACTGTGCTTGACAGGGTCAACTCCGAGTGTCGTTTGTTCAGTTAATTTAATATGTTCATCGTTAAACGTGACAATCCGAACATAATATGTCGAGTGTAACTCGTCGGTGCTGCTATCTTTTAATTAAAAAAATAAGTGAGAGACTCATCTGGACGGATCTCTTTCAGGAACTCTATATTCCTCTCTGCTAATAATCCCTAACCACACCCATATAATTTGTTTGTACCAAATTAATAATATCAGCTGTATGATTATTTAACTCCAAAATGCCCAATCAATTATATGACCATTTTTTAACTCTTCTATGATTCTCCTAAAATAATTCCTCAACCACCCTAATATAATTTTAACAACGCTCATATTCTATTACACGGGTAGAAAAAATCTTGGATGGTCATATCTCACGAAAGAACCAATCAAATTACTTTGATTAATATGAATTACGATAATTGCTCGGGTGATTAACACTTACTTATTCATTTGTCACATTTTAATTAGTACTTTCACACGTCATGTGGTGAGATAGGATCACCTGGAAATTTTTCTCTATATGGGTAGGAGAAATTTTGGGTTACAACATTATTTTAGATAATTAGTCATTGCATGCTCAAGATTAATTTCACAAAATTTTCATTAAATAGCCTTAATTACTTACAAATGTCGTGGATTAACTTGCTTAATATCGTACATTTTTAAAGCCGATATATCATTAATTAGATGGCTGGATAGATGTGAAGATGCAACCGAACCACAACCACAAAGTGCTGGATTGACTGATTAAGTGGGCAGTTCTTGCAACTAAGGGGCTGAGTAGGATCACTGATAAAGAAAAGTGGACATGCAATTAATGGCAGGCTGCCCGGCTGAACAATTCGTTGTCGTTCTTCCAACCAAAATTCAGCACTTTACAAGCTGGGTGGGTCTTACAGGGAGTCGACAAATCGCAGCCATTTTTTTTAAACTTAAAGGCTAAAATCTAAAATACGTGTAGCATCAGTACCAAAAAAAAAAAAGATAATAGGGAAGATTTGAATGGCACCGCTTATAAGTTTAGACTTGTAGGTGGATATGAGCCCGACTCCTTATGTGCATGGCAAGGTATCGGAATAAGTTACAAAATTTGTCCGTAACTTCATTGCACACGTCTTCCGAGTTCCACGCATGTTCAGAGTCCAAGTGATCCATCTTCCCAGTAATTCCACATACTCTATCTCTCTCTTTTAATAAGAAGTTTATTACTTCTCAATTGAGGAATTCCCTGCAAGCCCGTAATTCATATGAGAATGAAGGCTTTCTACAATTAGCACTGTTATCGCCATGTGATATTGAGGTCCTGGGTTCGATTTCATCGGCGAGACTTCTCATATCTCTTTTATCTGCTCTTTGTTCCACTCCTTAAAGTTTTTGTATCTCTTTTATTCACCAAAAAATTGGATAATTTTGTTCCGGTATTGATGGATTCAGATATTTCCACTTTTAAGAGGAATGCATAAAGTATCCAAGTATAAAGTATGAATGACATGATTCTTAGCAATCATTGGAGAAATATCTTTCGGCCATGCCTTGGAGCCAAATTTTAGATTAAATATTCAGCGTGTATTATTCTTCTATAATAAATATGTAAAAATTAATCAAAATTAATTTGAGTAAAGAATTAATTTTTTTGCATTTTATATATTCAATTTGAATTAATTTTTATTAGCATTATACATCCATAGATAAGCCTCGGATATGATCTCCAAACATTGGCGGACAGAGGTTCAAAAAGACATTTTCTGGGGAATCGTCCATTTTTCCGATCTCGCGGGCCCTTTCCTTTCCCCTTTTCCAGCTCGATTTAATAGTAATGAATCGTGATTACGGAGATATTAATTTTCGTCAAGTTGGAAGAAGTTAATGCACATAAATTACAACAGTCAATTGTGCCCTCAAACCTCAACCGCGATCTGCATCGACGCAATTGTCTAATCACAGAACATCAACGTGCTACATAAAATAATGTTGTCAATGTGATCCAATGTGACAGATCTCCAAAGCCTTCACCTATAAATTTAAAGTCAATTAATAATAATAATAATAATATAAAGAATGTTGAGAAATTAATTTACAGACAGGTTCTTCTTCTTTCTTCACCATCTCCCACCTAGAATTTGATGCAACCGAGGTGGTCGGAGTCGGCCAGGCCTTAATTGGTCTTGAATATCAACTGACCGTACAAGCGTCGGAACCACGGTGCGTACATGTTGCCATGCGTTGTTTCCCCACTGCTCCACATTAAATGAGTGCCTGGCTCGATCTGTTGATCGAGCAACATGTACCTCGACATTCAAACACCTGGATCGGGCGATTCATAACTGCAGGCGGCCTTCCACGAGACGATGGACACAAGAATGTGTACTCGAGACTCGCGCAGAAGGGAGAAGAAGACACCGCCGTTTCCTTCATCGCGGGCCTTTATTGGGTCAATGAGCCCAAGAATCTCATCCCAAAGCCCAACGCTCCCAGTAATGCCAGGCCCAATAAAGCCAGACAATCATCCTTAAAATAGAAAAATTGTTTGCTCCCTGTTAAAAGGTTTGCTCAGACTTTTAACTTTCTATGCTCAACATACATGCGAAACATTTCGTCTCCTTGTATTTTTTTAAGTCTAAATCATGGATATCCAGAAACCCGATAAACTCATTAATCCAATTCGAGTCGGGAGGACCCTTAATAGTTAAGCTCTCCTAAGGTGAATTCTTTCCATTTATAGGATTCGAACTCGAGATGTTGCTTTTTGTAATGCAGTACTTACCATATTTCTATAATCCAATCGGCCGCCATCATCATCGGGAGTCCAAGGGATCCTCATCCAATTGGCATTTTCGTATCCTCCAAGTAGAGCTTATTTTTCTGAATAGCCTCCAAGTGGAGCTTATATATTTAAACTGACGGTGGTGCACAATAATCTCTGACCATTCCACCCCAATGAATGCTTCAATTCAGTTTTACAACTCTGTTCTCAGTTGATTTGCATCTTCTAGGTTTGACTCAGTGTACCAACACCCCCATGACTCATCAATCCTAGCATAATGCTGCTTACAGAATAATTATTAGAATTTCTCATATTCCTTTATTTCATTCTTCACTGTTCTGCATCCGTAGGAGAAAGTCTTATATGACACGGTATTACAATATGACAGTACTTATATTATGACATCGACTATCAAAATAAGTCATGTGATAACACCGTTGTATAAAATACATTTTCCATCCATAGACCTTTCTGGGGGAAAAAAGGGAGATTGCCGTACGTGTACAGGGCACTGATGAAGAGCAAGGGCAACCACTAATTTCCATTAACATGACGTCAACGGGAGAAATTGTGCGCAGGGGGTTGCTTGCCCTTTTCCGATGATCAACGCAAGGGCACACGTCTAGGCCGCCAAACCCCTTATCTTTTAGTGTAATAGTCTATCAAGCCTATGTGTTCGAGGACATCCATTGACTCTTTGTAAATTTCCTTCTCCACTTCTCCCAACTAAAAACCTATTCAGTTGTGTCACGCCAATTTCGAGGCTGGACCCGATTAGCTGGCGATCATGCATGGTCTTGTAAAAGCTTACATGAGTTTCCCCGTGCTTCTTCCCGGAAAAAGAAAACAAAAACATTATACGGTAACTCTGTACTCGAACGATGGGGGTAGGATTGGGTGCTTCATTTATTAAGGCAGACAGGCATTGCTGGCCCGTGACTTTACCTTTGAACTCGTCTTAGCTTCCCCTTGCCTACTCCCCTCCATTCGCAAAGACTTGGTGAAGGATCGGCGGGGGGTGACGGGGCGAAGGTGTGGTGGGTGTGGCGGGTCTCGGTCCTTCTCATCGCTCACCCTCAGCTCCACAATTGTTTATCTTCTAAGCTCTTCCTCTTACGTCGTCTCCTCCTCCTATTAATAAACCGATCCGATCTGATTCCTTACCTTATTCCTCCTCTGCCTTGGCTTCTGCCTCTCCTCCTCGTCCTCTTGCATCCAACCTTTCTCCAAACCTTCCCGATTTCGTTCTGCATTGCAGTCTTTGTTCCGAGTAAATTCTATGGAGGCGAAGAACCTGCTCGAAGCTCCGTCCCCTGCAATCTCTGTCCCCCGTCCTTCCAGGTACTCGAGACCCAACTGCTCTTTCGCCCCACGGATTCGGAAAAATCCCGGCTTTTCCCCTCTCTGCTCGAGGAAAGCCACCGTGTGCATCCGTCTCCCTCCCAGCCATGGTGGGTAAGATTTTTATCCTTCGACGCGTACTAGCCCAACTTCATTCGTTGCCTCATAATTGTTATAGCTTGTTTAGTTTTGTTCCTCCTGTGCGTTGCTGTTGATTGTTTGCTTGGATTTTTACAAAATGCTGTCTTTTTGCCCCATGTTACTCGTTTAGAATTATTTAGCGGCGTATTTTTACGCAATGCGATGTGCTCATCTTTCCCCGTGATTTATGTTGTTGATTTGTTCAGCTCTGAACTTCGTGCTAGCAATCTGTACTCGCTGTTTTGCAGCTTTATTTAAGTTTTTGACGTCTGATAATCTCGATTCTCTAGCTTCCTTTTCATCATTGGATGGCAAAGAATGAAAAGTTATCTCGATGGGATAATCCTTACCAAAGCTTCAAACTTTATTCCTTTACGTCAGCCCATAACCATATCACTGATGAGAATTCCATTTTTTGACACCATATATATAAGCGGTGTTCATTTTGGTATGATGTGCCATCTTGTTGGATGCTGAATGCTCGTTCCTGATTTGGTATTGAGCGCTCATAGGCTTTTCTTCCACTGTGTAGATTCACCGCAAAGAAGAGGGTAGACACAAGCAAGAGCTTGACCTTGGAGGGTATAAGGCGATCTTTGATTCTCCAGGAGGATAGCATTATATTTGCCCTCCTGGAGAGAGCTCAGTATTTTTACAATGAGGAAACATACGATGCTGGTGCTTTTGCAATGGATGGTTTCCCTGGTTCTTTGGTTGAGTTTATGGTCAAAGAAACTGAGAAACTACATGCTCAGGTATGCTATGAGCTTAGAAATATGGTTCTGAGAGGAGAGAGGAAAGGAGGGATCTATGCTTGGCAGGTTTATTTATTGAGTTACCTCATCATATTATAAATTAGGTCGGAAGATACAAGAGCCCTGATGAGCATCCTTTCTTCCCAGAAGGCTTACCAGACCCTCTGTTACCTCCCCTGCAATACCCAAAGGTAAGGCTATGAGCAACTGAAAACTCCTTTACTTAAAAGTCATGGGTCTAAGATCAACTTCTAGTGGACAGATCTTGTAATTTCTCCGACGAAATAAGATCTTGAGTTGTTAATTCTCCTGAATTTGTAGAGCTCCTCAGACTACTACCCAGAATCCAGATAATATGGATCAGTTTGTAAGGTGCTTGCCCTTGGAAGATCCTTCTGTTTGTTATGAATGAATTGATCGGTTATCCATGCAATATCTTCAAAGTCACTAAAATTTGTCATGTGTTCTTGTGACTCTGCATAGGTTGGCAAAAGCATAATACAAACTCCATGCATCCAAAAGATGCAACCATCCACATGTTTTATTATCAATAACATATGACAATTCTTGCTCCTCAGTGTTCTCTCTCATCCCCAGCCCCCATATTTTGACGAAGAAGAACAATGCAATTGTGAAAGTTGATTCTTGCTGTTCCCTCAAGGTCGGTTCTTTTTCTTGCAAGCAGGTCCTTCATCCATTTGCTGATTCAATCAACATAAATAAGAAAGTTTGGCATATGTACTTCAAGGATCTGCTTCCACGACTAGTCAGGAAAGGTGATGATGGCAATTATGGGTCAACAGCAGTTTGTGATACAATATGCTTGCAGGTACGTACTTCCAACCCGCTTGAGTTGCCAATGCCTTAAATAGAAGGAATAAGAATCATTCTGTTATTTTATTCAATGAGGTCTGAGATTCTTGTTAAGAAATGACCGACGGTAAGGCTCTATTTTATGAGTGCACCAGAACGGGATTGATTTTTGAGAATTTTGATTTTAATAGAAAAACAACCATTTTTACGGGCAAAGTGTAGCCTGTTGTCTGTGAATGAGCATGGGAAAACATCACAAATAAGGAAGCTTCTGCTCAGTCTGAACTAGATTGCTCTTTAGAATTTTGTTGTTTGCCTTCACTGACGATCTGCATCGCAAAATATGTTTAGCTTTCACATTCATATGTGAAAAGTCTCTCGTAGTAAGTAGATTGCTTGTTGATTTCTGGACATGTTATTGGTGCTTTATTGGATTGCAAGGCTGTTAGGATGTCCTTTTCCAGTCAATAAGCGGTTGATATCATCTTTTACTTGCAGGCTTTGTCAAAGAGAATCCACTACGGGAAGTATGTTGCAGAGGCCAAATTCCAAGCCTCTCCTGAAGACTACAAAGCTGCCATCAGGGCTCGGGTCTGTAAATGTCCGGATGCTTTTGCTCTCATAATACTGCTGTAGACAATTGAAGCTTAATTTAGTCCTGATTGCCTTGTTCTGTTTTTCTCTTCGCTTTCGCAGGACAGGACTAGGTTGATGGATTTGCTGACTTACCCAACAGTTGAAGAAACAGTGAAGAGAAGAGTGGAGATGAAAGCGAAGACTTTCGGGCAAGAAGTTATCCTGAGACTGGATTCAGATGGAGTTGGAACCGATCCAGTCTACAAAATAAACCCTAGCGTGATTGCCGATCTATATGGGGACTGGATCATGCCATTAACAAAAGAAGTCCAGATTGAATACTTGTTGCATAGATTGGACTGAGCAGAGTTGGGAACAGTTGGAGATGCATTTACATGGTAGCTGTTCATATTGAATGTAGGAGGCACGTTGGTGTGCTTATGGAGTGCGTGTCTCGATATCGAGCAGTACAGATGTACAGATGGATAGTGTTATTTTGAATGCGTTGCACAATTGGAGGGACAAGTTTTGTAAGGGCATTATATTATTGTGATCTTTCTTGATAGCCAAGGCTGCAGTGCCTTGAACCGCTTGTCTTGCGTATTTTTGGGGAAATTGATATTGATGTCGAGGAAAGTAGTGTATTATATGTAGACCCAATTGTTTTGGCTTGCCAAACGGAGGACAGAACATGCTTCTTGTGGTACACTTCAATCGTCACAAAGTGTAACCTCGTTTGTTTCTTAACTAATATATATATTTTTTGGTAAATGTTTCTTAACTAATATTATTGTCGGCTGAGCCGAAGAATTTAAGCAAACGCAGGGAATCAACTCAGCTGGGTCCCCGGTCTTTGGTAGGTTGGACCAGCTGGCAGTGATTGCAAGTAAGTATAAGAAAATAAATCATTTTCGATCTAAGTTCTAAAATGACATCAAACTCTCGCAATTATTAACTTTCTTCATCAATAAGATTTGAATATGCTATTTTTTTTAAATAGTTGCTTTTTATTAAGTACAACAAAAAAATTATCTCCTGCCAATGTCTTTCAGGTTTCAAAATTCGAACAATTATATAAAAAAAAATTGAATAGTTTCTGTTGGAGACAAAGCTCATAGCAATTAAAACCTACTAAAACAATCGTGGCGTTACTTAGCAAGCACTAAAAAAAGAATTCGCGAATTCAATGCAGGAACGCGGTAACGGCTGAAAAAGGGGAATTCAACTTCAACAGTTCTTCTCATTGCTCCGAGGCACTGGGCTGGCAACCCGTTTTATACTGCTAAGTTTGAGCTCCGACCAGCATCGGAACGAGATGCATGAAGATTCTTGCTCGAGTCAATATGATGTCGGTAGGATAAGGTTGGGAACATTTACATACTTGATGCAAGTCCGGAATATCGATACGTAAACAAAGCGATGCAAATATAATATTATAGAGATGATTTGATTAGAAGCAGCAAGTAGATGGAGGCAGCTAGAAAGTTTGACCGGTAATATCATTTTCTTGACAGCATGTGGAGTTAGCTGTATGAGACGCTCACTCTTACGGGGGATATAATAAGGGACAAAGACCAAGGCTTACACTTTCTTCAGAGACTGAGAGAGAGAAAGAGGGAGCAATGGAGGGACTGAGGACGGTGAAAGGGATGGCGCTGCTGCTGGGGATCATAGCGATGGCGGCAATGCTTCCGGAAGTCAGTGCGTTGCGGTGGATCGTCGGATCCAGCATGGGCTGGAGCCCCAACGTTAATTACACTGTCTGGGCTCAGGGCAAGCATTTCCACAATGGCGAATGGCTCTGTAAGCTCTCTCTCTCTCTCTCTCTCTCTCTGCATTTTCTCCTTCAGATCTACTACGTAAATGCTGATGCTTTGTTGGGCTCCCTTTCTTTTCTCCTCTCCAGTCTTCAGCTTCCAGTTGCGGACTTTGCTTTATCTTGTTACTACATATAAGCTTAGATCCATGGATGTTCTGGGCATGAGGAAAGTTGAAACTCTTTTATAGCTCATTCCTTTCTGCAAAGTTCCTTTTCAATCTGCAGTTACTGTACTAACTTATTAGATAAGAACATCATTATTTGAAGCTTCCTCTTGAGTTATTACCCATCCCAAGGGCTATGAATCCTGCCTTCTAAGTAACTTCAACTTTGTTGACCGTTAAGCCCTCGAGTGGTTTGCAAGTGTGAAATTGGCAATTTTGATACGGAGCAGAAGCAGAAGCCATTAGTCTCTGTTTTTCCATCCAAATGACTCTAGTCAGTTAATGCTGATAGATCGCTCTTTGCTCCTTGCTTCCTGGCAGTTTTCGTGTATGATAGGAACCAAATGAACGTGCTCGAGGTGAACTCAACCGACTACCAGTCATGCAGCGCAGACCACCCGCTTCACAACTGGACCACAGGCGCCGGCAGAGATATTGTCCCACTGAATGAGACCCGCAATTACTATTTCATCAGCGGCAATGGATTCTGCTACAGCGGCATGAAGCTTGCCATTAACGTGGAGAACCCACTTCCTGCTCCCACAGCCTCTCCTGTACAGAGTGGGTCTCCCCCAACATACCATGCAAGGATCATAGTCCCGGCTGTCTTCATCATTGGAGCAGTTTGGGATACATTCCTCTGGTTCTGGTAATACATGTCTGAGATCGATCTGGAACCACCTTTAGCAGGTTACTGGAGAAAGGAGATTTAAGTTGTTTCTTTCAGCTCCACAGTTGTTATTCTTATTCTGATCTACTAGGGCTAAGATTTTCCACTTCGTTGGTTTTTGTTCCTCTCCTTCTTTGTCACATTGGACCGACCCGAATTCCATTGATCCCTATTCTGATTTGAGTCATTGTGCAAGCACAAGTTCATGAAAATGGGTGCTTGGGTTTTGAGCTGATTTGGGTATATGCTTTTCTATGACTTCGAAAGTCAATGTTTCTGGGGGCCATTCAAAAGACCATGTGATGTGTCCCTTTCACGATCCATTCTCTTTGCGAGAGAAATGCCATTGATGCCGGAAGACAGCATGTTACTTTCCTGAAGGCAGAAAATGTTTAATATTATCTCATAACGTTCGAAGAATGAAATGGAAGACTTTTGCTTTCCCTGTTCTAGAATTAGAATTAGCAGCCCCTGCCACCGACTTGAAGAAGCTGGTACAACGTTGTAAACTTCTAAATGTTCTGTCCTGAAAGTCGGAGCCAATGAGCTTTGCACTCAGTTTCGAATGTGAAAATACTAATGCCACCTGAGGTCAATGACACAGAATATGTGCTGAATGATTTACATTCAGAGCTGATGAACAGTGCGACGAAATGGCCGGAAGCATAATCAGGTTCTCATGCTCATCTGGAAACGCGAACTCCATGAGCATAGACATTTGGCTGGTGAGGAGTGCATGAGATGGGATAAAGAGAAGTAGCATGATTCTGGGTTTTTAGAGTTTGGTCGGCTGTTCCATGGGGCATTTGATCAGCTCGAGTGAGCTCAGTTCCACGCTGTTTCAATTAGCATGACATCATAGCTCTCAAGGATGCAATAATTTCACCTTACTAACTCTCAAAATTTCTTACGCACGTCAGTAATCGCACAAAATATGTCAACCTCAGAGATGCTCAGTATTAAAACTAACCCTTCAGGTACATATTTATTTGATGGTTGAACCAATTTGACGGTGGCCCCAGCTGTGACACACCAATTTAATTAAACTAATGGCAACAATTTCCCAGACAATCTTCTTAAGCATTTGTACGATAACTGATGCATCTTTCAAGGGTTTAACCACTTTTTTTCTTGGGTTGTGCAATTGTTACACACGGGTCTCATAGATCTCAACTAAATTAGGTTTAATCTGACTTTAAGGGTAAATATAATTATTAATTTTTTTCATAATGTTTGAAATGAAGGGAAAAAAAGACATTATTGTTTTACACTTTACAAAAAAATTGATATGATAAGAAATTGTTAATAATATTACTTATTAATAATTATGGCAATCATATGATTAATTAGACTATTTGCTTTTTTTATTTTTGTTTATGATTATCCACGTCATATATTGATCACCAAAGAAGAGTTCCTTACTGTCCAAAATTTACAACCTTGTCATAAAAACACACCCAAAAAAATGGGGACATGAGTGAGAAATACGACTGACCAATGAAGACTGGCAAAATTTTCATCTCCGTGGACTTTCTTCCCCCTCATAAACTTGAAGATAACAAGAAAGCAAGAACTCCGAGGAAGGCACAGCGCGGGCGGACAGAACAGGAATTTTGCAGAGAGAGCGAAAGTCTTTTAGCTGCAGAGGAGGCAAAGACAGCTTCTCTCCCAGGCCTGGGCTGTAGAGTTGTTCCCCGCAAGAAATGGCGGAAAAGCAAGCAATAAGGAAGCCCCCAAGACCCACCATAACTCTCCCACCCAGACCTTCCGTGGAGAATCTGGCTGGCTTCTCTAACAGCCCGGGCCCCATGACCCTGGTCTCCAGCTTCTTCTCCGACAACTACCCCGAGTCGTCTCCTGATTTCAGGTCTTTCTCTCAGCTGCTCGCGGGAGCCATGAACTCACCTCTTGCAGTTATGCCCCCTGTCCAAACTCCCCCCTTTGTGGATAACTCATCCGATGCTCCCTTAATGGAGGCTAAATCTGGAGATGGGGTTGAGAAAAATTCAGGGTTCAAGCAGAACAGACCTACGAGCTTGGCGGTGGTGAGATCACCTCTGTTTACTGTTCCTCCTGGGTTGAGCCCTTCGGGGCTGCTCTGTTCACCTGGGCTCCTATCCTGTCAGGTAATCAAAGTAGCAGCCTTTGCGGCAATCGATCTAATACTTGAGGCATATTCAGCTGGCTTCTTCCCCCTGAATCCGTCTCTGGGCCTTTGGGTTTATTGTGCTTTGAATGTTAGGTGAACAGATAGGTGATTGTTAGTATGTCATCTGTCTAGGGTTCATCGTGTTGCATGAGAAGAAATAGACGGGTGCTGATGTAGTGGTAAATTCTGTACTTCTGCTGCTTTCTTGTGCTGATGCATGTGAAAATTTTGTAAATTATGGAATTCCTCTGGAGAATTTGCTGAAGAAGGGACATATTCTATCAAGAGAAAACCCTTAGCTGATGATAATTTCGTATTGCGGGAAATGCCTCTAAAGGCTGTACAGTTAGATGTATTAAGCGTCTTCGTTTCCTGAGAAAGGAAAAATCTACTAGGAACATCTTTCATTAAAAATGTTATGCAAGTTTCACAAACATTGTTTCCTCATCCTGCTTAGAATCACTATTGCTTGAATTCATGTTGCAGAGTCCCTTTGGAATGTCTCATCAGCAGGCCCTGGCACAGGTTACTGCTCAGGCTGCCCTAACCCAGTCCAACATCAATGTGCACTCGAATTCTCAACCACCAACTAATGTAGCTCCAGAACCTATGTTCACTCATGGGCAGCCGTCTATTGTCAGTGAAGCTCCTCAGCAAACACAAGCACCAGTGCCGGTACCATCATTGGTTCCCACTGGTGCTTTTGCTGAATCATCTGATATCACCAGTTCTTCAATAAGAAATGAAACCCTTCCGATTTCTGTGGATAAACCGGCTGAAGATGGGTATAATTGGCGGAAATATGGTCAGAAGCAGGTGAAGGGCTGTAAGTATCCTAGAAGCTACTATAAGTGCACACACCTGAATTGCCCAGTAAAGAAGATTGTGGAACGGTCTCTGGATGGTCGAATCACAGAGATAGTGTACAAAGGTAAGCACAACCATGAGGTGCCTCAGCCCAATCGACGGTCAAAGGAGGCTAATGGCCTAAGTGGAAGCGTGCATTCTCATGCTAAACCTGAAGTTGTGTCAGGGGGAGTGATTGGTAACTTGAATCAAATTGAGTCTGCACAGACATTTCCTAGAAGAGATCAAGAGGTTACTCAGACAACAACGGTGCAGACAAGTGGTTCGAGCGACAATGAGGAAGCTGATGATGCAGGGACAATAACGATTGGAGATGATGATGAGCCACAACCAAAGAGGAGGTAAGAGTTTGAAATCTGATACCACCATTTCTCTTCAATTCCCTTTTCTTTCCCCTTCTTCAAAACTATCTGCTTCTGGGGCAGGAATATGGAAGTCGAGCCAGTGGAGGCAGCCTCTTCGGCAGCCCCCAGGACAGTACCAGAACCAAAGATAGTTCTGCAGACTAGAAGTGAAGTTGATCTTCTGGATGATGGATACAAATGGCGCAAGTATGGGCAGAAAGTGGTCAAAGGGAATCCTCACCCAAGGCGAGAATTATATAATTTTCAATAACCATATACTATAGTTTCCTCAAATCCTTGGCATATATACTATCAGCAAGTATGGCTACATCTCTGAAGCAGACAATTTTCCGTGAAACAGGAGCTACTACAAGTGCACTTTTGCAGGATGCAATGTCCGAAAACATGTGGAGAGGGCTGCGGCTGATCCCAGGTCGGTGATAACGACGTATGAGGGCAAGCACAACCACAGCATTCCAGGTGCTAGGGTCAGCAGTCACACCACCGTGAATCCTAACCAAGTGTCCAAGCCAATCCCAAGAAAGGCGGCGACACAAAATCATGCATTGCATGAAGGAGCGGGCTTCGGCAACAACCAGAGGCCAGCACTTCTGCAACTGAAAGAAGAGGAAGTCGCTTCCTAAGGACCAGAACAGCTGTTCCCTCGCTTTGATTGCTCATAGACGAAGCTAAACATATGAACCGTTAGGAGGGTTCAGGTGGAAGAGCAAGGGAGCAGTCATGAGCTAGAGAAGCTCGTGTTGTATTTATGAGATGACATTGCTCCAGAGCAGTAGAAAAAGAAGAAATTAAGTTGTTGGGCAACTATATCGCATAGGACATTGTTTATATGTGTAAATTTTCAAAGTTGTGTAATTGAAGCAGCCGTCTTTTGTACCAGTTGTGTGACTTAACAATACCGTGAATCAGCTTCACAAACGAGATAGTAAAGTATAGGTATGAAATTCATATTCCTTTCTGTCTTGAACATTTTTTAGCTTTGACAGTGATCCTATTCAGGAACCCCCTGCCTCATCTCCATTATATTGATATTGTGGAGGGTGTCCCTCTTCACCGAGATTCCAGCCTGTGATCGAATTTCTTGGTCAGTCATCTGTGCCAGTCCCTTCTTTTATGGGTTATGCTCTGCAATTCTGTCACTCACTCTTTCCCGAATGATAAAATGAGAAAAGATTCAGAATTGCAGCTGAAGGCAATACAGCAAACCGCCTATTTCCGCAGTTATTTCATTTAGTTGTGCCCCATTCCCAAGTATGAAAGTTCAAAGGACCAACTTGGAGTTCGCGTAGCGGTTCCCTCACTATATCTCAAATGGGTGATTCATGATCGAATCTCAAGTTGGGAGGGTCGACGGAAATTTTTCCAGGGATCCGGTCCGATGGCAGATTACTCTCGAGGTGTGTTTCGACTGGTCCGGGATAATGCGTGCTGCAAACCAAAAGAAAAAGAAAGTTCAAAGGAAAAAAAAAAAATCAAACTTCCAATCATTGGCACAGATGGCTTAGGACAACTCAATTGCTCGGATTTTCCTAATGATCAAATCAAAAAGTTTCGAGACCTGCTGCAAATGATGTCTTACGTTTTCAAACCCAAACCGCACAAAGAACAGCGAAATCAAATTATCTCGAACAAGAATCAAAATTTGCCACATTTACGAGAAAGGAATCAGGTAATTTTTTTCAGAGTAGGCAGCAAGGGAAGATGGAAGATCGAATGTAGGGCAAAATCCCCTCACTTCAGCTGCCGGGACTACAGCAGAGAAGCGGCCAATGAAGCCCCCAGAAAAATAAAAGTGCACGTCTTTTCTGATTGATGTGCGCCAAACGCAATTAGGATGCGCCACGAACAACCTCTCTCCGTGGAATACCACGCCAGCCCATTACTTAAGGGGGAAGCGCTCGGCCTTGGGCGCCTTCTTCCATCTTTCCTATCCGTCCGTCCATTTTTATACTCGCAATCCTGTTCCTGTGAAACCCTAATTGTTAATTCCCCTATGCGATTTTACCCTCTTGCCCTTGTTACCTCGGATGCATACTTTTGTGCTCTGTGATGTAGTTTGCGTCAATCGTGGACTTAACGCCAGTGCATGGCATTATTTTACCTTGCCCATCTTACCCATCATAAAGAGGCATTAGTCTTCTGTTGATATTTCAAGCTCAGGGGCGTTGAGGTAACGATAACATACAAACATACATTTTTAATAGCCGTGTCTCTTTTAGACGGAGATATTTTCATTTCAATGGCAAGGGGTAGAGAGGAATAGTGATTTCTTATTTACGTAAAATCAGTTTCTGGTTACTCCTCGTCAAGGGTCATCAGTGTAGGTATTTGGCCGTGATCAACAAAGTCGATCTTGCTCAACCTCACGCAGCACAGCACCTGCTCCGGAAGTTCTTCGGGCTTCTGTGCCTGTCAAGAGTTCATTAATGGAAAATCGGTTCAGTGGAAGATTTAGAAACATATTGATATGTGCAGGAAGTCAGGCACAGTTCGAAAAAGAAAATGTACACCGGCATCTTTTCATCTTGTCTGTTCATCCGAGTAGAAGTGGCAAGTCGAAAAATCCTTTCAGGATGGACATGCTGAACTCCGTGTCAACATTCAGATTATGAAAAATGCAATTCATGGAGATTTATTGATATGCAATTGTATTTTCAGCAGAAAGCCCGGTTTGCTTTTGCTAGCAATTTGCAGTAACAAGAATACCGGAAGGTGTTGAAAGAGTACCTGAATGGTTAAACCGAGGTCAACAATTCCATTCTTCAAACGTTCTCGGAACGCTTCTAATCCCTTTCTTGAGATAAAGCTGAACCGGTGGATATCCAGATCAATTTCAAAGTAATTAGATCCCTGCATGAGAAAATTACAAGACATTTCACATAAAAGATTATGCCATCCTAGCCTCTAAGAAAGGCAATGTGCTGGCACTGGATAATGAATTCTTGTGAGTTATGATACAAACTTTACCCGATAGAAGTTGTGCTGAGGACGCGACAGAACAGGCTTATCATTATAGGCCTGAATGAGCTTTCTCTCAGCCGAACTCAGCTGGAGATCTTCAGGGTTTACCAAACCGGCCATGATCTTCAGCCTTTCTCTGAAAGGAACAGTAGACTCTTTCGCAAAGCCCTTGACTTTTTCCATCTCATCCTCAACTAGTTTCTGCAACCCAGATTCATGATTAGGAGATATATGAAACTTCGTTTTCAAAAGAATTTTGAGGTAAAATTCTACCCACCCGGATGCTCCCTTGAAACTGGGGAGAGATGCCCTCCTCGAAATTCTCGGAGACCTTGAAATACAGCACTAAACTCATTCCCTCCCCATCACTATCTCCAAGGAACATTGCAGCAGGATAAGTTGGCAACTGCATTAATTTACGAACCCGGTGAATAGTAAGGATGAGGAAGAAGCAAGAAAGAATGAAAAAGTAGGCAATATCAATAAGCACCTGAATATTTACAATCAGAAGGGCGGGCACTTTCCCCTCTGCTTTTATATGAGGAAGTTCGAGGTGTTGCGCAATGTGATTTATCTTTCTTTGGCAGACAAATAAGTCAACGCCGATGGGAGTGTATGGGCTGAAATCTGGAGCAGGGGACTTCTTCTTATCTCTGCATTTTGAATCAGAGGATCATAATCTTAGAGAAGCAATCAAGATATTCTAGCATGTTATCAAACGATGGTCACTAAATGAAGGTTTATCAAGCCTTGTTGAAGGTTGATGAGATAAAAGAATATGTACTTGAAGTAGGTTTCACTGCGGAGTTTGAAATTTGAGGGTGGAATCTCAGACCAAGATCCTGGACTCAGTTTCTCACCGGTGCAGCACGGGATTATCATTCCTGCTCTGGGCCGGTACCAAAATTTTTTCGATGCCCCTGCTCATTAGAATGACAAGGCTTAGTATAGCATAAAATTTTTCATTCCATGCTTCACTGCATTCGGCATCTTTTATCTTTCACTGCATAGCTAAACAACAGCTGATTTCATGACTTGAACACGTGTAGGTTTTAAGAGTCTGGGAATTTCAGAAACATACTGTGTTCAGTGGTCTCATCCCCATCACAGGATCTCCTCTTGAAAGAAAGCCTGTAAACAGCTGATTTCTTTCTTTGACCTGACGCAATATTCTGATGGTTTAACATCTTCTCGTTCAAGCTCACAGAAGGAACCAAACGAGATAACCCAGATTTCAGAATAATTTGTTGGGTTTTCTCATCTGAGTCCCATCTATCGTCTTTCAGACCCTTGAAGTTCCCATACATTTCCGAGCTTTTCCTCCTCTTGGAAACTTCCTCGGGCTTGGTGGAGCCGGAAAGCTCATGAGCCTGAACATTATTTATAACAAATAGATTCGAATCTTTGTGATCCTCTTTGCTCAGAGACTTCTCCGATTTTCCTCCATCTATCTTCAGATAGCTGCCAATAAATTCTTCATATGTACCCCTGCTGTCTAAGGTGCATGATGAAGTCTCATACTGAAGCACTTGACCACCGCTGATGTTCCCTATGGCATTGTTTGCTAAGGGAAACCCATCTACAGAAATGAGCCAAATGGAAAAAAAAAAAAAACCGCAGCTTAGATATCCATTTTCGCATTGAATTACAAACAAAACTACCAAAGATTCCCATATTTAGGCTACAGATTTAGTAACTGAAATTATATCTGAGCACTAGATGAAAATACCTCCGTATACACTAATAAATTCATCATCTGAGTCGGACTCCAACATACTGACAGAGTCAAACCAAGCATCCTCTTGGCATATTACTGGCCACAAATGAAACATTCAGAATCATTCTCGAGTCGTGCATATAACCATTTCATGCATTCACTCACCTACATGCATGTTGAGACCAAAGAAAGTGTCTGCCTTAACATTTCAAACTGAGACGTACCATTTGCATCAAACTGACTGTGGTGCCACTGCAACTGGGTCAAGTGGAAAGTTGAGTTGGTGACCTCGGATCTTCGGCAGGTAGTTGTTTCACCCTTCTTGAAGTCCATGTGAACGAACTCGCTCACTGCAAAATCAGTCACACGAGAACCAGCATTGCTGTTCCTTTTCTTACTTCCATCAGGAGCAGAAGTTGAAATCTTCCCACGTCGCTGCGATGGTGAAGGTACCTCTTTCGGATTTTAGTTGGTTTTACCGGTGTGGAGACACACGCACCCATATTAAGTGAGAGAGTCTCGAATTCACTGCTTTACAACAAGGCTCTTCACTTCTCCTGCCAAATCTGAGACAAGGTCATCATATTAGTGATTCTTCCCAGAAAGTTGGGTGGGCCTATCTTCAGCAAGAGTAGCACTGAAGATCCTTATATGCGCTTCGTAGAGTGAGAACTTCCCTACTTTACAAGATAGATCAGGCACGGAAGATTCCATAATCCAAACTGTAAATGGATTAGTTTACACGTTTTGCAGTGAAAACTTATCTTACGAAGAACCAACTAACCTGTTCAATTTCTTAAACTAAGGAGCACATATGAGAATGCAGTCTGATAGCTATATCAGCAAGTATTCCTAGTTCAGAAGGTAGATCAAAATTATGCAGAAAATATACCTCTAGATGCTCTGTCGTTGAAGAGCTACTGGCGGAGTAGAACCTGAAAGATGGGCAAAGTAAAATCCATTAGATGATGCAAGTGACTGTCAATCTCAGATATTCCATGATTAAACAGAACCAGCAGAAATGGATCAGCGGTCACGGAAAGCACTGATAAGAGAAGCATATGCATTTAAGATATCAATCCATGATCCAATTCTTTGAACTATCATCCTGTCTTGCCTTTTAAGGACGAGACACGGGAGAATGGTTCACGTATGTCATGATGAGATTTTTTTTTTTTTTGCTCAGAGATGATGAGATGTTAATCAGACCTTGAAGTTCCCGCGAAATGTATCTCAAAAAAGTGCAGAACTCCGAGTTACAGAGTAAAAGAGATAGAAGAAAAGTTGTTGGTTCACTATCAGAAGAACTTCCTTTAGCTTTCAGGGCGAAATTTATGAGGTGAATAGACAGCTGAAGGGTCCACATCCAGCGAAGGTGAGAAAGATGACGAGAGAATAAAGTGGAATATGTACATATAAAAAATTTAAAGCTTTCCGTGTCAAAAATAACCTATATAAAGAATGGTACTTTTGTCCACATCTTTTGACAGCAACGACAACTTGAGAACTGTAGCTGGACTCACATTTTCAAAGAAATTTCCACGGGAACGGGAACAATGCAGTGCAGCTAATATGAAAACCCATCACAGCAGCCAAGAGTATCATATTTGCAGCAGATACTAAACTAAATAACAGGAATAAGAGCAGAAAAATCATTCCTTGAAACGACAAAATGTTAAAAACTAGTAATGGTTTTTTTATAAGTTGCTCTTCTATTAATGACCAAGAAAATATTTTAAAAGAAAGAGTGGAAAAAAGGAGAAAAATCATGGTGTTAAATTAGAACAAAAAAGTTTCTAATTTCTGAAATGTGAATGAAAAATCAACCGGCAACTTTAAAGACATGCATTGTCTGGAATAGACACCAGCTAAGAACACATCCTAAAAATTCATTTCTTTGAGACTCTTTTGGACAATGGCTGCAGGAGCACGATCCAATATCTACCTACGGGATGAAGAAAAAGCAGATTTATAAAAGGCAAGGAGGTTCATATACGCAAAAAAAAAAAAAAAGTAAAAGGAGAGCAATTAGGAAAAAAATCACAGATAGCCAGAAACATCAGTGCAATGAAACCCAAAAGTGCATTTCCATTCACATGGTCAACAGACAATAAAATGCAACAAACCTTTCGCAAGAAGATCTTCTCCCATTTCACGACGATGACCGCTTCCCGTCTCGCAGAAACCGCGGCCAACAGAAAAAAAGACAGAAACCCAACTACACACGACGGAAGAGACCGGGTTCTGGCCGGTGGGTCCGACGTTGTCGGATCCGAAAGCAATTGCCGGAAAAATTCCCCCCACTCTGTTTCTTTTGCCTTCAACGAACCTGTTCTCTGCTGCTTATATTAGACATTGTGGGAGGGCGAGAAAATTGAGTGGGACGATCGATCTCCCCCCCTATTTGGCGGTGACGTGGAGCTGATAAATCCAACTTCAGAGCTGTTGAGAGAGAGAGAGAGAGAGAGAGTAATAGCGATCTCGTCTTCTCCTCCCCTGTCTCTGTCTCTCTCTCCTTGAATTTAGTTCTCGGCATTTTTCTGAGTGCCGTTTTGGTTTTCTTGTTTATCTCTGTCCGAGATTTCGCTGGCAGCCGCTTTTTCTTTTTGTGGGGTTTACAGTTTTTAATTATTATATTTCCACCCCAATTTTCAAAGTTTTCATCTTTAGATCCTTTCCCCTTAGATAATCGCAATCCTATCCCTGTAGTTTCAGCATTGTCTCAAAATGGTTGCTGACTATAATTCTGGAAGTCTGCCTGAGAGCATGATTGAAGTTATAAGTCTTGTAACCTATTCACAGTTATTAAAAAAAAGGGGTTTAGACTACAAGAATATAACTTTATATTAGTTGAAGTCGATAGATAAGGACTTCTGGTCGAGAATATCCATATCGAACGTATATGAGTGATCAACCCGAGTAAATGGTTTAGCTTAAATAAGAAGCAAGTACGTTTGACATTAGGCAGATCACAGGGGCAAATTGAGCTGGAGTAGGATTTCAGGGGGTGGTAAATCAAAATTATGAGAGTACAATTAAAAGGGTAGGAGGAAGAAGTGATGAAAAAAGTATTAAAAATTTTACCGGTTAGATCGAATGTAGAATTTCTAGGTTATAAAATAAAAACATTAATAATTGTATTAAATTCATTTTATTAAATCATTTTCTCTTCGTTAATCATTGATCGGACCCTTCAATTGTAAGCTTGCAGGAGGAGCGATGTCCTACATATACGTGCACACACGCATATATATACAGGCATGTGTAAGAAAGCATCTCGTGTTGCATTGACTTAAAATTTTGTGAAAGTCAACTGATATTAAGTCGTGGGGGGGCGGACCGGTTCGTTTATCAACCTTTAATTGTTCATTGGAAAACAATACGGAGTAAATGCTTATGTATTTATATATATAGAACATGTGCTGATTGCGTGAAGTAGGCATCGAATCGTGGATTTCTCACGTGTCAAATTGATTGCCGTTTCAAATCTCCCTAAATATGTACACCTCTCTACTCATAAAAATGTATTTTTTAAAAACTGTCTCACTTCTAATGAACTTTAAACGGTACGAAATCATTTCACAGAATTGCTCGTGAAATTCTGCAAACTTGTGAGGTGGGTCTGCAGTACATATTGAATATATAATGTATAATATATAACAAACTCGTTATAGAAATTATCGTTTAGATTTTAACATACGTAAAATTAATTATAGATAATTGTAAAAATTTTATAAATATCAAAATTTAAAAAAATTTACACAAGTATACGTGGGTCATAGATTGTTCAATAAACTATAGAACACGTCGTGTCATTTTTTCCATGGATGACATATTATGAGTGACATGACAGAGAGAGAGAGAGAGCCAGTGTTATTATATTTTTTTTTTTTTTTTGGTCGCCAGCCACGGTATCCAAGCAGGCCCCACCAGCGGTGAGATGGCCCCACCAGTGTTATTAGCTAGCTGGGGACATTAATTATCGAAGGGTACAGCTAAATAAAAGCTGCGTTGTTTCGCAATTTTCCAGCCTGGAAATTTTTTGGGAAAAAACAGATGAATGATGAGAAGAGAACAGGATCAAGCATGGTTTTTTAAAGATGGAAAAAAGCGCACGAACCTGTCCCCGGGAAAAAAAAAAAAAAACAATCATCGTACGCATGCTATTCTACAGTTCAATCCGAATTACAAAGTTCGTGCAGGTTTGTCCCATTTCCCTGAATTACAAGTCGCGGCTCCACTCCACTGTTAAGTTTCAATCATCGATCAATTTGATCCATGAAGATTCAAGATTTTAGTAGCAAGGGTGTGCCTTCGCGGGAATCAACGGGAGGTGAGTGACGATGCAGGGAAGGTCACGAGCTTGGTGAATCAGTAAACAGGATTGCGAGATGCACACTGGAAATGGAAACGAGAGGGAAAGATCCGCCGTCGATACTTTATATGCACTGTCCAGGAGTGTATCGCGATCCATGTGACATCCATGGGCGTAGACTTGCAACCTCGAGGGCTCTATATCGAGCCTGACAACTAAAAAGTGACGGGATAGGATTATTCAACATAGAACAGCGTATGTGACATGGGTGTTCGTGGAGCCGGGATGGTGTGCTGGCAATTTTGAGCCCGGCCTGACAGGCAAGGCGATAAGACCGTGCTTATGTCAAGTGTCTCCGGACCGTGCGAGACCAGCCCGAATTGCCACCCTGTCGTGAGGACTGAGTTCATCAGTTACACGATCCTCTATGGAATTTTGGATTCAGCCCATCAATGTACGACACTCCATTTGATCCTGACAATGGGCTCTGTTGGACCGTACTCTATGAGATGTTCCATTTTGGTTTCAACAGCTCTTGCTGAGACATTCAGAAATATGCAGCTTCCTTGTCTCTCTCACTGAGAGATAATTCCACAGAGATTTGTATCAAATTCCCGAAGATGATTCATCTCGTTAGGGAAGTTCTTTCTCAGACCGATGACAGATGATGATGGCCGGTTACGACTCGGAAAAGAGACCGTGGATATTATCTGAACATAACCTAGGACATATGAACCCAACAATTGTTTTCAGGAGATCCAAGAAAATGAGCACGATAAAGAGCACTACTCCCTCCTCTCAAGCTCAGTATTCCAATTCTGTGAATGACTTAGCAGCCAATCAGCCGAAACAGAACCGAAGCTCGGCTTCGTTGCTATCTATATTTTCTCTCCTCTGCCTTTATAATTCTATGGTACATTTCTGTTCTTGAAGAACTGCAAAACACAGTAAACTTTTCCTTCTCAATGTACTTGCAGCTTCTCGATGGAAGAAAAGGGCCTGTGGAAGAGGTCTCTCATAGTTCCATGGAACCCCTGCAACTTCAGATGTATGTTTCTAAGTACAGGTCTGTCAAAGATTGATGCGAACTTCTGCAACTGAGGAGAAGTCTTGAAAAACCTTCGCTGCTGTCTCTGTGTCACTGCAGCATTCATCTGTTGTGGAGTTTGGTTTAGGCTCATTTCCACAGCCATCGATATATAAGAAGCAAGCAATCGTATCCAGCACCATGAGAATCGAATAGAGATAAGCGATCAATAGCCCTTCGATGGACACGGAGAGAAGGTGTCTCCCGGAACGGCTCGGAGCTCTCACTATTCTGTATCTGAACAGTGCTTCAATTGCAGCAGAACCAGTACAAAAAGCCAGAGAGAGTAAAAAAACGGTGGAGTCTCGGAACCTCAACGAGAAAGCTTCTTGGATGGCGGCACAAGCAGAGAGATTCTGGGTTTTGGATATGACAAAAGCTAAGTTGAATACAACAGTAACATTGGTGCAGATCGTGTAGTGGATAACCGCAAGTAACATTGTAACAGAAGCATGGTTCGGGAAGAGAATGAGAGATTCGATCGAACCATACAAAGCGGAGAACAAGCAGAGCAGGAACAGATTGAAATCTTGGATTTCTAGGAGAGGCCTGTGGAGCGAAGAGCCAGCAGAGGATGACAAGGGTTCGAGAGGGTTCAGAGCTCCTAGTATGGAGGATTTAGCCTTGACTAGAAAGAAGACAGAGGAGGAAAAGCAAGAAGCTAAAAGAAATAACGACGAAGGAAGGTCTAGATCGAGTTCGAGAGGACCCGGAGGATGGAGGAGAAGGGCTTGCGAGAGCAGAGATGAAACGGAGAAAGGGAGCAAGAGGATGAGGATAGGGGTGCTGCTGGTGAAGTGCTGGAAATCCTTGAGGAAAGTGAAGATTGCTCTTCTGATGATTTTCTTGGCTCTCTCCATGGGAGACGGTGATGGGGTTGTCTCAGTTGCAGAGGAAGAGGTTGGCAAGACAAAGTCAAGAAACCAAAATTTCTGGGTTCTCCTGAATTGGAAGATTTCTACTTTGAAGGGAGCTTTGGTTCTTTCTGCCCTTCACCTACCTAAGAACTACTAGAAACTAACCCTAAACTAAACTGGCAAGACTTGCGTTTATCACTATGTTGTCATCATATGTCCATCATATTTTCTTTTTTAAAAAAATGATAACCATCAGAAGTGTCAAAGATCACTCGCTTATAAAAATAAAGGCCGAAAAGACATTGAAACCGGCTATTTTTAGGGTCGCTTCAAAGGGTGTAATTCAGTAGCATCGGACGGATGAGATGTTGTGTAAGCCGGGATTTCATCCGCACAGATTGCAGATAAGAGGAGTGGACTGTGTTGCTGATGCGTACGCTACGGAAGCTGTTCTGGATAGCCATGAATATAATGGATCCATCCTCCTTTATCTTAATCAACCAATATCTGCATTATTTAATGGGCGAAGAATATTGCCCCTTTTTGCCTCATGAAATAGAACATTTTTTTTTTGGTCGCCAGCCACGGTATCCAAGCAGGCCCCACCAGCGGTGAGATGGCATCTTTCAGCCAACCATACTTGACTAATCCGTTGGTCGCCCCGGGTCGCACGCCTGGCAATGGCGGGTGAGGCTCCCAAGAGGGGTGTCTGCGTACGTGAGGTCTCGAACTCGAGACCTCCTTAAGCGGCACCGAGCTGCTTACCACTCGGCCCAACCCCTCTTGGTTCATGAAATAGAACATTACACTTCCACAGTTAGCTTTTTCGATAATCACAAGTCTAAAATGAATTAAAGAAATATATGAATAGAAGTGAGTTACTATATCATCTTTCAGGTTTCTTAGCGTTTGTCCACTGGTGGGGGTAGGGTCAAGCCTCCCTGCGTAGCCAATGGTCCGCTCTGACGCCTATTCCCAGAATGGTCGATGCTGAATCTCAGACATGTTTGAAGCCTGACGAACGAAGCAAGCAACATTCTTCACAAAACAAAACGAACAGGAATAAGAAAGGTAGAAGAAGAGAAAAAAGATAAAAAATCTTCCCTTCCTCTGTAGGTTTTGCTCTGAACAAGAACGCGCGACGTGCTGAGTCGAGTCGTGTCTCCATCTCTGATTCTTAAAGTTTGTGCTCAGAAGAAGGAGATCTTAGCTTTGTTTCCTTTGCTGGGTTTGGCACGCAGTTATCGTCATCATGGCTGTGAATTCTTGCCGAGCGGCCACTTTCTTTCTGGGTGTTGTCCTCCTTTGAGGTCGATTTTAGAAGTAAACCCTTGTGGCTTGATTCCCGCTCGAGTTGCTATTCGTTCCTGTTTGTGCTCGTTTCTCCTCCAGGTTTGTAAATTTCACAAAACCACAGGTCTGTCTAGCTATCACTTACGGTGAAAATCTTTTGGGCATGCTTTGTGCGTTTGTGCTGGGACTCTGAAATTTCATCAGGTTTCATTGATCAGGTGGTCATGCAAAGTTCGTTTCTGAGCGAGGCGAGGCTAGCTGATATGGCTTCTAGACAACATGTCTGTTATAGTCCTCTTGCTGATGATGAATACGATGATTATGACAATGATCCTAGGTTTGATTACACTCCAAGGTACTTGGACCGAATCCCGTGCAAATCCATCGCTCTTGCGCTCTTCTTACTCGCTCTCGGGTCGCTGCTCCTCTTCCTCTCGGTATTCATACTGACTGGACACATGGGTGGACAGAAGTCACAGGGCTTCGGGCTATTAGCTCTCGGAATCTTGACGTTTCTGCCTGGTAGTTGCTCAGATGCTGCTTGATATTACCCGGCCACCTTTCTGGATTGAATTGGCTAATATACGAGTGTCTTAATCACTGACTGCCGTTGCATGATCCTGTCATTTGCTGTAGGCTTTTACGAGACGAGGATTGCGTATTATTCGTGGAGGGGTGTGGAAGGCTATCGTTTTGCTGCAATTCCCGATTACTGAAAACAGGTTACTGTTGATTTCCTGCAGCTAATGGCTGATGTATGACCCTGAGCTAGATGCGTTGTGGTGTACCTATGGGCTCCAGATGCCCAGCCTGTTGTACAAAAACTAGTTGCATTTTTGTATATTCTGAAGCATGTTCGTTTTGGGGGCAATTCAAAAAACCGATGATTCTGATCAGGAAGAGGCAGAATGAATCAAGTCTTAAAATTGAAGTGGAAATGTATTTAACACGAGGTCCTAATTCACAAGACAATTCAGATTCTTACACAGGTAAATACAGTACAATATGATACAAACTCTCTAACACATATGTTTTTCCGGGATCCAACTCAACTTGGGAAGACTTTCCAGCTCTCTCAAAAAGGTCGACGAGAATTAAAGGTTGGAAGTTCATATTTTGGGGAAGAAAATGATGTCCTTCGCCTCGATGTCCCCTTCCAGGATCGTGACACCAGAGAGTGATGATACTGATTTACCGGGTTTCAATATCATGAAGTAGGGGAGAAGTGTTTGTTTCGGTGCCTCGAGAATATCGTCTAGGCTTCAGAGCTGGATCTTCATATGCTATTGCTAACTTTTCATAGAACTCCCCTATTGTTGGATCATTCTGGTCTTCCCTGTCTTTCTTTATCAGACACTGCAAAGATGCAAGATAGATCAGGCTTCCTGATGGGGCATATGATCTGTTAACCAATGTTGCATAAAGAAACTAATGGGCAAAAACAATGTCCCATGGCCTAAGAACATCTTCCAAAAGCAGAATCTAAAAGACCTGTGTACATTTCTCCCATGGCTCAAACAATGGAGCTTTGAATGTATCAGAGTTTACCTCAGCAGGATAAGCTTTAAACAGAGGGAGGAAGCGTCTCTTGCAGTACTCATTGAAGAGAAGGGTGAGAATTGGAAGAGGAACTGTTAAAACAGACGCTAAGGGAAGCTCCTTCAGCTCGAATATACCAATTGCAATTACATGCATCAGGACCAGCGAAAATACTGTCAAGTTATGTACTATAGGCCAAAACTTCCCGTAGGTTTGATACTTGAAGGCATACACATTTAGAATCTGCAAAGGGAATTAAGAAAATGTATTTTTTTTAAAAAAGCACTTGTAATTTCAGGATGCAAACAAATAAATATTACTTCCAGATTCGGATGTTAGATTTGGAAATCTTATAATTCTCAAGAAAACCATTAAGTTGCAACTAGTAAAAGATTTATTACATATACATTATATTGACTTATCAGCGAAAAATAGAAGAGGTCAGCAAGCTTTACCTGATTCCGGTACACAATGTATCCCAAGCAATAGAAAATCAGGATGAACGGGATAATTAGCGGAGCTAGGATGAAGTATGTGATACCAAGAAGTCCAAAAAGAAGAATTTTGGGGATTTCGCTGTGGTAAGGCATGGAAGGAACCTCCACGTGATCATCATCTTTTCTACAACATAGCCGCCTACAATAACTGGAAATGAGTGGAAACAATCGCAGAAGTTCTGATGATATATCGGTCCATCCAGATGTCACAACATATGCTATAAAGAAGGATGCCTGATCAGAATTTGGAAACCATGTCAAAACAAAACACGGGGGGAATATTCAAGCTTCTTCTATATCTGTACATGATCAAACAAGCAATCCCATTTACTCTTTCATGCAATGTATACCAACAGGTTTGTATCCTTCACTTGAATTTATCACATGGATTCCAACAATTTGATTGTAGGAATACGATATTAAATGTTGGAAAACTTGACTGCAGTGAAATTGTAGTATTGAATTTTGTACCTGTGCAGGAACAGCCTCAGCAAGCACAAAGGGAATTTTCTTTGGCTCGAGGAAGATGTCTACCTGATAAAGAGCCGATCCTGATAGCACATTTGCAAAGAATATATTCCATACTGAAAACAATAGTACCTTGATGCAAGCACTCCTTTCAATCTTACTGAATGCTACATATCCTTGGACAGAAGAGAGCATTATCATCACAGGAGGTATGAGACGGAGAAATAGCTGAAGTATGAGACTAGGAAGATATCCTGTTATCAGTTGACTAATAAATTCTCTGCAAAACAATAACATAGAAATCTCAGTATCACTGAATACAGCAGCAGCTTTATATCAAAAATTGTAGACAGATTCAATGTATTAACATTGTTATCTAATTCTGATTAAAAAAAAAACATTGCTATCCAAAGGCGGAAGAGACCACTTTTTATGAAAGATTGTGTGTATCTTTAAAGAAAGTTGAAACCACATAAAAACACATCTTTCCACATGTTTTCTTCGCATCATCAATCACACAAACTTTAATGGGCTTGTGGTGCACCTAATATTATGAGAAACTGGAAATAAGCGAAACGGCAGGGACCTTTTACTGATTGATAAAGCAAAGATAATTTATTTTCCTGAAGTGAGGACAAAGCTACTGGTATAATTAAAGATATCACATTGGAAAGAAGTTCTTAATTGTACTTGTGAGATGCAAAAGCAAATAATTTGATAACATGCTTCAATGGTAAATAATAAATACACACACACACACACACATAGAGATATACACGCTACGTCAGCTTTCTGCCAAATGGAGGCAGGGACTGGAAAAATAAAGGATAGCCAGTTTTGAGTGCTAATGCAAATAATGAAATTGACAAATTATTGTGGAAGTCCCCAGAACTTGAGATGCACATTTAATGAAGACTTGCATGCTATGCCTTTTGAGCATAGGCAGTGTATTTATTGAGCAAAAGATCACAAAGCTTTCAAGTAAAATCTCCCACTTACAGTCTCAATATTCCTTTCAGAAAAGGAAGCCATGTCTCCAGCGAAGCCAGATTAGTAAGTCCTTGAACTATAACCACTGGAATAAGGAACAAAATTGTTATGGTAATACATGCAACTGCCACCACCACGCTGGAGATCCATCGCCATAAGAAGGATGAAGAGAAGAAGGCCCAGTATATGTCCTCGTGATCTGGTGCTTGCTCAGTGATCCATTCTGTGGGATTGATCCTTTGTCGGATGTGAAAAGCAGTTGCAGCACCAAAACGTGACTTAAATGAAACAAAAGCAACTGGAACTTCCTGAACAATTAGGAGCAAAAGAAATCATGGCTCATACTCAATTCATGCCTTGAGAAAAAAACATTTCCATTAGATGGTGCCAGCTACATGGATCTTGCTATGGCTTTGCTCCATCAATGATTATATGCCCATCAAGCTCGATAAGTAACTATGTTTGTTCATCTCTACGGAAAATAAATTTCAAAGAAAAGATCTGAAACAAATGAATAGATTCTCAGAAGAATAAAACCGTGACCCAATATTCTTCCAACTTCCAAGGTGGCATGTTTCTCGGACCAACTTCACCCATATATTTGCCTCACCATTATCCAATATTTGCATAGAATTGAGAAGGTGCGCTGGATAGGCCCGCTGACATGGGTTGAAAAGCCTTTCTTCTTTAATCATGAAATATCACTAGATAAATAAATAAATAAATAAATATGTATAGCCTTTTATTTTACTTTGGAAATATGCAGCTCACACATTGTGAATGTGATTTTTTCATGTAAGCTTGAGTTTAGGCTGGTCAAGCCAAAGATTCAAAATAGCATTTTTCATAGCCAGGATTGACTTGTGGACTTTTCCAGTTAGATTTTACACAATTTAGGTAGCCATATGAGTGTAAATATTACGCACAGAAAATTCTGTGTAATGTGATAACTAATTCTTTTAAGGATAATAGTAATTCCCTCATGATGGTATACATATTTGTGATCGAGCTAGTTATTTTTTTAGATTTTTTTGGCTGAATTTATTTATTTAGATTTTAAGAAATTATTTAGTGGGCTCACATTTTATCAGATTTTTGGGTTGTGATGTGCACTCTTAATCAGCACATTGAGATGCAGGTAACGAACTAATGGCCATAACTTTTCTATAAATAATGATTATCAGAGAGAGCCAACATGGCATACCTTCCCAGCCAAAGTAGATTGCTCCATCCTCATGCGCTCTTGTAGATCATCCAGCTTCTTCTCATAATGGTCTATAACATTAACCTTATGTCCAAATAGTCCTAGAAAGCCTTCTCTCTTTTCCCTGTTTGATGCATTTCCATTCAACTTTAAATGGGCAAGTTTTCTGCAAAGCTGCTCAGCTTCATTCTACATGCAATGATATCATTACCAGTCAGCCAGCAAATCATTAAATTCTTAAAATAAATGATGGATAGGAAAGTCCAACATATCACTCCGCATCCTAGAAGAAAAAATATGCCCAAAACAACATAATTTCGTCGAAATGATACGTACAATTAGACCATGAAGTTTGCTCGTTTTATGAACCACAGTATGTGAAAGATAAATGTCAGGATAGAATTCTGAGAAAAATCTGCCAACATTCTCACTGATACTGTCATTCGACGATATGGGAATGCCGCGAACTAAAACTGTGAACTGATGAGGTGATGGCTTGCATGCATAGAAGTAATCAATTATCTTCGATGAAATATAGAAATACTCCTGCAGTTTATCCAACAATGAAGGTTAGAAACACCAGTCCTGTTTTTTCTTTGAGATAAGCACTTGGAAATATCATGCAAGCCAGATAATCTTGCACTAGAATGTCACTTACATTATACAGAAGATAGCAGACCACTCCAGTGAAAGCATAAGCAGCACAAAAGTGAACCCATAACCTTGATAAAGAGAAAAATCTACTAATCAGATACACTCAAACTATATTCCACCTTTGGACAGCTGAAAGTGTGTGACTTTCAGATTATTCCTTGAGATAGAGAAGGCTTCTTCAAGATAAAACTACTCACCAGTTTGAACCATCTTTGACATTTGATATACTGAATGACTCCAAAGATCTATTTGGCAGGTCAGAATCCTCACTTAACTGATTGCCAGAATAATTAATCGGGACCAGAATAGCAATTCCAACAATTCCAGCAAAGATAAACACTCTAATACTGTAGAGGACGAAAGTTAACAAAATGCTAAACTACAAGATGACAAGGTAGAGGCCACATAGATCAGATATGCTAGATCTCAAGTTAAGCGGTGAGGTGTGAAAAAAATCAAACAAGTATGTTGGATGAAGAGTTTTAAGAGACAGACGAGTGCAAATTTGAAATGATCATACAGATACATAATTTATGCAACTTGCTTTTCATATAGCAAACCAGATGGACACGAAGAGAACCTATGAAGCACACACCGCAGCCAGTAAAAGAATCAAGAGAGAAATGCTGACATTACCAGTCAGTCTCTACCACCATGAGTTATATATAGCAATAGAGAAAGGTGCATTAAGATGTCTACATTTTAGCTGCTTTACAAATCTATAGTTTGCAATATAGAAAGTTCACTTCACCATGTAGCTTCCCAAGATTAGTTAGATTACCTGAAGACAAAAATGCGCATAAAGACCACCGCGTCAAGGCCCAAGAGGGTCAAGAGTTCTTCTTCAGAGGGCCGCCATGCCTGTCTTACCCAACCAGCTGAAGGTATCAGCCTCTCTAAATTGAAGTGGCTCTGCTGTTCAGATTTATGCTGAGCAACCAAGAGTGCTACATAGACGGCAAAATTAGCTGGCTGCTTTCTCAGTATAGAGTGCAAAGTAAAAAATAGGAGACAAAGCCCAAGGTTTATCCCGACTGAAGTTAATAGAGCTGAAAGGATCATTCCTCTGATTAAAAGGCCCTCCGAGAGGAGTTCAACTGGGAGCTCACAAAATTAACCTTCTGATTAACAACTCACTCCCATGACAAGGGATCTGCAGTTCTACGGAAGAGAAAGCAAGATGTTAATATAATAGCATCGAAAATATTGAACAACAGTTTGTGCACTTGAAAAACAATAGCAGTTAAGATATCGCACTTTTACCATGCTCAGGCCTAGAACATTCAGATTCCTGCTTTATTAATGATGTTACACAATATGGATAAAAAAAGAAACAATAAGAAGAGATAATGTTCCACCGCCTACCAGATATTCCAGTATGCTTGATCTAGAAACAATGCAAACAAAACTCTATGAAGCAACTCGACATGTACACATCGTACGAGCGTTAAGACAGTTGAACATTCATGTGTTGAAAAACTGCCAAAAGACTACGCTCGACAGTGAAACTCAGACTTCATGATAAGGACGGTGAAACTTTTCTTTCAAGATACTATCAAGGCATCTTTAGACCAGAAGTAAAGTAGAAAAATAGGCCAGCACTGTCACAGGATAAATCAACACCAGTTCCACCCATGATGCAATCAAACAGGCCACAATCATTAGCTTTAAGATGCTTAACTAGTATTTTTTTTTTTTTTTTTTTTGACAATTGTTACTTCCTTGCTTTGTTAGATCTGTACAAATGGGATTTACAAAAGTTCTTCCAACCTAAGGAGGGAAGCTAACTTGCTAGTAGCTAACTTGTAGCTAATCTTTGGAAGAGAAACTATTCTAAGCCTAACCATTGTAATAATCTTTTCTTTGGTAACAAAAGGTTCCGTTTTCCTAGATTGGAACACTCTTAGATTCCTCTCAATCCAAATACAATATACAAAGCAAGTAAAAGTTAGCTTGCAAATGATCTTGTCCAGCCGGTTTCCTTTCCACTCTCGAGCAGCATACTCCATTTGTTGATTCCATTCAGTAGCCCGGTTGCACTGCAGCAAGCTCGCTAGTTCCAGCCAGATTGAAGTTGTGCTCGGGCATGCAAGAAAAAGGTGGTCCCTAGTTTCCGTATGGTTGGCGCAAAATTCACACTGAGAAGAGACTTGGGAGTTCCATCGGGCAACCCTTTCCTTGGTGGCTAACCGATTCAGAGAAGCCATCCAACAGATGGTGGAGACTTTTGGAATGTGTCCTTTGAACCATATCACCGATGACCAATGAGTATTGGGTTTTTTGAATCTTATCTCATTCCAAGCCCTTTGGATGGTGAACGAGGATCCTGCCCAGCAGTGTAGGTCCGTCGACGAGAAGATAGTCGACATTTGGACGGCTTGGAGAAAATCAGAACATACCCGTGATGAGCTTCGGGGCCATGACCATTCCCTATTATGCAATATTGTTGACAGCTTTGCATTTTGGCTAATAGAGGAAAGGTTTTGCATACCGCCTGGCCAATGGTCGATGAGGGGGCCAATTGATGGAGCCCAATTATCGAACCAGAAATATAGTGACTCCCCCGAACCGACCTTGCATGTGATGTAAGGACGAGCCTTGCTCCGTATCTTTAGCAGCTTCCTCCAGACCCATGTTGAGTTGGAAGAGGGTTGAAGTTGCCAAATGCTGCAGCCCTTTAACAGATGGTTCTCAGCCCAAGCTACCCATAGGGACCCTGCTTTAGTCAATAGTAGCCATAGGTTTTTCATGCTGCAAGCTGTGTTCCATGCTTCAAGGCTTTTAATGCCAAGCCCCCCCTCCTTTTTCGGCAAGCAAATGTCCTTCCAAGCCACCTTTGCACCTTTAGCCCCAGTTGGATCTCCTTTCCAGAGAAAGGAACAGCATATTTGCTCAACCTTTTTGATGACCGCCTTTGGTAAGATGAAGTGGAGGCACCAGTAGTTTGTCATACTAGCAAGCACAGAGTTTATCAACTGGATCCTCCCTGCATAGGATAGGTGCTTAGAGGTCCAGCTACTCACTCTCATTGTGATCTTGTCTATAAGAGATGAACAGTCTCTAGGCGTGAGTTTGGATGAGATAAGTGGAACTCCCAAGTAAGTTACCGGCAGCAAAGCATGATGAAAGCCAGTGAGCTCTGTGAGCTGCTCTATGTCACTTTGTGTTAAACCTGCAGTGAAGAATTCTGTTTTCTCCTCGTTCAGTTTCAGCCCAGATAGCAAATAGAATTGGTGGAGCACCTCCTTTACAGCCATAAGAGAACTTGCTGAGCCATCAGTGAATATAAGGATATCATCCGCAAAAGCCAGATGTGTTATACTCAGCTTTTTGCATCGCGGGTGATAGCCAAGTTTGTTGCTTCTTGCCGCATCGTCGAGGAGTTGTGTCAACACTTCCATGGCTAGCACAAATAGGTACGGGGAGAGGGGGTCCCCTTGTCGTAATCCTTTTGCTCCACGAAAATATCCTGTCAAGGAGCCATTAAACATTATTGAGTACCATGGGTCAGTAATACAAGCTTTAACCCATCTTATATACACCTGGGGGAATCCAAACACCAATAGAATATTGATTAGAAAATTCCAATCCACAGAGTCAAAAGCCTTCCTCAAATCCACCTTAATGGCACATCTTCGTGAAATCCCTTTTCTATGATAGTTATGCACCAATTCATGTGCAAGAAGGATGTTGTCAGAGATTCTTCTACTCTTTACAAAAGCTGCTTGGTTTTTGCTGACAAGTTCAGGTAGTACCTCCCTCAAACGATTAGCCAGAATTTTGGTTATAGCCTTATAAATGGTGTTGCAGCAAGAGATTGGTCGGAAATCTGACATTCGCTCACTGGTCGGAAATCTTAACTAGTATTTTCAGGAAGAGATTCGAGTAACTCGAACATTTCACAGCACAAGAACGAATAAGTCTTACCAAGGGACAAAAAGTTTGCCTTTTTTCTATAAGTGGCACAGGTCGATGCTGTAGCTCGAGTAATCAGAAGACCAGGACAACAGGCCACACCCCCGGTTACAGCAATCGGGCCGTAGAGGCTTTCAGCCTGTCGGGGAGGCCTCTCCTTGCAGCTTCAGCGACAGCGTCTACTTCTACTTCTAATGCTCCAAAAGTGGTCGCCGCTGAAGATTTGTCGGAGAGTAAGAAGCTTCAAAAACCACAGCCGTTACAAGGACAAGGGCGTGTCCCTAAACACGAATACACACTGACAACCGATTTCATGAGACAAACGAGCTCAAACTTCTAGCAAGACACCACAATGGCATGGCCAGGACAGCTTAGCATCTTCCGCTTGGTAAGAGAGGAAGAAGAGGGGAAGAAGAAGACGACGAGAACGAGAGAGATCGAACCTCGCAAAGTAAAGCGGGGGAGAGAGGTTTCAAGAACCAAATAGAAAGCAGCGAATGAATGCTTTCCAAGCAATGAAATTGTCGGGTTTAAATGATTTTCGATTACATACTTAATTCTAATTTAATATTTATTTTTTTTACTTGCACTATGCAATATCCAGGACCAGCCGAAACATATCCTAAGACTAATCTGTAATGGGGTTGAAATCAATGAAAAAATTATAGTAAATCCTCCCAATATGAGGATCGATCTTGCGATCATCTATTTGGAGAACTAGTAAAGCAATCACTAGATTAATCTTAGGTTGATATATTTTTATTAAGTTTTCACCGATGCCCAGTCATAATCTTGTCACTTTATTATATAATATTCAAACTTTTTTTTTTTTGAGTTTAATATTAGTTCTAAAAATTTGATATCTTCAAGTACCAAAAAAAAAAAACTCCCTAAACACGAATGCATACGGTAATTAGAACCTGAAGCTTGAGGCTTGCCAAAGCACTTACCACTCTCAACTACGAACACTTTCCTAAAATTTTTAACTAATGTCGTCTGATCAGAAAAGTTCAAATGGAACTAGAAGAGAAACTTTTCATCCCGCTGAGGGAAGCTGGATCACATCTCCACTCCACGGAGAAACTCCTGAGGACCAGCCGAATCGTTGGTGTGAAGCTCTTCATCTCCTGAGAACTTCTCCATGGACTCAATATTGGAAAGATACAACCAGGCCCAACAGGA
Source organism: Lagerstroemia speciosa (assembly GCA_037672795.1). Lineage (NCBI taxonomy): Eukaryota > Viridiplantae > Streptophyta > Magnoliopsida > Myrtales > Lythraceae > Lagerstroemia > Lagerstroemia speciosa. The sequence continues at coordinate 445,253 of CM075296.1, forward strand.
ATTTCCCGTGCCGTTGGGTGAGTTTTTTAACTCCTAAAAGGCTCCAGTGGCGAGTTAAGATTAGGAAGGAAAAGAGGGAACAAATTTGTACCCTTCGATGCCACCAGTAACAAGAAACCGTCATACTAGACCTGTCAAGAAAAGAAGCTGCCCTGGCATGGAAAAATACCAGAACAATGATACCGAACCCTGCAAGAAAGTAGAAGTCGCAACTGCTCATTATCACAAATTCCGGCATTTAGAAAAGAGGGAAAAGGGTTCATGGAAGTATTCCGCAGAAACTTATTTTTACAGCTCATGATGAAACCTAGATCAGGAGAAAGCAATGCCTCCTTCAAAACTCAGTCAGGAAAAAATAGAAAAGCTGAGACCCCACCAAAAATAGCATGGACAACTTCGACTAACACAGACTTTGAACACTTCCTTTAGAAAAAGTCATAAAATGCTCTCACAAGAGTGTGATGCATAACACTCTCCTTCAACCCTCTCGCTCATGGCTTAAGAGCCAATGCCAACCCAACTTTGGCAGTCTTATCAATGGATTTGGTGTCAACCTCCCCGGAAATGGTAAAAAACGACTTGGGACGCCACTCGTGCTGGATCAGGGCACTAGCCCTGCCCTTGTTGTTCACACGAGCCTTCACCGTGGTCAGAGGGTCCAGTGCATGCTGGCTTCCCACAGTGATGGTGTTCTCATTTGTTGAGAAGCTGTGGGTCACCTCGGCACCAACAGCAGTGTTCTTCACGGCATTCACTATGTGGTAGTAGGAGGCATTCAGTGACTCTCCCTTGTCATTCCTGCATTAATCATATGTTAATGAACAAATGCAGCGGAGGTTCAAAAAGAAAAATCTCACATTTCTTCCTCTTCAGCACGACATCTCATATCAACAAATGCAAAAGGCAGGCTGCTCACAGGGTCAGCGATGCAATCAGGTCTGCATTGGAGAAACTCAAGCCAGCATTGCACTTAGTGAAATTTCCACTTTTGGTGTCGAAGGAAACATCAGTTCCAAGTGCTAAGGCATTTGTGCCAATTACCCCGGAGAAGTTAACGACAGGGTTTGCGGTCAACCCAATGCTCGTGCTTATTCCAGCATAGTCATGCAAGTACTGGACCTCAACCTGTTACACAAGCAAGAATATCAGAAAACTGTTACACATGGTATAAATTCTTAGACACCTGCATAGAAAGATTAACAGAAATCATAGCCCATGGTACACAGGTGAAAACTAGTGGTTACCTTGCCAGATCTTTGATCAGGTAGTTTGAAGCTGAAGATTGTCTTCAATCCAGGAGCTGGCTCATCAAGAGTAATTGTTGTGGAGAGCTGGTGGCATCAAACAATATCGAGTAGAACAATCAAATGCAGATACCTCTAGTGAAGAAAGCATTAAATGATTGGCTTTACAGTATTCAAAGTTATGAAATAGTAACATGGCTAACCAAAAGGGGGTTCTCACATTGGAGTTTGTATCAACTTTGATATCAGTTGTGATATTCTTGTTCTTCAGCTGGGTGTTGACATCAGCCAGAAACAACTGACCCTTCTTCGTTCCAGATGATGTTATAGCCTGCAAAACAAGTGAAAAAAAGTTACTTGAGCATTCTCTGAAAATTACGCTTCCTTCTCCTTGTTCTTCATCCCCTGAAATTTCTGCTTCTCCTTCTCCCTTGTCATTTTGGTTATACAAAGGGCACATAGCATAAAGCTTCAGGATGTTATAAGCAGATTAATCGCCGTACGTACATATGCTACAAAACATGACAGATTGTGCGAAAAGAACGATTTACAACAGGCAGCAATTGCTTTGATCAATGCTAGAATCAAATGAGAAGGAAAAAATTCTGCGCTCTGCATCAGAAAATGAGACGCGTCATTTAGGGCTGTCAAAATACCTAAGACAATGATATAAACATACCAAGCAGCAGCACACTGATGGCTCTTAAGTTATAGATCATCGGTGATAACATTCCCTTCTAAGCTACAGGGGTGAAAATGCATGTTGATTGTAAGGCAACGAAAAAGGAAAAATGAACAGAATAATTAAACACACATATCTCCTGTAGGTTATTCTATATTCTTGCCAAAAATTGGCAAAGCATCTACCTGGTCTAAAATTCAAAGCCTCAAACATTCAATCACAAGCCAGCACCAGCTGAAAGCTAGGCTGGCAAGGCATGAGAAGTTTAAACAAATAACCGACCCAGGGAAACATTCAAACTAAAAAAAAAATCCAGAGAGGAGCTCAGAATGAAACTTCGAAGATCTGCAATATCCACGACCTAGAACAGTCCAAAAACCAACAAGAGACGCCGATAAAACCACAGAAACCAGCTCATATACAGTGGATAATAGATGCACAGATCTTAAAACGGGAGGGGAGAGAGACTCACAACTCCGGTTGGCGAGTAGGTAGTGATAGTGAACTTCTGGTCGCTCTGGTAGTCCTTGTAGAGAAGATCTATCAACGATTACATAAACAGATTCATTTACACACAGAAAATCTATGTAGAACGCAATGACATCGAACAAGATTAGACCCAAAAAAAAAAAGACGAAACGAGATGATCAAGGCGAGAGAGAGGGAGGAAGACCTCTGGCCTTTTTGCCAATGTCGGTGTAGAGCCCAGGACCCTTGCCCATGATTCAGAAGGAATGGAGACGTCCGAGCTCGACGAAGTGTAGAGGAGGAGGAGACGAAGCAATTTGGTGGAGTGGAGGAAATGCAGAAGAGAACCCTAAAATTCGTGAGAATCTATTTCGCTTTCATTCACGGTGCCGGGCTCGCAGCGACACAATCTCAGCCGTTGCACTTCTGCAATGGACGCCCCAGATTCGCCGACTGTTTTGGCCGTTGATGCGCTCTGAGAACGAATAAGTTTTTCATTTTTTTTTCGAGAAATTACCATATATTTAACTTTTTAATAATTGAGTTTCATATATTTGTACATTATTAATTCAATTTTATAAAATTAATTTTATTATGCATTTTAATATTGATAGAAAAAATTGTCATGTCATCCGTGTACTCATAAGAGATAAGATAAAATTGAGGAAATCTTTTATTATCCAAGTTTACTTAAATTTAAATTATTTTACAGTGTAAGTATGTTTTTTGATATGAGGTAGGGGTGTGCACGATTACATAGTAGATTCGAAATCAATAGGGGTAAGTTTTGGGTAGATATCAATGAAATTCGAGTAAGTTCTACATAATAAGATAAGGAACCGATCAGATCCTATATTGATGAATTTGGTACCCGGAATCGGAACATGCTACAAATTTACATTATTTATTTTAATCATTCTTAATTTCCTCATTTGAACTGTTTAAATTATCATATTCCTAACTCAATAAAATTTTATCTGACATATTAATTACACTCATTTGATAAAATTATCATGTTTAAAATATCATCATAACTTAAAAATAATAAATAATAATAGTTAAATGTGCAAAAAATATTATTAAATTTATAATATAATAAAATAACTATACAAATAGTGATCATTATGAAAATATTTTGAAAGTGACTATTTTATAATTGTTAAATACATAAAAATATTAAAAGAATTTGTATTATAGAGGTAAACAAACATCTTCTATAAGGTATTAGAACTTATGATATCTAATAGATTTTTGATAAGGTATGGTAGATTTCGATTTCAAGATGTAGGAACTGATCTTATACTAGGTAGGTTCCGGATAATATGTAAAATATAAGGTTACCGGTCTGGTCACAGTTAAAAAAAAAAAAAATCTTTTTTAAACCGGGAAGAAAAATTGATATCCGTCTGATTAAGCGCCTTGCGTGGCAAACCAACGGTGTCAATGAACCTAACGACGTGATCCCATCCCGGAGAAATCCCGTCGGATCCAGACTTGATAAACGGCGTCGTGTCCTCCCGAGCGCTGCTATAAGATCACATCCATCTCCGTCTTTCAGCCTCGCTTTCCTTTTCTGTCTGTGAGGTTCGATCGGAACGGAGCGAAAATGCCATACTACTCCCGCCACGACGAGGACGACGTCGAGTTCGACGAGTACGACCCCACCCCCTTCGGCGGAGGCTACGACATCGCCCTCACCTATGGCCGCCCCATCCCCCCCTCGACGAGACCTGCTATCCTTCCTCCACCCAGGACCTCGACAACGAGTTCTATGACTGCCCCCACTTCGCCTCCTCTGATGAACCATGTGCCTACAACGAGGACGTCCTCAACACTGAATACAGCAGCTATGCCCGCCCCAAGCCCCGCCCTGGACCCGGACCTGCCTTTGGTGGCCCGCCTCCTCCAGGGATGAGCAGGCCTGGCTACGGTGGTCCCCCGGAGTTTGGATCTGGAGGCCCTGGGTCTGATTTCGGATCCGGGTATGGCCGGAGGCCTGACCCTGGGGACTCTGAGTACGGATCCGGTTATGGCCGTAGGCCCGAGTTTGAGAAACCTGTGTCCGATTATGTATCGGGGTACGGTAGCCGGCCGGATTCTGAATACGGATCCGGCTATGGTGGCAGGACTGAGTACGAGAAGCCCAGCTCTGAGTATGGATCTGGGTATGGTGGCAGGACTGAGTATGAAAAACCCAGCTCGGAATACGGGTCCGAGTATGGTGGCCGGACTGAGTACCAGAGACCGGGATCGGAATATGGATCTGGGTACGGAGGCAGGACTGAGTATGAGAAGCCGAGCTCGGAGTATGGATCTGGGTATGGAGGCAGGACCGAGTATGAGAGACCCTCGGAGTATGGCTCTGGTTATGGTGGAAGACCCGAATCTGAGTTTGAATCTGGGTATGAACGGAAGCCGAGCTACGGAGAGGAGCAGGGAGGTGGCGAGTATGGGTACGGTGGTGGGAGGCCACAGAGGACTGAGTTTGAGAGGCCAAGCTACGGAGAAGAGCCACCCAGGAGGCCGAGCTATGGAGGAGAGAGCTATGAGAGGCCGAGCTATGAGCGTTCCGAGGAGGAGTACAAGCCAAGGTATGAGAAGCGTGATGATGATGCGGACAAGCCCCGCCCATATGGCTATGGGGAAGAGGGCTATGGCCGTAAGAAATATGTGAGTGCCATTCTTCTCATGTTGCTGCTAATGCTTTAATTCTACTTTTAAAAAGGTTTAATTCTTTATTGGGATCCGTTGGTGTCTATTTGCCTGAGATTAAATTGTATAGTGCAAGTCCAATGGAGGTTGTCAAGTAGTGGCATCGCATGATTGTCTCGGAATTTGCAGCAGGTGACTTTCAGATCGTAACTTCTGTAACTGAAACAATGGGCTGGACTAAGAGTTTGTGGTTGTTCATGTTCACCACATGATATATGGTCTCTCATAGCTTCTGGGTTGGGGGGCACATCATCCAATTCAAATATAAAATGAGAGAGATCAGTGTTTGATCTTCCATCAAAACATGTGAGGTAGAATGCACTAGGTTGGTTGCTATATGTTGTCTTTGGGAGTACTGGTTCAAAGTCGGAGTCCTTCTGGGTGATGGAAATCCAGGATTAATGTGGCTGTAATTTTCTGGAGACAGGGAGATGACAATTCAGGTGACGAGGATGAGGAGAAGAAGCATCACCGCTACAAGCACCACCACCACCACCGCAGGGACTATGATGACGAGTGAGCAACCGTGCAGGTTCTGCCTTCCTGAATGGGGACCCATCCCATATCCATCTCTACCCGCTTACTGCTAAATAAAGGGTTCCCTTTGGCATATGTTGTCCCGTTTTCTGTGCTGTGTTGAAAGTGTGGTTTGGAGCTGCAGCAACTTCTTGTAGTGTCTGTGGTTCTTGTGTCAGTCTCTTGAATAAAATTTCCTTATCTTGATAGTCTGCATGTTTTTCAAGTTCCAAGCTTGGATGAGGTTACCTGAAACGAACACCTGCAGTCTATGAACTTCCATCTCAGGATTGTCAATAACCTCGATTACACTGAATTCTAAGAGATTCTAATATGCATCGATTTTCAAATCCATGGCTCTAAGGGTTTGTTATAATTGCGGATTAGGGAGGGTGCATATACTTCGTTAGTAGTTCCTGAGAACGCTCAACTCTCTTCTTATGCCCACAGTTATGGAGAGGTTGCCTGTGCATGTGCTTACACAACGGCTTGCCTAGATTTCTGACTCGTGGGATATTCATGGTAAGAGTAACGATCCTAAGGGAAACTGTTTCCCATGGAAGTGATGACTTGCTTCTAAACTACAACTTAAAATATTCCGACTCTCCGATCACAAATGAAGTTCACTTGACATCGGCTGCCTGTTTGTGATGGCAGTGGAAGTTATCCAGGCTAGTATCTGCCCTCGGTTCTCAGCTGAAGCACCATGTACGGTTCGATCCATGACAGGCAATAAAAAACTTGCAGGTTCAAGATGCAGTATCTATCTGCATTCGGCTCTCACCTGAAGAACCATCTCAAATTATGGCACTTGATTCCACTATCGTCGAGAAAAACTAAACATATTATGCAGCTCTGTGATTTTATTTTACTTTGGTATCTTAAACAAGAGAAAGCTACACTGAATGAGAAATCAGCTTAATACAGAGTTAATATGTAGCTACTGATTGGTTCGAATGAGGATTTAAAGGACAAGAAACTTTTCGAAACAGTGCAGAGATCTTGTAGTTGAATGTATTAGCAGTAACAGAAGAGGAACAACATTCAAGTCTAAGCGAAGAAAAAAATGAAAAGTGATGAAGCCTGCAGATAGATGAAAAGATACAGTATAGCCTAGAGGAGCTTCTTCCTCTCAAAGTAAGTTTTGAGATGCCAGAACTGCAAGCCCGCAACAGACAAGCAGATCAGGAGGGAGAGATACCCGAAAGTGATCATTGCCGTGTTGGTCGACCTGTTCAGTTTCTGCATCTCTTGTTCCCTTCCAAACACAGAAAACAGAACTGAGTGAGAGTGTTCGAAATAGCAGCTTAGATCTCCTCTATCGCTGCTGTCACATACGATAGAGAATTTCGACTTTCAGTTCAGTCTTGAAAAAAGGGGATTGCCTGGTAAGGAGTGAACTGCACGGCGACTAGAAGATTGCCCTGTCGGATGAAAAGGTTCTTACCTCTCGCGAAGATAAAACATCTCATCATGAATGGATATTACAGTGTGATATAGCTTCTTCAACTCGATCTGCATTGCCTAGACAAAAGAGAGTTGCAGAGATGTTCATTATGCGGTGCAAGCAGCTGGAAAAGTTCGGAAATTGAGGTAGACTCTTTGAGGTTAATCCTCTTACATCTAACTGCCCTTTCTTAGCAACACTGCCCCAGTCCGTAGCAGCAACACCAGTCCTCCAGTCGAACTCGATCAGTACTGACCTAGGTGGCTTGCGATCGTACACGTAAAAGCATGTTGAGTACTCTCCCGACTCTGATGCGGTGAATGCGAAATTACCAGAACTGACATGATTTCCATTGTGATAGTTGCTCCCCTGAGGCGATGTCACCTGAAAGAATCTCCCAGCCAGAGCATACATCTCTCTAACATCAGATCCAAGAAAACCTTGATAATGATGCATGGACATCTAAACCTTTGATTCCTCAGAGGGGAAAGGGAGTTTCAAGCATGAGGATCCCACCTTGACGGTGATCCTGTAATCATCTGGCAGGGGTTGCCCTTCATTCGGATTTACGACGCTGTATTTCCCCACCGTCATGGCATTGGCTTTGATCTCCTCCGATATGCATTTCCCATGGCCCGAATCGACCTCAAAACGCATGCTATCAGCGATTCCAAACATCATAGCCACGAGCACGAACAGAGTCATAGCATAGCATTTCGACCTTGGCATCATTCTGGCCTCGAAGGAGCCCTGGACTATCCCGGGCTTCATTTGGGCAGTGGATCTGGGGTAAGTCTCGAGGAAAGCTTGGGAGTTGAAAGTGGGAGTTCTTGAGATGGGATCGTGAGAGATCATCTGCGACATTGTGTTAAAGAGAAAATGGCGGTAGGGAGGGCCCTGAGACTGTTAAGTGTCCCAAGTAACGGTTTCTTCGCGTAAGCCGGTTGCAACTCTGACACGTCTAGAGATCCTGTCAGGGGTTGAATTGGGATGAGAAGGGATGTTTTAAGGGCTAAATTGAGATCACACTTCAAGACTTGTAGGTGGAGGCCTAGTCAACAAGCCCACGGGCTCGAGTGTTATCCTTGGAGATCCATCCCATTATGAACAGCTCTAACAAGCCTTCTCATCTCATTTCAACAAAGCCCGTGGGCTAAAACCCAAAACTTGTAGGCGATGCCTTGTTTTAAGGGCTAAAGTGTCAATTTACTAACGTTCCCCGGTGAAATGATTTGATGAGAATTGGGTGAAAATAGAGTTAGTTTTTAAAATATTTCGTTAAAAGTGGTTGATTTAAAAGTATTTACGAGAATAAGGTTTTAGAAACGCAAGTTGAAAATGCAGTTTTGTGAAAAAAAAAAATTTCCGGTTTAAGAACCACATCCTGTGTAAATTGAACAGAACCGCATCTTGAAGATGCGGTTCACATGTAATTTTTTTTTTATTTGGCACGAAACCACATCTTGAAAATGTGGTTCCTGTGTAATTCTTTTTTTTTTTGTCAAACAAAACTGCATCTTCAAGATACAGTTCTGTCTAGAATTAAAAAAAATCACCCAAGAACCGCATCTTCAAGATGCGGTTCTGTGTGGAATGGAAAAAAAATTATACAAGAACCGCATCTTCAAGATGCGGTTCTGTGTGGAATTAAAAAAAATTACACGAACCACATCTGAAGATGCAGTTCTGTCCGGAATTTAAAAAAAATTACACAAGAACCGCATCTTCAAGATGCGGTTCTTAAATCAGAAAAAAAAAAAATTTCACGAAACCGCATCTTCAAGATACGGTTCATTACAGAAAACCGCATCTGCAACATACATTTTAAAGACCCTATTCTCGTAAATACTTTCAAACCAACAACTTTTGATGAAATATTTTGAAAAATAACTCTAGTTTCACTCAATTCTCCTAATTTTTCATCGGAGACGTGATAAAGCCTCGTACGTAGCCAGAGATCGTGCATCCATCGGGCACATCATTTGACACGAGTTGGCATCGCTTCTTTCTACCACGAATGGCCCGATCCTGACAAAATCCCGAGCATATACAAAGTGGCAAACGAGCTTCACACGGTGACCTAAGAGGAGCAAAACATTGGGAAAGAATGGCGGAGGTAAAAAAACACGCGATCAGCAAGATAAGGTAAACGTTCCATCTGGGAGCAACTTTTTATTGCAATCCAAAGATTAAGAGAGTGCCCATTTGAGGCGACACAACAATGGCCATCAAAATGGCAACTGAAGTACCAAACATACGTAGAAAACATGCAAAAGGAAGGAGTAAGCAAACCGACGGTGCAGGTAAAGATGATATGGAGGTGCCACCATTATATGGCATCCAGAGCTTGCAGTACGTCAGCCTTCAGATCCTCAAAGTCCTCCACTCCGAAACTGAACCTCACCAGGTTATCCAGTATCCCATACTTGACCCTCTCCGACTGGGTCAGATCCCTGGTTCCACATCAAAGAAAATATGCAGGCCAATCAGATATGGGGGAGGTCAGAGTCTCTTACTTCAAGTTCTATATGTAAAACCATGAATTGTCGATGCATGTATCAAGATTCTAGAACGCTAACACAACAGGTGCAATTTACAACCTAAAACATCCCTACCAGTACTGTCTAGACCTGCAGTGTGTGAAGAGTATTATCACTACAAGAGGGAAGTTTTAGGAGAATTACCAGTAAGACATGATTGCAGGTTGATCAACAATGCTCTCGCACCCCCCAAAAGATGGAGCAATATAGGGAATTTTCAGTGCATCAACAAACTTGATGGTTCTCATTAAGTCTCCATCAACCTGTGGAACAGGACTAGATTATGGAGTTGCTTTGATGAGAGAAACATGATTGGATGAGTGATGAAATAATCGGCAGAAGAAAAACACCAGTTTAAAATAACATGTAGAAAGTAAGATAGGCAAATCACCTCAAAGCTCACAACACCACCAAAGCCGGTCATCTGCCGCTTTGCAAGGTGGTGTTCAGGATGACTCGGCAAGCCTGGATAGTAGACACGCTTCACCTGATAGAAACATAGCGTATGAAAAGTAGCACTTAAAATAACAGGTTCATATCTCAATGAATAATTTCCAGCATAATCTTCACGGCATGAGAAACAGAGTGCACAGCAAACAAAGATGGCCTAGATATAAACAGAGAATAATGATAGTAACAGCTAAGAAAAGAAAAGGGCAAAACTCAAGCAACGCAAGTTGCATGATGTCTATCTTAAATCTTAAACAAGAGAAATTCCAATAAATTACACGAATTAGACAAATTTTATTTAGTTATTTATTTATTTAAAGAAGTCATGGCAGAAACTTTCTTCTATTATACCTTTGGATGTGCCTCTAAAATCTCGGCCATCCTCTGCGCGGTTGAATTTTGTTGCTGTACACGAAGGTGCAGCGTCTTCATTCCACGGATGATCAGGTATGCAGCATTCTGTTTGAATTGGAGATAGTACAGATGTCACTATTGCAATATCTTACTGCATTATGAGTAAAAGAACATTGACGTGCTCAAAGAACAAACAATAATCACTTCAAACAACACAAAGCAGAATCTCCGCATACCTTAAATTCACTATATTAAGATCAAAATAGAAATGGACATGCAACCATTATAATCTTCCGTACAACCTACACTCAAACCTCAAATATCTACTTTTCTGCCCAATAAAACGATGCTTACAGATCCCTCAGGTAACAAGCATGCCAACAAGTGCAAATGGCAAATACAATCTTGGTAACTCATAACCAATGAAACTTACAGGGTTGAGTGCTCCACCGAGAATATGATGCAAATTACGAATTTCGGAAATTAGGTTCAATGGGCCACTAATGCAACCAGCAAGAACCTGGAAAAAGGGATTGAGATCATTGCAGTTCATAATCAAAGTTAACACTGAGGAAATCGCAAGGCCAGAGAATTAGCAGTAAAGACAAAATCAATGTAGGTCCGCATACATCATTGTGTCCCCCAATGAATTTTGTAGCAGAGTGCAAAATCAAATCTGCGCCAAGGGCCAGTGCTTTCTGGTTCAAAGGAGTTGCAAAAGTTCCGTCTATGCACACCAGTGCTCCTTTTCTGTGGCAGAGGTCTGAAACCAACTTAATGTCTACACATCGGAGGAAGGGATTGGTAGGGGATTCTGTGAAGAAAAGAGAAACCTGCAAGAAATATTAACAATACCAAGAAAAATATCATTTGATTCATCGATCTTTAAAAATGAAAACTATTTCAGTATGCTGTTTCAATGCAAGAAAAACAACAAATACTTCACCTTGTGTTTCTCGAGTGCAGTTTCCAGTCCTTTCATATCTGCAGGGTCAATGACAGTGGCCTGCAAGAGAAACAATAATGTAATGAAACAACCATATCACCAGAAACCATGACAGGGAGTGATCATACACATTCTAGCTCAATTGAGTATTTTTGTTAAGGAGCAACGGAAAATTTTCAGGCATCATTTCCGTTTCCCCAAGATTAACAGCCAAGAGGGAGTTCTCCTCTGGCATGCTTAGTTGATTGGCATCACAGGAGCGAATGGAATCAATATTTTGGAAGCATATCAACAAAATAATTACCATGATCCCCATCTTGGGAAGAATTGTCTCAATGAATATCCTAGTCTTCCGGTAACAATCTGTGGTGGTCACTATGTGCCCTCCAGCTGGAACAAGTGCCATTAACATAACTGTACTAGCACACATTCCAGAGGCCATTATGAGAGTTGATTCAGCCCCCTCCAGTGCACTGTATCATCAGAAAGCAAAAGAAGCCTCGGACAACCATGCAATCAATCAGAGGCTCAGATATTATTATGCAAGATTTCAGAAACGATAGGGAGAAGAGGAAACCTGATCTTCTCCTCTGCAACTACAGTTGTGGGGTTCCCATATCGGCCATACTCGAAACTTGCATGGCGTTTTTCCTTAACGGGACATTAAAGAGAAAATGTTTGTCAGGTAACCGGTGATCATATTGGCGAGGATGTACGCTACGGAAAATCCACATAAACGTCGCTCTTATCAACCAGTAGTGAGCATAGAATTGTCGAAATATTCAAAGCCTCCATGATCTACTAGAAGAAGACTTGTACCTTGAAATCAATTAGCTCGGCAGTTTTCTTGAAGAAATAGGCAGAGGTGTTAACAACAGGTGTTGTAATTGCATCAGTAACTATGCCGCGACCTAATCTTTCACCTGTGAAAGAAGATTGGAATGGAGCAAACGAAAAAGCTACCAGATGATTGCAAACAATAACGTTCTAAGAGTGAAAATGACAGATCGCATTTGAGAACGCATGCCTGCATGAATAGCGAGACTCCCGTCGGAGTTCAAGAATGACGCTTCCTTCAAATCCAAATCTTTCAACTGTAAATCCTGACTAATCTCAAACTCATCAACCACCAGCAATTTCCCATCGGCTTGCAGCTCCTCGACTGGAGCAACCGGCGCCGAAACCACGGCTGCGGCGGCTGCATCGACAGCAGTCGCCGCTGCCGACGAAGGGACTCTAGCTGCGGCAGTGTTGTTGGACCAAGATGCAGCCACCACCTGCGCGACACCGATGTTGCTGCAGTTCCTCCGGGCCTTGGTGCTCAGCTGGCGCACGAAGTTCGGAGGAAACCTGAAGATGAGAGAAGAGAGACCATGAAACGTCTCTCCGGCGCGGACCGAGCTGGCGCGGGTGGAGAATCGCCCGGGGCCTGCCTTCTCGGCCCTTGGGGAGCACGAGAAGTCGGGATCCGAGCGGCACTCGAAGTGGGAGAAGAAGATCTTCGGGGACGAAGTTGTGGAGATGGCCATCGGAGCTCGATGCAGCGCCGTTTCAGAGATTTTCCGGTCACCTTTTCCCCCTCTGATGTTTCAGCTGAAACGAAGCGGTTCCCTGCGGGGGCCACGGCGAGGGTTGGTATGCGCGCCGGCTGCTATATAATTACACGGACAGATCTGCTCTTGCACCCTGTATTTTACTTTCTATCATTTTGGTTCCCAGTTGTTTCCACTTTGCTCCTTCAAGGAGTAACTGGCCAGTCTCTCCAGCACAATTTTGGTCAAAGGCGTGCGGTAGTTTGTGAACGCTAAAAACTCATATGGAAAGAATTTTACTCTTAACCGGCTAATCCAACTCGAACTTAATTAGTCAGATAAACTTGTAAGACTTTTGGACATCGGCAATGCAAACTAAAAAAAGTGGTAACAGTGATTGACACGGTTCCTGCATCATTGATTTGATTCTGGGGGCGAGTATCACATGTCTTTGAGGTCGTAGCAAAGTCTGAATTCGTGTTGTCCTTGGTCATCGACAGAAGCTTGTACGAGACTTCCCAAATAAAAGGACTTTCAAGAGGCCCGACGGCACCCAACTTAAAAAGGAACATAAAGATGTCCAAGAAGTTTCATTGTAGGAATGTGAGAACCGTGACAGGATATGGTATTGCTATAGCTCTCAAGAACCATTACAGGACCTCGGTCATGAGCGATTCACACTTGCACTTTGATTAGCTTAGTCCGTCTCAGCATGCACCTGTCACAACCCACATCGATAGCTCTTTCGGATCTGATTCAGTAAGTTGAAGCCATGCCTCATCTGGGTGATCTTATTGCATGGATTTCTCCTGTGCATTCATTAATAAAGAAAAGAGGTTGGCTCCCATCATGGAGAAAGCCTTAGCCCACAATTTCCTCGATCGAATATAACAGGCATCACCTTTCCAGATTAGACTCTGAATTCGAGTTGTGGTAGTTTAGCCCTGTTTTGATCTGGGATCACTTCTCCAAGAAAGCCCGCTTCCTGAAAGCAGCCTTGACAGAAAGCCCCGCTGATTCCTTACAGTTGTGTCATCGCCATTCGATTGGTTAATCAGTGTGCTTATGATGGACCAGTGGACCTCAAAATCGGGCTCGTAACCACTCTGCTGCATAGCCTGCACGAGCTCTGATGCCTTCCTCGGGTTATTTTCGGAATGATACCAGTTGATTATGCAATTATACATCTCTTTGGTTGGAGTTTCACCGGACAGAGAAACAGATTTCAGGAGCCTCTCTGCCTGCATAGTCTGCCCAACCTCACAGCATTTTCGGATCATTAAGGCTATGGTTTTAGTGCTCGGGGTTAGGCCGCGAAGCAGCATCTCTGTGTGAATGTCCATCGCACGATCCAGCTCCTTATCAGCACAAAGACCAAGTATCAGAGAATCGTAGCAAGAAGCATCAGGGTAACTCCCATTCCTTAGCATTAAGTTGAGGAGATCGACAGCCTTCTCCACCCTTCCCTGTCCGCATAGTTCCTTGATGAGACCATCGTAAATGACCCCAGTCGGGATTGAACAATTTTCCAACATTCGATCCACAAAAACTTCAGCTTCACGAATCCTTCCGCCGGAAACAAGAGCATTGATTATCATGTTCTGCACATTCAAACTGTGAACCCATGCCCTCACTTCCATTTCTCGGCACAAATCTATAACTTTTCCAAACTCTGAAACACCGCATAAGCATGTTATGATATTCCTCAAGGAACGATTGCTTGGCCTATAGTCCTTGGACGTCATCGCAGATAGATAATGCAATGCACTCGAGCAATCCTTGCAGCGAGAGAATCCATAAATAAGGAAGTTATACGTGATCTCATCAGGCAGAATATTACTCTCTTTCATTTCTTCCAAAATACTGTGAATGATCCAGCTCTTCCCAGTCGAGAAAACATGAAAAATCAGGATGTTGTAGATAACAATACCATCAGATTTGCTCCATCCGAGGATAAAATCCTTCAGTCTCAAGGCATGATTTAATCTACCTTGCACGCACATTAACCGTGCAATCATCCTAAAACTAGCTACTGATAGGCTCAGGCTTCTCCTCATCATGAGAGCGAACAACTCCTCAACTTTATTCAAGTCCCTCAATTGGCATAGTCCTCGAAAGATCGTATCATAGGCTCTGGCACCTGGACAAATTCCCTTAGACAAGAGATCCCAAAAAAGATTAGTCGCTTCTCGAAGATGCCCAGCTTCAGAGTAGCCTTCAAGTAAAGCAAGATGTACAGGAAGAGACTTTGAAGAATGCTCTTTCAACATATTGTCGCCAAGAGTAACAGCTTCACCGAACCTTTCTGCTTTGCACAAAGAAGAAATTACCATCAGCATTACATTGGGATCCAGAACTAGCTTGTCAACTTGTGCACTATTGAATACTCGGAGGGCTTCAGAGTGATTATTTTCAGAGCAAAATCCACTTATGAGGTGACCTTTTGCTGTGTGATCGAAGTAGTGACCCCTGAGTTCAATTTCCTTTGCCAGTTTATCTGCCAAGGTTGTAAAACCAGAAGAGCAAAGCTTCTTGAAGAATACATTGCATACTTGGGAGATGGGATGGTACATCAACAGTCTCTCGAAAAGCTCCAGTACTTCAGGCAGCAAATTTTTCCCACAAAGTCGTTCCAGAAGAAGTTCGAAATCATCTATTCCTGGGACCCATTCATTCTTCTTTGCAAGAAGCCAGATACTATAGAACTCTCTCAAATCCTCCTCCTTGCACAAGCTCGACAGAAAAGCAGTATATGTCTCGTTCTCAACTGTCATATTCCTATCAAGCATTCGCCTCAAAACAGTCATTCCTTTTCTTCTCAATCTTTTCTTACAGAAGAACCGAGCAAGCGAGTTGAGGGTTACTTCATCCAGTTTATCGAAAGAAGTGGGCATCATCTCCATAAGCCGACTGATTTCTTTAACAGAAGAACGTGACAGACAGAGCTCCTTGACTAAAGCCGATAGGACAGCCAATGACATGTCCTGTCCCCAGGAAAACAGCTTACCAACTAGCGACAAATCCAATCTGGATTTCCCACAGGCGCATTCCTTCATTATAAGGGCGTTAAAATCTGGAACCATAGACTCTCGGAGAACCGTGTCGACTTTGCTGTCAAAATCAACCAAGCTAGTCTCCAAATATAGCCCATTACCAAGGCTATCAAAGAACTCTGCTCGTGAGAACCCTGCATGGCTGTCCCGCTTCAGCCGCACAGCTTGTGGACTGAACCCCAAGATCCCAAATGCTTTTGAAAGCGGATCTTCCAGTGAAGAGAGTCGGACTAGATGGAGTTTTTGCATCTTATCAATAACATCTCTCACTAGATCAAATTTTCTTGCTTTACAATACCCAGCTAAAAGAATTTTGTAAGTATCAAAATCTGGTAAGATTCTTTTTTCGACCATTTCATCAAGAATCGCATGGACATGCCCCCACATGCCTTCATAAAACATATCACAGATTAAAGCATTGTAAGAAAATACATTCGTGCTCAGTCCTCTCGACAGGCTTTCAGAAAGATACAGCAAAGCACTTCTCAAGTTCCCTTCATGACAGCTCCAACAGATTAGGATTCCAAAGGTCACTTCATCGGGCTTGAATCCTTGATGTTCCAGTTCTAGCCGAAACAGGTCTCCCCTCTCAGAGCCAAAGTCCTGACAGAGTGTATTTACGATCCGGTTTCCCGATAGAATGTCAGGTTCACACCTCAATTCTCTATACAAACTCAGCAGATCCTCAAAATCCTTCTTCTCACAGTACCCAACAGCGATATCATTAAGAACCAAACTGCAAGGCTTCCAGCCCAAACCTGAGAAGGTAACCTTCTTGATGAGATCCCTCACTTCCTGAATTCTATTGCTTCCACACAATAATCTAACCACATTATCAACATCCCTCTTCACTTCATCACCCAGCTTATCACTACTTTCCAACATATCCCAACAAACTGAAAAGGCCAACTGGGTTTTCCTCCGTCGGACCAGAAGGTCAATAAGACCATGGTAACAGGATGGGAATGGCACTAAACCTAGTCGGCGAACACGATCATAAATGGCAATGGCCCTCTCTAACTCTCCGAAACCAGCATATATCTCAATCAAGTTACTGAGAATTTCAGCATTATCCAATGCCAGTCCCCGACCTTCCACATTACACAGCAAGGATTCAACTTCACTAAGCAGACCAGCTCTCGTAAGCAGCAAAGCCATGACTTCACAAGATTTAGATAGATGCTCGAAGCCCCCGACATGGTGCACGGCCCACTTGAAGATTCTCCATAAAGGCTCGATCTTTGCGGCTTGAAACCCCTCATTTTGCCCCACAGCCTGAAAATCAAGAAGAATCTGGAGCACATCCTGAGGTTTCAGCTCGGAAGCCCGAAGAAACCGACGAGCAGTGCCAGGAATCGCATCAAGAACCTCAAAGAGAAGGCCCTGGAGGGAAGAATCGGCAGAGATCTTTTCATTCGCTCGCTCTAAAAGATGCGGGTTCTTGGAAAGAACCGAGCTGGCAATCCCAGAGAAGCTGGCACTGGAAGAAATAAACTGGGCCGTGCTCGGTCCCTCTGCAGAAGACGATGGTTGAAATGGAGACAGCAAAGGGCCTGCGACTGAAATAGCGGGCGAGTAGGAAACGAGCGAACGTACCTCTCTGATGCGGAGCCTATGGGAGCGGAAAATGGCGGCAATTGGGTACATCCAGTGGGCAAGATCGAGAATAAACTACGTCTGACAAAGGATTACGTGCTCCTCATCCCTCGGCCTCCGCCAGTGTGAGCTAAGCCTACTCCTAATTGACACGGACACACAAGGACGAGACCATATATGTCTGAGGAACAACATGAAACATGGAGAGAAGTTAGAGGACTAACAAGTAAAAATATTAAGATTAACATAATCCAGAAATGGAAAGAACTCCAATGGAAAACGAAAATCTCGTAGCACCTTCTTGCAGACAATTAACCGTGCAACACCTTCGCGTCAGAAACTCTCTACCGTCTCAGGATTTCAAGCACATGGCCTTCTCTACATTTACACAAGCCAGTAAAGCGCGATTTTGCATCTTCTGCAAGTGGTGCTTCACTGACTGTGGTGCCACCTTTCTATGGGAGACACCCTCCATCTTCTCCCTGGTAGCTAATAAGCATGCTAAGGCTTATTCTCTCCGATCCAAGATTTCGACCGTAGCCAAAGAATACGTAAGCCTGCTGTGTCGATTTTGACAGCTAGTTCAACCTTGTCGGGTCCTCTTCCGGACGTTTTATCTTCCACTCTCTGCTTCTCTTCTTTGGTTGGCTCAGATATTATGATTTTTCACACACTACCTGCCATGTCCCTGATAAACCTTTCAAGTTCCAATCAGTGTGAGACTCATTTTCGATCACTTCACGTTTTGGTGTATGATCAAGATAAGGGGATGTCACGCATATATCTGTGTACAAAGTTTAAACACGGGATGTCATGATCCGAACCATCCCAGATTCCAGATTTCTCGACCATGATCGGTTCGGTTTGAGTGAATCCGCATCTCAAGTCGTCCGTGCAGAAGTACTTCCACCTGAGCAAGCACAGAACTGTGACTGCTCTTACGATTCATGGCAGCTGTCACCACCACTATAAATTGTTCACCCAACTTCTGTTCTGGGGAGGTTTCACGTCTAGGCTACACATCCGGGTCGTGAATTACGAGATCCACATGATCAAGAGTTATTTGATGTAATCGAATCTAAGATGAAAAGAGAGAGGGAATTAAATGAACTGGGTCTGGATGTCGCAACTCTTCTTCCAGAGATGAGGACTCCTTATATGTCTGCTGGTGAGCAGACCGCGGCATGCCGCGGCATGCAAATGCGTGCATTGCCCTCAACATCAGAGCCACCCAACACTCGAACGGCCTCTTTCATGCTCCCCGATCGTAATCAACCGGCCTGACTTCAGGACCCGGATCGGAGTGGAATGAAGATGCATCAGGGACGGTCACCATCCAGTGAGGCCCCTATTGCAGCTACTCAGACTCTCCTGTCGAATTCTCAATTCCCATTCTATAATCTTTCCTCAATGCCATCAAGTACGAAGAAGTCTAATGAGATTTGACAAATTCAGATTCAAGTAAAGTCAGGTCAAACCCAAGACATGACTCAACGGGAAGAGAGGCCAAGTCTTCTCAACCGACTCATGTTGGCATTCTCATTCCACAGTCATCTGCTATCATCCAAAATTCAACGTATTATTTCTAACAGTTTTCACACGAGTTCCTTGTATGAATGTGCACCTGGAACATGCCCATCCATTTTCAGTTTGTGGACGAACTTATCACCGACAGCCATGTTCGAGTGTTTTACTCCAAACTCACACCGCATCGTCGCCTGTAGGATTTGACATTTCAAATCTGAGGGCCGTACACCGGAGCAGATTTCTCAATCAGGACCGAGCAGGATTGCCCACGAGGATGAAATAAATGAGGCGAAAGTGTGGCCCCCTCCGAGGAGGGCCGATCGGTAAAGTCCAATAGGAAGAACAAAATACATGTGGTGATATCCCATCAGGGCCCCCAACCTAAAGACAGCGGGCATTAAATTGGGCTGCTTCTACCATTGATGGCTCAGCGCCAACGACCCCACCTCCCGACGCACACCCAAAATTGACAGCCTTCATGCTTCTCAGTCAATTTCATGAGAACGGTACGCGTTTTTAAATCATAACACTGTGTACGAACTTTGTTTAAGGTTCGTGTCTCAGACCATTTTAAGTCGTTAACCTTTTTCCTTGGTGTGTGCCCTTGGAGCGAATCACGGCCCCGGTCGGATTGGACAGAGTAGAGATCGAACAAGAAATGTTCATCAGAACAGTAGTCCATACCGATGCTACTTACGGCAGTGTTCTCTCTTAAAACAGCACGTTTTTCATTTCATCAGATGATATAAAAAAAAATGTGATTTTGCACAGTCCCTCAATAATATTTATCTACTTCCTGTCCGCCTCCAAACAAAATTAATTGTCCGCAGTAAATAAAACAGTTGGATCATGGGGCCCAAACAGTCCATTAAGCGATCAGATATCTGTCAGATCAGAGCAACATACGAATTAACCGGGGGCTCAAATTGGAAAAAGTCTCACTCATGCTCACTTGTGAATGAATAATATCCAATTGAAATTAGTTTCAATAGAAAGAAGGGAGTATTATGACCCATATATTCTTTTGTTTAAATCAATTTTCAATTTTGACATTCAATGAATGAGTAATACATACGAATAATCTCCATCTCTCTCCCTCACTCATTCTCTATATATATCACTTAGAGATAGAAATCTAATAGATTTTCACTAATCCATCTTCGAGCCAAGTCGGCGAGTAAAGGACCGATAAGCTCTCCCAATACGAATGATCTTTATTCACAGTATTTGAACTCCGAGACCTTGCATATTTAAGGAAAGAAGTGTTGAGCTATCTTTGCCTATTCATGTTAGCCGCTTTCTATATATACCCAATCCTTCCGTTGGCTCCCCTTCTGCATTTAACCACATTCTCATACATACAAAGTCTCTGGCCAAGGGATTTTAGCGGCGGTCACCGTCACCCTCAATTCTCAGTAGTTTCTCGTCTTTCTCCTGTCGGCCTCCTGCAGAATATGAAGGACATAGAGGGAAAGGGATCCGGGAGTTTAACTGGACTCGTACTGTTCGGGTTCCTTGTGGTGGTGTCGCATGTCGTGGACGGATATGGATTCTACGGAGGCTGGACTGATGCTCATGCCACCTTCTATGGCGGCAGCGATGCTTCCGGAACCATGGGTACGTACACACAACATCACAACACATTCATACATATCACAAGTTCTGCTTTGGCTTTGTAAGAGATCTTTATCTCTAACGTAGCAAAAATGGCTTGCCGGTCGGTGTTGTGTTGGTCCAGGTGGGGCTTGTGGGTACGGAAATCTGTACAGCCAAGGTTACGGGACTAACACGGCGGCGCTGAGCACTGCGCTGTTCGACAATGGCTTGAGCTGTGGAGCCTGCTACGAGCTCAGGTGCGTGAACGACCCACAGTGGTGCCTCCCCGGCTCCATCATTGTCACGGCCACCAATTTCTGCCCGCCGGGCGGCTGGTGCGACCGGCCCCACTTCGACCTCTCCCAGCCTGTCTTCCAACACATCGCCCAGTATCGTGCCGGCATTGTCCCCGTCATCTACCGAAGGTACATTACTCTCAAGACTGATGCATTTTATTATTGCCTGTTGGATGAAAGAAATTGAAATTTGCTAAGGTATGTATACAGCGTAAGGCTTTGGTCTTGTTCACAGGGTAAGGTGCAGGAGGAGTGGAGGCATCAGGTTCACCATCAACGGCCACTCGTACTTCAACCTCGTACTCATCACTAACGTCGGCGGCGCCGGAGACATCCACGCTGTGTCCATCAAGGGCTCGCGGACCGGGTGGCAGCCGATGTCCCGTAACTGGGGCCAGAACTGGCAGAGCAACTCGTACCTCAACGGCCAGAGCCTCTCCTTCGTCGTCACTGCTAGCGATGGCCGCAGCGTGGTGTCTTACAACGTCGCCCCCGCCGGATGGTCCTTTGGCCAGACCTACACCGGCAGGCAGTTCCGATATTAATTACCACAAAATTCTCCTCCAACTAAACCTTAATTACTATGAACCATGATTAGTCAAATCCCCGCCAACTACACCGACCGCTTAAATAATCATACTTATCAGAAAAATGATATGGCCATGCCAAATCTCGGCTGAACTATGTAAAGGGTTGGAGTCGGAATCAAACTTAAGATTGACCACTTATTTGCATGGATAAGACACTCGACCAGGGACGTCGGGTGTTATTAGCTAATTATCTGGTTTTGGGGGACAAGATGGGAAAGGATAATAAACATTTGGGTTACATTTGGAATTTTATGTCACTTCCAATAGTTGTTGTTTTGCATACACGAAGAGATGTGTACTGTTTAATTAATTGCGTCACCGTATGGTTGGGTTATATATATATATATATATATAGCAATATAGCCTGAGTCATCAATTAATATATGTGTGCGTGTCAGCTGGGCTGCTCGCTGTGTAAGAACAAATGTTGGATTTCATAATTTCTGTAATAAATAAATTCTTATGAAAATAAAGATCTGCAGTTTCCTAAATTGATCAAATAATGAGTATTCCATTCACAAATACCTAAATTCAAAACTTTTTCTTTGATAACATAAGAAAATTCATTAATTATAATTTAGTCTCGAACATTAGAGATCGGTATACCCATTACAAAACAAAACTTAACTTTAAGGAAGATCGGTACCAAATGATCTTTTGTAGACCAAATCATGTCATTTTCTTTTAATAAGCACGTCCACCGACACCAGGAAAACAAGAACTGACCCACGAAATTCGTCAGCCAGTACTTCTTTCACTGTTCTTTCCAATTCAATCTCCCATGTAAATTTGAGATCTTTCTAGCAGTTGTGTTTTAGGTTTTTAAAACTGTCGGCAGACGTTCAAAATTTGTTTCCGTGCACCACCCTACTCCAGTTTTGAAATCGAACCGGTGCTCTCTACGAGTTAAAATCCTCCGGATCATAAATTTCTTCCGTTCACAAAACTCGAACGTTAGATTATAAGGAGACGTCGAACCATCGGACCGATACTTATGTTGGAAAAATGGTACAATTGACACGAATAAAATGTGTGAATGAGAAATTGTTTCTCATAAAATTGAATGATATTAGATATGCTAATATCGATCGCTCCGAGATTTCTAGGAGACCCGTTGAATTGCACTTGTGTGCAAGAAATCGACAAGCATACACGAGTGAAACCTCATACTTGCCTCAACAATCATTGTGCAAGTAATATCATCTCAGTTACATGGGATGATTTGCTGCGATGAAGGATGGCAAATTCATTTGCCATTAATGCCAATGATTGTGGCAATTGAATTTGCCACCATGCATACTCCTATATAAATAGGAGGCATGTGCGGATGGTAGAGGAGAGCAAAAAAAAAAAGAAAAGGAAAAAGCCTCCTAAGTCGATTCCATGCATTTGACCGACAATCTCCTACCATCTCTATAAAATCAGTTTTAGGAAATATTCCTCCCTATATTTTGTCGTGCATTGTTTTCGGTGGTGTTCAGCTTCTGTTTCAGTTCGCCTTGGAGCTTCAAGTTCGGTGCTACTTACAGCTCTGCAGTCGTTGTATCCTGGGAGACTTACGTCCACGTGTCCTCAGCACAACCGAGAGGGGGCGAATAAGTCTTAAGGAAACTGTGACCGCCACAGGCCTCGACGATCAGTAACATTTTCATACTATTATATTCTTTCCTTTTAGTCAATTACTCTTTTCATACGGTAAAGTCTTTCTAGCACAATTCCGTGCCCAAAAGAAAGAATCAAAATTATTTCTACTTATATTATTCATCCTTTAATTGTGGCCATCGAGATCATCTTCTTGACCGAGGAGACTCTACAATCTTAAGACTTATTAGCTTGTCTTTTGATCTCAGATGGCTACTAATATCACTCCAACTGCGGTTGCTGCTAGTGATGTTGCCACTGCTATGGCTAGGGACTCGGGCTCTGCCCCAATCATGCCTCTAGGAGGCACAGGCTCCATGCCTACTGTGGTTCCTGTTAATCACAGTGAGAAACCTGAGAAGTTCAATGGGTTGAATTTCAAAAGGTGGCAACAAAAGATGCTCTTTTATTTGACCACCCTGAACCTTGCTCGATTCTTGACCGAGGAGGCTCCCAAGCTTCCTGAGGGACAATCAGATGTCCAGGCTACTCAAGCTGTTGATGCCTGGAACCATTCTGATTTTCTGTGCAGAAATTACGTTTTGAACGGGCTGCACGATTCGCTATATAATGTGTATTGTACACTAAAGACAGCGAAAACACTGTGGGATTCCTTGGACCGCAAGTATAGGACAGAGGATGCTGGCACAAAGAAATTTGTCGTCGGACGGTTCCTCGACTATAAAATGGTGGATTCCAAAACAGTGCTCAGTCAAGTGCAAGAAATTCAGGTGATCTTGCATGAGATTCATGCTGAAGGCATGGTACTGAGTGAAACCTTTCAAGTGGCTGCTATCATTGAGAAGTTGCCACCTGGATGGAAGGATTTCAAGAACTACCTTAAGCACAAGCGAAAGGAGATGACATTGGAGGACCTAATTGTTAGACTTCGAATTGAAGAAGATAACAGAGGGTCTGAAAGGCTCATCCCTACTAGTGCCAAGGTAAACGTGATGGAGCATGGGCAAGGCTCAAAGCTGAAGAAAAATAAGGCCAAGATCGGGCCTAAAGGAGGAGTTTCCAAGCCGAAATTCCAAGGAAAATGCTTCAATTGTGGCAAGAAGGGCCACAAGTCTGCTGATTGCCGACTTCCCAAGAAGCAAAAGAAGCCTGAGGCCAACGTGGTTGATGCCATATCCCAGGATATATCCGACATCAACCTTTCTGCTGTGGTTTCAGAAGTAAACCTGGTAGGATCAAATCCAAAGGAGTGGTGGATTGACACTGGAGCTACTCGACACGTTTGCTCTAGTAGAAATCTATTCACAACCTTTGAGATGGTCAATGGAGAGAAGATCTTCATGGGAAACTCGGCCTCTTCTGCGGTTGAAGGTCAAGGAAAGGTGGTATTGAAAATGACCTCTGGAAAATTATTGACTTTGAACAACGTACTGTACGTGCCAGAAATCCGGAAGAATCTGGTATCTGGCTCATTATTGAACAAACACGGTTTCAAAATGGTGTTCGAATCAGACAAAGTAATTTTGTCTAAATCTGGAATGTATGTAGGCAAGGGCTATATGAGTGATGGGCTATTTAAGCTCAATGTAATCACAGTTATCAATAAAATTGATAATGCTTCTGCTTACTTGCTCGAGTCTTCCAATTTGTGGCATGGAAGACTAGGACATGTTAATTATGATTCAATGAGAAAATTAATTAACATGGAACACATACCGAAATTCCAAATTGATTCAAATCACAAATGTGAAATTTGTGTTGAGGCAAAGTTAACGAGGTCACCGTTTCAATCAATTGAAAGAAACACTGAACCACTTGAGTTAATTCATAGTGACGTTTGTGACTTGAAATTAGTGCAAACGAGAGGTGGTAATAAATACTTTATTACCTTTATTGATGATAGCACAAAATACTGCTATGTGTATTTGCTTAAGAGCAAAGATGAGGCTTTGAATAAATTTATTCTCTACAAAAATGAAGTTGAGAATCAACTTAATAAGAGAATAAAGAGATTGAGAAGTGATAGAGGCGGCGAGTATGAAACACCTTTTGGTGATTTCTGTGCACAATATGGAATTGTCCATGAAGTAACTGCTCCCTACTCACCTCAATCAAATGGTGTTGCGGAACGAAAGAATCGCACATTGAAAGAAATGATGAATGCGATGCTTTTAAGTTCGGGGTTGCCCCGAAACATGTGGGGGGAAGCTATATTGACAAGTAACTACCTTTTGAATAAGGTACCTCGAAAGAAAGAGGAAAAGACCCCATATGAATTATGGCATGGTAGGAGACCATCCTACAAACACTTACGAGTGTGGGGGTGTCTTGCAAAAGTGGCTACTCCAACACCTAAAAAGGTAAAGATAGGTCCTAAAACGGTGGACTGTATCTTTATAGGCTATGCACATAACAGCAATGCATATCGATTCATTGTGTATGAATCAAAGATTCAGGATATACACAAGAATACGATAATAGAATCAAGGAATGCATCATTCTTTGAAGATGTATTTCCATGTAGATCCAATGAGGGATCAAGCTCGTCAAAGCGAACTTTTGAAACTATGAATGAAGAAAATTATGATTCGGAATACGGTCCTAATCATGAAGGTGAACTAAGACGCAGTAAGCGGGCAAGAGTTCAAAAATCCTTCGGGGATGATTTTCTAACTTATTTGTTAGAAAAGGAACCACAGACTTATGAAGAAGTAATGACTTCTTCTGATGGACCTCTTTGGAAGGAAGCAATAAATAATGAAATTGATTCTATTTTACAGAATCATACTTGGGAGTTAGTGGATCTTCCTCCAGGCTGTAAACCTTTGGGATCTAAATGGATCTTTAAAAGGAAAATTAGAGCAGACGGCTCAATTGATAAGTATAAGGCTCGACTTGTAATTAAAGGGTACAAGCAACGAGAAGGCCTTGATTACTTTGATACTTATTCTCCAGTGACGAGAATAAATTCCATTAGGATGATACTTGCAATTGCGGCATTGCGCAATTTAGAGGTATATCAAATGGATGTGAAAACAGCATTCTTAAATGGTGACTTGGATGAAGAAATTTACATGGAACAGCCTGAGGGTTTTGTGGTTTCAGGAAATGAAAAGAAAGTCTGTAAATTGGTGAAATCATTGTATGGATTAAAACAAGCACCAAAACAATGGCATGAAAAGTTTGACAATACAATGATTTCCAATGGATTTAAGATCAATGAGTGTGACAAATGTGTATACATAAAAGAGACAGAAAATGGTTATGTCATTTTATGTCTATATGTGGATGACATACTCATTGTTGGTAGTAATGAGAGAATCATTAAATCTACCAAAAACATGTTGAATTCAAGATTCGACATGAAAGACATGGGTCTTGCTGATGTGATTTTAGGGGTTAAAATCACAAGAACATCAGAAGGACTAGTCTTAGACCAGTCGCACTATGTGGATAAAATTCTTGATAAATTTAACAAGAATGATTCTGGTGTTGCTAGAACGCCATTAGATACAAATCTCCATCTATCGAAAAATAGAGGGGAGAGCATTTCACAAGTGGAATACTCAAGGGTCATTGGGAGCCTAATGTATCTAATGAGTTGTACTAGACCGGACATTGCCTACACGGTAAGTAGGTTGAGTAGATTTACGAGTAATCCGAGTGACGACCATTGGAAGGCAATAATAAGAGTACTAAGATACTTAAGGTATACTCGGAATTATGGTTTGTATTATACCCGATATCCAGCAGTACTTGAAGGGTACAGTGATGCAAACTGGATATCTGATATAAAAGACTCGAAATCTACTAGTGGATATGTATTCACGTTAGCTGGAGCAGCTATATCGTGGAAATCCTCAAAACAAACTGTGATAGCTCGATCCACAATGGAATCTGAATTTATCGCATTGGATAAATGTGGAGAAGAAGCTGAATGGCTGCGCCATTTCCTTGAGGATATCCCGAAATGGGAAAAACCGGTGCCACCAATTTGTATTCATTGCGATAGTCAGTCGGCTATTGGAAGGGCACAAAGTAATATGTACAATGGTAAGTCTAGACATATACGTCGTAGACATAATACCATTAAACAACTACTCTCAACTGGAATTATCACTATTAACTATGTGAAGTCAAAGGATAATTTGGCGGATCCGCTAACCAAAGGGTTAAATAGAGAGTTAGTTGAAAAGATGTCAAAAGGAATGGGACTTAAGCCCATTAGAGAAAAAGTTTTATGAAGGAAAACCCAACCTAGTTGACTGGAGATCCCAAGATCTAGGTTCAAAGGGACAACCTACTCATAAGACTTAATGAGATCACTGTGGGGGATTAATCCTCAACCCGTTCCTAGACATGAAACAGTGATATTAAAGGGATAAGGTTAGCATTCAGATGCTTTAATGATTTATAAAGGAGTAATTAGAATACTCTAGAGTTTATAAATCACCTATGTGAGAGAGAAGTGGGGCCGCTTCGAAGGAGAATCAAGGGCTTAATTCTTTAAAAACTCTCGCAGAACCAGGACGGTGTTCATGGCCAAAAGAACACAATCATGAGAACTAAACAAAAGTTTAGTGGATTCCTGTGTGAGGTATATGATCCTTTACACAAGAAAGCAGGACAGTTCAAGGACATCGTGTCTACTGGACAGCTAGTAAAGTAAGTATACTTTCACAAAGGAAGGTTCAAAGGTGGAGACACCTACCTATCCTATGCAGGATTCACTTGTTGAACACTACCATAGAGTCAAAATCCAAACAATTTTCATTCATGTGGGGGATTGTTGGAAAAATGGTACAATTGACACGAATAAAATGTGTGAATGAGAAATTGTTTCTCATAAAATTGAATGATATTAGATATGCTAATATCGATCGCTCCGAGATTTCTAGGAGACCCGTTGAATTGCACTTGTGTGCAAGAAATCGACAAGCATACACGAGTGAAACCTCATACTTGCCTTCAACAATCATTGTGCAAGTAATATCATCTCAGTTACATGGGATGATTTGCTGCGATGAAGGATGGCAAATTCATTTGCCATTAATGCCAATGATTGTGGCAATTGAATTTGCCACCATGCATACTCCTATATAAATAGGAGGCATGTGCGGATGGTAGAGGAGAGCAAAAAAAAAAAGAAAAGGAAAAAGCCTCCTAAGTCGATTCCATGCATTTGACCGACAATCTCCTACCATCTCTATAAAATCAGTTTTAGGAAATATTCCTCCCTATATTTTGTCGTGCATTGTTTTCGGTGGTGTTCAGCTTCTGTTTCAGTTCGCCTTGGAGCTTCAAGTTCGGTGCTACTTACAGCTCTGCAGTCGTTGTATCCTGGGAGACTTACGTCCACGTGTCCTCAGCACAACCGAGAGGGGGCGAATAAGTCTTAAGGAAACTGTGACCGCCACAGGCCTCGACGATCAGTAACATTTTCATACTATTATATTCTTTCCTTTTAGTCAATTACTCTTTTCATACGGTAAAGTCTTTCTAGCACAATTCCGTGCCCAAAAGAAAGAATCAAAATTATTTCTACTTATATTATTCATCCTTTAATTGTGGCCATCGAGATCATCTTCTTGACCGAGGAGACTCTACAACTTATTGATGTAGTTTGAATTATTTCTTTTCCCTTGAAAACAAAGCTTGGTCATGGAAGATATTTTTCCGCCTTCCGCTTGGCCTTGACCAGCAAGCGCAGCAGGACGACGAAGCTCAGGACACCGCATGCGGTGCCGTACCAGAACGCACGTGACGACGGGCTCGGCCAAGGCAGACGACTTCTTCCCTCTCGGCCCCACGGTTCCTCTTTGGCTACCGAGCACGATCATGGACCCCGCGAATCGTTCGCAGATAATGAATTTGGCAGCGGTGAATCGACAGTGGATGGACACAATTTATCTGATGTATACAAACCCATGTTGGTGAGTGCAAGTTGTGTGTACATAAGCAAACACGGCCATTATGGTCGTGGGCACACTCCAGTATTGATGATCGAGATGTGCAGTTGGCTCGACCGGGGATTCGTAAACAAATATCGCGGTTCAGGATCCATCGAGGTGTACACGCAGTACAGTTTGGAGCCGGTGTCCAGAGGAAGATCGCTGTGATGGTGCAATGATAGAGATGGCAAGCCCCTCCACGAACAAGTGCAAGCGCGGGTAGGGTCCCTCGCAGTTATTGCGCGATATCGGGGACGGAGATGGGAATATGTACTACATCTAATAACACAACACGTTCGGAATCTCCGCGATATCATAACCTTTTTCAAACGGAGATATCATCAGGGGTCCTTTGTATCATTCATGATGCAGCGTTGTTTTACATGTACATGTGATTCGAATGGGTAAAAGGTAGTACTTTGCTCCTGCTGGGCGTGGGCTGTCATCATTGTGTATGGCCGTCCTTATGTATGGATAGGTTAACGTTCTAGGCCACCCCGCGACATCCGCCGTGTCAAACCTGACGGGTGCATCTTCATTTCCCTCTGCACGTTTATCGCTAGGTATTGAGAAACTAATCGGGCTTGAGTAGAGAAGAACTTTTTAACCCATAATCTTTCTTTAATTAAAGTCTCAGCCCTAATGCAAAACTCTTGGTACGAGGAAGTTACTGTCCAAGACTCTAAGTATGACCTATCTGATATTCAGAGCCCTAACGTCGTTCTAGGGATCAATCCTTCAAAGAAACATAGAAGGAGTCAATTCGGGAATGACGACCCCGATTTGACCATTCGACGCTCAAATCAGTTACCAAATTATAGAGGTGATCGGGTCCGGGTACTCTATATTTTTTATGATATTCTGACCATATTCTATTTAAGATCGGTTCCTAAAATTTGGAATCGGGTCCTACCTTGTTGGTTTTAAGAACCAGACCTTACCTGGAACCTGTATTATGCCACTGGTTCTAGGTACCCATTTGGAACATAGTCTTCCATTAATAAATAAAAATAAAAATTTTAAAATCGAATGAATAATTATCTAATAATTTTCTTACTTGACATACTCGAAAAATATTAAAAATATCTAATTGAATGCAATAAGAGCGATGTTTTGTGGCCGGTAAAACTCTTATGTAAAAGAATAAGGATTATTAGATGACAAAAACTAAGCCAAAGATGAGTTTTAATAGATACTGGGAATTTGAATGTGAAAATAAATAAATAGAATAAAATATTAAGATAAAAAGTTGTAATTTCATATTTTATATTTAGTAAAAATATAAACATATATTTGTCGGTTCCGAGTATCACCTTTAATGGAACCATAACCTATTTTAACCGGTTCCTCTTTTTTTCTACTCGGAACCTACCTTATTCTCACAAGAATTCTGGTAGGTTCCGACCGATTCCGAGTCTACCAGTTACCCGTGCACACCCCTACCAAGTTAGAAGATATTTTAAGAATGAGTGGATGTAAAAATGCTTGGCTCGTATACATGACGTGTCATTATTTATAGCGTAAATGTGAGCCAATCATGAGTGTAGGTGTCATAATAATGACAGTATCTTCTGAGGACATTGCTACCCCTACTGACAAGAGGGAAAAGACCATTTTATCCTTACAGTTTATTTCCGTATCATTTTCCATTCATAAAAATTGAACAGGATACTTCACATCTTTTTACCTGTTGCCGGATGTGAACACCAAGCTCGGTAGCATGACAACAAGATCTGGTTCTGCCAGGGATTCCTGGCGTAAATCTTGTCTCAAAGGCATGAATTTTTTTAAGTTTAGGTGAACAGTAATGACAAGGGAAGAAGTTCGGGCCGAGAACAGGACCTGGTTGCCATCCAATGTAATCTTCCTGCCGAGTAAGAAGCCCGAGAAACTGCCGTCTCGTCTCATAAGAAAGAGGTCCAAACATCCTAAGACAATAAAAACATTGTCACATTCCTTCATCTTATTGTATTCGTCATACTCTGGGATAAGCCTGGTAATTTTTGACATGATATAATAACTCGACACGATATGATAATTCGACGCGACACAAAACGGAGTTATACGAGTTCGAGTTGACCATAAACGGGTTTCGTGTCTAAACGGGTTGACCCATGTAACCCGTTTACATAAACGAGTTAAATCGGATTGACCCACGTTACCCGACACGACACGAATAAACCCGTTTAAATATTCCCCTATATGTCAAATCTATTAACCATTTTAAACATATTAAATAAAAATTAAAATTACACCACACACATTTAGTTGTATGGATTAAATGTTTCGTGTCATGTTGTGTTAACCCAGTTTTAAGTGGGTCATGTTTGTATTTGAAATTTCTGACCAGTTTATTAAATGTATTGTTCCGACACGAACTCGTTTAGCACGATACAACGTGCATTATCAGACTTGCTATGGGAGAAAGTACAGACCTCAAGGTTTGTTTTTTCAAAGCGAAAACTTTCGCCTTCGCATATTTCGAGTGCAGAAATTCAAACCATGAAAAGGATCCATGGAACTCAAAACATGCAAGGCATTTATAATGATGGAAGAAATTCCTTATTAATTTATCCAACTGCAATTTAGATTATTCGGTACATTATTTAAAAAATGACGTTTACAATGTTCATCGTGTATAAGACAAGAAATAATCAAATAATTCCGAAGAAACAGTCAGCTGTTCTCCAGGAACATCACGAACTCCTCGAGATCGATCTTCCCATCGCCATTCCTGTCAAAAGCTCCGATCATCTTCTCACAGTCTTCTATCTCCCTCCCTTCCTTGAACCCCAACCTGCACAGAACCCTCTGCAAGTCCTCTGCATCAATGAAACCATCTCGGTTCCCATCAAACACTTTGAAAGCTTCCTCCACCTCTTCCAAGCTCGCCTCTTTCTCGTCCATGACTCCTGATATCTCATCGGGTCCGTAGACTTCTCGTGCCCCGCCGCCGTCAGCCAGGTTGCAGTCAAGTCCCAATCTCCCCATCACCATCTCCACTTCCTCCCGGCGGAGGAAACCAGGGCTTCCATCGCCGTGACTACTCCTCCTTTTAGAGCTCGGTACTTGGATTGTCGGCTCGGGTAAGGATGTTGAATTCCCAACTTCACGCGAAGATCGTAGAAAAGACCAAAGCTTTGCAAAGGATTTCTGAAGGGTGTTTTCTCTGAGGCAGGTTCTCTGGTAGAAGAAGGGTTCGAGTAAAACAGAGAGAGGGAAAAGGGCCGCGCTATTGTCGGAGAATGAATAAAGTTGCTCCATTTCTCACCGCTGAAAAAGAAGAGTTTCTTTGACGAAATATGCCCAGATGAACTGGAGAATGGAGAATGAAATGGGCTATAATTTAAAAGCATCGATGGCGGTCAGGAACAATCGCGGAAGAAGCACAAGAACTTGAACGACCGTTCGGGTTCAAATTCGTAATCGTAAGGAAAAGGCAGCACATACAATTTAAAGACAATATCAAATGGTCAACATTCGCGGAAGTTTCTGAGTTGCTAAGATTTCCCACTTTCACGACTTTTTGGGTTGGTTCAAGTCAAGACAAAGTCGGTTCCTCCGCTTGACCAGAAGTTTCTCCACCTAGAATTTGATTAGTTATTGTCTTCTGGTCCCAAATCGCTTCCTCCCCTTCCTCTCTCTCGTCAAAGATTTCAAGGAGCACAACACATACAGAACAATTAGCACGACAAAACCCCCAAAAGAACGCAAAAAAAAGAAAAGGGAAAGAAAGAAGAACTGGGGAGTGTGAGACATGGAAGCCAGATCACCATAGCAGCACCAGGATACTCGCTCGACATCCACAGTCTCCCACTATTTCCCTCCCAGAACCTTGAACCAGTGCTTCCGACACTTTTAACACGTTGTTACGGATTGACTTAGGTGTAAGTCGTCAAAGGTCGTTACGAGGAAGGGTCGTTAACCGTGGGCCTAACGACAGGCCGTTCTGTAAAGTCCCCCATGATCTTTATGAACAAGTCCATGTCTCTCGGAGGAGCTAATCGGCCCAACCATCACTGGGCCAACCCAGTGATGAGAGACATCTAAACCGGCTCGGTTCAACTGAAATCAGTCAATCATGAACAGTGCCAACTTTACCAGCATCTCGTAATGGTGATCAACTAACTGAAAGTTTTGCCTTTTGTCCCTTATGAGGCTTCCTTTCTCTTTTTCTAATAGCTTTTGGGAAGTGGACCCTTTTCCAGTGGCATTACTTTACCGAGCACACGTTCTGATGCCCAAACTTCATGAAAATTGAGTGGCTTAGAAGAGACCTAAAGGTGGGCAGAAAAGTTCAACCTTTTTAAGGTGGAAATGATTCTGAATGCCTTTAGCTTGCTACATGCATAAAGCCATGTGCCATTTTTGCAATAATAGGGATAAGCAAGGTGGGAGAGTTTCAATATTAGTTCCAATTTTCAAGTGCATATCCGGCTCCATGTCAACGAGTGAAAAATATCAGGATCCTCGATCCCAACTCTTGAATTTGGGGTGTCATAAAGACCATGCAGATATCATTTGGGAGGCTGTGATTCATTGGTGCTCGCTCCATTATTTACTTCATTTTCGAACCACCTAATATGTCAGCGTCAAGGAAAATAGTTGGGCAAAAAGACGGGGGAGGTGAGGAGAAGGGCCTACGGCCCAAGTTGGCCTAAAGGCATTGTCATTCATGTGCCTTTGGCCCCATGAACAGTTGAACTTTCCTCAAGTTTTCTTTTCCAAAACCAAATAAGAACTAGTGGCTGTCCTTTGTTTGTTCATTCATTCATACCCTCAGACGAAATATCTCAATTACCCTGATGTTCTTGTTATGCTCACTAGATGATCCATCAAACAAACCCAACCTTGATCTGTTTATCCGATGTTGTGGTTAAACACCGAGGTAATTCTTTAGAGACACTGCTGGTTCCTTTTACAACGATGTCGAGGACGAATTTCTCAGAAATGTTAAGGTAAAAGCCAATACAAAAGGGAGGGGGAGAAATGGACAAGTGGAGAGAACAAAGAGAAGCTCCACGAGCAACTTTTGCTGCTCCACTTGTTGGGATATTCTTTCTGGGGTGGAAAGGGGAAGCTCTCCGTGGCCTTTTGTGATAAGAATTCGGGTCTATCTTCCATTTGGGTCCCCGCAGTCACTTTTCCCTGTCCCCCTCTTTCTTCCTCGTTAAAGTTTCCACATTCATCTTCAGTCTCTCCCTGCTGCTTGATGCTTACCTCCCTCCTCTTTCAAAGTTCTCCAGTACCTATGAATGACATTAAAAGGCCAATCTTTATTCATCGTTGGCTCTTTCTACGAGTCTCCTCAGTCTTAAGAGTCAAAACACCTCACTTGAATACATGATTTTGGTGTGCTTTGAAACAACATGAGATCTTGGAAGTTGAGGAAGGATTGAAGCAAGAGAACACTGCTCCAGGAAAAGAGAATAGAACCCGTAAGAGAAGGGCTTAACTTAAGCATTTCAAACTTATTTCGTACAGAGACTCCTCGTTTCAGATCTCAACTATAGTATCTTATGCAAAAATATGTACATTCAACTCGCCAAACAAATATACTAGAAAATTACAAAAAGGACACTTCCTGCTACTGCTGCTGCTGCTTCTTCTTCACAACTACTAGTAAGAAATAAGAGGGACGGAGATCAGTTTTGCTACATCTGCAAATCTATGGGGATAGTCTTCTATAAACAGGAAGTTTGAGGAGCAGGAGAGAGGCAATTCCGTCCCCATGATACTTTGGTCAGCATTAATATTCAGGACCGAATACGAAGACAGATGCCGCTAGCTCAGCATTATTCATCCCCTTATGATTCAGGTTGAAGCCGCCAAAACAATTGCCACTTGAGTCCTTGGCAATTTCTGCGATTATGAGCTCTCATGGAAGTTGACCGATCGAGACAGTGCTGCAGGATTGGCTTGTAAAACTGGAGAAGCTTCAGAACTGCGGTTCTGCTCTTCACCCTTCGACTGAAAGGCCTTGAAGAGCCCTCCCCCGCTGACAGGCTCAGCCTTATCATTCTTAATCCCAAGAGTTGCCCATATAGAGCTCTTGGCAGCTTCTCCCGGATCATCGATTCTCAAAGTCTTTGGGATCCAAAGGCATTTCTCGGCACTCGCCTCTTCGACTGGCCTGCCATCCTCTCCTCTTCTACCGTTTTGTTTTAGTGCATCCTTCTCATCCCTTGAGTGTTTCCCAAGGGTTGGAGAATTTGGGCCAGAGCCAGTGGAAGTGGTAGCTGGAGAGGATGGACCTGGCACCCAAGGGACACTCCAAGTGCCAGGGACACTGCAACCCCAGTAGGCTGCTGCTGGGAAGAAAGGTACAGCAAATCCTGGTGGGCAGTAAGGGGGCGGTGGTGGGAGCGTAGGTCCCCACTGCCCTGAGTTCCACGGATATGGCCAGGGAGTCCCTGGATAGCAGTGTACCTGAGGGGTGAATCCTGGAACCAACCCATTCTTCCCGTCAGAACCCTTGGAGTTCGGGCCTGTGGTTGGTAACCCATTTAGTGAGCCAAGCCGGTTCTCACCATATGAGCCTGGTATCATTACATCATCAGGCTTGTGAAAGCCGTTTCTAAGGCTTCCCTGCATGGTCTTGTCTGCAAGGTTTAAAACTGAGGCCATGGACTCACACAAAGGTGTGTCCGATGAGCCAAAGGCAAGAAAGGTTCCATTGGGCTTTACAGGGTGGACCCCATTCGGAATGTCGACCTTAACATTATCAAGGGCTCCAGAAACTGTTATGTGGCGGTGGTAGTGAGAGGCTGAGCTCTTGTTCTTACGGCGGCCTGCCCCCACTGGAACATTCCTCATGGTCCCACCGGCTGTCCAGTACCTCTGACAGTTCTTGCAGAAATGCCGGGGCTGATTTACATTGTAGTTGTTGTAGTAGCAGAACTTTGTGTCCATGCTGTTGCAGCGGGGACAAGGTAGGATCTTGTCTGGTTTCTTGAGGGGCTTCTCTTGGGAATTGCTCGTCTCGCTCTGATCCTCCTCAGATTTTGAAGCCTTTTCAGTGGCACTTTCCTTGTCCACCGAAGCCGTCTTATTGTTCTCACTTATCCCTGAAGCTGCATCCAGGTCAGTGGAGTCTTCCCCAGCCGGGTGGTGAACTTCATCCTCCTGACTCGTTGTTGGGTTTCCTTTAGACGCTTCCTGAGTCAAGCATGTTGCACGTTCATATCCATAATCAGAAATGAGGAGATTACTATTGGACAAGGTCAGTTATACATGTAATTAACTGAAAGTTCCACATTTTCTCCAGTTTTCAGTCTATGTTTGGGGGGGGTGAGTTATTGCAACAAAATAGACATCTAGCATATCTGATCTATGATGGAAGAAAGAAGCATAAGTTATTCTGTCCGGTTATTAAGACACAACTTCCCGAATCGGAGACAGCAGAAAGTATGTCGAGGACGATAGAACTACCACGACAGAGCATCGTAGGAAGGAAAACAATTCAACAGACAATTCAACAGATATTGGAATGCATAACTTAATCAGGAAAACATCACTTCAAATTTCTTGAAATTATCTGTTTTTAAATCTACGGAACAGAATCCCCATCTGGAAAGAGCTCGAAACACATCAAAGAAAAAAAGAGGAACATGGAAGCCCAATCTGAAAGACACAGATTGGTTAATCTGATATTTGAAACTCAGGACCTCAAATTCTCAAGAGAAAAAAAAAAAAAGAAATAAATAAAATTGAGAAACCATGATTAGTTTAGATAATTGAGTTTATAGGGGACTTTGATAAGATTGCGAGACAACAAACTAGGAGCTTGCGAGGCCGAGATATCCTCGTATTCTTTTATCCCGAAAAACAGCGAACCCCAAACACTTATCCGAACAGCATTACCCTGTGCTAAGTTGGTCTTCCAAGCATCAAACGAATTGCAAATTGAATAAAAGATCACAGATTGATTCATTCTAATCCTCCAAAATGTCCTCCAACCCAATTCACAGAAAGAATCCCTGCTTTCAAGATTCAGCAGCTTCACACCCCAAATAAAGCGTCGCCGGAGGAAGTCAACAGAATCACAAACTAAGGAAGATCCATTTTCAGGCAAACACATATCTGAATCTGGGTTAATCTCCAGATTCAAAATAATCAATTATTTATCCATACCTTATTGTCTTCCCTCTCGTCTCTGTCTGCCCTTATACTGTCCTCAGGTGGAGGACCAGTCTCGTGATTTTGATTGCTGTCAACGACAGCTGCTTCAGGAGGGATTTCAGGCAACGGAATCGTCTTCCCGAAGAGCTTGATAGCCGGGTCTTTTGGTTCCCCCGACATTTTTGCTTCCCCGTGTTTCTCTTCCTCTTTTTTGCTTTGTTTTTTTCTCTCTCTCTCTCTCTCTTTCTTCAGCAAGAAACGGAAAAATGGGAACTTTTTCTAGAGAGAGAGGGAGGACCGGAGGAGGTAGAGATCTGACACGTTGTGTTCGAGAACGAGTGAGTGACTCGGCGATTGAGGGTTTTTTGATCCGTTTAATCAGGCCAGTGTTCCACGTCAGCTTCAGGGGACGATTCTCAGCCACAAGTTCTTTGTGGCCGCTAAAGATTTCTTTTTTCCCCCTATTTTATTTTCTTCTTTTGTTTTTTGTCTCTCGCTTTCGATCCCAGTCAGCATTTCGAAATTTTATTTCAACTGTTAAAATGCTGAGTTTTTATATTGATAGTATCCGATACCGTAATAATTAATTAATTTATTATATATTATAATACAGATAATGGCTCCCTATGAGAATCGAGCCCCTGAACTAACCTACTACTTATTATCAGTCTTATGTGTAACAGCCTAGTATACTGTGTGATAATACTGACGTGACGTGACGTCACGAACCAATAGTATTAAGTTATTTTTAAAATTTTTTAAAAAAATTTAAAAAAGAAAAATTAATGTTAAAAATTATTTAATTTAATTAATTTATAACACTACATATATATTATTACATAATATACATATTACCTACGAGATTTTCTAAAAAAACTCGGGCAGACCCCGTTATTCACATTGAATTTGTTGGTTACCAACAACCCTTTTCATTTCATCGGCGACTCTACCGATCCAAAAACTCGGGCAGGCCTCGCTATTTAAAAGGTTTCTTCTCTGTAAATAATTTTCATAAAATTTAATTTTTCCCCTCCGCTTTTTGGAATTTTGTGGATCGTAAATGTAAGTTGGCCCATCTGTCCTCTTTAGGATAACTTGTCGGACATGTCCACTTTGGGGAATAAAAATTTAAAAAAATTCAGGCCCCAAAAAATTATATTGAAAAATCCAAATATCAATTATGTACGTTAACATGATTATACAAAAAAAAAAGATTAAAGAAGAGTTTAATTTGGAAGTGTTTAAGTTAAGACAACCGCTGCATACACATTTTACGTATACACTAAGAAATTCTCGTATTATCATATCTTGTCACATTATATGAGAAAATATCAATAAAATTATAACAAACGAGTTAATTAGTATTGATTATTTGAGTAATTATCGTAATTATTTTAATCAAAATAATTAAATTAATATTTTTATCATGTCACTACAAATATAATCATTTAAGATTTTTTACTCTATCTATTACTATATTGAAAGAGTGGTGCAGTTTTTATCTCACTTTTCGTTCATTGGATAAATCTATAAGTTTCCTCTTAGGTAATAGTTTATGGGGGCAATTTTCACATAAATATAATATAAAAATGCGGAAACTTTAAAATGCAAAAAAAAAAAATTATGCACAAAATATATTTGTTATAATTACTGCAATAAGGATAGGAAAAACGCGTGATTGGACTCCGAGGTTAAGCCGCCGCCGATGTTTTGCCGAGTTTCTAAAACAGAGCAGAACTTGCAGCGGAGGAATCCCTGGCAATTGGCGACCTAAGACCAATTCCCTGTTGACAATTACAACGTCATCCTTACCTCGTTGGCTCGGGTCCCACCCGACACCTCGAATTCAAACAAAACAACTGACACGTCAGATGCACATCCCACTCATTGGGCCCCACCTTCGAAAAGTAAAGTGGAAAAAGCTCAGTCGCCTTTGCCAACCTCCAACATGCCCAAAGTCACCCTACCCGCTTTTTCTTCCACTTTTTGAATTACCGACTGAATTTTATACTTTATTATATTTAATTTGAAATTCGAATTAGTTTAATTTTTAAATTTTTAAAAATATAAGAAGTTACCATATGTACTAATTTCTTCTATCGTTATATAATAAAATTGGTAGAAAATTAATTGCTCTTAGACATTTTTTTCAGCGATGAATTCTCCAATATGAAAAGAAAAATCATCTTCGTAATGTCATAGGCATAGTAGCGGTTTTGCATCGTTGAAGTTGGATATTAATGATGAGTAATATTGAGGGGAATAATTTATTGTCCGTCCATATCCGCTAATGGAGTCCACACGTGCCATGTGGATCGCACGCATGGAGCACATCACCCAATTTACCATGTAGTATACACATTGAGCCCGTTATGTAAAACTCTTTTAAATATCAACAATTGTAAACTTTTATAATATTTAAGAGTTAATTTTATACGTACCTAAATATAAATAATAATTTATACAACGAGTTCATTATCTATTAGATGATAAATATTCACTCGCATGGGCATAGCTGAGCTGAGAATCTACTTCTAGTTCTAGTGGCCGAGGTTTGTTCCAGGTCGGGAGGATATCTTCCCTGAGCTGGACACGTGTCCCGGAGCAAAAAGTCGGAGCATATCTTTTTCTTTCATCGTGTTGCCTTTTAATTGATGGAAAACTTGGAAGTTTCAGATCAGATAATATTAATAAGACCATAATTAATTAATTAATTAATTGGTTGATAACCTAACACGTAACAGGAGAGTTGAGTTAAAAAGGTGTTTCGTTCCCCGATCATGTCTTGTCGGAAAATTTAGGCATAAACACGTGCTCTTATAATTGCTATTAATCCAAGCCACTAGCTAAAAGTGATTTTTGAACTCGACTTAAATGAAGAGATTATGAGAACCGGTTTAATTTAATGATATTACTCTCAATTTAATATTAAAATTCCTTTTATTTTTCTCTTTTTTCTATCTTATTTCCTTTTCGATCTACCTGTCTGCGCTAAACCAAAAAGAAAAAGAAAAAAAGGAAAGAAATTGTGTTGGGTTGAGCTGGAGACAGCCAACTCACCATCTTCCAATGTGAACCACCAATTCTAACAAGCCCAATTACTATGGGCCAGAATCCAATAAAGGCCCCTTTTTTCCCTCGTTCCAATTTTCCTATTTTATTTTTTTTAATCATTGGATACTCGTCTTGTATTGAGAGGTCAGTGTTAGTACCGATTATCAGTAACAATGATTGAGCCGCTACTATCGCTATACTCTCTTTAATAATAAAAAAAATAGACATTTTTTATACTGTTAAATATGGTGGAAGGCTCTGCACGCACGCGATGACATCGGCCAATTCCAGATCGACAACGTTTGCCATATGGAAGCTGACTGAGGTGACGTGTCATTGTCGGGGGGTTCTCCATTAGCTTCAATCACTTCCGCACGAAATGATCTCTCATGATCACTGCCAATGTGGCCCAGCTTTGCTTCATGGAACTCAAATCTCCTTGCCTTTATAATAGCCTAATCATAGTCACGACAGTTCGCATCTCTTCATCTTCCCAATTGCTAATAATTACATACTATGCGTATCATGATCCCCGTTTGGTTCGATAAGTCTTTTTGAATTGAATCAAATCAAATATCCAGTTCATATATATATATACACACACACATACACCAGAGGTTATCTTAATGAAATTATTTGAAATATATATTCAAGCGTAACTGAAGAATAATATATATTTAATATTCAAGTTAGATAACTACAAAAATGGATTATATTTGTAATTAATTTGTAGTTTTCGGTAGAGCGGTCGTACTATATAGGTAATACTAATATAGTATATCCGTCAAATAAGAATTCACCGTTTATATATTTGTCTAACTAGTATTAACTATTTATTATATATATTTTATTTTTTTATTTTTTTTATAAAATTTCAATTAGAAAGTCTTCAGTGTGTTGTAAAAATAAGTTGCATTTGAAGCCATATTTCGAAACAATTCCGTTCTATTAATATGGTTTTCTAAGTCAATTTCACAATTTTCTCTTACTTCATTTAGATAATTTTACGCATTGAATTTACCATGTAAGACCAACTGAATATTTGCTCCCCGTCCATTCCCTGACGTGGCGAGGCCGATGCGAATTCGCCGAATTTGGTCTCTGATGGTGTGAGGAACTCCAAATCGATGAAGCCTTCTCATTTACTCTCATGAAATCTCTCTCACTGAGCAAGAATATCCACCTCGGCTTGATATAGCCGGCGGTAACATTGGGTTCCTCTAGGAAGGCTCCGCGAGAGAGAGAGATCTCAAGAACCATATGGTTCCGGCGCGGAGGGATCAACTCACACATTTACGGTGGACTTTCGGGGTGAATGAATCAAGGTTAGTGAATTATTTTTATTTTTAAACTTTTTTTTTCATTTTTTACTTTCCTTTTTATTTCTAAATTATTTATTTTAACTTCTCAGAGAGAGAAGGGGGAGGGAGGGAGATTTATTTTTGTATCTTTTATATTATTTTATTACATTTTAAAATTTTATTTTGAGTATTTAATGCTATATCAGTAAAATTGCAACGCGGAATCTCAATTAGTGTCACGTCAGCTCGATTAACGACATTAGTGTAAAATTGACAGTTTATATCAAAGTATTATATTTAAAAAATATTTTACAAATACGGAGTTAAAAAATTTTATATTAAAACGTTACATTCCCAAAAGATTTTGTACTAACAGTACAATTTTTATCATTTATCTAACCAATCACTTTTTTTTTTACAAAATTAAGTATAATTTAATGGATAAGAAATAATTGGTTTGGTCTATTTGGTTTGAAATCAATTGGACTGTACCTTTGAAAGACCACGCAAGTAATCGAATCCCTCCTAAGAAAAATCGTGTCGTTAGAGAATCAATTTGAGCGAATCAGTTCGGTTCAATCAACAATTTGATTCGACTTTTTACTTTTTCTAAACTCTATCCACAACCAAACAAATAGAAAATAAAAAGAAAAAAAAGCGGAAATTGATTTTAAAAAAAATAATGATGGTCTCTGGGGACCAACTGGTAGCAGTTAAACCCGAAAGAGTTTCCCAAATCAAGAAATGATTTATCCTCCTTAAAAAGTACCGATCTCTTGAGAAATTCTTATCTGATCCTAGTGCACCATCTCATTAATGTACCAGACCATTAAGTAATTGACAAGTGTAAAGATTGTCCTATTAATTTATCTTTTTCTTTTTTTCAAAATTTGTCCAACCCAGTTTCTCTCTCCGCTTTCTCCGTCGCCTACTTCTTTACCCCTCGCTCCGTTGCCTACTTCCTCCCCATTAGCAACCATGGCCGACGGAGTCTAGCTTCCGGCGACTCGATTATGTCGTAATCCCAAGCTTCTTCTATCCTCGGTAGTCATTTCCGACCTTGCCGATACTTTCATTGCTTTCCCTCGATCTCCGACCTCCGCGACTTGCACCTTCGTATGTTGTTGCCATCTGAAAAATCGAGATCACTGATGTTGGGGTCGGATGTCATCGAAGATGAGAGAAAGGAAGGAGATGGAAGTGGTTGGGGGTGATCGGAGATGATGGAGGAGGTAGAGGCACGAGAGAGAGAAAATAGAGAGAGTGGGACGGGTAGAGGTGATAAGAGAGAAAATATAGAGAGAGGGGAAAGGTTCCAGGAGGAAAATTTTATAAAATCGTAAAGGTACGGTACCTTGATCTATATACAGTCACAGCACTGCGATATAACATGATTAAGTGTCATGGCGTCCAACCATGTCGCGCTGCGGCACCGTGATTGTATCAAACTAAGGTACTGTGCCGTTACCAGGAGGGGTGAGAGAGAAATTGAGTCGGGTAAATTTTAAAATGGTGAGAAGATTTGAGGTTTAAAAGAAAATAGTATGTCCTTTTTACACGCGTCAATTTTTTAGTGGTCAATGCATTGATGAGGTGGTGCACTGGGTCACACAAGAATTTCTCTGATCTCTCCCTCCGGACGATTTGGATTTTAGC
Source organism: Lagerstroemia speciosa (assembly GCA_037672795.1). Lineage (NCBI taxonomy): Eukaryota > Viridiplantae > Streptophyta > Magnoliopsida > Myrtales > Lythraceae > Lagerstroemia > Lagerstroemia speciosa. The sequence continues at coordinate 488,487 of CM075296.1, forward strand.
AAAAAAAAGTGAAATTCATAATGAATAAAAAAATCATTTATTTAAGAAATAAATTGCCACATTCAACCAATCCAACCATTTTTAAAACGTGTTAATTTTTTTTTGTGTGTGCTGATTAAGACTCTTTAACCTTGTCCAGAAATTCTACGATTTAACCATCTTGCGCGTGAAATTAGAAGATCATCTCTATAAAGTTGAAAAAGTATATTATGAAATTTTATTAATTTTCTCTATATTTTTATTTTTTTATCTTAATTGCCCAAAATTCAGTTATACACTCTTCATTTAATTCGTGCAATTTAATTGAATTTTCCAGATTCGTCTCTTTGTAAAAAATATCAGACTCTAACTATAGATACATCACAGCATATTTAATCTCGAAAATAGGTATAAATCATATAATAAAAATTGTTTTCATGTACTAATGAAGAACGAGAAATTCTTAAATCGTAATATTTCACCATGTAATATGATGAACACAATGTGGGAGGTATGTTTTTGGGTATTAATTATTCATGTAATTATCGCATTTATTTCACATGCTATGATTGTGAGGAAGACAATTAAAAGTGTGGAAAAAAAAAAGAACTTTTGAGGGAAAAAAGGAATATAATATACAATTTTTTTTTCAGAATTAAAAATAATATAAATATATAAATTTCGCAAAAACATGCGGACTCCTGCCGGCCTTTGAACCGAATCCACGGCACCACAGCCCACATCACAGGCGCACAGGCATTGGATCGGTTGAGCTCGAAATTTTAAGCTCGCTCGAATCGCTAGTCGAAACTCAAGATTCGATCGGCCGCCAGGACATTCCCGCACCGACAATTCCTTATCTTCAGAAGCACTCAAATGATGCATCTTCTCGCTCTTTCCTGAGGTGGGTCGATTCAATTTCAAGCCTTTCTTAGTGGGTTTCGCTCCGACTGGGCGTTTCTTCAACGTCGGACCTGTCGGTCGTCGTTATCTGGAATCATTGTTGAAATGGTCGATCACTACATCCCCAGCTCAATCTCCGACCCGAAGCTCGTTGACCAGTTATCAGTCATGGCGAGCACGCTGAATTCTCTCGATTCATTCGCCAAATCAAGGTCCAGCAGCCTTGCTCATCGAAATCGAAAACTGCCCAATTCACCCAGCTGCCCCAATTTCCCGGCTTGCCCTCACATCTCGAGATCGGCCGTGATTGATATCGTGGTCTTGATAGCGGTTGTTGGAGCTTTCGGGTTTCTGCTCTATCCCTACGTCAAGTTCGTAGTTGTCAAACTGATCTTTATGATCGGGGCGATCTCTTATGCAGTGAAGGATGAGATTTGTGATGCTCCGTTGATTTACGGGTCCATAGGGCTGAGTGTTTTTTTTACTGCTCTGGCTACGTGGGCTCTTGTGATGTGCACGACCCGGAAGTGCGAGAACCCGAATTGCAGGGGCCTCAGGAAGGCGGCGGAGTTTGATATTCAGCTCGAGACTGAGGAGTGCGTGAAGAATTCTTCAGCTGCAAACGTGTCCAGTAGATGCCTTTTTGAAATTCCTGTCGACCACCACCGGGAACTCAAAGCGGGACTGAAGAAGATGGCACCACCCAATGGGAGAGCTGTTCTTGTCTTCCGGGCTAGGTGTGGGTGCTCCGTTGGGAGACTGGAGGTCCCAGGGCCGAGAAGGCTGCGAAAGATCAAGAAGTAGTTGGCATAAATCCTCTTGTTGATGAATAAAGTTTAGCCCAGTAGAATACATAGGAATAATAATACCATTGCAAATACGAGGCTTCTCTCTCTAGTTAGTGTCCTCATAAGAATAAGCTGGTCATGGCAATATGTAAGAACTATTACAGTTGGGAACATAACAGGATTCTATTCAGTTACTTCTTGCACCAACTCTCATGAAGTATTTTTTATAGAACTTCCGACAGTACTTTTAGTATTGAATGATTGTGAATTTTCACTGTATGTGGTGCTTTGTGGGAGCTCACCTTGATGAACTTTTCATACCACAAAGATTATAGATTATTACTAATGATGCTGGATAGTGTTCTTTAGGTGCTTCTCTTTTCCTTTACATTTCAAAGTAGTTTGACTGCTTTAAGGGGTTGAAGAGGGTGAAAAGTTAAGGGTTGGATTTAACTTATCCGAGCATGATTATGAATATTCAAAGCCATGCCCTGATCCATCATACAGTTTGTCCCTGTTCAGAATCTTCTGCATGAGCTTAGAACTGCTGCAGTTTAAGTACGATAGGTTTTGTGCAACTTTGAATCATTGTGAGAATGCTTGGAAAAAGATTTATTAAATCATTGTAATCAATGTGGACCGAGTACCTTACAGTCCTGCTTACTGCTTATGGTGATTCCTGCAGAATTATGTAACCATTCTCCGATAATAATTCTTGTTCCTGTGAGTCAGCACGTGATGTGATCAACCATTCTTCTACTTCTTGCTTGGCGTTCACTTTTAGTTTATAGATTCAGAGCTGTGATACTACTAGTCTGAATGTGTACTGCAGCTGATTCTCCTTCTGCTTTCCATTTAAGGATCAATCTTTTGATCTTTGACTTCGTCGCTATCTTTGTCTGTTTCATCATTCATCATCTTACCGGTTTGGCCACGGATCAGGGTCCCAAGTTACTCTCTGTAATGTGCAGTTTACTATTTTTCATGTGCTCAGCAGTCTGAGCTCTCATGATTGAGTTTCTGGATTTCAAAGATTCTGATGTCTGCTATTCCATGTGCTTTTGAGATGTTATTACTGGTTTGGACAGGTGAGCAATGGTAATTGTTTATCACCTATTGTGTAGCTATGGTCCAATTTTCATGATCAAACTCAAAGCTCAAGGGCAAGAGCTGTTTAGCGACTGTAATTATATCATCTATCTTCTGTAAAGGATGGAACTGCCAATTCCGTCAACTGACTCCTATCAGACCATGCCGGTGCACCCATAAATTTGCCTTCAAGAGGAGTTCATCTTTCTCCTTTTCCATATTCTGTAGTTCTTCACCTTAATATGTGTACCCTTTGAGTTGCTGATGGAGAACTCGAGATTCTGTCTTGTTCACATTCTGCAATTGCTCCCAGGTAGCCTTTTTTTCCTTCTTTTAATCATGATAATACTTCAATCCAACCTTATGAAGTTCCTCATATATCGGGAGCCGTCCTGGAGTTCTGGTCTCTTTCTGTCTGCAATCCGTTTTGATCAATTGTGATTGTTACTCTTTATTGTTTTATTCTCATGTTCCATTCCATTCATCTAACTGATAAGAGTAGGTGAAATTCCAGATCAGAAGTCATGATCCACTGTACAGGTTATTTAACCAGAGAAGCTGACGCTTCAGATTTACAAGACAAGCCACACGTTTAGTGTTATGTACATCTGCCTCAAATGCAAAGCATTTCAAGACCAACATGTGGGTTTAAAACGAGGACATGCAGAGATGAGGATCCCTAAAATTGGATTCCATTCAACTGAGACTGATAAAAAGAAAGGAAGTCAGCTTAGTCAATCAGGAAACCGGGAACAAAGGGCAAGTGCAGCCCCTCACGACCTTCCCTTCTCGGAAAGTAATGTTGTCGATCTTTGTTTGACACCATTTTAGATGGGAAGAGGAGATTATTGCCATTTTCAGGACTCTTGAGACCAGTTTCAGGTCAATCATAGTGAATGATATCTCCTTCCGCTGAGAATCTTCAGCATGGTCCGTTGATCCACCGTGCTTGATCCAGCATTTCCTTTTTCCAAGTAAATCCTTCAACAGCAGCACCTTCTACAGAAACAGAAAATGTTCAATAAGAATCATTAGAGGTCCGTGTTCTGTTTTCTTCCCTGGTTTAGTTTCCCTCTATTGTTTCTTTGAAGGGAAAAGACTTGGAATGACATTTCTGGAAAACTTCAGACATATTTCTGGCACGAAAGAGCACAGAAATTGGAAGATGTTTCAAATACCGAAACCCTTTTTTTTCCCCTTAATACCTTTCCGTGTGTTTTGGTAAGGTCATGTAAGAGCTGCAAGTCTCTGGGGTCTTCAACAAGATGATAGCTCCACAAGGAGCGTTTAAGCTTCCACCAAGATTTGTCCTTGTCTGTCTCCACAAAGGTATAGAATGCTTTTATACACTTCTCCATGACTTCTGCAGCTTTCTTCAGCTCCAACACTGTTCCATTTTCTCTTCCCTTCTGCTCCTCTTCCTCCTCAGAAAAGCCTTCCAAGAAAGACCCGAATCGAGACATTTATAACCAGCTTAACATATCGACAGTGACATGCTACAACAGAAAATGCGTGGAAGGAGGAACAAGGAATGTGTAACGTTTGACAGTGGCAACTTGCCTGAGAGCTCGGGAACCTGAAGAAGGTTCTTGACAGAGAATCTTCCATGTAAGAACTTTAAGTACCTCTTGTCGCCACGACTTTCCTCTTCAAGGAATCTGTCAATGAGAACCTGAAAATTTTGGAATTCTCCAACCAATTTCATGTGACCCGAAATGCTGATTCGAGGGCAAGACGACGTTAATAGTTTGTCAACCTTCCTGTACTGATGATGCAAAGCCTCCCATGAGAGGCACATCTGAGCCACATAAGCTAGCTCTAAATCGCTTTCTAAGCTCTTCAAGAGCCTCTTCTTTGCAGTTTTGTCTCCCCAGAACGGGCCAGAGATGGTCGCCAATTCAAATTTGCTTTCAAGAATCACGCCTGCAAAGATGAAAAAAATTGACCAGGATGTTTCAGTATACAAATAAAAAGAGTTGAAAAATAAAGAAGCTTCCATGTATCAAATTAGATGAAGCTGTGTCACAGTTCTTGGAAGCACCGTGAGTTTTTAAAAGTAGAAAAAAACCTACCGGTTCCGCAAGTCCTTTCATAGCTGAGGACGTCAAACCATCTCATTCTTTCACAGTACTTCCCATAGAATAGATCAGACTCTCTCATATTGGGTTCTTCCCTGACTAGGAAGGCAGCATTCGGACCAAAATCCACAGTTGGTTCATCATGCTCAGGCCATTCCAGTTCTGAGCAATAAAAGTCAGTGGTGTAATGGGAAGTCAAGTCCTCGTTCACGCCCATATCTGGCAAAGATATATGCTCGTAGGGTGAAGGATTGTACTCATTTAAGTCCGGCTCTGATTCCTCTTCTTCAATTGAATACGAGGTGTTGCCATCTTGAACAAGACTTTCGGGCCAACTCCACATAACTATCGATGTAGTCGAATCGGTGTCATCTTCTTTGTTCACAGTCTCATCGGGTGATAATAATTCCCTTACGGAAGGCAAGTTAGAGGAACAAGCAGAAGAGCAGGAGTTGTTCTCATTCATGTTCATGTCAATATCCGGATCTGGCCTTTGTTCCTCTCTGTCGAAGACATCAAAATCCGGTAAAGCTTCTCCATATTCCTTTTCATCCGGATCTTCGTAGACTATAGTGTGTGTAGAAACCACTTTCAGCTCCGTAACTGCAGCTGCTTGGCAGAAAAGGCTAAAAGAACGGAAGACTTGATAGTCATCCGAGTATTCCGCAGGTTCAAAAATCTCTGTGCTGTGCAAATGGCAACTGCGGATCCTAATGAATGAAAAGCAATAGACAGGAGCTGCTATAACACAATTGTACATATATACAAATAGAAATCTTACGGTATTGAGCAAAAGGAAGAGAATGATTGAGAAAAATTCTTTCAGAGGTTTGAGCCAGAGGAAGAGTTGGCAATGGATAAGAAGAAACGGGTGGATATAGAAGCTCAGATAAAACCATTTCACAAAACCATCAGGAATGAGATATGATTCTGTGATCAACCAACAGGAAGCATAGAAAGCCATTATCTAACTATAAGACACTCGAAGGCTACCCTCTTCTCATTTTTCAAAGACTTAGCTTTCTGTCAGTAGTCTTGTTCAGTTCTCTTTACCAGGAAGAAAAGAAGTTATATAAGCCTGCAGACCGATACCAAATGAAACAACCGAGAAAGACACTGACTGAGAATTCGATTTCGTTGACTAAGACATTGGGAGGTGGAACAGTGCACCCCCTCATTGACTAGCTTTTCACATGGATTTTTTTAGCAATTTATTATTTGTTTGCTTACGTGGATCTTATCTTTTACCAAGAACATTGCATTTAAGGCAATAGGATCTGCTCATTGTCTATTTACTTTAATGGTAGCCTTCAGAACTTGACAACCAAGCAATCGCCATCGACCAATTCAGGAGAAGACTCGTCCATGGCTAATTTCACATTGCGTGCTGAATCCAAACAATGAATCTTAAAATCCAAAGAAAACAACCTGTACCGGAATTGCAGGACAACTTATCCTATGAACTTGATCGGTATGTGTTTTGATGGACCAGGCTGATCGCATTAGTAAAAACACCACCCCCATGCTCTTCCTGAAAACTCCAATGCATTAGCTCATCAGAATATGTTTGGAACAATATGCTTGGTGAGAAATAATGTCTGAATTAGAGGAACAAGAAAAGAGAAAAAAAAAAGAGGAGGGTTCATACATCAGAGCTCTGGTCGTCATACCTCACACAAGGAGGACAAGTTGGGGTCCATTTCCACCTCATTTCTTTAGTAACTACCCACCTAATCCTTTAATTATCAGCAGTATACTCTCGCTATCTCTATCTCTAAAATCTTTCAGGGAACTGAGATTTGCGCCCGTACTAAATTATTGTTTGTGGTATTAGGGATCTGGATAATGTTCTGCTCTAAAGGATATTAAAGATAAAAGAAAACAGAAGCTGTTGGAGGTAGGAAATGCATCCAATTGGAAGTCAACACCCCTGGGCCCTGACACCAAATGGAAACACAAAGACCTATGCCCCTGAATCTTTTCTTGTGGATTGAATTAAACAAGAAACCTCTATGAAACGGTGCAGAAATCTCATGGTACCATCTGTGCTGTCACGAAACTGCCAAATACTATTGTTCCTGTGGTACCAGATGGTTCGCATATGAAAATCACCAACTGCTGTTTAATATGAGTATTTGCAGTTCATAACCTGACAGAATGCATCGAAATGGGTCCAAACCGCTACAAGCTTGAAGATAACACCAAATGATTAATGTATTTGAAACAAATGAAGCTTTCCCACAACCTGACAAAATTCATGGAAATGGGTCCAACCCCCACAGGCTTGAAGATAACGCCGAGTTATTAAAGTATTCGAAACAAATGAAGCCTTTCTTTTCCCATGTACTGAATCGTAGGCCATTTTGCATCTATTCACGGAAGAAGATAAACAAACTACAGCTTACTCATTCAGCAGAATGGAACGTATTGTTGGCTTCAATGATATTAACAAAGCAGATGCTGCTCGGTTGCCTCTCTTCTTTATCTTAAGCTTCCCAGTTCTCAAATCTCTATCAACAAACAGAGATAGAATAAAGAATCAATGAAAGGATGCAACCTGACTGCATATGTCCCTGGAACAAAAACACTGATGAATGTTGAAAAAGGATTCCATTGGCTTCTGCTTCTTGTTTCGATCTGACATTTTATTCACAAAATTTCCATTAGTCTCTTCAACTTCATTTGGTTTTCCTGAAAGGCCAAATTAAGCAATAGTCATGCAAGAAACAGACAGAAGACAGGAGCAACAAGACACCCAACAGTCAGCATTAGCAGATAAAGGAGACTCTAACAGACAGTCTCCTTGACTTGGCCATCAAAATTCTCGGGGCAATGAACACCCCAACACGCTCACCCCATCCACTATAAGCGTTCTTCCCAGTTGAGTTAACAATGGGGCTGACTTGGTTGTCAAGTGATTGTCCAAGAGAAGGGGAAAAAAAAGTGATGGTGGGCAGTATTTCTATTTCGAGAATTCTCAACCCCTACTCCCCATGACTGGGATCTGAGTGGATTGCTTGCGTGCAGGCATTCGTGTCCATTTCACTCTCTATATGAAAACACAATTGATTATGAAAATCATTAACAAAGGGAAAGAAGGTAACATTTTGACAACCTCGAAGAGCCATTCTCTTCGTCCTCTGTCCTCAGAAACTCTCCCTCCCTTGTCAGGCGGTAGTACATAAACTTCCAGGTCTCATTCACCAGTTTGCCTTCCCTTCTCTCCATTTTTCACAATCGATCACACTTCATTAGTCAAGTGAGCTAAATGCAGTTGTCGGTGCTGAGTCATGTTGCATACAATATGGTCAAATATAGGCCTAACTCAAGCATCTTAGGTCTCTTCAAATACCAGAGACAGATACCAACATGATTTCAGCTTACTGATGCTCAGGACTGATATAGTAAAGGGAGTAACTGATGATCAACAGCTGATTTTTCATGGGATTGATGAAGGGAACTGCAAAGGCTTCCCGAAAGCAAAGGACATGGGAAAATCACAGATCCCACTACACTACAGCATATTAGTTACACACTTGTGAAGCAGATAATTGTAAAAATCTTCCTTCTGCTCACTGGACATGAGCTATATTAAATTACATCTACTCAGTTACAAAGACAAGCAATCATTCGCAGGACACTGATCCGTGACAAAGATTCTGGTTGAATGCATCATGCAGCTTTCTCGCACACAACGAAGCTCCTGGGATTGATGGTGATGCTCTTCGTGCAATTGTCAGTCTTGTATATACCCACAAGTCGATCAGCTAACTCAAACATATTGTTTCTGAGGCTGCAGATTGTTTCAAAGAGAATTCACAGCAAAATCAGGATCTAAGTAAGGTATCAGGATCTGGGGAAGTGCTTGCTGCTGATTTTGGAGTTGGCCATCCTACCTTATAATTATGAACTGGGCATCCTTTGTCCGGTCCTTCACATAGTGTCCCACGATGGAAACATTCTTGAAATCTAAATCAGTTCAGCGGTTTTGAATTGAGAATGTGGCAAGAGCTACTTGAGTAGGAAGAAAATTTTAAGGCAAAAATAGTTTTTATTGTGTTATGAGAAGTACCTAGAGCAGCATCAATTTCATCCATGACATAGAGAGGGGTAGGCTTGTAATGATGAAGGGCAAACACAAGAGCCAAAGAACTGAGAGTCTGAATACATAAGAGAGAAAATCATTTCATTTGCAAGCATTGAAGTTGATGATTTCAATAGATGATGCATAGTTCAGAAATCAAAATGAGTGGTTCTGAAAGAGGTACAATTTTCAGTATTGTCCTTTTCCCTCAAATTTTCAAGGGACAAAAATAAAAAAAAAAAACACAAAATTTCACATGCTAATTGAAAATCACACCTAATTGTAGTCCTGTTCTTATTTTATTATTTTTCTGTCGTTCCAGGAGAGCGTGTGAAATCTGTTACCTTTTCACCACCAGATAAATTAGCTATGTTCTTCCAGCTCTTCTTTGGAGGCCTTACACTGAAGACAACACCTTCTGAGAATGGATCCAAAGAGTCGACCAGCTCAAGTTCTGCATCACCTCCTAGCGTTATCATCTGTTTAACACCAAAGGGCATAAGATCATGGATAGCAGAACTTCTAAAAGTTGAAAATTTTAAATGCTATTGGGAGTTGTACACAAAACCTGGTACATTTCTTTTAATTTCAGAGATATTGTATTAAATCCTGCCATGAACTCGTCAAGTCTGCCATTGAAGCGAAGTATATTCAGTTAGGGAAGAAGTGTGAAAGAGATCAATATGGGAATTATGGAAAACAAAACCATATGCATGCCTTTTCTTTCTCCAGTCATCATATTGCTTCTTTACATCGTCACGCTGTTGAGTAATCATGTTAAGGTCCTCTACACGTTCATTATACAAAGCTGCTTTCTTCCGGTACCTGTAGCAGTGGAAAAAAAATCAGGAGAGCTATAAAACAAAGCAATTGAATAGAGGCAAATAATAGAGTAACAGGGAATGCTACTCTGAGATTGAGTCAAGATTAGGACTCATTTCTTTAAGTTGTGCTTCCAACAGCGCAACCATCTCAAGGGCTCTTCTCAAATCACAAGCTTCAGTGAGAGATTTATCAGTCAGAGTAGCCTGAAGCTTATCTGGATCCACTAAATCTTTATGAATCCTAGAGCCACAGATAAGCAACTCTGTTAGAAATATCCAAAAACACCACTGAACAAACCAGGCACTACTTTTGTATGGACCAACTTACTGTTCCATGTGTTTTGTCAGAGACACTTGTAAATCATCAAGCTTTTTCTTGTAATCCTTTCCCTTAAACTCCAACCCCTTATACGTTTTCTTCATGTCTTGTAGTTTGTATTCAGCATCAACCTAAATAAGATGACAAACAGCTGTCTTAGGGGGTGGGGGTGGGGGTTGTCTGCGCGCACGTGAGAGAGGAATTGGTGGACCAGGTCAGTTACCTCTGAAGCTCGCAATTCATTGACAATCTTTTTCACCTGCTCGTACTCGGATTTTGCTTTATCAAGCACTTCATGATGCTGATCAATAAGCTGAAGAAAATATGAAAACAGTGATAAATCAACAATGGAATAAATGACCATCATAATCTGTGTTTCAAGAAGCAAAGGTTGTAGCACTCGGGTGATGATTGTCCAACCCTGATTAGAAACAGAGATCACACCTCTTGAGTTTTCTTATAATCTTCTTGAACTTTGAACGCTTTCTCTTCTAGTTCTTTGAAGACTGATCGTAACTTCTCCTTCTCCTCTACGATCCGTTCTTTCTCCTTTTTGGCTTCCTCTAACCCCTTGGTTAATTTCTTTATCATTTTTTGGCCAGTCTCTATCTGAACCTTGTGCCGATTGATCTCTGTTCTATCTTTAGCAATATCCTGACGTGGAATAATAACAAGTCAGTATAGACAACATAGTTTCATAAGGGTAAGAAGCTTTCGACTTGACTTGCATACTTACAGATTGAATCCCAGAAACCCTTAACTTTTGGAGTTTCAGTTTTTCACCCCCGGCATTTTCTATTTTCTGTTGAAGCTCTGCCGCCTAAAAACAAGAACAGTCAGCAGGAAGAAGAGCTTTGAATTTTAAAATAGAAAAATATAACAGTCTAGGTTCTTCATGTGATCTGGTCAGGAAAGACACTAAGCTTAAAGGCCTATTGTGCACACCATCTCTTTCAGTTGTTTGGACTCTTGAATCAGCCGTTCAATTTCCTTTTCTTCAGCAGCAATAACTTTCTTGAGCACTTCCAGCCTATCAAGTTCATCCTTTTTTGGTTGAGCTGCCGCTTCAAGGGAACCAAGTTGTTTCTCAAGGTAACTGTGCTGGGAGTGCAAGCTCTCAATCTGTACAAATGAATAATTATGGATGACTCATAACCCTAAATACAACAAGTAGACACCATTTTAAAAACGGATCAGTACCTCCTTCTGGCTTTTAGCTAACTCCATCTCGAGGTGGCCTAGCCTTTTCTCCAAGGTCTGGCACTTTCTCACCGCATCTGCAGCTTTTTGACGGAGGCTGTTTAATTTGTCTGATAAACCTGAAAGCTCATTCTCAGCATCTCTAATAGCCTCCACAGACACGGTTGCCGCTCGAATGGATGTTCCCATCTTACCACCACGCGGTTTGCTTCCTCCACCACTCATGGTTCCAGATTTTTCAAACAGTGCCCCATCAAGTGTTACCACACGCCTAAATTCTCTATTCCCACTGTAGGCAATCCGAGTTGCCTGCAATTTTGAAGAGATGCAATTAAATAATGCGATAAAAGCATGAAGAACATGGGGGAGTACTCTCTGTCTACAGCAAAAATTTTATGCACTTGCAAGAGGAGTTCAATAACAATCATGAGACAGAACCGAATAGAACACTTTTGTTGCACTCATAGTAAGCAGGAAGATTAAAGTATCGGCAAAAGAGGAAGAATAAAGAAAGAATAATGTATTAGACAAGTGAGTCGGGTAACACTGTGACTTCAATATACCTGGTCTAGACTCTCGGTGACAACAGTATTCCCCAGTGCAGCAAAAAACGCAAGTTTCATTCTTTCATCATGAACTTTGATCAGATCAAAAAGTCGAGGAACCCCCTCTGGAGGGCATATCCTCTCCTTCAACTTAGGGAGAAGATCAACCTGCTTCTCCTGGATATTAAATCAACAACTTTCATTTCTCAGAATCCTTGATTAGAGGAGGCGAATTAAATAGTTACACTAAAGGTTATCAGTTTCTTTCAAATGTGTCATGTGACCACATAGGTAAGGACAGTAGTCCAACCATTCAAAGAGAATAATTTTTAACTGAAATAACTGTCAGAGAAAAAAAAAAAAAAGCTAAGAAAAAGATTGTCTGTTTCTTTAAAAAATGAAAGAGGTCATCACCAATATCATGAAAGTTGCAACACCGAGGTTTTCCCTCCGCAGAAGCTCCACACATGCCTGAGCTGCATTAGTTGTTTCCACAACAATATAGTCAAGTCCAGGACATGCTGTTGATATAGCAACATCATATTTAGCTGCAAGGAGTGAAACCAATTGGAAACAGTAAGACTAAGATATTAGGACAATAGTAACAAAATGCATGAAATAGTTAATACATCCTATCTAGAAAAACTCAGATTAAGACACTTTTTGTTCAAAATTATAGCAAATGACAGCCAATAAAGGGTGAAACTAAAGCAGCCAGTATGTCAATAGATAAGACTAACCATCAATAGCCCCTAAATCACCCATTCGCCCATAGATTCCTTCTATTTGATTTGACTGCTTGGCTTGCAGGATTGCTTTCAGAACTGATCCCTGACTCTTCTCAGAATCCATGACAGACTTAAGATCCGTAACTTTTCCTCTTGCAGCTTGTTCAAGAGGTATTAATTCTTCTTGTTCTCTGATGCATTCCTGCAGAGCATTTAAATATTTTTCATATGCACTTTTGGTGCAAGAATGCTCTATAGAAGATGAAATGAGTGAACAACAAAATAACAAACTTGTTCCAGTTTTTGAGCTTCAGATGCTTCTTGTTTTGTCCTTTTTATATCCCCTTGAATATTTGCAATGCCTTCGGTTCTCTCAGCAATCTTTCCCATGATGACATCCATCTGCTTTCGGGCATCTTCGTAGGCAGCACGACTACCTCCGTGCTGGAAAAGCAATATAACAGATCGCATCAACTCTTTTATGCAAATGAAAAGGTGCCAATACTAAACCTCATCAGTATCTTGCCTGAAGCACAATTTTCCCAAAAAATGGAGAAATCCTGCAGATCCACTACATGTTTAGGGCCAATATGAGGCTTCAATTTCTTAGACCAATCCCATGATAATAAGAGCTTGTCCAGTTCAAGGTTCTTGGTATACAGTTTCTAATCCTCTCTAGAAGCAAAGTGATTAATTTTTGGTTCGATTGACAGAAGCAGTCAGCAAAAAAGTGCATTCCGGTTTATTAACTAATGTTCAGCTGTAACAACGCAACTGGAATCCACTCAAATGTTAGAATTCAATTCAATTAGTAAGAATTCAATTGAAACATGTTGTTTGGATTCAAATTAAAACAATAATTCAATTAAAAAACTGTAGGAATTGCATTGAAAGTGAAATTGGCCAAACATCAATAGGATTTGTGGAGAATTTGATTAAATTGTGGTCACACATGTAATTTAAATAAAAATCTCTCAATGTTTATAGCCAAAAAACAAGAGTAAATCAGGTCAGTGGTAGGGTATTGACATCACCTTCTCAGAAAGAAGTTTGCTTTCAGTACATGCAACTTCAAGCTTTCCCTTGTGTTCAATCAGTTGTTTCTCCCAAGGTTCTAGCTCAGCACGGACCTTAGTAAGCTCAGAACGATATCTTTCAGTTTCAACTGCATTGAGCAAACCATTAGAAGAATGAAGCTTTCAAAAATTTTACTAGCCAATCTCAAGCAAGCCTAGAAGAACAAATATCATCGGAGGAACAAATACCAGGAACCTTTAAAGTAAGAGGAAATAATCTCTAACATAATTTTTACACTAGCATTAAAGTGGTCATTGTAGCGCGTATCCAACTCGATTGAAGAATTTTCCTTTTTATTATTGCAAGACAAATTCACCTAAAATTTGTGTTGGATATCATACAAACCTTGCAATTTATTTGATTAGCTCCCTTCTATATCATCCTTCTTCTAATCGAAGAACATGTAGGCAAGTTTACCACATACTTTTTATTGCATATTGCAGAATTCTTCAACAAAAAATGAAAAGAAACAGAACAGATGGATTAATCAAATGATACAATAATTGTGGCGTAAAGTAGTGTAACCACATTCGGCTTCAAGATATTAGACCAGTGCTGATTCCATCAATAATATAACTTTATATTAAATTGATAAAAGCACCTTTGGCATTCTCTTTGATTTCCTCCAGTGCTGCTTCTTCATCAGCCAACAAACTTTCCAATTTCGGTATGTTCTCCTCAAGCTTGGGTATCATTTTTGATGAAACCTCACATTCCTTTTGTAATTCTTCAATCTTTGTTGAATCCTACAACAAGCACAAGTTGAAATTCATGCTTATATCTGATGCAAGTAAACAGAGTATCTCCCTACCTTTTCAAGTTTCTCATCGAGTTTTTTGATCTTTTGCTTCTTGTGCTTCAAATCTTCACGGTACTTGACATCTTGCCGTTCAAATTCCTTAAAGTCATCCTTACAAACTCTGAGGGTATTATCCAATTCCTGTCATGAATAGACAATTTTAGAATGAAAAATTTCAATGCAGTTATGCAAGAGGGAGAGTAACACTGACACTCTACGAACTGCATACCTCTTGCCTTTTCATGTACTTGTTGTGGACAGCCTCAAGCTCCTTTAATGTTTGATTGCTTTCCTGAATTTTCTCCCTAGTACAAGAAGACCGAGCAACGTATACAAAACTTTTCTATCATGGGTATAGATATAAGGACTCTTCAAACAAAAACTGGAACTACCTTTCACTTTTCAAATTTTCTTCCATATTGGATACTGTTTCATGAAGCTCTGTAATTTTGGCTTCAGTATCTTCACAGGCCAATTTAGTGGCTTTCTCTTGCCATTTCAGAAATGATAACTCCTTGAGCATGTATGCTTCTGCTTCATTTTTTCCATCCTAGTGCAGCACAGTTGTATTAATGAGAAGCTGAAATAGTCTAAAATGCACTTAAAAAAGCATGGTGTATATATTTACCTCCAAGCTGTCTCTTTCCTTTTCAGCTAACTTCACCATTTGCACCACCCCTGTTCTCTTTTCATTCAAAGACTCCAGCCTGAGAATAAAAACTCCAGTGAAAATTAATTTTATATTCTGGTTTTGTTAGTATTCGAGATCCAAATGACAAGGCAGAGCATTCATGACATACGTAGATGGTTCAGTGACAAAACCTTAGGCTATTTTAGTGTAACCAAGCAGCCATGTACATGATAATGGGATAAAATTGAGAGCCTACAACATCATTTATTTTGCCAATGTCAAAGTTCCTGGGAAATGGCACCTAATTTTTTTCCCATGAAAAATTAATAACTTTCATTTCACACACTATTATCCAAGAGATACACTTGCTTTTCCTTTTCTGGCTTATCACAGTAACTGTGGCAACTTGGAAATACTATGATTGAGATTTGAGAATAGGTGCTGACAGTAGCAAGTGAAATAGGATGCACAAGTTAAATTCCCATTGAAACAAATTTAATCAGGAACTCACTCCTTATAGGATCCATCAATTTTTTCAACATATTTGTTGGTGCCAATTATGTCTTCCAAATATTCAAGAAACCCTTCATCATGTGGACCTTGAGCCTTTGGTTTCATCAGTGAGATCTGCTCAACTTCACCCTGATAACGACAAAAAATAAAATCTGAATGCTGGAGAAAAGTATCTGGCAATGTATTTTTCCTGCACTGAAAAAATTGAACCTGAAGAATCAGAAACCGATTGTTATCCAAGTCCACTCCTTTTCCTTTGAGCAAGCGGGTGACCTCAGTAAAGTTACTTGAGCGGTCATTAATGTAGTACTTGGAGGAATTATCGCGAAAAGCAACTCGTGTGATTACAAAATCACTTCCAGGTACAGCTTCATATCCCTCATCATCCTGCAGTTGTTGAAAGAAATAAATTTCAAATGACAAAAGGTTGAAATCTCTAAATGAACCTCAAATAGAAAATTAGCTTACCAAACACGCATGAGCCTTGGACTAAGACTAGGTTATCCAATGTTGAGCTATTTATTAAGACATTTTCAAAAAACATGGGTATGCTCCTTCTCCAATCCAAAACGAAATAAGAGAAATCACGATCAGTCAACATTACCAGATCAACAATTTCTTGGAAATGCACAGAAACACCGGCACTATCAAGATTCTGGTGATTTGTTGAATTATGGATGAGCTCCGAGACTTTGTTGAGCCGCATCTGCACAGCAACAATTTGAGACAAGTTACAGCTGCAACTTACTTTACAGTTATCTCAGGGCAAGCTCTTGCTATATATATAAGTAGCTCATGCTATTACTGAATTTAAAGAAAGTTGGTGTTTTCAATTGAAGAAAGTACCTGCTTTGCTCGCTTACCAAAAACAAAGAGCATTGCATCTATGACGTTACTCTTTCCACTTCCATTTGGTCCAACCACAGCTGAAAAACTCTGTATCCACAGCTAATAATCATACGTAATTCTCCACCCCAGGAAGAATTCGGAATTTGCTTAAAGGAGAACAGAGACTTTGAACTGCTAGGCTTCTATTTATTCTTGCAGCTCAACATCTCCCACCAACAAAAGAGATGCAAACTAAAATTTGAATTTTAGTCACTAGACATTTACGACTATTCTTGAGTACAAACTAACAGAAGGGATAAGTGACAATCTATGAAGATCACATGAGATCATTATTGTTGTGTAACGACAAAGAAAAAGGAAAGAACTCATCATAGTTATCGATCTCCATTATCCAGAAAACAGTGTTAGCTTTCAGGGGTTCTTATCTTTCACCAGAAATGCAGGGACAATCAAAATGGAGCCATAAGGCCTTATTTCATATGATATTTCTTGAAACAGAAACAGCGCTCATGAATCTTGCAATGGGGGCATGAGAGGGAATAGATCATGGAAGAGCATAGGCTGGAAGAGAGGGACAAACCCTAACCTTGTGGAAAGGGCCAACGCGCTGCTCACCCGCGTAAGACTTGAAGTTTCTCATCACCATCTCTCTGATAAACAGCCTCGGCGAGCCTTTACCCCTAGACGACCTCGTCTGCGGTGACTCGGACGGGGCAGCCGGGGACTTGCTTCCGATCTCCATACCGTTCTTCGAGTCAACTCACTGAAACTCGCGACTCCCTCTGACTTCCACCCGCTCAAATAAAACTTCTTGAGCTGCAGATCCAGCGGCTATGGTCTCCGAAAAAGATAACCGGCAGAAGCTTCGAGCTCCAATCAATGGCTGCTCGATCCTTCGTGAAATGGAAGTTGCTGAACAAAAAATCAATTTTTTCCTCTATTCTTCTTTTCCGTTGGGAGGGGAATGTTTCAGTTTAGAGCGGGAAAATTGAAATTTTGGTCGGCTGCACTTTACTTTTCGAATGGTACAAGGCCCCTTGTTGGGCTTAATGGACCCAAGAAGGCCCATATCTTCTGCCCGCCGGCCCAGTTTCAGGTACCTACCTCCAACGGGAAGAATCTGAGATTATATTGACCGTTGGGAAAATCAACGGATACAAGGAAATAAGGTGGTTAAGCGGGTAATTTCACAAAATTTCACGTACTTCAAATATATGATGAATTTTATTGAACATGAAAATTTTAACTCATGTAATTTCAAACTACGAAAGGATTTACGACCAAACATTGTAGTCTAATATAAACTCAGATTTTACATAGGAAATACAAAGTTACATCAAAAGCATGCACAATTTGGAGTAATAGACTCTTTACAGACAAGTTAAGGCTTGCGTATCCCAGAAGGAATCGTGCATGCATCGCAGTTTCAAGCTCCCAAAGAAACCGACGCCACACATGATCTTAGACCATAAGGTATGAGCACCAATGTACCAAAATATCGTAAAAACTCGATTGGTATGAGGAAGGAACGCGTAGCCAATTGAGAATGCGTGAAAGCAGCTGTTAAACAGACTAGGCAGGAGGAAAATTCTTGCACAGCACCCAGTACATAGAAGGATTCTCCGACAGAGACAAACACAATAGCTGTCTATCAACAGATATGATTGGCTTGGTCTGGAACGACTTCCATTTTCAAATTTCATACCGGTGAAAGAATCTACTGTATGCCACGATATGCTACCGTGGAGTTGGCTGCGAGATGGACTCATCGATGGAGAGGCAATGCTCGATCCCTGCAATGTCGGACTGGCCCGTGTTCAAGAAGGAATGGCCGGAATTCCTGGTAATGTCATCGGACAGGCCCTCCCTGGAAACAAAGGCTGCCCGTTCAATCAATATTGCATCCTGGACATCCTTGAGGACTTCAGAGATCGAGGGCCTCATGTGTCCGTGTGGCTGGACACACATCAGTGCCTTCTCCGCAATCTTCCACATCGACTGGATATCGTACTCATCCCTCAGGTTCGGATCGATTATGCCCTGAATGTCCCCACTCTCGATGTGTAACTTTGACTGAAACCGAATAACAAATGAGTGAATGGGAGTTTTTCTTTTCTACTCCTGTTATTCTCCTGCCGAGAAATGAATGGCAATATGGAAGACTACTAACCCATTGGACTATGTTGCGGCAAGTCCCCCCAAAGCTCTCATTGGAAATTGCTTCTCGACCGGATATTAGTTCGAGGAGTATAACACCGAAACTGTAGACATCGCTCTTATCTGTCAACTGTTGCGAGATATAGTACCTGTAGTCAACAGAGATTAGCACAGAATCAAAAAGAAGTTTTCTGAGGCTAATCCCTTGCTTCATTTTGATATGAAAAGAAAATGGGTAATTACTCAGGATCCAAGTATCCGACAGTTCCACGAACAATGCTGGAGACATGGGAGACTCCGTCTACTGCAGACTTCGAGAGGCCGAAATCTGAAACTTTTGCCATCATGTTCTTATCGAGGAGAATGTTGCTGCTCTTCAGATCTCGATGTATGATTGCAGGGGTGCATCCCGTGTGAAGGTATTCGATCCCTGAACACAAGCATATTTATGTTTCAGTTCGTTGAGACTCGAAAAATTTTAAACACTGGACAATAATACTTTCATTCTGTATATAAGAACCGACCTCTTGCAGCATCCTCTGCAATCTCAAGGCGCTTGATCCAATTGATGCTCCTCCTAGTTGACAGTGGACTGACTGCACAATTTTGCACGAGAGATATGAATGAGTCCTATTCAAAGATTCATCAGACGGGAAAACTCTGAACATTTAACGTACCGTAGAGGTGTTCTTTAAGTGTCCCATTATGCATGAACTCGTACACAAGCATGTTTCGCCCATCTTCTTGGCAATATCCGAGGAACTGTACAAGATTCCTGTGGTGTATTCTCGACAGAAGGGTCACCTAAACCAGGTAAAAGGATGAGTTATTCCTTAATGAACTCAGATGAAACTTTCTCCAGCACCACTTTCAAGTTCATAGTCAGATATACCTCGTTCGAGAATTCCCGCTTCCCCTGGTACGAATCATTTGTCAGGACCTTTACAGCGATCTCTCTTCCATCCTTCAACTTCCCGTAGTACACAACTCCAAATCCGCCAGCACCAATCCTTTTCTCGAACTTTCTCGTGGCCTCTTCAATCTCGGAGAGCATGAAGCAATGGGCAGCTTCTGCAGGAGGGTCTTTGAAGGTTGTCGCCATCCACTGAGCTTGCATACTATGTTTAATTTCACCTAAACGAATCAACAACAGACAGGACGGATTCGTAAAAACATTGCAATGCTCGATGTGGTTCCAGAGGGCCAGAATGCCCGTGCTCCAAGAGTGCTGAATAATTTTATGAATTTTCAATGTAAGGGAAGGATATTTCCTTTAAAGATAGATATCGTACCTTGATTGGAATAGCTGGTCTTCCGTTTACATATATAAATACACAAAGCTATGGTAACTATTAGGAGACTGCCGGCACCAACTGATGCACCAGCAATGATCTTAGTCTGGCTGCCTTTCTTCTGAATATGAAGATTGGGGTTTCCCGTATAGCTATGCAAGGTCAAAGCGACGAGTTACAAACAAGAAAGCTCGGAGTTTCAGCACTAGCTAAACAACCAGAGTAATATAATTCACGATTAAAAGCATAATGGACTATTTCTAGCCGAATCAATCACGACTGGTGGTAAGAAGGGAGCTGTAGAAATCAAAACTCGTTATCAATTATGTCTTGCTCAGGGCAAAGCCTACATTAGAACTTTTTCTAAGTACCCACGTGTCAAGAGACAAGTCTGAGGTAATGCTCACTTGAAAACCAAGCTTTTCCCTATTAAACCAGAGGGCACAGTCCCCGACAGCATATTGTTCTGTAAATACCTGCACACATTTGAATCCTCTCAATGTTCAAGATGTTTGTTTGGAAAGTGATTAATTTTGAAAGAAAGAGAGGAAATCTGCCAAATAAGTGTTAAAACATGAACAAAGAGAAACGTAGAGTTTCATTTCAGACTTACAGCTCCTTCAAACTGGGCAGCTTCAGTAAAGAGGAAGGGAGCTCGGTCAATTGGTTGTTCTCGAGATGGCTGCACCAAAAAGAATGCTCAGCATGAGTTTTGGCTATAGCAAAATATATAACCAACAGAAACCATGAGTATTTACATGATCCTCAAGTCCACACATGCAGAGAAATCGGGTATTGAACCAGTGAGCAAATTCCCATCGAGCCATCTTCAGAAGAAAAGAGAAATGATTACACGTTTGCCCACTTCCAACATGGAGAACATCCAATCATAAAACCATAAAAATGATAGAGAGATCCAGTTTGAACTTACAATTCAACCAGGCCGGTCAACTTTGTAAATGCAAGAGGAATACTGCCAGTCACATTCATACCGGACAATAAACTGCCAAAAGATAAAATGAGACATGAAAGCTAGCATGTCTGTGGGCATAATTTTCCCAACATTCAAAGTATTGATTTTTATCTGATTTTTGATATCTCTATGCAATGACTAGTCCTAAGAAGATAGATGAGGGATAATTTTCTTTTGGGCACTGCTCCAGCTATGATCCATTTCATACCCTGAAACTGCACAAAATTTCACATCTGGCCAAGACAGCAACCCGAAATTTTACATAGCACCAATTTGAATTTGAGGTTTTATAAGAAGTTTCGGTCGAATATGACATAGAGCTTGATACTCTGCTTTCATTTAGCTACAGATATCAGCCGTCATCCAAAAATCCAGGCCGATTTCCTCAACTGATTACTATAAGAAGGTGGACCTTTACATTGCAGTTACACGAAGAGCGGGCTCTGTGTTGCAATGGACCCACGACCAAGGAACTGGAAGGCATGGGTCCCCGCCTTCTTGTGCCCAAATAGCTGGTAAGTAGGACGAGAGTGTACCAGTGAGAACTGAAGCTGCAGATCCATAAGGAAACTCTTCAGAAACTTGAAAAGAATGTTAGGAATAATCATAAGTTGGTATTAGGATGAACAATTATGATTTATGGCACTTCCCTTGCCATGTGTTCGAGCAATTGTTCAGCCTAAAATAATTTATTGGTAATCTTGGAAAAATTTCCTAATCCCACTTGACAAGGAAAACAGTAGTTCCCTTTTTCCTTTTACGCATATCTAGAAATATGAACTTGAGAAATCAAGTTAGATACTAACCGTCAGGATAAACGGCGATCTTCTGCACATACTTGTTTATTTCCATGGCATTCAAGAGCGGGCCCTTGGAAGAATCAGATGTCTTCCCAAATCTAAATGCCAGAACAAATGGGAGGGATAAATTGATGAATCCCGGCTCATAAAGGCGATATTTACCCTGAGCATTTTCCATGATGTTAACAACAGCTTTGCTGATATCAGGAGCACCAGGGAGCACAAGCCTGAACTTCCTCGTCTCATCAGGAGCCAAATCCTCGATTTCTGCAAAGTAAGAGAATGCCCACCCAGCACCGGGGAAACCATCCAAGTTCAAACGGTAAGTCAATGATCCGTTTGTTCCAACCACTGCAGTCTGCATCACTTTCTGAGGCGGCCTATCATCTCGGTTTACATCAATTGGCTGGTCAGTTGACACTTTCTTGGTTCCGACAGCAACATCTACGAGGTAATTAGCTTTCTTCAGAGAGTCAGACTCCCATATTCTGTCGTACGGATCATCTGGATACCTAAACACATATTCACAGCAAAGAGTTCGTGCAACATAGTTATTGATTGAACTTCATCTACTCGCAAATTATTCTTCTAACAAGATTCTACAACAAAACGAAGTAACATAAGACTAAATTATGGCTTGTAAGTGTGACAGCAAAGCCATTATAACACTAACAGAGTACCCCATCACGAATTACAATGGTCCACATAAGCTTTCCTGGCCATTTTGATGTCTCTTGAAAATATTTTAGAATAAGTCAAAGTGATGAAAAGCTAATGCATGGGTCCTCACGAAAAGTTCTGGAGGATTGACAAAATTGTAAATGTAACTAGATACAAAATTATTCAACAATTATAAATATTAAGAGAAAGATCCTAGTGAGTTATTAATCCTATCCTAATTCAATAATATCTCGTTGACCATTACATGAATGAAACATTTCTTCACTAAAACATCACCATTCAATTTCTAACTTTTACCCCCATATCATAAATGCAGCATTTTTTCGATGATCTAAGTTTTGTGAACAATCATTGGATTGAAGTATTCAAATCACTGCGACAAAAAGAGACTTCAACATTCTGACTTACCTGACTGGAGTGACACTATCCGCCCCAAAATTGATCCTTGCAGAGACACCAAGGTAAAACTGCTCCTCAAAGTCAGTATAGTACATGGAGCCATTGAATTGACGCAGCTCAAGGGTAGATATGAAAGGCTTCCCTGTTGTAGCATTTGACAAACACACACTAACAGCGGGATCCAAGGCCAGGAATATGAGCTCCCGCATCTCTATGGTACTGGCATCAGATATAACAATCGTGGACCAAAACGTGGGCCCGAGGGAGAGATCGAACGTGGGATAGACATTATTGCTGTCAAAATTCCCGTACAGGAATGTTGCTCTTAGAAGATACCTAGTCCTGGTCGTCACATTGAGGGTGTAGCAGTACTTGCGGTTATCGACGGGGAAGTGCCTCAGAGTCTTGTATTGAGTCCTCGTCTCGTTCAACACTGAAATATTAGTTGTTTCCCCGAAGGCAAACTGTTTATCAGGAACCCACTCGAGACCAAGCTCATCAGTGAAACTCTCTTCACCCCCACAGTCGATGCTAACAAAACCTGATACGAAAATTTTGTGTTAGTCAAGTGACCCCTAAGAGCTCATTCATTCAGGATATTGAAGGACTCGTCAGTGGATTCCAAAGAGAGGAGTTATTTCATCTCAGAAAGCTCGAAAGCAATACTGCAAAGTTCAAATTAACGTTTTCTGAAATATGATTAATGGCAATTCTTTTTTCTCAAAAATTATGTAACTTTCACCAATAATTTAGTGGTAATCCTGAAGAAGCATTTGTGAGGACTCCTCGCAGAGGACGAGGAGGAGATGCCGAAAGGTCCAACAGAGGCGCGCATTGAACTTGAATTGTGGATTAGATGATATAAAAAATCACAGCTTGCAAGGAACAGCCACGGGTTCGCACTTCAAGCTCCCTATTCTTCTGTCAACAGACTTCAGACCCAAAATTCGCAGAAAACTTTATTTGAACTCAGCCCACAGAGCACTTGAGCTCAAAGTTGGGAGTTCTAGCGATGATAAATCAACTTGAGAACAGTCATGAACAATAACATGAAGAGAGAAGAAGTGAGAGAGAGGGGGGGCGGCAAACCTGGAACTTGAGCAGAGCAAGAGCTGATGAGCAGAAGAGGAAGGAAGAAGGAGCATAAGATGGGAGACCAGCAGCCTAACCCCTTCTCCATCTGCAGAGCAGAGAGAGCGAAAAGCAGAAACTGCTGATGAGATGGGATGGGATGGGATGAGATGGGAGAAAAAGTTCAGTTCGCCGGAAAAGAACGGAAACATAGAAGCTAGGGGCTGCTCTGCTCTCCAACAAAGAGTAAAGCCAGCGACAGAAGAAAAGGAAATACGTAAATAAAGAAAGGAAAGAGAGAATCAGACCACGAATGATCCCCACTTTTGTCCCCGGAGATTGAAAAGCATAGGCTTTACAGGGAGAATGGCACAGAGACAGGGAGGCAGAGCTCTGAGCGGAACGGCAATGGCGGAAGCCTGATTCAGGCAAGAGATTATTGGTAAGAACAGCAGGGAGAGCTAATGGGTCGCCATCGAAGAGTGGCAGTGCTCCGCTAACGAGACTTTTTCACATTTGATAAGGTTAAGGGTACAGAGAGAGAGAGAGAGATAGAGAGAGAGCATGAGAGAGAAAAGTGGGCAGTATCAGTGAGCTGTTGACCGTGTTGGACTCTTGGTGGAAGCGGTCGCTGCTGATTACCCCCCCGAATTTATTGCCGGGTCCCACCATCTCAGTACGACTAACGTTTATCAAATGGGGGTATTATTGTCAATACATAATTGAGATATTATTCCTTCTTTCCTTATTATTATTATCATTTGCTAAATCCTTATTAATAACTTTAACAAATTGTTTTAAAAAATAATTTAGTACAGTTGATTTATTATTATTCTGTGACCTAAAAATCCTGAGTTCAATATTATTTGTGAGATTTTTTATGCACTTTTTATCTATTTTTTTCTATCATTTCTATGCTGACATGGTACCGAAAAAACTTTAACAAATAGCTGAAGAGGTTATTATTGTAAATACATAATTGAAATCTTACGTGCTAGTGAAATGCATCACCGAATATGCACCTGCTCCCCTTCACGACCTAACCCGGGTAGCAAGATGCAGTCGTTTTTTTCCTCTCTCTCTTTTTACGGTTTAAAACAAAAAAAAAGGGAGAAATTACCATTAAATTTAACCATTCTGAGTAAATTTAATCATTCAGTGATGAATTTTCACTCGCTGGTCGTGTTTGGGAATTCCACCAGTTGACATTCGCATTGAAGCATGCGTTCCGATTCTTGAATTCCACCGGTAATTATAATCATCTTATTTATATTTTTCTAACGAATTTAAGGGGATCATCCTAACCCGTAAATTTTTATTAATTTTACCGATTTTATACATTTTTATTAAAGCATCTTGTTTTATTTCTATTAATTCCATCCCATTCCTTCTTCTACCGATTTCTTCCGAATTCGTCCCTCGATCGAATTTCTAGTTGTATGCACACACCATTATTATGCATGACTATTCTCTCGTGCGTATAAATAATCTTATTTTATTATATGACCAATGAAAATATTAATCAAATTGTAATAAGTAAGTAAATTAATCTTAATTTTATCGGTAATTATAATAATAATTATTATTAATTAAAGTAATTTAATTGACTGTGATGACTTAAAATTTACTCAGGAATTTCACCTTCACTGTGACGTACTGAATGGGTTATGGGAGTATTAGAGAACATACCCCATTAATGTCGCCCCCGCATCATCATCAGCATGCATGCATCCTGTTCTATTATTAATATTTTTATCATTATTGCTAGATTATAAATTTTTTATTTGTAATTTTCTGGTCGTTGCATATATATATATATATATATATATATATAATGTATTACTGTAATTTTCCCACAGTTTCACAAAAAAAAATATTATGGGAAGCCTACCAAATTATAAGATAACATTGTTTCTCATTTTAATTTTCTTCTTCTGAATTTTATATATTATATCCCCAATGACTCTGGGAAAAAATGCAATTTTTTTTTAAAAAGAGAGAGAAGATTAGATAATATAATTTTAAAATAAAAAATTATTTAAATTTCAATTTGTAATTTTTTTTTTGTATTTAGAAGACCCAGCGAGGATATGAAAAATACGGGTTTATATTATATAATAAAATATTGATAAAAAATTATATTGTGGGAGAAAAAGGGCTGAGTGATCTTTCCAGTTAATTGCTGTAACTTCAGGAATGTTTCTTAGTGCAATAATTTGCCTGTTATTATATTTTTATCCATAGATAAAATAAAAATATAATTTATTAATTAAACGATCAATCAAATCAAGGAGTATACTGCATCCGTACTGTATCATCTCATTGAACATAATTTCGAGTGACGTGCGCGTGCTTTTCTTCTCGAAAAGGGACAGGAGCACGTGAATAAATTGGCCTGCTTGACCTTTTTTTTTTTTATTCATTTACCCATTAAAAAACCTCTCTATTTAATTTTAAAATTTAATGATTGTGATGTATAACGGTATAATTTAAGTTTTTCCTTCCATTTTTTTGCTGAAGGATGTGATTTGAAGTGCTCGAAAGCTTCTCACCAAAACGAATTCTCAAAAATTGTTAAAATTAATCTGAAAAAGATTTATACAACATTTATAACAGGAAAGGGACCCTTTTTTTTTTTTTTTGCAAGAAACATTAAAAGGCCAATCAACGCCAACTTTACAGGAAATCAAATCTAAAAGCATACCGATAAGCAACCGACCACACTCGACACCTCGAGGCCATGCGAGTCATTCAGCATGTCTCGAGATTCGTATATCCAGTTCCTTCTAGTAAAACCAACGAGTGAATCTTTTAACTCTACGACAGTGATAATAAGAAATTTTTTCGAATACGAAAGATATTCATAAAGTTAAGTTAAGGCAGTGGGACAAAAAATAGAGAGTTATGTATATTCAAATAATTAAAATACAAATAGAATTTTCCTATTTCATAACAAAAATAATTTCGACTGTATTCAAATAATTTCGTTAATATTAGTACCTTTTTTTTTATCACGTCGAAGGCTATAGTTGTGGAAAAGTGTCAGCTTTACAAAAAGACTGCTACCCTTTTTTTTTCAATGCATTTACCCTTTTTTTTTATAGCTGTCTTCCCTTTTATTGACCTTTGAGACTTTGGGGTACAACGAGTGAATGGCTTGAAAGTGGGCATTCTAATCAGAAGTTTTTGATAGTGGGTGTCTTTCAGCGCATTGGGATTAGGTTTTTCCTTAGTGCCTAAGGATACGAGGTCAGATCGGTCATCCTCCCTCCCTCGACTGCATTATTATCACCACCCTTTTAAACTCGGTAAAAAAATAATGAATTATAATACAGATTTTACCGTTCTTGATCTATTCTTATTAAACTATCCTAACCCATTTCTTTATCTCATTCTTTTACGTAGTTCCGGTTTCACCTACAAGTTTCTTAAAATCATGTCGACGGTCGGGTATGACCGGATGGTGAGAATACTATCCGATATAGTTGTTCCTTCTCGAGTTGGCCAACCGGCCCCATACCTCCCACACTTCGGCCTCCCAAGCACTTCTCCTCTGGGCCCATCACCGACCAGTTTCTTCTAGCCACGAATAATCCTTTCCTTTCAAACACCACCACGATTGAAGATAACCCACCCACCCCCCCCCCCCCCCCCCCCCCCCCCCCCAAAAAAAAAGGCCAAATGACAATAAATGATCTGACTGTCAAAATCAGTTTCTTGAAGGTGACGGGCCTTTTTCTAAACAAAATTAAAAAGGGCAGGTTCCCTTGGTTAATTAACATGGTCGAGTTAAACGTGATTGATTGAACTAACCCGACATCGTTACCTGTTAGTAACCACCCACTCAATGATTGGTCCGGTAAATTTTAAATTGAAACAGAACTGAAAAGAATTTTTTTTTTAATAAAAAAGCGATTAATTAAACTGCGAAGAGGAATTTTAAATCATTCGGGACAAAGCAAAGCATCGATCCACTTGGGTTGTCGCAAGTAAAACTAATGGCTGGTCGCAAAGGTTTAAGCAAAACGCTCTCATCTGGGACGCCTCTTCCAACTAAATAAAAAATGACCTGCTCCTCATCGAAGGGATGATGAGAGAGATTCTACCAGTCTCAACGTTGAGCTCTCTTTCCAGTTCCAAATGAAATCAAAATAATTACCCTTGGAGGTCCCAAAACTCGAATCAAGAGCGAAGTAAAACGACACGAAACGAGAAGCTGTAACCAGGATCCACGTTCTAATCACACCCTGACAAGAGAAGCTAATTACTGGGAAACACCGAGCCACTTTGAGAAGTTCTCAAACTCCCTGTAGTCACTATCTGATATCATTGTCTGATACCAGGCCTTACCAGCTGCCTTGATGGCAGCGGCCTCCTCCTGACAGCAGCCAAAGAAGGCAAAGTAAGATGGATATGAGATAAGCAGGAGTACAATTTGAAGGCAACCTGGAGACTCGTACGGCAATAATTCTCAAGATGAAAGCAGAATGACTGAAAGAGTGGTATCTATTATCCTAGTAAATTGCAGTCAAACACCAGTAGATTGTATCCATCCTAATTTACTTTAGGGTTTATCCTTCACCACGGAGGAAGGCAAGGAATGCACGATATGATCACTAGCAAGGAAAATATAAGGAAGTCGGGAAAACAAGACCATCCAACACTTCATTTAATGCAACATACCCTCTAAACACATGAATGCAATGAATATGCAAATTGATTGGCACATTCAAAAAGTAATTTCAGAAAACATATACCCAGATACCCTAAGTCTCAAATGATTAAGAGGCAATCAACGATGTACATGAACTAGAAGAAAGCAGCCTAATCCTTGAATAAGAAGAAACCAATCAAACAAAGTATACCTCCACCGAATAAGCAAAGTACAACTGCAATTTCAGAACAGTATGGATTCATATTCTAGTGGGCAGACAAATGCAGTCAAGAAAACATAATTGAGGAAGAAATTATACAAAATACCACAAAACTCAAATTTCTGCAGACATCGTGACTTGCCTAAACAATGCTAAAAAGCAAGTTAAACTAACAGCCAATTTACTTGGAGAACTAGCCCAGTCGCCCCACCAAATCGACAAACTAAAATTAGTTGTAAGTTACTAATGTTAAACTACTGTCAATCTCAAGCTCCAGCCTTTAAGGCATCTATGAAGCACTGCAGCAGAAAATAGTAACATGAATAGATACGTTTTAATGAATCAATGAACAATTAGTATTACCTTGCTGATGGCCTTCCTCTTCTTTTCGAGCTTCTCTTTCTTGGCCTTAACACGCTGCTCCTCCGCCAAGAGAGCCATCCTCCTCGCAGTCTTCGCATACGGGTTCAGCCTCAGCATAGTGTTCAGGTTCTTCAACGGGTTCTTCTTCATGGCAGCCCTCTTGACCTCCTTGTTAATGGGTCTCACCACAGATTGGACCTCATCGGAGTTGATGATCCTGGCGAGATCAGCATTGACCATCTTGGACCTGAGCAGCACGTCCCTTTTTCTTCTCAGATGACTTCTCAAAGGACCCGAAGATCGAGTCCAGCTTTTCGAACGCAGATTTCGTCCATATGACGAGCCTGCCCAGGTGGCCACCAGGAGCGAGCTTGAGGAGGTTAAGCCTCTCAACGTTCGCCACCTCAACTCCTGGAATGTTGCGGAAAGCCTCCTCGATGTTGGCCCCGTCAGTCCTGTAGACAATCAGAGGGCCCTTGCGATTGATGTAGCGCCTGTTCCTCATCTGACCTTTCCCTGGCCTAATCCCGACGCTGTCCTTCGGCTTCTCAGCATCAGAGTAGGCACCAATCTGCTTCAAAACCTTAATAGCAGCTGATGTCTTCTCGATGCTCTCAGCAGAGTCACCAATCACAAGCGGCATCTCAGGCACTGTCTCGATCTTGCGACCACGAGCCATGACCAGAGAAGGGATAGCAGTGGCCGCAATGGCAGAGACAGCACGGCCGGTACCCCAGGACTCGGCCGAAGTCTGATGGCCGGCGCGCTTGGAGACCGCATAGGGCTGTCCGTGTAATCAGTAATAATACGAAAATTACAATAATCTCGATAGTTACACAAAGAAAATATTATAAATAAAATATTTTTCTTATTTTTTTTCTACATGCACAAATTGTGCAAAAAAGACTTACCACAAATTAGAGTAGAAGAAGACAATTCGACTAAATTTCTGAAATATAAATAATCGAATAACACAAAATCGAAATAACAAACTTAAAATGAAAATCTTTTACTAATTGTATCGAGACATGTGGCGGTCACAGTATCCTTAAGATTGATTCGTCTCCTCTGGTCGTGCTGAGGAAGCGCGGACTTCAATTTCCCAGGATACAACGACGCTGAGCTTGAGGTTGCATGAGACCCTCAGTTGGAGGCGAATTGGAACCGGAGCCGGAAACTACCAAAATCGATGCAGATGCAGAGAGGGAGAAGAGAGAGCTCTAGAGCTTGTGGTGTGTTCAGAACCTATGGAGGGGCCTCTATTTATAGGCTAGTAGAGGGCTGGTGGCTTAAATGGCAGAGAACCGGACAATTGAATGCCCGAACCGGTCGTAAATGTATTGAACCGGACATTAAAAGGGCTAAACCGGAGATTAAGATTCCTTAATTGCATCGAATCGGCCATTAATTCGATTGAACCGGTCATTCAGTGCCCCTATTAAGGTCGGCCCATTAATGCCGTCCCTTAATGTGGCCTTTAAGATCCTAAACTGCCCGGAATCTGAAGAGTCGGGAATCCGAGGCAAATTTATCGAAGGAGAAAAAAAATTTTCCAGAAATGGCAAAATTAGGCCGAGACCTCCAGCTATAGGCGAGAGCCGCGAGAAAGCCGTTTATTGTAGTTGAAGTAATTACTTATCATAAAACTACTCTTAACTTATAAACCCTTTGAAATTCTCATTCTTAATCGATGTGAGATTGAGTTTCTGCATTTCCCATTATAGACTCTTTGGGCCCTTATAGGCCTGGGCCTCTTCATGGATTTTTCATAAACCCAACCCATAACGATTATAAACAATAAATCTATGAACTTAAACACATTTCAATTCCTTCAATTTCTCATTCAATTGGACTTAGGCCCAAATATAATTTTCAATTCATGAGAACAATTTCTCATCAATTCAATTCCATTTTTCCAGCAGTCGGCTGTTCTTCAAGATGTTGGTGTGAACAAAGTTCACTGTGTCGGGACGGATCGAGGCCTTCATGACGTTTGGCAATAGCACAGTAACGACCGCGTCCGTGGCCATGTCGCCTTCGAGGGCTTGGACGGTAACGAGCGAGCGTGCGGCGGCGGCGGCCATTTGCCTAGGTTAGGGGTGGGGGACCGGGAAAGAAGGGGCCCTGAAATGGAAGGCTCTTTGAGGTAAGAGACTGATCCTAGGGTTTAACTGAGCTCCCTGGGATTGGCTTTGGCCTTTCCTGCACGGCTTAGGTGGAAGGCGAAGAAGGCCACCTTCTAGGGCCCGAGCTGTCAGTAAGATATTACTTTGGAAGAGCTAGAATTCTAACCTTGTGTCAGGACCTACAGGGTGCCGGCTCGCCTGTCATCAGGTCACCAACTTCCTTGACCTTCTAGCAATGGGTAGGCGTCAGCCCCGATACATGGTCTTATGACTTTGCGGAGACCTGTATGCAGAAACACTTTTTTGGTAAAACTTACAGTTTTGCCACTAAGAGTAGGTTGCGTCCTCGGCCTGCCCTTGTCCTAAAACATTTGGGCTTCCAGTAGTCCAAATTACACTCGTAATTGGGCCACGGGCTTTCGGCTAAATGGGACTAATTGGACATTTCCCTTAATGGGCCTTAATGTAAATTCCCATCTTGCCCCCATCGATCCGATTTTACTGCTCCGCATCTCTCCGGGAACCGGAAAACACCCGCCTTTCAAATTTGATCCACACTTAGCTGCCTCCCCGCCCAATCCCAGCTAAAAGAAATCATATTATACATACACCCGGATCTCAAGGCCCCCTCTACGGAATAGGCCATTACGGCCCTCGACATGAGCCTAAAAAAATCCGATCCTCATGCGCCGGGCGCATTTAAATACTCCCTTGTTCAAGCAGAGAAATGATAAAATGCTCCCAGCTCCACCGCCGCAGACGTAATCGCGTGGTCGAGAGAATGAGAGCGGTGCTCCTCATCCACAGCTCCTCCTCTTCCTCTTCCTCCTCCGCCATCTCCCCCAGTACTCCGGTCCTCCACCACCACAGCCACCGCCGCTACCGTCCCGCTAAACCCTCGCTCCCCAGGCAACCGTCGGTTTTGTCGTCCCCGCCAGTGTCCGCTTCCCGCCCCCATTACCTCTCCACCGTCCGATGGGACCACCTCCCCCCGCCTCCCCTCGGACCCGACCTAGGCTCCGCGGCAGACGTCGCCTCCAGGATCGCCGGAGAAGGCCGGCTGGAGGAACTCTCCGTGATCATGGACCGCGTGATCGAGTCGGGAGCGGAAGCTTCCTTTTTCGTGACGGCGTTGAATATTGACTCGGTGGAGAGGGGGTTCTCTCGGGGCCTAAGTGAGGGGAAACTGTGGAGCTTCATTGAAGCGTTAAGGAGATTCGAGAAGCTCGGGATTGAGCCAATGAAGATTGTCGGTGAAAATGTCATGAGTTTGGTGGGAAGAGAGTGTCGCCGATTGCTTGAATGTGGTGATGTTAGGGGGCTTGTTCAGGTGATGGAGACTCTCTCAGGTAATCAGTTGCCGTATTAGTTCGAATACTCCTCCTGAGTCCACGTGGATATACTTCACTTCACTAAAGCTATAGCAGCGAGGCTTAATCTTGATTCGTGGTTGCTACTTCTTCATTCTTGAACGGAACTCCAAGAGACATTGCAATGTTCTCTATGATGATTCTTGGGACTAGGTTAGTTGACTTCTGTCAAGCCAGAGATACCCCCGAGTTCATACTTAAAAATTGACCTGAAGTTTGCGATTTCTTGCCATGTTCTGGGTGGGGAGCCACTTTCGTTGTCCTTTGTTGGTGTAAACTCAATATACAGTTAGTTCCTGTGTTTGGTTTGGTGTAACCCATGACTGGTCTGTTTCGCACAAAGTTTTGTCAGGTGTCTGTATAGAACTATAGCTTTGCTGGATTTTTTTTTTTTTTTGGCCATCTATAGTTTTGCTAGATTTGAGATTTAAAGTTTCTTCTGTTTGAGTTTATTGCCAATTTCACGATGGGTCTAATAGGGGCCATGAAGTTCATGTCAGGGAAGTCCAATTGGCAACTAACGTATCTATTGATTTGCGACCATTCTGTCTGAAAATTAAATGGTTTTAGGACTAGTGTACGAAAATTGACTCATCAGGATGGTTTGGCCATATAAAATACCAAACTTGTCATCATTTAAAGTTTAAAGAGTATTATTCAAAGTACCTTATGCGTTAATATGTCTATTTATATTTTGATGCTTGGATCATATTCATGTGTGGTCATTTTTCTATCTCTAAGCTATTGCCTTGTCCTTCTTAGATGACGGCTGCTTTATGGTTTAGGTTTTCAGTTTCCAATCAAGGAGCTACTCAAGCCATCTGAAGTAATCAGAGTATGCATTGATCAACGATTTCCAGTTTTGGCTGTTAGGTTTGTGCAATCCTCTTCTTTGCAAACTTACTGCTAGAGGGCCTGTAGTCTATCCTAATACTATTTCTGTTGTATGCAGGATCCAGACATAGTGCCACAATTCCTTTTAGCATTCTCTGCTATTCCCTCTGTCTGCTTACATACATAAAGCACCTGCCATGCTTATCCTCATAGCAACAATAAAAACTTAAAACTATTAAACTTGTTGCAGGTATGCATGCACTCTTCCACATGCACAGATACTTTTCTGCTCTGTCATGAAAGATTTTGGAACGAAAGGGGATCTGGTTTCTGCTTTAAAAGCATATGAAGCAGTGAAGCAAACAGCCATTGGTCCTAACATGTTTGTATATCGCACAATAATTGATGTTTGTGGTCTCTGTGAAGATTTCGAAAAATCCAGATATATTTACGAGGTAATCCACTTACATTGCCTTGTAGAGTCAGTGTAGCTTTGACATACTTGTATAAATGCCATTTGGACGCGGTTGGTCTTGTGTTTATTTCCTTCTATTATTTTCATTACCATAAACATTTTGGCTTTTCTTTTCACCTCCAATTTTTGTAGGACTTGCTTAATCAGAAGGTCACTCCAAATATTTATGTTTTCAACAGTCTCATGAATGTGAATGCCCACGACTTGAGCTACATTTTATACATATACAACAATATGCAGGTAATTTATCTTGCCTATCCACCTTACTTACTTCACCCTCTGTGACTTTACTTTGCTGAATCTATAGAATGACCCTTTATTACCTTACTGGGAAAAGAATATGAAATCCAAACCTCACTTGTTATTTTTCCAGAAAATGAATGTAAAGGCAGATATGGCTTCCTATAACATCCTTTTGAAGGCATGCTGTCTAGCTGGAAGAGTTGATTTGGCCCAAGACATATATCAGGAGGTACAAGATTTGGAATCGTCAGGAGCGTTAAAGCTGGATGTCTTCACTTACAGCACGATCATCAAGGTCAATCACTTTTCAGAACCATCTGATAGCATCCCTCTAGCACGTGCTTGATTCTTATCTTTCTCGACTAAGTGTGTAGTGGCATTTCTCTCTCAAAAGTATCTTAATATATAGGTGACCTGTAATTTTCAGGTCTTTGCAGATGCAAAGATGTGGCAAATGGCACTGAAGATTAAGGATGACATGCTATCTGCTGGTGTCACTCCGAATACAGTGACATGGTCATCATTGATCAGTGCCTGTGCAAATGCAGGTCTGGTAGAACAATCAATTCAATTATATGAAGAGATGCTGCTGGCTGGCTGTGAACCCAACTCGCAGTGCTTCAACACCCTTTTACATGCCTGTGTCGAGGCTTGTCAGTACGATAGAGCTTTTCGACTATTTCAAGCTTGGAAGGATAGTAATATGAGCAGCAGTTTGAGAGGAGATCATCATAGCCTTCTTGAGGATGTGTTGGAATCAGAAGCAACTAGTGAATCTTCCTTAACTTCCCCAAGATATCTTCCTCCTTTGCATCATATGAACTTTCTTAAGAGATTCCAGTTTGCACCCACAACCACGACATATAATATCCTGATGAAGGCCTGTGGAACTGACTATTACCGAGCAAGAGCTTTGATGGAGGAAATGAGGTCTGCTGGCCTCACCCCAAATCAAATAAGCTGGTCCATTTTGATAGACATTTATGGAGACTCGGGGAATGTAGAAGGAGCAGTACAGGTGAGATCCGATGGTTATTTGCCTACGGTCACTGATGTTTGCTTATCTATTTGTCAGTTCTTCCATTCTCTTTGTTAGAATTGTGCAAATGTTAGTCTTATTGGTTCTGGTTGAGATGGTGATCCTACTAATGCTATTGTAGAAGAACAGTGCTGGAAACAAAGTGATGAAATTTATTATTATTCTTTTAGTTAATAGTAGCTAGCACCGGACACTTTTAGTTCAGAGTTCACTTAAATGGTTGATTGATATTTTCACTTGAACAAAAATTTATTAGATGGTAAACATTCATCATCTGGTTAGTGTCCATCACTAAACTTATTAGATGGATCTTTTTGTGATGCAGGTACTGAAATCGATGCGTGCTGCCAAAGTTAGACCTGATGTAATTGCATACACAACAGCCATCAAGGTTAGAGCTCTTCAGACTGTTGAATTTAGTTGTTCTAAAAGTGGTGTAATATTCAATCCAGTCTATCTAATCTTGCGGAACTAGCTTCTGATGCATAATGCCCTGTGGTAATAGGTCTGTGTGGAAAGCAAACATCTGAAGTTAGCGTTCTCATTATTTGACGAGATGAAAAGGCATCAAGTGCAGCCAAATTTGGTAAGTGGGCTTGTTCCAGATTGTTTGCATTTTCTGCTTTTCTTATTGGTGATGAAGACCAAGATTTGATGTCATTATAGCACCTGATCTGTTCAGAGCTATAAGATCTTGAGATGCATGTATAGGTGAGGCTGCTCTTTGAGAGAGTTAATGCGCTTGATGGTAGCTGAATCCAACTTTGACTGAGATGCCCCCGATAGAAATTCTTCTTCCATATTAGGATGAATAAATTAATTCTAGAAGATCCCTTGATGGTGAAACAACATATTCTGTGTGTGAACACTTGGGATTAAACACCAGCACAAGTCTGTTCCAATTATTAGCATCTTAGGCAAAGGATATGATTAAATTGAAAAAGACTTGGTTATACAAATTATTTTATAACACAGTATCTGTTTCAGGTGACATATAATACACTCCTGAGAGCCCGCAGCAAATACGGCTCATTAAATGAAGTGCAACAGTGCCTGGCTATATATCAGGACATGCGGAAAGCAGGGTATGTCCCACCAGAATGATGCTTAATAAAATGTTTAACTGTTTCAATTAGCAGCTACTACGATTTTCATGAGTAAAATTTGCAGAAATTCTGTCAGTGTATGTTGTGTAAATTGAGAATAAATGATGCTGATTTCTGAACCCAATAGGTGAAATTGCACCTAATGATGGAATTATCAATGATACAGGTACCGATCCAATGATTATTATCTGAAGCAGCTGATCGAGGAGTGGTGCGAAGGAGTGATACAAGGTAATAATCGAAAGATGCAAGAGTTCACTTCCTCCAAAGAAGCCAATTTGAGTGGGTCTCGAAGTCTTCTTCTAGAGAAAGTTGCTGTTCATCTACAGAAGAATTTAGCCGAAAGCTTTGCAGTTGACCTGCAGGGACTGACGAAGGTATAATTTGACATCCTCCTGCCACTGAGTACTCGAATCACTGCCAAATTTAACTCTAATAATCTGTGTAAAGATCAATGAATTTACCTGAAGATTCAACACTTCTGGGTGTCCTATTTATTTATAGCATGAGTACTCTCTATGTGTCCTGACTGTGTTTGTCATCATTCCTCAAAAATTTAATAGGTTGAAGCTCGGATTGTTGTTTTAGCAGTCTTGAGGATGATCAAGGAAAACTATATTTCAGGTAAGAGCAGATCATTGCTTACACTTATACTTTAAGACAGAGCGACTCGGCAATACCTCCGCTGCTGAATATTGGGTATATTAAAACAATATTAGGCATCATAATCACATGAGAACTTGATTGGTGCTGCAGGTACTTCAGTCCAAGATGACATTTCAATCATATTAGGAGTCAGCAAACTTAACGTGAATAGTAATTCGGAGGTTAAGGATGCTGTAATTAGACTACTGCAAGATGAACTGGGGCTTGAGGTTCCCTTTCTAGAACCTAAACAGGAGAATACTTCCTCTGGTTCATCTATGGAGTTGGGGAGCTCAGCCAGGAGACCGGCTGTTCTCCAGAGGCTGAAGGTTACAAAGAAATCATTGCATCAATGGTTGCAGAGGAGAGTTCTCCCCAGTAGGAAATAAATCTCCCTATAACACGAGATCAAAATTTTTGTTCACTTTCTTGATGCTGTATAAAATTGTTCACTCATTCAGTACAGAGTATGTCAATCATTGATACAAGCTATTGTATGTTATAACATGTAAAAAGGTTCATCCTTGGGCATATCTAATAAAATTGATACCCCTCCTTTCTTCCTCGTCTAACTTGAGTTTTCAGTTTTTCGCCACTGTTACATGATCAAGCTATTACATTGAATTCTCTAAAAACATGACAATCTTAGGGTGTGATTCCAGTTCAATATAACAAGAGACAAAGTTTGCTTCTCAGATAGCTTAGACTGAGAACTACATGATCATAATGTCGCTCCCTCAGTACAAACATGATCTTTTATGTTGAATGTGAAAGTTCTCAATGAGGAGCAGAGCGTACTGAAATAATCTCACATTGGCAACGAGAGCTAAGTGCAAAGCACAGAAGATGCCTCCTAGGAAATGAGCGCATAAAATTACCATCTTACACAGATTCGCTTGTCCCTGTGATTGATTTGCAGCTCGAATCAAAGCCAGTCCTGCTGCTGCAGCTTCAGGGGCAAGTAAACCTCCGACAGGTACTGAAACCCGAAAGTACTCAAAGCCTGGATCTCAGCCTTCTGTCTCGTCTTGACCATCAAAGTCAGCTCCTCGACCCATCCCGGGTTTTTCTTCACGAAATCCTCCTCCAAAAGATCCTTCCCAGTCTTAATATCCTGCTCGGTCATAGGTAACCTACATTGCTCCGGTATCCTATACTTGTCCAAATCGCTTGGCCTCACCCCCAGCCACTTGATATCGGGAGTAGTCAAGTTTGCACTATCATAGGACATGTTCTTTGATCCACAACCATAAACTGACAAGATCTTTAAACCGTAAGGGTCACTGTCAACGAGAGCAAGAACCGGCAACTTCAACTCCATCTTCATCTTTCTCAAGAACAGCCTCGTGGCAACATCAGGCTGTCCTTTGGCAGTCACGATAATGCACGGGAAGCGATTGTAGAACCTGTCCTCTGCTAATCGAATATAAGCAGCATCCTTCTCGACCAGTAGTATGAACAGTGCATCACTCTGCATGTCACCGACCCGATCGATATTGGGAGGAATGGCCTTTCCTCCCATACCCATCTTCGTGCAATCAATCATGTCGCCGTTGTCGCTAAAGATGAGCCTCCCCACAACCACTCCCTTCTCAGCAGCGATAACGTTGAGGCTAGAGCGGGTGCAGCCCAGCATACAGGAGACGTCATCAAGGACGGCATCAGATTGGGACTGGTCCTGGAAGAGCTTGACGTCGGTATAGAAGAGATCTCGCTTGGTGACGTGGATGTTCTTGGTGCAGAGCTGGTGGATGAGCTGGAGGATGCGAGCTGTAATGGTGGACTTGCGGACGGAGGAGACATTGGCGAAGGGCCGAAGAGTGTTCTTATCCTTCAGAACAATACGGTCGAGCTCGGGGACGTAGAGCTGGTTCGCGGAGGAACGGGAGGGGACATCGAAGGAGAAGCCATTGCCGGAGAGGATGGACTTGGCGATTTTGAGGATTAGAGACTCGATCGTGGACTGGACAGAGGTGAGGGAGAGGTCGGTCACCTCGCGGCAGGTGGCGGAGAGCGAGAGATCTGAGAGAGTTAGGGTTTTCGAGGAGGAGGCGGAGGACGAGGAGGAAGTGAGGGATTGGAGGGTTTGCAAGATGACGGAATCGTGCTTGAGGCGGTTCTTGAAGGGGAGGGCCGGGTCATCGCCGTCGTCGTCCTCCGAACGGCGGCGCTTCCTCTTCTCGGCCGCCATTGAGAGAGGAAGAGTGAAGGAATGAAGTGCGCTGACAGCAGAATAAGGGTGGAGAGCGGGAAAATGGTGGCGCCGGCATTTCGGTTGCCGGAAAAGCCCGGCTCAAAGCGGGCCCAGAAGCTCATCTAACTCTTTTCCATGGGCCATGGGCCATGGGCCATGGGCCTTGAGCAGCGGGCCTACGTTTCCGGCGAAACCCAGCCCCAAAATCTACATGAACTAACGATTAACCGACATGAATCACGGACGCGCCTATAAAAGCAGGGAACCTTAGCTGTCTCTGCTGTATCCCCTTCTCCTCTAAGAAACTGAAGTTTCCTTGTGCTGCTTGGCTGCTTCCTCCGACCCTTGACCGCTCCGTCTCTTCTCCGTCCCTCAGCTGACCGAGATATCCGCA
Source organism: Lagerstroemia speciosa (assembly GCA_037672795.1). Taxonomy (NCBI): domain Eukaryota; kingdom Viridiplantae; phylum Streptophyta; class Magnoliopsida; order Myrtales; family Lythraceae; genus Lagerstroemia; species Lagerstroemia speciosa. The sequence goes on from CM075296.1 coordinate 527,929, forward strand.
GCTGAAGAGTTGTTGCACGGCTGAAGTGAAGAAAAAGGTGCGAATTTTCATTCTAGGGCCATGATATCGTGTTGATTTCGCGCTAATTGCAGAGCAGTTTCGATCTTTCCATTATTTTCTGATCGTGGGAGAGAATGCTATTTGTTCTATATTGACCTGTAGCCGTCCAGCCTCCACCGGATTAGGAATGCAAATAGTCATCTTTGTTGACTTTGGAACCACACGGCACCATTGAAATACTACTCTAGACAAATCAAAACGATTTTGTCCTTTATTCTCGACGCTAATGCTTATGAAATTCAGAGTTTGATCGGGTGTCCGGCTGTCTGAAGATGAATAGTGCGGAGTTAATCGTGGTAATCTTTTAACTTCGTGGATGAATATAGGTTTGTAGTATTCAGCTTCAATCTCATGAAGTTTTCGACTTTCTGCTATTTTAAGAGATTAATATTAGACTTTTTTGGAACTGGAATTTCATTTCAGACGGATGCAGTGGATTTTTCAGTCTTTACTTTTGGTTTAATTGTACTTGTAGCCCTAAGATTCACAAAAGAACTCATTATGGAATATCCAGTTCGTTGATCTAACAAAGAGAAGATCTATTTCTTTGAAATGCAAAAAGTTTATCCCAGGTTAAAATCCACCTGCTTGCTTGTACAGTTCTTAATTATGATCTCTCATGATTTGTGACAGATCTTCTGCTCTAAGCAATCCAAATGGGAAAGAAGAAGACGGATGAAACAGCAATGAGCACAAAGAGTAAACAAGGTGCCAAAGATGCTGTGAAAGATGGACGAAGAGAGAAGCTCTCTGTCTCAGCCATGCTTGCAAGTATGGACCAGAAGCCTGATAAGCCAAAGAAGAACTCATCGTCTTCAACGGGGTCTACTGCTAGCAAACAGAAGGCAAAAGCTGCTTCAAAACTTCCATCATATACTGATGGCATCGACCTCCCTCCCTCTGATGATGAGGAAGAGGAGTATGGCTCTGATGAAGAGCAAGCACAGATTGAAGCCAATAAACGGCTCAGTCGGCAGCAAAGGGCTGAGACAAAGAGTCTCAATATTGGCGTCAGCGACAAGGAATTGAAGAAGAGAGAGAAGAAGGACATGCTCGCAGCTTATGCTGTGGAACAAGCGAAGCAGGAAGCTCTCAAAGACGACCACGATGCCTTTACTGTTGTGATTGGCAGTCGGGCTGCAGTTCTTGACAGTGGTGATGATGCCGATGCTAACGTGAAGGACATAACGATAGACAACTTCTCTGTTTCAGCAAGGGGGAAGGAACTTTTGAAGAATGCCTCCGTGAAGATATCTCATGGGAAGAGGTATGGGTTGGTGGGGCCCAACGGGATGGGCAAGTCTACACTGCTAAAGTTGCTTGCTTGGAGGAAAATTCCTGTTCCTAAGAATATAGACGTTCTTCTTGTGGAGCAAGAGGTGATTGGGGATGATAAGTCTGCTCTTGAAGCAGTTGTCTCAGCTAATGAAGAGTTGGTAAAAATCAGACAGGAGGTTGCATCGCTCCAGAGCTCTTCTGCTCGGGCTGATAATGAAGGTGAGGATGATATAGATGATGCTGGGGAAAGACTCGCCGAGCTGTATGAGATGCTACAGATACTGGGGTCAGATGCTGCAGAGGCCCAGGCATCAAAGATTCTTGCTGGATTAGGGTTTAGCAAAGAGATGCAAGCTCGTCCTACACGATCCTTCAGTGGTGGCTGGAGGATGAGAATATCCCTGGCCCGTGCACTTTTTGTGCAGCCGACTCTCCTATTGTTGGATGAACCGACGAACCATCTTGATCTGAGAGCCGTTCTTTGGTTGGAGGAGTATTTATGCAGGTGGAAGAAGACTCTTGTTGTAGTCTCCCATGATCGGGATTTCCTCAACAGTGTCTGCACTGAGATAATCCACCTTCATGACCAGAAGCTCCACTTCTATCGTGGGAACTTCGATGATTTTGAAAGTGGTTATGAGCAGAGGCGCAAGGAGATGAACAAGAAGTTTGAGATTTACGATAAACAGGTGAAAGCTGCTAGAAGGTCTGGTAACCGAGTTCAACAGGAGAAGGTGAAGGATCGGGCAAAGTTTGCCGCTGCGAAGGAAGCTGCAAAAAATAAGTCAAAGGGCAAGGTGGATGAAGATGAGCCTCTTCCTGAGGCGCCAAAGAAGTGGAGAGATTACAGCGTAGAGTTCCACTTCCCAGAGCCCACTGAGCTCACCCCACCTCTCCTGCAGCTGATAGATGTCAGCTTCAGTTATCCCAATCGCAAGGACTTCAGGCTTTCGGATGTTGATGTGGGTATTGATATGGGGACCCGGGTCGCCATTGTAGGACCCAACGGAGCTGGAAAGTCAACTTTATTGAATCTTCTAGCTGGTGATTTAGTCCCGACCGAAGGTGAAGTTCGGAGAAGTCAGAAGCTGAGAATTGGGAGGTACTCGCAGCACTTTGTTGATCTCCTCACTATGGATGAAACACCGGTTCAGTATCTTCTCCGGCTCCATCCAGAACAAGAGGGACTGAGTAAGCAGGAGGCTGTTCGAGCAAAGCTCGGGAAATTCGGGCTGCCTAGTCACAATCACCTGACACCCATTGCAAAGCTTTCAGGAGGGCAAAAGGCTCGGGTTGTCTTTACTTCGATCTCCATGTCTAAACCTCACATACTGCTTCTGGACGAGCCAACTAACCACTTGGACATGCAGAGCATCGATGCTCTGGCTGATGCCCTTGACGAGTTTACCGGTGGAGTCGTCCTAGTGAGTCACGACTCGAGGCTAATTTCTCGTGTCTGTGAGGATGAGGAGAAGAGTGAGATATGGGTTGTGGAAGATGGGACCGTTAAGACCTTCCCAGGAACCTTTGAGGAGTACAAGGAGGAGCTCCAGAGGGAGATCAAAGCAGAGGTCGACGACTGATAAATGTGATATTCTTCTGCAGCTCACCGGGCTGGCAGTATCCTCTTTGGTTCTGTTTCTGCTGCACGATTAATTACTATCCGAGTTTGGAAGAGAAGATATATCTCTCTGAGTCGGCGAGCGAATTTATTGCCATTCTACTGCATTGAGGCAACATCACGATTCGTCTGCTGCTTCATCATTTATGTCTTACTTAAATTTGATTCTTGTAACAGACATGCTGGGAAGTTTCCATTAGGGATTTTCAGCTCTCCCTTGCACCTCTAGGCGCTCCTCTGTTAGATCTTCCATGGCACAGGTTCATACTTGTTTTCTCAGAAACATTGTCATTCATTTATAATATTTTGCTTTGCAGCTGCTTCAGTACCGAATGGCGGCTATTTTTAACGATTCTTGTCGGGCTTATAGACTTGAAAGAGCCTGGTTTCTTTAACTGAATCTGAGAGTCAATATGCCGTTCATTGCTGAAGCTGGTGAAGCCCGTAGCTGAAGTTCAAGTGTGGCCAGAACTTGAACATTAGCTGCAACTAAATTGAGCTGCCAATAACGGTAGAGATTGGATTAGAAACAGGTACGAGGAAAGAGTCAGATGGGTCACACGAGAAGACAGGATGATTTTAGTATATACTACACATTATTTTGTTCATTCATAAAAATGTGCTTGTCTTTTTCTGTACTCGACGAGACAAATTTTCCACTCCCATGAGTTCTCTCTCCATTCATCCCCCGACAAGAGAGTTTTATTTTGTCACTCTTAAAAGGTAAAAACAAATAAACCTAACCCCAGAGGTTAGATTTCATCTGAGTAAGTTAAGATCAACGGCATAGATCTATATAAATTTATGGGTTTGAAGTCATCTATAACTTTAAGATAATAAACTTTTTATTAAAAAAACTAATTCATCATATATTAAGAGAAAATATAGATATATATTCATAAAATGATGTTTTTCCCATTTTCACTTTCCTTATAAATTGCAAAATAATAGGACAATAATACGCGAAATAGGTGCCTTTATTTTTCTCTGAAAGGAATTGAAACAGGAGATGTACCCAGCAATGAAAAAGAGAAATTGGAGCCCACACTGAAATAGATTTCTCAAGTTTTTCATTTTTACTTTCATTAACACAAAAAAAAAACATTACTCCAATTAAAAAAGTGAGATGTTTCACCATTTCGGTGTGAAAGGCTTCGACTTTGATTACCAGCATGACTGATACTTTGTCCGCCGCCCATTTCGAAGTTTACAGCATCAAGCTTTGTGTTAAATCAAATCCATTTAAGTTATGTGTTATGGTCGGTCTTCTTCTTAATTCGAGTACTACAACCTCAAGACTAAAGGGAAAACAAAAGTCTCTTGACATCCACTGTGATCAAACATGTCTCCCATGGGATGTGGCTTGGATTATCGATCGTACTAACAAGGAGAAAATGCAAATGAATCTCCAACTACTCAGCACCAGCAATCAATACAACTAGCATGCATATGCCTGTAATGAAGGGGGCCATGGACTGTTTGCGAATCATGGGAAGATATTTGATTCTCTGCTGGTCCAACAATACAAGCACGACTCTGTTTCGAGAAGCATCCGTACAAATGGCTGTCCATCCTTAGCGGAGTAAATCTCGCAGTGCAGCGCCCGCTGCTGGGTAGGAACCTGACCATTAAATCGGGTCTTAATGTTCAACAGACCAATCATATTTCCCTACGCTTCCTTCCACTGGGACAGACCTTTTCTTTCCCATAAACTCTCCGGTCACCTCGTGTCCCTTCTTGCGGGTCCCTAAAGCCTTTTCTTTCACTTAGCCACCTAGTCAGATCATTCACTGACTCAGCCCTGTCCCCGCCTACCAGGGGGACCGAGTTATTGATCCATTCCTGAACTCAGTCGGTCACACTGAGCTCATAGCATGGGATGAACTATGAAGAGTTTCTCCAATCTCTCCTTCTCTCCCTCTCTCTCTGAACCCGTGTTACCTGCTCGCTTCTTTCTTGGTCATCAGAGGGTCAATGGAGGTGAGTGGACTCAGGGGAGAGGAGATAGTTAGTTGGGTTCTCGGAGATGATCAAATCTTCAAGAGAGACCGCTTTCTCGCATAAATCCAAAGACCAATGTGATTCTGCTGAAATCGGGTTGGAAACCTCGCAGCTATTAATTTTTTAAAAAAGGGGGAGACCTCTTGGACCACACGTATCCTCGAATCACCCTCACCAGAAAGGGTCCCAGATTCTGCTGCCAATCACCTTTTTCTCTCGTCGGGGGAGGCACAAAGTTCCGAACTTTCAGTTTGTTGTGTCCAATGGAAAGTTAGTTGCTCTCTCTCTCTCTCTACAGATTGAGTAGAACCCGTGAGATGAGATATTGTGGAAGTATAAGAGCTTGCAGCTCGTCGGTTGCTGCTCTTCTTGGTTAGCTTCCTTCCTCTCTGCTGTCTTGCCTCTATAGATTCACTAACTACTTGATCTTTTTTGTCACAGATTGCAAATTTACTCGCTTTCCTCTTTAGATTTTACTTCCATGTCATGTAAGCTCCCAAATTCTCTTGCTTGGGTCTGTCTGAGAAAATTGCCACTTCGATTGTGGTGTCTGCTTTTACATTGGTGCGACATTCTCATTGAATCGGATAATGCTACTTTCTGAAGTCTCGAATTCTTGCGTGTAAATTATCTGAGTTAGGGTGGTTTTACCCGGTGCTATGACGACTAATAGGAGAAAAGAGGGAAGAAAAGTAAGCCAGTCAAGTAGGTCTAGTTCTGCTGCTCGATATTTGAAGCATTCCTAGTTCGAAGGGGCTGGTATCTGTTGCCTGTCCAAAGGCTTTTGAATCAGTGGACTTAAAGATTCTTGAACTTGTGATGCCTGAGAAGGATATTCATGTTAGAAAGCAAGTTTCCCCTTCTCTCCGATACATTGAATAAGCCAAACGAAACATCAGACCCCTAAAGTTTATAGCACTGTTTTGGTGGAGATTTACAAAATGTTTCAGTTAGCATTGTTATTGTTTGATTGAACCCCTAAAGCTTATTTCTTGATTGTCTGAACTTTGAGGTCCCTCAGTGACCTGGAGAAAGCTGTAGTCAATAGGATTTACGTTTGGTACAAGGAACAGATAGGAATGGAATAAGATGAGTTCTATAGAATAAAATGTAATTTTGAGTTCCTTCTTGAAAATATGAAGGAATGCACTTGTGAGAAGTGATGGAATGATAAAGAAAGCTCCATTTCACCAAGGTGCACAAAAAGTACAGTGTAATGGAATACTCGTGGCAACTCCACAAATTCTTATCCATTTCGTTCATTTTGATTTAAGGTACCGAAGATAGCATCAGTTTCTTCTAGGGAAATTGCTTATTTTGTGATTAATAGTGAGAACACTTGAGCATCTTTGTGATCCCTGAACTTACCTATTATGCTAACTGAAGAAATTGGAATTATTCCAACTGAAGGGATCAGAGTTTTGCAGGTTAAAGAAGTTATCTGCGGCCAAAGTTCTCTGAGACTGTCAATTGCTTGTGGGTGAAAGATGGCTGAAGCTCCAGATGTAGTTTCATCATGGGAGCTTCATGGACCGAGATAACTTGATTGATGATCTTTGAACATCAATCCAAATGGAAACCAAGGAGGCAGACAGAATAGTGGTCTCAAAACCGGTTGCTTCACGGCCATCTTCCTCCATCATTATTAGGCCTTTCTCAAATCTCGTTGCAGGTGCCATTAAAGGGTCATCCCCTAACATGGGTCCTGAAATGGGCACCGGCCCCATTAAGCCGAAGACTGTAAGGTTCAAGCCTACAATAAATCATGTTCCAACTCCTGTTTCATCCCAGGTGATGTCTTACTCCTATTTGTGGTGCATGGCTATTTTCTCTGAGACTTTGTCGTTCTGAAATTAAAAGCTTCTGAACCAATTTCAGGGTGATGCCCCAAAATCAGATTTAAAACCCACCATCCTGTACAAACCTCTTGCAAAGGTTGTCTCAAAGACTGCAGCATCTCTCTTAGCAAACATGGTCAGTGACTGAACTTTTTCAGTGGCAGCTGGATACTCGTGTTTTCTTCTTCGATTGTCTTTTTCTATATATACATATATATGTATATATTTTAGGCCATCTTTCTTATATATATTGATTATATGTGGTAGATAATTTCCTTTCCATTTGCCGTTTATCTTAATAGGCTCGTAGGTTCAACCAAATAAAACAATTTTGCAGGGAAACTTTGAGCCCAGTGATCGACCGGTGAAACCATCACCCAGGCCATGTTCTTCAGGAGCCCAATTGAGTTCGAATTTTCATGAGCACTCTAGAGATTTGCCTGCTGCTGCTAGTGGGGACTGCTCTAGTATTCTTCCAGTGGGGGGCTCGAGAGACTTGCCTCCCGCAGCCAGCGGGGACCGGCCTTCTTATGATGGGTATAACTGGAGAAAGTATGGGCAGAAGCAAGTCAAAGGGAGCGAGTACCCAAGAAGTTACTACAAGTGCACTCACCCAAACTGCCAGGTGAAGAAGAAGGTTGAGCGATCATTGGATGGGCAAATTGCGGAAATTGTGTATAAGGGTGAGCACAACCACCCAAAGCCTCTGCCTCCTAAACAAGGTTTGGGAACTGTGCAAATGACTGAACCTCCGATGAGCAGTCGAGTTATTGAAAGGAAAGAAGACTCTGAAAGCAAAGCTGAGGCTACTAATGGTATCATCCTCAAAGGATCACCTGCTAAAGACTGTGCTGTGGATAGAGGACTCCCTTCTGCCGGGTCGAACCTCGACGGTCATAGTGCAGAACACAGGATGGAACTATGAGGATGGGCATGGATCCAGATGAGCCAAGGAGTAAGAGAAGGTAATGGTTGACTGCGTTACTTAGAGTGAAACACATCAGTCAGTTTTATCTCTAAACAATTTGTGCCAGCCTTTAGAGCAGTTCCGGTTCATGATCTTCCAGGAAAACCAAGAATCAACAGGATGGACCGGAAGTCAATGGTGATAGCCCACGGGAACCTCAAGTCTCGGTACAGGGTTCTGCGGATCCTGAGATTCTGGATGATGGCTTTCGGTGGAGGAAGTATGGGCAAAAGGTTGTGAAGGGAAACCCGTATCCCAGGTCAGTCAAGTCGACACCCGGCTTCTTATTAAACAGACTGGGATTATGCCAACCAAACAGTAATCTGGCAGGTTGTGAATTCATAAATCATTCGCTCGGTTCAGGAGCTCTTCCTGGGGCTAACTCCCATTTTGCACCCAACTGCAGAAATTACTACAAATGCACCGGCTTCGAGTGCAATGTTCGGAAGCACGTGGAGAGATCACTAGACGACCCGACAGTTTTCATCACAACTTACGAGGGAAAGCACAACCACGAAATGCCCCCCAGGAGCATGAACAAGCCAAGCTCTGATTCGACTCCACGAACAACTGCTGGCAAAGAGAGGATGCCAGCCTGAGGAATTTTGAGTAAGAAATCTCTCTGATTTCGGCCCCTGCAATGGAAGGCTTTCAAGGTCATTGAAGGGGTCGGTCCTAAACTGTTCAAAACATCCTCATGTAATAAAAACAGTATTTCTTTGTACAGACACTGCAGTTTATTTCTTTATCGATGCGCTCCTGAGTCGCCCCTGCCAACTTTCGTACCATTGATTCAAATGATTCCTTCAACCCTGTACACTAGCACACTTCCATGTTCATCGTGAATTTGTGCCAGAATCGTGGACAAATTCTTACGGCTGACCTCGACAGGATCTGCCAAAGTCGATGTTACTGTAATAGTGTACGCATGCAAGACTACGCATCACCTTTTCCCTTTTCTTCTTCAGCCCATCTTACACTGCATAGAAGGCCCATTGACAAACGATCTCTTCTCTACCATTTTCCTTTTTGTACTAATTATAATTTGTATTGACTTTTTGGACGCGCTTGAACGGTTCAGCCACAAAAAAGAATCCGTCGTACAGCAGAATCCTGAAAACAGCGAGAAGAGGTCAGCAGGTCCGCGTCGGTTCCGCGGATACGTGTGGAGGTTGAACGGTTCCTGAGGCGGTCCATTGATCCCGACCGCCCGATATGTTCGCGTCTTCTTCCGCTTGACGTCGGTCAACGATTTATAAAGCTTGACAAAGCTTGTCGGACGACGACTCCCCCCCAACCCCGAGATTGTGCTATTTCTTGATTCGATCAAAATTCAAATCGAATAGGTCACGGATCTGCATCGACTAGGAGCCAATGTTTCCATGATTTCAAATTGTTATGTAATCCGATAAAAATACTAATAAAATTGTTGCAATACGGTTACCGTAAAAATAATGTAGATGATATTGTTAATTTTTTTTCTCATCGTAATATTGTAAGATATATTTATTTGATATTTTCTTTCTAATTACATGACACGTTAATACGGTTTCAGAAAATTAATAATTGATCACAGCACAGAAAAGAGCCAAGAGATACACGAATTTTATTATTTAATAGAATTAAATAAAAAGTAAATACGATAATCATCAAATAAAATTTTAATTATAGAATTGTATGGTACCCGGTAGAAAAGTAAAAGCTAAAAAAATGGAGTATTTTGAAAAATAAGGTTTGAAAAATAGCTTTTTATTACCCAACTATGTATAGTATTAGAAAGGAAAGAGAAAGTGACGGTAGAGAAAGATTTGGTAGTTAAATGTTAGAAAATTTACTATCACACCCAAGTTTTCCTTAATCTAATGATTATTACAAATTAAATTTTATATGTAGATGGATAATTTGAGAAGACGACTAAAATTCCAAATATTTGCATATATTAATAAAGATATTGATATAATATTTTTTTATATAATAAATTTGATGAAAATGTGGTTGGAGAAAAATCCGTGTAAAATAAGAGAGGGATTGGTGATAGAAAAAAGATTTGGTTGTTAAGTATGGGTAAATTTATCACTATACAACTATTTTTTTTAATATGATAGATATTAATAATTTTATACATTTATATGTATTTTTAAAAATTGAAAAAAAAATCAAAACTGTGAAATATTTCCATATTTAATACAGAATAAAACCAAATTGACGTAAAATCCTCCAATTATACGTCAGCTCAATCTACGTTTTTTTTCCACAACTGCACTGGAGCACTCGACGAGGACTTGGTCAAAAGGAAATGAATAATTAATTGGTAAATGGAGCATTTTTTTTTTCTAGTTTTAATAAAATGAAATTATTTATAATTAAAAGGAATTTGTGTCTTTTAATAAACTAAATTAAATTAATTATGATCCATGAAATATTAGCTGAGAGCAGAAAAAGAGGATAATATTTGTAATATAAAACTGGCACGACACCGTTTATGTTCTCTCAAACTCGAAGTCCCCACCATCAAGAAATCTGAGTCTCCATCTCATCTCTCCTTGACCGAACACAAGATTTTAGAGCAAGAAGAAGAAGAAGAAGAATATGATGGATGAATGATGATGAAGGTGTTTCAGGAAGGATTAGTAACCGAGAGAAGCACAGAAGGTGACGATGATTAAGCAGACTCCTTTCTGCAGCTTTCTACTCATTGAACTCTCCCTCTAATCCATCTCGTTATCAAGTCACGGGAGAAGGGCTTCTAGTCCGTGCTGAGCCTGCCCTTTTCCTCTTCATGGCGGTTCGGAGATGTTGGAACTGTTGACTTCTCGTTTTTCCTACTGAAAGCTGCTTCCTTTAGCATGATTCTGTGCATGGTCTTGAATAACTGAGCGAGTTGAGCGAGTGAAGAACTGCAGCCGAGCAAGTCATGAGGTGGTTCCTCTGTTCTGGCCTATCAGATTCCAAGGAGGAGAAGGAGAAGAAGAAGAAACGGATGAATTCCCAGTGGAAGCAACCTGATCATAGCCACCCAATCAGTCCCTTCTCAGGTATTCAACAGCCTAACATCATTACCTTGTCGTAATTCAGCTGTACTGCGTTTCTATTTTCTTTTCTGGATTTTGGGTGATTGGTCAGATTGTTATGAATGAAATAGTTGTGCAGACGTGGTTTCTGGTTCTATTTGGAACCCGGGCTTTTGCTTGCTCTGAGCTTTAACGTTCACCAAGCGTTACTTTTAGTGAGATTGAGCTAATTTCATTGTACAAGCAGTGTTCAACTGATTTTATTGTTACAACAATTGATAAATACAGCAGGTGCTTGTTGGAGTTGGGTGTGGTGAAGCTCATCCCCTTTTTTTTTTAATTGTAAATTATGCTTCCCGATCTGTAATTGTCGATAGTATCTATCTGCAACTGCGTCCAGTACCCTGTTCCCTTTTGGATGACTCGGCTTTTTACTGCTTTTCCAGATAAATCGATGTCAGGCTCCTCCTCAAATGTTAAGGGGAGTTCTAGCAGCAGAGGATCGGTTCATAAATCAGTGTCAGGCTCCTCCTCAAATGGTAGGTGGAGTTCTAGCAGCAGAGGATCGGTTCATAAATCACTGTCGGGCTCCTCCTCAAATGTTAGAGGGAGTTCTAGCATCGGATCATCGGTTCAATCAATTTGGGGCTCCTCCTCAAGTATTAAGGGGAATCCTAGCAGCGTAGGATCAGTTGATAATTGTATTGCGGTGCGGACTTTTAGCTTTCGGGACTTGGCGACTGCAACTCAGAATTTCAGAGGAGATTGTCTTCTGGGCGAAGGAGGTTTTGGCAGAGTATATAAAGGGAGTCTGGATAATAATCAGGTTCATCCTATTGAATTTATCTTTTCAACTCAACAACTTTCTTTTCTTTGCAATGGAAGTGTATTGAAAGATGAATGCCTTTTTCATGCTAAGTTCATAAGCTTGTGTGATTTTACCATTTATCGTACACTGATCTCTCAGGTTTTGCTCTTCACAAAGCCTAGAGATCATTGTTTTTCTCTGGAAAGGTTTAAGATGAAGTATTTGTTTGTAAATTCCGTGGTTGGTCAACTGAATCATTTGTTTTCTGTAGGTTGTAGCGATCAAGCGGCTCAATCTAAATGGTTTGCAGGGGAACCGGGAGTTTCTTGTGGAAGTGTTGGTGCTGAGCCTACTCCACCATCCTAACCTTGTTAATCTAATTGGCTATTGTGCTGATGGAGATCAGAGGCTTCTCGTTTACGAGTACATGCCTCTAGGATCTTTAGAGGACCATTTACACGGTATAAATACAAATCTCTACAGTTATCTTTGCACAGGCAAATGAAATTTGGATGGTATGAAATGCAGAGGAGGGTATGGTACCGTAATTTCTATGCATTAAGTAACATTCTCCTCACGCATGAGCATGCATTTGTTCTCAGGCATTTCACCAGGCAAAAGGCAGCTCAACTGGGACACGAGGATGAAAATAGCAGTAGGGGCTGCTAAAGGCGTGGAGTATTTGCATGACAAAGCTAGCCCTCCTGTTATATACCGGGATTTGAAGTGCTCCAACATTTTACTCGACGAAAGATATCATCCCAAGCTGTCTGATTTCGGGTTAGCCAAGCTCGGCCCCACAGGGGACAACAGTCATGTGTCCACAAGGGTTATGGGCACCTATGGATACTGTGCTCCAGAATATGCAATGACGGGTCAGCTTACTCCGAAATCAGATGTTTATAGCTTTGGGGTTGTTCTTCTAGAGATTATATCAGGGCGGAGAGCAATTGAAAATTCGAAAATGACAGAAGAGCAGAATCTGGTCGCATGGGTAAGATATTCTTCTTGTTCAATTTTGTTTGAATTTTGAAGTATCAGGAAAAAATTCACGGAAGACCACCTAACTTTTCTACTCTTATACATTGTTTCGTTCACCTTCGAAACTATTATGATGATTCATGACTCTTAAAGGGCATTCCATCGAATTATCTCAGCTAACAGAGTTTCTATTTTGGAATTGACAACCTTGATTCGTCACTCTCTACGGTGGACTGCATTTTTTGAGCACCAAAAGCAGCACTTGGATTTGCTTCCTTTTGGTTGTGTGCAACTTTCTCATCTCACAGTTATTGCAGGCAAGGCCATTGTTCAGTGACCGAAAGAAGTTCATGCAAATAGCCGATCCAAGGCTCCAGGGCCAGTACCCTCAAAGAGGACTCTACCAAGCTCTTGCTGTTGCTCGAATGTGTGTTGAAGAACGTCCTGATCTCCGCCCTGCTATTACCGATGTGGTCACAGCCTTAAGTTACCTTGCTTCCCAGAACTATGAGCCTGATCACTCTCGGGCGGACAAGAACGCCCTCCTGGCCCCCTGCACTCCTCCCAGGGTGAAGTGGGATGGGAACAATAAGCTCAGCAGCACGAAGAATTCATCCGATAGAGAGACGACCAAGAAGTCGTGCTGAGACTTTGGGAAAATAGTCTTTAGGTTTATGAGATATTTTCTTTAAACTTTGAGAGGGTTGCTCTGGGATAGGCAAACGACTTGCTCCGTGAACTGGCCCAGAGCAAATGGCTCGCTTGGTGAACTCGTCAGTTCTTGGAGAATGTATGATCAAGCAATCGAGGTTTTGCCGTTGTGATAATAGTTAGGTATAGAGGTGGTTTTCAGATGGGCAGTACTGTGAATAGCAAGGAAAACTGCACTTTCCATACCTCTATTGAGGGAAGATGATGTGTATAACATTATTGTGTATGAACTGTTGTACTTTTTATCGGATAAACGAACATTTTGTGGAAAAGCTGATTTGTGTTCTTCAACCTACACTTGAAAAGTTCAAATACTCTTCTTGAAGTCGCAATTTGATGGTACAATGCGGTTGCTGTTTTTCTGCCTGTAATGGATTAAAGATCACGAGTTTCTACCTTCCCGTGTCAATTTCCTCACATGGAGATCGACACGACTGTCATTTTCGATCATTAATGGTGGCAGTGATACAACTCGTGCAGGTCGAGGCAGGAAGGCGGTAGCATGCCTTCCCATTACCCAAAGATGAGGGCACCGACTTTCCACCGAACTCAACTTAAGAAATTTGCAATCTGCTGCATCAATGAAAAGTTAGATTAGAAGTTGCAATAGTAGATGAGAACATGCTCAAAACAGTTACTGAAAAAGAGCAAAGTATTACCCAGTAAATTGCCAAGAGACCCAGATATATAACTATGAGAATTGGCCATTGAAGTTCTTAATTTGTCTCAATTAAGCCACCCACAGAGTCGAACCAGTGGATTGGATGCTTTCTCATGGGCCTTAAGGAGGCCCAAATCCATAGTTGGGCCTCATCCGGCCCATCTTGGGATTCCATCGATAAGAAACAGATGCTTTGATCGATGCCCGGGCTCATTTGTTCTCTCCTCTTATGGTCATCCTCACGCGGATTTTACCGCTCTCGCTCTCTGGGTTCCCTCTGTACGATTCCCTTCAATGGCGAAAGTCGCCATTAACCTCAACGAGAAGCTTCCTTGCGAAGAAGATGACGTCGGAGACCCAGCTCAGACTTTGACCATTGGTTCCTCTGACCCTTCCCTGGCCGCCGGGACTGCGACAGATCATGCCTTCAATGCTTCTGCTGAACTACCGCTGCCGCCTTCTGACGGCGGTTGGAATATGGCGCGCGAAGAAGTGGAATCGAACAAGACGGTAGCTGTGATTGGGTCGCTAGCTGTGAATAGTAGCGCTGCTCCGGTCGACAACATACAGAAGAAAATTCGTCGTGCAGAACGGTTTGGGGTTCCCGTTCAGTTGTCTGAAGCAGAGAAGCGTAATTCTCGAGCTGAAAGGTATCTGTCGGTTATTTTAGTTTGTCAATAGTCCTTGCCAGCCTGTTAACTGTTTACCTTCTTTTGTTTCATTGATTTGCATTGAATATTTTCAAGCTAGAGCTATGAAGTTGAATGAGAATAAGTTAAAATCTTGAAATTACAGAAGCTTGACGAGAGTAATGGTTATTAGACAGTCTTGACATGGCAATAGGGCCGTAGCTCGAAAATAAAGATAGTCAAAATACGCTGAAATTATGGTGTAAGTTGTCACTTCTCATTGAAACATCATTTTTGTTGTGTGAATTGGACATTTGTAATATGGGCACTTTTGACGGTACTGGAAGTACTCTGTGTCTATGATTTTCCAGCTGTAGGGCGTTTGCAGTTTTGACTATACATAGGAAGGAACTGAGAGTTTGAGCTGGAAGGGAAAACTCTTTCCAAAGTGAATGGGGAATTAAGATTGAAGAAGATTGCCAAAATTGAGCAGGGGTATGATATAATTTGAAACCATCCCTGCTAATTTACTCCTTGAGTGTAAGATGTTGTTGGTTAAATCTCTGAGTGAGATTTATGGGAAGAAAAAAGATTTTGTTAAAGTTATTTTGCTCTTGCTAAGGAAGCTTGGAGTTTGTGATGTGCGCAGTATGAAAAGAAAAGGACTTTGGTAGGGACTCTATCTTGGATTGTGGTTGAGTCATGTGCTTTAACATAAAATGATCATAGTTGATAGTGCTTAGCTCTTCCTCGTGAACTTAAGCTATTCTCAAATACTTTTCCCGAGAGAAGATTATTTTGTGTATCTTCTTCCCTTTCCTCATATCCTCTAAGAGCTGAAATCGAGCTCGGACTCTCAGCTCTTAACTATTTGTAGGTTTGGCATTGGTTCTGGCATGAATAAATCTGAAAGTCCGAATAAATCGGAGGAGCCAAAGCGGAAGGCTAGAGCCGAGAGGTTTTTTCCCACGACAATGGCTTGTAGAAGCTTAATGAGTGTTTGAACTTGGGGAATTTTTAATTAATTTTGCTTCTATCTTTCCCCAGGTTTGGCATTTTAGCTTCTGAAGTTGTGAATGATGAAGAGAAGAAGAAAGCTCGGTTGGAAAGGTTTGCTTCAAATACAAAAACTGTCTCCGACGAGGAAGAGAAGAGGAAAGCAAGGGCAATAAGGTTCTAATCTCCTCGTATTCAAAGAGAAGTGCAATAGAAAATAATAAAGAAATGGCTTTCTTTCCTTTTATTGATGAGAATAGGTTCTGATGAGTTGTTCTCTCTCCTCCTAGGTTCTCAAATGTCCCCAGTCCTCTTTCACAAGTGAACAGCAAAGCAGCTGGTGCAGGCGGGGACAGCAGAAAATCATGAGGAGCAACTGCATTCCCCATCTTATTCTTCTCTTCTTATTTTCTTCTCAGCAGTACGTTGTCGTAGTATATTATTTGTACTGAAGTTTCTTTGCTTATTATCTTCTGCTGATGGATGTAGCACTCAATAATCTGTATTGATCATTCGGCACTTGCTCCCTTCTTTTGCCGAGAGTGACTTTTCTTTCTTGTAACTTTGCAGGTGTAGTTTCTTATTCAAATTTGCAACTGACGTTTGAAGCATGAGTGGTTCTGAAGCATGACCGAAATGCACCTCCTTGGACAGCAACTTTCTTGTAGGGATTTGGACCAAATGTTGGTTGCTTGAAGACATGGACGTGCATGTGCTGGCTTCCTGGTGAAATCTTCGGTTAGTAACTAATGCCTGCACGTGCTAACTTAACCTAAATTTTAGCGAGAAAAGCAGGAATATCAAAGTACAGCTCAGGTAATCTTTACTTCTTTCTTCCCTAAACTTTCCCTTTCATGGGAAACTTATTCTGATACACTTCTAGCTCTACCTTCGGTTTGTGGCTCTCAATATTTATGGAAAGCAATAGCCTCTTAGATCCAATATTGTGCATCCTATGCATGCCATCCATTATCATCACCAATTAACTGTCTGCATCATTTTCTCCTGGCTTGAGGTCGTAGTATGCTTTACTGTCTACGAAAAAGAAGTTCCTCCTTTCTAACAAT
Organism: Lagerstroemia speciosa; assembly: GCA_037672795.1. Lineage (NCBI taxonomy): Eukaryota > Viridiplantae > Streptophyta > Magnoliopsida > Myrtales > Lythraceae > Lagerstroemia > Lagerstroemia speciosa. The sequence continues at coordinate 544,558 of CM075296.1, forward strand.
TATGATTGAATAATCACTCAAAGCTTAAAATTCCCTTTTAATCTAGAGTTTCTCAAGGACTTTTGCTTGATTAAGAAATACCTACAGATTTGGTTTTGTTCTCATGCTACTGTTTGAGTACTCTTCATGTGCCATGTGAATTTTGTTGAGTGCACTTGGCAAGTCTTCTTTCCGAGTCAAAATTACAATCCAAGTACCTTTCATCAACGTAGAGAGTGCACGATTAAGGTATTTCGTGAATTATAGCTGTGGATAATTTTCCACGCTTTGTGCTGTCATCATCGCCACATTTTACTTTCTGTTATATTTCCCATGGGGTTAGATTAGGAGAAACGTTGATGCATCGCATAGTTTAGTCATTGAAGTCATCATCTCCTGCCGGTCGATAAAGATAGGTGGCAGATCCTTTCTGGGAGTGGAATAACTGAAGGTAGAGCTGACTGTATCTGGTTTTACAAGACATTGGATTGCAAATTTGAGGATTTTATCTGGTACAAACAATGATTCAGGAACTTGCGACATTCTTGCCCTAAACTGCACAATTGGGATAAGTTAGCACTTGGGAAGGCTTTTGTTACTTTCTGCAGGTCTCTCTTGCTGAATCTTACTATCATCATCAGCCAGCGCGGACATTGTGGATATTGCTCATGCCGACAAGACATATTTTGAACTCTTTTTCCATGTTTCTCTTGTGTATTGGTTAACTCTGTGTTCGATACACAAATTGAGAGGAATCTGGTTGGTCTTTTAGTGCTTGTTGCCCTGGGATGCTGATTCTCTATACTTGTACTATGGCAGAAGTTCTTATACTCATCAACAATCAGTCCATGTGAATGAACGAAGAAACAAAAAAAAAAAAAAAAAAAAACTCAATCAGTATACCAACATCATATGCAGCACATCCTTATATTGTAAGGTCGCATATATTCTTTTCAATATCAATGAAATATGCCAGCTTACAGAGAGGGTTAGTACCAACCTAAGTTAACCCTGTTGTTATAATGAGTTGAGCAAGGCTCCGTGCGTGTGCCCCCTGCCCGAAGCTTCTCTTGATCAATTTTATACAGAGAAGCATGAGGCGGGCATGTACAGAACAGGAGCCCTCTGCAGATAACAATTTTAAGGTTATGCGGATGATAGAAAACCTGGGTGGGTATCATTGGCTTCCCTGGTAGGGCTTGAAAGGGCTCTCGTTCACGTAATTCCCAGGTGGATCGTAGTTACACATCGTGTAGATGCCACCGTTCTGGCAGGTCACCATTGCACAGCCAATCCTGGTGCTGTCAATCCACACGATCTGGGTGTAGTGCCCACACATCTGCCCGGCTTCGCACACGTTGTTCGCCTTATCATAATACTGGTTTTCACTGACCCAGGATTCGACCACCTTGGTCGGTGTCCAGTGGTTCTTCTCGCCCCAGAATATGTTCTCCCCATAGGGCCCGTACGAGTGCAGCATCTTGCAGTCCACCGCACGCTTAGCTGCAAAGCGGCGAGCGTACCGGGCCAGGGCTTTGTCCCATTTAAAAGGTGGTTCGTTCAAGCTGGCTCTGACCTTGTTGTGGGCGGCAAGGAACTCCCCGGCCCTGTACACGGGGACACCCGGCCTGGGACTGGTCTGACTTCCTGGCACAGGCATGTTCGTGCTCGAGTTTTGTCTCGGCGGCGCGAAGACGGAACCTCCAATGCCTTTCTGGCTGTTGTCATAACCCTGGCCCCGTTTAGGGACACCTGACCCGGTCCTGCCGCTGCCGCGGGAAACATTGATCCCGGCAGCCAGGCCACGGTTAATCCCTCCAGAAACACCCACAGCCGCCCCTTGGATGCCCTGGGCATGGACGGGGATCGTGAACTTGCAGAAAGAGAGAGTAAGATAAACGATAGCCTCGACGATGGGAATTCTTGGCATGCTGTGGAGTGCCATTGTTGCATATGCTGTGGCAGCGTGCTCTGCTCCCATTATACGTACAAGGATGCAACGATCAAGGCTGTCTGTTGGCACATTGGCGGGATTCTGATTCCATTTTTAGCAAAGCCATGCAAAACCATCCCTCCTGCTTAACCCACTGCAATATGATTCACTAAAAATAGATTAAAAAAATGGGAGAGTTTGTTAATCCGATAATGACCAAGTTTCTATTTTCGACTCGCCAATAATTCTGTTTTCAACTTTTCTGCACAAGGCAATTGCCTTTTGTTTTTAATAAGGAAATCGCAATTGTAAGGGAAAAACAATAAATTACGGATATCAACGGAAGAATAAATAAAATAAAAAAAATGGAGGAAAAGAAAAACACGACCAATGTACGGCACGCTGAGCTGCGGTATGATAGGTCATAATACTTCATAGTGCTCCCGGTGCTCATGCATCCCAGTGTAACTCGCGTCGGGTGCATGGTGAACCGGGAGTAGAATAATTCTTCTTCTCTGCTCAGCCCCGATGAACAAAGGGACAAAGTTGCTGGCTGACGTGGCACCGTGGCAGGACTTTTTCAATCTGGTGCGGGTGAGTGTTACGCGCCAACTGGGGACACGACGTCGTAGTAGGGTCCCTGGGAACCGGTCAGCTCAGCTCAGCTCCTTCCGGCGCTCATCTCTCCCGCGAAGCATTGAAGCTCATTCGACGAGCTTGGAGGCCAGGAGAGCAGCGGGGTGCGTGCTCCCTCCGATCCTCTGAGCTCAACAACTGTTGTTCGCTCCCTCAGTTGTCAATTTCTCCGGCTTCGATTTCCGAGGAACCACCTGCGGTGCGGTCGACCGTTTCCCAGGATCGTCCCTGTCGATTCTGCGGAAGATGGTATCTCGATTTTCACCCGCTTCTCTGTGTTTCTGGATCCTCCTGAGCTGCATTCCAGGTACATTATTCGTTTTCATGAGAACAGGGAAGTGCTCGAGCTATTTCTAGCTACTTGTCATCCATTCCACTTTTCCACCTGCCGTTCTTTCTTTCTATAGTAACGCGAAGTCCGATCTGTTCTACATGTGTACCTAAATGGCCGTCATGGTAGTTATATGATTTGCTTGATAGTTTGATTTTGAGGTGAAACGTATTGTAGCTGCTTCATGATGGTGTTTGAATCGTCTATAAGGTTCAGAGTACTCCTAATGCATGCTGGACGTATTCGGAGAACGAATCCGTTGAATTGCTCTTAAAAATCTTCCGTGTGCTTTGCTGTGCTGTTCCATTGGTTGATATGCAGTTTTGCTGTGTGCAGGGCAGCTATTATCGGCAGTCGTGACACTTGATTCTTTTTCAATCTCAAAGACTCACGAGTGGTTCAACCTAAAGCCAACAGTTTACTTTCAGTGTAAAGGGGAGAACAAGACAGTGTTGCCGGACGTGGTGAAAGCAAATGTCACTTACACATTTAGGGGTCAAGAATCTTGGCAGGTCCTCATGTTTTCCCAGTCGGAATGGACTCTTTTGTAACTTGTTTAGCCAATTAAAGAAACTTGGGTTGAAAAGTTTTTTCTTTTCTTTCTGGTTAATGAGATGGTTTTGTATATCTTGAAAATGAATATAGGCAGATTGAAATGATTTCTTATAAATCGCTTTCAAGCTTTGGTTTGGATGCCCCCATTTCTTGGAACTGATTTCAAAATTTTGAATTGTTGTTGCAGTGACAAAAAGATACCTATCAATGCTTCTCTCTGAGTGCAAAATGATTTAGATAAAGTAGTGGAGAATTCAATTTGTGATATAATGTCTGATTTTCAGCAGAAATAACCAGATAATATAGCGAAGTTTCTATCGTTCCAAGTTGCAAGTAGATTTGCTGTCCATCAAATGTTCTTGAGTTGGGAAGTATTAGGCTAGGATCCTCTAAATGGCTAATAAAAGTTCAACCCCTATTTGCAGTCAAAAGCTGCATCCCAATTTATGGCTCTTAGTCAGAGCAGCTAATACTGGGACTACATCTTGCAGCCTCTTACAAATTTTTCAGGTGAAAAATGCAAGCGATGTGGGTTTTATGAGCAGGACACTGTAAAATCAGATGATGTATTCGACGAGTGGGAGTTTTGTCCGTCAGAATTTTCTAAATCCGATGGAAGATATACTCGGATCAATGATAAGGAATCCAACGCTACCTTTATATGTCCACAGTGCATACATCATTCTGCAGGTAAGTTTATTTATGTCCTCATTTTTCTTGTGCTGTCTCCTCTAACGTCTATATGAGATATGATTTTCAATTAATCCTCCTGATTTTTATTAACATTAGATACCTTTAGCTTTAATCTCAAGGGGTTGGCCAGACGTGTATAGGACCATGGGAATTAGTCAGCCGAAGTTAGGATACGTCCGATATAAAAAATATATTTAAAAAAAGATGCCATGAGCTTTATATCAGTTCACCTAGAAATATAAAGATTGGAGATGCTACTTTTTCTAAAAATATATTTAAAAAAAGATGCCATGAGCTTTATATCTGTTCACCTGGAAATATAAAGATTGGAGATGCTACTTTTCCTAATAGTATTAGGAATTCAGTTTTTCATGGAGTGTGCTGCTATAAACTTCTCTTTTGTAGTTTAATCCTTTAGATTTTGGAGACACTGGTAGGAATTGATTATTATGCCTTGAATGACTGGATCATGTAGAATTGCTGGTGCTTCACAACTGCTTTTGTACTGCTTGCCTGCCTGCTTTCATTTCCTTGTTTTTTCTTCTTTTTTATTTTTGTGCGTGCGGTTCCTTCACAGCGACATGAGTATATAGCTCCATATTTTTCTATTATGGCACCTTGTACTTTTCGCTAGATTCCTGTGCTTTTATAATAAAATCTGGTCTCTTTGGTTCCATGCTCCTAAATTTAGAAATATCCAAATATTTCAGTTTAATATTTTAAATGAACAAGATTCTCAGTCTCTATACTGACTATCAGTAGTGTTCATTTATTTGTAGATTCAAGCGCTGCTCCTGCTACTCATAAGGAAAAGAAGGGGATGCATGTTGCTCTTGTCATTGTAATAAGTGTCCTTGTATCTACTGTTTTCATCCTTGGCATGGTTGCTGCTTACAAGTATTGGCTAAAGAAGAAGAGACAGCAAGACCAGGCTCGTTTCCTGAAGCTATTTGAAGATGGTGATGATATTGAGGATGAACTTGGACTTGGTAATGTATTGTGATCGGTCAAAATCTGTAAGCCACTGGTGAAGGATGAAATTTGCTGTGTATATTATACCTGAAAGAAACAAAATAGAAGCCATATTTTTCGTGCTGTTGGGAAATCTTGTGCAATTTCTTTACATTGGGGGAGAAATGCTGCACTGGAATATATTTTCAAGTTTATTGGAAGAAACATGGAAATAAATAGGAGATCTGAAGTCAGAAGAATTTTTTGTCCAGCAGAGTATTAAATGACACTTATTTTCATAGATGCATTCATAGGTACTTCTTAACACATATGCCAGCACTGAAATAGCAGAAACCAGAGAGGAGGAAAATGCAGAAACAGCTAATGTGCCCAAAGATGGTACTGGCATGCTGCCTTCAGCTTAGCAAATGGACTCTGCGATGCATGGACCAGCTTATTCTGCTAATAGAAAGAGGTAGTTTCCTGGTCCTGACTGAATCGCTTATTTGCTAACAGCTAAGCTCCACTATACTTATGAATCCATCATATATTCTTGGCTCTTCCCTTGACATGCATGGCCAATAACCAAAGATGCTTTCGCAGAATCCAAGCTCGTTCACAGAGGCTCCTGGTTCTTGCTCGCTATTATAGTCTCGGGTGTAATCCTCACACTGGTTTTCCAACCAAGACCAGTATCCTGATAACGGTTCGTAGGGATATGGAATGCGGGTTTCTTCTTCCTTGTAATAGCTCTCACTCTGTTGGTCATTAGTCTGATTCGTGCCTTCCTCTGTTTCCCGTGAATCACCATTGTCCCCATTGTTTTGTGCAAGATGATTTCCAACTGAGAAGAACTTCTCTTGCCAGTGATTGATAAAATCGGCTCCAGTTGGCCAGTTCTCATGGCCATTGTAAGGCGGCTCTTCTCCCTCATAGTACTCCAGTTGCAGATTGCTGCCCAAGTAATCAATTCCTTCTTCCCCATAGGCTGATGAGATGAAATTGTCAGAAACATGGTCTTTGTCTAGTGAATTCGGGTCTAGATTGAAGTAAGGAGGACAGAATGTGTTGAAGAATGGAAGAATGCCTCCGTATCCAGTTTCAATGCTCAGATCACTGCTCTCAGCTTGTGGAAGGGGAGGAATGTAATTCAGCTCGGGATCGTATAGAGCAAGGGTCGAAGAGGCCATTCTACTTGCACAGGTTACCTTGAGATGCTGCAGAATCCTCTCATTGTAAATTTAGTGAAGCATGCTCTATGTTTTCTGTAGATCAAGAAGACCCCGGATGCAAGAATATTTATGTTCGCCAGGACCTTCAGGACTTGGTCCTTCCCAGAGAAAAAAAGGAAGGGGGAATATGGGCATATATTTTGGTGGGCATCTGATGCTTGGTTTCAGAACAAAGTGGCTGCTTCCACTTGCCTGATAAAAGGTCAGTGTCTTCTACTGTTACATTTTAGAGTCTTTTCAGGATGATCTTTTCCCTTGGATAGCTTATCGGATTTGTAGTAGATTATTACCAGATCAGTATCCGAGATTAAATGAGTCGCCTCCAAAGTTCTATGTTGAATCTAGAAATTAGTTGCTACTTCCTCACTCAAAGCTGAATCTAGAATTTATTTGCTACTTCTTCACTCAAAGACTGAGAAAAACGAAAGGCTTGACTCATTGAGTTTCTTCTACTATGCATACCGCAACAATGCAACAGTGTCAAGTCTGAAGCTTCATCTGGCATGAGGGGATAAGACGTGTTGGACTCATTAGATAAAACCGAAGGATTTTATTACGAAGTTATCAATTCCACTGATTTTCCAGCTATATGGCATGGAACATTAGTCGAACATAGCCGAGTTCTCGACCCATTTCCATGTTTATCAGAAAATCAGAATTAGTTGAAGACTGGTCCAAAGTTGGACACTGTTCTGAGTCTAGAATCAGATTCCTCATTTGCTGCCCGGATGGGATTGATCCTAACCTGACTTCTATCTCTGTAGCCGAAAGCAATCTTCCTGCTATGACGCATCATGATCGTTCTCCTGCTTTCAGTAAAATGGCTTCATAGTCGGTATATTGTGATTCTGATACATTGGTTGCGGACCAATAACCCGGAGATGTTGAATTTGAAGTACAGGGGAGTGCTATGGAGAAAAGATTTCGGAATATCGGCAATGGGAGGGCAGAAAAAGAGTGTGTTTACCGTGAAATTGGCGAGCTATGAGCTAACTATCAGGATAGATATCAAGAACTAGCCGGGGCGATGAGGTAGGCTTACAGTTTAATAGTCATATCATAGTTAAGTTGGTCATTTTGGGAAGTGGGTTGTCATGTAGTCAAGTGCCCAATTTGTGAACCCTATTTTCATTTATGCCATTCGGTCCACCCGTGGACCAAAATGTATATGGACTGCCCAAATTGATGCTTCTCCATGGAGTGTTGATAGCTAGGTAGCTTTAATGGAACCAGAACTAGGTAGAGATGGGACTAGCACATAGCATAACTGATCAGAAACGTGTGAAGGTTAGGAAGAAGATAGAAATAGAGAGGCAATGTAAGGTCGAGGACGGTATAACCGTACCGAGCCCCATTTTTAAGAAAACATGTTCTCGATTACCTCGGTCAGGCGCAATCACCTAACAACCGCGCACCATGCCAAAAAGTTAAAAGAACACTTTCATTGCTACTCATGACATGAACGCCCCAATCATTCCATCCATTACCCCACCTTCATTCATTATCCATTCCATTCCACACTAGCGTGCTCCCAAGACCGACTCACTCATCGTAAAATATTATCCGGTATTAAGTAATATTATTCAGTATAGTTGCCAGTCTCGTGCCATCTTTTCCCTTATGGGCAGGTTTCATACTTAATCCCGTATTACTGGAAAAAAGAAAAGCAGATAATCTTTTCTTTCCATCTTTGCTTGCAATCTAAGCCTCGTAGCGCACTCACTGTCCTGCTGTTGACAATTCTGTGCTCGTACTCATCACAGTTCCCCGTCAAAAGCCGAGAGAGGTCCCATCATCATACCCATAAAAAAAAAAAATTGAAACAAACAAACAAACAAACATATAACCCACTGCCTTTATAGGATAAACATTTCATTCCAGACCTCACAACCAAAGCCGACACCGGGAGGCATTAACAAGGAAAAGAATGAGCTCGGTCTGCATATCGAACTGCGTCCGGGACACTCGTGCCCCGTTACGAGCCACCTACGTGAACCTCTATAAGTGGCCGGAATCGGATGCGGAATTCGTGAGGTCCATGAGTTTCTCCAGCGAACGATCAGGAGGAGGAGGAGGAGGAGGAGGAGGAGGAGGAGGTTCATCGAATGCTTCCCAAAGGCCGGGCTTCGCCGCTCCCCGGGTCGTGGACAGCATCTCGTGCCGGCAGATGTACCTGAGGAGCTACCCGTTCTCGAGGGAGGAGGAGGCGACTGGACGGAGGGCAATGTGTTTCGGAGGAAGGAGAGGAGGAAGAAGAGGCGGAGGGGCGGGGGAGGGGAGAGGGAGAGGGAGAGGGATCGGGATCGGAGGAAGGAACAGCGTCGTACGAGGAGGCCGTGCCTGGTGCTGAGGAAGGTCAAGGACATGTCTCTGGGTGCCCTGGTCAGGATCTTCCACAGGCTGCTGTCCTGCTCGGCCTCTGTGGACGTTGTGGACTAGTGAGTCAGTCAACTCTTGACTTCTTATTCCAGTCTCTTGTTTTATTTATCTTTTTCCTTTTAAGGTTTTATTATTTGCTGTGTTCCAATGGAATTATGCGGTGGATGCTGATGTATGTCTCGGAACAATTCTTCACGTGTTTTTCTTTTCTTTTCTTTTCTTTTCTTGTTGGCTCTTATTTTCAATCGATACATTGTACATAATACGTCTCTCTGAGTTCTGGAGATACTGAGACTGTTGAGCTATACCGATATGGTTTCTGCAGCAATTGCATCCACTGCCTGGTCGTAAAATTGGTGTCGAATCTCTTTATGTCCGTACTAATGTGATGGATCGAGCTGAGCCAACCGTTGTGTGTGGTCGCGCAGATTCCAGTAATTCGCAAAAGTAAAGGGGTTTAAATAAGCGGGACATGTTTATCTGCATTGGAAACCTTCACTTCCCTAATGTACATGCCCAGCCTTAACCGATGCTCGAATTTCATCCAGACATCAAGCCTAGAAGAACCGATTATCTCCCCCTTACCCGTTCAACAAGCACAAATGCGGGTTTCGTTGCCAGCTCTCAGACGCTACATGCCACCAGAACAAGTCAAGTACATGACTTCTGGATTTGTCGAGCTCATCTGTCACAGCTTAATAGTAATCCTCCTCTTTTAAGCAATTACAGAATGCCTGCTTCCAGAGGGAAATAAATACCAGAAGAAAGATTGGAATGAGTCGATCGTTCTGGATTGAAACCCCTCATAGACGGTCAGGAAAAAGAAGTACTTGTTTTATTTACCGGATAATAATGTGCAATTTCATCTCAATTTACAATGCAGGTTTGTTATAATTTAAGATTAAATAAAATTTTTGGACTGCAACTATATATCGATTTTTACTTGTACTTGGAAAAACTTTAAAGATCAATTCGATTTCTGTGACCATCACAACGGCAGCAAAATTCAATTTATCAGAGGTACAGGCCAAGCTATCATCACTTGTAAAGAACAACAATGGAGAAAGAACAAGGAGTGGGGGTGGGGTAATGTAACAGAACAGCAGTGTCGGCAGCAGCAGACCAAGACCCAACAAGTTCTATCGGGACTCTCCGTGCTTACCCGTAGGTGTTCTACCCAGTATCAAAGCTCGAACTCTTCATCCCTCAAAGCCATTTCGGCTTCCTTCTCCTCCTCCTCGTCGAGGACGAAATACTCATTCGTCTCCACGGGCCTGAACATGTAGAACATCACGGCGTAAAAGGCCAAGCTTGCTGTCTCCTCCGCAGCATTGCTCACCCACTGGTACTTGTAGGCTGCAATGGTCCTCAGGGCGAAGACCACGATCCTCGTGAAGTACAAGTACCCGATCACCACGATGTAGAACTGCCTGAACAACTGCAGCTTCGCGAGGTTCCTCGCGGCCTTCCCGTCAGTCTTGGAGGTCTCCTTGAGAGATCGGATCGACCACACGATGGGGAAGATGATGGCGCAGCAGCAGATGATGTCCACCAAGAGGAAGACCTGGTTCCAGGTCGCCCAGTCCTTGATGAAGGGCCCGGTCTCGCCGATCACTATGGAGGCGACGTTGGCGAGGACCTGGAGAGGGATCACGATCATGAGGACCTTCTTCTCCTTCTCCTGAAGGAAGGGCTTCAGGAAGGACCAGCCCGTCCCGATGAGCACGATGACGGTGAAGAGGAGGACGACTCTAATGAACTGGAAGATGTAGAAGAGGACGTCCCACCCGTGCGGAGTTCCGGTAACCTTAACGTAGTGCTTGTCCTCGGCGCCAAAGATTAGGTTGAGAGCCTTCATGAGGAGGAGTCCGGCCATGAGGAGGTGGATCCGGTGAACGGACCGGCGATTCTTGAGGCAAATGTAGATCCAGAATCCGAGGAAGGCGAAGTATGCGAGGGAGAAGAGGAAGAAGAGTGAGGGGAGCTGAGTCCGTCCGGCGGAGAGATAGTCCTTAGATCCGTCGCTGTCGAGGTTATAGAGCTCCGTCCGGACGTTCATGGAGACGCGGCTCTCGGGCTCGCAGTTGGCAAAGAAGAGGGAGTACTCGTTGGGGGAAATGACAGGGAAGGACTGGTTGAAGGAGGCGTGAGGGGGCGGCGAGAGGTCGCGGAAGGTGAACAGATGGATGATGGAGTGAGAATCGAGGACGCAGAACTGCGCGCTCTGCTGCATCTCGATCAGGAGCTGGACGAGAGATTCCTCCGACAGGAGAAAGAAACCGAGGCGGGAGGGTTCCGGCGTCGCGAGGGTGGAGGCGACCGAGACGGCGGAGATCGAGATGGTGACGTGGCCGGTGTGGGTGAACCCGAACTTCTCGAACAGGATCATCGGCCGGGAATCGACAGAGATAGTTAGGGTTTTGATCTCCGCCGAGGAGAGGGCGAACACCGACAGGAGAGCCAGGAACAGCAGGAGGATCGGCCTCGACATCTTGAGCTGGCTGGCGGTTGCGGCGCAGTGGCCGGTGGCCGGGGCGGAGGAAGATGGAAGAGCTCTGGTGGTGGTGGCCGCGATGAGAGGAGGGGATCAATGCTGGGTGATGGTGGGGGCAATTAACGAGGGAAGGTGGCGTAGAAAACAAAGGAACGGAAGAGAGGGGCGATGAGATCGAGATCTCAGATCTGATCCGATGCCACCATGAAGACGAGCTCGCTGACCTGACCTCTCCGTCCGGCAACTTGTGGTTCCGGTTGGGCCGACGACCTATCGTTGACGGGCCTCCTGTCGGCCCAACCTATTGGGCCAGAATAGGCCTATATGATATTGGGCTTAGAGAGGGGACATGCGTGGTTCTAGCTGGGCCGAGGACCTATCGTTGACTGGCTTCTCGTAGGCCTAGCCTATTGGGCCAGAAAAGGCCCATATAACATTTGGGCTCAGAGAGGCTACATCGGCCCAATTTGAATCCCGGGCCTCAAGCCCAGCCCGACTCATTGGGCAACGAACAAAGGAACCTGAAACGACAGTCGATTCCACCTGACTATACAACTCTTCGACTGTCGACCTTTTCAAAAATTAGGCAAGCATGTGTTCCTGACGGTACTCTCTCCTCTCATCTTACCATATTACTTTATTTATTTTTTTTCAATTCTAAATTATATATATATTTTTATGGCAAAAAATTATATTTTAAAACTCCAATGCTGGTGGGGCATTTGCCATCTAGAAGCGGAGGAGCGAGATCGTGGGAAGTGATAAAAATGTCAATTGCATTTTCTTATTATTTTATAGATCAGCTCACCGTTGGTTTGGAGACAGACGTTCTCTTGACCGGCTCATTTACTCTGCTTTTTTTTTTCCACTAATATATTCATATATAGCCCAAAAATTGTATTAAAAAAAACATCAAGCTAATACAATCAAAATCTTTAAATATTTGTAAAATTCCATCATTGAATTTTTGAACTTTGAACAGAATATTCAGCGCCAATTTTCACGACCAGTGAACTTCGGCTAGCGACCAGCAGTCAATCTCGTCATCAAGAACTGTTTACTGTCTGACGTCTGTCCCATCCAAATGCATCACTGCTCAAAGACGGAGAAAAGAGGGGGCAGAGATAAAAGGAGTTTTGGAGTGGAGAAAGATGGGAAGAACCAACTGGACAAGTTTTAACTGACGCATGTGCTTGATGTCCCTGTCTCCGAAGTGGAAGGAGAGAAACGGGAGTTGAAAACTTGGTGATGAAGCCAGAAGCCCATTAAATTAACGCAGAAAGAAAGACAGCAAAAGCTGCGGGTCATGGACATGGACCCGAGTTATTTATTCCACGTGCGACAATGTTGTTCCTGACCCGGCACCCATTACATTAAAATAACTGGTGGAGGATGAGACCTTGACCTTGCATCACACTTGCTCTGACCCCGAGCATCAAAATCTCATGTCATAGGTCAGTCTACAGCAAATACAACAACCAGCTAGAATCGAACATCCAGGCGACGTGAAACGGGGCTATCGATCCGTCCGTATACAGTGTAAGCAAGAAGAACTCCTATCGTTCCTCGAATTTCTGTTATGTTTTTGACTGGGATAAATGCAAAACCAGATGATGGTTATTTCGGAATGGATGGATGGTTTTGTGATGGAGAGATTCTCGGAAATTAAGGGTTGTCTTGGAGTGAGTCCAGTGTCACGACCTTAAGAGCACTTGCTCGATCAAGTCGTGCGTGCTGCACGAATGGACTTGCGATAGGAACAGGTCGGGTCGATGGTAAACAGGGTTGAATAATTGAAACTTCCCAGTCCAGCCTCGTGGGTAGAATCTTCCCCAATCAGAACAAGCGGCTGTCTTAATTGATTGTTATGGGCCAGCCGTTGCCTGATCAGGGTGGAAAAAAGGAAAGCCTGTGTCATAATTTCCAAATTATTATCACCGTCGTCGGTGTTCTCAGAAATCCAGTGGGTAGGCATAGGAAGGAGAGATGCATATATCACGTGACAATGATGATGCAGTATTATGAATTAATTAAATTAAATTATTTTTATGATTTTTTCTTAGATTTTATTAAAATATCATAAAAATAACCGAATCATATTAACTTGTAATATCATATAAGTATTGACATGGAGATGATTCTCTCCATCGGAAGCCCCTTTTCATCAGCTACGGTGGAAGAAAATGGAAGTAAGGAGCAATGAAGTATGTGTGAAATTCCATCTGTATGAATCCAATCTCTTAAGGAGAAAGTCTTTAGTAGAGCAGTTATATGACGCAAGTAATGTCGACGTGGTACATCCGTCCAATCAGGACTTGACATGTCATAAATAATTATATGGTTGTGGTTATTAAATTAAAAAATATTTAAAAACCTTAAATTAATGATGCAGTTGTATCGAATCATTTTCCCTTAAAATCCCCTTTGCAAATAGAACGGTGTCTGGTGCAGAGATATCATCAATTTTTATCCGATTTCATTTTTTTCAGTAATAAGAGAGACGGATAGATCTAATATATAAGGATAGAAGATGTAGAGAAATAAAAAAGGCAGTATAACTCTCACAATGAGTATCAAACCTCAACCTTTAGGTTGTGAGACAAAATATTATGCCAGTATACTAACACAGTTTCTCTGCTAGTTTACTCTTACTTGCTGATTATATGAATCCATCAGGCAATTACGAGTAATGTGATATGTGCCTAAAGCGGATGGAAAGTGCAAACTAAACACAATGATAGATGTTGGATATTGTCACTAGCAGAAAATGTGTGCTATGATGATCATGTATTAATACTCAGTGTACAGTGTGTATGAATAGAAATAGAATATTGCATGACAAATATATCACAGTTCTATCAAACTTGCTATGTATATCAAAGTCTATCCATTACTCCCTCGCAAGTGCAAGGGGAGGTCTCGAACACTGAGCTTGGAACAAAGAGATTGAAAATGACAAGTTGAGAGGCCCTTCGTAAAGATGTCAGCAAGCTGCTCGTCACTACTGATAAATTGAATGTGAAGTTGACCGCGAGAGACACGCTCATGGACGAAGTGATAATCAATCTCGATGTGTTTGGTACGGGCATGGAAGACAGGATTAGCAGTGAGGTAGACAGCAGAGGCATTATCACACCAAAAAATTGGAGGACAGGAGAGAGAGAAGCTGAGTTCCTGCAATAATGACTGAAACTAGATCAACTCAACGGTAGCATTAGTAAGACTATTGTACTCCGATTCAGTGCTGGATCGAGCAACTGTACGTTGCTTCTTTGAGCTCTAGGAGATCAAATTCGAGCCTAGGAAGATAGCAAAACCGCCAACAGATCTCCGATCATCAGGATTCCCAGCCCAATCTGTATCTGAGAAACCATGTAGAGTAGGGCGAGGATCCTTGCGGATGAACAAACCATGTGTAATTGTGCCCTTCAGATATCGCAAAATGTGTTTCACAACTGTCCAATGAGAAAGAGAAGGCCAGTGCATAAACTGACTGGCATGTTGCACAACATATGTAATACCCAGTCAGGTTCGAGTAAGATACTTAAGAGAGCCAACAACCTAGCGATATAATGAAGGATCAGGGAGTGAGTCACCATCATGCACAGAGAGACGTCAATGACGGATTTAGGGGGGGCGATTCTATGAAATTCTATGCAAATTTTACTTGATTTTGTCCATTTTTATTGAATAATACATAGTTTGCCGCCCCCCCCCCCCCCCGGGAATTCTTCCTTAATACCCTATACAGTTTCGCCTCCCTGCACAAATTTTCTGGATCCGTCCCTGAGAGACGTGGTCCAGAACGAACTGAAGTGGAGGACGCTTTACAGTCAAGCATAGTGGCACGATCCAACAGACTATGAATATATTTAGATTAGGTCAGAAAGAGACCTTAAGTCATGGGATTCACCTCAACACCAAGGAAGAAATGTAGAGGACCTAGATCCTTCATAGGGAACTCGCTACTGAGTGAAGCAAGTAAATCATTGAAAGGGGCATTAGGAGTACCGATAAGAATGATGTCATCCACGTATATCAACATAAACATGAGATATGAAGTTGTGCGCAGGATGAACAAGGAGGTGTCAGCAGTAGATCCTGTGAAACCAAAGTGTGAGAAGAAACTCCTAAGCCCACGGAACCAAGCTCGTGCGGCTTGTTTCAAGCCATAGAGAGATTGACGAAGCCGACAAACATGGGTAGGACGTAGTGGATCAATGAAACCCGGTGGCTGGCGCATGTAAACCTCCTCATCAAGGAAACCTTGGAGGAAAGCATTCTTGGCATCCAGTTACCGAATTGGCCAATTTAGTGAAGTGGAAATGGAGAGAACAACACGAATAGTGACAGGTTTAAAACTAGATTGAAAGTTTCATCACAATCAATGCCTTCGCGTTGTGCATAACCCTAGGCAACAAGGCGAACTTTGTACTTGTCAACAGAACCATCGGACTGAAGCTTGATCGGTAGACCCATTTGCTACCACTGATGTGATGATGAGAAGGTGGAGGAACAAGATCCCAAGTATAGTTCTGCAACAAAGCCTAATATTCGTCAGTCATAACGGAAAGCCACCATGGATCCTTGCAAGCTATAGTGAAGGTTTTGGGTTCCGGGGCGTCTGCCGTAACAGAAAACGTTGTAGGGTGTCTGCTGGCAGAAACTGACGAGGTGGTAGAGTGTCATCCCGTGCCTGGGTAATCATCGGATGAGTCCGTTGAGGGGAAGATGGAGCTCTGTCGGCAGCCGGAATTGGAGCAGAAATGTCGAGCCTTGCTACAAGAGGATCAACGACCGGAACAGACGGTGATAGTGAAGAAACAGGTAAAGGTAAGGATAATGGATCAGAAGTAGAATGAGAGGAGAGAGAAGGAGGATGCCGCAGATGATGTCCTGAAAGTAGACAGGTTAGATGCTTGATGAAGAAATGGGAACGAATCTTCATCAAAAGCAACGGTTCGAGAAGTAAAAAGGCAACCAGAGACAGGATCTAAACATCGATATTCATGATAGTTGGATGGATACTAGAGAAAAATACAGGGATGAGAGCGTTGTTCGAGTTTATAATTGTTATAAGGATGAAAATAGGGAAAACATTTACAACCAAAAACTTTTAGAAAACTGTAATCCGGGAGTACTCGTGAAGTACCTGAAAGGGAGAAAAAAATCGAAGGGACCTGGTGGGAAGACGATTGACGAGATAAACAGTCGTTTCAAATGCAAAGTCTCAAAATTTAAATGGAAGTTTAGAGTGAGTGAGAAGGGTGACACCCATGTTGACAATATGACGATATTTGTGCTCGAACCATTTTGTTGTGGAGTGTGAGGGCACGAGATACGATGAACAATGTTGCTGTCCTGAAGTTCAGATTGAAATTCATGAGACAAAAACTCTTTAGCACTGTCAGATTGGAAGGCCTTAGTTTTCCGATCAAAAGAATTTTCGACTTGTAACCAGAAAGCATGAAAAATTTTGCACACATCAGCACGTGATTTCAGGACATAGTACCACGAAAATTTGTTGTAGTCATCGAGAAAATGAATGCAATAAAGATGTCCAATGGATGATAAAATAGGAGCGGGACCCCAGATATCAATGTGTATTAATTCCAATGGAAAAGAACTTTTGTTCATTGTAAGTGGAAAAGAAAACTGGGATAATTTGCCAAGTTGGCAGGACTCACAAATGACAGATCGAGGACGACCACTAGATTGTAAAGATGGAGAGGATGCTAAGACTCGATGAACAATAAAGGGTGCAGGATGACCAAGACTTTGATGCCACACAGTGCGGGAAATGGAAGAGGCGACACAGGTTTTGGGAGAAGGAGAGCATCCGCCACTGGACTACAGACAGTACAATCCATCTTTAAGTGATCCTTGAAGAAGCTCCTGATTGGTCTGTAGATCCTTCACAACAAAAAAGGAAGGGTGAAGTTCAAAACAACAAGAGTTATCTCTAGTAAATTTTGGAACGGAGAGTAAGTTTAGAGAGATCTAAGGAGCACATAAAATATTATGTAAAGCAAAGTTTCGATTAGGGGTACGAAGGAGAGATGAGCCAGAGGAAAGGAACAGGTAAACCTGTACCGTCACCAATCATCAACTGATCTGGGGAAGTTAAATCCTCATGAATTGCAAGGTTAAGAAATCTGTTGTGACATGATGGGTAGCCCCCGAATCAATATACCAATCAATGGTGCGATCTTTGCCAATAGCCACATGAGCTTGTGACAACTGAAAATTTTGCGGGAGGCATGGACAGTAAGAGGCCACGTGCCTACTTCGATGACACAACTGACAGACAAAGATGTGGTTCGCAGCAGGAAAATTGGACTGGCATGGCCCAGTGGGTTGTTGCTGTAGCCCAGCAAAGGAGAAGGCACCCGACCCACTGAGAAGAGACTGCTGGCCCATTGTGTGGGGGACGGGCCTGATTATCGTCCGAAACTGCGGGGCCCAGAGGAGAACGGTGGGCGACCCGAGCCCGGGTAGCTCGAACCACAACTTCTTCTTCCTCTTGCAGACCAGTTAGGCATAAAATTAGGTTTACCGAAATTGGAGGTATGCAGGTTCCCTCTGCTTGATCGTGAGGAGCCTCGGCATCGAGTGGTAGCAACGTGCACTACCGGCGCTACGGATGTCAGGCTAGACAGAGGAGGTCCAGTTTTGGACTTCCGATATGCCCGACGAGCATCTTGGCTAAGCAACATGGAGGATAGATCGTCGGTCGTCATGGTGGCAAGCGACGGAGCAAGAGCTAGGATCAGCGGTTCCCATTCATCTCCCAGGCTAGCAAGTATACGGTCGTTTACTTCCAAGGCTGATCGAGATTGATCGAGCTGCGCAATTTGGTAGAGAGATCTGTCACCTCCCGAAGGTAATCGACCATTGATTTATCTCCTTTCTGAATGTCATGCCATTGCTGTTCTAGAAAATCCTTATGAGCATGTGTCTGTGAGTCGAACTGCATCTTTTGCTTGCTCCATGCCTTAGACGCCGTGTTCAACCCTAAGATCTAGGAACCAATTTCTGTGGTGACAGATACAAAAATGATTGTAAGACAGAATTGGTCGAGTTCTTACCACTGTTCATACTCGGGATTGGGTATTTCTTCGTTGTCGATTTGTAGGGTCACTGCAGGGACCGAGATGGTGCTGTCTGCGTACCCAAGTAATTTGTACGACCGGAGCAACAGTGTCATCATTCCTTTCTATTGATAGTAGTTCGTGCCGCCCAGCTTCAATGTTATGATAGGAAAGCTGTTCAATGATGGAGTGTTGGTTGATAGAGTGGTATTGGCAGCCATAGATGCTGGATCAAGGAGTTTGAGCAAGGACAAGAACAGAGTCGGGAGAAAAACAGAGTCGAGAGTTTTCCCTAGGGCTCTGATACCATGTAAACTAAAGAAAATGATAGATATTGGAAATTGTCACTAGCACAGAATGTGTGCTATGATGATCATGTATTAATACTCAGTGTACAATGTGTATAAATAGAAACAGAATATTACATGACAAACATATCACAATTCTATCAAGCTTGCTATGTATATCAAAGTCTATCCATTAGAAAGAAACATGTCCCTTATACATAAAGACATGGGTGTTTTTTTCAATGTTCTTGTCTGAAGCATCATTAGCCCGCGCTTGAACAACGTAGATTGGAAGAGAAGAGAACAACCGCTGTAAATCGAATAGAAATAATATCATTCATATATGTATGTGTGTATTCTCCATCTACGTAACTTTTATACAGATACTGGTCGATCCTGCTGTGCAGTACGCAACCCCTAACTAACATCCACAGACCCAGATCAGAAAACGACAGCAAGGAAGAAAGTCAAGAGCTCAACGTGACAGTAAACCGCGCTGGCTTGGCAAAGGCGGTGGAAGCAGCAGCGATGACCGTGACAAACTGTTTCGATCGCTGGACACGAGAAACAATTTGGATAGGCAACGCGTGATGCCTTCGGGATCATACTTCACGATCGACCGTAGTGTCCTGTTCGTCTCAAATTCAGCCCTGTTAGTATCGTAAAGCGTCCTGAATGCTGGCACGATCTTCTGCTCAATCGATGTCTTGACCCTCTCTCGAAGTTCCTGATCGGGAATGACACTCGGACTCTGCCTCTGGTACGTTTTCTCGAAGATAGAATTGAATCTGATAAAGGTTTGCTCTGTTGAAGTCGCCACCGGAGACTTCGTGTCATCGAGCAGCAGGTCGAAGACATCCCCCCACGCTATCCGCTCATAATTCGCTGCGAACTGCCTTACCTTTTTCTCGTGCTTCACGATCCACTCTTCCCCGAGTAAGCTCTGCAGATTCGAGTTGCGAGCCCTCGACACGACATGCTGGAGATTGTTTGCGAGGAATAGGTATGAGAAGGATACGTCCTTGTAGTTCTTCGCCTTGCCGTCGAGCTTGCAGAGTAGGACAAGGACCAGCCAGGCAAGGCGGGCAGAGATTCCCGGGACGGCTGTGTCGTCCCTGTCTGGGCTGTCGAAGTATGACTCTGGCAGTGGCGGCCTTGCTGGAGACTTCGGCCGATCGTAGAAGAAGATATCGCAGAGAATGTTGCTGTAGTCCGAGAGGAGGCAGAGGTGATTCATAGCATCGATAGTCAGAGGGTGAACTCCGCTGCCCGGGACGACTGACTTGGATGAGTCCTTCTGGACCGTCGACTCGAAGTGGGCCAGTGAAGCCCTGACGGACTCGCCAATTCGGATCAGGGAGTTCACTGCAAGAGACCGGACGGCGGAGGTTGAGTCGACTGCAAAGATTGATTCAATCTCGGGCCAATTCTCGGTGATGGCCGTGTACATGTCAAGGAGGCGGAACATCTTCTCCGGCGACTTCTTGCTGCTTCTCGCAACAGCCTCTGGGAACCCGAACAGAATGGCCGCTCCTTCCTTCGTGATCTCCCCGAAGCACGACTCCCGGATTGAATCCGATGCTGCCAAGACGTAGTCGCAGAGGATTCGCTCCCCAGAGAACAATGTCCTGATCGAAACCTTCATCGCGTCCAGCCAGCTCTTGATCTTCGCATCCAAGGCTTCCCACTGCAACTTCTGGACCTGAGACGGAGTGATCTTCTCCACCCCGAGGCGATAGATTCCTTCATCAATGATCGACTTCCGGATGATCTTGTAAATCCCCATGCACTCCTTCGCGTATCCCGAGGAGATCATGCATTCCGCGATGGACCTCAGGTCATCCATTGCGATCAAAGACACCTCCTCGACGTCCGAGATGGAAGCCCTAGCCGCACGAGCATCCCGATCATGATCATCCCCCTCGTCATCGTCATCATCGGAGGTGCTTGATATTGCAGTGGAGGAGGTCCGCGAGGATCGGGTGGAGACGGACTCAGGGTCGAGGTGGGCTCGGTTCAGGGACAGTATCTGGTACAGCTCCTTCTGAAGCCGCTTCATAGCCACTTCCATCAGCCCCTGGCCGCGAACCAGCATCTCTGACGTTGAGTTCTCGGACAGGAGCGAGTGCATCGCCTGCTGCAGATCGTTCACGCACTTCACGAACTGGAGCGCCTCCTGCTTCTCCTCGTAGAACAGGGAGGTGACCCGAGCATAGGTGGTGGTGTCGGGGTTCCATTTCATGATCATCGGCTCAGCCACTTCGATGGCCCTCTCCATTATCAACTCCGAATCCGAGAAGCTCCGGGTCGGAGCCAAGGGAGAGGCTCTCGAAGAAGGGAACTTAAAGGACGACGTTCTGGAGTGAAAGCAGAGGCTCCTCATCCCCTTTTTCCCCATTGGACTTCTCGAGAATACGAGAAAGGCGTGATGGAAGCTTGATCAGTTTTTCATAAGCTCTCTAAAGCTCTAGCCAGTGGCTCTCTTCAACCCTTCTTTACGTTTTATATAGAAGAGGAGAGGAGAGGGCGGGGAGATGCCTCGCGACCAGAGAAGAGGTGATGGCGTCGTTTAGGAGTGTTCTACTTTTCGGTTTGATACTTGTTAGATTCAAATTCGTAATTTTATTTATAATAAAAATATCAAATCAAAATCAATTCGTTCCGTGTGGGGACTGGACTTTGTTTTGAACTCTGTAGTTATTAATAGTATAGCGGACAGCATGGATTCGGGGGGACTAACGTAAGTCGCTGCTTACGCGTTGTCTGATGCCGACTAAATTGACTTCTTATTGCTTTCTCACCACGAAAAAAAAAAGATCTAATAGAAAGAGAAATGCCGAAGAGAGGGAAACACACATTCATACGTGGACATGCGGGGGGCCAAGTCATTGCCGGAATCTCCACTACTGCAAGATCCCACATCGTGTACGCTTATACCCATCCGTGAGAACTGAAGTCGAATACCCAATTCATTTGTGTCAAAACATCGACAACACATTGCCTCTGTAAAATCCTGGCGTAGAGTTTTGTCGGGCTAAACATGGGTAATGGTTAGAGCTTTGCTGCCTGCCTACATTGACAGAATGGAATGTGTAGAAATGTCCTCGCCGCATTCCCTTTGATCGAATGCTCGTTGAAAAAGAAGCCTTGCTGACTAGAGTTCAGTAAACTACTGAATATTAGATGAAGCGTATAAAAATAATATTCAGACTTGGGAAAAGAGATGCATCAAGCTGACGTATGATTTCAAAAGAATTGCTCTTTGTCTTGTCCAATTGATTCCGGTAATGGGCATTACTCGTTTCGTGCAAGTCGACTGGAGGATCTTCCCCTTTGGCATATGGACGTCAGCGTGTATCTCATGGTGGATCGCAGCATAAGCACAGGGAAACTGCTGGCCGAAAAAGTCCAAGCTCCGCAGTCAGAACGGAGGAAAAACACCATTGTGAACCTGGGACTTTTCAGGTTTTAACTTTTCCCATGCAACGATAAAAGGGGGAAGATGAAGAAACAAGGAACATTCCCCCCACCCCCCCCCCCCCCCCCCCCCCCCCGGGAATACTTCAAACACATTAACCTAAATAAACTATGGGCATCTACTACAGGGGACTATCGACGCAACCCATTCCACAGCCCTAGCACGGGGCAGTGATTATGTAAAGGGGAGGTTCAAGGAAGCAGCCGAGCCTAAATCTGAGAACAACCATTAATAATTTCTCCAGACCAAGCGGTCGTGACGGAAACGGCTCTCCAAGAGTTATTCGAATATTTGATGCCATTTCTTCACGAGCATTAGAAATTAGGTGCAGTAAAAATCTATACTCGTATTATTTCGTGCGAAGACAGTTTTCGATCACTTCATCCACGTATTACTTGACTTCTGTAACAGCGAACTAACCTAATATTGGCTTCTAAACTCCGAAACTTCCTCTACATAAGTTCTACCACTACCTCTGCTACTATGTCATCCATCAACAGCCTCTCTATCTCCTTCCCCATGAGATCGAAATCATCCCCCAAATTCAGCCACTGCATCTCATTGACTAAAACCTTATCAAGCGTACCTTTGATTGCTTTTCTGTCTCGGCCCACCAGCGACCTGCAGAGTCCATCCAGAAGCCCGTCTCTGCTCAGCTTATACCCAACAGCTGGCCTCATGGCAACCAGCCAGGGGTGTGGGTCAGTGATCTGCTGATAAATCTCGTTCAATCCAGAATTTAAGCGGTCGAAGAGTAGCCTCCTCTCGGGCCTCGAGGAACTTCCACTGCAGTGCCTTTTCTCGAGCTCTTCAAACATTAAGGGATCGACAGGGGACTCGAGAGAATGAAGCTTTGATACAAAGGTCTCGGGGTCATAATCAATGCATCCTGAATGGACCAAGATGTCAGTGACATAAGAGGACTCCCAACTTCCTTCGGTTTTCTGTGTTGCCTTGTCTTCTGATGAGCTAACTGGCCATTCCCCAATATCTTCATCGCTAGAGATCACTGCATTCACCTCCCCATATGCTTCAGACTCAAGTTTGAGCAGCTGAAGTTGCATGCGAAGCCCTAGAGAGCACAGAGAACATGGAGGAAAAAAAATAATTAGGCCTCAAGACGTTAAGTGTAATGGCAGGAGTAGGTGGAAGAGGAAGAAGCTGCTCTGCTCATATTGGATGACCGAGTGAATTGTATAATATGCTCTGTTATAGATTGATGTTTTATGCAAATTCTGGTTTTCAGAGGCAACTGAAGCAAGTCGTGGATCTATATTTTTTTATCATGCAAGTCTCACAGCAAACTCATTGGATCTAAAGCACCATAAAAATAAGATACATTAAGGCAGGTGCGCCATAAAAATAAGGTACATTTGAAAAACTTTGTTTGGTGGATTTACTAGAAAAACTCCACATGCTCCCACATTTTCTTAAAAAACAAAGAGATACAGTCAGTCACAATTTGCATATACCAACTGTGGCTTCTTTTATCCATCTTCATTTGTTAGATTCTTCAAGAAATGACATGCTCTTTGAATGGTTTGGTTAGCACAAAGGACCACAGGGTGGTCCTTTAACAAAAGAAGAAGAGAAGCTCTTCACATACCATGGAGATCAGCACTGAGACTCTCAAAACACTCAGACCCGGATGAGATTTCATCTGTAAAAGGAGCTTCAAGAGTTGAAATTGGACTGGGCTGTTCAGCCTCCTTGGAGCTCGCAGGAGACTGTAGTTCAGGTACAGGGTGATGCAAGGGACCGGGAGTTCGTTTAGATGACTCATCTGGTGGTTCCTGCATCATGAATTACCAGTTAGAGTTAACCGTACTATTCCTTTAACCACACAGAATCTGAAGGGACCACATGGAAGGTACCACTCATGGTCTTACAAGTCAGAGATCGAATGAAATGGTAACAGCACTGGAAATAATGGGTATAGCAATGTGTTTTGAATGTTTAACCATGAGTTCCGGAAGAACACAGATATCAATGTTAATGGAAAAGCTTGAATTTCACAATCAATCATATTCATTCAGATTCAAATGTATATAGAATTACTGAATTAATCAGTAGGAGTAAAGTGTCCTTGTTGAGAATAATATCAGCATGAAAGCCAGCCTAGTACCATCAACGGACAGCAAAAACTACAAAACCATTTACTCCAAAATCTTTTGAGGAACTTCCCAAGGGACTGGTGCAACCAAGATGAAAAAAATTGTTATTGCATTTCTTATCTATAAATAAAAAAATGGATGTATGATTAGACAACGAAGTAAACCAGACCTTTAATACTTGGTCATCCAGGTCAACGGATGAGCAATTGAATAATGGATTGGAGAGCTGTGAATGTAAAGTTTCTGCTGAGGAGATCTTTTTCTCATGTTCCAATGCAAAATCTTCATGGTCAATATTAGCTGATGCTTCAGAAGCAGGACTTCGCAATGAACCCATCTCCATAAGACCAATCTTTGCTTGATTCTGCCTTAGATGGATTTCTTTTGAAGCACTACTACTCTCTCCTATTGTAAAGTGGCGAGAGTGCTGTTCAGCCTGTCTGGGTCTCAACTTTCTAGGAGCTAAAGCATCTCTTGAATCAGCATATTTGATTATTTTCTTGTTCTTCTCCCATTTTATTTTCTCACTAGGCATTGTGTACCTACAGTTGCGAGGAGCTTCATAGCTCATGTTTGCTCTAGGACTGCTAGAGAAGTTTGACGAAGAAGGAACAGATCTTGATCTTGACAAGTTATTCACGCATATGTCTTTCCAGCCATCTCTGCTGCTGATACCCAGAGGCTCAACAAAAGAAGAAGACAAATTGTTTCTACCTAATCCTTTCTGACCAGTGCGGCCATTTGCATCTGGACATCTTGCATCTTGATCGGGAACGGCAAGCATATCAGCTAAAGTGCTGCCCCTACTTAGCTCAACTATCTCCTGGGACTTGTGAGTCATTTTCCACCGTCTCGAGAGTCTTCTTTTAGCCTCCATAGCCACAGAAGATTCTGTGGAACAAGGTGCGTGTTTGCATTGGTCATTCCAGTCAGATGATTTTGTTGAAGTCAATATAGTTATATCAGATAAAGATTCATTCGCAGAATCACTTATGGAGGCAGTGGATGAGCAGTCACCACCATATCGCCTGATCTTCAAGGGCAAAATACTTGGCGAGCCAGAATCATATTCATTTCTCATTTTCATAGTGATTTCTTTGGCAATTTCTCGAGAACCTCTACACTGGAGCTTCAAATGCATATCACCACTGATCTTTTTCCTTCCAATTTGCTCCCTCGCCTTGGATCTAAAACTTGGGAACTCTTCGAGACTGCTACTATCCGACAGGAGAGAATGTGGAAGAGGAGATGAAGGGCTCTTGGAACAGTGATAATCCCTCCCGAGGTTGGGCTTCAGAACGACAATCCTGGTAGGAATAATTTCAGAGTCCTTTCTGCCTTCCACATTTGATGGATTGAGTGATTCAGGAGTGCTGCAGTATGGATGACTGGGACAATTGTTCTTACGCTTCTCAGAAGATCTACTAGACTTTCTTGGCATTTTCTCTCTGCCAGATTTGAGCCAATGATAATGCAGTTCACAGTCACCAGGTTTTGATAATTTAGCAGTTGAAATTCGGTTGCAACGGGACTGAAAAGGTACACCATCCAGATCATTCAAGTGCTTCGTGAACAAAGAATCTGGTTGCTGAAGAAACTTCAGCAGGAGATCTCTGTTGGAGTCAAGCACCTCAATTGCATCATGAAATTCCTTTGAATCCTGAAGTTTATCATCAGTTGAGAGCTGCTTTGCCTCCATGAATTTCTGCCTGATGAATGCCATTTCATCTGAAGTTATATTAGATCTCGCAGTCCTCGGGGGCTGAAATCTACTTTTCTCAACCTTTGATGCTTCTACAACTTCAAATACATCTTTAAATTCTTGTTCCTCCTTGGAGCTTCTCTTGGATGATCGGCGACTGGAAAAAGGGCTGCTTCTTTCAGCCTTCTCTACCTTGGATGTAACCCGAGGTTCTTCACACCACCTCTCTTGTGTTATATGAGTAGGTTGCAGAGGTGGAGGCGCTTCAAGACCCATTAGTCTTGCAATTACGCTTTGTGACCGTCTTCTAGATTCAGTTTCCTTGGACATCTCCTTCTCCAGCAACTTCTTGATCGGAGTTCCAGAAGATTGTCTTGATGATCTCCGCCCCAGGTCAGACATGAGCTGTAAGAATAAAATAAGCATGCAAGTATCTGTTAGTTTAACAGAAAACCATCTCAGCGGTACATAGAGTACTTCAGATTACAGAAACAAAATTAAATGTCCTGAAAATCATGATAAGAAAGCATCTTCAAATTATATATGGGCCGGCAATTTAGGTTCTTGTGGTACATAGTGATGCATCATTTTTATATCTATATTGCAACTAGAGGAATCATTGTGACAGTGCCAGCAACAAACCCAACTCACCGAATCTTCGTCTGTTAAGCCACTACTGCAGGAACTAGAGTCAGAAGCAAATGTTGCACTCTTTCTCTGTTTCTGAGTTCGCCGATTTCCTGGAAATATAAGAATTTAATATCGTCAAGCCAACAATTTTTCAGAAACATCTATCTGAAAATTTCTAGAAGCAGGTGCAAGAAGGCAAAGGTAACTCGAACAACCAAGCAGGAATAGAGAGTGAAGATGCTATGAGATTGAGATGGATGATACTATCACTAGATGCACGACAGATACACCTTAGTTATGGCAGACTACGCAACATGTCAATGTATTTTGGGCAACGGATCGAGAACCCGAGTTCATGGGATGAAAAGCAGAGGAAAGGGGAGCAATGACCAGACGAAAATTGAAGAACCAAAGAGAAGTAAAGAAGGGGATCAGGATGTCGAAATCCAAGGAAGAAAAGAAACAACATAGCAGAAGAATCGAAGAGGAGTTAAAGACTTTTAAATGCACTCAGCAGTCAAATAGTGCAATTATTTCTCATCATGACACCGGACATCATTTCAGGAACAAGGAGGTAAATCATGAAGAAAGCACGAGAGAAAAGGCAGGTAGATGTGAAACCACCCAACAATCTCTATGGAAGAGCAAAAGGAAGCAAGACGTCAAAGTAAATTGTCTTTCACCTTACAAACTGCAGATGTTAATTTATTAAAAAAATTATCGAAGAAACAAAACCCCGAGAGCATTATTATCACCAAGATTTTTCAAAAATGAAGGGATAAATGACATTCATCAACTGCACATAAATCACGTAAAACCCCCTTAGGAGTTTCCAATGAATGCTTGAGCTCGATCTTTACTAACTTTACTAAACAGTCTATGTTTGGAAGATCATGTGAAGAAAACCAGTCTCTAATCATTCTGCACTAGGGTGAAGAAAATTGAAGCAAAAACATGAAGAATACGTCTCTAACTCCTTCGGATTTGAACAATTAAATGACAGAAAATCGCAAAATTCCTTCCTCCGCTTGTTCAGTTGATTAGCAGAGGAAATAGCTCCCAGACTGACTCAACAAACTGCGGTTACCATTTATGGAACTCTCCTTCAAGCACTAGCTCAGCTACAGGGAACATTTCAACTTCCGGGGAGGAAAAATGAAAAAGGACGATCAGTACGACACGAGAAGTTACCGGACCTTCGTGGGAGCTCCGATTAGCGATGAAAACCTTGGACTTCTTCTGCCTGAGTGCCTCCATGGTCAGTCATTTGAGACGGAGGGAATGAGGGAGAAGACCTACCGCTGCCGCAAACTTGCGCTGCAGAGCACGTAACTTCAAAGAAAGGGACGCACAGGAGCGCCTGTCACGGCAAAAAGTGCGCCATGGACACGGCGACAGGGAGAGAGATAGAAGAGCGGAAGAAGGGTAAAAGGCAGAAAAAGGGAAGCATCCGAGAAGAAGGCGATCTGCAACGGACCTGGATCTGCGCTCTTCAGCTCGAATGCACGGGGAAAATGAAGGATCTCGTCGGAGACGACGCGGAAGCAGGTGTAGAGAGGGAGAGAGGGAGAGAGGCAATTGAGCCGAGGCCGAGGAGAGAGTGAAGAGGACGTGGTTGTAGTGGTGGAGGTGGAGGTAGTGATTTTTGAAATTTCAAAAAACAATATACAGAAGATGGGGACCCTGCAGCCTCTGCGCGGGCAAGTGGAGCCGATCCGTACTTCCTCCGCCGTGCGATTTCGCCCCCCCGCCCCCCTCCCGTCGACGTGGCAATATTAAATTTTGTTGACAAGGCCTAGTGTTCTCCCATTACACTCTCAAATAAGTGATCACGGAATCAATCTTCAGGTTGTCAGGGACGACAAAAATTTTCACGGATACCCGGGCTCAACTGTAAATTAGTCTCAAGGTGCGCTCCGACTCATTCAGGAACACTATATGGTATAAAAGAAATTGATTAATTCAATTTTGAGCTACTACCAAGAAAAAATAAAGGTGTAGAATCATTGGATTAATTATATTGATAGTTTTGGGAGTATAAATCCAATTAATATGCATGAGCGGTCTTCCGTGGAGCGTTTATGTAGTATATACATCTAGTAAGAATTCACTATTTATACATTATTTCTAATTATGATTCACTATTTATCATATTTTTATATTTTTAAGATTTTTTACAATTTAATAACAAATAATTATATAATTATTAATTACGTGTCAAATTATGATTGAACAGAGACGTGGCATAACCGTTTCAATAAAGATTTTTGTGGTATCTCCATTTGAATTTGAATAGCAAAAGGGCCTCGACGTCGAAAGGTGGTAGACTAAACTTCATATATGGTGTGGTTTCCAATCAACACGTCTTCTCATTCTTTTCCAGCAAGGAAAGTGCGATTTTACCGCTTCTTTTTGGAGGCGTTAAATTTATTTTGTATATATGATGCACGACTCAAAACTCTGTAATAAGAAGAGATTTCGTACTCGACATTTCATTTCCTTTGCTTAATTCATCTTTTCTTCTTCTTTTTTTTTTTCCTTTTATCAGTTTGGTTAATTCCTCATTAAGAGGGAAAAAAATACCAATTGCATATAAATATGTGGAATAATAATGCTCCGAAGTTCATTTCTCTTATTAAAACCCATAAATCTAAAAAAAAAGCAGGAAAAAAAAAGAAATTCTGATAGCGGTAATCAAATTCTAATATAATAATTACATCACGCAGTAATATTAATATAATGCGTACGTGAATTCAACCTCTCTCTCTCTCTGTGAAATGAAGTTACAAGGGAGGGGGGCCCACAGAGATGCTCCTTTGGATGTGGGCCCCAGCAAATACTTTCCCTTTGCCGGCGACATCGGGGAAGGCGGAGTGATGAGTAGGAGCCCAATTCAATTAATTTAGAGGCGCAAAAACGTGACGAGACATCGCTTTCCAAG
The DNA here is from genome assembly GCA_037672795.1 of Lagerstroemia speciosa. NCBI lineage: Eukaryota > Viridiplantae > Streptophyta > Magnoliopsida > Myrtales > Lythraceae > Lagerstroemia > Lagerstroemia speciosa. The sequence continues at coordinate 573,984 of CM075296.1, forward strand.
CATAAATGCAACTATTAAAAATGTAAATAAATAACGAGTGAGGTTGTCCGGGTTGGTCGATGACATCGGTCTAGTATGTAGATCACAATCGACCGATACAAAGTACACGTACATACGATAAACGCGGTAACGTTCAGAGTGCTCAGCATCATCGACTCATCGTAGCTCTTGCATTATCGACCATCGGTAAAAACAAAGGTTCGAATATTCCATCTGCCTGGACTCAGAGTTGGAATACAACCACACGGCAGGCGCTCTTAATTTTTCTAAGATCTTTAGGCCTAATTGGTATTTGTTTTACATGCTACGACACTTTCTTTTTTACCTGTCGCATCATATAATTGCTTCCCAATGGTGATTCATGTTGTCATGCATGTTTTTTCCCCCACACGGGAGGAGAATAACAGTAACATCGGTCGAGCCATCTCGTTATTTAATATAGAGATTTTCGTATATTCTAGTATAGATTAAGGAGTTAGTATCCCTCAAGATCACGTTGAAGAGTCAAGTCGAATTCGAGACTTCGATCTCACAATATCGTATGAAAATGAGTTTTACATCACCGAATCGAAGTTATCTTGTCATGCAGTGGTTTAACTTTCCCATATACACGAGGGGAAAAAACCACAGAGAAAATAAGACATTTTTTGTATTCTTTATTTCAGAGCTCGAGAGGAGGATGGTCATTCCACATGTTTCATTAAGATAATCAAAGATTCTTTCCTTGACTTGATTCATAATTCGACCAATTCAATTGAATCCGACCCAACCCTAACCAAACTTGTCAAAAAGCCTACATCTGACGGAAGCGGTGGATTTTCCAAGAGGAAGATTCACCATTTCAACACCGTGGGCGGACGATATTGTCGTATCCGGTAGCAGCTAATTGCAATATTATTAATAATGGTTTTCTTTATTACAATCACTACCTAATATCCAGATCTATTACTAACCCTGGTTTGAATTCTTCTAATCATAAATCTTTCTGTTAAAAAGCTCGCATCTGATAACTCATTTAAAGAGAAGAGAAGAAATATTGGACCACTTCGACAAATAATGTCAGTACTTAATTTTCAATCTCATACATACACACAAATATATGGGTTATAATTATTTTATGTGCAACTTTGGGTCCTTAATCAGCACAAAAGAACAATTGCAAGTTACGTTTGTTAGCGAACGATGTCTGCGGTTTAACTTAAGACTTTGCTTGGACTCTAGTGTTGGATTTAAGACCCCCAAATAAAGGACACGTCCCCGTGGGAAGGTATAAGACAACGACACGGACCGAACAAAAATTAAAGAGGGCAGAGTCGAATCTTACTGCAGAAAATTCCAAATTTTATTAGCTGATCAGTAATCCACTCTATCATTAATTAATGAACTTTGCCAACCTCTCTTAGGCTGAACAGTTGCTTGCCTTAAATAAACACTAAAGGGTGTCAGATATTATGCACCGAATTGTCAATTATACATTACATCGTAAAAAATATAAGATGACCAAAGAAATAATAGGATGATCAAATAAATACGGAACTGATCAACAGATACAATTTAGCGTTAGAGCAAATGAAAATGAATAGTTCAGATCAAATAAAAACGAATCAAAACTGGAGGATTGAGAAAGTTTCTGATGAATTAATTAGATCTCTCATGGAAGTTGCGAATATTGCAAGGAGTTAAAGAATCTTAAAAGAGTGAAAAGAAATTGTATTGTTGGGGGAATTGTGAAAAGCAGTCGAGAAAATCGTGAAAATATTTCATAAAATATGAGAAGTCAATAAAATGGATAAGTATATTGAAATTATATAGATGGCGAAAAAAATTCTCTTCATATCTTTGATTATTTCATTCTAAATTAAATTCGGCTAATTACAAACTAAATTTGCTTGACAGCAATTTTTAAAACTTGAAGATGAGACCAAAATTACGCTCAACCCTGCATGCATGTAAAAATTCCGGGCCTAGAGCTTAATTGTCTGATCAAATTCATCAATGAAATAACCGAGAGTAGGTTCGAGATCAAAGCTAGCTAGAGATTGTTGGTGGGGGCGGGGGGGAAAGGGAGGAATTAGTGTGGTGTTTCGACCGACTGGTTAACTTTAATGTTGTCGCTTCTTTAGTTGTTATGATTCTCTGTTAATCGAAGAAGATCATCGATGATGGAAGCTTATAGGGGAAGTAAAGTCCCTGAACTCAATATCGTATCATGCCATGCATGTAAAAAGACCGAATGATCCCTTACCTGGCATGCATGTCCTGCATCATCATCGTCATCCCCAGCAGTTAAGGTGATTGTTTGTCGTCTTCTTAATTCTTCCTATTCTTCCATGGCTATCGAGGGTTTTTGTGACCTCTATTTCAGGAAACATGGAACGGTGCAAAGGGCTTTATCGTTCTCTCTCTCTCTTTCTTTTCAATTTAAAAAAGAAAAGAAATACGGAATGTTCTATTGATGATAATCAAACTCAGTATTTCTCGGTCTCGGTTGATAGCAAAACGACTGTATGTATCAAACTCTTCTTGCTTCGCTTTACTTCTTTTTACCACACCATAATCAAGAAACACATACATATACGTGAAGCCATGATGATTGTCTCCGATCCTTGAATTAAGAATCTTTTTTTTTCTCTTATTACTTTTTTTTTCCTTACATCGTCATGACAAACCCATATGATGATTGTCCTCAATCCCCACACACCTTAAAGTTTCCATTGGACATGCAAAAGGTGGTTACCCTATGACCACTCTCCCCATTCAGACACTCCCATTTGGATCTCAATGATGGTGTCTGTGTAATGAACCAGCTCTCTAGCATTTCACTTTTATATCAGTCTGTCCATTAGCGTGTTCTTCGTTATTTATAATTAAGCAAGATCCCAAATTTCCCATTAACCAATGTGAGATTCCTCTTAGATCCAAGATAAGGGGACGATTAGTAGCGATCCCTTGTGACTCTCGGATTTACGTTTGTTGATAATTAAACAATGCATGCAAGAGCAGGATTTGATGGCAATATAGAGCATCCAACATCAATACCGACAATTCCATTCGGGACAACACCTTCTTTTCTTTTCTTTTGTTTTAGTTATTACAAAAGAAACTCGTGATTTAGAAAAGGGTGTAATGAAAAGAAAGTTGAATGGCATGAAATGATAATCGAACTCAAAATCTTCTAATCCCGGATTAACCTTAATCTCCTAATCTCTCTCTCTGATGATGAACCCTAGCCGTTAAAGAGAAGGGTTTCATCTTACTCGCCAGTGGGCTGTCCCTTTCTCCATTAATGTCGTGAATTAAATGCAGGCCCTTACATTCTTGTGATTTCCCACACCGGTCCCTTTTTCCCCATTCTCTCCCATGGAAAGAAAAGCAAATCATGCATGTAGTCTCCCCTTGCTCCTAAAAATGTCGAGACAGTAAGAGTTGATCAATTGGCTTCAAATGTTACATCGGTTAGATCTCTCACTCACACACACATGTATATACATGTTATTTTTGCCCAAGAAACCGAACAACATTCTTCGTGTCAATTTCATGCTGACTTAGCTCAAACTTGAATCGGTCAGAGCCCATCTGAGAATTTAAACAAGAGGGGTTAGCGTTTTACCCGAATGATTGATGGCATCGGTTGATGAGAATGGTGATAATCGGTAATTGAAAAGAAAAAAGGAAAGGGGGGCAAATGTTTGACTGTGAAAAGTAAAGCAGGTCCTTTCTGGAGCTGAAATGGGCCCAAACTTGTCATTGCCTTTTGGTAAAGTGGCCCTTCCTCTCTCTCTCTCTCCCCCATTATCGAATTCATTCACCTTCCATCTTTTTGACAAATCGAATGAAAAGCAAGCAAGTATGTTCCTCCAATCCTGCCTGCCTCCTTTCTCTCGGTGGAGATTGCAATTGTTTAATCCAGAGTGAGGTGAGGTGGACAGATCGAGTGCTGCTGTTCCAGCAAGATGATTAGTACGAGCTACCGAATTCGATTTCCAAATACAAGGCTATCCGGCCTTTCTGCAGGAAAAAAAGCGGTGAATTTCGTCCGAAACCGAGCCGATACAGTTCAAGGAATGTCTAGAAGATGGAGCTGTAGACATCGAACGATGGTGGCGCCCACGAGATTAAAGAAGACAACTAACGTAATAGTTGTTGGTCTCGTGTTGATTGGTAGAATGTCTAAAAAGGCATATTTGTCTCTGAATATGACTAATCAAGAAGACAGCACGTCAGAGAGAGAGAGAGAGAGAGAGATATGATTGGAGTTAAACTGTCGATCCATGGTGGTGTAGTTGGATTTAGCCCGGGCCAATTAGCTGGGGAGGTTAGGGTAATTTCACGCATGCAACTCAAAAAGCCCATTGAAACTTCTCTCGATGGGCTTGGTTTCTCTTTGCTGTTCTGGGCAGCCCATCTCTCTCTCTCTCTCTCTCTCTCTCTCTCTCTCTCTCTGTGGTGAGACCAATTCACAAAAATATTCGATTGTTTTTTGGTATATGAGCACAATAAGATGTTAGAAAATAGAGAGAATCAAGGGACGATTAATCTCAAAACCTCTTGGTTATTAGAAAATTTTCAGTGAAACAGTCATACTACGTGTCAATGATGACATGATATATCCGTCCAATTAAAATTTGACATATAATCAATAATTATATAGATACAATTACTAAACTCTAAAATTTCCTTAAAAATATAAAAAAAATCATGACAAACTTGTGAACTATAATTGAACGAATATATAAATAATGGATTCTGATTAAACGAATTTATCACGTCAATATTATTTACGTAACGTGACAATTAGGTAAAGACTTTTTTCTTGATTATGGGTGGCAATCATGTGTCAGTACATTAAGACTGCATTGACTATTTGCTCGTTCTTATAGTCCAAAAAATTAAAAATCTTAATCCCTCAATTTAACCCTTTAAATCGTGGGATAAGGAGGATTTAGTACAATAATATTATCTTTAATGTGAGACCGAAAAATTTAAGTCTGATTCTCGTATCAGAATTACACATGTCCTCTTATTCCTTTTCTCATTCTATCTTCTTCCACATTTACGAATCTCTTCTGAAACTAGAAAAAAAAAGAGAGAGAGAAGTTAATACTGACAAAAAAAGGTTCAGACATTATGCACCTGGTATAAACTCGAGCTCGAAATCTTATCTGAGAAAAATTATTGTGATTCAAACTTTGTAAGCCAGCTCATCTAAGGTTCTACTTTCCCTTCTTTTGGTGCAAACAAACAACTCCGTGGGTCGACATCTAAAATGGAAGTGTGGAGAATTAACGGCTAACTCGGCCCGATACTTTCCACCGTACGCAAGGCAGACTACAGAACGACAACTGCTATCATCATGCAATGCCAACCCCTCTCACGTCTCTACCAACGACCCATCCAACGGCCGTCGTCCCTGATCGATGCCTCGCACTTCCCTTTCCTTCGACTTCCATTAATCGCTGTCCATACACACATCATGCAAGTAGGGGAAGGAAGGACAGTCGATTTCCAGAGCAATGAGAGAGCACACAGACGTACGCTAGGCTGGGGGGCCAAACCGATACATGAAAACATAAAGCAGGCAGTTGCCTTAACGGGTTATCGCACGTGATGAACTCGTCCTCTTCTCTTCTGTTGCTGAACATCTAAGTTAAAAGGTACATGTGGGCCGGTACTCGAATCCGCAGCTTCTGATTAATGGTTGCTTGTACCTTTGGAATAATTGCATGTATGCTATCTAAGGAGCGATATTTCATCATCAATTGGACAGCAGGGCTCTTCTTCCTGGTTTCCAAACAAGGAATTTGAGTGTAAAGATGGGATGGGACACTCAAATATCAAATGTGTATTAATCACCCGACTCAGCCATCTACAGACTTTGCCGGACGGGATACGGGCCCACATGGCAAGCCGGGAATTGGGTCCGATAACATCCACTCTCTCTTTTTTTTTTTTTTGGGTTTCCCACCCGGTATCCGGTACCCGAAGGCCCGACTAATCCGGATTCGGGGTACTGTCGGGCGGTTTCCCGGGGACCCCTCCCAAGAAGGTTTGCTGCGTTCACAGGGGATAACATCCACTCTCTCAACCCTTATAAGATTATGATTACCATATCTGACTAACCTAGAAAACATATGTCAAGCCTTAGGGAAGGGAATTGTGCAACCCACTCGAGCTTTTTCTTTCTTTTTTTAAAAAAAAAACATTTTATCAATTGGCCGATATGACAAAACATCACGTGATGCCAACACGGGTATATACCAAAGACATTAACATCATGCATGCGTTGCGAGCGATCGTGTACGGTACAGGTTGCGGCTTAATTGGAATTCGACACGTCGGATGGGAAGACCAGCTCAGCCACGAGCAGACACGTGCCCCGGTTCGGTGCCCCGGAGCGCTGCCGTCCCCGTCACGTGTCTCGATACTTACTTGATAAACTGTTCTGCGCTGGGACTGGCAAGCTAAGACAAAAAAAGTTATGAAATCCGATCTGCTGCGCTGGATACGACGGCGTTTTGCAGCTAAGCCCACCCATACCGCACGGAAGCTCGGTTTAAGTTTCAAGTTGTTCTCCTGCTCTCCATGTCGTCTCCCTTTTGTTCTTTTCCTGTTTGGAGCTGGACTGCGGAGCTACCCACCAAATCGAGAGAGAGAGAGAGAGAGGGAGCAAGTGGGGAGGATCTCGCAAGAGAGTTGCGTGTAATTAATATATCACGTAACAATATTAATACTGTATTATTAGCTAATAAAATTCAGTTAATATCTTAAAAATGACTTGATTTTATTAATAGGTAATATTACACCAGTGCTATCACGTGATATACCTATTACATACAATACTTTTCCGGATCTCACAGTGGTATGAGCGATTTGGTCCCAGTATTCTTCTTCCCTTGTACGTATATATATGGTGTACCTATATACGTATACGAACATCGCATTGAAAGAGAGGAGACAGCGAAGGAGAAAGAGAGAGGACAGCAGCCCCTTTTAACAGTTATTTGACAACGTTGTCTTTTTTATTGAGAGGAACAGCTGACAAACAGACAGATGGAAGGAGAGGGCGAGCAGTGTTGTTCATATCAATTGAGTACCTGAGATGAATTATTTGGAGGAATCAGAGAGCATCTTTTGGATCCTTCGCCTTGTCTCCATTTGATGGTGATGGTGATCATGATCATGAGAAGCAGCAGCAGCGCTCTGGTCATGGCCTTCTGATGATCCCTTCTTCTGCGCGTTGTAGGCCTCGAAGAACTCCTTGTTCTCCTTCTCCAGCTCCTTCCACACTGCAACCATGAAAAGTATATATACATGGAATCATACATATTGATCAAAATTAGCTGCAAAAGTATCATCGGAGTTGAGTTTTTCTGTCCATGTTGGACTTCCGTCGGGGTCTTAGTTAGTCGACCATGATGGGGTGAGGGTATACTACCTGTGGAGGTTATGATAGGTTGGATGTTTGCATGCTTGGAGAGGGCTTCCATGCACTCTTCCCTGCTCATGCTGAAGAGCAGGCACTCCTCGATCAGATGGTGCACCTGCATGCACACCACGGTGCCTATGATATCACCGATTAAAGGGCTCTGATATTTAATCGATCGAACAGCTGAAAGAAGAACAGCTTAATTGCACATAGAGAATACATGTACATATGTATATATAAATAAGGAAGAAGGTTTACACTTCAATACAAGTACGCTAGAAATACCAGGTGGTTTCCACCGAAGAAAAGGCTGAAAAGGTCGACTGTGCATGGTAAGAGTAGAGAGAGAGTATAGGGTTGTGGCCAACCAGGCGAATATACGAGGCAGAAGAGTCTTCTCCCATGGTCTTGTAGCGTCGGATGTCGACAGGAGATCTCGGCTAACTGCACGAAGATCGAGAGTTTTAAGTAGAGAGGAATCGAGGGAAGCGGTGAGGGAAAGAGGAGATTGTTTGGAAGAGAACGGAAAAAGGGGGGGGGAATATAGAAGATCACAGTAGAGGGGAAAGAGAGAGGGAGAGGACGAAAGAGCTAGATCATCAGCAAGAGAGGAAAGAAAAGCTCGAAATAGAAAGGAAGAGAACAAAGAAATTAAATTCGATACAATTGATGCGGTCTTTTAATTCTTATTGATGCAATTTTTCCTTTTTATACGTTACAAAATACTAATAGAATGACATTCTTTTAATATTATTTTTATCAAAATAAATTCTCTCTATTTATAATATTCGAATTTAAAAAATAACAATGTGGAAACATAGGCTTCTTTTTAATAAAAAGTCGAAGATGGCGGAGAATTTTTCTTTATAGGATAATACGTAATATATATATTTTTTAATAATATAATAAAGGGAATGATGAAATGAAAGCGCGGAATAAATAATTAATAAATCAAATGCACCGGTGATGGATGGAGTTTGACTGTAGTTGTAGTATACAATGCTGGAAGGGTTAAACTTTGGGCTGTTTGTGGGGCCCAGAGACCCACGTGGGAGGAAGGTGGTGATTGGCCGAGAGGAGATTAGGGGGAGATTTTATAAGCAGCCGCTGCTTTTGTCCTCTTACGTGGGCCCTCTAGTCCACGTGAGACCCACCGACCTTTGGGCCCCATTGTCCCACGTGGCCAAATGGGCTCATGGGCCCGGCCCGGAACCTCTATAATTGGGCCTCGCGGTCCACGTCTATTTCCAACTCGATGATTAATTTATTTATTTATAACTTTGCCCCATAATTTTCGGGGTCCAGTTATTCGACAATTTCGAAAACACTTTCTCAGCACAGGTTCATATAATTCGACATCTCATTTTTAGTGAAAAATGATTTCAGGTTTGAAATTTTTTAATTTAAAAAAAAAGTATAATTGGAAGAATTTTATTCCTTAACATGTGGACTGGGCTCTGAGTTACTATCAAATGTCCAAGTAATACAAAAAGAAAAAAAGAAAGCCAGCAAATGATGTAATCTTAATACAATGATATAAAACTCTAACTCACAACCTAAATATTTTGAATTCGATCATCGCTGTGAGAATTATGTGTTATTTATTTATCTTTGTCTCCTAAGTTTACGAGCTTTTTTATCACAAAAAAAAAATGTCAGAGAAGTCTTGAATTTTTTATGGTGTAACTCGATGCGAAACCGAACCCGATAAAAATTTCGTGCTAACGAATTGTGGATAATTGCACAAATCAGTGTCAGAAACTATATGAATTATGTATTTTTCATGATTTAAGAGCAATAAGGCTCTTCATTGTATAGTGAGATTAGGCTTCCATTCCACTTGTACTCCGCTGTTATTTGCTGCTCATAGTGAAGATCGTCACTCCTCCTTTGTCGGTGGACATGCACACGACACTCCGCTATCCCGAACCAAACCACGTATGTTTATTTTGTCCGCTTTGCTTATCTTTACTCTCATATACTTTGTTTACTCAACCGATTCAAAAAAAAGTGAAAAATGTGAAGGGATTGGACTCCTAATTCCCAAGAAGAATATCACAATCATTTAAAATGAACAGTTATTAAAAAAAAACACTGTATGAATTCATTTAAAGTATGAATTAAGGGAAGGGAGCAATGTGATCTCAACGTGCCAAATCGGATCAAGCAATTGAATGTTCTTGAAGAGAATTTAAAATAAAATAATAAATTAAATGAAATTAAAGTGGCCCTGTGTGTAATAGAGAAACGAGACATTTAGACCCAAACGGAACACACTTTGAAATATTGAAAAAGCAGATCCAACAGTATCGTGACATGTGACCTAACAATGTGTTTAGACGCACCTTAAAAGTAATATTTATATCACCCACACGACAATCAATGTTATAACCCAAAAAAAAAAAACATTTACAGCTGTAAAATGACAGTGACGTGATCGATTCACGATTCCCGATCTTACGTTATTTGCAATTCAGTTTCATTTTTATCTTCCTAATCACTTCAGGAGGACATCAGGGGTCGCATTTTCATCATCATCTATGACTATGACTATGAGCAATTTTGTCAAATGCGAAAAATTAGGAAAGTCATTAGGCTTCCTTTTTACGACTCACGATAATACTCGGGAGCAGTTCACTATTTTTTTTTTGGGTGTGTGTACAACTGGTATTTTGACATCAATTGAACTATTGACTAATTCAGTTCAAGTTAGGTTTGTCCATTAAGAGATAAAACTCTTCTAACATAAGTTAACTCGAGCTCAAATCCTTTACTTAACCCTGTATTTGGATGGGAGTGAGTAGAGGGTGAATAGTGGGGAAATGGAATGGAGAGGAAATTTTTCATTGTTTGGGTAGTTCGATTCAATGAAGGGGAAGGGGAGTTGAGGGAAATTATTCGCTTTCATTCCCCTCCGGAGCCCACTTTTTTTTCCCCGATTTGGGGTTGAATGAGGTGAAAAAGGATAATAATAATTCATTTAAAATAAAATTACCAATTTACCCATTTTATAAAATTAATATAAAAATATAATCTTACTTTTTTTTATTACAAATTAGAAACCGGTCGTCGTCTATCCGCTCTTAACTCCTGACAAAGACCTTCCCCACCAATCCGAGGTTTCGTGTTTTGTTTCCTGGCCTTGCAGTAAGCGAGGATCAAGCTATCGAATCTATACTATCGTTCGAACATGTGACCTAATTATTTAGCTCTTTTTTCGTCTTTGATTCCTTCTTGTGTATAATATCGAATTTGTACTGTCGCTCTATTGACCCACTTCAAGTAGATATTTGTTGATCAACTTAAATACAACATATACTTCGAGAAGTGAATGTAAGGAAAAAATCGTAGTCAAATTTGACATAAAAAGAATAGTATTTTTATCTATTATTTAATAAGTCATATGAATAAGAATTTTTTCCTTCCCTTTCCTTTATTATAATAAATTCAAACAAGATAAATATTTTCCCTCCATTCACCCCCGTTCCCCTCCTTTCCCCTTCATTCACCCCATCCAAACATAGCTTAAAGATAACAAGTGTGATACCGTTTGAATCAACTCATGTCGATTTTTTTTTGTCACTTTTGCACACACAACCTAACACCCAAAAAGCCCACAAGTTCACCTACCCTGACTAATTCAGGTTTAATCCAAATTACCCAGAGGTCGAATTCTATCAGTTATGAATATTTGAACTCGATAATCTATTAAAGGAAAAAAAACGGTTCTTCGTAATCAGAGAGTTTTCGCAACAGTAGTAATAACAATAACAATAGTAAATATTTAATATTTTGAAAATTTTAGAAATGAAAATTAATACCCAAAAAATGGAAAGGGAAAAAAAGGAGCTTGGGTGACATACAATACATTGTGAGTTTTCTTTTCTACACCCAAAAGGATGTCCTGAAGTCTGCTTTGAGCAGTACCTCATGCACACTCTTGACTAGGAGTACTACTGCGTACGCATCACAAGAATTCTTTTCACCAAATTGTGAAGAGGACGTCCTCAAGAAGAAATATTACCAAACTTCTGATTATTAAAGCCGTCCTCGACACAGGAATAGTTTGATATAATCTTTGCTTTACAAGGGGAAAAAAAAAATATCGATCCTCTCATCTTCCTTCCCCGTGTTTTTCTTCTTCCTTTTTCTTTTTGGGTGGAATGAATTAATTACATTTGAAAGCCACACCTTGGTATTCTCTTGTAAAGAAGGGATGCCGAAGTGCTTCCCGAGCTTTGAGCCGCTCAGAGGGCTCATAGCGGAGAAGCCCTTGCAGGAGATCTATTAGATCCCCAGCGGAATGATCCACGTGCTGCATTACCAAATTCTGCAGAAAGATGCACAGCCTAACAAGTGAGCAGAAGACGAAGCCACAAAAAATCAAACTCAAGACAACAAATTCCAGGTGATTACCGGAAGACGAGGCAGCTTCCAAACTGCCCTTAAACTCTCTCTCGAGGCTGCCCCTTCAGGCCAATCCAACCCTGCACCTCTCTTGAAGTATTTCTCTGCACGGTGGCTGCTAAAGGGAAAAACACGCGTAATAGTTCTACGCATGAAGCAAGCTCCTAGCTTACACAGATTAAAGAGACGAGCTAGACCAAATCTTACTCGGCTCTTAACACCATATGCTGGGGCAGAGGTCCCAATACCCTCTCCATCATAGCAAGATGCTCCAAATTCTCGTGAGTTTGGAAAAGGGCCTCACCCTGGCATTTAATACTAAAAATCAGGAATAGCATATAGAAGATTGTAAAACAACAAAATCTATTACCCTGCATGAGGGGATCTAGAGTTTATGGTTAGCAGTCTATAAGCGCAGGCATGAGCACTTCTCTCCTTGCAAATTAGAAAAATGTAAAATTGCCATACCTCGTTCTCAACACTTTCTCAGTCAGAAAATCCACTCAAGATATGATACAATACCCCAGAACGAAAAAAGAGTTCTAGATTGGATGTCATTTTGCCAAACAAAAGTTACATACCGAGCAGAGTTCAACGAGTATGCAACCTATGCTCCATATATCACAGGGATAACTCCATCCAAGACCTGCAAAAAGATTCATAAGAAGCTCCATGAAGAAGACAAACTGGTATGGATATAAACAAACTAAAATAACTCCACTTCATACGACATAACATGGGTGAGATTGCTAGTTACCCAAGATTACTTCTGGCGCACGGTAATGCCGAGTTGAGACCACATAACTATGATCCTGATGCTCAAATGCGGTGCTCCCAAAATCAATGAGCTTTATGGCACTCGACTTCGGTAGAGTCTTGAAGTAAGAACCATCTTTTGCAAAGTGGGATAGAAACTAAAAAGGGCAACACATGAATTACTTTAGAATGTCCAATGGTCCATCCCACCTTATATTTCAACAAAACTAACAAATGTTGCTTTGCTCCAGTAACTGATTCGCCAAGCATAGAACATAAAATGGTGAAGCTGTAAATTATGCAATTATGCATCATGCAATGCAGTTTTCAAGTATGCATCCTCCATATTCTCTGATCATGAATTGCAAAAATACCAATGCTGAAGCATGTGAGAGGAACAAGCAGTGACGGGATGAACCATTTGGTGTACCTCTTTGTATGGAAGTGTCCTATGGGAAAGTAGCATAGATCTACGCGTGTAAATAATGATTAAGAAGTTGCAATATGTTAAGCAGAACAAGCCCATGCCTACAAAAGCCAATAGTATGATCTGGGCGATACCTTGTAGTCAGGCACTTTCACGCACTCCGGGGACACAAGAAGAATATTTTCTGGCTTCAGATCAGTATGAATGAGGCGTAAATCATGCATAACTGCAGATGCAGTCCAACAAATACGTCAGAAAGAAGAAAAGTAAATAATTTCAAAATATTTACTTGTCCATAAAGTGGATCTTATTGTTTTAGAAATAAAGCTTGCGACTATCAAGTGGCATAGTATTAGTGCTAAAAGAGCTTCCTTCACAGTACAATATAAAGAAATGGGGCGAGTAATGCAAACACACATGCTACAGACTCCAAAAGTTGTCTGCCAAGCTCCCGAACAAGATCAATGGGAAAAGATCGGTAGCTGTTTTTGCGGAGAAAATCGTATAAGCTTGGTCCAAGCTTCTCAAATACCTGTCGCACCATTTAAATCCATCCGCAAGTTTTTTAACTTACAGAAATTCAGTGATAGAGGAGCAAGCATTACCCCTCCAAATAATCAAATCACAAGTACCAATAAATACTTACAATACAAATATGATTACGATAGTCAAACCAATTCCGAATTTGCACACAACTGCAAAGAATGAAATAACTCATACCGTTTACTTCCACCTTCTACAATTAATAATTAGAAATAAAAAACAAAGATGATATTCTTACCGAGTGCCCCCAATATCATGCCTGGCAAGCCGTTGCAAGACGTCAATTTCAATCATAGCTGCTTCACGATATTTGTGTATTGATCTCACAACTTTGATCGCCACCATTTCTTTTTTCTCATTGTCAAAACATTCCAAAACTTGCCCAAAGGTTCCTGTAAATATTCAATTCAAGATACAGAAAAATATCCGCTGGATCAGACTTAGGTTCATGAATCAGTATGTTACAGTATTAGAAGTTCTGCTTGTCATGGGAAAAACATCTAATAAAGATCTATCCTGTGAAACATTCACACAAACTTCCCTTTATTTACTATCCTCTATAAATATAAAAAAATATATTCCATCTCAAATTCTTTGTGGTGGGGGAACGGTTTCACCTCAAGAACAACAAAAGGCAATGAAAAGAAAATTACTGACCTTCACCCATTTTGCTGAGAATTCTGTCTGCAAGAGAAGCAAAAGAACTGGATTGAGCAGGCACACTTGAATCATAAAGATAATGTGCAACATTAAGTCATCGTAAAGAGGAATTAGAGAACAAAACCCAGCTAAAAAGGACCAGATAACGGAGGTTGCAAATCTAATACATGCTTCTGCCAATATCTCCAGGTTTGCCAATACAACAAAAGATACATCATTATGATGTTTATACTTACATCGAGGTGTTAAAGCTTCCCCAATGGCAAAAACGTAGTGCCCATCTTTATCATCAGGCCTCCAAGGTGGGGATCCATTCCGAGGCATTCCCCTGAAGAAACCAGAGGGAAATGCATGGTTGGAGATCAACCCATTCCCAAACTCTTGCCTGCAATACATCGCTGGAAGGACCTGCAGCATTTTGTGCCAAATCATTTAAGGAAACAAAGAATTGTGCATCTCCACATAAAGAGCTCTGGTGAATTCCCGACTATGAATGCAGGTCATTAAATTGTCATCAACTCGAAAAGCCAAATTCCACGAATTGGTCAAGTATACAGATTGCGGAGGATATAGATTAGCGAGAAATTTAGGAAATTTTGATGTGGATTGATCATCGATTTTAGTCTTAATGGTGATCCAAGACCAGCTTCCTTTCACCATGAACGACAGGAAAGCTTCAAATCCATCATATTCTGTATGATGATTAGCGAAACTGTACTCGGATGAAGCGAAATCGAAAGATTAACACGCATATACGTGCAGATGCATTTGCTGTGTATTGATCACGAAATTCAAGGAAGTACCTTTGGAGGAGGGGGAAGAGGAGGCGGCATGTCCCAAGTCAAGCGAGGACGCTTCCTCGGGCGTTTATCCATGCTACTGTGGGGGAATTCGACAATCCTTTGAGCCTCCATTGATGGATTCTGCTGGAAATATTCCAAAGCAGCTTCAACTAAACGAAGCAGAATAAAAAGATAGATTCACCTAAGTTGGCATCAGAATCATCAGATATTTTGGCAAAAATCGGGTTTGAAAGCGAGAATCTCAGGGGCAATTTTGACTAAATCCGAGGATTGAAACCCTAATTTGATAGAGCTGATCAGATCTGAAGCTGGAGGAGGAGGAGGAAGCTAACCGTGGTTAAAGCTCTTAACTCCGTGGAAGGTTTCTTTTCCAACTATGGTTGGAAGGTGGGTCCCAGAAGGGTGAGAGATTCCCTGCGTGATGGACCACTCAGTCTATCGCGGTGACGCGTGCGCCGGATTCGAACTAACCCCTCGTGAGTCATGCTGGTTGTTAAGGCTGACGCCCACGCGTGATATGGCAATAATACATTATTAACAAAATGTGCCTATAGTGAACCCACTAGTAAACTGATAATATATAGTATATTAGGTTTAGAGTTTGATTCTTTCGAAATTAGTATCTAGTCTAGGATTTAATGGTAAGTCTCAGATCGTATACTACACCCTATGATGGATTAGTTGGTATGGCACCAGACGACAACGATATAAAAAAAAAACATGATTAATACAAGTATTACAGGTTGGGCCTGAAAAATACGGGCTTCGTGCAGATGGGCCCACCGTTTCTGGCCCAAAATCTGGTGCCGTGCGTTGCAAGCGAGTGATTTTCATTTCACGGTCCAGAAACGATTTGGTGATTACTCCATGAATATACAGCTTATGACTGCCTGATATTCAGACAATAAATGGTCCTCGTTAGAGAATAAGTTATCTCAATCATCAATTTTTTTTTCATTTATAGGATTTCAAGTCAACAATAGTCGCTTGATGATCCACAAGAAGTAATAGCTGTCCACATAAGTCACGAGTTTTCCTTTACGAACGAACTGTGTGCAATGCAATCTCAACCCGGAGTAGGATCATACAGCTGCAACTGAACCTCGACCTGCAAATCAATGGCATTGGATAATCTTGGCGCAATTTGTTGTCTGTCCAGCCAAGTTAGCTTAAGTACCCTCGGTAGAAAGTGGGTATCTTATATAGAGTCAGATTTCGTGCTCAACACGATCAGATTTCAGGCACTCTGATGACATCTGATAGAATTCGATTAATCCCTCTGACCTGAATCTGTTCCGACTCACCTCTGGATTGCGATCATACTCCCCGGCATCTTGAACCAACTTAATTATATCACGGCCAGCAAGTGTAGTCTTCTACAGAATAAATCTTTGCCACTCCACGGTCAAGGAAATGGCCACTCTCATGATAGCAACCAGCGGACTAATGGTCGATGAGCTCAAGGAGGAGATTTGTAGCTTCCATCTCCTTCAAGTGCTCGAGAAAAACTCCCATCATCATGTAAATCTCTTCCTTCTGATTATGATTCCGATCAGATGTGACAAAAACATGGAGTCTGCTCTTCACTTCAATCCAACTGCAGCCCGGGACACGCGCCAGCCCTCTCACTTTCATCTCCTTCCTCACACTCGACACTGAATCCCACCTCCCTGCTGCAGAGTGAGCGTTGGAGAGCATAACATAGGATGAGACATCTGCAGGATCCAAGGCCAGTATCTTCCTTGCTGCTAGCTCCCCAAGCTCGAAGTTTGAGTGGATTTGGCAGCCGCCCAGAACCGCCTTCCAGAACCCAATTCCTGGATCAAAGGGCAAGTCACTGATAAACCTTTCTGCCTCAACGAATTGCCCACACCGGGACAGCATATCTACCATACAAGCAAAGTGTTCAGGCTCGAGCAAATCAGAGCGCTCATCTGATTGCCACTTGTTGAAGTACGAGTACCCCTCATCCATGAAACCCGAATGATTGCAGGCCCACAACAGTGAGAGACAGGTTATGCTGTTCGGCTTAAATCCCGCAGACTGCATATTCTCGAAGAAGTCTATAGCCTCCTTCGCCTTCCCATTCTGGCCAAGCCCGCAGATCACCGCATTACAGGAAACGATATTTCTTTCTGTGAGCTTATCAAAAATCAAAAGACTATCATCCACACTCCCGCATTTGGCGTAGAGGCTAATCAACGAGTTGCCAGAGAATACATCAGGCTTCCCCAAGTGCTTGATGACACAGGCATGGAAGCTCCGGCCCATATCGAGGCCAGCGATATTGGCAGCTGCTGAGACTGCACAGGGGAATGTGTCTCTGTTTGGGACCCAACCTTCTCGCAGCATCTCCATGAAAAAATTTACAGCCTCCTCGTTATGACCCATCTGGCTGCACCCTCCAATCACTGCATTCCATGACACAATGTTTCTCTCGGGCATTTCCCGGAAGACACTAACTGCATCGTCGAACCTCCCTCTCTTAAGGTATCCGCAGATAAGAGTCGTGTAGGATACCACATTTGGGTGATTCGTGTCTTCAAAGGCTCTCTGAGCATCTTCTATAGTGCTCGACTTGGTGTAGGAATCAAGAACTGCGCTGCCCACGAAGACGTGAGAGTTTAGTCCCATCTTGGTAGAGAGAGAGTGGAGTTGCCTGCTCAAGTGGAAGTCCCTCAGTGCAACCGAGGAGTGAATCACGGTCCCGAAAGTGAACTCGTTGGGGCGGATGTGGAGAAGGAGCGTCCTGGAGAACAAGAACAGGACTTCTCCATGACGGTGGGACTTTGCAAGGCGGCTGAGCAAGGCTGAGGCAGACACCACGTTCTTCTCAGGCAATTCGTCGAACAGCTTGAGGGCGGCTCGATAGTCGTCAGTTTCACAGTGATAGAGTCCAGCATGTGAATCCATGGAAGCTGTGTCGGTCATGGGTGACTTTGATTCGTATCCGTCAATGGCTTGATTACACGAGTAAGAGGTATGGGTTCTGATCTGAGCCAATATGGATAAGGAAAATTTAGCATTCGATGTCCTACAGTGCACGGGCAAATGCATGCACAGAGTCGACATGAAAATGGTCCAATCGATTCCAATGCACTTCAGCTTCTGGAATTACAATGAATAATCTCTGCAGGAAGACAGAAACACTGAGACAGGGTACCAAACAGAAATTCGTTACAAAATTATAAAAATTCGAGACTTTCAATGAAAAAAATTTATAATCCGAAGAATTTTACCATATTTTTTTAAATATAAATTAGTAACAATTTATTAAATTTATAGATTTCACGGTGCCATTGCTTTCACCGGTCACCATCTTATTTAAAGGTAAGCGTTGTTTGGATGGACCTGTATAGAAGGTGAATGGAGGAAAAAAAATTTCATCGTTTGTTTGGTTGTATTTAATGGATGGAAAGGGAAGTGGAGGGAAGGAGAGGGGAACTATTTATCCCTCCAAAGTTCACTTTTTTTTTTATCCGAGGTTAAATGAGTGAAATAAATATTAAAAATTTATGTAAAACAGAATTATCAAATTATCTATTTTACGAAATTAATATAAAAATCATAATCTCACTTTTCTTTCATATAAAATTAGAACGAGCCATCGTCACTCTATTCCCAACTCTCAACAAACTCCTTCCACACCAATCCGAGACACGACACTTTATTTTATAATCATATAGGGTATTCTCTATTTTAATTATATCATCGAATTACATCCTGTAATTGTTTACTTCTGTCTATCAAATCATCCAGTTCGAGAACTGAGTACAAAAAAAAAGTCGTAGTTAATTTCGATATGAAGAAAATACGATGTTAATTTTTCTTTCTTTCTCCTTATTATCATAAATTAAAATAAGATAAATATATTTTTTTCATTCTCACTTATTTCCCGCTTATTCACCTCCGTCCAAACGTACCCTCAAACGTAACATGGATTCATTTTTCAGCTACTCTAAACCTAACCAACGCTTGCGTCATTTTCTAGAGAGCATTCCACTTCGAACTAATGACTTAAAATGTCTCCGGTAGACAATTACGTAAGACAAGGCTCTCTTAATCATGCCGGCTTCGTTAATCTCTGTTCCGGTTACATCTCAATAGCCAAGAAAGCGCAACAGCGTATTATTGTCGTACAAAAATTCTTCGAGGTATAACATAAATATTAAAATTAAAGTATATGAAATTCATTTACAACAAATAATAATAAATCACGAGTAATTAAAGGAACTGAAATTTTTGAAATCAGAACTGTGGGCAATGCGTTCTTGGAAAACTCTCTTAAAGGCATATATTTCCCAGCAATATTGAAGCGTCGCTACCATGGAAATATCCAAATCCGGGATACAAAGTCCATGAGGAGAATTGTGGCCATAGTTTTCAGAACCGGAACGGGCTGGAAGCTGGTCAAGGTATGGGTTCTTGGGTTCAACCGGGTTCAATGGGTCTAATCGAGTTTTTACAAATAATGCTTATAATAGTATAAAATTATCAATATGAATGTAAGATTATTATATTCTATACATTAATTTAGAGCTTAGGTTTCCTTTTTTTCTATTTTTGACTCCTGTTTTTTATTTTTTTACTTTTTTTGTTTTTCTTCATTGACCGATTTCTTGACCAGTTCTTATGGGTTCAATGGAAAACCGGTCAGACCTGCCGGTTCACACTGTTCAACCCGGTCCCTAATGCAAATTGAGTAATTAGTGAAACCGGACCGGGTTGGTGTCCGATTCCTGGTCCGACCGGTCCGGTCCAGTTTTTAAAACTATGATTGTGGTTGCAAAATATGAAACTCCTGCATTGGAACAATAACACGATAAATAGAACCAAATAATAGAAATATAATAAAGGAACGTGAAAAAGACAAATTAAAAGTATATGTTTGCCAATTCATCACCATCTAATCTTTTTTTTTTCTCTCGTTCTCTTGCACGCATTGCGTATATATAGATATCAAAAGATTACGGTTGAATAGACACAGCTATTTTGAGAAGACATGATTGGATGATCGTGTCTATTCAATTTGATTTTAATTCTCCCTAAAATCCGTATTACCGGTTCGCCGGCTCTTGACCAGTGGGCAAGTTACTGTTGGCTCGTTCTTCTTCTCTTGTTGTTATTATTATTATTAAATATATAATATTGTACGACACTTTGGAGTGCCATGTTGAAGTAACTAGCCGCCAAGGACGTTGGCCAGCTAGTGATGTAACGTCCAGCACGAGTGTATCTGTCAGAGGTTTCCTGGGAGTCAGCCTCTAGAAGGGCCAGAAGGATAGGACAACGAATAAATAAATGAATGAATTCCAGCGAGGCCAAGTTTCTGGGAATGAAAGGGATTGATTCGACGCCGTACCCGAAACGAGAAAACTTATTAATGTGCTGATCTTCCAAGCCTTGTTCCGATTTCTTAGGATTCTCAGATCATCGGAATACTGAACAATGGTACAAGATCAGAAGCTCGATATGCTCAGTTCGATACCACCGGAAATCCTTCAACGAATCGCTTCGTTCCTTCCTCTCAAGGAAGCTCTACGGACATCAACCCTCAGCTCATCTTGGAAGAATATGTGGACGCCAATTCAGGTGGGCTCCGATGTCCGCTCGATCCAATTGGCCACTGCAGGAGCGATCATTGGCAAGTTTCTTGCATCTCACGACTTGCCAGAAGTTCAGAAACTGTGCTTCGGTCCTGCCAAGAATGATCAAGAGCTGGTCATGGTGAAGGGAGGAGCAAATAAAGAGCTCTGTCTACAATTTTGCCAGAGCAAGGCTGGAAACCCACGTACCGGGAAAAGGTATAATTTGACACTGGAGTTGGGCTCATCTGGAAGAAGATGGCTCGACGGGTTCGCTTCTCTCAGAGTTCTTCACCTGATATCTGTCGACTTTAAATCGGAGAACTTGGTCTCGAACCTTTTCCAGAATCTCGAACTCTTAGAGAGCTTGGAAGTTGAAGGTTCATGTGGGCTGCGACTCCTAGAGATCAATGACAGGAGCAAGCAGCTACGGAGCTTGAAGATTAAGGGCTGCTGGGACATTGAAGAGGTTAATGTTTCGGCCCCGAACTTGAGAGTATTTTCTTACTCCGGCCGACTCGCAAGGATCGAGATGAAGAGAGTTCCAACCTTAGCTGTGGTGGTGCTGGATTTGAGAGACGGGCTGTGTCCTAACAGTGAGTTCGACTGTGAGGAAGTGTTGTCTCTGTTAGAGTCCATGAAAGAGGTTGAGGCTCTAACTGTCAGCGGTTGGCTTCTAGAGGTAATTGAATCTCGACAGACTCCATATTCCTCGAAAACCAACATCGTAATCGATGTTCGGATTTGCTTCATTTAGAAAGCACAATCTATGATGACATTTAAATGTCTTTTGGCGGACTATGAATGCCATGGGTCCTCGATTGTCCTGCTTCCAAAGTTCACGGCCTCGGATCTCTAACCGGACAGTCTACTTACCCTTCTCTTTTGCAGTGGTTATGCTCGGCAGGAGTCATCTTTGGCGTGCTAGGATTCCGGTTTGGGAAGCTGAAAGAACTCCGGTGGGTTGATCGAACAATCGACCGCCAAAAGCAAGATTCTCTCAGTTGCTTCTTGAGCATGTGCCCCTCCCTGGGGAGTCTACTTATCAAAGTAAAATGTTGATTCACAGTCATACGATTCCTTGTCCCTTGATGATCCGTTCTTCTTCTAAGTACAAGTGAATGATGATTGTGCAGATCGATCCAAAGAGGACACCGGTTCCGCCTCCCTACTTTCATCAGTACTGGCACGAGCCTCACCTGTGGATGGATTGTGCCACTGCAACATACAGCGCTGCGGCCCTCAAGAGCTTGAAAATGGTCGAGTTCGTGGACTTCACGGGCGAAGAAGATCAGCTGATGTTCATCGATCTTATACTAGAAAATGCAACTGCACTCGAATCAATGGTAGTCGTGTAACCGAGGCATGACCTCTATCAGAACTCGCACATCAGCAAAGGAAGGATTTTCCGTCTCGAGCACCCTCTTCCTCTGTTCTTTATCGTAAAAAAATGGCAGACGGGCTTTCCTGTTCAACGGCAAACTTGACCGAGACGAAACATCTTTTCGCTTCAGTTATAGTTCGGATCTTCCTGTGCACATTTCGATTGGATACTGAGAGTGTGTGTTGCCAGGACTGAGCTGAGAAAAGCACATTTTCCATCTTCGCTCAATCGTGCTTGATGGTTGATTCAAACGAAAATTATTTTTCGTTGTATTTTCACATATTCTCGTTAAATCTGTTATGTGAATTAATAAATAAGAACGAAAAAGAAATCGATAATTATTTTTAACTTTTATTTTTCATGAATTGTCGGCACGTTTTTCTCGTTTTTGCCACTACCAATTTCTCTTGAACTACCTCCAGTATTAAAATGTTTTCCCTTTCCTTCTCCTCGATACCTACCGACTGGAGGACCTACTGGAGGAGGATAACTTGAAATAGCCGCCGCCGGTTCCGCCGAGGGGAAACTGAACCACAGGAAGCCATGGCGATAGCTCCCACTCTCTCTCTGCCTATCACTTCTTCTCCTTCTCGCGCTGTTCGTCTCAGCTCGCTTCCCGCGCTTCGGTCCTCGCTCCTCTGTCCCTCTTCTTCGTTTGCTGCCATCCCTATCCGCACAGGCATTGCTCCGAGAAACCCTAGTCTCCGCATCTCAACGACCCTACAAGCTCCGGAGAAGAGTTCAACCGTTTCTTCCTTCCTCGATCGCCGAGAAAGTGGGGTCCTTCATTTTGTGAAGTACCACGGCCTCGGCAACGACTTCATCTTGGTACCAAATCTTTCTCATTTACAACCTGTTTGACTCCCCGATCCTGAGCCGACGCATATTTCAAAATGATTGCATTTGATTGTTTTTGTGCCCGATCGGGGGAGCGAGAATTCAGCTGAAGTCAATTCAAGCAACTAACCGAAACCGCTAACATGAAGAAAGCAAACATTTTTGTAGTATGACTTGCACTCTTCTGGTTGATAAGGAAAAATGAAGGGAACTCCTGACTAGTTCAATATCAAATTTGATCGGATACTGTGGGTTCTATTATTTCAGCACTCTTATCATGTCCAAATTACTACTGTTATTATTATTATTTTTTAACTTCGCAGGTAGATAATAGGGACTCTTCAGAGCCTAGGATTACCCCGGAGCAAGCAGTGAAGCTTTGTGATCGTAACTTCGGAATTGGTGCTGATGGAGTTATATTTGCCATGCCTGGAGCCAATGGCACCGACTACACCATGAGGATTTTCAATTCTGACGGTAGTGAGCCTGAGGTAATCCATAATTCCTTGATTTCTGATTTTAAAAACTTGCATCAGTTAGATTTCTTATCTCATTGTCTAAAGGAGCTTCCTTTGTTACTTTTATAAGTTGAATTTTGCCTTAAATTGGCATAGTGTAGCACGTGCAATTGTTGGAAATGTGTTCACTTTGATTGTTTCTGAATAGATGTGTGGCAATGGAGTTCGATGTTTTGCAAGATTTATTGCGGAGCTCGAAAATCTGCAGGGCAGACAACGGTAATGAAACTGCATTAGTTCAAAATATCGTGTTTGTGTGTGTGATGAGTGTATATGCTGCTTATCAGCTTGCACTCAAGCTCTTGATTAGTTGCTGGATATAGCATCAGTATTACTCTTAGAGAATAAATTATTTTTTGATAGAAATTGTAGGCTCTGTTAATTTGACATGATCAAGTCAGCAATTTTATTGCTGTTGTTTTGGTTCTTAACTCTAATTTCTGGATACTTTTGCATTATGCAGCTTTACAGTGCACACTGGTGCTGGTTTAATTGTCCCAGAGATTCAGGATGATGGGAAGGTGCATTCTTGAAATCAGAATTTATAATGCTACTGTTTGTATGTGTTACATATTTGGGATGGTCGTAAGTAATTTGTATGCTGAGAATAGAAAATAATTAGAATAAATGATCTTTCTTCTATAATCAATGGAATAAATATTGTTTGTTATTTATGTGACTTATTCATTGCCAGGTTACTGTTGATATGGGCGAGCCAATTCTTAAATCATCTGATGTGCCCACTAGATTATCGCCAAACAAAGACGAATCAGTTGTTAAAGGGGAATTGGAAGTAGATGGTGTAACCTGGGAAGTGACATGCATTAGCATGGGCAATCCTCATTGTGTCACTTTTGGGAATAAGCACGACCAGGTATCACGTGTTATGAATGTTTAATATGATATTTCCTATTATCGTTTTCCGTTCGAAGCTCAATATATCATATGTGAGTTCTCTCTCTGGCAAATACTGAACTGTACTGCCGTTCCCAAGTTGCTAACTTCCTCTTAACTTTCTTGCTGGACAGAATTTGCAGGTTGATGAATTGAACTTAGCTCAAACTGGTCCCAAGTTTGAGCACCATGTGATGTTTCCCGCAAGAACTAACACGGGTCTTTGTTCTACTTACACAATCTTAAACGCTTTTGATTGGAAATCACCGTGTACTAGCATATCTGTTCTTTGTTGAGTGGGTTGGATGCAGCTTTGTTGTTTTTTTCTGTATGCTTTAACTGGAGCTGCAAAAAGCTTCCCCTGTTTTTCTTCAGAAAAGTTTCTTCCTGTAATCCTTTTTGTCCCTCTGAAAACTATATCTTGCTTTGGTTATTTCTGCACTTACGAGGTTGGATACTGCTTACTTACCATCCACTTCAATTGCAGAGTTTGTGCAAGTTTTCTCCAGGTCGCACCTGAAAATGCGCGTTTGGGAACGCGGGGCAGGTAAATGCTTTGGCAGCAGCATCTCATAATACATTTTTCCGAAGTATATGTTGGATTGTCTCAGCTAGAACCCCTATATAAAAGGATATAATGGAGGGGAAAGGGGTAAGTTGGGGCTATTAGATTGATCAAATCGAGAGCTTACTCTGGAGAAGATCCTTTTGCTTGAGTACTCTCTTTGCTTGTAGGAGCAACACTTGCCTGTGGCACAGGAGCATGTGCAGTGGTGGTTGCAGCAGTTCTGGAGGGTCGTGCTGGAAGGGTAAGTTATTCATTCAAGAGTACAGAAGAAGAGTAGTTACTCTGACGACTATCCTATTAGTTCTCTTTCCCACATTCTTCCTATGGTTTTCTGCAAAATACCATTATAATCTTAGTCCCATGAAATCAGCAATAAACTTTCCCTTCAACGCTTCATTGGTAATTTATCTGTTTTTGCCTACAGCTTATTAATGAGTGATTTTGTGTGAACCAAAAAAAAGACTCTGTGCGCAGAAAAAAGTTTGCACTTCTGACATTATGGATCAGGACAAAAGAAAGCGCTTATTGAAGTCCTTTTTATTATTATTATTTTTATTTTCTTTTAGCACATTCACCTTGCTAGCTCTTCTGTAGGGTGAACTGAATGACTTTTGTTGTGGTGCAGACTTGCACAGTTGATTTACCGGGAGGACCGCTGGAGATCGAGTGGCGAGAGACAGACAATCACGTGTACATGACTGGCCCTGCTGAAGCTGTATTCTACGGATATGTTGCCCTCTAGTTGCGATTGTTGCAGCTATGTTGTCTGCTGTGTTCTTCTTTTACTCCACTAGAACTGTCTAGATGTATGCCAGAGACTGAAACATTAGGAGATGGTCAGGCAATTGTGGTATTCTTGACGTTTGTGAGTTCTGTCGGAGTTGATCTGATCAAGAGTCTTTCCTTCCGAAACAGTTTCCAGTGCTAAACAGTTTCCAGTGCTAAATTTGTTCATGTACTGTGGTCGTTGAATAAAAATGGAGGAGGATATTCTATTTGTTTTCATGAAATGAGCTTCAACTATTCTTCCTGTTTCCCTTGGAGCTAGAGACTTGAATCCTGTGCTTCTATTTCAAAAACAGTTGGGGCGGTCAGCAGCATCTCTGAGACTCTGACGCTGTCCATGGTTAATTTTCCCCAGTGCAGCCTAGGCTAATTGATACTATATCAAATATAAGATTTGCAGAGCTGGTGTTGCCATGAGCAGCAATTTCTTTGCTCTACATCATGGCTAAGGTACCTAAGCTTCGAGATATTATAGTTCGATTGTGCAGAGTTTGTGGCTAAGGTAGCTAGGCTTCTTCCTCAGCAAACCAGGAATTCCATGCTACTGCTACAGTCAATTGCATGTTATAGCTGTTAACGTCAGTTATGATCTCTCTGGGAATAATGGAATGCTCCACTGTCTTATGTACGATTTGAATCGCCGGTAAGAGATCACGAATGTAAGTTAGGAGGAACTGGATTTAATGACTTCCCAGTGCATCAAGCAGCTCGAGTTAGTAACCGAGAAGCATGGAGAGAGTAGTATATCCCACATTGAAACCTAAGCTGAGCAGTGACTTCAGAAAGATTATCGGGTGAATCAGTTCAATCTTCCATTTTCCTCCTCGTTGGTTTAAGATCCTTTATTATGGTAATGAGCTGTACAAAGACTATTTTCACTGCGATTATGGGCAGGTTGACGAGAAAACAGGCTCGACTCCGAAGAAACGGGAGATAGAAGTGCCCAGCTCTGGTCGATTGAGGACATGAGGATGGCTCCATACGATAACTTAAAGGAAGAGAACATGTTTGAGGTTAAGCAGAGATCGGACAGCACGGGTACATTGAGAAATCTTAAGGTGAACCCAGTTCACCGATAAAAGTACCAATTCTTTTCGGTGGACCTGTACACGTAAGACTGTCTTAGTAACATTTATTGCATGCCATTAAATTTGTAAAATTTTAGATAGAATATCATTTTTTGGGTTTGCACCATACTTCATTCCCGGACCAACCGAATCGCACATTGAAACTAATCTGCAGTCGGTTTAGGATTCCTGAAAAAATTTCTGTCGGCCTTTACAACCTGGGGATCGATTCTGAAATTACCCATTCAGTAGTCTGATGAGAGGACCATTAGACCAATCTCATATTAGTGGTAGAAAATCATTAATTGAAGTCGGGTCTAAAGGGGCGACAACTATTCCACCCCTCATTCAATACATCACATTTCTCAGGAGGTTCAATTGAATGTGGGCCCCAGCGGGCCCACGTAACTCATGAATCCCGTGCGGCTATTCCCCCATGAGGCCCACATCACGGCCCACCGATCAACCGAACCACGGTCGCAACCTAACCTGCTGTCCACGTGGACGGCCGAGATCACGGCTCCACGAACGACGATCGTGCGGGGCACCATGTCCCATCACCTTCTCCCTCCCATCGCATCAGCAAAATAGAAAGAAGTCTTAAAAAGTCCCAAACTCCTTCGCTTCTTCCTTAGATCTCCTCCGACCGCGATCTCCCGCCCGTACATTCGCCGGCGCACCTCCCGGCAGCTTCCGCGGCGTTCCCGGACTTCCATCCCTGCGTCCCACGCCGGGATCGCTCGTTCAGTTTGAGCTACCAGCTCCCTCGATCGCAGGTACATGGCAATGTCAGGTCCGTGTCTTCCAGTGCAGCTGAAGTGTACGGAGAGCCCTGTCCCCTCCTTCTCCCTCTCTCGTTGGAGAGCAGGCAGCCGTGAACTGTTTGGTTGCTGAGTGAGGAAGTCTGGCAGTTTCTCTTCTCACGAAGAAGCAAAATGTCCTTGTCAACTATGCCTTGTTGGCGCTTTTCGCACGCATGGTCGAAACAAATAAACTGATGATAAAACTCTCGGATCGTTGTGTTGCATGCATGGTTTTCTGATGCTGAACTAGAAATTTTATCTTCCTTTTAGCCAGTGTTGGTGTTCCTGGAACGTTTCTAAGTGGCAGGTATGATTCCTTTGGCAGGCAAACTTGTGACCGGCTTTTAAATTCACCGAGGACAAATGACAGTCTCCATGTTTTAGCTTCAACTACTGGAACATAACATTTATAGCAAGAGATTCTTGAATGCTGACGTTTCTCTAACGCTGGACTGGTTGATCGGATTTCAAGTGCGAGGATTGTGCTTTCAGAGGGTCTTGCTCAGCTAAAGAAAATGGTACGCATCTGCTTCCTATTCCTTTTTGGAAAGAATGAGGGTAACTTCAAAATCCCGTTGAAAGCTTTATGGCAAATCCACTTTCTTCTTCTGTTATTGCTCGGCCTTGAAGCATCGTGTGCGCTATTTTTCAAGTTTTAGGGAGGTTCTGATTGATAGCCTCAGAATTTTCAATTGTTCTTCATTTTTGCCTGGAATAACTTACGGGAATCTGCTGATTTGTTCTATCAGGATCGATGGGAATTTTTTACTGTACGGAATGATGGATCTTTAACAAATTATGACATTTCAGGAGTTGCAGTAATATGTGTGCACGTCATATATATGAAATTTCAAGGTTGAACACTCTGTGCACCCTGTTGGTCTGCTGTAAAATCGAATTTTGTGTTTTATTACAATCAATTGCTAGTTGCTATCACCAACTATTATTCCCAGTTGCCTTGTGCCAGTGCAGTATTTCTGTTTATATACAACCTGAAAGATTTGGATCTGCATATACATGTCCTAGTTATACTGTTCTTGAACTCCTGGTAATTATCGTGACCACTCTTTCCAGAGTCAGGGATTTTGGATGCCCAAAGCGGGCAGTGATTCAAATGATGGTGAGATGGCTTTCAACAGCACTTCCAGATTGGAAAGCAAGCGCCCCCATCAGTGGTTCATGGATGGCCTGGAGACAGATCTTCTCCCAAACAAGAAACAGGCAATAGAACTCCCGAGCAACCACTCATTTTTAGAATTATTACACAGTAATCCACCGCAATGGGGGGCTGCTTCTGGCTTCCAAACTACCTCTGGTCATTTTGGTGAACAGTTATTTGATCCCGAGTCTTCAAGAATGATTAACTATGGTGAGAGAGGTGTTCCATTAACTGGCGCAGGGAAAATGAATGTGGGGAGGAAGGTCCGTGATGATCTTCTTCTCAATGATTACTCGTTTGTATTATCAATGTCTCACATGTCAGAAGATCCTGGATCAGGCATTCATTATGGTGGCACTAAAAAGGTTGATGTCAGCCAGGTGAAGGGCTCAGAACATGTCATGCCTGTGTCTATGGGACATGGCTACAACAAAATGGAAGGCCGTCACTTGCTTATGCCTCGTACATATGCTAAGAGTGATGAAAATCCTATATCATTGGCTCTCCCTTCAGGCGTAGTGGGGGATGACAGAATTAGAACGTTGGGCAGTACAGCTGGGAGAGAGAGCAGCGTCATATCGATGGGAAAACCACATGGATTTGAAGATGAGAGTGCATCAATAGGACAAACATACAGAGAGGATGAAAATAACATGTCTATTAGTCATATGACGGGCAAGGAGCAGCACAGTATAATGTCCATTGGTCAAGGGTACCAAACAGATAATTGTGCAATGTCGATGAGTCAAATGTATAACCAGGAAGGAAATAGCAGTTCTGTTTCAGTTGGTAATAGTTATGATAAGACTGAAAACATTATGAGTCGCACTATTGGTAAAGGACAAGGTACTATCATATCCTTTGGTGGTTGTGATGATGACACTAACTCCTCTGGCAGGCTCATTTACAACTACGACATGTTGATGGGTCAACCTTCACTACAGATGCCAAATGCAATTGGTAATGTGGGACTGGTTAAGTCAAACAGTGAGGGTCAGATCATTGTACCTGGAGTGGGTAATAACTCCAAGAAAAGAGAAGAGCATATTATGACTAAGAAATCTCCTTCAAACAACTTCCCTTCAAATGTCCGTAGCTTGTTGTCTACTGGTATTTTGGATGGAGTTCGTGTGAAGTACATAGCTTGGTCTCGGGAGGTAATTTTCAGTGTCTATCTGCCCTTTTATAGTTTCAGTTACTGTATGGTGATATATGCTAGTTGTTTGTGTGTTAGAAGGAGCTCCGTGGCATTATAAGAAGTTGTGGATATTTATGCGGATGTCCATCATGTAATTACGCCAAGGTGAGCAACACCTTGCATTGCAGTTCTTTCAGAAATGGCATGTTCATCACTGAACTGAGGTGTTTCTGTAGGTAATAAATGCATATGAATTTGAACGCCATGCTGGTTGCAAAACAAAACACCCGAATAACCACATATACTTTGAGAATGGGAAAACCATCTATGGGACTGTCCAAGAGCTGAGGAGCACTCCTCAACATATGCTGTTTGAGGTTATGCAAACAATAACAGGTTCACCGATCAATCAGAAGTCCTTCAGACTTTGGAAAGGTGATTCAACTTACTATAGTGATTTCAATATGCTACAATAATGGATTTCGAACCCTTTGCACTTGATTGCATGCCTATAGCTTGCATATATAAGCTAGCTCTTTTGCATTAAGAAGTCTGTTTAATAGATAATTAACATATATACATTGATAATATTTTGTTGATAATACAATGTGGTTTTGGTATTGTCAATATATCATGATAACTAGAAGCAGTTATGAAAAAAAATAGAAATTCTAATTTTGTTGGCGAAAGTAGGAAATTTGTTTTAGATAGTAATCATTTAATATAAATTCTATTTCACAAGATATTATATTTCATGCATAAATCAAAGCCCATGGAGAAATACTATATAGCCAATAAAATCATTTCATAAAACTATCATATATTTATATCATTAATCATATTTTCTTAGGAATACATACTAAATTTGCCCAGATATTTATGGAGGTTTTCCCATGCCATCAGTAATAAATTGTTCCGCGAAAGAGCACAACGTGGAAATAAGTTAGCCTGAGAAGGGCTGCATTCAAATGCAACATCAAAAGCTTCCATGAGTCACTATATATCTAGGTATTTTTATTGTCACATTAATGTATTCAAATAAAATAAGATATGAGCATCTGTATATTTTAGAATAGGGCCTTTGTACAATTCTCTGATGTCTCAGTGGCATGTGATTGTTTCATTTTTATTAGAGAGATGATTGAGTGGCATTGTTGAAATTGAAAGAGTTCCAAACGAGGGCACATCAACAGTGTATGTTGAAAAAAATTTCTTTCAAGAATTATGCTCATAGATATCGTGGCTTCACAAATTATTTGTAATATTTTGTTGATAGATTTTTATGAATAATCTATTAAATTGTCTAATGATATGACAATATTTTTCATTAATTTTAAAAGATTGTTCAATAGAAATTTAATTTCTTCATTTTATATTATATAATCTGATAAAAGATCTAAATCTACATCTTACATCTGTATACTTTTTTATATATTGAGAATATTCATCTTTGGGTTGTAATTTACTATAAAAGAAGTGTAAAATATAAATTATCCAGAAAAAAATTAGGCTGCTTCGCATCCAACGAAATATCAAATTAGCTGTCAGATTTCTAGAATCCACTAAAAAATTTAATGAGAATCGATTAGCAATTAATAGTAGATGGAATCTTAGTTGTTTTAAGAAAGGAAACTATTATAAAAAATTTTGGGAAGTTTGTGGTGGGGTCTACAATGGAAACTATCACTAAATTTGGAGCAAGAATAGAGAACTTCAAATCTATGCTTGAAGATTGGCTGGAAGTATCCTACTTATCGTTGTCACTATTGGTTTTCGTAAGAGGACTAATGGTGTTGAAATTGAATTAAATTGAAGAGCAGCCATTTATTTTCATAAGGGAGTAAGCAGAGGTGAAGATTGGGTATGCATTACATACTACTAAAGAATTAAAATTTACCATTTGTGCTATTGTCTGCTCAAAGCGTAGGTTTTCACCAAGTGTTTGCTCAGTTTAAAAGAACATCATATTTCCTTTCAGAATCTTATCTGGCTGCAACTCGAGAGCTGCAACGCATATATGGAAGAGACGATGGGAGAGTATTATCATGACTGCTTTTGCTATGTTCAGGTAGAGATCGTCCTTTTTCTGCTGTTTGTGCATAGAAGTAATCCTTTTGACCATGCCCTGTGTTCATGTTGTTACTGATGGAGCTTTTATTGAAGAGCTTGTATATCACTTTCTAATGTGAGGAGGTGGTTATCAAAGTAAGAGCTCAATTTTGGACTTGAGATCTCTTGTTCTTTCTTTATCATTGGATCATGGATGTAAAAGTACAGCGAAATCCTTTCTTTACTCTGAGGAGAAATGAAATATGGTATGATGACTTGCATGAGCAAAACTGTTTTGCTTTTGAGTTTTATATTCTAGAACTTTATTTCGAATATGATTCTCTCTGATGTCTTTGTGAAGTGAAACTCGAATAGAATTACTGTAGTTAGCAGTGAGAAAATAATACAAATTGAAACAGAACTGAAACTTTGAGGTGACAATGTGTTCGAGCTTGTCCCAGATCTTGACAAGAAGATTTATCTATGATGTCAAATGCTGAATTCACTGTCAGTACTGTAGTTAAATGAGGTGACAATGATTCAGTTCCTCCATATTAGACTTCTATATACAGATGCTCGTGCCAATATTAAAGTGAGATAAATGGAGCACAACAGTTGCAAGAAACAACATCACAGTTCTTGCTTTTGGTAGATCTAGTTAGCTTGTCCTTTTTTTTTAATTTATTTTTTTGATAGGCAATCTAGTTAGCTTGTCATTGGACTATGGAGCTTGTATGCCATCATAGTTATCACACTGTTCCCTTTCTTTATTAGACAGATATGACAAATGAGAGATAAAGAGTGTATCTACGAAACTGGTATAAGTTGGATAAAATGATGCTACTCTAAGATCAAGTCGCAGGGATTCATTCCTTTGTGTTTAATATTAACCTGTGAATAATGATCTACACTTGCCCCGCCTCTTCATTTCTTGAGTTATCAAATCTTTACATGGAATTTCATCTCTCATCTCATCATACATTGGCTTTAAATCCCGCTTACAGAGATAGCGAATAATGCTGAACAAAATGTATATGAGAGTTTGGAATTGTTGGAACTGGCATTGTCCACTTAGAAGTAAAGGATGAGGGAAGTTAAAGATTTGGCATCTGCGCTGTCACAGAATTTTTTCTCTCATCTACTTTTTCATCTGCAGTTTATTTTCCCTCGTCAGTGGCATGAATCGTGACAACCTCATGATCAGGTTCCTTTCTACCTTTGCTTCCAGTGTCTTTCATGAGTGTGGGTAGTGCTAGTTGCTCATCAACTAGTGCCAATGAAGACTCGTAATCCTTGCTCTTGCCCCACACAACTAGATAGAGGCCTGCAACTATGACTGTTGCTCCGAGAACCCTTTGAAGGATAAATGAAACCAATTTACCATCAAATACTTTAGGAAGTAATTAACTACAAAATTTTATAAGGTAAAGTCTGATTTTTACCTTCCCAAGAAGAGTTGCTCGGCCAAAATAAATGATCCCATGATTGCAACGATTACCATTCCTAGGGGACTGAAAGCTGTCACAAAGACTGGCCCCCTGTCTTTCATAATAATTCCTTGTATGTAGTAAGTCAGTCCTGAACATACTACACCCTGCATGAATGCAAGCTTAAGATTTTACCGTGCAGCTCATCAAATTATTTGTCTTTATTGTCTGATCTGCTGTTTAAAGTAATCACTAGTCTTACACTGTATACAGCTGCAAGCAGTTTGGTGTCCCAACGTATAGTCCAAACAGAAAGGTTTCTCCTTTCCATGATAAGTGCTAGAACAGAGCCTTCAATTGTACCCAGTAAGCATATCCAAGCTGTGAGGGACAGCTCAACGGGATATGTTTCGAGCGTTATAGCCTGGATAACAGAATTATTTATTAGATACACTAATCCAAGCTGAATGCATATTGGACATTCAGTTAGTGCTTTCCTTTTCTTGTGTTCTATATTCAGAGGTGGTATTGGTGGTTACTCTATGTTTGAACTCTTTTCTCCAATCCACCATTGAAAATCCTAGAACAGAAACAGTATTCATTTCTCGTCCTATTTTTCTGTTATATGAGAGAATTTAAAATTGAAATTCCTTTCATCGTAATAAGCGAAGGGTTATATATTGGTTCATGGGAGAAATATACCTGGAGAATCATGAAGCAAGCCCAACTGAAGCATCCCATGGTAATCATCAGTGAACCCTTGATTGAGTCGTGGAGATTGGTCCCTCCATGTTGATTCTTGGTTCTTCCTTTTGTCCATGCCAACTCGATTACCGGTCCTTTCACCAAAGTCATCATCATAGCTCCTGAAACAGTTGCTAGTGTTCCAATGACCTTAGCTTGGCTTCGAATACTTCGAAGCTTTACCTTCTCTAGCCTACATATTTGGAAACTCAGTTGCAATTATTCATGCTGTTGCGACGAGCTGGTTTGGTGATAGAGAGAGTCATTCCATCATAGTTACCTTAAGATGCAAGCCAGTACAAAGGTGATGGCAGGTAGCATATTGCACATGGAGGCCGCAAACGTTGCTGTTGTGTGCTTCATGCCAAGGTAATAGAGGTTTTGGTCAATAACTGGCCTGTAAATGTGATTGAAACAAGAGAAATTGAGCTTTGATTAATAATCCTCATCTGAATGAATCAAATGTAAAACCTTTTGTTCCAATTCATAGATAGTCCTTACTCAAGTAAGCTGAGCACCATTAGCTTGATGAAGATTGGCAAGGTCATCTTTGGTCTTGCTTTCCTGTCATCAATAGATAAAAGGTTAACCATCGTATTGGATACCGTCTTTGCATGTCCCTATGTTCTTTTATTCATGCATATGAGAAAAGAGCTGTGTATATGAAGGGGAGAGAGAGTGTGAGAGACTTTTCCAGGATGATTGCAAAAGGGGCCATCACGATCGTTGCAACAGCGTGACGGTACACAACCAGCACGTAGTTACTCATCCCTTTATTCAGTGCAGCCTTACAGATGACATCCATTCCCGCGAGGCCAAACTGCAGGAAGATAACTGCGATGAAGGGCTTCATCCTCTGTAAAAGACCCTTTCCTTCCTCCATGTTTACTCTATTGACTGATTCTCCTTGCTAGTTAATCACTACTCTCTTGTCTGAGCTGTGGCGGAATGTTGATGAACTAGTTTGAGTTCCACATTTTGTTCTGGTGATTGTCCACTATAAATATAGGAATGCAGATGCTCTCTGAAAAGTTGACGATTCTTGCTACACCTTTCTGTACAGTCCTTAGGCCCCACTGTTGTTGCTGTTGTTTTAAATATAGTAGTTTAGGGTGGAGATTCTGCTTGTTCACTGGAATGGGCTTCCTTTGTGCCTCTGTGCGTAATGAGAGTTGCGTAGGTAAAGTGGTTTATTTGATATATTATTTTGTTGGTTTGAGCTGCACTTGGTTATCGTGTCTGAACCACTGGTAATTATTATCTTTATTATCCACTTCTGCTGAAGTCTTCTATTCAGTGTTAGTAATGACAGAATTTGGAAAGCCCGGGAACAGGCATTGGGATGTGGTGGTTGTGTTCCTGTTGCAGTTCAGTTTTTCTTTGCATCCTGATATGGTTAGTCCGTAGTTCTGGCTCCTTGCTGTTTGAATCGAGGACAGCAACCGATTGGTATGTGACAAAAAAACTTGATTTTCCTTTGGGTTTTCCCTTTTGCATGTGATGCAACTGAAAAGGGGTAGGCATTCTGCACATGGATTATCAGAAAACAGAGTATGAGCAGTTGCCATGTTATTTTCGTATAGAATGGGTTCTGTCAGGCTCGGCCAGGTCGGGCCATGGGCAGCTTGGTTTCATGCACAGATTTGTTGAAAGAGCAACAGTAAGTGGTGCGTCCCTTTGCCTTTTCAGATTCTATTATTATTGAAGATGCAGTTTGATCAGTTTGAGGCGATGCGATTGGCATGTTTTATTTGCCCCTCTGATTTTCTATTTTGCTCTCTCTTGAACGTATCTTTGTTTTCTGTACTTTTTCTGTCTGGTCGATTTGAATGGACAGAGACTATGAGCTGTTTATCGTTTCTTCTGGTCTGCAATGACTAATTGAGATTTGAGTTAGGTCGGTTTGTCAAGGAATCGGTTGTTCCAAGTATGTGGTTCCTTTACTCACAAAACTAACCCATATTCAAGGAGATCATTTGCAATATGCAATCACCGGCAGCTTCCATTGCAGTATGTGGGTCCGAGCCAGGCTACCTGCCTAGGCGAACTGGGGTTATTTACGTGGCATCAGTGCTCCTGATTGAGGTTCTCAAGTCCAGTGGATCTTGGCTGGTTCAAGAAAATATGGGTTGAGATTTCCTCAATTGGACCGTGTTGGTTGGCTCTCGTGGATTCCATAACTGGAAAATGGGGTGCAACAGACGGAAGTGCGGTGCCCCACTGATATGTGAGGAGTCTCGTCACGTAGAGCAACCCAACCCAATTGCTCAAATTATAAAATTACAAATCATCACAGCGACTTTCCATTTTATTCTAACAAATCCAACTCAGTAGTGGAGAGCCTGGAATCCAGAATTATTCTAACCAATGACGTTAACTGGTTTTTTTTTTTTAATCTAAAGCCTGTGAGAATTTGTTACTTATTCCTCTTCCCACCTAAGTAAAGGAATTATATTCATCATTCCTTCCCCAGCTCCCCACTAACAAAGAAAGAAACTAATAAAGAAAGAAAGAAGGACAAGGGATTAGACGAAACGATGTCAGTTTGGAATCTCCAATCTCCTCAAGACTCTTGATTTTCCTCAAGAATAAGAAACCAACCTTATCGTATCTCTTGATCGGAATGCCCAGACGGAGCATCTTATTGCATATATCCCAATTCATGACAGAACAACCTAACCCCCTCTGAACTTCAGTACTGTTGGGACATGAATTAATTAGAGGAAGAAAGGTGGAATAACAAAGGTATCAGCCAGTGTTGGTAATGGCTGGCAGGCAATCAAATACTCCCAACTCCTCCTCGCCCATGTCAAAAGAGCAAAAAATATGAGCACCTCTAGGTAGCATCGGTGATTTTCGAGCTAGTCAATTTGTACAGCAGTTATCTTCCCTGTAAATATGGTGAATTTGGGTGTGCCACGGTAGCGCAAGGAGTCCCCATACCGACCTGGTAACTGCAACAGTTGGTGGCGAGCAAGAACACCCTGTTTGGAAACGAGCTTACATACAAGCTTGGAGTCTACCTCAATGATAATTATCCCATTACCCAAGTTCCCAACAAGCTCTAAGCCAGACCTAACAACCCAGAACTTAGCAACCACTGAAGTCGACCAACCAAGATTGTTGACTAGCCAGCATCCACACGAATCACGGACCAAGCCTCCCGACCTGGAGATACCGTGATTTCCTCAAGATGCCCCGTCTGTGTTCAATTTTACCCAATCCTCTCTAGGAGCAATCCAATTGATCCATCTCCGTTTAACACGTTTCCTTTTGATTTACTCCACAAAATTTAAAAAAAAGAGAGAGAGAGAGAGAAGAGAAATTTCTTTGTCATGGACTTCTTATAGCACACATATTATTCACAATCCAGATGGTTTTCCAAAAGGGAAGATTTTATTTTTCTAATACTGAGTTGGGTATGCTGTGGCAAGCAATTGCTTACTTTTGTTTTGAGCATTGAGGAGTGGCCTCTGACTCCCATCCCCTGCTGATACAAATCCATTCACCGTTCTAAATTATTTAGATTCGTAAAATAATATAATTTAATAAAAATTGGCCGTGCACACGTTCTTGAATCCATCCTGCTCCTACCCCTACCCCCACACTACCCTAACCCGGCTAGGCAGTGTCAACTTATCCGATTGAATATGGCCACTTTCCCAGCCGTCCTAGGCTTATGTGATTCGGTCCTACAGATATTGAACTCCTTTTTTTATCGGTGAAAAGGATGACAATATGCGTAGAGACCCAACTACCCACTACATAATATTCGAACCTTCGTGTTCAATCACAAATGCATCCGATTGATTGAATAATCGGTACCAATACCGATCCGTCAATGTGACACCATCACAACCCGTTGTATTTTGCTGCCCATTATGGAAAATCAAATTCATATCTCGCTACCGCTCGAGACCGACCGGGAAGGAATTTACGTAAGATAGCTTTCATGGGTCATGGCCCAGCATAGATGTCGGCCCAGTGACCCTTATTTGAGAAAGTAATAAAAGATGGGCTGAAAATGTTTTCTTTTCATCCTTCAAATTTTGAAGAGCTAAAATGACCAATTTCGCCTTTTAAAAAAAATATTTTTTATAAGATAAATATAGAATAAAATAAAACAAGTGTGTAAGGGTGATTTCCGAAGCATCGGAGAGGACAGAACAAGGGAAGAGTACGAGCACGTGCAATTATTATTGGGGTGCATGCACGTGTGTAATCCAGATAATGTCGAATATTTATTTTCATTTGGCCGTGTTTTACACATGCCGAATAATTGCATCCCCAGAAACATGCATCGGATTAATATCTAATGAAACAAACAAATAAATAAATCAAAATAATTTGCCGTGAGGAACATTGACTAAATTGTCAAATGACGTGTCGAAGATCCTCGAAGATGCTTTTTACAGCCCCGAGAGGATGGAAAACACAGGCACTCTCCGACAGTTCGACTCTAACCAGGAAGAAGAAAAGTCGAATAAAAACATTCACTCTATTAAATAACGGTACGTCTATCCGTAAGTTTGATGCACTAAAAGATTCTCTCTTCTTCATGGCTAAATTATTTCTCTGGTTAAAAGGGAACGAATCCTTTTTTTTTTTTTTTTGAGATGAGAAGTTGGTTGGCATGCAGTGATAGATTTAGAGGAGGCGCGATGGCAATTGTCCCTCTTAAACTAGGGAAATTTCATGAGATTTTATATAAAATTTACTTGATTTTTTTTTTATTTTTATTGAATCATACATAGTTCGTCTCGTGAACTCTTCGCTTCACTTTCCTATAGAGTTTCATCCTTCGGGCAAGTTTTCCAGGTCCATCCCTGTTGGCACGTACAGCTCGGGATGACTGGTAGGTTTTACGTGCATGCACATGCATCGAGTTGTTTATGCGAGCGAGAACGAATAAGGAAATGAGTGCCACCGATTGATTTGATTTGATTTGATTTGAGAGCTATGGACGAGCATCCTCAGACAGCTCCTTCCACACATCTCATATAGACGTGCGTCTATGTGTGTGTATTATATAACCTTTGATTGATTGTGGAAATATATCTATCAATCAAATTTAATTATTTCTAAAATTATTTTTTTATTCCTTGGATCTTATAAAATAATCTTAAAAATAACTGAATTTCAATGAATTGTGTCATCGCGCAACGGTTCTTACGTACGTGATGATACCGTTACACAGAAGAATTATCGGTCGGCCTCGCCCCCCCTATTCATTACTCAACTCTCCTTGGTTGGCTGTGACTTCCTATTGCTCTCCAGCCACCACCTCCTAGATGTGGCCTCCATTACCGCACATCCCTCGACTGCAAACTTGAGGTCTCCGTCGGTCCGCCGACTTCGCACCTAAACTTCGTGCAATCTCGACAGTGGATGTGCACCTGCACCGTATCAAGTTCCGACCTCACCTCGATGTGTTCGATCGATAAAGTTGTTAGTAAAGTATCGATCGAATAAATGATTTAATCGGGTATATATTCATATTTTACTTGGCCATGCTCTCAACATATATATATATATATATATATGAATTATAGAAAAACATCTTTTTTTTTTAGTGTGACTACTAATTACATGATACGATATATAAATAAATTAGTAGAAAAATCAAATTTGTCAGTGGAAAATTGAGGTGAAATGTTTTTTAGCACCAATATAAAGGGTGTTTTTATAACTAGCACTTATTTACATCACATTCAAAAACTAGCACTACTATTTATAACACTTTAATAAAATTTTAAATAATACCTATTATACCCTTCTCATAATTCACACACTCCTCTCTCTCTTGGCTGCTGCACTTTCCTCACTCTCTCTCGTTGCTAGCTGAAAGTTGCTCTCTCTCTCCCCCTCTTTGCTTTCTTTTGACAGGACGCCAGCCTTGCTGCCCCGCCCACGACCGAATGCCTCCACGCCAACCTCGCCGCCCATGGAAGTCCCCGACGCCCAGATCTACTGATCCCCGACCCAAACTCGCCCCCACGGAAGCCCCCAATGCCCAGATCTACCAATCCCGCCCCAAGTTAGACGATGGAAATAGAGCTGCAGTGATGACGGGATGTGTACGGCCGGGCCTAAGAGCAGTGGCTGACACGGGCCAGCGACGGGAGGCCAGTCGGAGCAGCGATGGCGTGCACGGCACTCAGCCGGGCGACCTCAGGGCGGCGGCCGAAAGGAAGAGAGAGAGAGCTCGCAGGAGCGAGAGAGTGAGAGAGACCCGAAGAAGGCTCGGGAAAGTCAAGATGTGTGGCTCGTCGGCGGCTGACATGGGCAGAGGTCAGAGGAGGCATGCACGGTGAGCGAGTTGCTGAGGCGGCATCTAACACAGGTAGAGAGAGAGAGAGAGAGAGAGAGAGAGAGAGAGAGAGAGAGAGAGAGAGAGAGAGAGAGAATGAAAGCGATCGGAGATGGGGAGGGGAGCGTTGTGCCGGAGTGGCCGTCGTTAGCCAGCCGAGAAGAAGCTTTGTGGCCTTCCTCCATGCGCCTGTTAGCTGGAGGTTGAAGATGCGCCTGTTAGCTAGAGGTTGAAGACAGTGAACAGTGCAATGCACTGTTCACGTTTTTTTTTTTTTTTTTTTAAACTTTTTAACTTTTTTTTTTACTTTATGTCTTGAAGAATAAAAACAATAAATAAATAAATAAATAAGTATGAGAAACAAATACGAATGAAATGCGGTTGGATCGAGTTAAGATCGGGTATCTACAGGGCAATTGCTGAATTATAACATATCAATTTTTTATTTTGATTTACGATTGATTGTTTCATGAACGATGCAAAAAGAGAAGTGACCATGATTGATGTGATGACCTCAAATCAAATTATCGAATACGCTAAGGCGTGCAGATTCAATGTCTGGGATGATATAGGTCTTGTAGATTTTTATTTTTTTGGGTAAATGGTCAAATTTTGATTATTTCTGTCCGTATTTTTAAGATTAAAAAATTACATAAATAATTATTTGAAATTATGAAAAATAAATTATTTTGGATGTAGTTTTTCTAGGTATTTTCTCGATCCCGAATACAAATTTGCCATCAACAAAGACATTATAGAGGTTTGGCAATTGGTCACCCGCATAAAGACTCCCTAAATTGAGAAGATTTTATTAATTTTTATTCTAATATATGAAAAATCAATTATACTTTTAACAGAAATAATTCCAAAATCAATTAGGATAGGATGCCGATTATCAAAAATCGATCACGAGTCGATCATTTCTCTTTTGTGCTCGTGTGAGGAGGGAGCCACACTGATACGAGTAGAAATTTCTCTATGGCACTTGATTTACTCGGTACGAGTTTCACAGATGGACATCAACAATTAACTTGAATTCAAATTAATCATGATTCGTCAGACTTTTGAATACTGGATGATTGATTATGCACATTATATCTCTTCAAAGAAAAAAAATTTCAATCTATCACAACCTCCCAATTTCAAATCGAGATTGGTATTGGCTACACTGAGCATCAATCGATCAATCTTATGGCAATGATATGCATATCATGATCATCCAGTTTATGTGCAGTGATGTTGGTTGAGATATCTTGTTGAATATGAAAATAAACAATAGGTCCTGAAATGTACATGAGGACTGGTCTCGAGGAGTCTGAAATAGATCCCGAAAAATCTGAAATAGGTCAGGAGAAATTTTACACTGGTCAAGAGAAATCGCAAATAGGTCCCGAAATGTACATGGGGGACTTTGTTCCTGAGGAGTCTAAAATAGGTCCCAAAAAAATCTAAAATAGGTCCCAAAAAATCTTAAATAGGTCATGAGAAATCGTACACTGGTCAAGAGAAATATCAAATAGGTCCTGAATTATACATGGGGATTTTGTTCTCGATGAGTCTGAAATAGGTCCCGAAAAATCTTGAATAGGTCATGAGAAATCGTACACTGATCAAGAGAAATATGAAATAGGTCCCGAAATGTGCATAGGAATTTTGTTCTTCAGGAGTCTGAAATAGGTCCCGAAAAATATTAAATAGGTCATGAGAAATCTTAAATAGATCCCGAAATGTACATATGGATTTTGTTCTTCAGGAGACTGAAATAGGTCCCGAAAAATATGAAATAGGTCATGATAAACTTTACACTGATCAAGAAAAATCTCAAATAGGTCCCGAAATGTACATGGGGACTTTGTTCTCGAGAAATCTGAAATAGGTCTCGAAAAATCTGAAATAGATCAGGATAAATATTAAACTGATCAAGAGAAATTTAAGATAGGTCCTGAAATATACATGAGTGCTTCTTCGATATGTCTGAAGTAACATACATAATTTGCTACTAATAGTCATGAGAAAGTCATGTATGTGCTTCTTCGGTGTCAGATAGGTCTATTCTCATTGGACATGTTTGCGTGTTATGACTTGTTTATTGGCAAATCCTGCATCGACGAAATAGGTACCGTTAAAAAAGGTCCCGAAAATTTTGAAATAGGTCACGAAAAATTATGAATAGGTCATAATAAAGTCTAATTAGGTAATGATGAACAGGTCCCGAAAAATGATAAATAAGTCCTGAAAAATCATGAATAGGTCATGATAAAGTCTAATTAGGTACTGATAAACAGATCCCGAAAAATTACTAATAAGTCTCGAAAAATCATGAATAGGTCCCGAAAAATCATGAATAGGTCAAGATTAAGTCTCAGCGACTGAGATGCTTTTCACTGGGACAATAACACAAAATACCTCAAAAAACCTCAATACTTTTCAGTGGGATGATTAGGTAACAGTGACGCCCATGCTCCGGTGTGACTCTCGTGCTCCGGTGTGACTCCCGTGCTCCGGTGAGAGAGAGATGGTGACGCCCGTGCACGCCCGTGCTCTTGTGATGCTCGTGCCCGTGCCCGTGCCCCTGCCCATGCTTCAGTGTGACCTCCGTGCTCCGGTGAGAGAGAGACGGTGATTCCCGTGCTCCGGTAATGCCCGTGCCTGTGCTCCGGTGAGAGAGAGAAAGGAGAGGGAAATGGATAGGAGAGAAAGGGAAGAGAGATAGTGGAGGGAAATGGTTGAAAGAGAGATAATGGAGGGAAGTGGCTGAAAATTTTAAAAATGAAAAGAGTTCATAAGGGTATTGTAGTCTTTCACTACAAAGAGGTGCTAGTTTTTCAAATGTTTATAAACTAGTGTTACTCTTAAAATGAAGTAGAGGAGCAATGCTATTTTTGAGCATTAACACGTGGAAAATTCCTGCGAGTCAAAATGGTAAATGTATTATAGAAGCCAAGATGAAATCGACTTCCCTCCCGACAAACGGAGAAATGGCCGGTAGCGGTAACGGCCGTAACGGCTGCGAACCGAAATTCCCAAAGTCAACTGTACGCAGGAGACCGTTAGGAAGATGGTCCATGTCGGCTGTTGGGCCCCAAGCCCAACTGAACCCCCAACTCAGAATCCGACTCATGACGGACGGGGCCTGCCAGCTGGCAGCTCGAAAAGGGAATATACG
Organism: Lagerstroemia speciosa; assembly: GCA_037672795.1. Taxonomy (NCBI): domain Eukaryota; kingdom Viridiplantae; phylum Streptophyta; class Magnoliopsida; order Myrtales; family Lythraceae; genus Lagerstroemia; species Lagerstroemia speciosa. Next base: position 617,441 of record CM075296.1, read on the forward strand.
GATTCTCTTCAGCACTTTTCTCGGAACGTAACCGAATTTCTCTCACCTGTTATCCCCTTTCGGTTCTTGCTTTTCTTCTCCTTCCTCTTTGTTTGATGGCTTCCCTTTAAATAACAGAAGGAAATAGAGCGGGAACGTGAACGAGCTTCATCTGTCGCCTCAGCTCCTCCTCCTCATCCTTCCTTTCCAGGTTCCTTTTCATTCTTCTCCTTCTTCTCGGCACCTGGTTGTTTTGCTTTGCTCTGCTGAGATCTGCGGGTTTTGCGATTGACACTTCGGTTTTCTTCAGGTACCCTCGCTTCCCCACCTCGGTGGCCGTAACGCTGCAGGTACTACTATGGCTTCAGTTTCCGATTCATATAGCTACTGTCCTGCTCTTTCTTTCGGTGGTATCTCTTGATTTTTGCGTTCTTGTCTGCTCTGCTTTAGTATTTTTATCGTTGCTGGTCGATATCTCACGCTTACATTCGCTTGAGCAAATGTGAATCCCCTAAAATTCAACTACAAGATAGTGTTTATGTGTTATCAATTTTGATTCTTGATTGAGATTATTCACATGTCACAGTTCAGTGGAAATATTTCACGTAGTTTTTCTACTCATCTAGGACAACGAGACTTTCAAACGAAGTCCTGGTGATTGGTCAATGGTTCTTTAGCCTTTCTGCTGTACTATCTCTAATTTCTGCCCAGCTCCAGATCCTCGGTCATTAGGGAAGCTAAGACGCTGGTTGCAATTGCTGTTCTTCGCCTCATATAGCCATTAAAAAAAAACAAAAAACTGCTTTTCGGAAATGATTTCCGAATCTCCTCATTTGGCAGTGATGGCTCCGCCAAGTGAGACTCCAGTTAAGGGCGCTCACTCTCATCCTCCCTCACACACACCGCTGAATGAGAGGATCCTTTCATCCTTGACCAGGAGGTCTGTTGCTGCACACCCTTGGCATGACCTTGAGATAGGTGCGTTGTGTTACCTTTTTTCACTTGGGCGTGTGGCGGAAGATGCATTTTATATGGTTCTGACTTTTATCATTTTTCTCGATGAAATGCTATTTGATTTCGGGTCTATTTTCCATCTTAATACAGGACCTGGGGCACCGGCAATTTTCAACTGTGTAAGTATTTTAAATCATTAGTTGTACGATTAGAACTTCACTGTAGTTGGTGCAGAAAAGACTATCTCGAGGATCAATTGCATAAGTAAATGTTTCTGTTGATTTCTTTCGAGCAATCATTTTTATGGCCCATTAATATTGAGAAAACTCATAGCAGAGAACATGCTAATGTCATTTGCACTGTTAACAAATGGAAGAGGATGAGCAAGAGCAAGGCAACCCAATTTTTTTCCTTATAAAGCACTGGCTAGACCATTCTATTTTTCTTGTGATTTAAGTTGGACATTCTTCTTGAGCTTTTTCCCCCAAAAATCATTTTTATCCTTGGGGCTAATGGTAATCTAATGTCATAAAAAATATGGATGCTTGAATTGTCATATCAAAGGACACTGGATTTGCATTACGGGAACTCAAGTAAATCTTGCAAAATTGTGCAGGTAATTGAAATTGGTAAGGGGAGCAAGGTGAAATATGAACTGGACAAGAAAACTGGACTGATCAAGGTGAGTTGTGACAATACATTCCTCTACAGCTAATGCTATACTACAATTTTCGTAGAGTTTTGCTTGATGTTGCTCATATTTGCAGGTTGATCGTGTATTGTACTCATCAGTGGTGTATCCGCACAACTATGGTTTCATCCCTCGCACTCTATGTGAAGACAAAGATCCCCTAGATGTCTTGATCATCATGCAGGTACACCGCTTGATTAGGGTCTCCAGTGAAAATCTCTCCAAGTAATGGTTGTATTAATGCCCAAGGTCCTGGAAAGACAGTCCTCTATCAATTTGTTTTTTCTTTTTCAATTTTGAAGCTCATGTGTTCTTTATCTAATAATAAAGAGACAATATGGATGCATATGAGAACAAAAGATTGTTTTTGGTTCAAATAAAACCAGTCCGTGAGACTAACTCTTCAACATCCAGGCACCCAGTTTAACGTTTCTGATTGTTTTTATGAAAACCCCATTCTCAAAGTTCTAGAGATGTCTGAGTCTCTGTGTAAACAACTCTCTTATATGCGGAAGTTCCAAATCTAACATATGGAGACTTGATTTTTGCAGGAACCTGTTCTTCCAGGATGCTTTCTTCGGGCTAAAGCCATCGGCCTCATGCCAATGATTGATCAAGGTGAGAAGGATGACAAGATAATCGCTGTTTGTGCTGATGATCCTGAGTATCGACACTACAATGACATTAAGGATCTCCCACCTCACCGTCTGGCCGAGATTCGCCGCTTTTTCGAAGATTGTATCCTTAACTTAACTCAGATTTGATTATGTTGCATTATATTCATTCCTCTATTTAACACATCAATACTCTATGAGCTGCCTTCAGTCCTAAACGAACTGATCAGACAAGAAAAATGAGAACAAGGAAGTTGCAGTGAATGAGTTCCTCCCAGCTTCTGCTGCCTTCAAAGCAGTTCAGCATTCCATGTAAGTACCCTGATCTATTCGGATAACCAAAAACGCTATCCTATTTTCTTTTGTTCAGATGTCCGAGCCTCTCTAGATCATCATTCAATGTAGCTTTACAGGGTTTGGTTCTAACTAATACTATGTCAAATGCATCTGTGATCTACCAATGTCCAAGTCTGTAAAAATTCTGAATCAAGACTTTTGAATATGGTTTGTTTTGCAATTGCCAACTAATCAACCTATACATTTGGCAGTATGATTCTTCCCATAAATATTCTGATACAACTGTATTTCTTCCTCAACCTCGTCAGGGATCTGTACGCGACCTACATTGTGGAGAGCTTGAGGCGGTAGAGCCGTCTCGGATCAGCAAAGGATCTTCAACTGCGATCTCATATATAAAAGATGGCGAAAGCATCAAGTCCTTTTACATTGATAAATGCTCGTATAGTTCTATACTTTTAATTCCTCTCAGGAGTTACTGTACTCCCGTGCTGCATTGGTACTCTGTTTGTCAATTGGCGCCATTGGACGCTCTGCATTTGTATTCTTTACATGCACTTTATTTATAGAATAAAAATTGGGTCCTCCGTTGTTAATAAATTTGGATCAATGATGCTGTTTATATGGTCGATCCACAGAGACTTGCGAATGCGAGTAGTTGCCGGTATTATGGTGATAATAGCTGAGAGTATGTAACACCATAAGAGCAATCATCCTCGTCAACTAGAAAATGTCAGGCATGTTTTGGTTTCGGCATGGGGAGAGCAAGAAGGTTCTTGCGGATAATTCTCAGTATCTCCAGAATCCACAAGCCTAGATCTGAATTCTGAAGTGCCAATTGAAATTTCAATGCTTTTATTGATTGATTGATTTGTTTATTGTGTGGTATTGGGATTGATCAATGGGCTGTCTGTGTTGGAATGTTGGTGGGCTCATTCGACACTTTAGAGCCCAAGTCAGCAACTCGCCAGGCTCAGTCCACCTGCCGTAAATTGACGGATATCATCCGGCCACCTGGTACAGATCCAACGATCGTTATGTGTACAGATCATCGATCCCTGTCAACATTCTGTCGACCAATAGAAATCCGTCTCGCTCCGATTTTAAGTCAGCTCGCAATCGCGAATCCTCCTCGTTTTCACCAAGCCGCCATCATCCCCCCCGTCTGTGTCTCTCTGAACCGATCGTCAATGGCACCCAAGGCAGAGAAGAAGCCGGCGGAGAAGAAGCCTGCGGGCGACAAGTCCCCGGCGGAGAAGCGTCCGAAGGCGGAGAAGAAGATCTCCAAGGAAGGCGGAGACTTGAAGAAGAAGAAAAAGGTGAAGAAGAGCAGCGAGACCTACAAGATCTACATCTTTAAGGTCCTGAAACAGGTCCACCCGGACATCGGGATCTCGAGCAAGGCCATGGGGATCATGAACAGCTTCATCAATGACATATTCGAGAAGTTGGCCCAGGAAGCATCTAGGCTCGCTAGGTACAACAAGAAGCCCACCATCACCTCGAGGGAGATTCAGACCGCTGTCCGGCTCGTCCTCCCAGGAGAGCTCGCCAAGCACGCAGTGTCTGAGGGCACCAAGGCAGTAACCAAGTTTACCAGCTCTTAAAATTGAGATTTTTCTGTTCATGAGGCGGAAGTTGAATAATTCACATGTTTATGATGTTGCTATTGACTATTCAATGAAATTGATGGGTTTCTCACACTGGGAGTTTTCTTCTGATCACTGTAATGAAATTGCTGCTTGAAATGTTTGGTGCGTTATGGTTGATCAAAGCAAATTGAAATGGCTTGAGGGAATCAGAATTGCCCAACCAAATAGAAAAGAGTGAATTTTTAGCAGAAGGGCTTGTCTTCTTCAGTTTTTTTAATGACCTAATGCTAACCCAGAAGTTCTGATCAACTGAATATATATGCAAATTGCCCAAAAGGATTGGACGCTGTCTGATGTCAAATATTAGAATACTGGTTCTGATTTCACATAGCAGTGATTTATTCCAGCAACTATGAATCAGATGGTCTGCTCTCACACTCTGCATACTGTAATGTCCATGAGTAGGAAATGGAAGCACTTGTTCAAGTGATCTGAGAGGGATTGAAAAGTGAGGCATTCAATCTCTTCACGGAAAGAGGCAGTGGTACCAGGATGAACCTGTGTAGAGAGAGAGGAGGATTGGATTTAAAGCATACTGGAGAATCACTTTAAACCCAGTTGGTGATTGCCTTATATCGGATTCGGGAGCTTCACTTCATGAGATCCCTTGGTGCTCAAGACCACAGTCCATTGCCTGGTATTGATCCATCAATCTAACCAAAATCGATTGCAAAATAGCTGCACATATGCATCCCATTCTAACCCTAGGACGGTAGATAGCAATCTATCTTCTCTCTTAATTTTTTCTATTGTAGACATTAGACAAGGCTAACTGTTTAGAAGATGGAAGAAATGGGTATAAAGAAAAAGAAAATTCCTTTCAACAGAAGTGGAACTCTTAAGATAATATTGGTGCACTTGGTAGAGACCATTGAAGAAAACAGTCAACCAATATTTTTCCTTTTCCCTTTACGCCATTGCAGGCAGTTCCAAGAGCAAATCTGGGGTCTTTGCTTACTTGAAGTTACGGTGATCATAATAGAACTTTCTATACAAATAAAACGATCGGCTCATAAATTACCAAAACAAAAAAAGGAAAAACCATCGGCTTATATCCCTCCATCCATATAAGCCAAAATATGGAAAGAACGATTAGTGGAAGATTTAACTGTATTCCACCAAAAAGAAAAAACCAGAATTTGGTCTTCATTCAACTCAAGCGATTGGGTTTAGAACAGACAGTAAAGCTAATTTCAAGTTCCTAACAACCCAAGGACCACTACAACTCGGGAGGATTACAGAGAAATGATGCGTACATACACAAGGTGGAATGGGCGAAGAGAAGAACTAAGTCGAAAGCACAGAATAAGCAGATTTAGAGCTAAGCCTTCTTTGGGGACTTGGTGGCCTTAGACGGGGACTTGGGTTCCTTCGTTGCCTTGTCAGTCTTCTTTGGAAGGAGGACCGGGTTGATGTTAGGAAGGACTCCACCGTGGGCTATGGTCACCCCAGCTAGCAACTTCCCGAGCTCCTCGTCATTCCTCACGGCCAAGAGAACATGCCTCGGTATGATCCTATTCTTCTTGTTATCTCTCGCAGCATTACCGGCCAGCTCAAGAACCTATACCAAATGAAAACTCAATTCAACAGGGCAAACAAAGATCTGCTTTTTACCACAGAATCATTGCTTCAGTTCTAGGCTCGCAAAGGTTTGATATTCACACACACTCGGATAGATTCAGATAATAAATTGCGCATTGACCATAATCATGCAGCTATCTACAAGTCAGTAAATCTTTAATGCAGTTTGGACGGAAACGAAGCTCAAGAAAGTGTCATCTATAAGCGTAAAATAAACGCTCAATTGAATTCAACGCTAGGGCAAAAACTATACCGAGCTGAAATGTTATTCCCTTAGTAACTAAGTTGTATATTTGAGCTTCCACGGCGAGACCCTAAATTTAGAACTTTGACATAAACAACTAGCTGATCTGAAGCACCAAGTCCAGTACCACCAAAAACCAGTGTGATACGTCGACTAGACAGGAAGAGCCGAATCTACCTCAGCGGCGAGATACTCGAGCACAGCGGCGAGATAGACCGGAGCTCCGGTTCCGACACGCTCAGAATACCGTCCCTTCTTCAGGTACCGACCGATACGACCGACAGGGAACTGAAGGCCAGCCTTGACGGACCGGGACACTGGCTTCTTCTTCGGGCCGCCTCCTTTCCTACCGCCGGCGCCCTTCTTCATCTTTCCTCCGGTTTCCATCAATCGATAGTATCCCCTGACTATCTAAGAAACAACGGGAGTGAATCTCGCTCGGGTGGGGCGAAATGTGCAGTTTTTATAAATGGGCTGGCGAAGGAATTGGAGGAGAAACTTGGATTGCTGATGGAGACGATTCCGCCGTTGGATCCCACCCATATCAACGGCTATCCTCGATGAGCTGGCGATCCGTGGGATGGCTAATGAGCCAATTAAAACAAGCATAGAGTAAAGGAAGTTAGTGGGCCTTTTTTCGCCTTGGGAGATATTCCCGACATGGCATGTAATTTAAACATATGTTTCGTACGGACGGTGGAATTAACACTGTTAGCCGAAATTCCACGAGAATAGGCCTGTCGGTGCCATAACTACCGATAATGTTCGTTTTTCTAACCAACAGCGAGAGAAATCTTAAATAATCATATATCACAGTGACGTATTTAGAAAAAATTAATTAATTAAGTTAACTAGCAAGAATAATACTAATTTATTCATTTATCGTAATCTGATTGGTAATTTTCTCACGTCATATGGTGAGATAGGATGTTTTAACAATTTCTTCCATAGGGTCTTTGCTCGTAATATCATGGTATTGTTAAATGACGGAAAATGTTCAAATTACATAAATAGTTTCGCAGTAATTTTGTTTATTGGATTGATTTATTAAGTTGAATTATGAAATTGTTGTTTGGAAAAACGTTTTTGTAAAATTTCTTCAATGACCTATTTGAGAAGGCCCATGGGCCTGTGGCCGAACGCCTTCGGCCCAATGCACAGCCCCAATGACGGCCCGCCCGTCTTTCCCCAGCAAATATCTCACGGAAAAAGGAGCGCTAAATGACAAGAAAACATTGCCCTCGCCCCGAGACACGTTGACGGTGGAGATCGCCTCCCGAGTACCGGCCAAGCAAATCGTACCCGTCCATTTCAGCGCTATCCTCAAATGAGCTGCTCGGCACTCGGTCAACGCTCCATTATCGTCTCATCTCCCCTGGTCTTCCTCCATTTCTACTCTATCCATCTGATCTTATCTTAAATCCTCTCATCTATCGCTCTGTGCTCCCGATCGCGAGCGCTCTCATGTTTCTTCCCACGGATCATCCACTGAATCGCTGAGTCAGCTTGGAGGCGTCAACCTACAGGCTGCCTCTTTTGGGATTTCTGGAGTGCCTTTCTTTATCCGCACTGTGCGTGTGTTACTATTAAGATCTAAGATCTGGTTGAGGTTTCGAGGGAGGGTGCGAGCTAGGGTTTCAAAGGGCATCTGATCATGCAACCGGTGCCCCCAGAGTTGCTTCTGAGCCCTATGCCATCTCTAGCGTATTACCGTGGCGGTCTGTTCTCGCATCGCCTGAAGCACCTCGAGAAAGGTGATCGGCGTGGTAATCTCAGTTAACATTAGGAATTACATCCCTCTCGTTGTTTCCATTGCTTGCAGCTGTTTCAGCCTTTCTACTTTGATCTCTACTTGTCATCTACGAGGCAAGCGAGGTTTTCACAGACAGATTTGTTGGAAATAGCCAGATCTCGATCAGAAGTTTCATCGATATTGCCATCTTTCAAGGTATACGTACTGTACTTTGCTTTAGTTATCATATTTATGGTGTCCACTAGCTATCGTCATACCTGATGATTGCAGTGAATCACTTTGATCTGTTATCAATGTACGATTCTCTGAAGATGGAACCAAACACCATTAAATCTAAGAATCATCCAGTCCTAGTCAAATGATACTTTGTGCAATGAGCCATTACCTATACATGTCGGTTTCTGTATGTTGGCTTGCCTAAATGTCCAGACAGCACTTCAGAAAAAAATGCAGAGCTTACATGTAAATGAAAGCCATCATCTTTTCCTCGGTATTTGTTTTTGGTTTTTGGAACTAATCTAATTTTTCCAATTGTGCAATGGCCTGAGAAGTAAATAGGGCTATTTAGAGTTTGTTTGAAGGGCTAACTGGCGTTATGTGTTAACCCCAGCAGCAAATGTCCATTATTTTGATGATATGAATACTCTTTTTTGGCTTTAGATATATTGGCGATAATGCTCGTTTTCTTTCTAGCAGGTATATTCCTTCAATGGATGAGTCATTTCCCTCTGTTGAGCCTTGTATTGGGGCCTCTGACAATTTAGTGAAAGAACTAGCCACTGCTCTCCATGAGTCTTTACAGATTGCCAATGATCATGAACTGGACAACACATCTGAATCTGATGTAGAGGAGTTTAATGATTGCCAAGGGTCTGAAATCACATATAAACAGAAGCATCTGAGTAGATATGAGAGTTTCCCGTCTCCTAGGAAGATGATGTCTCCTTCGTCTTCTGACAAGGATGATGAAGAACTCGAGCCAACATTTCAGAAACTGTTCTTGGAGGAGCATGTGAGTCTCATTCCATGATCTCTGGTGTACGTAGGATGTATTTCATGATTGCTGTATTCGTTTTCTATATTTTGTTACATTTTAGTTTAGGAATGTTGTGATTTTCATTTATGATGGAAAGTAGACCAATTAATAACTTCAACTAGTATATTTACTTCTTTAGTTTGCATTTACATTGATTTGATTCTAGCTTCTTGTCTAGTAATACCCATGCAAACATCATCACTGCAGGTAATGTAGTTTTCAGCATGTTTCTGTTGTCGATGGATCAAAGAAACATCTGCTTGTTGAAAGTTTCCTAGAGAGTAGTACAAGTATCTACCATAGCTTGTGCGGCATTTGTTAAAGAATCGGGCTGATCTTACTTAATGCTTTGATTGGTGATTGAGACAAACAAAGAGGAGTTAACTTTTTTCTTTTTCCTCAATAACTGTTTCTTTATCTTTAGTAAGGCTTGATCTCGTTTATCTGACACTGGTAAATTCATTTCGCCCCCTTTTCTTAATATTACTTTACCAATTTCAGGCTCCTGTGAGACTCGTGTCTGCCATGAAAGGCGGCCGTGAGAAACAGTGGGATGGTAAGAGAAAGCTGAGGGTATCATGGGCTCCCGATGTTTATGACCCGCTTCCAACATCAGTATCTCATGCCATGAGAAGGGGCTCGAGGCAACAGAAGGTGTCCAGGAAAGACAAGAGACATGGAAAGAGAATCCAGAAGGGAAAGGATTCCTCACGGGGCAGATGGAGCAAGGACTCCTCCAGCGGGGTCAGCGGGAGAGATAAGAAGAAGAAAACGAAGCAATATGGCCAAACCCCAGTGAGCTCAAATGCTTGTTACAAATTACCAGATCCTGGTAACACTGCGTTGGATCTCAAGACAGATAAGGCGGAGAACTGCAGCGTGGCTATCCTGGACACATCCTGTGGAGGCAGTTTCTTGAAAATATCTTTGACCAAGGCGCATTATCCTGTTGCAGAAGCACTCTGAGAGTGCCATCTCGAATCAGCACCCTGGCATATATTGAGATGTACATAAATAATACTGTCGAGTGTTTGATGACTGGTGTTCATAGAACTATGCAGGGTCAGCTTGTGCCTGTTATTTTTGTTTTGGAGTCTCAAATACTTTGTCATAAATACTATGCAAGTCTGCCTGAGCTTTTTTCTTGAGTACTCATTGAACATGGTCTGACTGTGGAGCACTTCTTACATCAAGAAGTGCAATGTTAGGTTCCAGCCCGCCCCACACTCTAACTGGACACCCGGGATCGCTCAATGAGACTTGCATATTCCTCCACAGTCATCAGACAACTTCCCATCGAAAGTGTTGTCCGGTTCATGATCATCGGCAATCTTTACCGACTTACGGAGAGAGAGTTCATTGACCCAAGAAATATATCCGAGAGAGAGAACAAAGGGTAGGTAGTAAGACCCCATTCCAAAATTTCGAATAAATTGAAAAGTAATGACTGAACAACCCTCCTGCTATTGAATTGACTGAACAAACCTCCCACCGTCAGCCTGTTTTCTCGTGCCTCCGAGGTCATCATACTGACGGGACTCCTAACCTGAAACGAGTGCTTGCTAGAAGAAGAAAAAGTTCCCAATCTGAAGACAGAAGGATGTGGCTTTGATCTGGGGACTAAGAATGGGACCTTCCGTACGATTCCCCTCTTATCTGGAGTAAATATTCCGTGGGTAATAATATATTACGAGTTCACTGTATAAATAACTGTTCAGATATTAACACGTATAACGATACGTAAAAGAGGAAGATATTCCTATGAAAAAAGGGAGGAGGTTTGGAGCTCATGACCCTAGTTGCCACCTTCCTGTGGCTGTGCCGCTCTGTTGACGACGACGACAGCCATGTGAAGCTCGCCGTCGACTCTGTAAGACCAAATCTGGATCATTTCTCCCACCGTCAGCCTGTTATCCTTCACAACGTCGACCCAGTCACTCCTGGTCAGCACGTACATCACAGTAGGGGCCTGGCCCCCGCTCTTGTTCATCACCCACTTCCTGAAACTCAGCTTCCGCAGCTTCAGAGCCCGGCTCATCACCCCAACCTCAACGCCCCTCTCATCCCTTCTCGTGGACGGCAGGTCCACCCTTGCCCTCTCATCCTCCGTCAGGAAGTCGACGGATACCATCCGGTCCATGGGGATAAGGAGACGCCTGTGATGAGGACTCACATCTGTGTTCGTCAGCATCTTCTGGCACACCGGTAGGAAGCCAGTCCCTCGGAGTCGGTTCTCGATCCAGTCCCTCAGCTCACGAGGAACGTCCTCTGGATGGAAGCGCTGGGGATCTGCCCTCTGCCTCGGCCTCTGGGGCGCCGCGTGCCTGGCAGGATGATCTTCTTCTTCTTCTCTCCTCAGTTCCTTCTGCGGCCTCAAGGCCGCCTCCTCCTCCTCCGCTCTCGTTAGACGTTCTCCGATACCCTCGGACCATGAATACAATCTAGCGGGATTCCGCCGTCTTGCACTGCGAGGTCGTCGTGGATATGAGGAGAGAACGAGCGAAAGGGGCAGGTATTTCCCATCTCTTTTCCTCTTCTGGTACTTCTCGAGCATGACTTGACCAACGTGCTGCCATGCTCGAAACCTGCTCATGCTCTCCCTCTTGAACCACTTGAAATTTAAATCTTCCATGAACAGCAGCTTCTTCTCAGCCTCCTCCTCCATTCCCATCACCACGAAGGCCCCCCTGCAACTAGACCATCGCCGTCTTCTTCATCCTTTCTTCTTCTCCTCCTCCTCCTCCTCCTCCTCCTCCTTTCCTGCCGCCATTTATGTATACATTTCGGTTCTTCTGCGGGGAAACTGCTCGGCAGATCTTCTAGAAGATATATTTTTGCAGATCCCGTTGAGTTCAGATGCAGAATCTTCTTACCGGATCTGTGTGTTCAAATATTAAAAACCCAACTGTAAGATATAAAACTACATTCCATCCACGCGCCTTGGGGGAATATAAACTATAAAGGATTCCCATGTTCCAAATATTCGATTATGAAGAAAATAAAATATTATTCTAATAAATAGATAAAATATAAGATATTAGCCTAAACAAGTTTGATTGGTTAATCCTAAATCCTCTTTTTTTTTTTAATGAGAATCAGTAATACTCTATTCAATAACTAAACAAGAATGTACAAGATATACAAGAATGTAGTCCATCTATTGGACTCAGGAGGCTCTAGCCACAAAAAGCAAGTTACTTATTGGGAGTTGCCCAATTTGCAAGTAGTAACTTATCATCATCTGTCTTAATTTTCTTAGGTAGACTAGAAAAACATAATAGACGAGATTTTACAGTAAGCTTAACACAAGCCAAAAGTTTCTCCGAAGAGAAGGGGGTAGTGACAAAAATAAAATCGTTTCGGACCTTCCAGATGAAGTAGATGCAAGCTTGCCATGACAGTCTGAATATGGTAGATTGGAGACATTTGCCTTGATGCTTCCTGATGGCCCATAGTGGCTCAGTGTCCCAATCATGAGTGCTCCTTTGATCTCCATTAAGGTTGAGAATGTGTTCCCATATGGGTCGAATGGAAGAATAGGCAAAGAATAGATGATTTCTTGTTTCTTGGATTTGATTACAAAAGATGCAACTGGAGTTGGTGCTAGGTTTCCATCTCCGGATCCTATCCAACGTGTTGAGCTTGTTTTTTATGGAATCCCAAATCCTCTTCACTAAGAGAAACTCTTGTGTTTAACTTGTATATCATGGGATAATACTAATACGGTATCACAAGTTAATAAAATTAAGTTTTTTAGGATCTTTTAATAAAATTTAAAATAAAAAAATAACCTAAAAATAGTTTGATTTAATTAGTTTATAATATTATGTCAGTACCATTACGTGATATACTCGTTATGTGCAAGACTTTCTCCTTCACCGGGAGAAATTTAAAGTTAAAAAATTTTAAAAAAATCAACTAATCAAAATTTTTTTGTCAATAACACTGTTATCAACATGGTCAAAATATATTGTGATAATTGTTTTATACCCAATAATTTTGATCCAAAAATATTCTTAAAATATTATATGCAAATTAACCGTTTATTTAGGGATAAAATTGATTCTAAACAACTTTTTAAAACAAAAATTATTTAAATATATGTCTATTTATAATGTTAAATCCATCTATTAAATAGAATTAAAATTGTATCTTAATCTGAATAATTATTGTTATAAAATAGCCGATAAACGATGTGATTTAGTAGAGCCACCAAATAAAAGGGCACGGTCCTTCCTTTCCGCAGTCAAATCTCGGGTACGCTGTCATCGGATTCGGACGCGGGACCGAGAGAGAGAGAGATTTTCTCCTCCGTCTTCGTCGGCGATCATCTTTCTCAGACCAACAACTTCGGCTCAAAGATGGTCAGTTACCTAGGTCTCGAGTTTGTTGTGACCGTTAGGGTTCTGATCGGGATTGCTTTACCGCTATATTTTCGTTTCCTTTACTGATGGCACGGACTCCTTTATCCGCCGCAGATTTGCTTTCCCTGCATGATTTCTTGTGGAACACGAGTTTTTCTCGATGTTTTAGCTCACTGGCTGCTGATTTCATGCGGCGTTGGCTGGCAGATCCGGTCGATTTGTATCAATTTTGACTGATAATTTTATCCCGATGTTGCTGGAAAAAATTCTTGAGTGGCTAGTATGGTTAGATTTGACCTAATTTTGAATTGGCTGCTCGCTTAAACGTTCTTCACGCTGGACTAATGAGGATCTGCCTTTTCTGATTCCCCGGGTTTTCTGCAAATTAATTATGTGGTTCTGGTTCTTCTTTGCCCATTTCCTTTATTTCTAACATAATGCCGCAGTGAAGATGCACCATCGTCAACTTGTTTCAACATATGTGGATTTTGGTCTATAGGAGCTCTTGTACTCTGCATCCATGGAAGATAAATGTTCATATTTTTGATATAGCTTTATCATTCTAGAATCTGAGAAATGGGTGCACAGCGAGAATTATTTACATTTTTATTTTCTTTTAATATTGGTATTTGTATTAAGTTGAAACAAGACTAATTACAAGAAATTTGCAAAGCTTGAGCTATACAAGAACGAGCCACAAAAACTGTAACCAAGGCAAACAACAATGCTTGTCATGAATTAGTCATACAATCTGTGCAGCCAAGTTCTCAGCCTCCCTCTTCCTACCATGGAACAATCAATAACTACGCTCTCTCCAAATCATATAAGCATAAGAAGTCCATAAAAGCTTCTTCATCACTAATCTTTACATTTTTATTGGTGATCTAATTTTGATGCTTTGTCTGTTGGGATCTTGGTAATGTTGTAGATGAGAAGATGAAGGGTTGGATTCCTGTCCCTCTACTCTTAAAAGATATAGTATTAATTTGACTGTGTTTGTCTCTGTTCTTTCCTTTTGTTTCATCAAAAACTTCCGTAGTGTGGAGTAAAACTCTTATCGTTGATGCTGATTCGGTAAGTTACTTCATTTTCAAAGCTTGTGTTATGTAGGGTATATGACATTCCTGTCAGTCTTTCCATTAACGACTAGTATTCTGTGAACCATCTTCCCTCTGAATAGTCTTGCATGCTGAATTGCTCCTGCTCTATTATGCCTGCATGCTTAGATTCCCCCTTTTATGGAATCAGGCAAATGCTGCATCTGGTATGGCTGTCCATGATGATTGCAAGTTAAAATTCTTGGAGCTGAAGGCAAAGAGGACGTATCGCTATATCGTCTTCCAGATTGAAGAGAAACAGAAGCAAGTCATTGTGGAGAAGGTTGGAGAGCCGACAGAAAGCTATGAGGATTTTGCTGCCAGTCTTCCTGCTGATGAGTGTCGCTATGCTGTTTATGACTTTGACTTTGTTACTGAGGAGAACTGCCAGAAGAGTAGAATTTTCTTCATTGCGTGGTCTCTTATCAGTTTTTAATATATTCCCACCTATTATAGGCATTGCTGTTGAGCATCTGTGTGAATAACATCTTCCGATCTTCGTGAAGGTCTCCTGATACATCAAGGGTGAGGAGCAAGATGATTTACGCGAGCTCCAAAGATAGATTCAAGAGGGAACTCGATGGCATTCAGGTGGAGTTGCAGGCAACCGATCCAACTGAAATGGGTCTCGATGTTTTCAAAAGCCGAGCAAACTGAATGTTTATGTGGCTATACATTAGCAGCCTTCTCCAGGTTCTGTTCTTTTGAGTGATATGTTTATACTTTAGTGGAGTGGCGGGCTTGCTTAGATATGATATGAAATACCAAGTTTCACCATGCTTTGCTTTCGTCATCCTGGACAACAGCCATGGTTATCCAGTACATTGTGTCGAGTGTCTTAGTGGCCTTTTGCAGCCTTACGTCTACAAGCTAATATATAACTGTGTGGACGTCGGTAACTTATCTATTCTATTTCAGGCCTTTTTTTTGGTATTTCCTGTGGGTTTCTTCACTTGGATTTTCGAGGATGATGCTGTATTTCTTTCGGGTTGATGATTGGGTAATGATTACAAAAAACAAAGGAACTCTGTTCCCTTTTCTTTAATCCTTTTCTAATCTGATGGGCTTGCATGCCTTCTCCTGATGAGTTATTTACGCACCCTTGCTAGAGTGATCTTAGCATGTGGAATGGTCAGCGCGGCAGTTAACATGGCTTGGTTTAGCAATTCAATGGGTACATTTCTAGCTTTGTGTTGGTTGGAAATTCGGTCTTTCTGCCACATGAGAGGTAATATGATTGGTCGAACTTGATCAGTGTGAGAGTGAATGTACCTGCCTGCTTTGTATTTATGGTACACGAACATGAGCACACTAACGAGAGTAGGGAGGAGCTGCATTAGTTTACCAAAATGCTTAACCAGGGAGGAACTGCCTTTTTGTTTTTGGAGACTTTTCTTTTAACTGCCCGAGGCTTTCCTATTGCAATTCTGCGATATAGGATGTAGCCGAATCCGGGGATCGGAACTTTGTGTTAGTCAGCTTCCTGCATCGTTGATGCTGGCAGGGGTCTTTCTAGTTATAAGTGATGATGGTAATTTGCTAGGCGTACTGGCGAAAGAAAGAAATTTTTTTTTTAATGAGTTTTGCAATGGTCAAAAGGGTAATATAGCATGTTCTAACAGAAAAGGTGGCAATTTTATGAATAAATAGTTCATGCGATACGTGCCTATAATGTACAAGTAATCCCAAAATCGAATTTCAGGTTGAAAGGATTGATACGATACTGCGTGATACAAAAAAAAAAAAAAAAAAAGATCTGACAGTAACTTATATTTGAGGATGGTCAATTCGTGGACAATTTGTGGGCGAGATCCGTTTCCTGATACCCATTTAATTTTCGAATAAATAGTAGATTGATTAGTCCATGACTCGTGGTGAGTACCATTGACCACTGAAGGAAAATGTAAACATGTTGACTATGAAAAATTGCTCATCACCTTTTCGAAATATTACTGAAATTAAGCACCGTCGATCTTAACGGCAATTACCTAAAGAAAAAAGGGAAATGTTACTGAAATTGAAGAATGATCGTATCCACTGGTGTCTCCTTGCTTGTCTTATTTCTGGCCTTCTCTAATTTGTCAGAAATGTAGAGTTCCTTCTTTTGCTGACTTATATCTGTCTATGAAAACCCTCATTGTTGAAACAAAAAATTGCACTGGTGCTTCAATGCTCCAATGTATGTGGAAGAGAACAGACAGAATAACAAATTCACAAGGCCAATGTCAGAAGAATTCCTAAGACCTCAAGGTTCAAATAAATTGGTGTTCCTCAAACTATGCAGAAACAGTTTCTACAGACTTGGGGGCAATTTACCGCTTCCAGCGATGCATATTTCTACTTTCGGCGAATCAGAGCTTCCCAGGAATTTAAATGGAGAACAATATAAGGATTACAAAATCGTTCTACAGAAACCCACAAACCAAATAGATCACGAGGTCCTTAAATTTATATGGGATTAAACACTATCCACAGGACTTACCCTTTCTGAATTTTAAGAACTCCATCTGCGGCTGAATCTCTGGGACCTGTCTGCTCGGTTGCACTCCTCCAATAGTAGCCACAACCTGTGTCTTCACCATCTCATCAGAAGTTCACACAGGATCAGCAATGTGGACACAATGATTTATCATCATTTACATTCTCAGTGCATTAAGATTTACTTGTGATGGAGTGTACCTTAAAGGAAGCCTCCCCCAGTCCACGCGGCATCTGATTTCCCGTTCTGACTCGCAACATTCTTAGTGGGTGCACTTTGGTAGAAATTATCAAACCCATCATCATCTTTGGGATCATCCCATCCTGCCCAACCATCATTGTTACCAGACCTACCTCCTTTGTTCGACCCCTCTTTTGTAGTTCCATTATTGTCCCAGTCATCCCAGGTGCTTGAGCTGTAGGAATTAGAGTTCCCCATGGCAGAAGACTGACCAGTTGAAGGAGAATTCCAACCCTTTTGCTCTTGTTTGAACTCCCGATAATATCCATTCTTCTCGTCATCGTTTCGTTGCCAGCCGTCGTTGTTCCACCCCTCTTTCGTATACTCCTCAACCTTTTGGCTTGCAAGTGCCATAACCCCTTTCATGATCCCCCATGTCCTCTGACCAATCTCAGTTGTTTTTGTGGTAACAACACTTACGGTTTCATTCACTTTGTGATCATACCCACCTTCCCTCACCTGTAAAGGAATTAGTTTTATGCATCTATAAAAAAAAGAAGAAATCCAATGTATCCATCCACTTGATTTCTTAAACATAAAGATCATCATCATCACCACGCATTTAAGGAGTCAAAAATGGTAGTAAACTAAGTGAATACAAATGCAAAATGATTCATTTTTATATGACAAGAAGTTCATTCTCCCCGGGCTCATGAACATCCTACATGTTCATGAAAAAAAAATTCAATTTTAGGATTTAAAAATGACCCCACTGTCGCTATTCAATCATCTAACAGTAAATGGCAAGATATATGAAAGAAGCTAATGATGAACATGAAACAAATTTGCAGTTAAGATTGACACAACCAAAACTGCAACTCCAATGTGACTAATCGGCCAAGTTTCCTTATCAACTTCCTTCGTAGTACAAGGAACTAATATTCCGCTTCTACTTTGCACAAATCAAAAACTCAGAAGACTGAAGATTAGGCAAGTCTGTCTAGGGCGAAGCTTAAGTACATAAAAAATTAATAAGTTCTCTGCAAAAGCCACAACAGCCATGTCTACAGTATCAAAGAAAGAAAAAGAAAAGCCATGGGATCTGAATTCTTAATCGCCATGAACTTGACCGACCAACAGATATACTGCACAACCCAACCGTGCATGTTCAGAAAAAGTGTGCGGAAAAAGCACTTTAGTGGCTTATCAACACAATCGTGAGAACTGGAATATGGAGTGCATGACTGGCAACACTAAAAATTAAGAAGAAGAACCGCATCCCTGTATATCAGACTAAAAGAAGCCCTCCTGTTACTTAGATGCCAACATTGCCAGTCATCCAGCAAGGCCATCTACAGGCATCCAGCAGCTGAATTTGCAATATGCAATGTGGAGTCCCATTTAAAAGATCGAGTTCCATGGCCCAAATCAACAAACTTGCCGAATGATTGCAAGAAACAAAACGTCAGTACCTTCGAAGTCAGCTCCTTCGTTCCTGCCTGGACCACATTAGCGGCTGACTGAGCGGCCGAAGCTGCAACAATAGAAAGTCTCCCTAACCCCTACACGGGATACACAGAGACGAAGACCATTATCCATCAATTACTTCAATCACTGGATAAAAAAAAATACAGATGACCATGCAGAACGATCAATATACAACCTGAGAGACAACGGACAGAACATCCCCCTGCGAGTTATTGCTATTCGCCCTCGGAGGCATCGGGCTAGACCCAAAACCCACGTACTTCCCACCCTGCGAGGGAGGGATTCCCTCAGGCTTCGATTCATTTTCTGCCATCCTCCTGGCGAAGAAACTCTCCTTATTCGCGGCCGAAGCTTCCAATTGTGAGCGGGTATAAATATCCTCAGTGGACTTCGATCTTACAGGAGGTCCACCCATGCCTCCAGCATTCCCAGTCCTGAAATCGCTTACGGACTGATTCCTCCGCACATCGCTCGAAGAGCTAAAGTTATCGTCATTATCCCATCTGTCCCAGCCGCCGCCGCCGCCGCCGCCGCCTCCAGTCTGAGAAAGCGGGGGCTTGTTCCTTCCGGAGCCGGCGCCGATCGGTTCCTTGACGACGGGCGGATCCCGCCAGGGACGACCCTCAGCGAGAGCCTGGATCCGATCGCGGTAGATCTTGGCGGCGTTGGTGTTGTACTTGGTGACGATGTCAGTCTCCTTGGCGATGCCGTACTGTGAGAGGAAGGCGTTCAGCTGATCGTTGCCGCCTCGCTCCATCTTCTTGATCTGGAGCTCTGACCAGGAGTCCATGGTGACGGATCTGACGAAGGAGATGTGCACACCGAGGCCGCGGTGCTTGCCGGAGCACTCGAGGCACATGAAGACTCCATAGGAGACGGAGGCCCACTGCGGGTTCTTCTGCGAGCAATCGACGCAGATCTTGTTCCCGGCCTGCGCCTGAAGATCCCGGAGACGCCTCGTTGCCGCCATTTCGGATCCGATCAGGGCTCAAATCAGGTGGGATTGGATTTTTTACTCGTCCCCGCGTCACCGTAATCGGAGCGACAACCGAAGGGAAAAGGCGGAATGGCGAGAGAGAGAGAGAGAGGGATTCCAATGAACCCGCGCTTATTTGTCTATTGGAGGAAAATAGTTCACCGACAACCGGGAGTTGACGTCCTCCCAGGTAATATGTGGACAAGGGCATTGTTGTCATTCTGTTCCACGCACCAATTGTCACCCACTAATTTTAAATATAAATAAGGCAACATATTATTATTATTTTTTGCATCATACAGTGCTTCGAATCAGTCGAATCATACATTGATACCAATCTACGGTAGAGTGAGGGTTCTTGAAAGTTGACTCTCTCAATCTGAGATCACTCATTTAGGGATTTAGTGAGTGAACTATTAAATCAATCATAAGTTAGTAACATACAATTTTTACTGCTTTGTAGTTAGGATTAAACTATTTGATCTTTCCTTTTTAACTATTTTCTATAATTACAAAAACTCAAAGATTCACTCACATTCGGAAAGAGAGTTATATATACACACACATGTATGAATAGTTTCCAAAATTAAATAAATGTACATATAGTAACTAATAATAAATTATCCCATGACCCTAGGAACCATATGGAAAAATCCTTTCTAATAAAGGAAATTAGCACAATTTAAATACTACGTTCAGTATTTTATTCCTTTTTTCTCTTACATCTTTTAGATTAGACACGACTTTTATAAATAAAAAATTATTTAAATTTTGATTATAATAATAATAATAAATTAAAATTGCATTTTGGCCATGATGAGGAGTGGAACAAATTCAGGAAATTGATAGGCTTCAAAAAATTGCAGGTCTGACAAATTCCCCATTATCTATTTTTTTTTCCTTTTTTCTATCTCCCATTGCCATAAGATCATGTTTATGTTATGCAAATAGAAATTAATTTACAATTATTAATGGAAATAAGAATTAGAATAAATAAAGAATAATTTGCTTTAATTCATAAATAGATCAGTAAATTAGTGGAGAAGGAGGAGGAGAAGGGGATGGATCAAAAGGAAGCACTAACTAGCAAGGGATCAGCTTACAGAGATAAGATAATACATACAGACATTTAAATGCTTGCAATAAATTGATTGATTAATCCACAGTATCGCTGTCTTGGATGGAGACAGAGGAAGGCAGGCAGGGTGGAGAGAGACAGGGAGAGGGATCAATAGAGGAAAACATACACGTGCGTAATTAGATTAATGTCATACATAAGTATACATATACATAGCCCTAATTAAACAGCAACCCCATCACACACATTAAAATTCACAACACAGTTGATTGAAGTACACACACTGAAACCTCCCCTGTCCCACGATATGTGTACTAGAGGACTTGAGCCGAGATCTCCTCATTTATGCATCGATGGCCATGGCATCCTTGTCCCGTATAGCTTGACCCTCGGATGTCTCGGCACAAATTACAGATCTGTTTTGTTGGACCACGAGCACCGAGGAGACGATGCCCTTGTCGAATTGAGCTAGAATGTCTCCCACGAGCCCCAGCTGATCTTCACCTTCCATCTGGAGATGGTGATCTGCTAATTTTCTCTCGATGCTCGACGGGAACCGACCCTTACCCACCAAGATCAGATCATACTCCCCGCTCCGTCCTATGGCTAGGACTTCCTCGGCTATGTTGCTTGGGTGCTTATCTATGTAATCCACCGAGCCATGGCGCCTCCTGAAATCTGCCACCGCTGCATCATCCCGTTCCTGTCAAAAGATTGTTCGATCCCGGGTTAATAATCGAACTTATCCAATGTATTGATCAGCGAACTGGCAGGAAGAGAGAGCTTACGATTTCTTGATCTTCATCGATCGGTCGAGCTGGGCATGAGTGTCTCCGGACGTCCCTCAATGTACTTCCAGAGTTACATTGTTCAACGTTGTCGCTATCAGTGCAAGGGTTTTCAAAGAACCTCAGAAATGTAACCCTAGTAGAAGTTTCGTGTTCAGCCATCCTTCCTCCCAACGCCAGCACCTCCCGGTCGTCGGGTCCCCCGAAGAACATAATGCAGACTCGCTTTGGCACGACACTCGTAGATTCCACCTCCTGCGGATTGAAGCTAGTCCCGAGACCTCGATCGACTAGAATCGCCACCGTGCACTGTGCATTCTCTAGGACGTTCCGGTTGACCTCCCTCCACCCATGGCTTACATTTTCCACCGCCGCCACCTCCTCATTTTCACATCTCCACGCCGTGTGGTAGGGTAATATGATCAGGGATACTCTCTTCTCTTCAGCTACGTGGTAGATGTCTTCGTGCATCGTCGAGAGAGCCGAGATGGCGGTGGAGTGGCAAACAGTGATTGGCCGAAACTGGCTGTGAGCTCGGAATGCGGTTGCCACTTGATCACGCCCCTTGCCTTGACAGATAGCCGGGAAGCCATTTCTTCGCGCTCGATGAACCATCACAATTGAGGATGATCGGTCCGTGAGCTCCACAAGGTGCGTGACATACAGCTTGAGCGAGAAATTTGGTCCGGCTGTCGTCATGAGATCGAGAAGTTTGACGAGTGAAGGTACATTTTTAGGGCCATGAACGCAAGCTAGAACTCGAAGTTTGTCCTTCCCGCTTTCGGGAAAAGTTAAATCCCTTTTCCATCCTCGGCGAGTGCCTGGAGATCCACCGTGTGCTGGCCGGTAGATGGCCATGACCGCCGGAGTCGTCATGAATGTAGTGAAAAGTGCCATCAAGACCAGTATGGCGAACATCTCGTCGTTTAAAACCTACACAGCAAAAGGCGGAAAAGCAAAACAAATACATTAGAGAGCGATCCTACAAATGATCCGAAGTACTTGTGGTTGTTCATAATTTCTAGAATGATAAATGATCAAAATTTCTACACTTGAGCTATCGTTAATCTGTCGTAAGGGGTCAAATTTAAAGGTACCACGCACCCAAAAGCTGAGCGACTAAATAATACCCTAAAGTTTCATCCCACTGTGGTCAGTGGATTCTATGTTGATTTCATCCCAAGAGATGAAATTTAAAAAGGGCAACAGGAAAATCCAATTTTAAAATCTTTGATCAATTATAAAGTTACTAATTTTTTACAGGGAGAACTTTATTTGTCTTGAACTAATAAATATTTTATAAGTCATGCTTATGCATGAATTTAGGTCAGTTTAAATATATATTCATATGTGAGTGATTTTACGAAGAATTATACAAGTAACTATTTATAAAATATATGCACATCATATTTATAAAATATATACACATTATGATCACTTTATCAACTAACCATTGATTCACCTATGGACTTGAGAAAATAGGAGCGGTGACAAAATATTTAACTAATCATAAAAAATTAATCAGAAAAGATGTTTAAAGTATTTTTAATAATAAGAATTAAAATTAAAATCCGTTAATTCCTAAATCCTAAAATATATTGCTCTACAAGACACAAACTCCTTATGTTTTCTTCTTTTTCTCATTAAAAGCACTCAACAGGGCAGAAGAAATTTATCTACATAATCACTAAAAAGGGAAAAAGACATCGAAAGAGCCCATACCTTCTTCTCCTTGCCAATATTAAGAACAATTAGCTCCACCAACCCTTTAGTATTCATCAAGATCCCTAGAGCAAGTGATTCCCTCACGGGGATCATACACAGCATCGCCACCATGAATGTTCCGAGAATTTTTCCAGCAGATGCTGTCGAGATCACCATCACTAGGAGTCCCCATGCCCCGACTCCTCGAATCTTAGTCACATCTGTCTTTAACCCGCTCGAGGCAAAGTACAGTGGAAGCAGCAAACCTATAACAAGAATTAGGTTTCATTTATCACGTGAATTAGAATTAATCTTAGCTAGAAAGAATCAATCTTAAGAAAGTTTGTGTGTGTAATGATAAGATTCTCTCTGCCGTAGAGCCTAATTAAAGGGTAAATTAGTAAATCAGTACCTGAAACAAAGTCCTCAATCCTCTTTATAAGTTTGGTCGCAAACTCTCCTCCCTTAGGAATCGTCAACCCGAACACGAATGCACCGAAGATGGCATGTAATCCGATAAGATCCGTCATGAACCCAGATATCATCACACCGGCCAAGGTCAAGCATATGTGAGCCTCGTCGACGAAGTCATGCTCCGGAGAGCATTGACGTGCAACCCAGTTCATCATCGGCCTCACAAGAAGCAACATGAAACCAACAAACACGGCCCCGGAGGCAAGAACCCAGATGGATATCAATGGGCTCTTGTGGCCCTCTCCGGCTCCATTTCCAGCCACAGCCACGGCCAGGGCAAGCAAGATCCATGCAGCAACGTCGTTGAATGCTGCGGCTGCCATGGCTGTTTCTCCAACATGGGTCGTAAGCAGCTTGAGCTCGGCCAGAATACGAGCCAGGACTGGAAACGCAGTGATAGAGAGGGCTACTCCCATGAACACAAGGAACTGGCTATAGCCGACCCGTTCCTCCCCGTGGACGACCTTCCGGAGGAGGAAAGTTACTCCTATTGCAAAGACGAAAGGAAGAGATACCCCGGCGAGGGCTATGCTGAAAGCCTTCTTTCCGCTCCGCCTGATGGAGCTTAGGTCTAGCTCGACACCTACCAGGAAAAGGAAGAAGAGAAGGCCGATGCTCGCCACCGACTCGAGTATCGGGATACTCCATGAAGGGAAAACCATGTGCAAGAAGCTCTTGCTGCGGCCGAGCGCCGATGGTCCAAGCAAAATCCCTCCCTATATGTAGTTAATATTTCAGATTCGAGAATTACAATTGTCACAATTCAGCTACATGTATGTAAAAATGCATGGATGATATGACATTATGAAGTCAGAAGCTTACTAGGATCTCAGCTATCACTTTGGGCTGCCGAAAGGGCTTGAGAAGGAAGGCGAGGAAGCGGCTAGTGAAGAGGACGAGGGCAGACTGGACTATGAGCAAAGGGAAGGCAAAGTTCAGTGGATTATCGCCTTGCCAAGCTCCAGATGATGAGGTTTTGATCATCGTCATGTTAAGCTGCATTGTGCAATTACTTGTCTTCCGGCCAGGAACAACGACGATGTGCCTGCTGGTTACAATAGGGTCTTAGTTTCAGTGAGGAGAAACTGGGAGGGTTGCGCTGGGCTTTATAAATAAAGTCCATCATGTCCAATGTCTCCTTTGTGACTGTATATTATCCCTAAATTAATTATTGGTTGATGCAAAAATAGATTGTCTTTACCAAGAGGGGTTGGGCCGAGTGGTAAGCAGCTCGGTGCCGCTTAAGGAGGTCTCAGGTTCGAGACCTCACGTACGCAGACACCCCTCTTGGGAGCCTCACCCGCCATTGCCAGGCGTGCGACCCGGGGCGACCAACGGATTAGTCAAGTATGGTTGGCTGAAAGATGCCGTCTCACCGCTGGTGGGGCCTGCTTGGATACCGTGGCTGGCGACCAAAAAAAAAAAAAAAAATAGATTGTCTTTCAATAGTCAACCAACATCTTTTCCCCCTTGGTTTACGCCACCTACAGGGCTCAATCCACCCCCATTCACTCAATTTCGAGTTAGATCATTAGCTTATTAGATTTTTAATTAAAATTTGTTACATTATTTCATAAAAATAGAGCAACATCTTTGAGCAACTTGATCATTCGCTTATCAATATCGAAACCTAATCTGTTTCAGTGAATTTTATACTACCATCTTTTATTGCAAAAAAAGGATATATACATATATATATATATATATAATCGTTGAGTTCTAAAAAATTGGAATCATATATTAGGATATGAAATGCTATTGAATCATAACTTCATGTCACTTGTTATTTTAGACCTCGTGTAACCAATGCTCGTAGTCGTGATCGGATTTGAGAGCCGCCATTAAGTGATCATATAAAGAATATATTGCACGAACCATCGTTAGGGTTCTAATAACCACATATTACTTTATTTGACATATTCTTCACTGCCAAAAAGAATTAAAAAAAACTTAATATATTATAATTCCTTAAGAATAAAAAAATTTGGGAGGACCATAAGAGAATCCGAACCATTTGATAAATTAAGGTGATGGGAGATGCAAACTGTCAAGAATTGGTGTAGACTGTTTGTTGTCGACCCCTTTGAGAGCCTAACATTTTCATAACGTTTTATGCTTTAGGTGGCTTTGGCTTTTTAACAGGAATTAAAATAATGATATTGTTGTTAATCTAAAATAAAAATATCTTATATTCAATTTTCATTTACAAAATCTTCTTTTCGCTCTATTTCCGTCTTTCTTTTAATTTTTTTTTAAATTTGTCAGTAACGATAGGGTACTGGCTTTTCGTGTACTGAGTCGATCTGATCGGGAGGGTGCAGTCATTCAAATTGAACCCTCAGTGGACAAATGTCACCCCATAATTCGAACGTCGTGCACTGGATTTTGCAAGTGGCTGTCATGATCCCGTTGATTTAATTAATCCGAGGAGATATACAAATATATGTACATGTACATACAACTTGGGATAATTTAAAGTTCCTTTTTTTTTAAAGACTATAATTATGATATTGTTAATGATAGAATTTATAATTGAGAGAATTTCATTATTTAATAGATTGATTTTAATTTAAATACGAAATTAGTCAAAATTTAACTAGATTTCTCATTACCATCTGGTGCACGTCTAAACTAATAGGCATTTCTATAGGCAACCCAAGCTTATCGTCACACACATATTCAAGTTCAAGGGAGATAGATCAGAATATGCAAAGGGATCGAATACTTAAATCTTTTATTGAGTGGGTGTGTTACGAATTTGTGCTTTCCATGGCATCCATTGCATCAATATTCTTCTTTACGAACCCTTTTTATTATTATTATTATTATCATTATGAACTAATTGGTGAACACTCACAATGAGCATTTTCTATTGGTAAAATAAAAGATCCACTTTTGAAAATGGATGAGTACGTGCTTTGTTATATATAACACGATCATTGTGAGCCACTAACACCTGTACATATTAATGAGACAATGGTCGAAATGATGATGACAGCCATTAACACATGTATATATATTATAATGTATTAACTTATTACATGCCGCTTCGCCACCTATCTCTGCTAGCTAGGTGAAGTAGTGAAATGCTATAACGTACCTAGATGGTGCGAGTCGAGTAACGGAAAGTATCACTATATGAATCCCGTACCTAGATGTTCGAGATGCTTCCCGTACCAAACTCGACCAAGTATTAGATGTCTGCGGGGGTCACTGTATCGTGTGACACCTGTAATATAGACCGATAGAGGATTGACTAATAATCATGTATGTATATAGTGGTAGTTGTAAAGAATTACGCGTCTTGTTTCTTTGTACATACTTGATGGATGTTTAATCACTGTCGATCCATGTGATGGCCTTTCTTTATTGTTCTTCGACATCCCTCTGAAGAAAGAGAGGAAAAGGAATATTTATCTTTCTGGTATGTATTGCAATCTTACCAAGTGGTAGGGAGGACCCCATCCTAGCTAGTATGCAAAGTGGAGAACTCAGCATATGATCGAAACATGGACAAACAAAAGCTATCGCAAGCATTACCAATACAAAGGAATCGATTGGAATGATTCTTGGGTTCAAAGATTTGTGTATAAAAAACTTTTTCTGAAAAAGATTTTTCATCAGTAGACTGATCACACTCGAATCGAATTAGAAAAAAGTTTATATAATTTCTAAATACAGTAATACAGACCCAAAAAAGCGATTGCAAAGCACCGATCTGTGCATAGACAGTCAGTGGGGAATAGAATTTTTTATGGGGAAAATAAAATGAAAATCTTGTTAATAAATTAACAGGTGAAGGTGAACATCGTCATCACTTGTCTGGTCAAACTATGGTTGAATATGAGAGCCACTACTTGATTATCAATTTAACATTTTAGATTGGAAAACCGTGGAAGTATGAAAGAGTTTGCAACCGACTGAGAAATCGTTTTCACGTCACTCTATTCTCTGCAGCAGGAGCAGTTGATGCAGCAATGGCTTCGTTGCTTGAACTGATTAAATCTCTAGCCATGCATCAACCTCGATCGTGATCGATGCAGTCCAGCAGACCAAATCGATTGACGAAACCATGCATGTATATTATTCTATTTTTTCTCCCAATCCTTGGAGAGGTTGATCGATCCTACCATACATACATACGGCACCCTAAAAACACATTCGTGCACGTGTAACAAATCTACTGTCAGACCAGATCGTTCCGTACATCTGGTGAGCTCGA
This sequence comes from Lagerstroemia speciosa, assembly GCA_037672795.1. Taxonomy (NCBI): domain Eukaryota; kingdom Viridiplantae; phylum Streptophyta; class Magnoliopsida; order Myrtales; family Lythraceae; genus Lagerstroemia; species Lagerstroemia speciosa. The sequence goes on from CM075296.1 coordinate 645,092, forward strand.
AGACCCTGCTTCTTCATTCAACTTACCGAGGTCGTCGTGTGCCACTTTCATCATCGGGGTTTCCTCGGCATATGCCAGATCGTGCTGCTGAATCACCAGAGCAGAACACATTATGCCATTGCTCGACGAGGCTAGAATGTCCCCCAAGGGACCCAGCTCAGCGTGCTCAGCCCGGCGGTCAGCCAACCCAGCCACCATGGTCGAGGGGTACCGGCCCTTACCCACCACCACCAGGTCATAATCACTGCTCCGTCCAATCGCCAAGACTTCATCAACTACATTGCAACCGATCTTCTGTCTGTATTCCACCAAATTACCATCCCACCTCCCTCGAAATTCCGCAACTGCACCTTCATCCAACTCCTTGTAATTTGAAACCCAAGAGCACGTTAGAGAAAGTTAGCAGGCCGACAGACGTTCGATGATGAATCCTAAAAGTAATTAACGAACAATAAATTCTTAACTACCTTTTCTCTTTGTCGGTTCATATCTGCTGTTGAGAAGCTGTAACTCTCCTCTCTGCACTTAGTCGGAGAAGGCTGCAGTACAAACTCCTTTCCATCAATCCCTTCTTTCTCGGCAAACCTCACCACTGTTACTTTCACTGCCGGGTGCTCAGCCATTCTACCACCCAACTCTAGGGCTTCTCTGTCATCAGGACCGCCGAAGAATAAGATGCACACTCGTTGTCCCAGGCACCCATTGGGTCCGGGAGCCTCGGCTCCACTCCCGAACCCATGGTCCACGAGCAAAGCCACCGAGCACGGCGCATGCTTCAGCACCCTCTGGTTGACCCCTCTCCAGCCATGGCCGACATTCTCAACCGTCTCACCACCGGCCTCCACCCTCCACTGCTTGTGGAATGGCAGCACAATCATCGTCACCCTCTTCTCTTCCGCTACGTGGCAGATGTCCTCGTGCATCGAGGCAAGCGGCGAGATTGCAGTCGTGTGCCGGACCAAGACTTGACCCAGCTGGCTGTATCCCTGGAAGGCCCCGGCAACCTGATCATGCCACTCACTCCTCCTCCGAGCCCGGTTGAAGAAAGGGAACCCGTTCCTCCTGACCCTCTGAACCATGATGATGGAGGAGGACCGCTCGGTGAGCTCGACCAGGTGCATGATGAACAGCTTAAGCAGGGACTTGTTCGTGCCCCGGCTTGCCTCGACCAGGCTGATAAGTGATGGCAAGTTGCCCAGCCCGTGTGCACAGGCGAGGATACGGAGCACATCCTTGGAACGTTTGCTGCTGGACAGGTCCCCGAGCTTTCGGTGGGCAGCACCCCGGATGCTTCTGGCAGGCTTGTAGATGGCCATTACTAAAGGGGTCGTTATGAAGGTGGTGAAAAGAGCCATCAGTACAAGAATGGCGAACATCTCATCGTTCAAGACCTGCATAATTTCGATATAGAAAATTGATGTACACTCATAATGTATATTAAACCATCTTTTCCTCAGAGAGCAAAGACTTCAATAGTCACTGACTTTGATCATTTAAGCCCACATATATGTTTTTTTGGAACCGAATCCTATTAGCTCAACAATCTCACGTGGTATAGTATAGCCGTTATACACAAGACTCTCTCCTACCTATATGCATCATTTGTTAAAAAAAAGATGAGAAAAATTGAAGTGGTCAATGACTAATTTATCGTACTTTATTTCAATAATAATGCTTTAATTATGCAGTAATAGATCACAATGTAAATAATATTCTTTGAGCATAGAGTACTTCGATTAATATTTGTGCAGAATATGTGTATAAACGTAACAATCAATTTGTTGTATTATAATCTTTGACGTCGTGAGATGAAATTAAACAGTGAAAATGTAAATTGAATTGCTATAATTAATAAAAATTTAATTATTATTCAAATAATTAATATTTATTTATCAATCCATCATAATGTAATTAATATATTCTCACGTCACAATACAAAATATAATTAACGGAAAATTTCTCAAGAGGATTTAGAATTTTCACTACAAGGGCTCCTCTTTTGGAAAGTTTTTTTTTTTTTTTTTTTTTGGTCGCCAGCCACGGTATCCAAGCAGGCCCCACCAGCGGTGAGATGGCATCTTTCAGCCAACCATACTTGACTAATCCGTTGGTCGCCCCGGGTCGCACGCCTGGCAATGGCGGGTGAGGCTCCCAAGAGGGGTGTCTGCGTACGTGAGGTCTCGAACCTGAGACCTCCTTAAGCGGCACCGAGCTGCTTACCACTCGGCCCAACCCCTCTTGGTTCCTCTTTTGGAAAGTTTTACCTATGGCAAAAGCTTCAACATAATCTCATGGTTTGGCTCACCAGACCAGACACCTTCTTGGAGACTTTTCTTCAGAGGAAGAAATCGATTGCCACACGGAATGTTTTTACCGTAAAAGTTCCATTTCGAGGATGTTCAATAAAGGGCAAAGGATATTCAAGAAAAAGAATAAAGGGAGAAGGTAAGGAGTAAAGTCATAATGGAAATTGCAGAATCTTAGTGGTATCCTTTTTTTTTCCCCCTTGTCTTATCCTTCTTTTGCCTTATCCAAAAAGTTCGTGTTGTCGATATAACTTGTGGAATGGAAATGGAAACTTTTCCTTTTGGAATGAGTAGGCATTGAATTGACCATGAACATCAACAAGTTATAAGGGACACGAAAAATTTCCTGGTGCGTCGAATGCAGAATGTATTAATCAAGTATTGAGTAATATGGTTTTAATAAAAAAAATTGAAGTGATAATGTATGTCATCCATAAAATTAAAAAAAAAAAATGTATGTCTACATCATACCAATATCAATTGCAAAAGAAAAAGGTCTTGAAATTACAAAATCTCAAACGTCTATATTCATTTTAGCTAAAATTCATTTTTACATTAGATTATTAATAGACGTCAACTCATATATAATTTATAGATAAGAAACTTAAAATTCATCTGAATCACTACTTAAGTTCGTCCGACAGATTTATATGATTCAACAATTAGATCCGACTAAACAATCATTAAAAAAAAGGGCAGGTTATAGGAATTCTTTCTTTTTATTTTTAACGCGTTTGCAATTAGTAAATTAGAGGTAGGAAGACCGACCTTCTTCTCCCTACCAATGTTGAGAACGATGAGCTCCACCAAGCCCTTGGTATTCATCAACACGCCTAGGGTGATCGACTCCCTCGCCGGCATCTTGAACATCATCGCCACCGCGAATGTCCCGAGTATCTTCCCCGCGCATGCGGTCGTTATCACCAGCGCCAGCAGGCCCCATGCCTCGGCTCCTCGGATCTTTGCAACGTTCGTCTTCAGCCCGCTCGATGCGAAGTAGAGTGGGAGGAGAAGCCCCGACACGAAGTCCTCAATCCGCTCGATTAGCCTCTCGGCGAACTCCCCGCCCTTTGGGATCGTTAGCCCGAACACGAATGCCCCAAATATGGAATGGATCCCGATGAGGTCGGTCATGAAGCCCGACACCATCACACCCGCCAGAGTCAGGCAGATGTAGGCCTCGTCGACTGTGCCGTGGTCGGATGAACACCGCCGGCGGGCAACCCAATTCATTGCAGGTCGAATCACGACAAGCATGAACACCACGAAGGCGACCCCGGAGCAAAGAACCTAACATAGCAAGCACATGTTTGAGGCAAATTCAAAACCATTCTCAACGTCTAATATTAAAAATTTCAAATTTCACCTTTTTGAATACATGAATTTATTTTATATCGACGATATTCAGAGTTGTAACAACCGACTAATCTAGCGGACGATATATTATGCAGTCTGAGACACCATTAATTCCTATATACCGACCATTAGGAGAGTCAAACTGAACCTAATTTGCTATATATTATCAGTTTACCAGCGAATCTGTTCGCACGGAGATCAATACCTAAGCTTTTTTATATTGCAAATAAAGTTTCCAGGGGATTGGACATGGAACACTTTTCACTGATATGGTAACTACCGATTAATATTAAATATTATCTGATTTTTAGTTGTACCATTTGAGGATGAAAAAAATAAGGGGATGAGATGAGGTGGAACTACCCAGAGGGATACAAGAGGGCTCTTGTGGGACCCGCCGGCGCCGTCACCAGCCAGCGCGACCGCTAATGCGAGGAGTATCCAAGCAGTGACGTCATTGAAAGCGGCGGCGGCCATGGCGGTCTCGCCGGCGGGGGTGGTGAGGAGCCTGAGCTCGGCGAGGATGCGGGCGAGGACTGGGAAGGCGGTGATGGAGAGGGAGACGCCCATGAAGACCAAGAACTGGCCGTACCCGACCTTGTCGGGGCCGTCAACCGTGCTGCGGAGGACGAAGGCGACACCGACCCCGCAGATGAAGGGGAGGGAGATGCCGGCAGCGGCTATCCCGAAGGCCCGGCGTCCGCTCCGGAGGATGGAGGTGAGGTCGAGCTCGAGACCCACAAGGAAGAGGAAGAAGAGGAGGCCGATGCTAGCGACGGACTCCAGGATCGGAGTGCTCCATGACGGAAAGATGCGGTGGAGGTAATGCTTGTTCCGCCCGAACGCCGACGGGCCCAGCAAAATCCCACCCTTACATTATTATTAGAAGAGTACGCTCCCATCAATTCATATATATCAACAGTATTATCATCAGGAAAATGTACATATCCCGCCAAAGCTTATGATCGAATACTCACGATGATCTCAGCGATGACTTTGGGCTGACGGAGGGGCTTGAGGACGAAGGCGAGGGAGCGGCTGACGGCGAGGATGAGGGTGGTCTGTACTATGAGGAGCGGGAAGGCGTAGTCGAGCGGGTTGTCGCCCTGCCACGCACCGTCCGAGGATGTCTGTATTGCAGTTATGTTGACCACGCCCATCACGATGTGTTCGATACAGAGGAGATGGTGGCGGATTTGGCTTCAACTGTGAATGCGCTCATCTGAGTTCGATTGCCATGAGCGTAAGCCAAGGCATTCGATTTGTCAGTTGGGCAGCAGACGGTGCGGGTTTGCTGGCGTCCTTTTATAGAGTCAGTGGGCGGCTGAGACGTAAGTGAGAGAGATATTTGGCTCGCGGTCAACATGGAACGGAAGGAAGCTCGTTGGTTCCTCTCCATCGAGTGGGAAAGACAAAAATGTCATATTCATCTTCCCATTAACTAAATTTCTAGGTTCGAGTTTTATTAATAAGAAAAATTTTACTTTAAAATGGAGTTTTACTTCTTAGTCAGCTTACCTAACTCGAGCTGAATAGGTCTCGGTAAACTTCTAAATACTGATGGATAAAAAAAAATCACATTCAACTTAAATTGTTTATACGAGTATTTAAAGTACTTGATAGTTATTGGATAGATTTTAAGGATTAAATAATCACATAAAAAATGTAGTAAAAGAATTGTGGGGCAAATATAACAAAATTTGGTGCCGTCATTTATAAATTTAAATTTTCAAGTGAATATAGATCAGATATCTTAAAGACATGTGAGTTATAACCCTAAATATAACATTGCTTTTGCATATTGTTTTAAATTTTACAAAAAAAAATAAATTATGCTCATATTTACCTTGAATTTAACCCATATACAGTGGAATTAATATACAACTCTTATATTTTCATGATTCTTTTTTAACAAACTGTCATGATCTATTTATTTACTGAGTTGGAGTTCCCGCATTTTGGTAGATTAAATTAAATTTTCAGTAGTAGTAATCAAATTGCATAGTTCATCCTTCTTTCCTCTTCCCAGAACTTTTCGTGTAACCACTGACTTCTTTTGTTGTCAATTGCGAAACGATAATGGCCAGAGAGGAAATCCACTTAGCTTTAGTATAGTTCGTCAAGTATGATCTCGTACAATGTTGTACTTGTAGTCATCCTTCACATTATCCATTTATTTATTCAATAACAAAATTGTTATCAACAGGCACTAAACAAATGGTTCTAACCAATTCCGCTCAGACCGAAATTAAGATTGTCAAAAGGTAAATTTTCTTTGCTCATAAAGCTGTTCTGCCTCATCTTGTAAGCGATAACCAGGCTGCTTTTGTTAAAGGGAGGTCTATATCTGACAATATCATGCTGGCTCATGAGTTAGTCCACAACTATCACAGAGCTACCATATTACCTCGAAGTGCAATCAAAATTGATCTCTTCAAGGCTTTCGACTCCCTTGATTGGGAATTCATAGTTAATTTGTTGGCAGCTGTTGGTTTTCCTAGCAAGTTTGCTTGCTGGGTACAAGGATGCGTAACAACTCCTTGGTTTTCTATATCTGTGAATGGCTCACTTGCAGGTTTCTTTAAAGGTGGCAAAGGAATCCGACAAGGAGATCCATTATCACCCTATATCTTTGTCTTGGCTATGGAAGCTCTGTCCCAGATCCTAAATGCTCAAGCAGCCAGTGGAAGCTTGGGCTATCACCCGAGGTGTAAATCTGCGAGGCTAACACATCTTTGATTTGCTGATGATCTGTTAATCTTTACTGATTGCTCAGAGAGTTCCTATAGAGCACATGTCAAGCTTTCAATGTCTTTTATGGATTGTCTAGACTGAAACTGAGCTAAGAGAAATCTGAGTTTTTTGCTGCAGGAATATCTAGAGTGCATTCTGATTTTACTGGCAAACATTTCTGGTTTCAAGGAAGGGATGCTACCTATCAAATATTTAGGTGTTCCTCTAATTACCTCAAGACTCAGGGCACATGACTATCAAGCTCTAGTAGATAGAATAACAGCCAGAGTTAGAAGTTGGACTTCCCATTTCTTGTCCTATGCAGGTCGGTTACAACTGGTTGCTTCAGTTCTGTACAATATGTCAAAGTTCTGGTGCATGCACTTCATACTACCCAAGAGAATTATTCGTGACATTGAGAGAATATGTGCTGCCTTTTTATGGGGAGGCCAAACAGGTTCAGCAAGGGGTGCAAAAGTTCAATGGGCTGATGTTTGTCTCCCTCGTAGTGAAGGTGGACTTGGCCTAAAGGACTTGCACTCTTGGAACAAGTCTTGTATCCTTAAGCAACTATGGCTTCTACTAACCACTTCTGGATCCTTGCGGATTGCCTGGGCAGAAAAATTCCTATTGAAATATAGGTCCTTATGGTCCCTTGCTATTCCATCTTCTACCTCATGGAATTGGAGGAAAATATTGAGTTCTCGAGACTTTGCATATGAGCATACCACTTGTAAGGTAGGGAATGGGGAATCCATCTTCTTTTGGTATGATCCATGGACTTCAGTAGGTCCCCTACACTCCCATTTTCCAAATGGCTACAGCACCTTCCCTGCTATTGGCCGACAAACAAAAGTTGCTTCTGTTTACAGCTCATCCTCTTGGAGCGTGCCAAGATGTAGGGACATGAACGCAATTCATCTATTCGAGATGCTAATCAAATCAGTTGCTGCTACCCCCATGGATACTTTCCTTTGGTGTTCAAAGCCTAAATTTACTATTACCGCAGCTTGGAATGCAATGCATCGGAAGAAGACTTGTGTCTTGTGGCACAAACTATTGTGGTTTTCGGGCTTCATTCCTCGAATGTCTTTTATTTCTTGGCTGGCAATGCTCAATAGGCTCAACACAAAGGACAGGATCAACACTTGGGCCAACCTAACCAATGTAGACTGCGAATTTTGTTCCCGGGCCGTTGAATCTCGTGACCATCTCTTATCACATTACCGGGCACATTTGGAGCAAACTTCTCTTGGCAATGAAGATTTCGAGGCCTACAGGTGATTGGAACTTCGAACTTGATTGGGCAACGACACATAGATGAGGCAAGAGTGCCCAATCCATTTTGTACAAGCTTGCCTTCAACATCTATATCTACCACATTTGGAAGGAAAGGAACTACAGAATTTTTGAGCATCTTCACACTCCCATAGACTCTATCGTGGCTTCCATCTTCAACATTTTGAGACTGTGACTATCTTCTTTACCTCATCTCAAGGACAAATTGGCGAGATTAGAATTTAGCGATCTCTTGCTTTGAAGATTGCTAGTACAGCCTCATGTATACATTTTGAGTACAGTTCATGTACATTTTGTGTATATCAATATTAATGAAACCAATGATTTATCAAAAAAAGAAATTTAAGATTTTATATTAAAAAAAGCAATAAAATGGTAAGGGAGAGAGAAAGAGAAGTTGAATGCCCTAATTAAAAGCTTCCCGAAGTTGACGAAGGGGTGACCAGGCATGGCATATTCCACCGCCTTGCCATGGGAGGGCCCCACGTTAACCCGTAGCTCTGCCACCACTTTCTCGGTGGCCGGGAAGTAAGTGCGTCGATTGCAGCAACTGGGTCGCTTTCTTTCCTAATTTCGAGGCCAATTAATTCGCAGGACCCATGATGATACAGTTTGAATTTGGTATAGAGTAATCTTCTGGACCTGCCTTGAAAGATCAGATTTTACTGTCTGGTTGGAGTAATCTCCTGGCAGATTCTTCATTTTCTAGTTCCTGGAGAAGTATAAAACCTTGCGACTTCGTGGGGTTGCCGTGCAGGGGAGCCAGGTCATTTGGTTTTCTCGACATATCCCAAAAGCTTTACTTCATTAATTGGGTCGAGAATCTGAAATGAAGAATCCACTTCCCTCACTTGGCTCATCCAGGGTATTGACCCAAGGGGTTTGGTCTAGCAGTGAGGGGAAGTGAAAGTGTTCTCTTGATTCCGGGTTCGAATCTCCCTCGAGTCATCCCACATCTCGAGGTTAAAAAAAAAAAAGATTCATCTCCAGAGTTTTTGAACAAGCATGCTAAGAAGAAGAAAAGCTAATCGAGATGCGAAGAAATGGACATTAGGAAGTGGAGGATCTCATCATCGAAGGGAAAAAAGACAAGATGTTGTAATCATTTTGAAACTTTCATGGACCTGTTTTCTTGACCACATATGGTCTCACAGGAACAATGCCAAGTAGCTTCAATCGCTTTCTTAATTAGAATAATTGTAGACATATGATTAACAAATTTTACAACCAATCTGATATAACAAAATAATAATTCACATTTTGTTTTCCCACAACAGTAAGTTTGGCTGGCTGACTAGGGGATTCACGTTTAGACATCCGGTTTGGTTTTGTACTATGGGCCTACTTGGCCTAATAATTGTTGTAATTGTTTTGATCGATTAATAAGAGTATCGCTGAATTTCAATCGAAAAAAAAATTCACATTTTGACATATAATTTAACAAAATTCATGATAAAAAATTTTAATGTGTTTTTATAATATAACGATGCTTGAACCTAACCTCACCACGAGAGTAGCTAAGGCTAAATAGGCAGCTCCGGTAATTTACAAAATGTGATTGGTCCTTAAAGATTGGTTGAATCACGGGGCCCTTGAGATCAATCGAGAAGCGTTCCACAAACAAAGCATTTTGAGGACCGAATTGTACGACTCAATGGATGCATGTGATGTTTAGATATGCCTTGTGCCAATTAGCTAGGCACGTCTCGATTAATATGAGCCACCCGTGTGTGTTGAGTTGGAAAGCAAAGCATCTTATATTTCATGAAATCCCACCTAATAAAGAGAAGTCCTTTATTTCCCGACTCTTTTCTATGAACGCATGGCATGCCAGCCTTTCATATGCATATATACATACGGTGCACGATAATCTGTATTATATATAACATGTGTTATCTCAATACCGACGGATCCAAGACCGGAGCAGTAGTTGACTATTCAATATATATGAGTTGACCGTTGATCAAAAGGAAGAAGGAAAATGTCGAAAGTGAGGAGAAATGAATGATAACGAGATGAAGAAATGGGAGTCTGGAAGAGAGGATGAATTTGTTAATGGTGGATAATTTACTATCAATTAGTTCTATTTATGACATAAATTTCTCTCAGAATTTCTCCTTTTTTTTAGTAGCGTTGCCATCTATGTAGGGCCTAGTGTCATTATTCATGGGAAAGAACGTTATTCATCGGGAGTCATCACTTGGGCAATACGATCAAGACTCTGAAACAAGAGCAAACGGTTGGAGATGAAACTCAGGCTCAACACTGATGCTGCCTGAAGAAGATGGAGACTAATGGAAGTCATTTCCTTCTGGGATGGCGGTTCATCGCTGTTCTTCCCTGGGGATACTTTGGCCCATAGAAAGAGAAGATCATCCTCAATTTGGGCTTGGTGGGATTCGCAGATGTGGAGCTTGGAGAGAGATTCCACGGCCTTCAATTTGGGCTTGGTGGGAGGGACTTCTAGGGCATTTCTAGGTTCAGATTGTCACAAGGTTGTTTGTCAATTATCTTCGACCAAAACCCTGATCTTCATGCCTTACTCGCTATCTCAACTATTAAAAGTTGTGTGTGTACGCGCGTGCACGTGTGTGTGTATATATATATATATACACACGAAGAAAGATATACCAATCTGAAACGAGGAGACCTTAGAGTGATTTTCATCAATTCGATCCTCATATACAATAAGAAATTTTATTTCCCATCCAATTCCAATGAGCTAAACAAGGTTATATAACAGGAACGCTTATTGCAGTTGGGAATAGGTATTTGGAATAAACTAGAAATAATATTCATCAGGGTAGAATAATGAATAATTGTTAGGAGGGTCGACGGGAATTTTTCTAGAAATTCTGGCATGACCACAAATTAGTCTTGATGTACGCTTCAGCTGGTTCGGGATACTGCGTGGTGCAAATCAAAAAATGAATAATGAATAACTATTCCTTATAAGGAATAGATGTAAATTATCAAGCAACCCCGAGCCACCCAAACATCCTTTGAACCCTAAGCCACCCCTTCCTTCATCTTCCACACCGAGCCCCCGATGTTGCTAGAGCAAGCCCTAGGCGGACTCATCCAGCCACCCAGCGGTATTACAAGCCCCCCAATGGCTCGAGCCCAGGGCTTGGGGAGGTCTCTCTATATATCATTTTTTGTTATCTCCCTCTTATCTTATTTTTTCAGTGATAAGAGATACTTATTAGCTTAATATAAGAATATGAAACAAAAAAATATAAAGGGACACAAATTCTATGATAAAAATTGAACTTAAAATCTTGTAATTATGAATCACAATCTTGTTATGTGACAATAATATCACATCCTCTCTCTCCTACCTTATTTTTTATTCATGTTAATTAACTTCGTTATAATTGAATAGAAAAGAGAGGGTGGGAGAGCCGCCCCCTATTAATATTCTTTTCCTTTCTAAAGGAGCATGCACCCACACAGAAAGCTTAGAGGTGAAGGAAATATATGTATGGGAGGCCCTCCCTTCTCAAAACCCTAGAAAGCGAAGCAACAAAGAGAGCAAAAGCAGCTGATCAACGAGGACCAGATAACTTATCTGTATATATTCAAATAAAAGGAGCCTCCTTTATCTTTATCCCTCATTTGCCCACACAAACCTCATCTCTTCTCTGTCTCTTCTCTCCTCTGATCTCTCTCTCTGCCCATTTCCTCTCTGCAAACCTCTCCTTATCCCTTGCTCACAAGTGAATGCTTGCTCCCCACCAAGAGAGGGTTCGTTTAACATCATAAGAGAGATGGTCTTTTCTTCTGTTCCAGCCTATAACCTTGATGCATCCAACTGGCAGCAGGTTAGGGTTTTACAATCATTGCTATTACTTGTCTATATAAATGTATATCTATTCCATATGGCTTTAGTTTCGTCAAAAAGCAAAAATTCCTTAGTTAAACGAATGCTTCAGTAATCTTCCATCATGAAATATCATCAACTTTTGCTTCTCATATTGAATATACTGAGGCATCTTATTTGATTACCTTCTTTGCTTTTTGCTTCCCCTCCACAGCTTCCTAACCATCAACTAATGCATGCCGGCTTAGGCAACAGTGGCCCCTTTATTCAACCTGCAGCTCCACCCTCTGCCCTACAACCGCATGGACTGGGGAACTCGATTAGGCCAGGCTCAATGGCTGAGCGTGCCCGCGTTGCCAACATCCCGTTGCCAGAGGCTTCGCTCAAGTGCCCCCGGTGCGAATCCACCAACACCAAGTTCTGCTACTTCAACAACTATAGCCTAAGTCAGCCCCGCCACTTCTGCAAGACGTGCCGCCGGTACTGGACTCGGGGTGGGGCCCTGAGGAACGTCCCTGTGGGTGGAGGCTGCAGGAGGAACAACAAGAAGAGCAACAAGTCAAATAGCAACAGGTCGAAGTCCCTGGCCACTGGTGATCGACAGACTGGTGGCATGACCTCCACAAACACTGCTAATGTCCCATCAAGTGCAAGTGGTAGTGGTGGTGGTGGCAGCTCAGCCGGCGCACTTCTAGGTCTTTCCGGGCCAGTGTCCCAACAACTCAGGTTTATGCCACCAAATCTAGTCCACCACCTTGGTGATAATTTTGGTATTGGAGGAGAAATAAACGGCTGGAATAATTATGGAGAGATTATATCCCCCTTGGGAGGTGCTGGAAACTCGAATTTTCACTCCTCTGGCAATTTCGGCAGCAGCCCTGTGATCTTTGGTGGCTCAGATCCTCATTCTATGAGCTTTTATACATTTGAAGGCAGTTCCATCGAGTCAGGACTCAACAGTGGGGCCACTCTGGTCGGAGAAAAGATGTTAGGTTCTGGGCTATTTCATCTTGCATCGGTGAAGTTGGAAGACAACCAAGCGCTAAACTTGTCGTCAGCGCGATTCCGGGGAATGACAGGGAACGGGCAAAACGGCCTTAGTGGTGCTGGTAGTGCATGGACCGACAGATCTGCGGGTTCCTTGACTACCCATAATGCAGTGTAGGGAGACGAGATGGTTTTGGTGTGCAAATAACATCGAGACTCCAGGCAGGAATTTCTATGTTGTGTTTGATTTCTTAAGCTGGAACATGTAGGCAGCGTTGGGGTTTTCTAGGGTTCATGCATGAAGGAAGATGTCAACTAACAGAAACAGGAATCGATCAGCACAGGGGATATATCAACCTTTAAGGATGGGACACAGAAATTTGAAACACTTAGACATGCAGTAGGAAATGAACAAGGGCTTTCTTTCTTCCTTTTTTTTTTTTTTTTTTTGCTTTCCTCACCCTCAAATTTTTATGTAATATATTTCTTAATTTCCATGTAGCTCGTGATTTTGAATGGTATGTTGCTCGGGTGTGTCCATCGGCTGAGATGGTTTAATTTCTTAACCAGCTGAACAATGTCGCAATAAAATTGATCGATGCATGCTAGAATAAGTACAATACAAGTAACAAAGCTTGAATAAGAGTTTGGTTGGACCAGGAAACCGACCAAAACATGATCTATCAAGTGCTAAAAAATTCTATCGTTAATTTTTATTGAGATAATAGAAACAAATTAATGAACGACTAATGGAAGCAATAAATGACTAAACTGGACTCACAATCAGTAGAAACGAATCCATGTTACCAATTTTAGTATTACCTTGCATAGTCCGATCCTCCTCCTATAAGTTGCAACCCAAGGACCGAACTGCTGACGCCAGGGTTCATTATCCATCTAAGCCGCTTCCGAGAATCATAGAAATATATTAATCCGTGTATGCTGAATTAATCGTTCAATTTTTAGGTAATTAATATCATTTATATTTCTTATGTTCTTGCTAACAATCTCGTTTTTTTCCAACAAAGATTAACTTAGAGTACTCTATCCATAAGATCACATGCATAGTCCCAAATTTTTTTCCCTAACTCATCTAGGGTTTTATGGTCGATTCAACCAAGGATCACACAAATGAAAGGCATTAAGATTAAAGAATAAATAAGCAACTCTATCAATTTCATTCAAATAAGCATAGGAGAAGGGAATCACAAGTTCAGCCAAATACTGATTCCATTAATTGGAACCCTAGGCTGAAAAAACATTCTGACAAGAAGAAAACTGCCAAGAAGAATAGGATCGTTGCTGTGGTCTTCTTTCTACTTCAATTCATTCGTCCTCTGCAAATTGTTGAATGCCCAATTCTCTGTGGTCCTAAGAGTCTCTCCCTCTCCTTCTTCAATTGAAACCCTAATAAAAGATAGGAAAATAAAAGGGCAGTTGCCGAATTTAAAATCACAACTTTCCTATTTCTCTAAAACTACGAGAGAGTCCGCAAAATGTTGAAGTTGCTGCTGCATCCATTGCAACTGACGATCTTGGCGCAGGAAAGAGAGAAAATTATCGGCAGAAATTCTTCCGAGATGCTGATAAAAGAACTGCTGGAGGATTGGATTTCTCGAACTTTGATGCATGCAGTTGCAGATAAAAATGGAAACTGTCAACTGTGTTACAGTCAAAGCACATAGCTGTCAGTACTCTGTAGCGAATGTTCTTTCACGGACTTCAATGGCATCTTGAGTTTGAGTTGCCTTTTTTTTTTTTTGGTTTATGAAAAAAGATCTTGTGCCTTAAAATGAATTGAAAAGAAGGGAATAAATAAATAAATATATATATATATATATGAAGAATACCATCGATTGGAAAACTCTTATGGGTATATTGATTTTATCTAAGGTTTCCTGACCCTTGTTGGTTTACAAGTCCATTTTAAATCAATCTAAAATAATTCTCTACAGATACTTAGAGAAAGGAAGTAAACAGATGCTAACAGACTCACTTTCTTATTACTCTCAAATTATAAATGTGCAAGTAGGGAAAAGGTATAACAAAGCATACTCTCGAATATCTGTGAGTATCTATAGAAATATATTCGAATATACCATCCGGTATTGTATAGATTTGTGACCTATCTGGAAGATCCTCGACTTTTAGGGATTGTGCCGTCTCAAATCCAATCGACTAAGCGTGACGGGACAAAACTCTCGTCTAGTATACAATCCGTCACATAAACATGTGGTTTTCAAATTCGACCATATAATTCAAATTTCCCATATACACGTCCATCCATTCAATAAAAGCTGATCCAGTAGAAAGACGGGCAGCAAAGCAAAAGATGGGGTGACCGTGACGACCCAATATTCCAAAGCTCTTTCGAGTCTTCACGTTCTTCGCACATGCCCCCTCAATCATTCGTAGATATTACTTACTATTGTCCATCAATCTCAACACGACATCGTCGGAGCCACCACCATGTCCATGCTGGCTAGGCTACACATATTTCCAAATTCCGATAGGAATATTCCGACGCGCGTACCATCTCGAGAGACTGTCAGGAGTAAAAAGGCGATGACGTTTGTACATGAAATCAAAAGTTGTTGGCCATGCCAAGATGAGCCCGACCCTGTCAAAGGGCAGGGGGAAGGAGGATGAAGTCCTTGGCATCTTTGTTACGATATCTGCCTTTTGCTTTTTTTTATTGGTTTGTCCTTCTTTCTCTTTATGGACACACTGAAATCGATGTGAACCGAATCCAATCATTTCCCCCTTTGGAAGTTTAGCAGAATCCAATGACCATTATTTATCATCAACCTGTACAAGGTTCACTGCCGCTCTGATGATTAACGTAGCAGTCGAGTTTTTTATGTTTGGTCGAGGGAATTCGTTTTCCGACTCGACCTCGTGACACGTACGATCGGAATGTGCGATACACTCGTCGTCCCTATTTCCAAGGATACGGAAGCAAGGTTCCATCTTGCTAGAAGCGATTGTCGAGGAGGATTGAATTCGAAGTACCCAAATTTCTTCGGAATCGGGCCCTTTTGAGCAGCTGATTGGGCCCCGAGCTCACGTGTGAACCGGCCGCATCGGAAGCCCGGCTGGTTCTTTAATTGGGCCAGAGGCTTGATTTCTCCAACTGGGCTCGCTACAGTATTTACTTGTAAAATTTATTGTAATTTGATATGCATAACGCAAAATTCTTTTTACTGCGGTTCACATAAACCTTACGAATATTTTACTGACACCTAAAAAATTCTTTTTTTTTCCAAATATAAAAATATTGCATTTTGACTTGAATTCCAAAAAGATTCGACTATGGTTGCCTTCACTCGATTGAATTAAATAAAATATAATAAAGGTGACACTGTTTGACATTCCCATCATATCCGGACAAGGGTGATGTTCAAAGTCAAAAAAGAACCAACTTTTTGCCCATAAAGCTCGTTACTTTGAAAGCGACAAAAATAAAACAAAATAAAATAATTTAAATTAAATCGCATCGCTGTAGGTCATGGAAATCCCCCATCCCCGTGCCTGAAGTATTGCCCCCACGAAGTGGTGAGCATGTCCGCAGATACAGTAGACGTACGGATAACGAGAGTGGGGGGATGAGTGGTTGCCTGAATTTGTGAAATTACCATCATATATTTATTTTTTTAATGTAACTGTTCGAAAATTCAATTTTGTGTGTCGTTGGCAGTTTAGTGGCACACACAAACATGTAATATATATATATATATATATATATCTGTGTGTGTCATTATTTGACATATCTTTTTTCCTAGATAATGTTTTAAATTCAAGTGTATACGAATAGAATATTTATAATTAAAATAACATTATCTCTCGATTAATTAATATTTATAAAAATTGAATTAAAGAAGATTTATTAAAATTCGCACGTAAAAGAATACAAGAGTAGCATTTAATTTTCCTTGTTAGTCTCATCGAACCAATCATTCACGTGCCTGCCAAACTTAATTTTATGTTTTAAAAACTGAATTCCGATTAATTTCACGAGTATAGTGACACGAGTTTGACGAATTTCTTAATTTAATGATTGTGCTATTCGACACATATTTTTTTTCAATATTTAAAGCAAGAGGCTCGAGGAAGTGTAGGTCTTATTATCTTTTCCACGTGTCAATATCTAATTGGCCGTTTTTAAATTATACATAGAAAATCAAACGGACTTGTTTGACGTTTTTTATAAATGAACTCCTCATTTAAATTTTATAAATTAAAAAAATTATAGTTGAGGAAATTTTTATTTATAATAATTCGATTTAATTCGAATTAAAATTAGACTGGACCTGAACGATTTTTAAATATCAGAAAAGGAAGACCATTTGATCATCAGCAGCGTTTAGATTGTCGGAAGGAAATATCAGAGAAAAGTTATCCGACATCTCTGCCCGAGCTCTGACCAAACGCGTACCATCCATTGTCACGTATAGACACGGTCAGGTTGCCCGAAGTCCAGTTCGGGCAGGTCCGAACTCCGATTTCCGACTTCCCGGATACTCCTTTCCCCCTCTTAAGAGTTAAGACTGCCCCCACCTCCCTCTGAGCGAGTCTTCCCACTCGCCCGCCACGACGATCACCACCGTGGGCGGTGCCGCGTGGGCTGCCGCCGGCGGAGAGTGGCGATGGGGCAGAGGCTGAGCTGCACAGAGAGGCAGGAGGGGGGCCTGCTGAGAGCCGTGAAGAATGGGGACTTGGAGGTTGTGGAGTCCATGGTGAGGGATGATCCGACTGTTCTCGAAGAGACAGGCGGAAGAGCCCAGTGCTCCGCCCTGCATATGGCTGCCGCCGCTGGCCAGATCGAGGTGAGTATGGCTCTGTTTTTGCTTTAGTTCGATTGATCAGTCGGAGGAAGCTGCTGCTCTTTGTACATCATGAGCATCAAGTATGAGTTTTTAACAGTTTTCGCTCAGGCTATGAACATGGGCATGCAATGAAACATTCTGACCTGGTAGAATTGATGCAGATGATGCCCTCTAGTTCATTTGGTATAATTCCGTTTTCTATGTTCGTCTATTCTTATCGAGTTTATGTGAGTTGCTAAAATGCATCAGATTACAGCGTCTCCCATATCCAAACTATTTGATGAAAGCTTAAATCTTTGATCTGTTTGTAATCAGTGATTCATTTGGTTAACATTGGAATAGGTCCTATCGATGCTGTTGGACAGTTTCAGTAATCTTAACCCGGATATATTGAATCGCCACAAGCAGGTAATGTTTCCGGTTCTCTGTGTAGTTGTCTTTTTCTTTTGGCCATTTAAAGTCTTTTCAAAGTACTGTTTTCATACTTTGGCTTGTGATCTGAAGACTCCATTGATGCTGGCCGCGATGCATGGAGAGATCTCTTGCTTACAGAGGCTAATTGAAGCAGGGGCAAATGTACGTCGATGATGCCTTATTCCAGTCTATTTTCATTCACGTTTTTATGAAGCATGTACTGTTGAAGATACTGATGGTTATGTTTCAAAACTTTTTGGTCAGATTCTGATGTTTGATTCTGTCAATGGGAGAACATGTTTACACTATGCTGCTCTTTATGGCCATTCGGACTGCCTGCAAGATATTCTTTCTGCTGCCCATTCTTCACCTGTCGCAAATTCCTGGTCTTTTTCTCCGCTCGCTCCACAAGGATTTTGATAGATTGTTTTTGTAATCAGATTATTGATTGCTCAATTGTAGGGGATTCGCCAGATTCGTGAATATAAGAGATGGGAGCGGTGCAACCCCATTGCACTTAGCAGCCCGCCATGGAAGGTCCGAGTGTGTTCACGTTCTCTTGGACAAGGGTGCCCTAGTTTGTGC
The DNA here is from genome assembly GCA_037672795.1 of Lagerstroemia speciosa. NCBI lineage: Eukaryota > Viridiplantae > Streptophyta > Magnoliopsida > Myrtales > Lythraceae > Lagerstroemia > Lagerstroemia speciosa. The sequence goes on from CM075296.1 coordinate 663,421, forward strand.
TTTGACTGGCGGATACGGGTAAATGAAGTCGAACTTGAAGGTCAATTAAGTATTTTGGTTCGAGAGAACCCCTTGCTGTATGCAACTGATGAGTGAATGGTTTCTGTGCAGCTGCCCTGGAAGTACACCGCTTCATCTAGCTGCTCGAGGGGGTTCATTAGATTGCGTCCGAGAGTTGCTTGCTCGGGGAGCAGATAGGCTTCAGAGAGATTCATCACTGTAAGCCTCATTGAGCTTGATCGTTTCTAATAGCTATATCCTTTTTGTTCTACTTCCTTTATGTGGGATGAAAATATTTCATCTAGAACCAATGCCAGTGCTATGTATGTGGGCACTTATTATACAAACTTTTATTTCTCTATTTATTTGTTTTTATGTCTTCTGTGAAAAATGTTGTAGTAATTGTTGGATATAAGCAATACTTAAGTTCATCTACTCGAAGATTTGGAAATTTCGAGTTGGGTGCCAAGGGATGAAGACATAAATTAGAATCAGTATCCAGAGTGGTCTAATTTTTAAAAGGCGCTTTGTATTCACCTTCCTTTATACCAGATATGAAACTAGAGTTTGGCCAGCTGAATTGGCAGTGATGTTTGTGTTGCTCTGCAGAAGAATACCTTACATGGTTGCTCTGAAGTACAAACATGGAGCTTGTGCTGCCCTACTAAACCCTTCAGCAGCAGAGCCTCTTGTGTGGCCATCACTGGTGAAATTTATCAGCGAGCTCAACCTGGAAGCCAAAGCACTCTTGGAGAGGGCTTTAGTTGAAGCAAACAAGGAGAGAGAGAAGGCTATTCTGAAGCAGACTGCCTTTGCTGATCCCCTTTCATCTCCATTGAATTCTGGTTCTGAGACTGATGACAATGCTTCAGAGGTACTCTTTCAATTGGTTTTCCTTCTGATTCTGAGAATGATGAAGTTGACATGATTAGACACTTCAGCACAAGGTAGCAATTTAAGATGCCGATGAGAATTTGAACATATTTCAGTTGAAAGAAAATTGAAGTGCTGCTGACCAGACACGGTAACATGAGCAATCGCTTAGACTAGAACAACCTTAATGAGAGCTGGAACATGACTATACTAGCAAATACTAGGATGCATGTGAACACATCGTGCATTTTCCTGATTTTAGTTGGCTGACAGGACAATGATGTAGAGCTGTGCTGCATATGTTTCGACCAAGCATGCACGATTGAGGTGAGGCAGTGCGGCCACCAAATGTGCGCCCATTGCATGCTTGCTCTGTGCTGCCACAAGAAGCCGAATCCCGCAACATCCTTGACAGCAGCTGCCCCTGTCTGCCCCTTCTGCAGAAGCAGCATCACCCAACTAGTCGTCGCAAGGTCAAATGCCAGCAGCCACAGTAACACTGAAGTCGAAGCTAGCCCTTCAAGACCAGGGAGATCAAGAAAGTCTGTTAACCGCAGTGAAGGAAGCAACAGCTTCAAAGGGTTAACGGCCATCGGATCATTTGGCAAGATAGGCAGTCGGAACTCAGGGAGGATCGCTGCTGAGTGCAGTGAAGGGGGTGACAAGCCGTGAAGATTGCTGCTTCAAATTTACTCGTATTTGGGAAGTACGTTCCTATTTTGGATGAATTCTTGGGTATTCTTTCAGGTTCAAGATAGTAAAAAATGTAATATGCTTTCCCTACTCCTTAAAGAGTAATGGGAACTAATGTTAATTGCAAGGACTTCTTTCTTACAGTATTGCAGCTGTTCTGGTTTGTGGTTGATCTGTATATAATCGTGAAACTTGTTGCAGGCCGAGCAAACTCGCTCGAAACCGTTGGCCAAGTATCTTACCAGGAAAATGGAATCCGAAATATACTATTCTGACTATAAAAGCGAATTTTGATCAAAACTGACAATTTTTTGAAACTGAGATGATAGCCCAACAAGGAGTTAGTCGGATTCGGATTAAGCCTAAAGCCTAAACGTGATTTGTGTCTAAACAGATCGAACCTGTGTCAATAAGCGTGTTAAATCAGGTTGAAGTTGTGCAATTCAATAACATAAGATTAAATTCATTTATCAAAATGAGTTTTAAGTTTAAATGTGTTGTATATGTAATCAACTAACATTAAATGGGTTGAATTCGTATTTGACAATTTTAATCCGTATAATAAACGGAATAGACTTTTTGTGACAAGATCCGAAATAGATACAATTCATGCCTAATCTTAATGTATGAAGCCCATAAATTGACTTCTGACAGTGGAAGCAAGAGCGGAAGATTGAGATTCGCCTTTTATGAAGCACGGAACAGATTAAACATTTTCTTTATCCACAGTTTCGTCCATCCAGCAGGTGATGCCAATACCGTAAAATAAAAATTGATGTAAAATAAAAATAGAGATAGATAAACATCTTTGGTCATGTACCAATATCATAGGCCCAGGTACTGTTTTATTGTAATGACTGATATAAAGATTACATCAGATTCGCCTATATATAGGCTCAAGAAAATGAAATTAAACTAGGAAATGGATGATTTTAATATATCCCAATATTATTGAAATTAGACTCAAAAGATCTCGATAATATAAGCTTGATATTGAAACCTGAAGAAGCGCAGTGGCGCTCATGTCTCTTAAAACTGTCAAACTATGTAATTGATCGATATGATCTTATTTAAAATATAGATAGTAAGCTTGATATTTGTAAGCGACACGGGCACGACTAATGCTTCATCAGGCTTCAAAATAGTCTTCCACTGACAAGTCCTTGAAGAGCTCGAAACTCATCAACATGAATGGCTGGCACCGGGGCGGTACTCTCCGAGTCCGAGCAGGTCCTGCATATGGATAACAATGCATTCAAATATTGATTATTGGGAATCCAGATGCTGAACTCAATCTAGATCTCAATTAAGGTATCGAGAAAAGCACCTGGCAAGCTTTGTTCTTGGCTCGAGTTTCTGCTGTACTGGGAATATTATGATTAGGTTTTAAGAACCTCTTCTCCAGCCGATGGCAAGAGCCCCAGCCATCCAAAAACCGACCACTCCTAGGGACACAACACAAAAAGCAGATGTTCACTATTATAGAAGGCCAGAAGACTATTGCTATAACATATACAGTCTAAGGAGAGGGAACATACTGCAAGTATGCCCGCACCACGAACTCGGCACGCTCTACATCTCCATTCTGGTCAAGTTCGATTTTCTTATCTTTGATTTTGAATGACAGATTGAAGTAGCACGATATCTTCCTCCAACCTATCGAAGGAAACGACACCTGTGTTATTCAGATTTTTCCATGCTCGAAACAGGCCGTATGTAACTGATTACCTGACTTCTTGATGAAGGGCTTCCCCGAAACCATTTTGTAATCAGTTTCCTCCAGAATCTGTCCAGTGAAAAGGGCAATTTTTTTTTATTATTTTAGACTTTTAAAGTTGAAATTCTAATGAATGAAGTGAAGATAAATAAAACATCTGATAGTTCCAGCGAAGAAACTTAAGATATATTACCGCCATGGCTTCATTCTGGTATTCCTTAAACAGAGAAGTCGAAGGAAACTTCTCGAACAAGATATGCCTAACCACCTCATTCTCTTCATTCTGCACAGTGCTCACCGGCGACCTCATCGAATTACCACCTGACCCTCCAACCTTTGGTGACGATTGCATCATGGGTGTTGGAGTCCTATGCATGCTCCCGAGCGCCAGAGGGCTGGTCTCACTCACTTCCGAGCTATAGGTCCTCCTGACGACCTTCCGTGGTGGTTTGTAGGTCCACGGCTCCGGCTGCACCGCCTCTCCGTCGATGAGAAACTTCAGCTCGGGCTGGGGCGACACCGGCAAAGCACCGTGGGGTTTATCAGATTCCGGTGGTGGAGGGGGATTGTTGGACACTGGAGCCGGAGTCTGAGGGTTGGAATGATTGTTTTGGAGGCGCTGGCGAGACCTGGTGATGGAAGCCGGGGCGGAGTCCATCAACGCCCACAGCGTGGGGTCGTCGAGGTCCTTGTTGTCGTCGGTGGAGTAAGGGAATGGTTTTGCGGCCATGTCTCAGGGTCAGGGATCAGTCTCAGCAATCAGTGCAATCCTAGCTTCGATAAGAGCTCAGTATATATTGACAAGATGCTACCTCCGGACGCCGACAACCTCAAAAGGCGAAGTTCAAATTGACTTTTGTAAGTCAAACTGAATTCTAGTTGAAATGTTCAAATTTTAGTTTAGTGAAAGTAAGTGAAAAGGGAAACTCATTTTTTGGTAAGCAGAGAGGATATCTTGGGAAAGAAGACATATATTAATGGTGGTGCTGGCAATTCTATCATGTTTAGATAAACCCGTATCTAAACGAATTCAGATAAAAAATAGGCATGACATGTTTAGTATAATGTGTTTAACGGAATGTGTCTCAACCGTTTGAACAAAGACAAGTGACAAAATTAGCGAAAGTAATACAATCTATTCACTGTGGAATGTGATATCAATAAAATTTCAAAAATTAGTAAAAATAAATTTAAAATTACATTCAATAATAATAAATGTTTAAGAATAGAAGAAATTGGAATAAAAATTGTTTTATCGAAGATTTTATTTATTAAATGGATACATTATTGCCTCTTGGAGGAGAAGGTATCTTATCTCACGATATTATTATGTAACAATACTTATACAATGACATAATCAAATTAAATTTAGTTATTTTTATAAAATATAAACCTAAGATAACTCCAAGAATAAGTAAATTTAATTAGTTAATATCACTATAAAAATACTCTCATATGATTATATCATTTCATTAAATACTTTCTCTTCCTAGAGAATACTTCGTGGAGAAGGAATACCCTTATGAAAACAATTTAACTTGACTCAAAATGCTTAAATTAAATTTAATAGAAATTTCCAAAATTTAAAAATAAATTATTATTATTATTATTTGTTGTATTATTATTACCTAATAATATACATATTTTCAACTTGTCATAAATATCTTGACATTTAAAACTCTTAATTAGTACTGTCCAAGAAAGGTTAAATCCAGACAGATTCATACCAATTATGTCTTTTTTTAAAAAAAGTAAATATGGTTTTATAAAGAAAAAATGGATTATGTTGCAAAAGAAAATAGACCTGTTGGTGTTGGCAATTGGATCATGTTCAAACAAGTCATGTGTAAACAATTTTTGGTAAAAAATCCTATGATATGGATATTACACGTTTAATGTAGCATGTATAGTGTGTCTAAACGGGTCGTGTTTAAACAAACCGTATCTTAATCGTGTCAGTGAGTGTTCTTCTAACATATATTTTGATAGAAGTATATAGAAGAGATAAAAACTTGAGATCTTGACCTCATTAAATCACATTGACTAGTTTGTCCAACGACACAAGAACATTGTCCTTGGCGGTACATAGGAAGCTGTTACTTGTAGTATGTGCTCGGTGCTACATTTTCAGGTGAAGCCCCGTATCCTCTGTAGGGCTGGCTCCCCTCCAGCTTTTATCGGAATCGGGGCATCGACTCTGAGACTGCGATTTGGATGAAAGTGGACTGGATAGTCTGTGCGAATGTTGGGCCTAAAAGAACTGAGCCCGGGCTCGTTGAACAGTTTCTGTCAGGGCTTTTCAGAATGACCCAACAATTCGGAGTGATAACACGACCGGACCAAGCCGACCATGGCCTGCCGCCTGTTCTTCTTGACGGGCACTACCAGTTCAATGAAACACTAAACTGAACAGATGAGCAAACATTAGACTTTCGAGCAATTTTTGACGATAGCTTCTTGATTAGCTATTATTCATCTCCCATCGAGAAGACAACAATCGGTATGTGATTTTGGTCTTGTGCTATTTTGATCAGCATCCTTAGCGTCTTCGCCCTCTGCGGAGTGCCGAGCTGAGAGAGAGAGATGGGAAGGGCAGCAGTTGCAGCAATTGTGAGCTTGTGGATCATTCCCGTCTCCATTCTTGTGAATCGCATTGTTCCAGAACCTTACATGGTAACTGGGATGATAAAAAAATTGATTTTTCAAAATAAAGTTCTCTGCTTTCTTCGGCCTGTCATGTGTGAAAATCGCTTGCTTCCCGTTTTCTTGCAGGACGAGATCTTCCACATTCCGCAAGCTCAGCAATATTGCAGAGGCGAATTCAGAAATTGGGATCCCATGATCACTACCCCACCTGGCCTGTACCCTTCCTTTCCTTTCCTGTCTGTTAAGCTGGCTGACTGATCGGTGTTGCAATGAAAATTTATGATGTTCTGTTTCTACCGAGTAATCATCCTTTTGATTTTTGTGTATTTATTCTGGACTACAGCCGTACTGAGCTTGTAGATCTTGTTAACTGCTTAGAACACAGAAATCGGAACGTGCCCCTTAGAAGTAGTTTTCTGGCTGCCTCTCTGGGTCCCCCCTGGCTGATCCTACCATTAGAGGCCAACATTCTGAAGACAGAATAGGATGTAGTTTAGATGCACAAACAATTTTCAGTTCCATTACTGCTCAGCTTAACAGTGATTCTCTACCGCAAAAAACAAGCATTATTCGGGGAGATTGAGTCTTCTTTAATCTTCTTTGATGTTCTATCTTTGTATGGATATTTGGGAAAATGATAAAACTTATGCTCGAATACATTGACATTGGTAAATGAACTTTTCTGCAGGTACTTTCTTTCACTTGTCCACGCTGCAATTATATATCCAGTCTTGTTCTTGGTTGGCCGAACATCGTTTTCCGACATATGCAGCATAGTTATTCTTCGCTCCACAAACTGCATCTTGGCAGTAGTTTGCAGTGTTCTTGTTTATGAAATATTAAAGACGTGGCGACCAACTCTTGGTGATTGGAGAGCTACACTTTACTCAGTGATCCTAACCCTGTATCCTCTGCAATGGTTCTTTGCTTTCCTCTATTATACGGATGTTGCATCTGTGGCGGCTGTTCTCGGCATGTATCTTGCTTCTTTGAAGAAGACTTACTGGCTTAGTGCTTTGGTGAGGAATCCGAGGATTTTCAAATCTTATTGCTTCTGTGCCAAAGTCTCTATGTATATAACCAAAGCTGGTAGCAGAAATATGTTTGACCCAATATTGAGCTTAAATTCTCTCAGGACAATGTGGGCAGTTTGCATCATGAGATAAAAATTTCAGTTTCGAAAGAAAAACCAACTTTGCAGCACATGCAGTTCCTCCAGTTATGTCTATTCCTTTAAGTTTTCTCATATGGAGCATTGTGGCCAGTCATAGGGTATCCAAGGACATACCTTTCTCAATTTAGTTTTACTTATGGTCTATCTTGTAATTATAAATTTACTTGACCAGCATTTTCTTCCTCGTATATTAGAGACTCTAGATTTAAGTGTCTTGAGTCAATTGCCATGTACTACTCATTCAGATTATTGAGGGTTAAATATTGATCCCTAAGCAAGAATATGGTACGTTGAAGAGGCAGGACATACTTTGTTGCATGATTAGAATCTTCAACAGCACGAAACACCATTTAAGGGTTATTAAACAGACCTACTTTCTGGAGGATGCTTGTATTGCTAAACTTTTTGATGAGTATACTACTTTGAAATTTTCTTTTTTAACTTTAAATTTTCTATTAGTTTCCCAAACCGTGGTGTCATGAACTGAAACCCCTTTGTGGTGATATCTCTGTTGCAGCTGGGAGCCTTTGCAGTACTTATGCGGCAAACAAATATCATATGGGTGCTTTTCATTGCATGTACTGGAATCCTTGATATAGTTTTTTCAACTCAAAGAGATAATGCACAGGTAGATTATATAGGTTCAGCATGTCCAAAAGAATCTCAACAGATTGACAGTTCTTATATGGGCACTGCCTCGAATTTGAGAAGACGAAAAGTAGCCAAGGCAGGGGGTGTTGCTGAATGTACTGTGCCTGCTTCAATCTTGGCTTCAATGCAGGTTGCGGGTAAACTGATGATTATTTACGTCCATCTGGTCTTTTCCAATTTTTCCTTCTCCTCTTGATGATGGGCTCCTTGCAGAGCCCAACATGCATCCACCCACTACTTTATATCACTGGATAGACCTGCAAGGCTGCATCTGGCGATGTTAGCTATGAGTATTTTTCTATTCCCCTTGTCGTGTAATTTTTTTTCCGGTTATGTGAAGTCTTTTCTCGTCAAATACAGGTTTACCTGATGAGATGAGGTTCATTTTGTCAACAACTTGGAGTAAGAAGTGGGAGCTTTTGGTAACTTTTAGTCCATTTGCTATGGTTTTTGCTGCTTTTCTCACATTTGTCAAGTGGAATGGCAGCATTGTTCTTGGTATCTACCACCTTCCCGTTCAAATTAGTAATCCAATTGCTCAATGATGCTTCTTACTCTGCTTTCCTCGTATTGCAGGAGCAAAAGATGCACACACGGTTTCTCCACATTTCGCTCAGCTAATGTACTTTGGTCTTGTTTGCATGCTTGCAATGGCTCCGGTGCACTTTACGATGAGTCAACTTGCAGATCTTTCAAAATCCTTCTGGAAGAATAAGCCTCTAAGTTTCATCATCTGGTTTGCTGCTGTTGTTGCTGGCTTTATCTCAGTACACTTTTTCAGGTCAGGTCAGTTGAAGGTCTACACTTTGAAACATGTGGCTATTTGAATATCGTATTATCATAGCTTTGGTAAATCTTATTCATTAAAAAAAATCTTATGCTTATCTCTCTCAAGAACTGACAGCTGCAAATTTTTTGTACTTTAACTGTTGTGGTATATGATAGGCATGGCTGAGGACCGCTTGTTCAATTTAAAAACCGTTCCACTCTAACATTTTATATCAGATATGAAGTGACTTCATGTCTGAGGAGGTCTCTCTTATCATAAAGCTTTATGCTTGCAGCATAGCTCATCCTTATCTTCTCGCTGACAATCGGCACTATCCCTTTTATCTCTGGCGGAGAGTTATTATGGTCCATTGGTTGATGAAGTATCTTCTGATCCCTGTGTATGCTTATTCGTGGTTCTCCCTCTCCAATATACTGGGTCAGTATTATTTCGCGAATTTGCCATTACGATGCTATTTATGTTATTTGATTTATTTATCTGACTCCAGAGCATTTCTTCTCCCTGTCTTCTTTGGCAGGGAGAGTTCAAAGGAGGAGCTGGCTCTTGGCATATTTCTTGGCCACAGCTGCCGTTCTTGTTCCTGCTCCGCTGATTGAGTTCAGATACTACACCATCTCGTTCTACATCTTGATGCTCAATTTACATATTGCTGATGACCGGAGTTGGCTTTTGATGGGCCTCCTCTACGTGGTCGTGAATGTATTCACGATGGCAATGTTCTTGTTCCGACCATTCAAGTGGGATCACGAGCCCGGGATTCAGAGGTTCATCTGGTAGCAGGCCAAAAATCCCAGCAAACGCTTGCCTTCTTCCTCTTTAACCCAAGAGCCATTCTGGCCAGCTATAGCTGTAGATCATAGATGCAGCTATCGACTGATGAGTTGGAACACTGATCGGCATCATCGGCCTTTCATCTCTTTGCCATTTGGGATTCCCCAAATTTGATCAATTGTGTTATATGTCCTCGGACACCAAAATTGTCAGAGTTTCTCCTTTTCTTCCTTATTGTGAATGGAAGAGACGTGGGAGTTCTGGCAGACGTTATGCTAAAGAGGCTTCCTTTTTCCCGGTTGCTGAGCAAAAATACCAAGAATTTGATGCTGTATCTGCTTCAGAAAATCTTTAAAAGTGGTAGCTTTTCATCAATTTTGCATCTCTATGTGAATTTAACAAGTTTGACTCTAGACCATAGTTTTAAAAACCGGTCGGACCGGGACCCGGACACCAGTCCGGTCCGGTTTCACTAATTACTCCATTTGCATCAAGGACCGGGTTGGACAGTGTGAACCGGATGGTCTGACCGGGTTTCTGCTGAACCCATAAGAACCGGTCAATGAAGAAAAACAAAAAAATAAAAAATAAAAAACAAGAGTCAAAGATAGAAAAAAAGGAAACCCAAGCTCTAAATTAATATATAAAATATAACAATCTTATTTGTAAAATTGAAATTATAAATTAATATATAGAATATAACAATCTTACATTCATATTACTCATTTTATATTAATATAAGTATTATTTGTAAAAATCCGGTTAGATCCATTGAACCCCGGTTGAACCCAAGAACCCATACCTTGACCGGTTTCTGACCCGGTCCGGTTTTAAAAACTATGCTCTAGACAGAGCTATGAAAAATTATCCTTTAGCAGGGAAAAAAAAAGGAAAAATCATCTTGATAAAACTTTTCTCCCTCAGGGTGAGAGTCTTTTCATAGTTTTTGTCCGTGGAAACGAGGAAAAATACCAGTCTTCTCCAGTACTCATGGATGGTTTCAGATATCTAATGAGAGATCGAGGATGAATTTTGAATAAAAATAAAGGTAGAGGTCGAAAACTGAAATAGTAAAACGTTTGCGAGTAGTAAGCTGTTCCCTGATAGTCAACGGATCTTCTTCTCTATCAACTCATCAGAACGAAAGAAAATGTTGAATGCGGGGCTTCGATCTCGGATATGGTCGAGAAAGTGGGCGAAGAAGGACTGGGTGATCGCTTCCGTTGGTTTATTCGTCATCCTGTTCGCTCTCTCATCCTTTTCAGATTCTCTCCGCCGAGCTCCTATTCCCTCAGATCTGACAACTGCAGCTTCTTTGGTGGACTTGACCTTGGTTCGCAATGCCAAGGACATGGGCGCACGTACTCCTCCTTAAACATCTTCTCCCCTCTGACTGTGATGGAGGTTTGATTGTATAGCTGAAGAATGTTTCTAGCTATTTCCTTTTTGTGTGTTTGCAGTTTGTTTGGACGGCAGCGCCCCGGGATACCATTTTCAGCGGGGCTTCGGATCCGGCTCTGGCAACTGGGTTATCCACATCGAGGTCATCTTTGATTCCCGATTCTTTTTCATTGGTGTCAGGTTTTATGCGTTTGGATGGAAAGAGATGCTCTTGGAGATGCTGTCTCTATGCGATGGTGCTAAGGCCCAGTGTTTTAGTAAACTAGTCTTTAGTCTGTGGAAGGAATTTAGTTCTCCCTAGCTTAATGTAGTACCTTGTTCTGTTACAGTTTAACGAGTGAATAGCTTTAGCTAGCTTTCACGTCACCAGATTTGACTTCTCAAGATGTCCTGCATCTGGATTTGCTTGTTCTTGCTTCGGATTCTATCTCAATTATTCACAAGGATATTGATGTGCTTCTCCATGGGGTACCACTTAACTCTTCTAGGGGGGTGCTTGGTGTGACAGCCTTTCCTCTTGCGCTTTTCGGGCAAGAACTCCGTTGGGCTCTTCAAGATATATGGAGCAACAAGTTCCTTTTGCTGGAGTTCTGAGCAATCAACCCTCAGAAAATCCTGGTGCGTTTCTTCTCCACACTGTCAGAGAATTTGTCTAATGTTAGTGATGAAGATAGCTATGATTAAGTCCAAAAGAAATGGCTTTTCAATGTGCTGTGTTGCTCCCATGTTTCTATATTTAGAGTTATTGAAGAAAAAGTTAGCAAGGACATTTGACTAGAAATTGGATCTTTCAAAGTATTAAGATTATTAATATTTAATTGTTCAACACTGTTTTGAGGGTGAGCAATCCTAATTCCCTTTTTATTCCAATAACATTACACTTTGCCTTTTTCAGATTTCTTCAACTGGAACAAAGTCAAGATACGGTATTGCGATGGTGCATCTCTTGCTGGCCATCCTGAAAGTGAGCCTAAGGTAAGGAAAATCATTTGCATAGCATTGTAGGATTTACTTGTTAATGCATAAGGGGAAAAAAGAGACTAGCAACTAACCATTTTTTTAACTCTACTTTTAATTTTCTCTTGCACATGAACAGAGGCTCTTTTTCAGAGGCCAACTTATCTGGAAAGCAATTATGGATGAACTCTTATCTGCAGGCATGTCTGGGGCAAAACAGGTAATTTCCCTACATGCTTTGGTGTTTAGTGTTACTAGGGACATCAATCAAGTTTAGTTGAGAAATGCTTAAAAGTTATAAGCTGGCATATACTAGTGCTTGGTTAGAGTATCATTCAATGACCCATCTGGAAATGGTTTGGAGCAGCATTATTTGTGATGTGATTATTTTCTTTGCCAATGGGCCATGCCTTTAGAGCTGTATTGGAGCATAGATGATGCCTCTTAGTTGCTTAAACTCCTTATCTTATAGATACAAGGAATATTGACTCATAAATGGCTCTCATCCATGAGTTGCTGGTCCTTGTGGTTGATTTGATGATTTGCAGGCTCTTCTTTCAGGATGCTCAGCGGGAGGTTTAGCTACTCTTATCCATTGTGATGACTTCAGGGAACTGCTTCCAAAGGCTACCAGAGTCAAGTGTCTTGCAGATGGAGGTTTTTTCCTCGATGAGTATGTCCTTGCTGTGTACCTATTTTCTTCAAAGTATTCAATGCTGAGTAGCATCTTCATATGATGATTGCCAGTCAATTGTCTTTCATCTGAAACTGTGAACTCCAATTGCTGCCTTTTCACTCAACTCACAGGCATATCTGAAATGGTCTCAAATCTCGCAGCTTGCTAAGTTGGATGTTGTAAACTTACCTTTAGCATCTATTCATGTTGGTTCAAATTATGACTGAATGTACTTCAGTGTAGAAGCAGTTGCATGCTCATTTATGCTGAATCAGTTGTCTTGCATGAAATTGTCACCCAACTTCTTTTTCCTTTATCATTCTGTCTTCACTGTTTCAGGAAGGATATAAGTGGAAACAGCACTATGAGTTCCTTCTATCACAGTGTTGTGGGACTTCAGGTAGTCCTCTGTTGATACGTAGTCCCTTGCTATCTTAAAATATAATCTATGAACTGAAATAATTTCTTATCAATTCACCCTTCTCTTTCTCTTAATCAAGAGTATCCTTTGACTACTGTCTTTTCATCTGCTGTGCTTTCAGGGTCTAGTAAAGAGTCTGAATCAGGACTGTGTTGCTAAGATGGAACCATCTAAGGCAGGCTAGCTTTTTCTTCGTCATTTATATTGTGTTCCTTTATTGGCAAATGCCATTCTTCTCTCCCGTTGCTGTTTTTATGACATTAACCCACGCTGTTCGTTTCCTTGCAAAATGTATTACCAGTGTATGTTTCCTGAAGAAATAGTTAAACATATAAGAACCCCCATTTTCCTTGTCAACCCAGCCTATGATTTTTGGCAGGTAATCTTTCTCTATGACTCATTCTAAGTTTTGGTTCCTTACCTGCCAACTGATAGTTTTTCCACTACGGCTGTATTTAAGAAGTAATCATGAATATCCAGATACAACATGTCTTGGTGCCTGAAACATCAGATCCAAAGAGAAACTGGAAAGACTGCAGACTGAACATACGTGCCTGCAATCCTAGCCAACTGGAAGTCCTCCAAGGTTATTTGTTTTCTTCTTAGCACTTAATCTGATGTTTCTTCCCTTTCAGTTTTTAGTAGTTTGAGCAATCGGATGTTGTACTCTAGCAGGATTTCGCGGTTCCATGTTAAAGGCACTGAGTAAACTTCAAGAAAATAAGGAAGCAGGATTGTTCATAAATTCTTGTTTTATTCACACCCAGACTGGGGTTGCTGAGACATGGCACTCACCTAATTCCCCGAGAATCAATAATAAGGCAAGTGGAAAGTATGCGTTTCATTTTGCTTTATGGAGATATGAATGTTATTCTTAGATTCTTTGTTCAGCGGCGATGCTTATGCTTTCTCTGCACATGCTTTGAATTGTTCCGGTTGCAGACTATCGCAGAGTCAGTCGGGGATTGGTACTTTGACCGGAGAGAAGTCAAGCAAATAGACTGCCCTTATCCTTGCAATCCGTCGTGCTACAACATGGATTTCAGCTGAAGGTTCTAGAAGACAGGGACTCTATTCCTTTCCTGGGATTCCTCAAGATCAATCAGACAGAACACATTCCTGGACAAGCCCATTACTATAGCATCCTATTCTGTTGTCTATTCCCGTTGTGTCCTAGGTTACTACATCATAGGCTATTGTTGTTGAAAAATCCACCTTCTTTTGTACCTTGGCTCCCTTCAATTTCCCCTTGAGATGGTTTCCTCGAGGAGAAATCAGCATCTTTTCAAAAAGTTTACATTGTGGGCCGTTAATTTTTCCGTTGAAAAATCAAATCTTTCTTCACATTGTCTAACTGAAAACCAAAGACAAGTTCGAGGTTTTTCATTGATGACATATCAGGAGCTATCAGGTATTTAATTAACTCCTTACTATCATTTTCAAGACTAAGAAAAATGGGAATGCTTGAGAACAGTTGTTGACAACAAGAGCATGTCGATGGTGGGTTGACCTTTTTTTTTCTTTCTTTTGGGTCGATCCGTGCTGTTTTGTATTCCGAAATTCAATGGTTCCTATCAATGCAAGTTTAAATTAAATTGGTTTGCCCAGCGGTAAAACTCGGATTTTCTCCCGAGCAGGTCTGGTCTTCAAAACAATGCGAACTTGGTTTCCCAACCAGGGGAGGGAGACTGCATCAGCATTGTTAATTTTATACTGCACTGTTCCCTGTAATTTAAGGTCGAAATGACAACAGGTTGCATCTCCTTTTTTTTTTTGTTCTTTTTCAATTTAAAGTCAACACTGGTTTCTTTTTGAAAAGAAATTAAAATTTTAATCGTAAATTTTGAAAGCGATTCCTAAGATCATGGGTGCTGATAGTGATCCGTCCAGTGGGCTGCATCCAATGAATCGTTTCACGTTTCTTCACACACAACCGAACCATCACTGTCACCACCCAAAAGATCCTCTGCTCCTTGCCTCCTTAACATATGTGGTTAGGTCACGGGATGTCACAGAAACGTAAACCTAAACCACCACCACCCGCGGTCCCAACCCCACCTTAGGCCGGTCAGATGAGATGAATCTCGGATAACATACAGTTTTTCCAAGTCAATATTTAGTCGATAAGAAGTGACACGAACCTTAATGCATGCGGGGAGAGCACTCGCATCCTTCATTCAACTGCCAAGTTTAGATGTAATCTAATGATCATGATCAATTATGTGCTCGGCGAACTTTCGCACGACAATTGCATATGGAGTCATGCGTGCTGGTAGTTGGACTTTTTACGAGTCTCGGGAAATTAAAGTCACTGAAATAATAGATCATACGATGTTAATATGTTGCGCGGTGATCAACTATTTCATTTTTTCTGGTGTTGATGTGTGCATGCAGTGCAATGCATGTATCTTCCTTTGAAAATTGAAGAGCCCATGAGGTTCATTTATAAGGTTTGCCTAACTTTTGTTTCTTTGTAGCCATTTCCATAAGACAGCTTCTCATTTTTTTATTTCGATTAAAAAAATCCCATGGATTTATAATGAGATAAAAAAGGGAAAAATTAAATAGTATAAAAAATTCCACAAATAAAAATTAAATTTAGACTCTCTTAATTATAAATTAGAGATGATATCACTATATCAAATTCCTTTTAAGCGTTATCTGTTTAGAAAGCAAACAGTCTGATCCGTCATGGTCAACTTTTGCTTTCTTTTAATTTCTCAATTTATATTTTATAAATGAAAGTAGAAGGGATGATTTTATAAATCTCTTTGTCAAAGGACCTGCCTGAAAATTTTGAATAGTTTTTGGGGGTGAAGTCAGAAGGCTGACTTTGTATTACAAGTCCAACAAGCCTGTTCGACATCTTCTTATAATTAATAAGAGCATTCAGAGGTCAGATAAAGTTACGGACAGGATAAGGTAAACCGAATTATAACAAAAACGCGTACAAATTATGCTCGTGTTTGACTATCTCCATCACCCATAATCATGATAATGCTTTTTCGAGTTTTATAGCACTAACGTGCCGAGATTATCGTGCAAACGAGACTTTCTCGATGAACATCTCGAATACAAGGCATGCATGATCTATGAGAATCAGACATGTTTGCCGATGTTACTACCAAGCTAACCTAACCAAAATTTCTGCTCATCTTAAGGTCAGAGGAGTATGTCGAGTTGACTGTCGATATGACCGATCTCCGGTCTTGATGAGTTTGTGTGTGAATATATATATATATATATTTCATATGGTCGGGGAAGTCGTTTGCCCGAGTATTATTATCTGCAGTTATGTCTTTATCATCTCGTGGGAGACATACAGGCAAGGAGAAGTCAAATTTGAGAAGGGGAGTGTGGCCTTGGAATGTCCCTACCTTGCCGGATTTGGTAAGAGACTTACATGAGAAGGTGAACAGTGTCTCCCCTGCCTGCAGAAAGCATAATTGCAACATTTTGACATATCCCATCAGAAGCCAAATTTCAACACCAAAATCTTGAAATCAAGGTGATGGATTCGTTTAAGATGGATCGGCACTTCTTCCCATTCGGATTCAAGTTCGAGTATTATGGATGGAGAAGATTCATAGTAGGAAAATTTTACATCACTTAGCCGATTGAGTTCGAACCTAGACCGGTTAGATCATTGGGCTCTTGAATATAAGATGGCAAATGCGAAAAATATCAAAATATTGAAAGATTCCTAATCTCTTTTTCAACAGTTTATTTAGGTAAGTTGTGATGTTGATGCCACTAAGTTTTCAAATATCAAAATTCTGATTCCCATGGGACTTCCCTCTAGGAATATGATTTCCCTTGGAGCATCTAACAATGTGCATTGAAGTATCATTCTCAGAGAAACCCTAGCTAGCTGGTATTTATGGCAAAATTGAAAAAAGGATGATAAAAATTGGCTGTACTCTTTTTTTTCCCTGGTTATGTGCCCCGCATACACTTTTCACGAGCATCTGTATTTACAAGATCACATAGATGATCGCCATATCCGTCTCTCGAAAGAAATTATAATGACCGACACATCATCATGGTATCTTCTCCGATCACCTTGAGGGATATCAAGGAGCTCATGGAAGTCCATACCTGCAAAACAATATAGGCAGATCTTATTATCTTTTAAGCCTGTCATGGTATTTTCACCTAACCTCTACTCTTCTGACTGGTTCATGGGAGGGCTGTTTTCTTACCAGCCTTCTTCGCTGCCCGGAACAGAACTTCTTCGATGAGATGCTGTGCAGGGTCGCCCTCCGGGAATGAATCAAGGAATGACTCGACTGCTGTGATGGCCTCTTGATTGGTGAAGTATTGGTTTAATCCATCCGATGAGAGAATCAAGAACTTGTCGGCAGGGCCGAGCCGGTGGTGGCACAGGGACGGGAAGCAGGTGATGTACGGCGAGGAACCAATGTAATCAATCCGGAACATCTCTAGAAGTGCATCGTTCCACTTCGGCTGCATAAACACAATATGCATATCGATCAGAAGAGTACGTATCAGAAAGCTTTGCATTGTGGAGAGCACATAAAAGGGATTGTGAAAGCGAGGAATTTCTGCAGCAAACTGAAAAATCTGATCTTTGCCTTCACCTGTTTTAGAAAGCCTGCGCCAAAAGCACGGGTGACCTTCAAGTAACCTTTCACCCGATCATTGATAACCGCTGAAGAATCGATTGGGTGCGCCTTCTTAATCCTTTGAACTTCCTGAGGTCAACAATTTACCCGTAACTCATTCATTAATGCGAACAGCAAAGTCATCAACTTGAAGAACATGACAGATGCTCTTCAGTTTCGTGGATTGTCACTTGGAAAAGATTTCTTCGATGGAAAAACATGACATTGTCTTTGTTTACAAAGCAATAATGGAACATGAGACAATTATCTATGGGCAGTTGCAGCTTGATTACCTCTCGGATGTATGTGCTGTGATCTCTGGTGAGTTGGATGGAAGTTAAACTAGGCAACACATCGAACTCGTCTTCACCCCCATAAGTTGGGCGAGCGTCAGTCTCAGGCTCGGGTTTCTGGGCTAACACTGCCCGACTATCCCCCACGTTCATCAGGTAAACATCTTCACCCTTCATCAGCATCACCAGCACACAAGAACCCATCAGAGCCAACTCGGGATTCTCCCTCACCCTCTGATCAGCTGCCTCCAAGAAGGCCACCTCGGTCTTCTTCAGGGCCGTCGACAGCGCCCTGAGAACACCCAAATGATCCATCCCACGATCGCCATCAAGTCGTCCCCGTCCATCGTCTGTTTGACTGCTCCCCAGGAACCCCTTGAGCTCCTCGTGGACGTTGGTGTAGAGGTTAGTCATCAAGAAATCAGGAGCATCAGGGCCGTTGAATCCATCGTAGATCCCCACGAAAACCCACCCACTGTCCTCCGAGATCACCACGTGCATCCTGTCCTCTCCGGCCCTTCCCTGCGCCCATTGGAGGCCCTCGCCAACCTGAGAACCCGCAGGAAATTCCGAGCTTTCAAAGCCTCCATAACCGGAATCATTTTTCTTACCGGGCCCGGGTCCTCTATGGCCGTCTCGGGCTAAAGTCCTCCTTATCACCCTCCGGAAGAAGCTGGCAAGTTTCTTCCTTTTCGACTTCTGGCCGGAGACCTCGTAGACTCCATGGGAGAGGCTCCGCTCGAGCGGTAACTGATCTGCCAGAGCCCTGTCGATGGAGCCTGAGTAGAAGGCCCGCTCGATCGGGCCTGAGATGAACCCACGCTCGACCGGGCTCGAGCCGGACACGGAGTTGCGCGGGACGGGCTCGAGGGGCACGGAGAAGAAGAGGCTAGAACTCTCGAAGGCGGAGGGGGCCTTGTCGAAGGCGGAGCTGTAGGAGCTGTAGGAGTCGATGAGGGAGGTAGAGAGCGGTGTAGAGGTGTTGGCGCTGATGGAAGCGCCGGATATTGAGCTGAAAGTCCTCGTGGACGTGAGGCCGCCGGAGGATGAGGAGGACGAGGAGGGGAGGAGTTGGTCGGGGCGGATGTAGCAGAAGGAGTGGCCTTGCCCGAAGTCCGTCGACGTGGGGATCATGATGACGTCAGGGTGGCGGCGGGAGATCTCCCCGACGGCCTTGGAGCAGCACTGGGCCAGTCCCAGCTGCTTTGCTATGCTGTTTCCCATAGCACCAACCAAAGAGAAACGCAAAAGGATCTTTTTTTATTTGTTACTTTCTTTTTCTTATGGAGCTGTCGGGACAAGAGAGCTCTCTCTGGTTCTGCTGGGAATTCTCATCTCTGAACTGGTCGATGAGTGGAGTGGGAGGAGAAGAAGAAGAAGAAGACGACAACGAGAGAGAGGGAGAGAGTTGACTTTTTGGAGTGGGAGATAGTGTTGGTGTTTTTAAAGCAAAGGGTCGGGGGGTGGGGTTGGGGAGTATATATGCCGGAGTTGACTCTGAGATGTTTGTGGGGGAGAGGGCTCAAAAAGGAAGCATATCAAAAAATATATATATATATATATATTAAGTGTCCAAAAATATGGTAAGAAAAGCTGCGGAATCAAAAAGGTCAAAAGGTCCCCCAAAATTCCTTTTCTTGCAAATTGCTTTAATATAACTTGTAACCTCAAATCCAAATCAAATTGCACGAAGTATTCTCCCAAAAGAGGTGCTAAACTTGTTTGGACACAAGGTTTTACTGGCCTTTTTTTCCCTCAAGATTGGAACAATCACTTCCACGCTCCCTTTAAATCAGTCTTTAATTAGACGTTCGGTTTGAGTGTTATCGGATTTTAAGAAGTTAAAAAGTGAAATTATTATATTTTTCTGTGTATATGAGATCGATTATAATATTCGGTATATAGAAGTAAAATGATTGTTGAATTCGAAAAATCCTTGAACTGATGTAAAATAAGAGTAGATATAATAATCTTCATGGATCTTTGTCCTTGTTTCCAAACAATTCTATGCGTGCCGCTCGCCTTCATCCCATTCAAGGTCATGTTACGTCGTGTTAAAAGGAACATAATCAATGAATCGGTTATCTGTAAATGGCGAATTAAATAGCTGTGATTCGGAAAATGTTCATGAAATCTTAGGATATAGTCGAATCGGACTCTACCATGATAGATCGAATCGAATAATCTCCGACTATCTGTCCGATGTATGTGTATGGAGTTATATATGGAAAGTACATATGGCTTCCACAAGCAAGACAGAAGCATCTTCGAGTGTTCGTTTGGCATCTATCGTCTTTTCATTCCTTTCCCGAAACCAACCAATACTAATCACATTCTCTACATAATGCGTACTGAATACAATTAAATACATAGATGCTACCTTTTGTGCCAAGTCTCTCGAACGCCTACCAAAACAATTGTTTTCCGTGCTGGTTAGTGATAGAGGCGGCGGTTAATTTACTATAAAAAAAAGTTGGAAGACAGACACGACCATTCAAAACGATACCCGTACGTACATCGTATCATAATGTTCGGTAATGGCATTTTCTTAATGAGTGAGAGCATGATTCCTGCCAACTTGGGTAAAAGGTGCCTCCGGTTATTAGAACACTCGGCAGCCTCCATTGTCTCCGTCTTGGCAAGCCCAGTAAGAAAAAGAGCCTCCTTTTCAGTGGAAGCTAATGGCTTGAGTGGTCGAGACTGAGACTACAACGTTTGAGACGACATTCTTAGATGCATCATACATGCGTTTTATGGATAGTCGGACTTTTCCCTGAGATTTCTGACCTAAAACGAGACAGAGATTGAGCCGACCATAATACTTTGGTTCATACATGGCAAAGTGAAAGGGAATAAATGACAACCGTTGAAGTTTGGAATGTTGTTGTCTAAGTCAGATGCAACGAGGTCGAGCACTACTAGAGAAACATTGTCTGCCAACAGAAAACAACTCCCGGATTCCACGCTGTCCCTGAAGCTCTGCTTCCCCCAAATTTCTCTCCATGGCTCGAATTAAAACTTGGCAAATTTCTTCATCCCTGTCATCGACATTCATTGAACAATCACCTCCTTCCACTCAGATCTCCCTCCTTGAAGTGTTCGTTCTTGATGATGTTCTTCTGCATTTGAATTCAGGTGGGATTGCAATGCAAAGCTGTCTAACAATGATCTGCGGTGTCCTTTTCTCAATTCGATTCTTCTTCATTGTCTCATTATCCTTTGCTCTGCATCTCTTCTCCATGAGAGCAATCAATCCCTGCATTTCCAGAGCACTATCTGGTTGCTGAGAAAGAAGATCAGCGGAGTAGAAGGGAACCTGCATTTCCAGAGCACTATCTGGTTGCTGAGAAAGAAGATCAGCGGAGTACAAGGGGACGCCCCTGCATTATTGGGACGTTCTCTGTTCCCATCTTTCTTAGATAGGAGTTAGCCCCATTCGATTGGCATGTCGACATTCAATTGTTTTTGCATGTGTTTGTGTGGTTTTTCCCGCTTGTCGGATTCAGATTGGCTAATTCATATCAGAACACGAACGTTCTGTCTTGAATTTGGAGTTTGAATGCTGGTAATAGCATGGCCGCTCATTCTGTTCGACATGTTTGTTTTGGAAATGTGATGATTGATTATCATAACTCTTTATGAACTTGGAACTCGATCAGGTACATTGAATGATTGATGAACTTGTTTTAACGGCTTACGGTGTGATTCTTTCCTGCTGCTGATGAAGAAGCATGTGCGGGGCAAAAGCTCTACGATTCATCTCGAGAACCATCGCCCAGGATGCATGTGGGGCATCCTTCACATCCTCAACCACCACCAGTGGCATTATGTCAAGAAACGGCTCCCATATAGAAGGCATGGACATGGAAGAAATTCGACGGGTAACGAACAGCTTCATTATCCATAGCACGAACTAACAGATTTCGCATTCCAATTGTCAGCATCATACTGAAAATTGTGTCCACAGTATATATGACGAATGTGATGTGATATTCTCTCGAAATGAGTTTCTCTTCTATATGGTCTTCTGTCGATGCTCCTCAGGCATATCAAAGTCTGGAATGGGCAGCCATGCCCAAATCCCTGACCGGTCTCAAGAGCATGACAATGATCTCAGCGAAATTTCAGCTGTATGTCTTATGTTCTTCTTCTGGTTTTATATGTGATTTTGTCCTTTCACTTCTTCGCGACGGAATTGACAACTCCATCTGTAGGTCAATGAGAAGAAAACGTGGTCTGTTTCCATGAACAAGGGCTCGGTGAGAGCTCGATTAAAGGCGCTAGTTGCCGAAGAGAAGTCCAGGAGGAAAGGGCAGCATCAGAGAAATTTGACTTCTCCGGCTAATTTAGAGCCGGTTCCAGTCCATCCATCACGTCAGTTCAAATCTTGTGAACAGGACTCCGATGATCAAAGATTGCTTAATAGTAGTGGGACGAGTCCTAGAACCAGCAAGCCCAGCACAAGTAAAGGCTTTGAAGATCAATCGGCTGTGTTCTTGGATGCTCTGGGTTTAGTCAACATAAACGAGGAACTGTTACAGAAGATCTCGCACGACAGGAGGAACTTTTTGCCTCAGAGGTTCCATAGTCAAAAGCACTTTAGTCCCAAGATTGGGCTACATAGATCCGGGACTTTCCCTGCACGCAGTTCATTGGGAGCTCACAGGACCAGCAAGCTCAAGAACGGAGAGGAGAACACAGGTATCAGTAAGGCGACAGACTTGGACAATGATCGTGATCATGAAGACAGAGATGGTAATTCTGCTGTTACATTTACACCAGTCCCGCTTCCTCAGCTTAAGGACCAGGGCAGGAATCCAGCAGCTATAAGACGGTTCAGGGACATCAAACATAAGATAAAGCATGTAATGAGAACAAACCGGAAGGAGAAGCAAAGGATAGTAATGGATGGGGTCCTGGATAAGATACCGAATGATCAACGTGTTTCTAAAGAAAAAAAGGAAGAACTCGTAAAGAAGTGGAGGGAGTTCGTCATCAACAAAGATTACCGCCGTAGCCCTCAAAGTGAAGACAAGTACGAGCACAGGAGGAGACACTTCAAGAGGACGTCATCCTTGGACAACTCAATGGATAAATATTGTCAATTGTACGAGGCAAGTTTCAATAGGGAAGTGAAACACCGGATATCAGACAGGCTGAAGATAAGGGAAAAGGAGGAGGCAGGTTTTCAGGCCGAAGGAGGGAAGAGGTCGCTGGAGCGGATTCTTTCCCTGCCTGACCTGAAATCATATTCTTTCAAGAGTGATGATTCTGCTTCAGATGCTGTCTCCTTGGAGGTTCATAACAGGGCTGATATTGCTGATGCATTCACTAGGGGGAATAGCTTCGACAGTACAAACTGCCCTGATTCGCAGAACCAGTTTCAGTTAGATGCCCACTTAGAATGTGATCAAACAGAGGAGAAGTCTGCAGAGAATACTGAATCAGTGGCAGCGGAGAAATCCAACTTGGCAGAGGTCAGTTTGCCTTGTACTCAATTGGAGCTTGAGAGGAATATCTACTATAAGCCGGAGTCCTCAGTTGGGGCCATGGAGCCAAGTCATGTTTCCGCATCCAATGTCAATTCTCATGAGATCGTACCCTTGCATGAAGCTCTCCCCGTCTTGAAAGGTGTAGTTTTCTCCTTTTTTTTCCCTGCACTGTGCTGTAGACAAATAAATTTCGGTGTGAAATTCAATCTTAAGATCTGGAAAAACACAGGAAATTACTTTTAGAGCTTTAGCTGTCAGGTTTATGGCATGACAATGGGGTTTATCTTTAGTTAGAACACTGTCGTTTATACTTACGAGTCGTGATCTGGTGTTTGGGAGCAGATTCAGAATTAGACCCGAGAAGACTCGAGTTCAGTATACTAGATTCTTCACCCATCAAGCATCAACAAGAACCCAGCATTGACAACCCGATGTGGCCCGAGGACAAGATCAACCTTGCAGACACTGAATTATTTCAGGAAGGTGAATCACCTGATGACTTCCATCAGTTCCAAGTCGATATAAAAGATGTAGAACTGTTCAACTATGTGAGGGATGTTCTGGAGGTGTCGGGATTGAGTGGGCCTGAGGCACCAGAGGCTTGGAACTCGGCGAACCAGCCCGTAAACCCCTGGGTGTACGAGGAAGTAGAGGAATGCCTACACATGGACCCAGAATGTTCAGGGAACGAAGAGAGCGGAGAGTGTGATCACCTGCTGCTGTTCGACCTGATCAATGAAGTCCTGGTCGATATGCATCAGCAATCACTCAGCTACTGGCCAGTGCCACTGTCGAGGCACTGTCACATCCATCGGATGCCGGTGGGCCAACATCTGCTCAAGGAGGTGTGGGCAAGCGCAAGCAACTACATGAACTTCAGGCCAGAACTTGACCCGACACTGGACTATGTTGTTAGCCGGGACCTAGAGAAGCGGAGCGGGTGGATGGACCTCCAGTTCGAGAGTGAGTGCACCGGGATAGAGCTCGAGGAGTTGATCTTTGATGATCTTTTGGAAGAAATAATGTAATTAGGTACATTTCAGATTCCTTTTGCAGACAAGGTACAATAGATGTGAGAGATTCCAATAGTGAATACCTCCCAGAGAACATTCTTGTGTTGAGAATTATGAGCATCTTGCGGTGATTGTACAACATGAGGACTTCGGAACACAACCTTTTCCTTTTTGGCAAAGTAAATAAACATTCTCCAAAACTAACATACCTGGTTGCAAGGCAGTTAAGTCAACCTTCTATAATTCAGAAGGTGAATCTCTCTGCAACCCCCATACAAAAAGCTTATTAGCATAACTCCTATAAGCTACAAATATTTTCCTAATGGGAAAGAATATATGATAAACAAACAGAGATGCATGGAAACACTTCTCAGCAGATCAGACTATCAAAGGGGGGCGATCGCAGACAACCGTGAAGATACTCTGACATCTGTAGTAGAGAGAAAGAATGCTTACAGTTAGTTACTGTCTTCTAGGTCTCTGCAGGCTTGGATAGGGCTCCCATCCGCTCCACTAACTCACAGAGATGCTGATGCTTTTTGGTCCACAATTCGGCGATCTTCATCTCCTTGGCTTCAGTGTCGCTCTGAAGCCTTGCTAACTGTTCCAGATGCTCCTCTTCAATTCTCTCTAGTGTAGCCTTCTGCTCTTTCCGGAGAGCATTGATCCTTGATTCTATCTCCTCCGTTTTCTCCCTCCTACAGGTTGACTTCTCAGAATCTAACTGCAACTCCAACCGCTTTAATCTCCAGGTCCAGGCAGCTTCTTTCCTGTTGGCCACACACGCCTGGTGCCCTTCCTCCAGCTCTCTGCAGCACTCTCCACAAGCTCGGACATGATCGTGGCCTCTCTAGGAGAAGGGCCTGGCCTGTGAGATGGGAAACTCCTCAGAGAGAGCGAGGCAGCCTCCAGACCTCCCTTGGGTTGGAGCCACGGGATAGCAGGAGAGATTGAAACTGTTGACGGTGTGAGACTCAAGGTGACAGATGAGGAAGGAGGTCCCAAATTGACAGTCCCACTAGAATTAGAAAGCCATGGAAGCAACACGGCAGGTGAAGGGGCGGGCACATCAGTCTGCACAAAACCATTGTTGGAACCCGCCATGAGAAAGACCGAGGCAGCCCTCTCCTTCACGATCTTCTCTGCAAAGGTCTCCAGAATCTGGTCGTATTTGCCCTCATCAATTGGGTGCACTGTCCTATTGTTCTCCTTCTGCTCTCTCTGTTGCTTCTCCTTAAACACCTCCCACCATTTACCAAGCCTCTTGGCCGTTCGGCCAGGGATCTCAGCAGCAATTTTCTTCCATTTGTTACCATGCTTAGCCTGGAGCTGAATCACAAGCCTCTGCTCCTCCTCAGTAAGAGAAACTTTCTTTATCCCAGGCTTCAGGTAGTTCTTCCACCGCTCTAAGCAGGACTTGGCATCCCTATTGAGGGGCCTGTTCATTCGCTGGGAAACAAGATGCCACTCCCTTGGGCCGTATTGCTTCACGTAGGCACGTAATAAGGCATCTTCATCAGCTCTCCACTGCTGCCTCTCTTTCATTTCCTTGTGCTGGCACCGCTTTCCATTGCCTTAGAGATCAAATTTTCATGCTACATACAGCTGCCCAGAGGGGGGAGAAAACCACAACATCAATGCTGAAAACAAAAATGATATTAATGCAAAGCAAATCTTTTTAAGCTGGTGTTTCATATCTATTTATAGATCATCCAGCAGCTCGAGGTTTCAACCAGTACTAGGTTGCAAAATTCGTACTTTATATGAAATATTCTTTGCATTTGACTCAAACACCGAATGTAAAGGGTAAGAGTAAATGCGTGAAAAAAGCTCAAGGGCCAATCTTAATTCTGCGCTGGCTTTGCAGCAATCTTTGATCCAGTCAGCAATTTCTATACCGTGTATAAAAGTAGCTGAATTGATGATTGGATCACTCTCTCTATCTCTCTCTCTGGAGTGGGCATCAATTGGACAAAGTGAGTGAGTTAAACGTCTGAAATTTGTTAAGACATCAGCTTCACACAAACTATACAGAGCGATTCTGCTGCAAGGGTCACATGTGTGTGTGTGTGTACATATCTGATAATTACAAATGCATATATAGGTTCCCTATAAAAAGTGTTCCAGTACAGCAAGCAATAGATGGCAGGGTAGCCCCCAAGAAAAGAAGGAAGCTGAAATAAAGAGGCAACAGAGTCAGCTTCCACAAACAGAAGGCAGAGAGGCCGGAAGGGAGAGCAAGCAAAGCAAAACAGGCGATAAAAATATATCCCTAAAGACAACAGGAGAAAAAGCCTCAGAAACTAAGGAGGGAAGGGGCATACTGTGTAATGTGCTAGGAGGTTCAATGGAGAAGGGGGTTCCAACCCGCGGCGGATCTCCGAGGAAGGAAGAAGTAGGAAGATGGTTCGGGTGGAAGGGTGATTTGAGGTGGGGGGGCTTCGATTTCGATAAAAACGAAGAAGAGGGAGGAGACAGAATGAAATTATACTGGCGGTGCTATCGCTAAGCACTCTGTGCCTCTCCACATGGTAAAGGTTGAGCTAGAGAGAGAGAGAGAGAGAGAGAGAAGCAGGAAGTGACAAGAGAGCAGGGCACAATGAGACGATAAGACGGAGAGAGAGAGAGAGCAGAAGGAAGAGGACAGGGAGGTGAAAATCAGAAGAAGAAGGGAGCTGACAGAAATTCCTCTTCCCCATTGCTGACGTGTTGTGGTTGATAAAAGAGGAATTTCACATCGTAATTTTTTCCTTTTTTTATTATTGAATTAAAAAGAGCAGAAAATTTTTTCTAGAATAATAATATAATTACGTAGGATCACTTAATAATTTTTCAAAAGCGGGAGAACCGTTGTGATTTGATGTTGGTTCGCAAGTCCAAGAAGAAGGTTTCATGTTCATTCTTGGTAAATTTAGTTAAATATTTTTGGATAATTTTATATCAGTATTGTCACATAACATTAAATGAATTTTCTTTAAAAACGGGGGAGTACGTGGCAGAGATTGATTAGTTAGGTACACCATATCAGTAATCCACGTGGCGGTCGCCGGCACGGAGTTCGGTCCCAGCCATAGTGTGGGACTTGGAAGAGTCCGCATTTCCGGGCAAAAGCAGACGGTCGCAGGAGGTGGGTAATAGGGACAGGTCCATCAATGAAGAAAGTCTTTAGTGCAGCCGTCGTACAATCAACTAATGAAGCACTGCCATGTGTACATATATGTATCGCCATGCATACGTCACATCATCAAAATCAACACATGTCCGTGTTTTAATAAGTGGCAGTACCATGGCTACACCGAAGACTTTCTCTGCGGTTCGATGAGCCCTGCGAGCTCGTCATTGATAAGTTACGTCAGTCCTCTTTTTTTTTTATTTAAAGAAAAAAAATATAGAAAAAGAAAAACAGGAGATGGCTTAATTTTTGGGCTTTTAAAAAAACTTTCAGGGCATGGGCCAGGCCTCTCGTGTCTAGTAAATCGGAGGCCCATGTTAGGCCCATTTTCAGGTATTATTTGACTGGCAGTGGCAACACTACAGTTTTCCTTTTCTCACTCTTATATTATTATTATTATTATTATTATTATTATAATATTGTAAGAATATTATAATTTATTAAAATAAAATAATAGAGAAAAGAATATATAATATTGTGAAGAGAAGATATGCATCGAGCATAAATCGTGCAGCATGTGAAGATAACTTACTTTAGATTTCTGTAAAAAGTACAAACTTAAGAAGACTGTTACATGAAAGGTTAAGTGTGTCCTGACCCTATTTTAAAATTTCAAAACTTCAAATGAAATTGTCACGTGAAATGATAAAGGAATTGGTACACGGAGGGTTAAAACGGACTTTAACGTATTTTAATGTATTAAAAATATAGATGATGAAATAAAAGAACGTGTGTATGTATGTGTGTCTGTTTGGATGCATAGGCATTTGGGGTAATCGAAGCGACCTCGTTGACGAGAAAGTCTTGTCACTCGTACACTACAGTGTGCAGTAATGTTAATGTATAATAACGAATTAATTAAATTAAAATGTTTTCACAGTTCTAACAAAAAGTATTTTTACTGTTATTTTTTTCTTTTAAAATTTTTTTAAGTCTTATTAAAAAATTTAATTAAATTATATTAATTTTTGATGCTATATTAGTAGTATCAAGTAATTAAACAGTGACGGATGACTCTATCCCAGTTGACGGTGATCGATTGTAAGGGAAGAGGAAAAATAAGAGCACAGGTGTAAACAGTGGGGACTGTACGATTATTCATTGGAACCAAGATCCAACGGTCGGTCAGGGACATCTTTCGAGGCTAGGGGAGCTGGCACCGGGACGTCACCGGCTGTCAAATGATACACGCAATCCCATGGAAAGCGGGGACACTAAGATCGGGCATAGTTATTTATTTATTTAAAGAAAAATATAGATGATTTCGATTTACGCGAATAAAAAAGGTTTATTATTAATGAAAGCGTTTTTTTTTTTACAAGTTTTATTGTTAAAATTTTGTCAACTCGAATTATTCAAAATTTATTAATTTTTTTAATGCACAATAAGTGCTTTTTTAAAAAAAAAGAGCGGACATTACAATAACCAACGCTTCACATGTTATTCCAATTTTGGGATTTGATTATTAGCGTTGGACTTGACTAATCACTGGAGATCTGGACGAAGGGTCCTCTTAATTATGATTAACAAACTTTTCATAATCGATTTCCTGGGATTAATTAAGAAGCTCGTAAACTGCCGTTACGACTAATGCTTCGCTAAAGGCAGGAATTTTCTTTTTCTAGGTTTTGAATGAATCTGTCATCTAATTTTAGTAATATCGACTCAGTTCAGCATCTTCTTAGAACCTGCAGCGAGCAATTCTTAGAACTGTTTTTATAAATTATTTACGAGAAGTCTGCTTTCAAAATGGAAAATATTATAATAAAAGGTTAAAGTATTGTTATTATTTTTTTCAATTTAAGCATACCAAATCTTGTAATTTAGTGGCCATTAGATTGAGGTAAAACCATTTTTATCTTGAAAAGGAAATCAGGTTAGCTTCATTTATTTGATTATTTTATTACAAGTCATCACGTGCGTTTTATCATGTTTTGATTTTTCTGTTTCTCTTTCTCTGTTTTTTTTCCCCCTCCTTCCCTGTTCTTTCCCATACGTGAAGTAATGGTATGCGTTAGGCTGCATTTCTTTGTCTGGACTTGGGGAGTGAACGACAAAGAAGCTCAGATCAGATGTGCTTGCTAGTCAACCTTCAAATGGTTGGCGATGGCCTAAAAGATGACTCCTGCTCGCAGAGAATAGACCGGACCTCCTCCTTCCACCCCATTTCTCTCCAGTCTCATCCCAACTTCTCTCAAATCCAATCCCTAATCCCCCAGGAATAACAGAGAACTTCACCTACTTGCTCCTGCTACATGCAACCTTTGGGTCTCCAAATCCTTCCTCTTCTCTCTGTCTTGACCCTTTTCGGAGATCCTAAGGATAAAGCTGAAATCTCGAGGTGAAACACGACTGGGATCTCTCTGTCCTCTGATCGGCCCCAGAACAGTTCCCTCTGTTTCTCCCCAAGTGAATTGGCTCGCGAGTTTTTGCTCCAATGGGCGCTTGCTGGAGTAATAAGATCAAGGCAGAGACTCCTTCTCAAACAGGTGAGTTCAAGATAACTCATACGAAGTCGGGCAACCTCGTATCTTGGGCTTCTTCATGTTTTCTGTTGGTCTAGTTTAAGATAACCAAACCTATGAAGTCTGATGTAGTTGGAGAGATAAATTTACCCATTTACAATCGCCAAAACGATGCACGTGTCTTGAGTTGATTTTTGAGACGTATTGAGTGCACAGTTGTGAACTCGAAAAGTGCTGGCGAAGAGGACCCGAGCGGCTTGAGCACTAGCAGGATCTCTTCAGATCCCACCACGCCCCGGAGCGAGACCGATATCTTGCAGTCTTCCAACCTAAACGACTTCAGCTTCGGCGAGCTCAAGGCAGCCACACGCAACTTCCGCCCCGACAGCGTGCTCGGTGGTGGCGGCTTTGGCTCGGTGTTCAAGGGTTGGATCGATGAGCAGACTTTCGGACCTGCCAAGCCTGGGACCGGCATGATCGTTGCAGTGAAGAAGCTTAACCGAGAGGGTTTGCAGGGCCACAGGGAATGGCTGGTGAGTACTGTGTACTGTAATCACCACCTCTTAATAATCCAAATACTATCGATTACCCTTTTGTATGATAGTAATCTACATGTAGGCGGAAATCAACTACCTTGGACATCTTCACCATCCCAATCTAGTGAGGCTGATTGGATTCTGCCTCGAGGACGAGCAGCGCCTGCTGGTTTACGAGTTTATGGCACGAGGGAGCATGGAGAATCATCTTTTCAGACGCAAGTTTCCCCTCTTGTTTGTTTTTCCCGGCTATACCATTTCTTTGGATGCAGTTATGGATGATAAAACCGTGTCTTGTTTCTCCTCGAACAGGTGGATCCTACTTCCAGCCCCTATCATGGAGCCTCCGAATGAAAGTCGCACTTGGGGCTGCAAGGGGACTCGCGTTTCTGCACAGCTGTGAGCCCAAAGTCATCTACCGTGACTTCAAGACTTCGAACATTTTACTCGACCCTGTATGCCACTCTTCTGTTCTGTCAGATCCTCTTGCTTCTATGTAACCCGTGGACATGGGCATTTCTTGTACAGTTCATTATCATTCACCACTTTCGATTTCCATTGGCAGAATTACAATGCAAAACTTTCCGATTTCGGGTTGGCCAGGGATGGACCAACTGATGAGAAGAGCCATGTCTCCACTCGGGTCATGGGAACCTATGGATATGCTGCTCCGGAGTATCTTGCCACTGGTACAATTTGGCTAATCAATTTCAACAGTTCAATGAGAGTCTCATTTTCCTTTGAAGGCAAGCTTGTTTTGATGACTAATAGTTAAGCTTCTGTTCCAAGGCCGATTAACTGCCAAGAACGATGTCTACAGCTTCGGTGTCGTTGTCCTGGAGATCCTGTCAGGCCGACGGGTGATCGACAAGAACTGGCCACCAGGGCAGCACAACCTCGTGGAGTGGGCCAAGCCCTACCTCACGAACAAGAGGAGGATCCTCCATGTGATGGACCCCCGACTCCAGGGGCAGTACTCTCTCGATCAAGCCCAGAGGGCGGGCAATCTCGCCCTCCATTGCTTATCTACAGATGCCAAGCTCAGGCCTAACATGGATGATGTGGTAAGGGAACTGGAGCATCTTAATACCCGAAACCGTCATCACCTTAACCATCACCGAGCAAACGGTCATGGAAATTCGACTTCAAGATCTCAAATGGATGCGAGGACAGAATCACATTCGACTTCAAGATCTCAAGTGGATGCGAGGACAGGATCACTTGCTTATCCTAGGCCTTCTGTTTCCCCACTTTTTGCCTCATAAGAAAGTATCGTGATGTAGCTGTAGCCAATTTTCATGGAATTGTGAGATGCTTGAATATTTTTTTTCCCTATATCGAAATGTACAGTTCCTCGTATGGTTGAAGCTGCTGCAAATTCAACCCAAAGTCAGAAATTGGTAGTTCTGCCAGAAACTGTGCTTCAGTAACTTTTTCCCCCCAGTTTTCTCCAAGTCAGTTCTTTCTTTTGATCTGAATCGAGTCCAGACACTGGATGCAGTTTCAATAGATTCCCAGCAGATGGCAGTTATGGAGATACCACCAAGCTCCAAGGAAACAAACCTCGGATAATTTCATGCAATGCTCAAGACAAGGATGCAAAGCAACATTATTCATAGGACTGCAGTCTATCTGACGTGGTCCCTGAGCTACATAAGTTAGATCCTCGTGTACGAAGAGATGCTTTGAAGCTCTCTGGATCTTGAGATGGCTTTGCACGAGGTTCTCCGACAAAAATACCCACATTTCATCTAAAACAAGCTGCTTTTTACATCGAACAAAATTTAAAACACAGGAAGGATCTCAAATTTCCAGGATGCATACGCTGCAAGTGTCAGCAGCAACAGTTTTCGAGTATGAGCTCAACCAACAACAGCATAAGACATCATGCTAATGTTTCAGCATATCTCAATTCTCAATTGCCGCACAGCTCTCCTAATAATAATGTCTACAGCCAAAAGCTCAAAGTTGTTCTCTACCAACCCAACATTTCGCATTGGCTTTCTTTGAGGAGCTCGCGCAGTTCAAACAAGTGAGTGATCACATGCATGAAGAGGCCAATATATTTGCTACCATTTTCTGGTTCTCATGGTCACCCGAGCTCTGTAGTTGTAGTGAAAGGTTTTGATACTTCGAACTGCTTGATCATCAATGCTCTGTACTTTCAAAATCGGGCTGTTACTTTAGAAAATAGGTCCTTGAAATCTGTTGTTGGAGTACCATCGCCCTCAGGTTTTGAGGCCAAATCAAGAGCCTTGAACTTTGCCTCCTCCAGCAGCAGAGCCTATATCAAAGATCGAAAATAAAAAGTCCTTGTCTTAGCACAGCCAATATCCAGAGAATAAATAGAACATGAATGGTAGAGGAGAAATTCATCACCTGAATACAAATTTCTGCCACATCAGCTCGAGCTATGGTTCTTGTTTGTGTTTGAAGAAGCTCGTCATCTTTCCCCACTAGCAATTCACGAACTCCACCAGCTGTATCTTGCAAACCTCCAGCCCTAGATCATAAATGTAGGATTCACAGGTAAATCAAACTGACATAACAATGATAAGAAATCTGTACATAATCTATTGCCCAGTGCAGGAGCTGAAACATTATCTACTCGATGAGCCTGAAAAAGAATCCCTCACTTAGTCATTATCTTCAATGATTTTACCTTATAATTGTGTAAGGTATGCTGGAATCAGCCAAATACTGCTCGGCCTTCCGTTTCCAGACCTGTGATACAAGAAATAGATGCAAAATGGGTGTCCTCAATAATGTATTTTAAAGTGCAGAGAACAAACTTTACAAACATCAGAAGAATTTTCTTGATCTGGAGAGAAATTCCTCGACAAAAGATGGCTCTATACACAAAAGCCAGCAGGCTTTGAAGAAATGAACTACAAACCAGTATATTCCCATTGCCTAACTTGTTCAGAGGGTTGTTAACATCTGTTCCACCCATAGAGCCAACCAAAACGATTTGCTTCACCCCAGCGGATTTAGCTGTACATCTTACACATGTATGAGCAAAAGGAGAAAACAGAGTAACGAAAAGAGATAAGAGAACCTAAGAATATGACCGGCATCTATTTGATTTTTCTGTCCGATCCAGTCAACCTAAAACAAGGGAAGGATGCAGATCAGCACTAGGAATATAACTCTTACGCCTTCTCAATAGACTAACATAGAAAAACTCATCTGTAACCTGCTCAGGAAAGGCCCCCTCTTCGAAGTAAAACTCTGGCCTTTCACCTTTGCTTGGATCAAACCCGGGTTTCATCTTGGGAACGGCGCTAGTTAGGATAATGAGAGCATCGATGCCCTGGATTGCTGGAACAATACTGCCTATATCCCTTATGTCTCCGACATAGACGTCATCAGCATTCCCGATTTTCTCCTTGCTCTCTTGCGTTCTCACCAGACCCCTTGCAACGAACTGGTCCGATCTCTCTTTTAATTTCTTATAGACAATTTGACCTGCATAAATTATGAACGACAAACATGCTTAGAAGCTACCACATTTTAGCACAACAAAACTGATTTTGATGAAATTTCATAAGAAAATGTCAAAATCTTCCCACAATAAAGCGCACATTTTTACAGCAATCAGTCTTGGATTTACTTAGTTTTATATTGCATCAGCAGCGAATCATGACGAGAAGAACTGGGGTGAGTTTAAGACATGAAGAGCGCTTCTAATTCGTGAAGTCCCAAGAAATTGGCACCCTCTAACTGAAACAGCGAGCAGGACGAGGAGCCAGGGAAATTGATTAACACAGCTCACCGGTTCGGCCGCCAGCCCCGGTGACGAGGACGGTGCTCTTAGAGTAATCTGCCGCAGCAGCGGAAACAGAAACAGCGAGCCTCTTGAAGCCCTTCCTAGTCCTCTCAGATTCCAACGAAGTGAAACGAAACGAGACGGTTGGAAATCCTCCAAACCTTCTAAAACTACAACTGGAGGGCGGACAAGAGGAGAACACCGACGGGACACAAGCCGACGACGCCATGGCTCTTTCCAATTCAGTATGACGAAGCTGCAAGCACCCGTCGCCGGACCGAGACCGAGGGGGAGAAGCTCGAGGATTTTAGCCCGGGAATTTACCTGCCCGGGACTTCTGTTTATCTTGTCTGTTTTTTTTATTTTGGTTTTTCTTTCTTCGTTTCTTATCCATCTCACTGCACCATCACCTTATCTACTCCCCTGCGGTTGCGTCACCCGCCATCGCCGCCGCGTCATCGGTACGCGCCGGAACTCACCGTGAGAGTCCTCGCGTCAATTATATTGAAAACAGTCTTCAATGTGTCCTAATGGATGTTATTGTTTCTTAAATAGACTAAATCATATTCAACAATTTATAATCAATTCGAATTTAAATTTTCAGTTTTGGGCCATGAATTATATTCAGGGTCGGACCATAGCCAAACTATATTTTTGATTTAGTTTTTCTATTTTTCCTTTTTTTTTTTGGAAGTGCAAGTTAACTTAAAAAATTAAGAACAACTACATTTCTCCATGCATTTAACAATGCTTATGAAGACTGCACAATCCTCGTATTACATAGATAAGTAGTAGCAGGAACTTAGTTGCTTAAGCTGTGACAAAGGTCTCAACTGCAACTTTGCCGGAGTAGCTTGTCTCCGTTGACACCACCTCGGTCTCCCAGAGCTCCGGTAATGCCTCCTTCAGGTTGTGGATGCTCTCCAGCGCGTAGTCGGCCCCCTTCACCCTGTGGGATGTACCAATCTGCAGATCAGGAAAGCCAAAAAGATCACAAAATCGATCTCTGTGCTGTGCTCAAAACTATACTCCATGTTTAAGCAGAGACACTGATTTGATTCACTAAATGACTGACCAGAACTGTGTGAAGACCGACCCTTTTCCCGGCTTGTACGTTCCGGACACTGTCGTCAAAGAATATCTGCAAAGCCGAATATATTAACTGTCAGCTTCCCATGTCCGTGTTTGTGCATTTTTTGCCATGTAAACATGGCAAAGTGTCCATAACTAATTACTGCTGGAAATCAACAGGAATGATATATGCCATCTCACCGTTCTGTGAGGACTGACGTTGACAACCTTGAGAGCCATTTCAATGGCGGCATCCGACGGCTTGCAGACTACTGGAGTCCTTGGTAATCCCAAACTGGACGGACTGGGGCCTGAGAAATGGCCTACTATGTCGAATATCTCATTGTTGATGCCACCATCAGAAGTCACCGGAGATCTCAATGTCGCTGCCAACTCCACGAACCTGAGATCATCATCATCATCGGGGATTGCAGGCTTCTGGATTAGGTTCAGTGTCTCGAAGCAGATGATCCCCTGGAAGCAATCTTCCAACCCCAGCCTGCTCAGTACTTTTGCCGCATGGACCTTGTCAGCGTTCGTGAATATCAGATATTCGATTGGCAAAATTACAGATCATGAAAGTACCACACACTGTGCAGGTCATTTTCGCAAAATATTTCACCAAAACAATGCAAGTTAAACAACGAAATTCAAAGTTTTAAAGCGAAACTCGGGCTTTAGATATTCGATACAATCTACTGGGATAACAGAGCAAGCAATTACTCTAGGAATGCAGAAAAAGAACTATTATACTTCAAGGACAAATGGAATGCTTTCACTGAACAAACTCGTCCGGATGATGGAAACAGTCCTTTAGGATCGGTGACTCACAATTTTCCGATACGGCAAGCTGAGCAGGAGGCTTCTCAACACAGGATCCGGTTTCAAGTTCTCGTACGGAAGTCTTCCATGAACAAAGCTGAATGGAAAACTTCATATTCAATTTTCATTTCTGAATGCAGATGAAAAAATACAACTCAGTTATCTATCCTTTCTTTCTCGCAGCAAATTCGGCAAAGTGATTCTACCTGTGGTACTCATCATAGTCAAAGTTGTACCCGATTGCCTGACCAAAGGAAAATTGATTCTGTTAGGCCACAGCAACTTGCCAATTGCCATGCGCAAAGGAAAAAAAGGGAACCTTCAAAGTGCATACCCTTAGACCAGCCATTGTTGTTCCATAATTCTTGTACAACAGGTTACACAGATCATCTAGCCTGCACCTGTCAATGCCCAGTTTCTCGACCAAATAATCTAAACAGACGGAAAAATTCTCCATTTCAGCATGACAATCCACGGAAGATCGAGATTAAGATGAACGAGGAATATACGTTACGATATGCACGAACATCAGAGTCTGATGCTGACAACGAACAGAACTCTTACCCTGAATGTTTTTGAGGCAATCCTTTGCAATCCCAGAACTTAGAGGGTAAAGGGTGTCGTCCAAATCTGGAGAAGAAAAATCGATGAATTGAGTGTCAGCTATTCTGATTAAGCTAAAAAGTTTGAGCTTTTTATATGGACACGTACCGAACAGGAGGCAGTCATATTTCGATCTATTATCGGAGAACCCCATTGACATGAACGGACCTTCAAAAGGTAATGCAGAGGAGTGAGGAGCAGTGTGATCGATGAGAGGCTACAAACCATAAGCTTCTCATGGCCTAGGAATTAAAGCGGGAGAAGAGACTCCACAGAAATGGTCTCTGTGGACTCAGTTCAAAGCCCAGAAGAAACAAAAAAAAAAATCCAAAATAGTATCCCAATTCTTTTATGGTGGCCCATATCCTATCTACTGAAATTTCTGTTTCACAGGTTCTCTACTCTCCCGGGATATAACCTAAGAGGGAAATAAATGAGAGCATAGTATTTCATTGATAAGAATCGGAACTGAAACTTCTTAACCTCACATTAAGAGCTGTGCTATTGCACCAACTTCTGTCATCCACATATACCGAAACCCCCAACAGGTTGTTATCAGGCTGAGGATTGACGGTCAATTGTGGACGCGACAGTTTGAGGCCACGAAAATTACTGGATTTTCTTGTGGGGTAGAGCTGTGGAGCAATGGCTTCCATGAGTTTGAAAGCCGCTCTTGGGTAATTGCAAGATGTCTTATATAGTTTGAGCTTGGGTTGACCGACCCACTCGTGTTTTTGAAATATTCCATTACATGTTGTGTACCCATTTTTTGCGATTTTTTTCAAAGGATCATACCGACTCGAATATAGATTATTGAGGATGACGAAATGGCATGAATCTTGCTGATAGAGTTTATTAACTAAATACGAAAACATAACTCATTGGTTTTTTTTTTTTTTGGAAATAGAAATGAATGCTCCAACTCACTCATAAGAAAATGGGGGAAAATACCAACAAACGGCTACATATAATTAGAAATTAAATTACCTTTGCTTCTTACACCAGAGAAATCAGAAGAAAAGGATGATCAGCATTTTAATTTTATAGGATTCCTAGCTTCCGAAACCGAATGACGGCACGAATAAAATGAAGTCGGGTACGTGATAAGTCGATCGATTAAGAAGATAGCATACCGGGATTAAATTGGTTGAACAAATATTGCAATTTTTGCAGCAACAGGAGTTGACAGAGGTGGGGAGGTATTTGATTTGGATTTGGAAGGAGAAGAGTTGGAGAGGTGGAAAAGGGGGAAGAGGAGGGAGGGCTTTCGAAGGTTTAAATAGGCATCATCTTAGCCGGAAAAAAACGATGTGTCGTTTTCACGGGTCGATGTTGCGTGAACTATTTTAACCCAATCATGTAAGATCAGTTTAAGTTGATCACGTTTAATTGAATTTGAACGTGGACAAAGTTTGGTATTTTTAGTCTAAATGTGACAAACGTAGAAGGTGAAGCATGAAAACAACCTATGTATACAAAATCAAAATGTGTGTATAAATATTATGAAATTTTTAATATTACAACAATCTTCCTACATTTTTAAAATATTTTCTTACATTTTGCGGATCCTGAAAATTGGATCCATATGCAATCATTTTAAAAAAGAAGGTGGCGCTGAAAGTTTAATCGTGTCGAACAAGGACACAATGCTTATGTTTGACTTTTACCATGAACATTCAAAAGGGATGTCGTCTAAAAGAGGTAAGGGAAAAAAATAAATAAAAAAAAGGAAAAAGTTACCTTTCTTGAAGTGCAATCCATAAGATCTCTCTTCGATTCTCGTTATCGAGAGTTCATGCGTCCATAAATCTTTTTTATAATCGAAAAAAATTAAAATCGAGATGCCGATATTTGTTTTGGAACAGGAAGGTTGGATATGCATCGACTGCTGGAGGGACTGAAAATAAATCGACACTCTCTATTCGATTTTATTAATTAATCGAAATTTCTAACCTAAGCGACTGCGCTTGCCACTAAATTCAATGAAAGGGAGCTGAAAAAAATTATATTTAATATTAAGCTGCAATTCATTATAATTATACAAATAATTTATTACAACTCTACCACACCACTCCGTGAACCCATCATCCTTATGATTTTATGCGGCTAATAAACGTTAATTAATCACGACTAATAACTAAGAACTATATGATGCAATTTTCAGATTAACTCGTTCAGCGCCCGATTCATGCCAATATCGTAGAACTGACTCGTCGGGTAGCTTGGTGACGGTGATCGAAAAGACGGCGAGCCTGGAGGCGAAGGGCGGTGAGAAGCGCAGGAAGAAGAGTAATGGGGGTGAAGGGACGGTGCAAATGTGCCGTCACTGGGCGTCGTCCTCGGGCACCTGATCATCCAGGGCACCACGTCCTCGAGCAGCCCCATCCCTTCAGGGGCCGGGCCTTCCGGGCTCTCCGCGAACTCTACTGGACCCGGCCCGTTCGAGATGGGGCTGGGCTCGTCATGGGCTTCCTCCACTTGTTGGGCCCCGTGGGACTCAGTTCCTGACTCCGGGCTGGTCTTCTTGGGCTTCTTGACCGGTGGGTCGACTGGCTGGTTCGGTCCGAGGAGGAAGAATGGGTAGGCGAAGTGGAGGTGGAGCCCTTCGTAGGTGATGATCAGGGTGTCGGGGTCCTCGCTGCACCGCTCGACCTGCTTCTTTGCACTGCACCTCGGGTTCGTGCACTTGTAGTAGCTCCTGGTTTGAAATACCCGACTCAGTATGTGATGTAATTATCAGACTTAGATAGGTTAAGATTATGCCTGCGGATTAGACATGGAACTGCACGTACATGGAATGGAGTCGATGAGCACGTACCTCGGGTTTGGGCTGTTCTTGATCGATTTCTGGCCATATTTTCTCCATTTATAACCATCATCCGACATTCCACTGCTGCCACAGCTCTTAATCCTCAGCGTGTACTTATTCTCGACCCTATTGATTCCCCTCCGAAACCATCCGCCTCTACGAACAAAGAAAGAAAAATCACATCACTCGAGCGTACATACATGAATGTACGGGCATAGTTCATCGGCATATTTAATTAACGAGAGAGAAGAAAATGTGGGATTCACGGTTCCGGGGTGTTCGGGAGCTGTGACGGAAATAAGGAATTGATTAAAGGCCGATACTTAAGATCGAGATAATACCCAGCCAGCTGCTGTTGGCATGACTGATGATCTTCGTTTTGATGCTTGTTTTGGGAGGTGAAGAATAGAGCGCTCTCTATGTCCCGTATCGTCGGGCCCAGGTACACGGTGGGGACGAGCCTCTTGACGGCCTCCTGATGATCGGACAGGCCATCTCTGGACTGAGCTTGCAGCTCCGGCAGAACGAACAGCGGGGACTCATCGTCGAGTAGCTCCCTGACGAGCTCGTCCTCCTCCGAGCAGTCCCCGAAGTTCACGTCCTCGCTATCCATTAACTTTTTTTTAGCGATAATCCCCAGCTGAGTCGCGTGCACCTTATGAATAAACTCTAGTGGAGAATCGTGCCGAGAACCGATTAGTAATGTGCCTGATGTGTATTAGGTTGGATTCGACTGGAGGGGAT
The DNA here is from genome assembly GCA_037672795.1 of Lagerstroemia speciosa. Taxonomy (NCBI): domain Eukaryota; kingdom Viridiplantae; phylum Streptophyta; class Magnoliopsida; order Myrtales; family Lythraceae; genus Lagerstroemia; species Lagerstroemia speciosa. The sequence goes on from CM075296.1 coordinate 703,605, forward strand.
ATGGAGACAGGAAGAGCGAGAGGAAGGGAGTTTAAAGGGAAGGAGACGAGATGAATGGGACTACTGTCAATTGATCAGTGGAGTAGATAAAGAAGAGGAAGAGGAAGAAGAAGATGATGAGGAAGGAACAGGCCGTGACGTCTACGGGTTTGTTATGTCCTATTCTAAATTGACTTTTTTTAGAGGAATATTATTTTACTATTTAGATATTTAATAAATCCCGGATAATTTACGTTCAAATTGAACTGATTTATCAAGGAATAAAACCGATAAATAATGTATTTTCTACATTTATCATACTCAAACCGAGACATTACTTTTTAACGTGAATAAGTTTCTGATCATCTCAATTAGCTAGTATCGATTATTTCTGATTGATTCGTTATAATTTTTTTTTTAAAAAAAAAACATTGGCTGAGAGTGAGAGACATGTTTTTGTTGGGTCGAGAGAGATAAGATTTTGTATGTATTCAATTTTGACTTCCTGGAGAAATCCAAACCTGTCAACTGCTGGTGGTGCTGTTAAGTGTCCGTGTCTCCACGTTCGTATGGGATCCGATCCCAATCAACGTTACCTACTTGACATTCTCCTCCATGCAAGTTGCAATCACAGCACGCATAAAAATCAAACGTACATACAAATAAATGGATTGAAACATTTTTTTTCTTACGTAAAATGTTAAATTTAAAACTTACAAATGGAGAAATTTATGATTAAGATTGGGCTAACATGATGTTATGCACCGTTCTCGGTCGATTACTCACTCTTGCTATATCATTCCCTTGTCGGAGTTCTTCGAAATCCGCTGTGGAATCAATTAGGTATATATGCTCCACAAGTAGCCGACCCCACGCGCACACTAAAGTATGCTATTAAATCAACTTTGAGATAATTTTTCTCGGTCCGTCCCGCTTGACAATCAGAAGCCTAATGAACTGATTCGATCATTCCATATTCGAATTGGGTTGGCTCATTGAAAGTTAGAACACTCTCGGTAACGAATTTTTTGTGGGATCGGGGTCATTTCTTAACGGAGAATAATAGCAACTAATGAGATCAATAAATTTTTGCAATTAGACGAATATTACCGATATGAGTCGGTTTAACTAGCTTCAACACTCGATCCATTTGCTTAGAGGTCTCAGGTTCGAGCGATTGTGAATGGAGAAAATTCCTGTCGAGAGAGTTTAACCCGTCGGTGGACGGACCCAGCTCTAGCCGTACCCGTTAGAGCCAACCTTTTAACTTTAAGTGCAGAATTTTTTAGATATCGGTGGTGCGGATTGGAAAAAGAACGGTACTGTTGTCTAGAATTATTGATATATGTACCGTATGGAGGAAACCGGTCTCCAGAATTCAAGTGAGAAAAATGTAATGGAGGACGTGTGCTCCTAGCACCGTCACAGCCTATAATACATTATGAACTTACTTGCCCGACACTCCCTCTGCGGCCCTATGTATTTGTACGTGCACTTTAAATCTCAGTGCCCTGTACATGAAATGACGAGGAACCGACCTTTTTATATACCCATTTCGAAAAAGAGTTAGTCCTCCGTGTAAAACAACAGTCACGATTATTCCATAAACGAGCTCGAGTTGTTACCCTAAAAGAATCAGTCCGACGGCCAGTTATTCCATATATAATGATAGAACATATATCTAGATTGTCATCAGCAAGTGCGTCGCCGGAAATTAATTGCACCCACCATCCGAAGTTGCCGATGAGCCTAAAATTGTAAGCATGGAAATTGCATCCGTGTTGGGGAATGAATGAATGAACAGCCAAAATCTAGTCACCTTACCATAATTATATTAGTATCTACTCTGGCACACATTATACAGAGTGTGAAGTGCAACCACTCCTCCTGTGATCCTATACTATTCTCACAAAAGAAAAGACCTTCTAATTATTTTTTTTCAGAAATTACATTTAGTACAACAATATTAACCTTAATCAAAATTATGAAATCGTATACCTTTATTTTAATCTTTCATTAATTTTTTTATGCTGATAAGTTTTCTTTATAATAAATAAATAATAAATAAATATATATATATATATTCAACGGAAAAGTAACCGAAGCAGTTAGCCTCACAGCGAGGTAACCTGTTGTCGGGTAGCGGCTTTGACTTTTGAAAGAATCCAACGGGGGGTCGGGTCGGAGTGGAGTTGACTGTCAGAGTGGGTTTAGTTTAGGTTCAGCAACAGCGGCGTCGTCTTGCGGGGGTGTGTGGGGGCGCCGCCGGCGAGCATCCTGTGAACCTGAATACCTCTCTCTGTACGTTTGTGACGAAAGTCAACCATTTATTGTGCGGACCACTTGGCCTGTGGTTGCCCGACACGTGTGATGGACGCCAATAAGCGTCGATGCCGCGACACTCCGTCGGAGTAGCACCTCACGCGTCGGTTATTTTCAAGTCGATCATAGATTTGAGTGGGGAGAATTGCTAAAGCAATTATAAAAGATTTGGCTAATATTTATTTAAAAATTTAAATTTATAAATATTAATACAAATTTTTTTTACATATTATGATTCTATTTAATCACTATTATATGTGAGTTTATCCTCTATACTTGATATGATTTATTTTCCATCCCAGTAGCATAATTATTTTATTTTGATCTAGAACTTAATTTCACGACCTCATGCTCAGGATCGGATTTTTTTTCTTAGTCTTGGATTTATTACTATGAGTTCCATACTCGAGTACACATAATAACACGTTCTAAAATTTTCATCATATAAAAATAATAACATGGTCTAACACCATATAAAATTTTTATCGGACCTATAAAGCGTTGGGATATATCTGGCATAAGCCGGAACTCGAAGACGGAAAGACTTGAATAACTAATTGAATTCAGATTCAAGATACAAGATATGTATGAACAACGATCAACGGTCGAGGTTGTGTTGGAAACACGAAATATCCTGGACAAAATCTTTAAAGATATTTGAAAGATTTTTTTGATATTATTTCATTGTTTAAATATGATATATGAGATCTCGCAATCTATTTGACTTAGAAAAATATATGTAGATAATATTTTCTAAAATGTCAAATAGAATACGGTATTGTGCTATAAATACGGTCTTGTGCTATAAATAAGGTCTTGTACAAGTTGTGAAAGCAGCGCCTCGATGTTGTGAAACCCTAGGGCCTTAGGGCTCAGGTGATAGAGTTCGGATTTGGGATTTATAATACTCCTGAAGACTGTAATATCTACTTTGTCCTGGATTGTTTCCTTGGGAGAGGAAGGTTTTTCAACGTATATCCAGTGTTAAGTTTTTAAATTTCTCGTTTTATCATCTCATTTGGGACGTTTCGAGACCCGGCAAGTATTATCGAAGCGATCACGATCCCCGACATAAAGAGATCGTGTTCAAATTCACTTAAATACTATAGGTGATCTGATCCAGTTTTTCTTACGTACAAAGACTCTTATCTCATTACTATTCGAAGTGGGTTTAATCCTCATCATTGGTCAATGTAAGCTAAAGTTACATGCGACCGCGAAGTTGGCATAGCCGGAAAACTTCATTGTCAGTGGATGGAGTTTGTTTTATGGCAGTACATGGCATCGACACCATTAATTCTCCCATGTGTCATTGTTTATAGAGTCATATATATATATATATATATATATATGAAAGCTCTCCCTAGACGATGCCATACACAGGAATGACTCACAGTTGTCGACAGAAATAGTTATAAGTAAGAGCAGCAATAGGGTTAATTTTTCACCGATACTATTATTTATACGATGATTTGACGTAAAACTGTCGGTGAATTCCTTGTAGAGTTGATTTTTTTTTTAACTAATTAATACACGCTTTCGCGGCTATAGTACTTTCGACTTGAAGCTTCAATGTCTTGCAGGCGTGGAATTAATTGCAAATTTTCAGACATGCATCACCCGTAAACTAGATATTCCTTGACAAATATCCTTACAACCTAGAGGTTGGAAATTCGATTCTCACCATGAGAGTTATGCTCCTGTTTTATTTTCCTGTATCTTCTATCATTGTATTAGACATATAAGCCTCTCTTATCATTGAAAAATAATAAAGATTGACAAGAAATTTTGAGAAAAACATTGGAATTGAAAAAAAAAAAGGGGGGCCATGTTTCTTGGGCCAATCAATATGGGCCTGTAAGATGGACCGTGTACGTGATGCTCGGGAGCGACTTTTCTGCCCTCTGTAATAAAATAAATCATACAAAATAATAAATATAACCAATTATTTCCCAGCAAAATAATAAAAAACAATCATAGAAAATTATGATTTCACAGAAAAGATTCCTATGCCTCCTCAACTCAATGATGTTCAGCGGTTAGCTCGTTCTGTTTATATCCACCCAATTAATCCATTCCTATAACTCCTGGTAAAACCTAGTAAGGTGTGTCCTGTTAGATGTTTGATTTCTGAAATATTAACCGTTCGCATCTAATGCTTGCATACATCAACTCAATTGCACTTTCTTAAGTTTGCTAATTTCCAACATAAAGGGGCAGTACTTGACGGCCTGAAAAGATAAAATCCCCATGAGCTCGTGCGCAGAGATGTCGGGTGGACGTCTAGATATCGAGCGGTGCACATCGAAAGGGCAAATCCATTAACCAATCCTGATATTACCTCAAATGACATTTTATTCACTTACTGATCGTTTTATTTTGAATAATTGAGAAGATTAGTGTCCGTAGCCAAAAGACCAATCAATTGAGGTGTGTGATTCAAAAAAGAGGGACCGTTTTTCCCGCGCAAACACCGACAAGGCGAAAAGGACACGGCGCCGCAAATTTGAAAGGCTGAAACGGTCGCTACGCGGAGGAGAGCGGGCCAACGTGCGACCGCACCCACCAGTCACGGACGGACACGTCAGCAACGGCCATGCTTGCTTAGCTGTCACCTGCCGCCTCTCTGCCTCCTGATTGATTTCACACGGAAGTCGATCATCACTCGCCTCCCCCAAAACATTTCCAGTCCCAGAGAGTCAACAAACCATTGCGAGCTTCTGTAATAAATTCCCCCTTTTGTAGAGACCCGTTCTCGCTCCCAGCAGCTTTCGTATCTTCAGCTATCAGATCGGGAGGAGATGGGGACGGTGGGAGTTAAAGAGACGGCAGCAGAGGAAGGCTGTGCGACTCCGAAGAGTGAGGAGTGTCGGATTCCCGAGAATCTGCAGTCGCCGCCGCCGCCGCCAAGAAAGAAGAAGCCTGTTCGCTCTGAAAAGCATGGACCGCCAAAGGGTGGGTACTTTCTGCCGGACGATCTTGACGCTCTGTTTTCTCTTATGCCCAGGAGAGAAGGATTCTTGTAGTGGTTCGCTCGTTATTAGCTTCCACACGGTTCCGCAGTTGGTCTGTTCTCGTAGGTTCCGCAAAAAAGGAAACAATTTTTTTTCATCTTCGTAGATGAAGATGGTTTGTTCGTGTAATGTTCACTGTTAGCGAAGTTGATTCTTTAGAATTCTTATGGATCTCGCGTCCACAATTTGTCTCCCAAACTGAAACGAATATTTTCACGGTCAGTTCCGGAGGTAGTTGACCGATGTTCCGGTCTTCTAAGGGTCCAAAAAACAGTCAACGCTGGAGACTTATTGAACCTAGAAAACTGTAGTTTGCAGCTCAAATGGTCGAATAACTGATGGTCGTGAATAGATGTGGTGCAGGAAACCAATTTAGTAGCAAAACCTAGGTCCGTGGTCTCTGATGTTTGGCTTGGTCTAAGGTGAGCACTGGCCTGTTCTCATGTTGCAAGAAAAATATGAGAAAATTTCTCTTTTCAATAAAAACACAAGAAGAAAGGGTGCAATGCCGAGGAAAAAAGGGGAGAATAAACCTCCCCCGGAGACCATTGCCAGAAAAACTGATCACCCAGAAACAACAGATACATAGTGGTTTTGTACAATGATCAGTCAGATGATCAACAGATGATCATCACCCAGAGACATGATGAAAGGTCCTGAAGATCCATGATCAGAAACTTGAAGCAATTAAAAACTGTCCAATGATTTAAGACATGTACACATGGAACAATCACATCTAGGTGGGGGAAGCTACATCATAAGCGAGGAGAAGTACTCCTCGAATTCTTGATCAATGGTTGGTTTTCTAGGAACGGTCTCTGCCTCTGCGAGGTGAACATGAAAGACAGGAAAAATCAACACGTTAGATTATGAGTTCAAGGGGAAAGTGGATCACAAAACCGATGAAAGGGACCCGCTAGCTGAGAAGTTACCTTCATTCGCGTTCCATCGGCCCGAAGAAAGGACAAAATTATCTTGACCGAGCCCAAAAAGTTCTTCTATCTCCTTATCTTCACACTGATTTGACCAGTCCATTCCAAAATCAGAGCAGGTGTAGCCTAAACAACACCCAAATTCTAAGAGATGCTCCTCCAATGTCTTGCATAACTGGGATTCATCATCAATACAGTCAGAGCTGCCCTCTCCCATTCGAACAATTGACTTCCCTTTATCCCGACCTTGGCGACTTACCTTCATACCATCTGAATAGTACTTATTTTCATCTGAAACAACACATTCTGGATTTGCAATTGATGTGGATGGCGTATCACCAAACTTCCTGTACTTGGGTTGGAAACTAGCTTCCCCTTGCAATGATATTGTAGAGGAGATGTCATCAGCAAAGCTGTTTCTACCTTCTGCTGATTCAGACTGCAACAACGATTCTTCACAGCTGCTTCCTTCATCCCTCTTATCATTAACTTCGCTTCTTGCTGAGTCGTCTGATCCTATTTCTTGACTCTTGTTCTCACTGAGCACTGTTTCCGACATAATGCAGCCATGCTCCCAACACTTGCGCTTCAGTGAAGGCCAGTTCACCTGCTCAAGTTCCAATTTGCGTTTCCTGGTTAAGTTGATAATGTTGCTGTTGAAGGCTTTAATGGCTTGGAAGCTGGAATTAGATGGGTACTATCAAATATTAAACACAAGAACAGGAAAAAATGATAATGCTGAAAAAATATCATTCCATCACAATCATTTTCTACTTTCTAAATGTTAAGTTGGGAAGCAGTCTGAAAGCTGTAACCGAAGATGGAACCGGTGACCGACAAGAAAAAGGAGTTCCAACAGGAACCCGATACGTACAGAGGAGAAAAACACTGGATGGACAGAAGGGAAAGGAGGTGGCCTCAATCCAAAATCTGAACCCATTAGGTGAGAAGCAAGTAATTATCAAGGGTGTAAAATTGCTAATGTAAAAGATTATGGAGCGCATCAATCTACAAGCTCTCATATCAACAGCTTAGCATTTCACATGGATTAGCATCTAGCATCGAGTGATTTGTGACAGTTTCAGATCCAGTGTTCGAGTCTCCAGCACCACAACGACCTTACGTATTGTCTAGTCAAAACAAGTACAAAATCATCGATGGAATATAATACTTGCTCTTTATCTACAAATTCAAGTTTCTACACATGATTGGCTGGAGATCAATGGAAACTATGAAATCCAAGACAACGTATGCAATATAGTTTCACACTGACAAGTACTAGCTGGTGAATCTTTCCGAATTACGGAGATCCGAGAATCAAATCAGAGAGGCTCCGATGCCTAAAAACTGGAACTTTAGATGGCTAACCTTCTTATTTCCGGGGGGTTGCAGCTTCCTTCATCCATTTACCAGTAGAAACAAGTGGAACCCAGAGAGCAAGAACACTTTTGAGCGGTGCAAATCCAAGGAAGGACGATGAAACCACTCTATTTTCTAGCCCCGCCCCCTGTTCTGTCTTGGCTCTGTTGTTTCCTGGTCCACGAACCGCTAGAGCGCGTGAATATCAAGGCAATGCTCTACCTTTTTCCGGTATAAATAGTTCAGCAATTCATGTTGTGCTAAAACTGTCGATTAATCTAATGGCAGTGGTAAGACTTAGAACTATATCCCCTTTCTTTTTTTTTGGTTCATGGTTCATTCATTCCATTAACTATTATTAGTAAGCTAACTGTCAAATTCCCATCAAATACTTGACCCTAAAATAGATTAGTAAATTGATGGCTATCGGTTTGAATTCGTGAGGTGAAAGAGAGTTGCATGATCTGATAGCTAGCTTCAAGAAAGGGCTTGCATGATCGTAAATAACTTGCATCGCTCATCGGCAGCCACCCCGCTCCTCCGATATTGCCGAGATCCTCTAAAAAGAGAATTCTCTGAGGATGAGGAAGCCAGGCGGCGGAGCGTGCAGCGGCATTTTCCCTGGGGCGCGTGGGTTTCTGGGATGCCTGGGTGGGTCCCAAGCTTTGTCCTTATAATAATAAATTTGTCTTATGCTCATTTCTTTTCCCTATGCGCTCATTCTTTTCTTTTATTATTTCATCCTCAGAAACCCTTATGAATAGGTTTTCAGTCCCAATCTTTACTTTATTTGTCATATTTTAAAGTTTTTTTTTCACGAATTCGATCCTGAAACTTTTGTGTAGACATATTTCTGATAAATTAGTGAAATGGTCTGACTTGAATCTAAACTAATTGAATGATGAGAACAGTTGTTTTTCAAGCTAAAGTAAAATTTCATAATAGAAGAGGGCGTTAAAAGTTAAATCTTATATTAACTAAATTGAAAAAAAAAATTGATTTTATAAAAAAGTCGAATACAACCACTTAATAATTTACACTTTTATGTATATATGAGTTGATGAGTGTTGCATGACAGTGAAAATTTAATGAGGGAAGAAGGGCGGAGAGCAAGAGCAGCGAGGAAGTTGACAAACAATTCTAAAGTTGATTGATTGATCTTCGGGACTAATCAGTTGCAGTCCAAGATTGCTTATGCGAAAATTGAGACCAAAAAACCAAACAGAGCATAAGATTGCTCATGCAAAGATATTAAGTAATTAACGAATCATCCAAGCAAGGACACGACACGAATGAATTTCGATCTTCAGCACTTGGGAAGATCGGAGGGCGGTGGCGGCAGTTTCTGCTTCCGGCCCTTCCCGTCCATAACCACCCACGCCATCTTCAGTCCCCAGCTCGTGTGCACCTCTAGATGGCAATGCATGAACCACACCCCTGACGAAGGAAACCAATGAAAAGAAAACTATCGTCAAAACAAGTTTGACAGTAAAAATCTTGGGATTCTCATGAAAAAGTTTTTTTTTTTTCCCAGGTTACTGACCGGGATTATCTGCGAGGAAGCGAACGGCAACCCACCCACCGGAAGGCACCCCGACGGTGTTCCTCTCCGCCGGGTCTGCCAGGTTAAACTTGGAAGGATCCTTCTTCGGGTCGAAGTTCCCGGTCCCCATGCCTATCACGAAGAAGTTGAAACCGTGGAGGTGAAGCGGGTGGCTCTCCGCCCCAATTATGCTGGTGTCCTGCATCACCAGCTCCACGCTGGTGTTGAACGGCAGCATCACCATCTTGGTGCCTCTCGTCACCATGATGTTCTTGGGCGGCGTCCCCGTGTAGTTGAATTTGACGGGCGGGTTCGATGGGAAATCCATGGTGTAAACCCCCTTTGACCGGTTGAAGAAGTGCGCCTGAAGGAGGGCCGTTCTGGGAAGAACGAAGGACACGTTGTTCATGGAGGCTGCCAGCTTGGTGTTGTTGGGACCTTGGCAGGTCTGATTCGCAGGGCATGGGCTCAGCCCAAGGCCGACCGTGAAGAAGAACCTCCTGTCAACCTTTTGGGGAACTCTGGCAGGGAACTTTGCACTCGCTAGGCTGCGGATTTTGCTGTTGAACTTCATCGAATACGCAGTATCATTGAACTTTGGGAGCTTGGGTCTGAGAAGGGGGAGTTTCGGGTTGCTAGCCTTTGGGCTGGAGGATTTAGGCCAGTCATACTCGAGGAACCCAGTGACGGTCGTGTTGTCGAAGGCAGCCGGTCCGGTGGCATAGGGCCGGCCTGCCATCATGAAGGTGGCATTGGTGGCCTTTGGCATGGCCTTGAGGAGGACATTGGTGGTCTGTCCTGGGGAGATGAGGACCGTGTCTGTCTTGAAAGGCTTCACGTAGACTGCATCGGCCTCGACCACAGTGAGCGAGTGGTTGGCGATGCGGAAGAAGAGCTCGTCATTAAGAGCAGCGTTGATGAGACGGAGGAGGTAGGTCTTGCCGGGCTTCACCTTGAGCTTGAACACATCTGGCAACAAAAAAAAATGTTACTTCTGGCAAGAAGTAATTCTAAAATGCCGTCCGGTTGATCTTTGCTAGAAGAGGAAATCCATTGGCAGAAATACCTTTGGATGAGCAGTTGTGGAGAGGTCCAGGGAGGCCATTAATGGTGTAAGCATCAGAAACATTCGGGGCCCCTCCACTCTGCAGTGCTTGATTTATGATCACCTCCGTGTCTGCTTTCCACCACTCCCCTGCAACAATTCATTTAGAGAATCCAGTCTCAGGTGCCAAGAAACCTTACCTCCATTCATTTTCTGCACATTTCTTCGTTGTTGTATTGACAAATGCAAATAATCCTTACGCTGTCAAAACCAGAGCTTTAAAACTCACCGAAGATGATCGGGACTTCCTTGAAGGGCTGAGGGAATGGGTAGGGGATGTGTTTCTTGGGGAGGATCACGATGGGTCCATACAGAGTCACTCTTAACCATGAAATGTGAGCGTGCCAGAACAGTGTCCCTCTCTGCCCGGTGACGGTGAAGTTGTACACGTATGATTGTCCTGTCTGGATCGGACACTGTGTTACGTATGCTGGTCCGTCAGCCCATCCGCTCCTCAGCTGCCTGACTCCGTGCCTGTCATTCAATGGAGCTAGAAATCAGCTTCAGCCATATATTCAAGAGAGCCGTGAAGATAGATGGAGGCCGACAAGGAGCTAGGCCAGTTTGGTCGGTTTGTCGAACCAGTGGATGGTGATATTGTACTGTACATGGTTAACCACTTTGATTAGTAGCCTGTCGCCTTCCCGTGCGATGATCCGAGGCCCTGGAAACTGGCCATTTACAGTCACGATGCTCTTGGTCTGGCACAACCTTGTCACGTTTTGTAGCTTAATCTGCCATCACGGGAGTTCGGACAATCACAACAATGTGCATCGCATGCTACCGTATCAAGAAGGATATAATAATGTGGAGCCCTTCACTTACATCAAACTTGTAGTTCCTGGTGATGCCAGCATGCTTTGACATGGCCTGGTGGGGCAGACCAGCCCACAAGGCATTCAGTGCAAAAAAGAAAAAGGCTCGGGGAACAAAGGCCAGTGATCGGAGAATGGTGGAAGCCATTCCGGTTGGTCTGTTCGAGAAGAGCTGGTACGAGTGAACTGCTCGGCTCAGGTGAAATTCGATGGAGATTATGTGTCTAGGCTGATTGAAAGAGGGACAACTATGTTATATATAGGCAAATTATCAGGGAGGTAAGATCAAGCAAACGTCAGGTAATGTGTCAATTAGGCTGGTTGATGGCTTCCACACAGCCAGCCTTAAAAGAGAATGGTTGCTGGTCATCAAGCCTTGTTATTCCATGCATTTTCGATTTTTCTTTCTTTGTATACGCAGTTCAGTACGTAGTAAAGACTACAGCTGCCACCGCGGCCCCGAGAAGGGGAAGTAGCTGTGCTAAGGCCGCCGGAGGCAGCTTCCACAACGATGCCTTGCCAGCGGGGTGCTCTGCCTCAGACGACCTCGCATATTTGGATAAAGCTGTCAGCCTGCGATTCTCCAATTTGGAAAATGATTATTCGAACTCTCGACTGAAAAATGAGTTTTATAATTCAATCAGATAATGGAAAATTCAAATTCAGAATTATAAATGTCAAATTATGTGCTCAACTTTGGATCAAAATCAAATTTAAAAGTTTAAACTAATAAATGATAGTATTCAACTCTCGCTCTATTTTTTATGTGGGTAATATTCTTAACTATAATTTTCAAAAAAAAAAAAAGGGGAATTGTCCTTTGAACAAAACGTTGAGTGATTTTCAAGCCAAAAAATATTAATTTTGTAAATTACCGGTGTGCCTGACACGTTATGATTAACTCTTGGAGAATCGATCTTCTTCTTATTCTTCATCTAACAGAATGATAGGTGGCAAGTCAGAAATCGAGCTTTGATGCATGTCCAATGTTGTCTCTACGTTTATTATTTTTCCCTATCTCAAGTGTCATTTTCTCTTGCAAACAATACAATGTCGGAAAAAAAAAACCAAATCAAGAAACTTGTGTGCCTAAAAAGATATAGAAGGGTGAGAGAAATAAAGTAACTCGAGGAATCTAACTAATAATAGTCAAACTCGGGACTTATTGATTCCAAAACGATAACTATATCAAACCCTTCTTTTATATAGTATGACTCTTTTACGTGGGTAAGCTCAAAAGGAAGACGATGAGGGTCCGTTTCAAATGTTTGATTGCGATGGACATTATTTCAAAACCAAGTTAACCCCTCTCCCATGGCACCCATTATTTGATATGCAAAAAAACAACAAAAGTACGGATCAGATCTAGCTAGTTTCTTTTCAAACCGTTCAAGAACATAATATCTAGCAAGCATCGCAGTCGTTGTATAACAAAATACGTCGATCCAGCAGGAAAGTTCGATGATCGATATGGCTACTGAGGAGATCTAATTAACTATAAGAGGCCGTGGTTGTGAGGTATACTTCATTCAACCCATCTTCCTTCCAAAGCTAAGCTAACCATGCTGCTTTGCTTTTTAGTTAGCCCGGTTGTTCCGCACTGTAAGACACCCAACTTAACAGAATTTGATGTTCACTTCTCCCTGACCATTTTCGGTTTTTCAGGCTCTCCTCGGCTGACCTCTCTCTGAGTTTCATGCCGAATTCCAAAAGAAGCGAATCGTTGCCATCATTTGGAGGGAAAATGCATTATTCTCAATTGATCATATCGTTTATTCAACTCTGGTGTCTTCACTGCAGTGGTTCGCGCCAATATATGAATGGCATCTTTCCTGTGATGACATATCTTTAGGCATGCAGGCATTGCATTCGGCAGCTGAAACGGGAAAGAGATTAAAGTTCTGTTCAAATCAATGGATCTCAATCAAGAATTTCTCCTCCTCGGGGGCTCTCCTGCTGGCAAGGTATATGGGCCTTGGTGGGCCTAGAAGAGCGTGTGCGAACTGTTATATCTGAACATGATTTTGCTCGATCTTGGATCCGCTTGGGCTTTTAGGTTCGGGTCAGAATTCCTCGTATCAGTTTTTCAATGCCTCAAAAATGTATGAATTTTATACAGGATTCCACAATGGTTTTTAGACCAGAATGAGTCAATTTGTTCAGTTTTTTCTTTTGCTTAAAAAAAAAAAATTTCTACGCCCTTACTTGAAACTACACTTGATATCACGAACCTCAACCAAGGATCATCATTAATTGTCTGGTAGTCCTTTGTTACATTTAATTTTGCTGTCCTTCACACAGTACTGGAAAGTAAATGTTTTCAATTTCAAAGCAGTGCTTGCCCCCTTATTTATATACCGCGTTAATCAATACCAGGTAGAGTAAAATAATAAATGAGAATTAAATTAACTTAAAGATGGTCAATTTGTCGGCAGTGCTCCTCCCGATCTTTATATGAGCTCCATTAGGAGGATACAGGAATCTGACGGGACCACGATTCACATGGACGCCCATACCCGATGCAACTACCTTCTGGCATTGAGGGTCCGTCCGTGATAAGTTACACAGTATGGTCATTCCCCCTCAAAGTATGAGCTATGCTGTCTCGGACGACAATGTGCCATGACTTGAAAACAAAGATCCAATTGGGGGGCTAAAAATAAAGCATGCCGGAGCCAAACTATGCATGGATACGTCTCGTGGTCGGCAAGAAAGATGGAGTTTTAATGTCCTAAAGATGAATAAGACTTAGGTATCTCTTCAATTTTAAGGAGAAAGAGATGGATCCATAAAGATAAATATGGAATAGTTTGCGGTGGAAAGTAAACCACTGCACATGATGTGGGCTCAGGAGGAGATATATAGAATTGCCAGTCCATATATTATAAAAGGTTGGGGAAAAAAAAGGACACCTGGAAAAGTCTCCTTACCAGTCCGATGCTTCAGGCCATACCTGAATTTCCAAGTTATCTAGTCTTCAAATTTTTGCTCAGTGATAAAGAAAACTCGTGAATGTAATAAGAGATGGGAGAAATAAGAAAGTAAAGAAATATGAGAACCCTAAAAACAAGAATCAAATTCTAAATATCTTAATCTCAAATTTAAAATATCACTGCATTCCATCCTATTTCTCTCCGATACTATGTCTGATTTGATAAACAGCAGTGTACTAAGACTCTAGGTATCAGGATTAAATCATGGCATAGCCCAGGAGCAATAGTTCAACGTGTAACTTCTATTTCTGCCAACATCAGCCTCGGTTTCGGCTTGACTGTGGCCTGATCCCGAACTTCTGACTGGCCGCGTCGCACTGTACATGTGCCAGACCGATCCTGGAATTCTTAAGATCATATTCCATCCATACATTCTGTTGGTGGTGATGACCGATCACAAATGCTTCCACTCCCAGCAAGTCGGAGTTCCCGAATGACAAGCAGTGAATTAAGTCAGTACCCCTCACCTGATCCGGCACCCGGTACAGAACTCGATCTCCAGGGACCTTCATCTCGGCTCCCTGGAACACTAGGCTCACCGAAGGTAAGGGAGGAAGAGTGGTTTGATTAACCGGGACTCGGTAACACAGATCCATGGCGCCCTCGAACACGAAGTCTGGGTCCTCTAGGACCCTTAACTCTCCTGCACTTTGCTTAAGGAACTCTGCCCTTAGGGCATTGTAGACCGGACCAAGCAGGAATGTGAACTGGGTCCCAGAGTCCACCATTGTCTGGCCTGCCCCGGTGTGGTCTGGCTCGAATACGGACTTTGGCAGGGAAAGTAACGTGTCTAAGACCTTGATCCCCTGGAGCTGGACTGTGTAGGCGGCCCGATTGAAGTATGGCAATGGGGTTGATATTTGGATCAACGGGGTGTAGTTCAGGGACAGGGCCCAGGAGAAGTTCCCCTCCCCAAGCAGCAGGAGCCCTGAGAAGTCCGAGCCGGAGATGCAGTATGAGAACTTTGGGAACCCCATCTGGGACACAAATGAGAGGGATCCGCGGTTCATGCCCATTAGCCCGGTGTTCCGGGAGTCCTCCTCAGAATTGGAACTGTAGATCGAGTCCATGCACCCAAAAACCAGGCCAGAGATCTGGCCTGGCCCGGTGAAAAATGTGTCTGAGGCAAGGTTCCCTTCACTCGAGGATGCGTCAGCATAGGACAGAATTGTGTGGCAGAGCTGGTTTGAGTCGCAGGAAGCAGGTATTTGGAAGTCCCGGGTCTGGTCCGTGCAGGTGGGAGAATTGCAGGACACGGGGGAGTAGGACTGAGACCGGGACGGGTCAAACGATGTCAGGTTGCTCGGTATCTTAGTCGTCTTGTTGCAGCGGAGCCACGAGAGCTCACTCCCAGTGTCGATCACCATGGTTACATTTTGTGCCGGTGTCCCTACCGTCAGGGACACAGTGAGGCTGACATTATGGTGGAATGGGAGCTTGCTAGGGGGCCTTGGGACCAAACGGGAGCCGACTTCTCGTGTCTCGAGTGGCAGAGCTAGAGGCTGTAACTGCGACGGAAACTGATAGCTGAAGCATTGCTGGTTGAGGAAGATCAGGGCGATAGTGTAGCTAGCTGCTAGGAGTCTGAACTCGAAAAATTCAGTCATGGTGGTCGGTGGAATAAGAATTCGGTGCCGAAACTGGATTCCGGGGATGCAGGATCTGGGGACATCAAAATTTGGAAGAATCCAAAGAAGAAAGAAGAAAATGATGAAATCTATGAAAGGAAGCTTCAGCAATCAGCATTCCCTGCTGCGATGACAAACAAAAGATCTAGCTCTCGAGCTGGGTGAGATCTGAGTGAGTGAACGCCATCGTTTTGGCTCTCTGGGAGCTGCACTGCCTTTACTCGAGTCAGAGAATGACGAGAGCATTTAAAGGCACTTGTCCTGTTCGGTAAGTTTTTTTTTTTTTTTTTTTTGCCTTTTAAAAAATAAACTGTCCTGTCTATTTAGTCAGTTGTCGGTTAAGATAAGATTCAATGGTAGTTTTATCAATGCATCCAAGGCCCTCTTAAGAACAATGAGTAGAGTTCACAAATGGTTTGAATTGAATCAAGAGAACGATGAGAAAACAGCATATGATCCTCTTTTGCCAGTGATATTGCATCCCTCTTCGTTTCCTTTTAAC
The DNA here is from genome assembly GCA_037672795.1 of Lagerstroemia speciosa. Lineage (NCBI taxonomy): Eukaryota > Viridiplantae > Streptophyta > Magnoliopsida > Myrtales > Lythraceae > Lagerstroemia > Lagerstroemia speciosa. The sequence continues at coordinate 719,797 of CM075296.1, forward strand.
AGGTTGCAAGATTCAACGAGCTGTCCCCTAAGAAGGACGTAGCTTTCAATTGGAACCGCAGATGCTAGGGAAGGTTGCACATGGAATGCTGAATTCTTTAGGAGCAGAGGAGCCTAGTTCGGGTCCATCAACAAAGGACGCTCGTTTGGATCTTTCACCGAGTATTTCCACCCTGTCCCTTCTATCATAAACAAGATAGATTCAGTTTGATTTTGAACAGCTTGTTCACGCTGTAATTTTCGAGCCAGACCAATAAAACCATAAAATTCCATCAGCACATTCATCCGCAACTTGGATCCTGTCACTATAGGCATAATATGTTCTGGAGTTGACTGCAAATAACTCCCCTATGCATGTCACGCTCATCTCAAGCAAAACGACTAATCTGAAAAACTAGCCAATCTTCTTGGCTAATCCTGCGATTGCTGGATATGTTCTGGTGACAGAAAACACCAATCTTCAGAGGAAAAAGATAAAAAACACGAGCAAAATTAAAAAAAGTAAACTTCATATAGACTCGATGCTCTTAGATAGGATTGGACTATATTCCTGCACGTGACTGTACTTAATGAAATAATTAGGACATTTGGTTTATGATTTGTCATGTCCCGAACCAATCGTCCTTTGCAGCTTATTCTTAAATACACACTAATCAGGAAATCAAATTAAGTTTGTTGGTTAAGCAGGTGAGGCAGGCTGCATTCCCGCCATGTGAACGGGGTGTAATGAAGCAGGGACATGCTTTGAGTTCGAACTGGATTTATGTGTTGCACTTGTACAGGTGAAAATACAGTAAGATGGGAAAAAAAGGGAAACGAGAACATTGACATGACGAGATGGGATTAGAAGCTGTAGCACTACACAAAAGGGAAACGGGAGGAGTTTATTTGTCAATTTGGTTGAGCTTGCCAAGGCCGTTGCAACGAGGGCAGACAATCTGAGCCTGGTCCTTCCTAGCCGCATTAGCTCTCAGGGTCGCAGAAGATTCGCGGATGAAACCCGCGCCATCACATTCGGGGCACCTATGAGGCAGAGGAAATTAAGTTACAATATTAGTACTAAAGGTTGCAGCCAGTAGAAATAGAGTATTCATGATGCAACAAGGGAAAACGATGAGGATTGTATGAGATCTACATTCACTTACTCTAGCAGGTAAAATTTCTTCTGCAGTTTTTCTTTTGCTGAATTCGAACATCTGATTCTAATGCTCTGACACTAATATATCGAAATTAACACATTCTGAATGCCCTAGTACATTAAGGAGAATGTGAAATCAAATGGCCGAAGACATTAAGATAAGTGTGATCTTCATATACTAACAAAGATGAGATGGATGCAACAGTGTCACTAAGAGAAATCCCACTTCATATCAAACTTGAGATGGAGGGGTCAGGAGTCATATGGTATATCTCAATTTATACGGAAATCAATAAGAGGTGGAGTCGTTTGTTACAGGTCCTTGCGGGAGAAGAGAACCGGGAAGGCAGTTCCAAGTAGAGCGACCACAGCAGCTCCGGCAATTAGATAGGTTGTTCCATCAGCTGAAACATCTCCGACTGCTGCAACCACTGTCAGGGGCCTCTTCTGCTTCACGTCCTCGATTCTTTGCCGACCCCTCAGACATGGACCAGGAATCATCCGTCTTGTAAACGCTGAAACTGGGCTACCATTGCAAGTCGACTGCCTTGCCGGAAAAAGAGCCTGTGGAGGGGATATTAGGGCCATCATATGGGATTTCGTTCAACTGGTTCCCGAATTATGGATCCGAAAATTGGAAGAGGAGACTACGTGTGATGAAATGAGAGAATACTAGTCTTTTCTCTATAGATTTCTCTGATTGGTGGAGGATAAGGCCACGTCAGAGGTCTTAGATTCTGGTTGTTTAGTGGATATGGATAAGGCTCAGTCCCCACTTCTCGCCTTCACTCTCTGCAAATGCTATGGTAGGGCAATTTTTGCCAAAGTATAGCCATCGTCCACCACAGGATGTTTGTCTCAACGGATGCTCGAGTTAGATTCTTTGAGATTAAGAACTGGTGAACGGGACCTGACATGAAATTTGGCAGGTGACAGGAAAAATGAGAAAGAGACTGCACATTGTTTAACTTCACACAGCTTAATCCTGCAAGTAAAGTTAACACCGGCGTCAACATTTGGTTTGATTTCCATGCAATCTCTCAGGTTTGTGAAGACCGCAGTTTGATTTTTGAAGCCTAGCCAGTTGATCGGGCCTCTTGCTGGCCTAGTTCCAGCTCATGAGATTTTTCTTTCATGTGAAAGTGCAACTTGTAAGGCACGAGAGTGCAAGTTCATGCTTTGATTATTCCAACAGTTCATGATCTTATTGAGTAGAGAAGGCCTGACAACCCTCACCCTCCACAGTGCCGGCAGCAGGGGAGAATGGTTAATCCCGTGAATTGACTTACCTATATGAAAAAACTAGAAACTTATCCGTACTATATACACGATATGTGTTATTTCAATAAAATTATTAGAAACACCTATTCAAGTGCAATTAAAGAATAATAGATATTTAACTTTTAAATTAGATAAGTATAAAAGTGGATTGTATTAGTAATTTATATGTACTGATTACTGATAAAAGAGTGATAAGTAAAATATGAGAATTACAAATAAATCTATAGAAAGAAGACATGGATGTGGCCAAAAATGGGGGGGAAGTGGATAATATAATTGAAAGTTGAGAAAAAATTGGAGTGTGGAAATTGATTTGTTAAGTAGAATGTTGAATTATAAAATCATCCTTACTCAATTATTTATCAAATAAATAAGATGAAGAGCAGTTTTAGAAATGTAAAAAGACACCAAAACCGCTTCATGCTTGCATATAATAATAGAGATGGCCTGTGGACTGACTTATAGATCAACAACATATACTTCTTTCGCAAGGGTCAAGGTTCTGCCTAATGAACAGTATCAATCCACGTAAGAATTGACAAGTTTACCGTCTAAACCTTCCTCAGTCGTGATAAGGGTCTTCTAATGAATGTTCTCTTTCTGCTTTGCTGCAAATGCTGCTGTTGAAGCTCTCATTGGACTGAACTTAGAGCTAGGGGAAGTAAGTTATATTTAACTGGTTATGATTTCAGGTTTCTTTTTAAGATTCGAATTTATATGGAGAGTGTTCTCCCTATATAAGATGACGCTTCATCAGTGCTAGTAGATGATTACTTTGATCTGTTGGCAGAACCACCAATATAAAGTGGAAGTGCAGGATCTGAGACAAGTTCCACGATGCCCTTTTCGCTGGTAAAGAAGGTATAGCAGAAGGTCATCAAGGGAACATCTGAAAACACAGGTCTGGCTGAGACTCATTTGACAGCTTGTAATATGATTCCAGAGGAAGCCGTGGTAGGAGCAACATCATGGCGAGAAATGGACGCAGTTTATTAATGGTACAGCCAAAATTATCAGAAACACAGAGAAAGGCACGTTAATAGCTCTATAGATATCAAAAGAAGGCCGATTTTGCTGTTGGTCTCTACTCTATAGAGGAAGATTGAGTCCTTTACCGACCTCCACTCCTATCACCTGGAGTATCCCTCGGTTTATTATCTGGTGGTCGCATTGCAAGAACAGACAGAGACCATTATCAGGAAAAAAATGTCAGAGGGCAGCAAGAGTCACATTCCGTTATCGGGAAAGGACCAACTGAAGAAACTTGGACATATCAGTTCGACAACGAAAGTCCCAATGAGGCCGACCATGCAAGCCTTGGAGTTCCATATCTCCGCTGTCCTCGTGAACCCCAGGAATGGTGCTTCAAATTTTGGCTGCACTTTAGGCAGTTCCACCTGTAAAATCAAACAATTTAAGTTGTTAACCTTTTCATATTAGAGGGAGGCTTTCATATTAACGATGGAGAGAAGACAAGGGGTGAGGGGGGGAGAGAGGTGCAAAGATGAAGAGAGGGACATGCCCCAGAGGGAAGCTTCACGCCCAGATTTGGAAGGAGGCTCTGCTTCCCGAGAGTCCATCCATGTGGTTCCGATGTAGATTGATGGAAAAATTATGTCGGTTCTGAATGGGGAGAGAGGGGCCTCCTGTGGAGATGAGAGAGGAAGCTGAGATGTTCATAGAAGCAGCCATTTCCTTCTCCACAGTCTGCAACCCACATTCATGGCCACTGATTCCTGTACAAGCTCTTGAATCTGCTGTCCCCGCTGTGTGGACCATGGAGACTAAAGATTCCACGTATACTATGCCCAGAAAGGACAAGGGAAAAAAAAACACATATTTTTGCCCCTTCCATGGAGACTAGAGATTCCAGAGTGATCCATTTGGGGTCTCAGTAATTGTTGGGCTTCTATTCCCATCCCTGGTCTCGGATATCTCTGGACCTGGAGGCCCGGCAGTAGCATGCCATCCCTAGGGCTCACGAACAAGCTGGCCCAACCCCATTTGGATTCATGAGTTCGACATGGATTGCTTGCCCACATCTCCTCTCAAGTCTTACCTACTGTTATTAATGGACAGTATCTTTTAAGATTTGGTTACCGTTATAATTTGATCATGATTGTGATTTGATTCCGTGATATTTAATGGGATGGTTGAATCTTAGGATCGTACCTTTATATTCTTATTCAGTTGCGTGAATTTCACATAAATAATAGTCTACCCTTCGCTATTTTCAACGTGGGTGAGTTACGAGATCATCCAGTGCATGTGCTTTTGTTCTTTTAATTGTGATGGTCAATCTCTAGTATTTTACTCTTGATTATTAATATAATATTTTATTCAGCTAAAAAAAAGGTCCTACCTACTGTTATTAATGGACAGTATCTTTAAGATTTGGTTACCGTTATAATTTGATCGTGATTGTGATTTGATTTCGTGATATTTAATGGGATGGTTGAATCTAAAGAGCGTGCCTCTATATTCTTATTCAGTTGCATGAATTTCGCATAAATAATAATCTACTCTTCCTTATTTTCAACGTGGGTGACTTACGAGATCATCCAGTGTTTGTGCTTACGTAGACCCATAAAGTTACAGGCTATTTATTTCCTCGAGTAAATAAAATGTTAGATTAAAAAAAAAAGCGTGATATGTCGTCTTGACAGTGATTATTTTTGACTTTTGGACCGATGCTTTTGACTCCCATGCGTCAGAGAGGCAGCATTATCTTTCAAGGTAAGGATATGGTGGGCCAGATCAGGCGCCTCAGCCAGCCTGTCGCCTGCGGCGGCTCCCCACATCACTTACAGGTTACATTGAGAGGTGCCCCACACAAGCACCGGTTATGGAAGTAGGCTGTGTAGCCGAAACTCTGCATCTGCCCACCTACCGGAATCCGTCCACACAACCTGTTGTAACTCACGTTGAGCCCTTGGAGACCGACCATTCCCTCGGGGATGCTGCCGTAGATTCTGTTGTGGTTGACGTCCAGATAAGACAGTTTCGGGTGAACCTCAATCTTTGACATGTCGAACTCAAACTGGTTTCTTGAGAAGTCCATGAACCATGCAGACTTGTTCGCCCCAAAGAACATTGATATGTCCCCCTCCAGCTTGTTCCGGAACAGTTCTACCCGTCCAAAGTCCACGTCATTGAACGATGCTGGGATCTTGCCCGTGAGGCCGTTGTGGGCCAGGATCAGATACAGTTCATTACCTGTTAAATGATTAATATTATCACCACTGTTTTGTCGGTAACACATTTAATTTGAAAAAAACATCTATACGGTGCTCTGCAGGTGATCTGAAAGCCAAAGATTCAATTTGTAGATGACGGTGCAGAATTCATAATTGTTGGGAATTAGAGCAAAGAAATGTGGGCCTTTCTAAAAAGTTCTCAGCTGCCTGAGAAATCGGGTTTAAACTCAGTTGTAATTGGGATTGGAATCCTGTGGTAACCTGTGATCATGGATATCCAATGCTGAGTTTTGAGTTATTAATTGATTACCTTTGATGGCAGAGAGTGATCCCGGGATTGTGCCGGTGAGCTTGTTGCGGTCGAGGCGGAGTGAGCCAAGATTGCGGAGGTTGGAGAGGGAGCTAGGGATGGAGCCAGAAAGCTGGTTAAAGGACAGGTGGAGGAATATGAGCTTCTCGAGCTTGCCGAGGAAGGAGGGGACAGGACCGGTGAGGTTGCACCAGGTGAGAACAAGGTACTCGAGGTGCTTGAGCCTGCCGATGGCGGGAGGAATGGGGCCGGTGAGGTAGGGCTGCTTGTGGAGGTACAGAACGCGGAGGTAAGGGAGGTCGCCGATGGCATCTGGAATCCGACCTGGCGGGAGGCCGCCCGTGAGGAGCTGGAGTTCGGAGACACGGTGGGTGGTCTCATTGCACAGGATGATGTCCCAGCTGACGCAGCAGTCCGTGTCAGGGGTCCAGGTGGAGAACACTCGGGGATTGCCGAAGTGGCTCTTGATTTGAAGGAGCGCCTTCTTGTCGTCCGGGTGGCAGAGCTCTCCAGCGGCGACCAGGACGCCCGAGAGGCATATTAGAGCAGAGAGGAAATGTTGAATGTACATATCCTATAGGCCTCAATGATTGGTAAGGTAGAATGTGGTATAGAAGAGATGAGCAACTCTTCCTTCCTTCCGATCCCGACTTTATACACTGCATGTGCAAACCGAGCACAATTTTTTTTCCGACCAATTTACGAAGGTTACTGTGTTTTGCGTTCATTTCATCGATGTCGATCAAGTTATCTGCCGGTAGTTTTGTTCCTCAATTCGTTGCCTATTAGAATTCGTTCCAGGAACGTCGGGGACCGGTCTGCCTGTGACCACAGTAACCCAGCAAGATCCACTTGCAGAAAACAACAAAGAGTTTTCCCACTTGGCATGGCAGGATGAAGAGATAAGATTGCAGTGGCATAACAATGCTGACTCTTGGGGTTGGGTTGAATCATTATTGAAGGCTTCATTACTTTTTATATCCTCCCTGTCTTCTATAATGTAAGATATGGAACTTGGCCATGCACTCACATGGTGGACCCTTTACATTGGATAGGATAACATTAAAAAATTGTCCGTTTTTAAATAAAGGAACTATAGAGTATAAATTCACATCCATGCAACCATGCACTTTATTATGTACGAAAAATAAAAGTTTGAGAGGAACGTGATTGGAAGTATTTTACTCTTTATTGAGTTGAGCAAACTCAATTCTAGATCAATTAAGGTATGTGGTTCCCATAAGTGGAATCGGGGTAGGAACTTAATTCGAGATCGTGGATATTTGTTAGAAGCCATTTGCTGGAAGAAAAACGAAAATGAGCAAATACAAACTTCAATCAGCAACAAATAGAATTATTCGAAATGATTCTTTCCGAAAATATTTGAATCCATGAATAGAATTGACTGGAATTTGAGACGAAATACTGATTGATGTTCATTGTCACCATAATTCTTAGGACCAAAAATCGAGTGATTTTCTTGAAATGTTAACTTAGTCCTCCGATTTAACCAGGAAAACCAACCTCCTACGATAATAATACTCTGAAATTTACATCTTGATTTTTGTTTGAGGTATTGCCTGACAGTTAGAAGTTTGAATTTCTCTGTTCGATTATGGATATGAACGTTTTTCATTCATGTTGATTGATGGCTGATTCAAGAATGAGTGAAGAAAGATGCAGAGAACTGTGTTGGAAAATTTCTCCCTCAGAAAGCATGGCCCTCATACAGACTGTTTCCATCTGAAGCAGCACGAGACTCCAGATCTGTCGCCAATGTCTAGAAATTTACATTTTATTGAAACGATTCAAAAAAGGACTACTAAGTACTAGGATAGGTTGAATCTCTATCAGAGCCTTTTATAATTTTTATAGCCTTAATTTCACATTGTCTGAAACTGATCAGTTTGTGCCGGTTACTTGCAGGTTATGTTAAGCGGGGCGCCACACAGGCACCGGTTGTGGAAGTAAGAGGAGTAGTCAAATCGAGTCTGCAGGTTACCCCCCTGAGGAATCTTTCCACAAAGCCTATTGTAGCTCACATTGAAGGACTGCAGCTCCAACTGGGTCATCACCTCCGGGATGCTTCCGTAGATCCTGTTATGGTTGACATCGAAAAATGCCAACTTCTGATGTATCTGAAGCTTCGACATGTTGAATTCGAACATATTCCTCGAGAAATCCATGCTTTCTGTGGTTTTATTGTACCCGAACAGCATGGATACATCCCCCTGGAGCATGTTCCGGGAAAGATCGATGTCCCGGAATTTCATCTCACCGAATAAGTCAGGTATCTCACCGGAAAGCTGGTTGTGGGACAGGATCAGGTAGAGTGCGTTGCCTTTGAGGTTCACCAGAGAGGCTGGGATTGTTCCAGAGAGCTTGTTCCGGCTAAGATTGATGTAGCCAAGCCCCGGGATTTGCGAGAGCGAGCTTGGGATGGGACCCGTGAGGTTGTTGAAGGATAAGTTCAGATAAGTGAGGTTCTTGAGCTGGCCTGCCAAGTGCGAAAAGAAAAGAACACCGTGAGAAATAACTGAAGACAAGTTCCAAACGGTTGTGTACAGATAATAACATTTTAACACTTACTGACAGCTTTGCCATGACAAGAGATTTTAATGTTAGTATCGTTCATGAACTAGTGCCATTAATTACCAATGGCAAACTACGCAAAGGTGTACTGTATAAATCTGACGTACCGAGAAATCGGGGATATTGCCAGCAAGGTTGACCCAGCTGATATCCATGGAATCTAGAAACTTGAGCTTGGTAAATGAGTAAGGGATGGGGCCAGAGAGGTTGGTGAGCTTGTGGAAGATTATCTCCTGGAGGTAAGGGAGATCACCGATGGCATCTGGAATTCGGCCAGGGAGGTCACCATCAAGGAAGGCAAGGGCAGTAACATGGTGGGTGGTGGAGTCGCAAAACACACCGTGCCAGGAGCAGCAGCCAAGGTCAGGAGTCCATGAGTTCAGTAGGTAGGCGTCGTTCAATTCCTTCTTGATCCTCAAAAGGACTCTCTTGTCCTCGGAGTTGCACTTCTCCTCCTTTGTAGGCGAAGGCCAGACAATGAGGAGGGAAAAGAGGATGAGGAGGCGGCAGTGGGCAGTTGCGGAGGTCAACATCATTGACGGAGGCAATTGAAACTGGAGGAAGGATGGCGGGAAGAAAGAGGAGATAGAAGTTGATGAATGGGGCTGGGAGGGATGTCTACTTGTAGGGCAGGGAAGTGCCCATGGTATTCTACCTTGTCGACCAAAGCGACTCTAAGGAAACTTCTTGGGTGTGGTATCCTGGATTTTTTAATTTCCCACTTGTTGAGCATAGAGACTTCTCCCCTGCATATCTTCAATGGTGGAGCTGCCGTTGAATTTGACGAGACTTTGGATATATCCAACTTTGGTGCAAGAGGGATGGTGGATTCTAGTTGGCAATGGAGGAAGAGCAATCGGTCCCAGGAGACACAAAAACCAGAACACTGGATTTATAGATTATATGTGAAATTCTATTGATTGGACCCCATTTCTCTCTGTAATTCTTGGTATAAATGTACTTATCCAGCTTTTTTCCTTTTTCTGTGTTCCCCTTTTGCAAATATCAAGAGGTCCCAGGTAGTTCCAAAAACTATGAACCAAAGTATGGCTTATCCATTGTGGATTTTTAAAATAGCCAACTGGAATTGATATGTATAGAAAATTGTGGGCCTTTACAGGCTGCTTTCCCTCTAAAGCTAGTTCATAGAAATTACATTTCTACGTTCAATGAGCGATACACAATATTGTGCTAAATTGTTTTTCCAATATTATCTTGCAGTGTTTCATAACGTTGATCGTTCAAGCCATTAATCCATAAGTTTGTCCTAGCCATACCATTTTAAAGATCCAGAAATTGGCCATTCTATTTGTATATCTCAATCACTTCGGTGATACCATGGCAGTTAAGTCGTATAGTTTTATATTAATTTAATCTCGCAGAAAGAGTTCATCTTAGGCTAGTTTCGCAGGGAACTTTCAGATATCTGTAGAAAAGAAAATCTTTGCTGATGGACATATTTGACCGAGAATTCAAGATGATGAAATGAAATATTATCGATTTCAAACGTTTATTACAACTGAAGTGCATACTCACCCACTCACCCACAACAGTGCTGCTGTTCAAAGAGACAGTACAACTGCCGACGTTGTGGATTTTCCAGAAATCCAACGGTTTACTTGTATTCATAAGAAAAAAGGTTTACTAATTAGAGAAATTTGACCAAGGAATTGCTGTCATAAACTTTACTTGCTGACAGAGCATCTGTCGGTCTTTATCTGCCGCTGGTTTACTTGCAGGTATTGTTGAGAGGAGCACCGCACAAGCACCGGTTATGGAAGTAACTAGAGTAATCGAAACGGTTTGCAGTCTCCCCCCTTGAGGAATCTCACCGCACAGTCTGTTGTAACTCACATTAAGATACTGCAACTCCAACTGAGTCATCACCTGCGGAATGCTTCCGTAGATCTTGTTATGGTTAATGTCCAGAGATGTTAAGCTCTGGTGAATTTGCAGGTTCGACATATTAAACTCGAACATGTTCCTTGAGAAATCCATAATTTGTGTGGTCTTGTTGTGTCCGAATAACATGGATATGTCCCCATGGAGCTTATTCCGGGACAGATCAATCTTCCCAAAATCGATATGCCCAAGTGAGGCCGGGATCTCACCAGACAGCTGGTTGTGGGACAGGATTAGGTAGAGCTGATTTCCTTTGAGGTTCACCAATGATGCCGGGATTGTCCCAGTTAGCTTGTTCCTGTCGAGGCCGATGTAGCCTAGATTCGGGGCCTGCGAGAGGGAGCTTGGGATCTGGCCGGTGAGGTTGTTGAAGGACAAGTCGAGGTCAGTGAGGTTCTTGAGTTCGCCTGACAAATCATACGAGGAAATAACTTAGGGAACAGTACTTGTAGATCATGAGACCGATTTAAAATGTTTCTGATTCAGCACTTGGAAGTTCCTGATCTACAGATTGAGAAGGTTGAATCAGCATAGAAATTTTCAGGTTTAGGCCATTTTTTAGTCTTGCTCTGCTTCAAAACACATTCGAAGCTATAGGATTATTGGTAAGGCATTGGCTGTCAATAACACTAACTGGCCGGAAATTTAACAGAAGTTATATATGTATCCCTACAAAATCTATATTATGTTACATACCTAGGAAATCAGGGATGGTGCCAGTAAGGTTGACCCAGCTGATGGTGAGGTACTTGAGGTACTTCAGCTTGGTGATGGAATAAGGAATGGGGCCTGAGAAGTTGGTGAGCTTGTGGAACATTACGTTCTGGAGGTAAGGGAGGTCTCCTATGGCATCCGGGATCCGGCCGGGGAGGTCACCTTTGACGATGGTCAGCTGGATGATGCGGTGGGTGGTGAGGTCGCATTTCACACAGTACCATGTGCAGCAGTCCACATCAGGGTTCCACGAGGCCAGTATGTAGGGGTTGTTGAAGGCCTTCTTGATCTCCAAGAGGACCCTCTTGTCCTCCGGGTGGCACTTCTCCTTCTTCCCGAGTGAAGGCCCGAGGAGAAGGAGAAGGGAGATGACAAGGATCAAATGCAAATGGAACTGAGTACTGCAGGAAGTCCACATCTTTGCCGCAAATGAATGTGAGGGTCGATTGGAGAAGACGAGGAATGGGTTCCAGCTTATATATAGCCGGGGAAAGAGACTGTTACACCCAATTTTGGGCCTCTGTTGCTTCAAGTTCAGTTTATTGAAGGACTATAACATCACGGGGAGGTTTCATCCTGGTTTTTTAAACTTGTTGAACCAACGAAACTTCTCCCCTGCAAATATAATAAATGAGAGGGAGAAAAGAGCCGTCGCATTTGACCAGATGGAAACAGCCCAAAATTACCAAAAAAGGGGAAAGGGAGGGGACAAAACCTTAGAATCCTTAGTAAAAACACACTGGCCCGCCGCACTGAGCCTGTAATGGGCAAGGAAAGTGTGTCTAGACATCGTATAATTTGTTCCGTTTTGATGACCCAATGAGAGTGAAGTTATTTATGCACTTTAAATTGTTTATTCAAAGTTTAGATCTTGATTTGTTTAGATTTGATTCGGTTAATTTACTGTAGTTTTTATTTACGTTGTAGTTTTCATTAATTTCCCTTTGTTTTGAGGAGTTGTTTTGGAATGTTTTACAAAGTTTTGGGTACTAAATAGCTTGACCCAAGAAGATTGTCACGGCATGGATTCGACAATGCTAAGGCAGCAGAGAGAATCAGCTTCTCTCGGGCGACTAGCGTCCGAGCAATCTCATGATGCAGTTGCGGCACTAAAAAAAAAGCTACGAAAAAGAACATCACTGTAGCCCCTTGACTAGTGCCGCAGCACCGTTGCGCGGTTTGGCCGACTGATTCGGGATATCTATGGTTTCTGAAAGGTGCAAAATGACTTGAAGATCACATGGGACCCTCTAGAAAACAACGGATAGAGAAGAATGTGGTAAAAGCCTTGGCTCTTTGACTTTAAAATATTAGCCTCTAAAGAACACCATACCAAAATTGAGTATTGAGATTTAATTAAGAGGATCCTTGCATTCAGTCATAAATTGAAAAAGTTTTGAATGCGGACTTTTGTAAGTGGGATTTTTCGTGTCATTTACCCTTTTTTTTTGGTAATTATCATTTACACTTTCACGTACAATTAACCGAACACGAATACCTAAATAGAATTAAAAGAATTGTTGAATATTAATTATATCAGGATATCTAATATCTAAGGGAGGGTAAAGAACTGAGAGAAAAAAACTGGTCCAACAAGTTATAAGCAGCAGATAAGAAAATTGAGGTTGATGAACACATTTCACCGAGAATTTGAGAATAAGGAGATGAAAAATATGAATTTTATTCATTTATTACAATTGAAGTGCACACTCGTCCACGGCTTGGGGATAATCCAGGAATCTAACAGATTATTTAGATTCATTGTGGGGGGGGGGGGGGGGGGGGGGGGGGGGGGACATTAATTAGGTGGATTTAGACCATGGAATTGCTGTCACAAACTTTACTTGCCGACAGATCTTCTGTTGGCCTTGATCTGCCTGCTGGCTTACTTGCAGGTATTGTTGAGAGGAGCACCGCACAAACACCGATTGTGGAAGTAATTAGAGTAATCGAATCGAGTCTGCAGCACCCCCCCTTGAGGAATCTCCCCACACAGCCTATTGTAACTCACATTAAGATACTGCAACTCCAACTGAGTCATCACCTGCGGAATGCTCCCATAGATCTTGTTATGGTTGACGTCCAGAGATGTCAAGCTTTGGTGAATTTGGAGGTTCGACATATTGAACTCAAACATGTTCCTTGAGAAGTCCATGATTTCTGTGGTCTTGTTGTGTCCAAATAACATAGATATGTCCCCTGGAGCTTATTCTGGGACAGGTCAATCTGTTCGAAGTCAATCTCCCTGAATGAGGCCGGGATCTCACCGGACAGCTGGTTGTGGGACAGGATTAGGTAGAGCTGATTCCCTTTGAGGTTCACCAATGAGGCCGGGATTGTCCCAGTTAGCTTGTTCCTGTCCAGGCCAATGTAGCCTAGATTCGGGGCCTGCGAGAGGGAGCTCGGGATCTGGCCAGTGAGGTTGTTGAAGGACAAGTTCAGGTAAGTGAGGTTCTTGAGTTCGCCTGACAAACCATGAGAGGAAATAACTTAGGAAAAAATAATTAGAGTGCCAAATGATTAGAGTCAAGAAATCTTAATTATGTTACATACCCAGGAAATCAGGGATGGTGCCAGTAAGGTTGACCCAGCTGATGGTGAGGTACTTGAGGTACTTCAGCTTGGTAATGGAATAAGGAATGGGACCAGAGAAGCTGGTGAGCTTGCGGAAAGTTATCTCCTGCAGGTAAGGGAGGTCTCCTACGGCGTCTGGGATCCGGCCGGGGAGATCACCGCGGAAGATGATCAGCTGAATGATGCGGTGGGTGACGAGGTCACATTTCACACCATACCATCTGCAGCAGTCGAAATCGGGTTTCCATGAGGGCAGTGCGTTAGGACTGTCGAAGGACTTCTTGATCTTCAAGAGGACCCTCCTGTCCTCCGGGTGGCACTTCTCCTTCTTCCCGAGCGAGGGCCCAAGTAGGAGGAAGAGGGAGAGGGCAAGGGTCAAGAGGAATTGGGACTGGGTGGTGCAGGAAGTCGGCATCTTAGTTAGTGGCAATTGAGTGTGACTGAGTGATTGGTAGAAGGCGAGGAATGAGTGGCCAATTTATATACAGCCCGACGGGGTATTAAGAGCTTGGATTGATTGAGGGAACTTCACGGGGAGTTTCCATCCTGGTTTTCTAAAACCTGTCGAACCGTGGGAAGCTTTTGTCCTGATTATATAAATATCTGAGAGGGGGAGAGAGCGGTCACATTTGACCAGATTGACCACTGCCCAAAGGGATCAGCAGCATCGAGTGTAAACGAAACAGCGCCACCGCATTGAGCCTCCAGCAGTCAACGAAAGTGGGTCGATGCATTATTGCTCACGAACCATCCCGGTGACCTCTGGGTCACGCCTTGTAGTAATTTGAAACCCCAAGAACAATGAACAGTTTCACTGAGTCCACTAAATTAGATTAGATTAAGTAAACATATTATATAAAGTTCCATTAAGGATTTTGATATTAAGTTCGTGGATGTTTATGAGGAGCTAGCTGGCGGCACTTTTTTGGGTAAGATATGGTACCAAAATTTAAAAAAGAAAAAAAGATTAAAAATATAAAATGAGAGTAAGGTAGATCTTATAAGTACCGTCTAAAATAAACAATTTGACATCACAAGGTGGGTGGTAAAAAAAAGATGTTATAAGCAAGACAGAAATTATCGAGCTAATTAGTCCGTGCAGTTATTCTCTTTATCTCCACTTATCATTCTTAAATTAAAAGGTTTTTTAACGTAATAAAAGGATAGGAGCACAACCTCCTCAACCTGGCAGGAATCTCTCCAGACATACCAAGCTCTGGTGCTGATGAAGCTCTGACATGTTTCCCCTGAGAAATCCATCATCTGGGAGGTTATGTTGTGCCTTAACATCATTGATATGTTTCCGCGGAGCCCTTTTCTAGGACAAGTCAATCTTCCTCAAGTCGAATGTCCTGAGGTAAAATTGGGATCTCGCCGGAGAGCTGGTTGTGAGACAGGATCAGGTAGAGTTCGTTTCCATTGAGGTTTTCCAGTGGGTCCCGGATAGTCCCAGTAAGATCGTTCCAGTCCAGGACAGGGTAGCCAAGCTCCGGGACCTGTCCAAGCGAAGACGAGATTGGTCCAGTCCAGTGAGGTGGCTGTAGCACAAAGTTCAGGTAAATGAAGTTTTTGGGCTGGCCCATGTTAACCGGAGGCAGTGTTTTTTTCCAGTTTTCCGGGCTTAAACTCCACGGGCTGTATTGATTATGGGCCCAAGAGAGAAAGGAAAAAAGAAACGGTAAAAGAAAGAAAAAGGACGAGTCTCTGCTCATGAAACTGTATACTTGAGATCAGAAAAGGAGAATCCGGAGTTAAAAGTCACAATCTTAGCCACCCGGATTATGAAATCTTCAACTGATAATGCCTTCTTGTAATCGGGCTTGTGATTACACTGCTGCCTTGACCCGATCGAAGTCCTGACAAGATTACAGCCGAGCTCATAACCGGGTAGGTTCTACTCTTATGGATGTTCTCGAGTAATATATATAATCGGTACTTGAAGGAGGGCCATTCAGTGGTGGGTTCAGTAGAACCTTGACTTAATTACTCTATAATCATGTCCCCTACTGTTTTGAGACGGATTATCAGCGGTTGCAATCCAAATGATATTTCCATGAGCGGGCCGACACATATTGAAGACATGTCTCTGTACTTTGCTAGGAATCTTCAAACTTTTTAATTTTCTCCTTACAGATAACTCTTATCGCTAATTATCATCACTTGTCGGATAGTTATTGAACTAAAAAAAAATCATCTTAGAGATTTAGAAATTATTGTCCATGTTACCTGGTCATATGACTCCGTTACCCTCGAACCTCCAAGACAAGGATACAAGGTGCCCTGTCACAAGAATGTCTCCCAACCACAAGATTCCCCAAAATTTCTCAATGCAACTGACTCTCCATTTTGATATAGAAAATCAGTCTTAACCCTGAATACTTACGCCATTTCAATCACTCGCAATGAAAGATCCTCCAAGTTGGCACAAGGCAATCGTATCTGGAATGGAGGAATCCGTATCGTGTTCCTTCTACACCAGTCTCCAGCTTCAATGCCATGCCTTCGGGCCTGGAATGGAACTTATCACTTTCCAGTTTCCTCTGATCCAACAAAGGCTTCCTAGAGAAGCATCGTTGAAAATCCAGTCCCAAAGCCTACAGAGAGAGAATTAAACATCCCACCATTAAATTAAAGGTAGGAAGGGGAATAAAGATAAGGGAATAAGATTGCCACAAAGAAAGAAAGCATCTTCTGGGTAAGGTCTTATGCCATTAAAAGCTTTCTTTCTCCTGCACTTGACCTCTCCTTGCTTTAAGCCTCATGACCGCGACACTCTGCTTTAGGCTCCGTATCCTTGAATTTCCAAACCCTCTTTATCTGCTTCAACTCCTTTCTCCCCTTCACATTTTGTTTGCAATAACAGGAAGAAGCAAAAGTGTATACATGTGCCTGGTACTAAGAACCTGTCGTCCCTCGAAAACAAGGGTCCGGAGATGAAGGTGCCAAAGTTTAATGAGAAATTTAAGTGAAGAATCTGCAAAAGCTATTGTCATAAATATGCCATGTAGTATTGAAATTTAGAGAAAGAACACTGTTGTCATCTCAACTGGGAATCATTTGACCTTTGCTGATCTAATTTATTGTTCTTATTCTTTCCTTAATTCAGTGATGTAAAGCTTTCCATTGTAGTCTTCACGAAAAGGCAGTGCCTTTGGAAAAGAAAATTTTTTTTCTTGTTTTTAATTTGCAGAGACAAACTTTACAGACTGACTGCAGGAAGTAAAACTCCGGCCTCGGCGGGGAATAATAACAAAGCAACCAAAAAGGTCACATTGAGCTGGTAGTGGAAAACTGAGTGGAGACAATGGACGCCAATATCTTTTGGCAAAGAAACTGGAAGTATAAGTTAGCTCCCAGAGCCAAAGAGACTTACGAACACCTTCAGATCCTAGGCTACAAGCAGCTTCTCAACTTCAACAATCTCGAGCTTCTAAAAACACCTGATTTCTACACTATCCGATTGAGCAATCTTAGCAGATTCAGAATTTGTTGGTGCTGACTTAAGTTGACAAAGTGTGAGTGAGTTAATTTTTCGGTTCTTCCTTGCACAGGTGTTTCACTGCACTACTGTCTTCTGCTAACCAGCTAAAACTAAGTTTTCTTATTTCAGACAGCAAGGTAGCTAATTTTCTTTTGAACAGCGCAGACGACAAACTCTCTAGAGGAGGAAAGTCGCGGAAAAGAGACAGAATTTGCTCCTAAGTTTCCCGAAATGAGTTCTGGAGCACCTCCTAAGAATCAAGAAGACTACAAGCTAAAAGACATGAAGCCGCAGCTTGGGGAGAGGTGGCCTCATAGAGGACTGCGAGGTGGCGGCGGGTGGATAAGCAGCGAGAGAGCTACAAGCACTTATGACCTTGTTGAACAGATGTTCTACCTCTACGTTCGGGTCGTGAAGGCCAAGGACCTCCCCGTGAACCAGGTGACGGGAAACTGCGACCCTTACATCGAGGTGAAGCTCGGGAACTATAAGGGGAAGACGCAACACTTTGAGAAGAAAAGCAATCCCGAGTGGAACCAGGTCTTTGCATTCTCTAAGGAGAAGATCCAATCCTCTGTCCTCGAAGTGTTCGTTCGGGATAGGGAAATGGTGACGAGGGATGATTACATAGGCAAGGTTGTGTTTGATATGAATGAGGTGCCCACCAGAGTCCCCCCCGATAGCCCTCTGGCACCTCAGTGGTATAGGTTGGAAGACTGGAGAGGAGAGAGCAAAGTCAAAGGAGAAGTCATGCTGGCTGTTTGGATGGGAACACAAGCTGATGAGGCCTTCCCTGAGGCTTGGCACTCCGATGCTGCCACGGTTCAAGGAGAAGGGGTTTTCAGTATCCGATCAAAGGTGTATGTTTCGCCCAAGTTGTGGTACCTCAGGGTGAACGTGATTGAAGCCCAGGACCTCGAGTCCAGCGATCGGGCACAGCTCCCACAGGCTTTTGTGAAGGCTCAAGTTGGGAACCAGATACTTAAGACCAAAGTCTGCCCGAACCGAACCACCAATCCATTTTGGAATGAGGATCTGATATTCGTGGCAGCTGAGCCATTCGAGGAGCAACTGGTGCTCACAGTGGAGAACAAGGCGGTGCCAGGGAAGGACGAGCTGATGGGGAGACTAGTCGTTCCGCTCACCATCTTCGAGAGGCGGCTCGACCACCGGCCGATTCACTCCCGCTGGTTCAACCTTGAGAGGTTTGGTTTTGGAGTCCTGGAAGCAGATAGGAGGAATGAGCTCAAGTTCTCGAGCAGGGTCCATCTTCGAGCTTGTCTAGATGGTGGTTACCATGTCCTGGACGAGTCCACCATGTACATAAGTGACCAACGACCTACTGCACGAGAGCTCTGGAAGCAGCCCATAGGAATACTCGAGGTGGGCATTCTGAGTGCTCAGGGCCTTCTCCCGATGAAGACCAAGGACGGTCAAAGAACAACTGATGCCTACTGCGTGGCCAAGTATGGTCAAAAGTGGGTGAGAACCAGGACCATAGTCGACAGCTTCAGCCCGAAATGGAACGAGCAGTACACCTGGGAGGTCTATGACCCTTGTACCGTGATCACATTAGGAGTCTTCGACAACTGCCACTTGGGCGGGATCGAGAAATCCACAGCTGGTGGTGGGTCTAAAAATGATTCAAGGATCGGAAAGGTAAGGATCAGACTGTCTACCCTTGAGACTGATCGAATCTACACCCACTCCTATCCACTTCTCGCCCTGCATCCATCAGGGCTGAAGAAGATGGGCGAGCTCCAGCTAGCGGTTCGGTTTACCTGTCTTTCGCTGGCAAATACAATCTACCTTTACTGGCACCCATTACTCCCAAAGATGCACTACTTGCATCCTTTCACTGTGAACCAGCTCGATAGCCTGAGGTACCAGGCCATGAACGTGGTCGCTGTTAGGCTCGGGAGGGCGGAGCCGCCCCTAAGGAAGGAAGTCGTCGAGTACATGCTTGATGTGGACTCCCACATGTGGAGCATGAGGAGGAGCAAAGCCAACTTCTTTAGGATTGTCTCCCTGTTCTCAGGTTTAATATCCATGAGCAAGTGGCTTGGAGAAGTATGCCACTGGAAGAATCCTGTTACCACAGTCCTAGTCCACATCCTGTTCTTCATACTCGTCTGCTACCCGGAGCTGATACTCCCAACAATCTTCCTCTACATGTTCCTCATTGGTATATGGAACTACCGGTTCCGCCCTAGGCACCCACCCCACATGGACCCAAAGCTCTCCTGGGCAGAGGCTGTTCACCCTGATGAGCTCGACGAGGAATTCGACACCTTCCCCACATCCAAGCCACAGGATGTGGCTCGGATGAGGTATGACAGGCTACGGAGCGTCGCAGGAAGGATTCAGACTGTGGTGGGAGACATGGCGACACAAGGAGAGAGGATCCAGAGCCTCCTGAGCTGGCGGGATCCGAGAGCTACCAGCCTCTTTGTGGTCTTCTGCCTTGTTGCAGCCATCGGCCTCTATATCACTCCATGTAGGATAGTGGCTCTGGTGGCTGGAATATACTGGCTCCGGCATCCCAGGTTTCGAAGCAAGCTGCCTTCGGTCCCAAGTAACTTCTTCAAGAGACTGCCTTCTCGAGCTGACAGCATGCTCTGAGCCATGAGTACCTAATTCTTGTTGAGGTAGCATCTTCTGATGTTAGCTCCAGTCCAGTCCCTTTTAACAGTGTGGTTCAATAAACTGTAGCCTCAGCTTTATGTTTTCTTTATGCTGAATTCTGTACTATCGCTTGGTCGGTTAGGAAAAATATGCTCAAACTTTGCCTATGCATTGTCATGTGAAGCGGATCATGTCTCTAATCGGATGTATCGTGTTGTAGCTCACAAACCCCGGACAATTTCATATTCGACAAAGTGTCAAATGGATGCAAGTGCAAATTGTTCCGTTCAAATCAGTAGGGAAACAAAAAATCTGCCTCCAATATCGCTGAACTAATAAATGCAGATCATTGCCGACGTAAAAACTTGAGAATGAAAAAGTGGTCACAACTTCCTTGACATCAAGTACGAATTTCCATTACTGATAAAAAAAATACTAATTCCCATGAGATCAAAAGCATTCGCCAATAATCATCAAACACTCGGAAGCCAACTCAACATCCATAACGATGGTAGAGAAGCAGTTAGTTCTAACTGTCGACTGGGAAAGACACAAATGGAAAATATTACACAAGAACGGAACCCTGACTCGTTCTTGATGTAATACTTGAAGACAGCTTGATAGCGAGGTGGTGAATGGGCTACGGTCAAGAGAGGATGTGGGCTTAGGGTGTTGTTTTGGGCCTTTTTGAGAAATTTTTGAAAGCTATCACGACGGCCCGAGGAGATGTTTCAGGCAAATTGAATTCGATAAAAGATAGGATTATTTTTTTTTTTAATTATTCTTTAGGTTTATGAAAAATACTAAAAAAAGTCTAATTTTATTGGTCAGTATTGCCACATAAGTACTGTAGTGTAATAGCACTGTGGCACAAGATACCTTCTCCTAGATATTAAGAGACTCGATATGATGCAAGAGATTTGGAAGAAATTGAAACATATATATACACACACATGTTATTTATGAGATTTTATATTTTTAGACAGAGAAATATTTGCTACATTTGATATACATTCATCCTGTAAATAAAAGCACTTTTAGAGTATTTGATACGCAAGAATTTCCCTTCCTATCATTCCCTCCATTTTTTTTGGCCAATATTATTCCCTCCATTGAAATCATGTTTTTTTTAAATTGAAAAAAGTGGAAAGAAATGGTTCGAATGTTGTGTTCTTTCCTGTTTAGGAGTTGTTTTAAGTTTAATAATTAACATCTAAACTGTCTATACATAGTTAAACTAATTTAAGACTGGTATTAAAAAAAAAAGATAATTATCCCTAAAATCATATGAAGTTGAGCTGCTATTTCTCTCTCTCTCTCTCTCTCTCTAGATGTACGTTTGATTAATCCTGCCGGGGGCGAGACGACCAGAGAGAGCTGAGAGCACGGAGGCGGTGGAAATACTCCGCAATCACGATCAAACACTTAGCAGCCTGGCGGGTTGTCAAGATCTGATGCAATCGATGGATCGTCTGGTGCCTCAAGTTATCCGCCTGTCAGTAAATTTTGCCCCCGAAGTGATCGATTAATTAGCAAGGCATACAAAAATAGATCAAATTAAGCAAAACAAGATCAATAAATTATGATTCATAAGGGGATATATGTAACTTTTCTTTCTATAAGTAGAGGATGCACACATGTAATCAGTGGTATAAAAAAATTTATTTTCCTTTTTATTTATCTTTTTACTTTCATATGAGATCTTCTGACTGAAATAAATTACTTAAAATGAGAGGAATAAAATATTTCAAAAAATCTAGATAAAAATATCGACCCTCTTTAACTTGGATGATGCACATCGTATCAAACCCTCTAGGTATTTGAATCCATCACTCTATTTAGGGGGGTCTGTACCATCTGCAGTAGAATTCTCTGTACATTTATTTGTGAGTGAATGCCAAGAGGGTCAACCAAGAAGTTGTCCACCGTATTGATTCTTGTTGTCTGACGATGCCCCTCACGTCCTACATTGTGATTGGTTGGCGCCCTTAATAATTGTTCCTTTTTTTTGTGGAATAATATTGTTTCATTGACTTTTAACTGTCTTTTGATATTTCAATAAGATAGAACCCTAAAAGCACCTTTTTTTTTTCTCTCGACGAACCGTAAAAGCACTTAATTGTCAGAGAAATAGGATTTATAAGTGAGTTGACCAATATGATTTCTGTTGTCACATGTCTGAAAAGCTATTTGGGGTTTGACTTAAGTTTGTCCTGCAAGCTGTTATCTTCTGTTTTTTTTTTTTTTTTTTTAATGTTTTGCGACACTATCTGTTAAAAATCAGTCAAGAAAACCCTAAGAAAGATCTAGCCGGAAAAGAAGACGACAACAGGGAGTAGGGCCAAAATCACCCACTATGTCAAACCTAATCAATTTTCGACATAATTTTTCAAAATTCTACAATTCTTTTTTGAACTTTTTTTTCTTCGCAAGAATTGTCAACCTCATTTTTCAAGAAACAATAGGAGATTCTTGCTTTCTTTTTCTGATTGTATAGCTTTTCCTTTGGGATGAAAATCCCGGTTCCATGGTTATAATTTATTGGGAATCCGGGCAGGGTGTAAGCAAAATCCTCCTCGGTCGAGGGGAGTCAAAGGGGAAGAAAATAGGGTGAATCATGTGGTGGCCTTTAGGTCAAACGGTTAAGACCATGATATCATCTAAGTAAGGAACCCTTGGCTGCTTATTTGGGTGGGGATGCAAGTGGCTCTCATGGAGATATTTGCTCAATGCAATTGCATGTTGTATCATTTCCCACTCCATAGAGAGGCTCTTATGTGTAACGGACATATTGCATGATAATGCTGACGTAGTGTCACAAACTAATAAGTTTCAGTTATTTTTAGGATTTTTTAATAAAATCTAAAAGGGAAAAAATCAATCCTAAAAATAGTTTAATTTGATTGGCTTGTGATACCATTTCAGTACCGTCACATAGTATACCCGTTATATACAAGACTTTCTCCACTCCATGAGCACAAGCCCCACCTCAACTATCCATCCACACTTGTCCAAAATAATCAAGTGAATTTTTAAACTGTAACCTTATTATATTACATCATGAAATTTTATTGCTGGAAAATATCGAATGTAATAGTAAATGGTTGAGGAAAAAGTTTCATGCTTTTAAGAAAAAGAGATTGAGGAGTGCAGACTAATAAGAATTAACCAGAGAGCTTATAGTTTACCTGCCTGACGAAGCCTTCGAGGGTGGAGAGCTTATTCATGGCGAGGGCCATCTGACCTAGTTTGCCATGTTTGGAGGACTGATCAGTGAATCCGAAGTTATGGTCTCGGAGAGAGACTGATTCAGATTCTCCAGCCCTTGGGACAGTGCCTCTTCTGCCTCCTGCATAGATTGCTGCAACCCGCATATCCCTAATATCTGTTGTTCGGTCAGTGGCTCTATTTGGCTCAGTATCACCTGCAATATGTCATAGCGCGTAGAGAACAAAAAAATAATGAAATTTTCATCCTTTGCTAGCCAAGTCGAGCGAAATGTGAGAAGAAGGCTGGGGTTTTGATATAATGTATATATGTGATTTATTCAACTGAAAAAGGAAGTATACGAGCAAGATAACAAAATCCTCCTCTGTGTCCACGAGGAAACATAAATGTTGCAAGTTTAGTAGTAGCGACAGACACAACTTTATGTAAAACAGCACCTAACTTCACCCTTTCTGTAGAAACCTTCAGGATTCCAGCTTCCATCATCCCGTGTTTCATTGGTTTCCAGAGACACAAACGAGAGAGATATTCCACGCAAAAGTATAAGGAATCCTCTTCTTTGCAGTCACATCATTCTTCTACACTACGATATATGTGTACGAGTCTCTCACGTGTTACTTTGTAATAACTAGGAAAGTTTTCTGTCATCAACAGCAGCTCGATACTGTATAAGACAACTACAAGGATCGATATTGCATCAGAGCTTAATTAGTCAATTACCTTGATGAGCTGGGAAGGACGAAAGCCTCCCATCCACATGAAACATCGCTCAGCGGGAGTCTTCCACATGCCAGAGACAAGGTGGAAGACATCGGACTTAGCAACAATGCCCTTTAGGTTCATCATCTGGTCGTAGTGGGCCAAGCAGCCGTCCACAAACAGTAGCAGCTCGTTCTCGGGCAAATGGTCCTGCACTGCTGCCCGGAGCTCACACGTGAGACGGTGGTGCTCTTCGAGCCACCTTGTATACTCCATGTAAAACATGGCAGCATCTACCAAATAATTGAACCATCAAACATATTATAAGATGTGTATACATCCACAGTAATACTAAAATTTACGTAATGTTGCTGATGAATATTGTCTTTTCTTTTTTTATAGGATGGTGAACGTACATACCGGAGCTTACGCTACCGATTCCAACTGGAAGGCCTTGCTCGGGTGCTAGAAGACCTCCTCCTCTGACAATCAGACCCTGTCATTACACAATTTCTAATTACATAGTAGTAAAAAAAACCTTGACGTTTTAAAACAGAAAGATTGTTCTTTTTTTCCCAAGAAAGGCAGGTTCATTCAACTTAATTATTACTTTTATTACCTGAGCCCTAGCCCTTTGCAGCTCCTGCTCCAGCTGGGTAAGCTTAATCCTACTCGACTCTAGCTGCTGAATATAAGCCTGTACGTGAAATACAACGATATTACATATAAGTGTTAATGCGATTTCAAAAACAATTGAAGAGCCAAATAATTTAACTTGGCAATCACGTATAATCAGTACAGTGAAAAGCTCGACCTTT
The DNA here is from genome assembly GCA_037672795.1 of Lagerstroemia speciosa. Classification (NCBI taxonomy): domain Eukaryota; kingdom Viridiplantae; phylum Streptophyta; class Magnoliopsida; order Myrtales; family Lythraceae; genus Lagerstroemia; species Lagerstroemia speciosa. The sequence goes on from CM075296.1 coordinate 744,355, forward strand.
TTCCTGAGCCTGCTTTTTCTAGCTGCCTCTCTATTCTGAGCAAGTCTTCTCAAGGTCTGCACAACCGATTCATCATGACAAGAAGCTCGTTCAAATAATATCGTTGTAATAAATATAAGAATTAAATTTTATCTATAAGATAACAAAGAGGCAGAGATGAAACCAGTTAATTATAGGCGATTAACTAGAATTATCGAGAGGAAATCAGACGAAGTATGCAGCTCTGTAGTTAGTCCCTGATTAATTACCTTAGGATCAGGTGTTTTCGGCCCATCCTGCTTCGAGCCAGAAGTCGTGACTTTACAATTCCCTTCTTTCTAATACAATAAAAAAAAATTCATATAAATCATTATCTCCAGATGGGCAAGCAGGTGGATGTTTTTTCCGATATACAAAAAAGGGATATAACCTTAACCCTTACCTTGATGGTTTTGGTTGGTTCAGGCTTCGACAGTGCAGCTTCATTCAGAGTGTTTGCGAGCTTCGCAGATTGTTCTGGATGTCTCTTTGAACCGCTGGTTGATGGAGAATTAACAACTAATAAGCCGCCTGTGCTGACCTATAACAGGGGAAAAAAATGAACTTTCATAAATAATTATTAACTAAGTAGAAGTCGACCAGCAGCAGCTTAACTTCACCTGCAGCAAGAGATTGATCATATACGTACATAAATACATATGTATACACAGATAGGGAGTACTAATATACCTTGCTGCTCGATGGCTCGATGTGCATAGGCTGAGAAGGGAAGATGTTGAGAGTCGGAGGCCTCATTCCACTGCCCTCTGCTCAAGTAAAACCACCCATACACTCACTCATCATTTCACACACAGAGAGAGAAAGAGAGTTTTTCTGCAGAAACAATGATTGAAGGAGATGACCGCTGGAGAGCTTCGAGGCGAGAGATGAAAACGATAACTTTTTTTTTTTTTTTTGTTAGGGGGGTCGAAGAAAACGATAGGGTTTTGTATATTTATTTTTCAAATGTAAACAAAGACTATAAGAGAGCTGAGAAATCAATTCTCTTTTTAAAGTTTGTAAGATATAAAGATGTTAAGACGAAGAAGTAGAGGAAGAAGCAAGAAACCCATCCCTTGTTCGTAGGAAATCGTACCAATGATCGGTCAGTCGTGAAGGTATCAAAACGAGCTTAATGGAGAAGGATGGGGAAAGAGATGAGAGAATAAAGCATCCATATATGTTCTTATCGGAAATGGAAAATTTCCTTTTTAAATTTCCTGGATTTCCAGCTGCAAATAAGAAGGTTTGGATCTGGTCAAAGGAGAAGAAGCACGATCTGAGGTTTTTTTGTTTCCTTCTTCTTTTTTCTGTTGGTCATGCTTTCCTTGTGGCTTCCTCGACTCCCCTTTTGCCTATAATCTCTGACAATATAACATGCCCAGAAGAGAGTGCATAAGGGAAAGAGATTATGATTGCGTACGTCGTTGGTCGGATGGCGGCTCATGTCCATCGAAGTAGAGGAAGAACGCCTGGTCGAGCTCGCCCAAGTCATATGCCCCGGGGGCATCTAATTTCCCGCTTTAACATCAAAGAAGGCCAACTATTAGTGATATTATATGTGAAAATGAAACATCCGGTAATTAATTAATATTTATAACTGAGAAAGAGTGATTTTGAGGGAGTAGAGAAAAAGATTACATGAAACTATTGGAGGTGGGAATGGAGGACGAGGAGGCGGAGGGCTGGAGCAGCGCTTGGTGCTGGTGATGATCTTGGACCTGCGGATGCTGTTGTGGTGGTGGAGCGCGGTGGAGCTGACTGCTGATCGGCTGATGGTCGGTGGCCGCCTCGTTGTTATAATTGGAACTTGCCATGAGAGAACTTAATTACTGCTCCAACGTCAGGATACTGATGGTGATGCCGGCTGCTTCGAGCTCTTCAGATGCTCCCACTTTCTCGAGAGCTATCTAAGAACCTCATCGATGGTGGACCAGAAGAAATTTCTTCTTTTGAAGATGACTTCTCAAGCTAACAGCAGTCAGTCTCAGCTTTCACACACACACACACACAAAGGGGAGAGACACAGAGAGAGAGAGAGAGAGAGAGAGGGCCATGGAATTTAGGAAACTTGTTCCTGACGGGTGAGGAAGATAAAGAGAACAGGAAATTAAAACTGGGAAATTGAATTGCAAAGAAACAAGAAAAAAAATGGATAGAGAAAAAGTCTCCCTAAATTTATCTTCTCTATCTCTCTCTCGGTGAGAAGATGAATAAGAGGGGAGAAGGAGAAGGAGAAGGAGAAGACGACTTTGTTAATGTAAACCAAACTTTCATATAAAGCGGTTGATAACATATAATAAAATTCACCACATCCGATCCTGTGAAAGGAAAGACCAAATAATTATAAATTTTAATTAATTTAATTTAAAACTGAATTAATTAATGGCAGTAAACTTTTTAATACAGCGAGGTCGATACCCAAGAATCTCTTTCTTCTGTTTGAATATTAATCCAAAACAAACCTTTTGTCGCAAGAAAACCGCCTTCCGAGGGATCCCTCCGGGAAACCGCTCATCGGGTGGCTTGCCTGCCATCGTCGAGTTTTCTTGCACTGAAAATGACAGAAAAGACCTCGACAGCCGTCAGGATTTACTGTTTTATTGCATGATTTTCATGCAGAAAAAAGGTAATTATTATATATTCGTCCCAAGAAATTTTACACCTGGTTGCCGCTCCCGAATCCTCAGGGGGCAGGGCAGGCCCGGCAGGGCCAGTAGAGTCACAGCCCGGTGCTAGGGCAGCTGTCTGACTCAGGCGAGGGTGGTTTCTCGTAAGACCATGGACCAGGGGACACGTGTCATGTTTGTTTGTGGAGACTTAGAGTTGCATGTAGGACGCACTTTTGAGTATCAATATAAGAATAAATCGAATGGCTTGGCTCTCAGCAGGAACCACAAGGGCCCCACGGGGATCAGCTCCTACTTCTACCCAGACCTCCCGGATTCAAATTCTAGAAGGATCATTTCTTCATAAGTGAAAATTTTATAACCGTCGAGTCTGTCATATTCATTTAACTTATTTAACACGCGTGACTTACGAGCTATTATATGTATCCAGTGGAGGAGGTGTCCCAACCACCATTAGTCGGATTCAAAAGACGCTCGAATACTTAATTACAAAAAAGGGGCCCACCATCCCCGCTATTTTATTTACTCCCGGTTTTCCAACCACTGCAAGAAACAGGACTGTCATCTAATCTAAAAAGCCAATAAAAATCTATTTTAATTCTTGTATATGTATTTGTTTTTTTATATTAAAGTAGAAATTAATAAAATGACAAAGGAAATAAATTGGAAACATAGGAGAGGAGTCCCATGCTACTGATTTGCATATTTTTAGAGTGTTTGAGGTTTTTTTATTTTCACCTCATTTATAAATAGTTAAATCGTTTTATATAGTCACTTAAATTACAAGATAAAGACACAAAAAATTATATATATTTATCGATTCTTACAAATGAGTCCTAACTATTTCAAAGTATTAAATCAAGTCCTATATATTGTCTGCGTTATAACATCGAGTCATTTTCGTTACCTGCCGTTACTTTAAGCTGAATTGGTGCTAATACACATCAGCTTAAAGTAATCGCAGGTGACGAAAAGGACTCGATATTGTAATGCGCATATATAATATATAGGACTTGATTTAATACTTTGAAATATTTAAAACCCACTTGCAAGAATCGACAAATATATAAGACTCCCGGTATCATTATTTCCTTAAATTACCTTATTAAATGAAGAGACTTTGGTGTTGTGACACCATCGTTAATTTAGAAATAATGGATTCGAGGTTTAATTTTTACTGATAAAACTCCTCATACTCATTTATTTTTCTTTTCTTCCTATTTTCTCTTAATTCCATTGAGATTCCAACTCCTGTAAACTGTAAAAGAATTGGGTAATTATCAGAAGACAAAAATATATAACATCGTACTTACTTAATATAGTTACCCCAAAAAAATGATAATTAACTATCAAATATACTTATTGGTGGTTATGATTAAAATAAAGAAATGTTTTTGATCCCGTCGTGATGGGAGTAGAAATTGTTGAATGGAGTGATCGTAACACTTCATCCAGTCAAACTAATGTAGGATTGATCTCCCTTTTTTTCAACCTGACATGGTTAAATGTGGAGACTAATCAAAGGTGTGATCAGTCCCTCCTTCCGAAATTTCAAAATCATTTAAGTTCATAATGACACTCACGACCACCTCGCTCGTCTTCGGCAAAGACAGTCAAAATTAACATTGACGTGACCGGGACGGTTTGATAATTTCTTTCCTTAATATAGTCAAGAGAGAGTTCACAATTACGAGAGTTTTAGCTTTTGGTAAGTAGACCGACTCATCGAGCATGCATTGCTTAGTACATATTGACCTTCTAAATATCATGCTGGGTTAAGCAATATTTGTAATTAACCAATTAATTAAAACTGCTTTTTTTTTTTACCTAGAGGTTATTCAATTACCTTTGGAGGATTTCTTTCACATGAAATGTCAGAAAAAGTCTTCCATTGAATGGTGGAGTCAGTTTTGACCAATTTCCTCACGTGTAATTAGGGCACAAGTCACAAAAAAAAAAAAAAGATCAATGCTTTGTTCTAAACAAACTAAAAATTTAAATTCATCAACCAATAAAGATATCTCGTGCGGCTGATCAAACTCTAACATGAATTAGTCACCGTTCATTTGGACTGTTGAATATATACCATCCAATATATACAAAAATGAAAAAGAGATTCATCGGGTATCAACTTATTCTCCAACCACAGCCTGCAAATTCAGATTCCTTGCACTTTGTTAAACCATAGCTATAGGTCTTAGATTGAGGTGTTTGTTAATTAGACCTGCTGTCAAATGGGTTACATGTATCGGGGAGGGCCTATGTGTCCATTACCTTAATCTGCTTTATAAGAACACGCAAATTAAAAACTTACACATACATCTCAGGCATAATTCTTAGACAAACCAATTGGACCGCCCACGTGTTTTTGTACATCCCATGTCGTAAAATGTAACAATCACATATAAATATCGTACATCGTCAGCACGACACGACACTCCTATTAAAACTAATCAAACCCGTCAAATATATTTAACAGAATAATTGAGATTGCTGTAGAATACAATAAGAACTTGAATTCCAACGTATTTAATCGTATATCTATTTTGTGATTATCCTGTTGTTTATTATTTTTTTATTCATAATAGTTGACAATTAATTAAAAAAACCCTCTATATTTCTCTATTTTTCATTTTTATTTCTGTCCGTTTCGTTGAATTTGGAACCGTCCTCTTATTTTAACGTTAATTGATCGCTATCGAAGTGGTTTCCCGGTGCAATATTTTAGTAGAAGAACATATAATTCTTCTTTTTACGTTACGAAGGACTCGAAAATCTAAAAAAAAATATAGAAGAAAAAGTGAAATAGATAATTATATATGAACAATTTTATTAGTAAATACTGAATTTATATTTTTTTATATTAGATCGAGAATTAATAATGTCACTGTAACAAGACTCATTTATTATAACATCGTATAATTACAACAACAATTATTTTCTTGTTTATATATTTAGAAGTTGGGTTTGAGAATTCCATTTATAATTTATTCCTTACTGTTTTTTCTCGAATCCCACTTCGAACCTTTCCTCTTATGAGAGACGTTTCTATTTATAAAATGAACAAGAAGAAAACAAAATATTTTGGATTAGGTACATCAGATCACGCCTGCAAAGTAAAATTAATATTATAATTGCTGTGATAATAATCAATTTTTCCACTATTAACTAAATATAATACGGTATGCGTCAAATAATATCTAAAAATTTGATAGTATCATGATTATTCAAAGATTATATGTATATGTATAATATTTTATTTTACAACACTTAAATCTGAAAATTTATTTAAGAAAAAAAATAGAATTATCTCGATCTATCAACTAAAATTGATTCGAGCAGCCGAGGTTAATTCCCCCCACCAACTCCTCCTATATAATTAAGACGGGCCCACTGATTTCAAATTGACAAAAATAATTCAAACGCTAATTATATCAAAATAATATATAAATTAAAAAAAAAAGAGCTAAATTTGTGAAATCAAGAACCAGTATGACTCTTGCTTTCTTGGGATACATGTGAATGTGTACTTTCTACTTTCAAGAAAGAAGTTTAAGGAGTATACCCAAGCAATATATATACGTGTATATATATATAGAAATATTACAATCTTAAATATTTTGTGTGGGTACATACAACCAATATCCTGTAAATTTTTCTTCCGCCTATAAATTCAAAGCGCACGAAAGGCAGAATCAACATACATATACATACACAAATATATACGTAAATACATTTGTTTAATATTGATAATGACATTGACGGAGTAATTAACAACATAGTCAAAGTTCAATGGATCCACCTCCTCCTCCTTTCCTCTGCCAAGCTTTCCACGCTGTTTGTTAATCTAAGCAGCCATTGAAGAGTGCAACCCACCACCCGCTTCAATAGTTTATGTATGTGGTTGACCTTAATCTCGACCGGCTTGCCTTGGGCCATCTGGACCCGACCCCATGCACAAAAGTGATCATATTCAACAATGTAGCCAGCCCTAAAATTCCCTTCCTCTGGTTACACAATTACTAGTTAACACTAATAATTCCCACAGAGCAAGACAAATACATAGGATGTCCGGCTTCATGAGATTCGTTATAGACGCGAGTCTTGTTTAAACTAGGGAAATGACTGTATATATCAACAAAACTTATGGATTCCGAGAGTAGTCAAAACAACAGATTTGAGAGAACATCTTCAACGAACAACAATATTACCATGAGGGCTTTTGATTATGATCATGTTATCGAGCATCTGGATTATCTAATAAGAAGTACAAAATCTAGCAGGCGGTTTTATATTTAGGGTCGGGGCAATGGCAATCCACAGAGATATCCTTCGCATGATTCATGGAGTCTTTGCTTATAATCTTCCTTCTTTACATATGTAAAATAAATAATTCCCCCTTAAATATACATGTCTTTGTTTTTCTTTTGCTAGTACTTGTACATTAAAATTCGAATTAATAAATAATGAATAGTCTCTCTCTCTGTAGCTGGCTGTGTGTGTATATATGTATGTATGTATGTATATTGTATATGCATATGTATGTATTCAAATAATGATTCGGCTGGTTGGTTAACAACATCGACACCAAAAGTGTACGGTATGCCTAATCTTGGCTTGCTAATTTTTATAAGTACCATCCAACATCAGGAATTTGACGAGTCTTAACTAATTCAATTTGGAAATGGTCGGTCCGCTAAGGGTTAAAATTCGTTCTGTTATATAGAATTGAAGATCTTATGTTAAAAGAAAACATATATCAAACAATTTCAATTAAGTAATATTGATTGGCTCGCTATTAAATTGGAATTTAAATGGACTTAAACAAAAAAAAAGGAAAAAGAAAAGGGAATGTAAATGGAGATAGTGATGTCCAATATTTTAAGGGTTGACCGATATTAGTTTATGGACAATTATTTGAACAGTTATTGCTTGACAAGCAAAAGATAAGAGGTGGATATATCAATAATAATATGGATGAATATTGAATATATATAATTTTTTTAATATGTATCACATATTATTCAAAAAGCTAATAGACCTAACTAATTCAATCTTGAGTCAATCCTGCTACTAATGACAAATTATTCAAACCATTAACTGAGTTAGATTCGAGATACTACTTAAAAAGAAGAGGCAGTCGATGTTTGAGTTTAAAGAGGGTCTTGTTAAAAGATTGGGATTTAAAGTCTACTTTAAAGCTATTATTAAGTGATAAAGTTTGTTGAATTATGAGATGTTGTGAGCAGCCCGTTAGCGAAGTAGGCAGCGGGGTTTGTGGGCTTGCATCGTGAAGGGATTACCAGAGACGGGTTCGGGTTTACACTAAATAGTGTTGTGTGGTCAAACGTTCATATATTATTTTAATTATAATGGGCCTTACAAGAGATTTGGCATATTTCCACCCAAAATGTTAAGTTATCAGGTGGTGTATCCATCATTGTTCTCTTATATAGCTGATGTGAGATCTAACAAAGTTAATCCATTTGGGCTTCCATACCCCTCAACCTAGCTAGGCCGTCCATGAACCTTGGTATTGAAACGTGGTGTGGTAATTTCGATATGGCCATCCTTTTTACTGTATATGGCTATCCTTTTAACATTGATGAACCGTAGAAGAAATCTGAGGGTTGAGAAGACATCTGAGTCCATTGAGTGACCGATTTGACCATTCGATACTCAAGTTAGCCAGTATATAGAGAGAGGGAAAATAGTGAATGAAGAAAAAGAAAGTTTGAGAGAGAGTGATTACTTGGAAGTATTTATAAATGTATGAAAATATTATTGCAATAATTACAAGTATCAATAGCTGATCAACTGTCACGTGTCATTTAATATACAGATGAAGTTCTATTAGGAGAGATGAATTAACCCTTCCTACATAGTATTCCTTTATCAAACATATTAGTAAAAATGCATCAATTTTTTGGTGAAGACAAATCGAATAACACTGATGCTGTTGGTGGAGTGATGAAGATGGAAAGGTACTAGCTATATATTTGTTTTTGCTTGCTGCCATATAAAAGTTCAAAGTTTCCAAGTGTCGAAAGAAGCCGATGTTTTCCAAATCCAGATTGAAATAGTACATTTTCAACAGATGTTTTCAGCATAAATACATAGAGATGATTTCAACATGGAAAATCGGGTTCACTGGATTATAAAAGAATGAGTTTGAAACCACTTGACCTCTTCCTTTTGTAGGTAACAAGATTAACTTATATAAGAAGGAAAGGTTCAAATGTAGAAAAAAGTCTTATTATTACATATAACAGATATATTATAGGATATATATTATAAGTTAATGGATATTCAACACCCAAAGAAATAAAACAAATTTTATTCCCTGTGAAGACCAATCGAATAACACTGAATGTTTGGTTGGGTGGAGTGGTGAAGATGGACAGGTTTTTGCTAAATATGGAATCCCACCTTTAGAAGAATGGGTCATCGGCTCAAAGGGGGCCTCGGCCACTATCACGGGCCTTAATAATGATTCAACTCCTGTCAACAAAAGTCCCAAGGTTTTCACCAGGACTATTTCTTCCATTTTATTTAACACTTGTGATCGATACCTAAGAGTTCAATGAGTGATTCTCAATTAATTCATATTCGATTCAGGTCGACTCATTAACATCAAAAAATTTTATTTGGAAGACTCTAATCCTATGCCCTGCTTAAGGGAACGGGGGAACGGGGTACCAGGACGAGGTGAACTAATCTATGTTGGTCAACTGCCTTTTTATCTGGATTGCAAGTTTTTATAGGGAAATGGAGCTTTCTTCCACATTTGGGCTTTGGATGTCAACTCCATTTTTAATGTATTATTTCCCTTTCACTTGGTAAGCTTTAGGAAAGAAGAAAGGAGGGAGGAAATTATCTAATGGAGAAAGGAATGAGTGTGAAGCAAAGCAAAGCAGAGCAATCAAGCAAATAATAGACTAATGCTGTAAACTCAATAGTATCCTTTCAAAATGGATGTCATCGGGTTAACATATGAGATGGAGAATTCCCAAAGCATGCACCGCAAGTTCGTTTTTTCTTTCTATTCCTTTCTCGGCCTTTCGGTTAAGGTTAATATTCTAGTGGAATGGAGGCGATGGCCCTCTCTACGGGCCGTGAAAATCTCCAGGCGGGTGGGCCTTTGAGCCATTTCCACATGCAAATCTGGGCTCGGAACTTCAGGGATGGCCCAATTCAAAGTAGTTTAGCCACCCAAATTGTCCTCTGTAGCCATTCTCAAACTGGGCATTTTCCTTCAAGACTCGGGAGTTCAACCGGAAACTTACAACACGTGTGATTATAACTCTCAGCATTCTCGGAACAAAATTCGAATTGCATTCCTCAACCGAGTAGAGTGAAGTTCGCCGACAAACAGAGGCAGCAGCTTTTAGAGTAACACAGCTTGAAAGAAAACCACAAAGAAGACGTGCGGCGATAAAATGATGCAGCAACATGATCAGGTTCACAATTCAAGATAGCATGCCTAAGCTGTCCAACAAAGTTATAATACAGTTCAAACAAAGGCCTCCAAGGAGTTCGATCACAATCTTCGTCAGGCAGAATCCAAGAAAGATGAATCCCGCCGAATCACAGTCCTAAAGAGTACATACGGACACACTGAGTTGTGGAGAACTATCTCCAAACAAAGTAGGACACATACCAAAATCAAAATAGATAGAGCCAGCTCATAGGCAGGCACCGCAAAGATTGTCTGAGAAACTAACACGCGACAAAAGAGGGGATAAGCATCTAAAGCAACCAGTTCATTTGCTGGGATGAGTCGAAAGCTCGGGACTGATCGAGCTCCATGTACTGCTTCCTACTCTGCTGGGACAGCTCGAGCTCACTGGAGAAGTGACCATCCAGAGGCTGTGAGAATTGGCCCAGACCCAGATCAGATGGGATCCCACCGGGTTCATCGCTGGTTTTGAAACCCCAAGAGGAATTGGCAAAGTGATTCATGGAAGCACCATGAGGAGCTGCAGTTGTTGGTTCCTGTTGAGTTAACATCTCATTTGCGCCCAGAGCCGAGGCTTGGCTTCTAGAAGAGCTCCATGGTCGATTTGACAGAAGAGAGAGAGCACAGATCGAGTCAGCAGCAACTCCAGTGTAGCACTGTCCTGGAGAAATTCCAGGAGAAGGGAAACTGCTACCGCCGCCACCAGTGGACCCTTGGAGGAAGAGATTGGGTGGTGGGGTATTCCCAGAGCCGCTCTGCCACGGATGATGCAGTGGAAATTTTCCATGGTTGGTTATCTGATTTGAAGGTCCACGGTCAGTGGGTCGTGTGGCAGACCAAGCATTCCTCATTAGATGCCTGGGGTATGCTGTGAAGTCCATCATGAAGCCTCCTGATCTGCTGCGGCTCTCTGCTCATGAATAAAAGTGCATCTGAGATGCCTTTGTTTTCCAATGTTAAAGATTTGCCATCTAACGAAACTTAAACATTACAAAGAGGCATGATATTGTATGCTTATCATCCAGTTCGGGTTCGAAGACTGGTAAAGTCCTTGCAAATGGACATAAATTAGATAGGAGAAAATTGAATACTTAGAGACATGTTGGAGCATGATGATTTGAACCCATGCATCAAAACTACGATAAGGAAACCACTGAGAGCTGATCTAAACTCTTAAACCGTCACGTGAAGATGCATTCAACAATGCATATCCAACACCAGGGGAAAAGGCAGTAAAAATAATGAAGAAGAGAGTCGACCATAGCGAGAGGCCAATAAGGATCCAGGTGGGGGCTTCCTGCGACGCTCATTGTGACCAGCTAAGCGTCTTCTACAGCTGCGTTTCACTTGATCAAACTCTGTAAGTTGATGAAACCTGGGAACAGTCCAGCCAAGGAGCTGTTAAGTTTTATCGAATGATACAAGACATGAATGCAGGAAAATTAGAGAGGTTGCTAAATATAATATAACACTACAGTCTGGTAAAAGCAGAATTTACAGAGCCTTTAACAAGGAAGTCTAACAAAATGGAAAGACAATAGATTAGATTTGTACTATACAGCAAAAAGGAGATTTGCCAAGATCGCACAACAATGTAGACTTTGAACTTGTTACCATGGAAAAACAACAATTACTTGGGTTATCATGACATGGATGGATCGAGTTAATTTTCAAATTGAGTAACAGCAGAAAGGATGGAAACGTATTTAAGAGAATTTATTAATATTTCCGTTTCAGCAGTAATAAATCTCAGGTCAAAGCTGTACTTTACACTGGATTTTCAGCCATCTATGAAGAACATTGCCCCTAGATTTTGCGAGAAAAATGGTCCTGAAGGCAAATCATAATGTGTTCCACGGCAAAAAATAAGGGCAGAACTGGACATCCTGGTGAGATCTGGGCCGTCTGGCCTCAGTAAGGTAGAGAGCTGAGGGAGAGATGATGAACAGTGCAGGGAGAGAGAGCTTCAAGGAGGTTCTGAATGCAGGTTTTGAAAGAGGGAAAGTAAAGGATAGAGGAGATGGAGCTCTGGAGTAGGAAATGAATCAGTTAAAGAATTTGAATGGCCTTCAGGAGTATTTATAGGCTGCTACTTGCGAGTGATGATGTGTCAGGTGATATAGATACCTCCAATCCAAGTCTATTGCCGCAATGTGATCTTAGGAGGTATATAGCTGGGTATGCAAGAGATCTGCTATGACCTGCCTACTTAGTTCCCATAGGAACCATGTACTGCCTGTGGTAGTCACAGTGAACTAGTTACCCGCTCTAGGGAGAGGTGGTAAACTAATATCACTGCCAGTCTACATCATATCATACAGCAAATACAATGATTTTCACATATGACTGAAATTAAGGTCTTCCCAGCATTCTATAATGCACTTTCCATTTAGCTTATAAAGAAATTGAAAGAGTGGATTTCTAGAATTTTGCAGGAAACAGTTAAGGATATCCTCTTCTTAGCTGATCAGAGCACAGGCAGAAACAGCATCCCACACTGGAAGCTGGGAAATTAACAATTTTTTGGATGAACAGCAATTATACATTATAACGAGGAAAACAGAATGACCAATTTTGATCTCAAAAGGAAAAGCATGACTTCCAAGTGTGAAGTGTTGTCATTTTCTTCTGGAAAAACAGTAAGCATGGTGAGCATGAGGAAGCAATTTTAGGTATAGAACTAGAATATTTCTTAGGATTAAACTAACTGAAGAAAATAGCGACGGCCACAACCAGAAAATACCGGTGGTGTTATCCCATTCTAGAAGTGAACCACCATAAGGAGAAAGGTAGTAGCTTTCTACTAGAAAGGAGCCAATCACAACCTTCCGACCACATTAGCTACCGAATAAAAGCAGTCGTTTTGAAATTACAGACAACCATATGTTGAAGTTGAACACCAAGGAAGTAATTATTGAACTCATAATCTTCCAAGAACATCATCAAATCAAGCACAACCTTCCAAACACAGAACCCGCTTACAAGCAGATCTGAATCAGTGGCTTTGCCAACAAACATCCAATCGAGCTCGTTAATTACTTCTGAACCATAAAAAAGACTTTTTCTAGGCATACTAAGAATAAGGAAATTGGTGCCTAAATATGGAAGTAGGAGTAGCTCCTGAAAAATTTCAGCAGCAAAACCTTTCTTTGGATGACTTTTCAGCAGCAAAATTAACAGGCAAAAAAGCTACACTAACTACTTGTCAAAAATGGAAAAGCTACACCAACTGAGTAAATTATGAACAAAAAAAAGCCCCCCTTTTTGCGGATGGATGGTGAAGAAGATGTACCCAGTGGGATTTGGTGCATTAGCAAAGCAAGGTCCAAGAGAATGATCTTTCATTGAATGGTGCGCTTCAAGAGAAGGGAGAAGAAATCATGAGACGAAAGGAGAGGAAAGAGAAAGGAAGGGAGGTGACCTGCTGCACTGTTGACAGAAACGCTGCTCGATGCCACCGACAATCACCTTAGGGGACTTGGAGTGCATGCTGCACACCTTATGCCTCGAATAGTAAGCCTTGGCGTCGCTCAGATCCACATTGCATCCCTCCACCTGGCATCGAGGAGGCAGGCCACCCTGCACCGGGCCACCTCCGCCGACGGTGGCTCCCCTCCCTTTCTTGGAGGATGAGGAAGTGGAGGAGGAGGAGGAGGAGGTGGGGCCGGGCTTGGCCGGAGGAGGAGGGGCGGTCGGAAGGGCAGCATGGTCTTGCTCAAAGTAGATTTTGCGGCCGAACTTGAGGCCGTGGTGGAGTGGGGAGGAGGAGGAGGCGGTGGTGGTGGGAGGAGAGGATGAGCCAGGGTCGGTAAGAGAGATCGAACCCGGTTCCATGATTGAGAGGAGAGAGAGTAGAAGGTTTACAGCTTCCCATTCATCGGAACTACTGCAGGACAATTCATGGATCGTTTCTTTCTGCTGCCAATGAACTGAAGAGACTGCACTAGGGGAGGGGGGAGAGAGGAGAAGAAAATGCCAACTTGGGTTTTGGAGGTTGTTGACAGTGGTGGTGGTGGTGGGGCGTGGACGGGAAAGAAAAGCAGACTCCTGACACACTCTCCCGTTGCCTCTCTCTGTCTCTCTCTCCCTTCCTCCCTGCGGAGGATGTGGAACGATACTACTGTTTACGGGGTTTGTGTTTCCCTAACCAAAAAGTAATTATGCAATGGAATTTAGAGAGAGAGAGAGAGAGAGAGAGAATAGTTCCAAACTTCAACGGCAAAGAACTGAGAAAGAGGGTGAGTTTGTGTCTTTCGGTGTGGTGATGTTTATTTTGGAGAAGTTAAGGTAAGACGGCCACTCTTAGGACTCCTCTTGATGAGCCACATCTCAGTCGACCATCCAAGTGCATACCTTCGCCAATTTAGACAAAGGTTTAGACTTGGACTCGAGCTTGATAGTGTGTACGTTAGTTTTTTTCACGATAATATCATGTTTGATATAAATCATTTCACCCTATCGTTACAATTAAAAAAGATTCTCAGAAATTTTTTTATTGAATGTAACATATAGAAAGGGCATGGGATTGACTTGAGGTTCGGTCAAGTTGAAGTACGTGAAAGGCTATGGCTTCGTATTCTTTGGACGATCTACTCACCCTCAAAACTAGTTTAAAACTCGGTATCACAACCAGGCTTCGAACTTATTTGAATCCAAGGGGATGCCAATGATTGGGATTGCACGACATGAAATGAATTGCCTTACTCATTGGATAGAAGTGAATTAATAACTAGAGAAAGGATTTTTATTTTCAGTAACACCTTTTTACCAACTGATCAATGTCAATTGGATGGAAATGGAAGGCTAAGTCCACCACGGTGGGTGTACCTAATTGGAAAGGGTTCTTTAGGCTCGGTTCATATGTTAGGTTTAAGTTAGTTAAGAAAATTTCTTCTACTCCTTTACCCCTTTTACGAAACATCAGTAGATGACATGGAGCACGAGAAGTAAAGTACTTCCAAATGCTTTTTCTTGTTTTAGCTTGGCCAGCCCTTGTCCCTGTACACATTTACGAATCGTTTCATCTTGTTTCGAATACGGTGGTGTGAGCTTATTCCAGAGAAACCGGGGGACAAATGCCCCCTCCGAGGAAGCAAAATTGTACTTGAGATGGATTAGTTGCTAAATGGGGCAAGCGTGGTTTATAGTCTCATTGACCATAAAAATGGGTTTCTACTTTCGACTGCTCCCCCGCACCTGGTGGATGGATGGATTGACCAGTCCGTACACAGGGACAGACAGCCTTATACTTTTTCCTTTGCTTCCTAGGGCATCTCACATGGAGGAATCATCAAAAGTACAGTTATATACCCCACGGCCGAACCCATTCTCGTCATTTTATATTATTATTACTATGATTGATTGGTGGGGGAGGGGAATTTTGATTAATTAATTAAATACGAGTCCCGTCAACGGTCAAAATATCTGACCATTACCACCCAGGGGGGAATGCCGTCAATGCTATGGTCAGAAAAGTGACGACTTCTCCGATGCCATTGCCACAAAAGCTCGCCGTGGAACTGAAACGTGGACGGTTGGCAGAAGGCGACAATTAAATTGTTGATTTAATTTGATTGGATTGGCTTGGAAAGGTCAAAGTTATATTATTAGGGACCATTTTCTTACTTAAATAAAAATAAAATTTAAGTCTTATTGATAAAATAAAATTTACAATTACCAAAATTTCTCTCTCAATTAGGTACTTGACTGAGGAGCTTTATTAAGAAATGCACCCCTTTCTCTTCCTTTTTATTTATTCATTTATTTTTCATTCTTAATTATATTTTCCGACGTACAAAAGAATTATATAAACTTGTAAAAATGCATTAAAGAAGAAAAAATAAAGAAGAATGAGAAATCTCATTAATGATAATTGAATTCAGAACTTCTTAATTCACGTCGAGAGCGATAGCTCCTGCTCTCTCTCTTACAATTTTTAAGCTCAACTGTGGTATTTTTTTTCAGGTAAAGAGATTGATTGACCAGTTAAGTCTTTGCAGAAACAACAAAACATTACTCCACCGTATTATTCTCCGCTGCTACAATAGGAACAGACCTGAGACAAGAACTACTCGTCAATGTCTACAAAACCCCGACTCAGTGGGAGGAGCAGACTCAAGAATAGAGTAGTTCACTTCTGCATATCATCATTTCCTAATCTTACCGGGGATTCGGCTGGTGAGCTGGCTTCATGATAGGTGTGCTAGCTTCGGCCGACATGAGTAGAAACCATTGGCAACAAACATCATGCAATCACGGACAAGAGAGGAGTTCAATGAAAGGTTTTTCATCAGCTGACCCCCCGAATTCACTGAACAGGAAAAAAAAAACCCTATTTTGTGGGGTAATGTGTTTTCAACAGGACCAAAAGGAAAGTGATGGCTTGTGTGGTTGTAAAGATGCATAGACAACCTAATTTAGGGTTCTCTTTTACCCTTTTTAAGGAAACAAAACAGACACCGGCTAATGATTAAATCACAGACTATTTTAGATTTGATCCACCTCACTCATCACCTGGAATTGCGTAAGTAGTCACTCTCTGATAGACGATTAGTTCGTCATCATGTAAATCCCTATCAAATACTGACACATGTAAAATTTTCATAGCTCTTTGTTACCAATTTCACACATGTCTGCTCCTTCATATTAATTAGTGCACAAGATGAACAGTAAGTATATATGAATAGTACATACCTTCACATATATATATTCGATACGCATAAAGATTTACTAATAATTTATGTCTGAGCAATAACAAAGGAGGGAATCACTGTGATTCTCACTGTTATTGGTATGATAGATGGGAGAAAAGGAACCAATCCATCATTTTCATCCCTTGAGAGACGAAATCGACGGTCGGGCTCTTACAAGGTGACCGATCGACGAGGCTCCATGTCTAGGATGATTAGGGTCGAGAAAAAGGATGTCTAGGATGGTGAAATATGAGTCGGCAAGCACCAAAATTTGACGTACGGGAGATTTAGGAGGCTCGGGGGACGCGTTGGCCATGTTGGACCATACAGATATGGAGAAGATAACCACATAGTCCCAAGAGAAACAATCATAAGTGTCCAAAAAACAAGACACCACCACACACACACACGTGGCAAATATTCGGTAGCTGTAACTCATTCACCGTGAATAAAAAATATCCGGTTAGACCTGCTCTAAGTTGGAGATTGATCCGGTTGTACTTGTAAGGGTCCGTTCTCACTCGGTACAATCCTGCACAATTATTGCATATCCACAGTGGATGAGTGAGACGTCGAACACGTACGTACTCTTTTGAAGGGACGTGTAAAGACAACAAAATGCAGCGGCAATTTATTGGGGTGAATTGCAGGAGAAACAAGGACGTGTGGTTGAAATACAGACAGCGCCACGATTGTTTTCACGAACTTTTTCGAGCGCCAAAGACAATTTTGTCCTTTTCTGAGGGCTAGGGCTAAAGAGATCCACGAGGGGGCCACCACCGATTTCCAACACTTGGAAAGCAGTGAGTCGAGCTATACCGAGAAAAACTTGTGGTCGTAATAGGACAGACTCATATTATTTCCCAACCCATCCCATAAATACGTTTATTTGTACCAAGAGGGGTTGGGCCGAGTGGTAAGCAGCTCGGTGCCGCTTAAGGAGGTCTCAGGTTCGAGACCTCACGTACGCAGACACCCCTCTTGGGAGCCTCACCCGCCATTGCCAGGCGTGCGACCCGGGGCGACCAACGGATTAGTCAAGTATGGTTGGCTGAAAGATGTCATCTCACCGCTGGTGGGGCCTGCTTGGATACCGTGGCTGGCGACCAAAAAAAAAAAAAAAAAAAAACGTTTATTTGTCATCTCGCATCAAATGTCCCATAAAACCTTGGTCCAATCATAGCTGAAACTTGTCTGTGTACTACGAGTTTGTGTTAGGTGAGACCAAGGACCATGTCTTATTAAATTCCTACGAGTTTGTTTGAAAAAATTTTAAGTTCAATTCGATAATATTCTTGTACAATAAAAAGTATATTATTATAAATTTTATTGGTTTCAGTAAAAATTTGAAAAGCCGATCAAAATTTGAACTATATAAGTTTAGTTACAAAAAAAATACTAATATTATATAATATTTATCGGACGTTAAATATAATTTACGGTAAATTCTATAAATTAGTTCAATACACATGAAGAGTGATTTGAATTAAATATAATTTTTTACATGTGGACACTTTTTTGCCACATCAACACTTTTTTTACCACGTCAACACATATTTTTACTACATCATCACTTAGAAGACTAGTTTGGAAAATATTTTCGAGAGAAGACTAAGTTGGGAAATATTTTAAAAGCTAAGATTATTTTTGGGATAAAACTCTAAAATTAGCAATTTTCATCTTGAATTGTAAAAAAAAAGAGAAGAAAATAAAATGGTCATTCTAATTATACCACTCCATTTTCACATCTTTCACTGGGGGAAAAAAATTCAAACTCCATTGTATAATTAGGTTTTTGAATATTGGGTCTCGGTAACTGGAACAATGGGATTTAACTTTTAAATTAAAAACACTGTTTGGGTCAGAATACAATTAATTAATTTGTTTTTTTAAAAAAATGTTAGAGCACAAATTACAAGATTATACATGACAAGTGGACCGATATCCAATGGAGACGCTGAATGGGGGATAAATCGAACTCTCTTGGTAACTTGGAGAGCTTTGACTTTGACTATGCCTTTTTCGTATTAATTAAAAAAAATTAGAAAAAGGCGTGATATTTAAAATCTTATATTTATGGCTATTAAAACAAGTGAAGAGCGCATTTTTTCCCTTAATTTACGTGTTACACTTTCGAGCGAACTGTTCTCCTGGATTAAAATATTATATTTTATATGTCATGAGACCGGTGGGAGAAAACTATTAAGCAAGTATTTGATTCGAGTATCGATAGATTGAGGGGAATATCATGATTACAACGAAAATTTTCAATAGAGTAGAATTTTCTCGAGTTATAGGTCAAGATCTATTGTTGTTGCCTTCGGTAAATATATCGAATTACTCGAAAAATAAAAAGTTGGGCCTGAGCCCAGCCCAAGAAATTGCAGCCCGACTTTTGGAGGCCATCAACAAGCGAATCTTGTTGATGATTCGCTCGACGTTCGATGAGCGTCCTGTCCAGGATGAGAATAAGTTTGCATGTAACGGTGTACCATGTTGTATTGCAAATGTGGTAATACGAATCAATACTATTGTGTGATGTACCTGTTATAAATACAACTCTATCGTCCAAGACATCCTTCGAGTCCAAGCCTGCTTCCAAGAGGCAGTCGAATCCCTCCTGGAATTCTCCTCTGCCCAGGAAAAGCTTGACAGCCTTCCTCATGGTGCTTGAGCAGCCATCGACATACCTCAAGCCCCGTAAGAACTCGATCGTTTCCACTGAGGATCTGTGGTCCTCACTACTGCTGCCGATCACTTGAATTTTTCTTTCAGTCCCATGTCTCAGTTTTCCATTTGCTGCAGATCTACCTTGAGCTGAGTTAGTATCTGTTGGTTTTTTTCGGTGTGCATTGGCACAACCTGCTGTATCTGCTATTAGCTTAAAGCACGAGAATAATAAACTCCAAATGGATAAAACTGAGCCAATTACGGTTGTACAAGAAAGAAGTGTTTGACACGAGATGTTTGATCAATTTGCAGACAGATTACGAAGCACGAATAAGTGTTTAGACAGAAACTGTGTAGCAGTACAAACATTGGCCTTGTAAAAGGTTTTCCTGCAGGTTATCAGCGTATAGTCAATAGCCATGATCCTCTCCCAAGGAATTTCAGTACGAAGACATTAGAGACCAGGAATCCTCTGGGCTAGCAATGCAAGTGCTCTTCATCATGATCTCTACTTCCCCAGCATATCTTCTCTGGACACTTGCTATACTTTCTACTAACAGATACGGGTACCATCTCTCAAGCCAGGACTTCCAACATGCTGATGTGCTGCTTTCTTCGAGGAGCCTAACTTATTTTTGATGGGAAGTGAGTGTTTTCAGAGTCTTCAGCTCCCTGAAAATGATGGTCTTCGGGACTGGTATTGTTCTGACCGCTTAAGAATGCCTCTGTCGTTTTCTGCTGCCGTTCGAACATCATCCTGAGTTGTTTCCCTTGCTCTTCGATTCTCAACTGTAAGTTCCTCTGGATCTGTCCACGAGAAACGGGGAAAATGGAGAAGGTAAAGAGAAACGGGCAGATGAGTTGCACATTCATCTTCTTGGAAGTTGAAAACTTTCAAACATCTTACTGGTATACCTCTAGTTGCTCATGGAGTTGCCTCTGTACATCCAATTGAAGATGCAGTGCTTCCTTGATTTGCATGCAACTGCAGGGTAAGATGGATTATAGCTTAAGGCTAAACCACAAGAGATTCGAGTATTAATTGTATCTGTATATTATCTTCCATAGAACTTCTATTCTATCAATTTACCCTTTCAGATCGAGCCGAGGAGCGTCATTTACGCTAGTTCTTTTTTCGATCTTTCCTGCAGGTATTCCCCGGTCAATAGCTTCAGAGACAGAGAATAAGTTAAACGCTAGAAAATCATGATTTCTACCTTCTGCAGTGTCTGGAATGTATTTTGCAATTCGATACTTCTGAAAATCAAAAACAGAATCCAAAGCAAAAATCAATCAATAATTCAAACAGCATGTACACCAACTAGTATCCTTAAACAGATGAAGACCTGCAAATGGCTCTTTATGTGGAATATGGTCAATCCGTCGGAGTCCATGAGCTTCAGAATAGCCTTTGGAGTCGCCTCTGTCAAGGAAGAAACGTACAATATTCACAAAGTGGAAAGAATTTCAAAGTGTTCCGCTCATTCTTACAAAGTCTTGAACAGACGAAGAGATTAACTAGCGCTTACTTTCAGCTCCACCTAGGCGATTCACACACTCGACGAACTTCTCATGGAGGTCCTGAGTCCACCTTATTCGGGTTTTGTTGGGGAGCAATGATCCTGTTGACACGGAGAACGTCCCTGAGGGGCTAGTCGAATTATTGCTTCCAGGTGAGTGTCCCAAGGGCTGCTTCTCTTGCTGTGAAGTGAAGCTCAGTCGCGGAAGAGGATAGCCAGATGAATTACCGGATACCTTAAAGAATTAGCAAGGTTCGTCAAGATCATCAAATTGAAAGAAAGCAGTTGGATCAGCAAATTAATGAAACATTTATTACCTCGCAATCCTGGGCTTCCTTTGGAACCGAGATTTGCCTCCACGATAAGGCTCCATGATCGGCTGTTAGCTTGTCCTGACCACAGGACAGGTGATCCGATGGATCTCCCGAGCTGATTGAGAAAATATCACGGGATGATCTATACAGTGGAAACTCTGAATCACTGTCTGCTCTGAGGGATCCGTATTCTGGGAACCTCATGCACCTCTCAGCTGCATAAAATGCAGAGGCCGGCGGTTCAAAGCGGCTCAGCATGGTGGTGCTGGATGATTTGGCAGGTTCCATGTTGTCCTGACCCAGCGGCTGGGAGCACAAACCGGAGGTCCAAGGTTGCTGCTGTGACCTGAAAAACTGTGCAGGACAGGAACCATACCTGGGCTCATAGTTCCCATCCGTGAAGGGTTCATAATCAGGCTGGATCCGCTCTTGCGCATAGCAGAATTTCTGGGAGTACATTTTATAAAAAATATAGGCAGAGATGCACGAGAGAGATGACCTCTGTTAAATTTAGTCATTCTCGAGTTTCATCCCGTTCTGGTTCGGGCTTGTGCCCATTAGATGTATCAATAGAACAGAGTGATCCAGAGGAAGGTGATGGAGGAGACAGCAATGCGGAATTCGAATATATGGAATGGAGTTCCTGTCTTATATTGGGGAAGGCTTCAGCTTTAAGCTTAGTATAATCGAACCTCTTAATGTGAGGGAGCTTTTTGTTTATTCTTCAAATGGATAGGAATGAACAACAAATGATCAGTCGACAAAAAAGAAAAAAAAAAAAAAAAAAGAACAAGGCTGATAAATTTGATTTAATAAAAAAGAGAGGCCATCTGCTGCTGCTTCATTTGCCCTTTCACTCTTTTTATTTATGACATTAAATTAACACAAACAAAGCATAGTACAGTTTGGAAATTGAAACACATGACAAAGCTGATTTAGTGCAGAGAATCATAATTCTTAATTTGAAACCAAGAGATTCCGTTGAATCACATCAATAGAACATCTCATGTCCCATTATTTCTTTTCTTTTTCCTTCACCGTTTGTAATAGGAAAAAGTAGAGAAGCCCTACCAAGTTCATGCTTCAATACTAATTAAAAAAAAAAAAGACAAGAATCTCAATGGGATGCATTTCCATGCATGTTATCCAGAGATTTTTCGAGTTTGAATCTGTGCCCAATAGAGATTTAACGTAGACAAGTAAGAAAAATATCGGAGGGAAGGGACACAAATCATACGTTCGATGTTCAATACACGTGGTTTGGCATAGACTGATTCTTGTGTCCACTGCCTATGGAGACGAAGTCAAATATAATTTTTATTTTATTTGATAAAGAATAAAAATTGATATATGGGGGCATCTAAGGCTTCACAATTTAAATGGAAGGAGGATACTAGCTAGCATATATTCATGGTTTGTGATTATTCCAAATGTTGAAATAGATAAATGTGTGCATCTTTAGGCAACGGTAGAAGAGATTTTTTAAAAAAAAAGCTGAAGATCTTTTTTTTTTTTTTTCCCTGTGTTTCCAAGTGGGAAGGAGATATGGATCCCTCTCGTGCCTATAGGAATGCAGCTTTGTCTAGTGGGGTATCCGAAGTTACCAGAAAAATTCCATGTACCTAAAAGAACATTTTCGAGAAAGCTCGAGCCTGGAGATTCCAAAACGTGTTCGAATGAAACATATGGAGACATGAGGGGAGCTGGTTTTCAGCTAATATGTCCAAGCCAGCCCTTTTTTTACACCATGGCGATATCAGCGATTCATAGATCCTCGAGAAAATTCGACTAATGAAAATTTAACTCGGAATCTATAGATGAAGATATTGGAGCCGCCTGCCAAATAAACTTTAACGAGACATGGGAAAACCGACAGTTCATTTTGCTTTCATTGGGGTCTTCGAAGTCATAAATTTTAAGTTGTGTAGCCCAATGACAACTAGGAGGAGGAGTCAGCGATGACAGTCTTTTTTTTAATGGTTTTCTTGTGAGAAGTATCCTCAAATATGCCGCCTTAAATCTTCTCTTTTTAAGTTCATAATTTACCTCAAATTAGGTCATATAGCAAATTGATGATATCAAGAAGCCAATAGACATCGATTAGTCCAAGTTTGAACTGGGTTAATCCACCAAGTCTAGTGGGCTAGCCAGCTCGCTAATCCTGATTTCTCTATTCACAATATACGAACTTGAATTTCACTTAAGATGCGGCAGCGTCGAACCATCTCAAACAAATCACTAATTGATAATGAGTTTCATGAACTTGAAGGTGTGATGTTGCATTGCCAAGTTGGGTTCGGAATCGATCTCGGTGTCAACATTGTTCGATCGATGTCCATGTCGAGGTTGAAAGTTAAAAGGTATCTAGAGACCGCAAAAGAGAGAAGATAGAACAAAAGGTGTAGTGGAACCTCTTTTTTTTTTTTTGGAATTGGTTGCACAGATAAATCATCGTATTCACATGTTCCTTTGGGACACCGTGCATAGAGAACTTGATATTATTTTTGCCACGGTCCGGTTATCGATTGATGCTGATGCCCCCAATTCGTTTTCTTCTTCGAGTTCGTAATTCGAGGAAAAAATACATATTGTCGAGGCAGACAGACTCGGACCGAATCGATTCCCCTTACGTCCTGTCCCATCTCGCAACTGAATTTTGGTTGGAATGTACTAAAGTGTATAGTGTTATCCAGCTACATAGATAAAAGTGATGCCCCGGGCAT
This sequence comes from Lagerstroemia speciosa, assembly GCA_037672795.1. Taxonomy (NCBI): domain Eukaryota; kingdom Viridiplantae; phylum Streptophyta; class Magnoliopsida; order Myrtales; family Lythraceae; genus Lagerstroemia; species Lagerstroemia speciosa. Next base: position 768,381 of record CM075296.1, read on the forward strand.
CTACTAAATTAGCTTCATTTTCAATATATACCATATGTTATTTCAAACTTTAAATCAATCCCGATTAGTCGAGGACCAAGTGCGATCAATAATAGATCAATAAAATTCTTTAATCATGAATATTTTCCGATCGCGGCCGGATGGAATTGGTAGTGTATAAAAGAACACAACATGCCAGAGCAACAGTAGCTGTTCCATGCTAATTAATTAGTCAATCGTTTGGGGAAAAAAACAATATGTTACGATGTCCATTTCAATTAATTTGGGTCATGTGTATGGATAATTCGACCTCTAGGACCCCTCAATGGTCAACTAATTTTCTTCTTATGGTATCCTCCCTCCCAAAAAGCAAAAAACAAAAAAAAAATGCATTTTGGATTACCTTTCTGTTCACTTCCCTTGATAGGCATCACGAGTCACGACAACTGGAGCCCAATGCTGATCCGACTCGTAATTGTCGAGCCCTTGTGGCCAATGTTGTCGGTATGCGTGGAGCTCTTCATGCAACCTTGATATCCATCATGCGGTTGAGCTGGTCGGCATGAATCAAGTCGAAGCCGCTGCCATGCACGGAGCTTGAAATGGCAAAACGTTGTTTGGAATGGTGCGGGAAACATCTCACCCCTTCACATGAATATCGATAAAATGTAACGGATCTTAGTTAATTTAGCAAGGTAAAGATATTTCAATTGTGAATTTTCTATATCTGTAATACTCGAATTTGACAGATGGAGGGAGGCCTATGGGTGAGGCGTCCAATATCAAATCCATTGGCCAGGACACTCGTTCCCCCGGTGTCCACCCACCCACTGGGGGCAATCAAATCACTTCACTTGGAAAAAGAAACGAAGAGATGGAGATGTCTACGGTGCACAGTCGATTCTTGAATTTGAATGCTTTCGGCACTTTCCACGAATCAGGGAAAGAACGAATTAACGCTCTTTCCTCTCTTCCTTTTCCGTTCCGGATATAGAGTCTTGTTTACCGGAATGGAACTCAAAATAAGAGTAAAGGAGTACAGGGATCGAGAGATGAGATATCGTAATCTGACCAAAACACGAGTAAAACAGTCGATGTTCATATAATATTTTACAATTTCTCGCACCCGGCAAACTCCCTCTGGGTCCACATAGACAACATTGAGGAGATAATTGGTGCACAAATGTGGGGGTTAGATTCCAAAAATGTGCTAATTCTATCAAAAACAGGAAAGTGTGTGCATACTTTAGACCTGTTTGGATGCCAATTCGCTACCAAGGGAAGAATTTTCCCAATTCTTTCTTTTTTTTTGATAGTATTTCCCAATTCTTTCTGGTGGATTGGTAAATAAATTAATTAAATTCCTCAAGCAAGCCCAATTTGAGGGACACGATCGAAATGTGTTTGGGCTTCAAGTTTCGTTCTTGGTGGGTCCAATTCCTTTCGGCCCGGTACTTTTTCTCGATTATATCACAGGTCCGTGAGTTTAGAATGTGATATTAGGAATTTGCAAACAATATTACACGATAATGGGTCGTTACTACTGTTATCATATTTTCTTCTCTCTCTACTGAGCAAAGTCTAATAACGAGAATCGATCTTAGAACCAGTGGTGAATCTAGGGATTGCACAGGGGGCGGGTTGAAACTCGACAGAATCCATTAGATAATGCATAGATTTCACTTGACTTTACCTATTTTTATCAAATTATCTTATTGTACTCATTGAACTCGCACTCTTATTCTTCCGTCAAGTTCCGCCTTTCATATGTGTGTGTGTAGAACTCTCTTTCACAAGGATGTAAAGCAAACCTTGTCATTGGATGCACCACCGTTTTCATATGTCAAAGTAACGTTACAACACGTAGTCAGCCAGCAGGGTCGAATGATCCGTGGATAAGTATGGATGTGTACTTTTAACCTACCAAATAATACTTATCGATAACTATTCCGATTTAACAAAAAAAAAAAAAACAAAGAAAGAAAAACGACCTGTCCTTTTAAGTGGCACATCTCCGATTGAGCTGGGCGGCATTCGCGAATTTCATTGTCCATCCATCATCATCAATCCATCAGTCAGTTTTCATGTGTGGTAATGATAATCGGTGTACAAAAAAGTCTACCATAATCTTTTAATCGGGTTTAGGTAAAGATCTGGTGGGCAAAGCATTGAAAATGGGAGCTAATGCGACGTTTTCCATTGCAGGAGTTGGTCAATTATGCCAAGTGAATAAGCATGGCACGCAAGTGGCAATTCTGTGTTTGAATTCTAGTCGATTATCTTAACTTTATCTGACTAATATCACATGCTTTATAATCTTCAAATTAGTGCAAGTACTCTTAACCATCAGGGACGAATCCATAAACTTGGTTCAGATGACGAAATTCGGTAAGAAACTAACATAACGAGTTCAGAATGGGCGAAATAAAGCAGTTCAATAAAAATTGATCAAAATCAAGTGAAATATGTATAATATATTAAGAATTTTTCCAACTTATGAGGGGCGATCGCCCATATTACCACCCCCTAAATCCATCCATGCTTAACCTAGACGTAATCTATACAAATGACTTCAGATGACATATCTCCAAATGGTCGATAATGGAATTCATTATTCACTCTGGAAGTTTGCTTTATTACTTTCAAATTTTTGAGTGTTGCCTTAATTCCCCCCGTAAATAAATATACCCATGTTTGAAAAGACAAGGCGGGGCTCCATAGGTCTTATGGAACAAAACATAAGGTTGTCGCAAGGTTTTAATCTTTTTTGCTGTGGGGCATCTGCATCTTGAACGTGGAGCATGTTTCATGTCCGGTGTTCTCGAACTCAACATAAAAATAACCGAATTCGTGTAAGTTCTCAACTTGGATCAATTTTTTCCGATCGTGCTACCACGGTATTGGATACATCGTGTGTTGTCAAGTAGTTGTCACATGCTTGCATCATGTATTCGGTGACCAGGGAAGTCTTTGTTTATGGACAATAGTCCCCATCAATTTCCAATGAATTCACCATCGGTCAATGGTCAATGCAAATCCGAACAAAAGTGGAAAAGGGCAAAAAGGCCCACATCCAAATGTGGAGGGATGCCTCGCGTCCCCTTTAAATCAAATCCACGGCCAAAGGGGTAAATTTGTAATTAGGACCCCATATAAATTCCAACCTCGAGGACCTCGACCAATGTTCAATACCGTATTGCCAGGCGTGCGACCCGGGGCGACCAACGGATTAGTCAAGTATGGTTGGCTGAAAGATGCCATCTCACCACTGGTGGGGCCTGCTTGGATACCGTGGCTGGCGACCAAAAAAAAAAAAAAAAAAAATACCGTCCCTACACATTAGTGTCCTCCTGCAAGCTTGTCATTCTATCCAAGATAATGCCATCTCTCAGTTCTTCGAGCTCGGTCTCCACGGAGATCAGAAAGCCGACCCGCATTCTCGTGTTATCATGTGCCCGTCATGTTATCCGAGCCCTCTGCCGGGCGAAATCCTTCCTCGTCAAGACCGTCAAAAGAAAATTACAACTCTGTCAGATTCCGGTCACTCTGCCGACCAAGAAAGATAGGAACAAGAAGATATACTTCGGCTCGTTCAGATTCCATTATAACTGGTGCTCCTCTTCTTCCTCGCACGTGCAGACCTATCCAGCCCCGATTCTGGACGGGTTCCCAGCCAGCCATCTCTACTACTACGACCCGACTTGGGATTCCATGATCTCGATGGAGCCGACAGAGGACAGTGCCGGGGATTCGCAGCTCTCAAAGTACCTCGAATGGCTAGAAGAGAAGGGCCCCGGTGAAGAACCTAACAAGGCTCCATCGCTCATGAAGTGTGCACGGACGAGATCGACAAGCTTGCTGATGTGTTCATCGCCAAATGCCATAAGATGTTCGTCCTGGAGAAGCAGGAATCGGACCGGAGGTTTCAGGAAATGATAGCTATATAGGAAAAAAGCAGTTTGAATTGGTGGCGGTGATCATCTTTCCAAATTTTTTTTCAATCTGCTGCTATACATTTCTCTTGGTTTAGAAGCCGGTGAGATTCAGATTATGGGTCGAGGATCGATGCCAGACCGTGGTTTATCCTGGTTTTTCATGATGTTCACTGAGCTCCTTTCGCTCATTCTTGTAATCCACTGTTCTCTTTAAATGACAGTATACAGAGGCCTCTTCTAGTTTCTTGTCATCGAACGACTGATAAATCGAGTCCCAGTACAATCTTTTCTTTTTCTGCTTTTCGTTATGCGGAAGAAGAGCGCTTATGTTTCTAAACGAGTGATTATGATGTCTACTTTCATGCACTGACTTTAATTTCGATAAGATTTGAAAGACGGTCGGCCGATTCAAATTTCTAACTTGCGAATGTAGCAATCCAATTCTGAGCTGCTACGTGCTTATGATCTGGCCATAATTCCAGGTTCCTTCATCATTATGATCCATAACTTTACTGTGACCTTACGACAAATGTTAGCCCCTAACGTTCGTGAAACTTCCTTAATGGATCAGGAATGTTTAAATGGTTAGTTGTCATTCAACAGATCAAAAGTCTTGGAGCCATCCAGGCTTTATCCGACATGGGGTTAGTGCGTGGGGCAACACTTTCTTCCTTTTTGATTTTATCTTGATTACCGACGCATACTAGCTGTCTAAACATTTGGATAAATGACAAGGGCATCTATGTTGATCCACCCCTTTTTTTTCTTTTATGGATAAAAGGGAGAGCCGCACTGGCCAGTTAGGTAATGTTCACACTTTCGTATTCAACCGTGAACGTATTTAGTCAAACAAGCTAAATAACTGGTAACTGATTATGCCCTTTTTTTTTTTTTAATAATGTAATCTTCTTTTTGTGATATGCATACTCATCTTAAAAGATAACAATCGACCGACCGGTAACTGTTTCTTGGTTGATTCTGTGTGCTTAGAGAGACTATATGATTTGTCTGATGATTACTTTAATCATCATCAAGAAATCCGACCGGTAACTGTTTCTCGGTTGATTTTGGTGTTTGATCCTATGTACAACCTCGACATCATTAAGAAATCACATCAGGGCCTGTCAAAAGAAAATGGAAGACAAAAGAGAAAGCTATGCTCCTGTTGATCTGATTTTTGTGTACAAAACATCACACACGAGATATCAAGCAAAATGAACCCAAGCACTCCTGCAGGGAAACTTTGCTGGTATCTCGACAAGGGAGAGCCGGAACAGGTTACTGGCTTGGATCTGTTGGACCCGATTTAGCCCTGAGGTTACTTGTTTCAAGGGCGTGCACCGGTATAAGGTAGATCTGGAATCGGTAAGAGGTAAATTCTAAGTAGATCTCCATAAAAATAGAGTACGTTTCGGATAATGAATTAATGAACCGATCTGTTCTGGTTTTGGTTTCGGTTCCAGGGTAACCGGAACCTCTTAACTTATCTACGCAGTTAATTCTAATCGTTCATAACTTTCTTTTTTGAACTCCAATTTATGAATCATTTAAATCATTGCATTCCTAACTCGATAAACTTCATTTGACATAATAATTATGCATATTTAATGAATTTTCATTTCTAAAATATCACTATAACTTAAAATTAGTAATAGATAGCACTTAAATGCAATGAAAAGTGAAAACACACTTGAAAATTATACATATGATAAAAAAAAAATATAAGAAATAATAATTATTATGAAATATATAGAAAGAATTCATGTTATAGAGGTAAAAGAATAAACAATAATTAGGTTCCAATAGAGTACCCAAAACCTATGGGATCTTATAAGTTCCGGATAGGATCTGATTTTCAAATTTAATAGGATAAAATTCAGTTCTAAAATTTAAGACAGATCTTATCTATGATAGGATCTGGATACTATGAAAAAATACAAGGTGCCTGGACCTGCTCACCCTTATGCCAGGCGCCTCGTCCCCACAGATTTCTCGGGTTTCTTGCAATGATGAACTTCCTCGAACTAATAGTTTCCGCTTGCAATGTCCTGATCTAATCTTCGGTGATGGTAAATGGGCCAGTGCAGAGCATAAGAGAGCGTTCACAGAGAGGGAGAAGGCAACTACAGCTATCTAAATCCTGTAACCGATCATGCTGGTGAATTTATAAGGAAGATGATGTGTCGTGAATACTTGACTTACTGCAGACGCGGTTTTTGGATAAACCTTGAACTAGATTCTTTGCAAAGGTTGAGTGACCAGATGCAGCATTATGGCTACATGTCTACACGTTCTTATGTTAAGAACACTTTGAACCCAAAAAACACCCAACCGACAACTCCCATTGTACGCCAACATACTCACATACACCAACGTTGTTATTTCAACAGCTGCGGATATCAAAATATGAGACAATGACTGTAAAAGCAAGACGAAGATGATCTCAGAAACTACAAAGTAGCGAAAGAAGGTCCTTACCAAGAGACCGGTTCCACCTTGCCGGGAAGAATCAAATGGCAGCTAGTCCAAGCAAGAGGCTAAACAATTATTCAAAATTCTGGTAGTGTCCACCAGGCACTATCCTCTGTCTCATCTATTTCTCTCACTCTACCTCTTTTTGCTCTACTTAGACTTCGGAATGTCCAGGTTCGCGAATACTGGGCTGTCGACTCCAACTCCCATGGCGTTGAGGCCGTTATCAACATACACAATGGCACCAGTGATGGCAGAAGCCAGTGGTGAGGCAAGGAAAGCAGCAGCATTTCCCACCTCCTCTGCACAGTTGAGTGGTTATTGTTATTGAAAGTGTTCTTTTATCAGGAAATCAGTCCAGACAGTGGAACTCAAAGCAACTTTCAGAACCTTACGATCATGATCTCCCAGAGTGGCAAAGCATTAGAAGATCCAGAATGGATTTGTGAAGTAAGAAGCAAATTTACCAGCAGAGAGTTCTTTCTGTAATGGTGCATTTTCTAGGGAGTACTCGATCATCATATCAATGAAACCAATGGCTTTTGCAGCACGGCTTCTCAATGGACCTGAGATTTTATTCTCACAAAAGGAAAAGATGTTAGAGATTAGATGTTTCCGCATCTAATTATATTCATTCAGCACGAAGAGGATGATCCGACCAATATCTTTAACATGGTGGAGATGCTCTCTAATTTACTTGAGGAGTCACCACTTTTTACCTGCTGATATAGTGTTGACTCTGATCTTGTGCTTTCTACCAGCTTCAAAAGCCAAGACCTGCACCAAGCAAAGTAATACATCAATGAACATAATATACATCCCACTTATCACCAAGATTATAGGCCAGCTGGAAGTTTTTCATAAATATCACTGTTAAAAAATTTTTCTTCAAAGTCTGTTTCAAAAATTAAATTTAACAGCCTTCTAACATTTTATTTTTCAGAAGAAAATTGCTTTCAGACATGTTTCTTAAATTAAGTTTTTAAATCGAAATTCAGAAGACTTCCTAAATAACCGGACAAGTTCTTCTATCATTACTATTTTCCTTAATTTTTGTGGAAGATGGAAGAAAGAGTGAGGAGCATTGATGATACAGGAAGAGAAAACTTACACGTGTGTCACTCTCCAGAGCAGCTTTTGCCGAACTCATACCTCCACCATACCTATATGGAAATAAATCACATTAAGCAAATCATGTATTTGTACATACAATGCAGGGAACGCTATTTTAAAACAACAAAACTTGGCCATACCCTGGGATGATCTTCTCAGAGGCAATGTATGTCAGAGAGATTGTAGCGCCCCCTAATGAATGAACACGTCAGAGCAGAAAGTTTCAAAAAAATCTCAAAAGTATAATCCAACAAAGTTGAACACATTTCAAGAGGATGATTGAAGTGGAAACAAATGGAACCTGGGTTGATGATTGGAGCAAAGTATTTCAGCAGAGAAACAAATGAGTAACTTGATGCAGAGACTGCTGCAAGATATCCATTTCGAGAAGTTTCAAGTAGAGGCTTGCTGACCTGTAGAGAGTAATTTTATATAAGAGCCTTTTTGGAGGGTGTTGTTGAAGAGATTTGATCAAGCAAAGCCCTACCTCTGGCCCATTAGCAAGTGAATGTACGAGGATGTCAATGCTTCCAAAGTCTTCTTTCACAGATTCAGCAACTTCCTGTGATAATGGACAATTAGCTTAACAAAATTGGCTCAAACGTTTCTTTCTTTTGTCCAAAGCAAGCATTACTGCAATCCAAGACCTCCAACAATGCAATAATATAATTGAATCAAAGAGATCTTAATGCCGGGTGAAAAGAGAAATGGTCCCAAAGTAAAATGTATAATAATTCTTTACTACTCTAGACAATTTGATATTTAAACTTACAACAACTTCCAGACATGTAATGAAGGAAAATTAGAAATTATCAGTAATTTAATGAAGCTGTGGCTATAGAATCAAGAAAAAGTTTTTTGGAGAAAAGTAGAAAAACAAATAATTAAATTTCACCGGGTAATATATTACATTTGCATCCACATTAAAGAAGAAGCACGCGAAGGGAAGATCTGATTTTTTATGCAGCCAGTGAACATGCATAATCACTGTGAATAATATCACTATCAGAGGTGTTGCAGATAAAACTTTACCTTAACAGTCCATTTCGTGGAACCAGCATAACGTTTATTAGTCTTAACCTGCAGAAAACCATGTAATGTAAGTGAAGATAGTGACCGCATATATCATAGTACTGACATTCTCTGAAATTAATGGGGAGAGTCGATTACATCCTCAGGGACATCCTCTGGGCAGTCATAAACCGCATCAAGAGGATAAACTTTTGTAATTTCCATCAAAGATCCATCAGGCAATCTGGAGACGCATGTTTCAACAGGAGACTTATCATATTCCATGAAATCAAATATAAGCAACTCTCACCAAGAAGCACGGGTTACTTACACACGTGACTCATCGAATTTGCCACGCCTAAGGCTCGTCTCAAAAATATTCAGGGCCTGCAACAATCATGACATTGGATCAACCGATGAATAAACTAATGGAAGTCCAAGAAATGACACCATGTTGTGGAAGCGGATCTGTGATGTACTTACAGGAACCCATGTACCGACGAGAATTTCAGCACCTGCAGCAGCAAGAGATTTCGCAATTGCCCAACCATACCCATTATCATCAGCAACACCAGCAATAAATGCTCTCTTGCCTGCAGAGTACAAACAATTTTCGAAAACATGAGATGATCTTCGAACAGATTCAAAGAGACAGAATAAAATTCCACAGATTTATAATTTACAGGTTCCCCCTTCACATTGCCTTATCATCCATGGTACCCAATAGGCAAACAGTTTCTTGTTGTGGGTGGAGAAGACATTTGGTTAACTGCAACATCGGTAAGTCAGCGGTTGCTCCAAGAAAAGAATTTCTCTATGCCCAAAACAAACAGAAACTTGGTATCTGTGCTCCTACATATTTGCCATGTCAAACTGCACCATGACTCTCAATTTTGGCGGGCTTAACGAGTGGAAAATTCATCTTTTATGGCAGTGAATCATTTCTCCCATTCAGTTCAACTAATTCATTTCAAGATCAGAATATGTGATTAAAGACCTCTCAAGTCAATGGGCAATCCCAGAAGAGGGCTGCTCCCATTTGCAGAAGACATTGCTCTCGTAGTTACTCTTTCAAACTTGAGGGGCCTTGATGTAAACGTCTGCAACAAGGGTTTCCTCGAAGAGATGTGGGATGAGCTTGCAAGCTTGGTCCAAGAGGCTCCCTTTTTGATATCTACATCAAAAGGTGCTGCACTTGGTTTGAATGACTTCTGGAGAGAAATTCCGGGCTTAACAGCAGCCATATGGGTCCCGGGAATTGCAGCTGAGGCCATACTAAAAAGCTTGCCGATAACTTTGTCAAAATCCTAAACAAAATGGAAACTTCATGTGTTATAAAGTATCGCTTGAAATGATCCCTGGCCCAAATTTCATATTAACTATTAAAAGAGCAATATTTTAACAAGTCCAAGCTTATACATAAACATATACATATACATACATACATACATACATAGTGTGACAATAAGTACAACATTCTTATTCCAGCTCCACACTAATTGATCTTCCCATTCAATCAAGACCTTCATGTCAATCGACTAACAAATAACTAAATAAAAGCAAAACACAGCAGCATTCTTTCTTCATCTACAAGGGTCATCAAAACCAACACCGCTAGAGGGAAAACTACAAAAGAGTGGACACAAACAAGCCATAAATTACAAAATCGAGCTGAGAACTGTAAGGAACACGAGATGAATCGTAAAATGATCGCAAACTCATAATCAATCAGCCAAAAAAGAAGCGCATTTCCAAGAAATCAAATTGAAATCGACTGACAAGAAGAACTCACCTGTATTAATCTGCAAGATTTGAGCCTGGAAAGGAGAACCGTCTGAAAGACGAGCAAGGCTGTTCCTTTCGATTTATACGAAGAAGAGAGCAGTGAATGACTCCTCGATGAAATCGAAGTCTGTTTTTTTTTGTTGGGTAGGAAAACTTTGTAATTGCCGAAGGGAACAGAGCAGGTCGGAGTGGGAGTACGGTGGGTGCTGTCAGTTGTGCACTGTTTGGGCTACTGAGCGAGCTCGGTCGACGATGATCTCTGAAGTGACGATTCTAGCCCTCAGGGGCTGGGCTCTACGTGACTCCCTGCTTCCAAGGCCCAATTCCTCCGAAGAGCCCTGTCCACTATTATTTAACTTCACAATGAGGTCCTGAAGTTTTTTACTTTTCGCAATTGTTACCACAAGTTTTTTTTTTGAAGGGTATTACCACAGGTTTATTAGTATTGAAAGGATCTTCCCTTTTTTTTTTTTTTTAATTTGTGCCTCACAGTATTCTAAATCAATCGAAATGCACCTCGAGACTAATTTATAATCGGAGAAGAATTCCTGAAAAAAATTTTTGTCGACGCTCTTAACCTGGGGATTGATTCCGAAATCATCTATTTAAGAGTCTAGTGAGAGAACTACTAAATTAATTTCAAGTTGGTAAGCTGGTGAGAATCTTTCCATGTCGTGAATTGTGTATAAATCAAGGACTCTATCAGCGTCAATAAATCTTGACACTACAATTATAGGGGCTGAATTGAGATAAACCGTTTTTCTGGGGGGAGTGGTGAACCCCGTAATATCTTCTATTATTTATCGGAGGAAGGGGTCGGTAAGTTGCAAAAGTGAATGAATGGGGGAACAATTGAGACAAATGAATAATATGAGGACTGAACAGACATTATCCCATGCTCTGGTTTTCTTTCTGGTATCGATGCTCCCCCGAGTACTTATGTCAGCTGTTGGTTGGCTCACCTATTTTCCTTCTCTCTCCTCTCTCCTCGCTCCTGTCCTCTAGACCTCTCTGATGGAAGCCACTCCAGCTACTCACTGCCCGACCGACATAAAACGCCGTCGTACTTGTTAGGGTTTTCTTGGGCGAGCCCCTCAGCGTACCCCTCTATTGATTTGTCGTCTATCCTGATCGCGGGGTTGTTTCCTTAGATCTCGATGGAAGCCCGCAAGAGGGGGAGGCCTGAGGCTGGCTCAGTTGCTAATGGCGGACCCAAGAAGTCCAAACAAGGTGAGTTAATGTTTCTTGTTACCCGTAAAGTCTTCGATTTCTTCTGCTCTTTGCGGTTCTCTGTCTTGCCCCTTAGCTCAAAATAGTTCCTTTAAGCTTGGAGTGGTGAGTTTCTACTGTTAGTTGCATTTTGATTTCACATCTTAAACGCTAGATTGTTGCTTGAAGAGCCTCGCCTTCATCAAAGTTCAGATCCTTAAATGGTCGCTGCTGAAGCTAATCTAGGTTTAGACGTTGCGTTGTCTTACATGCAAGTGTACTAGTCCTGAGTTAATCCCACTAAAATATTGCGTGGTAAGGCAAATCTTAAGCATGTGGTTGATTAAATTATGATTATGGGAGGAGATTGTTTATGCTAGGACGGTTTGACTTCGATTGTGGTGGTTGTGAGTTCTTTTACAACTTCATGCAGTGATTTGTGTCACAAATCATGTTAATTTTAGTGGAGATATATGTTACAGACTTTCGTAAGGACAGGAATTGGATATCGGGCTATAGTTGTTCGCTTGTAAGTTCTGATTTTTATCTTTTTCCTTGTAACCTTGCACACAGTTATCATGTGTATAATCTGTTATCGAGACAAGCATAAACCAGAGAACCCAACTTATGTGTGGCCCATTACAATGAACTCAACATTTATATTGTCCGAAGATACTACAACCTTTATGAAGAGAAGAATTTTGAGGATTTCTTGACATCAGTCTCCTAGGAATTGCGTCTGCCCTTCAGAAATTGCTTCATTAAGCATATGCAATGGCTCGTTTTAGCCCCAAAAAGAAACACAAAGAAAGAGAGAGTTTACTCCTGATTCTACGTGTTATTGATGTATTAAGTCACAACTCTAGCAATGATGAGAAGACGTAGATTAATAACTAATGAGAAAAGAGACATCTTAAATATGTTTTACACAGATAACATGTAACTGAAATCATCATAAGCTTTAAATTTTCATCCTATTTATCAACTAGTAAATATACTTATTAAAGAAAAGAATTCTGGCTGCTTGTTTCATCAATCATATATGGTTTTCAGCTTGATTAGCTATAATATTCTCGGTGATGAATATGTTCTTAAAAGGAGGAGTTCAACTGAAAAGCAATAACTAATTTTTTGCAACAGAAACGGAGTCCTTTTCAACCGGTGTAGGAAGCAAATCGAAGCCATGCACCAAATTTTTCAGGTTAATATCCTTGCCCATTAAAAGAAGTGCTTTAAAATTGCATCTGGCTTTGATCAATTTGACAAGCTCTTGTGAAAGTTTAAATTCTTAAGTCTCAGATAAGATTATGTGGCTATACTAATGAATTGGTTCTTTAAGCTGTTATACAGGTACATATTTGTCTCATTGGCTAATTCAAGTTAACAAATGCTAAATAATGGAGAATTCGCTCTATCTTGAAGCATGAAAAGATTAACTCGGATGCAGTATGGTATTGTTGATACTGTTGGTGTTGAGATTGATTATTCCGTCTATGCTATTACTAATTAACTTATGGGAACGAGCTCGAGCGGTAAGTTAGATGCTTGACTGGTTCAATTTGCTCAAGAAACCACTGTGCCTGGAATTTGATTTCTGTATTTGCTGGGTAATACAGATGACCTAGTAAGATATGGGACATATCAAAACAATAACTTTATTAATTTTTAGGAAAAAAATTTCTCTATGCCATTCCTCAAGGATAGTTAGTTCATGTATTAGTCATGTATGCTTGAGAAAGGTTTAAAAAGATGATAAGTCTCAATTTACGCTTCGTGCTGGGAAATCATTCCAGTATTGCCATCATGCAATAGCTGAAGCTGGGTTTTGATTGCAGCACTTCGGGGTGTCAATTTGGTGAAGGTTGCCACTTCTCTCACTATGTCCCTGGCGGTTACAATGCGGTTGCCCAGATGATGAATCTACCTCCAGTTGCTCCGCCCTCTAGGGCAATGCCCGGCCCACCACCTGTACCAAATGGTTCTTCTTCACCGGCTGTCAAGACCCGAATGTGCAACAAATACAACACAGCCGAAGGCTGCAAGTTTGGTGACAAGTGCCACTTTGCTCACGGCCATTGGGAACTCGGGAAACCTGTTGCTCCATCCTTCGATGACCCCCGGGCTATGGGGCCAATCCCAGGCCATTTTGGTGGCAGAATGGAACCGCCACCGCCCCCATCCTTGGCAGGGCCTGCCTCTAGCTTTGGTGCTTCAGCAACGGCCAAAATCAGCGTGGATGCATCCCTCGCCGGGGCCATCATTGGGAAGGGTGGAGTGAACTCGAAACAGATCTGCCGCCAGACTGGAGCCAAGCTCTCCATCCGGGACCATGAGTCTGATCCTGCCCTAAGGAACATCGAACTCGAGGGCACGTTCGAGCAGATCAAGGAAGCGAGTGCCCTTGTGAGGGAGCTGATTGTGAATGTCAGTGCAATGTCTGGTTCCACAAAAGGCCATGGACCGCAGGGTGGGCCTGCACCTCCGGGAAGCAACTACAAGACGAAGCTGTGTGACAATTTCGCCAAAGGATCTTGTACCTTTGGGGAAAGGTGTAATTTTGCCCATGGTGCAGCTGAGTTGCGGAGGTCTGCAGTCTGAGTGTCTCCTGTCTCGAGATTTCCGGCCTTTCCAGGGACAACTACATAGGAAGAGCTTTAGTTGTAATCTAATGAGGCATTGAGTGGTTTGATACACAGGCTCCAGGGATATCGGTTAGTAAGTCTTATTCGAACCAGTAGTGCGCTTCATCACTTTCGATCTGTGATTTATGTTTTGGAGCTAAGACTAGGGATGGAGTTAAGAGTTTTGATTTTCTTTCGCAGATGTCCCGTTTTCCATGAACTTGCTCTCAATAATCCGATACTTTGTTACCAGTTTGATCAGCTTTCTTGAGCCCGATGGAAGTTGGATGGACGGTCACTGGAAAATCGATCGTACCAACTGGTTGAAAAAGTAAGATCTTCAAAATCGAGCCAATAACAGTCACCAAGCCGGCAATAATTTCTCTGTACTGGTTGCAAGGTTCGGCGGGGAGCGTGCACAAGTTGTTGATGAATGCCCCACTAGAACAGTAGCGACATGGTACCAACGACAAGACACGGTTGACGTGTCCCTTTAAATCTCTGCTCCTTTTACTGTTGTGTTAAAGTGCCATTCCATTAGCAAGTGTTCCATGGTCTCGGACATTTCGTGCTCCATTGAACCTTCTAAAAAGAAATCGATTCTTTCAGGATGATATTTGCGACATGATAAGTTGGTATGCTCAGAGATCGTACACTCGGAGATCAACTCGCATATCATATGCAGCAAGCAGCAAGGGCGTGGACGGTATTGATTGTCCTCGATTCGAGGACCAGTCAATTTTGATGTCCTCCCGAGGCTCGGAGGAGGCTACAAGTGTACGTTTACATCGATTCTCTCGTAAAAATTCTGTTCCACGAGGTTGGGAGAATACGCGTGCGACTTGTCCACGGGATCTTCAAGATCGAGCTGAAGGCTGGGTCTTCGAAAAGGACTAGGAGTACGAGGCTAAGTCTCAGGTAATTGAGTGTCGGACTGGAATTTTCCGCTTCACGATACGGGAAAGTCAAGAACAACATGGGCGGATTCACATGATGCAGTATCTCTCATTAATAAACGCGTCATATTCAAGTCTTAATTAAATTTGCATAATATTTTACGGATTTTTTTTCGAATTAGTGAATCCTGCTGAGGAACAAAAACTGATGAGGGAGGCGAAAGGGAAGCTGTCAAACCTTAACGATAGTTGTCCGGTGGACTATTATTCCCAATTTATTTTAATCCGATTTTTATTGACAAAATATCTAAGTTGTCGCGGAATCAATTTGCACGCGCGTGCACGGAAACAAGGGTGCAACAGGGACTCGATGATATTCAATTTTAACTCATTACAAAGCCATCGACTTACGCAAACATCCGTGGGGCAGTTCCCCGCACGGAGTATTCGACCACAGTCCAACAAAAACGCGTTGTTTGATTAATACGCAGTTCTACCTTTTCTTGAAAAACTGGTGAAACTGTACGTATTTTGACAAGAGAGCACGTGTTGATGCCGGGGATGGACGGAGTCATCGGTACTGCACTGTCCTTTGACAAGGAAGCCCATAATTATTCTTCTTTTCGGGTAAGTTTTTATTGAATGGTTCTTCCTTTCAAAACAGTTGACAAATTACAAACAATTAATAAGACGAAAGAAAATTGTGTACATATAAACTAAATACAAATTTAACTATGAAAAATTTAAGTTATAATAATGTCTAATTTTAAGAATTTCATGAATACGAGTTGATCGAGTTGATTCAATTCTTTTTCTTGTATCGAATCTGATTTTTCCGAATGATAAAAAAGTAATAATTCAGAGGTTACACGTGTACAGTGAGCCACCGCGACTCAGATCATAGATAAGGTGCGGCTCTTAGGTGAAAGTTTCCTTGTTGCATTCTTCGTACTAGATCAAATATTAGCCTAGCAATCCATCTCAACTGCAAGGCTTAATAATACCTAACTCATGGTGCCAGAGATTCCGAGGTGCCTCGTGTAACCATGTAGCTAGCCACCGATGCTCGGAATCCCTATAATTAGCCCCGTTAGCACTAACTTGCCCCAGTCAACAAGCACCAAATCGTCCGTATTCAGTTTAACCCAATTCGATTGAGACACTTGCCGCATAATGGATATTGTAATCCATGCACGCTTTTGGGTGTAAGAGTTTATGCAATTCGTGTACGCTAACCAAACACACCTTGTCAAGTTATTTGCGTAGTTGGAGCATTTTCAAGGATAAAATAGTATTTTTGTTTCTAGAGTAGCAAAATCGCATCGCATGGGACAGTAGACGATACTTGTTTCACATGTTAATCAAAATTAACTCGGCTCCATTGCTTTAAAATCGTAGGTACCTAAAAAAATTAATTTATAGTGTAAAGTATTTCTAAATTTGAAATTGAGCTAATTTCGGGAGGCTCACGGACGTCCTGATCCTACGGTGCAATGACATCCAACTTTGACTCCTGTGGTTACCTGCCATCTGTGATTTGACAAACATGCGGGGGGTACTTTTGTCACTTTAGTACCTCCGCATCATCACAGGATTCTCCTTCCTGGAAGCGGGCGCAATCGAGTGGTTCGCCCCGATTGGAGTTCCCCGAAAAGCGAACGGTCCAGATTCAACCACACAGAATACCGAAATCGGCGCTGATTGGCCATCAGAGATAGGTAGCCCGGTCTACCCTCTAACAGCTGCTCGCCACGTAAGCAATAGCAGTCCAATTTGACTAGTGGGTCTCAGGCGTGGGCCCCGCCAATCGTCTTTGGGCTGGAGGCAACTCCACCATAAATAGGTGAACCTGGGAGCCCAAAATGAAGGGCCGGCATCGGAGCGGCCACAGAAACAGAGATAGAGAGTGCCAGAGAGAGAGAGAGAGGAAGGGAGATAGAGAGAGGCTTATCGTCGTAGGAGAAGAGCTATTCCTCAGGTAACTCTTTCCTATCGATTACTTCTGAATCGTCTGTCTCGCATTCTCCTGTGCCCGAATGTGATTTGTTTCTGAGCTCGTTTGATGTTCGTGTGGCGTAGATTAGCTTAGATCTGCAAGCTCGCGCGTCCGTTATTCTCCATAGTTGTAGTTATCGAGAGGATATTCGTATTTGTTCGTGACTGTGCTCGTTCAGGCTCTGTTTCCTGCAGACAAGCTTCGATTTCCTGTTTTCCTCCTCCGACCTGTTAATCTCAGCGCTCCGATAGGCGGAATATTTCTGTCAGTCGAAGTCTCTCTGCAAACATTCCTCATTCCGGCATATCTGACACAATGCAGCTCCAATGTGTCCATCTCCGGCCCTTTTTATTCGATGCAGCTCGGATCCAAGATTCCTATGAACCTCTTTTTGATTTCTTCTCCCATTTTCTCTGGCGTTTCTGCTGTATTTTGTTTGATAGTATAAACGTTACGTCAAGGCGTTTTATAACCGTCCAAGGTTGTGATTAACGACTGATCCTTTGGATACAAATCCTCTGTTTAGACGTCACTGTTAAGTCTAAACATTGTAGGCACGCGAATGTTAGCCAGTATGAAACACCGATTCACTGGTTAATTTAATTGGCTCCCAGACTTGAAGCTGCATCCGCCGGAAAAACTAAGAAACTTGATATCCATCACCAATCTCCTGGCGCCCCATCTTTATCAACGCCCTGACGCATGACTTAGGATTGTTTCATTTCATCACCAAAACACGGGACTCTCTCACCCCTAGCCCTCATCGCCTTCTCCTTCACATTTTTCTCTCTAGATTTCCGCCATTGGATACTACTCTGTCCTAGCCTCTCCCTCAACTGATCTTTACCCTTTCCATTATTTCTCCGACTGGTAACAACACGGCTTTGTCGCGGATACTCTGTAATATCGCTCCATTCAGATTATAAAGTTCAAAAGGCAAGCGCATATTCTATTCGGTCTGTATCGATTCCATTGTTTGTTTGTTTTCCTTGCCCTGGTCGAGGGATCTCCTTTTTAGATACTGCTATTATATTTAACCAAAATTTAACTGGCTCTTTTTATAGTCGTCTAGGTGATTTTTTCTTTAAAAAAATTCATGCTTGTCCTTTTATTCTCATGCCGGAGGAATATATTACCTTTGATATACTTGTGACGTGGAAAGTCGGATTCATCGGTGATTGGTGCTCACACGCTCTGCTGAGATAAGAATGCCAAACTTTCCGGCAGGCCTTTTATTTTTTTATATCCGATTTGTCTGGTCCACGCCACTAGATATTTTCCCAAATTATTAAGTATATATTAATAGCATGCATGCATTTGCCAATTATGTTCCGTCCCGGAAGGGAAATGACAAGCAGCCCCATTTACCATAGCTTACCAATTTTGAAAAGTAAAAGAAATATGATATCTCCTCTAATTGTTCATGATATAAAACTGGTAATGGCGGCCGCATGACTTCTTTGGTCAATGTTTTTCGATTACTTACAGTTCAAGGGAATGGGAACTTTCAGCAGCTGAATAGCGAGCGTAATTATAAAATATTTTTCTACAGGTATTCTAATTTATAAACTAGGAGAAAGTTTTACACGTTTCACCCTTCATAATTATACGCTAAGCATCGGGAAACAGAAACAGCTTATTATAGCTAACTATTCATATTTTAAAACGTGAATCGTTTTAAGATGGAACAGTTTAGGGATTATACGGTTCAAGTTGAAGGTCAGATCCTAATATTCACTGTATATAATAAGCTGAAAAGCCTTGAGAAGGAAAGTAGGGGACAAACAACTGGGACAAAGATATTTGAGACCCGAGAATCCGCATGGCTGGTAGTACCCACATACTTTATTTTGTCCTCTCACTCTTGCACTTTTTTTTAAACTATTTTTACTTTAATTGAGTGGG
This sequence comes from Lagerstroemia speciosa, assembly GCA_037672795.1. NCBI lineage: Eukaryota > Viridiplantae > Streptophyta > Magnoliopsida > Myrtales > Lythraceae > Lagerstroemia > Lagerstroemia speciosa. The sequence goes on from CM075296.1 coordinate 787,303, forward strand.
CGCGGGATACACACGTCTTGGTTGGTCGTGCACCGTCAAATTGATTCTTGACTATATTTTAGACGTGGTTTTGCTATATTCATTATGTTCACAAGTTAGGCTCCGACTTACTGTATTTTTATCACTATTATTATGAATCACACCTTAAAAGCAGCAATAGCCGCCGGGTCAGCACACATATCTCATGCCCAAGTGATGTGTGGGTTGGTGGGCGTTGTCCGCTTCCTGGGCAGGATATTCAAACAGCGAGAGGAAGCTTCCTGTTTTTTTCTATTAGAATAGTTGCAATTCCTCGGTGACTGTTACCGGCCCACCTCCACATATGTTAGGTTTGCTACAGGCAAAGTAACTTCTCCTTGCACCGGTGCACTTAGATATCAATGAAGTTTGAAGCATACTCGATATGAATTTTGTTGCAAGAATTGCATTTTCAAAGTGCAGTCTAAGACTGAAACCTACCCCAACGTCAAGTTGGCCGTAATGTAACCTTCAGACGACAGTGAATGCACTACCTTATCAATCTGTGCGGTGGGGAGAGCGTCTGGCCCATTGTCTCGTAGTTCGTGTTTATGGCGCCTATCAAAGCCAACAGCATCGTGCTTTGCCCTCTCTTTGATGGTGCAAATTGGACATTTTACTTGCTTGAGTGGTCATTGGCGGCTGCTACAACTTGCGGAGAGGATCTTCCGTACTTGCAGTTGTAAAGAAGAGGTGCCCTGATAGGCTTTTACAAAAATGGTGCTTTTCTTGCTTCGTGGAAATGCAACCTGCAAGATTCCTGTTTCCAAGCAGCTCTTGCATTGAATCAGTGCTCTCCCCTCAACCCGGTACAGGCAGGCAAGAATTATTGGTTAGGGATAAGACCATTAGCTCCGGGCCCAAACATTAAAACTTGCTGCTGGCAAAAGTGCTCTCTGTCAGATGGAGCCAACTATGACTAGATTTGCCATGCCTCAAAATATCAACTTAATAGTGCCAGAGGTGGAGTATATACTAAGCCATACTTAGGGTAAGGATAAGAGTAGTAGCTACGCCTTCTTTTCAAATCAATCTTGCCTGGAAGATGCTTCTTTAACATTGTCTCGGTTGGCATTACTGCTGCTCAACCAGGCATCAAAATGATTTGAAAGCTTTCGATTGAATGGAATAGTTAACATCGCCCTCTCAGTGCACTTATGAGAGTGTCCAAGTGGATGCGTACAACTGCTATGGTTCAGTATCCATAGCATAAATTTATTTCAGATCTTTTGCTTGTCTATGTCTGTATATATCTTAATGCTCTTTTTTTTAAAATATATATTGCTGCTTCTGTAGATCTCAAGACAATGGGTGCCGGAGGCAGGATGTCTGTTCCACCTTCTAAGAAATCTGAATTGGAGGTTCTGCAGCGGGTCCCCTACTCGAAGCCTCCCTTCACGGTCGGGCAGATTAAGAAAGCCATCCCACCCCATTGTTTCCAAAGATCTGTCCTCCGCTCCTTCTCCTATGTCGTCTATGACCTTGCCATCGCATCCATCCTGTACTACATTGCCACCAGCTACTTCCACCTCCTTCCGTCCCCCTACTCCTATCTTGCCTGGCCGCTCTACTGGGCAGTGCAGGGCTGCATTCTCACTGGAGTCTGGGTTATAGCCCACGAATGCGGCCACCATGCATTCAGTGACTACCAGTGGCTGGACGACGCAGTTGGCCTAGTCCTCCACTCATGCCTCCTCGTGCCATACTTCTCCTGGAAGTACAGCCACCGCCGCCACCATTCCAACACCGGATCCCTTGAAAGGGATGAGGTCTTTGTCCCGAAACAGAAGTCCAGTATCCGATGGTTCTCCAAGTACCTTAACAACCCCCTGGGCCGGGTTCTCACCCTCACCACAACTCTCACCTTGGGCTGGCCCCTCTACTTGTTGTTCAATGTCTCAGGCAGGCCATACGACAGGTTCGCCTGCCACTACGATCCCAATGGTCCCATCTACTCGGACCGGGAACGGCTGCAGATCTACATCTCCGACACAGGCATCCTTGCGGTCTGCTACGGGCTATACCGCCTTGTGACCCTGAAGGGACTCGCCTGGGTTTTCTGCGTCTACGGAGGGCCTCTTCTGGTGGTGAACGCTTTCCTCGTCATGATCACATACCTGCAGCACACCCACCCTTCTCTGCCACACTACGACTCGTCCGAGTGGGACTGGCTGAGGGGGGCACTGGCAACTGTGGACCGTGATTACGGGATCCTCAACCGGGTGTTCCACCACATAACCGACACCCACGTGGCCCACCACCTGTTCTCGACGATGCCGCACTACCATGCCATGGAGGCCACCAGGGCCATAAAGCCGCTGTTGGGTGAATATTACCAGTTCGACGGGACTCCATTCTACAAGGCAATGTGGAGGGAGGCAAAGGAATGCATCTATGTGGAACCGGACGAGGGTGCCCAGAGCAAGGGCGTCTTCTGGTACCGGAACAAGCTTTGACCTGTCCTTCCAATTTACTTCGCGGCGGTCTTTAGGTTGGTTTGGTTTCTCTTTTTGGGTCTCGTAAGTTAATCTATAGCCCATTTTCGAGCTCTGCTTATTATTTATTGGGCTATAATGATTCTGTTCATCCGATTCATTGTGGATCCGAATACTCACAAAGCTTTGCTCTGCTTTTAATGGGGATAACTTTGGCTGTTGGCTTACACAATTCGCGCTATTCTTCTCTTTTTGCTTTGCCGCATCTTTGCAAACTACAACTCTCCACACCTAGTGGCCAGGCCTAAGAAGGCAAACTGATAGGCCGAAGGGCCCAACAACCCCTCGCACGGATGATTAGTAGTGACCTGACCCCTCCTAAATGCCTATTCCTATTAAGATTGTCTTCTATTTCTTTTTCTGTTTTGACGATGGAGGTTCATGAATTTGAAATATAACAGCACGAAACGGAGAATCGAATTAAATTTCTTCTTAATTCCTAGTTGAGTTCTATGTCAATCGTACAGAACTCTCTCTCTCTCCGGATTTAGCTACTTTTTGTGCCCTAAGAATATGATGCTACTGCAAAGCCGGCATGGCAACATATATAAAATCAAAACGGAACTTATTAAAATCTTTAAAAGGCATGAGCAGGACAACATGTGCAGCATTCAAGGGGTTGGTAGGTTGGTTTACATTAGAGATTTTTATGATTTTCATAATTAAAATATTGAAATTGTTGGGCTGATGGCTGCTTCCCTGGAGGACATCGACAATCTAAACGACAGCCCCGTACAATCTAGTCGGATCTCTATATTTATCTCAATCTCCCCGACACTATCAAGTCTTACATAAATTTTGAGTAAATTATTGTTTTCACCATTCGCTGTTTCAAATTGTCACAATTTTCCTGATCCCGTCATCAATTTAGTTCTTCAATCTCGAAATTCAACTCAGACGAAAACCAATGACAGTTGCTACATCAAATGAAAGTTGAGTTCCTCCATGGTAGATCTGTAATGCTGTTGGAGATTAGAAAATGTTAGCTGAAACTTTTGGAGATGTTTAATAACTGGGGACAAATTGGAATTTAAATAATCAGACAAGGGGGATGGATGTTCATCCCAACCTTTCCCTCACTCTCATAGTCATAGACAGCTTATTTTCTCTATTAATCACCCTCCCCAATTCTTTAAGCCAATCTTCCCTCTCCCTATTTCTTCCATCACCTTTTTGTATAAGACCACACTCTTCCCCTTTCCCCTCCAAATCACATATCCAACAACTCTTCCACCACCTCTCCCATGGCTGATACCTCAAGTCCTTCATCCCTGGGAATGGACAGAGACTCCCACTCCATGTCGAAAACCAAGCCGAAGGTGAGAATAATTCACGTGTTCACCCCCGAGATCATCGAGACCGACGTAGAAAACTTCCGGGGGCTCGTTCAACGCCTGACGGGGAAGCATGCCGGCGATCATCAGAGGGCTCTCGGGAAGATCAGGAAACTGAAGGTCGTCAGAAAGGGTCCGAGGAGCTCTTACGAGCTGGGACCATCCTTGACCGAGTCGACAAGGGCGACCGTGAAGAGGGAAGAGATGGGGATGTGGAACGCCGAGAGCTCGGGGGGTTTCTGAGCGGTTTTGAACATCTGGATGGGTACGTCCAGGAGCTTGTGGAGTTCCCACTCTTGCCAGTGGATCATCATCATCAGGCTTCTAATTCATCCTCTTCCTCCTCCCAGAGTACTGTGAAACCTTCCGGGCTATGAAAGAAGATTTGCTTTGCTACAGCACCGATGTGTCTCTGGGCTGTCAAGTTCATGGCCTCGATCATTTTGTTTTGAGCTAGAGAACTCATCCTCCTCCCTCCCTCCCTCCCCCCCTCTCTCTCTCTCTCTCTGGATCTCTTCACTCACAGAAATGTAATTCTTCATCTGTTTCATGCAAATATTTTTTGGGTTTTTTTAGTACTGTTAAATTATGAAAAATGCTAATATTGTAATGAAAATTTTTAGAATTATAGTGGGAATTCGATATTATTGTCCGAGAAAAATACAAGATCGGTCATAAAATTTATAGAATTTCATATTCGATGGATTTTATAATAGGAAAAAAAAAAAAAAGGAAACCGAACTTTGCAGCCCAAAAAACGACCCTAAATTCTTCTAAATTATTCTTCTAAACCAAGAGAAAATTCTTCTGTCTGATGGAAGGATGCAGTTTCAATCATTAACAGATAGACTTCTCTTGAGAAAATCATTAGTTCATGCTTGGCCTGCTGGCAATACAGATCATCCTGAGGAAGTTTTGCTGCTTGTCTCCTTCCAACCGTGGGCTCCGCTAAACCCCAAGTGGCATTTGAACAATCAACATCGGTGCAAGACATTAATTAATTAGAGTATGGTGGCAGGGAAGATAAAATGATCGGTCAGTCGGGAATTCTATATTACCTCCGAGTCGAGCCTCTTTCATGATCGAAAAAATTTATATAAACAAATACACAAGAAATGATATGATAGGGGGAATAGATTAATAGTTGACTTAGAGGATTGAAGGTCAACCCTTGATTGATCGCAAATGGCTAGTATAGTATTCTTGCCCGGGCGGCATGGAGGATGTCATCGAGGCTCTTGCTTACCAATCCTTTCTCACAAAAATGAGAATCAAAAATGAGAATCAACCTTAGGACGCACTTGCGATTCCAGATCACTGGCATTGGTCAGTTGACTCTCTGATTGAAAAATCGAGTCTTGTAAAAGGAAACTTATCGAGCGTGCGATAGTAACATCGGGTTCAGTATGCGAGGAAATGCGTGTTGAAGCACATCCCCATGGTGACTTGAAAATAAGAACACCAAGAAGTTGGTGGAACAATCATATATATGCCAATCATCCTTACAGTCAACGGAGACTTAACGTTCAATAACACAGCAAAGGTCAGGGATTCCAGGAGGCAGATAAGGAGCTGAACACAGTCAATCAAGACCATTACAGAGTTGCAAAAAGGCAGCGATTACCAGGGGAGAGATGTGAGCCTATGACTGTAAACTGACGAAGCAGGACGAGGTTTTCTCGAGCGTGAATCTGAATTTAGGCTCGAAGGGGAATAGATCATATCCAAAAACCCTAGAAAATGCAGGGCCACAACAGAAGCTCTTAACCTTAACTAGAGAAGAGTTAATCGATTGCTTCCTCGGTCATAAACCTACAAGGTTTACATAGAAAACAAAACCCAAGACGACAACATTCCAAAGTTGAATTTGAAATCAGACCCCTAGATAATCTATCCAAAATATACCTAAATCTCCGGAGGGCGAACCTGTAACACTAAGCACACCCTAAGCAACCACAAATCCTACCTCCTGCTATCATGCTAAAACTGGAGGTATAGTCCCTAACTAGTTGCCAAACCCAAAACTCCTAGCCACTAAAGTCGAGGCATGTGAATTGGGATTTTGATTGAACTCGGGCTTCTTCAGGCTCATGCCGTCCAAATTCACCCCGTGTCAACAACCACCATAGGCACTATCCCAGTCCAATGCTTTCGTAATTCCCAGAAACACAGATATTAACTTCTCAATTGTCAATTGCTTCCTCCCCTTTATTATATTACTACTGTTATCAGACTAGGAAGTCTTTCTCAATCCTCAGGCATGTGTATAATATCTTTAGAAGGATCAGCTTCAAAAGCACATCAAATGGATGATTAGACAGATAGCGATATGAATTTTGTAGTACTAAACAAGTAGGAGAAAAAGGAACTTAGCTGGTCAATGGGTTAGCTCCAAAAGAAGGTGCATAAGAATCTTTACTGGAATCGTGATTTGAAATCCTCTTCATCATTTAAAATATATGCATGTATGTATTTACGTTACACAGTTCTAGCTCTCATATTCTGTGATGGTATCTACCAAGGTTGGTGGCACATCCAACCTCGTTAGAACTTCAGCTACTCCGTCAGCGCTCCTTATAATCTGTGACAACCAAAAATAAAGAACAAATAAATCAACAGAAAAGCTCCACCAGACTTTAAATGACTAAGATTTTATGGCTATCAAAGTTGAGTAAATCTTTGAAATGTTAATCTAATTATTCTCAGTTATCATAAAACAGATCTAGCCATGTCTTTAAGATTTATTGCCGTGAATCATTCAGATTATGAAGGTTAGTCCAACTGATACTTGAACCAAGAAAGCCAAGCAGCCTGCAAATATTCTTCGTATGAGAGGTCTTTGTCTTTCCATTCTTAGATCATTCCAAGTGCAAAATATCTAAATCTCAGACTACCAGATGTTAGCTGAAGCACACAATGTCATGTCTAAAATGAGACTACTGGCCATCAAGCAGAGGATATTCTTTTCAATTAATAGTTTCATAAGCTTTGATTCATAGAACTATAATTTTCAGCAAAAGAAAGCCACTAACGTTTTACCCTCAATTTTTCATATTGCAATTAGAAGTGAGATAATACGTGCTTTCATATGATTAAGAGAACAGGGTGAGACAGAACTCTGTTAAGAGGTTAAGAGCTCACGGGAGGGGAGATAATTCTATGCCACTTGCTTCTATGATGATCATTGAAGTATTTACAGAAATCATTCAGGTTGAAGAAAATCTAAATTCCATTTCAATGACCATTCTGCACAAGCCCCTTGTGTATAAAAAAAGAAAGAAACTTCATAATTTTTTTAATGTGAAAATGAATATATCAGCCCATCACTTGAAACATTGAAAAGAGAGCAACTCAGGCTCATGTGCATTATAGCTTTAGAGGAATTGTGGAGATGGAAACTTACTAGTATCTCTTCATCAAGATATGAGATCATGAAAAGCCTTTGGAAAGACCCACCTGAAGGCAACATGGCAAGACAAAAGGAGAATGTCAAGAATAATTGTGCTGAAGTACTGTATTTTCACATCTAAACAGAAACCGCTCTGTTAGTTCAGAAACCTGGCAAGGATAGATGAATCTCAAGCAGCTTCTCTTAGAAGAAGCATCCATGGAGATTGAGTTTATTGAAATAGGAACCCTATCTACTTACTTACTTAGGGGAATTTTCAATCCATTGCTAATGGCATCTCTGATTGGAAGAGGAAGTTGCTGTATTGTGCTGGATGCCTGGCCAAGAGCACCCTTTAGTTGGTCTGGAACGGTTTCTTCTATAATGCTGGGTGTCTCAAAAGTTCCTTCAACATATTCTTCCTTCATGCGCCATGGCCCCTCCACAGATAACTTGGTTAACAAATTAAATTTGCTTTCTAGCTGCACCCATTAGAGACAAACACTACCTAGTTATACCTCCAGCATCAGGTCCACGTCAATCATGAGACATGCAACATACAAGTATAAAGCAAAGAAAGGAAATGCTTATACTCCATAGGATTAGTACCGGACTTAAAATCTACAAAGCAATCTAGTAAGTAATTTTATCTAATTAATTCGGGCAAATAACAAATTAAGAAAAAACATCAGTTGTGGAGATATAAATTGATTAGGAACTCAAAAGTGATAGAAACTGATTATCAGTGATTGATCCTGCGACTCATGCAGAAAGCCATTGATGATGGTTGAGTACAAGCATACGACTGTATTAACTTGACATTTCAGCATGAGCAATATTAGGAGAATGAAAATCACATATTACCGAGTTCAACAGCTTCATGTTAGCTGTGATATTAGCATACCCATCTTTGATCACAATATCCATTTTTGATAAGTTTGCCAAAGTTGTCGGAAATCTCCTGCAAGTTGAGAAATTAAATACAATGGGCTACCACATAGTTAAATTCCATATTGGACAGTAGAAGCCTATGAATTAACAAAAAATAACAATAACAAGGAAAAGATCATGATGATAAATTGAGATGTGCTCACTCAAAAATCAATCTAGCAACAAGAAGTCCTGGGCTCCCAGAGCCAAACCATTCAAAATTCCATCGGCCTTCCAAAAATGGTGACCTGGTTGCCTGAACAAGCAAGTTAACATCTCACAAGAAATATTTGCAAATGGAGTTATCTTCAATGAAACACCTACGTCGTCGGTCTTGGCGTTGGAGTAAGCCTCTCAAGACCTACGATCCTCTCATTCACATCAATCCGCTGCATCTCAGTAGTCTTGCCAGTGACCAGTGCCTCGAATCCTCCAGAATCTTTGAACTAAAATTACAGTGCCAAATCAGTTGAAAAGAATGCCAAGTGATGGATAAAGCTAGAGGAAAGCTTAAGCCACAAAAACTTACAGCATAGGGTTGGAATAATGTAATAGAAAAGCCAGATGAAAACAAACAGGGGCACTTCATCCTATGTAGTGAGAAGTCGTTTAAAAGTGAATTGACAAAGTACGGGTGAGGTATATAGAGCACATCACCTAGCATAAGTGAGTCAAGGAGATGAGAATGGAGAAGTAAAATAGAAAGAGGACAATGTGAAGGACACAAAACGAGTAGAGTGGAAAATTCCATGAATAGTAGAAGCCAACTGAGATCAAACAAAACTGAAGGCATGAAATACATTTGATATCGACTTCTCGGAGTCATCCTAAGTCCTTGGTTACTTTCAAATCAGAGTCAAGCAGGAACAGCTCTTCGGCTGGGAATCATACAATCTTGGCGCGGTAGTATACTACCTCCACAGCTCCTGGGAGGCTGGAAGAACTTAACATGTAATACTGATTCAATAGTGATGCTTGCAGTAATCCTTTGATGCAGCGAACTAAAAATCTTCGAAATTTTTTCACCCAGTTTAAAAGATTGACGAATCCTACAGATTACTGAAAAATTGGGAGATTATAATTCAGAGCCAGAAGGGCATATCCAAAAAAATGCTTCATCAACATGTAAGTAAATTAAAGAAAGATGGACGATGTACTCCATAAATTCCGTCAGTCACGGCCAGTGGCTACCAAAATTGAGCTCGAGGATTGACTCCATAAATGATTAGACTAGAAGACGTAAAATTACCGAAGCAAACTTTAAACTCATCCAATGAACGAAATTTCAATGCTTGCTCATGAAGATTCAGGTGTCTCCGATAAGATAATCAAATCAGATGCAGGCATCACGAACTCACAGCTAGAAGGAGCGATTCCTTGGCGGAGAGCCGCTCCATTTCTTTGGCGTAGGCCGCCGGAGCCCCCTGAACGGTCTGCTGAACCATGGCCACCACCGGACGCCTTCTTGTGTGTCTGCCGTACTTGGAAATTCTCCGGCCGAGCTCCGGGAACTTGATGAACGGCGCGAAATCCGGAGACGAGAGTGGATGGGGGAGCGAAGACGAACAGCGAGAGCCAAGAGAGGCGGAAGGAGGAAGCAAGGCTTGAACTGCCGCCATTGTCGTTAAGGGAACTAGAGAGGCAGTGATACAGTGCCAGCTGCGAGAAAGTGATCGCGATTTATTCTGATTTGGGGGGAGAGGAAATAAAGATCGTGTTGGGAACAGTGCGAGAGATTGGGCAAGGAAGACGACGTCGAGATCTGACCCGCCGTTACGGGGGAGAGAGGGATATTTTCGTCAAAGCAGCTGACTTATAAGCCATTTTATTTCTTTTCTCTGTTTTTTTTTTTTAACTTCGGCCATTCAATCATTTCAACGGCCGGTTCATAATTTATAATTTAATTTAAAAAAATACGGTTGATTTATATCTCTTTTATTTTAAAAAAAATTAAAATAATTTTGATCACATTTTCAAATTTCACAAATACACTCAATTAAATTTAGTTTATGAAGATATTAAAAGAATTTTTCATCTCTTTCGTAATTTCAGCATAATCAATTCTTCATTTTTGTTAAATATTTTTACGATTCTCTCAATTATTTTCGACGATTCTCATACAATCCCCTTTTACTCTTTTAAAATTCTCCAACTTTTTACATTATTTTCAACTTTCTCAAAAAATCTATTTTATTCACAATAAGTTTTTTTTAATTCCATGGTTTTATTTGATCTGAACTACTCCTTTTTTATCTACTCCAACATTAAATTTCTCATTGATCGCATTAAATTTTTATAATAGAACGAATGATTAATAATTTCATGTATAACACGGGTCACCCTCTAGTATTATTTTAAGAAAAGGAAAGTGGATAGTTGATCTTATTTTTGTCAATTCTAAAATACATTTAATAAATGTAAACTTGAATTAATAAAGAAAGGAATGTGGTTTATAAGTGTAAAATCATTCGAAGACTATTATTAACTATTTATTTAAAAAAAAACCTCTAACTACTTAACTATAATTCTTTTTTTAAAGCTAATTGTACATTTATTTTTATATATTAATGGCTGTATTATAATTAGTAATATTATCTGAAAATTACACTTAATTGAAAATTATATAAAATGTTATCTGAAATACTAAAGTGATAAATTAGTAAATTATGCGCCATTAATACTAATTACATTATCATCCTGTGGTGCTTTATATGTTGAGAACAATGACAATACAGGAAAGGGGAAATCTAATAAAGAAATTGATCAAAAAAAGGGGAATTTAATATAAATTAATTAATTAAAAAATAAAAGGGCAGAAAAATGAAAATACAGCTAGCCGTGGCAAAAGGAGTGGAGATGCGGGGTATCGAACCCCGTACCTCTCGCATGCAAAGCGAGCGCTCTACCGTTTGAGCTACATCCCCGTTGTGCTGTCAGGTTATATTATCATATTACGTCCAATTCCGATATCCATTTCAATAATGACTGCGCTCTTAAAATCAGAGAACTTGTAATTTGGATCGTGATTTTCCTTTTTTTTTTTCAAATTCCCTTCGCTGACGATGTTTGAAAATCCACTCTAGACGATGAAGTACCGAGTAATCAGATCCGATTAAAGAACTTCAGTTGATGAATCTCCTTTATATCAGAAAACTAGATTCCGGGCTTGAATTGGAACGATTTCAGCCCGTTCTCTGCACCTATATTGTTTCAGAAACATAGCACATCAAGTACACGTGTGAGTAAATATTCAATGTATACATAATAATTTTATTATATAAATATTTTTAAAATTTTGACGCTTGTAAAAGTAACTCGTGAGACTTTACTAGTCTAAATTGCTCTGGACTAAAATTGCATGCAATCTCTTGGGACATGCACATATGTTTATGTCACTGTGTAGACTCGATAATAGCCAACGGCTACATTTTCACCGCCATCAATTTAATTATTCAAATATACGATAATAATCTAAATAATTGCCAACGGACATATTTTTACCACCATCAATTTAGTTAGTCAAATATACAATAATAATCTAATTAATTGATCAAATGTACAATCATAATAGCCAACGGCTAGATTCAGCCCCAACGGTCCAGTTTCTCCCCTGCATAATATAAAAGCCCTCCCTTCTCTACAGTATGTTCCCAGATAATTCACAGCTCTCTCTCTCTCTCACGATGGAATCATCTGAACAGAATTCGAGCAAATCCGTTAACGTCCGCCAGCACGTGAACAGAAAATGCTCCGACGAACTGCTGTGGAAGTTCTCCGACTCCGGAGATGAGGGAGATGGGAATGATCCAGAGTTGGTGAGTGCTCCAAAGCGCCGGAGGAGGAGTTCCCGCCCATGCATCTGCCCCGGTGAGGGGGGCGAGTACTGCGATAGCTCAAATCGTGGCCGCGGTGGTGGCTTGGTTGAGAGGCGATCGCTGCTTCCTACAGCTGATAGGAGGAGGTCTGTGCTCCTCCGGCGCCTGGGGATCAGGAGGTCGTCCCAGCTCAGCGCGAGGGATATGAGGATGAACAGGTCCCTCCTAGGAACCATTGAAAAGGTGTCCTCTTGCTCTTAACAATCCTACATTAATTTTCACGATAATTAAACTCTATGAATTAAAAGAAAAATTCTTTTTGATAATGATACGCGTAGACTTGGAGGAAAACTGTGGAAGGAGCTTCAAGAGTGTTGATGGAGAAGTACTACAACCGACACAAAAGTTTGATAAGCGATTCGGGTGCGTAGTTTGCACTTGCAAATTGGAATTCAATTTCAATTTTTTTTCCCTTTCTGTATAACTTCTTTTCTCATCATGTTCATTGGTTTTGGCTAATTTGCTAGAGGAAAGGAAGAAATAATCAATGATGAACCTTTTCTATTTTGAAGGCAAGGTCAGGGATCAGGTGCATGAAGAGAATATTTCAGTTGATTCCGCTCAATGTGAAGTATTTCACCGTTGAATCACAGGCCGTGTGGGTAATTACATGAGTCTCTCTCTTGTGTTCCCATCTGAAGGATTCCTTTTTTTTTTTTTAAATGTTGGATCGAACATGTTCCAGTGTTCATTTTTGTTTGTCACGTGTATCTCGAATGGGGCCAATAAGAGACTCATAATATTCCTCGGTTCAGAGCTCTAAAATAATCCGTGGACATGATGTTGCGCTTAACATTTAATTTAACAGAATCGTTTCTGAGTCCTAAACTTTGGTACTGTCCGTGTCAGCTTTACAGAGACATTGCTGGGATACGAACGAGACAGGACATCTTGAACTTTTCTGTTGGCATCTGTTTCAGGTCTGGTTTCAGATGCTTTTCATTTAACATTTGGCTGTGGCCTCCTAACCTTCTCTTTGTTTGCAATGGCTGCATCTCAGTAGGAGCCTGACCGATTCTACACATGCAGGTGAGTTCAGAATTTAACTGGACATGTTAGGGTTAGATGTTTGGGAGAGGATTGGAAGGTTAGAAGCCTCAACTGATTCTACAAGACTGCAGGTCAGCATTAGATGTTCAGGCTATGATTATATCGATGACTGATGAGCTTACTGGAGTTTTTATCCCGGGTTGCTAATACATCCTCTTCACTGACCTGATCTGTTTCACCATGAACCAAGCTAGTACTTCTTTCTTGACCTTGAATTTGCCCTAGCTTATGCTGCTTATGTGCAGGTATAAGAGGCTATAGCTGCATTAACCATCTCCCTGCTTTCCATTTTTAAGATCACTTCTTCTTCTTCCTGAATATGTGTTTAAGTTGTATTTGTATACAGCTCTTTCTACCGTTTATATCTTTTTCTTTAGCAGTGGAATCCCTCCCAAAGTTTCTTAGTAGTTTCGTTAACGAATTGAAGAATCTTCTATAGCTTCTACCTGTCGAGAAGCATTCTTATGATTGTTCGTATTAAATATTTTTGTTATCAAGTTGCCTCTTTTCATGTAGATCCCGTTGGTTTTCGAAATTGAGAGCACTCTTCTGGCAGTTAAATTCTCTCCGCCAACCTTATTTGGTGCTGAACTTTATTCTGGATCAAAGTCATTAGATTTCTGCATTCTTCGGGCAGTTCGTTCTCTCTGCCAACCTTATTTAATGATTTGTCCCTTATTTAGACCTGGACTTTATTCTGGATCAAAGGCATGAGATTTGTGCATCTACGGTGCAGCTACCTTGACATAGCATCCTGTTTTGTGTGCCATACAACACGTTGGCGAAATCGTTTGCCTGCATATTATCTACTTCTCTTCTGCAGCTTCTTAGTTTTTGTTATCTTTCTGCGTACACCGTAAGTGCCCCCATTTTTTTTAACTAATGTTGTATTTGACTTAACGACTGCGGGCATCACTTGATTGTCTCCGCCGTTAATCTCGGAAAGTTTTTCATCCTCTTTCGTGTTTGTTTAGTATGTGAAAAGTAAAAGAGGCTTCTACGCCGCAATACCACATTGTAGGCTGACACGAGCCGAAATCTACCCCAGTGGCAGGGAACTATTCGAACCAAGTCCGAGTGCACAGCAAGGACACTGGGACTTTAAGGATGGGAGTTTATTTTGTCCCGGTCGCAATCCCAATCTGATTGGGGTGGTATTTTATTTGGCTGACACGAGCCGGAATCGTGGTGACGAGGAGTTATTCGAACCAAGCCCCGGTGCCGAGCAAGGATGATGAGGATGCTGGGACTTTAAGGAGGGCAGTTTGTTATACCCAAATCCCAATTGCGGATGGTATGTAAGCTAACACGTGCTAAAATCGTGGTGAATAGTCGAGATCCTGGCTCGAGTGGGAGGGAGTTATTAAAAACAACCCTGGGACTTAAGGAGAGGAGCTTGTTACGCCCGAATTCCAATTGTGGATGGTATGTATTAAGCTAGGATTGAGGGGCAGTGAGAACGGTGAGACTATAAGAGTCCATCCCAATCCCTCATCGATCGTGCACTTAGAGAAGCTTGGTTCGAATATATAAGCTTCTTAGTTCAAATAACTATCATTTTAGGTAATGGTCCGTTGTAACATAGAATCTCCCAGCCCACAACTATCATTTTAGGTAATGGTCGTGGAAGAGTCTAGAGACCCCAACCTCAACCCGAGTGGGTTGGATTTGTTGGGGAGGCGGCATGTGTTACGAGCTGTAATATTGGTGCATATTTAATCTCAGTTCGAGAGCTGAGCCAAGCGAGGACGTCAGGACTTTGAGGAGAGTTTGTTACGCTCCAATCTCATATTGATTATGCAATGAGGAGATATTGGATATAAGGTCAAATGACCCAATAGCACCAACAGTAAGTACTTTTGGGTGAATAGCTCATGCTATTATACCCTGGTCCGAGTGGTAAGTATTTAGGCTAACACGAGCTGAAATCTAAAATTATAGTTGTATCATTACCTTCCTTTTCTTGTGCAGACAAAGGATGACACAAGTTATTGGGATTGTGCATCAATCTTGATCTGATAAACTAATCATATACGATGTCGAGTAGAGAGAATGAGAAAAGACAATAACATAACCTGGAAAATAACCACGGAGGAGGAGATCAATCCGTAGTTAAAAAGAGATGCATACAAGAAGTGCAAATTAGAGAGATTTTTTTTCACACCTCACATGGTCACAATCTCATTCTTTGTTAAGTACACACAAAATTAGTCAGACATCTTCCAACTCACAAACTTAGGAAGCGATTTAGCACGCGCACTAACATGAGCACCAATGTGCAAAATAAGATTACGATCGCTTGCCCTTCGTATCTATTATATCTTGGCATGTCATGAAAAACCAAGTAGATGAAATGGGAAGCAAGCGAGGTATGCTACGATTCTCCCCGTGCATGTTGATGATGTCTCGCTTTCTCTCATAAGCTACTTCTACGGTGTTACAACACTTAACATAAATTTCCAATGAGTTTGACGTTTCATCAATGGCCCGACCTCAGGCTTAATGAAGGTTTTCTCTCGATTACCCATTTTTCGATCTTTTATGGTGCAACTTCTGATCTGAAGAGGCTGTGGTGGTTTCCTTAGATGAACATCGTGTACATGAATGAACAGGCTTGATATTCCTTTTCTCGTTGCATAACTACATGGTTTATCATTTTACGACCATTTGTGCAGGCGAAGGATGGCACGAGCCATACGAGCATACAAGATTTGACACTACAAACATGTCGGGGAACCGTGCAACAATCTTGATCGAATAAATGAATCACATACAATATCGAGTAGAGAGAATGAGAATAGTTAGTTATCTGACGTGGAAACAACCACAGAGAGTGAAATCAATCCACAGTTGAAAAAAAGACAGTGCAAACTAGACAATTACATGCACACAATATTCTCATCCTGTCCGATCAGCAAAATCGGTCAAAGACATCTTCCAAATATATTCTTCACACATAACTTCTAAAGATTTGGGCAAGTGTATCGTGGAAAATAGGGATCAAACGCACCGCCATGTTATGCCAACCGCTTATGTGCAAAATAAGATTTTCCCCGTGTTCCTCGTATGTTTCACATCTCTATGTATCAATATCATCAAATGTAATTAATGAACAACAAAATAGGTTTTCCCAATTCTTACTTGCAGTCCCCCCAGAAATTTATTGGAGGATGAGTGGCGGGAGATACAGTGTTTGATACCGTTGCACGTGGCCTGGTGATTAATCGACCTATGCATTTGATGTCTGGGTTTTTCTCGGAAGCTTTGTCTTGAGTGTTACAACTCTGATATAAAATTCACAATGGGTTTGAGATATTTCTTTTCTCATTGATCAGTAATTTGTCCTCAATGGCACAACCTCAAGCTTCACGAAGGTTTTCGATCTCTTAACTAGCCGTTTTTTGACATTTTTGTACGGCGGCTTCCTTGGATAAACACCGCGTTAATGATCGACCGTGAATTACTATGACACTATGTCCTCTTTTGCTCGTACCGCGTTTGATAATGACGTACGTGTAAATGCAACAGCTCAACTCACATCATTCCATCCTTCCTGAACCTTATAAAACTCATTCCGTTCCTTTCTAACTCTGTACCATCTCCATCCCTACGGACAAACACAACTGGGAGGATGAACAGCTTCAGTGCAGCCGGAGAAGAGAGGCCAACCTTCACTCATTCGGGGCACCACCACCCGTTAGAGCTGAACAATGGCCTCAACAGCCTCCCCCAGAGCTGCTCTGCCTGCTTCCTACCGATCCTCGGAGGCCGGGATTTCTACACTTGCCGGCCATGCTCCTTCTCCCTCCATTCCTCCTGCTTCAAAATGCCACCTTCTTTCCACCATCCTTCCCACCCTGCCCACGAACTCCGCCTCTCAACCTCCATCTCTGCGGCGTCTGCTTCTCTGTGCCGAGCCTGTGCCAATCCATTTGGCGGTGGCTTCTCCTACGGCTGCTCGATTTGCCACGTCCATTTCCACTCCCTCTGCCTCTTCCGGAAGTTCTCCATCTCCCACCCTTCCCACCCAATGCACGATCTGTCCTTGAAGTTCTCCTCACCTTATGGAGCCGGTGTAGGGTTCCGCTGTGATGTCTGTGGGAATCCTGGCCTGCCCGATCAGTGGCTCTACCGTTGCGATCTCTGCGACTTCGACATCCATGCTGAATGCTCCGCCATAACATCAGCTGTTACAACCGCTCGGAGCATCCAGACAGCAGGGTCGCCTGGTGGTGCTCCACCTCAACCACCACCAGGCTATCCTCTTCCTCTTCCCCCATCAGGCAGTGGAGTGCCATATCAGGGACTAGCAGGTAACCAACTTCCACAACCACCGGCTAGTATAGGAATGGGAATGGCAGTGAACCAGACACAGCCTCAGTTTGTTGGGAATGTGTATCAGCAACATCAGGGTATTGGAGTTGGAATGGGCCAGGCACAGCCACAGCCTATCGGTGGTGGGTATCCTAATACTGCTGCTTATGGTAACATGCTGACAGCTGGAGGAGGGCCAATGGCACCTGGAATGGGAATGGGGACGCTGGTAATGGCCGGAGTTGCCACAGGTGTAGGAGAGGGGATAGGACAAGGAATCGTTCAGACCACTGTGAGCGCTCTCGGACACGACTCGGGTTCAGATCAGAACTATCTCTGAAGATTTCTCTCTTTCACTCTCCACCTCTGTGTTTTTAATCTTTTCTCGTTTGGGTACCCTGGATGTGCAATGGAGTCATGTATCTGGAAATAATTTATCATGTTTAAAATCCAACGTCTCGGAAAGGCAGATTCCTAGGAATCAGTCCGTTGTTGGATCTTTCCTGCAGCTCCTAATTCTATAATGCCGTGTTTACTTGTGGAAATGTCTTCGTCATCGAGCATTAATGAGGTATCATATGACGCGTCCAGTTCTGCGAACGAAACTTGAAAGCAACTAAGATTAACAGAACAGGATCTTTTCACACTTTTGTGTGTTCAAGCTCGAGGAATGAAAGATGTCGAATGAAAGATTGTGCAGAAATTCATCTAGAGATCGATCATGACAGCTTTGCCATTGTGAAAAAGTAACTCGGGACACGGAAACTCGAGCTTACATGGATAGTGCTTGGAATATTACAGATAGGAGATGGTATAAAATTAATCACCAGCTTGACTTTTAATACTAGTTTACTGGAAAGGGCCGGCCTTCACATTGTATGAGGAAAAGACTTGGTCTTCTACCCTTCTTCCACTTGCTGCTAATTTAAATGGTGACAAACTGCTAACTACGGCCGGCAATTTTTTAACTTCTTTCACCAAATACTATGTTCCAACTCTTGAACATAACGAAGCATTTCTATGAACTTGTCCTTCCCTTCTTTCTCCATTCCAAGTTGGTCCCGTAGCAAACCTGGGAATGGAGGCAAGAGGAGAGATCTTCAGCCATTTTAGCCATGAACACCCATTGGAGCTCACAGACTCTTCCCAGCATCAGATCACAACCTGTTCAGGCTGCAGATTGGATATTTTACCCGATGTCGATTTCTACCACTGCAAGAGCTGCCGGTACTCGCTCCACAAAGTATGTTCTGAAATGCCCCGGCAAATCCAACACTCCTCGCACCAGATCCCGAACCACTCCTTGATCCTTCTCCTTTCAAAACCTCCGGACAACTCCTATAGCTGCAAGGCCTGTGGACAGCAAATTAATGGCTTCTATTACCACTGTGGAACATGTTCCATCTTTCTTCACACCTTGTGCTCATCCCTCCCTGCAATTCTTCCAATCAATCCTCATCCTCACCCACTAAAACTCGAGTTTTCGCTCCACTACGTGTTCTCCTGCAACCTCTGCGACAAACCCGGTTCTAATATTGAGTGGCTTTACCGGTGTAACCTCTGCGAGTTCAACTCCCATATCAGTTGTGCAGCCTCTAAAAGGAGACTATCTTCTGTCGGTGAAGAGCTAATGCGATTAGTAGGAAGCAAGACAAGAGTCAGAGACAATTCGAAGAATTTACCCGGCAGAGCTGCCATGGCTTCACCACATCCAGAACTTTCACAGCAGGATGACAAGTCAACCCTGATCTCCATAGACCTGGCCCCGACTCTGAGTTGTCAGTTCAGTGACGCATGCTTCTCGATCGACCTGCAAAAGTCTTACTTGGGCTACAACGGGAGCTATCAGGCAGAGGTTCGTGGTGGGTTATCGAGTACTGGCGAGGTGAAAGGACCGATCAGATCAGGCGAGAAGAAGCTACTCAACGAAGAAACCGGACGAGGTTCGACTAAGACGAAAGAGATCACCATCAATGAGGATATATTCTCAAACTGGGGTGTTGGGAGTCAGATGGAGAAAAGTAGAAGCGCTAGCATTGGATCCATTCGGACGAGTTCTGCATCAAAAACGGTGAGCACACAAACACATGTACGCATAAGAACACCACAACGAACTCATTCGAGTTTGTCGATTAGACAATGTTCTGCAAAAGAGTTATTAATAACCGGCTGTTATTGCAGGCTAATACACTATGGAAGAAACTGCTGTGCTGTTAGCATCCCACATATACACAGGATGTTTGAGGACGGAGGATCCTAGAAATATTCACTGCTCTGCAGAAGACCACGATCAATGAAGTTCGTGCTTTGTTCATCATTACGTTGTACCATGTCGTAATGTTTTTTAACCGGGGTAGATCGTCTCTGATCCTTACGGCCACTGTCCACAGGGAATGCACATAACTTTGGAATGGTTGTTGAACTTCACCATTGGAATAAATAAAGACCTTAGCTTTTCTTTTCATATATTTAATCTGGTATTCAAAAGTTTAATACGTTCCGATTAATAAAGTTTAAATAAAATCGATTTATGCAACAATAAAACCCTTCTAATGGTGGAAAAAAACTTTTTTGGTATATATCGTCGATGTCTAAATCATCACTTGTTTTGACTCGCTTTTGTGAAATGTTCAGCCTGAGATGTTAAAATAAAAAATACAATTTGGTCAAAAAGGAGGAAAGAATTGAATGGTGAGCTAAAAATTCAGGGATCCGATTCGTGCAGTCTACGTGGCGGGTTCCAGGAAGGAACGACTGCGGAGGATAATTGTCTCTGCTCCAGCTCTCTCTGTCTCTCTCTACAGCTCCATTTACAGACTCACTCCCTCTCTCTCTAGCTAGGCTGGTTGGGTTCTCTTCCTTCCCATCTCTTGCTTGCTTGGGCTCTCTTCCTCTCAGTACTAATCAAAGATGACCCATTTCGAGTCAACTCCGACTCGTCTCAGCTCCCACGGAGACCACCAAAGCTACTGTCTTTTCCTCAAATAAGCCACTGCACCGAGTTAGCGCGTTCTCGGACCCCGATTCCTGAACCCATTTCCCCTTCACCCAGGTCTATGATTGTTCTCTCCAGCTCCTGATTCTCGCTCTTCTCGTTCCTTTCTCTTGTTTTGAGCTTCCTTTTTGCCTAAACTCTCTTGTTCTGAGCCACAATCCCTCTGGTTCGTTTGTCCGCTGTGCTTCTGTGTTTCTGAGCTGGATTAGGGTTTGGCTTTGTCCTCAGTATCTTCAATTGAAGACCTGAGGTATTCTGATTCGTGATTTGCTAATTGGGAATGAAGGGCTTTTCCATGGAATTGGGGATGCAGGGTTGGCTACATGAAGGTGCTGTTTGGCATCATGATATGCCTGATTCATAAGCCGGAGGAGGTTTTAGGATTCTATGCATTCGAAAGCTAAATTTTTGCGGCCTGAATTCCATAATTGTTGAATAAAGTCCCTTCTTTTGCTTGGTTGGTGATAGAGGAAGGGCGCTTCTTCTGGGATTTATTCAATCCGTTCGGGGAATTTAGTTTTTAATGGAGGAGACGTCTAATGCAATGAATCTTGACTTGAATTTGGGCCCAAGCCCTATCCCTGAGCCAGGATCGGGATCTGTGCCTGGTGAGGCTCCAAGTTTGGATGACTGGATCGATGAACCCATACGTCGGCTCAGGGATGCTGCTCGGTATAGGGCCCGTCAGCGGTGGAGATGGCGGCAGGTCCAAATTCCGCCGGGGATTCCCAGCATTCCTGTGGACTTGAACGAGTTGATGGTAAACTCTGCTAATGGGACAGCATTACTAGCTGGTGAGGGTAGTGCTGCTGCGGGAGAGAGAGCCGATGAGCTACCCAAATCTTGTGAAAATAACACAGGTTTCGCAGAAGATGGAGAGGCAAATAAGGACGATGGTGAGAAGGGTGGTGGAAATGATGGGAGCTTCTTTGACTGTAATATTTGTTTGGACTTGGCTAGGGATCCAGTTGTGACCTGTTGTGGTCACTTGTTTTGCTGGCCATGCCTTTATCGATGGTTGCACGTTCATGCCGATGTGAAGGAATGCCCAGTGTGCAAGGGTGAAGTGACGGTTAAGAATGTTACCCCGATATATGGGCGTGGGAACCATGGCCGTGAACCTGAAGATGATTCAGGTCTCAAGATCCCTCCTAGGCCACATGCACGCCGCGTTGAAAGTTTGAGGCAGACTATTCAAAGAACTGCTTTAAACATCCCCATGGAAGAGATGATTCGGCGCCTTGGGAGTAGATTTGATCTGACCAGGGACTTGATTCCACCACCAGAACCTGAATCTACACGTGAAACAGTAACAAGGACTAATTCGCTGCTTGATAGGCTTCTTCTGGCCCGAGGAATGCGCAATAGAGAGCAGAACCCTGTGCTGCCACCGGATGATGCAGTTGATTTAGCACCAAGTGGTGTCCCTAACCTTGAGGGTGGTGAAAACCGTCGGCTTCATTCTATCTTACTTAGAAGATCACAATCCCACAGAAATGCACTGTCTTCACTTTCATCTGCAATCACTGCGGAAAGGTTGGTAGAGGCATATTTCCGCAACCATAACATAGGAAGGAATCAGGAGCAGTCTCCAGCTGTTGATGATAGGGATTCATTCTCAAGCATTGCAGCTGTCATAAATTCAGAAAGTCAAGTGGACACTGCCATGGAGATTGATTCCTTGGTTTCCCTCTCAACTTCATCTTCCAGGCGAAGGAGCGATGCTTCAAGGGTTTCAGATTTGGATAGTGGGGATTCTCGTGCTCCCAGGAGAAGGCGGTTAAACTAAATGCTGTTCATCTTCTTATATTTGAGCCCTGGGCATCTGAGAGTTTTGTACCCCACAACCCGGTAAGTTACCACTGCTCTGTTGATCACGGTTTGCACAAGATGATTTTCTTTTGCCCATGCATCGTGTCAGGTCCTGCCATGTTAGGATGAATCTTTTTGGTTTTGAGTCAAGATTGCCTTCTTCCTATTGCACATTTTATTCCATTTCAGATTAAAATCATTTGATAAAGTAGGCGCATCACGACTTCCAAGCTTTGGTTTGACAGTATCACTGATCACTTAGTGCAGAAAGTTGATGACCGTATCTGATAATTATCTGATATAGCCTATACGTGAATAAGACCAAAGCTTGCCCGATCTGCTGCTGCTGGTAACATATCTTTGAAAAGTTTCGCCCGGTGGATCTGCATCTGTCTTTCTGTGTAAAGGCATCTTACTCCTGCAGTAGGTATTATTTATGCTCAATAAATTTCGACAGTCATGAAGTGATCATCGGGTTTTGAATCTTTTGTTTTTTGGGGTTGGTGAATTTGGCTTTGGACCTATTGGTACACCTGAGATTTGAAAAATTGACTGAGGATTCTGATGTTTAAACCTTAGTTGTACGCATGGACGCGTGGCTTCGAATAGAGAGTTACCCAGTTAATTTTCTGTCATTTTCTCTTCAGCGGGCATCCACTTTTGAAATAGCTACACAAACTCTATCACAGTCTTTCATCCTGTTTTCGTTAGAAACCCTCTGTTCCAAACGGAACATACTAGTCACTCAATAACTTCATTTATCGAACTGCAGTATAATGTTATAAGCAGGAGTAGCTACCTGTACTTGTGGATGCTGATGTGTCTGTTTGCTTCCAATTCTGGTGCATGGTTTTCATTAATATTCGTCTTGCTACACATGTAACTTCAATCTGTAGCGTTCCAGACTTCATGCTCTTCCTCAAGTTTTATTCTTTTATTTTAGCTCTTCGACCTCCTCCTCTCTCTCTGAACAAGCTACAAGTCTCTTGCATTTTTCATCATGTGACCGCAGGTTATTTACAAGTTTGCAACATAATGGACGAAGTAACTCAAATGTTCCCCCCCTCTCTGTTGGCAGTTGGGTCCTGGAGCTGCAAGTTGTAGAAGGCCAGTTTCGAGTCGGCATTTCAAAGATCCCCCTGGAAGGCTGATCCGCTCCTCCTCTGTAAAACTCCAACTTTGTGTTTCATACCAATGTCTTTTCTAGTTTCATTTTAATCTTGTAGCAGGCAAAATTTCCTCTTTAAGAAGTCAGCGTCGGAAACAGATTTTTCTTTTGTAGCTCTTCTGCAGTTGGGGAATAATTATCGCCTCTTATATAGATTTCTCCTCTATATATATGTACCAACCTGCCTCTGCCTCTGTACTTCCCCCTTACCTCATCATACATAACCAACCACTCTGTAAGTGAGTTGAACAAGTCTGAGGCCTTCAGCCTTGAAGAGATCAATTGCACACCCAGATATCTTACTGGTAGTGTACCTCTCTTCAAGCCTGAGATTGTTTGCTGCTCATGCACCTGATTGTCTGCGAGGCCTGAGCAAAAGAACTCCGACTTCTCTGCGTTAAGTCCAAGTCCGGAGAGTTTGTAGTGTTCTTCCACGGCGTTGCATAAGGTCTGAACTGATGAGGCAGCCTCATAAATTGGATTCCACTGGATCATCAGCAAAGATGGAATCGGCTTGGTTGATGTGGGGGAAGTGGGGTGCTTTGCATTCGGGCAGTGGCACTGCTCGCATGGTTTTGTCTTTGAAAATACATCTCTTGAAGGAGAAGGGTATGCATTAGTCTTATGAAGAGTTCGGTTTACCTACTGTTCCTCTCCAATGTTGGTTTAGTACCCACTAGATTCGATTCGTCACAGAATAAAGATCGCCCAAAGAAAGCTTTGATTGGCGTGCTCTAAGTATCCACCTGCATCGGAATCCTAGCAGAAGAGACTACAAATTCACTGTAATGGCCATGAATGACAACTCGACACAAGTGGAATTTGCATGTTCTAAGGGCATATTAGATGCAAAAATTTCATTGAAGCCGTCGAAATTTTCTAAGAACTTTAAAATTTCCCAAATTCTATGTTTGTTTAGTCGAATGTTTTCATATCAACAGAAAGTCGATGAAAAAACTAATAATTGAATTACTTTTTCTAGATGATTTTTGATGTAACAGAAAAAAAAATTCGCACTAAACAAGCGATATCGCTACCTGTTTGAACTATTTATCCTATAAAAAATTCGGTCCCTTTCTCGAACAGGAAACTTCCATGTTCTCCTTAAGGTAACACACGAAATTGTTTTACAATACAACACATAAAAACTGAGGCTGATGGAAAAGGCAGCAGGATCAAGCTCAAATGGTACATAAAGACTACACCAGAAATTTCAATTGTTCTAAATTTACATTAACTAGAAGCTGGTGCTGGTTCCTCCTCGTTATGCTTCTTTGAAATTAAGAACAGCAAGGTACAGCCTGGAGTCATCAATGTATTCGCCCAACGTAAAAGAATGCTTGGTTGCAACTGCCTGCAAAGTTGTTTTATCGGGCAAGTCAGAGATAACAGCTTCCGGGAACTCACGCCGTTGCTGGTCAAGGACTTGCCTGCCTCCGGGGTGACTGATGACCACTCTTGCACCTGCATATATGTAAACACAAGCATGGGCAATATTTTCACAACCTCACTACAGAGAGTGCATCCTAAACCGTAATTCGGAAGACATGCCCCAGAAAATTGCGTGATATTTTGAACTACTACCATTTATCAGCTTTAAAAATCATCATGACCGCCCAAGAACACTAGCAGCCAGCTTGGTAAACCCAATGGCAGAAATAGCAAGGCTGAATGGAACAATATGCATTTATAATGCTGTGAAACTATATTCCCTTTCCATTCTAAAATACCAAACAACTATTGACAAGGATCACCAAGAGAAGCAAGATGACATTCTGAAAACTATTAAGCATCACAGAAGTTATTGCATAGAGTTACCTGGAAAACATCTTTTCGCTAGTGCTTCAAAAATCTGGTCGAGAGTGAAGGGTAAAGCTGGCAAGAAGTAAATGAACATGACGTCGAGTGGGGTCCACTTCTCTGGCACATATATCAGTTCACCCTGCCAGCACTTAACCTCGTCGTATTTCTCCTTGATACCAGCCAACACAAAGAGGGAGTCATGGACTACGAGCAGAAGCTGGCAATCTAATGATTTGACCAGCTTATCGACGAACAGATCGGAGCAGAGTGAGACCAAAACTTTGGAGGAGGCTTCGACCTTGCCTGCAGATAGTATGCGATCGATGTTCTGGCAGTGTGCAGCATCAGGGCCTATATCATCCATCTCAAGAAAGGACCAGTCCTTCTCCATGAGTTCCTCAAAGTTAATGACTGGCACAGTCCCCTCATTTGGAGGGGCAGTAGCAGATACACGGGAATGAGGACGGCAGTGTGATGGACCAAATGAAACCAAACAACATGAAGAAAAATCTTCACAGTGGCGGCCATTCACAAGGTGTCCATAATGAAGACGAGGCTGTGACTGGTAGGTGAGCGATGGGATGAGGGACGCAGAATTCATCCTCAGAATACTATGCATCCTTGTTGAAATTAATTGAATACAATTAGAAATCCAGTTTCAAGCTTTCGCTACGAATGGTTGCAATTATCCATCAATATGATATGTCTCATTGAATTGACATCTCTTTTCATATTCCCTGCAAAAAAGGAAAAAGCAAGACACCACAACATCATTCCTACTCGAAGAAGCAAACAGCTGAGTAGAAAGCTCACGAACAATGGCAAACCGAAGCAAAATAAAAAATTCTAACAAGCAAAATCAGCGGTGCAGCACAAGATGGCATAATATATTCATCTACCGTACGCACAAATTGAAATCACAGGCTAATTCATCATACATCACTACCAACAAGATCATGGAAGTCCTATAATACACAGTACAGGAAAAGACAGAACAGCAGAGCATTCCCTTTCATATGCTTAAGTTGAAGGCAGGACCGAAAATTCGCGAGACTTTGAAGGACGAAAACCAAGTACAGAAGCATTTGAAAGCTCGATAAACATCATATGGAGAACAACGAAGAAGATAACTGAGCGGGAGAAGGAAGAAGCTACCTGCAGCAGCCTGGCGAGGATGGCGCAAGGGCGAAGAAATGGAAGAACATACCGGACAGGATCAGGTTTTTGGGGGGTTTGGTCGCGGGTCCGGTCGGGCCGGGTCTATCGGATCTCATCGACCAGTGGGAGCTGGTTTGTAAGGGCTTAGCCCATTATTCTCTCAACATGGGCCCAGGCCCATTAGGAACCGTCTGTTGGGAGCGTGATTTCTTGGGCCTTGAGGCGGCTTAATTTGGGCACGTGGGTTATTATGCATGCCGTGCCTTACGTAAGCTGTGAAAAACTGCAATTACAAGGTCAGTAGGTGTCCGAGAAGGTGAAATTACAAGGTCATCAGTAGCAGAACTCTGGGAGATCCGAGATGGTTTATTATTGGCCAGGTAGAGAAGCTGCATTCGATTTTTCCCTAGTGCGATTCTTTATAACATTTCCCTCCATAAACCTATTCATCCTTTAATCCAAACCAGCCGTAAAGAGCATAACACAAATGGGGTAGAAGGGCATATGGAGTTCATTGATGAGAGTTTAAGTGAGACATTTTATTTCCAAATTAAGGTGGTACCGTTGTACCAAATATGTAAAGAATCACATATAATGCTCAGTGCAATATGAAAGAGGGCGAAAACAATTGGTTACATCCAGAGATCAGGGCAATGGACGAAGCGAAAACAACTGATAGAATACGGGGTCAATGAAGAAACGTGCACATATGTACTTCTCAGTAATGAAGCACAGAAACGTTGTACTCTGTATTAACAACCCCAGCTTTCTGGTCAATGGAGAGGGTACTGGTCACAACAAACCCCCGTGCAAATCGGAACACCCCGGTTCCGCCGACTATCGGCAACTCCCTCACCGGAGCAGTCAGCCGGTTCCGGCCCAGCATGGTCAGGGTGCTGCCGTTGTACTCCCCAGCAGTGAACACGAAGTTGGTCGCCATCAGGATGGCAGAAGTTTCGCGCTGATCAGCTGCTGCGGTCAATCCCTGGGCCCTGCCAATGAGCTCCGAGCCTATGTCGGGGCCCGTGGTGAGCAGGTCGTCCATGACGAACATCCGGCCGAAAGATGAGGACGACTGGCTCGTCGTTGCCGCTGGGGCAACTTGCGCGATAGTCTGGTTGGGCGGATTCGTGAACTCGTGCAGGAAGAACCGTATGTGGGTTAGCTTCTGATTCTTGAGCCAGGAATGATCGGCGGTTTTAGCAGCTAGGAGAGTCGATGAGAAGAAGATCTGAGCTAGGAGGATGAGTTCTCTTCGGAGCATGACCGCCATGATTGACCAAACAACCTCGACTGCTGCCTGGGAGCTGATGATGGGGCTCCAGTGACCATTTTATAGAGAAGGTGAGATCAGTTTGACCTGAATCAAGATTAATATATCATAGGTTCTATTTGTAAAATTTCCACATACTATATTATTAGAGATGATGGAGGTCACCAACAGATACTTCAAATTAATTATGGCAACATGGTACTGATCTAGTGAAGTCAATTGATGAACAGCTAGCCTAAGCCCACTAACACCGTGAACATCCATTAGAAAAACGCGCAGCATTTCGGTGAAGAGATATTTACACATGTGCATGACTAAAATATCGTATTCGTACTCGAGTCTGTTCTTTAACCAAAAAATGTCCCCAAGTAGAGTTTGATTATTCCTTTTTTGGGGGGCCAAGAATGAAATTTTTTTTTTAATTTTTTTATATCACGAGATATCAAGATTATACCTGACTAATTCTCACGGTCAACACGCCTACAAGCGCACATAAATGGGGTAAATTCATATGTGCAACCGGTTCTAGAGAGAGCTCAACCCTAGATAGGAATGATTTTCTACTCCCTTGCAAGCATGCACGAACTGCAATAAAAGAATTCTTTGTTCGTTAGATCCAAGATAAGAATATGAATTCTGTGTTATTTTTTTAATAGAAATTATTAAATAATTTCAATTCGGTTGACAATGTTAGATGTACCTAAAAAAATGTCTACAGTTGACGCAAATATTTGAAATTTTTCATGTGTGAAATTCTGACCAGCTTGCAATCCTCTTTTTAATGTATATTTTGTCAATAATGTTCGATTTCGTGGTGAATTCTGCCACTAATTGGGGTCGCAAATTCTGTCGGGAAGCCAAACATCTGTTTTTCTTCTCATGTCCACGTGATGATTGTGGTACTCGACAAACTTATTTTTGACGGCCTATGCTTTTTCTCCATACATACTTATCATACAATGCGATTTCAAAAGCTTTTTGGGCATTTGAATCAAATGGAGTCCAGCTCCAGGCGAATTTCGCTGCAATTCTCCAAGGACTCGAGTTTGTTTCGCTGTCAATTCCTCATGAGAAGAAGCAGAAATGGAGAGGAATCAGAGAAATAACATACATCGCAAATGTTCAATACAAGACGAAACAGTGATACGACTTTTTCTACGGTGAGTTGCTTAATACCTTTTTGTAAAACTGATAAATTGGGAATGTCTTGAATCAAGTCGGAAGCCTGAGAGGTCCGGAAGGTGTGGATATCAACTGAGGAACAAGTGAGGAGGAGAGCTGAGAAGGGTGGCCATCCATAGGCAGTGAATGATCGTAGAAGTTGCCGTGTCACAGTGCCAAGGCACCGTGTATCCAATTATGAATTTGAATTTGGAAATCTCATGATTCCGCGTGATCTGATTCCCAATCAAATTGCAATGTTTTCCTAACAAGGAATCAATAGAGAATCGTAAAAAATCTAACATCATTCGATTGTAATAGGCCTATATAGCTGCAAGCAAGTCTTTGATACGATCAAGCCTAAAAATTTCGAGTTTTTAATATTCTTTTCTTTGAGAGTTATTTGTGTTTCTTCTCCTATTTCTCGATATTTTTGGTTACTATCGCACTCAGATTCTGATATCTTAATACCGCCTTCCAAGGTAACAATAACTTGTTGCCTGGGATCGGCCTCTACCCCTGCCATCATCCCCACCAGGCCTCGATCACTGCTACTGATCTAAGTAGAAAGTTCACCAACAATGGCAAACCGAAGCATGATAAAAATTGCTACTCAACAAAATCAGCGGTGTAGCACAAGAGGACAGAATAGATTCATCATACATCACCATAAACAAGAGCATGGAAGTCCTAGAATACATAGTACAGGAAACGACAGAACAGCAGGGCGGCAGAGCATTCCCTTGATATGCTTAAGTGGAAGGCAGAACCGAAAATTCGCGAGACATTGAAGGACGAAAACCAAGTACAGAAGCATTTGAAAGCTCGAAAAACATGATATGGAGAACAAAGAAGGAGATAACTGAGCGGGATGAAGAAGAAGCTACCTGCAGCAGCCTGGCGAGGAGGGCGAAGAAATGGAGGAAGACAGTGGACAGGATCAGGTTTTTGGGGTTTGGTCGCGGGTCCGGTTGGGCCGGGTCTATAGGATCTCATGGACCAGTGGGAGCTGGTTTATAAGGGCTTAGCCCATTATTCTCTCAACATGGGCCCAGGCCCATTCAAAACCGTCAGTTGAGAGCGTGATTTCTTGGGGCCTTGACGCTGCCGGATTTAGGCAGGTGGGTTGCTATGCATGCCGTGCCGTACGTAAGCCGTAAAAAATAGCAAGTACAAGGTCAATAGGTGTCCGAGAAAGTGAAATTACAAGGTCATTAGTAGCAGAACTCTGGGAGATCCAAGATGGTTTATTATTGGCCAGGTAGAGAAGCTGCATTCGATTTTTCCCTATTGTAATTCTTTATAA
Source organism: Lagerstroemia speciosa (assembly GCA_037672795.1). Classification (NCBI taxonomy): domain Eukaryota; kingdom Viridiplantae; phylum Streptophyta; class Magnoliopsida; order Myrtales; family Lythraceae; genus Lagerstroemia; species Lagerstroemia speciosa. Next base: position 817,383 of record CM075296.1, read on the forward strand.
CATTTTCCTCCATAAACATATTCACTCCTCAATCCAAACAAGCCGTAAAGAGTAGAGCTCAAATGGGGTAGAAGGGTGTACGGAATTTATTGATGAGAGTTCAACTGAGACATTTTATTTTAAATAAAGGTGGTACCATTGTACCAAATATGTAAGAATCGCATATAATGCTCAGTGCAATATGAAAGAGGGTGAAAACAATTGGTTAGATCCAGAGATCAATGCAATGGAAGAAGCAAAAACAACTGATAGAATACGGGGTCAATGAAGAAACGTGCACATATGTACTTCTCAGTAATGAAGCACAGAAACGTTGTACTCTGTATTAACAACCCCAGTTTTCGGGTCAATGGAAAGGGTACTGGTCACAACAAACCCTCGTGCAAATCGGAACACACCGGTTCCGCCGACTATCGGCAACTCCCTCGCCGGAGCAGCCAGCCGGTTCCGGCCCAGCATGGTCAGGGTGCTGCCATTGTACTCCCCGGCAGTGAAGACGAAGTTGGTCGCCATCAGGATGGCTGTTTCGCTCTGATCAGCGGCTGCGGTCAAGCCCTGGGCCCTGCCTATGAGCTCCGAGTCCATGTCAGGGCCCGTGGTGAGCAGGTCGTCCATGACAAACACCCCGCCGAAAGATGAGGGCGACTGGCTCGTCGTCGCCGCCTGGGCAACTTGCACGGCGGTCTGGTTGGGCGGATTCGTGAACTCGTGCAGAAAGAACCGTATGCGGGTAAGCTTCTGATTCTTGAGCCAGGGATGCTCGGAAGATTTAGCAGCTAGGAGAGTCGATGAGAAGAAGATCAGAGCTAGGAGGATCAGTTCTCTTCGGAGCATGGCCGCCATGATTAACCAACCAACCTCGACTGCTGCCTGGGAGCTGATGATGGGGCCCCAGTGACCATTTTATAGCGAAGGTGAGATCAGTTTGACCTGAATCAAGATTAATATATCATAGGTTCTATTTGTAACATTTCCACATACTATATTATTAGAGATGATGGAAGTCACCAACGGATACTTCAAATTAATTGTGGCAACATGGTACTAATCTAGTGAAGTCAATTGATGAACAGCTAGCCTAAGCCCACCAACAAAGCAAACATCCATTAGAAAAATGCGTAGCAGTTTTGGGGAAGAAATATATTACACACTTGCATAATCAAAATATCGTATTCGAGTAAGTTCTTTAACTAAAAAATTTTTCCCGCTAGAATTCGATAATTCCTTTTTTTTTTGGGCACAAGTATGAAAGAAGTAAAATTTTTGCTTTTCTACTCTTTTTGATATCACGAGATATCCAGATTATATTCAACTAATGGTCATGGTCAGCACACTTATAAGCGTACACTAAAAGGTAATTCAAATGTGTAAGCTAATCTTAAAGAGATTTGAACCTAAATGGGATGCTTTTCCACTCTTCACTTGCAAGCATATATTGCAATTAGACAATTATTTGTTCGTTAGATCCAAGAGAAGAATAAGAATTCTATGTGACTTTTTTAATGGAAATTATTAAATAATTTCAATCTGGTTGACATTGTTAGATGTACCCAAAAAAATGTTTACAATAGATGTAAATAATTGACATTTTTTATATATGCGTGAAATTCCAACCAGCTTGCAGCTTTTTTTTTTTTTTAATCATGAATAGTTGGCCAATAATGTTCGATTCTGTCGTGAATGCTACCACTAATAAGTTCGCAAATTTTGTCGGGAAGCCAGAGGCCCATTTCTGTTCCCATGTTCATATGATGATTGTGGTAGGTGACAATCTTATTTTTGAGGGCCTATGCTTTTCTTCACACAGACTTATCACGTAATGCGATTCAAAAGCCCTTTAGACACTTAAATCAAGTGGAGTCCAGTTCCAGGCAACTTTCGCTGCTATTCTTCGAGAACTCGAGCTTGATTCGCTGGCAATTCCTCGTGAGAAGAAGCAGAAATGGAGAGGAATCACGGAAACAACATAAAATCGCAAATGTTCGGTACAAGGCGAAACAGTGATACGAATTGTTCTACAATGAGTTGAACAATACCTTTTTGCAGAAGTGATAAATCGGGAATGTCTGCTATCAGGTCGGACGCCCGAGAGGTCAGAAAGATGAGTGGATATCAGTTGTGGAACGAGTGAGGAGGAGAGGTGAGAAGGTTGGCCATGCATAAGCGGTGAATGCTCTTGGAAGGTGCCGTGTGACAGTGCCAAGGCACGCTACATCCAATTATGAATTTGAATATGGAAGCCTCATGATTCCGCATGATCTAATTCCTAATCAAGTTGCGATGTTTTCCTGACAGGAAATCGATAGAGAATCGTAGAATGTCTAATATCATTTTATCGTAATAGGCCTATATAGCTGCAAGCAAATCTTTGATATGAACGAATTTAAAAATTTCGAATTCTGAGACCCTTTTCTTTGTGGGGTTAATTGTGTTTCTTGTATTATTTCTCGATTTTTTCGTCTAATGTCACACTTAGATTCCGATGTCTTAATAGTGACTCCACAGTAACAGTAACTTGCTGCCTGGGATTAGCCCTCCGTCATCATCCCCACCAGGGCTCGATCACCGCTGGCTTACGGCGCCTCTTGGGGAGAGTACGTTCGAACATGGAACTGTTACAAGGTCAAGCATAACAGCAAAAATGGAATTGAATACAACGGCAGCTCCCGCCAAAATTGACGGTGATGGCAAAAAGAGAGCCCAATTTAAGAGCATACGTCTCTGGGCAAAAGAGGAGAAGGAATACCGAAATGAATTGGTTGATGCACTTCGAGCTCACTTCTACTTAAGTAAGTTCTTGAATTCATATTTTGTAGAAAGGAGGAAATCTATTGTTGGAAAAGTGTTATTTCCATGTGACCAGAAACGATTTCAATTCGGATTAGTCGGAGTTATTAAGTTTTACGTACCAGACAGTGTAATGGGAAAATGCAAAATGAAATATCACCAAACTCTCATCTCCCTCTTTACATGTACCAACATTTTCTCCGTCCATCTATCCATATAAAACCAAATCAAAACCCATCCTTCATCTTGCAAAGCTCGGTAGGTTCACTGGTTTTTTCTCCTCTCTGGGGCTCACCAAGTGTGTGTAACTGTAAAAATATCAAAAAACTCATCACCTTTATTCCCATTCTGAACTCTCCCCTCCCCTCTTTTTCTTTCCAGACGAAGATGGAGGCTCCCTCCTTCAGCTCCCTCAGGGTCCCGTCCCTGAGCAGTAAACTTGTCTGGCCAGTGCCGACGAGCAAAGGGAGGTGCGTTCGGGTCCTTTGCCAGGGCGGCGGGAATGTGATCAGGTCGGTCGGAATCTCGTCCTCCTCCAGCAGTACATTCGCAGAGAGGGAGAGGCTGGCCGATCCCGGGAGAGCTGTAATGGAAGCTGGGAGCTTGGTCTTGTCCCCGAACGGTACGACCGAGAAAAACATCGCGGTGAAGGAGATGATGCCCTCCCTGGTGGAGATGGATGACGGGATTGGGATCGTCCGGTTCTTGAGAGGGAAGAGGTTCTTCATTACTGGTGCAACTGGTTTCCTAGCAAAAGGTAAACACAAAAACTGATACGCATCAAAAGAACAAAGGACAAATATGGAGATTCGTTTTAGTCTCGTAGTGCTCTAGAATTATCCTGTTCTTCCTAGGATAACATGTTTCAAAATTATATGATCAACATCAGTTCTGGTTGAGAAGATTCTGAGGACGGTCCCCGATGTCGGGAAGATATTTCTCCTAATCAAAGCAAAGGACGAGAAAGCTGCGAGGGAAAGGTTAACGAATGAAGTATGTTGTCCTGCATTCTGGTTTCCCTTACCTATATACATCCACCGTGAGAAATGCGTCTCCTTGATCTTCATTTACTCGCAACTCAGTCGAGAATATCAATCTGTATGTTGTCATAGATCATGAATTCTGATCTCTTCAAGTGCCTCCGACAAACTTACGGAACATCCTACGAGCCTTTCTTGATGAGCAAGCTTGTTCCTGTGGCTGGAGATGTCTGTGAACTGAATCTCGGGCTTGGTGAAGATGTGGCCGATTTTATCGCCAAGGAAGTGGATATAATCGTAAATTCAGCTGCAAACACAACATTCGACGAAAGGTACGCTGTGGTCCCTCCTTATTCTTTCAGATCCAGAGGTTTCTGCTGCATAACGAGGTTTCCGATGCATTACTCTTTCTTGTAACGCAGGTACGATGTGGCTATCGACATCAACACCAGAGGAGCGCAAAACCTCATGAGCTTTGCAAACAGATGCAAGAAAGTGAAGCTCTTCTTGCAGGTTTCGACTGGTAAATATCCGAAGAATGATAAAACGAGGAATTTGATCTCCTTCATCTAGAGGAAAATTCCTATTTTCTTCTCCTTTTTTTTTGTAGCTTATGTGAATGGACAGAGGCAAGGGAAAATCTTGGAAAAGCCATTTGGCATAGGCGACAGCATAGCAAGGGAAAGCTTCACTGCCAAGCAATGCAACGGTAACTTCCCGAAATTGGACGTGGAGAGAGAGATCAATTTAGCTTTGAGTTCGAAGGAAGGTTTGGCGGATCATGCTGCAGCTCAGAAGATGAAAGAGCTGGGTTTGGACCGGTAGACATTTCTCTTCTCGGTTTTTTCGATCGTCTTCATTTTTAAGAACCACAGCATCGTATTCCGTTAAAAGTCTGGAACTGGTGAACTGGAAGGTCTCTGATATGGGGAACTCATGGTGGTCAGGGCAAAGAAGTTTGGATGGCAAGACGCCTACGTGTTCACCAAGGCGATGGGAGAAATGGTAATCGATGACATGAGAGGGGAGATACCGGTGGTCATAATAAGACCGAGCGTGATTGAGAGTACTTGGAAGGAGCCGTTTCCTGGGTGGATGGAAGGAAATCGGTAACATTAATTTCGACTTAACACATCACAGGTCTAATCCTGATGCTGCATCTTTGATGACGAAAATTCCAATCTCTGATCCGTTTGCAGGATGATGGACCCTATTGTTTTGTACTACGGAAAAGGCCAGCTTACCGGATTTCTCGTTGACCCGAATGGAGTACTGGATGTGGTACGTTTTCTCCCACAACTTCTATGGACTTCATATGCTAAGCTCCATCTGATTTTGTTCTTCTCTGCATAATGGTGAAAGCGCTTGGCTAATTGATTGGTTATTTACAGGTCCCGGCAGACATGGTCGTCAATGCAACCTTGGCAGCAATGGCAAAACATGGAATGGCAGCAAAACCCGACATTGCAGTGTACCAGGTTGCTTCATCGGCCGTCAACCCTCTGGTCTTCCGGGAACTGGCTCAACTGCTCTACGAACATTACTGTTCCTCCCCGTGCATCGACCCAAAAGGCAGGCCTATCCCGGTCTCCTCGATGAAGCTATTCAGCTCCATGGAAGAATTCTCTGCTCACCTCTGCAGAGATGCTTCTCAGAGGAGCGGCGCCTACACGAACGGGAAATTGTCTCAGAGGCTTGAAGTTATATGCAGGAAGGCCGTGGAGCAAGCCAAGTATCTTGCGAATATCTACGAGCCGTACACATTCTACCGGGGAAGGTCGGTGTCACATTCCACTTTTGTCTTCAAAGACAAAGTACTAACCGGCAGATTGTTACATGGCAGGTTCGACAACAGCAACACGCGGGACCTGATGGAGAGCATGTCGGAAGAAGAGAAGAGAGCGTTCGGGTTCGATGTCCAGCGCATCGACTGGAAAGACTACATCACGAACGTCCACATCCCGGGCCTGAGGCAGCACGTAATGAAAGGGAGGACTGTTGCTGTGTAACTCAAAAGTGAAAACATCGTTTCTTTACTCATGTTCTTGTTTTTCCTTGCTCCAGTTCAGTTGATGTAATAAACACGAATATCGATTAGTCGAGGATGAAGACGGGCATGTACATCGCAAAGCCCCATGTCTTTTCTCCGCCCTGAGGTACCTCCTATAGCAATGAGATCCTCGACAAGCTCGAGAACACAGAAAATTATCAATAATCGCACGAACTGGATTTTTATCAAAACCCGTTTCAAGTACTCTTCAAGCGGACATGATGTTAACGTGGCGCCGACACACGTCAAGTTAAGGTACTCGGTATTGTAACGCTGATAATATATAATATTTAATTTATTACTTTAGAATATTTAGGATTTTGAGAATTTATAAATATATACAACTTCCGATATTTTTTTTTGTCGGTACACTCAAAAACTTACATGGCCTCTCCATTACGAGGTTACAAGTGGACCAGCCCGATACTTCGCCGGCCGGCCCAGACCGCTCATTCTGCGAGGCCCGTTCATGTTTTCAGGGGGATATATAGAGGTCCATAAACGGGCAGTAGGGTGGAAATACATCGGCGGAGGGGGAAATCTTTATGCAATAAAACCCTTCTAAAGCCCTCGACTGAGGTGGCCACCGCCTGCCCCGTTACTGCACCTCGGCAGCTGCCTGCGGGTGGAGAGAGAGCCGAGCCGAGCTGAGCGTTCGCAGGAGGAACACTCCAATGGCTGCTCCGAAATCCCAGAAGAAAAAATTGAGAGATGGCCCCAAAGTCTCCAAAGCTTCCAAGCAACCGTTTAAACCCAGAAATAAATCCAAGGAAGCCGACCAGCCGCAAGCTCTCCCTTTCCAACTCGACGATGATGTGCCCGATTTCCCCCGAGGTTCGGGTCCTAGCTGTGGCGGCTTGCTGTGATTTCTAAATGATATTGAGCCTCGTAGTGTTATGTATGTGATGTGGTTGCCTTTACTATCGGTAGTTTGGGCATTAAAATCTGCAACTCGATTATATTGTGGAGTTGGGAATGTAGCTCGGGTCATATCAAGTTTCTCTCTCTTTGGGCACCCAGCTTGTCTTCGAGCTGGAAAATGCGTGCCAGTGCTCGTTGTGGTATATTATTAGCTAATCGCTGAGGAATTAAGGATAAACATGATGTTCGTATTTAGAAGAGCTAAAGATGATAAATTTTATGTCTTTAACAACCGCAAAATTTTTGTTAGTATGACGGATGGGAAAGGGGCACTTTCCCCACTGTTGAGGCCAAAAATACATGTGAAACAGCTTCTTTTATTGAATAAACAGGAAAGATTATGGATGTGTTGGTCAAGATTGATATATTCAGTTGCCTATGCCTTCTGTATGAATAGGGGGAGGAAGTTTGCTCAGTCGGAAAGAGCGGGAAGAAGTTCATGCACAAGTTGATGTGGAGCTTGAGGCTGAGGAGAAGGCTCCAAAGTCGAAGAAAAAAAAGAATATTCAGAAGAAGGTTAATGCAGCAGAGGATGATATCGGTTCACTCTTTGGAGATGGAATCAGTGGAAAGCTACCCAGATATGCAAATAGGATCACTTTAAAGGTAGCTTGTTCATGGTTGTAGTTGAGTATGCAGCTTATAGCAGTCAGTCTCATGATTCTGAGCCTTCTAATATTCGCCTGATGTTTTCATGTCCAGAATATATGTCCAGGTATGAAACTCTGGGGTGTTATATCTGAAGTAAATGAGAAAGATTTAGTTATCAGTCTTCCAGGAGGTTTGCGTGGGTTAGTTCGGGCAGCAGATGCATTGGATCCTGCTTTAGATGATAATATTGAGGTAGGAATTCAAATATGTGCTACATGTATTCTTTCTTACTCCTAACTTCTAGGTCTTCACCATGTTCTTTTTCCATGTTTGCTGAGATTCTTTACCTTTCCAATCAGGCAAAGGTTCTATCAAGCCTGTTTACTGTTGGACAGTTGGTTTCTTCTGTTGTGTCGCAAGTGGATGATGACCAAAAGGAGAAAGGGAAATGGAAGATATGGCTCTCGTTGCGTCTCTCTTCACTGCATAAAGGTTTTTCTCTGGAAGCCATTCAAGAAGGAATGGTAAGAACAGCCGTTCTTGGTTTTCAATTCACTATATCATTATATTGATGATTCAATTACATGTATTTATAACGAACACAGGGTAATTATGCTTATCTTTGTATGATCTATATCTGAATGTGTGATATTTTTCTTGTTATCATTTAAGAGATTTAGAGCTCATATATCTAAGCTTGTGGTTGTGGTGTTCTGATGGGTGAGTAGGAGAGTTTGGTGCCTTGTTGGTTGTATTATTTGGTGCCTCGTTGGTTGTATTGTTTAGTGCCTTTCATTAAGTGGCTTCTGGGTTTTGGTGGGCAAATCATTATAATGCTTGTACACTTGTTTCTCCACTGTGGAGTCTATATCTAGAGTTATTTTTCTCATTTAGATGTAGAAGAAATGTTCTGTCTTCTTTCTTCTTTGGGTGAGTCTTATTTGGGGAATTATTTCCTTTGTTGAAGTGGTTTGTTATGTGATATGTCAATTTTATGCTGTTGTCTATTTTTCTTGGCCAAGAAGGTATGAGTTCCTGGTTATTTTTGTTTGTAGTTGAGAATTTTGTAATTATCAGCATTTATGAAGAAATAGATTGATTCTTCTGCATGGTTTTTGAATTTACATATACTAAGTAGTCTAGGTGCTTTGGTACCTCACCCCACTTAGGAAAATCTAATTTGTTATATCATGCTTTATCATATAGAGAACTTATGCCTGTCACTGCTAGGATCTGATTGTTTGGAATTTAAAGCTCAATTCTTGCTATATAGGTCCTCACTGCATCTGTGAAAAGTATTGAAGACCACGGTTACATTCTCCATTTTGGATTGCCATCTTTTACGGGTTTCTTACCAAAAACCAGCCAAGGTAGAAAATCTTCATCAGGCAATTTTTGTTCGCTTGAGTACTGAGCAAACAGGTTACTGTCGTGTTTTGTTTATTGAGTGCAAATATTCATTGGTTTTCTTTCTCATCAGGCACTGGAGAGTCAGAGTTGAAAACAGGGAAGCTTCTGGAAGGGGTTGTTAAAAGCATAGACAAAATCCGCAGAGTTGTTTACTTCTACCCAGACCTTGATATGGTGTCAAAATTTGTGGTATGCTAATTTTTCGGTTAATTGCTTCCCAGTTATATCATCTTATCTGGACATCTTCCATACAAAAATTTAGCCCTCATCAGAATTTCTTGCCTTGACTTGTCCACAGACAAAGGATCTCAAAGGCATTTCAATGGATCTCCTTGTCCCTGGAATGCTGGTTAATGCACGTGTTCAATCAACGCTTGAGAACGGAATCATGCTATCTTTCCTTACGTATTTTACTGGAACTGTGAGTTCAGGATTCTCCCTGTGATTTCATAGTCCTCCTTGTCTTTTTATTGCTTACAGATCTGTCTTTTTTATCTTGAGCATTCAATAAAAAATTTGGTTACACATCTGTCTTAACATTCAGGTTGATTTATTTCACTTACTAAATCCCTTACCTGCAAAAGACTGGAGGGATGATTATCCCCAAAATAAGAAGGTTTGCCTTGAACTACCTGAGGTTCCAGTGTTTTCTATTTCCTTTCTTGTCTCACTATCCTATTCGTTCTTGAAGTGTTCATCAAGTTATTCTCTTGGTTTATATATCTATTTTGCAATATTTTTGCACTTGTTTTTGTTCATGAAAAAAATAACTCTCCTCCTACTATTCTATATTTTGGAAGTGCCAATTAAGTCTTTCCCATATCTATGCAGGTGAATGCCCAGATATTGTTTATTGACCCAACTAGCAGAGCTATTGGTTTGACTCTGAATCCACACCTTGTTCATAAAAAGGCCCCTCCTTTGGTGAGTTATCTAGATTAGATAACTTTTGTGGTGTCCATGGATGGTTGGACTCAACTTGACATGTACTGAAGACATGCTTTGATATGCAGCTTGTTAAGATTGGAGATATTTACGAGAATTCAAAAGTGGTTAGGGTTGATAGAGGACAAGGCCTTCTTCTGGAAATGCCTTCAACTCCTGCCTCAACTTGTGCATATGTCAGCGTATGTTAATTTTGTGGTTATGTTATCTATGAGAATAGACAGCCACTAAGAGCATCTCATATTGGTGTTCCTATTTTTGTTATTCTAAATTATAGGTATCGGACATTGCTGAAGAAGAGAAAGCATGCAAGTTGGAAAAGAGGTTTAAAGAAGGAAGCAAAGTTCGTGTTCGCATTCTTGGATTCAAGCATTTGGAAGGGCTTGCTGTTGGTGTTTTGAAGGTCAGATTTCCCTTTTAAGAATCTTAAAAAGGTTGTTGTTGATCAGCTGACCATGATCGCGGAGGAAGTTTACTGTTATTAATTTGGAAGTTGATGCCTGTGGTTCTTTATAAATGAGCATTTCTTGGTCTTCTTGGAGATATCTGATAAATGACCACTGCTTGATATGTTTTTTTTTTAATATATATATATATATATATATATTAAGATTATGAAATGGCTATTGTAGATATAACACTGTCCTTTAATCCTTTAGCTGGTGGCCTTTTTCTTGTTACATATGTTGCTGAAGCTTTCTTGTTGAATTGATTGGTGAAGAACCTTATTTGAATCTTTATGTCACTATTTATCTTTCTGTGTTTATATTTCACCCGATCATTGCCTTAATCTCTTCTCCATTCACTTTGAATTTAATCAGGCCACTGCATTTGAAGGGTCAGTGCTTACCCACTCTGATGTAAAGCCTGGGATGGTGATGAAAGCTAAAATCACAGCTGCAGATGCCTTTGGTGCCATTGTCCAATTTCCTGGTGGTGTGAAGGCACTTTGCCCTGTTCCACATATGTCTGAGCTTGAGATTGCAAGACCTAGGAAAAAGTTTAGGGTATTGTTTCAGCCATTGCGGTTCCTCGTGTCTTCTTGTTTTATTTTAGAGTTTTCTCCCTTTTGGATTTTGGCTTTTGGCTTTTGGCTCCTCTTGTTTATTATTTGACGGGTACTGCTCGCTTCATTTATTTATAGGTTGGAGCTGAACTGTTGTTCCGTGTGCTTGGTTGCAAGTCTAAGAGAATAACAGTTACGCACAAGAAAACACTTGTAAGTTATATATACATACACAATACAAGTTTAATTGCAGTACTATTACCATGCAATGTTGGGATTTGGGGTCGCAGGCAATAGGAGTTGTTGAAGATTTAAAGCAAACGGATACTTACTGTTTTTGCAGGTAAAGTCAAAGCTTCCTATTATTAGCTCGTATTCAGATGCTACTGATGGGTTATTAACACATGGATGGATTGCAAAGATTGAAAAGCATGGATGCTTCGTCCGGTTCTACAATGGAGTCCAAGGATTTGCCCCCAGGCAAGCATCAAATTATCTTATTTGATCCATTTTAGAATCCTCTTCTGATTTAGATTGCCTTCTGTTTCATGGTTGGTTATGCTCATAACTTCATATTGTTGATTCTTCCTTGTTTAAACCAGACATGAACTTGGGTTAGAACCTGGTTCCGATCCAAGTTCAATGTATCATGTAGGGCAAGTTGTCAAATGCAGAATAATAAGCTCCGTTCCTTCTGCACGTCGGATCAATCTTAGCTTTATGATGAAGTCTTCAAGGTCTGTTTCTCTGTGTTTGCACATTTATCTGAAGCCTTGTGAGCGGAAAGAGATAAAATTAATTTATTTACCGGGTCTTGGTAGGAGTTCTGAAGATAAAGAAGTCCAGTTAGGAAGCATTGTTTCAGGAGTTGTTGATGAGCTGAGCCCTCGTGGGATTATTGTGTATGTTAATGGGAGAGGTTATTCAAAGGGTAGAATTCCAGAAGAGCAGTTAGCAGATCACCATGGTACCGTTTTTATTCCGCCCTCAAAAAGTTAATTTTGGGACATTTGATTCTTTGCAAATTATGTAATGTGCTGTTTTATCCAGAGCATGCTTCCCTGATGAAGTCCATGTTAAAGCCTGGAGCAGAGTTCGATAAGCTTCTAGTTCTTGGTATTTCCATAATCTCTTTCTCGCTTCTTTACTTCTCTCTCTAAGCAAATTTTGGTAGATTCTATTTTTTCTTTTCTTTTTACAGAAAATGAGCAAAGTAATTTTGATCATGCTTCACAAGACATCATGAATTATAATACGTATCTGGACTGTAATCAAGCACCTTCTTTCTTTATGTCTTCATTATTTGAAGAAAGCAAAAGGAAAACCACAGAACTTTACCATTTACCATACCTAACCAACTAAGCAGAGCTAGGTAAAATTCTGGTATTTAAGCTAGGCCAAGAATGAATTCAAAACTAGTAATCACTTGGTAATTCTAAGAATTGTGTTTTGTTCAAAGAACGCTTGTAACAGATCAATACCGGGAGTTTGTGGATTGCAAATTTTTGGTGCTTTCAAGAATAATCTTTGCGATTGATGATTTCTAATTGTCCATTTTATAGATATCGAAGGCCACAATCTGGTGCTCTCGGCAAAATATTCCTTGATAAACTGTGCTGAGAAGCTTCCTTCTGAAATTTCTCAAATACATCCTAACACAATAGTCCATGTAAGTGATGCATCTTTCAATGCATATTGCTTTATGCGCTGCCCTACTCCAAGAAGGATATCCCTTCAGACTGTATCAGCAGTATTTATACAAAGTCTGACTGAATTTTTTTCATCTGCCGAGTTAGGGGTTCGTCTGCAATTTGATTGAGACTGGTTGTTTTGTCCGATTTCTTGGTCGTCTGACTGGCTTCTCTCCTCGGAAAAAGGTATACTTTCATTGTAAGACCTTTCAATCTCTTCTTTTCAATTAAATAAATTGATTCTTATGTTATACTTGGTTTCTCTTTGAAGGCTACTGATGATCTGAGAGCTGACCTTTCTGAAGCCTATTTTGTGGGGCAGTCTGTTCGCAGCAATATACTCGATGTGGGTGCAGTATTTTACTTCTGATTGCAGTCTATTATATTTTGATATTCTGAAAATTCTTATATACCAATATCCTCTTCAACAGGTGGAAAATGATACTGGTAGAATAACAGTTTCATTGAAACAGTCGAGCTGCTGTTCTACTGACTCGTCCTTAATTGAAGGCTACTTCCGGGCCGAGGAGAAGGCAAGTATATCACAAGTTATGCCTGTGATTCTGGTTTTTATTTTTGAAGTACACTCGTTCTCAAATTTCCGAGTTGTGCTGACTGATTCAGATAGCTAAATTACAACTCTCCAACTCTAATGGACCTGAGTTAGAATGGGTCGAAGGATTCAAAATCGGCAGTGTTGTTGAGGGCCGGATTCAGGAGTCAAGAGATTTTGGAGTTGTAGTCAGTTTCGACAGTCATAAGGATGTTTTTGGGTTTATTACTCATTATCAGTGTAAGTCCCTTTTTCAGCCACATCTGCAGAAGTTCATATTGTTTCTTAAATTAATAAATCCAGTTCCTGGGATACTTGGATCTGAAGGCTGTGAAATGATATTCCTTCAGTGGATGGAAGAACCGTGGAAGTAGGCTCAATTGTCCGAGCTGCAGTTCTTGATGTTTCTGAGAGAGAACGCCTTGTAGATTTATCCATCAAGCCAGAGCTTGTCAAACAATTTGACAAAGAAAATTCTAACAGTCAAGCACAGAAGAAGGTTAAACCTCACCATTTCTACTTTCATAAGTTACTTTTTTCTCTTGTTTGGCTTCCTTTGTCGAAGTTTCTCTACTTCATCAACTGCTTCTCTTGTGCCTAATTTGGTTGACTCCAATCATTGCAGAAGAGAAAAAGAGAAGCCTCCAAGGATTTAGAAGTGCATCAGATAGTAACTGCAGTTGTGGAGATTGTGAAAGAAAATTACCTGGCAAGTTATTTGTGTTATTAGTTATGCTTTGTCATTCTGTCTTTCTCTGTTATATTGTTCTGAACATTTTTTTTGGGACCATTTCTCGATTTGTGCATGTCATCCTTGCGCAGGTTCTTTCAATTCCCGAGTATAGCTCTGCCATTGGATTTGCCATGATATATGATTACAACACCCAGAAGTTTCCGCATAAACAATTTTCAAATGGACAAAGGTGATTCTTCATGATGAATCATTTTCTTTCATTTCACTTGATCTTCTATTTTAAATCCGTTGAGAATTAAATCTCACATTTGATAAGTAATGAAATAAATCCTGGTTTATAAGAGTAATTGTGTATCACCACCCATAAGTTTAGGTTTTTCGGTGAATGTGAGTCTAAACTCTTATAGATCCGGTGAATATTTAACATGGTACAGAGTCGATTATTGTGTGGGCTCACACCTCGCTAGATGTTCTCGTGGTTAGTTGTTGAATTCAAGCGTGTTCCTTCACTACGCCCAAGTGTGCCTAGCTTGAATGTGGAGAAAAAATGTCTGACTTGTGGTCAATTGTTGGACACATGGCAAGTGTAAACAATGTTGTCATCTGAGGGCGGGTGTTGAGAATTAAATCCACATCGGATAAGTAATAAAAAGAATCCGGTGGATATCTAACAAAATCTATTCTCCGATTTAGAGCTACAAGATATTGGCTTCATGAGCATGTAACGTGGCAATTCTTCTTTGATTCAGTGTCACTGCTACAGTAATGGCACCTTCTAGCCCTCACACAGCAGGGAGGTTGCTTTTGCTCCTTAAATCTGTTATTGAGGCCAGTGAGACCTCCAGTTCAAAAAGGGCAAGAAAGAAGTTGGGCTTTGATGTTGGATCTCTGGTTCAAGCAGAGGTAGATCTTCATGTTATTTTTCATGTGCCTGTTTCCTCATAATTTTAAGTGTATAATTATCCTCTTCTCCTTGATATCTGTCTCTTGCTAGATTACTGAAATCAAATTGCTTGAGATGCGAGTGAAATTTGGGATCAATCTTCGAGGAAGGATTCATGTAACAGAGGTGATTTTTTAACCCTGTATGTTGAAGCAATTAGAGTTGTTCTATCTTGATCCTTGTCTTGAACCATTTACTTTTTCTTCATGTAGTTAAATCATGAAAGTGCCATGGATAATCCCTTCGGTCACTTCAAAGTTGGGCAGTCATTGACTGCAAGGGTAGTCGCAAAAACACAGGACAAGAAAACCAGCCAATGGGAGCTGTCTATTAAGCCAAAATTGCTGACAGGTAAAAGCAGGAATTTCTCCCCTAAAGCACAAACAGTTGAGATTTGTATCATTATCTGTTTCCTGATCTGAAGGAATCTATTTCTTTAGATTCCTACAAGACCGAGGAGAAGCCCATAG
Source organism: Lagerstroemia speciosa (assembly GCA_037672795.1). NCBI lineage: Eukaryota > Viridiplantae > Streptophyta > Magnoliopsida > Myrtales > Lythraceae > Lagerstroemia > Lagerstroemia speciosa. The sequence goes on from CM075296.1 coordinate 832,424, forward strand.
ACGAAGATTTTAGCTATTCTGCTGGACAATGTATCTCTGGTTATGTGTACAAAGTGGACAGAGAATGGGTATGGATGACAATATCTCGACATGTGAATGCCCAGCTGTTCATTCTGGATAGTTCATACGAACCCAGTAAGCTTCAAGAATTCCAGAATCATTTTTTCGTTGGAAAACCGGTCTCCGGCTATGTCCTAAGCACCAACAAAGAGAAAAAATTGGTGCGCTTGGTCCCGCATTCATTTCCCATCCCGAGTGGTGAGACTTCAAATGAAGATGGCACACTTCATATTCGTGAAGGAATAGTAGTAGGTGGAAGAATCTCAAAAATTCTTCCTCGTGTCAGTGGTCTGATTGTTCAGCTGGACCCAACTGTTTCGGGTCGGGTCCACTTCACAGAACTCACAGACTCCTTTGTGACTGATCCATTGTCGGGTTATTATGAAGGGCAGTTTGTGAAATGCAAGGTCATTGAGATTGTCCGCTCTGTTAAGGGGACTGTGCACATCGACTTGTCCTTCCGTTCTTCACTGGAAGGATTGGGTGATCATAGTTCCAAGGAGCGCTCTAACATTGTGTAAGCACGGAATATTATGTTTTCAGATTTCCATTATGAAAATTTCTTTTGTTGTATTTGTGTATTTTCTCTGCCAAACAAAGCGGAGCTATAAGTTCTTTTCATTTGCAGGAACAATAGCTGTAAACAAGTGCAGTCAATGGAGGAGCTTCGTCCTAATATGGTGGTACAGGTATGTGATGCTATAATTTCCTACCATCAAAACTGATTAGTTACCACTCGTATTTCTGTACGTTCATAAATTTCCCGTCTCTTTCATCTTTTCTCTGACTTGTTTTCTTTTTTAAATTTAATCTCGGTTCTTTCAGGGGTATGTTAAGAACATCACCCCCAAAGGATGTTTCATTATGCTCTCTCGGAAGTTAGATGCGAAGATTCTCCTCTCCAATTTAGCCAATGGGTTTGTTGCTGATCCCGAGAAAGAATTCCCTATTGGAAAACTTGTGACGGGCAGGTAACTTGTTCTTGATAACATGGGGATGTAAAGAGGGATAGATTTATATGATATGGATTTGGGTGTGTTAGTGGTACCCCTATTGAAAAAAGGGCTCTTTTACGTACTAATGAGATTCACCACAGGGTCTTATCTGTGGAGCCTCTGTCAAATCGAGTTGCAGTTACTCTGAAGACCTCGGATGCGGTCATTGAACCAAGACCAAATGACTTCTCCAGTCTACATGTTGGAGAAATTGTCTCAGGCAGGATTAAGCGGGTGGAATCATACGGTCTATTCATCACAATAGACCACACGAACCTGGTAATGTTTAGTTATGTTTCTCTGTACGGCTTTTAGGTTGTGGAGTGAATCAAAGATACCAACTCTTTCTTGCTCTATTAAATGGATTAAGGGGATTTTCAGAAGAAAGAAATATGATTATGCACCGAAATTAACAGTTTTTTTGCTGATAATAGGAGCAAAGTGCAACATTTCCCATTTGGTTCCCCCTTATGACAATGATTGTAGGTCTCTTAGACATCCAGACCCTGTTTATTCACAGGTCGGGCTATGCCACATCTCTGAGCTGTCTGACGACCATGTTGATGAAATCGAGTCAATTTACAAGGCAGGAGAGAAGGTGACAGCAAAGATATTGAAGGTAACATACTATAACTTGTGAAAAGTGGAGTAATCTTCCTTTACTGCACTACTAACTCATTAGTATAACCTGTTTGTTCTTTTCTTGGAATCTCCTCAACTAGATGGATGAGGAAAGACACCGGATTTCTCTTGGAATGAAGAGTTCATACATTCAGGATATTACGGACATCCAGATGTCCTCGGATGAAGAATCTGATGAAAGTTCTGAACGAAATAGCTCTGATGATGAAACAAAATCTGTGGCATTAAATCATAGTTCACCTGTGATCACTGAAGATGCAGTAAGGGGTTCTGCAGCTCTTGCTCAGTTGGCGTCTAGGGCGTCTGTTCCCCCTCTTGAAGTTCCTCTTGAGGAGCTTGAGAACCCAGATGAGGATAATTGCACGGACCCAAATGAAGGTCATATCAATGATGTCAGCGGCCAAGACGATGTTAAGAGCAGGAAACGAGCTACGAAAAAGGCGAAGGATGAGAGGTAATTTGGTCTGAATTGGTGATTTAGGTCCTTTTCCAAACTTTTTATAGCTTGACATTTTTCTCATTTTCCGGCACGCTCCTCTTTTTTACTTCCTTTATTGTTTTAGAAGAAAGGGAAATGAGAGCTTTTAATTTATCAGAAGCATGGGCAAACTAGCACTCAGAGCTTATTCTGCATTCATTTAGTATTTGAATTACGGTACTGCAGAGAGCGAGAAATTAGAGCAGCCGAGGAAAGGCTTCTTGAGAAGGATATTCCGAGGACTGCTGACGAGTTTGAGAAGCTTGTCAGAAGCTCCCCAAACAGTAGTTTCATTTGGATAAAGTACATGGCCTTCGTGCTCTCCTTAGCTGATATTGAGAAAGCCCGGGAGATTGCTGAAAGGTACTCTCTATCTTGAGCCTTGCTCCTCTATTTTTAAATTTTTTGCCACTGTATCATTCTATGACAAAATATGTGCGTTTTCTAAAGGGCTTTGAGGACGATCAACATTAGAGAAGAGAATGAGAAGCTCAACATTTGGGTTGCATATTTCAACTTGGAGAATGAATATGGGAATCCTCGCGAGGTAACTTCCTTATCTGTGAAATTATTTTTTCCAAGTAAGATGCATGGAGAAATATCTTAATTTGGTTTTCTTTTTCAGGAGGCTGTTCAGAAAATATTCCAAAGAGCCTTGCAGTACTGTGACCCGAAAAAGGTACACCTTGCACTTTTAGGGATGTATGAACGGACGGAGCAGTATAACTTGGCTGATGACCTTCTCGGCAAAATGGTCAAAAGGTTCAAGCATTCGTGCAAGGTACCGCGCACTTGTTATTGCATATTTTTGTTTCTTAAGTTGATTGTGCGAAGCCACCTTCAGCTCATGCCCATGGATTCGAACAGTTGCAAATATCAGATCTTGAGTGTTTAATAAGCTTGTTGGACTGACCAGAGCGTGAACGTAAGTGGTCTGGTCCAGTTCCCTAAAAAATTGGGCTTGCAACTCTCCAGATCATGCCGTGCTCTCAGCAAACTGTCAGGTCTTGCTTTAAATTGGATCTGGTGGATCCATGAAGACAGAAAAATGTCAGTTCAATTTTCGGCCATGGATGGCCAGAAACTGCATAAGATGGGAGTCATGTACTCTAGTTTGTTGCATCCAATTTCTTCACAATTTCCTGGATTTTCTTATCCTTTTCAATGTTTAATACAGGTATGGATGAGACGGGTGCAGATCGCATTGAAGCTGAGCAAGGAAGATACTCAGCCAGTTATAACCAGGGCTCTGATATGCCTTCCCCAACACAAGCACATCAAATTCATCACACAAACTGCAATTCTTGAGTTCAAAAGTGGGGTCCCTGACAGAGGGCGAGCTTTGTTTGAAAAGATATTGCGGGAGTACCCAAAACGGACGGATCTCTGGAGTGTCTATATTGATCAAGTACGTAGGACAGTGTATAAGTTCATGGTTGAAACAATTTCCCCATCATTTTTTCCAATCCACAGCTCCTGTTTCCCTTTTCTTCTTCTGTCAGGAGATTCGGCTTGGAGAAAAGGATTTGATTCGTGCGCTGTTTGAGAGGGCAATAAGCTTGAGCCTTCCCCTTAGGAAAATTAAGGTGGATGTTCTGACCTCCCAGATCCTAGCAGATTCTTGTATGTATACTCTTGCTGTTTCTCAAATTTTAGTTCGCTTTTACGCCTTTGCAGTTCTTGTTCAAAAAGTATCTTATGTATGAGAAGAGCTTGGGCGATGAAGAGCGAGTCGAATACGTGAAGAGGAAGGCAATGGAATATGCCGAGAATGCACAAGATTGAGGTACCAAATTGACACGTACTTCTAAACTTGACTCTCGGTCTGTCTCCATATCGACTCATTATGTCTAGTCCGAGGAAGTGCTCGTGAAATTCCAAAGCATGGGCGCTATTGCGCCTTGTCATGCAGCGAGAGGTGCCGGTGGAGACAAAAAAGAGTTTTGGCTACCTAGTCATCTTCGTCTCTTTTGTATGTTACATAAGAAATTCTGTTTCTCGTCTTGGCTCTTTCTAATGTGCCGTTGAAGGGTTCCGTAATGAAATTCTGGCCCTTTACTGAATGTCAACCATACATGTAAACTGACTGGTTTTTCAGTTACTAAGCAAAATCAGATCTATGATTGGGATTCTTGCTGTATCCATTGATCTTCGCATTGATGATTGGCATGTCGCAATCTGATAAAACATCAAATGGTCGAACCTCCTGTCTCAACGGGGAAGACTGGCTGTGGCCCTCTTGACCCAGGAAACATGGGTGGAGGCATTACAAAATAATGGGTCGGGGGAAGGGTTTTTGCAATGATTAATCGAGTGCTCCGTAGTCTAACAGGGTCTGACTAGTTAATCGAGACCTAGATATTGTAAAGTGCTCTTACATGATTTGAGATGAGACCATACCAAGACTATCCAGCAGGGCGGGGAGTGAAGCATAGCTGACGCAATAGTGAAACTAACCGATTAAACGACTGATTTTGCGTTTTTTTGTGGGGGGGGGTGGTGGTGTTCTTTAACTCTTTTTTATTATTATTATTTTTTATTTTACAGGTATTATCAAAAAATTATAAAAATAATAAAATTTTATTAGCAAATATTATTACATAAGTGCTGCCTGTCACGTGGTGACAATGATGCGACGTATTGACAGGGAGCGGCTGAGGAAACAAATGGGCCTCCGTGGAATAATTTTGGGCTTTTGGGCCCAAAAACAAGAGGCCCAATTCTCCGAATTTTAGGCTTGGGGATTCCAGAGCACGCGGTGGATGGAATAGATGGTCTGGGCATCCATAGACCAATCTTTGGGTTCATATGATCCGGGTGCAGGCAAATTCTAATAGGAAAAATTGTTTGACTGGGCTCCGTGTACGAACGGGACAGTTGGAAACAGTTTGATGAACGGCAAAACGAATCCCTCCTCGCTCCAGTCTCTCCTTCTCTCCGACAATCCGTATTGAGCTCATCTTGAGGTGCAATTTGGGACAGAGAATCGTCGGATCTTCTATTATCCGGCCGGATCTCCCAGCCTTCCCTCTCGTTGGAATCTTCAATTTTCTCGGTAACTTATCCTTTACTTGTTGCCAATTGAGCTTCTTTCGATTCTCTGTTATCGATGCGAATTGGGGTGATGGAAATTCCTGTCATGCGGCTTTTTAGTGAATGAGGACATAGATATTCAGCATTCTTTGCTGATTGTTGAACTTGACTTCTGGCTTAGGATTTTGATTTTGAAAATAATATGCATTAGAAAGCAGTCTCTCCTTGATGCAAAAGCCCATTTTTTTGCGATGATGGTACAGAAGTAGATGGAATTAGATGAATTATCTTAATGTTCTTATGGCTCCTTTAACAACTTGTCCTGATCAGGAATCTGCACACACTGCTTGAATCTACATTGAAATGATGTATAAACTTTGGCTGTAATCTGATTGATTGGGTTTCTTCAGGCTCACTGAAGTAATTTTTAGTTTGGACGGTGAAATATATACCCGAGAAATGGATGCTCCTGCTGCTGATATGGAACTCGAGCACAAGAAAATTGAGACCGAGGACAAAACTCCTGCCTACTCTTGCGATCTCTGTGATACTGAAGTAGTTCACAAGATAGCCCAAATGCTGCTCGAGGGCTTAGCGACTGCCTGTGTGGACAGCACAACCGGTGCAATGTTCAGGACTCCAGCTTCAGTTGCGGTTGATATGAGGAAAGAACTAATTGAATACCTTACTCAGAGAAGTGAATCATTTGTGGTGGACACCATTATATTGGAGGAGCGCATTGAGGAAGAAGTTTCTGATCACCCTTATGATATAATCTCTGTTTTCGTGGAGGAATTTGCCACCTTAAAGAGGAACTTGTGGGGTCGGGTGTCGGGGTGGCTTCTTAGTGAAAGGAGAGAGGACTGGATTGATGATATGGTACAAGAGATGGAATTGAGCAAGTTTTGGCTGACCGATCGGAGAGAAATCCTTGCCCAAACACTGCTAAAGAATGTTGATTTGAATAACACATTCCACTGTGATATGAAGTTTGATGTAGCGGAGGAACTTGACAATCATATCCCCCAGTGCAGGTTCAGGTCCATGATCTGTAACAATGAGGGTTGCAATGCAAGATTCATCGCAGATCACATGGAGAAGCATGATATGACTTGCCCTTTTAAGATAATGCCGTGTGAGCAGAAGTGCTCCTCGGATGGCATCATGAGACGGGAGATGGACAGGCACTGTCTCACTGTCTGTCCCATGAAGCTTGTGAACTGCCCATTCTATCAGGTAGGATGCCAGTCGACAGTTCCCCAGTGCACAATGGATCAGCACATTTCTGAGAGCCTCCACAACCACTTGCTGCTCGTTCTTCAGACCACCCGAAAAGAGGTATCTTCAGACAAATTGGAAGCTCTTGCAGAGCAGTTGGAGAAGGTGATTCCTTCCCCCATTTTTCCTTGTACAGAACTGCTGATGTTATGAGTTGGATAGGCTCTGATGATGATTCGCTGGCAAATCTCAAGCCTCCATTTCAAAAAGCAATAGCTTTCTCTTCTATATACAAATGAACATGGATGTAAATGTTGGTTTCAGTTTGTTCACAGTTTGTTTTGGTTGAACGGTTTCCCTAGGGGAAAGATTCACATAGAAAATATTGGTGTCAGCATGGGCAGGGCAAATCCTAGTATAGTCAGGACCTGCTTCTGCTCAGATTGCCCATTTGAAAAGGAAAAGCAGAAACCAGGACTCTTGCAGATCCCCTACCTTTACATCTCTGGAGAAGTATTTACAGAACTTAAGACGTGGATTTCCGGATAGCATAATTGCATTCCTACTCCCAACCCAAAATGATTATTGCTAACTTTCTTGTATGTCCTTGTTCTTGCAAAATGGATTTCCTGAAACAAAACAGAAATCCATTAAACGTCAGCGACAGTGATATATTAGCCAAATTTGACGGTCATTTGCTTTCTTCTACTTATGCATACATGGAACTGAGCCGAATGGTAAAATGTTCCCCTTTGTTTGAATCTTATCGGTTATAATTCTACCTTCAACATTTTGTCATGTCACAGTCCCCATTCAGCGGTCAACTTGCAGCAGCACGTGATCCAAGATCCTTAATATCAGCTGTCAAGGATGTTGAGGCTAAGTTAGAGCCATTGGAGATGGAGGTGGTGAACATTTCTTACGAAGAACAAGCACATTCTTCTAGTTCTAGTTCAGCATCTGCTTCTGCAGAGGATCATCACGATCAGAATGGAGACATCAATTGAGTCACCACCTGATTCTTTCATCGGGAGGGAGCTGCCCATCAGAGAATTCTATTTGCTTAATTTCAGATGGCACAAATTTTCAATGAGTGGACATTTGAGTGCTAACCGTTTTGGTATAACTCTTAAGGTTCCTGTTTTTGTCTTTCTTTTTCTCTTTCTGGCTTAAGCCCATCACTTGTCTATACAATTTTTGTTGCCGAGTTGTTTGGATAAAGGTTATAACATACTCATGCAACCCGATGTTTGTGATTGAATATCAATGAGAATCACTTTGGAGCACACATGCGCTGTTGAGTGGAGAGTGTTCAAATTTCTATTCTTCTACTGGTACGGGTTCGACAGTTAACACATGTTTTTTTTACAGTTGAATTATTGATTGTATTAACTGGAGGTAGACGAAGGACAGGGAAATTCTTGAAAAGTACACAAGCCTACACAAAAGTCGATGTATTACGGAATGAAAATACATCTTTCGATGCAATTTACGTTTCTGCAGGAGCTTAAACCTTGTTGGATAATTTCATCAGCAAAGTTGATATTGCTCATCCCAAATCCCCAGCAGCGGGGAAATGGAGCCAAACGAATGACAGTATCCGTCTCCAAACAATTACACGGCCGGGCCGAACTTGAGAAGATTCAGCAGAGTTCAACCTATGGCCAAAGCTTGAGCTTTGCTGCCACTCATCTTCTTCTTGGCATCCTTATTTGCCATAGCCTGAGCCAGAAGATCCTCCAACATAACCAGGGCCACCTACTCAGACCCCAAACACTCTCATGACCTTTTCGAGTTGCCTTCTTTAACCTGTCAAAGCTCTCTTGCAGACTAACCCAGTCCTTGATCTTCACAGCAGTTTTCATCTGCTCCACTGTTAACCAGAAGATTTAAACAGATTTGTTAAGCTGCAACGTAATAGGATGAAGAAATTACAGAAATAGTTGAAGCAGTACGGACTCTCCTCCCGGAACTAAGAGGTTTGATTGGAAATTCCAATATCCTTTATTTTCTGACCTTATTTATAATTAGAAATATATATAACTGCCACTCACTTATCTGAAAAAAAAAAAAAAACTGTCACTCGTCAGCGAATTTAGCGAGAGTTAGCAATTTCGGGCAAAAAAAGAAAATTGACATTGTCTCATTAACTTCCTCCGTTCCGCATTATTCGGTCCCTCTCACGTTGTTACCCGTCTAAGGTTCCCAGGTTTCAGAAAAAAATTTTGTTTTGACTGGGAATTTCTCTGCCTGTCTCTGTCTCTGGTTCTTCCCTCGACCTTCCCATTTGAACCAGTCTCTTTTATCCTGGAGATTTCCCTGATAGCACCGTCGTTTGAGGTAATTAATCTGTCATTTCATGCCCTCTTGGTTTTGATTAGTGGGTCGTGTTTCTCGATTTGATCCACGCAACATATGCCCTGAAAGAGAGTCGCCAGTAGAACATTTTCAATGAATATGTTTGTAATCCCTGCTGCATTTGAAGGTAACATAAAAATCGGACTGAAATTTGAACGCGGAAATTATGTTATGACTCATTTTTCTATGGTTTTCCTTCATGGTAGGTGTAAAGAGACTTCCTAAAGGACCTCCTACCTTGTTCTTTGATCACCTGCATCCCAAACAGCAAAGAGACCCATCGAAGCACCGGACTTGTAATACATCTCGAGGAAAGATGATATTCGATGGGTCGCCGCTTAGCTTTAACGGGAGGGAGCTGGAGTCTCTATTTGCGATCTGCTCTCCTTCTTTGGACTCGGGGAAATCGGACTTCGCCCGCTCGGCAAGCTCAAGGAGCAAGAGCTGCCATAATTTCCTGGGACTGGAAACTACCTCAAACAACAGCTGCTCACCCTTGTCTCCCATGAATGCCAGCCCCAGGCATCACCAGGCAGCCCTGAAGTTGCAGAAAGTCTACAAGAGCTTCCGAACCAGAAGGCAGCTAGCAGACTGCGCCGTTCTTGTCGAGCAGCGATGGTCCGTTTCACCTATCCCACATTCATTTATCATTGTCTTCTTGTCTGTTGCACTGGAGTTGTCGGGGTTCTCAGTTCTATTCATTGAACAAAGTCATGATCTTGTTTGCAAGACCGACTCTATTCGCAGCAAAAAGGAGCCAGGCTTCTAGCCTTAGAAATAAATCTGTCAGAACTTTTAGCATAAGTAGCATCACTCATCTGACTCTGGCTCCATGCGTTTTTATAGGTGGAAACTGCTGGATTTTGCTGAACTGAAGAGGAGCTCCATTTCATTCTTTGACATTGAGAAACCAGAGACTGCTGTTTCACGTTGGTCGAGAGCAAGAACCAGAGCTGCAAAGGTAAAATAAAAGACTTCGCATATGATATTTAGGGAGCCTCAGATCACAATAGCAACCATATATGACTTCGCATTCATGGGTCAGGTGGGGAAGGGCTTATCCAAGGACGAAAAGGCCCGAAAACTAGCTCTACAACATTGGCTCGAGGCGGTAAGAACTGGGTTGTTGCAATCAGTGTCCCAAGTTTGATTCCCGAGACGATATTGAGCTCTCAATAATCCGTCATGCTATTGAACAGATCGATCCCCGACATAGATATGGCCATAATCTTCAATTTTACTATGCTAGATGGCTCCATTGTGATAGTAAACAGCCTTTCTTCTATTGGTAAGTTTTTGGATAAATAGTGAGTCAAATTGAGCCAAACCATGAAGATAATGTTGGTGATCTGAGTTCGGGATGCAGGCTCGACATTGGAGAGGGAAAAGAGACGAACCTTGATAGGTGTCCTAGGCTGAGGCTTCAACAGCAATGCATCAAGTACCTTGGACCTGTGAGCACCGTTTTTCCTTTTAGAATGCACAGAGCTCCAGCAACAGTTTCAGGATATCAGGAACCAACTTACGGTTCTCTGTGGTTGTAATTGCAGGTGGAAAGAAAGGCCTATGAGGTTATGGTGGAGAACGGGAAGTTCATTTACCAGCAGAATGCAAAGCTTCTAGACACGAGGGAAGGACCCGAGGACGCAAAGTGGATATTTGTGCTTAGCACTTCGAAGATACTATATGTCGGGCAGAAGAATAAAGGCACTTTCCAGCATTCAAGTTTCTTGGCTGGTGGAGCCACACTGTCTGCCGGAAGATTAGTCGTTGAGGAGGGGATCCTCAAGGTAAAGGGATGACAACCCGTCTGTTTGGTTCTAGAAAATTTTCCAGTTTTCCGAATACCAACCTCATTTCTCTGATTCTCAAATAATGCATGTGTCCTTGAGTTGAAATATTACCTTATCCTGATTTTCTTTCAGGCAGTTTGGCCGCACAGTGGACACTATCTCCCAACAGAAGAAAACTTCCAGGAGTTGATGTCTTTCCTTGAGGAACAGAGAGTTGATCTCTCCAATGTAAAGGTAACTTAAGGTTGATGTCGTGTCTTCTCAAAGGGATTATAATGATATTCTTCATGTTGATACCACTTCGGTGTTTCAATTCCTCTCGTAGAAATGCCCCAGCGAAGAGGAAGAAGCTGCCTTGTTCAAAAGAGTCCAGAACAAGATTTGGAGTTGCCCTTCAGAAGAGAATCTAACCCAATATATGGAAGGACCAAACACCAAGAAATCAGCTCAAGAGAAAGACAACTCGAGAAAGCAAAACCAGGTCGGAAAAGAAAGGTCCATCCAGACCCAGTCTACTTGGTCCCGCAGACTGGGCTCTGTTATCTCAAGGCTTGAAATACCTAGAAGGATCGATCAGCTCCATATATGCAAGAAGTATTCAGGCACTCGCCCCTCTGAACCTGAATCTCCTGGAGAAGATGGGTATGAAACAGCCGAGGAATCTTTCCCGGAGCAAGAGTTCATGGTCTCAAAGCAGAACTTGTTCGATGAAAAGAACGACAGGGACCTCATCCCGAAGGAGAAGATCATGAAGAGGATTAACTCTCACAAAGGGATGAAATCATACCAGTTGGCCCAGCAGCTGTCAAGCAGGTGGACCACTGGGGCAGGGCCAAGGATTGGGTGCATGAGGGACTACCCCACGGAACTCCAAGTCCAAGTCCTGGAGCAGACAAACCTGTCCCCAAGGGGAACTGTCCTACGCTCCTCACGCCCTGCCACTGTTTCACGTTTCAGCCCGATGGCTTCGTGACTTGAAACTCTTCTTGCAAAGAATTGAACAGTGCTGATAGCCCTCTCGCTCCCAATAGGCTGATCCTGTTCCAGACAGTGACCCCATCACAGATGTAACAAAAATCGGGGTTAGAATAGAGATGACGACGATAGGCAATTGACACACTAATGCTGCATTCTTTCTCGGTCATTCTTCTGATTAAGAAGACTCCTTTTTTGTAGAATATATTTCTCACCGTCGAAATAAGAGATCCTGGAAGAGTTGCAGATAGAAGTGTTGCTGGAACATCTATATCCGTATGTATTTACTTTTACAAGAACCTCGTCTAGCACCAAACCATGCTATGGAATAATATTGTTTGGATAGTTTTACAGGAATGCTACAAGAAATAATAGTACAATAAGCAGCTATATACACAATTTGGTCTCAAAAGGTCAAAAGAAAGTCCTACTGTCTCACTCCAAAAGTATGGGAGGAATAAGATATGATGATCGGTCAAATGAACGGGAATATAATGTACTCTGCATAGAACAGGTTCCATATGAACCGGTAGAACCCAGCAATTGCTTCCTGCAAAAAATGAAAGTGGCATTGCAACTGTATGATAAGAGCTATGCGGGTCCTTGATGAAAACAATAAAGAATTTTTTTTGACTTGAAAATACTATCAAATAAAATTATTCACTGGTCTTAACTCATCGATTACTGTGTTAACCACAATCTATTCAGCGCGGAAGTTTTTTTGGAAGAGAATTGCATTTAAGGTAAAAAGTGACTTGACAAGCAACTGAACCCTTAGTTCTATGGAATATAGGACTGCAGCTTACCCTGGTGTAGTTTGCTTTTTCTAAGACCCATGCCTGAAAAAAGGGATTATGTGGATTAGAAAAAGGAACTACTTTTTGATAAATACATGGTAGTGCTGCACTTATTTACCAAAAAGGAAAGGTTCTTGTTTTCAAAGTGTACCTGGAAAATCATGCTCAGTGCCAAGGCTGTATGCGCAGGTATCATGAGGTTCCGCCTGAAAGCCTGGAAAAATCCAACAATTACTCAACTTCTGAGCTCATCTTTGTGGGGGCAAACACACACACACACACGCAGAAAGAAAAAGTAAGCAGTAGAAGTGGAAAACATAAACACTGCGAAATGTTTGAGGGCCCACCATCGGCATGTAAATTGCAGCTATGATGGAAGCGATATAGTTTAATAGCAGAAGCCCACAACCCAGGAAAGCTATGTTTCTGACCCCGAGCTTTGTTGCAAATGTAGAAATCTGAAATCTGCAAAAGAGTAGTTTCAACAGTTATACAAAGAATTAGCATTCGTGCTATAATGCAGAAGGAAAAAGTTGTAGGACTCAATGAGCTACCATGTCCATATCTTAAGTTTGGGAAGACAAGATCAGGAAGGTCTGCGAATATCAATCGCCATTTTCATGCAACCTCTACATTACTGTGAATAAAGAGCCTCCCCCATATTTTGAATTTTCACACAAGTATTTTGCCCAAAAATTAGAGTAGCAGCAGATACAACATAAAAGATTCAGATACATACTTGCGGTCCCCCTCTACATCTGGAAGATCTTTAGTTATGGCAATGACCAGAGCAAATAGTGTGACAAAGGTTGTGATGAAAGCCACAGGTGAGCTATCCAAGTAGCAGTTCAATCAACACAAAACTGCTTTGTCAATATCTCAAAAAATGAGCAAAATAGAAATCGTGCCAGATTAATTGAAGAAATGACAGAGAGGGGAATACAAGAAATTGACCGAAAGCCTTGAAATCATTTCCAATGAATAAGCATCAGTAAAGCAACTAAGGCAGGTCCGAATCATAAAAACGACCAAACAACTTGTAACAGGCAGACATACCTCCATTCAAATGCAAGTCCTAGGGCAGCCCGTGTGGCGTAATATACTCCAAAATTGAGGAGAAAACCTCTTACCTGCAAACAACACGTTCTCAGGTACACTTTCTTCATACAACCTTTCTATCAGGAAAAATGTCTAGCTAATACTCGGTTCCAATGAATAGTATAGACATGAACCAGGAAAAGGGGCTCTAAAGACATGCCGTAGCAATTATAAGAAATGCTGCGACGGGGAATCTCTTCATTCTGAGTGGAGGAACAGAATAAATGGTGCCAAGAAAGAGACCAAGACAATAGAGAGAAGTAATGAATGGTCCAAAGTTAGCTGCAACGATCAACAGGCCAGTCACTGCAAAGAATATCACCAACAACCATGCTGTTTGAACTGATAGATCTCCAGCAGCTATAGGTAAATAAGGCTTGTTGACCCTGAAATTGAGAGAGGATAACACCGAGGTCTTAAAATAAATCAACCAAATGGAGACATACTAAGCTTATCTATGACTCAATGGTCAACCTTTCCAGAGCTTTTTTTCTTTAATATTAAGGTGAAAGTTCGGCATTATTTATAAAATAAGATGAACGCCAAAGTAATGGCATATATACATACTTGTCAATGCCAATGTCATAAATCTGGTTGATGCCAACAATGTAACCATTGCCACATATCAGAGCAAAAAGACCTGAGAATGCTTTCAGTAGCAGAGACCACTTTATGAGGTGCGAGTTCTCGATCAAGGCTCTTGCTACCAATGAACTGTAGAAATGTAGTCTATCATATTTCTATCATAAGGAATTCATGAAGAAGAAAATCTCAAAAGGAAGGAAAAAAATGCAAACTAACACTAAATTAGGCAGGAAATCTTCGACCAGTACTCACAAGGAGCCTAGAGCTGTTCCACGTATAGTGTGAGGTCTCAAGAATCTCCAGCAAGCATCTTTGAAGTTTGAGATTTTGGTCGAAATTGGATCAGATCCAGCCGCTCCAGCTCGAGCACATGCCTGATAGAATTTGTGACTAATTGAATTTTGTCGCATTCCAAGATATTTCTCCAAGTAAGAGACCATCACAAGCTTTTAATAAAATCTTAACACGGAAGTATATTACTACAAAGCACCATTTCATGCCAAACATGAGGAGATCATTCATATATTTTAAAGGACAAAGGCACACTGATAAAACGTTTTACTTAGAGCCATGCTTGGTTCTTTGTCAGTGCAGCACCCGCCAGATTCAACCTTTTTTAGAAAACAAGCACTTAAAGCAGTATTAGGGGCTGGTTAAGCAGTCGACTGCTAGCAAAACCACACCACATCATTACCATCTGACGCTTATAAACAGTTACACAGTTGAGATCTGCTTTTTCTTGCTGTATGAATTGGAGTACTCTGAGTATTCATAGATGCATTCAGCAAACCAATAAGAAGCAATCAGATGATCCCTTCACTGAATTTGCAGTGGCTATCTGCTGAACAAGACGTTTTGAATAGGAGGAATGGTTCACTTTAAAATCCAGTTTCACGAAGAACAATTAACTCGACGCACTGAACACGAGCTTCACCAAAAGAGTCCAGTTGCAGGAAACACAAACCACTAGAGCTCAAATGAATAAAACTGGAATCAACAATTGAGCAAGATCGGAGCTACAGAAAAATTCGAGCACCAGAGAGATACCCGGATCGAATTTCGCCTTCTGTGACTGTTTACTTCAGGTCTCGAGGAGTTCCCAAGGCCGAAAGGCCCGGTTGAATGCAAAGCTCTGGAGCACTGGAAACGGAGATGAGAAGAAGAGAATGTTGGCAGAGTGGGTCTATTTGCGTGGTGAAGCGATGTGGAGCTGTTGTGTGGACTCAGAGAAGGAATTCGAAGGAGAGTAGGCGTAGACACTGAGAGCTCCATGCGCAGCAGCGAGAGAGGGGATAGAGCGAGAGAGAGACGCAGACAGAGACAGAGAGAGGAGCTGAGTCGCGGGAGCTGTTCGATGGTGAGTCGCGCCGAGAACGCCACCGTAAATCGTCTCATTTTCAGGATTTATATATTTTTAAATTATTTTCCAATTCTAGCTATGTACCCTTTTTTTTTTCTGGTCGTCATATTTAGTTCACGGTTGCTTTTCTATTTTTCAGGAAAATTTTTTTCTAGATAATAATAATTCTTATTTTTGAACATATAAACATATATTTTTCTGATTTATATGGATATTCCAGTTTTTAACTTTCATTTACATAAATATGAATTACTTTATCATATTGAAATATAACATTTAACCTTTACACCGAAAATCTTTTTTTTTTAAATTTTTTAATACGAAATTTAATATAAACTTTTGAAAATTTTTTCATTTGCATAATGCACACATCGAGACTAATTTGTAATTAGGCGATGATTCCAGAGAAAATTTGCATTGACTCTCCTTATCTGAGGATCGATTATAGAATCACTCATTTGGAGATATAATGAAGGAATTATTAGGTCAACCTCAGATTGTTTGAAGTTTAAGGAGAAAAAATATATCATTTAATTTTATTATAACATAAATCTAAACAATATTTTTATTATAACAAATATTCATTTTTTATTAGGTGAAAAATTTAATATAATCTTTTGTTAACCTCGTACAGAGTCCGGCCCAAACGGGTCAAGGCCCATCTCCAGAAGTGTCATGGGCCGAACCTTTGAACTGAGGTTCACGTGGCTATCTTTTAATGGTTTCCCACGTACAAACCCTGCTCCCCAGCGTAGCCTAGATGTACCCCCACGCTGTCAGTCCTCCCGCCGATATAAATTCGAAGCCTTATTAGGGTTTAGACATTTGGCAGCGTCAACTGCGAGACAGCTCATAGCCGCTTCGTCGACCTCTCCTCTCGAAGGAAGATCAGGTCTATCATCTCTCTCTCTACTTCTTTGTTCAGCATCAGCACTCACAGATCTTGTTGTTCTGGCGATCAGTAATGGTTAATCGTCCGTCTGCTATGGTTATTTGTTGATTATCATGGCCTAGATCAAACTTAGCAATATAGGTGATGGGGCGAAGATGTTTGCTGGCTTCAATTGGTGCGGAGATGTTCCTTGGTTCCTTTAGTTGTGTGATTGGAACTGTTATCTTGCTGGATTATCTGTGGTCAAAAGGAAGTAAAGCCCGTGGCAATATCCTTTGTTCTCCTGATGATTGATTATAAACTTGTTTGTACAATTTCCTGGCTGTGAAAACTTCTCATCGTTTAACAACTTCATCAATTGCTCTGTGGCGCTGACGGGGAAATCAAAACTCTATGAGATGAAATGTATCAATAGTTTATTTGATTTTTCAGTGGGTATTAAATATTACAAACATTAGAAACTGAAAGATCATTTTATCATACACCGTGGCCATATTATCCAGAGGGTATCTCTATTGGTGTTTTTCTGCGTTCTTATCATGAACGGAGAGATGTATATAGCTTCTTTCTTTCTGTGTTTCTCATCTTGTTCTTGATCTTGCTGTTTCAATAGGTTAATCTGCATAATGCATGATTACTTCCTGTATTTGCTAGCTTCTTGTTTCTTGCGCTTCAGTTTTCATTCCAACCATATAGAAAGTGTCTAGGCTTTAGTTGGTTACCATTCCATCGCATGCAGTTCATTGAGGCTCATTGTATTTCCCGTTTTGCTTGGTACAGCATGGATTCTCAGATTAAGCATGCTGTGGTGGTGAAAGTCATGGGCAGGACAGGGTCCAGGGGGCAGGTGACCCAGGTTAGAGTCAAGTTCCTCGACGACCAGAACCGGTTCATCATGAGGAATGTAAAGGGACCTGTCAGGGAGGGTGACATTCTCACACTTCTCGAGTCAGAGAGGGAAGCAAGGAGGCTCCGTTGATCGGTCCATCTCCCGGGCCAGGCATTCGTCTGAGTTATGCAAGGGATCATGTTATGTAGATGAATCTGCTATAGGTTGTTTTTCATTCTCATGCTTTCTGAATCTTGGCTTTACCTTTGTGGGCCAATGATTAGTACTTATTGATTGCGGGGGGTTTGTGAGACATTACTTGTTTGAATGTCAAGATTCTCTTGGGAATTTATCTGGCAATTACTATGGTCGTACCTCTTCCCATGAAATTTAGTGAGCATTGCCAATGCGCCTTAATCCATTCATCTCCTGCACAATCATCGATAAAAGGCTGTCTGAATTTGAGCAGTCCCTTCCTATGCCATATGGAAAGATGCAGACTGAAAGCTAGAATGTCTCTGCATCATTCATGGAGGTAATCAGTCTTGTCCCTCTGCACAGCGAGAAACAGGAATCAACCACTACAAAGGAAGGGATTCGGGATGTCCTAGAGAATCTGTCTCCTATTCCGTCATGAAGGCACTCAGATAGCTAGCAACCATCAGATCTTCCAGCAACAAAAAGAACCATTAAAATTTTCTGACGCATGACCCCAGAAAATAGTAAAGGATCAAAAAGGGGGGAAAACGCTGGAGAGTCTAATTATTTTTCGATCGTATTTGGAAAGAAAAAAATGCAAAAGTGAACATGACTGTGCGTTCTACCAACTTGGGCCGGGCCCTAAGGCCCATATATATCAAGATCCTGGCCCGTCATCTCGCCCCAACCCCCCTCCCAAAAAAAGAGGGCAGGTAGCAACATCCCATTGGGGTTCTAAGACATAAAGATGGTCCTGTCCGCAGCTGATAGTATTGGTCTGCTTGGGGGCGGCTATAAAGGCAAAAAGGCCTAGGGTTTTGGAAGCCCCCTAACCAGTTAGAGCGGAGCTTCAGGAGCAGCCGCTTCCGTCTCTTTTCCACTCTGCCATCACCGAACCTAGCTGCAGCCTGCAGGTAAGGCCCCGTCCTCTCCGTGCATTGGACAGGAATATATGAGACCGACTTAGTCGTTTCCCTCTCTCGTGGTGCAGGTATGGCGGTTGAAAGTGATCCGCCTGAACAAGTGAAGCTCTTCGACAGCTGGGCGTTTGAAGATATACAGGTTCTCACTTATCACCACGCTGCTTGATCTGAATTTGAGACAAGGTGCTTTCATGTTGAAATGCTTCGAATTTTTCATGGTAGATCTGTAGTGTTTCTGTAGAGGTATCAGGAGGAATTTGTGGAAATCAGTTAATATACGGAGTCTGCTATTTTTTAGCTATTAGGGAACTCATTTTTACCTTTTTTTACTCATTTATCTGCAGTTGCCCATGCAGAGATACTTTAGTATGTAGTGAATGCAATTGATTAAGCTAATACCTGTTTAGGATTATGAGCGCACGTTCGATTCTAGTCTGGTAAGTTAATTAGAGATGTTGCTGAATTTCAAAACCGTCAGCTCTAGTTGCAACTTTTGCATTGGTACTGAGATGCAAGTGAGGTTTATGTCTTTTGTTAATGCTGGTGCTAACTAGATGTGCTAAAGTTGCATTTCTTCAGCTATAGCTAATTTGTGGGTTAAAATAGGATTTTTTTTCTTCTCTTGTTTGAAGAAGAAAGCTTGATCCTTTAATCTGAATATCTTAGCATCAGTGGACATGCTAATAAATGTAAACGTAGTATTGTTCTTTTCTATGATTAAACTTACAGGGTGTTTTCTTATTTGTCATGTCTAGGTCAATGATGTCTCGTTGCTCGACTACATTGCCGTAATACCTGCCAAGCATGCCACTTATGTCCCGCACACTGCTGGGAGATACTCAGTGAAGCGTTTCAGGAAGGCCCAGTGTCCAATAGTTGAGAGGCTCACGAACTCCCTCATGATGCATGGGAGAAACAATGGCAAGAAACTTATGGCTGTGAGAATTGTCAAGCATGCCATGGAAATCATTCACTTGCTAACTGACCAAAACCCAATTCAAGTGATCGTTGATGCTGTCATCAACAGGTATTGCATGATGAATTGTAGTTACCCGCATTCACCGGCTTCTGGGTTTTGTTTTTATATCTATTTTCCATTACTCTGACAGCTCCCATCTTGTTACAGTGGACCTCGCGAAGATGCCACCCGTATCGGGTCAGCTGGTGTTGTGAGGCGTCAGGCTGTGGATATTTCTCCTCTCCGACGTGTAAATCAGGCAATCTACTTGCTCACCACAGGTGCTAGGGAATCAGCATTCAGGAACATCAAGACAATTGCCGAATGCCTTGCTGATGAACTCATCAATGCTGCAAAGGGCTCGTCCAACAGGTAAAATTTGCGTCCAACTCTTGTTTCCCTTTTTCTGCCTAGTCCTTGCCTCTTCACAATTGTGTTTGGTTGGTTATTTTATTTGCAGCTATGCCATCAAGAAGAAGGATGAGATTGAAAGAGTTGCCAAGGCCAACCGTTGAGATTCTTCAGAGAAATGGGGTATGGAATCTCTTAGCAGTTTTTATTTGAATTTTCTCATTTTGGAACATGTGGTGATAATGATGAGACGGTTTATCAAGTTTTTGTATAAGATCTTAGAGATGTTATGAGTTGCTATAACACATTACGAAGTTTTTAAGGTTATTTGTATTAGGATTTGTATTATGCTTGTGTTGGATATTTTATTACAGCTTATCCGTCAGATGGGTCCCCTTTTTTCGTCTATGAATTTAGAAGATTGTATATCAGTGTTGTACTGTTACGTGAAGGTGTTGCAAGTTGATAAATTGTGTATTTCGATAGTGGGAAAGTTTTTCACCTGTTAATTCTTCGCTTGGATCAATCAACCGAATTGGATGATGACATTGAAACCTCTCAGAAGCAGTTGTCTCCTCTGAAAGGTCTAGCTTTGAATATTCAAGGATAAGGAAGGGTGCGCGACGGTGAAGCTTACAACAGTGCTAGGAGCTCAAATCTGGTTCATTGATCTCACTGTCTGCTGTAGAAAGGGGGCAAGCCCTTCAAGGAACAGGCCGCCGGTAATGAAGTCCAGGAATTGTGGCAGATATTGAAATTTTTTAATTTTTAAAATTAATTTCTTAAGTTCTGACAAAAAGATAGGGAGGAACGAGAAACTTGGATCGGCCATTCCAATCCCTTGTGCCATCTCAGATAAAGTATACAGTGCAGCAGTAGTATCACGTGATATTATATAGATAATATTTTTTATCTATTAAAATATTAAAATGTGTCAATTTTAATGACGCAGCGATGCACATATCGATGCTTATATTATTGTTAATATATAAAAATTAACACGTTAATATTTTATTAGATAATTGTATCTCGGAAGCGGCGCCAGGAGCTACACTAAAGAGTTTCTCCTCACCAAGGGAGGTTGGACCGAGTGGTAAGCAGCTCGGTGCCGCTTAAGGAGGTCTCGAGTTCGAGACCTCACGTACGCAGACACCCCCCTTGGGAGCCTCACCCGCCATTGCCAGACGTGCGACCCGGGGCGACCAACGGATTAGTCAAGTATGGTTGGCTGAAAGATGTCATCTCACCGCTGGTGGGGCCTGCTTGGATACCGTGGCTGGCGACAAAAAAAAAAAAAAAAAGAAGAGTTTCTCCTCAACTCGAGCTTGTATTTCGAGCCTAGCTCCAATTAGTTGGCTGCTCACTTCTCGTTCTCTTTCATCTCTCCGCCCCCAGTCTCTCATCTACGATTTCACGGGAAACAGAGAGAGAGACGGCTTTCACTTCTCTCGAAGTTCAGGCCTAATCGTCGTCTCCAGATGGCCTCCGGCTCTTGGCTCTCCCGACTCCGCTCCTCCTTGAGGGCCACCTTCCTCAGCAGCTCCCCCGCCAGCCGAACATATTCTAACGGCCACCGTGCTCCCGCTGCCCCGCTTCATCAGTGCCGAGGCGCCCACAATCAGATTGCTCCCTTTTTGAGATTTCAGAGCCGTTCGGAGGAGTCTTTCGTGCTGTGGCCGAGGGCTCTGCTTCCTGTGGCGGCTGCGGTCTCAGCTACGTCGCTTGCGCTTCAGTTTGAGGCGAATCCCTCACTCTGCGATGATACTGTGTATGAGCTTCCATGTTCTCGTAGCTTCCTCTCTTGACAACAAAAAAATGGAAAAAGGAATCTTTTTCTACGTTTTTCATGCAACTTTTCGGAGAGACTTTTAAATAGGTGAGCAGCTGGTGGTTTGGTTTTAGATGGATCATGGATCGAGTGGACTGTTGTGTGCTCTAATTGGTCCTCTTAGTCTTGGAGTTTAACCGAGCTAGGCTTAACTTAAGGGATGGCTTCATTCTTATTTGTTGAAGAGTTTGATTTAATTGGGAGAGTGCTTTTGCTTTTAGGCAAGTCCGCTTTGGAGGCAAAGGGAGCACGGAGTTTGTGGTTAAGGGTTCTCATAAAGAAGTCCCCCGAGAACTTCTTGCTGAGCTCAGTGCGATATGCGGAGTAAGTGATGCATTTTCTCGTAATGGAATGCCATGTTTAAACTTCCAAGCAGATTTCACCATATAGTTCACATAAAGGACAGGATTTCTGGTGCGCACTGTCCCATTCTAATAATTGTCGAATTTTACATGCAGGAAAACATGACACTGGATTACGATGAGAGGTTCTTTCATGGGAAGCCACAGAACAGTTTTCACAAAGCAGTGAATATTCCTGATGTGGTTGTTTTCCCAAGGTTCTGGGACTTCTTTTCTTCAATTAAAGGAAAGAACCTCCAGGGATTAGCTTCAAGTTTCTTTTGACATGACCCTGGATCATCCAAAGAGAAATGGGTGAAATTACCATTGTTTTTGAAAATAATTTGTGAAATACGGTTTCTTCGAAAATAATTACCAAATTACCGTTTTTTAACCGCAGGTTGAAGATGCAGTTTTATTTTTAATGAACTGCATCTTCAAGATGCGGTTCAATTTCTTCTTCTTTTTTTAATAATGAGAGAACCGCATCTTGAAGATGCAGTTCTTTGTTTTTTCAAAAAAAAAAAACCTGTACAGCATGTTAAGAAGGAAAGTTAGATTATATATGACACATAAGAATTCGTTATATAAATTACTATTTGAGTATTGATATTTGTAAAATTTACTCTTAAAATTTTATAAAAATTTTACACGTGTAAATATTTGACAGAGATTTACAAATTGAGATCGTTGTAAAATTAATATGTAATATATAATGAGCTCATTTTGCAATTTTTTATCAAATCTTTACACATAAAATTTTTATAAAATTTAAGAGCAAATTTTATAAATATAAATATTTAAATGATAATTTATATAATGAATTCTTATATATCATATTGTGTAACAGAGATTTTAAGACGCCGAAGGGCATCAAGTAACTTCTCATTGTATAACATATAATAGTTCGTTATATAAATTACTATTTAGGTATTGATACTTATAAAATTTACTCTCAAAATTTTGTAAAAATTTTACACGTATAAAGATTTGATAAAAATTTACGAAACGAGCTCATTATACATTACATATTAATTTTACAATAATCTCATTTTACAAACCTCTGTCAAATATTTACACATGTAAAATTTTGTAAGAGTAAAATTTACAAGTATCAATACCTAAATAGTAATTTATATAACGAATTCTTATATGTCATATATAATCTAACTTTCCCCTCAACATACTGTGCGGGTCTTCTTTTTTCTTTTTTAACAAAGGAACCGCATCTTCAAGATGCGGTTCTCTCAATATTAAAAAAAAAAAAAAAGAGAAATTGAACTGCATCTTGAAGATGCGGTTCATTAAAAATAAAACCGCATCTTCAATCTGCGATTAAAAAACGGTAGTTTGGTAATTATTTTCGAAAAAACCGCATTTCATGAATTATTTTTAAAAATAACGGTAGTTTCACCCATTTCTCATCATCCAAATGGATCTGTGTACGATCTGATGTTCAGTGGTGTGCAATGCTAGTATCTAGTGGATATGTCAATTGGATGTGTAATGATTTTCTGTGATTGTCGTTATGGTTAGCTTAAAGAACATGGTGGATGCTGCTGTAACTATTGTGTGAAATGGGAAGGCAATTAGCTGACATTAGTTCAAGAGACTCTTGCTTAGTCCAGCTTGCCTTCCAGTCTGCCCCCTTTTTCACTGTTGTTTGCTCTATTTATTTGGACATAGATCTGGTTTCTCATATTTGTATTTCTGGATGCAGGTCGGAGGAAGAAGTTTCCAAGATAGTCCAATCTTGTGACAGATACAAGGTACAATTTCAAGAGACTATAATTTTCTCTTCACAGTATAATGTTGTTACTGGTGGTAAAAGGTCTTACTTGAAAAGTAGTTGAATGCAAGGAAAATGTTAGGCAGTAATTGGATATATCATTAATCAGGTCATATGTCAACTAATCTGGACTATCTTAATTTTTGTTACTAGGTTAATCTGAGTTGTTTTTATTCCATAAGCAGGTTCCTATCGTGCCTTATGGTGGAGCCACATCAATTGAAGGTCACACTTTATCTCCTAACGGTGGTGTCTGTATCGATATGTCATTGATGAAAGTATGTATTGGTAGCAGTATTTGTCAGTTTATATATTTTCTCACAGAGAAAAGGACACTACTTTTTTGATACGGGCACTAGCGCATGATTCTTCTCTGAAAGTTCTTGCTGACGTGTTTCATAAAAATGTGATCAGTGGACTTAAAACTTGCGATCAGCATAACACTGGTGGCCAATGTTAGTGGCGCAATAGGAAGTTATTATCGGTTTCTTTGAATTCAAATTTCATGCAATCTGTATGTATTTTCTCTGGATTTCTTTGAGCGAGATAATCATGGATTCTCATGATGCAAGCAATGGTTTTTTAAATTGTAATTTTCTGCATTCCAGTTGATATAGATGTGTCTTACGTCCACACGACTGATTAGTTGACACAAGGAGGCTATGTTAAAATGTAGCCAATCAACAGAACTGTACACTGAATATATTCACATATTTGGTTGACCTGTAAAATTCAATGCAGGCGTACTGCATTAGTGGAATTTTGCAAGATAATCTTCCGTGTTGAAAATAATCCATTTACTAGTTTCTTTATAACCAACCATCTGACATTTAGTCATGTAAACATAACTTTGCCATACATTACTTTGATTTGGTACTACAGCCTCTGGAAATTTAAGTGTTGTTCTTGAACAACATATTACAGAGGGTTAAAGCTTTGCATGTGGAGGACATGGATGTGGTTGTTGAGCCTGGCATTGGGTGGATGGAGCTCAATGAATACCTTGAGCCTTATGGTCTATTCTTTCCTCTTGATCCAGGCAAGTTTGTATACTTTGGCTGGAGTTGGGCCCTAGTCATGCTGATCCGTTAATGTTCTTATATCTAATTGCTTTGATTCTTACATTCAGCTCCATTAAAATTGATGGATCCAATCTAAATGCTTTTTCTTTAAATTTTAATGTTTTCTTTATTAAATTTATAATCGACAGGACCTGGTGCAACCATTGGGGGTATGTGCGCTACTCGATGCTCTGGTTCTCTAGCTGTGAGGTATATTTCTTTGCTTTCATTCATTGCATTCTTTGATCATTGATTTGTTATTTTTATACCACTTGTCATCATTCATCAATAGCAAAAAGACAAATCATTCCTTGTTTAAGTATCCGGTAAGCTTAAAGTGATCTAATCTTATCCAAAAAAAAAAAAAAATCTTTGAACTGTGCTGGAACTGTCTGTTCCTGATCTTCAACCTTAACTTTGTTACTTTTCTAAATTTCCCATTTGAATGACACTCTTCTAAAGGTATTTCCTTAATATGAAACCTTGATGGCTTTAATGATAATTTTAGCATGTAGGTATGGCACTATGCGCGACAATGTCATCAATCTCAAGGTTTGTTCTTTTCTGATTCAGTATTTATCTACCTACCAGATGCTTGGTTTTTTTACACTGTTTAAGTTGCAGGTGGTTCTTCCTAATGGAGATGTTGTCAAGACAGCTTCTCGTGCACGAAAGAGTGCTGCAGGGTCTGTTTCTTATCCCTATTTACCATTTCCTTTTCCTGTGAAGCATTATGTACCATAAAACATATGCAATGTGCATTGTTATGTAGTCTGGTGAAAACTATGTGAGAAGAGAAAATTTGAACAGGATTTCTAATGATTGTTGGGTATCCTTTTCACTTGATAACTGTTTTACGCCTGTATTCTTTTCTTGGTAGTACAAGATTCATTAGTTAATTGGTATAAGTTCAAAAAAAAGATTATTAATTAATTTGTATAATTTGGCGAGCTCCTGAAGTTGCTAATTTGTTGAACTATAGGTATGATTTGACTCGCTTGATAATAGGAAGTGAAGGAACGTTGGGTGTGATAACGGAAGTCACTCTACGACTTCAGAAACTTCCACAGCATTCAGTGGTACTCTGGCTTTCATTAAAGTGTTATATTCTAGCGTTCATTTATTTATTCTTATTGTATACAACTTTATGAAGTCGCAGGATGATTTAGGCTAGGTGCTTGCATTTTTGGTTCTGAGATGTCTCACTTCTGATTTTCCTTTTCTTAATCATTTGGCAATTGGAATAACAATAAATAAGTGGGCATTCTGGTTATCAGTGTTCAGTTGGTAATTTCATTGGTGGATGGGATGTCTAATTTATGAAGAAATGAGATAAAGCTAAATAACAATAGTAATTGTCTTACTTGCTATGTTTTGATTTTGGGTGTGTTGTAAATATCATACTTGCATGATGAGATATAGCTTTGTGAACACCGTGATAGGTGATGTTGCTTCAGAAACTCAATAATAAGCATTTGTTTCCTGCCATTCCTATGTCCTATGTTTCATAAAAGCGAGAATAAGTACTTTTCTTAATTTGCTTGAGTTAATAGCTTTTGGCTGACTTATCTTAAGAATTCTTGCAGGTTGCCATGTGTAACTTCCCTACAGTTAAGGATGCTGCAGATGTTGCCATTGCCACCATGCTCTCTGGCATTCAGGTGGAATCCTGCTATTATTTGCTTTCTAATTCCATGGAGGTGTTTCTTAATGTTGTCATGGTTAGACCTTATGCTCAGTATACTAAACAGGTATCAAGAGTGGAACTGTTGGATGAGGTTCAAGTGAGGGCTATTAATTTTGCTAATGGAAAGAATCTGCCTGAAGTGCCAACTCTGATGTTCGAATTCATAGGCACAAGTATATGAGTGCCCCTTACTATCCTCAAATACCGAGATTATATGATCAAATTGGAAACACCTGATTTCAGCTCTAATGAGCTGGATAAGCTCATCCCTTGCTCGTTCCCCTGAAGAATGACTGTTGATCTTACAGTATTATTATTATTATGTGAATCTTTGTTCCCAAGGGAGCACCTTTTAAGCTCCATCTCTTTGTTCAGTTTTATTGCATTAGCTTAATTATTTTTCTTGGTTCTGTAGAGGCATACTCACGAGAGCAAACAAAAATTGTCCAGAAGATTGTTTCTGAGCACAATGGCTCGGATTTTGTATTTGCAGAAGACCCTGAAGCAAAGAAAGAGCTTTGGAAGGTACATTGATTAGTTTAGTATAGCTGCAGGTTGTAACTGCTTATTAATCTGATATATAACGATTCTCATCGATTTACTTTTACATAGATAAGGAAGGAGGCACTCTGGGCCTGCTTTGCTATGGAGCCTAACTTTGAGGCAATGATTACGGTAGGTTAATGTCAACTGCAATTAGACCTTCTGTTTTTCAAGTTTGAAAAAAAACTAGATTTTGCCAATAATTGATGTTTCAACATCAAAAGAATTCTAATTTGTTCAAAAAATTACCATTATAATGCAGCGAAATGTATTTCCTATTAAGAAAGAACAGTCTATGAGATCCATAGGAACTGCTGCTTATAGAGAGTTTGAAAAGCAGCTGTAGTGTAGAAGAGAATAAGAGAAGGCTATGATATGCTTCTAGAAGGAGGACGTGTTTACTAGCTCAGCTCCTTACATTTTTTTGTCTTATGGAAACTTGATGCTGACGATGCTGTATATCTCCATTGTAATGGAAGATAATTGGTTATTTCTCCTAATACATCATTCATTGAAGTGCAAGCTTCTGCTTCCTCACAAATTATACAGTCCCTGATGTTTCACTCATACTAATGACAGGATGTATGTGTTCCACTCTCACACCTAGCTGAACTAATATCAAGGTCCAAAGAAGAGCTCGATGCGTCACCCCTAGTTTGGTATGTCCTTGGAATTCTCTTCACTTGATAACTATCAAGATTATATTCCTTTTCTCCCTGAAACTAAGGGGGTCACTTTCTAATGATGAGCCACTCCCATTGCTGATACAGCACGGTTGTTGCACATGCTGGTGATGGGAACTTCCACACAGTTGTTCTCTTTGACCCTAACCGAGAAGAACAGAGGTGTGAAGCTGAACGACTTAATCATTTTATGGTCCACACAGCCTTGTCAATGGAAGGTAAGATTCTCCCTCGGGCAGGAAATAGCTTTTATGCCCAAGTCCTGACCAAAAAGTCACTGTGCTCTTCATGTTAGTGGCAACTGTGCATCTCAAGTTGAAGTTGCGCTAATTTTTTATTCCTTGTGAAATGAGAAACTTGTTAATCAAAAGGTCTGTCACGCTAAAATGTTCTTGCCATGCATTTGAGCAGGGACGTGTACCGGCGAGCATGGTGTTGGCACCGGGAAAATGAAGGTATTATTGCAGCCTCAGCTCTTGTTGTTTTATGACAGGTCTTCCATATTGAATTCCATTACAGCGAGACTAGTTTATGCGCTCTTTTTCAATTCCATAGTTGTGAACTCTCTGTTTCATTGTCTCTGTTGCTATTTTTATGATGGCTCGTTCAGTTTGAGCTCGCCCTTTTCCCTGATTTTGGATTGGTTGAAGATTGTTTTATTAGGTTATTTTCATGAGAACGTTGCATTGTGTGCACTTGCAGTATCTCGAGAAGGAGCTCGGAATAGAGAACTTGAGGACGATGAGAAGAATCAAACAAGCACTTGATCCGAACAATATTATGAACCCAGGGAAGCTGGTCCCTCCCCATGTGTGCTTCTGAGATCCTCTCTGTGTAAGCAAAGGCAGTAAATCCCGTTGATGAACTGCCGATTTTTAAACCATATTTGCTTTGGAGAATCCACATCTGCAATACCTACTACCATGTCAACTTGAATCTCTGCTGTTTTTTAGATGCACATGAAGACCTCTTTCTTCCCTGAAATTAATAAACTCTTTTAGAAAGAATCCATAGTACAATGACTTGTCTGTCGGACATGGACGTATAGAAATCGTTTTCAATCCACAGTTGGCCAAGCAAAGCCATTGTTCAGGAGGGTACCTAAAGACATGGAAGGGCAGCTGGGCTACCATAGTAATTGACAAGTAACTGTTGAAACAAATCAGAAATGCCATATGCAAAGAGAGAGGGGCAACCTTAGCGGCACAATTGATGTGCTCAATAATTCTTACACCGTGGAGCAAGCAGACACTTTTTCCTTAGTTCATCCAGGAAGGGGGAAGTTCTAGTTCTTGGTCACCCAGAACAGTAGTACATGAAATGCTCAGAACAAAATGGGGAAAATTACATAAGCAGCAGCAAAACTCGGGGATAAACACATTGTCATGATATATCTATCATGCAGGAGATATAGAAGCCGTGTAGGAACCATCACAAAATTTCAAGCTTTTCAATGATCCTGAACGCAAGAGAGGGGCAGCCACAACTCCTGGTATACCAAAAGCAGGAACCTCTTTTGGATCTCCTGAGCTGGATTCCGCATGGAGTGCCTCAAGAGCAACGTTCAGCCCAATCGAAGTGCCTTCGGTTATGAAACTACACGCACCATGGAAAAGATAAGAGATCCTTCAAGCCAGTGCCAATATGAGGCTACTCAATGAATGGACCGTAGAGGAAAGATGATTTATTTGTATGAAGTTACGCTACAATAATATGGCAACAAAGCATAGAGGGGCGGGGAAACTCTACAGGTTTATTGATTGAGAACTCTGTGGCTGCTGCTAACTTGTTTGAGAATGACAATGCTTGACATGATTGAAGGCCATTCAATTTCACATACCTTGCCTCGAAACTTCCACGAGAGCTGATGAGCTCGCATAAGTTGCACAATATCCATGGTGGAAGATATGCATCCTTGATTTCTAGAATATTGCCAAGAGGAGTAGGGTCAGCCCCTTGCTCAGTGGGCCCCTTAGATGAATCAACAACATGATCAGCCCGTTTCATCTCAATACATCTGACCTGCAATAGAAGTACAGCCATAAAAAGCACCAACCATAACCAACTGGGAAGATGCAAAAAGGCAAACGGGATGGCGACTTGATAAGGTGTTAAACTAGAAAATGACATCTATAGACGCATTAGTCAGACAAGAATTCTCCTGGTTTTGTAAGCTGACTGCCAAAGTTCCTCAAAATGCCATTCAAATGCATTATTTGCTCAGCTCAGAAGATGAGTCTGCAAATAGCTATTCATGAGGTTGCGACTAGCAACTTCATTTCTGACGGAGTCCCTACACCCACCTCTGGGATCGACAGAGCAGCATTGTGAAATGGCATCAATGAATACAATACTGGAACATCCTCTCTAGTTAAAAATGTCATTGAGGACCTGGGGAAAAATGAACGCAAGAGATGGTAAGAAATGATTGAGATAAGAGTATGTTGTTAGCTCCCTTGATCTGATCATAAAGTACCTGAGAATAATGTTTCTTCACATACCTGTGATTTAGCAAAATATCATAAAGGCCATGGACATTCTTATTTCCAGTGATAGCTAGGAGAGATTGTGGACTGTTGTCAATGTTAGTCAATGAACTGGGCCTTGGTGCCTGAAATAACGGCATAGCATTAATTTTTAATGGTAAATCAGAATAAGATTTAAAAAAATAAAGCAAGCATCCTTAAGATAAAGCAGGTAGTTTCACGAACTCCTTTTGGCAAAGAGGATGGACTTAAATTCTCCATATGCATAATTCAAGTTATTGTTGCACAAACAAAGTACTGAACGGAACAGGATCCCAACAAACTGAACAATCATTAACATTACCTTGCCTAAATTATGCTTTTCAATTTCTGAGAGTTCAACAAGATCTTCTGTAGCAACTTGCTCCACTTTAGAGAGGCAAAGAGGCATAGAGAAGCAAACATCCTAGTAATGGCAAGATGCAACCAAAGGAGTCTCAGATTGGGTCTATGAAAATAAAAAGTCGAAAAGAAATAATAAGTGTGAAAGCCAGAAAGGGATAAACATAAAGAGAATTTATGGGTGCAAGGAACTTACATGCACTCTCAGCAATGATCTCAGACCTCTAGTGGAGCGGGAGATATAAGCATTGCAAGTGCGTGTGGTCTTCCCAGACTCATCAATGCCAGTAAACATCACCACAAATTGGGAAGTGCAAACTATTTCAGACACAGTATTGATCTTGTTAACAATAAACTGACAGTAGGCTAAACGCCAAAAGGACCAAACCAAAAAAGATTGAATCTCAAAGATCGTGGAAAAAGAAAGATAACAATGATCAGATAGAAGGCAATTGACATCTACAGCAAGCAATACAGCTGTTAGTGTGACATTTAAATAAAGCTTCATTTAATAGTTTCTGTATCCTACGCCAATAGAGAATTGTAGCACCTAACAACTTAAGAAAAGGAAATTACCGTAAAACAAGCGACATGCCCTCTTCCGAAGCTTGTAGTAAAGACTTCGAAATGATTCTTCCCATCCCAACTCTCGTTTCTTCAGGAAATCTAGTTCCACTGCCCATAAATGTAAATTCTTTTCTGTGACAAAGCCCAGGGGCCCAATACTATAACTTATGTCATAAATTTGACATACCTTTCTCAGCTGACGAAGAAATCAAAACCGATATAAGAGATGGTGGAAGAGTTGATTGTGGATAGATCCACGAATGTACGGCTTTAGTATGAAAATCTGACAAAGAAGATGAAGTTCCCAAGCTGGTGCTGAATCTTTGATCATCGGAGCAACTATTAATGCATGCCCCGAGTGATTCATAACTGTTGTGCATAAAAGACCTATAAATCCTGGAAACCACCAAAAAGGATGCAAATTAAAATGCACCTAAGGAAATTAACATAGGTTTGCTCAAGTATCACTTCTATATTAAAAATGAAAAACTGCTGATCCCTTCCTCCTTTTAATGAATGTAGCTTGCATGTGTGCCTCAACATATCTGACTAGAAAATGAAATGTCAAATAACCAAACTTCGATTTTCAAGCTTCACTTCCACATTATTGAGTAATAGTACAGTACATTCCATGAGTTTTGAAACTCATATAATTCCTTAAATTTAGTATAAACAATAACCAAATTTACACCCATCAAAACACCAAGGCAACTCACCAATTCAGTGGAGAAGATGAAACCAAACGTATAGTTGTTTTCAATGTTAAATCTATAGGAGTCTTTTTGCAGAGTGTGATGCCTTGAGGACAAAAATCTCCTGTCGGTGGGCCTCTAGATGTTTCAAAAGAATCAACAGCTAAACCAGTAGAAGATCGTTTCAATGCAGCCAACCCTTTTAAAGCTTTGTCCTGTAAATATACTGGGAATTTTAGTAACCAAAGTACACTGATGATACATGAGAAAAGCAGTAGAGCTATTACCATATCGATTTCTGTCAAGGTGGATAGTTTTTCACCACTGGATGAAATCTCAGCAACACTGCGAAATCTACTCTGGCTACATGCCTCAATCATTTGATGTGTTTGTGTTCCGTCATTGCCGGAAGTTTCTGGGGGAATGGCAAAAGTCTCCTGCCTGCTTGGAACAAAGACCACTAAGAACATAATCATATAGCCAAAACCACTAAATATGAGCAATAATAAGGAGTGTACCCAGGCAACTGCTGTTTTTTCTGAGCAGCAAAAGATGAAACTGCAGAGATATTTCTCAATGTGTGCGTTTGCTCAACTGAATGGTTTTCCTACGGGTCACACAACTTGCAAGTCAAAACCAAGAATCTTGTGTCATGGGAATGAAAGTCAGCCATGTATAGTGGAGACTGATAACATACGAAACAGTATTAAAGAATGAAACTATACGAAGTCTTAATCAAAAAAAGGATGCTGACCTTGGCATTTTCCTTCACAGAAATCATCTTAAACCTTGACTTTTTGGCAGGATATACTTCATCTACTCGAGTGTCCATGTACCTTGGAGGCTTGAATACTCCTGACTTCTTAAGGCTATCGATTGCACTGTTGTGACTGGTAAGTCAAATTCTCAGTAATTACCTTGTAGAAGAAGAAAAATCTAAACAGAAGCCATAAAAAAAGGCTTACTTCAGCGGGCCGGGCAAAGGGACTGGAGATTCATGTAAGATCTCAGCAACATTCTCCCGCTTCAATTGTTCCCCCTGTAATGCAAATAAAATATAGCCGCAAATGTTGTTCTTCACTATCGCTAACCGGTAAGATGATTCATAAGCTAAAAAGGAATTTGAAGTGCCGATATTATGGTACAGTAGGATCCATTCATTAGATAGTTTAAACAGATCATTCTGACGAGTCTCGAACCCTCTAATGCGTTAGAGGATTTGGGGGGAAAAGAACTGAGCAGAGCGAGAAAGTTAATGAGCACCGGAGATAGTTTTTCCATAAACCTAGGAGCTTACCCTTAGTTCAGATGGTGTTTTCCGTCTACCCCTGGCAGCAACCTTCAGAGGTCCTCCAACACCACCACCACCACCACCACCTCCTCCTCCTCCTCCTCCAGGACGCAGTGAATCCTGAGGTAATGCACCGGGACCAGCAACAGTCGCCATACCGCTCACTATCAATCAGAAACTCTTCAACCAGAGGCTCGCCGATTCATTACACCGAGACAAAGCTCCACGGGAATGAGTAGTCCTCAATCCCCCAGGCAATAGCCACACCTTTTACGATGAGATTAATTCAATCCTCCGAGCTCAGAAGCAAGTAAGCCCTAGTATAGAAGCTGTTTAAGCCAAGCTCCGATTCGATTAAACCAGAGACGAAGATTGTGAGTCACTGCGGTCATAGAATGCGGGAGGGAGGTGCGAGGAAGGGAGGTAGAGAGAGAGATGGGGGGGTAAAGTTTTCGGTGTTCCAGATTGCAATTTTCTTTTGAATGAAATTCGGTTCCCTCTCTTCCGCCAGCTGCTGGCTTTAACGTTCGTTAACGCCGTCAGAAGGAGGCGTCAACTCCGACAGCACGGCCTTGATCCGACTCTGGATCCAGGCCCGCATTAGAAGCTGTAACAGTTGATTTGGGCCTCTATTTATATGGGCCTGGCTTGAACGAAGATTTTGTTTTGTAGTTTATGCTCAGCCCGTAGGCCCAATAAAAGCCCAATTTGTGTTAATTAGGCTTGTCGCTTTGACTGATAATTTTCGATTGACCCGTGTCCTAATTTCTTCTCCCTGCTTGCAAATATTTGTAATGTATCTAAAAGGTCAGTGAACCTGATTCGATTACTCTGGGTACCAGCAAGATCAGTTAGAGTGATTTAACACATACTTGACTGCGCGGACAGAGACGGACTGTTCCGGGAGAGGAAATGTTGGAATAATCCAAAACCGAGCTCGTCGACGGTAAAGATTAATATTTTCGCTAATGAAAAATGGCAGGATCCAAGGTTTGGGAGTGGAAATCAGCATCGAAATTCTTGTCATGGGAGCCATGCCTCATACGATCTTCGAAGGAGAGCGGGAAAGGCTGCTGACATCCTCATTGCTGAAACAGAACATCAGAGAGGACCCAGAGTCAAAATCATACCCCCTGGCTCTTTCATAAAACCTGGGGCTCCCACGGGGATCGCGGACTTCTCAAGAACAAGAACCATACACCCCTCACAGAAGGCTGAGTCGCTGCCACCAGCCCGCCAATTCCTGAATGGCATCGTCCGGCTCAGTCTTCCCACGCCGGCTGTCATTTTCCACTGGGGGATTTGATTTGCATGATTCCGATTTGCTGATTCCACTAACAGGTAGAGAGAAACAGAGACATAGAGACAGGAAAAAAAAAATGCATCAGAAACGGAAGAAGAAAATGAATGTCTTCAAAATGACAAAACGAGAAGGGCCCAACCGGGATCGAACCGGTGACCTCTTGATCTGCAGTCAAATGCTCTACCACTGAGCTATGGACCCCGAACGGTGCGTCATCAGTGCAGAATCTTCTCTACTTACATATGGAAAAAAAATGAAGTGAAGGAACTGGTTATGTGATCCAGCGCGAGCGCCGCAGGGACAGGGATTACAAAATTCAAAGGTCTCTTAATTCACAAGGAATATCGAGAACTTTGACATAAAATTCAAATTCGTTCATTCATAAAGAATATCAAGAATTTAAAGGATAATTGAGAGAAAAATCTCAACTTTTATAAATAATCAATCGTCCTTAAATATGAACTAGACTTGGTTATTTACATGAAAAAAATAGAATTCTAACCTAATTTGATTCCTAGAACTGATTAAATATAATAATATATGAAAATATCATAAAGATTTTCTACAAATATTAATCATATCAATAAAAAATTATAAAATTTAAATATATATATATAAATATTAAAAATAATAAAATCTTTTATATTCTTCTGCATCATTATGAATAAGGCAGAGATTCCTTGACCGTACCTACAGCGTCTAATGGTAATTAAGGGTAAATTCGAGGGGTGTAAGCGTCAAGTGGGCGGAACCGATCGCCGTCCCGCAGCGGGGAAGTCCAGATGCCACGTCTGCGTCGCGTACCGGTTGTCTGAGCGCGGACCTGGAGGCTGGAGGTAGTTGGGAAAGAGCGGTTAGCTTGGCCCATGGGCCCCGTCAACCGATTCCCTCTATTCTATTGCACCCAACACGGCCCGCTCGATTCGTCTAGAATCTATATTGACACATTTGCCCTTCCTCATTTATCCGATTAACCATCACGTTAAAACCACAAATCACAAATTAAATGATCCGACTTCTAAGTAGTCCAATGAAAGTCAGCAGTAACATCACATAACAGGAGAGAACGACTTATTTCTCAATAAATCGATGGCACGTGTTGCTCTTCCTTTTTATTTTCTAATTTGCCCCCATCAAACATCGTCACAGCCGACGGCTTTCGGTGTTGTGTGCGTGTGAAAACAAGGTGAGAAGGGACAATAAGGTCAATGGCTTCACTTGATTAAAGACAGATGTATTCGAACTTTATTGTTGATTTAAAATATCTTTCTGTCTATTTATAGTGATATTGACAAGATAAATTTTTTTTTATTGGGACAATGATTTCATAATCTTAAAAGTAAAAGAATGAGAGAATAAAAAATAAATAATTTTATAAATAATAATTGTTCTATAATTATTTAATGCCAAGTTAATAGTAGTGTTACTGTACTGTACAAAACATAAATTTAAAAAAAGAAAAGAAATAACAAAATATGAATTACCAAAAAAACAGAAATAACAAAATATAAAGGAGTGACTATTACTCACAACCTCCTAGAAAGAAACAAAGTAATTATTAAAAAAAGACTGGACTGACTAATTCTCCGTTGTGGGTATCATCGAGGGGAGTTGTAAATTATAAAATTCGTTATGTGAATTACTATTTAAAATTTAACGTGTGTAAATAAATTTTTAAAAAATTATAAAAATTTTATATGTGTTAAGATCTGATAAAATTTTATACAATAAACTCACAGTTGATATTGACGTACGAGAGTTGTTTGAACAAGTGGCGTGGGGACAGCAAAAGTTGCAGGATGGTCTGTCTGTCTGGCTGGCCGGCCGGACATTTAACAAATAAATATCAGCCAGAGGAGAGAACTGGCAGTTAACAGGTTACCATCAATAAAAAAAGCAAACTAATTGATTGGATTAATGTATTTTTAAATACTTAACAAATTTGAAAGCGAAAAAAAAAAAGATCAAATAATTTGGATGGAAGAGACTGAACCAAACGGAACCTTCACAAGAGAGGAGAGAAAAAAAAATCTAAATTTTCATACTTCCAAGAACAGTCAAAGCTAAAAAAAAAAAAAAAAGAAGAGAGAGAGGCGGCCCACGTTTTTTTGAAGAAATATAAATTAATTTATCTCTTTTTTTTTCTCCCGTTAACTGGCCAAAAACAGATTAGATTGAATTGATTTTCATCTCCCTTGGTTTCTCCCTCGAAGACTGTCGAGAGATCAGAATACCGCCACTTCTTCTTCTTCTTCCTCCATCTTCCTCTCCTGTGTCCTCATGGATTCTGTGCCAACGACAGCGGCCGCCGCCGCCGCCGTATCTTCTTCTACGGTGCAAGAAGATCGAGGAGAGTCGGAATCGTAACCGCCAGTTTCGGGGGTGAACGAAGATCAGAGAACAGGAAGTTTAGAGAGAGAGAGAGAGAGAGAGGAGAGAATCTGGGGAATAGATTGTATAGATGGAGAGGTCAAACAATGGAGGAGTTGGACTGCTAGCAGTGTGCGCGGTCTCATGGAGCGTTGCCATGCTCGCCGCTCAGGCGTACAAGCGCCTCCTCTCCGATTTCATGAAGAAGATGGAATCTGAGCTCCACGGTACGCTCCCGCGCTTCTTTCCCCTCCTCCGATCCGCAGCCATGGCCACGATTCTCATCTCCTTGTCTTTTTGCCTTAACTAGTCGAAATACGGTCTAGGCCACGAAAGATCGGGCATGTTTGTCAAGTCGAGTCGGTCCTTCAGAGAGGCTGCACGGATCGGGCAAGGACTAGCTTGGCACATGCCATGGTCAAGCCGGACGGACGGACCAAAAGTCTACCAAAGCAAAACCCTAGATTACTGCGGGATTGGATACGATGAAATGGAAATCACGACGGGATCGCCGCATGAAATATTCGCTTTTGTTGGTGATTGTCGCTCGAGAAGGACTGGACTGGAGATTTGACTCTGCGCGATAATTATTTCTTGATGGATCTTTGATGTGCAGGGAGGAAGAGATATGAGAGCTGCAAGGTGAAGAAGGTGAGGTTTGCAGAAGACGTGGTGGAACCTTCGTCGGACAACAAGGAGTACAGAAGATCGAGAGGAAGACGGAAGGTCGGAGGGACGAGACATTATCACGGAAGCTTGCCGGACCAAAACGACCGCGTGCAGTTCGATGGTCAAGAGATCACTCGAGTGGAGGAAGACCGACTGCTTCCGATGGACAGGCCAGGAAGTTATTGCGCAGAATACGGTAGCAGTATGCCAGTGAACAGGCAAGTTCTGTACAGAGGGATCATAGAACATAGGATGCTTAAAGGCCCGACTAATCTCCCCAGGCATTTCTACTGATTTCTACATGTTAGTGTGTACAGTCGTGTGACCAGCTTGTTCGACGTTTGTAAATACCGGATACCCAGATCGTCCGTCGTCGACCTTCTAGGTGGGTCTTAATAAGACTAGTATGGGCTCCATCAATCAAGCTGTCTCGTTCATTTGATTCTGTTCGTATACTTGTTATTCAGAAGACTTTATCGAGATCGGCGGTGTGAATGAACAAGCAAACAATGAACTACGTTTCCACTTGGGCTCAAATTGACACCTAAGTCTACATGGTCATTTTATATATCCATATAGTTATTGGACCGTGCAAGCAAGACTCTCAAGCCTTGATTGGCCCAGCCGGTGAAAAGAGACCGTGTCTGTGGTTTTAGATTGTGTGAAACTATTGAGTGCCGTGCTGTCTGCTTATGGTTGATCGAATCCACAGGTCGATGTCGATGTCGATGTCGATGTCACTAGACCAAATAAATCTCATCTTGCAACTTGACACTCCGAGAAACTTTTGATACTACCACATTTTTAAGCGTAACAGAAACGGAATCCACTACGAGAAGAGAGGAGTTGAGATCACGAGACGTTCATATATGAATCAAATTCGTCGTGCGATTTCTAAACTAAGCCAATGGTTTTTAGCACACAAATTAAAAAAATGTCACATTATTTTTTTAATACCACGTTAATAATATTACCTTATTAAATTATACGGTATCTTTTTAATGACGTGTTAAATAATTATTGACCAAGTTGACCGTATCGTTCATAGCTTTATGAGAAATTTTCATATGACCCTACTTCACCATGTAATATGAAAAAATATCAATCAGACCGTAATAAACGAATAAATTTGTGTTAATCACTCAAACAGTTATATTAGTTATTATTATTAAGAAGAGCAAATAGTTATTCATCTCTTATATAAACAGCTCATGTGTGTATAGGCACAATCCGCAAAATATGTAAATATTATTTTTAGAAAATAATTATCCGCTAATTAATTCCTTGTCGTTTTCGTCTATACACACAGACAGACACACACACACACACAAAACACTCTGTCGTGTCCTCCCATGTGTATGTGGATCAGCTGATTCTTGACGAAATTCATTCAACGGCTCCTGAGAGATGAACCGTTTCCCTTCCACCCTTCTCTTTCGTATATAATCGACCCTTCCATACTTTCCCTTTTTTTTTTTTCCTTAATCCGCTCAGCCCTCTTCATCATCTCCTTTGCCCTCATCGCAATCCCGCCATTTCTCCGGTGGAGACGGACGGCTGAGGGATCCGAGTCTTCCACCCCACCCTATGAAGGCGTTGCTTGTCTCATGATCTCCATCTCCATTTCCCCCTGAAATTTTCCCCGGGAAATCGATCATTTTCTGCGGGAATACGGGCTTGATTCGGGCATTTCGTTGATCTGAATTCAAGAAGCGACACAACGACGGCGAGATTTAATCGGGGAAAGAGAGGTTCTTTAGAAGTAAGAGCAGCAGAGAAAGATAGGATCTTACCGTTCGGGCTCTCCTCTGTCCCGGCCCGCCATGACCCGCCACGTGATGCTTCGCTCGCCGTCGATGAACAGACGACTGCCCTTGCTCAAACCCCGCACCTCCTCCGCCTCTCGGTTCGCGGAGGTGGCTGGTGGGGCCACGGCGGAGTGCGCGGCCGTATGCTGCTGCTGCCCCTGCGTGGTGGCCGGCATCCTTGTGCTCGCAGTCTACCGGCTGCCCGCGGGGCTGTACCGCCGGGCACTCAGGCATAGGCGTCAGCGTCGGCTATTGAAGCAGGCCAAGGGCGGGAAATGCAGCTGCAGGTGCGAGGAGCACGAGACCAAGATGGGACCCGTGATAATGGTGGAGGAGCTGATAGAGATGAAGTTGGAGGAGTCGCCGGAGATGGAGGAGCTCGAGGAGGAGATGTGGAAGACCTTCTACAGCACCGGGTTCTGGAGAAGCCCTTCCCAGAGGGATTGAATTGGTCACTGGTTCTTGCTTGTGGGAAGCTCTCAATCCCTCATTAATGGCAGACAGATTTCTCCTCTCTTTCACCGTTCTTAATCGAATATTCCTTTCCCCCCCCTTTTTTTTGGCATTGTCAACATGGAATGAATCTCAAATGTACATGGTCTGTGTGCAATTCAATTCTCTGAATCCAGAATTCTGATGCTGCGACATTCTCAGTCGATCCGGGATGCAGAGAGTGATCGACCGCTCTTCCCGATAGGGAAGAAGATCCTGATTTTCATGCCAATACAATACATGTCTTGAACTTTACAGGGCTTGGAGGAGTGGCATTTTGCAGCCAAATTTGCAAGCTTGAGAGGTGGCGGCCTGAAATGAAACGCCCTGTGATCTGTGAATGGATCAATGGGTTATCCAATACCAGCCAGTATCCCATCTCTCAGTTTATTGACAGAGTATCAATTGACATAAACTTAATTAATACTATTTGAATAAATTTTTTAAAATATTTTTTCAAACGTGATATTGTACCTCAATCAATCAAATTTAACCGTGCATCGATCTTGAAGTTTCAATCCAACCATCCTTTCACCTTCTTTTCAGTGCCCTGAGTCCTCGTGGCTAAACTTGTAAACGACGTACTTGAATGATGATCCTTCAGATCTAAACGACGTGCTTGATGTTACAGTTGACTGAAAATTTGGGTTGGTTCAGATCGTGTCTGAAAAGGAGCAGTCATGAGTAATGATTCGGTGCGTAATACGTAACGAGTTCATTATATAAATTACCGTTTAAATTTTTATACATATGGAGTTGATTCTAAAAAATTATAAAAATTTTAAATCTGTACGGTGATTTATACAGTGTCTGCACACTAAATGTTTTACTCAGCAGTCAAGTCGCTTCAGGCCAAGGAGCAGTACTAAAGATTGAATTGTCCCTTCAGCCGTCAGGGCGTGCTAGCTGTCGATTTCATGCTGAGCTTTGGGACCCCACCAGGGCCAGAGCTTTATACAATTGGGCCGTACTGGCCCATTAACCTTATAAGCTCATGAGCTTCTTAATGGGCCACACTTGGGCCTTGGATTATCTTCAGGGACGGATTAAAAATAGGGAGTTACCAAAATGAGTTGGAAGCCAGTTCTCTGGTTTGATTCTGAAAGGAGAAAATTTCATATGGGGAGAATTTTACTACTTAACGGAACTGACTCCGCTTGATCATGAATTTGTCAAGTCCCATTGGATTCTGAATATAAGCCATCAGGGAACCTAGTTGCTCAATTGAAAGATCTGTACTCACCCTCCAAACCATCGATGGAAGTTGATAGCTTTTTGATGGGTCACGGGTGCATTGAATCTTACAATCACATCCAGTTCAAAATCCGAGTCAAAGATTCACTGCTGCAAATTGGAGTGGATGGCCGGTGTTCAGAACAGAAGCCTCAAATCGGGACTTATTCATTGACATGAAAGTTAGAATGAATGGACCTGTTATATACCTTGAATCCACTAGTTTTAGATTCAACCTGTTGTATGTATAAAGTAATGAACTGTAAAGAACAAAAATGCCCAGGTAGTAGAGAGCTGCCAGGCTCGGTTCTGTGTCAACAAACCCGGATCGGCTCTCTGCATCCTGTGCTGATAGTCATAATCTGATGATGTACATCCTTCACTCCGAGATCGGTATTGTTCCCCTTCTGCATCATCGCCACAAACTCGCTGTAGTCTATTCGACCGTCCTGTAACACAAGGAACAAGAACATCACTTCTGGATCAGTTTCTATGTAGCTCAACAAAACCTCGAATTCTACAAGACCAGAGATGCACTGCTCGTGGCTTTTCGGAGATTTTCCTGGAAATCACAATAATGGTTGGGGGTTATTACTCACATTATCCTGGTCTATTTCCTGGATCACTTCCTCCAGTTGAACATCATCCATCCCAAACTCCTTGCAGGCTTGTTGAAGCTCGTCCTCTGTAATGAAGCCACTCCCATCTTTATCAAAGTACGAGAAAGCGGCGAGCAGATGATCTTCCCGCTGAGCTTTGTTTAGATGCAATGTTGCAGCCACAAACTCCCCGCAGTCAATCGTGCCACTGTTATCAATATCAGCCTGGAATTCCAATGCGAAGCACTGCTTTCAGTAATAAGAGGAAAAGATGGCTTTATTCTGGGATGATTCAGTAGAATTAAAACTTACAGAATGCATCAGATCGAGAATCTCGGACTCATCAAGATCTGCTCCAAACCTTCTGAGGCCGTCTTTAAGTTCTTCGAAGGTTATCTGCCCACTGTTATCAGTATCGATCATCTTGAACATTTCTCTTAGACCCGCAATTTCTTCCTCAGAGAGGCACTCCGCTATCACCTTCAAATAGATTCGAAGACCATAAATGAGGAAAAGGGTCTTCACTCATACGAACTGATGAGTAAAAATGAGTAAATCGATGAGACATACTCTGAGAGCCATCTTCTTGAGCTTGTTCATAGCTGAGAATTGCTTCAAGCGAGTTAAGACTGCAGGATCGAGAGGCTTGTCTGGAGCCACCCCTTCAACTCGAACCCAAGGATGACCTGCAAAATGAAGCCAGAAACCAATCAATGAATGCTAAAACTCATAAATCGAACTTATAAAATCAGGACTGAGCACTGAAAAAGATTCAACTGGATCATGTTCTTCCAATATAATTTGTCTATTCAATTGAATTTCTTAGAAACATTTGTCATGTTATAGTTCCCAGCTAAAGTCCTGCAAAGAATGGGATTAGTGGTAACTTACAGAGGACTTCGTGGGCAGTTAGCCGTTTCTTTGGATTTTTGACAAGCATCTTTCTGACAAGATCCTTCGCACTCTCGGAAATGTCAGGCCACGGATCTGACGAGAAGTTGGGCTCTTCATGTAGAATCTCTTCGAAGATCTCTTGCTCGGTTTCTGCTCGTGACAATCACGAATGGTCAGATCAGATTCGGATAAAACTACGAGAACATACTGTGTTCACGCAGGTAAAAGAAAAAACTTCAAAACTTACCACCCCAGAAAGGAGGAACTCCACATAGAAGAATGTAAATGATCACCCCGGCGCTCCATACATCCGCTTCAGGACCATAGCATTTTCGTAGAACCTCAGGCGCAACGTAATACGGGCTTCCCATCACATCAGTAAATACATCCCCTGCGGTTTCATTTGAGCCAGAACAAGCACATTACTTTCATGCTTCAATCACTGAGGCAAGTGACTATGATGAAACACAAGAGATGCCAGGGAAACTATGCACTGTGGAAATATAAATGTACCTGGCTTGAAGAAAACTGATAGCCCGAAATCGATGGTCTTCAGACACGAGTCTTCGTTTTCATTTACAAACAAGAAATTCTCGGGCTTGAGATCCCTGTGCATGACTCCCAGCGAGTGGCAATCCTCGACCACGCCCACGATGGTCCTCGCAAGCATTGCAGCCTTCTTCTCACTATAACGGCCCCGGCTTACTATTCTATCGAACAGCTCGCCTCCACTGCACAGTTCCATAACCACATGAACCGCAACCAAGTCCTCGTAAGCCCCCTTGATCGAGATCACGTTCGGGTTCCCGGAAAGGTGGTGCATGATCTGAATCTCCCTCCTCACGTCTTCCACGTCTTCCACGGTCAGAAGCTTCCTCTTCGAGATGGACTTGCAGGCGTACTCTTTTCCTGTGGATTTCTCCACACAGAGGAAGGTCGTTCCGTACTGCCCGTGCCCGAGCTCCCTCCCGACCGTGTAGTAGTCCTTCAAGTTACCGGTGTTTGTCTGCAAGACCGAGTCGGCCATTAGACCGGAACTGGGTTGCTTCTTCCATGCTCGGAGTGATTTCTTCTTCGGTTTATTAGCCTCTGGATTCTCCTTCGCCTTACGAGGTTCTTCCTGGGTCATCTTCACTGGCGCCGGGGCCACCTTCTCCGCGACCACCGCCGGAGAAGGAGGAGGTGGATAGTCATCCTCGTCCACTGGCATAGTCTGATTGTTGTTGACTCTCTGATGACCAGTACTACCATCATTCGATCGGGTCCACCACAACGAGCTCGAGATCGATTGGAAAAGGCCGTCCCTGTAAGCTCTCGAACCAACGCAGTTGTTCCCCATCTCTATATATCGATGACAAGATCAGACCGTAGATCAACGGAAGGACCAGCAATCAAAGCAGAACTGAGCTT
This sequence comes from Lagerstroemia speciosa, assembly GCA_037672795.1. Classification (NCBI taxonomy): domain Eukaryota; kingdom Viridiplantae; phylum Streptophyta; class Magnoliopsida; order Myrtales; family Lythraceae; genus Lagerstroemia; species Lagerstroemia speciosa. The sequence goes on from CM075296.1 coordinate 876,094, forward strand.
CAACTCAGAAGAAGAAGAAGAATAGAGGATTGAAGAAGAGTGTGAAGAAAAGAGTTTGACTTTGGGGGATTGGATCGAGAGGTTTTTAAAGGGGGTTCTTACGATTTGTCGGCTTCCTCTTCGATAATTGCTTTCACACGGAAAATCGAAGGTGGGGGAGAGAGGGAGAGCTGACCGGTTACTTCGGTTGGAAAGTTTCAACGCGCCAAATTGTATTCATCGTCCCCGGTTTCCTTCACATTTCACTTATAGGAAATTTTCATGATTGCCCCTGTAATTTGACATATTCTGGAATATGCACCTCTGCTTTCAAAATTTAGAGTTGACCTCCCACACTTCCAAATTAAGGTGTTGGACAGTGCTCGGAGTGCGATCATCCCTTGAACTTGTCAAAATCTCTATAAATTTATATGAATATTATCAATATTATTCATATTTCTATTAAATTATATTATTTCACCTCCCTTAAAATTTGAAAATTTCTTCCATATTGAATTTCGTCCCATTAAGTTAATTTTCTAGATCTGTCCCCAACTGTACCCTTCAATTCCGTCATGAGTGCTAGCATATTGTACAGAATCCATACACGCAGCCATTTACGACCGATATGGTGAAAATAGAGATAGCACAATTCCAACTAGATGAAAATGCTTGATTTCATAATCAGAGAAAGTGCCCTTTGTCGAAACAACAGAAGTTGTATCCCCTTATTCTGATTATTTCTCATTCCGTGAATTTCATTTCACCACAAAGGTATTGTCGATGGCCTGCATAAGCGTGCCAATAGATACGTGCACAATTTTGTTAAGAAGGGTGACCTTGCAAACTAAAGGAAGAGGCTCGGTCAGTCCTCGCACGATTTTGAACTGCGGGGATCCCTTCCTGATGCATAAGAAGTAGAGGGGGGTGAACATGCAATTTTGCCTAAATGTGTTCCTCGAGGGGTCGCATCAGATTTGACCTGAGCTGTGCGGGGCCCAGTGATCGGACATTCCAGACTCGAGGAGTCGGAGCTCAACAAAGTTTTCAGCTTTGGGATTCATGGTGCGGCTGCCGGCTTTAGCCGGAAAGATAACGATCTTCCGTCCTTCAAGCTAGCAGCGCAAACAGAGCTCCCTGGGACCACCTCTCCCGGGACTGGGACTGCTCAGACGTTGACAGCGTCCTCCGTTTGCTCTAATTGAATATCGGAAACCGATCGTCGGACAGATGGTTTCCAAGTGGTACAGGTTCTGACGCTTATGCCTTGTTTCAGACGTCTAGAATTGTATGCTGGACAACAACTGTAAGTTTCCCGAGTCTTCTTGGTCACTCTGTCGGAACTTTCTAATCTTTAACTGGGAAGGCTAGGTCTTTGATGGAGACCCCCATCGGAAACAGGAAGAGCCAGTCAATCCTGAGCAACTCCCATAGAATTTAAATAATCAAAACAAAGTCTCGAGGTTAATTCTCATTATCAGGAATATCCATAAATTTAAATTTTTGATTTACTTTTTTCAAAATTTACGATTTACAAATACCGGTTCCAGTTTCTACGAACGGTGGAAATGGCTCTTCATGGTTCCAATCCGGTTTAGGCTTGATTCCAGATTTGGCCGGTTTTGGGCCAGCTCAGAGTCAGTTTTGAGCTGAGCCGGCTTGTTACCAATGTTAGATCCAACATCAATTAAATAAGATAACGATCATGGATTTATAAAATAATTAATTATCACCATATAATAACTTAGACTTTTTAGATAACAACGGACTCGGTGTCTTGTAAGACCCCTTATCAATAACATCATATTACGAGCGCTTAATCACATCACAACTACTGACGTAAATCCAAACTTGTCTCCGATAGTCCCTTTACAACGTAAGCCGCCAACCCGACAGTCACCTCTAGGGCCAATCGCTTACTCTACCATCAATATGTTTATCTCAACAAAAATAATTCAACCACCAGCGCTATATCGCGTAATAACATTTGTAAGGCTCTCCTACAGGAGGGAGTTGGGAAAAGGTAGTTCTTTCCTGGTTTCCCAAAGAAGCCGGTCAGAGGAAAACGTGCATTCGGCCTTCATCACCAACCTTCAACTCCATTATCACTTTCGGACGGCCTTCCAAAGATGAAAAGCCCAGAGCCTAATCCAAAAGGGGAGCTCGAGTCTAGTGGAGTGGTCTACAACAACAATTCAATCTCTTATCCTCTCAACGGAGCACTAACTTCACAAGTGAACTAAAATCATCATTTGCCATCATCCCCTCCCTTCCCTTTCCCATGATATCAGTCTTGACCCACCCGCAGTCTCCTCTCTTCATGAGAATCCACGCATTCCTTGTCCCATCAAGTACTATGAAATCGGTCGTTCTCTTCCCACTTCCTGATAATGACTAGTGGCAGAAATATTGGATCTATATAAAGGAATGCGTGCTGCACATCTACGCTTCAAAGCCCTAAAAGCCCAGTCAAAGAAAGCAGCACACGTGCTCAAATGTACTAAAAGGTTGCCTCGGGTGAACCTCAAGGGCCATTATGATATACTTCACCTCAGCCAGCATAGACCTCTTCATCTTGCTCTATGGTAAGACTAGACACGGAAGATGGTCAAAGCAGAAGGATCTTAAAGAAATATCATATTATTAAGCACTAAGAGATGACAGAACCATGTCGAACACAGCAATAGCATCTCAAAAACGAGAAAAAAGATAACATACTAAGCTTCTCTCGCAGCCAAAAAGATAGTCCTTTATCAAATACTAAAATATAGTTGAATCAGTAGATTCGGTAAACAGAAAGTAGCCTCAGTTCTTTATACCTCTCTGGCCAATCCGTTAACATCCACTTGTCCAGATTTGAGCTCATCGGGTGTCACCCTCTGATGGTGGCCTTCGATGGGAACTCCTCGCCTTGAATACGATGAAGAAGATTCCCAATCAGATGATCCAGGGCTGTTGAAGATGCTGCTGAAGAAGCTATTCTTGATGTCCTCAGCTTCCTGGAAGAATCGATCAATGCCTCCAAAAAGGCTCTTACCGATGGTGTCGATATCGCTCCGCAGCCCCGGAAAGTCAAAATGTCCATTGTCTGAAGATCCCAGTGAGAGAGAACCCCTCAGCACCTCTGAGGTCACATCATCTTCAGTGTACTCCTTGTTAGACTGGACCAATTCGGTGGGCCTGGTAAAAGAAAGAGAAATAGGAGTCAGAAACCTCATGGCCAAAGGAACTCTAAAATTCATAATGCACTTCTATTTACCAAATATAGGCTGCAGGAAATGACTTGAAGATGTTCGCATTCACAAAAGTGGAACACAGACATTGTTCAAATGTGATTCAGCCTCCCCTAGTCACCAAATACTTACCATCTCTGTTTCCTTGACGAACAGATGGGTGAGAGATTATTTTCCTGACAGTTCATAATTTGGTTCTAGGGAGTCAGAGGTAAAGAGAAAAACACAAAGAAAAACTAAAGAAAGAGAAAAAGCAAGACTGAATCTTTTTGAAGTTATCATCTATCTATACCATTAATATGAGGACATGTCCAGTGTAAGATCAGAAATCTCCAGTTTAATTTGTGTTTGTCTAATATGAAATCATTACTTCTACATGAGATAAAATTTGCACACTTAGCTTAGAAATCTAGAACATCTCCATCTATTGAGTGAGCAAAAAATCAAGGAAACAGAAACCAGAAACCAGAAACCCTGAATATGCCTCCATTGAATCATGCCTCCAGCATGAATCATAACAGACATATGCAATGAACTCAATCTTCTTATTCACCATAAGAGATCACTCATGCAACCCATTTCCTTAATAAAAATGATCCCAATGGGCACATTCAAAGATGTTATATTACTACCAAATTTCTAAAAGCTGGCATCTCAAAATACTTTATTCTTTACTCCATATCGTCAAGCATGTGCAACAGCTATAATCTAATACCAATATTGAAGCACAAGCATGCGCCAACAAGAATGACGGCTAAACTAAATAACAAAAAGCATTAGGTTGATAACGCAAATGTGATCGGATCTGTGAATTCAAGTCTTAGGCAGCTCTCAAATGAATCATGAACTGAGAAATTAAACTATGAGTTTCTCTCTGCAGCTAAAAGAAATTCTCTTGGAATGGTAGCTCCATTCCATTTTGGAAATTCAATCAGCACTGTGGCTTGTCACAGTACATGCTCACTCAGCATCAATATCCAGAACACTCCTACAGACTGATAGCTTATATAACATTTCCGAATATCATAAAATGAAAGGATCATGGACTCTGAGAATCTCCAAAAAAAACAATACCACATCCCATGTCAAATATGTCTCAGGCAAAACCTTTGGAACAAGAATCAGGGTAACATAAGGTAACTATATCCAAATAAAATCAGAGCACTTCAAATTGGCCTCCAGGTACATCTCTCAGCAGCTAAAGAACCATGTTCTACCAAACCAACATAATCAAATGTCTCTGTCGAAAATCCAATTAAGTTAATGATGAATAGATACAATTAAGCAAAAGATATGCAAATAGAGAAAGCCACTTCCGATGACGCAACGATAGCAAGAACATGTCATATCAACACACTGTCCATCCATTTCATTCCCTTCCCATCCTATCAAATCTTCACTCTCTTTCAATTTAAGAATAAGAGTCAAGAAGAAAAACAAAAGGCACTCTACATATAATCAATCATAAGGGAAATTGATCCGCAAAAAGAGGGATAGACGGAGAGGGAGGAAGGTTTTACTTTCCGACGCAACTACGGAAGATCTCCTCGGTCTTCTCGCACTTCCTGATGAATTTCCCAGGCTCAACCTCCTCGGTCCTGCACTGCGACTTCACGACCTTTTGGGTAGAGCACGGTTCGTCCCATCCAGAGTCGTACCTGGTGACGTCGCCGGAGACCGAACCGGCTCCATCTCCGTCGTCTCTCCACACCCATCCCATCTCGCCCGCTCTCTCTGCCTCTGTACCTAGAGACTAGAGTTTTCTTTCTCAGCAAGAATATGGGCTTCCGATCTTGTAGAGAAGTAAAACGGGCCTCCTCCTGATTCACCAGTTTCGCGACCGCCTTCTGGAAACGGCGACGTAATTTTCTCAGCGTCTAAATGTAATTTGCTGGGAACTCAAAGGGCTTTTTTGTCTTTATATCTTTTTGCACGTGATTCGCGAGAATATTCTAATAGAATCTTGCTCCGACATATCATCCGATCGGACATCCATTTTTTTTTCCCGAGAAGAATCCGGTCCGGTTGAACTCCCTCGCCACGAAAAAGACTGCTTCTCTAGGCGTCAAATTTCCCAATGAGAGATATTTTCTGTACAAATATTATCATATTACGAGAAAATATTAAAATTTTTAAAAATTAAGAAATTAAATGTGATATTCTTATATTAATTAAATATATTAATTTTAAAAAAATATATAAAATTTTCCTATAAAATTAGTTAAAATTTAAGAATATCACCTACCTTGTAAAATTTGAACCCACGTACCATAGGCAAATCACATAAAGGCACGGTGATTTTTAAAATGTTTCATGCTTGTACAATTTTTTAATTAATTATTGATACAAAACATTCTAAAAGTGTTTTAATTTCAGTACAAGTAAAGTAAGTCGTTGAGTTTCAGTGGAAACTCTTAAATTTTTACTGACGTATCATTTAATATGTATACCACGTACCAGAATTACCGCAATGGCATATTTATATAATATTTATAAAATTAAATTTAATAATAATAATTTATTCTGACAAAAGGGAAAATAAGGGGAGTTTTTATTTTGACCGGGATAAAGATATGATCTAATGATATTTAATATACAGATTTTATTATATTGAAATTTGATTTAAATTTTTAAATTTAAATTATTTATAAGTTCCGATTATATTATTTTTCTTCATAATCGAAGAGCTGACGTGGGAATCCTTGATATTCTCCCATAACGCAAGTATGGCGTACGGTTGTATAATCTTCCAGTTCGTTTTTCATATTTGAACACAAAAAAGATCCGCCGGGAAGAATCTGTGTTTGAACTCGATATGATCTGCTAGAATAATATATCCTCCAGATCTATCCTCTAGAAGATCTGAAGATCTGCTGAGCTCTCTCTCTGCAGAGAACCGAAATGTATATAAAGGGGGGGCAGGAGAGGAGGAGGAAGGGTGAAGAAGACGAGGATGGTTTCGATCCGGAGAACCTTCGTGGGAGTGGGAATGGGAATGGTGAAGAAGGCTGAGGAGAAGCTGCTGGTCATTGAAGATTTACATTGCAGGGGGTTCAGGAGGGAGAGGATGAGCAGGTTTCGAGCATGGCAGTACCTTGTTCAAGTCATGGTAGAGAAGTACCGGAAGAGGGTAACAGATGGGAAAACCAGCCCCGTTCGCTTGTTCCCTCTTCTTATCCTCGACGACCTCGCAGTGCGAGACTGCGGAATCCCGCAAAATGGTATTCGTGGTCTGAGAATGTCGGAGAAAGTCCGGCGAGAGTGGAGGATGAGATGGCGTCGAGGCAGCAGAAGAAACCGAGGAGAGAAGCAGAAGAGGATCATCCTGCCAGGCCTTCGGCGTCCCCGAGGCCGAGGCCAAGGAGAGAAGAAGAAGAGGAGGAAGATCATCCTGCCGTGCCCTTGGCACCCGAGAGGCCGCGGCCGAGACCGAGACCTAGGCCGAGGCCGATGAGAGATCCCGAGCCCTTCCATCCTGAGGACATGCCTCGTGAGCTGAGGGACTGGATTGAGCGCCGACTCCGAGGCACCGACTTACTACCGGTGTGCCAGAAGATGCTGACGGCCACGGATGTGAGTGCTCATCACAGGCGTCTCCTCATCCCCATGGACCGGATGGTGTCCGTCGACTTCCTGACGGAGGATGAGAGGGCAAGGGTGGACCTGCCGTCCACGAGAGGGGTTGAGAGGGGCATTGAGGTCGGGGTGATAAGCCCGGCTGAGAAGCTGCGAAAGCTGAGTTTCAGGAAGTGGGTCATGAACAAGAGCGGTGGCCAGGCCGCGACCGTGATGTACGTGCTGACGAAGAGTGACTGGGCCGAGGTTGTGAAGGATTTCAGGCTGACAGACGGAGAAGTGATCCAGATTTGGTCTTATAGAGTCGATGGCGAGCTTCACATGGCTGTCGTTGTCGTCAACAGAGCCGCGCAGCCACGAGACGGTGGCAACTAGTGCACCAGCCATTCTGCACAGTGGAAGTTTTGACTTCCTCCCGTTTTTTTTTTTTTTTATGTGAAATATATATTATATACATATAATAAATAAGAGGGGGGTGATAAAAGGGTGCATTGGTCGTCTACTGATCGGAAGTTTCTGTTCTTCTGGTGGACATGCTCTTTTTCGGGATTGATTCAATGAAGAATGCTCATTTTAGGTAAGGAGTTTATCGTGTTATCTGTCTATTCGGTGGCAATATATTGTTTAGTTATTACTCTCTTAGTTTATTTGAACTTCTACAATGGTGTCTTTCTGCCTTCCAATTGTTCTCTTTAGCAGATTAACTTATTCGTTTAATGAATGAACTGTCTACTTCTGTTAAGCCTTGTATCTGATGTCCCCCACAGAGCTGGTCAGTGCTCTGCATTAGTTGGTACAAACTGCCACTGATCATGAATTGGACAAACTTATGATGGGGAGGAGTTTAAAATCACATCTAAATGGAATCATTTAAGCAGATTTGAGTGTTTCCCAACTACTGGGAAGATGATGTCTCCTTGATGAGGAAAACCAGGTGGGCATTGCAGGAACTGTTATAGGAACATGCGGGTGTGTCACTTGGTGACCCCTGGTGTTGTGTAGGACGTGTTCTATGCTTGCCGTATTTGTGGACCCTGCTCTCTGAGATTTCGTTCTGCTTGTAGTACTGTCGACTTCCAGACAGCGATCACAGGTTGAACAGGATACCAAAGCAAAGAGCTACCCTGAGCTGTCTTGCAACAGAAGAAAGCTCTGGCAAGACGGTGACAATCTGTAACATAAGCTATGCTTTGTTTTTTCTGGTAAATGAATGTTGGATAAAGATACATCACCAGAACAAATGGTTTCCATTCTCATCTATTCCGAGCCACAGAGCCTTATTCACTTCTGAGCAGCTAAATGCTCTCTGCTACTGCTAAAATTCGATATGGGCCTTATAAGTCAAAATTTCGATTCCAACTAGATGAAAGACAATTCATTCTCAACAATATTGCATTTAATGTGTTGTCAAACACGGGGTATTACCAATAGGGGTGAGGACTGAAAAATTGTAGCTTTATGTTCCGGCCAGAGTGAGGCAGACTGAAAGTCCAGCCGCTGTTCATCGACCTCGATCGCCAACACCATCTGGACGAGTCTAGGGGCAGAAATTTGGCAAGGCTTTCAAGTTCCAGCAGCCAAAACAAATGATAAAGAGGAAGAGAGTCAGATCAGAGCAAACGAGAAATTAAGCTGAATTTTTGCGAAGTTGTTTCATCTACTCTTACTGCATCACTAGGTTACAAACCGATTACTGACCCAATGCTAGCCATTCTTGTATGCAAAATGACCAGCGCATATCCCTAGTAAGGAAATATTCTTTTACCTTTTTCCCCAGTAAAGAAGGCACACCAACTAAAATCTTGATACGAGGGACCTTTTATGTATCAAAGCCTCTTGATGATCTCTTCCTTCACTCGAGAGTAGTACTTCATTCTCCTGACACAGACTGCAGCATCTCCAAGTTTTCCGAAACGAATTGCTTCCGCAAATGAATTAGACCAGTGCCTCAGTTTGTGCTCCATCTAGGAGAAGAGGAACAAGGTCATACATTAGAGGTCAAGTGTGCAAAATAATATGCAGTCCTGGCAATTATCAACTGAGAAAACAAATGTGCTTTTCCTCATTGAAGAAACACTGGACCTCTTGTAAGAATATAAACGAAATCCCTAGACATATGATGAAGAAGCATTACTTCCCACCCAGAAGGATGAACCATAGCACTGTATGCATGTGAAGCTAGAAAGCCTTCACAGCCATCAAGTTTGGAAAACAGCATAGAAGACATCAAGTCTCTAAAATAATAGGCTACAAATAGATGATCCTTCAGCCACGTGCCACCACATAATGGAAAACATCTCAGCAAACAGAATTAAATATGAACTCACACACACTCGCTCACAATAATATCTGCATTAAGCGAGACATTGGAAAACCAAGTCAGCAAAACAGAGGAATAAACATGTCTTAAATCTTGTACCTGAGATTGGATCTGTTTTAAAGCCTGAGAGTCAGCTGCCTCTTCAACGGCTTCACGAATTTCAAGTATCTGCAGATTTGGAATCAGAAGAATAAACTGAATAGAACTTCTCTTATGGCAAGGGATCAAATCTTTCTGACCATGATGAGGAATTAAATAAGAGAATAATGATTCCCAATGCAGATGAACAAAGGCAGTCAAACGAGCATGAAAGATTACACAAATCCACCAACATACAGCACTCCCTGTATGCAATCAATATCCATAGTTCTAGTTGGAAGTGCATAGCTCCCAAAAAACTGCTGCCCATGGATCTCAGCGCAAATAAACCCTCGTTCTAAACACACAAATACATATATAATCAACAGAAAATGATCAACACGAACTTTTGTGACATACCTCAGTTAACAACTCTGGCTCTGAAACTGTTTCTTCTTCATCCACATTTACACCTTCAAGTTCCAACTGTAAAGAAATAGCGTATATATATACACATAATCATAAGTGGTGCCAAATTCAACATGAGAAATATGGCATCCTCGGACAAGCATCAGTACAAGGATTATCCTTGAGAAATATTATGTTGCTGAAATTAGTTGTACAACATATTAAACTAGCACAGGTAATAGATGAAACTCTATGCAGACAAAAAAAAATTTCACCAGGAAAAAAAGTACAAAAAGCAGCAAACTGAAATTGAACTTACAACATATATTGCCCTTGACAGCAGATTGCTAAGTGTCCGATATGCATCAATCACTCGCGCAGATTGTTCAGCAGCATACCCTTTTTCTCGCTGTAGTGAAAATGCAAGAAAGCTATTAAAAGGTAAAATTGGAAGAACTCTTCACTTGATAGGCCAAAGCATCAAAGCAGACCTCGGATTTTGTATGAACTAGATCAGGATGCAACTTCTTCTGCCAATCTTTGTACTTTCCCTCTAAATTGCTAGCATCAATCTCATACTTCTTCTCCCTGATAAAGCATGATATCTTGAAATTGGTTAGATCCAGGCCTAAAAATTGTCTTACAGAGCTAGAAAAGTTTTCTTTTTTCTCCTTCCTACGCTCCACTTCATAAGAATTCGAATGAAAAATTAAGAAAACTAAAAGAGCTCTAGCTTCCCTCAATTGATGATCTCGATTTTTAACCACAATCAACTAAACAATTTAATTGGCTAGCAGCGCAGTTTTAGGTTGAAACCGGCATAGAAAGATAATTTTGTTCCAAAGACCTACTATAGTATTTGATTGTTATAAGACCCACCACAATGAACATAAGAGTGAGACTCCCAACAGTCACAAGAATTCAGCTTGGCTTTTTCAGCAGTATACATTGGCACGTACAGAACCACTATATAGATGAAAGAGAAAGACCAACCCCGGAGCTCAGCTGTTTAAACGGATCAGCTAGTTCGTTCTTTACTCGAAACTTCAAGAAGGCAGATTAAGTATACTCTTGCGGGCAACATGAACCAGGAAAGCAATGGCAAGTGGATTGCATGACTACCCAAACTTTCAGGAGCGATCATTTCATAAAAATCAGATTCAATTTCGAGAAGGGGTTGAGCTGCTTACAATCCAAATATCTGGAAGTAGTCCACCGACTTGTCCACCGGCTGAACGCTGCGGCAAGACTCGCACACCAGAAACGGCGATGTCTGAGCTACAGAATCGCAGTTCCAGCATTTCGAGGCCGAATTCTCCACCGAATGGGAGGAGTAACTTCTTCTCAGACTGAGCTGGATATTCTGGAGCAAGTCGCACCAATCGCTGCCAAAAAGCCGCGACGTTTCTGCCCGGAAGGAGAATGGAGAAGACTGGAGCTTCGAAGATAAACAGATTGGAAGACGGGAAATCGAAGCTGGCAAAGATCTGCGCAGCAGAACAGTGTAGAGAGGAGAAAACAGCTTCCTCCTCCACATTTTCGGGAAGCTTTCCTTCGAAGGTGGGAACGGAGGAAGAGGAAGAGGAAGCGGCTACTGCTTAATTGGCGTTACAATTAGACAAGGGCATTTTAGTCCTTTAACGAATCCTAAAAGTGGGGTGGCCGGCTGGGCTCCGGCCACGTCTGGATGAATTTCCAGCTTTATTTCTTTTTAGAATGAATAGAAGACCAATATTTTACTAATTGGGTTTGACCGAGTGGTAAGTAACTCGGTGCCGCTTAAGGATGTCTCAAATTTGAGATCTCACGTACGCAGACACCCCCTTGGGAGCCTCACCCGCCATTGTCAGGCGTGCGACCCGGACGACCAACGGATTAGTCAAGTATGGTTGGCTGAAAGATGTCGTCTCACCGCTGGTAGAGCCTGCTTGGATACCATAACTGGCGACCAAAAAAAAAAAGAAAAAGATCAATATTTTTTTAAAAAAAAACCTAGAAGTAAAATCAATTTAAATTATTAGATTTTTTTTCATTTTAGTAAGATAAAATTCGATTAATTATTAAAAAATGTGGAAAATACGGATCGCAAAGCCACCAGGTGATACGATACGGCCGATGTGCTTTTATGGATGAACCGGGTTATCTAATGAAACCGACCTCCCCGGTCCGGTGATCTCTTGTGAAGGCTTGCTTTCCCGGAAAAACTTGGAAATTTGTTTTCCGAAACTCGTTTTGCGGGAAAACGGATGGGCTGCGGCCTTTTCTACAACTCCTTTTTACTCATGCTGTAAGCCCAGTGGTATCTCCCCTCTTCACGGGCCTCACTAGATCTTGTCAAAAACGTTTTACACCCAGTTTCTATACGTACAGAAAAATGGAAATAAAAATACATTTGAATCTCTTAACTCTGCCCCTAATTGAAAGAGAAAGTCTTCGGTGAAGCGTTCATACAATGTACGCAATGTTGACACGATATATCTGTCTAATCAAGACTTAACATGTAATTAATAATTATACAATTATAATTATCTAATCTTAAAAAACTTTAAAAAAATATAAAAAAACCTCAAATGAATAGTGAATTTTAATTGAAAAAAATATATAAATAGTAAAAAAATAAAATTTTTTAAATAAATTGTGAACTTGAATTAAAAAAATATATAAATAGTGAATTCTAATTAGATAGACAAACTGAAGACTTTCTTCTAATCGAAAACGGTTTAATTGCACAAAATTCATTTATTTTCCTCTTTCGTCGTATACCTGAGTTTTCATTGGATGTGAATGGAGCCAGACAGCATTGATTATATTGGACAGTAGCTGCTCTCTTCCATCGTTGTTCCTGTCCAAAGTTTTCCAGGCTTTCCCACCTTGTTCGGTTCCTTGCCGTTCTTCTCTCAAAATCGAGGCCAAGGTCCCCGACAATCTCCATAGGGGAAAAAAAAAAAAAAAAGAAGCAAAAGTTCCAAAAGAGAGAGACACACACATTTGGTATACGTTGATGATGTCGTGAAATTTTAGGAGTAAGGAATTAGGCAAAGGAGAGAAAAGTCAGGATGTTACAGAGAAAGTTTTCGGTTGAAGCGGTTATATTACACGTCGATGATGACGTTATATATCCGACTAATCAAAACTTGATATGTAATCAATAATTACTAAATTCGAAAAATTTTAAAAAAATATAAAAATTTCGAATAAATAGTGAACCATAATTTGACGTATACATAAATAGTGGATTCTGATTGGACAGATATATATCCTGTCAGTGTCACCTACATGGTATGACGATTTCATTAAAAAAAAAAAAAGCTTTCTCCCTACGTAGTAATGGAAAGATGCATCGCCATACATTTTATTAAGGAAAGCAAAAAAAACCGTCAATAATAATATCTGTCCAAATGAAGATCAGAGCTGTCCATTTCATTCGTGTCGAGGTTTCATCAAACCATTCACAAAACCTTAATCGAGTTTTAATCAAACCACTTCAGCTAATTCAATTCTTTGCGGGTCGAAGTTGCCCTTTTTTTTTCCACTTTTCTAAATCTCTAGCGTTTTCTTTTTTCTTTTTCCTCTCGTCAGGTTTCCATATAAAATAATTAAATTAAATTAAATATCACAGCTAGGTACGGACCGGACCGGAGCATATGCGCCCGTACCTAACAAGGAATCAACATAGAAAAATACCTATTGTCTGTCCTGTCGCCGGTCGGTCGTGTCTTGCCCACATGTAGTTAGTCCATTTAACAAATCCTCCATTCTAAAGCGGTATTAACTTTCAAAAGACTGCGGCGAATACTTAATCAGTCTATATTATAACACGTGGCTTGTACCGTGACCGATTCCGATCATCGGTACCGTGGACCGAACATTAGGTTTAATAATGAAAATCATATTCATTGACCTAACTGTTGTCGAGGTGCATTCATTGATGTGCCTAATCTAAGCCATTTGAGAAGCCAGAGTGATTTAACGAGCAATCGTGTATAGCAAGCAACTTGCAGGAACACATCAATTCTTTTACCCAACTCCAGCACCAAGTCTCCCGTGTGTATCGGTGTCATCATCTCGCGGTGATACCGGCTAATAAAATACTCGGATTAGGCACATGCAAAAAGAAACCAACTTAAAGAGAGGGAAAAAAAACGAGATTTACGGCTGAACGAAGTGTATCGCTTTGTCTTATTATTCCTCTTCCTCTGAAACCCTGGCCGACAAGCCAAGCCATGGCTCCAAGCGAAATACCATACGATGATATTCCATTTCCAGCTGTTCAAGCTGGGAAGAAATGTAAGCCAAGGGAAAGAGAAAGTGAGGATGTCCCAAGCCATGGTTCCAAGCAAGATCCCACCTTATGATATTCCATTTCCAGCTCTTCAAGGTGGGAAGAAATGTGGTGCCTATGCAGTCAATCGAAAAAAAAAATCTTAGATGGTCTTACCTCACAATAATGTGACGAGGATGAACCAATCAAATTACTTTGATTATTATTAATTATGGTAACTGTTCGGGTGATTAACAGTAATTGGCTCGTTTGCCATATTTTGGTCGGTGTTTTCTCGCGTTACGTGACGATGTAAGATCGCCTAAGAATTTCCGAGTCAATGGGCAATCCCCTGCCTCCAGAAAAAGTCATCAAAGTTGAAAAGGAGAAGGAAGAATCTTCAATTTATGATCAATCAAAAAATTGGGTTGCATTTTCTTTCTTTTCTCTTTTTTTAAAAAATCATTTTCATCGTTGACTTACCATCATTGTTGACTATTATGAGGGCACTTTGTGGGGTTGAGATGGATGAAATAGAAAGAGGAGGAAGTGATGTTGATGGAGATTGCATTTACACGCATGTGACAGTATATGTGTTGCAATTACACCACAAATATCAAGATGAATGCTTACCATTTTGCTACATTCTTTTAATGACATCATTTTTTAAATAAAAATGGTATCGGGTTTTAAAAAAATGCAACAGAACTGACCGGTCGAGATTGTTCGATACATGTTTCTCTTAAAAGAGATATCATATTCGAGTCATGTGAATGAAAAAACATATAATTACGAGAGTTTCACATTTTAACGGACTAATCTTACTCCAACATAAATTAATTAAAATTTATGGAATTTTTGAATATCATGCTAGCTGTGAATGAAAAAAAAATCAACGATAATGATGGAATATGAATATTGAAATTAATTGTAGATATCATTCATTATTTAGATACCAAGTATGGCATGTCACATTAAATTGGTCATTTACTTTAAAATGAGAAAATATTATATTGTTTTATCTCACGGTAACGTAGTGAAAAATACTCAATTAAATTACTCCGATCAGTAATAATTTTTGGTAATTAATCTGATGATTAATGCAAATCTATACTTTTGTTATAATTATATTAGTATTTTCTTATATCACGTAGTGGGTAAAATAATTTAAGAAATTTTCCGGTACTTTTTCTATTGGCATTATGAAATCACATTTCGACTACCTAATACGACACTCGATTCGAAAAGTTGAGTCTAGGGACAACTTTCATTCGGATACGCTAACCAGACCGAGCTCGATAGCTAGAATCCCCATTTCCCTTGACTCAGATCCTGCCCAGCAGAATCCTTAAAGAGGAAGCAAAATCATCCGAGGTTTCACCAACTCTTAAAAGAAAAGGAAAGCAAAAAAAAAAAAAAAGGTCAAGTGACCTAAGTAAATATTTAATGCGCAAAATATAATAAATTTATTACATAAATTAAGATTTAAATTTTAATAGGTGCAAAATTAAATTTAAAAAATAATAAAAGATTTACGCGTATGATATGCGACAAACTGGCGATGTACTACTTAGTCCTCGAGCGGATCGGATCATGTTTGGACCTGTTTCTGTCACGCCAGGGGCGACTGCGCGTGTTGAATATTCGATGCCGAACGAAAAGTCAACTTCCCCCTTCGTTCCCGGTGCACACAATCCTTCAGTAAAATTGTGCGACCCACACGGAAGTGCGCTTCCAACCTCATGAACCGGGTCCATGGATTGTCTCTCGGCATTAGCCCGGAGTAAGTTTTGCCCCCGGTTTCGGGTTTATCTTAATCCAATCACCAAACATCCCCGTCTCTCTCTCTCTGTCTCTGTTCTCTCCCAAGAAATTCTCTCTTAACAAAATAACGGCATCTCTCTCTCTCTCTCTCTCTCTCTTGAGAGTGCCTTTTTCTCGGAGACAAAAGCTCCTAAATAACTTCGCTCGATCCACAGTTGTTCTGTTTTTCTTCTCTTCCGGGAACTCCCATGTGATCGGGGCATAACAACACTCCCCTGCTCCTTCTTCCGCTTTCGCCGGAGGTTTGCTCTGTTTCCGTTTCTGCGGAGTCTGAGCTTTCTGTGTCCTCCGATTACCGAGAGGAATGGTGGTGAAGATGATGAGGTGGCGCCACTGGCCGCCTCTGCCGCCGAGAAAGTGCGAGGTGAGGTTGGTGGTGAGAAGGCTGGAGGGGTGTGATCCGGTTCCGGATGGACCTGGGGAGAAGCTCGCGGTAGAGGTCCGGTGGAAGGGGCCCAAGGTGGCCCTGATGAGCTCCCTGAGGCGGACGGCCGTGAAGAGGAACTTCACCAGGGAGGAAGAGCTGGGGGGAGACGGCGTCGTTGTGTGGGAGGAGGAGTTCGAGAGCCTTTGCACACTGTCGGCCTACAAGGAGAATGTCTTCCACCCTTGGGAGATCGTTTTCACTGTCTTCAATGTGAGCCTCTCTCTCCTCTTCCCCGCCCGCCCCCCCGATTCTCTTTCTTCGTTTCTTTTCCTTTGTTTGCCTTTTTGGGGAATGTCGGGTTAGGAATTGTATACTGTTCTCTGCTATATGTAATTTCATCCTGTTAAGAGTGTCTCATGGGACACAATGTGGTATAATCCAATGTAGGATTGGGGTCTTGCCAGTCAGGAGGCCAGAATGTTTCCGTGAGGTCTCGAATGGCTGGTTTTATTGATTTTCTATGGACTCCTTAAGGAGAATTCTGGTGTCTCTCTTGTTTGTGGTGCTGTCTTATCATTCAAAAAGTTCCTGAAATCTAAGATATAGATGCTTTTTCCTCTATTGTCTGTTTATGTTATTCAAGTTGAGAGGCTGTATTCGACCACATCTCTGGACCGTGAGTTGCAGGCCTCAAGTTGTCCTTGAGAATGCTTATGCGGAGGAGTTTGTGTATAATTTTTTATTTAATCACAGTGCTAAATGTCAGTTTGGGTTGACTTGGCTGTCTGATGCTATATTAATGATGACAATCTCCATCTTCACATACTGCCATACAGAACTGTTTCTAGCATAGAAGATTTATGTTCTGTCAGGACTCTGATATATATGTATCATTCATGAGTATACGCGTACGGGGTTAGAGTTTCTTCTACTAGAAGATTTAGTCCTTTTATTGGTGTTTGTTCCAGGGCATTGACCAAGGGACGAAAAATAAGGTTCCTGTTATAGGTACAGCATCAGTAAATCTTGCAGAGTTTGCTTCAGCAGGACAGAAGGATTTTGAACTGAGTATCCCTCTTACAGGCCAGAGCGGATCATCGGATTCTCCTCCGGTGCTCAGCGTATGTTATTCCACTTTCTTCTATTTCCATTTCCATTGCACCTGCAAGTTTAGAGGTTGTTGATGGGTTCTTATCCAAATCTTGCAGTTATCTTTGAGCTTAGTAGAGCTGAGAACCTCTCAGGGAGCCATGGAACCGGATCAAAGGGCAATCGTGCCTAGGCCCGATTCATCAAGCAGTGGAGAACCCGAAGCAGCTGCCAAAGATGAGCTGTCTGCTCTAAAAGCTGGTCTTAGAAGGGTGAAAATATTAACGCGGTATGTCTCAGCTACAAGGGCGAAAGAGGCCTGTCAAGTGGAAGACTCCAGCGAGGGCCGTTCCTCAAGTAAGAGCGAGGACAGTGAGTATAATTCCCCATATGACACTGATTTCCTTGATGATTCCGAAGGAGGAGAATCCGAGGAGGGAAAGGAGAGCTCTTCTATGATGAAGTCCTTTAATTATGGCACCCTTGCTTATGCGAATAATGCCGGGGGCTCATTCTACTCAAACAAAAGGATTGGTGCCAAAGACGAGGACTGGGTTTACTATAGTTACCGCAGATCTGATGTGGGAAGCCCGTCACCTGATATGGATCCCGTTGCGTCGATGCCTCAGCAGGCGCAAGTGAATAGTTCAAAGCGTGGGCTATTGTCATGGAGGAAGCGGAAGCTGAGTTTTAGGTCCCCTAAGGCCAGAGGAGAGCCTCTGCTGAAGAAGGCCTATGCTGAAGAAGGTGGAGATGACATTGATTATGATCGGCGTCAGCTTAGCTCTGATGAATCTCTCACTTTTGGGGTAAGAAACTGGCTCTTGAATTTTCTTATAATTTGTTTCTGCCATTTTCTGGCATGAGTCTAATCTTCTGCAGAGACATTCAAGTTGTTGCAATGAAATTTATGTCCTCCCCGGCCATGGAATACTCGAGCAGCTTTCAATTTGGTTTTATGTCCTTGAAACCCTTTTCCGCAGACCAATAAGCCTTCGTCTTTTCAAGTTGAAATTGATGTTCTTGGTTACATTTTCACTCGATGGATTCCCATTTGGTATTTCTATTAGATGGAAGTTAATCATGTTTCCAGTTGACTAATGTAAGCTTTTCCTACTGGCAGTGGCATAACAGGGGTTTATCTGCAAACCAATGCTCAGTGTCTGCATTTGGAGACGACAATTTCACGATTGGCTGTTGGGAGCTAAAAGAGGTTGTAAGTCGTGATGGACATATGAAGCTTCAGACTCCAGTTTTCTTTGCCTCCATCGACCAGCGGAGTGAAAGGGCTGCTGGTGAGAGTGCTTGCACAGCTCTCGTGGCTGTTATCGCCAACTGGTTCCAGTCGAACCAAGACTTGATGCCCATAAAGTCCCAATTTGACAGCTTGATAAGAGATGGGTCACTCGAGTGGAGGACGCTCTGTGAGAATGAAACTTATCGGGAAAGATTCCCCGATAAGCACTTTGATCTCGAGACCGTTCTCCAAGCCAAGATTCGCCCGCTCTCTGTTGTACCTGGGAAGTCGTTCATCGGCTTCTTCCACCCTGAAGGGATCGATGAGGATGGTTTCGGCTTTCTTCACGGGGCCATGTCGTTCGATGAAATGTGGGACGAGATCAGCCGCTCGGTGTCTGATTGCGCCAATGATAGCAAGCATCATATTTATATTGTCAGCTGGAATGACCATTTTTTCATCCTCAAGGTCGAGCCAGAAGCTTACTATATCATCGACTCATTAGGGGAGAGGCTGTACGAGGGTTGCAACCAAGCTTACATCCTCAAATTCAATGAGAATACAACAATCTGCAGAGTTCCAGAGACTGAGAGACCCTCTGATGGAAAGACCACAACCTCGGGAGAACCCAACTGTCAAATGCAGCAACGGAATGCAAGTGCAAGGGAAGAGAGTGCCGGGGATGTCTCAACCAAGGAGAGCAAGGAGAAGGATGTGGAGATTGTGTGCCGAGGAAAGGAGTCGTGCAAGGAGTACTTGAAGAGCTTCTTGGCAGCGATCCCCATAAGGCAACTCGAGGCTGATATGAAGAAGGGCTTGACAGTGGCTTCAGCTCCACTCCATCACAGGCTTCAGATCGAATTTCACTACACTGAAATATCGAAGCAACTTGAGGCAACTGCGATGGCAGGGGAGACTGAAGGTGTAGAGGAAACTAAGGAGGCTGGAAAGTTCGAGGAAAGATCAACTTAGGCGGCAGCATCCATCCAGAAACTGTAAAGAGGTGACGGCTACTGACCATATTCTGTGACCTTACTAAGTGAACATCTTCTGTTAATGATGTCAACGAGGCTAACGCAGTGACAGAAAAATGAAGCTAATCGGAGATGGTCATCTCGAGGGCATTCTTTCGTATTTCACACACAGTAATTTGTGCCAGCCTTTTTTAACTCAGCATTTTTCAGACGAACTGGGCATCAGATCCCGGGAGTCCCTACTCTCGTGGGACTCATCGAAACTGTCTTCCTCGAAAAAATGGCCTCGAGAGGCATTGAAACATCCCCTAGTATGATCCGCACGTCCCTTTCTTGAATGGAAGAGTCTGCAGCCCATGAGACCTACTGAGATTCCTTATTCCCATTTCAAGTTCCCCTGCAACCAAAGTCCTCACTTTGAAAGGAGACATCCTGCGACCGGTTTCGTGAATTATTCCTTTCCATCCAGGACAATCCTGTCGAATCCCGAAACAAATTTAAGGATACGTTGTTTTCAAGATTGTTTCCTTCGCCACGACGTGGCCAGACCTGATTACTTGGACAGGAAAATGCAATCTGAATCAGCCCATCCATGATAGAACATGAAAGGAATGAAAATTGAAAATGGGTAAAGGGAATAGGGACTGAGCTCAGGGATGAAGAGACTAACATGGGGGAATGATTGGAAGGGGGCCACCATGTTTTCTATCAAGAAAGGGATTCCTTTACGTGGCTGACAGAATTGAGTCCCCACCGATATGGAAACTTTTTGACTCTCCAAGTCGTTCCTCGTGGGAAAAGCATTAGTAATACAAAAAATTTAATGTTATAGTATGATATCAAATCTTTAAAATACTACAGAATGGTATAAAATATTTAAAAAGTTGACATTGGTAGTACAAATCGTTAATTAACGGATAACGTCGTCAATAATTGCGGATGTGGCACTTGCGTTGCTCTTGATATGGTGCATGTGTGCCTGCTGACTCAGAAAATTGAATGGAAAAATGTACCAATAATACAAAAAGTTTGGTTTATGTTACAATACGATACAATATCTTTAAAATGGTATAGAATTGTATAAAATATATTTAAATTTTTATTATTGCTTTATTTTGTTAGAAATTTCAAAGTCTCCAATGACACGTTGTCACTAATATCATTGTCACTGGTATGATATTTAGGATTATACGTACAAGAATCATCGTTGGAATAATTATCACCAGTGACTTGTTTTCAATGATCTACAAAATGCATATGTCAATAAACTAGAAAATTTAATCCAAAAAGGTGTCTAAAAATCGAAATTAGAACTTTCAAGTCCCGATGACAAAAACAACTCCTGATACTTTATTCATGTCACCGGATGGGCTGTATTCAACAATATTTAACTTAAGTATTATAATAACATCAAGGTAAGTGACATCTCTCCCCTGTCTGTGATTATGTGATCTTTACGAATAATTACTATAACGGTCTCAGTCTCCCTACTCTATGAGACATGTTGAGATAAAGGAAATTACTGCAAAATCAATTGGTAATGATAACAATACATGAGAGTGTGGGAGGGGGAAATGGTGATTGATGGGTTTATGATTTTATTTGTCAAAAAATATAAAAATAATGAAAATATGAAAATTCTATATACTATAATATTTTGAAAAATTTGTACTATATTATCATACTTTTGTACTAGTGGTGCTTTTTTCTAGGCCTTTATTGTCATATCATTCAATTTTCAAGGTCAGCATCCACGTAGGCGTTACGTCAATAACAGTTAACGGCGTTAATAAATAATTAACAGTCTGTACTATCAATGTCAACTTTTCGAAAATTTTATACTATTCTGTAATATTTTAAAAATTTTATACTATATTACAATATTAGACAAACATGCTGTACCATTGGTACCTTTTTCCCTTGTTCCTCTAATAATTCTTGAATTGATCTATTTCATCCCAGTCAACACCATCCAATCGGTAGGATGGGATCGTCAAAAAATTTCTTGTTCCTGAGAGAAACTAATATTACTTGGAACAATTTCAACATTACTAGAACAACTTGAGTAGAATCTAAATTAGTCAGACGAACGAGACTGGTCGATATTGGAACGTGCAAGCCTACATACGCACATACACACTGAGAAGATGGTCCCCAGCCTCATCTCTTAATGATATGATCTCCTCGTGCTAATATTGGGTCCTCATCACTGCTACTAACATTTTTTGAATCCGATTTTGTCGAACCTTCTACCCGACACGAAGAGGCACGGGTTTGTCCGAGTAAAGCATATGATTATTCACCACGAAAACTTTTCCAAAATAGAGAATTGCACGAATTGTTCATATCAATGCCATTGATTGCTCCCGAAATGTTGTTAGCTTTCTTTTATGTTGGATAAAGGGAGTGCTGCTATGGCAGTTAGGAAGTTTGACAATTGATCCTTCCCATTTCTTCCATTACTTTCCACTGCCTCTTTAATAATTGTACAGCAACCTCCCCGCATGAATCGTAAAATTTAGTAAAATTGGCTAAAATTTTGTCAAATTATATACGAAACTGAGGAAAAAAAAGACCCTTTCAACACGAGCAATCGAAATACGGTCAAACTGGCGAAGGGCGACGAACAGTTCGACGATGATATCAGAATGAGACTTACGTATATCTTAATCATACCGGTGTAGGATGCTCGTGAATCTCGAACTTAGTCCAAAAGCTAAAAGTCCTGCACAGCCTAGAAAATAACCAGATCCGAGGGTCGACCAGCCAGAAACAGATCGATTATGGTCTATGCGGATCGGTCAGCAGACGGGGCATCTCACGAGACCATTTTCGTTACAATTGGTGCACCTCATCTTCTTCTCGGTCTCTACAACGATCTTGCAACTTCCGCTGCAACTGGAGCATATGACGAACCGGAAGCTCCCGCATTGCTTGCAATGGCCGTCTGAGGGGTCCAGAGGGATGCCTTGCAGGAGCTCCCTCAGCTCCCCTCGCTCGTGCAGCCCAATAACCTCATCGGCTGCTCCGAAGAGCCTTCCCCGGATGAAGAGCTTCGGGGGAACAGCCCTCTCACCGCCGGAGATCTTCCACAGCTCCTCCCTGTACTCACGGTGCATCGAGACGTCCCTCTCTTCGAACCTCACCCTTAGGCTTCTCAGCAGGAACCGGATCCTGCTGCAGTCCTGAAATGTCTTGCGGACAGCTCTCAGGCTCGTGGAGTAGAACACGACCGAGCCAGCATCGCCCTCTTCGGGCCGGTCGGCGTCTCGTGGGCTGCAGGTCTCGGAACAGGTTGACACCTCTCCTTCTGAAGAGAGCGAGAACTGCTCGCTCTCGGGAGCCCATAAGTTTGCATCCTCAAAGTCATGTACCGACTCCACGGTGCCCAGATCATCCTCGAGGCCTTTGACACCGTGCAATGAGTCGGGAATGCCATGTTGGGGGCTGTCATCATCCCGGGTCGAGATTTTGTCACTGGGGTTAGGATGTTGGAGCGCTAGGCCCCTCTTGATTGTAGAGAGGATGCTCAGTTTCTTCAGGAATCTTGCTTTCATGGCCTTCCCAATCTCTCTTGACCACTGTGGCTGTTTCTCTTTGGACTAATTGAGAATTGGCAGAAACTTGAAAGGCGAAACCTGGGAAAAAGTTAGAGCTTGCTTTCCTTTAAAAGCTGTGGATGCTTGCACAAAGGATGTGTGATGATGGCCGTACTGTCCCACCTCCTTATAGGAATCGGAAAAAAATCGGCCCGCATCATCCGGGACCATCTATCAAGTCTATCAAGAGTCGCTGTAGTACACAATTTGGGAATGCGGGCACCGTAAAAAGATATGGAATTACGAATTACGGAGAAAGTTCGAGGCATGATAAGATCGAACCACTCCTCCCTGACCCCAACAACCATCATGATTAGTGGCCATGATGAGGTGATCAGGTATGGCAACAGTCAGTATGTCATGATACAATCCCATCAAGCCTGCTTTATACATTCTTCGTGCAACTAACGACCATGTCACAACACCCAAGCTTCTTACTGTGACTGAATATGTCCATCATATCAACAAAGATCAGAGGTTTGTGACGGCACGAGAGACATGATCTGATGGTCACTGGCGAGGCGGGGGTTGCATCGA
Source organism: Lagerstroemia speciosa (assembly GCA_037672795.1). Lineage (NCBI taxonomy): Eukaryota > Viridiplantae > Streptophyta > Magnoliopsida > Myrtales > Lythraceae > Lagerstroemia > Lagerstroemia speciosa. The sequence goes on from CM075296.1 coordinate 899,576, forward strand.
GACTGAAGTCGGAGCCAAAGTCATCTTTTCCATCTAGCTATACTATACGATCCAAGGCTAATCGTACACACTATAAGTGAGGGCAGGCCAGGGGTGTCCAGCGCAATAATTCCTTACAGAGCATTCAGTCAGCCGGCCGATTTTTTGGCTGGGTCATAATGCAACACCTTGCACAATTTATAACAAGTTCAACTGGGTCTCAACTAGGTATATACTAAAAAGTCGTTCACTAAGATAATCGGACATAGCAGTAGCATTGATCAGCATCTGTGGATGCTTGATGGAGATCCGGACACTAACTATCAGAAATAGACGATATAAACCCGATGCTGAAATCAAAGCCAATGCATGTTAGCTCTCGGTTTGCTGTATCGTACATCTTCATCTTCAGGGAGTACGAGCCCTGCACAAGTCAAACAGCAGGGGATCAACACATTCAGAGGGAAACTAATTTGCATGAAAAATTTTGCGGTGGAGAAGTGATCACAGATTCAACCAAGGGTCAAACCAAGTTTTGCTTTCAAGAGCGGAAAATGAGGAATGGTATTGTTCGAAATAACTTACAGGAGGAGTGAATCCGGGAAGGACTTGCGAGTGAGAAACCACAAAGTCACCTTCTGTTACAGGGCAAGATGTCTCTGCACATAGGTCGTGAGTCTCACTGTGAATGTGCCATCCAAAGTATGAGACATCAATCACCAGTTTGCCCCCACTGATTTCTTCCTCTGCAGTTATATTAGAGACAAATCAAACTCATCTTAGCGAAAAGAGAAAAGATGCTGAAAGTTTTGGCCTATTGATGTTTGTTAAGTATTTGCCAGAAAAAATGATGACTTCTGGAATAATAGTATCGAGTAATAGCTCTATTTATGGCACCGGTGAGGAAGCAGCATGCAACGACACTTCTCACTTATCAAAATCTTTAAAGAAAAATGTAAGAACCAGCAGAAGCAGAATAATATATGACACCTCTAATTCATTAACCAGCACTAGAATCAAGTGCACGCTGAGTCACAGAGGCTAGCAAACCTTTAGGCTAACAACTAAAGTGGTAGGAATTAACAACCCACTTAAAAACTGAGAAATTGCAGTAGAGGATGAGGCTTAGTGAGCGGTACCGGTGGTGGCGGCAATGCTAAAAGTAGCAGGCTGCCCTCTTGCCACAGGATAGGGTGATATCTCAACACCTGAGACCTTGACACCATACTCCGTCTTCTTGTCTATATTCATCACAAAGATTAAATAGCCACATCAGCACCAACTGGAAAGTTTCACACGACACAGTACCGAATGTAACCTGATCCTATATGAGCATATCAATTCACTCAGAGCACGAGGAACAACAACGATAACATATCAAACAAATAATACCTCAATTTCGTTAAAAAAAGATAGCGCAAAGTTAAAAGCAATCATCGTATCGCTGTGGAAAATCCTAACTTCAGGTCCACAGATCCTCTGTCGACCTCTCTGTTCTTCAAATTCCATATTTCAGGTCTTGACCAATTAAATAGCTCACACATGCGATGAATAGTATCATATAAAGGAAACACTATACACATGCACTTTTCCATCAGCCAACCAATCAGACTTCTCATCAGAACAAGATGATGATCGAATTCCGCGATGCTTATGCGATTAGAGCAGAAGACTTGGATCCCTCTCAGTAACACTCGAGGCCGCCGAGAAGGAGAAGCTCAGCCAGCAAGTCCACTCAGTCTCAAGAAAACCATCATACGAAGCATTAGACTAGCCAGTTAGCATGCAGAGAGAAAGAGATAGAGGGGAGAGGATGAGAGGACAGAAACTCACCGCAGTAGCTAACGTCGGTGGCCTGAGCCAAAGGCAGCAGCACCAGGCAGAGCGTCAACGCCGCGATCTTCATCTGCTGCATCATCTCCGTCCTCAGGACCTCGATTCTCTGATCAGGCGACAGAGATTTTCCCGAAGAGCGATCCAATCGAGAGATTTGATGGAGTGCTCGAGGACCGGGAGCTGGAGATGAACCTCACACTTGGTTAAACTGATAGAGCAGTTGGCACCGCGACGAGCGGTTAGGTGGGTTACAGGCATTTCTTCTCAAAGAGGTCGTAATTTTATTTATTTATTTTTGGGGTGGGGGGTTTGGGGGACTAATTTTCACTAATTTTTGCATTTTACTTTTGGTTTTATTTATTGGGCTTTGGGCCACAACTGGGCTCTGTTTTTGTTTTTGGGCCTCCAAATTCTTTCGGCCCAAAGGCCCTTTAGCAGGCTTATCTGATCCATCTGCAACTTTGCAAACATAGTGCAAGACGATATGTTCGGACGAATAGCTCCAACCAATCCAGGCTGGAGCCACATTTATCCGCACTATTTAATATTTAAAAATTCAATGGTTTCAACGGATTCCGTTTGAATTAGATTAATTTATCGACGGATAAATCTCTCCCAATTATAATTTTTTTCCCTATTTATAATATTCGAATATGACATTTTATTTAAGAAAAAGAGAGGAACCATTTCAACTAATTCAAGTTAGTACAATTTGAATTTCTATTTTTTGAAAAAATTTGGGGTCAAATTGATTTGGTATCTTTTCTCTTGAACCAGTGAAGAACAGTCTCGTACTTGAGAAATGTCTACGCATCGCAATTCTTACATCGAGTCTGCATGGTCTTATAAATTGTAACGGTTTGGGAATCGCATGCACAGTTATACACAAAAAAAAAAAAAAAAGAAGAAGAAGAAGAAGGAGGAGGAGGAGGAAGGAATCACTAAAAGTCAGATTAGATAAGTTCTTCGGTGACCTTAGAATTTCCCCATTTAAAGGCAAAGAAAATGAAAGGAAAATTTTAAATTCTATATCGATAGCCCCTCTTAACCGTGTTAGTTCTTACATTGGCCATATGAGAAAATAATAATGAGTTTATAAGATAATTGGGTATCACAACTTGATAACTTATGCTTTGGAGTGAAAGTGAGTCTGGTCTCTTATAGGCCCATTATTAATAATACAACATACGAACGCCTAGCCACACGGTAACCTTTAACATAAATCCGAACTCGACTCCAGTAGTCCCTCATGACATGAGCTGGTAAGCCGGGCAGTCTCCTTTCGACCCAAGTCGCTGATTTTGCCAACGATCCGCTCACACTATTACAATATTTAACTTGGTATCGGAGTCAGGGTGAGGTATCCCTTAACATGCTACATGCGAGAGGGGGTGTTAGATCCCACATCGGCTAATTAAGAAAATAATAACGGGTTTATAAGAAAATTGGGTACCAGCCCTGATAGTTTAGACTTTTTGGTAGGAACGGGCTCAGTTGCTTGTAGGCTCATTATTAATAATAAATCATACGAGTGCTTGATCACACAATAACCTTTGACATAAACCCGGACTTGACTCTGGTAGTTCCTCACGACATAAGCCCGACAATCCCCTTTTTGTCCGAGTCGCCGATTTTGCCAACAGTCCGCTCACAACATTACAATATTTAACATGGTATCAGAGCTTGGTGTGCGAGGGGGTGTTAGATCCCACATTGACCTAATAATGTGTTTATAAAGTAATTAAGTATCACAATCTAATAGCTTAAATTTTTTTAGTAGAAACGGATCCGATCTCTTGTAGGTTTATTATTAATAATATAATATATGAGTGTCCGACCACACGGCAACCTCTTATTTAAATCTGAACCTAACTCCAGTAGTCCCTCACGACGTAACCCCTACAGTCTCCTCTCGGCCCAAGTCGCCTGTTTCGCCAACTGTCCGTTCACAATATTATAATATTCAACAAATCGGATCTATTCGGGGTTGGACTAGCAAGTTGTCATATAAATATGTCTTAAATAACGGTTCTTCGCGCACATTAACTCATCTGTACAACTTTAGGTCTCTTAACACGTCCCTCGCAGGGTGATGTATATGTCGTCCCCCGTTGACATTGGTTTGCCTTGGCTTGACGGGCCGGTCAATTTTGTAGGAGTCTCCATGTCTAATTGTTTTAAGCAAGTGGTAGATACTTTATTTATTTATTTATTTAAAATACTTATATCTAGAAGTTAAATGGACTCGGACTAATTCAGTTCAAGCTGACAATACTCATTGGAGAGTAAGACTCTCATAAAATAAATTTTATTTATTCATAAGAATTGAATTAAAAATTTTATTTACGATAAGAAATTTTATCATATCAATCAATCTACTTTAACATAGGAAGTAGATCGTTAGGCTCAGTTGTTCTATTACATTACTTTACCCCAAGTATATAGCTCCATATAGAGCCGCCGCCACGCCCATTTTCCTAAAAATAATATAAAAATAGTAAATAAAACCGATACGGTGCCGTTTGTCTCGTTCGTTTGCCACGGGAGGCTACAGTGTCGATCGAGGTGCCCCATGGCCAGCGGAGATCGCTGGTAATGGCCAGGGTGACTTTTTATCAATTGCACTTACCGGTGATGATGTCGATGAAATTCCACATGCCGTACAGTTGTCCGACCTACCATATCATTAGCTCTAATGTTAGTGCTCATTATTCTTAATTTTTTTCAATTATAAAAAATTGCACATAGGCCCATAAAGAAATAAGAAAAAGAAGAAAATAAATTGACCGTGGAAAATTTCACTGATAAACCATAAAATCGAGATTTCTTTAGCCTAGACATAATAACTTTAGCCTCAAGACCCACTTTCTCGTATTGGTCCCGCCATCATCATAAAAATATTGTAATATTTATTTTATTATTTATTTATTTTTAATTATGGAGTTGGGGAGAAGATTCTAATGATATTTACGCATTAAATATTAGTCCTAAACGCGATCTAGCATTTTTTTAAATATCGATGGTATCCGACGTCGTAATAACCAACAAATTCACTGAACCGTATATTATGTGACATGCGACTTACCATTAATCCCCGATTCCCAGATACCGGTCCTGCGAGAGTTGAATCAAGAACATGACCTACTGTACGTTGCCAGCTTACCAGCGAGTCCCTTCCTCGGAGGCCCCCGCACGATCGAGTATCGCCACTAGGAAATCAGGACGAAGATGGGGGGAGAGGCTGATCCACTTCCTTCTTTAGTGGCCGTCCCGTTAGATCCAACCCATGCTAACTTTATACTGTTGATTTTATCCAAAAAAAAGCGAAAGATTAAAAAAAAAACATTATTTGTAGTTTAGTTAATTTCAACGGGAAAATTATAATCATCCATTGAACATGTGATTTTTCAGTAAATTAAATATAAAAAATAAGAAAAAAAAAAGAGAAATTATTGATAAGTATATATTTGTAAATTTACCATTACATTTTTTTTAAGTTCCCTTTTGGTTTAAGTTGGCCATCAGCTGTCACACTAGTTCTCAGAATGTGCTAGCTTCATCATAAATAATAATAATAATAATAATAATAATAATAATAATAATAATATAATATTTGTAAAAATTAATAATAAGCATTATTAAAGTTCTGATATTTATGGCAACATCAACATTGAAAAGTGTCAAATTGCAATAACAATTTGTTCACGCATGCTCCCGACTTGGCTTTTCGTGGTTTCTGCCTTTCAGGCCCTCTTAACTCGATGCGTGTAATACGACAGATTATTCCACTCCGACAGTAATAATTCCGTGTCAGCTAATCGATCAGCGAGTTGACTTTTCATAATTAAATTCACCACGTGAATTAATTAGAAGAGATTTTTCTACCTATAAACAAGTTTGTTTGTGCTTTAAAAAATATTTATTAAGAGAAATATACGTCATTACGTGGAGGAATTCAACTGATGAAAATCGAATCTTAGACGGGCAGATTTCGAAGGAATACCGAGGTATTTCTCAATACAGAGATATTTGGAGCATTATTCATTAAAAAAAGCACAAAATTAATTGATGCGCACGTTATATTTGAGAAATTTTTCGGTGGATTCGATTCACCGGTTCACTGTAGATTGTTAGGACATTTTATTACTTTAAGTAAATTCAAAACAGTTTTGGTTTAGTTTTTAAATTCAAAAAATGTTATTAAACAAATTTAGTTTACGATTGATCAAATTTAATTTAGAATAAAATAAATGATTTTTCATCATTTTCATAATTCTTGCGATTCTTTCCATCATTCTTTTAACTATACAATTTCCTTTTACCGTCTAGAATTTTTCAACTCCTTGTAAATTTATAATTTTCGCAACAAAATATGCTTTATTTATCAGAAGCATTTCAAATTTCTCATTTCCATTTTATTTTTATTTGATTTAAAATATTTTTTATAATAGAATTTATTATTAATAATTTCATACGTAATGCGAGTCACGATGGAATAATGCTTTAATGATTCATGGTGATCACCAAGAGGGGTTGGGCCGAGTGGTAAGCAGCTCGGTGCCGCTTAAGGAGGTCTCGGGTTCGAGACCTCACGTACGCAGACACCCCTCTTGGGAGCCTCACCCGCCATTGCCAGGCGTGCGACCCGGGGCGACCAACGGATTAGTCAAGTATGGTTGGCTGAAAGATGTCATCTCACCGCTGGTGGGGTCTGCTTGGATACCGTGGCTGGCGACCAAAAAAAAAATGATTCATGGTGATCTGCAATTGTTTTTGCCACGATCTCGAATTGGATTTACTTTATATTTTTTTTTTTGTTCTTAATTTGATGGATGCATCTCGTGCTTTTCCAAACAGGCACCGAGCTCATCATGCACCATACACGTGGCGCACGTCAAACCCCACACACTTTTTTTTTTGCATTATTATTTTTATCATTATATGTTAAAAGGTTCCCCTAAAAGTTATGTAAAGTTTCACAGGAAAAAAAAATAATAAAAGCAAACAAAACTTGCGAGGTCTCGAGAGAAGGGTGAGATCAGGAGTGACTCGGACCACCAGATTTTGCTTAATGTAAAAGAGAGCAAAGATTTAAAAGGAAAAATAAAAAGAGGAGACAGCAATTTATAAAAAAAATTAAAAAAAAAGAGAGAGAGAGGGGGAAGTTTCAGCCATGTAAATATATTATTTTGGTGGATTTATTATGAATTTTTTTATTTATAAAATTTAAATGTAAGATAACATTTAAAAAGAAAGATGTGTTCATAGTAGTGGTACGATTGATCTTATATTTTTTATGACACTCGAACATTACCCTATTTAATATCAGTTCCTAAATTTTGAAATCGGACTCTACGTTTTTTTTTGTTTGCACTAGCAATATCCCCGAGCCAGCCGAAGCGCATCTCGAAACTAATCTGCGATTTAGCCGGGATCCCTAGAAAAATTCCCGCCGACCCTCCTACCTGGGATTCGATCTTGTGATCACATATTTGGGGGCCTAGTGAGCGAACCATTAGACCAACTCCAAGTTTGTGTGGACTCTACGTTGTTGGTTTTAAGAATTTGACCCTATTTGGAATCTGTGTTATACCACCTGTTCCGCGTACTCATTTGGAACTTAGATTTCCATTAATAAATAAAAACGAAAATTTAAAATTGATTAATAAATAATTATTTAACAATTTTCTTACATGAGATATCTAAAAAAATATTGAAAATATCCAATTAAATGTAATAGGAGAGAGGTTCTGTGATTGGCAAGACTCTTGCTATAAAACGATAAATATTATTAGATGATGGAAACTAACAAAATGATTAGTTTCAATAAATAGTAAAGATTTGAATATGAAAATAAATAGAAAGAATAAAATTTTAAGATAAAATATTGTAATTACACATTTTATATTTAGTAAAAATATAAATATATATGTCTATTATGGATACTAGTTCTAGTTATTACCTTTAATGGAACCAGAACCTATTTTAACCAGTTCTCCATTTTTTTATCAGGAACCTACCCTATTCTCATAAGAATTTACCCTGAACTTACCATATCGGGCGGGTTTTAACCGGTTCTGGGTCTACCCGGTACCCATGCACATTCCTAGATAAACGGCACCTAGAAATTGGACCTATATTTACCTAAAAATTTAAATTTATCGGTGAAGGTACTCAACTACTCTTAAATCCAATATCGACTGGGCTGAAGAAAAAACTTATGTTTATAAGAAAATTTGGTACGCCACATATCAGTTTAGACTTTTGGTGAAAACGGGATCAAAATTCTTATATGTCCAAGTGAAAATTTTCACAAAGATTTCATTTTAATTGCGAGTTGAGCTTTTTTTTTCCTTCCGTATTCAATTGAGGCAGTTTTTGTTTCGGTCTTATTTTTCTTTTCCCTACATTACTATACATTTTTATTATATTTCAAGTTATAATATTAAATAAGTCAAGGTTATGACAATATCACGTTTCTTATTTTTACTATTTGATCGTCGTAAAACTTGCTCTCTTATTATCTATTTTAATTAATATTTTTCTATCATTATTATTTTAACTGATATAAAATCACATTTACCATTTCTTTTTGCGTAAATTTACTCGTCAATTTTTTTAAAAAGCTTTATTTTTTTTTTTGGGATACTTCCTCTCCTTTTAATTATGAAAAAAAAAACCCACGTAAGAAAATTCACGAAGTTCTCCTCCTCCCGGAGAGCGTGCTTGATGAGCAGGAAGAAAATGATAGTATAAATTATATATATATATATTTATTTATTTATCCTTTTTGATAATTGAGTCGTATAAATTTGAAAATAACTAATTCAGTCCTATAAGATCAATTACATTGCACTTTCGACTTGAAATGTCACTGTTCGATTAACAGAACTGTAAACGGCATCAAGTCCACATCAGCAAAACATTGACAATTTGAACTGACAGAACTGATCATATATGACTCAATTAGTAATGTTTAATTTATAAGACTCAACTGTAAAAAAATGATGAATATATAGAATTTCTGTTGTATTTATCCCAATTAAATGGAAAAAGTAAAAAAAAAAAGGGGAATTGAGAAGCATCCATCAACTTTTCCTATAATTAATTTTGCAGGATACTTAGTCTTCTTACCAAACTAACAAAGAAAGGCAAGAGTAACTAAAAAGCAAGCTAACCAAAAAGGGAGAGACAAAGGTTTGAAAAGCAAGCAAGGCTAAAAATGAAGAATTGATTGATCGATCGTAATCGATGTGCATCCGCTAAATTATGACATTTTTGATGGCTACCGATCGGTAATTCAATTGAGCCTATAGCCACTTAAAGGTCGGACTCATTGAATCAACCTTTAGTATTTATGCAGTATGCCTTGGCTTCTTCTTTTGCAACACATCCTCTGGCTCCATGTTATCTATCTGTTCACTTTATTAGGGCTTTATATCTCCACATTTGAAGTAACTGATCTTGTCTGTCATAGGAGATTTCAAGGATGGAAGGACACCGTAGGTCATCCATTTCACGAGACCAAAAATGTAGCTTCAAAATCTCTCCATCGGGCGGGTCGAGCTGATTAGCTATATACAATATGAATTGAATTTGAGTCTTACGGATAGAAAACAAATTTCTTATTAGAAAATTATTATTGATGATATATGCAATGGACATCTGGAGTGCTACACACTAGAGATGAAAGCTTGTTCGTTGTTTTTTTCGATTACAGATGAAACCCGCTAGATTCGGAGAATTTTACTTACGAGAATCGAAGCCACAACCTGATTTCAAGTCGAGAGATGTTACTATACCAAACCCTGATTGCGGGATTTCAACATCTTTAATGAGCTTGATTGCACCAGAGTAGGGCAAAACCCTAATTAACCATGCATGAGGTTAAGGATTCTCTTCAAACCTGCCTTGACAGTGACTAATACATGAAAACCCATTGGCTTGTAGCTATATATACATACATCCATATATGTATATCTATGATACGTACGATGGTGCACAGGCAGCTAAGCTGATTCTGTCCTGTGGTTCTTTCCTTTCGCCTTTTTCTTTTCTGGTGGGACTGGTTTAGGGTTTCTGTTTAGGACCTTTATGTCAATAATTATTAGCCTTTGAAGTGAATTATTGGGCCCTCTTTAATCGATGTCACCCAAGCGTTCCGGTTAAGTAAAGCTACAATCCCCCTCATCTGTGTATCGTAATTGATTTTCGGGGAGGAAATGCAATTTGGCATCCTTCCATTGGAATAAGCGTTACAAAAAAAAAAAAGGACCAATACAGCGATTACTGTCCTCCGCTCACAAACATGAGAACTAGGGTTTGATTTTCGTTAATCGATCCACGGATCTCGGTTGGTTGTAATAAAAAATATTATAATTATTATATGATAAGTTTTTTTGGTTTAGATTTGTGCTTGTAGAACTCTGCAGGTTTTTTTAACCCAGCAAGGGAAAAAGGGTTTTAAAAAATTGAACATTCGAGACAACTTTAAGGTTGACTATTTCGATGATGTAATGACTTCCAATAACCTCGACAACACATACGTATCTGTCCACGTATTTATAAGTCAAATGGGTTGAGAAGGGATCAGAAAAATTTAAAGCATTTTGCAGGCATTTAAGGCTAGCTCCAATGGTTAATTTTATGTACACGAATGATATTCAAAAGCCTGATGGGTTATGTAAAATCATTACCAGAGAATAAGAAGTATCGAATCACCACCACATTCGATTCAGATGGCTATAAGGCTCCGTTGACTACAAATCAAGGGCTTGACTTTTTGTTTAGGTCAGCGGTCTTTATCATTTCAATTGGATCTTTGTTATTGTGAACGTTCGACAAGAGCACAAGCTAAGACAGCCACACAGCTGAGAGACGAGCGATTCAAGGATCTGGTTGGCCATGATCTGAGCCATGTGAGAGATATTGGATGGTCAAGCTTGCCCATCAAATATAACCAGACCTTGAACTTTCCGATGAAATTCTATCGGGGTCTAACGGTCTTCACAGCCGTAATCGTCCTCACTTAATAATAAGATTAAGATTTCGAAATAATTATCGGGCGACTCGTATTGTACTTACTCTTAGGAATATAGTGTATTTCTTCTCGCATGATGTTTTATTTTTCCTTTTCCTTTGGCGGGGGTCGGAACACGAAAATCAATTAATCACACTAATTTTCCACAACAATTAGATCTGAAATTCCACTTAATGACAGATTAATTGCATAATTGAGTTGCCAAAAAAGGCTAACGACGGTTTCCCCTTTTTTTTTCCTCTCCTTTCTAATTCACACAATCTATTGTTTCCACATGGACTGCTCGACTTTTGCTACACGGGTTTAGCATATTTCACTCCACATTCATTTTTCACCAATAACCCTTTCGACGCAATAAAGGGATCGTAAAGTAGTGCGACGAAGATCGGGGAAAGATGGTATGGTACAAGCGATACAGTTTTAATATGAAATAAAGAGATCGTTGATTCGATTTAAACTGTATTCTATACAGGAAGAAGTAGAGAAAACAGTACAAAAGATTTCAATTGAAAAAACAATAAGGACAAAATCCACCATCCGTGCATATAAAAGTAATAAAATGTTGATAGTTATCCATAGCTAAGCGGACTGAAACTCTTTTTTTTTTAAACATAATCGGGTCTAAAGTATTGGACTAATTTATAGAGGGGATAAGTTCAGACGTGAGAATTAATTTATCTGTCTATTATGTCATATCTGTACGGTGCATGTGAGATTCACGGTTAACGCAGATACTGTGACGTGAAAAGAAGGAACTGTTTCCATGGAAATGGAGTGGGTGATGCTGAGCCAAATTGGAAGCAACAAAGTCTCGGGTTGGTTCTTGGTAAAAAAAGGAAAACATTTGGGGTAGGTAGGAATATTGGTAAGTTACTTCATGTGGGATGTCCAAATGGTGAAGCAAAGGCTCCTCAGGTACCAAGCCCCACCCTTGCTAGATACGAAAAGAGGCCTATGGAAATCAATTTTACAGATTGGGAAACCGAAGCTCCGGACATCAAACACAATGGACAGTACTATTCTTTGGGATAAAGTGATGAGGAGGAGAAATGGATTTCTTCCCCCTTCGCTTTCCACTGTTATTTTTTTTCTAACAAAAATATTTGCACAGAATACAAAAGCAACCCATGACAGCGAGAGGCCATTGGCTGTTTCCTTTGAGCTCGCACTACACTTGTAAGCATTTATCGCCCTTCTCTCGGCCCCCCTCTCTTCCCCTCCCCTCTCTCTCTCTCTCTCTCTCTGCTTGAGATTGTACCGACACGGCTCCCAACAAATGGGGTTCTTTGCCTGAAGCTCCGGCTTACTTCATCTTCACTCCTGCTGCTTCATCATACTAACATACAAAGTGAGCTCTCGGATTCCTGCTCCTCCCTTTCTGTTGGGTCCTGCTTAAATTATTTCGGTCACTGTTTGTAGCCTTAAATTTGGAAGCTTTCCTTTTCTGGGTTGGCAGCAAAGTGGATTCTGGGTTTGTTGTTTCCGTCCTATGTCATGAATGTTCTTGCAGTGTCTTGTGTCGAAGAGATGACCCACCTTTGCATATACAGCTTTTTCTGGGTTCTTCTGAGCTATCTGATGTTATGGGAATAGCTATTGGAAGCCCGCCCTTGGTTTCATGCTTTCTCTGATACCGATCCGATGAAGATCTCTGCATCAAAACCCCAAAGCATACATATATATATATATATATGAATAACCCCAAAGAAATTTTAATTTCGGGTCTTATTCTTCAAAACATTGAGAAATTCCTTTTCTTGAACTGCAGCAGTCGGTTGGACTATTCTCAGGCGAGAACGTTAACAGATTATGGCAATGGAAGCTGTCTACTTCAAGGAGCATGAAGGGACTCTCCACAATCCTGCTGGACAACTCTCTTCGACTTCATCGCCAGCTTTCTGGTGGACTGCAGGTTATGGAGCTCAGTCATTTCAACCGAACCCTCATTCTGCTCTGCATACCAGGTCTGGGGACCACTTTGCTGCCTCGGAACAATCAGAGCAAGGAGCAAAACAGAGTGCTGATAAAGAAAGTGCCACTCAGTTCACCATCTCTTCTGGTAATCTTTCCCTTGAGCTTTCTCAGCTCGTTGATGGTACTTTAATATATATCGGACCCCCTTTTCAACTTTTTTGTCTGGCTTTTGGGGTTAATTTTTGGCAGTGTAATTCCCAGATAAGAGAATTAGACTCCTTTGACAGTTCACTGTGACAGATGAGAGAAAAGTTGTTAGTTTGTATGACATAGTTGATAGCATTGACATTAATATTAATGAGGACATTTACATCCTTTAATGTCGACAATATTACAGGTTTCTAACAAAAGGGAATAAATGACCGGATAATCTTCATCATTAAGCTCTGATTAAATGCAATTTGGATTGCTTGATTGAGCGATACTGTCTGTTATAGATTAAGATTGGGTTGCTGTTTGTACTGATTTGGCATGCTGTGTTTTTGTTTGGTTAGGGACTGTCATTATGTACTCCTCTATCATGGCCAAATTTGAAGGCTCAATTCAAGAACTGAAAATTTCTGTTTTTACAAATGCAAAATTAGGGATGAGAAACAGGAAAATCTCAAGAAAACTCTCGGGTATTTGCACTTTTTTATGCAAACTAATTTGTCTTTATGTAGTAAAATTCATTTGGATGAAAATGGTGATGGAACAATTGATGTATCAGACTTGCTTTGATGTGGTTATTGGCAGCTTTTTGCCACTTGAGAGTACTTTTATTTGCCCATCTAAGGTGACTGACCGCGTATGGTTGTAATTACCACTACCGAGAATACACCTATTTTAGCTGTTGAAATATCTGGAAATATTATGCATTTGACTTTGGTGCTTTAAGTTGTAAATTGGTAGAACTAATGATCAAGGAGGTTTGTTACAGTACTATTGCACTTGACTTGAGATTAAGAGGTCTGGTTCGATTCTGACTAGTGGGATTCCAATGTCCGCTTATTTTCCTCCTCCTCCTGTCACTTTCTAGGCCCATGGCTCCTTTTGCAGACAAAAAGAAAAAAGAAAAGATCTTATGCATTTTCTCTCAGTTCTTGTTTCGCCCTGACTGTCATGGTGGCAATTCATTGTTTTCTTCCTCCTCTTTTGCCATCCATTGAAGTGAATCATTCTCATCTAGTTTTCAGCTTTTATAGTCTCCTTAGTATCATTGTTGTATTTTATTATGTTTTAGATGGGTCAGAATCTTGGTCTCACAGTTTTTTCTCGCCCATTTCAGGTGACTCCAAGAATTCAGGGGATACTCTGAAATCTCAGGCAGCTCTACCAGAATACTGCTCCCGTTTTGAGCTAGGATTTAGTCAGCCAATGGTAATTGCTTGTTTGATTGCAAAGAAAAATATTCAATTCATTTTAGTTTTGTAGCTTTGCGCTACTGATGCTAAATTCAATGTTCATACAATGTAGATCTGTGCAAAATATCCTCCTGTTGATCCATGTTATGGAATCTTCTCGACTCATGGACCTCAACTGTCGGTGAGTCTCCCCTATAATACTTGTAGAGGAATTTATTTATGTCTGGATTGGACTTGAGGAGATATGTAATGGTAGAACTTTGGTAATAATATAGAGGCAGATTCCACAGTTTTGTCAACAGTATGAGGTATTTTAGCGATTCTCGTTTCCGATAAATGATTGGAGTTTCGATGTTCTTAGGGCCGAATTATGCTACCTGTGGATCTTGGGACCAATGATGTCCCAATATTTGTGAATCCTAAGCAATACCATGCAATCCTGAAGAGTCGCCAGCGTCGTGCAAAAGCTGAGCTTAAGAACAAGCCAACTCGAGTTCGGAAGGTAAGATTGCTTAATGTGATAAGATTCTCAAGCATAGTTCATTTATGGTAGTACTTTAATTTTGCATTTGATGCTTTGACTAGATATTTTTCAAAAGGATAACTGACCAACAGCCCTGGGTATGACAAATTCTGGATGCTTTACCTTGTCAACTTCGGTTAGAATGAGTCGGTGCTTTGGTACTGTCAAAGCAAACATAACTTACAAGGAAAATCACAAAAGGACTCCCTAGTATCCCTATAAAGAGTTTCATCACCAGACAACATCTCAGCTGCCTAGCCCATTAAATTCTGCCCTATCGAGGCCCTTCTCAGCCTTGTCAAGCTAGCCATGAATGCCCTAGTTTGGACTTTTTCAAACCATTAAGGCTGAAAAGCACCTAAAATGAGGCAATCCTGTATCAAGGAGCTTCAAAGGGTGAAATCTGGCCTGACATACCTTGGGATTTTGAGTTAAGCTGTTGACTTTGCGAGGTTAATATGGAAATGTACAAGGACGGGGGATTTTTTCTAATTTTCTTTTGTAATTCGCTCTTTTTCATGGAAAAGAGTGTCGTGGAACCCCGCAGCACCTTATCAGTCAGACTAAGATCATGGGGGTCAATTGTTAAACTGCCACTGCCAGGACAGTTTATTATGTCGAACTCATTTGTCAATTTTTGTTTCCATAACCCGCTTTGTATTTACCGATTCTTTAATATGATCATGCACTTAATTTCTATGGCAGCCATATATGCACGAGTCGCGCCATCTTCATGCTATGCGCCGGCCACGGGGCTGCGGGGGCCGCTTCCTGAACACAAAGAATCTGCCTAGTGGTAAAGGAGAAGCTGATATGAAAATGGACTCCAAGGGGCATCAGCTGCCACGGCGTACGGGCTCTCAGAGCTCAGAAGTCCTCCAGTCTGACAGTGGGACACTGAGCTCGCCCACAGAAGCAAATGGTTCCATCACGAGCCTCTCAAGATCCACCGAGGTCTCTAGCAATACATATGCCCAGGAAGATCTTGGCAGGTTCCAGATGAATCTCCTCTGTCCACCACTCCACTTTCTCCCAGTTTCCGGCATGATCGATGCTAGTCATAGTATCATGATGCCAAGGTCTTGGGTCACGGCAGCTGATAGTTGCCGTGACCTAAAAGTCTGAAACCGGAGGAACCACTGGGGGGTTTGGTTGGTGTGTGGGTCCTCTCATCTTCACCAAACTCCCAGTTCCTTCGGGGCAACCAAATGGAGAAGCTCTCTGACGGTTTACTTTCGGGAAAACTGCCTCGGGCTTCTGTTAGGAGGATCGTCCACCAGCCCGTTTGGTTGCTTTGATAGGCAATTCATTCTTGGCTCATCCTGCATTGGGGGCTTGTCTTTCGTTCTGAGCGAGAGGCACCTCAATGCAATCTAATAGAGTAGATGGTTGGAATAATAATGGGTTGTGCATAACAAACCCATCGAGCAACTTCAGATCATCAAAGCCTGGAAGTATTTGGGTTGTGCTAGCGTTTTATCCTGGGAATGTTTTCAGAAGTCGAGTTTGTGCTAAAGATTGTTATCTGTGGCTGTGGATTTCTTGCACTTATGGTAATTGAATCTAATGTATCATTAGCTTGTGATACTTTGTGCCACTCTCTCTGGTTGCAATATGCTGAAGAATTCTAGTTTGGGTTTGTGTCGAGAGCAGCAGGAAAAACTATTCAGTGGGCTCTCACTTGTTGAAGCAAATGGTCAATTTAGATTGTTAGGTAAAGAGAGTTTGGATAGAATTCAGCTAAGCCTTCTCTCACATCCCGAACGATTATCACACTTGGAATGACTTGTTACAGAATCCTTATTGTCTTACAGATTTCTTGAGTGGGATATTACTTCACATTCATTTTTTAAGTATTCAAACACATCCCACAATCTGAACTGATTAAAACAGGTAAACCAGAAGCATTTACGATCAATTTCCAGAATAATAAAACTCCAGTCGATGATTTTAGCTAGTTCCATGGCCTCACAACGAAGAGCACCACGAGGAGAACAATGACCAGGAGTATCGTGATCGCATAGCACGTCCACTTTCGGCTGCTCTTCTGGTAGGTCCTCGCGTCCTGCAAACTCTCTGTCCCGCGTTGGACTATGGAATGAGCTCTGGCGACCTGGCTCTCTATGTCGTCGAGCTGCTCCCCCTGGGACTGCACCAGCACTGCCATGTCCAGGAACACCTGGTGAAGCTCCTTCATGTTCTTCTCTATCTCCGTAACAGCATCGTGCCTCTCCTGAATTTCCTGGATGGTGTCAATGATCTGGCCCCGGCCCTGCTCCTGGATGGCCTTCCGCAGGAACGTCTCGCTTTCGCCTGCATATGTCGGACGATTCGTGGTGAGACCGTGAGAGCCTTACATTATAAAGAGATTATTTTGTCCAATTTTGGCCTTTTTTTTTTCCGGATGAAATGAAAATTGGATTCCCCTTTGTGCTGAGGCAGATTCGCCGGTAAGCAGTCGTTGACTTATAACGCAGGTGCAGGGTTCAATCCTCACGGAGGCCGGCACGGAGATTTACCCGGCTCCCCTCCGCTGGTAAATGTAGTGGTCCGAGGAATGCGCAGCGACTGCGCTCGGATAACTCGGGGAAATGCTTTCTATCAATACAATGAGCTAATCGGCAAATTTGTATAATGATACCAGTGGAAATGAGGATGTCGAGTGTCTTCTCGTCGGGGTTCTCCCCGGTGACGGTGTAGTAGCGTCGCTGCACCGTCTCCCTGTACTCCGCCGAAATCTTCTGCCTCAGGCGGTTGAACCCCTCCATCGAGTCCTTCAACTTCTTCCTCAAGCCATTCACCACCGACGTCCTCGTCCGGTCCGAGGAGGATCCCGGGCCGCAGCCGGGGAGGCCCCGGTTCGCTGCGTTCGACCTGTCCAGAGCCTCCAGCCTCACCTTGACCACCTTGGCCTTCGTCAGCGCCGCCGCCACGTCGCCGTCCATCATCGCCCTCAGCTCCCGCACGGCCTTGGCGTCGTGGAGGGTCTTGCTCTTCTCGTGGGACGACTGGAGCCTCCCTTGCACGTCTTCGAGCTCCCGGAGCTCCTCCTTGATGGACTCGACATCCTCGAAGAACTTGTCCAGGTTGACTCCTGCACCACCGCCGGTGGGAGGGGTCAGCTCGACGACGCCAGAGGTGGGTTGGGTCTGCAGGTGCTCGCTCCCTAAGCGGGAGAAGGAGCCGGAGAAGAGGTCGTTCATTTTCCTTTCCCCTGTTTCACTGATTCCTCCGTTGTTTTCCTTTTTCTCTGTTGCTCTTCACTTAACAAAAGAGAATCCTTTTTTCTTCCTGTTTCAGATCGACGTATGCGTTTGTGAGGTGACATTAATGCAGAGGGATGGAGGAGTTTTCGTTGTTGCTTCTTCTTGGTTGGCTGCGGGAACTGGTCAAATGGGCATTTCTTCGTCAACTTCTCTGCATTTTCTTTTACTATAAGCTCGAGAGAGAGAGGAACGAAGATGATGAAGAAGAGGTCAACAAAGCTGGCGGGTGAGAGAGACAAATCTTAAAGGATTGTATACATTCTGCAGAAGATGGGGGGAGACGACGACAGAGACGAACGAGTGCGCCAGAGGCATAGGCCGGTGCGAGCCACCCGAGAACAGCAAGCTAAACCAGCGACCGGCTGGAGCTGATGGAGCTGAGGAGCAAGCTACACCAGAACCAGAAGGACCGGGTCTCAGCCTTCGGGTCAGCTCAAATAAATAAAATGTTTGTAGGTTTGGGAAAAATCGTGAAAAGAAAAGGAAAGAGAGGACCAGGTCTCCTAAAAATTCACAGGTGACTCAAGTTAGTAGATAACGTGATATATTTAGTTAATAAATATTTAACACGTAAATAAATATAATTAAAAAAGAATATTTTAAATGAATAGAAAAATGTGATGTGAAAGTTAATGATGACGTGTCAAATATTAATTGGTGGAGTTTACGGATAATGTAACGAGTTAAATTTATGTAAGGTTTCTTTGATAAAAAAAATGAAACGGAAAACACAAGATATTTACTATGTTAATTGTTATGAAATATTAATAATCCTTGCCAAGAAGTTAAGGGTTTTTATTTTTCTAAGGTCTTTTTCAATTCTTTCAATTCCTTTTTTATCTTGTAATTTGATAAATTGGGCAGCTAAAGCAATTTAAGATTATGGGTTTTTTAATTATAATTTTTTTATTTACGAGACTCGAATTTAAAATTTTATTTAATAAGAAGATGAATTGAAACAATTAACTTGTATTAGTAATGTAATCGTCGTCGTAACTTTATGGAATTTGCAGCTACCAGCTCATATTCACCAGCATACTCCGACTGTGGTTTAGTCTGCTTTCGGATGCCATGCCCACGCTCGCTCATTCGACAAGCATCATGGTAATTCTCCCAGGTCTAAAGAGTCCAAGGATCATACGAACAAGAAAATACAAAAAAAAAAAAAGAAAAAAAAAGTCATGAACCGATCGTTTTAGGAGACAGAAGAAAGAGAGAGTCAAAAGATTGCTGCAATGGGGGTCAGAGGGGACCTCCATGGAAATCCTGGTCACGAATGCTGCGGGATAGCTTGGGTAATGGAGTCTCGAACTGAAGGATCTTGATCACCTTCCCGGCCTTTGGCCTCTCCCGGTTATTCGGGCTCGTGCACTGCAACCCGACTATCAGCACTCCATCTCCTTCTCGTCGAACTCTCCTCCCAACCTCTCCTCGGCTGCTCAAAGAATGGCCCCTCCCACATACAGCTGCCACACCCACCGGACCAACGAGATGCTGAATTCCCTGTTCTCGTATGTCCTCCTTCCAATCTCCAAAGCCACGAACCCCGAAGCTGAACATGTTGCTAACCCTGCCCTTGTTCAAATACCCTGGAGCCAAGTACCCGAGCGTCCAAACCACGCCGGTCTTCTGGCTCCTTAGGAGCAGCCCGAGCAGGTCCACGAGCTTTGCAACACCAGAGTCCCCAAGCTTTGTGCAGAAGTCGGTGTCCAGCAACACGTTGGCAGCCTTGATGTCCCGGTGGAGGATGCATTGGCCCTCATCCTCGTGGAGGTAATGCAGCGCCGAGACCAGCCTGAGGACTATTCGGTACCTTACTTTCCATTCCAGTGTCCCTTGGTTCCCGAACAGGAAGTTGTCGAGACTCCCGTTGGGTAAGTACTCGTACACGAGTAGGAATTCCCCTCGCTCGTGGCACCATCCGATGAACTGAACGAGGTTCCTGTGGACTAACCGGCTTATAATCTTGACCTCGTTGTTGAAGATCTTCTCGGAGTTCTCGAACTAGGCAAAGATCCTCTTGACGGCAACAACTCTGCAGTGGCTGTTCAGTGTTCCCTTGTATACCCGAGCCGCCTTGCCCGAGCCTCTGGTCGTTCGATAACCATTTTGTGGCCGCCCACAGTTCCTGGTAAGTGAATCTCCGAGGCAGGGCTCCTTTCTCGATATCTGCGTTTATGCATAAACCTGCATTTATGCCTCGTCTTCTATGACCTTCTCTAGCCCATTTTATATCCCTCAACTTCTTAGCGGACCACAGAGGGACACTACTTATGATCGACAGGAAGAAGAAAGACATGACAATCACTATTATGGAAACTCTGCTAAGCCTGTGATGTCTGTGGCTGCTTTTCTTGTCTTCCAAGTTCGATGTAAAATCCCATGAATTAATAGTGTGCCGATCAGTGGAATTGCCTGTTGCGCAGAAAACCCGACAATCACCCACTCCGAGAGGATTTTGGCGAGATCAACATTGTGAAGCTCGAGTTCTTGTTGTATGTCAAGAACACGCTAAGGCTCTTCAAGCTCGAGTTGTGGATGATCCGAACATTAGCGGACTTGCCGCTGTGGGAGGTAGCATCCCAAGTGGCATAAACAGAAGAGGAGATGGAGTTGCCATTTATTGCAATGTGCTGCACGTCTGGTTCCCATTCCTTGTACGGGAGCGTGTCGAACTCTACCATCACTATCGAATTACGGCCTTGAGCTGAACCCGATGTGGTCGTGGTATTGAACGTGCCCAGGAACCCCCCTGCAGAGTTCCGTGGGATCGGGAACCTGGTGGAAGCAAGGAAGAACACGATGCCACCACCGGATAAGGTCGAGCTGGAGGTGTTGATCGTGACAGAGAAATGGGTCGTAAAGTCCAAGATGGAATTGGTGGAGGAGTCCCATATGCGAACTTGCTCAGGATACATGGCCCGCCCCATCCGGAACCTGCAGTCCACTCCGCTGAGCTCGATCGCTCCACTGGATGCAGCAGCATTGCCCTCGTAGACTATGCCGGCTGCATGTGGATTGAACCGGGTTATGTTAAAGGATAAAGAACAGGCAAACGATACAAAAAATGCAGAACAATGAAAGCGAGCGAAGCGCTTTCAGGCATCGTATGCTGTTGAAGTGTTCTGAAATCAAAACAGTTAGATTGTCTTGGATCGACAATTCCAGTGTTTGACAGAGAACTGTATTGGGTTACTTTCAAATTAAACATAGATCATTTTAATTCTCAAGAGGGCTGACTTCGATAAGGTCAATGAAGTTTTAATTTACTGCAGTTTGCAGATGATTAACGTCAGTTCTGCAAGTGTTCGTGGGCGAGGTCTTTATCCTTGTCTTCCCAGCACAGACCGCGATAACTGTCTCTGCATGCATCACTCATGTTCTTGTTCCTAGGAGAAAACTATGTTGGGCTGGGGAACAATCTGAAGATACAACAGAAGAGGGAAGAGTGCATGCATGATGGGAGATTAATGTGCGAGCTCAGTTTTTAAAATCATTGACCTTTCCAAATTCAACATGTCGGGTTTCAGGGGATGCAGCTACGTCGATTTGCAGGAAGTGCAGCTTGAGTCAGACCAGGATTCGTGAAAAAGTTCCCGTCAACCCCTATTTGATATTTAGTGAGAAAACCACTAGGTCAACTTTAGGTTAGTCACGGCCTTCAAATATATTTATAAGCCATTTGGATATAATTCTTGTCCAGTCCAATCTCAACTAGTCGGCCCATTATGGCTCTGTTCCCAAAGGCCAGTCCAATCTCAACTAGCCCGTCAAAGGTCTCAGCCCACCTCCGCCTACCCTCTCCTCTCTGTCTATCTCTCTCTATCTCTCTCTCTGAAGGTGAACGGGGAGGCAGCGTTTCTGAGTTTAACGTCGGCCCCAACTCGGTGCGGAGGAGACCTGGAAACCCTAGGACCCACCCAAGAGCTGAACATGCTCTGGAGCTTTCAGACAACCTGAGGAAGCCCCGAGACCAGACATGGGCCGACCAGAACCGTGCGTGCTATTCGCTCAGACATTCGTCCATCCACACCTCGACGAGTATGTCGACGAGGTGACTTCCCGTGGCCGCACTCGCACTCGCACTCGCACTCTTCCTTCCCTGAATTCTCTTATTTGCTTTATCATTGAAGCTCTAACGGCTGTGGAACGAATTCCCATGCGAATTCACTCGGTTCAACATTAGTTGCCGCTCACTCTGTTGTGTTCAAGCAATGGTGATGTTTTACTTTCTGTTAATTTCTCTTTTTGAATGGTATTCTGTTTCTATCTTCAGGTGTTGTTTGCTGAACCTGTAGTAGTCACTGCTTGTGAGTTCCTCGAGCAGAGCGCTCCATCGGCGTGCCAATCTGTAGCGCTTGTTGGGTATGTTGCTTTCTTATAGGTTCTATAGTGATTGTTCAACTGCAATGTGAGATTTTTTTGAGACACTCAAATAATCAGCAAGAAACCAGGTGCCTCTAGTTCGACATGGTTTGTCGACAGGATGGAAATAGATTTTATGCAGTCTTTGATATCAAGAAGGAATATTTTGAGCCACAGGACTGAAATCTCAACGTTGTATTTAGGGCTACGTCACCTCCATCATTTGCTCTGGAAGTTTTCGTTCAGTGTGAGGGCGAGACAAGATTCAGGCGCCTCTGCCAGCCCTTTCTGTATTCTCATTCTTCTTCAAATGTGCTAGACGTCGAGGTAACCAGTGATCAATTCACCATCAATGTTGTGCACAATTTCCCTGCAAATATCATTGTCATTTTGATCAAAGAGTTGCATTTCTATAATGTTGGTTTTAGGAATAGGCAACTTATAAGTTAGCTGTTTGAAGAGCCATAGTTTAGCTGTAAAGTTTGATTCTTTTCTTGGTTGATCATAGTTTAAATTGCGGCACTTTATCTGACTTCACTGCTTGATCAGTCATAATTTAAGATTGGTTGTCAATATGAAAACATTATACTGGCTAAATGAAAAATGTAGTGGATATTTCAAGTTGCTGGATGGATTTCAGGTAATGAAATAAACTTCTTTTACAGTATCTGCTTTGCTTTTCCAATATTAGGATCAACGTTTACTTCCCGGCATCGTTGCAACCACATGTCCTTGTTAGCTTCATTTATTAATTGGTCTATCTTCCAGTTTTAATAGGTTCCACTGCTTTTGAGAAGGATTTTGGCCATTTGCATGACTACCCAATATTATGAAATCCAAGAGGCTTGTTGGAATTCTTTGCATCACATTTTCTTTTAGGAAGTAGCCGATAATTGTTTGTCAGATGTCCTTGGTAATTTAGCATTATCTTTTTTGTGCAGGCTGTGGTCACTAATCATCTGGTTGTAAGAGGCAGCTATCGCAGTCTCAGTCTAGTAGTTTACGGGAATACGGCGGAGGATCTTGGCCAGTTCAATATAGAATTTGACGATAGCTCTTTGACAGATATTGCTAGTTCCGTAGAGGGAAATCTTGAGGATCTACCTTTGCCAATACACTGTGCTAAGTTCACAAATGAGGAAGTCGTATTCTCTTTACAAGCATTGCTTCAACCTGTTAGTGTGTTGGACTTATCTATTGAGGTTAAACAGCTTTTGCAATTAGTGTTGAAGATATTGGAGGTACAGGAACCTGGGAATGCTGTACATAAGGTTGTTGTTGCTGTAGTATCAGCTGCCTCTGCTTATATCGCTCAGGACTTACCCACTGGAGCAATCAATCGGAAACCTCTTAGTTTGGGCAGATCCAAGGACAGCAAGGAGCTGCAAACTGCTATAAGTGAGTGCAAAAGAGATCTCCTTGAGCTCTATAAAGTTCTCCAGCTTGAATCGGGAGATATGTTGGTAGAGTCATCAGCTGAATGCTCTTTACTTGAGCACGATAATAATCCAGTTACTTCAAAGCTTTTGGTAGATATGTTTCACCAATACTTCCATATTGAAAGCAATTCCTCTAGTGTTCGACATCCCTTGCTCTCAAAGGTGCGTGATAGTAGACAGTTCTACAGCTCCAATATCTAGCCTTCTCCGTTCTTATGTACACACTGTAAATCAAATTGGCCAAATGGGATTTGATGTTTTTGTTTTCGCATTGTTGATCGCAGAGCAAGAGTGCCATCTTGTGGTTGAGTGTGGCTCTTTTGCTGTGCTCTGCTAGAGAAAGCTGCTTTCACTTTGTCAATGGTGGTGGCATGGAACAAATTACACAAGTATTCTGTTGTGATCTGCAAAATTCAGCTGCTGCTGTATTGCTTCTCTTAGGAGCAATGGAGCTCGCAACTCGCCATTCAATTGGTTGCGAGGGAATTTTGGGGTGGTGGCCTCGTGAAGATGAAAATATCCCATCGGGCACCAGCAAAGGTTATAATCAGCTGTTGAAGTTGTTATTGCAAAAACCACGCCATGATGTGGCTTCAATTGCAAGTTATGTTCTCCGCCGTTTGAGAACTTATGAAGTTGCATCTAGATATGAGGTATTGCTTTTATTGCTGTTAAAGGCATGCTCAATATCTTATGCACGTTTATCTGATATATGTTTCCCTGATATCTTTGATGCCAGCACGCAGTTCTCTCCATTTTAAGGAGTCTCTCAATTGATAGTACAGTTACCAGGAGTTCTGAGGATATGCTTGCCAGCGCCAAATCTCAACTTAAACATCTTCAGGTAAGTCCTATTATTTGAAGGCATTTGTAATTAATAGCCAAAAAAAATTCTCCCCTCGGCTCAATAGAGGAGTTACATATAATACTGCTTTCTGGTTTTCTCTTACTTCTGGGTTGATATATGGTATTAGAAATTGTTTTATTTTCTCTGAGCAGAAATTAATGAACTCACATGGGCCAATTGAAGATCCTTCTCACGTGGCGCAGGCAAGCAGATCATTCATACTTGGTCAAAACGAGGGATCATTGTCATATAAAGCAACCAGTAGCTTGATCACTTCATCAAGTTCTTGCCTTTCCAATTGGGACCTCGACCCACATTTGCTTGCTCTTCTCAAGGTAAATTATCTCTCTCGGCATTTATCATTCTATGATGTGGAATAACCATTGTTCTTCAAACATACACACTCTTTCCTGAGAACGGGATGTATGGACTGTGGAGGCAAGACAGAAAAGAAAAGTTGGTCAACACCCGCCAGGCTTCTCATGGTGTGCTTGGCCTGGTACATGGTTTGTATTGGAGTAGCTATTACTTCTCAGCACGTCCAACTTTGTTTGCAAAATATTTATTCAGTTATTGATTGATATACATGTATAACAAATGATGGGCTGATATGCACTGTCTGTGATACTTTAGAAAGAAATGAGAGTCCTATTCGATGGGTTGCCTTTTTTGGTGGGAAAAATTGTAGTATTGGCCCTCTATTTCAGGTTATTTCTGAGAGTGAAAGCTAAAGAATTAAGGAGTATAGTTGTTGGATGCATAGAGGAATTCTAATTTCAATATTATGTGGGGTACTTATTTCATGTGTACTCATTTTCAGTTAGGTTCATTAAGGAAATCCAACCTTTGACTAAAGAATGATAAAATGCCACGTCTTACCCTCTGTTCTCACTCTGATATCGTCATATTTGCTGTTACACCTTAACAATTTCCTGGTTGAGAACAGCAGCTTTCTGCTAATTCTGACAATGAGATCTTTTTTTTTTTTTTTAAATTTAATCTGTGGGAATTGACAGGACCCTGGTTGTTGGGCATTATCTTCCTTTAGTTGAATTGAGATAAGTTGTTGTTGCCATGCTAATAGTGACATTGATTTATGGTGCAGGAGAGGGGATTGTTGCCTCTGTCTGCTGCATTATTGTCATCTCCAATGTTACGTTCAGAAGTGGGACATACAAAGTATTTGTGCATGGAGATAGCATTATCTGTTGGTGCAATAATTTTTTCACTGCTCTTCTCGCGTTCAGGCATGGCATCTCATACCCATCGTTTTTTTTTTTTTGGGATTAATGCAGGGATCCTTGGATTTACATTCTGTAATACTCTGCAGGTTTACTTTTGCTTGCGCATCAGGCTGAACTTTCTTCCTTGTTAATTCAGGCCCTTAAGGGTACTGATTCCAAGGAAAAGGACGAGGGCCTTCCTCTTCGATATGCATCCAACTTAATGTCGAAAGGTTTCTTCTGTGGGCCACATGAAGTTGGGATGATTTTTGAAATGCATTTGAGAGTGGTCAGTTTCAGTTCTTTCTGGGCATGTTAGCCATATTATTTCTTTTGTCTTTTCTCTTTTCTTGTGCCATCTCTTGTGGCTAAATACAATGGTTTACATTTTTGTATAGATTAATGCGATTGATAATTTGCTCACATCAACACCTCACTCTGAAGAGTTTCTGTGGGTGCTATGGGAGCTTTCTGCCTTTTCCAGGTGAACTTGTAGGACTTGTTTGCTGTTAGTTCTGTCCGTATAAAACTCAAGCATGATTCAAACTCGGTTCATGATTTCAGATCTGAGTATGGTCGCCAGGCATTATTGGTCATTGGACATTTTCCAGAGGTAAGGAGATGTTCTTTTCATTTGATGCCATATTGTGCACTTATTTATTTACGTGGCAATTGCAAATTTTGTTCTGATGCCGGTCTACAGAGAATGCAGAGTAGTTTGTTTTGAATAATGATTTTATTAATCTGCACCAAGGTGGTGCAC
Organism: Lagerstroemia speciosa; assembly: GCA_037672795.1. Lineage (NCBI taxonomy): Eukaryota > Viridiplantae > Streptophyta > Magnoliopsida > Myrtales > Lythraceae > Lagerstroemia > Lagerstroemia speciosa. The sequence continues at coordinate 926,174 of CM075296.1, forward strand.
TTGCTCATATACAAAATGTTAAGGCCTATACAAAAATCATGAACATGAAATAAATTTGATCATGTTCACGATAGCATGATTGGCCTCACTATGCACACGTGTATGCAAAAAAAAAAAAAGAAAAGAAAAAGAAAAAAACTCCATTGACCTTCTATCTACTATAATCTCATCCAAAGATTCTATGCCTTCAATGGCCTTCTATTTGTCTCCCTCCAAATTGTCCAAAAAAAAAAGAAAAAAGAAAAAAGGTATCATCATAAAGCTCTTCTTGTTGTTGGAGCCACAAACCCTGAAACATGCTTGCAATTCAAGTAGTTTGTTTTTTTAACAGCATTGACATGTACTGGTTTTAGCATTCCAATATTGCTATCGTTGCTTGCATGCATTTGCTAAATTAAAATACTGTTGTATTTTTTAGCGTGCTGCTTCACTTAGTTGTATCTGCTCAAACCCGATCTTCCATTATCTTTTAGGCTATTTCGGCATTGATTGAAGCGTTACATTGTGTCAAGGAACCAGAGCCTGTTTCAAAAACAGCAGGTACTCAATGCTTGGAATGACTAAGCACTGCAAAATAAATTACCATGGTTAGTTAATCTGTTAAATCTAGGCAAAAGTTGTCTTTTCAGGAGCTTCTCCTTTGGATGTTGCAATCTTTCACTCAGCAGCAGAGATTTTCGAGATCATTGTTACGGATTCCCATGCATCTTCTTTAGGTTATAATTGATTTCTTCATCATTGTTCTCTTCTTTATGTTCCTTTTTTTCTGCATGAAGATTTGCACCCTTTAGGTACTTTCACATACATAATTGGGTCCTACACTGATGTTCAGAAAATATTTGAAAATATATTCTTTAGGTTCTTGGATTGGATATGCAGTTGACTTGCACAGAGCTTTGCATTCCTCATCACCAGGATCCAATAGGAAAGATGCTCCTACTCGGCTTTTAGAGTGGATTGATGCTGGTGTTGTTTATCACAAAAATGGAGCCATTGGTCTGTTACGCTATGCTGCGGTATTAGCTTCAGGTGGAGATGCTCACTTAACTTCGACTAGTATTCTAGTTTCAGATCTAATGGATGTTGAGAATGCTATTGGAGATCCTTCTGGAGGATCTGATGTTAATGTCATGGAGAATCTCGGGAAAATAGTCTCAGAAAAGACATTTGACGGTGTGGTACTCCGCGACACTGCTGTGGCACAGCTTACAACAGCAATTCGGATTCTGGCTTTCATATCTGAGAATACCGTATGTGCTTGCCTAATGTCTAATGCATACAATAAATTTCTTCATTTTATGTTTCATCAGGCTGAATATGGACTTTTTGGTTTAGACTGTTGCTGCAGAGCTATACGATCAAGGTGCCATGACAGTTTTGTATTCAGTTCTAGTCAACTGTGCATTCATGCTTGAGAGGTCCTCGAACAGCTATGGTGAGCTACTACTTTAAATACCTCAGCAGTTGATCATGGCTTATTTTGGTTAGTTTCTAGAGGGAATGCTTGACTTTTAATTTGGCTTCCATATACCCGCTACATATGAATAGAGATCATATGTGATACGCATTATCAATGTGGTAGCAAAAGCCTGTTACCCGATGAACTAAATGCATAAATAGCAGTCGAGTTTTATTCCTATGTGTCAGGAATGACATGTATGATAAGATCCATTTGAAATATGAAAAAAAAAAAAGTGTCTTGGATGAAAAATCTAGCATATAATAGTAATTTTATGTTCGATGACTTTTAATCTCTCATTTGATTCCGATGTTCATGATTTTCTTGATTTCTCTGCAACTCTTTGGACAGATTACCTTGTTGATGATGGAATGGAGTGCAACTCAACATCAGATTTATTGTTGGAACGAAATCGTGAGCAGAGTTTGGTGGATCTTTTAGTTCCTTCGATGTTATTACTAATCACACTTCTACACAAATTACAGGTGCATTTCATGTTAACTTCTAATGCACTTCTTGATTGCCGCCTTCACAATGCTTCTTGCTGAGACATTGGATGTCTGTCTTAATCCACATTTACATCAGATTCCATGGATAAAATCCCATTATGATCCTTCATTATTAGTAATATATTGAAGACAACCATATTAAGAACCAATTGATGCTGGAGACTTGTCCCTTTGCTTGTAATTATTTGCTGAGAGGTTGCAGTCCCCTGTGATTCTTGTGTAACGTATGGTTATTTCTGCTATGATGATATTTGTTCTTGTTATAGGAAGCAAATGAGCCTTACAGAAATACAAAATTAATGAATGTCCTGCTGAGGCTGCATAGGGAAGTGAGGTACGTTGAAATTTTGATGCAAAGGTCATTATTTTGTGATGCTCATGTATTGATTGCTTATTTTGATTGCAGCCCCAAGTTAGCTGCTTCTGCTGCAGATTTGTCCTCTCCATATCCCGATTCTGCCCTAAGATTTGAAGCTATATGCCATCTGATTGTGTCTGCACTTGCTTATTGGCCCGTTTTTGGGTGGACTCCTGGCCTCTTCCACTCCCTTTTAACAAATGTTGAAGTAACTTCCTTGATGGCCTTGGGCCCCAAGGAAACCTGCAGTCTGCTCTGTGTTCTGGTAAGCAGTTTTTCTTAGATGTACCCTATCCTTTTCCTTTTTGGTTATTTATGGTCATTTTCTCCCGTTCTGAAAGCTGCTTAAGTTGCTGTCATGTACTTCATGTTTTGCTATAGCTTTCTCCATTTTTTTTTTTTGTTTTTCTGTATACCAAGATGCAGTTTCATGTGTATTTCATGTCGTTACGTTGATTCCTTTGAAATGAATTACTGACTGTTTGTTTCTTGGATCATTCTGCACCACAAGAATGATTTGTTTCCTGAAGAAGGTGTGTGGCTTTGGAAGAATGGCATGCCTTTATTGAGTGCACTCAGGACTTTGGCTGTTGGGACAATATTGGGACCTCACAAGGAGAGAGAGGTTAACTGGTATCTGATGCCAGAACATCATGAGAAGGTGCTTTCGCAATTGACACCACAGCTTGGCAAGATTGCAGAAATGATCCAACATTATGCCATTTCTGTATGTATATTATTCTCTCATTTATGTTGGAGTCCTCTCTTTTAATCTGGTCATTTTGGATGGTTGGATTAGATCGATAATAAAATTTTCCCTTACACTGATCTCCCTTTTGATGGTGTAACTTGCAACAGGCACTGGTTGTGATTCAAGACATGCTAAGAGTGTTTATTATTCGTATTGCATGTCAAAAAGTCGAAAATGCTTCTGTGCTGATTCGCCCAATATTTTCATGGATTTGTGAAAGTACCTCGAGCATATCCTCTCCATCTGAAATAGATGCTTACAAGGTGGAAATGCTTGCGCAATCTCCATCTTTAGTTTTGCTCGTCATCACTGTTCTCAGTCAGTTTTTTCGAGCTGGATCATTTATTTACAGTTTCTTTCACTTCCCCCCTTCTCCAGATTTACAGATATCTTGATTTTATCTCCAGCTTGTTAGAGCATCCGCTAGCTAAGGTTACTTTCTCATCTTCTTTCTCACTGCAGCAGTAACCTTCTTCCTCTCTGCTGGTTTCAATGGTTATCTACTCATTGTTCTCAGGTTCTCTTGTTGAAGGAGGGAATCATTCAGATCCTAACGAAAGTGATGGAAAGATGTTTGGATTTCCTTGATTCAGAAAGTAGTGTGTTTCCTGAGAACAGTAATTTGGCTGATCGTGGTTTTACTGTGCTTAGTTGGCGCCTTCCTGCATTAGAGTCTGTGTCACTGCTTTGTAGCTCTAGAAAAATTTTACAAAACTCTGGGAGACCTGATCTGTGAGTTCACTACTTTTATCTGATATTATGTCTTCATTTCTTGCGTATAAAAATTCAAATTCACATGCTTGGGCTTCATTTTTTGATCAGGCAAAATGTTGATTTGAGTGGTGGAGATTATGGATTGATTTTGCACTTCCTTCTCAAGTTTTTCCAGGTAACTGCTTTTTCCTCTGGCAAAGGATAAAACTTCCTCCAGTTTATTCTTGTTTGGGTTGGACTAACTGCTCCACTTTGCTACTTAGTAGATCTTTTTCCTAGACAAAATTATACCACATGACAATGATGTTGACTAACCTAGTATGTAAATTTTTGTTTACAAGCACATATGATGACATAAATCATCTTATTGTTGATGAAGAACTGTTGTGTGTTCTTAGGCCCTACCCATTGGAAAAGAATTGATTGCTTGTGTTGGAGCTTTCAAAGAATTCATTTCTTGCGCAGTAGGTCGCAAGGCTTTCTTTCATGCATTTCCTCACATCAATTCTGATGATGAGGTGCATGAACATATTAGAGGTTACGAAAGTAATCCAAATTATGACTCCAGGGATTCCCAATGGACAAGTTCTCCCCCCTTGTTGTGTTGCTGGAAGAAACTATGTGATTCCGTCGTTTCAAATGATGATCTCTCGGCATCTTCATTGGAAGCCATTAACATACTATCCACAGGATGTCTATCCTTATGTAGAGATGGGAAAAGGTGGGTTTATGCATTTTTAGCCACTTAAATTGAATTGGTATGATATAGACATAACGTCATTATGCGACGTGCAAATCCTGGAAATTGTTGTTTATGAGCTTTGAACTGTCCAAATGTCGTGTTCTGTAATCAAGAGTAGGAACCATGCTGAGTGCCAACCTGAGTAGCCTTTCAATTGATTGATTTCTCTAGCTAGATTTCAAATTTCTATCTTTTCTTGCTATCCAGTTATTTAACTAACTCGCTTTCTTATGGAGCAGTTTGGACTTGAGAGGGTTTGCTGTAGTGAAGCATCTTTTTGGGCTCTCAAATGAGGTGTATGTGGTGGATGGTTCTCTTGAGGAAAACGCAAATTACTTAAAGGGCATGAGTACTTTTTTGAATTCCAAGGTAAAAGGAGACAAATTTTATATCGCCTGTTTATTGCTTCGCACTCCATAAACTGGCTGACATTCTATTTGGAATATAGGTGGCCGAGACAGCAAAGTCGCTGCTTGTACTGCTGCAGAAGCATTCTGCCACTATTGATGCAGCAGATGAATTTTCCAGTGAAAATCTTGATTTGCCATCAAGTGACATTTCTACTTTGCGGACGTACCTGAGGCTAGATAGTTCTTGCAAGTCCAAGGATATCCTTCAGGTGGGAGGACTTTTAGACAAGTTCCCCTGGGAGTGTCCAGAAATCTTGCCTGACAAGGGAGGAGCCCTTCCTGCGAAAAGGAAACTGGCATCGCTAGAAGGCCTGGGAAGGCGTTCCCGTGGAGAAAACCCTCCTGCTGATATATCAGCCTCGGGTTCATTCTCACGTGGGTCTGCTCCAGCTTCTGCACCCCCTGGTCCGACTCGCCGGGACACCTTTCGGCTGCGGAAACCAAACACAAGCAGGCCACCCTCTATGCATGTGGACGATTATGTGGCGAGAGAGAGGAATGTCGATGGTGGCACTGATGTGATTGCGATTCCACGGGCTGGATCTTCAAGTGGGAGGCCCCCATCAATCCATGTGGATGAGTTCATGGCTCGTCAGAGGGAGCGTCAGAACTCTTTTACGACGACAGTCGTGGGAGAGGCAGTCACCCAGCTAAAGGCTTCAAATCCAAGTCTAGCTTCAAATGGTGAAGCAGGGGCCGAAAAGGTTAGCAAGAAAGAGCTGAAGGCCACTACCGATCTGGATGATGATATCAACATTGTGTTTGATGGTGAAGATTCTGAACCTGATGAGAAGTCCTTATTTCCTCAGTTGGATGAGAACTTGCCTCAATCTTCCCCAGTGGTTTTTGAGCAGAATTCTCCTCCCCGATCTATTGTCGAAGAGACAGAGAGCGATATTCAGGAGAGTGGGCAATTCTCTCGTATGGGAACACCAGTTGGGTCCACTGCTGAGGAGAATAATGGTCAGAGTGAGTTTTCGTCGAGGATATCTGCTATTTCTTGTGTTGTGGAAAAACGGTTGACCCGAGAACCAAGTGTTACTTCGGAGAAGAAGTTTGATCATCCCAGTGACCAGAAAGATGTGATGGCAGCAAATAGCTCAGGATTTTCTGCATCAATGTATCCATCATCAGGACGAGGACGAACTGATTCGAGGATGAGCCCGCAGACATCGTTCCTGAAACAGAGCCCGCAACATTTAGGGAGTAATTTGCAAATTGGTGGGGGGCAACAGGGGCCACCATATGATCAGAAATACTTGCAGGGCCAACCACCTTTACCTCCTATGCCGCCGCCACCAACATTGATGCCTCATCCGTCTGATTCGGTTTCTGCTCTATCTAACCCGGTAATAGATGGGCAGTCTTCTGCTCCTTCTCTTTCAGGCAAAGAATCTGATACTCTTTTGCTCTGTTATGTCATGGGAGAAGGGTTTTCAGATTTGTGTTTTTTCATGTAAAAGTTGTGTTCAATGTTCCTTTTCCTTGTCATTCTTGAAATGAACCTTCTCTTGTGCACGTGACATGTTCTGAATATTTTTCTTTTTTGGGCAGGTTCCATCAGATTATTCATCTATGAGACCTCTCCCACCACTTCCTCCTACACCACCCCCATTTTTGTCCAGTCCCTACAACATAAAACCTTCTAACCCTCAACCTTCTGTCTATGGTCAGACTAGCACTGGAACAGATTTCACCCAGTCCTCTGGTATCCCAACACCACATTCTATGGTTGGAACGAGAATTCCTTCCTATCCCCCGCCTCAGTTGATGACACCAATGGTTTTTAACCGCCCAGCCTCAGCCCCCATGAATTTCTTTGGAAGCTCGCAAATGGAGAACCCAACTATTCAGTCGATGCACTCTCTTCCTCAGCTGCAACCTCTACAGCCACCACTTCTTCCTCCACAGCCACCGCCGCATCATCTCAGGCCTCCAGCTCAGTCTTCTTCACAGCAAGCGGACCAAGGGTTGCCCATGCAGAGCTTCTTGTCCGCGCAGGCACATCCCTTGCCGCAGCAGGTGCTGCAGCAACAGCCTCAGGTCCAAGCATTAGGCAATGCCTTTTACCAGTCCCAGCAGGCCGAGTCTACTCATGCTCAGTTGCATCAGCAAGGGCAGGTTTTGCCTCAGCTGGGCGATGGTGCATCAAACCAGCAGAAAGATTCGAGTGTATCTCTGTCCGATTACTTCAAATCTCCAGAAGATATCCAGGTAAAGGCGCCGAGACCCTGTTAGAGAATTGCTTAATTCCCGTAGTTCTTAAAACCAACATTGCTATGGAGTCATGAGTTCTTGATTTCAGGACTCAATGGATCTAGCAAAAGTTAATAAAAATATTTACATAAAAGAAAAAACTGGTTGACAATCCAATTTGATAAGTTTTGGGGAAGCCAACTGAAAAGGCAACTGTTCTCACTGAGAGACCGGAATTTACGGGCAGGTTCTACTCTATGAAAGAATTAGCCGGTCAGTGGGTTATTTTCAGCTTGTCTGTTGAGAGCCGTACTGCCTGAACGTTCTAGTTGATGGTCGGTGCCATCCCCTTTTTGAAACCAGACTTGCATATGTTTGGAGATATGACTCTGGTGGTTGTCATGTGGCAGGCTTTGTTGAGTGACCGAGAGAAGCTTTGCCAGCTCTTGGAGCAGCATCCGAAGCTCATGCAGATGCTTCAGGTTCATTTTTCTCCTCGAGCAAATTCTAGCTTCAAATTGTCAGCTTCACAGATTGTTAGCTGTACAGCAGTTGCATGGGGGAAATCCAGAGAAAGTTCTGTTCTCTTTGGGAAACTTGTTTTGTAGTGCCTACTTTTAATTCTCTCCATCAGGTTCTTCTGAATGTTCACTTTCCTTTGGCAATTGGTTTTTACAGGAAAGGTTGGGGCAGCAGTGAGCTCGACGCTTTTGCTCTTGTGAAGTCGGGAACTGCACCAAGATGCCGAGTTAACATACCAATTTCCGGCCCTCAATGCATTAAGCCCTGTGATATATGCTCATGAACTTGCCACTGGACAATAGTTCGATTCGCTCTCTTGAAAAGCTTGTGATGTGAGCTCCGAGTCTCTCTTTATTATTTACTATCACCGTCCATGTACATTGTACATATGTAAAATTTTGTGTCTAAGTCTCAGCATACATTCATGGCTCAGTGTTTGTGTTCTACGTATGTTTCACTTCTCTGATAAGTCAATGATAATATATTTACACAAATGAATTGGAAAGAATAATGTACAGTGTAAACCCTAAAGAGATCATCTAAAGCCTATTAAGGAGTCTGCCGTTTCAATTCTTTCCTTCAAGAGGGATACGAGCAAAGCAAGCTCATGGGCACACAAGGAGAGTTCTTCCATGATCGAGCATTCATCTTTAGCATCTCGGTCGCCTTCTCCTTCGTTTTACTGCTGCATTCCACCTGAAGGACTAGGCATAGCTTCGCCGCAACCCCGACCTGCAACATCTCCTCAAGAACTCTAGGAGTCCCCGAGAACCTTGAGACTGATAGCAGGACCCGGACCGCTCTCTCACTTGCCACCTGCGAGACCCGAAGCATCTTCTTTGACACCACTGCAATCCCTGCAGCATGGCCCAGCAGCTCAGCCCTCCCCTCCGCACTCCGGCACAGGATGTCCATCACAGTCAGCGCCATCTCATTGATCTTGGTGTTCTCGGATGAATTGTCGTGCTCCAGGAGGAGCTCTACAAGGATGGGGACTGCTCCGGCTGCCACCACTTTGACCCGGTTCCGGCCAAGCGGGCTTAAATGGACGAGCAGGTTCAGTGCGGCCTTTGTGGCTCGTGGAGAGATTCGGTCGCGCAACGCTTGCACAATCTCTGTGAACAGCTGGCTTGAGCTCGCTTGCCCGGCGATTCTGGCCGGTTCGGCGACCTCAAGCATTTTACTTAGGAGCATTACTGCACAGGCGCGCGAGTCATAGGTTCCAATCTGCATGACTCTCGTCAGCGAGCCGATAAACTCGATATCGATAAGATTCCTGAGCTGGGCTTCGGATATGCGGAGGCTGAAGACTATGCTCAAGGCTTCGTCGGTCAGCGGTGTGACCAGCCTGGCACTGCACGATTCCTCGTGAATGATCGAGGCCAGAAACTCGATAGTGCCAGCGGCTTCTAAGCACCGTTTGTTCGCATTGCTGTGGGAAGCGATCGACTTGAGCCTCCAGAGACATTCGAGCTTGGTCTGGGGAGACCTCACAGCGTCCTGGATGAGCTTGGCGACTTGAGCCCTGGTGACTGGAGGCTTCGGGGTAGGGATCCGCTGGACACCCTTAGAGGCATTGATCACGCACCATGACTGGATGAGTCTCCGGAGGGTGTGGTTCGGGGTCAGCTCGCAGTCGAGCGGAACCGGCTGCTTGGTAACGGGGCAGGTGGAGCTCCTGGAAGAGGACGAGAACAGCCACCGCTCGATGCTCTCCCGGTCGTAGGTGATCCCGGTGGGGGTGGTCACTGGGTCCTTCATGATCTCGAGGGAGATCGGGCACAGGAAGTACGAGGGAACTTCGACTTCGTCCATGGCAGTCGGGAAGATGGTCGAAAGCAAGAGAATTCTGATGCAGCAAGTGCTTGGTTGAGAGGGTATAAGCGAGTGAAGAAGACCTGAGAGTCTGAACTGAAGAATGTTGGATGATGAGGGGAGAGTGAGAGGTGAAGTCCTTATATATGTGTTGAAGAAGCCGGGGTAGTCAAACTCAAAACACGGGAAATATTCTTTTTCTTTTTCTTTTTCTTTTTCTCTATTTTTTTAAAATACGGCGGAACACGGAAAAATATTTTATTGACTATTCTATTAGATGAGAGAGAGGATGTGACATGCGTTTGACTTTCTCTCTCTAGAAAATGGCTGTCTTCTGTGTGTCCAGGCTGTCTATCTCAATTGTTTCAAAGCCTCGTGCTCTTTCTTCTTCGCGTTCTTCGCTGGCAGTCGATCAATGGAAGGTGCCGACAAGGTTCAATTGAACAGTGAACGAGTCTTATCCTCGGATTTCCTTCAGTGTCTGTCAGCTCCTCTTGTCTTACCTCTCCCCGGCCAACCTTCGAGCAAATTGTTCAACCAACATACTACCTTTTTTTTCTCCAATACGAACGCCATGCTTAGTTTAATTTCAAGTCGAATCAGCACAGTAAAAGTTAAAATTTTTATAATCATGAATTTTTACGGTTTATAAGACTTGAATACAGTATCTTGCCGAGGGAAATAGACGCGAAATAACCTCAGTTAAATTATGCTATAAGGCTATTAGTGAGTTTAGATTAAGTCTGGTAATACATGTCGTGTAATGTCTAAATAAGTTTGTATCAAAAGTACATCGACTCGTATACGACCCGTTTAATAAATGGGTCAAAAATTTCGAATACAAATATAATCCGTTTAAAACCAAGTTAACATGGCATGACATGTTTAACTTGTATAATTAAATATGTAATGTAATTGTAATTGTAATTTTAATCTAATATATTTAGATGAGTTAATGGATTTGACATATAAACACAGTTAAAAATATTTAATCGTGTCGTATCGTGTTACTTGAGTTTAACGCGGTTTAACCTATTTATGTAAACACGTTATATGGGTCAACCTGTTTAAACACGAAACATGTGTATGCTCAAATTGAATCCGTCTAATTTCATGTTGTATCGTACTAAATTATCATATCGTGAAAAAAATTATTAAGTCTAATTTGGACATCTGACCTGGTACCCAATTTTCTTGTATATTTAAATTTATATTGAAATTTAATCAATATGGAATTTATTCACAGTAAATGGAAGGAGAAGGGGATGACGGAGAAGATGACGACGGTGGGGCAATGATTTCGATGCAAATTGGTCGACGTCGGCGTTGGATAATTTAGAAAGCACACGTGCCAATAAGACTCTGTCTATCCGAGTGTGGACTGAGGCGCCACGTGTCGTTAAGAGTTCAGTGCAGTCAAAAGGCAGCCGCCATTAAAAAAAGAGGGAAAAAAAACTGTGGACTCGGTCCGGAAAGCTGTCACCACCCAAAATCGGGCAAGTCACCATCTCCCCTGGCGATTGCACCTTCGTCACTGAACAAAAGCGACGGGCCCCGTTGTAGTTGCTAGTAGCGGTAGGCCTGTAGCCGTGTCGGTTTTGCCTCGACCATCAGGACCAACTGATCCGTCTGTTCGGCCCATTAACAGAACGATCAGCCCAAAATTTTAATTCTAGAATCAAGTGAAAATTGCACTGGGGACTGCTCATTCTTTTTCTGAGGCACTCATAGGCTATGCATTTTCCCATCCAGGCTCGGCCTCTCATGGTTCTGTAATGTTATCGGGGTCACCATATGTCGACTATGCGTCTCTCAGCTATTGGTGGGTTAATCTTAAAGGCTTCAGCCCCTTGGACCTTGGCTAGTAGTTAACTTTATACCATTCACAGCCCAAAGGTTACCGGTCCCAGAAACTTGGGCCTTTGAGTCCATGATGGGGCCCATTAAGCTGCTGGCTAGGCCCATTCTCGGCCCAATGATACTGGTGATGCATCGTCGGCAAGGACACGAAGAGGATTTCGACAGAGCAGAGGTATCTGAGCTATTTTGTCGAAACTCGTGAAGGCTCGAGTTTAAGGGTAAATGTAAAACCCTGAAAATCAACTCTCTTAAGTTCTCTGCGTTGGAAGAAATCTCCGTTTTCTTTGCATTTCTGATTGAAACTCGTGAAGGCTCTAGAAATGATCAGTGAGGCATCCACATCAAGATTCAAGAATCGATTGACCCAATTCGTCGTGAAAAAAGAAATTGACTCAATTGCAATTTTGTCTGTGGATGAGCCGCAAAAGCAAAAGCCGAGTCATCCGATCCAAAATAAAGGTCGGTTACTTTCGCAGCCTTGGGTAGAAAGATTATCTCTCATGCAAAATTCTTTCACACTTAGATGGGAGAGTGAATCCGTGTTAAAAGGGTAATTGCATCATTCGATAGTGAATCGTGCCATTGCTTCTCCGTCTTTTATTGTTAAGAACACGCCCCTCCACGACCGGCCAACTGGTCAAGTTCTCTATATGTTTTAGTTTTGACATAATCCATAAAATTTCTGAATACGAAATACATTAAGTTGGGGCCAAGTGGAGGACAACTTCATGTCGATTAGTCTTTTTGCATTGATAGTTACAAGTCAAAAAGGCAACAGTAGTCTTGCTTCTGAAGCAAAACCTTCAAAGGAAACTGCTGCCCTGCCCCCATTTTCACAATTCTTTCAGCAAAATTCATAAAAAGAAAGAAATTCTTCATTTCCAATGTATAGATTTAGAAAGGTTAGAATGAGATAGGATAAAAGGGGTAATAAAAGTTCCACGGATAATAATAAATCAAAGATCTCAGTGTCACATAAGTAGAGTTGTATCCTCTTTCTGGAAATTCTCCCTCTGTACTTCACATTATTCTTTCTTCTTTCCCCCGTCAATTTTCCTTTCCTTTCCTTTCCTTTCCTTTCCTCATCTTATTCATCTGTTCAGTAAAAGTTTTGCTGAAAATGCGCTGGCCTTTCCTTCAGTCTTCAGCATTCGTGTGTAACCAGCTTAACCATTTCAGTCACTGATAAAACCAAACTTTCTTCATATAGGTGCAGCCGGAGACATCCTCGTAAGAGGCACAGTTAACAACTTCCACCGCAGAGATAGGGACAAAGGCTACCTATGTAAAATATACCAAGTCATGAGGTCGGACAGTGGCAATATTTATGTTTATACACGTCTACTTCAAAGTAAGTATGATGATACAGTAATACAGCTTTAGATCGATCCCCGGACCATACAAAAATATTTATTATACAAACCCCAAGCATTTCATTTATCTCTGAAATCCTAACAAGTCTAAATAAGATGTCCAAAATAAAGTTCTAAGGGAAGTGTAAGGGCCCTATGCTACGCAAATTTTTTCTTTTTCTTTACACTACCATGCAACTATAATCTATTCCCCCAACAATCAATGGAAGGGGTCAAAAATAGCAACTTCATGTTCTACCACCTTTCCTGGGATTGATTCAATGTGATCAGCCGTATCAGGCCACGAAGTCGGGTAACAGCTGAGCCGAAAACCTCTTTCGGTTCTGAATGTTGATGCTCTCGTAGGCTGTGGAAGAGTGGGGAGGAGTGATGGGGTTGTTGATGACCCCGAACTCGTTTCCTTCCCCGACCTCGACCCGCCTTCCCAAGTGAATGTTTTGGTTCGGAAGGAAAGCCTGGTGGTGGTCAATCGATAGGGAGAGGTTCTCGGTTGGTGGAAGGCCCAGAGTAAGGGAGACTGCGTTCCCGGCAAATGTCGGACCTGGGACGAATTGCTCCGCTCCGAAACGTCCACCAATTTCTCCGATTGGGTACTGCCCGAAACCTCCGATGAAGTTTGTGGGACCGCCCATGATCGAGTAACCATCTCGACCGTGCGCCCTCTCATCCCCAAACTTCACGGTCAGCTGATCTTCGAGGGACGGGACATTATTCAAGGAATGCATCACCTCGGTGCTCCTAGGCTTCTTCGGGCTGAGCTGTGTGATTCCTTCTAGCTCCGATGACCCGATGAGGGAGAACCCGGGTGGGGCACGAAGGTTTCCCCCGATGGAGGATGCGGAGTTTGTGGAGATTGCAGGTGCATCCGGGGTCATAGAAATGGCTGCTTCCTTCGACTTGATACTCTTGCTCGAAAAATTTTCACTAGAAGGGCCCTTGTCTTGTGGAGGGGAAGACTTTGAAGCCAAGTCCTCGCTGGGATCAGTGCTCTTGCTTCCACTTTTCTCATCCACCTGATTCTGTTCGTGTTCCTTCACCTCCTCCAAGTACATCTCCTCCACCATCGGCTTCCAGAGCCGGACTCGAGCATTTATGAACCAGTTAGAAACCTGCATATTCAGAAACATTCAGCATTCAAACCAAGATTTTTCCACGAACTTCTATGAAACTTCCATAAAGAATCAATCAAGATATCGTGAAACTTCTGGCTGCTCGAAGCCATTTATGACTGAAGTCGAGCTCTTAACACATGGACAAGTTGATAATTATAGCAACTGATAATTTACTCGGACAATGTTTGATTTGGTTAAAATGGTACCTGGCTCCTAGTAAGTCCCGTCTGTTTGGCAAGCAAGTGCTTGTCCGAGTCCTTAGGGTAACTGCATAGAGATGAAAAAAAATGGGTTCTTTAGTTTCATCAAATGAATTCGGAAACAATCAATCCAATCTACAAAGGAATTGTTGATGGGGCTGGTTCTTACGGGTGTAGGAAGTGCTCGAACAGCCAAGCACGGAGGATTGAGACCGAGCGCTCAGGCAATCCTCTCTGGGGTCTCCAGGCATTGTGCTGGATCATTCCCAACTGCTGGAGGGCCCGCTGCTGCCGGATATGGTGGTCCACGAACTTGAGCCTTGACCCTTCCATCTTACCTCCGGGACTATCCTCTTCCCCCAGGCTCTTGTTTGCAGCCTTGATTTGGCCTGTTATTGCATCTTTCAGGCACCGGAACTGCTTAGAGATCGTCTGGAGTGCAAGAGCTGTGTAGGTCTTGGCCGACCCGATTCCCGCAGCCTGCTCGAATGAGGAGATCACTATCTGCATCTGGTGGTGGTACTGTCTGTATCTTTGTTCCACCTACCAAAAAGGAAAAGGGTAAAGGAGATGATGAGACACTAGCTAATTGTCATACAGGTTTCCATTAAAAAAAACTCCCTTTTTCCATCGAAATTCGAATCTCCTATCAATAAATTTGCTCCAAATTGGCAGGGATTGATCCAGAATCGTATATATGTATACTTGTCGGTGTGCCGTAATCGGAATGAAATGGATTCAAATGGTTACCTCATCGAGCATGTTAATAAGCTTGGCCTTTTTCATCTGAATCTCCTGCCTCTCAGCCGTGGAGAGCTCAGCGGCACTGGCCTTCCCGCTGCTGTCTTCCTTCCCCGGCGCAGTGGCCGCTGAAGAAGATGATTCTCCGGCTGCCTTGCTCTGCCCGCTGCTGCTAGCCTTTTTCGAGGTGTCGGCCTTGTTGACTCCACTCCCTACATTGACAACCTCATCGAGGAGCTCCTGAGCTGCCTTCAAGTACTTGGAGCTCAGCAGCACTCCCTGAATCCCCAGGACACCACCGTTGTTAGTGACTGCCGAGGCTGAGGACGGGGACCCGCCACCGCCAGCTCCACCTCCATTGGACGCCGGCGGCTGCAGTAGCTCGCGCTCACTGCGCAAGGATCTACAGCCAGGCGGTTGCTGGGAGGAGAGGCTGAGGGAGAGACCACCCTGCTGGGAATGGGAGGCGCGTGGTGTATCATGTGCAGCTGTGGATGGTTCCACCGAGTTCCAAAGGTTGTAATGCACCCGCGGGATCAGGCCATGCAAGGGAGAGATCTCTTGCGTCACCGGCACGGCGTTCTGGTGATCCTGTGAGGCTGCTGTGGTGGAAAGTGGGATGCCGACGAACTGCTGGGTCTGCTGCGGCAAGTGGGCGAGGTGGCTTGTGGCGGCTCCAGTGGCAGAGGCCGAATTGAGGAACACGAGGTTGCCACTTCCTGGCGGTGGAGTATCCGCCGTATACTGCACGTAGCCCGGGTTCATGAGCACGAGGGTTTGTAATCCATCCGGGGCCTGGATTTCAGGGTTCTGATGGAAGTAAGTCGCCATCTACGATGAATATATCACTACTCTTCGAGGGAAATCTTCTTTGATCTGCGGTCACAAGAGAACAGGTCAAGATTAAGTCAATCGATCCATATGAATGCATATAAGATCGGTTTAATCCTGCAAGAAATCTGAAATCATTACCTTAATTCGGAAACTATGCGGACTTGTCAGGCATGTAGCTCGAGTTCAACCCATACAGCGGGTTCTACCCAATCGACACGATGGAATCGAACTGATCAGATGAGACCTGAAGAATCAAAGACATACTAACAATGAAGCATGCAGTATGGACAACATCATAGGAAGGAAGAAGACGGAAAGGGATTCAGATATGGAGCCATGTAAGCTTTATACAGACTGCAGATTCAGAGGGAGGGAGGGAGAGAGATATGGAGATAGGGAGAGAGAGAGAGGGGGGGTGCAGGGACTGACTGACTGACTGAAGAGTCTGAGAGAGACAGGATTCATTGGAAGGAACAGCTGATGATTAATAATATTATTTTAGAATAAAAAATCTCATCTCTCTCTCTTCTGTGTACAAATTATAGGAAGTACCTGATGATTTGGAGGCAATCCGACGGTGCACGTGCTTCTCCTCCTCCTTCCTCACCGCCGCTACCATCATCATCGCTCTCGTCGTCCTCCGCAGCAGCTGACTGCAAATGGAATCACTCACAGGTCAGTTAAATTTCAGTCCTCCTCTTGAGAGAGAGATAAGAGTTACAGGGCGTACATATGGAAGGAACGAAAGCAAAGGAAGAAAGGAACAGCTCAACAGCCACTTGCCTATGGAAACTGGAAAGTACTAAATAAATATTCATGTGATGAGATGGGATATGACGATCCTCGAGCAATCATCCATCTCTCTCTATCTCTGCAACTCGTCCACTCTGACAGATGAAGAAGAAAAGCAAGCAGGAGAGAGAAAGTGAGACAGGGCGAAAGTTGAGATGTCTAATGGCTATAAAGGAAGAGGAAAAAAAAAGAAAGATACCCATCTTTTTGTTCCCCTCGTTATCCACATTCTTCAAGGGCAAAAAAAAAAAAAGAAAAGAATTAAAATTACAAATATAACCAAGACAGTAAAAATTGAAATTTTGCAGGCCCTGCCAAAGGAGAGTCCTATTGATGTGATATTACGAATAAATTAAATTAATTTATTTTTAAAATATTTTATTTTAAATTTTAATTTTATTAAAAAATTTTAAAATAATTAAATTTTATTAATTCATAATATTATATTAATACTGTAATATAATGTACACGTTACGGAACGACACTCTCTCCTGCCGAAAGCTCCTGTGGGTGCATGAATGTAATCAATCTCTCTCCCCCCTCCTGTCCCTCTCTCAGTGGTTTTATGGCTTTTGTGCGAAGAACCTGCGAGAGGATTGAAAGAAGAGACCGACTCTCTCTCTGTCTCTCTCTCTCTCTCTCTCTCTCTCTAATGGATTAGGAGTGATTCCTTGATTTGACGACACCGTCTTCGAGTCATTTGATGCAGTGAGAGATGAACAGAGCAGTGATAATATGATAATTCAAATTAAATTTAGTCAAAAAGGGTAGAAAAACAATTGGCGAAATTAAAGCTAGAAATACATGCCATTGCTAGTGTCACATTATGGACCAATCAAGGCACGTATTTTTTTAAGATTATTTTTTTATTAAAAAATTTTAAAAATGAACTTGATCATATTGGCTTGCGATATTATATAGCGCTGTCAGTTGTGTATGCAATACACATGAAGCTCTCTCTACACAAAGAGATAAACGATAACTTGCCACCTTTTCTCTTTAGATAAGTTATCGATTCACATTTGTAGCAGAAAAACATTTGATGTATTATTATAATGTTACCCTTCAATGTCCAGTCTGGGTTAAACCGTAAAATTTATTACTTCTTTTAAATATTAGATTATACGGAAAAAAATAGAGAGATAAAAATAGAATAATTGGATTTTATTTTTATTATTATTATCCTTTTTAATTGAAAAAAAACAAAGAAAGAAAGACGAGGAAACGTCTCCTCTCGCACCCACCCAAAAAGATTTAAGATTAAATACGAGAGGGGAGAGAGAAGATACGACGTACGAAAACGAAAATAATGAACTGAAAGAATAGTAGTCGACAAATTTTTCAGTGGTCCAATTTAAGAAACTGCCTATCGTATTGCGACCAATGAGTTTTTTTTTTGGTGTATAAAAAATGTATATACATTTAGATAAGTAAAGGGAAAATGAAATAAAAGTCTAACAACAATACATTAATAATCGACCGCGAATTTATCTTAAAAATTTACTATTTAATATTTTATAAAAGTTTCGGTGTACAGTCAGGTACATAGGTTTATGAGAGTTAAAAGGGCCATAAAAAATCTTACAGGTGAAATCAAACTCATGATCTCCAGATTACACGGTGAGAGTAGTATCAACTGTACCAAATTCTCTTAGGAAGATCCTCTGTTCTAAAGTTATTAAATATCTCAGTCTTTTTCACAATTTTATCTTTTCTTTTGTCCTTTTTTTAAAAAGTCTTTTCGCAAGAATGGAGGAATTCATGATTTTTGGGGTTTTATTTTTGTGGTGGGACGCAAAGGGTTTAGAGATAAAGCAATTTAAGTTGCCGGAAACACAGGACCCAACCATCATTAAACACCTCCACCTAGGGGTGTGAGAAAAAAAGTCAAAAAATCCGATCGAATCAGATCGGAAAAATAGGATTTATGGGTCCTGAAATAAATTTAAGACGGTTTTCAAGTTGAAAAAGATTGGAGCGGAAAATTAGGGCCTCGACCCGAAAACGGCGGGCTCACGAAACCGACTCAAAAGGTATGTTGAATTTATATTTGCGAAATTTTCCCTTGGCCCACAAGAAGTTGGATCCATGTCTATCCCAAAAGTTTAAACTGATAAGATGATAGTACCCGCTCTTTTATAAATCAGGTTTCAATTGTTTATTTGTCCGATGTAGGATTGGCTCCTCAACACCGGCTCTCACGTGGTAACATGTTCACACTTGACACGTACCTTTAAATATCCGCTATCAGCAACTGACATTGAACTGAGTATCTTTTTTCGTACTCGGGCGAGGGGGGAATATTGACCACGAGCCAAACATTTATTTTCTTTTGGTCTCGGGCTTAATACTCTACAAGTTCCAAACTCGAGCCTTGGCATAGTGTGAGTTCACTCGGTTGGTTTTGATACCATGTGAAATTTTCACCCGACCCACAATAGGTTGGGTTCATATCCATTCCAAAAGTTTAAGCTCATAGGATGGTGGTACCTGCTCTCTTATAAATCATATTTCAATTTTTTATTTGTTCCATGTAGGATTGACTCGTCAATAATATTATATGTAAAGAAATCATTTTATTATTAGATTTTGACAATACAAATAATATATTTCGATATTTTTAAACTTGAATGTTTATTCATATTTATATTTTTTACTTCTTAATACACACTAAAATATTTATAATTAGTATTTCTCATTTATTATAATGAATTTTATTCTATTATTTTTTGTACTTAATTTATTATTATATTAAAAATCAATACCCGAAAAATCCATCCAAAAAAATCGAACGGAAAGTGTTCAATTTTCATAACATCTAAATAGTTCTTGGTATGGTTTTTTAACTTGAAAAAATCAGGACTCAATAATTTTCAAAAATAACCCGCTCGAACCGCCCATTTACACCTCTACCCCCGTCCCTCACTTTATATATGTTGACAAAAAAAAAAAAGTCAAATAATCCTTCCTTCTTTTTCATTGCAAAACTAATCCACGGATCTAGGATATTACAAATTTTTTTAAAAAAAGTGTCGTAATGCTAAGAATTCTACTCAATAGCGGTTTTTTTTTTTTTTCAGATTGATGATGATCTTCATCTTTTCTTTTCGTTGTATACCATCGGATATTCAGAAATTTAATAAATCTTAACTAATCCATGTTTGAGTCAAATCAACCGACTAAGAGTATAAGATTATCACTATATGAATCTTTTCCATTCATAGGACTTGGAGATGCATTACCCTTTTTTTGGGTGAAGTACCGGTCCGAGGCCTTACTGCAGATGCGTTACCATTTTTAACTAACCCCATGTCGGTTCTTTTCTTTTCGTTTGTAAAGAGTGTCGATGCATCTGACGAACTTTCCATGTCAAAATCGAACTCGGAGTTCTTAATTTCAAGTCGAGAGCTTCTGTACAACTCTGAATCGCCTTATCGTTATACGTGTCTCCATGATTTGTTCGTTCATGCAGCCATGCATGCATGATTTGGCAATCTTGGCTAGATCATTAATCAATTAGGGTTTGATTCAGTGAATTAAATTAATCCTTCGTAGACTGGACTTCCTATTCATTCACACCATTTCATTATTCATTAAATAAAAAATTTAATTTTTTTTTTGGAAAAACAGAAGGTGTTATATCACATGGACGGACGGACGGACGGACGGATGGATGGATGGACTGACAATACTTTCATTCACCCCGTCGTCGGTCGGCCATCTTTTTCTGGGCATTCGAGAAAAAGTTCTCTGTCACTGTCGGTAACAAATAATTGTAAAAAGAATGAACAGTCAGTGCAACTTTGGATCGTGTCCCCTCTCTGATGTTAACAGGGACTCGTTTTCAGTCAGACATTTTCACTTTGTTCACCGTACGGTTATTACTAATCAATCAAGTACAGTCTGATCTTTGTACATTCTAATAAAATATATTAATTAATTAAGTCACTGCACAAAATAGGTACAGTCAAACGTAATTAATCAGTTCCTCGTACATGAACGTTCCCGTAGATTAGTTAGCCGATAAATGCAAAGTCTTAACAGGTTGGTTGAAGTTGAAAAATCGATAATGTATGGAGACGTGGAGACAATCTCGGATGATTAGCGACCACTCGGATACTGATGAAGACTCGAACTTGTACAATCGGGTTTTCAATGCAAGTTATGATAGGTTCGATGTGTCAATCTGTCTTGGTAGGTGCAATCAATTGATTAAACGCGAGCTAATTTCCAACTGGTCCTGCTTTTTTAATTAATTATCCAATTAGCTGATTGCTTCGTTGTTTATGGGGCAGCCTGAAGAAATTGACTTCTGTACCTGAACTCATTACTGCGACAAACTTCTATATATGCAACTGTTTGTACGGCCGTGGACAATTCTGATATTGTATTATAAATTAATAAAATTTAATAAAAATAATTAAATTTTATTAATTTATAACATTATAATAGTAATACTATTAAGCAATAACTTGTGATTACAATAATGTACTTTCCGTTACTGCCCTGCACAGTAAAAGCTACACAGCCCGAAAAGGCCAGCCTGAGATACAGACTACGTTCAGCTTTCTACCGGCTTTTTCTGTCCCTCTGGGTATTCATTCAAAAATGTTTTCAATAATCTTAATTTAAAATTTACGTGTGAAAAAATATCAATTAATCAATCAATTTTTCGTATATAAGAACATCAGGATAATTAATATAGTCGTTGATATAGTGCATAAAATCGTGGATTAATAATTATTATATTGTTTTCTAGGAAACCATATATGTACATGTGTGTCAGTAAAGGAGGAGGAGGTCTTTTTACTCAGGTACATGCCCGTACAGAAGATGGATATGAGTGCCACTGTCACATCAAGCTATATCACATACATGTCCGTGTGTGTTCGTGTGTGTGTATACACACATATACATATAATGTGTATCTCTCTATTGTCTCTTGTCATGCAAATGACTTCAACTTGAATGGCGATGGAAAGTTCGATGATTTACATTGACTTTATAATTAAACTCAAGGATGCTCCTTGACCGTGCCTGCTGCAGTACGAGCAGTGCATGCCTCGAGCAATGGTGGCTAATATGTATAAGCCCGGAGCGATTCGATTCGACTTGACGAGATCAGACCGGGTGACCTGAAAATCATTGCTCTGTACTAGTGCTACGTGACCTCTTGTCTGGTTGTGCTTTGGCTACAAGAACTCTTTCCATCTTGCAATCTTTCCATTGTAAAAAGGGGTTGGGAAGTGGCAAAGAAACAGGGAGACGATAAATTGGAAAAAAAGCAATGGAGTTTTATACCCAAAAGAATTCGGTGTTGCGTCAAAAAGAGACCAGGTAAAAGGAGACCGGATGTGGAAAAACAAGCAAGGCATCTTTCTTTATTGGAATGTGCACCCATCTCGAAAGACCTAAAAGAGTAAACCCTAACTGGTGAGAAATTCCTACATCAATCCCGCCCGCCACGTCATCTGTGAGCTATATCGATACATATTTAATACATTATTATTAATTATAACTTGCGCATCAAATATTCTGTAGTTAAAATCACCACGTCATCTATAAACTCGGCTAACGTAATAATTTCTCCTAACTAGTTGCATAGGCCGTCATTCATTACTATTGTAATCATCCATTGCATTGCCACATCACCCAGCTACTCCTATGTTATGTCACTGCTTTTGGATCGGACGGGAGGAAGAGAGGAATAATAAAGGGTATGAGCAGTTTTGCCAATGGGAACCGAGTGCGAGACCTTCTTGATCACGAGTTGATGTTGATGAAACTGTATCAAATCGTTCATTGCCGTATCATACTATGCACGTGCTTCATATGCGATATACATGGTCTGTACCAAAGGTGGTGGCTTCGTAGTTTAAAATTCACTATTCGGTGGTTTAGTCGTGCCAGGATCCAAGGTTCAAATCCCATCTGTGCAAAATTTCGCTAGAATGGGCTCTTTAAACTTGAATCTCGACAGCTATCGACTTCTCATATTGTAATCGGCCCTGTTGGTTGTTCAATTCGTCTGTTGTGTCCGCAATTAAGTAAAAAAGTCCGAACAATACGTAGCTAATTAAGGGTATCGGATCACCACTAGCGCTTCTCCTTTTATTTAGCAAAAAGGAGTCCCTAGTCGAGCGGAGAAAACCTACGAATTTCCCACAATATGCAATGCACTGCTAAACTCTAGCCATCTGTGAATGCTATAAGAGACATTTTTCTTTCGGTAATCCCGACTGTTGGGTGGCAGAACAGAAGCAAATCAACAAACATGTTTTAATCAACCGAAGAGTTACTTTGACGCAATTTTATTAATTTTTTTTACGATATCATTATAAGGTGAGATTATTTAACATTTTCTTGCGGAATCGTCACTGCTACTTCTATTTTTATATATATGTCGCGGTGCAAAACGGTCATTTGGTGATCATAGCAATTAGTTTATGAGGTAATCTCATCTCATCTCCATGATTTCCATACTAATATAATTAGTAATTAATTTATCTACTCTTTTTTTTTGCAATTTATATAAAATTAAATTAAAGAATGGAGTAATGAGGATTGTCGCCCAAAATATCTTTGGAATTAAGAGGGAGAACATCGAGTCTTACATTGGACATGCACAACACAAATCTACACCGTCCATGAAAATATGAATCAAATCATTAGCACCGTCCAATCTTTGCTGAAGCGGTGACATGACGTCCCGGCATTATCTCTTCGCCAAAAGGTTGACTAAGAAAATTATGTTAGGTGGAAATTTGGCGGAACGTGGTTGGGTATTGCTCGGCTGGATAATCATGAGTTTATTTTCTCCGCATATATCATCTGATATTTAAAAATATAATAAATTCCTACTAAAACACCTGGTCCACACGAATTTTTCATTCACAGAAATACTCAAACTCAGGATCGTATGTAAAAAAAAAAAGATGTCTTATACTGTAAAACGAGGGAAGGGGATATAAGTTTTTTAATGATATTCGAGAATTTAATATAATTTACTTACTTAGATTTAATTCAGATCCATTAATTAAAGAATAATTTTTTTGATTTTATTTAATGATGCATAATTCGGGGTAATTTTTATTCTCGAGTAGTAATAAAAATGGAACATGTGCCGAATTCTACTGCCATGCGTTAAATAATTCAAAGATAAAAAGTAGGCAAGTATGCGACACAAAGTTCAAACCTATCATGCTTGCCTAGCGAGACTCTTCCGAAGCCATTCAATAATTGCCATCATGGCGTCACGGATCGAGTTCGACTACCCTATAACACACCCACGATTTGGAACGAAGCAAACCTTGTATATCGTCACGTACCCGGCTCGACACACGCAATGAATCTCACTTGTTCGTGGTCCGTCTGCATCCACAGGCAACGGAACATCCTCAAAAGCACGTACCATGGTCTGTTTTTTATCTCAATTTTGATTTTTATATGTTTAAAAATATACTCGTTATATGAAATTTTTTATTTATTTACGAGAGATATTAAAATCGTCGCGAAGAATTGAATGGTCCATAAGACGTCCACGTCACACGCGCACCGAACGCTGAAGACAACCTGAGTTAGGCGTAGAGGCACGGGGTCGGGAGGGGACGGGACGGGAAGGCGGCGGGACCCACAGGGGGTTCCCCCCTCCACGTGCCACGTCCACCGGGAGGAACCACTTCCGGGGCGCTCCGTTTGGACCTTTGCTGGGGACAAGGAATCCCCACGCGCCGGTCCCCCCACAGCCTCATCCCCACCTCACCCCGCCCACTGTATACGCGTCAACCGAACAGCCCCCTAGTCCCCGCCCCCACTTTCCTCTTTGCTTTAACGAAGATTCGCCCTTTTCTTTTTCCTTTTTTTTTTTTTAAATTTAATTTAAATTTGATTTTTCTCCTCCGTGGGGGCCCCACCGTCCAATCAAAACGACCCGTCTGCCTTTAAGGCGTGTAATTCCACGAACCGGAGTGGCCCACGTGTGTAACCCCAAGTCAAGAAAGCAGCCAATCGGTGGAGAGCCCCATCTCTACCGAGCAACTACTGCTTCCTCCTTTTTCTCTTTTGTCTTTTTCCATTATTATTAAATGCAATGCTCAAGAGGATATTATTATTATTATTATTATTATTATTATTATTCATATTTTTTTATGTGGACCGTGTAATATTTCAATGTTCAAACCACCATAATTAATTCCAATTGCTACGATATCGGTCCTTCGAGAGATAAACTCGCCTCAACTAATAATTTTTATTTATAAGATTCGAATATAATATTAAATTAAATGAATAAAAATATCGACGTAGGGGGCTGAATAGTAGAATTTTCAGCATCCACGCTAACGCTCGTACAAGGGTGTGGGGGAGAGGGAAAACTGTCCCTGTCGGCAGAACAGTGGACGATTGATTGGAAAGGTGTCGCACGCGCGTGTCACGTGACGGGCCGTCCTGTCCCAGGTTAATTTTAATTTTGGATCCCATCCCGGCCGGGAGGGAATGGCTGGCTGGGTAACTGTGCGTGGAGGATCCGTCACCTGGGTCGGGCCTGTCACTGTCCGAAAATGACCGCTTTTTTGAAAATCGTAAGCCCTTTCCTTCTCCCCTTTCAAACGTCGGAGTCGCAGGCTTTTTTAACCTCGGCCATCTTTCCTGTTTTTCTCGACGTGATTCCGGCTAGTTTTATTGAGTTCTGGTACATGTCAACAAGTTCCAGCTGGTAGCTCCAGCCGGACCTTGTTGATCCTAGCCAGCCAGCCACTGGTCGGATCGTATAAGCATCTGCCCCGATGGCAATGTCAGGCATGGACTCTCGAGGTTGAGTGCGAGTGCTGTCGAAGACTCCGATCACGAAAACAAGTTTCATTGTCCTAAATTGTACATTAATTGAACCCAAAAAAAAAAAAACATCAGCATACATGTATGCATGTTATCCTATTCCATGAACCCTGCATGCATGCACGAACAGTCGAGCCTAATAATAGTAAGTCGAACTACTCCCTTGAGCTGCAGATTGTACTTAAATAGAAAAAAAGTTTGATCGCGTTCGATTCCCACATCTTTATTTTCCTTATCTCTTCTACATTCATGATCGAATAATTAAGAACGAGTTGTTGGAGTGGAGATGGAATAATTATCCGAATTTAATAATGGAGATGATGGATGTCGATGAGTAATGCAGCTGGAGCTACCTGTCATGATTGAAAGTTGAAAATTCCTCGTAGCTTGATTAAATTAATATGTATTTATATATGAAATAATCATTAATTAATTATAATTAGGTTAAAGAGAGACGGTAAGAAAGTCAGAAAATCAATTATTTTAATACGGAGTTTCATGGGTACTCGAACGAGAATCGAACGTCACGTTTCTTCATTTCGAGATAAAGATAATATTACTGTAACGAATTTTCTTTTTCCAAAAGTTCTGCCATTAACGTGGCTCTTCATCTTACTTCTTACCTCCTGAGGAGACGACCCGATAGCAAGCCGCGCAATTCGGCTGCTTCCTGAGGGACACACTGTGTGTTGATTTGTGCAAAGCGTCACCTCACAAGTCTTTCTTTGACTGCTGATCTTTCTTTCCTTGAAATTATTAGCTGTGGACTCTCTGGGCAAAGTGGTTAGAGGGAAACATCCTGTTGAAGATAAAACCCTAAGTAAAAATAATAATAAAAACTTTTGAAAAAAAATGTTAAGGTAATTGGGTACTACAATCCATCGTTTTCGCTGGTATATAACATCCGACGACGTCTCTGCAATTTTTCGCTTACGGATTCACTTTGTATATATCACTCTCTCCAGGCGTGCACGCTAATTTTTCGCTCACATCAAACCCTACTTTCCTCGATGTTTTGTGTGCTGGGCACTCTTGGCATATACCTGTTAGGGTTGTGGATATTCGCATTATAGAAAGAGTGATATATACCATACTGTCCGTCTGTTACGACGTTGTATCATCACTCACTATGTACGGAGACCTGCTCTGTGCGATCGCTCAAGATTTCGAGTGTGCCCGGATTGCGATTTTCTTTATAAACTGAGACGAGTCTGTACTTGTTGATGGGTTCGAAAGAGATGGATGTTTGTGTTGGCTATTGATAGTATAAATCTCTATGAAATGCTATATATGCCTTAGTCCACTTCATCACATTCCTAGAAAGCATTGGATTGTGACCTTAACGAAGAGGACTTGGGATCTCCTTTTTCCTTGGGGGACATCCACAACTTTGGAGGACAAATAATTATTTACTGAAAATAATTAAAAAAAAAAAAAGGAATAGGCCACAGAGACATGCATGTATACATAGAGACACAACATCCACTTCCCTTTCTCAACATTTTTTTTAATAATTTCCATAACAAGGACATTGTGATGTGTACACGGATGCTCAAAGAATTACATATTATTCCTTTTTCAGAGCGAAAGTTCCCAAATCCAGTAGATCTTGACAAATTTCACACTGAACGGTAGAATTTTCTAGATAATAAGTTTTCTCCATTTACAATGCTCGAACTCAAGTCTTTACATAATCCAAAGAGCTATTGAACCATCCCAAACAAAAAAACGACTTTATGCAATGCCCCTTTTAAGGTGGTTGAGAACATGACACCGGATCTTGTAGGATAGGATCCCGGCCGCCGTGGCTGTCGATTCCATTCCGAACATATGATTGTATATATTACATGGGGAAAAATGGAAGATCCATTCATCATTAACTATTTAAGTATAATATTCGACTATCGGGGCTTTTTTTGTTTTTGTTAATAAAGAACGATAAGACATCAGATTTTTTAATTGTATTTTAATATGGTACGGTTTAAGGTTTCTGGCCCTGTTGATTGTGAAAGAGGGAGAGGTCGGTCGATGGTGTTGGTGCCACTGCCCCAGAAAGTAAAGGCATGTCCGGTTTCATACATCCTCAGAGAGATGTCATTTCTTTGACCCATGTCAGTCATGGTCATCAGATACCTTCTCTCAATCATACATCTGCACCCACACAAAAAAATGAAAAAAAAAAAAGCGGACGTTATGTGCCTTTCAATCAGTTTCCAGTTACATACATGGGTTCTTGTTTGGTCTGTGTGCCTTGTGCATGGATCGGGGACCATGAAAAGTGAAAGGATTTGTTTAGGTCCCGCAAGGAAACTTCCTCCTGCCTCATGGGCGTACGTACCTTGCTGATTTACGCTTGGAGACCTTCGGAACGAGGAGGAGATAAGGGACCGTACGTGAGAGAATGCTGCAAAAGGGAAGAAAACACGGTGTGGAAGAGCTACTCGAGAGACGAGATGCTATGTTTTTTCGATTATCGATATTGGGTCTTCTTGTGTCCTCTATTCTCCTCAATACAACGGATAAATTGAAGGGGATAACTCAAAAACTTTAACCTCGGTACATCGAAGGGGGAAATTGAGTAAGCATTGGGGCCTGGGAGCATCAAGGACTTTGGGCCTTGGGAGGCCCAATGATAGAGCTTATTTGGGCTTCGTAGCCCCGAAGTGAAAACTTATTTGGGCTTGTGGAGGCCCAATTGTAAAACTGCATGCGGAAGCTCGTCCCCTTTACACCCTCTCCAGCTCTATATATAATTTTGGAATTTTTTTTTAAGCAGTTTGTTCACGATTTGCGGGTAATTAAACTGGGACCGTGACCGAAGATGCCGACACGGAAGCTCGATTTTTGCCATCAAAATGGAGGAGAAAGAGATCTAGAAGCTCAAATCATCGTATTTGAAGTTGGAAAATTCAAAACTCATAGCCAGCCAGAGACCTATGTCCACTGACCACCATCTGTTGAAGTTTTGAGCATTTAATCAACCATTTAAAGAACAGCGGTGACAGAGTTCCCGATCAAGAAATTGGGAACCCGGTATGTGGAAAACTTGAAAATCAATATATGGGAAATGGTGAACCGAGGAGATGGTTAATCGATCATTTCTTTCCTCAAGCACAAGAAACTACCATATAAACATTGCAAAGATCAACAACACGCAGGCACAAAACTTCGGTTGCAGCTATCTCAACTTGTTTGATTCACAAGTGAGCTATAGTATCGTACCACACTTCCCGGGAATTTACACGAAGAAAATGTTGTCTACTATCGATGTATAGGAGCTCCAAAATACAGACCTAACTAGTGTACAGGGAGCGAGTTACAGACACTACTGGAAGAAACAGCCAAACTTCACCAGCCATATATAGGATTCTGGACATGCGGAGGCAGGAGATGGAGGTCCTTGCAGTGCTGCTTATCGTAGTCTCGAGTTCCTGGGATGGCCCCAGTGCACAGCCTGAGGAACTCGTTCCCTGTGAACGAGTAGTGGGCGAATGCCAATCCTCCATCGACCATTTCTGTCGGACTCGGAATTGAGATTGAATTCACCCTGCTCCTGTTCGACTTCTCATAAGCTCTTCTCTCATTGCTTAAGAACCTCCCGAGATCAGAATGCTCCAGGAACCTCTGGGTGGCAGCTTCCCAGGAGAGTTGGTATCTCTGCTCAGGAGTGAGAGGCTGCGGCTCATTTGCTAGCGCCTCTTTTACCTTGGCCATGAAGTCCTTGGAAGTGCCATATGTCAGGCAGTTGGGGAACGACCGGAAGAATTCATTTGATGGGTGGTCTGCACATACTACGAACTTGCCCATGGCGAGTGCCTCAGCAGTAGCAGTGCATAGAACATCACTAACACTGGGATTTATGAACACTTTGTACCTTGAAGACAGGGAAAAAAGGGGAATATTACCAGCATGAGATGGATACTAGCATATCAGAGTCGTAGTGGCCATCTAGAAAAGATTCACATGTAATAGATTCAGGGTGTCTTAACTCTTACCCATGAAGAGAATCATCAGCATGGTCTCTTCCTTTAAGAAAATTGAGATTTAGGTTCAGTCTCCTTGCAGTGCTCTGAACTTCTAGTGAGTCCTCCCCGTTGCCAAACACATCCAGCTTAAAACTGTCAAGATCATTCTTGTGCTTTGCTAACAAATCGATCAGCTCCCTGTATCCCTTCGCCCATACCATCTTCCCCAGAAAATAGGCACCCTTAGAGAAGGCTTGCTGCCCGAGCTCCCTATCTGCAGCCACCTTTTCTCCAATTTTCAAGAACTTGGGATTCACACCATGAACATTGCAAATTATAGACTTGGGTAAATCTTGAGTAGCAGCAGATAGGCGAAGAACCTACACGACAATGCCAAAAAAGTTAGCTCAATAAATATAATTCAGCACATTAACAACAAATATTTACAGGAAAAAATCCCACAATAAATTCTGCCAAAAGGACTAAAAGAACCTTATGAAATACAAGAATACAACCTTGTGGCAATGCGCCCTTGTGACCAAATTGTTTATGTGCTTTACAAGGAAAGCTTGGAGAGCCCCATTCTTCTCCCGCTTGATATACTCCAAGTAATTAGTATGGACAATGCCGACAACATGATTAAACTTATCCGTCCAACGTCTACCATGATGATACCAGTTCAAGTGTTCGGGTTCTTCCAGGATAGCAATGTCCGCATCTTTTGATGGGATGAATTGTGAAGTATCTCCAGCAGGAATTATGCTCCTCCTCTCTTTAGAGAACTAAAAGATGGAAAATAGTCAGATATAACACTGAACGAAATCCAAAACCAACTGACCTTTTTTTTTGGAATAACTTACCTTTCCTGGGTAAAATGAAATCTTAAAATCACCCTTAAAGCCAATTCTTTCCTCAAGCCAGTTGCGTATGTAGGTCTCCTGCTCTTCAGGAGAGCTGAAGGTCAGATTATTGGGATAAACTAGCTCCTGATCTGATTTACAAAGCCAGGGAACCAACAGCGTCACATTCTGTTTTGCAGACTTTGCCAAGTATGCTGCTCGAAATAATGGATTTACAGCTGTTCCTGTCATCCACGGAAGACTTGCTGTTGTAATGATGGCAACATGCCTTTTCTGGTCGGTCATATCACGCTTTGCATGGTCTGTCCAAAAGCCTCCCTCATAGCAATGCCCTGTGCTCTGAATGACACTAGCTATCCTCAGGTCGAGTTCATCATTGATGTTATCATTGCCGACAATAGGGGATTCCCCTCCTGACAGGGATGACATGAGAAACTGGTTCTTCCGTTTGCTGCACAAGCTTTCGACTATCTTTTCGCACAGATCTGCAACGAAAGGCTTATACATATTAGAACTCAAATTGAATAGTGATTGCATGATATTCTGCTGCGACATCAATTTACATGCCAACTCTTCAGCACAAACTGACATATCACGCATATAGAAAACAGCTTGAAAAAGTCATTAAGACACTTTAAAAGCAGTAGGTTGTGCAACTAGACATATTCAAGCACGAGGTAAAGCTGACACTTACCCTTCCTCACACCAAACTGATCTAGAAGAGGTTCAGACTGCCTCACCAAACATGCCAGAAGTTCAGGAATATCCAATGGGGGCACTCCCTACAGATGACACAGAAAAAAGGCTTTATACTGCTGTATCTGTTACAAATATTTATGGATTAAACTAAAGTAGCGCTGATGCAAGGTTTTTGCATAGAAGAGTAAAAAACATCTTTACCAGAACCACAATGGGTTGGTGGATTCTCAGCTAAAAATTCAAGTTTTCAAAATGGTTCTTTTCAGGCTTCATCTCTCGATAGATTTATGGATCACAAAATCACAGCATGTTTATGCATCATTTTACTTCATAGTACTTGACGGAAGATAGAGACGAACCTTTGAGTCTTCAGGCTCCTTGCAAATTGCTTTCTGCACAAAGTCATAGACAGAATGTCAGGACAGAAGTTAGGACTGTATCCGCTTATATCCAATGGAAGAAAAATTGAGTATATGCATAAAAGGAGGAGATCAGTAGATATTTAACAAGGACTACGCGTACTCACTCATAATTCAAATTGAAGAAGTATATGCATATCTCAATTCTCGGTCGTTGGTCCATGAACAAAATTGTGAGACTGATTTCTGCTTAATAAGGAAAATTCAAACTTCAGGAGGCCAAAGGAATCATACCAAGCTTGATTTAACTTTCTCCACAAACTCCCCATTTCTCCAGCCCTCGAAGATATCCACAGGATTTGAGTTCTGCTTCTCGAATTCTCTGAGCCTGGTCTTGAGTGCCCTAATAGGCTCCCAGTAATCCTTCTCGTTTTCCTTCACCTCCGCGGTCCCAAAGTTCCTAAACCTAACCCTCCTCCCTCGTCTAACCCTGTCGAGATCGATAATCCCATCCCTGTCCTCCACCTCCGAGACAATTGCATTCTTTATAGCTGACAGGTCGATCCTGATTCTGCCCCGGGGACCCCATTTCTCCAGCACCCGCTTGCTGAAGTCAGGGGCGGAGTATGTCCTGCGGAACTCCGAGAGCTTAGGCTGCAATTTCTTCACGAAATCAATCTCCGCAGGGGTGGAGGAGCTGATTGCGGGGACGGAGAAGGTCGAGGCCGAGTGGATGAAGTTCTCGAGCTCGCGATCGAAGGAGGTGGCGAGGTTCTTGAAGGAATTCGCCCGGTTCCGGATCAGCTGGAAGTCAGCGTTCGCGGAGACCCGGACATCCATCCAGCTCTTGGTAATGAATGAGAAGGCATTGGAGGATGCAGGAGCTTGCGACTGGTCCACCATGCCGGTGGACATTCCGGACCGGAGCTAAGGTTTCTGCGACAACCACAGCAGAGAGGAACTGAAATGAAATCCGCAGGGCTGGAGGCGTGAGGGAGAGAAGCTTTTGAACGGAAGCAGAGTCGGTTTTAACGGTCAGGATAAACTGGAGGGCTCTACGCGAATCAATAAATATTTAATACATAAAAAAATATATTAAATTACATCTAAAAATTAATTATTATTATAATAAGATAATATAATATATGATAATAATATATTAAATATTTATTTATAAAATTTATGAATATGGGGAAGCCGAACTCATGTAATAATCTCTTACTTGGAGGGCTCCTTGTTGGGAGCACAAGCAGCTTCCACGTAGGATGGTGGGTCTCCCACAGGATATCGTGGGGATGAAACGTGGCTTGCGGTGATTCGTCAAATGGGGCCCTTTAGCAGGAATGGTGTGGAAGGGGGTTATGATGTTTTGGCAGGATGCGCCGGGCGTATTAGAACCCTCTATATCTTGTGCAGCATCTTCGAACCTTCCGCGACATGTGAGTCGTGACGATAACATTACATGTGACATTATGAGATATCAAAAACGATTGAGGAGTTGACCAGACCCTGTGAAGTCGACTGGTAGAATCTTTGATAATTGATATCGGGCAGCAATATTTATACATACCTTAACCTAAATCTATCCGAAGACTGGTCTCTCTCGTGGAAAAGGACGGAATAGAAAGTGGTGGAGCCATTTGGCAGTGTCATCGGACACGTGGAGGCGAGTCGTGGGATTGGTGTCTGCTGGGACTGGCTGTGGTGGGCTGCTGGGCTTGCGTTCCCACCACTCATTTGTCCATTCCGGCTCTCACCGTTCACGTCTCTATCTATGGTCACAGTTCAAAGCGGAGACAGAGCTCGATTAGTGTTATAGATTTTGATTCGATTAGATTCGATTCACAGCCCTGTGGCGTGAGAGACTAGTCTGACCAGGCCGACCCCGGTGGTCAACCGCCGAGGCTCAAAATTATCGGCCCAGAGGGTGGGGAAGAGCCACCCATGAGCCCAAGGCAGCGGGTCTTGTGGGAAAAGATAGCCCATGAAAGTTCGGGTCTGTTCACCTTTGGGGCCTGTCTTGTCGTTATCATCAGATCAGAGGACCCGACACTGAGTTTCTAAATCTTTCTCAAGTGTGATCTCTTATGGCGTAAAAAATCACAGATGATTATACGAAAAAAAATAATTAAATTATTTTAATTAGTATTAATTATAGTAATTACTTAGGTGATTAGATTTATTCGTTTATTATATTTTGATTTATACTTCTTCACATTACGTGATGAGATAGAATCAAGTAAGAATTTTAACTCATGGCGTCACTCCTCGTCTCCTCAACCGTAGAAAACTGAAAACCTTTCATTTCCTCTCCGCGCCACGTCTTGTCTTCTTCTGTTTGCTTAACTGCTAAGAGAGGACTCCCAACTCCTAAAGAATCCCCATTGCTACGAGGTCGGCTAGGTTTTATCGGCCCCTTTTGCGTCGGAGGAATCCAATTCCCCCTTAAAAGAAAAGCAGAAGGCCCGGAAACAGAGGGTGAACGGAGATGGGGCTTCTCTCTAACAGGTAACCTTTCTTCATTTCTTCTTCTTCTTCTTCATCAGTGATTTTTGTGATGTGGGGTTGTTGAATTTGGGAACAAATAGCGTTCTTGATTGATCGGTGAAAGGACTTCAAATGGATGATGATGATCATGATGAACTCTGAACAATCACAGGGTTGACCGGGAGAGCCTGAAGCCCGGAGATCACATCTACTCTTGGAGGACTGCTTACATCTACGCTCACCACGGTCACCCCCTCCTCCATTCTCTCATCTTCCCATGCATTTCTTCGAGCTTTCTTTCCTCAAATTTTTTTTTTTTTTTGATATTCAGAATCGCTGCCGTCGAGTTCATGCTATAGGTTCTTGAGAAGAAATGCTGAGGTCTTGCATTTGTAGCTGCTTTGCTGATTGCAGGATCCATAACTAGCTGAGGCTTTCTGCTTAGGTGTCTGTTAGATTATTAAATTACCTTGAAAAAATGCCCACCTAACGATCTTTCGAGCAACGAACAGTGTTCCTCAGAATCCTTTGCTCTTGTCTGGTTCTGGATATTAGATTGATTAGCTATCATGCAGACTTGTTCATTTTGTCCAAAATTAGCAAGGACGATCTTCAGTTTCTTATCAAATATTGGTGAATGTTTCAGGCATCTACATTGGAGAGAACAGGGTCATTCACTTCACCAGAGGAGGCCAAGAAGTCGGGACAGGCACGGTGGTGGACCTCCTCCTGGTAAGCTCAGGACCATCCCGGTCCCTTGTCCCGTGCCCGACATGCACTCCTCCGGAGGCAGGCCACGGGGTGGTCTCATCCTGCCTTGACTGCTTCCTCTCGGGTGGGATCCTATACCGGTTTGAGTACTCAGTCTCCCCTGCCCACTTCCTCGTAAAAGCCAGGGGTGGGACCTGCACACTTGCAGTGTCCGACCAAAGTGACATTGTGGTCCACCGGGCTAAGTACCTCCTTGAGAATGGGTTCGGGTGCTACAACGTCTTTAAGAACAATTGCGAGGACTTCGCAATATACTGCAAGACCGGTCTCCTTGTGCTGAACCAGGGAGCGATCGGGCAAGGAGGGCAAGCTGTCTCCATTGTGGGCGGTCCTCTCGCAGCTGTCCTTTCCACTCCGCTCCGTCTTGTGACAACTAATGTGTACGGGATGGCGGCAACGGCTGTTGGAGTCTACTGCGCGAGCAGATACGCAGCTGACATAGGGAGTGGGATGAGGAGGGACGTGGTGAAGGTGTCCGTGGAGGACCTAACCAGGAGGCTTGCCACTGGATTGCTCCAAGTGATGGATCCCATGCCAGCAGCTCCTGTTAGTTGATCGACAAACATGTTCTTGTTTGTGTAATAATTTATTGGTGTCTCCAGCAACGTGGAGATGCAGTATTTGTGGCACGCTGTTGGTTCATCTGCTCCAATGGTGGAGACATTCTGTTTTGTTCCCTTGGATGCTTAATATAACGGTCTTGCCATACTATGTTTGGAGTATATGTAACATTGATAAATGAAGTGCTATTCTCGAATTGGCCATTGAGGGTTATCCCGTTGAATGAACTCTTAATATGATAAAAGAACCCATGAACAGATCAGTTACAGAATCCGAAGTAGCAAATTGAAAAAGGGATTTCATAAGAACTGAGCATGTTATACATGGCAAAACTTCGTAGGGGCTATAGCGGCCACTTTGATGTCAGACGAGTAGAACAGCATTGACACAGCCATCGTTCTCGGGATTGTTAGTAACCTGGGCGTATTTTCCTGAAACCATTCGCAGCAATTATGTGAGCAGAGCAGAAAGGTAATTAAGAGTGAGCTATGAACATTATGCTTCTATAGAGAGAGCACTCACCCCACACGACTTTCCCAGCTGGAGTGACCAAACCCAACTCACTCACGTTCACCTGATATTGTTCATAGAAATGTCGTTCACGAGGCATCGACACTAAAAACTACAGCAATCACTGGCTGCATGAATAAATTGATACCAAGAGGGTGTTACCTCGATGATAGTCCCCTTGGTCATAACACCGAGAGAAGTATACATGGGACCATTTGGGTTCTTCTTCACACCAATAATCTCGAGATTGAATGTGCATTTAAGTTCAGGGTGCGTGACATGAGCTTTGTTGAACCGCAGACCTGTTGGGCGGATGAAACGCTCATACTTGGGAGGCTTCCTGGTAAACCCTGGTCCCACAAAGGTGACCTTTGTCACCATCCTCTTCCATTGCTTGGCTGGAAAAGAAAAGAAGGTATGAATCAGAAATGCAAAGAACCAACACACAAGATTGAATATCCAGCGGTCCAAAGTCCAATATGCATGACAAATAAAAAAGCGCACACATTTGAACAGGATATCATCCTGATCATTGAAATCCCTTCCCAATTAAATCGTGGCTAATAAGAATCAGACAGGTAACGATGGAGTCTCTGAAATGTCACCACAGTTCAAGGAGCAAGTATAGATGGGGGGCAAATGGGCAACGAAAATACAAGAGAGAGCGCTTTTCAATGTACTTACTTTTTCGTTTACCGGATCTGATCACTTTGAACATCTCATCCTCTGCAACAGGTCGTACCTAGGTGAAACGCAATGAGATTTTATGGAATCCAACCAACAGAATTCAAGTTGTATGTAACGAAGAAACAGTGGACCTACAACATCTTTCAAGTCTTCCTCTACAAATAAAATAGCATTTTTCAAAATAAGAACAAGGGAGATTAACTCACTTTGGGTAGAGGAACCTCCCATTTCCCAGCTTTCTCTTTCCTCTTCTGCTTGATAGTGTTGCTGAGTACCTGCAAACAAATAACATTAGCCTCATTAACCACCAACAACATTCTGCACTTGAATACTAACCAATATTCTGCCCACAAAGATACCTTGGCTCGTGTTGTGTTCTCACGATCAAGCAGATACGCAGGGACAGCTCCGTCATGGACTTCATCGTCCACTTTCCGCCTACTCGTTGACTCCTCATGCATAGCCAACCTGTTCCTCATACATAAATTTTGTCAACACATTGTTCTACACCTTTCAAAGGCAAAGAAGTAGTCTGTGAACCCACCAAGAAAGGAGGTAAAATCAAATTTCCAATATATGATACTGCACATCAAATCCATAGTTCACCCAGGCGGATCAAATTAAATTAAGTGATGCATGGAACTCGTCATCCTTAAATGCAACAACAAAAGCTGAAAACCATGCGCATCATCCCTAGCTATCAAATTCGAGCAAAATCGCCACCAAAGGAATCAGCTTTGGAACATGGGCGATCAATAAAATTAGTATTAGAGACTCACGTCTTCTTCATCAGAGCCTTTTCAGCATATCTTTTCTTAGCAAACATCTTGCCCTTGATACCCAATGCCTGCAAGCAAAGATTCACAATGCACCCGGGAATGAAAACACAGCTCATCGTAATCAAAGCGAAAAGAAAAAACTTCACAGAGGGAAGAGATCGACGAAAGGGGAAGAAAAATGAACCTTTTGGGCCATGGCGGAGCGCTTGTGGACTTCGCGTGCCTCCTTCTTACGCTTACGATCGAAGTGATCATGGCGGTAGCCATGTCGCTTCCTGTGGAGCTCTATGTAATCTCCTTGCGGCTAACACAAGGAATGAGAAGACGAATCAGAAAACAATTCACGCTAACTAGACAAGAAATTCAACAAGCTTAATCAGCGAGCTCAAAGAATCGAACAGAGGAGCCATACCATGGCAACAAATACAGCTTCAGTGTACAAAGAGAGAGCAAGAGGGAACTGGGAAGAGCAGACAAACCCTAGATTAGGGACTTATCAAAGATCTTAGGGTTAGGGGGGACTCGTTGCTGGGAGAAGAACCGGGTCGGATCCGGTCGGTGTGGCTGTGGAAGCGGGTGGATAGATTTGATCTGCCATATAGGCCCAAGTAAGTCAATGGGCCAAAGCCCATTTAAAAAGCCCATGTAAGGAATATGGGAAGACCTAGAACAAAGGGGACAACAACAACTAACCTTCAACAATCTTTATTTTTTAAAAAAATTAACAACTTCAAAAATAATTCCAACAACAACTAAATTTTAAACGGTTAGTACTACCACGATGTGATACTGTTTCATAAAATAGTTTATAGCCTACGGCTCGTGTGGATCCAATCCAATCAAATCCCACCCCACTCCACCACCATTATTTCTTATATATATATATATATATATATATATATATATATAACGGACTAATCCATCGAACTGTGAATGATGCAATCTGGAACCCACCACTAATCTACAGATACGTACTCTCAAGAGTGTCGATTCCTGAACCTGACCTACTGTATATTGTTGGCCTACGAGCAGGTCTGTCTCTCGGTGGCTCGGTGGCTCACCACATTTATTATGTACAATAATAATTAAAACTTTATCATTAAAATTAAATCTCCAATCAAATCAGGCGGGTGGAAAGATTGCGGGAATTTTGATTTGTGGGTCCCACAGTTAACTTCGGTGCCACTGGGACGACACAATCATTAATTGGTCCAAGTTGTCCGTACTGTCCAAATTAGCTATAACAAAATGTTTATTTCTTTCCTTTATCTTTTCCGCGTTTATTGCTCCGACAGATTTGTAATTTGTCACTGTTCAAAAATATTGTAAATCACCCAATTTCACGGACACCTCTTTCTTTCCCTTGTTCAATCTTTACGTCATTCATTGAAAAAAAAATCTTCACTTTAGGTTTTTGGATTACTAGTACCCCTAACATCATTAAGTTTAAAGGGATCTGACTAATTTTGATTTGAGTCGAATTAGTTCAATAATGAGTAAATCTTCTCGATTTATAAAATTTGAATCCGAAACATTACTTGATGCAAAGAAAACGAACCATCCCGACAGGTTCGTGTTAACTTTTGTGTTGATTTTTCTGACTGTAACAGAAACCTGGACTTTCGATCCCCGCCAGTCAAGTTGATCGTGAAAGCTGATCTGTACGAGCACATTGATAATTCAATCGCTCCGCCGACTGGGAAGAAACCCTTCATCTTCATCGATTGAACTTTCCCTTAAATAATGAGGGATGTCACTCCCAGATTATGGGCCGTGATCAGCCCCTAAAGAGATTAAAGATTTCACGTACTATCAATCTCGTTAAATCCATACGGTCGTTGAAATCTCTAGGATCCTTCAAAGAGATTTACCTATCAACTCTTCACTGTTATCGAATTGGACAGCAAACCATTCAGAGGAGCGAACTCCTCCACGGGCAGCGACCGAGTTGCGGGGACGGATCGCTTTAAAGGACTTCGTATTATCTTAAATTCGAAGGTTTAGAGAATTGAAGGTGAAATTCAAGGTGGCTCGATCGTTTACATGCCTAGCTCCACGGTGGATTGGACATTAGAATATTAATTCGACCGAGAAACCCTTATCAGTGATGGCAATTGCATGCATCTGTGGCCGAATTTCATTTGCTGTTTCACGGACCTGCCGAACTGTTGAAAATTATTGTAATTTGAGGAAGAGCCGAGAGCCAGAGGCACGCAGTCCGTGACGATGCCAATCATTCGAGTATTTAATTCGAGAAATCCAATGTTAGGACAAAAGCGGTCGATGTGCCAACTTAATTAATCAATATTCCACCTAAAATATTCACGGAATTTTAGTGCGTCAACCTGGCTGTTCTCAACGAATTCCGATCCCTTCACTCGGGAATCCTCCGACCGTGAGATCGGGTTATGGGTTCGGTTCGTGAACCCGAGGCTCTTGGATCGGGTTCGATCTCACGTGAAAGATACACAGCCCAAAAATTTCGATTTTGGTGGCGGGTCTTGTTCTGTCTGATCGTTGTGTTCATATTCTGGACCGAATCAACTTTGCATCGATATTCCATCGGTGTCTTTAGGTCGGTTGCAATTTAATGAAATGCTTAGATTTGCTAGCCTTGATTGAAATTAATAAAAAAAAAATAGCCCATTAATAATACATAATTAATCTTCAACTTTACTAATTTTTTCATAGAATTTACATGAGATTAAATCAATATTCAACTCAATTTAAATTAATAAATGGTGACATTCATGCTTGGTGGACTTTGGTCACACACCACGATCTTCACTAATCAAGGCAGTGAATTTGCTCTAATTTTTTTCCCCGTATTCCATTTTCTTTTGTTTCTCACTATTTTATTTACCGGAGAAATTTCTTATTTTAATAATTTGCAATTTGTAAAACATTCTTTAGACCCACTATGGATGAGGAGTATCTGATACGCATGCGTTCACTCTCCACTTCCGATTGATTTAAAAAAAAAAAAAAACAATTGATGCCATACAAGCAATAAAAAAGAAAAATAAAAAGTTAGAGAATTTTTAACTCAAATAGATTGAATAATGTACACGTTTTACAATTAATTCACGATATTTTTTAAATATATTTGTTGATAATTTGATTACACGCTAAAAGTTGGTGTATTTTTAATACTCTTATCATATTTAATTAGAAATCATAAAATTTGTCGATCGATGTTTATTGTTTTTAGTATCACCGGATGATATGCATTATTGGCACCTTTTGTTGCCGGTGAGATGACCGGCCGGAGACGACGTCTCTTTCCTCACGAGAGCCACAGAGGCACCTCCCCATGCATTGCCATGCATGCGTTGCTTAGCTAGCTCATCCTATGTATAATGTGGACATTCCACCAACTTCTCGACTCTAATGAAAAACTTCAAACCATTCAAAAAAAAAAAAGGATTATATCCGTGCATGGTTGAACTTAAAGGAATATTATTATACATGTGAATTTTATTGGAAGAAGAAATGGCGCTTGCTCTCGGTAATGAATGAGCAGAATCTCCTCTTAAACTACGACAGAGATTCTTTGTTATTTTTATTTTTAATATTACGAGAATTTCTCTCGATTAATCGCACGGCCTTATACGTACGTTCACAAGTGCACACGACGTGATAAATCGTAAGTGCAGACTGGAATCCCTCCGAGCTTCTTCACTAATGGGTATGAATCCAGCAATGTTATCCAAACAAGCTTGGTCACTCACCTGCCAGTCAAGTAGTCTTGCTTCAAGAGCCATCACACGCAAGTATGACAGTTTTATTAATCCGTAGACTATTAGCCCACAGAACATTTCCTTTGTACATGGAAGGGACTTCAATCTTGCAAGTCCACGCTACTCCGAGCTGGAGTAGGTAAGTTTATTGGGGATGGTGAGAATACTATGGTGCGGACCAATCCCTGGATCCCGGGACTGGGACGACCATCTCCTTCCAGTAGTATATTCACTGACCTTAAAATGAAGGTTAGTGAGCTAATTTTGCAGAACCCTAGGAGATGGAATGTAGATAAAATCACTGCTCTATTTGATAGAAGCACTATAGATTATATCCTCAACATTCATTTGTCGCTGGTATCTCAAATTGATTAATACATTTGGACTACTGACAATAAAGGGCTGCATTCAGTCAAGTCATTTTACCGTTTTGACCAGCAAAATTGATTTTATTCAAATTCCAATTCATCTGACTCTCTTTTGTGGAAATCGTTATGGAAACTTAAAATTCATGAGAGTTAAAGTCTTCATGTGGAGACTTGAGAACTCTATCCTCCCCCGGTGCTCAGCAGAGGGTGATTTCTACCCCTTATGTGAGACGAACTCCGATGTAGACAGGCACCTGTTCAAGGAATGTCTGTTTTATCATGTTGCTTTGAGAGAATCGTGATAGAAAATTCAAAATGTTAATTGTTTTGGAAATACTAGCGAAGACATTGCTACTTTTCTGATCTCTCCTCCCCATGCATTCAAAACTAGTACTTCCAACTTGTTGGATTTTCAATTATTTGGTTGCTTGCCCTTATATCACTTGTGGGACACTAGAAATAAGAGGAAGTTTTCTTAGCAGATTAGGTAAAAGCATTTTTGGAGCACCAAAAAGCCCTTAAGACCTCTTTTGATGCTCAGGGACCAGAACGTGCACAGTTTGCGAAGAATGTTCCTATAGATACAATTGAAATTCCAAAACAAATATCACAGAACGGTCAAATTAACGGGGTGGATGCTGCATTTAAGAATGACAAGTCTTGCATTGATAGATTGACGAGAACTGAAACCAGTATATTCTTTGCTTAACCTATTTCTATACTTTTGGTCCCCTCATCTTTCTGAATCGAGGTCCGGCCCGGCTCGCGTCGTTCCAACAACCTGCAAGGGGCGAATGCTAAATCGCCCATCCAAGCAAAAGCGAAAGCATTATTACTAGCGTTGTCTATTGCTCATTCCTTTTCTCGACAAAAATAATAATAATATTCTCTGATTGTCTTACTCTTGTGAATTCCATTTATGATGAAGATCAGGGACCGTGGGAGATTAGCTCTCTAATTGCTGACATTAGGTGTACGTGTAAATTTTTTGAGCAGTGTAGCATCAAATGGACCAGCAGAGACAGAAACCATGCAGGTCTAAGTTCATGATTTGTATGTAATGCCACCTACTTCCTCTGTAAACCAAATTTAATGAAAGCTAATGCAAATTATTGATTCATTTAAAAAAAAAAAGGGTACCGGTCCCGACGTCCTTTATACAGCTGGGCCGGGTTGGTTAGATTATGAAGTTTCCCAAAAGAGAGAAATTAATTAGCAAATCCCGACCGAGGACCATTTTTCTGGTAATCATCCTTAAAAGGAAAAATTAGAAATGACACGTGTCAGTAAAATTAAATTATTAATTGAATGTCGGTGTTAAATTAATGCTATACCGTTCATACATTTCTCACAACAATTCGTTCTTTTATTTCTGTTTCTTCTGCTTGTCGCCTGACACTGATCCAATTGGCGGGAAATTTATTGGGCGGCCTTTGTTTTTTTCTCTGAAACTCGAGTAAGATTAATTCGCTAGGAATTAAGGTTACATTATATATGAAAAATAGAGAGGAATGAATTGAATTGAATTGAATTTTATAGGATAAAAAATATATATAGGGATAGTAGAAATTAAATATTTTTATGTTTATTTTGAAAATATGAAGGATTATATTTCACACCCTTTTATTTAAATGTGCCAAATTTAACATTCCGATGAAAATTCAAATCTAAAATTTTATTTTAAAACGATATTAACCAACCCATATAATTTTTATGAGTTTTTCTTTTCTGGTAAAAAAAAACTCATTAATATTTTCACAAGCAGCCTTTAGTTTTCAATGGACAGACACAAATGAACCGGTCCCATGACATTCCTGTCCTGAAAAAATAATTGAAAAAAGAATCGTTTTTAATTGTCTTCTTGCTTTGATGACTCATAAGAGTTAAATAAATAGGTGCCGATCTATTCGAATATAAATTAATCAGTAATCGATTTTAAGATGTACATACATTTGGAAAGAAAGATATTCTCATCATGCCGGTCCGTAGCGAGTCAAATTGTAGCAGCGAAAAGACAGTATTACCCTTTCCACAGATATCACTGCTGCGGTGTCAATAGATTTACACAGAGAACTTAACTGAAAAAATATAAATTCAAATCCTAAACAGAAATTCTAAAAATATTAAATCCTATGAGACTACAAAACCTATATTCATCAAAGTTCGATATTCTTTTCCTATAGCCTCTAATAGATATCGGAATTTTTAAAGTTTCTTATTCTTTTTAGGATTCTATTTATACTTTTAGAATTTTTATTTTTTAAAAAGAT
Source organism: Lagerstroemia speciosa (assembly GCA_037672795.1). NCBI lineage: Eukaryota > Viridiplantae > Streptophyta > Magnoliopsida > Myrtales > Lythraceae > Lagerstroemia > Lagerstroemia speciosa. The sequence goes on from CM075296.1 coordinate 969,450, forward strand.
TTAATAAATTTATAGTTTATTACTGAAATTTTCTCATATAAATTTGTTAATATATCTAATTTTTATTAGTATGTGACAGTGATATGATGAAGTGGCATCCGGTCTTTCTCTGAGAGGAGGGCAAGGGGTATCACCATAGCCAGAAATGCAGTAATGATAGATGTGAGAGGGGGGAGGGAGAGAGCCTGTGTGATTTTGTAGCAGAGCCACTTCCCATAGTTCAGAACAGATTTTTGGATTTAGATGGGAATGAGGTACATGGCTGCATAAAAATGGAATCTTTCAGTGAAAGTAACAGTCAATTGTTACTCGCATGCTATTTCACGAAATTCTAATGCTTTTGTTCTCTTCTTACTCCTCCCACCCTTTTTCCCTCTTCTTGCCCAAAAGATAAACTTCTTATGCACATTCCTCTTTCGCTCCTCATCCTTTCAGGGATCCTACTTTCGTGAAATGTTAGCGGAAGAGCAAATCAACCCTTCTATTCTTCTTCCCAATGCCCAGCTGTCGAATCCCTGACCTTGAGTGAGTTCATCTGCAGATCTTTCAATGGAGGCCGACGCTCATAGTTGTGAGATTCTGCTTGTGGGCCTGCTTCTTTCTGCTGTCTCGGTGGCTTTTTCCGCCACAGACCCGAACGACTTGGCGGTGCTGAAGCAGTTCCGAGACGGGCTGAGCAATCCCGAGCTGCTGCAGTGGCCGGAGAACGACAATGACCCTTGTGGGTCTCGCTGGAAGTTCGTTTACTGCAGCGGCACGAGGGTTTCCGAGATTCAGGTGCAGGGACTGGGGCTCAAGGGCCCGCTTCCCCCGACCCTGAACCAGCTCACCGCCCTCACTAACCTCGGCCTCCAGAAGAACGGCTTCACCGGACCCATCCCGACCTTCAGCGGCCTCTCGATGCTGCAGAAGGCCTATCTGGACTACAACAGGTTCGATTCCATCCCCTCGGACTTCTTTACGGGGCTCGACAGCTTGCAGATTCTGGCACTCGATGGGAACGCCTTGAATTCCTCGACCGGGTGGATGTTCCCCGAAGACTTGCAGAACTCGGCGCAGCTGATCAATCTCACCTGCAACGACTGCAACTTGGCGGGACCACTGCCTGATTATCTAGGGAGCATGGCTTCTTTGTCTGTCCTGATGTTGGCGCGTAACTCTTTGTCGGGAGAAATCCCGTCGACTTTTGCGAACTCGACCCTGCAGATTCTCTGGTTGAACGATCAGCGGGGTGGCGGGATGAGCGGCCCGATCACAGTGGTTGCCTCGATGCTGAACCTTAGGACCCTCTGGCTCCATGGGAACAGCTTCTCGGGGCTGATCCCGGGCAACATCGGTGACCTGGTCTCCCTCAAGGACCTTAATCTGAATAAAAATCAGCTCGTTGGCCTAGTCCCTGCTAGCTTGGTAAATATGACGTTAGATAATCTAGATTTGAACAATAATCACTTGATGGGCCCTACCCCCAAGTTCAAAGCAGCAAAATCGAGCTGTGCTTCGAACGCTTTCTGTTTATCCTCCCCCGGAACCCCCTGCGACCCTCAAGTTATGGCCTTGATCGGATTCCTCGACGGGGTGAATTACCCCTCTAGGCTTCTTAATTCCTGGGTAGGGAACAATCCTTGTGGTGGGCCATGGCTCGGGTTGAAATGCAACAACAACGGAAGAGTTTCGATGATAAATCTGCCCAAGAACAACCTTAGTGGTACACTGAGCCCCTCAATCGCAGACTTGGCTGATCTTTCCTCAGTTATGCTCGCATCGAACAGTTTAACTGGTAAGATTCCTGAGAGCTGGACTTCTTTAAAGTCTCTGACTTACTTGGATCTGAGCAACAATAATATATTGCCTCCGTTGCCAAAGTTTAGTACCTCTGTAAAATTCGTGATAGCTGGAAATCCTCTAGTGAAAGGTGATGGTAGTGGGAATCAGTCTGTACCCACCACCTCGCCTCAGGGCAGCTCTTCATCGAGTGGCTCAAATTCCCCAACTGGAGGTGGCTCATCTTCTTCCCCCATAGAAAGTTCAGGCACCACTTCTCCAGGCTCTCCTACCGTACCCAGCAAGCCCAGGAGACTCAAACCGATGTTAGTTGCCATTGTTGCCCCGGTTGCAAGTCTTGCAGTCCTGATATTCCTTGCTGTTCCTCTCTACTTCTTCTGCAAGCAGAGGAAGGAAGCCACCTCACAGGACCCGACCTCCCTTGTTGTCTACCCTCGGGACCCGTCTGATACCGACAACGTAGTAAAGATCGCTGTTGCTAGCAACACCCATGGCAGCACTTCAATCACTGGGAGCGGGTTGCAGAGCAGGGACAGCAGTGGGCGTGGAGAGGCCCATGTGATCGAGGCTGGGAATCTTGTGATCTCTGTTCAAGTCCTGAGGAATGTGACTAGGAACTTTGCCCCTGATAATGAGCTTGGCCGGGGAGGCTTTGGGGTAGTTTATAAAGGGGAACTCGATGATGGAACCAAGATCGCGGTGAAGAGAATGGAGGCGGGTGTGATTAGCAACAAAGCACTGGACGAATTTCAGGCTGAGATAGCAGTGCTTTCCAAGGTGAGACACCGACATCTCGTGTCCCTCTTGGGCTACTCCATAGAGGGGAGCGAGAGGATTCTCGTGTACGAGTACATGCCACAGGGTGCTCTCAGCAAGCACCTCTTCCATTGGAAGAGCCTCAAGCTGGAGCCGCTGTCTTGGAAGAGGAGGCTGAACATTGCTCTGGATGTTGCTCGTGGGATGGAGTACCTTCATAGCCTTGCCCACCAGAGTTTTATCCACAGAGATCTCAAGTCCTCAAATATCTTGCTCGGTGATGATTTCAGGGCCAAGGTCTCCGACTTTGGGCTCGTAAAGCTTGCACCGGATGGGGAGAAGTCTCTGGTCACAAGGCTTGCAGGGACTTTTGGATATCTTGCACCGGAATATGCCGGTAAGCCTAAGCTCTTAAAAACTTTTTTCCCCATTTAATTGACTACAAACCACGAAACTCTCATTGCTTGGTCATAGATCTGCAAATTGATTGAGTTACTGATCTGAAGGCAGCTGTTTGAATTTGCTTTGAACACTGAGCTTCGGTCTCATTCCTCAGTGAAAAAAAAAAAAATTTCTCCTAGCTCAATAGTTATTGCTATAATACAAATCTTGAACTCTTACCAATCTGATGAAACTCGTACAATTGCCGCATTGAACGTTGTCAGAAGTGTGTGGTAATTGGTCCATTTTGAGGATAAATTTTAGCAAATGTTTATCACTGCCAAATTGAAATCCACAACCAGTCACCATGTGCCAATTTGGAGAAGTGCTTTTGAGGACAATCTCTCGTGGAACCTGAGCTGCATCTTTTGTACTGTAGAGTATGTATTGATGTCTTCATGTATTTGTCCTGACTTTCATGTTCAGTTACTGGAAAAATCACGACCAAGGCGGATGTCTTCAGCTTCGGGGTTGTGTTGATGGAGCTACTGACCGGGCTCATGGCCCTGGATGAGGATAGGCCTGAGGAGACCCAGTACTTGGTGGGCTACTTCTGGAACATAAAGTCTGACAAGGAGAAGCTCAAGTCTGCAATCGACCAGGTTCTCGACCGGAAGGAGGAGACTTTCGAGAGCATCTCCGTGATCTCTGAGCTCGCAGGCCACTGCACTGCAAGGGAGCCGGGTCAGCGCCCCGACATGAGCCATGCAGTGAACGTGCTTGCCCCTCTCGTCGAGAAGTGGAAGCCACTTGACGATGAGGAGGAGGAGTATTCGGGAATAGACTACAGCCTCTCACTGACTCAGATGGTCAAGGACTGGCAAGAGGCGGAAGGGAAGGACGTGAGCTACATGGACCTCGAGGACAGTAAGGGGAGCATCCCGGCGAGGCCCACAGGATTTGCAGAGTCCTTCACTTCCACTGATGCTCGGTAAATGCGACCATTAGTTTCTTCTTCTTCTTCTTCCACCCTTTTCCCTGAAATGTGATTGTTGTTAGGATTGTGATTGTAGATAGAGTCCAATGATGACTGGTCGGTGAAAACTTGTTTTTAACTATTCCACGACGATCCATCTGCTTCGTCCGGTCATCCATGTTAGGGTTGATTGTTGATATAACATGGAAAAAGAAGCTAATTGGTTCCAGTTATGAGAGTTTAATGAAATCCAATTAGCAGAAAATCTGTTTGACAATTTAAGCAAGTGCTTGGCATATCCAATTCCTGCCTGCAAGAATCTATCCACCCGTGGAAATCATTTGGGGACATTTTTGCTCCATCAGTTGCTTTGCTTCCTTGACAGAGGAAGAAAGACAGACATAGATATCACGTCATGTCTGCAAAGGGACAGTGAATGAATTAGTGGAGGTCATTTTCATCTGACTTAAGTAAAGGAAGCTGCCTTGTTTTATCCAATGACTATTATGCATCGAAAATTACCTTACGAGCTCAGGACCGGATAATTTACTACATTACGTGATTGCTGTGGCGTTGATATTCCAGTCGATGTCATGTCGTCAAGAAGTCATCTGCTGGCTTATTTTTCAGTGCTACTGTAATATACCGCGGTCGGGCTACTGCAGACAAAAGCCAGCCTCCAGCGATCGATCAGCCAGCCATTAAAACAGGGATTATGAGCATGTTTCTCGCGATGAAACCGGGATTTGGCATTTTGCATGGCAGCTTTTCTTGGCAAAAGACGGTTTTTAACAGAAAGAACATTCCTAAACGAATCGAACCCATCCGAGACAACCGATTCTGTCCGTCCTTGACTTGTCACTTACTTAAAATAGTAATTCAGATCTCTCGAGGATTCCAACAATACTTCCATGCGTTTTCTGCTGCTTTTCTTTCCGTTTTCTTAAAAAGTTTGTAATCCGCCTCTTCTCTGGCTCGATTCTAAACTCTTCCCTTCCCTTCCCTCTCAATCTGAATCTCATCAGGTTAGAGGGGGAGCGAGCCTGCATCATCGTTGATGGCATCTTCTTCTTCATCTGATCCCGATCAATCTAAAAAACCTTCAAACCCTGAGAACAGCTCTCCGTTGGTGAATCCTCCGCTGGAGCCAGCTTCGAGATCTTTGGAAGGCCATCCACAACCACCAACTCCAGCCACGGCCGGTCCCCAATCCCATAGTCCTCAGGCAATTGGTTACCCACCCGTAATCGGGTACCCGCCGGGCCACCCACCGCCTCCATACCCTCATGGGTACAGGCCGTACCAGAACTACGTGGGTGCGCCGCCACCACATGGAGGATATTATCCGAACCCAGCTTTTTTGGCGCCAGCCCGGCAACCAAGGTCCTCTGGCTTTGCCCGTGGTGTCCTCGCTGCCATTATAATCCTCATAATCATTTCTGCAGTTTTTAGCATCGTCACTTATATCATTGTACGGCCAAAGGAGCCCGTCTTCCGCCTGGCCTCCTTCTCAGTCGCCAACTTCAATGTCTCCGACACCGTCCTCATGGCCAGCTGGGAGGCCAAGGTGATGGTCGACAACCCTAACGACAAGCTCACTACCAGCTTCGATCAGATCCAGAACTTAGTATACTACAAAGAGCCCGAGAACTACCTGGCATTCAGCGTTCAAGGGCCCGTCTCCATGTCCACGAATGCAAACACGACGATAACATTGATGGCTTCGACCATAAACAACGAGCAGCCGAAGAAGTGGGTGGTGGAGGAGGTTGAGAAGGAGAGAAGGGGAGGGTTTGTGAACTTCGGGCTCGGGATAAGGTTGATGACGACGTTCAAGTCGTCGCCGTGGACGCTCTACCAACATATCCAGGTTTCCTGCCAAGATCTCAAGGTCGTGTTCGGGCCGGGGTCCTCGACCGGAAGCCTAGCTACCAGCAACAAGCCTAAGGAGTGTAATGTTTATGCAACGTGACTTTTTTCCCCAGATGGACGAAGGAGCATGGCAAGTCCCGAGAATCGAGTTTGAAATTTTAGGTGATGGTTTGAGACATTGTGGATAGGGCTATACATACATAGGTGTCCCCTTTAATTAGTGGAACATCAGTGATTCCAAACCCTTCACAAATGTACTGTTCACGACACATACAAACAGATAGCGTTGGCTGCATAATAGAGACCAGCTTGGCTGCATAATAGAGACTAGCTTAGAGGAATGGAATCCATTCGGTTTATTTACCCGATCGGCAATGATAAAATTCATCGTGAGTTTCACACTAGGATCTCAACATCTTACTAAGAGCTAGGAATTTTCCTTGCCCTGGATTTGAGGAACTGATCACGAGATAGGGTTATTGATCACGAGTTTAACACTTGGCTCCAGTGATATGTAAGAGCGCACGATAACCTGCTTTGAAAGTATGTTAAATTTTACCGAGCTTATAAGACCGATAGGTGGAGATATCCAAATCTTTGAATGTTTTCAGAATTATCACTTCGATCTGTCCCCTGCTGATCAGAAATTCTTGGTTGGGTTGGAGATTGTCACTAGGACTGGAAGGCTGATTAGGAGGGCTGCTGTGTACCTTATGGGCCTCTTTTGGGCTTTTAACCCTTTTCAATGAGGCCCAGTTTCCAGAAATCTGGCCCAATAACTAAATCAAATGGCACTGATGACAGATTTCTTCTTCTTCCGTCAACCAAGTTGTGCATGATATCGAGGGAAAAGCGGCGGCGTCTCTGTGCTTGCGGCCTTCATCTCTCTCTCTCTCTCTCTCTATATATATATATCTTCTTTAGCAGTGCCATGAGAAAAAGGGGCAGCTCATGGAATGGGAAGTACAGCACCGATCATCCTGCTTTTGTCTCTCTTGGGATCCCGCAACTGAACAGCCCCCCATTCAACATCAACCCTGGTCGAAAGCCCTAGAATTTTGTCTCTTTAATGGACAATACATATATGCTTTTGCTGATGTCGTTTCAGAATCTCGATAAAGTAAAAGGTTCCTTCTTATTACAGCCCTTTTTGTCTCTTTCCTTGATCGAATTAGTAAAACAACATCCTTCTAAAACATATATATACACGTTACATGCACAACTCATACATACGTGGTTGAATGAATACAAGGGATCGAGGGATGGTTTAATATCTTGTCATTCGAACTTGCACCACAAGCTTAATAGGCGTTTTCAAGACACGGGTAGGGTTTTACACCAGATTCTGCGACATATATATTGCTAGTTAGCCCTTTAAGTAAGATCACCAGTTCGGTATTGTAAATGAAAGGAATCCGTATTTACTTAAACTTTAAACCGATGGATAATTATCTTCTAACTTTATAATATTTTGAGAATTATTCTCTTGTATGCAATGTCGACGTGGGATCAGCCTCTTTACAGAGGGACGACACCATGGACGGCATGGCCAAGTAATTGACTCTCTTTTTCGTCTCTCCCTCCCTCAAAAGACCCACAGCGAGCTAAAGAGCTGCCTCCAATTCATTCACCGTCCCAAGAAAGGAGGGAGGGAATCGAGCCTTTGTCTCCATTTGCTTTGCTTTCGAATTTTCCTTTTTGTCTTTTGTTGTTTATATTCCTCTTCTCTTCTTCCCTCTTTAGCTTTCCTCTCTAGAGGAGACCATAGAAGTCCGTGTCCCTTTTTTTCTTTCCTTCGTTGTCTTGCTTTCGATGGGCCGGACCTGGGCCCATGCTAGGTTCACTTGAAGGTGTTAGATGATCACATCGTGCATGCATAGGTAGTTCTATTCCATGAGAAAAATACTTAAACATGACTAATACAATTCGGGAGAACAACAACGCGGTACCATTGGTAGTACTCCTATCCCGTGACCCAAAAGTCATGGATTCGATCTCACTGGTAGGATTTCTCGTACCGTTTATATTAGACCGTAAAACTTCAATTGTATAAACCTAAAATAAGATAAAAGAAAGAGGGATATGAAGATATACTACTATTAGCAGAGTGATGCCAATTGCACCTAGTCTCCTTTTTCTTCTTTCCTTCCTCTTGTCCTCTTCGGTGTACATTGTTCAATATCCGGAAACCAAGATGTATCAAGCTCCACTAATCTAGGTTCGGCCTTGATCAACCAATTAAGGGATAAAATTTTTCAAATCATAGCTTTTCTCTATTCCCGATACTCGAATTTGAAATCTTGTTTAAAAACACCCAATCAACTCAATTAATTGATGTTGATTTATTTTTCTGTTTCATACATAGTAAGGGCGGAAGTTAGATCACGGATAAATTCTTATATGAGTTAAGCTCACCGTGCACTGTTTATACAAAGTAAATGTGCTTTATAAATTCTCGGGATAAAATATATATTTGTTGTGTAACAGTTCGCGGAGCTCACCCAAGAATCCCTCTAGATCATGACGGTCGAGATCATTAATTTCTTACTTGATAAGGCAACAAAGTAATCAATAATTACCACATAAATAAGTGCAGTATGACAGGCAGCTTTCCTTCTGTGAGCCACAGCACAAACCCCTTTTTTCCATTTATGATTGCTTCATACATTGGAAAAGGCAAAGTCCCCCAAAAAGCAAAGTGCATAATTTAAATAATCAGCAGGTTGTAAAAGGGTCTGAATGCTGGCCACAGTGAGTTTGCAAAAGATACCAACTCTTTTTATTTTTTAAATTAAAAGGGGTGTCCCCTTTTTGCAATTGCTTAAGATTTAATCAAGCCCATTTTCTCTCCTTTTTTTTTCTAAATTATTTTCTGTAATATTCCCTCTCCTTTCTTCTTCAGAAGGAAATTACTGTTGCGATAAATATGATAAATGCATGTAAATATGCGTATCGTAAAACTAATAGAGTATGAGAGTTATCTCATAAGAATTACTCACATCATCTATAAAATGCAAATAATCTTAAAGAATTCAATTAAAAACTACAAAAAAAAAATTAATCGAAACTCGGTCGGTAAACTAAATTACAGTCGTGTAACAGTGTCCGGATAACTATATTTTTTTTAAATAAAATGTGAGCTACAAATTAGATTCCACCGGTCGCAGATCCTGCGTTATCATAATCACCTGCTTTTGGTAAAGCTTTGGAGACTGTGTGAGAGCCATTTCTCCATAGAAAAAGCACCTTATCATTCTTAATAGAGAGAATTTTATGGCATGAGCAGTTAAGTAAATGAAAAAAAATGATTGTGTATATTTTTTTAATTTGGATAATTAATTGTAAAGTATTGAATTAAACTAGTAAACGGTCAGATACCCGTACTGTAAAAGGTTCCGCTTAATATATACAATAAAATCGGGGTGTGAAAACTCTCACGATATCATGAAAAAGATTGCTCGATTTAGAGAACTAAGTAAACTTCAAAATGAAGGTGCGGATACAAATAACACAGCAACCGACAAATTCCAAACTTGTGCTTTAGTTTTATAGTTAAAAGTGGTCTAGAAGATAACAGTCTTTATGCGATATTAAAGTGGACAGACACATCTGTATAACCTTTTTAAGTTGAGGGAGAGATGCTTATCTCTGATATATGTATATATATGTATATGTATTTAATGTAGGCGCATATATATATATATCAAATTCATTTTCTTCAATTAAGCTTTTGCTTTACATTTAAAATTTAATTTAAATACTTATTCTCTTCCGACTTTTAACTATGCATTTCCAAAGCTGAGAATGTCGGGTCACTGCGAAAATCAGAAGAATAAAAGTTATTCTCTCGCGAAATACATTGCAAAACCTAAAAAGTTGAGCTCTGACGACCTCTTTTAGAATTCTTAGGGCCGAGGCTGATTTCTTCTTTTCTTTTCCTTCTAGTAAGGCATTCGTGGTAAGGGAAGTTCGAGGCATCATCTCTCCAAATAAAATCTCAAATTTAACTTTCCGAACGAAAGATTTCATATTAGAAGAGCTATGATTTCTTAGTGCATCGATTTAAATTAAATGCCGGGTGGTGCAAATCAAGAAAAGTATAAGATTCGATCATTCTTTCAATTGGTCTAAAAGGAAATAAAATAAAGAGGGAAATAAAGGGACATTAAGAGACGCGTTAATAATAAACGAATTTATCATTTTCAACTTAAATCGATAACATGCCGTTGCAGCGAATCTCTTTTTTAAGTCTCCTTCTCCTCTAACACGATCATTCTTACGTTATGGATCAAACTTTTGTTAGTGTGGACGGTTGGTAGGATAATGAATCAATAACGTGTACATACATATAAATATAGTGGGATGTATGGCCTGTACATATATATAATATCGTATTATGCTATGGTGGTAAAGGACTTGAGATTAATCAGAAAGCTTAAAACTGATGGTTTCTGTGCATACATGCACGTATTAATAATAATAATAATAAGGAGGAGAGAGACTCTTGGGCGAGTTCCGCTCACCGTCGACTATTACACAAATCCCAGAATTTACAAAGTACATCTATTTTATATAAACAGTTCATCGTGAGTTCAGTTCATACAAAGATTTCTCATATATATATATATATATATATATAATGCGTAGGTATTGGCACTTCCTAATCGGCCAAACACAGTTGATGAATAGATAGATGGACAGGACGACGGAGGCATCACTGGAATTGTTTTTTTAAACACGTGGATATGCATGTAGACGACAGGGAATGGAATATTCCGACGAATGCTATTTTCTGATAATAATTCGTATTACAGAATATTAATCAGCTCCAATTTCCGAATATAGTGACTTCTTTTACGTGAAACTGGAGAATAACGGAAGAAATGAATCAAAAGATTATGCGACCATCAGCAAGCCAGATTAATCCGAACTACAGCACTGAGAATAGAATTCAGATTCGTACGAGATTGGAAATCAAACGTAGAGGATCATCACAACTATGATAATGTGACATACATGGGAAAGGTGTCTCGACATGTTCAGCATTAAACGCTAAAAATGTGACGGGTGAAATAAACATGTGAATCGTAAAATGAATCTAGCTAGCTAATACATCATGTTTTCTGTATATGGACCATCGTAGGACTTTGGTTTGAAGTTGAACTTCATGGTCTGTCAATGCTTACATGTCCATTGCTTGTTGCTAGTTGATGCAACCCTTTTGAGGATTGATGTATTCATTGTGCTACAACTCTCGAATTTCGAAAAGGATCCGCTTGTCGACGTAGCCAGTGAAGTCTCCAGCGTTTGGGTACTGATGGCGATCGGTTCCATGGGCAATGGAAATGTTCAGGTCAAGGGACAAGCTAGGGTTCGTCTCTTTTTCTTCATCTTCCGGCGTCCATCTCGATGTCAAGCTCCTAGGGCATAGGATTATGATCGCGTCCTCCAGACCGACTTCCTCTCCGGAGGATTTAGCCAACTTCCCTACTTCAATGGCTTCCTTGAGATGTTCTCGAGTCCAGCAATTGGCTTCTGCAGCTTCTTCGATCAAGAAGACTCTGTGGGGATTCTGGCTAGCAGCTTCAGTGAATTCCTCGATGCCGCTGCTGATCTTTTCGTGTCCGGTCTGGCTGCTGATGGAAATCGAGACGAGGCTGTTATACGAACCGAATACAAGCCTAGCAAGTTCTCTTGCTGTCTTCTCTTTACCATCCATGTCAGCACCTTCGAAGAGAAACCAAGCTTCATTCTTAACCTCGTTTTCATCTTCCTTTATATTTCTTTTTCTTTTTATCATCCCGGATCGGCATCTCAGGATCGTCATTGCGATCTCGGGAATGACATGTTTCTGCCATGGAACCTTTTCCTCTAACTTTTGGATTAGGAGCCTCATATCCTTTTCTCTCAGCTCCTTGAATCTTACAGAGTACTCTATCTCCATGATATCATCACTTGAAGAGCCCGAGTAGGGGGGTGAACTACGACAAGATGGATTAGGGTTGAAATTGGCAGTCTCCGACCGGTCGGCTGTCCATGCATCATATTCTACCCTTGGTCTTTTAGCCAGGTTAATGTTAGGGTTTGATAGTTCGTATAAGAAACCGGAAGGAGAAGGAGATGGCGATGAGGATGAGAATACTAAGGCTGTTTCAGATGATTGGGATTGTCTGTGAATCGAATTACAGATCGACTTCCATTCTGTTCTGAGATCCCTACCGTAATCCTGATCAACATGCACAAGAATAACAGAGTTAAATGATCATACAGTATATGTAGCAGGCTAATTCGACCACGTGAAAGATCAAAGATCGTCAAAACTATTGTCCATTGAAAAGGATGAATATGACATGAATTCTTGAAACGTGATGGATCTTAGACACTTCATGTCCTGATAAAATAAATCAAAGTTTACTCCGAGATTGTGCGGGATGGAGTCATGGAATACGTACCCGATCATCGTGGACTCTATGGGTAGTAGATCCATTCTCCTCATCCCTGTACTTTTGCAGCCATGGCGGGAGGCTTGAAGATGAATCGTTCGACTTGCCATTAACGGAACTACCCCGTGAGCTCCGAGCTTCCTTTTCAAACTCCAAAGAACAGTCATCGCAGCAAGAGCGATCCTCGTCCAGCTGATGATGGCTGCCAGCCCCAAGAGGCAGGAGCCAACTGCTTGACAATGAGCCTCTGCCACATTTCTTGATCGAAGAGCAGCCGCTCTTGACATTGCTGAAGAAAATTAATGTGAAAGTTAGTCATGAAGATTTTTTTATCAACTTAGGTAACATTAGTCCTTCGTTCAATCGCAAAAGTAGAAATCCTTTACCTGTCAGCGATGAGACTGAAGCTTAAGCTTCCGACGGGAACTGCAACGGGATGAAGACGCCAAATGCTCTCCAGCGACGGGTATCCGATTTTACATCTCATGTAAATCTGAAGAGTGGCGATACCCATAACCCAGACCACTTTATCCTCTACAAATCCGCAGATTAGTTTCCCGAGCTCTGCCACCATGTGCTCGATCCCGGCATTAGACCGATTTTCAGCGACCCATCGTAGATCACCCAGAAATAGAATTGCTCCACCGCTGTTATCACTGCCCATCTTCGTGTGAATGTGATTGCTTCTTAAATGGGCCGTGAGTTCTCCAAGCTTCCGCTCGACACCTTCTCCTGAGAGATCCTCGAAAGAAGGAAGTGAAAGGTCTATGAACTGCACGCCTCTGAAAGTTCGAGCGACATCACCCGATAATGATCCGTTCCTTAACTTGTCTGTCAATCCTCGAACCACGCCCTCGACAGTTCCCGAGTACTCTCCGACGATGACGATGCTTCTCTTCCTTTTCTCCATCATGTTCTCAATCACATGCATCACATCCTCATCTCTAGCTCGAGACAACAGGTCTGGATGGTCTTGTTTGGGCCCATTTTGGTTTGATGGAAGCATGTTATTTTGATTCATATCCCTTGAATTGGTATCAGCAGTGTTATGCGCCGGGGAAGGTGTCGATGAGGAGGACATCTCCAATAAAACGGCACGCTCAACATTGCTTTTCACTTGGGAGCTTGAGAAGCCTGCTTCTCTCATAACCCGGCTAACGCTAGGATCATCAAGGATCGAGATGACGAGCTGGTCAAGCTCGATCTTTATGGCAAGGAGGGACTGGCTGCTTTCAATGGAGCCACGCCGCTGGTGAGCCTGGGCCCGCTTGAAGGCGGCGATGAGCGCATTCGAGATGGATGGGACGTGGTGGTGAATGGAGCTGTTGCTCAGGCTGTGGATCCCGAACACTGGGCTGGAAGCTGCAGCGGGGAGGCGGTTGAGAGCTACGTTAAAGCAGAGCTCCAAGGCCTTGCACTGGAGAGGATGGGAGTGGGAGCGGAGGCATGCGGACCGGAGGAGGCCGGTGGAGGCAGTGAGCATGGTGGCCGCAACATGGAGAGGGGTGACCTGGCCGTGGCCGCGCCGCTTGGCCAGGGTCACGGCCTGCTTGACCAAGGCTGCAGCCTCAGCCGTCAGTGCCTGCTGGAGGCTGCAGCTGCCCCCGGCTCTCATATTGTCTGGTGGAGGAACCAGGCTAACCGGAGAGATTTCCTGCGGCCGGAGTCATGGAGATGGTGTTGGGCGAACCAAACGGTCTATGTGCGAGCTTTTGAGGGGGGAGAGAGTGTATGGATCAATAGCATCACGGAAGAAATTTGAGGCTTGGGGATAACAACTGCTATCTATATATGTACCCACAAGATATGTACATAAATAATTAAATTTATTTTACAAATATTAGTTGGATAAGGTGGTTCGAGATTCCTTTCTCTCAAATAAGATTTTGGTGCGAGTCTTATGAACACAATGTTTATAATTAAGACTGCCTTTTTGCTCAATCTATCGACTTAATTATCTTGAATATAAATCGATCAAGTCCAATAGTTTCTGGATATTAATTGGATCGCGGATGGGTTTGAATGGGAGAGATTTGTGTAGAGAGATTATGCTCTTCGTTTGTTGGAGGGGCGAGGGTTCAAAGTGGGTTTTGGAGTGGAAAGTGAGAGTACATGTGCTTACAGTTAAGCAGATTAAAGGCAAACTCTGTACTTTCCTTTTTCTTCCCTATTCATTTTTATGTGTAGTACAGATTAGGAAGAGGAATCCCCGCCTTTTCTGAGGAGAAAATGCAGTACAATCTTCGGTTTTTGAAGGATCACAAACATGTACGAGTTTCAGCTCGCACAGGCACCAGCAATAGGCGATCCCGGTGGAAATCCGAGATCAATCCTTAAAAGACAGAGGCATGTCTGCCTACAGTGCACCCTGCAATCCAAACATTTTAAACGTTCAACTTCCAGAGATCCAAATCCATTGAACTGAGAGAGAGGCGGGGGAGTGCCGGCTTAGCACGGATTCGACAAATCCGAGGAGCCAAAGCCAAAAGGGATGCTGGGAAGAGACTGCAGAAGAAGAATATATGTTCAAAGGAATCGGGAACCGTGAGGGAATTCCTGCCCTACTCCAATGCACGGAATAAAGCCATTCTTTTTATGTTTATCAACTGTTCTGCATATAATTTCGTATCCCAATAACTGTCACACTTTTACACTATGGGGATCGAAAATATAACTATAGCAAATCCGATATTCTCTGGGGATTCAGCAGCTGCATAACATGCTTGGAAACGATATCAAAGGAGTCAAAGTGAAGGACACGAGAGTGATGCAGACGGAATTTAAGGTAACTGCTGCAGAGAATGAGAGGCTGGCAGTTTTCGGTCAAAAATGTTTGCGTCTTTCTTCTTCTAAAGAAAAGCATGTAAAGGAACACCCCAACAATGCTTTGGAGCCCAAAGCATATTCTTCACTGCCATAAAAGCAGTGCTCCAATGAATTGAATACTTACATAAATATGCAGCTGCTAAGAGTAACATAAAGTGCATACATTCTCCCAAGCAAGAACAGCAGTCTTCATCAGCATTGGGAAGAATCATGCACCTTGTGGATAAGGTTTGCTCCATCTTTTCTCTGTTCTCGAGCTATCGGGCTTCTGAAGTTTCGACCGGAAAACAAGAGCGGGGTGACTTAGCATCGTTTTTTCTTGAGAGTGTGAGCAAATGTCTGTCTTTGGCTTAAAGTTTGGCAGAGCAGTGTTGAAAAGATAGCTGTTAAAAGCAAAATATGGCATTGCCTTACTCAAAAGGGCTGCCAATCTAATTGCTTTATAAATAAGTTTCAAATGAGCACAGCTTTCCATCACTAGCATGGCCATGTGGATAAAGGTGGGGTCTTCGAGAGACCGATTAGATCGAATCCCAGCTCAGCCGCAGAGGCTTCACGATTTCTCTTCTGCCATTCCTTTTGCACTTTCTGTTGTGAGGACACATACTTTTCCCTCCATTCTATCTTTGAATGCCTGTTCTTTATTTCAGAAGAAAAGAAGTCTGATTTTACACAGTTGTTCCTGTGAAGCAAAAGGCAACAGAAATAAACGAAGACCTCAGTTTAATTGAATTTCTTTATGGAGCTTCGGTATTGATAATCGGAGAATCAATTTCCTGGTGTGAGGTCAATGGTATCATGTTCAAGAAGCTGGGTGATTTTCCTTCAACATATGATCTCTGCTTCATTGTTTCCACCATTGTCATTGCCCAGCAGCCATAGATGGCCCTGGCTTTCGAAAAACCGAGCACCCACCTTCCATGGAAGTCCTGATCAGTCATCTTGGCAGAACCGGTTCTCCATGTTTCATGCTAGCTTTCTTCCGGAAATAAACAACTTAAGCAGCAACCTTGCTTGTAAGCTTTCTTTAGTATGGACTACAGAAGCTCTGCCATTAAACTGTTTTTCTCAATTCTGAGCATACAAACCCTCACTTCTCCAACATCCTTTTGCCAAGCAACTGAAGAACAAGGGCCCATGTAGCCTGACACATGCAATCAGGACCGAGACCAGTCAAAAACAACAACGTAAAACAGAGGCAGAAACAATGCGGAGAACGATCAGGACGACACATTGTACTTCCCTGTCGCTCCTATTCATGGCTTTGATTTCTCCTCAATTCATTGCAATTGCCTAGCATATAAAAAGCTACCATTAGACTATTGCATCCAAGGAAACAGAAATGAAGAACCCGAAAGACGAATTATTACTGCAACAATGACAAGAAACACATTGTTCGAGCATTACCATGGAATTTAACCATGAAAATTCAGAAGGCACTCCCAGTCCCAGCTCTGCACCAGGACAGTCTCTGAGGATGATATCCAATCCAAAGTATCTTCACCTTGAAGACTGCAAACTTGACAATGACAAGATCACCCGTGTCCCAATCAACAAGACTAACCTTCTTACAAGAACTTGTGGAACCTACCATGTAAAAAATTTATATTCATTCTATCCCGGGTCAATACGATATCTGCAAGAATAGAATTGATCAAAACTTCTTGAATCTCGACAACAGAAACATAGATCTCCATCCTTTTTGTTAAGATTTATCCACAATAAAGTTAAATGAAGAATTTGGAGTGGCTGTTAAATCCATCAGCAAGCCCGAATACATTCCCAGATTATCCAATTTTGACACAACCAAATGGGCCCGACTGATACTCTAGCCCTGATCCTATGATCAACAGTCTGCAAAGACATAATTTTTGACTCGGAAAAGTTAACTATTTGACCCGAAAGGCGGCAGAGTGAGTCTAGAACAGGTGTAACTCAATGAACAGTATTCTCATTAATCATGCCGAATTGAACAAAGCCATCCACGAAGAATAAATGGGATAACAGTGAAGCAACCCCTAAGTCAAACTGATACCAACCCAACTACCAGCCCTTAGTTCTTCATCATTAAGTATCAATAAGATTTCCAAGCACATTATAGACAAACATGGAGGCATAGGATCCTTGAGTGATGGATGTGTTGAGATGGTTCGGAAGACTCACAGCACCCCCCATGACTAGCAAGGCCTCTCGAATGAAATTTCAATTTCAGAAACACGAACCCCTTTTCACTTCCTTTTTCTTCTATCAAAGTAGACATGACTTCCCGAACAGAAATGAATGGATCCGAAGGTGTCCCATCGAGGAGAGCTTAAGTTTGGCAAGGAACTTGGGTTTCCAAGGTTTGGTGATTGAAATGCAAGGCTACGGTAAATGTATCAACTCGAAGAACATTGCAAGTTATCCATCAAATAAAAACTTTATTGACGGAATTCTTCATATTATTGCTAATTAAAATAAATTTATTGATAGTTATTTTTTTAAATAGCAGTGAAATAGATTTATATCACCCCGTCATGCTATAAATCATTAATGAATTCTACAAATGGACAGCTGGAATAATAATGCGAAAAATATTAGGCCTGTGTGCTATTTCCTTATTTAAAAAAAAATAAATAAAGAACCTACTCCGTTCAAATTTTGCGGTCACATTATTTCAGGCTATTTATTATCTTCCTAATAATAATAATAAATATTTCCTCAGTTTCGTAGAAATCATCCGCCCCGTGCGCTCGCCGCAACGGCCACCGCCGGGAGCCTTTTTCCTGCTCGACCGCGGACACAACCTCCCAATTTCCCCTTCGATACCATACCATCGCTGTCCACTCTATCAGATCAGAGATTGAGCAGACCGGGCCGTCTGCTCAGTTGCAGCTCTGCCTCCTAAACCCGAACCGATCATTCTCCAAGTCGAACTCTACGTAGTAATTCTGCTGCTGAAAGCTCCCGAGGACAATCGCCGGCCCGCCGCTCACAGCCGTCCCGGAGACAGTGTCCGTCACGATCGTCAGGCAGATCACCCCCAATTTAAGCAGCGCGAAGTAGTTTTCCAGCGGCAGCGCCGTCCTTGCCCCACCCTTGAATTGGAGAACCAATTCCGGCAAACCGACCAGGCTCCGCCCCGATACGTCGTAGCACGGGTTGAGCCCGGACCGGCTCTCCACATCCTTAGCCCTGCTGTAATTCCCCATCTGCCTCTCAAACTCCTCGGCCACGGCCTCGAAAACCGGCCGCTCCATGAACGTGAAGGTCGTGCCGGAGTCCACGATCGTTCCCCCAGCCCCATCGGGTCCCAGCGCGAGGTACCTGTGCGGAAGCTTTACTTCCTTGCCTCCGACGATTATCTTCCTCAGCCCGATGTAGTAGTGTTCCGAGAATGCTGCTGAGCCTGTAGGGCCCGGGTTCTCTCGGAACTGCGTGTAGCTCAGCCCGCTAGATTTCGGGCCCGAGCCCGCGTCCAGCACGAGGTCGCTGGTCACAGCCGCATCGTCGAACTTGCGTGAGAGGAGGCAGTAAGAGAACTTCCTGAGGCCTAACTGGGCCGGGAGCGACTCCTGGCCCCGCCCAAACCCGGCAATGCCTGTGGGCTGAGCGGACGAGAACACGGAGCAGCCGAGGAGGAAATTGGGCGCTGTGTGGCCGGGAAGGCGGAGCGTCTCCGACATCAGGAGCCCGCCGGTGCTGCCGGAACCATACTGGATTATGTACACCGGACAGGCCTCGGAGCAGTTCTTCGAGGTGGGCCCGCAGCTCGGACACTGGGATACAACGTCCTGGCCGAAGATCCACTGGCACTTGGGATTCCGGCAGCCGATGAGCTTAGAGGAGGAGGAGGCTCTGGGAATGAACGCGGGGATCTTGGTGGGGTCCACGTTGGGGAAGTTGCACCTGGAGCACTTGTAGTGGGAGGTGCAGGGGGACCAGACGAGGCTGCTCCCAGTGTCCATAAGGAAGGTCATGGTCTGAGGGGGCGTCCCGAAGCTGAGGTCTACGGTGTAGCCGCCGAAGCTGTGGGAGGAGAGAGGAAGCTTGACCGGGCGGGAGGAGGAGGCCGCGGCAGTTGACAAGTTGACCTTCTTGGGCCGCTTGAGGTGGTGAGCACGGGCGAGGGACGAGGCAGCGAGGCTCGAGACTGCCTCCCATCGGTCAGAAATGGGAGGGCCATGGCCCCTGAGAGGCCTGAGGTGCAGAGTTATGGTGGAATTGAGCTCGGAGGAGAACGAAGGAGCTGAGGCTGACAGGAGGAAGAAGAGGAGGAAGAGGACGCTGGTGAACAGGAGAGGAGGTGCCATTGAGCTTCGAGGATTTGGCATTGGAACTTGTGAGGTGATGTTATGGAGATGGGGATGAGATTTATGGGGTTTTGTTATGTTGTGTGTAAATACATAGACACACACCCACAATACACATGTCGCTCTTTGCTATGAATGTGTTCTGTTGTTCTGTTTGGTCTTAGCTGAACAAATCCATGGAAGATCAGTTCATTTTGTTAGATTTAACCATAGTCTTTAAGGTTTGAATCATTTGAAGCATTGGGTGTTTGTACTGATCGAATGGGGCGCTATTTGCCTGACATAAGAAACAATTCTCAGAGCATGTTTTTACCGGTTACGTGAAAAGGGTGAAAGGGTAAGGGCTCTCTAAAAAGGAGCAAAAAGATTCATGAAAAGATCAGGGAAAGAGGGAATCGAGTTCGTTTATCGTGACACGCAGGGAACTTTAGTATAGATGCAAAGCCATTTTCCTCCCTTAGTCGTCGTGCGGCAGAAGGTTTACTGTTTAGTATCCGAATTAGTTCAGCTCATTAGCAAAGGGACATTTTCCATTCCCACTAGAAATCAGAGACTGATGGAAGGGACATGAAACCGGTTTAGTAATAAATTCTCTCTCTACTCTACTTTCCAGGGTAGAATTGCGAAGTCAACTAGGCCGTTTGTTTGGTTTGTTTGCGGCCGTTGTGGGCGACCTGGCGACACCCACCACCTGTGTCCAGCTGGTAACTTTGTTCCTCAGTGGACCCGACAACCTCCCCGGGACCGAACCTTCCACCCTGGAGGCCCATACTGCGGGCTTGGTTCTGTCTCCCGCTTCTTCTTCTTCTCCTTCTCCTTTTTATCTTTATCATTGATATCAAGTTTGAGTCGAGTGAGCTCCTCTCTCGTACTTTTAGCATCCCTTGAATCCAAGCATTTACGGCCATCACTTGATATAAGCAAGTTGGATTATGATGCAGAATTACAACATAGATTTACATTAATGTTGTCCTACCAATAAATCGGTGTCCTGTGAATTGGAATGGAGCCGATGAGTTGGGGTGTGGGTCTGGGAATAAATAGGAAGGGGACACAGGACTAGCCGTTTACTGGCCCATCAAACCGGACTTTCCGAATCATTTTCGATTGATTTTTAAGATTTTCAGTACCTAAAAAAAATTCATGTCTAATAATTTACATTTGTTAGGAAAAAAAAAAGGACATCCCACCCGAAATATTTTCACCCCGACACTAAACACGTGAAAGTTGGTGGCAGGGGAAGGACGGTGATGTCCCTCGTGAACGTCTTCCCTTTCCTCATGGCTTCCGTGTCCGCCACTCCCAGAAGGTACGCACAACTCGTGCAAAAGGATTCGACATGCAAATTTCAAATTTGCAAACTCTCATAGACTTTTTCGTAATACGTGTTGGGATGGATTTTACGGGCACAGGACAATCTCTCCCGATACTAAAAAAAGAAGAGAAAAGAAAAGAGATGTGCCATTGGGAGCTATTTTGGCACACGGTGAGGAGTGAGCTAAGATTGATGGGATGGTCCCAATGCCCTAGAAGGCAGCCGCCAGCCTCTTGTTAGCCAAGATCCGGTAGATACTTGGTTAAATAGCACACGGAAATGCCAACTACGACGTTCGTGCTGGTTGTGATCCATTCCTTTCCAGTTCCAAGGCATTCGTGTCGGGCAATAGACTAATGAGCGAACCTCTTGCCCGACATGGACCCCATGGTACAACTAGTTCATTTGTGTTGTTTAAAAAGTGAGCACATGAATTCTATCGAAGAGCCTCTTTATATTATCTATTATTATATGTGATGACGAGTTTCTCTTAAGTTTCCAATTTTATGCATATGCATAAAAGTGGATAGTTATTAATGGTTTTTATATGGATAAATCTGGCACGTACAATGATATAATTTTCACGTGTTTTTCTCTCCCACGGTCTCACTACTCACTCCACCCTCCCCTCTCTCCCCACCATTTTTTCTCCTTTTTATATTTATTTTTAATTTTCAATTTTTCTAGTTATCTGATTTGTCAACTATGCACGCACTCAATTTAGACATCCAATTTTATTTATTATAATTATATAATTTATAAATATAAATAAATCAACTTAATTGATTTCATTAAATAACATATATCATGCATAGTATAGATTATCGTCTAGTGTATGCAAAGAAGTTTTAAATGACCATACCCTAAAACCAATTAAATTGATGTTATTAGTAATAAGTGAGACAACCACTCGAATAACTAATAATAATTAATTCATTAATCACAATATAATTAGTATTATCTCAAGCAGCCGGATGCGATGGGATCATCTCACAATTTCTCTTCTGTGCGCATGGACATGTCATCCTGAGTAGATGATGCGATGAGGACAAATTTCTCAAACGGCAAACTTCATTGGTCGGTTTTCGCCAGCCACTAAGAAATAAGAATGCGGTTTTGCCGATTCTGCTTTTTGTTCGCTTTTCAAGTTGGTATTTGCCAAAGTGACCCCTGGTGCGTGCACCCGGGAGTACGTCCAAGACGGGGAGAATGGGAGCGGGACCCGGTCAAGAGCGAGTGAGCCGGGCATACGGATCTGCCCGTCCATTGGACTGGGCCCCAATTAAACGCGCCAGTGAAAAGCAACGCCGCCCTCCGCTCCACTTTCTTCGATCGGTCCAGAGTTCAAACTCAATCCAAATTCTCCGACAATACCGAGCAGCCGGAGTGAACACAGAGAGAGAGTGTGGGTGCGTGCACGCCTCTTCGGAGTTTCAGAAAGCATGGATGGGTATGCTGAAGTGGCCGCCGCCGCCGCGACCACCATAACGCCATTGCAGTCGGCCATCCGGCGACGCGCTGTTGCGATACCCGCCAAGCTCTCCGTCTCCCTTCCCTCCACCTGCACCAACGGCTCTTCCGCTGCCGGCCCACCACATCATCATAACGAGTTCGTTCTCATTAAAACCTCTTCCACCGCCTCCAAGGGGTCGCCATCCCCGTCCTCGTCCCTCGAGTACACCTCCCTCAAAGACCTCCTCCCCTCGTCCTCCTCCGCCGCCATCAACTCCCCCACCGCGGCCTCATCAGCGGCCGGCAGGTCATGCTACGAGATATCGATCCGCGACCGCCTCGTGAAGCAGGCGGCATCGGCCTACCTCCAGCCTATGCCGGCCTCTCCGGGCTCTTCCGGGCACAGCTTCCTCCAAAGACTCTGGCTCCGCCTCTGTTCCCCGGTCAACGCCTGCCTCAACCTCATCGGCCACCATGTCATCCCCTGCCTAGTCCGGGCCTTCCACCAGATGCTCCGAGCCATTCTGCGCTGCTCCACCTGGTAGTTCGGTGCTATCGACATTACATCAATCGAAGGTCGTAGAATTTTATCTCACCAAAAAAGGTTGAAAATTTTCCCTACTGTTCCAATTAGTAAAGGGGGAGCAACCAGCCTCTGCCAATCGGCTCGAAAATTTTGGGATGGAGGCTGGTTTTGATTTCGAGTCTTACACAGCTAGCCATTCTGTTTCTTACTGCTCTGGAGATGTGATTTGCATTGGCAAAATATGAGAAAGAAGAAAAGGATCAATCGATGGAGAGACAAGATACTAGAAAGAAAGAATGAATATGCTCAAAGCTCGCACCTGTACTAGGATGAAGAAAAATTGTTTGGGGCTTTACAGATAAAGACTATTGGCATTCAGCTCAGCAGCAGCTACCGGCGACCTTAGCTTGCTTGTCGGTTTCAACGTACACGGGACCCAGATTCTCATTCTGGGGCATTGGTGGGTGATGAACAGATGGAAAGCTTCGAAGCAACCCGAATTCTCATACTGACAAATGGCCCAACATTTTTCACCTTGTCCAATGTCTCTCTGGCTACATCTGGATGGCCAGGCAACGGAATGGGGTCATCGTATGACCTTTTGTTGGTGTTGGATGCCAGCGATTCCACTATGTCTTCCTTTCCTTTGATTAGTTTGTTTTTTATTTCTTTTTCTTTTTTTTCAATTTTTTGGGTGGTAGATGGGGGAACATTGTCTAGCCAAACAAGCCATGCTATACAGACAGGTCTTGGACTGGGCAATGTTTACCAACACACCAGGGACAGCTAGGTCACGTGGTAGCTAGGACCTGTAATATCCGAATGAATACAAGTCAAGCCACCGCCTTGCTGGTTTGGCACATGGGTTAGGATAGAGGCCCAATTGGAAACTTGTTTTCTCGGCCTGATTTGGCCCATTGGGCCCGTTACGTATTACCTTGGATATACGAAGTATCTTGCCTCGTCAGTCCTAAGCACTGGGCATTGTGCTTAATGATTGATTAATGAAAAAAAATTGAATATGTAAATGATTAAATAAATTTTTGGTTATGGTTGATAACTTGATATTTAGAGTGTGTGAATTTTTTAAGTAGTTAAATATGAAATGAAATAATAAATTTAGGAAAAATATGGTGATTTGTATATAATAAATCAAGCGAAAAGTTAATTGAAGAAAGTTTTGTGTGAAAAGAGAGAAGATGACAGTAGAGAAAGATTTGATAATTAAATATATGTGAATTTTGTTATTATATCCATATTTTTCTTAATATAATGAATAATAAATCTTGATTTTATACTGTAATAGATATTTTTTTCCCTTATTTTTTCCATTGTTATCCGGTCTTGAGTAATTAAATTTAAAATAAATAAATTTTCTTAATTGTGATTTTTTTTCCGGATCTTGAAATGTTGACCGCCTGATTCGGCACCTAAAGCTACCATTTTTCTTGAAGATAATATGGGTAAAAATTTAGAAAAATAATGAATATTATTGGAGGGGAAAAAAAAGGACGGGGGGAGTGGAGCCGCAATTAGCCGATGCTCCTTCGCCTTTTTCATCCCCTTGCCACTGCTCGACCTCTTGCTCTGTCACCGATACTCAGTTCCAGGTACCCAGGTGGTATACGCAATATCAGAGTATATACGTGCCTGTGTGTACCTGTATGACGCATCTTCTATCCACGCATGCACGCATTTCGTGTCAGTTCATTCAAGAATGCAATTTCATCTGTTGATTGGTAGTAATTCGTTGACATAGCACGAGTCCTGGCTCGAGATGTAAGATTGGGGAGATGGGTCGACCATCCTTTCGTCCCAGGGCTGCTAATTTCCGGTTGTGCAATGTCTCCAGGTACAGTTTCAATGGTGTGTGTATGTTTTAGTTCACTGAACAAAGTGAGTTCTTTCAGTGTTTTTGATCGCTCGTTTGTATCAAACTTCGAATTCAGTTACACAACTGAGCTGCTGGAGATTCTCTCGGAGGATCCTGCATTGCACGTCTTGTTCATTCCAGGGAACCCGGGTAAGTGATTTCGATCACACTCTCACTGGCTTTATGATGGAATATGAATTGGGTTGTGGGGCCACGACAGGTGTTGTTGCATTTTACAAGGATTTCGTGGAATCACTCTACCAATTGCTTGGTGGAACTGTGTCCGTGACAGGCAAGATACGATTGATTCCTGTTATTGTAGTTTTTATTTGATTGCAACCTGTGCTCTTCTGCAATAAAAACCTTTTATTCGCCTTTCGTTCTTTGGCTTCAGCTATCGGGCACATATCCCACTCGAGAAAGGTAGCGTTCATCTCCAAGTGATTGGCTTTGTGTAGCATTCGTGAAAGTAGACAGAAAAAAAGTGTCTCTGGAGTTTAACAGAATCTCATCGCTTTCTTCTGGGTTTTGGCAATGTTAATGACTTGGATAAGAACTTCTGATGATAGGATTGGGAGAAGAGAAGGCTCTTCTCATTACAGGAGCAGATAGATCACAAGGTACGCTTCTGTTTCTAGAGGCATTCTCTATTTTATTGACAATTGTAAAGGTCCATCCATGCTTCATCGTGGGAACAGATGACTACCTGTCCAAAAATTCCCAGTTATTTTTTTATTGTTCTTTTGATCCCACCCCGTGTGATGTAACTACAAGCTAGTGTTGACGATTCTGGATTTGTTAATATATTGAAATGAGCATTCAGTGACGTTTTCAAAATATGATTAACTGACCCATCCTTGAAATTGTTGGTGATTTACTTTTATATTTTTCCTTGAATTCCTGGGACTTCTCTCTCATCCGTGCCACTATTCCTTAAGTTGACTGAGAGTTTGGCACCAGTTCCATTTTCCATGTGTACAGCGTATACTTTATTCTCGGCTTTTATCTCACTTCTTGCAACAGATGGATTTTATCAGACAGGAAATGCAAGATACAGGAGTTCCTATTATACTGGTGCATGACTCTTGCTTTGCTGTACTTTACCCAATTCAGCTATGAATCCCAGTACCTCAGACTAAAGTTGATTGGCTTTATTGTTGAGTTTCTGCTGTGAACTTATTCACTATTGAAGTTCGCTGCTCACTCTTGGTTCATGTGTTAAGGTTGGCCACTCAATTGGTTCATATATATCCCTTAAGATGTTTCAGAAGTCTCCAGAGAAAGTTAGTGCTTTATATTTGTTTGGTGAAACTACACAATGCAAATGCTTATGATGTTGTTTAAGAAGCTCTTATAACATATTTTGTGGCTTGTTTAGGTTATTTATTGTATCGGGCTCTATCCATTTCTAAAATTGAACACGGACTCCTTTCAGCAGTCTATTATTAAGAATCTCACTGGGTAAGTTTTTACATGTTCATAAGCAATGCCTTCAGAACCTTCTGAAGCTTCCAACTTTTAATGCATTCAAAATTGTTGTTGAGTCAAGAGATGCATCTAATAACAAGGAGAATACAAGTTTCAGGTCACCAATTGCCTGTGCTGCAGTTAGTATGACAGTAGCATTATTGGGACTCTTGCCGAGCAGTGCTTCCGAGTTTATTGTAGCAAAGTCACTTGGGAAATCATGGTCGAGGACTGCAATTGAGGCTGCTTGTTCTCATCTTCTGAAGGTGAGGTAGTTTACTTTGATTTTACGAGAAACTGTAAGATCATTATGCGGCATATGGCTTGCATAACTTTGGGATTAATTTCCTTTAGGTTTGCTTTTTCTTTTATCTGTCATGTTACAGTATCATACTATCCGGAACATGCTCTTTATGGCCATGACGGAGTTCAAGAAGGTAAATATTCAATTTCTTCAACTATATTATCATTTCCTTAAGCTAATGCTAAATGAATTGTAGTAATATCGACCTGGCCATGGCTGATGTTGCCTTTGTGTTCAACATTTACGTGAGAGTCCCATTCCCACTAAAATGATATTATTATTAATAATACTAATAAATAAAAATTTTATTAAATGCTCAACTCATAGATTGAAGGATCCAGTTTCAGGTAACAGCCACACTTTTTGGGTTGCCAAGTCCACATCAGTTCTAGAATAGAAAACATGGATAGAACTTACTGTGTGATGAAATTGATTCAGCTATCAGAAGAACCAGATTGGGCATTTTTGAAGATGAATAGGAGCAAAATTGCATTTTTATTTGGCAGCGATGATCACTGGGGCCCACTGCAGATGTTTGAAGAGGTCAGTTCGAGCAATAGAGAATCTGGATTCGAGCGCTAAAAGAATTCGTTCAAAGCTCATCCAATTATGCTTTTGTTGTTCCAGATTTCTGGTCAAGTCCCTGAAATTGCCCTTTCAATTGAGAGGGAAGGCCACACTCATGCTTTCAGTTGCACGGAGTCAGGGGCATTGTGGGTTGCAGAGTACGTTGCGAGCTTGACCAAGGACAAGATTTTGAGCTCTGATCAACTTGCTCCGATCTTGAGGAAACCACAGTGAAGGCCAGGTTTGTTCTGGTAAGTTGAGGCCCCATCCTTTGAATCATCCTTGGAGATTATCCAGGCAATGACAGATGCAATAGTTTCGATTGTTGAGACATAACAGTATGAAATAACTGTAATCAGGTGTTGTTTATCATCAGTTAGCACGAAGTTTATAATACTCGCATTTTGGCTTGTAATGCCCTGTGATTGCTGATCCAACCATACTACTGAAAAAAACTGATATATCCCACTAAAGTACATGGCATGTGTGCAAATAGGTTGAAATATTGTCATTGAATAGACAAATAGCAATCATGTACAAGAAAATACTGAGAAATTTGTGAATTTTTTTACAGGTTACAGTTCTTTCTTTGCAGGCAAAGGAGCGAGGAAGCTAAAAATTATATCTGATGCATGGCAAGCACAGATAGTCAGTTAAATATATATATATATATATATATTTTTTTTTTTTTGTAAATTGGGTTTTTATTTATATCAGAAACTTTTTATGATTCATAACTTGGAACATCCACTCGAACTTGCATTCAATTATGTTAAGTGATATTATTCTACAAACAAATAGAGTTTGCATTCGAGGCTTGCTAGGCCTCTGTCGTGTCACCTGAGGGGCAATGGCTAGGCTGGATTCCCCAACCAGGTGTTACCTGAATGTTCATAAAACTTTTACATTTCCCTCTTTGGGAGTCAGTACAATGGTCTTGCCTACATACATCCTGCTCCAGCATACAAAGACCGTCAAATGCAGTTAAGAATCCCATCTGTCCTGGTCAATGAGCTTCTGAATTCTTATTCCAAGGTATCCACTTACATTCCCCGTTGGAAATTTGCTTCAAAAGTAATGTGATATTACCTAACTTCCCGGGGAATATTCTTTTCATTATATATCGCATTAATAACTAGTAGGTATCTGATACTAATTGAACCTTGCTGTAATTCCTCGCTTCTGCTACTGATATAGCTTGTAAGACAGCCTCAGCTTCAGCTTGCAATGGAGAGGTCGCTGGTATGCTCTTGAGACCATTCAAGTTCAACCCCTCTGTGATTTCTTGCTACTCCTGCAGTGCAGCCTGCATTGCCCTTGACAGCAGCATCTGTTCAAGGTCTGATCCATCCCTCTTTAACTGGTTCGTTAATCTTTATCACGGTGTTCAGTAGGTGTTTGTTCTGTTCCCCTCTCTTCAGACTGACTTCCTGCTCAAGAAACTGTCTCTTTGATTTTAATTTCGCTGTGCCCCGTTAAAGCTAATTCCCCCTGCCAGTCCCGTTGAGCCGAGGCTGACAACCTTCTCCATCCTGCATGCTTCGACTACCTGTTCACATCTAGATTCCTCCACTTTTTTCGCACAAAAAGGTCATACTAGCCTTTTATTTTCTATGGAAGAAGTCTCAGTGCACGAATTGTCCCGAGCTCTGACAATTCCATGCTATTAGGCCCATGGCTAGGCCATGCTTAGAACTTCGAAACTTTCACTAGTTTCTGGTTCCTCTACTAGGTAATCATAGCAGAATCTGTGGTTTACAGAGGACGGCTCACTAATCTCCTTGATAAGATGAAGAATTTGTCATCGCTGATAAGGTCAAGAGCCAAGAGCAGTAGAGGTGGGAAATCCTAAAGGCGATTTACCCATTGAATAATATGTGTTGTAGAGCTTTCGGACTTTCTTAGCGACGACGAGTAGTAACGCATGACCAGCTTCAGTCATGATTTGATCGAAGCACTGCTGCTTAGGACGTGAACCATTCGCACCATCAAGATCAACCGAGATACTGGGTCAGGATCCAGTTGAGCTGCAACACTGTATATGAAAGCCCGACACGGTTTCCATATCTCGAATCTGTGCCTAAACTGCATCTAAACTTTATTTCGAGTGCACTAACAGTGACTTTAGATTTATGATTGTCTTAGCAAGCCTGAGATGAAACGGAAACTGGTTCTTTCGGGTTCAGTTTTTCAGGCACGATTGAGTTTCGGTGTAGACACTGTCAAGGCACCGAACTCGAATACATTGAATTAATTTTGCATTTATCATCTGACGTTATAGCCCCTCATAATTCTCAACCGTCCCAATTACTCCCATTTGCATTTATTTTCCATCTATCTTCCTTATACTATCGTATTTCATAATATCGGACCCTTTGCCTGCCTTCCTTTCTTTTAATTTCTGCGTATTAAACAATGACTTTAATCCACTGCCGCCCCTCTTTTTTTCAATGCGTCCAACTACCCCACACAACTTTCCTTGTTTTACCAAATCGGCCCTCCACTCACCTGTACTCTGATTTGACCCTGTGAATGTGATGCGTTTGATCAGACGTGTTCTGGTCTGCCAATCCAATCCAATCCAATGTCCTTTGGCGCCCTTCTGTTTTTTCCTAAAGGAGAATGGTCGGGCTAAATTCCCTCGTGCTGTATCCCATAGCTTCACATGCACCTGTCCAGAACTTGATCGGTGGATTATTCAGAGAATTTACCCTGACCAAGACTGGAACCGATCTCCCGAGATTCGTAGGGAAGCTGCTGGGCTGCGCGACCTTGTCACAGCAGGAAGGAAAGAGAGAGTGACAACTAACGGCAATTCTACAGCCTAAACTCCTGAACGTGTTGGTTTGGTGTCTGAGGCCGAGTCCTAGGATTTTGCTGGAGCGGTTAGATTCACTGGAGAGAACTCAGTGGGCCCGGTGCATCACCATTTATTTTTAATTATCAATCTTCTTTATTCACATGATTCGAATTCCACCTATGCCAAACCACCTTAGTGGAACCATGCTGTCGGTGTCCTTGCTGTTTTCTGACATCCTTGGAAAAACTGGCCAACTGTAGATACTATTTGTCATGGAGTCAGATGAGCGTACCGCCCGACTCCCAGACATTAGACGAGAGCAGGGGATACTTCAGCAGACTACGGAGAACAGACAGCCACACTTGCAGAGCAGAAAAAAGGCCAAAAATTTAACGATAAGAAAGAAAATCATATATAACCCAAGACCGAGATCTTGACAAGAAAATCTGGGCAACCAACATGGGTCGGTTTGAATAGTTTGATACCTCTTTTTCTTAACGTAAGGCTCACCGATAAAAAAAATATCTATCTGGGGAAAGGAGGAAAATAGAAGAGCAAGAGACCGAGGAGGAGAGCAAGGAGGAACAAAGATGTTTTCACTTCACTGAAACTCTTCAATTAAAGCTATTCTTGCATGGTTCCATGATTAGAAACAGAGCAAAATAAAGCAGTGCTATGGCGCTTCACTTTTGATACCATTATCCTTCAATACACACACACACACACACGCATATATATGTATATGCGTCCTTCTTCTTACTACCCTCTATTTTTTCCATCATTGGGAGGATTGATGGCCGCATGGGATTAGACCTAAAAATGGAGCGCACATAGCACTGTCTTTGTAGGAGAAACAGAGCAGGAAACAGGGGAGAAAGCGGCGGGAGAATAACAGAAATCAACCGACACATTTAACTAACTTCCTAGGTAATTAGGTAAGAGGGGGGTAAACGGGTAGATTCATTCATTCAGCTCCTCTTCCTGCTGCGGCCGCTGTTCTTGTTGTTGCCGTTGTTGTTGTTGGTCTCGCGTTGGAAGTCGAGCAGCACCGTGCTCTTGCACTTGGGACACTTGGGGTCGTCCTCGGAGAGCATCACGTACACGAGGCAGCGCGGGCAGCCCACCAGCACCATCGAGGTCGCCTCCGGGCTGCTGTTCGAGTTGTGGTTGTCGGCCTCCCACGACACGCAAGAGCTCGGCGGGGAGTTCGTGGCGGGCGACCCCGATTGTGTCGGGCTCGCGTTCGCAGCCGCCCTCGAGTTGTGGGCCCGTGGCGTTGAGAGGTTCAGCTTCAGGTCGAGCTTCTGGCCGGTACCGCTCCTTCTGCTCATCCTTCCCTTTCCGCTTTCCCTGGAGTAGGTAGAATAACCTCCTCACCTGTCTGCCACGGAAGAAGAATAGAAACATCGAATCGAATCAAACCGGACTGTAGATTTCCTTTTTCTATGTTCATCCATGTTTGATCGTCTATGGGCTATGACTTAGACAACTGAAAACGTTTCTTTATTTGATTACCTTGAGATCGAGGGATCTCTGCCAGCCGGGTCGGAAGGTACGATGGCTCGTCCAATTTGATAAGATCGAGAGTGAACGGAGCGTCGGGCGATCCGGCTAGAGCCCAGCCAGAGTTGCAAGAACCGTCAGAGGCCAGGATGGGTGTCGTGGGTGTTGGACGAGTAGAGCCATTATATAGAAAGGAAATGAGGGGGGAGAGACGAGTTTTTGCTTTAAAGTTTGATTTAATTATGGGGGGGAAGAGAGGTGGAGAGAGCTGTAGGAGGGTGTGTAGAGTCGACAGATTGAATTGAATTGGACTGAATTGTATTGAATTGAGGGTAGAAGATGAATATAAATTGAGGCCAGGAAATGTATTAATTGTCTTGGGAAGAAAAATCAACCAAATCGTGTGCAGAAGAAGCAATTTTTTTGTAGTAAATGTATGATCTTTTCTCCATTTCTCTTGCAATCGTGAAGAGCAGTGAAGTACTGTAAAATGTTACGTGAAATTTCACCGACGAGAATGAAGGAGACGGAGTGACAATACAAGAGGATGAAAGGTAGAGAGGGCAATGGAAAATGGAAAAAGGGCAAAAGCCCTAGTGGCTTTTAAAGCTAAAACAGTAGTAATGTAAAAGCTCAACCCCACCTACACGTTTTAATTGGGAAAAAAAAGTACATTTACCATTTAATAGCAAACCAAAGAGTGACAAAGAACTCTCTCTCTCTCTGTATCATGATGCATTCGAGTTTTATTCGATTAATTTTTACAGCCTACACGCAGGTTGATCTCACAATAATTCGAGTCGTCTTAAATGAAAAGAGCATCGATACCCCTCGTTACGTTCATATCCTCTCCGATCTCCATTCTCTTACAACTATAATGCCTATTTAATCTCAATTAAAACAACACCGGTATACGAGTAGGAGATAGAGGAATAAACGGATAAAAATTGAACCTGTGACTTGTTAATCTTAAATCGGGCACGGCATCATTGCACCCAGATAGCATATATTAACAGTCAACCTACTTTATATTATATCATGAGAAGGCTATGAGACCCGGCTCGTGTCAGTTGTTTTTATCGTTCAATTACACAAACAAATTTAACTCATTTCTCTTGGGCATATGGTCCTGTAAATATAAGGAAATTAGGTATCACCACTCGTCAATGTTACCATTCTGATTTGGATACAAACCCTTTTTCTTATCCGGTCGGAGATTTTAAGGTTTTTTTTTTGTTGTTCATAATTCTACGGATTCCAAAGGATAAATGAGCAAGATGACCATTTAAGCACCCATGCATAGCTGTGCGACGGTAATTAAATGCCGATATGATGATGTAGCATTCAACACGACGCTTCTCATGGAGAAAGTGTTCTTATATTAACATATACACCGCGTGACAGTGCAGATGTAGTATTACAGACTAATAAAATTCAGTTATTTTTAGTATTTTTTTCCTTGTATTTAGGATCTTATTAAAAAAATTAAAAATAATTAATTTTTTAATTTATAATATTATATCAGTACTACCATGCTCGCTTGCCGGCTCTGGTGGCAGGTTTCCTTTACGTCCCAAGAAGGCAACACAGCGCACAGTTGTCCTAATAAATTGATTTTATTATTATCCCTAACTATTTCTCTCGACCATCTTCACTCTCAAGTGCGACATCCCATCGAACCACGACAACGACGACTCGTAATCGGTCACGACCCGAGAGTCCCGTCGCAAATCTTTACGAGAGAGAGTAAGATAATTACACCCGTTTTCGTTTTCGGTTTTACGACGGAGATTTACGGGGCGCGCATGAAAATAAAGGACGTGAAGCTAATGACATTGAGATATTTGACCGCTGAGAAGTAAAATCAATGAATATAAATAAATAAAAATCGGGTGCAGTGACGTCGTCAAGGCCATCCGAGCACGTAAGGGAGAGGATCAAATTACGGTCTCGAAAATTACTGATGAAAGAGTTGACCTCGATGTCGTAAAAAGCTAAACCTTTGTTAGTGCTGTGCTGACGAACTGTCTGATATACGTTCTCGGTCGAACACGAAAATTCAAAAATTACGTGGTGTGAGTGACCGGATCGTTACTGTTACCGTGACCCTTGAAAAAAAAAACGTGGACTAATTACCATCGTTTTATTATAGTTGAAACGGAGAATTCTTGAATTTCACAAAGTCAATTGGTCTAGATATGGAAGGAAATTAAGAACGAACCCGGAAATTATATGGCCAATTCGAAGGTCTGCTCGTCTGCCTTAATGGCCTCATTGACTGTGGCATTGAAGACACACACACAAGTTGGCAATTAACTGCCATAACCAAAATAATTTTTTTTTAAAAAAAGTCGCATGAATAAGAGAAATTCTTCAATGGAGCGGTCATACCACGTAGGTGATGTTGATATGGTATATCCATCTAATCAGAATTCACTATTTATATATTTTTTCCTTTTTAGGATTCACCATTTATTATAATTTTTTAATAATTTTTTACCATTTATATATATATATATTTATGGTCCACTATTCATTTGAATTTTTTCATATTTTTAAATATTTTTTTAAGATTTAATAACTATAATAGTATAATTATGGATTACTTATCAAGTTCTGATTGGATGGATACACTACGTCGGCATCGAAGACTTTCTTCACGAACTGCCATGGGATGATTTTAGTGATTTGTCGTCTCATAATCTTAAGTAAAATTTCCGATCTATCTTCTATAAATGGAAAAAAATTCATAATTAAGAGTGTTTTACGTTTTAATAAAATGACCCGGCTCGAAGTTGAATCGGGTTATTATAAAATATTCTTCGACACCTGTCCGTTCAAATACAGATGTTGTAATGAATACATATATACGCCATAACTCATGACTATGATGTCTTTAGATAAGATGGACCATCGAATATCGTTCTACCGAGAAAACATCGAATACTGCGGTCCTAAATTCGATTTCCTTCTCGAATTTTTGTCGATCTTTCACTTCTCCTTCCTTATATTTCTTTATAAATTCGTACGTTGTTTATAAGAACTTATTCTCAATCGAACGGTAAGGATCATATACTTAGGGTTTGGCCCTTACACACATAATGTATACATATCTATATCTACACACACAGGCTGTTCATTTGAATATCAAATAATGTGTATTGGCAAAAAAATTGTGCATGTATGACAAAAATAAATGGCATAAATAGTAAGCGGGTCGACGTGAGTTTCGGCTTATCCGGAGATACTACATAGCGCAAACCAAAAAAGAAAAAGAGAGTTGGCATAGGGGACTCTTCATTAAGGGCATTGATAGAAAGGGCAGAACATTTCAAGCGGCCTTATGGGAAGATAAGAGTATTAAAGATGTGTAAATGGTGGAATCCAATCCATGCACACACATTGAAGAAAAAATTAATTGATTTTTGTACCAAATCATGCACTGGAAATTAAACTTTATTATTTATGTGCCCACAAGTTTGCTAAATACTATTACATGCACCATAAAGTTCGGTTCTCATCGACTCCCCGAACATTAAAGCCTGGCCGGCCCTCACAAGTGTAAGCCTCATGCCAACTGTTCTGTCCATGTATGGAAAAAAAATTGGGACCTGTGTCTTAGGTTTCAAATTAAATCACCTGAAATCACCAATATTAAAGCTCATCTGAACAGCTGAAAACCGAGATCTCAAAGCTGGATTTATTGATCCAGGGGCAGCCCGATTTCACCTCTAGGAAAGGAACTGATCAGCTAACCTGCTTGCATACGCTTCAGGTGATGTTCTTATGGAGTGAAATCCCAAGGGAGTGCCGGTGCTAGGGTTGATCTGTGACGCTAGCTGAGACAAAACTAAAACTTCAGGGTGCATTGTAGAATTGTAAGAAAAATTGAGGGTGTGAAATGGTCTGAATCAAAATGTCGAACTCTAGATTGCAAATTACACGGAGAAACCGAACCGTTGACTAGGCTCAATCTATCGACATTGACATGAACTGGATTAGAGAAATGATCTGACGAATATTCACCTTAAGAAAAGTTTTGAGTTCAAGTATTGTTAGCAGAGATACATAAGAACGAGAAATTCTCAGGTGATTCCATCTCATTACGTGGCGTGAGGAAATACAAATCGGATTATGACAAACGAGCAAATCTGTGCTAAATCACCTGAACGGTTGCCATAATTATCACCAATCAGACCAATTTAATCGATTCTTTCTCATCACGTCACCTTGAATTATGACCACCTAAGAGTTTTGTTTTCCTAGAAAAATAGAATAGATTGGAAAACGGATGGACGGTTGCTTTTAAGTAACCCATTCTCGAATAAAATGCTAATCGATCTTAATGTATTTTATCCGAACATGAAGGATTTCCACTAAAATAAATGGCAAGGGCGTCATCAGACCAAAGAACCGGTGGACTGCGTAAATGAAAACTAAACTCTTTGCGTCAAAGATTTGACGAATCCAGATCGACTCGGCAGTTGTATTGGTTAGACTCTTATATTCATACTCTGTATTTGATCGTGCCATAATACGTTTCTTCTTCGCATTCCAAGAGATTAGAGTAGAATGAAGGAAGACAGCAAATCCACTTACAGAGCACCCATCATTTGGATTGCCATCCCGTTATGTACCGGAGAAATTATGTAAAATGAGCGATCGTACACTTCTGAGAATCATAGAATGCATTCGACAATCATGTTGAATTGCATAAGTAATGTCGGGTAGGTACTGCAAGGATGTGACCATGCAACGGTAAGTGACCGGATCAAGAAGATTTTGCATATCATTTGACCGAGTTAATAGAATCCATCATCGTTATCGTGCACTTCGATGCCAGGAAAAATGATGAAGAGAACCAAGATCCTCCGTACAATAAAACTCATGATTGAGAGAGAATCTGAATGCTTCGGCAAAAAGTGTGTTAGACATTATCCATATGCACTTATAACGAAAATAATATGAAATCAAAACGTACATAGAATAGATCAAACAAGACCTAGTTCAAGAAGGAAGGAGCTCAATCGAAGAAACCATGCTCGTGGAACTTGATTTAGACCAGAAAGCAGCGAAGAAGTGAAATAGCAATAGAAAGAATGATTAGAACCGTAATTACAAGTTTACAACTCGACTAAATGTCTGAACATAATCGATACCTTCTCGCTGGTTGCAATATTGAGATACCAATCATGCTTGAGATTTTTTATGGACAGAACCATTTGGCTTTTGCTTCACCTTGTACATACAAGGAGCAGGAACTAGATCCCGAGTACGATTATCCATCGGCTCTCGAGCTGCACGGTTGATAGAAAAACCAGACGGATGGCACGTGGAAGAGACCCACCTTGAGCTCGAGTCACCATGCAATGGGTACGTTGAGGGAGCTCGTCGGATTCTTCTCTGCCTTTACCGCCACCTGGTCCGCTGGCATCATCAGCTGTTCTAGTCGAGACCGATTCTTCATCAGGTGCAGGTTCAGCTGCTAATATATCGTGCATGCCCCGCGGGTTTGACTCTCCATTGGACCGACCAATTCAGGCTCGGATCGGTCGTGATCAATAGCTACCCGTGTACGCGTCAAGGAAAAAACATACAGAAATTGGTTAATACGAATTTGAATTTTACATTTAAGTCTAAGAATCATTTATTAAATGGGGGCTCAACTGCATTTTCGGGTGTCAAATTGATGGATTTCAGCGTGAAATAAATCCCTTTGATGAATGCTTTGGCCCCAAATTTAATTCAGTATGGCCACGAGGAGTTGTTGGTTGCATTTACACCTCTAATTAACGTAATTTAATTTCAAACCCACATAGACATCTACGTACGTACGTACGTACATACATACATACATACATACATATATGCATATATTTCGATATTTATCAACTTTTATTTTCTAAAGAAGAAAACAAAAATTAATAAACATTTTCTTTCTACATAATTAACCACAAAGAAAAAATAAATTTACTCCATGAATTAAACTTTATCATTTTTCCTTTTACTGCATAATTCACTCCCTGCACAAAAGCTTCTTCCTATACTTTTACCATCCCTAAGATTTTATTGCAGTAATTAATTGAAAATAAAAAATTTGCTCAGAAATTGTACTGTTTCTGCACGGTGTATACTCTCAAAAGATTGCTGCTTACATGCACATCATTTGGGTCAATGGGTGTACGGTGAAAATTGTACCGATGGTACATAACATTTTGGAAAAGCTATAAATCAGTATAATATGGAAAATATCGTGAATTAAATCCCATATCAATTGAATTAAAGAGTAAATTTAAATTGATAAGAGAATTTAATATCTCATACCTTAAACTTTTAGGCGGAAACGAGCACAGATACTTTACGGACTGAAAGGGTCATACCACCCCCACCTCCTTAACATTTAAGAGAACATGAATGATGATGTTAGTGATCATATTAAATAGGCTGGGCAGAGTCATAAAGTCTTCTTATACTCCAAAAGGATGAAACTTGAATTCAACCCCTCAACCTCCCCTCCTTTAAATCAATTTGCTTGCATGGACAGCATTTATAGTGATGTAATCCTCATTGCCAAAACGGATTCATTAGCCACTAAATCTGTTCAATATTTTGAACAAAGCAGGTAAGCAGAGAATTTGTTCCTTTTTTTTTTTCTCACTTGAATCATGTCCGAGCGCGCTGTCAACATAAGAGGGTTTGGAACAATGGCACTGTTCTCGATCCGAGACATGGACATGGGACATACATATTGCATTTTACTTGCCAAGGAGGATGGATCCAGCAAGAACTACCTCAGGGCAAGTGAAATGGCAGTAAGGAGTCAATTAAGAGCAACATTAAAGGTTGCCTCAGAGTGAAAAGACCACAAAAGGAAATAGAGGTGAAGAAACCAAAATTAAGGTGGTATAGTGATCCAATGTATTCTTTTCTTAAGTAAGATTTCGTATTCGAGTTTTATAAACAAAAAAAAATATTTGTTAAAGAGTTTTACTTTTTAGTTGGCCGACTCAACTTGAATCCAATTTATTTAAGACTTACTGAAAATTTTGAGTACCTGGAAAAAAGCGGAGAAGTGATAAAAGCAAAATGGTTGCACTTTCCTATGAGATCCTTGAATGCCGCTGCTTAAATCTGAGGTAAGTACTGGTTGTAAGATTTTGCCAGGAGGACTGCCGGAGGTTCATCCATGCAAATCCTGTAGACCTTAAATTAATGAATTGAGTAGAATTTTTCATCACACATACATATGTGTGTGTGTGTGTGTGTATGTATGAAAAAATGTCAAGCAGTAATGAAATTTACAATAAGAAATGACTATGGCAATGGTGGATAAGCTTCAGGAACCTTCCCATCTAATGATCTAAAAATGCAGTAAGCTAAAAGAGAAAGCTCACTGGGAGGATGGGAACTAGCTTTAGATGTTTTCTCATTGGGCCTGCTCTAAGTTTTAGAACCACAGGGCCGATCACTCTCATGATGCGAGAGAGCTGATAGGCCAAGTTTTTCATCTCAAAATTGACTTACATACCAATCGCACAGGGCAAAACACAAAACTTTCAAGAAAATAATAAGAATTTCTTGGTCATAAAACTCATAACTCCACAGTGCACTCGTAATGGTAAAAGAGGGGTAATAGCCTTTGAAGCAAGAAAACACTTGCCGGAAAGGCTGCATCTGAAGTTTCCATTGCCCATCCCTTCCCTTCGCAGCTGCAGATAAGCAGCTTCTCTTCACAAGCAGAAAGAAGAAAATTTTCTGATACTTTTTTTTTTTGAAGTGGTGAACTTCTGGATTTTTTTACACTGTAGCCAAAACAGTGTCTTATGATTTGCTACACAAGCATGCAGGATCACCTCCACCAAGATTTAATTTCCATCTAATTCAGACCTACATCCACATCATCCATTAATTAAGAACCAACTGAACAAGAAATTCGGCAGATGCTGACAAAGACATCAGAACTAGAAGTAGAAATCTATCAATACTCCTGTCTGGCCCTCTTATACATGGTTTGCAAACTTTCCATCACACAAGTTTCTTATAAATGCACCTTAAATTGAAAAAATGATGGAACGCAAACTTAC
Source organism: Lagerstroemia speciosa (assembly GCA_037672795.1). NCBI lineage: Eukaryota > Viridiplantae > Streptophyta > Magnoliopsida > Myrtales > Lythraceae > Lagerstroemia > Lagerstroemia speciosa. The sequence continues at coordinate 1,008,669 of CM075296.1, forward strand.
ATTGTCTACCTGTATCATGGGTATCAGATGGCTAGCTCCATCGTCCTCTCCCTCTGGGGGACCAACACAGGACACATATTGCTGGGAAGGCTACAATCCATCAGTCATTGAATATCCAAGGTGGTAGCTCAGTAGTAGGAATCATCTCTACCAATTTATTTTGCAGACTAAACACTCTGTAATTCAAAGAATAAGTACAGGCAATAATAAAAGTATGGCCTGTTCAATTATTTGAATAAACTGATGATTAAAAAAAATTCAGTTTCCATTACTTTTTCATAATAAGAAGTTTATTCTCTTCATACCCATGAATCCATGTCCAAGCACATGTAAGGATGGTTCACTGGCCTGATTCTTTTGCACTTGTTATTTCCTTTTTCCCCGAAGAATTATTTTTTCCTTTCAAATAAGTCCCTAGGAAATTCCTTTTCTCTGTTTATTAACATATTTGTTCTCTATTTATTGGATTATCTCTTGTTTAGTTATTTACATTTATAATTATTGACACGCACAAGAAATAATTGTATTAGCTTAAATTGATGCATCCTTTAACAGGCAGACTGGGCTGAACTTGGATCGGTAAAGATTTATTGGTTTTTAAATATCAAGTGATGCGTAGAGAGAAAAATATTACCTTTTATGCCATAAATATAAAATTTACCATGGAAAAAAATAATTGACAGAGTAAAATTGATAGGAATCATAGAAATTCACGGGAATTCATAAAAACTTGACTTTGTCAAATTACTCAAATTCCAACCCATAATCAAGGTTAGATCTAACTTCAAACAAGTAATGGCATAAGTACCTGATCAAGGAATTTGACTTAACCCAATAAGAATAACACTTGGGATCTTCTCGCTGCGGTCATGCTTATGCAGCTTTTGTTGGTCAGGTAAACCTTTGCAGTAGTGAGAATTGATAATAAATATTATTGAAGGAATTCCTCCAAGCAGGCCTCGAGCTGCTCCTGACAGGGGTAGCACTAGCAGAGGCAAAAAAGAAGTTGTGGCCCAAACTACATGATTTGACCATAAAGAGACACTTGATTTAATCAAGAGAAGGAGATTGATAGCAACTCAACTGAAATTGCAGAGACCATTTTTTTAAGATCAAATTGGATAATTTAGATATCAGGTAGAAAGAAAGAAGTTGCTGGATGATGTAGTGATCATATGATTCACTTCTGAAAAGAAAAGCTTAGCGGTCAGATTAAATGGACAAGCAGATCACATCTTTGACGACCATATCCTTCAATGCTTCTTCCGATAAGTTTGCTGTGCTCTAAGGCTCTCAAACAATCATATCGCATTGGACTCAAGGGGCTTCTGTTGTTTCAATTGAATTCTAAACCCTCATCCACTCAGAGTGCAAAGGCAGATATCAAAATTGATCAGCCCGGCTGCATAATTACATCTATAAGCATTTTGATGCAGAATGTCTTCAGAATTTGATGTTCTCCCATGAAATGGTTGAATCCCCATACCCCCAAAATGTCAATCTGCAGTCAAATCCTATACACTCAACATCACCAAAATTTGCAGGCCTTAATTAACACGACAAGTTAAGAAACCCAACTGCATCCGGGGAGTTTCCTGACTCCTGTCTCCCTCATCTGATCCCTCAGGAGAGAAACATCCAACCACCGGTCTGCTGCTGCATAGATGTTTGACAGCAGCACATAATTCCCTGCATTCTTTGGCTCGAGCTCAAAGAGTCGACGGGCAACTCTCTCCCCTAATTCGGTATCACAGTACAGTTTACATGCCCCGAGAAGAGCTCCCCAAGCACTAGCATGAGGTTCCACAGGCATTTTATCTAAAAGCTCATAAGCAGCTTTCAGCCTCCCTGACCTGCTCAGTAGATCGACCATGCAGGCATAATGATCCTGAGAAGGAACGATAGAGTACTTCTTTTCCATTGACTTGAACAAATCCCAACCCTCATCTACAAGCCCAGCTCGACTACAGGCTGTTAGTATCACTGTGAAGGCAACTTTGTCAGGAATCAAACCTTCATTTAGCATTCTGTTAAAGAGTGCTACAGCTTGAGTCCCCTGACTGTGCATCGATAGACCTTGTATTACAGAGCAGTAGGAGACGAGGTCCTGTTTGGGGAGTCCCTCAAACAGCTTCATGGCCTTTTCGATGTTCCCGCACTTCGCATTCATGTCAACTAACGCTGCTACGATATGTGGTCTTTGAAGATCGATTGGATTCTGAGACACATAGGAGTCGATCCATTTTGCGAGTTCAGAGCATCCCACTTGGGAGCAAGCCGACATCAGTCCTACCAATACAAACTCATCAGGCTTAATCTCTTGCAACAACATTTGACTGAAAACCTTCACAGCCTCGTGCGCAAAACCGTTCTGGACATACCCGGATATTAAAGAGGACCAAGTAACTATGTCCCTCTCAGGGGATTGGTCGAACAGGGCCCTCGCAGAGGCCATATCTCCGGCCTTTGCATATCCATCAATCATTGCCGTGAAAGAAACTACATTCTTGCATGGCATTTCATCAAAAAGATGACTCGCAGCCTTCAAATCATTCACCTTCACAAGCCCACTGATCATGGCGTTCCACGTTGTTGAATTCTTCACAGGCATTTCGTTGAAAAGCCCCTTCGCTCTTACCATGTCACCGGCATTCACGTACCCAACAACCATGGCTGTCCAAGAGACCACGTTTCTCTCGTGCATTTGATCAAACACCTTGCGCGCAGACATGATATCCTTGAGCTTCCCGTACATGTCGACCAATCCCGTGCCCACGAACACGTCCCTATCGAAATTACACTTCACTACCATTCCGTGCACCGCCATCCCTTCCCGGGTCCGCAGCTCGCCGGCGCACGACTTAATCACCAGCGGGTAGGAGTGGCAGTCGGGCACGGCGCCGGCCCTTCTCATGCGGGTGAAGACGGAGAGAGTGTCGGCGCAGGCACACCTGAGGCAATGGGATTTGAGGAGAGAGTTCCAGAGGACGACGGAGGGGCAAAGGATGCGGTCGAAGACAGAGAGAGAATAAGAGGGAGAGGGGGAGAGGAGGATGAAGTGGGAGGCGATGTAGTGGTCGTGTTCGAGGCCGCTGCGGAGGATGAGGGAGTGGACCTGGCGGAGGTGGGCGACGGACTTGCAGGCACGGAGGAGGGAGATGACGGAGGGCAGTTTAGGGGCTGGAGGAGGAGGTGGTACCGGGGGAATTGGCATGGCCTTGCATGGCCGCACTTTGCTGGTGCCACTGTCAACCGGTCGATGTTCGCGTAACGGTAGCTTATTATTTTTTCAGTAAACTCCCACTAATTCCGTTAATTTGATAAAATAAGGTTAAAAATCCTTAATTTCATAATAAATTTTACAATTATTTTTCTAATATTTATTCAAAATTTTAAATGATCTTTACATTTTTTAGACACCACAAGTAAATTGAATCTATTTTCTGAAAAAAAAACTATAATTTAAATATTTTTTATAATTAACAAAACACGAATCAACTATCTAAATTCGAACATTTGGCGACTATTACTCCGCTCCTCCATCCCCGAAAAGAATAGCTCGAATGAGATCTGAACCACCCTCGAGGGGACAATCATCCAACTGATAGAGTATCGAAGGTCCCAGACCTCTCAAATTCGACTTCCAGTAGGCACATGCCAATAGATATTTTTTCGATAGTGGGCCTTTATAATCCTCGAACACGTCAGATTCACCTCGAACTATTGCCTATGTCCGAGAAGGAAACTTGAAAAGTATCTGAATATTTCGATTATTAAAGAGAGAGAGAGAGATCTGAACCATGCTAGTAATTAGAGCATTTATTTATTTATTTATTTTTACTTCTGTGTTATTTTCCTCACCTCCTCTTGGAGTGGCGCCGCATAGGCGAGCAGACGGCAGCTCTCAGTCGGCTTTTCTCCCGGCCACCGAGTGTTATAATCTTCCTTTCTACGGTAAGATGAAGCCTGTTTAATTTCTGTTTCATGGTGGAAGGATGGTGGTCGATGGAGATGAAAAAGAGGGACCTTCAATTGAACTAACGTGTAGTCTCCCAATCTTCCTCCACGTGGGTGGGTTCTGTATTCAGATACTGGCTTGTAGTGGGACAGATTCCCTTTGCAAAATGTTTGCATGAAAGCTGTTTGATGTAATTCCTGAGACAAGCTTTCTCATTTTTACCGTGGCTTATGATGTCGGCTCGTTTTTTACATATTTTTCATTACTTGTGGGATGGTTCAGTATGCTCCGGGAGCAAGCGCTCTCTTTTCCTACTTCCTCCACAAGCTTTAGCATCGAACTGATCAAGTTGGAGCAAAAGATAAGTTTTTTGAGGAGTACGAATCTAGTTGAATTTGAAAGCTAGATTTGGCAGCACAACTTTTGGGTAATTGATGTATGATCTGATGCCCATAATTCCCTTAGCTTAGCATTAATCATAGCCGTTTAAGTCTTTGATAATCCAGAGTTTAGCCATGAACTTCGTTAGCGACCTTTGAACTTTCCGGGGCCAACAAGTTCTTGCTAAGGGTCAGGGTTCTCCAATGTCTGACTTTTTTGGGAGTTAAAGGATTAACTTTATTTTTTCAGTCAGAGACTTTGTGAAAATGAATATATGTTTTGTATCTTGCTTTTGAAGTGATCTTTGGATTACCCCGCTCTTCCTTAACTCAAAGCTGAGCGCCTCTTGCTTGTCCTTGTAGCTGGATACAGGAGAGTGGTCTTTATCTTGGAATTTTATTGAAGCACCTATCAAGTGTAACCGAGTAGTTGTTGCAATGTTCCCTTAAAGTTCGTATCAGCTTAATCATCTTGGAGTTATTTCATGTCAAGCTCACCTCTATTATTCTGGAATTTCTTTTTGCTATTGTTGCTATGATAACGTGTTTGTGGAGTTTCAGTGCCATTCTTTTTTGTTTCTTCTTTCTTTGTCTCTTAATTACATTGTGTTTTCGTATTTTGTGACAGGAAGAGACAGTCTGTGCTGACTGGATGGGATGCTCTTTTGACTGATTCTGGGCGGGTTGCTCTACTGTGTATTCCTAGTAAAATATAATAGTGGTCAAAAAATCATCGGGACTTCTGTAAAACTGTACCACTTACACCATTCGATGCTGCAAAGCAAGCAGCTGAGACATTGCGATTAGCTACTAAGAGTTTTCTCTCTTAATATAAACTTGCAAGAGCTGGTTCATCAGAAATTGAAAGATGAAGCTGAGAGTTGTTTGCAGAAAGTTGTGCGACTACGTCCGCTATGATTTGAAAGAGATTGCATTCCCTTCATCATTGCCTGATCCTCCTCATGTTAAGAAACGTCGGAAACTAACTTGGCGCGAGCGGTATCTGGTAATTTCCACCTTTGGTTCTGCCTTCTCTTGCTCGACATAGTTAGAATTGAAGATGGAACAATCTTAAAGTCTTCTTTTTATTACATTGTTTTATGAACAATTACCTCATGAAGGAGCAGAGACATTGCTCACTGGATTTTGGGTTGTCCAAGAATTTCCTTTTGGAAAACTCTAAAAGCAGGTCACATACAGCACTATGATATTTTCTTGATTTTAAAGCCATGTTTTAAAGTAGAATTTTCAGATGAAACATCTGAGGATATTATGTCATGCTTGTTTGGTTGGAAAAGAAACAAATGGAACTTTGTATATCAAATCTTAAAAGCAGTTAGCCGGTCTATATTTTCTGTTAGATCTGAATCTATGTTGGTTGTACATATTGTTTATGGAATGGTGCTTACTGCCTGAAAGTTGTTAACCAGCTTTCTCTTCTGTTTGAGTTTGTGATGATTAAACATTGAGCGATGTTTCTTATGGCTCTCTCAGGTGTTGAAAGAGGCCTCTAGACTCTATGCAGCAAGTTGGGTACGAGATATTGGTCCTGAGCTCCGCCCCAATGATTATAAAAAGGATGAAGAGACTGAAGACAAACCCCACGAAGGAAAGAAAACTGCCAAAGAGAAAGAACCATCTACCTTGGAGGATCTTGGTAAGGAGACGACTTCTTGTCTCACTTTCGAGCTAACTTTCAGGGCCCTAAATTTGTCCTGCAGCATCTGAGCTAAATCCGGAGCCGTGATAAATTGATTAATAACATCCCTTGCTTAGGCTTAGAAAATTTCTTCTCTGTCTCGGCTTTTTTAACCTTATACATTCCGAATCTGTTTTGAATTTCTCTTACTGGGATAGCTATTGCGGCGAGAGGGGGGATGGAAACTCTAAGGCCTGCACTGCAGAGAGTCTACATGACGAGAGCCTCGGCATATAGAGATGCCCTCAAGAGTTTCATAGATGGCTACCAAGAAGGCATCCAGCAGGTCATGGAGAAGAAGAAGGAAGATGCCGACTCTCAAAAGGAAGGCGATATTCCGAGGAAAGAAACTTGACCTCTCATGCCAGTCGTCAGTTTGCATCCTTCTCATCTAGCGGCGGTCCTCCATCGTTTCAAAAGCCACGAACTTTTATTACATAGTGCATGTGCCTGTAAATAGTCGGCCTTCTGATTGTTCCGGTCATCGACGCTAGAACCTATATTCAAGCTCGTGCCTCTTGTAGGACGTCATTCATAATCATGTTCTGCTGCAATGAACAGCTGTCTTTCCATGTGCCAGTATATGAATTGCTCAAAGTTTGATAAGCTGGTGTTGGTTTAAGTGATTGTGAAGGTTCAGGTCTATGTCAAAGAGAGGCCATGAGAAGATCATGGGTTCGGGTTCAGGTTCAGGTTCGGAGTCCAATAAGTTAGCTCATCTCACAACGGCGCAAATACTAATAAATGATTTTAGTTTTGCTGGTATGATAAGCTAGTTTTCACCTGATTGTTTTGTCCTTGAACCTTAATTCGAGATGATAACAGCTTTTGATCGACTGAAGTGCTGAATTTTTTGTGATGTTGTGAGCAGATCGGTGATGAAGTCAGTGACTTGGACCGAGAGGAGACTACAAAGCTACAAGCTTATGCTTATGAGAGACTGTCATGTAGCTAGACGCTTATATATTATATTATTGATGATGGGCTTACAAGATGTTCGTTTTCGGCCAAAAACCTAAACTATTATGTTGTGGTACCAAGTTATCTTATAAACTAATTATGATCGTCTTATATGACCGATGTGAGATCCAATACGAAACACGTGAAAAATGTTTGGATTTATGAGCCAAAACATCAATGGCACGAAAGGGCTGAGAGATGGATGGGTGGGATGGGATGGGATGAGATGAGCTATCGGGCCATGGCCTGGGGTAGGTCGTGGTAGTACTGAGAGATCCAAGTAGAGATGATGTGGACCTCTTGCCTCCTCACGTCTCGAAGCCACTCCGGGTCTTCCCTTGTCGACTGCCTCAGGTCCACGTGGTGAGCCCCTGCACGATTCAATTATTATTATTATTATTATTATTATTATTATTATTTATTTTCGGCCAATTCTGGATGATGTTTTTATTTTATGTATTTTAAAATTGGGAGTTGGATGAAAATAATTTAGAATAATAATAATAATAATAATAATAATAATAATAATAATAATAATAATAATAAAAGAATTTCTCCAGTCTCGAACCATTCGTATGCTAGCTTTTCCTTACCACACATCTAATTCGGTCCACATTCGAGCCAGTTCGGCCGGTTAAAAAATAGTATATATTTAGAGTTGAATTCACATCGATTAAATTAAAGAAAAAATTTGAATTTATAAGAGAATTAGTTACTACTACTACTTAATAACTTAGTCCTTTAGGTAAATATAAGCTCGAGACTATTGTAGGTTCATGTGAAAATTTTATACAGTATCAGAACAGGTCAATCTTAAACACACACCACGTTAGGCTCGAGTGTAGGGCTCGTGGCCTGTAAACCCAAAACTAGAAAGAAAAATATCCGGCTTGTGGTTAGTTGTTGAACCCGAGTGTAAAACTCATGAGATCGGATGTTTAAGGACACGTGTCAAGTGTGAATGTGTTCTCACGTAAGAGTATGTGTTGAGAGTTAAATTGTACGTTGGCTAGATTAAAAATTTAATAATTCATTGAAAAAAAGGGAGAAATAATGTGCTGACCTTCTTTAGCCACTATTGCAATTATGCTCCCTGATATGTTCTTCAGCACCCTGCAAATTTTAGACCGTACATGTTTCTTAGAAAAATCGAAACCCTACTTGAAAACAATTCTTAAATTAAAAAGAAAAATGAGAGAGAGGAAAAAATTGTTTAAAAATGAAAAAATAAGACGAGATCGAGATCACTACCCTCCACCACTCCAAGGGTCTCTCAACCCATTGAAGAAGATGATATTGCTCCCGAATCTCTTCAGCACCGTCTCGATATTCTGCGCACCGAGCACGCTACATGAACATTATCCTCGTACGCTTTTTGTAAGATGGGAGGAGGAGGAAGAGAATAAAGAGAAGTCGAGATAGATCGGGTGGTTGTTCTCACGTGGCCACCGAACTCGGTGGTGATCCAGTTGGGCCTCGGCTCGACCTCGAAGGAGGCTTCGCAGAATGCAACCCGGTCCGCGTACCGGTACTCCGACGCCGGGAATATGCTCTCCGCCGTGTTCCCGCTCGTCGGCATCACCATCTCCGTGCAGGCCTGCAAGAGATGTCCGCCGGCACTCTCAGCCAGGTGCTTCTCTACAGTCTATGCCAGGCCCGGCCCATATATATTTGGGCCTAGGCTCATTTACTGTAGCATGGGAAAGGTGGACGAGGGACCGACCTGCCAAGTCCAGCCCGCGAGGCCGTGCGGGTCGGAGTTGTCGTCGAGGTCGAAGCAGGAGGCGCGGCCGCTGCTGTTGTAGTAAACGTTGGCTGCTCCGTACAGTTTCCCGAACGTGTCGTTCCCTCTGGTCGGATCATCTATGGCCTTACACATCTGCACTCGATGCAGGGAAAAACCGATCATCAATCCCGACCGAAATCTACAGATGACGTCGGTTACGGGCCGGGAGGCCACCGGAGAATCTCCCGATTGAATCTCACGCACAAGCATGTACCTACCTGCCGGACGGGATAGGCGGGCAAGGGGTTCAAGAAGTTCGAAGGGGTGGGATAGTCCGTCATGGCCGTGTAGACCAGAGCCGTCCTCAGCCAGCCCTGGAGGGCGCCCCCGTCTATGTAGTTCCTGTTAGGAAGTAGATCAGTAGAATCACAGTTGAAGAAAAACGAACTGTACAGTACCAAGTTTTAGTCCCGAAGACGGTCGAAGTCTCGATCCTCACTCGCATATCCTGAACGATTTCCGGAGTTTATCGAGTCCCGGCTTGTGTTTCGTGGCATCTCCAATCTGCTGCCACGATTCCTTGATCACCTTGTAACAGTTCTCGCTCTCGCTCTGAAATTTTTTTCCCCCGAGCAGGAAAACATATGAAATCAAAATTAACGTTATCTTTAGGTGTAGGAGGTGGTTGAATATGTGCACGTTGAACGACATTGTCATCGGGTCTGCAAGAGAATGGACTTGTATCCATCGACAAACGGAGCGAGAGACATTGTTTTCCCAAACAAACCGACCCGTGCCGTGCCGGCCCCTACTACCAGTGTGTGGCCTCCCTTGTTTTCTTACAAGAGAATGATGACAAAATGGATACTGACGAGGGAAGGAGGCAGGCACATAGTTGTCAAAATTGTAGAGTCAAGGACGAACAGATGACAGATAAGACTGAAGAAAAATACAGATAAATGCTGAGAGGCAATAAATTTTTTTTAATTGTTATCGGCGAATAAAAAGAAATAAATCAGTCATTATTAAATCGATTATATTTGAATTTGAATTATTTAGAGCTACGTACTCTGAAGTCACGTGTGATAATGTTGTTGAAGCTGTAGGGAGATGTGATGTCGTCGAAATTGAGGATTGGAGCGGAAGAAGCCAATGCCCCAATTGCTATGTGGGGATACTTCAGCCTGAACCATGCTGCCAACACTGTGCCCCCACTCAAAAATTAAAAATAAATAAATAATTAATTGATTAAAAATAATATTAATTAAAGCTTAGGCTTTAATATCGAGATCCACGTAGAATTATTTATTCAAAACACGAAATTAGCGCACGCATACTTCCTCCATACGAGCCTCCAAACACGACCACCGGAGAATCGAGCGCGGAGAGGTTCTTCTTCAGGTCGGTGATAAGCGTAGCATAGTCGGCCAGCGCCTGGGTCGACGTCAGGTACCCGAGCGTGCTCGTGTTGCTGTACGCCAAGGCCTTGTCGCCTCCGAACGGGATCGATTTTCCGTAGTATCGATGCTGAAATTAATATAAAGGCATGAGAGAGAGAGAGAGGGTATGGTTTCGTGCATGAGATTTTTATGATGCAACTAGCCCTCAACCGACCAGCTTCTTCATGACCCGTCCCGACCCGGCTCGACGTACGTTCGAGGTTTTAAACCGATACGGGAACGTGTAGAATTATTACCTCGATGAAGACTAGGAGGGCCCTGAAGCGCGGTGCGGTCTCGAACATGAAGCCGGTGTTCTGTGCGAACCATTCAATGTCTCCTTCGTTCCCGGTGTAGACGAAGATCGGGGAGTTGTCCCGGGGCCCTCCCCAGTGCGCTCGGTTGATCAGGTACCTCTGCTGGAACGTGTCGTAGCTCTGGGGGGTGAAGCTGAAGTGGTCGAGAGTCTGGGTGAAGTACTCGGTCTCGTAGAGGCTGCCCAGCCGGTCGCGGGATCGGAGGAGGGCCTGCTCCGGGCGGACGGCGGAGGACGGGAAACCAACCGGGATGTGCTCGGCGGAGGAAAGGCAACAGAACCATGAGGAGTAATAGACCAGACTCCACAGAGAAGTCCACAGGAGAGCAGGCGCTACGGATCCATAGGACGCTGTCTTCATTGTTTTTGGGCACCTCTCTACTTTTGCACAGAGAGAAAGAGAGAGAGAGAGAGAGAGAGAAGTTTCCACAACCACCGAGGAAAATGGCCGGCAGAGGAGGACTGGGCTGTTCTGTCTGCTGAAAGTTGGGATTTGTCCACTCGGTTGGAATATTGACTGATTCAGTCTCGTTGATTGTGATATAGCCGTCCGATGGGACGATTAAAACATTCGGATAAGAATCAATTCAAGATGGGGTGTGTGGAGTCGGACACTAGTGTCACGAGCTTGGGGTTTGGAGGCCCGTGAGGGTGGTGGGGAAGCTGAACACCGAGCTGAACACCGAGCCTCCATATGGGCTAGCCCTTCTCTCAGTCGGCAAGCTAGCATAAATATTCAAGGAAGTTTACGGACAATACTCCGAGACACGGACGTATAGATCGTGAGTCAATATATCGGCCCACATACATAATAGGAATCAATACAATGCATACGGAACATCTAATTCCCATCCTCCTCGTCCATGGCGATGCAAACTGGGATCATCGGATGCACTGCCACATCAGCTCGAATAATGATTGAAAAGAATGACGGCCCACGATGGGTGGTCGGGTCGAGCCGGGGAAAGGGGATACAAGCATGCACTGAGAATTATTGCCGGTTAGGTGATGGGTGTGATTAATTGGTACGTAGTTAGGTGATAGAAGAACGATTATTTCGGTGAATTGACCTGTAATCATTTTATTTAGGTCACGAGATGTGTAATTACTAATTACTCCACGACAACATTTGTGGGCGTTTAGTTCAAATTATCTAATTCCAACTCATATTTGTTGCTCTTGGGGGAGTATGAGAATGCGCCCATGACATGGCGCTCTCCGGTCTAATACAAAATATCATAAGTAATTAACATATTATCGGCCCGGTAATTACCGGGTAGCTAGATAGTTTGCTACATTGGGAGGGGACCTCCAAGAGGGAAGTAACGTTTTTTCTGTTCGTAGCTCTTCATCGAAGTTCATTGAATACTAACAGGTGAAAGTAGCAGGTTACGTTGAAGCATGCAGCTTTCTAAAAGCAGGAAAAGTTGGTGGGAAATTAAGGGATAAAGTGACCTGTGGGGAAGGAAGAGTGTGTGCGACCCCCTAATCTTCCGCACGCGGAGCAGTCCACTTTGGTTCAACCGAATTCGAGTTAAGAAAGGAATGTAAAAGAATTACTCTCATTTTGGATCAAAAAAGCTTTAATTTCTAATCAAGGATAGTGTCACCATTCCATGATCTCCCTTACCTGTGTGAAGTGGTGATCCAAGACTAGCAATGAAAGAGGGGTGAAAAGAGCAAATCAATGTGGACGTCATGCGCACGTCAGCCTAAAATCATCCCATCAAGGCTCCAGCAACGGGCCAATTTGATTTCTCTGATTGCCCAAATGGCGCTATCAGGCTATTGGTCCTTCCTTGGTTCCTTCCCTTGATGGTGGCCCAATGGTTTTTTTTTTTTGGTCGCCAGCCACGGTATCCAAGCAGGCCCCACCAGTGGTGAGATGGCATCTTTCAGCCAACCATACTTGACTAATCCGTTGGTCGCCCCGGGTCGCACACCTGGCAATGGCGGGTGAGGCTCCCAAGAGGTGTGTCTACGTACGTGAGGTCTCGAACCCTTAAGCGGCACCGAGCTGCTTACCACTCGGCCCAACCCCTCTTGGTGTGGCCCAATGGTTCTACGTACGTGCTGTAGCTTTTTCTTGAAAGTCCCCACATAGACCAAATGATCATCATCATGTCGTCGCCCATTCCTTGTTCTGGTGGCCCCGGGCCATTTTATTATTATAAAAGAGAGAGACCGACGAGAAGAAAGAGGAATTGTATTGGTTCCAAGAAACACGTGAAAATAAAGCCATTTGTTATTCGAATCGATATCAAAGTCACGGATGATGAAGATGAATAAAAAGAATAATCGAAACCATAAAACCATGTTACATTTTCTTTAACAGAGGTTAGGAGGAATATTCACCATGCTAGGCGGCAGGTACAAATCCCTGCCGGTGTATCTGTCCCCCGGCAAGATTTTGCAGCATAAGTGATTAGCGCAAGAGCTGCAATTCCTTGCTTACCTCTCAGAAGTATGGATGCAATGCTTTTCAGCGTTGGTCGGAAATGCAGAGCTCAAGCTATTTCCTCAGCCGGTCCTTTGGGATTCATTTCCGTGGTCTCCAATTCCTTGACTTTCTCAAGCTGTCTCAGGAGCTCCAATCTTTCAGGTCCGTACGTGGAGGGTATCTGCCAAACAGGAGCAAAACTCAACCACGGATGAATGGGTATCACATCTCAACAATTAATTGACGTAGAGGTATAGATACAGACCAGTTGGGGCACGTATCTCTGAATCGCTGCTAACATGGCTGCATGGCCAACTGCAGTCACCTGAGCAAAAACGGTCTTAAGAAACTAACTGGAGGAGCCATTATCATTTAGCGGGGTCCAAGTGAACAAAGAAACATTGACAAAGAACAGTGCACTGGATGACTAACCGGGAGGAGCATCAAGACACCAATTGGAACAACTGATGCTAAGTCGGTCAGCGTTCTTCGAAGAGCTTTCTTTTCCTTGTCTGTTAAGTCATCTCCAATGAGAACCCTTCTAAGCAATTCCGTCGAAGCAGCAACGTCAATGGCTAGAAGTTGAGTGCCTTGCCAAACATCCTGGCCAAGCATAAAACATGATAAAGATTAGATGCTAATATTAAGAAAACAGAGGTTAGAAAATCAGAAAAAGCCCTAGATCATAATCTCTCCCTCTGGACAATACTGCCAAAACTTAACAAAAATTTCACTATACGCTCAAGGTAAGAATTCTGCAGTTTGTCTTGATAAAATTTAGCAAAGCAACTTTTGAGGCTGATGATGATACACTGCTGCTAATGTAAACTGTACTGACTTCAGAAGTATTAAAAAAAGGGTAGTGAAAATGACAGGTCTGATATAGCTGATATTTAACCAAATGATATGATAATCTTCAAGGCCTGATGACTCAGACAGCTGAGCAACTAATGACAAAGTGCTTCACTCACGAGTTGGCAATAAAACACAAGCTTACCCTACTAGTATCTTTCAGCTTGTCAATTGATTTCTCAATGATGTTTTCTTTCTTCTGAACCCGGACGAACTGTTTATCTCCAGCATCCAAATCATTCTCAGCTCTTTCAACCGCAAGCTGAACATTATCCTGAAATTCCCAATATTAAGTCACATGTGAGGAAGTTTGTAGAGTGCAGTAACAATAACTAATGCCATAAATCTTGAGAATGTAACTATCCAGATTTTAAAGAACAATATATATGCATATCCAAGCATGCAGCATTGTCAAATGCCAAGCTCTCTAACTTCGAATTGAAAGAGGTAAAAACCTCTCAGCACTCCATGACATATAATGGAGTTCTCTGCTTATCTCACAAAGCTAGAAGAGCACTGCATAACACATAGTCATAAGATCATACCTCATCAGTGTCAGACTTGTTAGCACTTCTTTGAACTCTTTTTTCAAGTTCTATAAGCTCACTTCTGAGAAGTTCGAAGCGGCGTATGCCACTTGATTCCGAGGCTTCTGAATCCATCTTCACATTGAGTTGCCCAGTATATTCACCACCCTAGACAAAACAAACAGAAAGCAATTTAGATATTGTACTAAAGAAGTTACAAAATTTAATTGTGAAATGTCCGAATGTATCATCATTTGACTAAGAAAATTCGGAAAGGCCAGAGTTCTCTCTATAATGACTTAATTTCACAAGTTAGATTTCACATCAAATTTCCAAAAGAACTTATAAAGAGCACTTCCATGGGCTAAATGGGGCAAGGAGTCTGCTCAGAAGAGTAATTTCATAGACAACTCAATTTTACAACTTTGCAAAGGGGAAGACTTGATCATGTAATTAGATTAGCTTGAGGAATGCTATTATAATTAATCATGAAGGTATCATAAGATTCACAACTTTTACTTGAACAGATCACTGAAAATTGCAACATCAGGATACTGATGTAACATGTCTAACCAATCATCGCTTGATTGATAGGATGGGGCATACCGATCCAGTCAAAGTTGACTGGCCAGAGTCAGGATTTTTTGGAGGCTTGCCTTTAAATATATCCCACAATCCACGAGAAGTACTGTGAGTCAAAGATATTAACTTCCAAGTGAGATACAGGAAAGTAACGAGAAGGCACTTAGGATTACGAAATCTAATATTCATCTAATCAACGCTACAAATTTAGGTTGAGCCATACTTTGTATGATATACCTTTTGCTGCTACCCGACATTGCTATGTCTGTATTCCTTGTTGTCTCTTTCATAAATTGCTTCTGTCTGCTAATTGAATGTTTAGAATGATCATCACCATTTTCCTGTGACCAGGGGTCAAAATACACGATGGTTTAGTCCAACAGTAGACTTCCACCAACAACAAAGATTCTTCAAGGAATCTCACAAATGTTTTTTTTCTGTTTTTTAAGTATATGATTTTATAAATCTACATAAGAGGAAGGCATGTCTTAAGGGGAGAATTGAACCCACAAACACTCCTAGGAAGAATCTCACAAGTGCCTGTCTGAACACTATTGAAATTTTCATTTCTCATGTTCACTCCTGACCTGGAACTCCACAAAATGATGTGAATGAAACAAAGACACAGCATATTAGGAAGTGAAACAAGTCTTCACCACTTCATCGAATACTTTAATCATTGGTAGTGGAGGCCAGATGATACTACTATGATAACTGAAGCCAGACAATGAGTAACAGGAACATCATGCATACAATAACAATCTAATACTGCCATAAAACTAATGTGCTATGTGCAAATTGTAATATTACATGTCTTATTGTCTTGTACCTGCAAGCTCGATAATTAGGGAAATAAGTGCAGTAAGACATGGAATAACTTTTGGATAGAGTTTATACTAACAGATGAGAGTAGAATACCTGCTGCAGTAATTCAGCTTTTGCCCTGAAAGATGCCTCGAAAAACTCAGCTTCTTTCTTGAGTTTTCGTATTTTCTCAAGGTCCGAACAAGCAGCTTTTAGATGCTTCTTTCCAGAACTGGAACTTGATAGATGCAACTCTTGAAGCAGCTGTTCCAATCTTATTAGGGCTTCCTCGACACTCTCCAATGCCTAGAACCAGGAAAATATAGAGCATCAATGACAAGCCCATAGACTAAAGTAAGGAAACATGATCTACAGTGCAAATTTGTTAAACTGTCATTCACAATTATTTCTTCCCCCTTGCACTAGACATGCTCAACGACGGAGCAGACTCAGTTCCTTGGAGCATGACAAAGAGAAGCAAGACTTGACCAATATTTGGGCAGAGACTAGTCGGCCAGAGACAACTTAAGACTCGGAAATCACCACTCTATTTTTGTGTTTGCCCACCTTTCTTGATCCTAGAGTATTAACGATATTGAGAATTATGATGACACTAAAGTAATATAAACCTAGAGTACTAACAAAACGCAGAAAAAGTTATCATTAACCCATAAAACAGGAAAGATTGTCACCTTCCACCCAAGATGGTTTAAATTAAACAAGACAAGTGAGAAGAATCAAACCTTGTCAAAAGAATCTGCATCATTTTCAGATGTTGAATATCTTGTAGTCACAGACTTAGTTGAAGATTTATGATTAATTTTCATATCCTCCTTCCTGCATGACGTGGCAATCACTACGATTTAGAAAGTATAATGATGGAGCATTAAACATGCAAAAATTGCATCGTGAGCAATGCCTGGTGTTATACACATTCAATAGATTCATGCTAACGATATCCATTAGGAGATCTAACAAGTAGAAAAAGTTAACAAATTGTTTCTCAATGAGTTTGATTTGGGCCAATAACTCCAAACCAATTCCAGTATATGTAGCATCAAATCATCGGGTAGATTACAACATTAATTAATGCACTGCCTCCCATAACAGCTGGCCAGCAAAGAAAAGTAGGCACATAAACAATGAATATTGTATAATACTGGACCAATGCATTCAGAAGCCAGGTTTTCATAATAACAAAGGTTTTTCAGGTATGAGACTTCAAAGCTTTATTCATAGTGCCTATAAGGAGAATTTTAATGGGTGGTGGTTTGAGAACAAGAGGGTTAAAGTGCAGTAGACTGCTTACTTCCACATTCCCAGATCCTCCTTGCATTCCATTAACTTGTTGTGCCTATTCAACAATTTTCAGAGCATCAGTTATTAGGCCCACTGGGATATATCCACTCTCTGGGTTAGTAGCTGAGACAGAAAACACCCACCCTCTAGAAAGAAATTTTGCTGCCTTGACATTTGAAGGGTTCTCTAACCATTTGCTATATTTAATAAAGCTTTGCATCCAATGAGAACATACATCCAATGCTTGGGGGATAGCTTCAGCATTTGGGGGAATTTCTTGCTTACTTTTGTGACCATGCAGAGGCTTTGGATTGTTAGCCAGGCCAGGAAAAAAGGGAAGCCAATCAAGTTCCTCACAAACCACCTACAAAATATCAAGAAAATATATCAATTTGTCAAATATCATATTTTGATAATCATGCAAAATTTCACTAATGAGTAAAAATTAGTCATGTGGACCTCCACAAACAGTTGATAGGAACTTATTGATGAAAGTTGAGGATAGTATAAAACACTGCCTCCTATGAGGTACCTGCCATGCAACAGAAGACAGGTAGATAAAGCACGGCCAGCAAAATTGTAAAACAGGTGCAATTCAACATGGCTATATACCTAATAAAACCTTCAGCAGGATTTTCTGTAGCATTGAAACCATTTGCACGTAAAAAGTCCTGCATCCTTCTCCCTAGGGCAATGAAAAATCCAAAGATAGCCAAGTCTCTCACCAACACCTGCAGCAAATCAGCACTTAATCTCAAAAGCAGCCATGTCTAATATGCCAATGGATGTCGAGAATCTGGACGGCAATATCAAATAATTTGTGTCAAATGATAAGGCATGTTCTATCAGCCTTCTCCCACTTGAGGCCAGCCAATGCTGATCAACACACTGAATATATTAGCGTATTCAACGAGGGAAGCCCAACTTCTCTTTTACCATTAGCTAGTAAATACTGTAGGTTTTGACCATGACAGTGATCACTAATACCGCAAGCATGGGCTGGTCGAGATAGACATACCTTTCTTTCTTCCTTTCTTTTTTGCCAAGAGTTGAAACTTGGAAATTAACTCAAGAACAATAAAATCCCTTGTCACTAACCTCAATGCTTTCAGATGTAGTCAACCTTGACCATATCCGCTCCCTATCTATAGCTCGTTCCAGCTGCTTCTGTATAATGTACACCCAGAAAGAAACCTCCTCTGCATCCCGATCATTTCTCACTCTACACAATGCAGCTCGAGGACCAAAATGGAGAAGAAATTCTCGGCGTAGACCTATTTTCTTTACTGCCTGATAGGCTTGCTCAATAGAGATAAAATCAACTAGCATGTCCATCAATCGGCCAGTAACATCCGGAATCATGGAAAAGAACTGCGAACAAGAAACTTTTGCTGGGCCAAGCTTGGTGATTGCTGCCACACATGTTAATGCAAGCATAAGGAGAGCTGTGTCACTGGCATTTCCAGGTCGCACAGACATCCCTTCACCCCTGGAAGAATTTGAAGAAGAAATGATCTCCAGAACACTAAATAATTATCTTTCATCTAATCCAGGTAAATAAGGATGAGAACATACACAGTAGTGGCAGCAGTAAAGCGTGAATCCCCTTCAAAGTAATTAACAAAGGATGTTACCACAGCTGGAACCTGCTCTGACCAGAACCAATCATAGATTTCCGGTTGCTTGTCCAATAATTTCTCCCTGATTACACTCTCCAGTGGAGCATATTGCCTTGATAAACTGCATAAATCCCACAGTGAACAGTCTAAGAGGCTCTCGTTGAATGGCATGAGAGGGCAAGTACTCGCAAAACAATCAATATCTGCTGCAGGAATGAAGATTACGAAGAACTCCTTTCTATGTGAGTACACTCATATATGGATAACTACTAGGATAAAAGAAGTTCATTCAGTACCTTCTTAGGACAAAAACATTTATGTCCCTGTCCCTATGATCCCCTCTAGATGAAATTTCGCTTGCTGCTTGTAGTAAGGAATAAACTGAAGCCTGGAAATATTCAGGAACCTTCAGATGAACAAGTATTAAAGGAAATATACCAACCACTAAAATAAAACCACTAAGAAAGATGAACAAATACACTGCTACCTTTCAGGTAGTGTACTATTTGGAATTCACATGTACAAAGGAGCAATTTAAATATTGAAACTTCACAATTTATTCTAACTTATAATACAAGACAAACCTGATAAGACAGAGCTTTCACCCATGCGTTTCTGTCAACACCAAGCCAGGCAGTTGTAAACCATGATACTTTGGAGGAGCTACATTCCTTGATTGCTAACTCAAATACCCGGGCAGCATCATGGAGAATCTGGACAAGCCCATCATTGTAGTCCTCACCTTGTAATGTCAGGTCAAGTTTGGGTCTGACATTTTCAACATCACCACCGCTAGTGCCTGCTTGCGGACTCCCGTTGACAGTTACTCCATCATCAGCAGATGCATGGGTAGACAAGTGCCCCATTCTTCTCGACTTACGTAAGCTAAGAAAGTCTCTCTTGATCCCCAAAGAGAGGTGATTGAAGTGGTGGTCCACATCATATAAGACACCAAATCTCCTGGCAGATCTTCTCCTCGAATTTTTCCAATTAATGAGCAGGTAATCCCAGGGGACTGCATTTTTACAAGAGAAGCTTGTTTTGATGGGTCTTCTTGAGAGGCAAGGATGTGAAGAGCTGCAAAACCCAAAAAAGAAAAGTCATGAGAGGGAGAGGGCCTCGTTACTTGAAAAAAATACAAATCCTCCAATACTCCAGTGCTAGGCTAGTTGATCTTGCATTTTCCCATACCAATGCTTTCAAGTTTCAACCAGCCAACCAGCTAGCTCCTCCTCGTCTACCATGGAGATTGTAGCAAGAACATTAACAAAACCACAGATTTCAAACACAGGCAATTCAAAAGCTCTGGTAGCAAATACGACTGCTGCAAATAATTTAATAAACTACGAAGGAACCATATGCGATTTCAGTTGTCCAAACTCGATACACTCTAATTGCACCAAAAACATAAGAACAGCAAATATAGAGTAAGCAAAACCATCTAACATCAGCAGAACAATTTTTTTCCGATAATTCATCAGCATCAGCGGCACAATTGAACAAGCAGAAACTAATTATCCCCCCTGCTGTTGCTAACCGGTGATCCGATTGCAGCTTCCAAAACCCTAACAGCTACGAACGTTGCTGAGCTGAAACTATAAGCTGAAAAAGTGATTGCAGAGAACGAATCAACAGCTTTGAGGAAGAAGAAAGCTCGTGAACCTTGAAGAGAGGTACAAACGGTCCTGCAACTTCATCGCCATAGACGGAGGGCAGGGGACTTCCCGAAAGAGACTTGGTGGAAAAGAGCTGAGAGAGTAACGGAGAGAGCCTTCGTTCTTGAGAGAGAGAGAGAGAGAGAGAGGAATGATGAGGAAGAGAAGCTGACGTGGCTGGAGCGGTTTATCCGCCGACGTGGAAACGCGGGCAGTCACAGAACTGGTGTCCGTTTCCCCTCTCTTGTCCGACGACATGACAAAATCTAGATTCTACGGCCCGCGGGGTTTAGCGATTTTCCCGTCAAGATGTAACGTAAACCACTCGTATATGGCACATAATTTGCTAAATAATTTTTTACGATTTTTCCAAATTACATTATATTCTTCAACATTGAACCAGATGAGCACTTGTTATTATGAAATATCGATTTCCAGATCGAGTTGCTTGATCAATAACTCGGTTTCAGACGTCCCATGACTACCTCCAATAACTCAGGTTGGTTACCGAAGAAACTGCTGAATGCCACAGAGCGACTGCTCCTCACCTCACCACATACCGTCGCACTGAACGTTCATGAACACAAGCAAGGCTAACATGTACACTGAAACGTCGAGGTCGGAGGTCTCTGTGTCTGTTACATACATTGAGATAGAAACTGTCAGTTACTCCCTTTTCGGATCTTCCCACGCAGTGTAGAGAGAGGATACATATGGAACACGGACAGGAGGTGTCAAGACAATTGAAAAGGATGGATTAAGGGCGAAGACCGGAAGAGTTTTATATACACTCGACCATTGCTGCGATGAAATCTGCATCTGGTTCCAGGACTTGCTTCACGAATGGTGTGTATTCAGCAATGCTTTGTGAAACATGTCGATGAATTGATCATCCTATTACACAGGGGGGAAAAAAAAAAGAGAAACGTTCATTATTCAGGCAGAAATATCATAGGGCATTCCAAAGGGAGCTGAACATTTATATTAGAGAAAATCAGAAAGGGAGTCGAACTCTGTAAAGCAAAATTTTGGAATAAAATTAATCATGCTCACAACGCCCTGATCCCCCTGCCCCATTTCCCAAAAGATTAGGAATCTGTGACTAATCTATTTCTCTCCTTCCAAACCATCCAGAATATGGAAAGAGGAATCATCCTAATCAACATTTTCTTTTCTAGTTACCAATCTTGACCGATGCACTCATCTTCCGATAATCTTTTGAACAACAGAGACTGGTTTGGAAATGATATGGTGCACTGGGAAAAGACAGGCACGAGCCTTTAATCAGTTTTGCATCTATCCTAATAGTCTGCAAGTACAAAGATGAATAGTTTCATCCTTTGATCTGAGTATGGTCGTATTAACAAAACAAAGGTAGCTCTGCACATCAGAGACCGCCGACCATATTTATCACCATTAACCTTAGGCCGAGAGAGAGAGAGAGAGAGAGAGAGAGAGAGAGAGAGAGAGAGCGAGCTATAGCTATTGAATACTGACCAAAGGGAGAATGAGGGTTTATAGTTATTTGAAACCAGACCCTAGACTCAACACAATACGCTTAGTTTTGGAGATGTGATGTGGCGTTGGGGGGTAATATCTCTCTGAATGTAATGACTGGTTAAGGAATCCAAAAAAACAAAACAGATATGATTAAAAAAATATAAAGGTATATCCCACCAGGGTGAATACCTGGACGAGCTTAAGAAGCGCATCACGAACTTTGTCCCTGCTGATGACGGGTATGTTAGAAGGAGAAGATGGACTAGGAGTGAGGGATCGGGATGGTGTGGGTGGTGGAAAAGGTTGAAGCAATGGAGTGCCATATGGTCGTTGCAAGCTAAATGGAGGAGGATGGGGAGAAGTAGCTGCTGGAGTGGCTGAAGGGATTGGTGGAACCATCAGAGACAATGTAGAAGATGGAGCTGCCATAAACAAAGAAGGCTTCACAAGATTAGTCACCAGGTTCTTGTTGCTGATTGAATCTGAGGAGTCGTTACGAGTCACTGAATTGAGAGAAGATGGAAAGGAGTAGGCTGACATCTCAGGATACGGTGGAGGAGCTGAAGGAACAGTGGCTATATTGGGAACTAATGGGATTGTTGTTGAAGATTGCCAGGCTGGTCTCGAGTTTGCAGCATTCAGAGAATTACTTCTGACATTTAAGGCCGCCTGCAGCAAAGTTATACAAATCCACAGGTGAGGAAAGAAAAGAAAACAAAGGAAAAATCAGTGAAATTCAATTGAACAAATTCTGCAAAATAAAGATGTAAAATTTGCTTTGAGAAGAATGCCCAAAGATTCTTATACAAAATGGCAGATGGAGGGAGTTCAAACTCCAGATATATGACGTGGAAATGCAAAAGGTCGTGAAAACAAGTCAGGATTAAACCTCGCCTCTGCAATAATAAGTACAAAATATAACAATTTAGAATGCAGGAATTCATTAGTCAAATTACTTACACTAAAGAAGTTCGTAAATGATGAATCTTCAGGAGCATCACTGGCAGAGATGGTTGATGAAGGCTCTAGTGGTTCATCCATGATCATCGTATTTGGAGCAGATTCCAACTCCGTGAACTCACTAGATCACCATGAAAAGATCACAATAACATTGGTGTCAATAGGCTTCCTGCCTGAAAGGTCAAGCTGGAGACATGGCTGGCACTAATGACCTTTCCGTAGGAAATGTAAATGAAAAACGACTACTAGTGAATACCTATTCTTCATCACATAGTCTGAAATACTTCATCAATTGAGCAAAATGAAAAACAGCGTGGGAAATTCTGTGTCTAGATCAATAAGATGGGTACAAAGTAAAATCTTAACCAGACAAAAAAATACTCAAAATTAGTCATTTTATATAATAGAAAGCCAGAAAAATACCTATTCTTCTTAGATATAAACAACCAAATATCTTGAGCTGCACAAAAATTCGTCAGGCAACTCTTTCTTTAACCAGACAGAAATTTGCGAAGAGTAAATTTTGTATTCTCAAAATGAGGGGTCTAAAGGTAGGAAACCACTTGAAATTCAATAAATGCAAATTTACCCAAAATTAAGCACAAAAAAAAAGGATTGAATTTGTTACAATATATTAAATCTACAGATCTTGCAATATCATGTTCCTTTTAACTTTTTTAATACACAAACGTTAAAACTAGTATTACCTTTTGCTTGGGGGTCCATTTATATTTGGAGGAAGCTTTGAGAATGTGTTCATTATCCTGTCAAAAGAAGAGAATATCAAGTTCATAATATGGCAACAGCAGATTTATAAGACCATTAGATGTTTAATGGGAAAAGCAACAGTATCTCACAAAAGAATTTCTCAAGCCACAATCAAAGTATGAATCAATCGTGAGAAATAAACCAGAGGATTCTCTTGTTAGTTTATTCAACCACCTGTCTGATTCTTCCATTGATGATTAATGGAACATGTTATCTCTACCACTCAAAAATAAACATTGAGTATAAAAGCCTTTTCTCCTCCGGTTTCTTTCAGAGACATACTCTCTGTCAGCTAAGCATCATATTAATCTCTCAAAGTCTACCAAGGAAACAAAATAACTATATATACCTGCTAAAAAGGTTCGCAACTTCCTCGCACTCACGTGAATTGTAGAACCAAATGCCATTAACTTCTTGTGAAGCATTCCGATATAATAGATAAGGAACTTGAATTTCATACTCAAAATCATCCAAAAGATTCTCCACCAAGTTCTCTGCACAAAATAAGAAAATAAATTTACTTGCAGCAAATACCAATGATTACAGATAAATTATGAGCAAAGGTTAAATACATATTAACAAAATAGAGCACACTCAGCATCATAGTCTCCAGTCCTAGTATGTATGAGCTGACAATCTCAAAGCACTCTTATGAGAAAAATGTGCTTAAATTTAATGGAGTAAAAAATGAAGGCACTAACCTGTACTCCGCCGGTTCATCACAATGAATTGGAATCGAGGCTGAGCATTCCTAGAAAAGAAACAACAGTATGAGATATATTAAAAGCCTAGAAAATGCAGCCACCCAGCAGCGCAGTGAATTTGAATTGTACCTTTTAACAACAAATAGAGAACCTTCAACATCCTTGCGACTCTGCAATCACCAGAGTTTAAATTCAAAAAATGTATAAATCAAGACTGATAGAAGAAGCACAACACACAAACGAATGAGATCCGGCTGGGAAAAAAATCAGATCTCGATAAATCCGCAGCCAGAGTCACACGGTGAATAAGTCAAACCAGCTATTGAGAACGTGATTTGGCAAGAGCATAACGAGTAGTTAATCCTTAATCAGTACTAGAACCAGCCCATTAACATGGATCCACAGTCACCGAAGGTTCTCCAGATTGAGCAGATAATGCAAGACCGCTAATGATCGAGCTCGTAGTCCAGCCCAACGAGGCGCCCAATTGATCGACCAGAGTAATCGCAGAAGAGTAACCAACTCACCCACTGGTTGCTCTCGATGTTGAATCCGTAGAAGGTGACGTGCGCAGCTGTTATCAGGATCCCTTCGATGTTCGGATCGACTCGCTGGAGCACGGTAAGGTTGAGCTGCCTGGTGCTGTTCTGGTCCAGATTCGGCGTCAGCTTCCCGGACTGAGACATCCTTCCGGTGCTCGAGAATCCTTCCAGACAAGAAACCTTCACGTCGATGTCCTCCCTGGAAAGCTATGGTGGCGATGAAGAGTGAGAGAGGGTGGCGGTGCGAGACTGCGTGAGACAGAAGTTCTCCCCTCTCCCTCAACTTCCGTGCACTGTAGGACTCTGGAGGACGAAGCATCGAAGTTGACGGCATTGACTTTCGGGTTGCCCCCGTTAAGGCTGCCGGATCAGAATCCGGGCCCGGGTAACGGGGCGTGAAAGTATAATTACCCAAAATAGTTAATGAAAAAGGCGAGTGAAAGTATGCATTAATAACCAACTAATCTTGGCGCAATTGGAAGGGGCTTGTGTCGCTGAAGTAAAGGTGCCGGATTTGAGCTCCTGTGAACGCAGCAGACCTTCTTATGAGAGGTTCTCGTAAAACCGTCCGACCGTACCCCGAATCCGGATTAGTCGGCTAGCCTTCGAGAACCGGATACCGGGTAAAAAACCCAAAAAAATGCATTAATAGCATCGTTTTTTTTAATTAGTAAATGGGATATACATTAAAATGTGGTTGAAGTCATCCTCACAAAATATAAACCATCAGTACATAGGGTATGCCATACTGACACTACGAGTGAGCTAATATATTATATGATCAACTAATCCAATTGACAGATCAGTACTCAAAATGAGATAACAAATTTGCTAAGCTGCATCAATAAAAATGTTAATATGATTATCCTATGCAATCATGGGGTCTAGGTTATTCAATGTATCCCCTTCGAAGGCATGCTTCAAAACATCACAACCGTCATTTTTATTATATACGCTTCAGTGCTCTGAATAGTTTCTATTGATTCTATTTATAAAGCTTATAAGGCCAGGAGGTTCTTTCATGTGTAAGACTCGGTCTCTTTCATTCCATAAGTTATACAAGAGAATACTACCAAACAACGAGAAAGCAACTTTCTCATTTTCATCCAGTGGAAAATTCATCGGTTCATAGATAAATTTAATCACATCTATGATAGAGTTTGCTGGAATATTGCATACTTCCCATCGGGATTCTCTCCAAGCAATTCTTGCAAAATGGGCAAGAGTAAAATAGATGAAAATAAGTGTCTATGCCATGCGATTTAATATTTGAAAGTTCAATATAATATAAAAATTCAGATTTGAGCCGAGACAGTTCATTAAAAAGTAAAATTCTTCCAATCATATTGTATTGATACTTTTTTATCATGGAATTTCTCCATTCATAATAGTTTATTCTAATGAGATATTAAAGCGGTTCGGTAAACTAAAGTGACGATCTTAACTCAAAGCGGGGTTTTTCACGTCTTTTCTTGTTAAATAAAGGTCTTAGGTTCGATTAACAAAAAATAAAATTTCGAATTTGAATTTTTGTGAATAAAAATTTCACTTTAGAAAATTTTGACCGCTTATAAGTCGACCTAACTTAAATTGAATTGGTTAGTACTATTAGACTTGCAGATAAACCAAGTTTCCATTCAGCCAAAAAAAAAAAAACCAAGTTTCCTTATAAATCACTTTCATAGACCAAACTGAAACCACCCAGTCTGTCTGATCCTCTAAACCTTCCAGCAACATAGACCATGCAAGGGAAACAAACAGTACATACATGGACACACACAAACACAGACACGCAATTCACAGAGACCAGTTGCTCTGCTGGATCATCAGACTCTCCGAAGAGCCATGCCAGAAAGCACCACTATAACCACGAGCAGGACCACCGCAATGAAGGACCCGACCACCGCTCCGCTGACCCTCTGGCAGAAATCACCATACTGCTGGCAGATTGCCAGCCAGTTCGTGTTCGGGTTGCCGTTGTGGGCCAAGTAGACTATGGCAGCTGCCGCTCCACCGGCTCCGGTGGCCAGGGTCAGCGCCATCTGCAAACCAATAAAAATGAAACTCCACTCATCATCCATCAGCAGCAATGATACAGGAAACGATGCAGAGAGATGAGCCGGTCACGTACTAAGTCCAGGACGAGGAGGAGGAACCTCGGACCGGGTGCTCGAGGACGAATGATGGATACTATGGAGAAAGGGAGCGAGAGGAGCAAGTAGCCACCGACTAAGGCCATCGCAATCACGAAAAACCTGCAGTTAACGAGGTTAAAAACGAGCCAATCCTGCTCGGTCGTGTTTATATGCTGGAATCAAGGGAGTTTATTTGTGATGATGGTGACGTATACATTGCTTCGGTTCACTTACTGGAAAGTCGGGATGTCATCGTACTGGGCTTGGAACTGGAAGAACTGATTGAAGAAAGGCAAGTTCTCCTGGCTGGTTCCCATGGCAGCGGCCGCCGCCAGAACGGCCACCATGGCACATATCCTCAATATCAAGTCGAATATCCCAATTCCTCTGCCCCACCCAGCCGGCCCCGGCGGCGGCAGCGGTGCAGCTACCACTGCCGGAGCCTTCCCTTTGGAGGAAGCAGAACGGCCTGCTGCTTCCGGGACATCAATGGCAGTCGAGTCTCCTCCGCTCTTCATTTTTGGGTCCGGGTACAAAAAGCTAGCCGGGCCTCGATACTTCGAATGGGAGATGGATTGAACTCCGAGTCGGCGATGGAAAATGGCTCGACCGGTGTACGTACAGTATATATAGGAGCTAGCAGCGGGAGGATACGTGAAGATTTCTAATCATGAGAATATCAGTGGAGGAGTTGTTGCTAACCTCTCCCGCATTAGCAGAAGTGACGGTGCCTACTCATCCTAGGAAGTCTCTCAAAAAGGCATATGACTATGTTTTCTCACATAAAAACAAAAACATGTTCCTTTGAGTTAAAGTACACATACGCGTACATACATGTGAAAAGAGATCAATGGACATGGATTAGTTCGTCCTAACACGTCATGGAAGGCAACCATAAACTATTTTAATCCCTCGGTGCATTGATCAAAATTGAACATAAATTAATCGTGAACCGTTGAATTTTTAGAAAATAGATAATATGAGTAAAAGTTCTCACCATTTTTCATCTTGACCGAATTAGACGTGCTGGTCGATATTCGTTAATCTCAAAAACATAATTTGTACATATCTTTCACTATCCTTCTGCACATACATGACCATTCCGTAATTTAATGAAATATTCTTAATATTATCTTAGAAAATATTTTACAAATAAATATATCCTACGAAAAGCATTTTCTCGATTTAATATATTTTTAATTTTAAAAATATTTAGTAAAAAGATTAATTTTTTCGAACAGGACATTTTTCTTAATATGATAATAAAATCATAATGTTAGAAATAAAATACTGAAGGTTGAAAATAAAATGGAAAAAAATTAAAGGCTTAGGATTAATGTGTCAAAATTATAAAAGGTTGTGTGCTGTGTAATATATTTCTAAATATTACAAATTAAAGATTAGCAAATTAGTTTTCCCAAAAACAGAACATCATGTTAAGCTCTTTGTCGTCGTTAATTACCCGACTGCTGCTCCAAAACGTGCCTTACTGACGTTGAAGAATAAGAACTCAAAAGTTGCCATTTTTAGCGGTCCCGTCGTCGGAATTAATCGCCTGATCAACTCTCGAGCTCTCGCAACTCGCGGACCTTCAAACATGGCGATGACCGTCCACGGTACGATTGCTCTCCCGCTTCATCCCTTTCACCACCTCTGCGGGACATGTTTTCCCCGTCTCTCCTCTCATCGTTTCTCCTCGGTTCAGTGAAGACGAATGGGATTTCGATTGGGCTGCAACCGAAGAAGAGTTCGGGGGCTGCGGTCTTGCGCCTGATGTTAATTTATAACTCAGTTTGATAATTCTTGTCCTTGTAATTCGGAGAATCGTCGTTGTTCTGGATGGAAGTTTAGGTTTTACTTAAGTTAAGCTCGACGATCAGCATCGTGCTCCTGAACCCTAATTTTGTATTCATAAGTAAAGGTGTCTACGAGTAGGGCCTGAGATGATATTCACAAGCTTGAGCTGGACGAGTCATTCGTTTAACTTCCTTCAATCTAGAGTGAGAATTGCATGCTTTCACTTGCAAAGTTAAACTCTTTACTGTTACTAGGAGTGAAGCCTTTTCTTTTTTAAATTCACAGGCTCATGATCTCGTTGAATATGCCTTGATCGATGCTTAATAGATGAATTTGTATGCTTTTAGGTCACTGTTTCTGTGTCTGCACTTCCCCAGCCATACGCAGATCGATTTTATTCCGCTATCCACTCTTTATTTTAATTTCATTTTTTATCATCTTGTTAAGTTAACTCCTTAATGTGCTCTTGGTTATCTGACATTTTTTCCGGGTGATTGCATATTCCTCTACGGTGCTTTGCTGGTCTGGGTTCCTGCTGATATTTAACTACAGTGTAAGTTTCATGATTTTCAACTTGATGAAACATTCCTTGCAAAAATTTCAGTTGTCATTTTGCTATATTAGATCAATCGCTAAGGCTCCAAATTTTGGCTGCAGTCTCGCTGGACTTGCTTTTATGTTTTCATCGAGCATCCTCCTGCAGATCTTGGTATGTTTCAAAAATCATGCTGAAGTTCAACATGTTTCTGTGCAACATAATTTTTCATTCTAGAGTGCACAAGAATCTGTCTAACACTGCAGAATCTAATGAGATTCTGGTTAAAAATGCTCAAGAATGTACCTCTCTGCAGTTGGAGGTCAGCTATGTTGTTATTAGCAAAATGACGGAAAAAAATGTTGATAACGTTGGGCTTCCTTTCTACAGTTGGCAGTGATATAGGATAGTATGGTAGGTGAAGAGTTCTTTCTTTTTAGCAAAATAATAGTCCAGCGAACCTTTAGAGTGGCATAATATTGAGTTTCCCTTCAGATTCTTTGTATCAAAGAAGAGAATATCATTAGTTTATTCTTGTGGAGAGACCCATCTGATGAGCTATGGTGGATTTTGGGCAAATCCTGTTGCTTCAAATGCTTCATACTGTTTTCCTTGACTTAGGCTCGTGACATTGATTTAAGCTTCCCGCCTTCGCCTATGAGTTGGGTCTAGGTTTCGGGTATTTGTCTTCCTCAATAAATCATAGTACCTCTGTCTCCTTATCTTAGAGGATTTTGTCAGCTATTGAACTCCATCTTCTAACTAGTGTTGAAAAGCTGCTGACTTAAAATTTTAATATTTGATGATAAAAAATCTTTTCCCTAACATCCCTGCTATGTTTCTGAATCATTTGTGGGCAGGCATGTGCATTATACAATAATTGGTGGCCGATGTTATCAGGTGAGTGACAATGCTGTACATGTACCATGTTACACGCGTTAAGATTTCTTGCCTTTGCGAGGCTATTGATGCGATATTGTTTGTCTATCAGCTCTTATGTATGTCTTGGTGCCTATGCCATGTCTATTCTTTGGTGGTGGGTCAACTCAGTTTCTGATCAGCCGAGATGGTGGAGGGTGAGTAACCAATCATAAACCTCATATCCTGAGATTTTGGAAACTTATATTTTTAGATTCTGATCTTCATAGAGAAGAGCGAGTCTTCTTGTTTAGGCTTTCCTTGCAGTTTGCATTTTCTCGAAAAACACATTATGACGACATGCCTTATCAGAAGTAACTTGAACTTAAAAGTTTGAGAAACCAAAATCGTAACTTCAACAAGAGTTTTCTCTATTTAGGATAAGGGTCACACCCTAAATTCGTAGCACGTGCTATTCTGGCTGACTTAAGAAATTAATCTCCAAGAAACAAAAATTCTATGCCTTTCTTTTATTTGTTATATGAGCACTGAAAATATTGCCTTGCATCATCATCTTCCTAATGCAGTCTCTGTTCACGTCCCTTTGACTGGCAGTTGGATCGATGCTGCTAAGTTCTTGACGGGTGCTTCGGCTGTGGGGAGCATGGCCATTCCAATCATCCTGAGACACGCAGATCTGATAAACACGGGGGCTATGTTCATCGAGTTCACGTCATTCTTCATCTTTGTAATGACTGTCCTGTGCTTCCACCGAGCCAGCCTTGACGACGAGTGGTAATTAATGACCGGTGACTGCTTGAGCTGTTTCAGGTGGAGAGCGAATGCTGGAAATTTTCACCCTGTAAATGTGGGATCTTATGTCCATAAAGATCCGATACGAGCCTCGTATTCGGCGATTCCCCTCAAAGAAAAGATGCACAATCCTGTATCGTGATTGTCTTGAGGGAGTCTCTCAGACTCCAAGAATAGCCTGTTTCAAGCATAATTCCAAATTGATTTCGATCTTGATATTTATTATCTGTTTCTCATCAGCTCTTCTGTTCATTCTCACTCTCATGGTTACCCAAAAAGATGTTTTTTTTAAAAGAATTTTATTTACAAAAATCAACTTAAATAATGTCAAATATTTACCATTTTAACCCCACTAATTTCGTGGTAGTCAAGTAATTTTTCCTTTTCATATCTTCATTGATCTTGCTTATGAACACTGATAGAGTCGTGATTGCTGGGCAAGTCCTCGTCCAGCCGTCCTGCCTATGGGTTAATGCCACTTGTGCTCTGGCCCAATAGCTCAGTTAGACTTCATCAAACTTTCACATCTAACGGTCTTATAATTCGGTGTAACCATATATATTTAAATTTAAAATTATTTACACGGAATCAGCAAATTCGGGTGTTGGAAATTCATAGTTAACTCAGTAAAGTCAATTTTAAATTCATAATTTGAATTTAAATTTTATTTAAAAATCACGTCAAGTCATTTAAATAAACTCACTATTTTTTTGGGCCAAAACTCATAATATATGTTATTTAAAATTCTTTAATCTAAATAAAATAACAAAATACTATTATTTATTTATTTTATTGCCAGTTCACCAGATGTTGGATTTTCTCTATCCGACGACCACCGAAGACTGTTCCAGGCAGCGGAGATAACTGCAAACGGACGTCTCCTTCCTCTGTCCTCCGGCCGAAACCTCTGCTCCCACGGCATTCTTCGATCCTGGAACTCTCAGAGGAATCGCTGACTTTTCGCTTCGAGGGGATTCACCAAGCCCTAAATTCACCCGCCAAGGTTCTTCTGCGCTAGAAGATGGAGCATCAGCAGCCTCCACGGACCCACTCGCAGAGCCCCACATCTCCGTCATCTCAACCCTACCTCTCCGTTTCCGTTGTCGATCCCGTGAAGCTCGGGAACGGCGTTCAGGCCTATATCTCATATCGCGTTATCACCAAGGTACTACTGTCCCGTGTCTGTTTCCTTTAGCCGCGTTCAAACCGCTGGATAGAATTGGGGTATCCTGCATGTCCTGAGATTGTTCTGGTTGATAATTGAGCTGGATGGAGGATGATAAGCCGTATAGGGATACTGTAATGGCGAGGCAAGACGAGGAAAACGAAAAGCACTTTCTTCAAACAACATTGGAAGTGACCTGATTGCACAGCATGCATAGAGGATCAATTTGCGTTCCATACCTCGAGATCAATCTTATTGATGTGATGCGTCTCGATATCATTACTGGCAATACTCTTTGAATAGATGGAACTTTACTCCTCCTCCGAGGTCCAATTGCCCTTTGATTTCATGATTTAATGAATGTCGGGATTGTGAATCTTAATCTAGGTGTTCCATATTGTCTGGCATTAATTTGGGATTGAAATAAGTCAGCCTTCTTATGCAGTATCTCATAGGATAAGCTTGGAACATATGGAATTTCACATGCGCTGACATACCAAGCTAGAATTTTGGCCCAAAAAAAGGATCGAAGAGAGAAGCTCTGTAGAATGATATGACACATAAGGAAGAATTGTCCTGATCATTTTTCCTGTAAAAATGAAATGGCTCACGAATTGTAAGGATGTTTGCTGTCAACGGCATATTTTTGCATTATGAACAGCGTGTGCCAATGTGCTTCCCTTCTCCAGCTTAAAAATATTTATGTGAAATATTTGGTTGATTCCTATGGTCTGTTTCATCTTCCAAGATCCTTATTATCATTGCAGAATTTAATATCACTATATTGTGCCATGTGTTGATGGAACTTATTGCAGACTAACTTACCCGAGTACCAGGGACCAGAGAAGATTGTCATTCGTCGATATAGCGATTTTGTTTGGTTATACGATCGACTGTTTGAGAAGTACAAAGGCATTTTCATTCCTCCTTTGCCTGAGAAGAGTGCTGTAGGTAATTAGTCAAAGAAACTCTCTACTTGTGATATCTAATCTAGAGAGTGCTGCGGTGGTAGTGGCACTGCCAACTTGGTTCACTTAGTCCAACTGCAACAGATGAATCTATTTGATATTTCTGACACTTCCAGTCAGAGAGGTATGGCAGAGTAGCTTAGGTGATAAGGCTCCGACATAATGCATTAGCTAGCTATCAGCATAGAGTACTAGCAGTTTCACTAGGAGGTCATGCTGTCTTGCACCTGCAGTTGCTTGAAATTAGCTTACGCTCTTTTACATTTGAAATGTACTCGGGGGGGAGAGAAGCTCTTTGAAACCTATGAGTTTAATTATATTAACTGAAAGTCTATTTGTTGCAGAAAAGTTCCGGTTTAGTGCTGAATTTATTGAAATGAGGCGTCAAGCTTTGGACACATTTCTCAATCGGATTGCATCTCACCGTGAGCTTCGACAAAGTGAGGATTTAAGAACCTTCTTGCAAGTTGATGAAGAGGTAATGTGTTTAAAAACTTATATTATGACTGGCAACTATCTAGTAATATTCAATTAGCTTTAATTCCATAGTCACCCAGAAGTCTATTTACTATATATGGAAAACTTGAGACTGTTCAGTACTCATTAATTAACTGTTATCTTGGTTCTGTTTCAGGTAATGGAGAGGTTGAGGGCCCATGAGATGGGTATTTTCAAGAAGCCAGCTGACTTAATGCAAATTTTCAAGGTAATGACTATAGGTTACTTTAATGATCACAGTTCTACTATTAAGTAGTGGTTAAGCTGTTGGATCAATTAGGAATCCTTTGGATCACTATATAGAAGTCTTACGAATGTGTAGTCTTAGATACTTGTGTTTAAAGGAGTTATTAGAAAGAACTACAACCCTGGACCATGAATTAACCTTTTCAGAGTGTGTTTTTTTCTTGTAATATTCTTATGAAGTGGTTTCTGAATCTGTCAGGATGTCCAGACCAAAGTGAGTGATGTTGTTCTTGGAAAGGAAAAGCCAGTGGAAGAATCAAATCCCGAGTACGAGAAGCTGAAGAGCTATATCTTTGAGCTTGAAAACCACCTGGCTGAAGCACAGAAGCATGCCTACCGTCTTGTCAAACGGCACAGGGGTATTCAGCACTTGTTATGGCCCTTACTTCAATTCTCTTTTCTTTCATCTTCTCACTTTCAGGTTGCCTTTTGAGATCTTTGCAGAGCTCGGGAAATCTCTCTCTGATTTTGGGAAGGCCGTCAAACTCCTAGGAGCTTGTGAAGGGGACGCACTTGGCAAGGCCTTTTCTGAGCTTGGGGCTAAGTCAGAGATAGTTTCTGTCAGGCTGCAGAAGGAGGTAGACAATTATAAAAATTGGAGGTCTTAGAATGATAGATATGCCAAAATTTCCGTGACTTCACTGCTTCATTGTGTTAAATATGCAGGCTCAACAAATCTTGATGAACTTTGAAGAACCTTTGAAAGATTATGTGCGTGCTGTCCAATCTATCAAGGTATGCTCATTAAGCATAATCTTTTATCGAGGGTCACTGCAGTCTGTTCCAAGCTAGTTGGTACTTATTCACAGACGGTGCTCGGTTGCTTCTACTAGTAATTCTTGCACTCTATCTGTATCTGAACAGGCCACAATTGCAGAACGGGCCAATGCTTTCAGGCAGCAATACGAACTGGCTGAAACTATTAAACTGAAGGAGATAAATCTGTATACTTCAACATATTTCCTTTCCTTTAGCTCTGACACTCTCTCCTGGGAGAAAAATCATTCTACTTACTATCATGAGGTCTGATTTCCGATTTGCAGCGATAAGCTTATGCTGACTCGTTCTGACAAAACGAGAGATGCAGAGATTGAATATAGGGAGGCAAGTCTCTGTCCCTGCGATTTCTTCTGGTCCTTTCATTAAGGTTCACATTCTTAATGTTCTGGCTGATAAAAATTTTGGAGTTTACTGCAGCTGAAGGAAGCAAGCGAGGAAGCAACGATGAGATTCGAGACGATGGTGAGACTCATGAACGACGAGATCGTTCGGTTCCAGGCGCAGAAGACATTGGACATGGGACTTGCCTTCCACGAGTTTGCAAAGGGACAGGCTCAACTGGCCAATAGCATTGCAGATGCTTGGAGGAGTCTCCTTCCCAAACTCGAAGCCTGCTCGCCCTCTTGAAGATGTCCATAGAGAGTAGTGTAATACCAGTGAATTCGGGTCACCATACGGTGAATCAGGATGGCCTTCTCTGCCTCCAATTGTATAGGATTTCGAGGTTTACTTACTCTGGTGCTGTCTCGGGTTTATGCTGTTTTTGTGCACTTACATTTCCATTGTTCCATATACAAATAGGAGGGGACGGATTTCCAAACAGCGAGCTTGTTTTCACCTTCTCGAGTAGGTTTTATGTATAGAGGGGCACATGATTATGGATAAAGCGGTTGGACTTGCCAAATTTCCTTCAAGCTATTCCACGCACTGAATTTCGTTTGATCAGTTCGGCTTGTCAATTGTCACGTATCGACAAATTATTTCGCATAGTAAATCGAATTAAACAGTTCTGTAGTTTCAAGCCAATGGTCTAAGTCCGATGTCCAGAGAATTGGTTAGATGCTTATTTTTAGATGTAACCAAAATCGAGAGATTATAAGGTGAACCACGATATTAAAGGGTTGACGAGTTTTAATGCAATTGTGTCCAATTAATTAAAAAAATAATTTAGATTAAATATGAATATAGCGGAAAAATTAGGTAAAGACCAATATTTCCCTTTTTTCCCTTAAAAAAATGTACAAACCCTAGCTATATAAGTACTAGCATCTCCATTCTCTCTCGCACTAGCAACGTGGAGCCACATCTGTGAAAACCGTAATCCCTCTTCCGGCGTCTCCTGCTATTCGAAATGGTAATGATTCCTACGCTGATCACTCCTAGCGACCTGTTTCTACATGCCGTTGATGGATCAAACGTTTATTACTGTCTCTTGTTCGATTTAATTGGGTCAATGCCTCCTGCGTAGCGTTGCAGTCCGTGCGATGGGAAAAAGTTGTAGACTTTAGATAAGCGATTCTAGTCTTGAACATATTTAGTTCAAAGAGATGTTATTTTGGGACTTTCTGATGTAATCGCGATAGGGTTGGGTTGCACTGGGTCTGATGTTCTTTGCTCTATCGTCTGGGCGTTGGATTCGCAGTCGAAGAGAAAGGTCAGGGAGCCCAAGGAGGAGAATGTCACCCTTGGACCAGCAGTGCGCGAGGGAGAGCACGTCTTCGGTGTAGCTCATATATTCGCCTCGTTCAATGACACATTTATCGTAAGCATCGATCTCTGGGGCATCGTATCACTTCCTTTAGTATTACTGTTGCTTTCCTGTTAATGATATGTGTTTCTAATTGAAGCACGTGACTGACTTATCTGGAAGGGAGACAATGGTTCGCATTACTGGTATGATTTCTGTCTTTGCTGGTGCCTAATTCTCGATATTATGCCCTAGCAGTTGGAATTTCTAATTTGTTTGTTGGAGTCTTGTAATTAAATTCCAGACTTGCCAGCTGTTTTTATTCTATTGTTGTTCATTTGTCTACTAAAATTTTCTTGCCCTTTGAAGTGGGCTTTGTGGGGCATTCACTCTTACCATCATCTTCTGCTCTATTGTTTCGGTTATACCTTATGGTGATTATTATTTAGTGATGATAGGATAAAATTTAACTCTTTGCAATCGCTGATTTGTGGTCAGTTGATATCTTTGGCTTCATTTCTCCCTTTATAACTTTATGGTTGGCGGTGCTGATGCCTGCCTTATTTAATTGAAATGTTCATGTCTAGGTGGGATGAAGGTAAAGGCTGATCGGGATGAATCCTCACCTTATGCAGCTATGCTTGCTGCACAAGATGTTGCTCAGCGCTGCAAGGTGTTATATCATCAGATGCTCTCATTTTGCCTCCAAGTTCGTTTTTATCCTCCTGAGCTGGGGGATCTTATCGTGCTCAATTCTCTCTGCTACTTTGCAGGAGCTTGGCATAACAGCTCTTCACATTAAGCTTCGGGCCACTGGAGGAAACAAGACCAAGACACCTGGCCCTGGTGCCCAGTCAGCACTCAGGGCTCTTGCCCGTTCTGGCATGAAAATTGGCCGCATAGGTATACTAACCGCAGCAGATTGTTTTCCCTTTATTATTAGTTATCAATTTACTGGCATCGATCACTCTTGAGGAACGGGAAGAGAGATGACCATCCCCAGTGAACTTTCCCAGACCTGACAATGACTGGCCTGCTGGAGTAACTTCTTTGCTTTCTGCATTGTCGGTTGAGTTTGTTCTTGTGTTCTCACTCGTTCACTTGCTTATTACAGAGGATGTGACACCGATTCCAACTGATAGCACACGCAGAAAGGGTGGTAGGAGGGGAAGGAGGCTGTGATTGTTCTTCCTATCTCTATCTGCTACTTTGGAGATGCTTTTGACCTATAATTTTGCATGAGAAGTAATGCGTTAGTACTCTGTCGAACTTTAGTTGCATTTGGTCAGTTATGTGTTCTCTAGACTCGTCATTTTGAGTGTGAGGAAGTCAAAAACTAATGCCACAATCTTTGTTCCCTTGTTTTGGAGATTTGTATTCGATTTCCTATATGTATTGAGAAGCCAACCTTTGCTCCATCTGATCTCCGCGGCTAGACAGCATTTGCTGAAGCATCCCATTTTTGTTTCCATGATCGACTACTGGGTACTGGCCTTGTCATAATCATGCCATGGATTCTTATGAAGTCGATCGGTATTCAATTATCGATTTTGACCACTGCTGTCAAAACTATCGCTTGTCACTACCTGCGGTTTCTGTTCCTTCAGTATTTCTTCACCTGAGTAGGCTTTCTTTTTTCCGGGCCTGTTCGCGATTGGCCCATTCTTATTGGGCCTTTTGTTCTGGCCCAAAAAAATCAGCTTTCTGACCATATACCTATAAGGCAAACCTCTGATACAGTGCTTTGATCTTCGACTTGAGTGAGGAAGTCATGTCAACTGGGGTAAAGAAACCAAGTAATGTAGCCCTACAAGCTAAGGGATTTAAAGGGATAGAGATTGAAATGAGCAAGGAGGATGCGAGCGAAACCAAGAGGCCATTCCAGTTTCAATTCATCACCGGAACTTGCAAGGCGACTTTCCATGCCCTTTGCTCCCACTTCCCACAGCAAGCCCATCGGCATTCCCCTCAACCCGGAAAAGAAAAGATGTTTCGAAAGAGCGAAGAGAAACAAAATGCAACCAAACTCATTGGATATCCTCTTCATTAGCCAGTGGAAGAGTTATATTTACAGGACTGCTTGCTCTTTCCTGAAGTTCTTCAGATCTTCCTTCTCCTTGACTGCAAGGATTCATTCAAGCAGAGGCGAGGAGATCTCGCATCCCATAAGACTAATAATCTAGTACAATGAATCAAAACGCACGACAGAGGAGACCAGAAAAATTAACCTAAGAAAAGGCTAAACTTAACCTAGGCGGTACAATCTTAAAGGCTAAATTCTGCCTCTGATGTTCCTGTCAGCGTTCTTCATGCTCCACGCAGTCAGCTTCTCGACTGTGATGGCCGAGGACCCATTGTTGAACACAAAGAGGTGGGCATTGTCATAGATAGCTTTCTCCGGGTAGACTCGGGATGTGATGCATGTCCTTCCTCCCGCACCAAAGCTCTCCACAATCGAGTTATCGATCTGCATAAGGATGTTAGATAGGCATTACTGGTTGAGTTGGTTTTTCCCGGAAAGCTTTATGGAAAAGTCTGAGATGGTCGATGATTACTTACCAGGCTCCTCAAAGAGAGCTTGCCATCGGAGATGTCCACGTCTACAAATCCGGCAAATGCTGGTTTGTACAGGTCCACGGCATGTGAAGAGCTTCTGGCATCCGAGCAGAGAACGACCTTGTGCTTATTATCCTCAGTCTTGAAGATCCTGAAGAAGACTGGGGTGTACTCGTAGAAGTCCTGCATCGCTAGTGTCATGATCCCAAACGGTCCCAATCCACCAGTAACGTTGGCACCCTTCTGTGCACATATGCTGTGTGCTGCCCCCCAGCTCGGGTCGAACTGCTCGGCAGCACTGAGGTCCGAGAATGAGAAGACAACCTCGACATCTGCCTGCCAATAATTGGAGTCGTTCATTATCTTTCAGAAAATGCATTTCGGTCTCCTGCCAGGCAACTTTGATTCATCGGCCGAATCACTTACCTGAGCGGCTGTTATTCCCTTCACTTCAACATGCTCGCCCTGCTCGAGCTTGATATTGTTCAACTCGACCTTGTTGCCTCTCAGGGTCTCTATTTCTTCAATCGGCCAGAGTACGAGCTGTTTTCCGTTGCTGTCAAGCCACATAGTCCTAGGAATCGCCTGGGGAAAGGAGAAGAAATACCAATAAGAATTAAGATTCCAAGTCTTCCGGCCATTTTCCTGGACCCATATACTATTCGTTTACCTGGACTCCTGACCATCCTTTGGCTGTATCATTTGCTTGAGAATCGGACTCATTAGACCAACCCCAAAGAATTCTCCTGTTCTTGTCGGAGTCGTAGAATGTCTTGGAGGCATAGAAGTTCCCATAATCGAATCTCAGACCGTCCCATCCATCTATGGAGGTGTTGTCGGGGATGTACTTGTCCTTGTCAGGATTGTACGTGCCGACCGTGTAGTACTCGTACCTGGTCTCGTCCAGGCTAACCTTAAGGACGTGCTTAACATTCTCCCCAAGTGAAGACGTGTCCACCCCGCTCTTGCCTTCCTTCAACACCGGGAAGAAATCAGGGCACTCAAAATTCCCTGTCGCAATCATCGGTTTAATTTCAGGAGATCGAATGAACAGATAACCAGCCATTTCATTGTAAGAAACCTTCCAAGTGTTTGCCAAGATTAGTCCAATCCAGTTTCCATAAAGAGTTCCAGGCTTGGAAAGCATTTTCTGATGGAACTATCTGAATACCATATGCCACATTACCTGTGTTTGGAACAGTGTGGAAAGGGTGCTTGGCCTTGACCCAGTAGCGGAAATCCTTGCTCCGGTAGAGGTACACAATCCCACGACGATGGTGGCGGCTCCCGATGACCGTCTTCCAGTGGCCACCAGAGAACCAGGCAGTGCTGGGGTCACGGAAGGCGCTGACGTTGACATTCTTAGCCGGGTATATGATTGGGTTGTCATTGGGCTTGGTCCATAGACGGAGGTAAGGGTCGGTGTGGTCAGTCGGGATTGCGTAGTTCTGCATCTGGACTTTGTCCTTGTCGAGGCCAGTGTAGAGTATGACGGGGCGGTTTCCGGGTAGGATGGTGGCAGATCCTGACCAGCATCCCCCTATGTCGAAGGGCTTGGACGGGTATATTGCCGCTTCCAAGGTCTTCCAGTTGACAAGGTCCCTGGAGACGGAGTGAGCCCAGACAATGTTGCCCCACACTGCACCCTTAGGGTTGTACTGATAGAACAGGTGATATATTCCCTTGTACACCATTACACCTGTTTTTTCATATTGGAATCGAATTATTTTCAAAAATATAATTATATATATATATTAAAATATTCAAAAAAATTATAGTTAGGAAAAAGAAAAGGTTGAGAAAGGCTTTAACGGAAGGGCATAGCGATATGCACTCACCATTAGGATCTATTGCACAGTGGACGTTCCATTTTTGGTTAATTTGGAGACGGACGATCGGAAACAAAGACAGCAAAGTTAGCCATTGTAAATGTTATCAGGAGAGAAAAAAAGAAATAAGTGCAGGATGAAATTCATACGAAATGGACAAAAACATGGATCTAGGAATCAGATTGTGGAATGTAGAATAGATCACCAGACCGATCTGGGATGATGGCGGACTAAGGGTTCTCATAAGCGTGGCTCGATGCAATGTTGCAGGTGCACATCATAATGAAACCGGGAATTTCGGGACAATATTTCCTTTTCATATTAAATGCCAACTCCAATTCAGTGAAACCTGACTGGTATTGCCATTTATTGTAACCTCTCTTGATCGATGTACTTCACCATGATCGATGGTCTCAGAATTTTGGAAGCAAAAGCAACAGTGATGTGTATCCATCAGATCAGTGCATTTAGTGTGATCTTGGTTTTCCTCTTTCCCTATGCTTAGTTTTCCCAGGACTTTCATTGTCGCTGTCAATCTCAATCGTGGGATTCATAGTTGAACTCCATCTCAGAGACCGATTCATGGTTTTTCGTTTCTGCTTTACCATAACAACTCAACAACTTCCCCTAAAAGAGATCTACTGGGCATTTAACTTGTCTCCAAGTATGATCCGATGATGCAAAACACAGAGAGTACTCCTGGGAGTTATGGAATTCCAAACATACCGTTGATCCAGTGCTTGGGAGGCTGGAAATGGTAGCCGGTGCGGTGGACTTTCTTCACGTTGGGCACGGTTATGCACTGAAGCTCGGGGAAGACCTCATGGGTCGCTGAAACGGGAACGACGAAGACCCCTGAGATCCCCAGCAGACAGAGAGCGAGAAGGCCGAGACTCCGGGACCCGTCCATGGATGTGGCCATGCCAAACTAATGGGAAATGGCAACGGTGGAAGGGGGCGGTGTGAGATTGGTCTGGTCAGTGTTTTCTGCAGAGAAACAAGATCAAGGAAGAGTATTAGGTGAAGAAATAACTGAGGGGAAGGAGAGGAAGAAGGGATGGTGGTGGGATTCGTCGGAGGCGAGTTAGGATACTTATAGTGGAATGCGGGTGCTGGAGAGGAAGGCGGGGCATTTGGATAAGCTTGAATTTGACAAGTGTTGTTGGCGACAGTTGAGGAATGTTCGGGTTCTTCGGCAATAATACCTTCCAGGAAGATGAGATCTCGAGGAAGACTATTTCTCAAATCTTTATCTGATCTCGGCTAAATCCATTTTGCTGATCTCTCTTTCTTTACTTAGTCCACGTCGTCTTGCTGGTAGGGTTTCAGATTCATT
The DNA here is from genome assembly GCA_037672795.1 of Lagerstroemia speciosa. Lineage (NCBI taxonomy): Eukaryota > Viridiplantae > Streptophyta > Magnoliopsida > Myrtales > Lythraceae > Lagerstroemia > Lagerstroemia speciosa. Next base: position 1,050,602 of record CM075296.1, read on the forward strand.
TTGTTGGAGATGAGTCGGGTTGAGGAGTTTAACATTATAAACGCACGAAGAACATTGTGGTAATTAAGAGCAAATTCGGTACGAGGAGATTAACATTGTGAACCGCGAGCGACTTAAGAGCATCGAGAACTTTTTACGTGATTAGTTCTTCCATCGTAAGTGTCCATCTTCGTGATTTAAACTCTTTCAAAGCAAGGAATTTTCCCACTGTTACATAATGAAAATACGGGGCTAAATGTTTTCCTTTTTTTTTTTTGGTTTGAATTGTTAGTAATAAAAAATTTAATGGCCATGGCTAATTCAATTCGAGTTGAGAAAGTTCTCTAAAGGGTAAAATTCTTCAAATATAAGTTTTTTCCATTTCCAAATACTTGAACTTGAAACTTTTTACCTAAGAGAAATAAATCTCTTACCACTTGAACCAACTTATATAAATTAGTCCGTCCATCTTTAATGATTCCACTCCATTAGAGCGAAATTTCACTGTCATTTTTCCGAATGAAGAAGATTAATGCCCAAGAAGCAAAGTGATTACTTTAACACCCAAATGTGCAAATTTTCATGTGCCATAACTCTTACACCTAACCATGCACTTGTCGGTTCGATCCGCCAAATCTCGAAGAGCTTACTAGGGTTTTTTTAGGGTTTGTCAATAATATGCATGAACAGTTGATTTCGCGTGTCTATAGAGGGTTTTTTTTTTTTTTTTGCTTCTTCGTACAAACTAGCATTCAGAGTATCCAATCGACTACCATAATCGCCCCATATATAACTTCATTCAACAAAAATCCCCGGCTAGTCCCATTATGTTCGGCAATTCACACATCTCACGGTCTCTGAAACAATTTGAACCCATCAAGTTTTGATCATATTAACGGTGTGATCAAGATCTTGAACAAGTTTCGTTAATTTAATTTTTATTTCTATATTTACTTGAGAGGAAAACCTTATTTTATTTCCGGAAAATGAGATCACATAAAAAAGGCTCTCTCCAATAACATAGTCGATTCTTCCCCTCGAGTCTCTACCATTTCGTCGCTATTTCATGGCATGTTTACCGGCGAACAAGTAAGAAGAAGAATATTAAGAAGGCAAAACTGCTGTGAGCAGAAGAAAAGGGAAAGGATTGCTCGAATCTTTACTCGCATTTACTCCTAAACCTACCATGTACACAAGTAACTTATATTGACACAATAGTACTGATATAATATCATAAATTAATTTAATTCAGTTACTTATAATGTTATTTTTGTTTTTAGGATTTTACTAGAAAAATTTTATAGTGACTGAATCTTATTGATTGGTAATATAACATCATGTGATTATATACTCGTTACGCACGATATTCTCTCCATGTACACATGCTAGCCATTGGTGCGCAATATCTCTTAGTTTACATAAATTGACTATCTTCGAGATACGTTGGTACTTACAAGTGTCCTTTGCTGCTTGTTTTAGGTATCTAGTTTCGGTTGAGAATCTGATTTTATCATTATTAAGGAGTAAGATTTTCAACATCGAGTAAATAGGATACTGTCGATATTAGAGGTGCCGAGTTCAGCATTCGAGTTACATATATCTATTTCCTCTTCTTACTTTGTTCGTAACTGGTAAACCATAAAAGAGAGCATTTTTTTTAGAATTCGATCCAAAAATTCATTGGGGATGCGCACGCCAGAGTTGCCAAAAAGAATGGTAGATCAATTTGCTGTATGAAGGCATGCATGTGCAACCCATCAGAAGCTGAGTAATGTGGCTACGGTGAAAGAGATGGCAATCCCCTAACTTTAACGTGAGATATGATTCCATGGTTTTCTTAGGGATACGGACCATTTTGCTAGAAATAGGCAAAGCAGAACACAAAGACTTCGATATGATTGTTGCCATATTGATTGTTACCCCTATATAGTCTATCAAAGTTGCAGTTCCATGACTGCAAGAGGTTCAGGTTTCGATTCTCTTTCGAGGTACGTAATAAATGGGTCTTTAGATAAAGAACCGTACGTTCATCTGAAATATTCTGATCAATTGACAGACTTTCAGCTCTGGGTTAAAGTTAGTGCAGCTGAAACCTAGTGCACTTTTGAGAATCCCTTCATCACACCAACGCTTGTAGATGTTTATCAGCAAAGCTCAAGTCTCGGTCTCTCCCAGCAAGCAAAATAAACACGATCGACTTCCCTGTAACTGGAAATCGATATTAGGACAGGAATGCACCCATTTTCAGGGCCCGAGCATGCAAGAAAATGGAGAGCCTTGCCAGAATTTCATAGTTTACGCGACCAGGAGACGAGTACTCATCATTAGCCCTCTCACTGGTCATAGATCGAAAGCGGTAATATGCTCCTCCCTCGACTGATATAGTGCCTCCCAGTCTTGTCAACTCGGCCCGGAAATGGATAGACCTAACTTTAGATAACTATTTGAATGTCACATAGACCCTTCTGCTTGACGGGGCATTGCCATATGCGGGAGGGACAAGACAAGAGGGTAATATCCTTGCATTCCTTGGGAGAATATATGGAACCCTGTGGCAACTTCTTCTGGCGAGCTAAACAATGCTAAAAAGCACGCCTTTAAAGTTCATCAGACCACTGGTGGGTTGCAATCACTTAAATTGATGAAACCCAATCAGACAGGGCTGTGAATTTGCATGTTAGCTGGACCCATCTTTTATGGTAAAGAAGGTCCCCTGGCTACCTAGTTTAGGTGGACATATCGGTGTGTGATCTCCATCTCCACATCGAGAACCTGTTAATCAATTCCCTACTTCTTCCGGCTTTTAGGGTCTCTCTGCCATTAGCAGGTCTTAAGGGTCTTACTGGTGTATGCACATCATGGCTCATAATGAAAAGATTCGGAATGATTCGCGGGAAATATTCTGTCTGAATGAAAAAGGACTGATAAGTGGCACCATCAGCACCATCCATTCTCATTGTTAGACTTAATTTGCAGGGAGGAGAACAAGACTATCTTAGCTCCAAATTTCGGAAGACACACGATTCATCGAAAACCTTGCCTTCAAATGCGAAATTTACCCAATATAGTACACTTCAATTTCAGACATTAAGCTTCCCGTGCATACTGAATAATCTGATAGTTACATTCTCTTGGCGTCATTTGTCTAGATCTTGCGGGCTAGCCGGTAATGGGATGGTATATAGATCTCTGAATTTTAACACCAGGCAATTAACTTTGCATCACCGTTAATCCCCACAGGAACACCTCCCTTGCTTGAAATGATGAAACCTACTCACATCTCGGACTATGATCTCTCTTGCTGTAACAATTGATACAAGCTTTGCAGGATGTGTGACAGTCACCAACGAATCACCCAGATTCTCCGTGATCATAATGGAACAAGCTGATCTCGGCCATCATGGGAAGCCCAGAGGCGATCGCCGATTCTCACTGTGAGCTGACGAAATCCCAACCCTAGCTTCCCTCTTCCAGATCTTGGGGGTGTACGTAGTTTGTGACCAAATAGTACCCTGCCAACTCCAATCTCGACCAAATGTAAGTTTGGTGCTTATGAACATCTGGGACATTGAAAAGCCTCCCACGTTTAAGGAAAAAGCCAAAGCCCATCCTCAGCTGAGCCCGATACTGACTGATTTCTCCCACAGCTCAGCATCTCAGGGTGCCTGGCGTACACGGTGATTGTCGTGGTGCAAGATATTGAATTGGTTGAGAAAATGTTTCCCATTTGATCATAATCATGAATGCCCTATCTGTAGCTTTGTTCCGTGAACCGAATCCAGCATACATGGTCGGGCGAGGGTACATGTTAAAGGATCATCTTGCATGACGGAACGTTGAAGCTTTACTGGCTGTGATTTCCCCCCTGATGTTCATATGGGACCGACTATATCACATGAAGCATTTGCAGACGACATTCGGACATTAATGGTTTAAGATTGACTGTCGCATTCACACCTTCATGAAAACTGTGACCAAAATGAAAAGGGTTGGAATATTTAGCCAACGATTTCGGCTCGACTACAATTCATGATAATTTCTTTGTCCGTGCACATTAGACAAGGTTTCTTTTATTCGATTTGCCCTTTTTTCCCCATGTAATCTCCAGCTTACATCAAATCAGAAAGGGGGCCCCTTGACTTTGGAAATAACGAAACTTGAGATCAATTCTCATCGATGAGATTGTCCGTGACCTTTATTTTCTTCTTTTCTCCGATCTCTTCTAGGCTCGTAAACCTCCATTGTAGTCGGAAGAAAATTATGAGAACAACTCCAAGGAAATAATGCCAAACCCTTATCAATGACTGAAGACATTTTCTAGTGGTTTTGGCTTTGACATACGGACACACAGATGCCGACTCATCAGAAAACAGTAATAATCAACCTTGGCACGCACCATGGCATTATTGCTAATGCTTTGGTCTGGTCTGGATAAGTGGCTAATTCTAAGACCACTTTGTGGCAAGTGGGGTTGAAATTTTCATCAAATTAATCATTATCACAGTATGGTTATCGCACGTTGTGAGTAAAAAGCCCCAGACTACTTGCTATATTACGCATTTTGAGTTATGGGGAGACTGGACTCGAGAGAATAACATAAAGAAAAGGGTGATCAATCAAAACCCCAGGCAACTCAATATGCCAAGAGAGAGGGAAAAAAAAGTATTGTGTAAATAAATATTTGTAAATTGTCAGATACTTATAACTATTTTTAACTTCATATTAAATACTCATTAATTTATAATATAGATCATGTGGTGTACCAGTTATATAAAAACTTTTTCAAAGGAGATAGAGTTTGACATAGTTGGTATTGAACATGATCTTAAATCGTTTGATTCTCACCGATGAGATTACATATGTCATCTTTATCTGCATCTCCTTCTATCCATTCAGGTTGGTGAGCTTCCTTTTTTAAAATGCCAAGTAGAATTTACCCACGTCAGCTCATTAGTTCAAGTGATAAGAGACTTATTTTTTTAAAGTAAAAGTCTCGGATTCAAGTCTTTATAAATGAAGAAAATTGATACCGAGAGAGTTTGACCCCTTAACGTACTAATCTGATTCGAACTGGATCAGTCAGTAATTCAAATGATTTTTGGATACCAGTGGTTAGACCGGAAAAAAAAAAAGCCAAGTAGCATTTATCAATGATTTCCCACAAATTTGAACCTTCCTATATCCAAACCAGCCCAACCATTTTGCTGATCACAGCAGTTACACGTTTCTGCAGACTACATGCACTCAAAAAGGTTTATTCAAGAAATCTGGATTGGCGACTAGCTACAGGCTTCAACTTAAGGCCCGACAATGGTGAAATTCCCTGTCCTCTATTTCTCGACAATTACTTCGGCCGCTATGTACAATTACATCTTCCTTCCAGGACTAATGCCAATCATGGACGCAGACTGAGATGTTTACAAACACAAAAACTACAAATGAGAAGCTTGACTTTTTGCGTACGACAAATAAAAGTCGGTTTTTCATCCCCCAAATTCTCGGATTGGAACATGAGCTAGATGAATTCCTCGACTATATTCCCAAAGTCGAACCTCCCATTGCAACACTCGATGGCGTTCATGACCTCTTGGAATGTGGAGACGCTGCAGGGCACCACGAGGCCGTTTTTCTGCTCGAAACCGAACTCTTCGTAGGCCTTCTCCAGCAGCATCTTGAACAGTGGGTGGGACAGGAACCCGGTGGGAACGACGAACCTCTTGTGCTCCTCTCCCACGTAAACGGCAAAGAAACCTGTCGGGGTACTCGTCGATGAACTCGAAGATGATCCCTCCCGGTGATGACGATCGACCTCCCCGAGCAAGAGCTCGTGGTGGTGATCGGAGTCCGAGCCTCTCACCTTCGCCTTCCTTGCCAGCTTCTTGATACAGATCTTTCCAAGCATGTCTGTCTGGCCTAATGTATACGAAGGAGTGAAGAGATTGGGGGATGTACGTGGGGAGGTTGAAGGAGGGTTCAATTGAACTAGAGAAAACCCTAGAGAGGGTTGTGGGTCCGTTGTCTGCTAAGCTCGCTTTTAATGGTGGGCAGGGAGGTTAATTATTTATATACCGGAGATGGAGGAAGGCACTGTGCTGTCTCATGGAGCGGAGGTTGAAGAGGATTTGTGTCACCAACCTTAAGGTTAGGCCAGCAACTCTTGCTGAATTCAAAATGGGCGATTTCAAAATTGATCTCCGGATTGGAAGGTTGATGGAAATTTTTCTAGAAATACCAATCCGACCGCATATTAGTCTCGATATACGTTTCGACTGGTACGGGTATACTACACTGTGCAAACAAAAAAAAAATTAAGAGAATGAATGTCATCGAACAACTTGGGTCGTCCCATTGACTTCCTGTTGTTGAGAGGGAATCTATGACTTTCTCGTAAAGCCTTTGTTGGTATTCCAAAGTTGTCGTCGACATTTGTTAATTTTTGCAGTTTAATTCGATGACTAGTTTCAGAACGAATGTTCGATGTCGTGCTATTATTGTGTCTTTGTTTTGAAATTAAGAGAGCTTTTTTATCAACCGACATGAGTTGGTTCAAGTAATAAACCACTTGTTCCTCTAAAATAAAATTTTGAGTTCGAGTCTGTTTTACTTCTTAAATGGACCGACCTGATTCGAATTTTAAAAAAGAGAGGTTCTCATCATTCCCCAATCTTTTTTAAAAAATATATACAAAAATAATTTAAAAGAAACTTCATGAGCCGTAGACTTTTTGAAAATTCATCGGCTTTCTACGGGATATGAGTAAAAAAATCTTAAATAATCTTATATCACAATAATCTGATGAGAAAAATCTAATCAAATTATTTTAATTAGTATTAATTACGACAATTATTTCAGATAATTAATATTAATTTACTCAGTTATCACATTTTAGTCAGTGCTTTCTCCCGTCACGTGACGGGAAATATCTTATACGCGGTTGTTAATATCGAAATTTCAGGCGATAGCGATCACTGGAAGTGCTGAACCAACGGCACCACTTAATCGTTATTTGAAGTGCGAAATTGACTTCAACATCAATTAATAATTCTACAAAATACTTACAACTCATTAAAAAAAAGGGGGGAAGAAGAAGAAATCCACACTTACGACCCGATTGATCTTCGATACCTTGTTTCTTCTCATGGGAAACCGACATGTACAAACCGATCTTTGCTTGTTTTTACCGGAAATTCTGCCGTTCCTTTTCCCATATCCGTAACTATAAATAGAACTAATTCTGTCGCATCCATCAGTACTACTTCATACTGCACAAATTCTCAAAACAAAATCGATCTGATAATTAAAAGGGATCTCCTCACGCGTCAGTCCGACATGGGAACAATATAAGACTCAGAGGGTACCGAGATCGTCCGGTGAAGAAGCATCGACTAAATTGTTCACATTAAAAATAATTAACGTAATTGTTGGGATGATTAACACCAAATTAACTGTCTGTTAAAATTTGATTAGTACTATCTCGTGTCAGATCGTAAAAGTAAATTTCTCTTAAACGGGAGAGGAGAGAACGCGCAAGGGGGGATTGAAAAAGGGAAAAAGGCAGACTCGCCACCATCACATTCCAAGATTTGAGATGGAGATGGAATGAGAGAGGGAGTTGAAAAGAACAGGAGAGTTGACGTTTGGAGATATGGTTCTTCTGCGTGCCTCACACTTACACTTTTTTTTTTTATCTTTTCGGTTACGGGTAATATCGATAGACTGGAACGAGAGATAAGAAGAAAAGATGAATAGAATAGTACGAAGAGTTTTAATGTAATTAAAGACGGAGAATCTTTTTCTTCTTTTTTTTTTCCAGATGTCGAGCGTACGACTGCACCGGATATGCGTTCTCTGTGTACGAACGAGTACGCTCTTACAAAAATGATAAGGGAAGACCTGGGAAGATGGTGACAGTTGAGATCGGGACGAGCATGGTCTTTGTGCATCGCTGATTGTGGTGGAAGACCCGCCGGATTGTATGAATGGGAAACGTTGACCTAGAACAACGTACGCGAGAGATGGGAAAGTGGTACTCGATGTGATCCCGGATTAGAAGTGTCTCGAATTCGATCTTATCGGTCCAGCTTTACGTGCCCGATCTTTTAGCTGTCTTTCCATGTTTCTTACGACCGTGAGACGTTGTATTCTTGGGTGGAACCGTCCATACCATGAACCTGTATAAGTAATTTTCCATGATTGGTTTACAGTTAATTAAGTTGACTACAGAATTTCTCCCACGTGTCCCTTGTCTTCTTTATTCGAAAATATAATTAGAACTAAAAAAAAAAAAAAACCTTACAAGGATATCACCTTGAAAATTGTACTATTAGTACAAAATATTTCGTCAATGTATAAAACTTTTTTTTAATTTCGTGTTACAAAATATTTTTAAAATATAATATTTTGGTACAAACTATTAAATTTTTATTAACATCGTTAATTGAGTTGATGTGATGATGTGATAATGTGATATGGAAGCTCAGTAGTACTGACTTGAAAATTTAATTGACGTGACACTATAAAATATATTTAAATCATAAAAATAAGAATTTTAAAATAAATACAAAAAATCTACTTTAAAAACATAAAAAAAAAAGGAACAGGCCTGAAAAATTCGGAATAGGACTGTGCAGGTTTTAAAAAATTGATAAAATAACCCAAATTGATCCGAAACGATCCGGAATTTTTAAGGATCGACCCCTGAACTTTGTCAACACCTAATTGTTCAGTTCAATATGTTACCTTCACGGTCGAATACGAGAGCTCCACCATACAATCTCGAGTCTTCGAGGCCGGGCCGGGCCCCTTTTCTTAATTTGATTTTCCCCGTAATTTACGATTTAGTCAGACGGATGGCGGAAACTCACATGGTCGGCCCAATGGGCCTCCTTGGAGACCGTAACGGGCCTCCACCCGTCTTTTCAAATGGGCCGTCCGGCGTTCCCTCACAACTCCCACCGGCTTCCTTTCCCCTTTCATTGTAGCCGTCGCGTGTCAGGGTCTTGGCTTTGAGAATCTACAGCCTCCTCTCTGGTCCATGGACAGTCTCAAGTGCGGCCAGTCAAAGTTTGCCTAATTTTCTTCAATTATTGATCTGTCAAAGTACATTCCAATGCACACGTCTTTTTTCCCCCTGATCAGCAAGCGGATGAAGTTACATTAAGACTTTGAAGACTACAAAATCCTAGTCCATGTCTACGCCAGATCACATACTTGTTCTTCCAATCCTAGTATCCTAATGCATATGTTGCAGCAGTACAGAGCATATCACCATCACCATCATCATCATCGATCGAATGGGTTACAGCACATTCTCCGTCCTTGCTCTGAAAAAGGCTGCTCTTTTTCGACGAAACAGGGGCCACAGACGGAGGAGAATCACGAAAATGCTGTTTTCACAGGTTAAAAAAGGGATTTTGATCTCCGTTTCCTTCCCCACCTTTAATTTGAATTTGAAAACGGTGGCCATGTCCGGAAGTGAAGTGACATGACGGTCGTATTTCATTCCCCTTCCCAGTTGAAACACAACATACCTCTCGAAGTTGCCCTTGCTCTGTTCTTCTCCAAGGTTTCTGCACTTCCTTTCTTTGTGTGCATCTGATAAAATTGTAAGTTGCCTCTCTGGACAAAAAAAAAAAAAAGAAAGAAAAAAAGAAAAGCACCTGCTAGCAACCCCGTGATTATACATTTACAATGAAAGGAATGAAAAAAGATAGCTTTACATGATCTGATTTCAGTTCTCATCATTAAAATGTTTACCTCTTTATTTTCCTTCTTTTCGAGATCCGGAGGTTCTATGTTTGTTCTTATTATGTGGGGTTCTGTATGTTCTCGTTTGCCTTCTAACGGGTCCCTTATAATCAGTGAAGAAATAAAAAGATGATGGGGGATGGATGGGAAGAGTGCTCGGAGGTACGTGTTCGAATTATGGTCGGACACAGACTGGTGGGTACCATGCAAATCAAAAGAACGTTGATTGGTTGCAATTGCATTATTGCCCTAAGAAAGACAAGTGTGAAGATGAAAAGTACGAGCAAAGGAGTATCTAATTTAGATGGTCATTTTCTATGTCTATCAATACTCAGAAACTCAAATGGATTGTGACTGAGTAATTCAATTCAAATTTGGTGAGTACACTAGAGATAATACTCTGTCATACCGAATTCTCTTTATGAAGAAGATTCGAATTCAAAATTTTATTTAAGAGAAAGATGTGCCATTTTATGGTCTGCGCTACGGATATTGTCTGTTGACCGACTCTGAAATCTCACCTAACCGTGTCGTTGTTATGGAACAGAGCAAAGGACGCCATCTTCCATGGCGAAGGCTGCTGTGGACTCCCGTGGCGAGATGTTGGCGCTTTCCACCCTTTTCTTCCGGGTGGCTCTTGACCTGCCAGTTCGCCCCTAACCAGCAGGGCCCTTCAGCTCGGTACCGTGACCGTAAAATCTCGAATTCAAGTCTCGTTCCCATAGATATGCGCACATGGGTGTTAAATGTGCCCGCTCGATCGAGGGGGTCAATATTCCTGAAGCTCTTCATTGGACCGGACTGGACCCGACCTTACAACTAGATATTCGTGTTTCAAAGTGTTTCGATCACGCAGACCACGTCGGACTTCCTTCCGGCCAGCATTGATTTTGCAATTAAGTCATGCAGGTGTGTGCTGTTGTTGGTGTTAATGTATTTGCAGAGATTAGGAGTAGTATTAATTATGCGCATTGTTGCTGCCGGAGTCTTTGAGCTTTCACCGTCCAGAGCTAACCTCCGCGGTCGGGTCTCGGTCCCCCCCGCCCGGTCGTAGAGCACCGTTGGCATGTTCCGAACACCTGCATTGCAGATAAAGACCGTCAGCTAACCCGACTCGTGATAAGTTTCTCCATTTGTCTTGACCATCCCATTGACAAATTGCTTGTTAATTGGAGAGGTATTACACTCCATTCCATGCCACGATTTCTGTATATTTACTAAAACGTCACCGTCTCACACGAATACGGATTGTTTACGTAATTTGATACCTCTAACGATTGGATTGGAGCGTATGTTGGTCATATCATTCGAACTTTTAGTAATTAGATGGTACATATTAGAAATTTAGGTCTTTAATTAATAATAATAAGGAAAAAAGATACTGTTAGTCCTTAACATTTCACGTTTTTATTATTTTAGCCATAAACTTTTATTTTTTATTATTCACATTTCCAACCACATGAATTTTTACTACTTTGATCAACCGTTACTTTTTCCAATCAAAAAGTGTATCTCGTCTAAAAATTATTTTTCAACAAAAATGTATTTTTTAAAAAGCATATTCAGTTACTGATTAAGCAAATATTGATTTTTTAACATGTGTTCCCTCTAAAATTAGGACTGATTTTTCTCAAAATGAGTTACGATTTTATAATAATAATACTCACCAATCAATTTTCAATTGAGAATGTGTCTTAATTTTAAAGTAGATGTGCTCACCCTTAAAACTCTACCAATATTTTTCATTTTCGTTCACTTTTTTTGTATTTTCTTTATTTTTTTAAAAATAGTCTTTGAATGAAATATTCTTTTTTGAATGGAATATGATTTTTTTGGGCAAAAAAAACAACAATAGAATCAAAGTGGTAAAAACTCAAAAGATTGAGAAAGTAAATGATAAAAAATAAAAGTTTAAAACTAAAATGATAAAAGAGCGAAAGATTGAGAGCCAAATGTCTCATTTACGCTACTAATAATAATAAATTACAACTGCAAGGTAGCTGGACATTTATTAACCGAAAAGGTGAGTACTAAATCAGTGGAGGAGGGAAGGAGCAGGGACATCGGGGGTTGGAAGTTGGAACCTCGGAGTAAATATTCAATGTTTACTTAACGAGTTGCCGGTACAAATTACCATTTAAGTATTGATATGCGTAAAATTATCTTTCGAAAATCATGAAAATCGTACACGTGTCAAGATCTGAGCTCGGGTCTTGGTATGTGTGAAATTATCTCTTAAAATTATGAAAATCGTACACGTGTCAAGATCCGAGAGAAATTTATACGACGAACTTGTCGTGTATTACATATTGATTAAATATTTACTTGGAACGTGGGGAAAGTGTTGTCCGCCCGAAGTAAGGATACCATATGACAGTGGTCCCTAATGACGAGAGGGCCAAGACATGACTTTAATACTTCCATTAAATTTGAGCAGAGGAAATGCCGAAGAAGAAGAAGACGAAGACTTCCATTCACCTTGACCTAGGCTACCATTAGTAGCATTAGCCCCCGTATAATTAGAGTTATTTACTCACAAAAATATGAAATATATAAGAATTCTCTAATCTATCACGAATTTTTTTTACGGAAAATCACGAATTGTTCGAGAATTCCTCAATCTATCACGAACTATTTTTTTCCTATAAAATCACCAACAACGCTATCACTTTCCTCATCTATCACGTCATTAATTTTGACTGTTAATTACTAATTTATACCGTTAATTTTACTAATTGTGCAAATATAGTCCGACATGGTATCACACATGACATCCATCTAATTATAAAAATAGAGAACATCTGTATGCACGTCCACGATAAAAATGAGAATTCAATAATAATTTGTAATTTTTATGAGAATGAATCCATTTGCACAATCAGTAAAATTAACGATACACGTGAGCAATTAACTAATGAATGACATGGTAGATTAGGAAATTCTTGAATACTTCGTAGTTTTCTTGGGAAAAAAAATAGTTCACGGTATATTATGGAATTATTGGATAGTTCATGATTTTTTGGAAAAAAATAGTTCACATTAAATCGAGAAATTTTTGGATACAAACAAATAACCCATATAATTATTAGGTTGGATAAGCGCGTATCCCATTCATCATCACAGCTAATAATACATACGATATATATATATATATATATATATTCTTCCATAGCAATGAGATCTGTACGTATAATGTGTCCTAAAACACCAATCCTGATGTCCCCGACAGTTACCTACACGTTGAATATTTCTGTTCTATACTCTGGGCATGGCAAGCAAGAGGTTTAACTAATCACGAGCCGGGATTTCTCTTTCACACTTGACAAATCGTACTCGTGTCTCAACAACAGGCCATGAGCTGGATACCTTCTCTAGTGCTATGGCAAAAGAGGAGATAACTTATCTTGAGCTCGGCCTTCTCTTCCATGCTCGATCTTACTGACCATAAATTCTACGCTCGGTTCTCAAAAACCGTCCACGAGTCAGATATTTTTCCTCCACACTCAAGCATGTCAACTAATCGCTATTCAACCTTTCTCCTCTGTATTTAGCTTATTGACTACAGGTTTTATCCACGGGTTTACAACTATCCACGAACTGAACGTTTCTTTTCCATGAACACCTAGGTTTCGAGAAATTAACCATGACGCAAGTTTTCTCTTCTAGCTGTCTCTTGTGTGGGTGTCTACTTATATATATACATATATATATATATATTTTTTTTAACAACTTGCCATCATTTACTTGTCTTTCTAGCTGTACCACTAAGACCAGGAGGACTTTACGTAAGCTTAATTAATTAAATTAATCGTCATATTATATATACACACATACATACATGTAATACCAACATGGGCAAGTCATGTTTATTAATAATTTAATTTAATTTAATCCAAGCAGATCCAATCTGGTGGAAGCTGTTCCTTCTATTGCTTACGCACGCACGATGTCCAAATTCTCTCGTACGTCTGATGAAGGGGAAATGCCGTGGAACGGATCAGATCACGGGGTGGAAAGTGAAGGGTGGCAGATCAATATCCCGTGTAGGTCCCATGGAATTTTTGTCCCTTTGATGGAGTTGAACGCTGATCTCCTCCCGTGGCCAAACATTTCAGGAGTACTCGCCGGAGCGGTGTTCTCGTCGGCCGCTGCCATCCCCTCCACCTCCTCGGATTTAGAAATTTTGTTTGGGAGGGAAAAAAATGAAATGGATGTTATGAAAAAAAAAGAAAATTAATAAATTTAAAGATTTTTAAATAGCATATTTTTAATATAAAAAGGAAACATTTTTATATGTATTTTCCCCGAGCTTTACGGGTTCATAGCTCTCGCATCCCCCGAAATCAGCAAGTGTTTATGACAATTGTCGAGCTTAGACATTAAATATTAAAGTTTACTACTTTCCTTAACAGTTTTAACAAGAATATTTTATCAAAATGATATTTCTTTTAGTATTTTATAATTTTAGTTAAATACAAAAAGATATCAAAGTGGATTGATCGATGTGGACACACACGTCTTCCCTTTAAATAAGATCTCGATTTTGAATATTGTTAACGAAAAAAATTTATCTTTAGAGAGTTTTACTTCTAATGGACCTTTTCTGCTCGAACTTGATTAATTATAACTCATTGAATTTTTAGTATTTAGTGGTTCAGATTGGGGGAAAAAAAGCAAAAGGGGGAAAACGTGAAAAACGGAAAAGTTGAGGGGTGGCTCGATAAATGAACCAAAGAACAGGTCCCATCTCTCTCACCCTCTGTCTCTCTCGATCTGGAGGCCGAGGTTCACCCTTTATCAATCTGCTGTTCTTTCTTCTGCGGAATATAATACAGTAAAACAAATCTAGGATCTGGAACTCTTCTTTCTTCTCCTTCCTTTCCTCAGGCTCAATCTCTTCTTCCTCTACCAACCCCACCGGCTGTCTCTCTGCGTCTGTGTGTGTCTTTCATGCTATTACCTCTTCCAAGTCCTCCATGAATAAGCCAGAAGAGAGAGATGGGGAGGGGAGAAGAGAATCATGCCAAGGTGGGGAAAGTGAAGGAAAACGAATACTCAAGTAAAGTGATGATAGTCACGTCTTACCCTCCAATCCCCTCCCTTCAATCCGACTCCTTTCTCCTTATTCAATACTCCGAAATCTGTGTCTCTGATTGGAGAAAGAAGGGAAATCTTATACACCCATTATACCCGATGACTTAAAAATCAAGACTTTTTCAAGAAATTTGGTTGCTTTTTTTTTTTCTCAATTGTGTCGGACCAGGAAGATGACAGAAGTATTGCGTTCCCCGTCCCACTTCCCTTCACCCACAAGCTCCTCCTCCTCTCCATGTGCCAATAATGACCCACACCCACAACAGCAACACCAACATTCCTTCATAGAAGAAGACGGAGGAGAAGAGGTGAGGGAAAGGATTAGGAAGGAAAGGGACAAAAACAGCGGGGAGAGGGATCAGCTGTCTCTTTTGGCCCTTCTGCTTGCTGCTTTTAGGAAGTCCTTGATTGGGTGCAACCACCTTGTTGCTACAGCTACTGTTAGTGGTGGTGGGGGTAAGGAGCTTCGTGCGTCAATGGAGATTGGGGTGCCTACTGATGTTAGGCATGTTGCCCATGTCACATTTGATCGATTCGATGGCTTCCTCGGCCTCCCTGTTGAGTTTGAGCCTGAAGTCCCCAGGAGAGCTCCCAGTGCCAGGTCCCCCCTCTTAATTCCAGGGATTATCGATTTTGTTCCTTTCCAGAGAAAAAACGTATGATAGGGTTTGTGAATATGGCTGAAATGTCTCTTCTGGTTTACCTTTTAAAATCATTAATTAGTCATATTCATGGCTGAAATGTTTCAAATTTACAGTGGATACTGATAATTGGATCAAATAACCAAATTTTTTGTTTGAGGAACGAATGTCTGGTCCAACTTTACCGGAACTTCTTTACTATGTTCCAGGATTCTTATGGAATGTTGTCTTAAGACTCCTGGACATGCATCTGGTGTTCGTTCTGTAACCCCAGTGGATTGATTTTGATGTCTCCATGCAACACATAATAAACCCCCTCCTCATGTTTTCAATGCATAATACAGTTCCTGTGGGCAATTTTATCAGATTGTAGTATCTCTTGCTTGTTCAACCATAAAAGGTGTCTGGTTTAGCATCGACTCAGCTCCAGCTTTGATTATTTATCCAGATCTAGATCAATTAATAAATAGCCTTGACAGTTTCATCATATGAAATCCTTGTTTTTGATTGTGTATTTATTCTTAGCAGTTAGCACCTAGTTATGATTTATAGGTTAAACTGGGTAAGATCACTGGCAGTTTTTATCCCTCGGAGATGTATTATTTTGGATGGTTTAGTTGATCCTGACATATAGTGGTTGAATCCATTCTCTTCATGAGATTAAAGCTTTGAACAGTTTTTCATATCTGTGTTAATCGAGGCAGAAAGATGAAGGAATTATGTTCATTAATTACTTCCATCATTTTCTGTAATGAGCTTGACGATGAATACTCCTTTTCTGCTGCAGCACTAGAGTGTTTGGTGTCTCAACAGATTCGATGCAGCTCTCATTTGATTCTCGAGGGAACAGCGTGCCCACAATCCTCCTCCTTATGCAGAGGCATTTGTATGCCCGGGGAGGCCTGAAGGTATTTATCCTACAAGAAATAAAAACACATCTTAGGTGGTTTTCCTTTTTCAAATTCTATGACTAAAATTGTCGAGCTGAACTTTGCAGGCTGAAGGGATTTTCAGAATAAATGCTGACAATGGGCAGGAAGAGTACGTCAGGGACCAGCTGAATCGCGGACTCATACCTGAGGGTGTTGATGTGCACTGTTTGGCCAGTCTCATAAAGGTGGACTTCACCTTCTGAAAGGTTTTTGCGCGTGCTACACTGATGTTTCCCATCTTGATGATTGGTGATTCTTTTCATTAGGCTTGGTTCAGAGAACTCCCGACAGGTGTGCTAGACTTCCTCTTGCCGGAGCAGGTAATGCAGGCCCAGTCAGAAGAGGACTGTGCGCAGCTTGTGAGGCTCCTTCCACCAATGGAAGCAGCTCTCTTTGACTGGGCAATAAATCTAATGGCTGATGTTGCACAAATGGAGCTCCTCAACAAGATGAATGCACGAAATGTTGCCGTTGTCTTCGCCCCAAACATGACCAAGGTGAGGGCCTGGATTGCTATCTATAATTTATTCTAGACCTTCCAAACTATTAAAAGAAATTGTAAGCCAGATGAAGATAACAATCCTGGAAGAGTGTCCTACAGTCACTCTTTGAGACAAACCTTTACTAAACTGGTAGTTTCCTTTAGTTTATCTCAACAGAATTTCTTGACCTCTTCATGTGTGATCATGTGGTGATCTGGAACCCTTTTGCAGATGGCCGATCCGTTGACAGCTTTGGTGTATGCAGTGCAAGTGATGAACTTCCTCCGGACTCTCATAGAGAAAACTCTTAGGGAAAGAGAGGATTCTGCCATTGAACCATTGCCTCCTTCCGTTTTAGGTCCTGAGGATGACAGTGGACCCCACGGACCTTGTCTCTCTTTACAAGACAGAGAAGCTGATAATAACAAGCATGAAGAAGGAGAAGCGCAAGCCCGTATCCAGGAAGAACCCACTTTGGATTCCTCTCGTCAGTCGCTGGAAAGCGATCTTACCACAGAGAGCGGCTATCAAAACTTCCTACTTTCCATCGAGAACATAATCCCTAGCGAGAGCTGCCCTCTAGTTGACAGTCACCCCTGCGAGGTTGTATCTTATGTAAACTCTTCAGGGAATGAAGTTCAGGATGCCTGCTTTGCAGGGCCCAGTGGGAAAGCCCCAAAGAACACTTGCAGGAGCAAGCCTGAGCTGTCAAGCGATTTGGGTCTCAAGAAGGGGTCGAGGAAGTCCAAGGATCGGCAAGTCATAACACAAGCTGTGGAGAAAGGAGTAGCGGCTAAGACTAATATCCTGGGACGATTGAATTCAAGAACGGAGCTGACAGAGGCTTGGCGTTGATGGCAGGATGGTTGTTTTACTGTTAAGTTCAAGCTGGTGTTGGGGGTTCATATTGGGTCCTGCCAATTAATGGGGGGTTGGCAGGTTCATGTTGTGATGCTATCAGAAAATTCTGTGTCTCTGTCCTGTTCATGGTTTCACCGTGTGTTTATAAGAGTAAAAAGGGGGGAAAATGTGTAATGGTCTGTGACATTTCCCTAGTCCATTGTTTTTAACAGTTGCTGCCTTGCTGCTGGTGCACTCTAACCATCTTTCTAGCCTTCTGAACCAATCAAAGTATTTTTATTTAACTGGTGCAAATACGATTCCTTTGCCTTTTCTTGAATGCTTCTCTCCGGCACATGTACTCAAGTCTAACCAGACCACCATTTTGTCACAAAACAGTCTTGCAGCTTAGGTTGCATGCTGGTTCTCTGTTAAGGAAATAAAAACGGGCTGTGTATCGCTTTTTTCCAGAAGGCTACACCATTTTTCAGGAATGAATTGGTTTCTGGAGTTGATGCTGTTGTCCCGGTTGGCTTTGTAGTAACCACAATGGATCATCATGATTGTATTCTTTGATGGTTTCATATCACTTGATAATGCTCCTGAAATCATCAAAAATTTGCAGCAAATCAAATGGAAATATACATCTGGCTTGTCGGTGCACGTGTTCATCCGATCAAGTTGTTGCAAAGCTGAATATTCTACATCTATGACAGTGTTTAAGCTTTGGATTGATGATGAAGAAATTGCTGTTTCAAATATATTGAGGCTAAAACTTAGTCAGATCTTAAACAGTGATGCACAAAACCTTAACAGGAAGGAATGAAAAAGATCCATAACCTGAAATCTTCAAATGGAAGATCATGGTTCTCAGTTAACCATGCGTACAGGACTACAGCTGCTTTTCATTTGATGCTCCTAGTGATCATACAGTCATCAGTCCTGAAATTATTTGGACTAAAAATGGTTCATAAAGAGACATGCCACTATAACTTCCACCCCAACCATCTGTCTCATCCTCCTGCAAATTGAACATGTTATGGCTGTCCATTGTGCTACAATGAGTGGTATTTGTGCCATTGCTCGGGTAAGATTCAGCTTGCCCGTACATTTTGGACATACAGATCGCTAAGTTAGACAGAATCTTGAGCTGGTATCACCAGTAATCTCGGCAAGAGCAGATGCCATTACTGAAATGATGGAAACGAGTCGCATCCCTGACAACAAATCGGCGATCCACGACCTTACTCACAGACTTTATAAATGAATGGCAGTATGTACACACCCTTAGGTTCTTTATCACAATAATCTCTGCCTCCGGTTCACTATTTAATATCCCAAATGCAATTGCCAACCTTTCACTGTGAACGCTCATACCACCAATAAGTTCGTCATTTCTCCCTACACTTGTCTTTGAATCATCAAGCCCCTCCACTAAACTATTCAGTTCATATAATAGCCTGTATATTTCTTCAATCTGGGGATGGTTTCTTTCCCCAGCCATGAAGAGATGAACATTCCCCCTGTGTTCGACGTAACTGTACCCTGGGTCCTTCCTAAGATTCCGGTCTCTCATCATCACTCGAACCCTCAATACACCATCTAGATTCCCAGCTTCGTCATATATATTTGACAACAGCACATAGTAGCCAATATTTTCAGGTTCAAGTTCAATGACTTGTTCAAAAGCCAGCTCTGCAAGCTCAACATTTTTATGGATCTTGCAAGCACCCAGAAGGGCACCCCAAACTGCACCGTCAGGTTTTACTCTCATCGTCCTAATAAGATACAAAGCTTCGTCCAACTTCCCTGCACGGCCTAAGAGATCCACCACACAGGAGTAGTGTTCTGGTCCTGGCTGCAGACTGTACCTCTCCTTCATCATGTCAAAATACCCCAATCCCTCATCAGTCAGACCTGCATGGCTGCAAGCAGACAGGACAGACACCAATGCTGCTCCATCAGGTTTGATTCCGCTCCTAATCATGTCATTGAAGAGTTGAGTAGCTACTTCTCCTTGTCCATGGATTCCGTATCCATTCATAATAGCTGTCCAACTAACAACAGTCTTTTCCGGCATGGCATCAAAGATGGCCCGAGCCTCTGCCAATTTACCGCACCTAGAGTACATGCTGATAAGGGCATTATTCAGAAAAGGGTTTGACCCAAAACCACTCAATTTTATCTGCATTTCCACTTCACAGCCTATGCTGTGGGCACCCAGGTGAGCACAGGAAGACAGGATCCCGACAAAAGTCACGGGATCTGGATGAATTCCTAGTGATTTCATGTCCCAGTAAAGGTCCAAAACATTACTAGCAAGTCCACTCTGCGCATACCCTGAAATCATTGCATTCCATGTAATCAATCCTCGTTTAGGCATCAAATCAAATAGATTTTTGGCAAATTCAATAGAGCCGCACTTCACATACATGGTGAGCAAGCAATTCCCCACCGATGATTCAGTATCTAGCCCGAATTTTATGATGCAACTGTGAAGGGACATCCCAAAACTCAAATGTGGAGGGCGATTACAGGAGGGGATCAGGCCCAAAATCGTTACTGAATTAAACGATACTTCCATCTCCCTCATTTGGCAAAACAATGCAGCTGCGTCTGAGAATCGAGAATGGAACGCGTAACCAGATATCATGGCATTAAAGCAGACCGTGAGGTTCCTCTGAGGGTTTTCATCGAACACCTTGCGCGCGCTCTCCATAAGATTACAATGGCAGTACATGGTGATCAGGGAGGTCAGCACGAACGGCTCGGGTCCGCAGCCAGATTTTATCACGTGGCAGTGGAGCTGTGCGCCGGGGATGGGGAGCGATAGGGCCGCGCAGGACTTGAAAAGGAATGGGAAGGAGAAAGCGTCGGGGGATCCCCCAGATCGGAGCATCTGGCCGTAGAGTGCCAGAGCTTCCGTGAACCGGCCATGCTTCGAAAGCTCCCTCAGGCGACTGTTCCATGTAGCGGCGGCGCTTGGCGGCGCGGGAAGGGGCCGGCGATGGATATGTCTGTACAGAGGAAGGTGTCTGCCGGTCATGCAAACTGCTGGAGCGGACTTCTAGAGTGCGTGCTCTCTTTTCTTCTAGAAGCGATCATGGGCCGGCCCACGACGAGGAACGATGCTTAACCGATTAAGGACACGTGGCATAATCAACGGCCATGCGCTGCGGAACCGTTGTTAGCACTCTCTCTTGCTAGAATCTCTGCAGACTGCAGAGTCAGAAAAGCTTTGCTCAGCAGGTTTGCGTTCAATCCTTGGAGCTGACCATTATTAGTTCATTTCTTGTTCTAAGCGGAAAAAATGCGTAGCTGCTGATTTAAAAAAAAAGCACTTTGTTTTTTTTCCTGGAATCGGCTTTTGTTTAATGATGATTTGCTTTTATTTGATGATGATTTACATTTTGACCAGCCTTGCCTCAGTGCTGGGCGACACGAAGAGAGGAAAACGTGGGTTATCGAATGCCAGATCAACAGTCAAACAACCAGACAAAAGCATGAATCTTGGGCTCCATCAAGGTAAAATCTGCGTTTTCCTATCCTTGAAGTACCCGCGAAAACCGAATTGTATTTCTCTTCTAAACTGGGTGATGAGAGTGCCCAGAATTTGTCACTACCTAAGTAAAGTAATAATCGAAGAGAAGTTGAGCAATAGTAGTTGTGGAAGACCGGATAGAGCCCCTGCTTATGATGAACATGCTACATCCAAACTTCAGCCAGAACTCTTAAAACGCAGAAAATGGGACAGACATCAGCAAGACAAGAGGACTGCCATGGAAGCAGATTGTGCTCTGTTCTGAAATAAAACAATTCCAATATAATCCCCAGCATGCAGATTCTGGGACTAAACCCACTTCAGTACCCTATCCACAACGAGTATACTGCACCTAGTTGGGTCCATCGGCTTGGACCATGTCAAAAGATCGACGAACCTGCAGATATGTGTTTACTTATTGACAGAAGACGGATTATTAACTGCAGATTGGGCAATGTATCAGCCCATTCTCGTTGCACCCTCCACACTTCACCTTCTTCCTGTCCTCACCTAAGACCTTGCAGCTCCCGTTGCAGTCCGTGCACATCACGAACCTGAATCCTCCGCAGCCTTCGCATCCGCTGATCAAAGCCCTCTGGATCCCATCGAGCAGGATCCCCAGTTTTCCCTCCTCCTCCAGCTTCACCACCTCCTCTGCTCCTCCCACCATCCTCCCTTTCACGAACACCGCTGGGACCTTTACCTCCTTGTTCCCCATCAGTCCCCTCAGCTCCTCCCTGAACCCAGAGTCCATCGAAACATCCCTCTCCAACACTCGGACCATGTGCGACTCGATCACCGATCTGATAATGTTGCAGTCCTCGAATGTCTTCCTTACTCCCCTCAGCGTCGTCGTGTAGATCACCACCGAGCTCTCTCCTCCTGGCGGGCACTTCTTCTGGTACCTCGAGAGGAGTGATTCTGACTCCTTGGAGCGGTGCCTCAGCTTCTTGATCTTCGGAGAGGGCGAGATCATCTTCCTGATATGGTCTCCATGGCGACTCACGGTCAATACCTTCTCGTGCGAATCGGCGTGATCAGGATCGAACAGAGGGCCTAGGTTCCTCCTCGATGGGATTCCATTGTTGCCCTCGAAGCTTTTCCTCTTCGGGGTCCACAGAGGGGGAATTCTCATCCCAAGCGCCGCCTTACATGAACCGTGCGATCTTAGCGGTGCATTGTTTGGTGTGAACTCCGATTTCACTGGCCCGTCCCCTTTAGGCCCGGTGAAGCTTCCCCTGTTCTCCTTACCACCTGATTGACGTCTCCCTGTCCTCGGCGACACAATATTGTTGCTCAAAAACTTCAAGGGAGTCGATAAAGCTCGGGGCTTTGGCATTCCCTGCTCGATCTTGAGGTGGGAACAGCCTCTTCGAGGTCTTCCATGAGCTCCCACGTGTTGATGACCTCGGGAGGCTGCACTTCTTCCCTAGGCGGAGACCTCTGCTTACAAGCAGCAGTTGCTCCCCCATTGCTCTGATCAGCCAGAGCCAGGCAGTCCTTGACGACGACGGGTGCAACAGCTGTAGCTGTTGCTTCCTCGGCGTCGAGCTTCAGAGCTCCGTAAGTGCTCGAAGTGAGGGAGACGACATGGCTGGTGACGTGGCGGCGGGTGAAGTTACTGCTGCTGCCGCCTGTTCTCGCTCGATCTCCTTCCGGACGTGCTTCGAGGAGACGCAGCCCATCTGTGGAGGAGTTGGGTATCCTCCTTTCGCACTCTTCTAACTCTCTCCCTCTCCGTCTTCCTCTCCCTCGCCTTCCGTGTCTGTGTGATTTTCTCGTCTTTGTCTGTTTCTGGGTGGGGTCGGATTGAAGTGAAGTGGGGAGGACAGGGCACAGAGACAGAGAGACAGACCGTTACAAAAACGGGCCACAACGGTCGGAAATTTCGAATGGCAAGTTAAGCTCAGTTCAGCACAGATTTTTTTTTAGCATTTGGATCCGAATTAAATATTAATTAACCAATGCATTATATCTCTCAATATCAGATTATATATATATATATGTATTTATCGAAAAATAAATTAATTTTATTTTTGGAAAGCCCCCGCACCGCATGCTTGTAATTTCTAGTAAGATTGCTGTCTCTTTCCTCTGGGTTAGGCTGCATGTTTCAACTTTGAAGTCAAACTGGTCAATGACATAGCAATTTGTGTCTCTTTTTCGTTTTTTTAATAAAATAATAGTAATAATTAATTTTAATAATAATGTTTCTTCATGTTCTCATCCAATCCAACGAGACCTCCGCGGATTCGAACCATGTCAGTTCGCGGCGTAAGTGTACTGTGGGTTGGGCCCCCAATAGGATTAAACTAAGCTGAGATCCAAGTTTGAGCCATACAAGAGTTGGGCCGGCCCGGCCTACGCTTAGATTGAGAAGTAAAAATACTTTTTTTATATGCACTACTGTATTCAGAAACTTCATGAGCATCTGGTTAATTCAGTTATAGTCAGATTAGTTTATTAAGAGATAAAAATCTTCTTAAATGAGTTTCTCGATTCACAATGACTCAAAGCAGTTACCTCTACTCAAGGGAACTGAGCGTCGAATCATTTGAATCAACTTACGCCTGTGAGAAATAGAAGTACGAGGTGTCACCGGGACTAGAGATGAGTCGTTTAACAAATTTAGAATCGTATGCACCGGTGTGATAATATGTTATTGGCTAATGACATATATCACGTAATAATTTTTTAATGGATATTTTCTCTTGACATGATACGATCTATAGCACTCGAGCCCCTGGGCATCATCCGTCGAACTCTCACTCACTTTTCTTTGACTCTTGCACCTACTACACTAGTCACTAACTTAAGTATCTGACAATTGATCTCGGTCGAATACCGAGCCCGATCTCGACCCCTTTACAGTACTTGAGGATCCCAGAATGCAACCCGATAACTCGCACCAGAAGGACATATAAGAAGATAAGGATTAGGGAGGGGTTGACCAGAAATCCGCCCGGTGTGACTTGTTATTTTCGTTATAACAAGACCCATAATTGGGGATTGGACCATCTCCTTCGTGCATGGTCCCTCTGGCGCGCTGTCCCACGAGTTCGTACCGCACCTAATTTTGCACCCTCCGAATTCCTCCTACTTCAACCAATTCCGATACCTAACCACGCCAATCACGAATCGGGCCAATTGTCGGTGACATGACAACATCGATAATGACAAGGATTCTGCACAACAAAAACATTAAAAATCGAATGGAGCCGTGAAAGAAATTTTCAACTCAAGAATGTGATTGCATATGTCTAATCAAATGGGTGCTTTGCTCATTCAATCAACATAACTAAGTAGGAACCGATGAGGACGGTGGCATAATAGGTGGTATGGTAGTTTTGAATCTCACTCCCATGTAATTTAATAAGTTTTATCTCTTGAATCGAATCTATTCCATGTATTTGTCCAAAACATCTCTTAGAAGTGTGTTTTTTAGACTTACATTTAGAGGACATTTACCTTTTAAACTGTACTATGTGTTTAGTTGTCCTACATTTACGATGTTAATACCGAGGGTTGTCGGATACTTTTGTAGTTAAACACAAAAGATATTCAATCCTGTCTGAGCAGGTGATTGGATCTTTGGAAGCCAAATGAATGCCACTTGCATCTTTCAAGGACAGAAATTGTCTATTCTCTCACGGTTATATTATTATTATTATTATTATTAATTATCGTTTTCAGATCATGTCGATTTGTAATTCCCTCGTGAAACCCTCCTCGACAAGTACACTTCAACCTTCACATGAATAAGCTATGCCTTCGCAAATCACATCAATTTTTTTTTTGGTCGCCAGCCACGGTATCCAAGCAGGTCCCACCAGCGGTGAGATGACATCTTTCAGCCAACCATACTTGACTAATCCGTTGGTCGCCCCGGGTCGCACGCCTGTCAATGGCGGGTGAGGCTCCCAAGGGGGGTGTCTGCGTACGTGAGGTCTCGAACTCGAGACCTCCTTAAGCGGCACCGAGCTGCTTACCACTCGGCCCAACCCCCCTTGGTGCAAATCACATCAATTGAATTAGTGAACAATACAAATAATTTTAAATCTAAGGCTAATGTTTTTTTTATTTCTTTTTCTCAACCATTATTAAGTTCGAAAGTCTTAATAATAAAAGGGAAAACCCTAAACATGGAAACGGATCAGAGACTCGTGGCTGTACACTTTGATTTGCATATGACAGCTATGTCTGCATCTCTCAATGGTGTATTATTGATTGAACACATTCATATCAAATAAATGTGGGTTTTTCTAGCCTCATTTCACCGAAGCATAAATTATCCGCATGAATAATATTAATATTCAATCAAATCAAGAATGACTTGTGTGTATGTGCATATATATATATATATATATGTATGTAAAGTCTAAATCTGTATTAAACCTACGCATAAGGAAAGGAGCTTTGTCGTGGAGAAGTTTGCAAGAATTCCCCATGATTCAAGTTTTAAATATTTTACCAAAACCATGGAATGTGTGACTTGGTCAGGCACGAGCCAGGAATCGACTACGTCGACCAAAGTCAAAAACAGTAAATAAAAAAGAAAAACTACTCCGCTGTCCCTTTAGAAGGAAGATTTTATTTTTCAATATGAAAATCTCCTAAGAAGATTGTTAAATAAAAAATAATGTGAATAAGAATAAAATGCAACATCTTTTAATTTCTTTTTTTTAATATTAAGATATGTTAGTGTACCAAATTTTTCAACCCGGTGATGGAAGTAATTGAAATGATCATCGAATCATAACTTTGTCAAGAAAATACAAAATTAGTGTATTCCTAATTTTAACTTCGATGACTTTGAATATTAAGACCTCTAGAAGAAGATGAAGAATAAGGCATTCAACTGTTGAAGAAACAGTTGACGTTCCTGTCTCAGTGCCCTTCTTTTTTTTTTTTCCGGTAATCTCCTGTCTCAGTTCATATTTTCCCTTCTCGGCGGATTATCAGAGTCCTCTCACCCTCCTTCCCTCTCCCTCTCTCTCTCTCTCTCTCTGCCCACCGCCGCCTCCAACGCCGAGAGATAAACATGCCTCAAGGTGAACTCGTCTCGGCCTCTAATGGTGGCCCCTGTAATGGCAAGATCGACTGTGAGACCCAGCTCCCTGCTGGAGATCCCCCGAAGGGCGAAGGCAGGAATGATCCTGACTCCCCGCCGGAATCCTTCTGGCTCTCAAAGGATGCCGAGTTCGACTGGTTCGACCGGAACGCCTTCTACGAGCGGAAGGAATCCACCAAGGGCATGGCGACAAACTCGACCAACATTAACCCGGCGACCAACAATCCCACCAACTCACAGCGCTTCCCGGTACCCTCGCACTTGAAGTCCAAGGCATCCATCATCGGGCTCCCGAAGACACAGAAGCATGGTCTGGATCCAAAGAATCGGAGGAACTGTAAACCGGGAAACTCGCACCTGTTCCCAAAGCAGAGTAGACCAGCGGGGAAGTCCGGCCAGGGTCCGTCGCTGATCGAGCCGTCCTCCCCGAAGGTCTCGTGCATGGGAAGGGTGAGGTCGAAGAAGGATTCCGATAGAAGGAGAAGTTTACCGTGCGATGAATCGGAAAGGAGAAGGAAATCCGGGTTCTTCTCGAGCTGTCGAGCACTGCTCCGATCAGGTTGCAGGGATTGCCGGGCGATCTCAGTGCACGCCCCGGTAGCAGCGTCACCGGTGAGGCGGAGTTCAGCGGAGCTTACGGCGCATGACATTAGGGAGCGGCTGCCGGCGAGCCAAGTCGGACATGGGCCGGAAGATTCGGTGCCGAGGAGGAGCTCGGTCGACGGAGAACCGCCTGGTCTGGGAGCGATGATGCGATTCACGTCCGGCAGGAGATCCGACGCGTGGGTTAACAGTGAACAATGATGACGGTGCTGGAACGTGGCGGGCGGAGTAGCGGGTGTGGTGGGCCCCGCGGTCGTGGAAATTTTGGGCTGTGCTGGCGACTGGTTGTCCACGTGGGACCCACTTCGGTTCAAACGGGGTGGCGAGGCACGTTGAATGACGATATCACCCTCCGCGTAGTTCTGTTTCCACAATTTTATTTTCTTTTTGCGGGGAAGATTTTCTTTTTCCTTTTTTTTTTCAAAACATTTTTGTGCCATACATATTATTATTTTGGAGAATTTTTTCTTTTCATTTGGTGTAACAACTGTTGTATTGCACATATGTTATTCGTCAAGTCCTATATATACAACGTGCGTCCTTTTATATCAGGCTCTTAATATTGGTAAAAAATAATTAATTTTCAGAACTAAACTAGAAAAACTTATTCAAATTCTTTGTTTGTTTTCCCGTTGGTCAAGTTGTCAAAGGGTTTACGTTGACTGGAAATTCACCAATATATTTTTGTGTGTGTGTATATGTATCACATTGACACTTTGGGGAATAATTTTAGAATAAAAACAAAGTGTGGATAATTGACAGTAATTTTTTAATCAGTCACCGTCGAGCAAGAACAAAGGTTTTGGTTCGACGGTCTGACGTAACGAACGTATAGATTTTGATACTTATGTTTCCATATGAATGTCTATTTTCACCATTTCATACGGACGTAAAAAGAGAGAGTAAGATTTAGTATAATGATATTGCTATTAGATTTATTATTATTTTTGAGACTTATCGTACCTGTTTATTCTTTTCATTCCTCTTTAATTCCTTCGAGATGCCGCATTGTACTTGTACAGGTAATTGGACAATAATGCCACAAATTTTTTTCATTACTAAAAAGAGGACAATAACAATTAAAATTTAGTCACCTTACTTATATAATGTTCCAATTTTTATGTTTAACAGTCAACTTTCCTCCTCCTCTTCAACCTTATGGGCGTTTGCAGCGCTTTTTGGATGTGAGATAGAGAGGTAGGTGAAGGGTCAACGGTTTTGGTGGATGACCACCCTCTCCACCAAAACCTGTGACTATTGGATCACCATGGATTGGATTGTATACATGAGATTAGATGCAACAAAACTAGCTACTTCCTCCACTGTTACACATAAAAATTTCTGAAATTAAGTTTTGTATTTACTGTGCATGGTTTTTGCTTGCAAAAGGAGGATATATATATATATATATGTAAATACACGTGCATTATACTTTTATATGAACTTCAGCACGTACGCATGTGTAATGTGCATGTGCTGTCGTGCACGACATCCTACTCGGGACTGACTCGAAATGATGAACTGGAGCATGTAAGGCAACAGAAAGAGAGACCGAATCTTGTACAGTGGGAACATTATTGATGTGAGATCAAAATATCTCATAGATTCAGTTCACATCAGTAAATTTTTCGTATTCCTTTATTTGGAATACGGGTTTGGCTCGATCAGCTTGTTATCATCTCTAGGGGGAAGAGCTGTTAGTCAATTGCAGCATCCCTTCATTCAGCATGATCGGACGACTAAGGCCGGTCTTCGTCCCTGCTTATATTTCTCAACTACATATCAGTCGATGCATAGGGCTCTGAACTGTCAACCCTTCCTATACGGCTAGTTAGGAGAAAATCGAAATTCGTGTACTGGGAAATGGACAGCGTAGACATAGGTCGGTTGCTGTTCTGTCGGATTGCTTGAGCTACGGGGTTGATCTGTATCAAAGTTTTGTTCAATCGTTTTCATTACCATACCCGTTCAAGTCCTTCGAGTTCCTTCTTTTGTTCATTTGACCAGAGAGGGCTGCGTGGACATCAGGTCTTCGGCCATTACCATTCTGTGTGATTCTCACATGAAAACTGTTGAGATTTGATTTTATTATTCTATGAAATCATATTTTAGATATCGAGTTGATATGATTGCTAAAATATTTTATTATCTGTCAATTTCTTTATTTTTATTTAGATATTATCTATTACTCCCGTGAGTTCGGCTTTCGGGCCAACATGTTATTTGTAGTCTCTAACTTCTCCTACATTTTTCTGATTTATTTTAAATTTTGACAAAAACGAAGGCTAGTATGTCTGTCTTTGGGTTTCGTTTCGCAGCATGCCGTGATTGGCTCGGGATGGGAATTGGAAAACGCCATGCTGCGCTGGTTCAAGCTGGATCAGTCCTGGAATGGGGTAAAATTATCCAAATCGTATATTCACAATAATCTGAATTCGAGATATTATTGAACGGGAAGAGATACTAAATAAGCTGAACCGGCCATGTTGCCTTGTCAGGTGCAGGATTTCGTTACCAACTTGCTGTCGCATGTAGTACAACTAGCTAGGATTTGCTGTGCTCAAATTGCTATCACTGGAAAACTCGATGTGAACCAGCTGGGAAACATTCGGATGGTGATGGAGAAAAGAGCAGCCACTCTTCCCCTTTTATAATCAAGTGTTAAGGATTATGTAATCTGTATCGAAAAGATGACTATAAGAATCTGATATGTGTGATCAGTTTTTATTAAAAAGCACAAACATTATAAACTCCAGAAATTTCTTTGCAGGAAGGTTTTCCT
This sequence comes from Lagerstroemia speciosa, assembly GCA_037672795.1. Classification (NCBI taxonomy): domain Eukaryota; kingdom Viridiplantae; phylum Streptophyta; class Magnoliopsida; order Myrtales; family Lythraceae; genus Lagerstroemia; species Lagerstroemia speciosa. The sequence continues at coordinate 1,080,314 of CM075296.1, forward strand.
TTGTGGAAGACAGACAATGCTTTCCTCATGCTGACATGATCGAATTGGCTGTAGACTGTAGATTTTGATGATGTACCTGTGGCTGTGTCTGCATCAAGCAAGAAAGCAACCACAGAAATTGACCCAACCCAACCAAGCAAGTGCCAGTGATGATGAATGCGGTCTTTCGGTGAAGTTGCGTTATGTGCATGTCAAGTGGTAGAATGTCTCAGAACTTTGCGTGATCATAGCCCCTCCACTTTTAACAGAGACTCCCTTCAGTGTTAGAATTTGACAATTAATGGATCCCCTCCTTCCGGTCTCATCTCGGGGCATCATGCCCTTTGTCGCTAGCAGATGTTTATATTTATCAGAGAATATCACCTGATCAGTATATTTCATCGGTAATAGGTTTCGGTTTAACGGATCGCGTACATGACTAATTTCCGGCATCCATAGTTGGAATGGAACTGGTAGGGTCAACTGGGGAGTAAACGGGCACAAATAGTTAACGCTGCAGGAGCTGGAGCTACCTCAGAAGTTGGATTTAGATGGTGTCCCCACTGGATCACGTCATTTCATCAAGCTTTCACCGATTGTGGTCCGGTTACATCCTACCTTTTTTTTTCCCCCATATTTGGCAGTAAACCATAAAACCGTGCATCTCTAACTAGATCTGAACCCGGGCCAATCTCGAAAACTTTGCTACCGGATGTTAATCGACAAGACCTGGTGTTGCACTTGCATGTCAGTACCGATAAGAATCAAGCACAAAGATTGAGCTTGCTCATGTCCCGTGTTGATCCATTGATAAGAATCAAACTTACCGATCCATAGGTTCGATTTCTGGGTGTGTGGTCTGGTCATCCAGGCCTAACTCGGTGACCGAACCGTGTCAACCCCTCTTAGCTAGTGAGGAGAAAACAATTCAATAAGTTTGGGCCCCAAAGTGCACAAGGGTCCTTTTCATGAATGTGCTAGGACGCACTTTGAAGGGTGTATATATAGAGGAGAGGGCACCCCCTTTTCTTTTATGTTGAGACTTGCAAATTGATATTTACAGAGTATGGGAAATTGCTTTGCTCTCCAAGGGAAGGTTGTCAGGGTCATAAAAAAGGATGGCAAAGTCCTTGAATACAAAACTCCATTGAGAGTCCACCAAGTCCTGGCGGATTTCCATGGCCAGCACGCAATAACGGAGACAGTTCCGGCGACAGAGTATCTCCGGCAGGATGCCAGGCTCATGGCTGGCCGGTCGTACTATGTGGTGTCTCTCGAGGAGGCCAGGAGTAAGAACAAGAATAAGAAGGTTCGATTTGCCGATCAAGTGGAGATGGAAGGCGGGAATGGAGACTCCGTGGTTCGGGTTAAGCTGGTTATCAGCAGAAGGAAACTGCAGGAGATGTTAGAGGAAGGAGCTGTTTCGGTGGACCACGACGCTGTTTCTCGGGTTAAAGGAGTTGATGCAGATTGGGAGTGCGATCCTCCTAAGGGGTGGAAGCCTGTCTTGATGAGTATCCCTGAAGGGAACTAGTAATGCCTTGTTTGGTACTTAATAGACAGATCATAGACAGTAATAATAGATAGCACTGAAGAATCGGGAAACGGGAAACGGGAACTGTCATTTAAGTCAATTGATTCCATTTCCCTTTTCACTCTTTCGCACCAAACGGGACACAGTAGAATACGGTCTCCTTGTCTCTGTGATACAAAATATACACAAAACTAAAGAACAGGTAGTGAATGCACAATCAAGTTTACGCGCTTGAAAAAGGTTTTCCTATTTCCTGCTTGTCAATCCACTAAATATATGTTCTGGGATGGTTCCCTCTTCAGTTCCTCCGGAAACCGGACCCAGATCGAGCATATTGTATATTACAGCTAATTCGTAAACATGGATTTACTTCAGCTGTAGTTGCTCTTCTCGTTTCCTTCCAATCTGGATCAGGAAAAGATTATAAGAATAATGCCCGTTTTGCATATAAGCTATTTATGCTCGCTCTTGACGATCAAATATCGATAGAGAGGCATGGCTAGGATTGGAGACATGATGAGGAAGGATTAGTGGATTCCCACCATTGCCCACGAAGCTTTGGTAAGTGAGATATACTGTCAAAATTCATATACACAGTGATTTCTGGTAAAGTTCATTCACTTTGCCCCCTTAAGTTCACATTTCAGTTTCACCGTCTTGTTCGTGCTGCAGAAGATGTCTATATCGTGCTTCTTCTTTTCCGTTTCTGCCCTTTCTTAAGCGATATGAACAGAAACTGACTTCCTAAATGTACGCAAAAGTGGACCAGGTTTTATTCTGAGGGTGATATGTGGCAGCAAATAACAAATAACAGAGAAAATATCTCACATGCCCTACTCCATTATGGGCAAAATATCTCATCACAGTTCCTCCTAATGGAAAGTCGGTCTGAACAGAGTAGTAGAAGGGCATAGAATGTCCCTTTTTTTAAGACAATAAGGTAGTGATGGACTCGAAGTCCACTTCCGGAAGGGACGATTTTGCTTGTTTTCAACCAGCCCTAGTGGCGTTGGCCACTTCTCAATCACTACTGCCACTAAAACTCATTGCAGCAGTTGCCTGCTTTTGCTATTCATCCCTGTCTCCTACAACAGTAGGGATATCATAATGGCATCACTTGCCTTTTTGATCTGCTTCCAAAACTCCAAGAAGTCTAGGAGGGAGCAAGTTCTATTACCAACAAGATCAGCATCTTTAAAGAAGATTTCTACTTCTTTGTCTGAGTTTCGGACCATTACGAACATATAAGTTCACATCCACTTTTTTATTGTATGCTGCAATTTTATCTCTGCGTTGGATTATTACCTAATATGGAACTGTAACAGTGTTCTGCCCCTCACATCCAGCAATATCCAGTCTCAGAGCAAATAAACTCATGAATGCTGCAGTATGCGTAAATCAAAGTGGTGCCATGGATCACAGACAAGGTAAAAGAAAACATTATTCATATGTAACAGAAGAACATAGCTGTAATGCAGGATGTACGGTCAAGAGCACTTGAGGGAATACAGAAGGCTCCTGTAAGCCAGTGCTCTGATAAACTCTTTTGGTTTTACTTTTGCCGAGGGAATGGATCAACTTATACAATAAAAGTATACAAACTCGATAGCCCGATCGTGGAGCTACTGTTGCTTCCTCTCCACTTCCAGAGCAATCTCATTGCGGCGGGTAAATGGTAGTGTAAAAGGCGGATTATACTGCAATCACAAATCACACCATCGAAACAATTCATCAAACAACAATTAAATAGGTCTCCTGAATGAATATTTATTGTACTTCCGTCAACTGAACAAAAATCATCCAGACTATACCTGTGCAACTTCCACAGAAACGCCTGGTTTAACTCGAAACTCTCTGTCACTTTCTAAAGCCTCTCGAAGTTTGAGCTCCCGCTGCTTAACGTCTTCATCAGTAACGAATCCTGATATCAGAAGGATGGAAAATGATCGAGATTAGAGTCAAAATCAAAAGCTCCAGACATTCCAAAGTGAAAGGAGAAGCATCGAACCTGAGAAAAGAATAACTGCAACGATCTTCTTTGGCACCTCTTTGATCCTCACAGCTGAATCCTTTGGCAATGGTAAGTTGGCACCATACTTTGAGGGCATGACAAAAGACATCTTCCACTTCTCTTGATCATCCACCTGAGTTTTACCAATTCTTTCTATTCAGGTTAACATCGACAAACAATATGTTGTCTCTTAAGCATGCTCGACACAAGCTGGGCTAGACATCAGAAAAACAGTTTCACCTTCTTTGTTATCACCGGTGTCGTCATTTCCATTCTCTCCCCATCAGATGGAGCTTTGCGAGTATAAACAGGGGTGGTCATCTCCATTTTCTCCTTCATCGTATTCTAAATCAGACAAAATCATCCAAGCAAGCATATAAAGATATGAAAGCAGTTGCAGACGGCAGATGTAATTCTGAGGAATCTTCGACTACCTTACCGAAGAGATACTCTGCCAAGACATTAAATGATTGAGATGAGCCATTGAAATCAAAGCCAGTTCTCCCAGGCATCGTTGTTTCCGCTACATAGTAAGCCTGTTGTTGTGAACAAAAATACTTGTTAGGCAGAATGCACAAGTTACAGCTTACAGGGACCTTTCTTTTAAGCTGACGAACACTTAAAAGGCTCGGGGAAGAAAGATGAATGAGGCAATGTCTATTTTGACAAAGTTCTTCTAACTAAGTTTTTCGAATAAAAGGAATCAGTATCAATGAACATAGGCATTATTACAACTTCCGCTGGCAAATGAAAACAGAACCAAAAATTTCTGATCTTCGAAAACATAAAGGAACTGATACAAACTGTAAACTTAAAGACCCAACAATTTGCCTGCAAATAAGGCGATCTCATGCTTGACTGGGAGATGGTATATTCACAGCAAGGATTATAAGAACGAGTTAACTACTGGACATAACTGATCAGCAAAGAGATGGACAAATTATGATTTGCTCCGACAAGGTATGAGAGGAAAGGGATTCTTATCTCACCTCAACTTCTCTTATCTCGAAACGGTCCCTCCTGCTTAAGATTTTGAACTTCACAGTCTCGAGATCAGGAACTGTGTAGAATATGTATAGCGGGATTCAAGACTTGCTTAACCGCTTTAGCTAGAGCACACAAAGTCAGAATTCAAATCGTTCATTCGCAGGAAGAAAGCATACCCGACATCAGGGCCTCCTCTAAAGTCCGGCTCTCAAACCTCTTCGGGAACACATACTTCGCAGTCTCCGTTGCCAGGTCCATGAAGACTGCAGCGAGTCACCATCAACTTCAGTAGCAGAATTTGGAACTACCTTACGATGAGAGAGTCGTTCGCCATAAAAGAACATTTACCTCGCTGAGAGAGAGTAGAGGCTTGAGCGGCGAGCGCAAACAAGAGAGATATCCGGGCTTCTGAGGCGGAGATCGGCCTCTTCTGCGGAGGAGACACGGCAGCTCTGTCAGCGGCCATGGACAAGATCCCGGCTGAGAACAAGGCGGGGGTCCTTGGTTTCTTTGGATTGATAGAAGCTAGCCCAAGTGGGCGTGCTTGAGAAGGGGACATCAGTGATGGTTTGCCCAGAATCATCGTTTCTTGGGGTTTGGTCTGTTGGGTTTTGAGGTGCAGTGTGCTGGTTTTCGAATTTCTGTTACAAGGAAGACTAATCTTCGCCGCGGAGGGAACAAGTGGTGGTTATCGATTTTCCAGGGAACCATTAATTTAATTCGATGGATTGTTCTCTGGTCATTATCATTTTAGCCAAAAAATGAAGAAAATTTAAAAACTATTTTCCCTGTCCTGGCTAGCCTCCATGGCTTGTATCAGCCTGATATCTCATCAAGGCAACTCAGTGATAAATCCTGCAAAATCATCGAAGTTGAAGAAGTGAGCCTTGACGGGGATGTGTATATGATCCCGCTTTGAAAAAGAGTAAGCATTTCACATCGGGAATGAGAAAAGGTCTCGAGTTCCTTATAAAACCCAAGACAATCTCTCTTGAGAGACGTAGTTTTTAGGATAAAACCATGCTCTTGGATGGGTCTTGTTGCAAGTTCCAGTGAATAGCGTCGGAAGAAGTTTGAAGTGCCAAATAGCTAGGCCTTTGATGCCCCCAAAATTGCTTAAATTCTTGTATGGTCAGTGGAATCTACAGTGAAGATCCGTATCACAAATTCCGATTCATTGAAATCTGGTCTTTGATGCCATTAACTGTGAAATCCGATAAAAGAGAGACTCTGGAGGTAAACAAGGGGAGACTGCATTCAGACATGGTTGAAAAAAGTGACAAGCAAAACTGGATAAGGAGAATGGATAGTGGCTCAGTCAAGGAAAGTAACACCAGCAAGTATAGTATTGAACGTACCAGGGGCTTTAATGTATTTCACATTAGGAAAATAATCAGTGTAAATCTATATTTTAAAAATTAAAATTAGGAGCACAAAACCCAGAGAAGGGAAAGGGGAAAGAACAAAGAACTTGGAAGTTCAGCCCCCACATATTGCCTCTGATGCCGTTGACTTTGAATTTTGAAATAATCTCTTGCTAAATGGATTCAGTAATCCCTGCAATCTATTTCGGGAGGCAGCGGTAGCAAGGGAACCGTGTTAAGCAAAAATTTTCTTGCAGTAATACTTTCCATCTGAGTTCTCCTACTTCTGCTGGAAGCAGTTTGCCGGAACAAACAGGATCCTCTCCCTTGCACCTCGGAAAATAAAAGGAGAAACACGAGAACGGAAAGAAAATGAAAGGGAACCGCTATACGGTGCACGACCCTGCTTCTTGTATGGCAATTCCATGACTGCTCCTCTGGTATCAAACACGAGTAGATGATTCCAAGACAGCTCAAAACATCCAATCAGCTCAAGAATTGCCTGGCAACACTTTGTGGACTTGATCTGGAGTTGCCTCGACTTCAAAGACGTGTCAAAGGGGGCACCGTGTTGCAATTGCCTGTTCTAGTACTCATATGCTCTTCCCTTCGAACGTTCTCTCACTTCATCTCCCTTGTACTCAGCAGGGTATGGCAATGAGGCGGTTTTCAGCTTAAACTGCAGCCATCCTGAATTTCTGGGACACATGGTTTTGTTAACCGTTACCATTAACTATTTAGATGAGTACCACCATCCTGGAAAAGACATGGTTTTTCAATTTGGTTTACCTTTTGTCCCATATTTGGAACTTCAATCAAAAGCCCGACTCTGAAAGGGAGAAAAAATTCCAAAGCCAACACGATCCGTCCATAAGTTTATGCTAGCATTCAGTCACGCCATAAAAGAGTTGGGAAGTGTAAATTGTGGACTATCAGGTTCTTCAAGTTTACTTAAGAAAATGATAAGAGATTTCTCCAAATAATGCTGATGGATAGGTATTAATGAACACAAAAAAATCTAAGACTCTAAACAACGTAAATCAGGAAGCATCGACAGGAATTTCCTGCAAATCTGTCCTGCAATCATTGAGCAACCAAAAATTCGGTATGGAAAGGGATTGTTTTCGGTTAATTTTCCATACCCCTAAAACTCGGTATTGTCCCGACATCAGTCTGGTCAATTTTATAATAAACAGCCAGTTCCATCGGTTGCCAGCATCTAGCAGACTGCCAAGTGCAGCCAGGTCGATAAACTCCACTTCACCGGAAACGACGTGCTTGGAATGGAATCTATCGAGATTTTCTGACAATCAAGTCAAAGTTCTTCCTACCAAGGTAATGAGCAGGGACCTAGGATTCAAACTGAGTGCTGCCACCAATTCACTATCAGATATAAAACTGAATTGCGGCTCTCTGAAGCCGAGTAAAACATTAACATTCAAATGACGGCTCTAAATTCATCTCCCCAGAAATTTCTAGGCCATGGCCATCGGCCATCCTTTCATCAGAAGAGGAGTACTTCACCAGAAAATGTATAACATCAGGGGGAGAAGTAGATATCTTTTGCCCCTCATAATGGTTCAGGAAAAACAACAAGAATCTCAATCTTCTAGTGAGATGAGAAAAATGGCAAGTGACAGGAAAAATAAAAACTTTCAACACCTGTTCTCTATTCGTAATCCGCTCGTGTTGGCCCTCCTCCCCTCCTCGACGAGGGCCGCCCGAGCTGAGATGATCTTGCCGAGCACCAATGGCGAGTCAAACACCGAGCAGTCCACCCAGTCCTTGAGCAGATCCTCCTGACCCCATACATCCGGAATCCACACCCGACCTGCCACCTCGGTCCTGTGCCTCTTCAACCTTTCCCGGCCATTGTCGTGCTTCAGCATGGGCCAGTCCTCTTTCACGACATCGCTGACACCTCCCAACGGCCTGGTCATAGCCGTTTCATCCAATGAAGCCTCTGCAGAAAATCCTTTCTGTGCATCAGTTGGCATGGATGAGATCTCGTGCTCATCTGTCTTGCTCCTCTCTTCCTCACAACAAGGCTTTTCTTCAGATTTCGCTGGCACTACCTCCATCGAATCATTCAGGTGTTCCTCTGAGCACTGGGAGCTCATCTCATTGGGCTCTTTGCTCATTAACGAAGCAAACCAAGATTTGTGTGTAAAGTAACAGCAGACAATCTTGCTTCCACCTACAGTTCTTTGTTCCTCTTCTGCTATTGCCTTTGTTTCCAGGCCTTCTTCCTCAGCTTAGTCTTCTTCTTCTTGATCTATATCTCTTCCCCTGTGAATGGAGGAGAAGGAGAAGGAGAAGAAGATTACAAGGAGACAGTGTGTGGGAATAAAGAGACTTGGAATTGGGTGGGGGAGTCAGTTTACACGTCACCAGCAAGTGTTCCTTTGTATGGTAGATGACAAGCGTACGTGTCCTGTTCGATCTTGAATGGGATTCCATTTTGTGTGGCTTCACTTCACTTTTCTCTCCTTCCTTCCTTCTGGGTCGGGTGAGATTATTGCATGGTTCATCATATCAAATTTTGTCATGTAATTAACCCGCCATCGGCATTTCAAAAGTAACGATAACGTACGTCCGACTTCGACTGTGAATGATGATGACGCATGAGATGTTATCATTTTCCTCTAATATTGTGGATTAGTGCTCCTATACAACAAGAAGGGCATAAAAGTGAGACCAGCGGTGGTGAGATGTGGTTCCTTTCATCTTGATTGATTTTTATCTTCCGTATATCCACCTACAATTCAGAAGTTTGGTAAATTTTTATTGATTAAAGTTGGAGCTAAATCAGTCTTTTAAGAGTGAAAATTTTTATAACTATGAATTTTTCTCTTTTAGAATACTTAAATATGAAATATTATCTAAGTGGAAAAATATCGAACTGTCTGAAATAGATCGTATTAATTATCCTGATGTGGAATTTTTGGAATAATGTGAGGTTGATGTTGGTCCTGGGGAGCTGCGATATCTCTCTATCCCTCCGGCCAATGGGGCACCGGGTTTTGATTCGGGTCTTAACTAAAATATAATATATTCAAATTTATGGAATTATATTTATTATTTTTTATTCATTATTATTGAATGAGATGGTGACTGGCTTTGGAAGCTCTTCAATGCATATGTGGAGATATTTTTTTTTTTCCATGATTGATGTCTCGAAACTCTCTCACCATGCGTTTCATTCTTCCACTGGCAAGTTGTGTTTGTTTGTGGCATGGTTTTGTAGCAATTTCATGATCATAGTGAATGCAGTTGCCCATGACATGATCAAAGTCGGAAACCCGGAAAAGAATTTCATGTCATTCAAGTTCGATCATGTTTAGACGGAGCATTTGCATTGAACCTTAACCGGTTCATCTTCTCTATCCTTTCATTGCCTTACGTGTCCGTGTCATTGACTACTTGGAAGTACTTTTCACGTGGCATTGCCTGCCTATGAATTACATACTCTGCCCTGTTTGACCAAATTATGCACCCATGACGAGTTCCTAAACCAGCGGTACAATGTGCCCGGCCCAAACAAGGAAATAATTGGGACATCGCGCTGGAGATTACTCTGCAGGAGTGACATCTTTCGATTTTCATAGAAAAGACCGAACATGTGTAAATGTACATATGAACATTCGTACTACATTTCAAGCAAGTTGCTTATTGACGACAGGGGTTCATTACCAAGACTCTATGTTTTTGGCATTAGACATGAAACGGAACAATTCTGGGGACATAGGTGTGCTGTCTGTCTCTTGCTGGCTAGTGAAGGCGAATGGTATGGAATGGAAGTCAGTGCATTATTTCTTCCAGGTCTCTGAAGAAAGCGCTCGAAGGAATCTCGAAATGAAAAGGGTATTATAGTTTCTGCCAGGCTATTCCATCAAGCATTCATCATGGAATGGGATATCAGAATGAGCAGCTGTTTGCCGTCTCCTGCTTGATAAGATGGGAGGAGCTGAGGAAAGATTTTGCAGAACTGCAAAACTGCCCAGAGATTTTGTTCTGAAGAATATGCATAGAGTGGAGCTTGCTTGAGGCATCTAAAACCCATCACATTCTCTATTTCGATAGAGAACCAACTGAGGTCTTCTGCCTCCAAGGATTTGGCTCAAACTAAAACCCAGAAGGCATGAGCTCTGATCTCCAGGATCGTTGATGCCAGCAAACTGGCTGAATGTTTTCCAAAAAAGTAGATGTGAATGTATACGCTCATCTCTGTCAGCGTATTCACTTTGCTTCCAAGTACAGCAACTGCAAACACCGTCTTCTCAGGATGCTATGAGAAGAAAATTCCAGTGCCCATAAATGATTTAGCAGAAAGGATAATATTCATTCTGAATACCCCAAGAATTTCCTCAGGAACAAGACTTGGCACTTCGAAAAACAGTCTGTACAATGCAAACATCTTCAACCACGATACAAAAACAAGCCCCGACTAATGAGTACGATTCAAGCTTATTCACATCCTGCTAGTTAAGCTGGCTCAGGTATCTTCAGCCCTCACTGCTATATAACATGAAGCAACTCTTGAACTATACCTTATTCGATACTGTCAATGTATGAGAGGTAGGTACTTAGAACTACTGTTCTAGAAGCGACTGCCAACCAAAGGCAGAGTATACGCAGATCATTTTTTTCAAGGGACAGTGGGAGCAAGATATTGGGTCTAGAACATGGCGCAAATTATTAGGCTCTGGGATAACGCGAACGGCCCTTCTTCTTCAAGAACTCTGGGATCTCCACGGAACTGGCTTCACTGAAAGAGGAAGGTCGCCTGTTGATTCCAATTGTGTAGTCTCCTTGGTACGATTGACCGCCCTGGAGTTAAAACTTCGATCAGTCAGATGGGTCTAGAAGACATGACAGGGAGAGACGGCGGTAGCGAGAGGGAGAGAGTACCTGCACAGACCGACCTTCAGTTTCCTCCTGACGCTTGAATCCCGTTGCTATTAAGGTTATACTCACCTGAAGAGAGCAACATGATCACAGTAAGATGACTGCAGAAGAGCTTCCAAAATTCAAAGTGTTGGACCAAAGGAAAAATGATCGTGCACTTTGAAGTGCATTTTGCTACTTAGATATCGCAGTTCATAAGGACTGGCAAATGAACCTTTAACACAAAATACATCAACCGGTAGCCAAAAATTAAGTCAAAGAGGAATATGAAATGACTGATCAAACCCTTTTTTTTTTTTTGGCGTGTAGAGACCTGCTTGAGCAGAAGATAAGATATTACTTACTTGACCACTGATTGATGGATCAATCACTGCTCCAAATATAAGATTGGCAGTTGGATCTACAAGGTCATATATAACCTCTGCAGCGGCATTGACCTGCAAAAGCATTCCATCATAAAAAGCTTTAAAAGAGAGAGGATTTAGCTCAGAGAGCATAACAAGTTAGTGGTAACTGAGGAAAAATTTATCCTTCCTTGTTTTCCTTCATGTGTTTGCCAACAAAAAGTTTGATTTATTTGATCTGTTATTGGCACCACGAGAGTTTGTTTTCTATATCCTTATGTCATAAGGTTGTTATTTAAATGTTTCATCACATTTACTTTCACGACTGATATAATGGAAACATATTCAGTTTTATACAGGTGTAGTACCTCAAATAAGGTCAGATCACTTCCTCCAGTAATGTTCCAGACAATTCCAGTTGCCCTCTCAATACCAATATCTAGTAATGGTGATTGGATTGCATTTAGTGCAGCATCTCTTGCTCTGGTCTTCCCTGAATAAGCAGAGTAATACGGTCACAAGGCAAGGACTGATTGAATCAAGTTTATTTTCCTTTTGACTGAGACTTAAGGAAATATCAATTGCTGCCGTTTTGAGAACAGGAATGCAAGAAGTCAGGAATTCAAGTTTAAAACTTGTAATCACCTGTTGCAGTTCCTATTCCCATTAAGGAAGAGCCAGCATTTGCCATTATGGCTCGCACATCAGCGAAATCCACGTTGACCAGCCCTGGTATCTGCAGATGAATCATTCAATCAGTCAGCCAGTCCCTAGGTAAAAGGAATCATGTTAAGCTTATTTCTAAGCAGTGTACTAAGGTTGTAGAATACTCCCAATAGGGGTGAGGAAGGATCCATCATATTAGGGTAAATATGCAACTGCCGATATGCAAACAAAACTTAATACCCTTTTTCGTATTCTTCGAGAAAAGGGAAAATTGAAAAGCTGTGACAATTCCCCCCCAACAAAGGGATTTTAACTTGTAAACTATACAATCAAAAGAAAGGAACAATTGTTTATGTGAAACACAAGAGAAGCCCATACCGTGATTATGTCTGAGATGCCACGAACACCTTGTCGCAGAATATCGTCTGCCAGATTAAATGCCTCTGTTACCGGAGTGGACGGTGAAACTGCAGTTAACAACTTGTCATTTGGAATAACTATAAGAGTGTCCACATTATCTCTCAGAGCTGCGATTCCTTCCTGAGCCTGAACCGCCCTCCTCCTACCCTCAAAGGAGAATGGAGTTGTGACAATACCGACTGTCAATATACCCATGGACTTTGCAACTCCTGCAATTACTGGTGCACCGCCAGTTCCCGTTCCACCTCCCATGCCAGCCTTCAGTTGATGAATAGACAAACAAAATGAATTTCACCTTCTGATAGAGCAACCAAGAACTGTCGTGTACTAGATTGATCTTTGTGTAGCCTCTGAGTATAAACTATAATGTGCACATATTTGACATTGTAAAAGATATAGTGGATAATAACAGAACCTAGGCTACTCTGGCTGCTCCATGGACATGTTGTCAGAATCAGTAATTAATTAAGCACCAACGTAACTAAGGTCAAAGACAACAAGAAATATCAGCTGGATATTCACCAAAAAAAAAAAAAAACTCAAATTTTCCAAGACATTCTCGTATATGTGACCATGCTAGAGCTCGGAAAGACTTCAGAATATTTTCTTCCACAAATTATAAGCTCGCAAAAATATATTTAAAGAAGAAATATTAATGCTGTGGGATCATTGAGAAAGAAATATTTCAAATGTACACACTTCATTATCATGGTAAGTTGCTATATTGCACTGCAAAAAGAACCTACTGTGACAAAAACCATGTCTGCGCCAAAGAGAGCCTCTTCAATTGCTTCCTTGCTTTCTTTGGCAGCATTCATCCCAATGTCTGGGTTCCCACCAGCACCGAGACCTCTAGTAAGCTCTTGTCCAATCTGCAGGCGGTGCTCGGGAAAGACTGGTGACATCCTCATGGCCTGAATGTCTGTGTTTACAATCCAAAACTCCACACCCTTCATCGCACTCTCTATCATACGATTAACTGCATTGGACCCACCACCCCCCACGCCAATTACCTTGATCTTGGCCTCATTGTGGTTGTTTGCACTACCTATGTCCCTTAAGCTCTCGGATACATTTTCACTGGGATTGCTCTTGTTCTGTTTGTTCAAAGTTTCATTTCCCACACTCCTATCCCCTCTAAGCATGGCAACTTCAGGGTGCAGGTTCAGAAAAGGGTCTTTGCTTGGATACGGGCTGACGCTATGAGAGTTTGTGGAGCACATGATCTGGGAGAAAGCTGATTTCTTGTTCAGGGACCCATTCCTATTCTCAAAGTTCTTCACACAGCCCATTCTCAGCATTTGGTTTTCCGTGGACACTCTACTTCCGAGAACAGTTAGGCATCCCGTGGGATTTCCTGAAACAGATGGTGCAAGACTTCTTGACGTGCAGGGCACCATCTTCAAGAGGTAGCAGTGGTTGGACGGGAAAGATATGTACAATTCCTCTGGAAATTAGTGGGGTTTACAGCTTTAGTACTAACCCAAATATCTCCTGCAAGACCTGTTTGACAAAACCACAAATTCAACGTCAGGGAGTCAAGAACCAAGCTAAGGACCATGACTATGTTAAACCCAGAGAAGTCAGCACTAGATCCCGAAGAGGACAGCTAGCGACATTGAATTTTCAGCATCTACAGGTCAAAAAAACGAATGCCAGGTGCCCGCATTCAGCTCAATAATCATAAATCCAGACTTCCTTAGAGAAAAAGCATCGAACCCAACATGAGAAAATGCTGCGAATTGCAACGGTCCATGAAAACAAAGCAGAAAGTTGAGTTTAGAGAGAGAGAGAGAGAGAGAGAACCCTGGGTCGTTTCAGAAGCTGCTGTGGTGCCCGAAGCATTTGCAAGTTTGAAAGCCGAAATAAGGGTATCTCCTCCGTATCAGCTCTCGCTCGCTCTCTCTCCCCCTCCCCTGCACTTAAAACTTGTCTGCACTCTGTGGGTCGATGTGGCTCAGATAATAGAATCTGCAGAAGAGAAGCACCTGATAAAAATCTGGCTGAGAGCAATTGAGGAAATTGCTAAAGCTTTGGACTTTAGAACGAGAGAGAGAGAGAGAGACAGACGGACAGACGGACGGAGAGAGAGTAAAGCATCTCCCTCATGTGGGTCTACCAGAACGGAAAGAGAGAACCCTCCCCCATTGACCCTTATCAACACAGGGTTTAAAATATGGGCCTCGATGGGCTTAGCGGGGCCATTTACAGCCCAACCTCCTCCAAACATGAATAGTTTCTTCGTTTTCCAGTTCTGTGATCATGGAAATGAAGTGCTGGGCTCTCTACGGTGAAGTTGTGAGTTGTCTCGTCTCCGTTGATAAGGTCAACATCATGGACTTGGAGACAACCTCTGCGTACTGCCGGCGATTGAGCCACTTGTCAAAAGCTACGCGCTTGGTCAAATGGTGATCCACCGGGGGATGGGTGGCTCGTCCTCTTTGGAGAATGTGATCGTGCTTGAACTTGGGCTAGCTGTCATTAGTAATTTAGCATCCTCTTCTCAGAATGCGCAGCAGGGTTCCTTCCAAGGTGTCCAAGGTTGAAGAAGCTTGGTGACACATGGGATCATCTCAGAGGCCAAGCACGAGGACGAGTTTGGAGTGTTGGCGGACTCAACCACCTTGATCATTCAGCTTATAAGGAAGTATGCGAGTGCAGAAATCGAGTTTGAAACCAATCGTCCTGCCGGTCTGCATTTATTGCCAGCGTTGTTTAAGCTTATAAAAGTTACGATGATCAGAGGACGTTGCCATGCTCAATATGATTTTTTTTTTCTGGGCGTCCATTGATGCATTGGAAGTTGACGAAACCATAGAGAACGGAATATACAGAACCATTGCTTGTCAGTGGAGGAGATCAAGGATGTTCAGACGTTCAAAATGTTTCTTCTGTTTCTGCTGATTTGCTGAATTTGTCAAACTTAGGAGAACCCGAGATTCTGAAAGTGGGCCTTCAGAAACTTATCCGTCTCCAGTTGATTCTACCCCTTTCTTTCGAACAACAACAAGAGTACACGAAAATCACACGAATCAGTCAGACGTCTCGCCTATGATTTCACAGGATTCGATATCCATCAGTCACAGTATAATCAAGTTTTTGACGATTGTATATTTTGAAGAATTACACAGATTCTCCAACTATTGAGTAATATAGTCAACATTATTCATCAAGAAAAAAAAAATGTCCTTGACTCCTGTAACTTTGGCAGTTGCTATAGAACAACCAAGAAGTATAAAAAGCACACAGCAGCTTCCAGTCGGGACTCGAGTAAGTCAGAACAAAAATGATTCCAACACAAGTTTGCCCCCCACAATCCTACATTCAGAAGATTCACTGTAACAGCCTGTATCGGCATATAAACGGACAGTACCGGTGGACAGATGGCTGCTGTGGAACTTCATAGTGGGCAGCTCGAATTCCTCCGCATTGTCCTCAGCCTCTCTCGGGCTCTATTCGCCTTGTTCTGAGCTTTCAACCTCAGCTCCTCAAAGTACTGCAGAAATGGAGACCCCTCAGCCACCAATGTCAATGCGCATATGCCCCTAACAAAGAGCTGAAAGTAAAGTAAACTCCACATAGCCCCAGTACGATACCTGCTGTTTTCGTTTCCTCTCGAGCTCTGCCTGCAAAAATTCCAAGATAATCATTCCCAAGTGTATGAACAAGCTCCAGCCATAACAGAACTTGCAGGTGACTTTGGACATGGATCACGAAATTCATCCTTACCAGCGCTTGTTTGAGGTGTGCATTCTCCTCTTTCAGCTGGTTTAGCTCCGCCTCCAGTTCGACTGTATACGCCTGCAAAATACAAATGCCGCACAAATCCTCTTGCTTCTTGACAAACTTGCGGCGACTACAAGCTAATGGTCTATTTGATGTCGAGAAATATGGCCGGAATGAGGTAAATATTGGGGATGGATCTAAGAGTGTAATGAAATTGCATGTGGTTTCTGTTCCTGCATATCGGGCAGCACTGGCCAATGCTGGAGAGTTGCAGAGAAAAGCTTTTACCTGTTTTCGGGCTCTTGATCTGGCTGCTGATTCTCGGTTCTTTATCATCCTCCTCTGCCGCCTCTCCACCACCTTATCCACCGGTCCTCCGTCCATAATCCTCTTCCTCGCTCTCATCCCCGCCAAGTCAAGCTCCACACTGTCCACGAAGCCTGTACCAATTCCATCAGACGCAACAGGGCTCACAGGCGGCCCGCCCATCCCCATTGATTGCGCTGGTCCATAGCCGTTGCCGCTTCCTCGACCGCCATTCCCCACCCTCGGAGCATAGCTCACCGGTGGTGGGCCTGGTGGCACCAGCCTGTAGCCGCCGTTCCTCCTCCCGTTGGCATATCCTGAGGCCTCCGGCCCCATCATTGCACTGTAGGCCCCACCAGGCCCGCTGCCAAAGCCGCCTGTCCCGATCATCATCTGGGAGACGAAATTCGTCTCCGCCGCTGGGTTGCTGTTCTGGAAAACCTGGTACTGCTGCTGCTTCTGTGGTGCAGGCGGAGCCGTGTACTGTTCCCGGACCACCCCTGCCTTTATCAGAAAATCTTCCAGCGTCATCTCCCCGAAGGTTGGCTGCCGGGCGGCAGAATCTGGATACTGAACATTGCTTGCCTGAAAAAAAATATATTATCAAGTTAATAATAATAGGAAAGCAACTCCCATGAACATATCCGTGCTACAATCAAATCTTGCAGATTCTATATTTCTTCAGAAATTACAAGGGCAACCAAATATTTCGTAAATTTAAGAATGTCTGCGACCGGATCGGTGATTTCTGGGAAAAGCATAAGGTCTCTTACCCGATCATCCGTTAGAGATCTGATGTGATTTCAGATTCATATATCCACCTAAAGAAGGGACTTGGCATGACTTCCATAAGTAGAAATATTGATCTACACGTACCTGTTCAGTGAATACTAACCTGTTGACTGCTCCGTTGACTCTTGTGGATTTCCGACCACACCTCATCAACTGTCTTCCTGCACAGGGCATCTGGCAGGTTCAGCGAGCCCTGGCGGGACAGGCCCGTCTGCTTCGCAGCAGCCTCTGCACCAGACACGTCCCCGCAGACCTGTCCCTGTTGGTCAACAGCATTCCCGTTGTTGCTGCCGACCCTGGCACTGCTGTTGATGGCCTGGTTCTCCTCCGCAGTCCAGATGTTGGAGAGGAGCTCGTCCATGTTCATGGACCCGAAGCTCTTCCCGCTCTCGCACAGTGCATGCTGGAACTCGTCGAGAGTCAGGGAGTAGATCGAGGACTGCCTCCCCAGGGACGAGAATGGGTGGGTCTTCGATGACTCCATCTCGCGGACACTGTGGGATTCTGCAGCCGGCACAGCAGCCTCGTGATGCTGCGGCAGTCGGACGGGATCTGGCACTCCCATCTTGATCCTCCTCTACAATCTATGTACGTACGTATACACAAAATACTCGACTTGGCTGGATTGATATCTTTTGCTTGGTCTTCTACTAAGCTAATATGGACCTAAAGTTTGATTTTGATGCATATAAATTATTCATCAGCACATATATCCAACATCTTTGAATACCGTATACGTGTACATGTATGGCTTTTACTTGTTCATGTTTTTTGTGAGATGATGAGTCGCCATAGACAGTCCTTCAACTTTGTTTTGTGAAGTACTGTAATGAAATGAAAGGAAACCTGGAATTCAGCTGAGAGGAAGAGGCCTGCCAGAGCGGACCTATGATAACCCAAGCTTCCTACTCCACCCACCACTTTGGTGTTTCCCTTTATGGAATGGCAAGAGAATCTGATGGTCCATGGAGATATAGAGAGAGGGGAGTAAACATTCAATGTGTAATACGCAATGGTCCGTTCCGTAAAATTCAAATTCTGACACGTATAAAATTTTTACAATTACTAATAATCGAATTTACATGGTTTACATCATGAGGAGGGAGATAACCACTTGCCTGCATATGAAATTCACGAGAAGACTCAACCTCTCCCATTCCCGGTGGGCCCACATTTTTAAGCATGAGGCGCGGCCGGGCTGCAATTCGTGACCAGGACCATGGAGAAAGGCTTTTATGATGCATGGTATTTACGTAGTGATATCGATTAATTAAAGTTAATTAATTCTATTTTTTTATAAAACTTAAAAAAATAACTCTAACGATAATTAATTTTGATTGACTAGTGTTACCATGTAAATATTATTATTGGTAATACCGTGGCATAAAAGACTTTCTACGATTCATGGGTGCTCAAGCGTGAATAAATCCAAGTTGTCAGCTATGAGAAAAAAATTATTTGCATCGTAGAAGATTTATTGATCTCCTGACTAATCTAATTACGAGTCTGACCGAACATTTTCCATTAGTGTATTTTCTAATTATAGTATAATATATCATATCACATGGCACCGTTTTCACCGTGTAATATCATGGATCAGTTGAACTGCACTTAAAAATTAATCCGAGATCACGCTGAAATTCTTTAAAAAGTCTTTATCGACCTTCCCAACATAAAAGTTAATTATGAACTTACTCATTTAAAGATTTAATGGGAAGACTATTAGGACAACACGATGTTGTTCTGTAATTTTCTTTTACCAGCTCACGCGAAGGCCGGACGTTTCAAAAACGGCACTGTGAACGGAGATCTCGACACGTCAATGCCACATGTCTCCTGCTGGTTCACCTGGCGTCCCCCTCCTCCACGTGTCCTGTGCCGCCGGGTTGGCATTATCATCACCAATGACCCGACCCGCATGTCTCGTTAAGAGTACCCCCGTGCTGAGACGAGCCGACGTTCGCCATAAGAGCGGACTTGTTACGGAAGTCACTTTAGCCGTCACCTTGACGTCGTCGTTCCACGACCGAGGAATTATTCCAGGTGGAGTCGCAATTTAGTGCGAAATTAACGTTAAGGCTTTTCGGATTATGCAAATGAAGCATATACTATGAATAAATCATAATAATACATACTAATATATATATATATATATATATGTTTGTTAAGGTGATTCAATTTTTTCCCAACATTTCATATTCGAATGCGAATCATCAAATTTATATTGAAAAAACTTTATTTTTTAATGAACTAATCCGAACCTAAATTATCTAGAATTATTAAATTTCTTTTATAACAAGTGGCCGACAGACAAAAGAACATAGACCGATAAATATCTATCCTCCAAACATATATCACAACTGTACATGGGCAAATTTAGAAAGGAGTTTCCGGGAACCGATAACTCATTAGCGTATTATTTAGCTGTTTGCAATACATTTATATTTGATCTAAACTTTTTTTTCGGCTGATTCCAGTCCTCAATGTTTCGGAGTTTGTTCAATTTGGTCATTTTCCCTCTTGCAGAGATCATTTAATTATCTGCTAGTGCGCCTTTTCAATTTCATCGTAACAAAATTTCGTGCATGGAATGAAAGGACCTGTATCACTTTCAAGCGTAGCGATGTACTGTGGGCTGGGTGAATCTCTATTGGGCTTAAGCTTCAGCCTTGGGCCAACACGTGCCGCAGCAAACCGGATCCGCCCTCTATTAAGTCTATGTACCAAACTCTCTCTCTCTATTACAAAAAGTATGGTCGAGAAAAATTAATTTGATTTGATACGGTTGATATGGTCATCGACCTAAAATTAGGAGGTTATGGGTTTAATTCGTGCTCGTGTATCCCTCTTTGAGATAACTCTGCAGCATCAAGACCCCATTGTATTTACTCTCGTTTTAGTGGATAATCCCTCTCTCAAGATGAAGGCTTTTTGGTTGGTGATTTTGAACCTCGACATGCAGCAATTTGACGGAGCCTGTACCGAACTGAATCCGAATCAAGTCGCCCAGATGAAAAGATGAACTTTCTTCACTGTCGGGCTCAGTGTACGTAGCCACTCAGACACGGACAGACACTCGTACTGGTTGAACCTCTCGACCACTTCGTGATTATGAGTTGTCCTGTTTGTCGACTAGAGATTCCTATTCCCTTCGGGAACATAAGATTGCCTGTTCTTTCCTGTCCTTTCCGCAGCAGCAGGAATTATCTCTGTCGAAGAAACAGATCCGTTAGCAGTTCGGGTAACGGATCGTGTGTCAGGACCGGTACCCTCGGGTATTACATTCGATCAATGTGCCACAGCCGGCATTCCCGTCCTTGATATGTTTGAGATTCTATGGTTTAACTGCAGTCATAAATTAGATAGATGATGAAGTCTAATATGGGCTGCCATGGTAGACAATTTGGGATTTCCTGGTTTCAAATTGTCCACCAATTGCACTAAACCCTAATATTTTTCGTGTCACGGATTTACTTTGATGGAAATGAGATGATATAAAACAGCAAGCAATACATGCATGGAGAGGGGTTAAAATGTGCATCCCCACACGTTGATCAACAAACACAACATCATGGAAATCCGAAGGAAACCGATCAGAGGAATAAATGGCCATGGAACATGTATCCATTTGGTCCCATAAAGCTGACACTTTTTAGGCAGGAAATTAGGGCAAAAAAGGGTTGTAATAGAGAACAAAAGTAAAACCGAAATTGGGCACATCATGAGATACTTGTGCATCTCAATCACATGATCTCTCCCACTGTAGTACATACAATACGATGAGACAGCGAACATCTTCACCCTAGAGAAAGACACTGAATGTCTATGTCTTGAAGGAAACCAAAAAAAAAAAATCCCAATTTCAATAAGTTGAGAGTCGATCAATTGTGAACTGTGATGGCATAATTTTCATCGAGCCTAATCTCTCGCCGGACGGATCGCTCCGAGCATGTCCCCCTTCGTCGAGTCAAACTTGGCATCTTGTTTATAAAAAACTGTTTCCTGCAATCACCTAACAAAATCTGAATTCGAAACTTCATACACGGCATGGCATTATGTTTAAGTGAAAGGTATTATAATGGGGGTGGGGGCAGCTGAATTTATTCTGATCCTGTTCTTGGGACATAAGGCTTCCAGTTATGGAAAAATCTCCCAGTTTTGCCCTAACCAGTATTGAAGCTTTTTTTTCCCTATGCACTTGAGGTGACAAGTGGGCAATCGCTAACAGCCCGTTTGCCCTGGTCAGGTCACTTTGTGGTGAGGTGAATTTCTCTTTTAGGCCCCCACGATCGATGAATTGAAGAATCTCTACTCAAAATGGCAATTCCTTTTCTGTTCTTAGATGTAAATATTGGAAAGGTTCTATGAAGCACCCCCAATCATCACATCTTCTTTATTTTCTTTGGTACTGGAGACGATGGAGACATAATTTTCCACCAATTTTCGATAAATGTCCTCTGATACTCCAAAACTCAATGAATTTTGACGAGTTAAGATTCGAGTATGATTGATCCACTGAGCGTGAAGCGCACCCTATTACGAATTTTCTCATTTTATAGAACTTAAATTCAATTGAAATCTCAATTACGAGGAATAGAAGATTTCTACGACTCTCTCTCCTTGGTTAAGCTTCCTCCGAATTCTTCTGTCTTTTGTTTATGAATTAACAAAAAGAAAACAGCTTTCTATGTTTTGTCCTTCATTAGCTATGCCCCACGTAGCGCATCGTTGGATTAAGACGCTCACCAATTCAAGGAACTCGTTTCAGGGGGACACAACAACTTCCATGGCTGCACTTGGCTTTGTGTATGTATGGGTGGAAAAAGCCATGCACGCCGTACTTTCCATGCTCTACTGGGTTAATTGAGCTAGCTAATCATAACATGAAGAGATGTATCCGACACCATATCAGACTTGAAATAAGATATTCCTTTCCCTTAATTGCATATTTACGGTAACGTTCACCTAGCAAATGTCACATGCATAAACTTTGAGCTACAAGAGAACCCACATGAAAGCCATGGTAAAAAAGTCATTGAAGTTCCAACGTTTGCACATCCGAGCCGGAATTTCAGTATATGCTCGTTTGATGGTGCCCTTGTTTCGATCCTCAGACCCATTCACTCATGATGATCATCAAACAACGTCGATCCTTCCAAACATACCCTTGCGTTCACAAAAGATTGTGACCTAAAAGCTACTCCATGTATCCCCTTTCGCCATACTTCCTTTTTTTTTCTTTTTCCAAATAAAATGATTTCGTGATACTTTCAAGCCCTATAAATACAAGGCTTCTCTCCATCTATAGATCCAAGCCCCCAAACAAGAAATCACACCTTTCCTAATTTGTCCGTTGCCTCTCTCTCTCTCTCTCTCTCCCTCCCTCCTGTGTGTGTAATAACAACAATGGCTAGGGTTTTAGAGCCTCTTATAGTTGGAAGAGTCATCGGAGATGTTCTCGATTCCTTCACCCCGAGCATAAAGATGAGCGTGAGCTACGCTGGACAGCAAGTCTGCAATGGCCACGAGCTCTTCCCTTCCGCCGTCTCCATGAAGCCCAGGGTTCAGATTCATGGGGGTGATATGAGATCTTTCTTCACCCTGGTATATTTGCTGATCGATCAATATTTTTTCGCTTACCTTTCTTTACTCTGTCCATCTCATAGTTAACCCAAAATCGATTGATCGTCATTGAACTTGTCGTGAGTGCTTCCTACAGGTCATGACGGATCCCGACGTTCCCGGACCAAGCGATCCTTACTTAAGGGAGCACCTTCACTGGTAGGCATTAGTACACTGTATGTAGTTCTACTAGATATATATTACTCTAATACTCCTTCAGCAAAACAATGCCAGTCGTCAATAAGGAAGGCATCGACGATTTAAACTGTGGTTGTTATGTGCAGGATCGTGACAAACATTCCGGGTACGACAGACGCCTCATTCGGTACGTGACAAACTCGTTGGAGTAAACATTACGCCCGTGTTTTATGAGCTGGTTATTATCGGTTTGATGAAAGCTGTTACTAGTGTTTTTCGTGCTCTTGGATGATCGTGTAATGAAAGGTACCGAAGTGGTCAGCTACGAGATCCCGAGGCCAAACATCGGGATCCACCGGTTTGTGTTTGTCCTGTTCAAGCAGAAGAGAAGGCTGACCATGGACCCACCTCCGTCCAGAGATCACTTCACCACCCGAGCCTTTGCCGCTGAAAATGACCTCGAGCTCCCTGTCGCCGCCGTCTACTTCAATGCCCAGAGGGAAACCGCTGCCCGGAGACGCTGAAACACCCGTCAACCTGATCGTTTCCTTCTCGGCGCTATTTTATTACCAAAGATATATTTATATACAAAACTCATTTGGATGCTAGCTGAGAGTGTGAAAGGAATAACACAAGAATTTGAGGAAGATGGCTCAACCCTAATCAGGGTTTTATGTGTAAATTATATTCGTACTCTGAGTTAATTTTATGGTAATTACAAATCAGCTATTGTACCCAAACAGACAGCAACGTAATTTGTCTAAATAAAATTGCCGGAAAAATTGTGAGCAGAAATAATTGTGTGATGATATGATTTTATCGTATTGTGGGATTCGGGTTGTTTACCATTAAAATGGTAATGGGATCAGTGACCTTTGTTTCCTCGTCTGGGAGCTATGCATTCGTGTAAATGAACTGGACTGCACTCATGTCACTGAAACACACCGTGTCGGGTATACATTATCGGAATATTTGACATAGAATCAGCATTTGGATCGCTAAATCCCGACTCTACTGATAACCAAGCGTGTACTGTATGAAATTTAATCGAAGAAAAAAAATACTTGGAATGAATGCAACACGAAACCAGTTATAATTTCATTGCGCTATGACTGCAAATTTTCCACGGGCAATTCTCCGTTTTCTGGAGCTGATTCTCTTCCAAAGATAGACTGAACTAGTATGCGTGTAGTCATGTACATTTGGATATCATTTTATGGGTTTACGGAAATATGGAAATTCCATGATAGGTTGGAGTCGAAGTCACCACCATCACTTTTCCTCAGCGGACAGTTTGATCGGTTCATTGACCTAAAATGATTGTTCGAGAGTCGGATGCCACCTTAACCCGATTGCACGGGCACAGCCGACATGGTCGCTTCACTTCAAATGAGCACAGGAAAGTTTAACGACATTGTTTTACGTTATGAAGCACAAGGAATTGTTGCCCAGAAAAGAAATCACTGTGAGGCTCATTTGGCCCTCACGCTGGCCCACTGGGTCATTTCCGTATGGAATTCATTGCTGCGGTATTCTTTGGATTGTTCGATGCCTCAACTATCCCTTAAAGAAACGATTTCAAGCTCCCGTCTACTGTTGGCTATGGAGGATGCTTGTGTACGGATGAGCTTGGGTAAGGTGGAAGAGTAGAGAAAGTTCGTCAATGGACGAACTCGAGCTTTATACAGAATATAAAGCTTCTACGTACTGCTGAACAAATGCAGGTCCTCACCAATTCATACGGGATTCCACGTGTCACATGCTACTGGGTAGTAAACTTGAGATACTTTCAGAAACCGGGCTCCTGGAAGAGGAGTCCACAGTTGCAACGGACGAGTTGCTGAGCCCTATCACATAACATTAACCATAGAACGTCACAAATGAGTCGGCAGAAACAGACCTAACTAAACTACCTCAAACACTGTCAATCCAACCATGCATGTGTGAGTGGGTGTACGCAGCAGCCGAGATCACAATCAACCAAACCATCTCACAAATAAGCAAGCATTTGCCAAAATGAATGCATTGGGCAATGGCTTAGCAACCTTCACCGGAACAGGAAAAGGTCGCACCGACACGCCCTAAAGTTCTCTGTGCAGGTGAGTATTCTTGGAGAGGCAGACCAAATTCAAAAGCAAGACCAGCAGAATAACTGTAATGTAATCGAGAACAGCGACCACGCCCTTTCTAGGTTCTAAAAGGTCAAAGGTATATGTGCAGTTGAGAGCGGGGTGCAATCCAGGTCAAACTCTAGGTGTTGGCTCGAGTTTGACAATATATGCAAAACCTGTAAGATCTCCTCAGTTTGGATAGAGGACGGACGAGAAGGATGGGTAGCCCAGCTTCGTAAGATTGAGCAACAAATCAACCGAGCTCCGCATGACTAGCATTAACTCAATCAGATACTCAAATTTCAGTTAGAAAGAATAGTAGGTTATCCAGTCATCTTCCTATATTCCTATGGAAGAAACAGAGGCAAACAAGACAGCTGCATTCAGATAATCCCCAGAAACATATACTCGGGGGTTCAGGGCAGATCAAGAGGATGCATTCTTCAGCAGAGTACCTATACAAACTTTTGCTTCCACCTCTGGCCATAAAGCCGAAACCCATCCGCATCTCAAGCAGGCAATACAACAGCAAACTCCTTATACAGTCATGTGATGCTTGATGCACTAGTCTAATTCACTCATGCAAGCAGATTGAACCCAGCCCCTTATTTTTTATAACAATCAACATCGGCCAGCAGAAAAATGAAGTAAGAGACTGACTGATCAATAAATACTTGAAAGCAAACGCAGGTTGAGTGTAGAACCGACAATGAGAGAAAAGCCATGAAAGACTTCTGAAGGATTCAATAAAAGGAGTGTGAAGAAACTCTCTGGTAGAAATTTGTGACGTCTTGACCTGTTCATGCTGAAAGATGATCCAAAGCCAATTAATGATCAAATTTCCTGGCGAAGTTGCTAGCACAAGATTTCACATATACAGGTGCAACCAAGTTCATGAAATAACCATTTAACTAGGAGAACACGTCAGAAATGTTTCCAGATGAATCAGTGGGAGCCCATGACTAAGCTCATCGATTCTTATCCATCTCCAGCTAAAACCAATGGGGTCTATCAAAATACAAGGTCGGCTAGCTTAAGAGAAGACCATGGAAGCCATCAAAGTCGAGAAAAGTGGATAATAAACCTATACATAGGATCACGGTTCCCAGAGTTCCCAGTACCCGGCTCAATGTTACTGGTTCCAACCACACAGAAAAGCTAAATAAACAAGAAGAGAAGATATCTCTACCCTCCTCCTCTACATTGCATGCTTAAGAACCAAGAAATGAAAAAGCTGAGATTTTTCAGTTGCAATGTCATAAATTGAAGGCCAAGAATTATGAATAGTAGCACTACATAGCTTGGTTACTCAAATTTCGACCCACTATGAAAACTATTCTCCGACATCAGAATTGAAAAATTCACAGACTAGAATACAACAAGCAGCGAGAACAGTGTGTAAATCAGAAGGCAAGCATACGCTATGAGGCTGCGGTGTTCCTCTTCTCCATCAGTAATCGCCACCATGAGGCTCGTGCAGGCCCTAGTCGCCCACAGAACGAAAACCCCTGCTACGATGAACCGCCCGGAGTTGCCCTGAGGAAGGAAGAGGGAGACGGCCGACAGGATCACCACCGGAAGCAAGCAGTACCCCACCACGCTCGTGCAGGTGTGGAGATCCAATCTGCCGTTGCGCCCAGCGAGCATGTTATAGACAACGTAGAGGAAGATCGAGGAGACCACGATCCAGCCGAGGATGACGCCGAACTGGATTTTCCCGGCGAGGAGTTGGAAGGTGCAAAAGGAGAGGTAGAGGATGATCGGGCCGGACAGATCTGAGTCCTTGTGGACGGCCGGGTTGACGCGGAGGGGGTTGAGGACCGTCTTGGTCTTCTTCCAGATTTGATCAGGGTGAATACCGAGCTCGTCGAGGAGCGGCTCCTCATCCTCGAAGCTAGCGGATCCGGAGGGACCACCGGCACCGCCGATGGGTCCGCCGTAGATGGTCGAGGAGGTGGTGGCAGCACCGATGTCGAAGGACAAGAAGGGGATGCTGGAAGTGGTGGAACGAGGGGGCTGGAATGGCGCCGTGGGTACCCGTCGCTGCTGGGGCGTGCCGGTGGCGGGGCTTCCACCGGAGGGGAACTGCACCGGCGGGATCGTGAAATCCTTCGCCATCGATGCTCGACCAGGGAAACAGCGAGAGGCAGGTTACTGTTCCCGAAGAGTTTCGCTGGGATTTAGAGTTTCTTTTCCCTTTTCCCCTTTTTTTTTTTTGGTTATTACGATGCGTGCGAAACTGTCAGTTTTAGTGCGAATTTTTACACCGTATTTGTATAAATTATTATTTTTAGCACTTATTTTAGAGATTTTTTATAAATTAAATTACGCGTTTTTAATTTAAAAATTAATTATTGAACATAAATAATATTTTTCCTACGCTTCTTCTCTATCTCCTACATGTACAAATTCTATTAATTTTAATAAATTTTATGACAATATTAAAAGATAAAAATACTTTAAAATTGGTACTTTCTTAAATATAACAAAAATATTAACTAAAATACAAATCTAATTAAATTATTATCCCTCACAATTACTTTAGAAAAAAATTAACTTTCCCAGAGAAAAATGAAGAGTACTAAATATTAAGCCGTAGAGGCCAAACGCTCCAAACCAAAGCTGCTCCTCTGAAGCGCAGAAGTGGAGATTCAATGTCCCGTTCACCGCCTTGAAGGATACCCCATCAAGTCGACTCACGAGCACCGAGAACCTTGAAAGTAAACTTCTTTTGCACAGAAAGCAGCCCCTCAGCGACATTATTCAAACTCTAGTTACATCTTGAGATGGGCACGAGGACGGGAATGGAAGGAGCTGGCGTTTCGAAACCGGTGGCGGTGATCGCCTGCACGGGGATGAGCCTCTTCTACGTGGTCACGCTCTACGCGCCGACCCTGATCTTCGGCCTCCAGCCTCCACACTCCTTCAAGGAATTCATGATCCGCCGCTTCGTGTGCGCTGCCGTATCCTCTATTGTCTCTGTCGCCATATGCGCCCTTATACTCCCGGTGAGCAGACTGTGCTTCCCTCTCTCTGTCTTTGATTTCTGGGCTGCTGAGCTTCACTGTAGGAGTTTTTTCATATGTTTCACACTGTCTGTTCGATGGAATGCCAGATAGGAAGCTGGGAGGTTTCCACTTTGTTGGGCGTCTACGGCATCAGGGCAGACCACGTAGTAAGTATAGATTTTTGCCTGAAAAG
Source organism: Lagerstroemia speciosa (assembly GCA_037672795.1). Taxonomy (NCBI): domain Eukaryota; kingdom Viridiplantae; phylum Streptophyta; class Magnoliopsida; order Myrtales; family Lythraceae; genus Lagerstroemia; species Lagerstroemia speciosa. The sequence goes on from CM075296.1 coordinate 1,108,423, forward strand.
GATGCCCAATAGTTTCTTTTGAAAGAATTATGTGCCTTTTATACAGAAGGTCTGGAACCGTCTTCAATTATGAATCAAGCATCAATTGGGTGGTCATATATTGCTTATTTTTCTTGTTCTAGCCCTTTATTTCTCTTCTCATTTACTTAAAATTTCATAACCCAAGCCTTGTTCTATTTAGAACTATTGCAAGTGGAATTCTTTATGGAAACAGTGGAGTGTAAGTGCTTGATTTTTGTGGGCTGAATGGAGATTTCACTTGTCATGTGAAAAAGTGGCAGGCAGTGATCTTTCCACTTGCCTTGACTTCCTTAATGTATGCTGGTTCAATGACCCTGAAGTTGTTGTCATGGGTGGATTCATGGAAAGAAGACGCTGGCTCTGGTGGATGCATCTCATCTCGTTGTTTAATTGATGCGTTGAAAGCTTTCACTGAGAATATACGTAGTCGTGCCTCCAATGTTTTGTTTTGGCGCAACTTTGTAGTGGTCAGTGTCTTCATCCTCCTCTTTTCTACATCTTTAGTTTTTGTCCTTCTGTTCTTCCAATGTCCATCAGTCACAGTGAAACCTGCTGGTAATTTAAAGATGGGGGTTGAGATTTGATATTTATATTGAACAGGCACCATTGACAGAAGAGTTAGTCTTCAGGGCATGTATGATTTCTTTGCTTCTTTGTGGAGGATTTGAAAGATACACCATCATAATTATATTTCCTATTTTCTTCAGCTTAGGTAAGCTAAGGAATCTGATACCTGTTACTTTTCTTTCCATGAGGCTTTTTAGTATAAATTTACTACCGATGGCTGTGGCTGCATTAAAACTATCTTATATCAACTGATATTGGAGAAAGTTAAAAAAAAAAAAAAAAAAAAAAACTGATGTTGGAGAATGAATAACCATCCATTTTATTCTGACATCAAAATTTTCAGTATAAAACATTGCATTCATGTTGGTACTTTCTTATCGCAGCACACTTGAACCATTTCATGGAGGTCTATCTCCAGCAAAACCGTAACCTGTTGAAAGCTTCCATGATTATAGGTCAGTAGTGCTCAGAATCTTTTTCTCTGCATATGATAATCCAATAACAAGTCCACTTGGTTCTTTTTCCCTACCTCCCGTACTTCCATTTTAGTTACTCTTGATATGGTTTTGAAGTTTCTCGAACAGATTAATGCCGTTATTACTCGTGCACAAGATTCTCAGTTTTGAATCACACTATTAAACAACTATTCATCTATTTTTCAGGTCTGCAGCTTGGCTACACCGTGGTTTTTGGTTCTTATGCGTCTTTTCTGCTCGTTCGTACAGGTAAGGATAGAAAGGTTGCTTTTGTATTTCATCTTTCTGCCTGGGTTTGTTGATGGTGACACTATGGAATGTGTAGCTGAGATATTGCAGAGAGAAGGATGAAGAGTTTTGGATCACGATCGGAGTCAAAGATTCCTTTTTATTCTTACATTTAGATTTGAAAAACTATACTCCCATGAACTGAGTGTAGATGGAGTTTCAAGTCATAGTTGATGGGGATTGGGAATTAATATAGGTGACAACAACCAAGTTATAATTTGTTAGAAACTAGTCTTAGAAGGCATGGACAAAAAAGGATACTGCACCAATCATGAAAAATGAGAGAAGATACAGCCTGTAATTTTCACGCGCACTTCCAATTTTCTTGCTTTTTGATGAAATCTTTTTCTTTTCAGGGCTATTGTTGTTCATCTTGTTTGTATCTAGAGTTTAACCTCGCTGATGATGAATTCAATGATGCAGGGCATCTTCTATCTCCGTTAGTGGCTCACATATTCTGTAACTACATGGGACTGCCGGTGCTGTTTTCCCGGAGGAAAGGTACGAGCAAAAAATTATTCGAACAAAAATCCCTTCTCAAGCCTCTGCAAGCTGCATGTTTACTTGAACACACTGCTGTTATACTGAAGTCGACACATAAAAGTGGAGGATGATGACCTTGCTGTACAACTTCAGAAGAAACTGGCAATATGCTTTGGTGTAATTAAACTGATAATCATTCTTCAGATAGCTAAACATCATGGATATAATCCAAAAGGGGTGAAAGAGAAGTCATGAATCGTCTTCACGTTAGCATTTCCTTCTCCCTTCACTTCACTCGATTCCTACATCACGTTGTTTTCTTAGCAGGTATTGTCAGTTTGGCCTTTGTTGCTGGTGCAGTCGGCTTTATACGGTTGCTTTTTCCACTAACACAACCCGACCTGTACAACGCCAGAACTAACAACTGTAGATGTTGGCAAGGATATTGCTCCTGGAACTGAACGCTTCGGATGTTGTATTGAAGGGATTGGTTGCTTGCTATTTGAGCGGTTCCTTTTGAGTTTGCCACAATCTTCTTAGATTTTGTCTTTTTTCCCAGGTAATCTTAGATTCAAAGCGTGAAAGACGTGTATCAGCCAGGAGGTGTACTTTTGATTCCTTGCTATTCTGAAAGATGATAAATTGCAGTAGATGAGGAACGGTCAATCCAAAGTTGAAGACCTAAAGATGCTTTTCTTTATATATATATATATATATATATAGACACACACTATTATATGTAAATATTTGAGAAATTTAGTATCTTTATTATTTTTCATATTTTTCCTTAATATAATTTACATATTAAAATTTATGACATATATTTATTTTTAGATTAAGGGCAAAATAAAAAATTTATTTATTTTCTTATCATCATATAGTTACAATCCTAACAATAAAGATTTTTCATTAAATGGTCATATTTCCATATCTCATTCCGTATCTATAATTTTAGAAATAAAAATTTATCACATTTTTAAACAAATAATTTGAAATTGTAAAAATAAAAAAGTAAAATTGACATAGTATAATGATAAAAATTGAAAATGTTCTACTTACTATAAGTTAATAAATTTTAAATGAATTAAATTGCAATAATTTATAAATAAATGGTATAATTATACGAATTCATCATAGCATTTCATATTTCTTTATTTTTAGTTTTTTCGTTTGTAGTATTAATTCGTGTATAGTGTATATATATATTTATTTATTTATTTCCATAAAAGTAATAAAGTGACTGTAAATTAATAAATTTTAAATGAATTAAATTATAATAATTTATAAAAAATAGTATAATTATACGAATTCATCATAGTATTTCACATTTCTTTATTTTTAGTTTTTTCGTGTGTAGTATTAATTCGTCTCTAGTATATATATATTTCCATAAAAGTAATAAAGTGGAAATTCCTATTGAAAAGTTCATAAATAGGTTATTGCCCTTCTTTTCTGAATATGTCAAATCTATTGCATTACATTTTCAAGAATGATATAAAAAATCTCCAATTTCTCTGGATAGAAAATTCTTTGGTGCAGTTCTTAGATTATTCAATAATTTAATTTAATAATATATAATTAGTAATTTAAATAAAATTAAAGAATCTAATTATTTATAAATATTTTTTCATTTATTTAATAACGGATTATAGAATTTCTCATGTTAGCACATACCGGACAAACCTGAAAATACTGTCTTGCTGTAGATTGACTGATGGTCAACTTAGCCCCATTTCAACTGTGGTATAAGCTGTCATGTTTTTCCTCCTGTGCAGAGATGTCATGATTTTGTGTGGGTTTAATTTTTTATTTACAAAAAAAGACATAAATTCAGAATAAAATAATAAAATAAAATAAATAATGCAGAAAATTCTACCAATAAGGTTTGGATTCAAAACCTCCTGGAGTATCATAATTAGAATAAATCCCTCTGTTCTCTGTGGGTTTAATCTCTAAGCCCACATTGACTTCAATGTCAAAATATTTGCTGATGCTATGTCCGTGACAACAAATCCCATCATCTCTGTTTACAGAATCCAAATGAAAACACACTCGAATTCTCTCAGCCAGTCATTGCACAAAGGAATGGATCCACTAAAGAGTTCACTTCACTTCCCTGTCTGACGGAACAGATTTTACGGAAATTTTCTGGTATGCCACGTGGTTGCTCCTGCTGTATACGTATGGTGAGATGATGCAGTCGGAAGACCACGGTGCAGTGTCCCCATGTAAGACAGAGAGACCGACCGATCGGATGGTCACGACAATGCATCACAATGGCATGGACCGTCTGTCCCATGACATAATACCATGGGGGAAAGGAAAAGACTCAATTTTTTCCTGCAATGATTAGGTTGGTGAAATGAAATGGAAGACTCTTTCTTTCTATCTTGTTTCGTGGTCCTGTACTGCACATTATGTTTCCTCTTTCTTTCGTTTCCCAGAGCAGTTCTTCTGAATATGTGGGGGAACAGAGTAGTAAAGAGATTGATGCACTGACATGGTGCTTGCTGTAGCCTGATCAGATGAACACAACCGGTTCCCAAAATTCGTTACCTCTAAGATCCCCCCAAAAGGAAAAGAAAGACAGCCAGAAGGACCAAGTTAACCCCACCAAGGACACCGTGTCCCGCGAGAACCTTAAACTACAGTAATGGAGAACACTACTTGCCATCTGAACAGAAGACACCCAAAAAAAAAAGGGAAAAAACAGTGAGCAGTCTTCTTGAGCGGGTCACGTATTAGCTCTTTCATTCCCCATATTGTCGCACATGTGTAAGTCAGGCTTTACTGGGATTAGATGGGCCAAGACTGGAACCGGAGCCGAGGCTGAGATCGGCGAGGCCTTTGTTGATCGGAGGGTTCGATTTGTTGGGTTTGTTGGAGTTGTTGCCTTTGGAGAGCTTCTGCTTCAGCTCGGAGAGAAGGGCTTGGTTCTCTTGGTTCAGGATCTGCGCCTTCTTCCTCAGCCTCTCGTTCTCCTCCATTATGTAGCAGTTCTGCAGGTACAGGTTCGAGTTCACCCTCTCCATGTCTCGCTTCTGCCCGAACAAAGACACAACCTTTATGCCCCGACCGGTGACGTTGTCACTGCCCCTGTTATCATCAACAAGCAGCACAAAGAATAAGAAGAAGAAGAAGAAGAAGAAGTAGTAGTAGAAGAATACACACGTGAAAGCAGAGCCAGACAGAAAAGAGCACCGAAATTAACAAACTTGTCGGACATATAACGAGGGACAGAGGGGTGGGAAGAAGCTTGTCTAGTATTTTCGGCTGCCCTTAGTTGAAGGAAAGTATAAAGTTCATAGCTTGGGGGACCTTGACTTTCTTTATAACTCGTGTTCATCAGAAGGAGGGATTGTTTATCGCTTTCTGCATTGTGGGACTGAAGCTAAAGTGAATAAAGAGAGCAAAAGGAAACAGAGCATGACAACTTCAGAGACATGGGGGCCCTTTCACAGAGCCACAGAAACAGTCTGTGTGAATGAATGCAACTAGGAAGTGAAGCGAACGAGCAATTCGGTGCTTCCGAGAAAGATTACCTTTACAAGGTTGTTAGGGTGGGGGGGAGAGAGAGAGCTTGCTTTGGCCAGAGAGCTTGGGGGAAGCTTTGGAAGAAGCAGGGGAGACAGGACACCGAGAGGTCAGAGCGAGGAAGCTAATGTTGCTACAAGTGTGAGCAAGGGGGAGCAATGGGGAAGCTGGTGAATATATAGAGTGTGCAAGAAAGCTTCAAACTCCCTCTCCCTCTCCCTCTCCCTCTCCCTCGACTCTGTCTGTCTGTCTCTCTCTCCTCTGTTGTCTGACAGGACAATCATGGGACGAACAGGCAAATGGAAGGCGGCTGGCAGGAAGGAGAGAGATCTCCACATATATATGGAGATTATGGCATCATTCGTAATAATATTAATTTTTTTAAAAAAATAATATGATATTTATTTTTATTATTATAGCAGATTATAATTGATCATATGTATCACGTCATTTATAATCGTGGATCGACATAAGAGTTTGATGGCAATAGCAATTTTTGGGGTTTTTGGGGGCCCCTTCGAAACTAATGATGATGGGGAGGGAAGAGGATGCGGGGGCAGCGTATTATCTGATGGCGTCATGTGAGGATGTGATGATCGCCTGCAAGGACTCAATATCTCCATTTTTTTTCAGTTTTTATTAAGCATTATTTGTCCAGAAAAGTGCCCATTATTTATAAATTTTTTAATATATTACAAATTATTTTTATCTAAAAATATGAATTATCTGAAAATTTTTAATTTATTACGAACTATTTTTATATAAAAAATCACGCACTATACTTTGTTTTCTCTAATCTACTGTATAGTTAATTTTGACCGTTAAATGCTTATTTATATCGTTAATTTTACCGATTATACAAATGGAGTCTGACATGATATCACACGTGACATCCATCTGGTTATAAAATAGAGAACATCTGTTTACACATATGTTTGCACGTCTATCCTCGTGATAAAATAGAGAATTCGATAATAGTTTATAATTTTTTATGACCAGATGAATGTCACATTAGACTCGTTTGCACACTTAGTAAAATTAAAGATACGCATAAGCAATTAACAGATAAATTTACAGCGTGGCAGATTAGAAAATTATTGGATAGTTTCTGATTTTTTGGATAAAAAATAATTCGCAATAGAATGAGAAATTTTTAGATAGTGGATATTTTTCTAGACAAATAAATCTTTTATTAAGTCTTGGGTCAACTAAAAAAATGTAAAATTCTTTACATAGCTTATATTTTTATCAGTATTTTTATTAAATTATCTTATTTTATTTTTATAATATTCACTTTTTAACAACTATCTATTCAATTTTGCCACCTTGACAAGTATTTCTAAACCCGTCCATGGCAGGACGAATTGTTGTACGGTAAGAAGATTACCATTCAAAGAATTTCACCTATTCATTTGCCCATCCGACTCCAATTAAAATTGATCGATGATTCATTAAATTTCTCAATACAAGCGGTCCACCGAAGATTATATCAGAGTTTTACGTGATCGAATGATTCGATTTGATGAACCGTCCTCTACACGAGAAAGTCTTATACGTAACAGGCACACCGCGTGACAGCGCTGAAGTGGTGTCCCGAGCCAATTAAATCTAGTTATTTTTAGGGTTTTTTTTATTTTAGATTTTATTAAAAATATGCTAAAAATAACTGAATCTCATTAGCTCGTGATAGTATGTCAGTACCTTCACATGATATACCGTCAATGATAGTTCGGATTTCGGTTCGAGCCCCCCCGACCCCATCCATAATCGATCACGTGCCTTTCTCTACCTATGTATGAAAAATTAACCCCGGCACCCAAAATAAATGTGTAATTCTATTTGAAAGATGTCTAAAACAAAAACACAATCCATATCAGAAATAGGAAACTTCTCCAAATTCGAGACAGTTGAGGATCGTCGCCTAATTGCTTGCTCAGTATTTCTTATGGGATATCAACCTGATTACTTATAAGACCGCTACGATTGTTTGACAAGGTATCACGGTCATCCGAAATTATTAAAATTGCGACTCGACCCATCTGTTTTATCAGATGTCCCATTTGTGTTACGTATTGAACATTCACCTGATTAACTTGTTATATATTATATATTAAATATTTATACAATTAACACGTTATATATTATATATCGAATATTTACTGTGGTTCTTCGGCAGTTATTATTGCTCATTGTACTGGGAAGTGTAGGCAATGATCGTTCCCCGCCGTAAACGCAATTTCTTGGTCGACAAACAAAAGAAACCCACTGTCGATCTTTTAAAATTAATTAATTTATTAAGAAGTAAAATTTTCTTGATGATTTTTTTTAATTTATAATATTAGAATTCAAAATTTTACGTGAAGAAGGAAAATATCAAACTGTTTCGATTAGCTTAATCGTATTAGTTTAGCATCCACGGACATCCGAAGGTCGATTCACGGGCGCACGAGCATGAGACGGACGTCGAACACGATACAGGCAAGCGCAATGCATACGATGGTGGTAACTAATCGATCGATGGCTAGTTTAATGACGAATTCGCCCCTACCACGCTGTCAACAAATCGGTGGTGCTGTGTTTCACCGCATCATTAGGGCCACGATTTGATCATTGCGGCTTTGGGGGGAGGAGGCCACTCTGGTCATCATGAGCGGGAAAGAACCGAAGTGGGGCTTTAGGGTTTAAGTCTGGAATAGCAATGATAATGGGACAATGGAGGAGGAAGGGGGCCGGTGTAGGCCTCTCTTAATACTCTCCATGGGTCATGAGTAGGTTAACGTGAAACATTATGGAGGTGCATTCATGGCTCAAGGAAAAAAAAAGGTTAAAGTTGTCTATGTTATATATACATATATATATATATATATATGTAAAAGTTTTGAATTTGAGATTCTATTTAAGATAAAGGGCTCTCGAATAATTTTAACAAATTCATGTAACGTTGGATGGGGATTAGAACCAGTGTTAATGAGGCTCGTACTTCATTTGACGGTGAAGAAGATAAGAGATCGTAGTTTAAGTGACGACAGAGACGGCCTCTACTTGTAATAAACTATCCATCTTTTATCTTTCTTGCTTAGCCCATTCAAATCCATCCACCAAAGTCTACGGAACAGTGGTCCGAAGTTCACTCTCATACAGTCTGGTGGGTCCATAATCTCATGTTCGAATCCTTATTTACATTTTTTTGGGTCAAAACTAGAAGTTACCTCTTCTGACCTAGAATTCATACGACACCGGTTTCTTGAATTATACGTAAGATTTGTTAATGTTACGCTGGTGAGGCAAGTGCTAAACGCTAGCCATCATCTAGTTCATCTGATATATTTGCGTATAAATTCAAATGAGTGAATAAAAAGTGGCGAACGATGTCTAGAATTAAATTGCCGTTATCTCCAGCTTGTAAAAAAACCATTTAAATCTGAGGGGCAAATGTGAAGAAAATAAATTCTTCAATGGACAAAAAATGAGAGGAAATTTTTGTATAAATGAATTTTAATTATAGGTGTAATAAATGAATATCAGAGCTCAAGAGATATGGATGACTCATATGGAGATACCACCACCACCACCATCATCACCAACATGCTAATCGATGCCATCATGAAACCAAAAGCTCGAGCGAAGAAACACATTTTCAGAAGGTAAAGACATCATTGGCATTTGCCCCTCAAACAATTATACCCACACAAGACAACAGTGTCCCCGTGTTATATATACACGATCAGGTAGCCAGGAGCAGTCCCGACCCCATAGATAAATAAACTAACTGGACATCGATCTAATCTGCCCACACCCACCAGCCGGGCATCACCGAGCCTGAAACTTATAAGTTGTAACTCGAAATGTGATAAACATTTTTTTTTCTTTCTAAGGGGTTCGAGTTTAGGCCGGCCTCATGACGTAGGTGTGTGTCGTGACCTAATCATCTTAGAGAAAGAAAAAGAGTCTAGAATGATGGATACCGGTCGACCTTTCTGAGGTCATTCAATCATTTCCCATGATTACAAGCCCTACCTCTTCCCTGCCATGTCCAGTGATAATGGTCTTACTTTATTTTTATTTTCCGACAATTTTTTGCTGTTATTTAATTTTTGTGGGTTAAGTGCATCGAGCCCTCCACGTGAGCCCGAAGGCTTAATCATTCGACTCGTTTTCTTTTAGAGTTCGTGATTTCGTGGGGACCGCCAAGGCCCTTCGTGGGCCCATTACCTTCACATTTTGCACGGAGCTTGGGCCCCATCTCATACCCAAATTCATACATTTTCTATTACAAACTGGCGCGTGCCCTAGTTGAGGTATTAGAACGTCTTTTTTTCCTTAACAAGTTCTCGGGTTTGAGTCTTAGGAATTAGTGAGGACCATCCAATTAGAACTGGACTAAACACTAGATCCAAAACCTCTTAATTATAAATTTGAAGTAATTTAACTTCATCGAACTCTCACTCTCTCCGTACCCTACCTAGTTCTTACATTGGTTCTTTCTTGCTCTCTTTTAAGGAGTTAATACTTGTCTTTTATGAAATCTCGGATTCTAAATCTGTGCGACTCTAAACCAGCACTACAATTGCAAGTCTCTCGCTTCAATCATTGCATCTAAAACTATAAGGGCACGTTTGGTTAGGGGTAATAGGCCAAATAGACATTCCTTTATTTGGTTCACATGCTAAGTTGGGTATTCCGGATCTCACCCGAAATAAAAGAGGAATAAACATTCTCCTCACTCACACAGGGAATGGCTTCTATTACCTGGAATAGAAGTAAAATGACTAAATTGCGCCCAATAACTCTTCAGATTTTCCACTTCTACCTACTATTCTTACCCTAACCTCTCTCCACGTCAGCCGCCTCTGCCAACCCTCCGTCGCTGCCACCAGTCCTCTGACAACCTCCCCGAGCCTTCGCTGAACCATCTCGAGCTGCCCCGAAACCTAGTTGAACCCACTTGAGCCCGCGTCTCCCCGAGCCTCCTCAAGGGTGTCCGAATCAATCTCTCTGTACTAGTTCAGCAATTTCTCTCTCTAATGGTTCAATGGGCTCAGCTCGATCTCCACTGTGGGCTTGACTAGGGCAGGGCTCATCGTTCGCGACGAGCTCAACTGCGAACTCGTTGGGGCTATGGTGGCTGCGGCCTCTATGAGAGCTCAACGGCACTGGGGCTATGGCCTCGACGGGAGCTTGACGGTGACTGTGACCCGTGCATAGTCAACAGTGCACTTATGAAGAAGAAGAACAGTGTCGAGACACTTATCAATATTTTTTTATATTTTTAATTTTTTTAGTTTTCTATAAAAATATAATATAAAATATATAGAGGAGAGTGATTAAGTCTTTTTTATCTCTAAATGTTATATTCCTTATCGCTTTATTCCTTCCAAATAAAACACTTTTATTACTTATTTCATTCTATTCCTTTTCTCTCTCTATTTTATTCCTGCGAACCAAACATAACATAAGAATATTACATACAGCGGTCGTCGTCTATTATTATCGACTGTATTTTCGATTAAAGAACGCAAATTTCGTAACACAATCATGCTAGTGCCCCATTGTTTAAGCAGAGTTGAACTAGTGTTCTTTGTAATATTGTAAAAGGAAAAGGCAGTGATGGCGGCCATGATGGTGGAAGGGCGGACGGCACGAGTGGTGTTTGCATAATCATACAAAGAGACAAAGCTACAAAGGCTGCACGCCTGTCTTGAAGCAGCACGTACTGGCCTGGCCACCAAATTAAGCGGATTTGGTCCACGATAAATTGCCCCCTTTTTGGGCCAAGTCGAACATATAAAGCAACAATGTTCCATTTATCATGGGAAGGAGATTCGATAAAGTGACAGTGTTTTGTCTTCAAGATTCACTATCATGTGATCTGATGAGTTTAGAATTGAATGTTCAGATTTGCTTCTGCACATTTATGTCAAAATACCGGGCTAAAAGTGTGTTCTTTGAAACCGAGCTCGGAGGACACCAATCCAGTCTTTAGTGGTGTTTCGCTATTGACTGGGCTAACGTCGAGTGTTGATTGTTCAGTAGATTTAATTTATTCACAGTTGAATATAAAATCTCGAACACTGCATAGTCATGGGTGGTTGTATTGCCACCACTACCGTGTCCCTCTTTTAGCTCAAAAGTTTACTATGGTGATACTTTTTACACCAGATCAAGACATTTAATAATCGGACTCTCGTCACTATGATTGTTCGAGTCCTTTATTCCCTTCTTTCTCGTATCTTCTTCCAAATAGATGGATAACTTCTTTATAAACGAAAATTTGACAATTTCTTTTTAATATGACTTAGATGCATTACAATCGTGACATTTGTGTGGGTGAGATAGTGTATTTATGTGTTCACAAGAAGAATTGGATCATAGAAATCTGACATTATAGACAATGCCGGAACTCATTTCCTGTACATTAACGTCGGTCACCCACAACAATTCTCTGTACGTACAACATATGTGTCTAACAAATAAAATGGCTTTAACGGCTTTCAATTTTTGCACGCTGGGTTTGAGGCTAGGCTAGTGAGCCAAACGGAATCGGCTAAGACTGCCGTATCGTTATCGTTCCTATGCCATGACCACTGCGCATGGGTCACGTTCACCACCTCGAACTGCCCGTGCCCGAAGCTCGCCTCCCTGAAAATCGAAATCGATGCCTCCGGGTTCATATACCTGCGCCAAATTAATTGGAAGGAGATGGTAATTCACCATATCACATCACCGGAAACGTGAATGTACGTAATCCACTTGACATTGGTGCGGCGTACCTTGTGGCAAGGCCTTCACGATTGCCGCCATCGCCGACCGTGACGTGAACTGGACCGCAGTTATCGGCTTTTCCATCATAAACTCGAGTCTGCAAGACCATGGGAAAGCCACTAGCCTTGTTAGATAACGGTTCGATATTGTTCATATCGCCGTGTATAATTAAGTTCAGTGTTATTGAGAAATGACATCGAGGAAGATAAAGAGAGCTCACGAAACGCTCGTAGGCATGCACATGACCGGCAAAGACGATGTCGACTCTGGCCCGATATAGCAGACCTTCCATGGCTGCTTTCATCTTGATCGATTCATCCTCACCTTGATGGGCAGTGTTAGTGTTATACCACGGAGCGTGGACCAGCACCACGACCCATGGGGTCCTCGCCCTGTCCACCTTGCCCAGGTCCCCTTGTAGCCACTGGTACTGGGCCGAACCAGGTCCGAAATCTGTGTACGAGCCCAACATGATGACGTGGACACCGGCGACATCGAGCGAGTAGTACAGGTTGCTGTTGGACCCGCTTTCTTCGTACGGCATGCGCCATCTCGAGTTGTAGGCTGTGAACGGCCGGGAGTGGATGAGGGGGATCCTCTCGACCTCGTGGTTTCCTTGGGTCACCATCCATGGCCGCTGGCTAGCCAGTGGCTCAACCAGCCGACCGAATGAGTCCCACAGAGGCTGGTACAAGTCCGCGTAGGACAAGTCCCCTGGCAGCAGTAACACGTCGTAGTTGGACTGCGATACGTGCTGGAGGGTCGATTTCGTCCACCCGGTCTGCCCAAGATCCCCTGCGTACCAACCATTCATCCATAAATATAATTCTTAATGTCTAAAGGATTAAATCCTTGTATCAAATAGATCAGTACAATCTCTCATAGATCCGATGAACATTTTACATGCTACTATCACAGAAATTACCAATCCTAATTATGGAACTTATAGTGAAGATATTTTTTAAAAAATGAGATTATAAGAGGAACGTGTGGTTCGTGATCATTTAATCAAGTATGAAAGATAAAAACTCGACTAGTATAAAGTTATTAGACCGATAACGAAAGAGAAAATTTATCTCATAATCAGTTATAACTTCACCAAAAAAAATAAAATCCGTCAAGTGGTTAGTTTGTCCTGTCACAGGTGAGAAAGGAGGTCAACGTGTAGATGTAAATGAAAACTTACCGACCACCGCGAATTTGACCGGGGTTTTGGCGGGAGGTGTCTTGAAGTTGAACTCCCGCGACGGATCGGAGCTGCACCGGTAGTAGTACACAGTGTCGGGCTTCAATGGGCCGACCACCGCCTCGTGAATTTGACCCGACTTATAAAACACGTACTTGTAAGATGACGTAGTCCCCGTAGTGGAATTCCCGTATGTGCCGGGCGATGTACCGTATTCTACGGTTGACGGAGCCGTATATTCCGTAATCCACGACACCCTCATTGCATCATCCCCCACCAGAGATACGTGCACCTGATGAAGAAACCCAATACGTAAAATTTTTGAATTACAATCAACTTGGTAAATGTTCCTAAAACAAAAGATTGAATTGCTGCTAGCGGCAATTAATAAAGAACTCATTGAAAAACAGACACAACTTCAATGAGCTGTCACACCACGGGAATCCAAACTGTTCTTCGTTACCTGCTCTGCATTGCATGCACCGCAAGAAAAAAAGAACTTTTGTATGTATGCATTCAATTCATGGCGTCATCCAATCCACCGTTGATTCTAAACTGAAATAACAATGAAATTTCAACGGGTCCCTAGAACGGTTCTGGTTCGGCCTTTTCGTGTCAATCGCCACCATCACCACATCCACAGATGTATTTAGTGCGGCGCGTGTAACAAATTTTCTGGACCTGTCCTTGATCACGTTATCCGATTGGGTTACGTGACTGTAGGTGGTTCAATTTTCCGTTACAAGCATGGAGGCGAAAATTCCACTCTGCGATGTGAATCTGGCAATCTAACGCTGTGGCACTGTACCATTGATAGAAACTCTTGTGCATTTTTCTAGTCTACACCAAGAACATGTTTCTCGAAGTCACGAGAAAGGGAAAGGACGCAAGCAAGCGGCCATGGCACAGTTACCCACTGATGAGAAAGTCTTCAGTTGAATCATTATACTATATAAGTAATGCTAACATAACATATCCGTTAAATTAGAATTCATCATTTATATATTTGTTGAATTAGAGATGATAATTTATTTAAGATTCATCATTTTTAAAACTGTATAATTATTGATTAAATATCAAGTGTCGATTAGATAGATATGCCACGTTAGCATCACCTACGTAGCATAACCGCTCCACTGAAACCTTTCTTGATCACTAGAAAACGGAAGGGGAAATATTACGGTCAAGACATGAGACTGTCAAGCAGGTGAAGAAAACGATTATAAATCATCGACCGTAAGATATTAGATTAAATTACTGAACGATTCAGTGACTGAAAAAAAAAGTTTAAATATGTATTTGTTGTTGTTTAGACCGGACCCAGCAGGGCTTCAACCACCTTTTTCGGTATTAGAGGGTAGGATTATCTTTCAGCAAAGAGGGGGGGTATCATCGGAGTTATATCACATTCAGACTTCTATTTACAATCGCGAACATATCATTAGACGAGATGAGCACCCGTCACAAGTCTAGGCAATGTTGCACCACCATAAACTTAGTATAATCTAAGAAATCAGTGTCCGCCGAGATTTTCCACCACAAATACATAAAAAGGAATTCAAACTTGGAATCTCATCCGCACAAACATCGATTCCAAGTCGTTGCTTTCATTTGTAAAGGAAGTTGTTGTTGGGACGATAAAGGGGAGGAATGGGCATGTGTGGTGCAACGTTATCATCTATGAATAGTAGATTTTTCGATTTAATCAACTGTTTGGTGGTGATATCTAGGCTCATCTGTGATTGGAAAAACAACTGGTTCTTGTAATAAAACCAGAAACATGCACGAAGTTTCAAATTTCCATGATCCCCTACAGCTTCCAAGGCCAGATGGAATCGCTCGACCAACCATTTCCATAAGCCACAGTCGCAGCCATTTCCGGGGCAGACACGAAACCGATCGCGTCCCCCGACAAAATAGCACTCGACCGTGTGCCCTGATTCAACCACCCCCGGGAGGGGATCAGCCGGAAATAAGATCAATCCGATCCAGTTGCCTTGGATCATTCACGGTCTGTTCTTCATGCGATTCGGTTAAACTCGAAAAGTGTGAAAGTATATTGACGCGTCCGAGGAGTAGTTCGAAAACAGAAGTCGTACCTGCTGCGGGGAATTGTCCGACGGCGGGTGGACGGAGATCATGCGGCGGGCCTTCGGGCGGGTGTAGGAGTCGCCGCGCACGAACAATCCGGCAATGGTTACGACCAGTATCGCCAAAGCCGTGAACCGGCAGTGGCCAGCACTGGAGCCCATGGAGAGAGCGGTTTAAGGAACAGGGAGAGAGAGAGAGAGAGAGAGAGAGAGAGAGAGAGAGAGAGAGAGAGAGAGAGCGTTGCTGGAGGAGATGAATAAGAGGAGGGAACGGAGGCCAAGAGAAACGATGCACGCGCACCAAGAGGGGTTGGGCCGAGTGGTAAGCAGCTCGGTGCCGCTTAAGGAGGTCTCAGGTTCGAGACCTCACGTACGCAGACACCCCTCTTGGGAGCCTCACCCGCCATTGCCAGGCGTGCGACCCGGGGCGACCAACGGATTAGTCAAGTATGGTTGGCTGAAAGATGCCATCTCACCGCTGGTGGGGCCTGCTTGGATACCGTGGCTGGCGACAAAAAAAAAAAAAAAAAACGATGCACGCGCGTGAACTTTAATTCAATCTCCGGTAATCTTGATTTTTTTTAAATGAAAAATTGGTCATTTATTGAGAAATAAGTCGGGATTATCTGCAAGCTTTATTTAAGTCTTTTTATTATTTTTCAGATTTATAAGTCTTCTTTAAAATTAAAATAAGAAAATTTTATACATGTTAATTTCAGATTATACGTTATAAAACCTTTCTAATTCTTTCTATTCCTTTTAAATTTATGAATTTTTACCTAAATTAAAAATAAATTGGCTTGTTCTTGTGAACGAACATGCATATTGTTCATGCAAAAGGGACAGCTTTGTCACCTTCATATACGTGTGAACGCGCGGCAGGCCATTTGATGGACGCGTGGCAGGGAATATTCGAAGCAGTTTACGCCATTACTAGTCAGAAAATTAATTAAGACATTCCACTTTAACGAGGAATTTTGGAACTTTGAATATATGACCTTTTTCAAACCAAAATAAAAAAAAAGATGTTTTTCTTCCTAAAATTTGGCTGTTTTTGTTACCGTGCCGGCCGTTCAGGCGATTCATGGGCATTTCCTATGTCTCTAACGTTGCATTGCGTCCACGACTTGTCGGAGTATTATTTCTTGCATGTCTTTTTCGGATTAGTAGAATTAAGGTCATGGTTAACCCTAGTTTGAATTGGATCGACCCCATTTAGAAATAAAATATTTTTCGATTACAAATATTTCCTATTCACGAAATTCAAAATTCAAAATCTATTTAATGAGAAAATATATCAGATCATCTCAATTAACTAGTATTTGTCTCTCAAACACCTTGTTCGAACATATATTACTAAGAAAAGTAACGAGGGTTGTTTTCCATCTCATTGTGAGATTGACGTGTAATCATTATTTATATAATTGTAATTTTTAAATTTTAAAAAATATTTAAAGATCCTACTAAGTAGCAAATCTCGGTTAGATGGATGCATCACATTATCAGTATCATATGGCATGGCGAATGCACACGAGATTTTCTCCATTGTAGCCTTTTCCCCGTGGATTGCAAGCTGTTGAAATTTTCACTCTTCCCTGGGCCAAGAGTAAGAGAAGAAGTTAAAGAGGAATTCCAGAAGAAAGTGATGACAAAGAGGCAATTGCGTAATGCAGTTGGCTGAAAAGTCCATCCTAACCTAACATTTGAAGTGCATGCACTATATGAATAATGATGGAAGATATGTATTTGGTTTTCCCGTAAATCATCAATATTCGGGCATATTTCCGACTCGTTCTGCAAGCGATTTAAAGTGCGTTCTTTCGCTCGACCGGCTGTACCAAAACTGCGATCGAATGTTTTATTCATTGTTACATTGTGTGCTAGCGCGTAATTCACTAATTAGCATTAACGGAGTGCCTTTTTAAAAAAAAAAATTGAATTGAAGAGGATGCTTCTTGACGGCAGAGCTTTTCTTATATGTTTATGATGATGCAGACGAGCTAGCCAATCAGTGAGACCAAGACTTTTGTGGCTGAGTTATTAACTAGTCGTTCGGGGAGAATAAGGAACCATCAATGTATCGTCCCCACGTGAAATCCAACGGAGTGGTAGCGGCGTTCCAGGAGCACATTCCTGGGATATTCCTGGATTATAACTTTGGTGCGTGATTGATTGATTGAGTTCGAGGTGTGCTTGCAAGCTGCAAGGGGTTCCTGCCTCATATGTGGCTGACAGATCTGCTTGATTGTTCGAATTTCGGGAATCTTCAGAACCCTGAAGTCCACAATAAGTTAGGAGCCGTCCACGTAGCTTTTGTTATCGTTTGCTTGAAGATAACAAAATGGACAGGATCGCTGCACCAAAGAACAACGGGTTAATGGTTTAAAACTTGTTTAAAGTGGATTGCTGAGATGTAAGTACTGGGTTTAAATCTCTATTTGTATTTATTTGTGTCAAAATTTTAGCTAAAAGTGTGATTTTTGAACCCATGTTGAGAGGACATCAATTTCTTGAATTACAGTGGAGGCACTTGCTGGTTTTACTCTTGTAGGGCCGATGCTGGGTGCTGGTTCCTCTGCATGTCCGTCATTTAATAACAGTGTAGTGGAAGTGTCCAGATTGTCGTCACCGTTGTCCTCTTTTTCTAATGGGAAAACAAAATTGATGTGGGTGGTATCTTCCG
This sequence comes from Lagerstroemia speciosa, assembly GCA_037672795.1. Taxonomy (NCBI): domain Eukaryota; kingdom Viridiplantae; phylum Streptophyta; class Magnoliopsida; order Myrtales; family Lythraceae; genus Lagerstroemia; species Lagerstroemia speciosa. Next base: position 1,126,513 of record CM075296.1, read on the forward strand.
AGTATTAATTATTTTTATTGCAATTGTTGAATATTGCAATGTTGTAAGGGAACCGATGGCAGAGTAGGTGACTTGAGCCTAGAGGAGACTGTCAGATTGCGAGCTTACGTCAGTAAGAGACTACTGGAAACGGATCCAAGTTTATGTCAGATAGTGTCATGTGGTTAGGTGCTCACATGTTATATTATTAATAATGGACCTATAAGAGTGCTGAGCTCATTTCCACCTAAAAGTCTAAGCCATCATGTGACGGTATCCAGTTATCTTATAAACTCATTATTATTTTCTTATATAACCGATGCGATATCTAACACCCCCTCTTATGTGTAGCCTGTTAAGGGGCATCTCACCGTAGTTTTGATACCATGTTGAATATCAATCACAAGTGATGAAGAAGTCATGAATTTCAGTAAGAATCTCGATTCTCCTCTGCATACACTGTGAAAACAGGAAAAAGACGATGAAAACGAGTGAATTTAGCTAGTTAGCCACACTGTGAAGGCAAGCAGATGGCCCCACACAGAACCTTGGAAAGTCTGTGGGGCCATCGATGCAAAAAAGCATATCCAAGATGCCATATCCTCTTCCTGTGGGACTCAACTTGCTTTACGCCATTGCCTTCCTTCAATCTTCCTCCTCCTCCTCCTCCTATCCTTTTCAGAAGTCTCTCCAATTTAACCGGCCATTAATAATCTCCTCTTCACCTTTACATTCACATTGCTCTCTCTTCCTTGTAGACTATGATAAGTACCCAATCTTTCCAGTACCAAATAACAGGAGGAGATTACAATATGGATCGAGCATGGAAGGCCCGTCAGGCTCAGCTCTCTCTCTTCTTCGTCTCGGTTCTCGTGCTCCCGATCTTCCACCCAAGAGTGACCTGTGATCATGATGCGTATTCTCGGCACCCTGCTCGCCCGATCATCATCACTCCCCATAACCGATCCGACTCGGAACCTCAACAGGTTTCTTCCGTACATATACACATTATCAACAGATGAATATATACATGCCCTAATATATACATACATATACATTAATTTTATGTATTGAGGATTCCATGCATGGGCAGGTGCACGTTTCTTTGGCGGGGAGAGATTACATGAGGGTTTCGTGGATTACCGATGACAAGAAGGTGCCGTCACTGGTGGAGTACGGGACGGTTCCGGGCAAGTACGATGCTGCGGCAAGTGGGACACATACGACGTACAAATACTTCTTCTACAGCTCCGGGAAGATCCACCATGTCAAGCTCGGTCCGCTGGAGCCGGGAACGACATACTACTACCGCTGCGGCGGCTCCGGCCCCGAATTCAACTTCAAGACGCCTCCTTCTACCTTTCCCATTGAATTTGCAATAGTGGGTGAGTAGTTCATTAACTTTACTGTTTTCTGCTCGCATCCTTTCGTTAAACAAACCGAAATGAAGCCGCTATTTTCAGAAAATAATGTTCTGGGAGAAAAATCCGCTATCGCAGAAATGGAAATAAAATTACGGGAAAGGTAAAAACATTAATACTAACATACATCATTTAATCGGTTCAATTTCTTATAAATTTGGTGGAATCTAACGAAAAAATTCATATTAATTTTTAGATCACAATATCAATATTGAAATCCCTCTATCCATTTCAATGTTCATCACTTGATATTTAAAATATTAACCTATTTTTACTAATTCAAATTGGATTTACGCATTTAGAGTAATAATCTTCCAATCAAGAATTGCCTTCCAAGTTCACACCGATACATTATTTAAGAATTGAATATTTATTATCATGGGATTATTCACTGCAAGGAAAGTTTTTTCTCGATAACAAATGAGACTTGTAATCTTAGTGCAAGAATAGGAAATAAAAAGAAATAAAGAGGTGCGTAACTCTTACGATAAGAATCGAATTTAGAACATTTAACTTGTAAGTCTGAATTTTGTACCAATATATATTTTTTTTCAGACGAATCAACAATTTGTATTAGCTTTCAACAATTTTTTGCCACTACATTTTGACAACGTCTACTGTCGCAAGGAAAGTTGTTGTTGAGTGAGTGAATGCTTTAAGCGTAAGCATGAATTCGAGGAAGAGTGCACTCTAATCGCTTTCAAAAGTTTATCATGATGAAAAGCAAATCCAAGCTAGATAGATGACGGATTGTGCCTGTGGTGAGGACGTCTTCGGTCTTCCCGAATTGATGACGTTCGGATTTGACTATTCAGGGGACCTAGGCCAGACCGAGTGGACCAAATCGACCCTTGAACAAATGGGCGGGACGGACTACGACGTCTTCCTGCTGCCGGGGGACCTCTCCTACGCCGACAGCCAGCAGCCGCTCTGGGACTCCTTCGGCCGCCTGGTGGAGCCCTACGCCAGCCAGCGTCCCTGGATGGCCACGGAGGGCAACCACGAGGTGGAGGTCTTCCCCATCATCTACCCACACGGATTCCGAGCCTACGATGCGAGGTGGCTCATGCCCTACGAGGAAAGCGGTTCCCCCTCGAACCTCTACTACTCCTTCGACACTGTGGGGGCCCACATCGTGATGCTCGGCTCGTATGCAGAGTTCGGGCCCGGTTCGGCCCAGCACAAGTGGCTCGAGGGGGACCTAGCAGGGGTGGACCGGCGAGTCACCCCGTGGCTCGTGGTGCTCCTCCATGCCCCGTGGTACAACACCAACCTGGCCCACCAGGGGGAAGGGGAGAGCATGCGGGAGGCCATGGAGGAGCTGCTGTTCATGGCCAGGGTCGACGTCGTTTTTGCGGGTCATGTTCATGCATACGAGCGATTTGTAAGTTCACAACCGAGGATTTTTTAGTAATTAGCAATCAGAAAATCATTATTATTCAGGACATCTCAAGTCAAGCTAGGGTTTATGGTTTTTATGGCGATTGGCATATCAGACGAGGGTTTATGACAATAAGGCGAATGCATGCGGTCCAGTGCACGTGACGATCGGGGACGGTGGGAACCGAGAAGGGCTCGCACTCTCGTGCGTATACTATTCCTTTACGACTTCATTTTTGTTCGATTTGTGCAGCCCGATATCTAACATTCTGATCATTTATGTATATACATAGGTTCAAGAACCCTTGGTCGCCATTGTCGTTGTACCGAGAGCCAAGCTTTGGCCATGGCCGACTGAGGATATTCAACGGGACACACGCACACTGGACATGGCACCGCAACAACGACTCGGACTCGGTTGCCGCGGATGAAGTCTGGCTGGAAAGCCTGGTCTCGTCGAGACAGTGCATGGGAGATTCGGATCTCGACCAGCTGTCCTCTTTCTTGAACAAGGATGAACTCTGAATATCGTACATAGAAAGGGCCCGTCGATCATCAGTAGGCTTGTTTTTGTAGGAAAAATGAAAAGAGACCTATTCCGGAGTCAGGGATCTCATGGCTTAAAAAGTAATAATTAATAATGTAACACGTGCATGCTACAGTAATTCTATGCCCTTATTTCAAGCGAGATAGCTACTTTCACATTGTTTTTGAGCTGGATTTCGATTGATCGAGTTGAAATGTCGGTTGGATTGTGCTTGGGGGGGCCTTTTTTGACTCAGAAAAGCACATCCTTCACTTTTTTTATCATCCTTTAAGTCTAAATCACGTTAAATCATTCGGATCATTCGGACCAACTTATGCTGATGTTGCTATCACTGACTTAGGAGCACATATGAATGATTGCTGGACGATTAAGTAAATAATTGATATATTTAATAACAACTACGATAATTATTTCGGTGATTAACATCAAATTACTTATTTATAATATACAATGTAATGAGCATGGACCATCTAAAAATTTCTCCAACATGTACATATGATTATGGCGATCAAGAGGATCAATTCAAGATTTTCTGATTATTTTCAATTATTAGTCTGACGTGTTAACAATGGCCATAGTATTTTTTTTTTTTAAATTCTGCAGGTAGACGTGGAAAAGACCATCTTTTCTTTGAAAAAAAAAATATAGATTCCGTACGCAAATGTTAGGTCGGCGCATGTGCTCTTTATCATGCCTCGTGAAGAAAATCAAAACCGACCATAATTTGTCTACTGAGTGAAATTAGATCAAATAGAATGAGCCTCTTCTTCCCTACTACCATGGAAGGAAGGTAAAGATTCTGTTGGAACACTAAACATCAGGTGATTTAAATCCATCTTCTCATAAGTCAGATCGCATGCGTAACGACATTACTTGAGTCTGACTCTGCCTTGATGCAGATGTAGTCTACGATCAAGTTATCGATAATGGATCTTGAATATTCGACGAATACAATTTAAATACACTTTTTTCTTTATTTATAAGAGAATTCAACTTTAGTTTTATTTACGTAGGACCCATTGAGAAAGCAATGCAACTTCGTACCAACTTGTCACCACAAAAAAAAAAAGAAAGTTTTTTTAGGTCATATTTTGGTCTGTGGAAGTTTTTTGTTTGGTAGAATAATAAATCTTATCCATGGAGTGACCAAACACTTCATCCTTTTCTTCTTTTCCTCTTTTCTTACTTCTTAATCAAACTTATAGAAAAATAGAACGGTACCCATCCGAAAGTAATGAAATCAGAACTGTCTGTTTCAAGTGGTTAAGAACTCGGTTTCAGTCCTATGAATATAAAAAATAAAGGGTTTTTACGTCCTGATAAATGGAAGCGATTTGAAACTACACTACCAGGACACATTACTACGATGTTGAGCGTTGAAAATGGTATAAGAAAATGGGTGATGCAATAATAAACATTGAAAATTGACAAATACAAACCACATATACATATAAAAGGATTCAGTTACTGAATTATTTAATAACTCATAATAAACTATTTAAAATTTAAAAAAATTAACAATTTATAATTATTTTTTTATCTATTTAATGATTAAACGACTGAACTATATAATTCTACGTAAAAACATACGAGGTTTTGCTTCAACCAAATAGAGGTCCCTCGTGAGTCGCCGGACATATGCTACCTGAGGCAAGAATGTAAACAAATCGTTCTCCTATCTAGATCTCATTTTTCTCAAATTTTCTTTTTCTGAGGGGCGGAAAGTTCTCCTTTTCTTTTCCAATAAAGCCGACCAAACCATCCCACAACTCATCAGGCACAGGGAGGAGGAGGGGGGAAGGGGAGAGGCGTCTTTCTTCTTCCTTCTCTTCTCGTGGGCAGCTCAGCTTTGCACTTGCCGCCCCTGTCGTTTTAAACCCGGCTAATCCATTCCTTAAATTACCTATTCTTTTATACAGATTGATTCGGGGTGGATTTTGTTTATTGTGTTCTCTCATTATCGGATCAGAGAGACGAGGAGTTTCCTGTTCCGGTTCCCCGTTCTTGTTTTCTCCGATTGGGTGCAGTGGAGATGGAGCGAGTGACCGCTAACTGCCACGGCGGTTCCGTCGCTGACGGCCTCAACGGCTGCGGTTTTGGTGGGGCCACCCGGAAGATCATTATCGATACGGATCCCGGAATCGGTGAGTCCCTCCTTTTCAGTTCGGATTCTCCTTCTCTTTCCTGGTCAGAGCTTCATGTTACTATCTTTTATCGTTCAGAAAGTGAAAAGGACTTGGCAAGGAACTCTTTTTGGGTTTGATATCATATTACAGAAGACAAAGGTTGATCCTTTTCTTTTGTATAGATAAGAAATAAATTAGCTGAACTGTAATTCTCAGAGGAGATCAAAAAATTTCACCTTTGTGGCTGTTAATGCTTGGGTTTGTAAAATCAGGACTCTTCTAATAGAAACGCTTCATCAATGGCTCTCCACCACTTGTTAGATATTATCATGGAATGGGGTTAGGGTTCTTGAGTTTTGTGAAGGGTCATTGCTTGATTTGTTTGATCTGTTAAAAACTGTTTCTTTTGTGGCCTTGCGTCCCACATTGCATATTCTTTCTAGGCATCTTTCTGTCTCCTTGGACTGAGCCTAGTTATGGTTCGATTTGTTCGTGAGATTGATATTGCCCGAGATTCTGATAGATCAGTATTGATTAAGCAGATGATGCCATGGCGATTTTGATGGCATTCCAAACAAATGAAGTGGAGGTACTAGGGTTGACGACGATTTTCGGTAACGTAACTACAGAAGATGCCACTCGCAATGCATTGCTTCTGGTACGTACTGCTGCTGTTCCTGATTGCCCACTATTGTGATACATACGTGGGAACATTTCATAATCAATTACCGCTTTCAATTTGCAAAAGGATAGTGTGAGATTGCTGGGCGTTCATGTGTCCCTGTTGCTGAGGGCAGCCCCGTGCCTCTTAAGGTAACTCTTTTCTTATTGAAACTTTTGCCAGTCCTTGTAGAATGACCATCATCATAGTATGAACTCTATGTACAAGCAATAATCTTTCTCCATGATAATGCATAATCTGCTTTTGATTTGGAGAAGTGAAACACATTGAGGATCTGCCGGTCCAGTGTGTGCCTGCATCTTGTGTTGATTTTCGTACGAGCTTTTCTGAATTTAAAAGCATTCTTCCGCACTTGATGTACCGTGGATCTTTTATTCAGATCATTATGATAATAAGATGCATATGAAGATAACCTAATCCAGCATGTAGAAGTATGAGCTTATTTGTTTGTCTCACTTGTTCTTGGGAGTAAAGAATTCTCCACTGTCTTTTAGTTGGTCTCTGACCCTTTAGAGTTGCAAAAGCATACTGAAACGATCTGGCAGTACTAAGAGTATTAAGTTATCAGACGTGGTTCAGTTGTTTATCGGTTCGTTAGAACAAGCTCTTTGCTCAGTAAAACTTTCAATCTTTACATTCTTCCTTCCAACTGCTTAGAAAGTTTTCTCTAGTGCATCTCGCCTTTGGTTTCTTGCCCTTTTAGATGGTTGCATAATTCATTTTCTCTGGCTTGATTAGGGAGGAAAGCCACGTGTAGCTGACTTTGTTCACGGCAAAGATGGTTTGGGAAACACATTTTTGCCGCCTCCAAAAACTAATAAGATCGAGAAAAGTGCATCAGAATTCTTGGTAGAAAAGGTCTCCGAATTCCCGGGTGAAGTATCTGTACTTGCACTTGGACCACTGACAAACCTGGCCTTGGTAATGAGCTGTTTCTTTTCCTAGCTCAAATTTTAGCTTCTAATGCTTGATCTCACCTTGCAGAGTGTCCTCCTTTTTGGACAGGCAATTAAAAGGGACTCCTCTTTTGCAAGCAAAGTGAAAAAAGTGGTCATTCTCGGCGGAGCTTTCTTTGCACTGGGAAATGTGAATCCTGCTGCTGAAGCAAATGTGAGTTCTCTTTCGAAGGCAGCTTCTGTTTTTTGATAGAATACAGTCAAATTAATTATTTTACTCGTATTTTTCCCGTTGGCAGATCTATGGTGATCCTGAGGCTGCTGATATAGTCTTTACATCAGGAGCTGATATTGTTGTTGTAGGAATAAACATAACTACACAGATCAAATTATCAGGTGGAGCTTCTGCTAGTGTTTCTGAAATTCTTAAATGGATTAGAATTGACAACAAAATCCTTCTGACTCTTACCATCCCTCTATGCAGATGATGACCTTCTCGAAATGAGGCAGTCAGAGGGAAAATATGCTCAAGTTCTAGGAGACATGTGCAAGTCCTACAGGGATTGGCATGTAAAATCTGATGGTGTCCATGGTACCTCAAGCATCTCAATATTTACTGTCTCTCTACTGGAGATTTATCGGGTGTACTCAGATGAAGCAACTATGACTTGTCTTTTCTTTTTGCAGGAATTTTTCCTCACGATCCTGTCAGCTTCGTTGCGCTAGTTCGCCCGGATATTTTTACATACAAAACAGGTGTTGTCCGGGTTGAGACACAGGGAATCTGTACGGGCCACACCCTGATGGATCAGGGCCTAAAGAAGTATGGTTTCTGGAGCTGACTCGCTGCCTAACGATTATCGGTTTTATTTACACCTGGCTTAAGTAATTCAGTTGTTTTCTCTAAACTACTTTTGGCTCTTCAACAGGTGGAATGCGAGCAACCCTTGGTCAGGCTATGCCCCGGTTGCAGTCGCTTGGACAGTCAATGTGGAGGAAGTGAAGGATCACATCAAGAAAGTGTTGATGAAACCATGAACTCCTCTGTACTCCATTGTCCAAAAGGAATGTCAAAAATGTGAAAAATGCAGTCACCCTTCTTTCAAACTGTTCTGCAGATCCTAGATTTCCTGTTTCGGTGAATGATAGAACTGATTCCATGGTTCCGGGAGTTTTTTACTGTCATTGGATTCAGTGGGAAACCGAAATGACTTTTCAAAGTACAAGTGTTTAATGGCTAAAATCTCAAGATTCACCGACAGCACCAGAAAGAAGTGGCAGCAAATTTCTTCATTGCTTGCATTAGGAACATCTCATCTGATTCTCTGCAAATTCTGATTAATCTTGCAGCGTTGAACTTACTCACAAGATGATTTCATTTCGACTGAATGATGAATGATTTTAAGATCTACATGTTTGATATTAAACCAGTGGCTCGACAAGGAAGGAAACTGACGAACATTAGTGAGAAAGCAAACGGATTAGCTCCCGACTTGGTTTATGAGCAGGTTCAAGTGGATCACAGTGCATATCTTTGATTCATGTTAATGTTTTGAGTTTTGTTTGACTAATACTCGTGTTTCAGGACGGAGTAGTCCCCGGCACTGCATGTACAGATAGCTCTAGATGGCGCAACTCTTACATAATCATGTGGATTAGAGCTAGCGTATTGTCCCTGGCCTCCTACACTTTTGGCCACTTCATAAACTGATTTATTTCTGGGCAGGAAGAGATCCGACATTCTCTCCTTGGACTAGGAAAACCCTTTGAGAATCCTGTCTTCATTTCATTGCTAGTCTATGTATATATCCTTTCACGGCAAGACACTAACGTCTGAATTCACATTTTTTGTTTTATAACTTCCCATCGGATAAAATTTCATTACATACGAACTTCTCGTATGCATGTTGAATCTTGAACGCGAAGAGAGCATCAAAGATGGACTAACCAGTTGATGCATTGAAAATCTTCTCACACTAAGCGTGTGCATCTGTTTCTGTCGCAATTCCATTAATATGGGTGGAAAAGAACTAATCTCATTCTTAAGAAAAATGAAAACTCAGGAAAAGATCCTATTTAATCGGTCTCAGGATGAAGAATAGTAAACTTCAGGATCCAAAATCCATGCCTCCAAGCTCTCACTCCTAGTTTGAAGTAGAGAAAATGTCCTGTCATTCTGAATGAGCAGTTATTAGTCAAACACATGCATGTTCTCTCTCCCCACCCGTTTCTTTATTTATACCAGCGATCGTCCAGTCAGTTCACTGCCTTCAGAGACCCAACAGCAGCAGTCACAGCAAGAACTAAATCTGGATAAGATAACATGTTGTGGAACACCTTTCTATTCTCGGTCACCCTATTTCTTGCAGCTACAGTTGTCCAAGGATCCCCAAATGATCCTGCTAGAAAGGTACATTTGAAAGCAGCTGCATCATTGCTGGTTGAGTTTGCTTTTGCACTAGAACATGCATGGGACCAATCACTTGACAACTTTGGCTCCTAGGCCACACTTTCAGTTCATGCCAATCCTGTACAGAAGTATTTTTTTGCTTAGGCTTTACTATGGCTCTCGAAATATGCTTGCAGGCTTACATCGTGTACATGGGAGATGTGCCGGAAGCAAGTATAAGTGCAGAGGACGACCACTGCAACCTACTTCTCAATGCCATTGGAGAGTATGAGAAAATTCTATACTCGCTTTCGTGCGAATTTTCAGTTACCTTGACTTGATAGCTTACCTTTGGGCTACTGGTGGATTGTCAGTGCACATATAGCAAGAAGCTCCATAATTCATAGCTACCGGAAGAGTTTCAATGGGTTTGCAGCAAGGCTTTTACCCCATGAAGTGCAGAAATTGTCTGGTACTTATTTTTCCGACGGTCCTACAAGATGGCATGCATATGAAACTCTGGGAAGTTTTCACGCTTCATTCATTTTGCAGAGGATGGGAGAGTAGTGTCCGTGTTTCCCAACAAGAGGCGGAAGCTTCACACCACAAGATCATGGGATTTCCTAGGAATGCCCTTGTCATTGCAGAACGAGAACTTGAAGATGGCGAATGATCTGATTATAGGCATTCTTGATACAGGTGATCTCTGTTCGTCTCATGACCGTAATCATGTCGTATTTTCTAAAGTTGGTTTTATTAAGTCCATGGAATTTGAATCATGTAGGGATTTATATGGGAGCTCCCAGCTTCAATGACCAAGGCTACGGACCTGTCCCAACAAAATGGAAAGGAAAATGTGCCGCAACCTTTAACTTCACCGGCTGCAACAAGTATCTCTCATCCCCTCAAATCTCTAATAGATAATTAATGTGACAACTGCTAAGACGATAATAATCTATGGTATCATTGAATGGGAGTGTGAGCTTGATGTAAAATTTATACTGATTCATCACGAACCTTGAATGACTACTATGTGCAGCAAGGTTATTGGGGCGAAGTACTTCAACCTTGACAACCCTGAACCCGGCACGGTGTTGAGTCCTACTGATGATGATGGCCATGGAACTCACACATCCTCGACTGCTGCCGGTGTGCCTGTTCATAATGCCAGTTTCTATGGCATCGCTGAGGGGACTGCACGTGGTGGGGTTCCATCAGCACGCATCGCAATGTATAAAGTTTGCTGGGGGATAGGGTGCAATGACATGGACATTCTCGCGGGATTCGATGAGGCCATAGCTGATGGGGTTGATTTGATCTCAATCTCAATTGGAGGACCTTCCAAGAACTACTTCGATGACCCGATTGCTATTGGGTCATTCCATGCCATGAGAGCTGGGATTCTAACCACATGCTCGGGGGGAATGATGGTCCTGATACATTCACGGTGCAAAATGTTGCCCCCTGGGTCTTGACAGTGGGTGCTAGCAGCATTGATCGACAGTTTAAGGCTGCAGCTAGGCTGGGTAATGGTATGAGATCCTTGGTAAGCCTTTCCTTCCGCTCTCCTTCCACCTTGTTTGAAATATCAGGATTAGTGACCATTTGATGCTTCTAAATTAATCAAGCAAAGATAAACTATGATGGTATTTGCTTCCTAGGGTGTTGCCATCAATACATTCTCTTCAGGAAAGCGATTGTTCCCTCTCACTAGCGGCACACTTGCTGCCAATTCGTCGAACGCTCCTTATGGAAATGCAAGGTGTGGAAATTGAAAGTGTAGTCTTCCCAAGAACGATGACTAAACATTAAGAAACATCAATTTCTCATGGCCTTTTTTTTTGTAGTGCCTGTGACTATGGGACCCTGAGTGCTGCTAGGGTGAAAGGGAAGATCGTGTACTGTCTCGGTAACACGGGACAGGAATACATGATCAAGGAGTTAGGTGGTGTCGGGATCATCACCTCGAGTGACATCGAGACAGATATCCCTATAACTACTCTTATCCCAGGAACTACTGTCAGCTCCAATGACGGAATGAAGATCGACCAATACATCAGCTCTTTAAAGTAAGTCTACTCCAGGCATCAGACTAGAAAATATGCCAATTTACTTATTCTGAGATAGAACCAATTCAATAAGTTATATGGATACACTGCAGAGAACCCCAAGTCTCTATATCGAGGACAAGAAGTGTTAACATGGCAGCTCCCTTCGTGGCTTCATTCTCTGCACGAGGACCCCAGTTAATCAGCCCCAACATCCTCAAGGTACAAGACAATATCTTCTTGTCTCTTCTTCAAATCAAACTCAAACAGAAGACTTCGGGAGAGATGTCTTAATCACAATCTGAGTAAGGAATTTGAAATCCCAAACAATACATCCTAACTCCCGGTATTTATGCCAAAAGTATGTCATCGCTAAACAATTTTTTTTCCTTCTCTATATAATATTGTGCTCCAGTCATGCGCTAATATTTGAAATTTCCTTTCATCAACTCTCGATTCAGCCCGATCTCTCAGCACCAGGATTGGGCATATTGGCTGCTTACTCAAAGATTCCATCTATTACTGGAGAGCCAACCGATCCTCGGCATTCCACTTTCAACATACTATCAGGAACATCAATGGCTTGCCCTCATGCTACAGCTGCTGCAGCCTATGTTAAGAGCTTCCATCCCGACTGGTCACCAGCAGCAATCAGGTCTGCTCTCATGACCACAGGTGAGTTTTCTAAGATTTAATTTGCTAAAATATGCGCAGTTAAGTTGGGATTCGTAAGCACAGGAAGAACTTGGGATGATATCAAACACGATTCAGTAGAAACCAACAGTTCTTAGCACTGGTTATTGTATTTGAGCAGGATAAAAACATGGGATGCTAACCATGTTTTCCTCCTCTCTCCTTTTTTTTTTTTTTTCCTTCGCTTTCTTCAGCCACTCCCATGAAAATCAAGAACAAGTTTGAGGAATTGAGCATGGGATCGGGACAGATAAATCCCCCCAAGGCAACACAACCAGGCCTGGTGTATGACATCGGCATGAAATCCTATATTCGTCTTCTGTGCACAGAGGGCCATAATGATACCATGATTGGCTTGCTCATGGGCGGCAAGACGAAATTCAGCTGCTCCACCTTGAAGCATGCCCACGGGGTAGATGGCATCAACTACCCTTCGATGCACATCCAACTGAAAAACAGAGACGAGGTTTCAGGTGTCTTCTTCCGGACCGTGACCAATGTTGGGCATGGAAAATCTGTCTACAAGGCTATCGCGACTCCTCCTGAAGGACTCTCTGTCAAAGTAATCCCAAGCACACTGACATTCGATCGGAAAGGACAGAAACGATCATTCAAGGTAAGGGTGGAGGGCCTCAGCAAAGGCAACCAGACACAGATACTCTCAGGATCAATCGTATGGAGCGACTCTGTGCACGTGGTCAGAAGTCCGATCTTAATTTACATTGGCAGGTTCTCGATTGAGGAGAAGCTTTCTTAATCCCTTTGCCAGTAGTAATAGGAAGTGCATCTCAATGTTGTAGCCGTCGTAGTCTGGTTTGAGTTTATTCGAATCAAATGCTGCATTTGTTTCAATAAACATATATCTCGTTCACCCAGAAATCTTTATCTCGAAGGAAGTAAATGTCGATCAATAACAATACAAGTCCAAAAGGAACAACATATGGGCGGAATTATTCGTAACACGATGAAAAGAGTATCAGCTGTACTAAATTCTCTTTTTCATATATGTATATATAGTATATTTACAAATACACTATTCGTATGCTTGTTTAGTTTATCACGTGCGATTATGCGTTCCATCAGCTACGTATGCCTGCTCAATTCTCTTCGGTCGAGGTGAGTTATTGGGCCCTAATGGGCCGTTATTGGGCTTTCTTTCTGGAGGCAACCCGGATCCATTTCTACAGTCTGTCTTCCTCTTTACCCGTTCAGGCCATCACTCTCTTTCTCACGCGGGGCGGTCGCTCTGCTTCCGGTGAAACGCGGAAGAGCTCCTTGGAGTTTCCTCACGGTCCCTCCGCAGTCTCGATTTCACGGTAGTAGCGGCCTCTTTCCCTCAACCCAGATGGTTTAATTTCGATCCTGCTGCTTACCGACGGGCAATTGTTCAGTGCCCTAGAGCTTCGATGTAATATCTAGCCCTAGGTTCGGATTTTCGGTACTGTTGTTGACTGATCAGCTCCTGAAAGAAGCTTGTCTTGTTTCCATTCAATATTTTCTTAGAAAGGTTGAGTTTTGGGATCGGATGGTGAATCTCAACTTGATTCCCGTCTGCATCAGGAACATTCTGGCTACTAATTCACTTGCCTTGGCTTATCAGCGATTATTTGGCGAAGAATTTTGTTGATTTCTTGTTAGTGGTGCAACCTAGTAATAAAATCTTTGATGCTTAACATGTTTAAGGTTGTCAGAATATGGTTTTGTTGAAGAGTACGAAATTGCTTGATTTTATTCCTGCTTCTTAACTCAAATCTTCAAAAGAAAGGAAGAAAGTGAGGAATGCATCTAAAAGTAGAACACCGGAAAGTGGAAGGAAACTCAAATTCCTTGTGCTAACTCTGTAATTTGAACTAGGTTCCAAAGTTGCCTCTTTTCAGATGCAGTTCTTAGCATCTGCAAAACATTGTGTCCTGTGAAATTCGCAGTAGATGGGAGAGTGGAGTTGCTTGATAAGATTTTGACGTTTCTTGGTTCTTTTAATCACTATTCTGCCTTTTGATGGCTTTGCAGACGTAGGAATGCCTAAGGTTAAGACGAGCCGTGTGACGTACCCTGAAGGATGGGAGCTAATTGAGCCTACCCTCCGTGAATTGCAAGCCAAGATGCGAGAAGGTTGGTTTTCTAACCATGTAGAAAATCTTTCATTGCAATGATTGGTGGGATTCGGTATTTCTTTTCAGGATTATACCCTTATTCTTCATAAACTCACTTTTGGAAAACGCTTACACTGCGAGCAGCTGAAAATGATCCCCATGATGGTAAAAGGAAATGCGAGGCCCTCTGGCCCATCTTTAAGATAGCACATCAGAAAAGCCGCTATGTCTTTGACCTTTATCATAGGAGGAAGGAAATATCGAAGGAACTGTATGAGTTCTGCTTGGATCAAGGTTATGCTGACAAGAATCTGATTGCAAAGTGGAAGAAGGTATGGTTATGTTAAGCATGGCATCATCAATCACTTTCCATGTCTTAGACAATCTCATCAAGTTTTCTATCCGCTGCTCTAACTTCGAGTCCTTGCTTGCTTCGCAGCCTGGTTATGAGCGGCTTTGCTGCTTAAGGTGCATGCAGCCACGAGACCACAACTTTGCCACGACCTGCGTGTGCAGGGTGCCCAAGCACCTGAGGGAGGAGCAGGTCATAGAATGTGTTCATTGTGGTTGTAAGGGCTGCGCCAGTGGAGATTGACTGATCATAACGGTCCCATGAAACAATTTTAGTTACGCATCATCATCTGTACCTTAATCCTAACGGATCTGACCGGAGTCTGGTCATGTTGTTACTGCCTAATTGCAGGAATCGGTGTATTGTGCTTTCAGGGTTACTGTTCTCTTTAGTAGCTGTGTTCAGTCTTATTAACTGTGCTCTACTTACTCGGGCATGGGCTCAACAATCCAAATTATGTCGAAAAATGAAGTTGATTTGTCTGCTTCGTCGCTCGAAACCTGCGTGGGTTTAGATCAACACAAAGTCTGCATGCTCTATACTGTCAATAATAGTTACAGCTCAAACTTTCGCTATTTTTACGGTACCGAAAGGCTGGTAGAGAAAATGATTATAGATCACTGAAGTGAATCCGGGGATTAACGGTCAGACTGTCAATTCACTGCGACTCTTTGGGATCTGTAATTTTGATTGGGTAGTAAATTCAGACAATATATCTTTTTGGGTAATTTTAGGCAATATATTTAGTTATATATATATATATATATATATAACATAATAATCGGACGGCTCCGCTGGGACTTTTCTCGTTCAGCTAATAAAAATGGAAGGGGGTAAGCCACGGACGGTGTGCTGCGTCGGCGACGTTCACGGTTACCTCAACAAGCTCCAGTCACTGTGGTCGAACCTCGAAGCTCGCATCCCCCAAGCCGATTTCGACTCCGCCCTGATAATATTTCTCGGAGACTACTGCGACCGTGGCCCTGACACCCGCCGGGTCATCGACTTCCTCATATCCCTGCCCTCCCGTTACCCCCGCCAGAAGCATGTCTTCCTTGCCGGCAACCACGACTTCGCCTTCGCGGCTTTCGTCGGGGCCATCCCGCTGCCTCCGGACGGAAGCGACTTCCGTGACGGGTGGAGGGAGTACGAAATGAACGAGGAGAGAGAAGGGTGGTACAAGGGCGAGGGGTACGAGAAGATGCATCTGCAGGGACGGAGGTGGGCGGGTAAGATAACTGTGAGGTTCAACGCCGCGAAGGGAACAGAATACAAGGGATCGATTTATGACGGCGGGCCGACATTCGAGTCTTATGGCGTTCCTCATGGCTCCGCTGGTAGGATTTCTATAAAGGAGGGCTTTGAAAGTTTTTATCTGGGATTCAAATTTGGGAATTTTGTTGTACTTAGCTCTGTAGCTCATAGAATTTTTACCACAGAACCGCCATGGAGGAATCAACTGATCAATCGAATTGATTTTATGAGAAATTACTATGCAGAAAGATTGCATTTTGGTTTACCTTGTTAGAATTGGTATCATATTGCTTGATTCTTGATCGGAAAGGGTGGGATTTTCATTCTGGATGTACAATTTTTAGTCCACAACTCGATTTTTGCGCACTGTCAATTGTCTACTAGTTCTGCTCATGCTATTCATGGATCATTGTTATATCGACTGCGATTCAGCTGTGTTTCAATTTCTATCAATTCATTAATTTGAAGTTTTTCGTGTTCTGTTATTGGATATGAAGCCGAATGAGTTGTTTCTGTTAACAGATTTGGTTCAGGCTGTGCCTGAGGAACACAAGAAGTTTCTCGCTGATCTTGTTTGGGTTCATGAAGAGGTTGTTACTGTCACTTTTTACTCCAATTTCTGATCTTTAATGCTTTTCCATCGAGATCCCTGGGCATCAGTTTGTCAATCTATTTCGCAGGACAATGTCTGCATAGAGACTTCTGATGGAACTATAAACTGTAGATTAATTGCTGTTCATGCGGGTTTACTGAAAGGGAAGAAAGTCGAAGAGCAGCTTAGTTCATTGAAGGCAAAGGATACTCGAATACCAAAAGTGGAAGCTCTCAGTGGAAGGAAGGATGTCTGGGATATGCCCGAGGTGAATTTATTGGAATGGTCTTGAAACTTGTTGTTTTTGGTAATGAAATGGTAGTTGATGTTGTTTTTTTATCTTCGACAGGAGCTAAGTCATCCTCCGACCATTGTGGTGAGTGGTCACCATGGGAAGCTTCACATAGATGGCCTTAGGCTGATCATTGACGAAGGCGGCGGTCTGGAGAATAACCCAGTGGCTGCAATTATTCTACCCTCCTTGACGATAGTACGTGACACTGATGATTTAGTAGAACAGTGATTAATTAGGATTGCTTGTCTTATGTTAAAGCATTCTATGCTTCAGAATAATGCATCATATGTTGGGTGGCTGAGAGAAGACCGTACTCGTGGTAGAGATATGTTTCTTTTGAATATTGCTTCACAATGCAAATAAAAATATGAAATGTTGGAAAATTTTTTGGTTACTACTTTCATATAGTAGGAGCTCCCTCACTTTTGCTCTTCCAGTCCACACAATCCAAAAGCATCGCCACCGCAAAAAGATCAGCTCCAGCCAGCCTCTCCGATATCGTGACCACAAAAACCAGGTGTGCCTTGATCTTCAATCAAAGTACCGTTCTGTATTCATCCAAACTTGTGCCCAAAAAGATTCTTGTAGCCAAGTAGAATGGCTTACTGTTATGGGTTCTAGTGACAAGCATCTCCAAATTCGCGGCTATCAGTACTTGTGATTGATGCCGGATTAGAGATATTTTCAGATCTGATCTATGTCCTCTCCTCAAATATCAGTCCTTTGCTGTACAATTCCCTTTAAAAATCCTAGTGGTAAGCCTTAAAATCTGCTCTTTACTTCATCAGAACTCTAGATGCTTGGAACCTGCTGACTTCTTGCTTATTCTGAGATGCTTAGTTTCTTGAAAGGTATATTCCTTTCATCATGCAACTGTTGCCTGTAAATCACATTCAAAAGGGCCATCTAGCGGATATGCAATGGACGAACGTGATCTCAGTAAGATCTCTAGTCGACATCATGACTTTTGACAAGCTTTCCCATTCTTGTTTGGAGAGAATTGAGTATAAATAGGGTTAGTTTTAAAATTATTTCGTCAAAAGTGGTTGGTTTGAAAGCATTTACGGGATTAGGGTTTCTAAACGCAGGTTCGAAATGCGGTTTTGCTTTAATGAACTGCATCTTGAAGATGCAGTTCCGTCGAATTTTTTTTTTTAATACCCTCATCTTAAAGATGCAGTTCCCGCTACGAATTATTTTTTATTTATAAGAGAACCGTAGAATTTTTTTTTAATTTATTAAAGAACCAATCTTCAAGGTGCAGTTCCTGGTATAAATTTTTTTAAAATTTTAAGAGAACCATATCTTGAAGATGCGGTTCCCAGCACAATTTTTTTTCTTTATTAAAGAAGATGCGGTTCCGGAGAATTTTTTTTAATTTTTACAGAACCAAATCTTCAAGAGCTGTTCATGGGTCAAATTTTTTTATTTTTGCAGAACGGTTGATCATAAAAACCTCACATTCAAAATGCAGTTTTTAAGCTAAAACACAAAGATACGATTTTCATATGTCTATCCCACAATTGTACTTCGTATGTGTCGAGCACTACTTACTGCTAAAGTAACTGTTCAAGTACTGGTCTATACTATAACTACTGGTTGATTGGTTGATATCAAGTATTGATTGACAGTACTTGTGATTGATGCCCGATTAGAGATATTTTTGGATGTGATCTATGTCCTCTCCTCAAATATCAGTAGTTTGCTGCATAATTCCCTTTAAAAATCCGAGTGGTAAGCCTTAAAATCTGCTCTTTACCTCATCAGAACTCTAGATACTTGGAACCTACTGACTTCTTGTCTTATTCTGAGATGCTTAGTTTCTTGAAAGGTATATTCCTTTCATCATGCCACTGTTGCCTGTAAATCACATTCAAAAGGGCCATCTAGCGGATATACAATGGACGAACGTGACATTCTCCTGGGGGAAAAAATCTCAGTAAGATCTCTAGTCGACATCATGACTTTTGACAAGCTTTCACATTCTTGTTTGGAGCCCGATTCATCGACCGATAATTTTGTATCACTTTCCCTGGGTGAACATGTAAGAACCATATGCTGGGCTACAATTCTCCTCTTCAGATTTTCACATGCAGTTGGTTGTTTGTCTGGATAAAATCTGGGTGGGTGTGATGTCAAGATTGTGTTCCTCTCCCATCAATTGTTCACCAGACAATGACAGGCATATTGCTCGTTTCTTGAAATGGAAGTTCAATACTCACCAGGCAATCCATGGTAAGTGTTTTGAGGTGGGGTACTATTTTCCTTTTTTGTAAGCTGTGATTGTCCATTAGCATCCGCAAACGTTACTTTCAAGACGAAATGACGGCTACCTAGCAATGGGGACCCACTCAGGTGGCAGTGGCAGTGGCGTCTATCTCTTTGGCAGTTTCATTATTTACATTTCTTTTCGAGTCATTTCCATGTTTTGGAGACGGGTTTATTTTTCCCCAGTTGAAGAGATTCGCATGTTCTTGGGCTTAATTAATCGAATCGATAGCGGTCGCTCTAATATGAATTAGACAAGTTCTTTGCAGAGAAGGGATCTCTATAACGCGAGAATTAGAGGGCACAGCAGCCCTGAAAAATGCACTCTTGCCTGGGAATCAGAGCTTGAAACGAGTTCGATAAGGTATTTGAGTTGGATCATTATTAGATTGAAAAAGGTGCTAAATTTAAGACATATCGACAATGAGTGACCTTGATTGGACCCGAACGATGCAAGGGAGAACGGCCGGAAAGAGATCGGGAAAGAACGATCGCGGAGGTTCTCCGCTTTCTGAGCTGGCCTCCCTTCACGTGCAATGGCCCGCCGCTCGAAGGATGAAGGGTCCGTATATTTTGAACTATTTGACGGTTGAGATGTGATAGGCCAAGTGGACCGCCACACTCCCAACCCCATGCAACTCACCGCTCCACACGTATCGCCCGCTCCCTCCATCAGTAGATTTCCGCCGCTCTGCTGCCTCTTGGCCGTTTGCCATTATCGTCTATAAGATCTCCACTAGAAGTTACTCTGTTTAGAGGAGTAGGAGGAGAGAGTAAGAGGGTGATTGATTGACTGAATTGTTTCGGGGAAGAAGTAGCTCAATTTGAGATGGTGTACACGGTGTCCGGGATCCGGTTTCCGTGTCTGCCTTCACTCCAGAAGTCGTCGTCCTCCTCTCAGCCTGGATTCTCCCGTGGAGATCGCAGGAGCATCAGCACCATCTCCCCCTTGCTGAGGAAGCACTCCCACTCCCACGTACTCTAATCTCTCCCTTCTCTTGACTCACCCAGCTTAGGACATCTGGGTTGCTTCAGCTTTTATCCCCTTTAGTCACTTCTAGTTTTTCATTATGAGTAGCAGCTGATAATGAACTTGCTAGGAGTGGCAATTTGTTGCTTCTTGGGTAGTGATCAGCGTTGAGCTTTGGATCAATGGACGCCCTTTTTTCTGGTAAAATAGAAAAAGTATGGTGCTTTCTGTAGGAGACGCTAAGCGTGATTCTTGGGCTCCCTTTAGTTCATCAATGTTGTTTTCTGTCCTCTATCGAAAGTGCCTTCTTCAGAATGTAATTTTCCAGAAGTGAGCTATTTACTTATTTCAACGTTTGGTGGGTTTTTTGGGGGATTATTTTCCATTGAATGCATGAAAATCGAAATTCTGTTTTGAGTCCTCTCTTGCTCAGGAAATCTCAGCCCTTGAACCAAGCCAGTCAGAGAAACCGGTAGGATTTAAGGAGACAGGGTGTGAGACTCTGTTCAATATCAGTGATTGGAATTGTCGGAGAGGAAAAAACATTTTTACAGGCAGACCGGAAATTTATCTATGGTGTTTCTTTGTTGTTCGACACTTAACTGGGGAAGAAAAAGTACCGGTGATGATCTGATGTCTTGTTTCAGAATAATCCAAGAGCAGTCCTGTAGCATTATCATAAATCCCTGTCCATTATCATGTTTATGAAAAGTGTACTTATTTCCCTGTTTCTGATGAAACTATTGTAGATTAAGAAAATAATCTATGCATAATTTATATGAATGAATTATAAAGGGTTCCAGGTGGAGTATAAAGAGTGATGGTTCTTTTCCAACCTGCTGAAGGTGATTAAGCGAGTCAAGTCGTTCTCTCATGTAGATCTTAACATGTCATTCCTACCGTGGGAATTTTATTTCGCAAATATTTATTTGTTATTTCGGTTGTCAAAGATCATCCTTTTTGCTTCTTGTCTCTATTGTCATATACACGAAGAATAATCCTCTATCTCTTCACAGGTCGCAATGTGGTATGCATAGTTTGGATCATTTCTATATGTTCTTCTTTGTCCAGATCTCCTCTTGATCTGCTATACATTTATAGCTAAAGCCATGCCTAAATGTAGGGAAGGTTTTCATGGGGAGGTCTACATATGAGTCAGACTCTTCTTATCTATCTGTGGCTGCATCCCAAAGAATCCTTGTTCCTGGCAGTCAGAATGATGATCCTTCTTTCTCTACAGATTTGTTGGATAAATCGGCAACAGTTTCAGAAGACCCAGAGGTCAGTTAATGACTGAAGTCCCTCCATGTCAATTATTTAAAATCAGACTGGTTGGCTTTGTGCTTTTAATACATTTGAGAACATTGATTAGATTCTCTTAGAATATGTTTTCATGGAAATTTTTTTTCTGCTTAGACATTTTCTAAGTAGTTGTACTAAGATTCCTTTTCACTTTATTGGAGAATCTTGTCAATATTAGTTCCTTATTGTGGTTAATTCTATTTGAGCTAAACTAAAGGATGGAAGAACCTGCAAGATGTTGCTGAACTGACAGACTTCATTCGTTGCTTGCGCGGACACCTTTGGAGAAAAGGATTCTACTCCATTTCTAGAAAATATCATTTTCCTTGAAAATGTCTCTACTTCAGATTTAGTGCCTTGGTGCCTCTTTTTTACAATTGTAAAATGTCTCTACTGGAACAATTGCAGTTGGGTCATTCATCTTTTTGAGGGTTTGTTGCTTGGTATTTATTTACCCTTTATACTATTATAATGTTGATGACCAACTACTGGGCCAATTTTTGCAATTCTTATCTTCTTATCGTCAAGGAAAGAAACTTGGTCAAGCCCCTAATATGTGGTTTCTGAACTAAAAATAATTTCTGCTATGTGAGCTGCAAATATCATCTTGGTTAACACAAATCAAGATCATATACATAATCAAGGCTCTGCATATATTGCAATTTATTCAGACAGAAATTCATTATCTGCTTTATCTTATATTATGTGACTTCGGGAGAGGGTATCTTAGCCATTCCCCTGTTGATGCCTTGTGGAGTTGCATGTAGTTAGCATTAGTGCCTCTAGCAAATGGCTTCTCATTGCTGAAAAGATTTCTTTGCTTTTGTTTTTGGTCAGATGAAATTTTTCTTCCAAATTCAAGCTGTGAAAATATGTTGCCGATTTGTCCATTGTAATATATTTTTGTCCCTCTAGGTGATTAGCGACAACACCAACCTAACCATGGAAAATGAAGAGGAGACTGAGGAGGAAGAAAGGCAAGATTCTTTAGAAGAAAAGCACGATTCTTCAGAAGATGATGACGCATCTGAAGTTGAAGAGGAATCGACTCCAGTAATTGATGTTGCAAGTGTTGAGAAAGAGGAATTGAGAAAAAAGACCATTCCCCAACCTCGTCTAGGGCAGAGAATTTATGAAATAGATCCAATGTTGATGGGCTTCCGTCAGCATCTCGATTACCGGTGAGATGTTATTATGAACAAACGGGATGTTTTATTTGTTTTGCTCGATTGAGTGTCAAAGAATAAAGTCTGAAGCCAATGTTGGTAGCAGACACATCTCCATATACCACAACGAAAAACGAAATATATAATGAGGAGAGGTGATGAATTACATTTTTAAGTTCTTGATGGGAATGGACTGCATAATTTGGTTTTCATCGACTCATCTCGTTCCACTTTTTCTAATTTGTGCAGAACAAATTACTGCACTCCTTTTCTAATTTCTGTTTACTGCAATTTTTCAACTACAGGTATGGACAGTATAGAAGGCTTCGTGAAGCAGTTGACAAATATGAAGGTGGATTGGAGGCTTTTTCTCGGGGATATGAAAAATTTGGCTTTAATCGGAGGTAGCTTAAGTAACTTTTTCCTTTGCACCTTTTAGATTATATGCTTGGCTCTTATTATCGGATCATACATGCCAAATTATTCATAGCTGTGAACAGTGCATGGAAGCAATAATATATGTGCTCCTGATTAGTTACACTTATTTAAATTATATTCTTTTATGGTGAATCTATAACTCAAGTGCAATGTGCTGTGTTCTCTGTTTAGTGCTGAAGGCATAACGTACAGGGAGTGGGCACCTGGAGCGAAGGTGTGTCCCACTTCATCTCCAAGCAACATTCTTCATTTTGTGTGTCTTTTTATTTGTTGGTAAATAGCAACAATGCTACTACTATTGGTCCAAGGACCTTTGCACTTTTTTCTGACTCATGATATTCAGTCAGCAGCATTGATCGGAGATTTTAACAATTGGAATCCTAATGCAGATATTATGACCCGGGTATGTCTCATTCTCTAACTTTTCTTTCTTGTAATTGGATTTCTGCAGAATGCTGTTCTTCCCAAATAAATCAACATTGATTAGGGAATTGCTTTGTAAAACTTTGGAGTAATTTTCCCCTATTTTTGCTGCCTATTTGAGCCATGATCCAAAGACTGCCTCAGACAACAACATTTTAGACATATTTCCTACTTCAAACTAACTTCTTAAGTTCAATTTATTATCAAACGATTCTTTCTTATTCAAGTAAAAAAAAAAAAAGGATTCTTTCTTATACTTGTTGTTTGCACTTGCATTGTTAATGTTGCTTATGTGATGTATCTGCTTTGAAACAGAACGAATTTGGGGTTTGGGAGATCGTTTTGCCCAATAATGCGATGGTTCTCCAGCAATTCCACATGGTTCCCGAGTGAAGGTATTTCTTGCATGGTGCAGTTATCTGCTGTAGTTTAAAATAGTCTACCGTCTTGATGTAGGTGTATTACAAACAATCAAACAAACAGCGGGAGTAGTTGCTAGTTTGGGGCTTCTTTCCTTCTTTCCTCATTCCTGTAACTAAATTTAACTGAAAGAAAGGTACTATCAGCTGGAAAACATAGATCTATAAGCAAGTAGATATGAGGGTGTTATGAGGGATGCCATAAATAATAATGTATTAGGCAGAGGTAGGATAAATTTGCAGCATCTACCATACATGTCTGGACATTAATCCATTGCCTCTTTTACTGAATCTTGAGTAGGACTGAGCAGGTTGTTGTAAGACAACAGATTATGTATGACTTAGCAGGGAAATGACATAATCGCATAAATAGTGAACTGAATCAATGATAAAACAGCTACTATTCATCGTTTATGTACTCATTCAAATGAATGGCATAATTTCATTCCTTTTTCTCAGTCTTATCCATGTCAAGACATTAAGCCGTCAATGAGAGATACAGCTGCTGACTGTCTTACTATTCTTGGATTTTTAGATTCGAATGGAAACAGCATCTGGTATTAAAGATTCGATTCCTGCTTGGATTAAGTTTTCTGTACAAGCTCCTGGTGAAATTCCCTTCAACGGCATATACTATGATCCTCCAGATGAGGTGGATTATATTTATCTCTTGTTGTTACAGAAAACTATGACGAGACAAAGCCAAAACTTTGATTTAAGAAATATAGGAACTTAGAAATGCTCCAGAAAAATTTCCTGAATTATTTAAGAAATTTAATATTGATACTTATGATGAAAATGGTTGGGTACGGTATAAGTGTGATGGTGTTCGTATAACTTTTTAATATCAATAACTGAAAATTTTGCTCACATTAAGCTGAATATCCATGGGTACCAACTAAGTGTTGTATTTGCACAAGTTTATGACATTTTCTGTTCGATTTAATGAACTTAGCGGTCTCATGTCTTGCCTTTACAGGAGAAGTATGTTTTCAAGCATCCTCGGCCAAAGAAACCAAAATCACTGAGGATATATGAATCACATGTTGGGATGAGTAGCCCGGTATAAATGACCAGCCTTGTCTCATGAAGTATCTCTTACTTCCACAGAACCTGAATCTAGCTTCCTCCAATAAATTTACAGTTGAAAGTTCTGTACAGGATCAGGACTTAGATACCGTCCAATGCCCTTCTAAGCATCTTTCATTTTCTGCTATTTTTTGCTTTTTTTTCCTATATTTCTACAATTTACTTTTAATTTACTTGATACGATTGCAGGAGGCAAAGATTAACACCTATGTGAACTTTAGAGATGATGTTCTTCCTCGTATTAAAAGGCTGGGTTATAATGCTGTCCAGATCATGGCAATCCAAGAACACTCTTACTATGCAAGTTTTGGGTAAATTCTTTCCTAAGCGTTAAGTCTTTTCATAAATGAAAAGATTTACATGTACAATAACTTCACTGAGAGATTGGTGAATTATATATCAAGTTTTTGAGATGTTGGTAGTGCACTGCTGCTATATTTTATTGACATTTGAGGGAACATCTTTTGGTTTAGGTATCACGTCACAAACTTCTTCGCTCCCAGCAGCCGTTTTGGAACTCCTGATGAGCTGAAATCTATGATAGACAGGGCACACGAGTTGGGTCTACTGGTTCTCATGGACATTGTTCATAGGTACATCTGAAGCTCTCGCTTTTTTCCAGATGCGGGAAGTAATTCTTGGCTTCTATAAATATCAGAGTTCCTAAGGGCTGCCCTGTTAAAATGTTAAGATTTATTAAACAAATCTTCTAAGATGATGTTGAAGCACACATTCCTAAAAAGTTATTACAGCAGTGTAATTTGAATTCCTGTTGAACTTTCTGGCACTGTTCTTTCTCCCCTTTGATTGAGCCTTTTACAATAGTGAATTAATTTCCTTTTTACTATTTCCAGCTTTGGTCTATCTGATAATGTTTTGTATACTGTGCAGCCATGCATCAAACAATGTATTGGATGGTCTGAACATGTTCGATGGAACAGACAGTCACTACTTTTACTCAGGATCACGAGGTTATCATTGGATGTGGGATTCTCGTCTTTTTAACTATGGAAGTTGGGAAGTATGTCTTTCTTGAATGTCATTTAGGATATATGTTATTTTATTCAAGTTTTCTCTGCCATATCTTGCCCTTAACTAGTAAAGGCCCACCAAGGAGAGATTTTTTCTGTAATTCCACTAAATTCTTGTTGATCTAGGTGCTGAGGTATCTAATGTCAAATGCAAGATGGTGGATAGAAGAATACAGGTTTGATGGATTCAGATTTGATGGTGTAACTTCAATGATGTACACGCACCATGGGCTGCAGGTATGGTCCTGGTTTCTCTGATGATTCTTTCCATGTTCTGTTTGTAAATTTATATCTAGAAGAACATTTAATAGTTGGCTCCTTTTTAAGTATATCTGTATTTAAATGCGTGCTTTTGCATAGCTCCTTTTAATGTGTTACTATTTACTTTACCATCTCAAGCGAATAAGTCACAGTTTTTTGTATATCTGTTTGACATGAATTTACCTGTTAACCAATGTGTGGAAGATTCTCTTTTGATATCTTGTTGCCAATTCATGGCTAACTTCTCATAAATTGTTCCATTTCAATCTCCTAACAATTGTTATGATTGAATATTGGCACTATCTAGATCGTGGCTTTTGGGGCTGAACAATTATTCCACTAAATTATAAAGCAGCTTTTGCAAACCTTGTCCTTTTTTTTTTTTTGCTGAATAATACTTGTGTGTATTACTTTCAAAATAGGTCTAAAAGTGTAGGAAGTTGGGCAAAAAGTTTAGCAAATTTTGTCCATTGATAGAACCTACTGTCGGCTTGTGGCCTTATCCCCAACTTCAGTATTTTATTGGGGTTGCATGAAACACTGCTAGACCAATTAGGGTCCCGAGCTTCTTTTTCAAGAGTTTTGAAGTTTCCTTACAAGGTTGCAGAGACTCGGAGTAGTGCTTACGCATATGTTCCTTTTCACACTTGGAAAATAGAACCTTCTTTTTGTGTGAATGGTAAAGGTCACGTATCAGCAAGAGAGAAGTAAATATTATATATATCCATCAAAAGAGGAAAACAATTGTCCATGTCTTCATTTCTATACTTGTAATTTGTAAAGCAATCACTATTTTCTTCACTGTTTCAGTGGACACACTGACAGAAATAGTGATTCTGTAGGTAGCATTTACAGGAAATTACAATGAGTACTTTGGATATGCAACTGATGTTGATGCAGTGGTTTATTTGATGTTGGTCAATGAGATGATCCATGGTCTCTTCCCAGAGGCTGTTACAATTGGTGAAGATGTAAGTGATTTCTATCATTTTATTGTAGGTACGAAGGTTTCTGAGCCTGCATTTATTATAACACTCACTGTGATAGGTAAAGATCTTAAGATGACTAATTGCATCACATGGTTTTGCACTCCTGGGAAACTCTTCTCTTAGCTTGGTTAGTTGTCGACTGACAAATAAAAAAATTGGTCCAACTACTGCTCCCATCTCTGGTTATTACTATCCTCTGGTTCAGCAATATGCACTGAGCCCATATTCTTAACTATCAAGAAAAAAAATCCAATTATGTCTGCATATCAGTCTACATGGTTATAGCTTTGTTCAAGACATCTTTCTCTCAATATGAATCTTGATTCTTCAACCTTTGCAATGCAAACATTATTAGTTACCTTTTTATTTTTATAATATATTTATACTAATCTCCTCAATTCCCTCTATAACTGTGGCAGCTTAAAATTCAATACATGAAATGAGAGAAATAGTGCCTTCACATTTGTCTTCGGAAATGAAAATAGGAGATATTCAGAAAATTTCTTTAAATTATAAACAGACTAGAGAATATTGCATGATATAAAAGAAATAACTTTCTAAAGTATAATATGGTGGAAGAACTAAAACATGCTAATTTATTCTTTCTCGTGCAACACTTTATTGAATCCCTAAAGCTCACAAATTCTGTTCAAGAAGACTATATGATCTGAAATGATCAGGAGTGGTAGCAAACCACAATGTAACATGGAACTGTTTAAATGTTGGTTCTGAACTTCGTTAGTTTCTATCATGTGATTAGTTGGTTATGTATTCCCAAACGTGTGGTCTTATTCAGTTGTTATATGTATGCAGGTGAGTGGAATGCCGACCTTTTGCATTCCCGTCGAAGATGGTGGAGTTGGTTTTGATTACCGCCTGCATATGGCAATAGCTGATAAATGGATTGAAATTCTCAAGTATGTCACTGACTTTCCCAGATCAAATAATCTGCTTTTCTTTTATTATATAATTATTTCATATTATTGTATCGTAGAGTCTCATTCTTCCATATTAGGATTATGGCTTCACTTTTTTTAGTCATGGTGTAAGATAGCGAGTCATAGCATCAGTTTTCCCCCCTCCTGAACATGGAAGTAGTAATGCATGAACAAATAGATGTACTTAATGCAATAGGCTATGCAATGCTAGGTCAGCTATTGGTGTGATGTCAGGTGGTGTTTTAGATTGTTCCTTCCTCACCAATTCTTACTGTGAATCTTCCTTCCTGGCCCTAAGAAACGGATAAAATTGCTACCTAAATTATGTTTAGATACTTTCCTTAGCTGCTTCTAGCAAGCATTTCATGAATGGAGTTATAATCGTGTCGTGGTGGAGTTCTGATTATTTGTGGAGAACTTCATAACAACTTACCTTTCATATGTACCTTGCTATCATATTTTTCTGTATCACATGCTACATGTGAACTCTTGTTTAGCTAATAAAACCATTAGGTTTATTGTTCCTGAAAGAATTTTTGTAGTTTGGATGAGTTCCATGAAATATGGAGATTAGTTTGTTTTGCATTTCTTGCATTTATTCTATGACTATTACAGAAAACGAGATGAAGATTGGAGAATGAGGGACATTATTCACACTCTTACCAACAGAAGGTGGTTAGAGAAGTGCATTGCATATGCCGAGAGTCATGACCAAGCCCTAGTCGGTGACAAAACTATTGCATTCTGGTTGATGGACAAGGTAATGCTAATAAAGTCATCAGATGTCTGGGAAATCAATGTGATGATGCTTGTAGTATAAACTCAAAGAGGACGAGCGGTTTTCTTGCCTCTTGTATAAGAAGATATATCCATCATTTGGTTTCCTTCAAAGAGTAGAAATTGTGTACTGGGGATTTTGGAGGTTTCAAAATCTGTATATGAATCCCCTGCCAATTGTCCTTGTTTCAGGATATGTATGATTTCATGGCTTTGGATAGACCTTCAACTCCAGTTATAGACCGTGGAATAGCTCTACACAAGATGATCAGGCTCATTACCATGGGACTGGGGGGAGAGGGGTACTTGAATTTTATGGGAAATGAATTTGGGCATCCGGGTGAGGTTTCTCCACCACAAATTTCTTTTCCAAACTCTTGAGTTCTCCCTATTATGAGTGGGCGCTAGTCATTTGATGATGTAACAATAACAAGGCT
The DNA here is from genome assembly GCA_037672795.1 of Lagerstroemia speciosa. Lineage (NCBI taxonomy): Eukaryota > Viridiplantae > Streptophyta > Magnoliopsida > Myrtales > Lythraceae > Lagerstroemia > Lagerstroemia speciosa. Next base: position 1,155,768 of record CM075296.1, read on the forward strand.
TTTCCTAATGCTTGATTGTATAGAATGGATCGACTTTCCAAGGGGTGATCAACATCTTCCAAATGGCAAAGTGGTTCTCGGGAACAATTTCAGTTATGATAAATGCCGGCGTAGATTCGATCTGGTGAGTTCTTGTCTTGTATATCAGTTACTTCATGGCTTCCATATACTGGGTTTGTGGAAAAGTTCAATGAGAAACAGAACCTAAAGAAATATTTCCTTTCAAGCGTACTTCTACATTCACTGTCTTCCTGTGCACATATTTGAAATTAAGGGCTGCCATACATAATACCTGTAAATTGCAGCTTTGAATGTAGATCCATTGTGATCAGAACTTAATTTTCTTGCCCCCATTTTACTCTTCTCTTGATCTGTGAAAATGTGTTTATATGCTCCTAGGGAGACGCTGATTACCTAAGATACCGGGGAATGCAAGAATTTGATCAGGCTATGCAGCATGTTGAGGAAGCGTATGGTGTAAGTTTCCATTTATACAGTTAGTCCAATGCTTCATTCACAGAGAGAATACTAACCTCATCTTTTGCATGTCAAAACTCTCTCTCGGAAAACTAGACAAGGGTTTGTGAGAATACCTACTTTTTAAAGTATAGGACTTATATTGCAGATTTGGAGAATGTTGCTGGGGGAGTCGACTCATGTAAATAGAAGCTCAATGAGAAATTTGTTTTGGAAAGGAAATCTCATCGTCAGCTAATATTTCTCCATCAGTTTCTATGAGACATCCCAGATTCTGTTTATTTTGCTTAGAATGTTCCTGTGCAATTCCATTAAGAACCATTCCAAACCCTCAAAACTCTCATTCCTTATGAATGCTTAGAAAAGGTAACTTACCTGTCCGTGCATCTGAATGAGATGATAACATTTTAGATCTAACATTCTTAGTTCTCCTTTAATGGTTACTGGGTTGGTCTGTCCTCTCGGCATGCTTGAATATCTTGAATTCTCCTGTTCCTTGTGATCTTCCAGTGATTTTGTACTTTCCATTAATTCTCAGCTTCTCAAATGCTATTTTGATTTCGTTCTAACTCTTTTTCCCTTTTGTTATGATGATGATTCATAAATTATGTGATGCAGTTCATGACTTCTGAGCACCAATACATATCAAGGAAAGATGAGGGCGATAGGATCGTTGTGTTTGAGAGAGGGAACCTCGTCTTTGTCTTTAATTTCCATTGGAACAATAGCTACACTGATTACCGTGTTGGGTGCTTGAAGCCTGGAAAGTATAAGGTTTGCTAACAGCTGTCGCCTAATTTGTGTTTTTTCAGTTAACCATCTATAAATATCACTTTATTGCTGGCAAGTTTGTGAACTTTAAAAGGTAGGCTAACCTTAATGTTCGGCTCTTCAGGTTGTCTTGGATTCCGATGCGCTCATGTTTGGAGGCTATGGCAGGATCAGTCATACAGCAGAATTCTTCACCTTCGTAAGATAAATCCCCAAAAAAATTGTTCTGAAGTTTTAATCTCCCTCAACGTGATTGGGTTTCTGAATACTCATGTCTGAATGCAGGAAGGATGGTATGATAAACGACCTCGCTCGTTCCTAGTGTATGCACCCTGCAGAACTGCTGTGGTCTACGCCCTGGTTGATGACAAAATCAAGCCAGAGGAAGGTGCAATTTCACATCAACCTTGAGGATGAGGATCTTAATGTGCTCAAAGAGAGACAAAAGATGATTTTGTGTATTCCACTGGAGTGGAGGTTGGACAGATCTGCGATACAGATAAATGCTGCAAAATTTCGCTACCTCGGAAAGGTTACAGGTAGAAATGGGAGAAAGATCCAACAAGTGCCTGCAGTATCTTACGTTTGTTGGAGGAACCAGTTCTGCTTTAGTTTGATGGGCTTTGTTAATAAGTAGCTTTGTACGTCAGATGATGTTTTTCAGTGTATAGGTCGACAGCTCATTTGTAACAGTACCGCGGTCATGTTTTTAATAAGATAGTGAATAATTATTCGTTAAGTTCAACTGCACAACTTACAGTTGCATGTGCTGCGAGTTAATCCCTCAGGTCTCAACCAAAAGAACAGGAAAACATAACATCAGGACACTTTAAACTGTAGACATTAGACAAGTTTTGATTCAAAGTATCATCGCCAGAATGTAACCATAAACAGCATCCATAGACAAGGAACCATAGTTTCTTAAAGGAGAGAATGGCAGAAGTTGCCAATCAGTTTGCCAGGCACTACTTTGCCTTTAACTACTAACGAAGCTGGCTTCTGAGGCCGAGCCCTGGGGCAAGGGATTCAGGACGCTGGTAGGAGACGAGTGGGCTGCAGTTGCCGGTGATCTCAGTGCCTCAGCAAGGGGCCCACCCATGGAAGCCACCTGGTTTGAGCTCCACCTTGCAGCCATGACACTCACAGGCAGTTGATCGGGATATCTACTAGGCTCGTTGCTGCTGCTGGTGGAAAGCTTCAGGGATACATCAGATTCTGATGTGCCCGTATTGGGCTCCTGAAGCAACCGGGGCCAGTCATTGAAGAAATGGTGCAGGACGTGCCTGTCAGTTCTGCTGTCTACATGATTCTGGGCTCGAAATAACTCTGCTTTACTCTCGGCTCTTACATCTGAAGTGTAACTACAGAACAAGTATCAACATGCTTAAGAGGAAACAAAGCAACCGCAAGCACTGCACCAGAGGCATCATCAGGGGTTGCTTTTACAGACAAGTTCCTTGCTATGTACGTATTAAATTAATTATTCTCTTGCTGCAACTTTTATCTTTTTGGAGGACATGTTTCGACATGTGGTATGTTTTTGCTGTAATGTCTGATAGTGATCTCTAATAATTGTAACTGAGAAACTGTTCGAGAAAGGAGTGGCGGGGGGTCAGTTTACACGGAATCTGTAATAGGAGCTTCACCTCAAGATTTGAGGCACATTTTGCACACACCAGACATTTTCAGTGTGACCCCTACCAACCCTACTCCCATTTCAGATGCCACCAAATCCGGCATTGGACGCGTATCACTAATCAGAATTGATTTTTGTGGGAAACCGGTCCTACTGTGATTCAGCTGGAAAATCAAATGAGAGACTAAAGGGAAAGGACTGCTTAAACTAGTAAAAATGTGATTCTACCTCTGATTCTGGCAGAACATATCGATAGATGATGTTGGCGATGATCTTGAGGGAGAGAGACGACTGCTCCCGCCTCCAGCAACCACGGCTGAGATGGGAGCGGCACTTGCTGCTGTGATGGGGCTGGCAGTTGCAGAGTCGGCCAGGGAGGGGATTTCCACAGGCTTTCTTGAACGGTTGCGGCCGCGGTGCACGTGGCGCTCACAGTATTTCTGACCAGCCACCACGCCCCTTGAGCACCGCCACTTCTTGCCGTCAGTCCTACGGCACCGTCCCGGCTCCGGATCCATGGCAGTTCTCCCCCAGTAGCCTGAGTGCAGCACTTCAAAAATAAACAACTAATTCAAAGAGGATTGCGAGGGAGGGAGTGTCTTATTTATATCAATTATCAGAACACTTCCCAGCAAGTAATTATCAGCTCAGGCAATTCATTGTTGCAAGCACAAGTAACGAGGCTACCCAAAAAAGAACTATGCCAACCGATGCAAAATCTAACCAAGTGCCTCGATATCCAGAAGTTCCTAGCAAGAATGGTTGGGAGAATGGTGCATGGAGGAGGGATCATGGAAGCTTCAAGGGACTTACAAGCAGCAGCAGGCGGGTAGTGAGGACTAGAAAAGCTGGAGTGGAGGAAGTAAATGGGCTGAAGCAGCTCAGGAGGCACAGCGGCACCGACTAATATGTACCTGTATATCAGGGCCTGCAGCTCCAGCTCCTGCCACTGTGCCAAGCTGAAATAGCTCCCGATGTTGTTGCAGATATAGCTGCGATTATTAGTATTCCCTATCAATAGTTTCATGAAAGGATGGTGAGTTTGTATAGCATACAGACTTAAGTAAAGGGAAAAGGCTGAGATGGGAAAGCGAGGAAGTGCATAGGTACTGGGAAATCTGCAGGGAGCTGAGTGATGTTCTGAAGAAGGGAATGCAGATGACAGATTGGTGAACTTGGTGAAAGGATGAGCAGAATCCTTTTCTTCTTTTACTTGTTGTTGTTGTTGTTGTTGTACTCCTCCTCCTCCTCCTCCTCCAGGAACAAAGAGAGGCAGTGTGGTGATACCAGACCCAGCAGCAGCAGCAGCAGCGGTGGAAGAGGAAGAAGGCTGAGAATAAGGGGATTCAAGGAAGAGTTTTGGTTTGCTTGCAGCATCAGCAGAGGAAACAGATGATTGTTCTTCTTCTTGTTGTTGGTTTGGTTCTGTTGCCTCTGACTCCATCTGATGCTGCTGTTGGTCTCTCCATGGCTTCAGATGGAAGTCCATATAGAAAGAGAGAGAGAGACAGGAAAGGGAAATATCGTTTGTTGTTTGGTTGGAGACTTGGTTTTTGAGAAAAGAAAAGAGAGTTCTTGTCTGGAAATTTAACCCCTAGTCCCAGAAGTAGAACAACCAGAATAAATACAGAAGATGCCTCTTTTCCCCCTTTTCTATTAATTTCTTTGCCCTTTTCCTGCAGCAGTGAGCAAGTTGCACTGACCAGCTAGCAGTGATGAATGATGATGAGTATGTGAATAGTAACACACAGCTACAATTAATTTAAGTGAAGAAATTTATTGTAAATGTACAATTCCTTTTCTTTATGCTTAATCTATTGTTATTTCTATATATTCTTTCACTTATCTCTTTTTTGCTTTTGGCAGTGAGTTCTTCTGATCAGAGATGAAAGCCTGCCAAAGTTTGTTCATGGCCAGTAGGGGAAGCCATAGGTTGCTTGACATAAAGACGCTCTTCAGAGTTCGGACAAGACATTTGATGCCCACAGAAAAAAAGGGAAAAATTCAAAACAAAAACGGTCCCTTTAGCTAGCTTTCAGTATTTTTATCTGGAAAGTGTAAAAGACTAAATACTCTACTTCGGGAATGTAAAGAAAAAGCTGTCACCTTGTTGAAAAATCTCAAAATTTAGTTCATGGACGATGTGAGCAGATTAGTATTTTCCGACAAGAAGACAATGTTCACGTCTGCGATATCATATTCCACGAACATGTGTGGTTGTGGGTAAGAAAGGGAGGGACCTGAGTAAGCCTTTTAGTGTGTGCTTCAACTTGCAGCATAGGTTTTGGAAAAAAAAGATTGCACAGAGAGAGAGCCGACAGATACAGTGTTCCATTCCTTGGCTGAAGCCACAGGCTTTTCCATACCATTCTGTCTATCTCTTTTTGGGTTCTCTAGACCAGAGCAGAAGATCATATGAATCCATTGATGCATGTAATGGAGTGGAGAGGAGAAGAAGGACAATGCAGAATCCTACCTTACTATAATATCCGGTTTCAGACTATGCTCCTTCGGTCCCCTGCCATATCTACAGTAGTCTGGAACCGATCTTCCCAGCGACGGTAGGAGTCTGAAACGGAGAGAATGAATGGCTCTCGCACCAAAGTTGTTCTGATGCATCTCGTAACTTTTGGTTACTGTCCACTTGTTCTGTCTTTTGACAACTTGTCCTATGGTCGGTTCCACTCTCTTCCTCGTTGTTCAGGCGTGCTTTCCGCTCTTATTCTCCGTGAAAAAATGCCACGGCGAGGCTGTTTAGTGTTTACACCCGACATGTAAGCTGGTGGGGGTGGACGTTGTCAGTGTACATCAGGACAACAGATTATAGCGTGGAAGTGGTGGTGAGAAACAATAATTTGAGACTTTGTTCGTGCTAAATCTTGCGCGGAATTGTTTGTCCCATCCCAGCCTTGCTATACCACCAAAGACGAACCAAATGAAGATTAGAATCGTAGAAAGGCGTCACGGTTCAAAGAGTTGTAAGATCGGTTCGAGTATCGTACCTCTCCTGCAATTCATCATTTTCCATTGCAATCAGCAGATGAGCTCCGTTTGGATAGATAGGCTCTAATTTGGGGCCCTTGGGAGCGATGGGCTTACTACTAAAAGCGAAGCCTTTGATGAAACTATCACCGGACACGAAATCAAGAATGACCCAGAGTCCATCTTCGTCCATTCTTGGTCTTGCACTACAAGAAAACTGCCGAATACCGACGGATAATCCGTAGGGATTGTCAACAAGGTTTACCGACAAATTATCCGTCGGTATATCATGGCGGAAATAGCGCGCAAGCTTTACCTAGAGATGATTCCGTCGGTAAATCTGTAGGCAATTACCGACGGATTGTATTCCGTAGGCAAATCCGTCTGTATGTTATGGCGGGAATGGAGCGGGAGGTTTACCGACGGATATTCCGTCGGTATTTGAATTTCATTGGCGGGATTTTTCCCGCTCTTCATTGACGTGCAAATTTTCTGACGGATTTTCCGTCGGTAAATCCGTCGGAAAATTCCTTATATATATATATATATATATCTCAAGCCCGGCCTCTCCTCTCCCATTTTCTTCGGTGATTTCTCTCCCGAGGTGTCCGTGCCACAACTGATCGAGTCCTAGCCGCGACCCACAGAGTCTGAGCCTCGACCCCTCTACACCGGAGCCCATCAACGGAGCAAGCGTGCCACTAGCTAGCCGGGCCCCAGCCTCCAAGCTCCGCCGAGCCCCGGCCCCGGCCTCCAGCAAGTCCCAGCCTCGGCCTCCAAAGAGCCCCACTGAGCCACGGCTAGCCCCGCCGAACCACCGACCGTCACCCGAAGTCCCGACCAAGTGCTACCATGAGCCCGGAGTAGACCCACCGAGGCCACCCGAGCCACCGACCGCCGCTGCCGGTCCCTCGAGCCCAATCCTTGCCGTCGACAACCACCCCAAAATTTTATTTGTATTTTTCTTTTTTCGGATAAATATTGTAAATATTATTAATTAATAAAAATTATTTTCTTCATTGGTTCAATATTTTATATTAATGACATTTTATTAATTTATATGATTGATAAATTGAACATATAAATAATTACAAAATAAAATATATCAATATTTATAAAACGTACCAATACCCTGAATTTCCCGATGGATTTATCGACGGATTATCCGTCGGTAATCCGTCGCGAGTGGGCGAGCTGTCGATAATTCTCTATGAGTTCTTAATTTTCCTACGGATTACCGACGGATTATCCGTCAGTAAATCCGTCGGTAATCCATCGAAATTAAATTCCCGACAAGGGAAAACTCAACGGCGCGTATCCGTCGGCAATCCGTCGGTAAATCCATCGAGAAAGTCATTTACCGACGGATTTCCGACGGATCCGCGCCGTCGGAAAATAACAGTTTTCTTGTAGTGTTGTCACCGGGTATCGAGGACCCGTAGGTCTCGACTAATTCAAGTTCGATTCGTGAACTTTTCTTATTCAAAAGATTTAAGTCAAAATTGAAACGCCGGCTCCCCTTCTACTTCCAATCCGCAATAGCAAGGCAAGATATGGAAAATGCCAGCTTGGTAGCACCGAGCGTCAACCGTTGCTCTTCCCTCAGCCATAACGTGATTCCTCTCGATATGCTACTGAAAGAAAAAAACATGTTAGAGAATGTCATGAACAACGAATAGCCAAAGGAAAATATCCGCAAAACGACCATAAAGATCTTCCAACGGCATGCCGACCATAACATCCGAAGCATAACTTGTGAAGAAGATAGTTAATAACTTCGATGCGTTCGGATTCATTTCAAGGGTTGAGGTTCCATTCTATGGTCTCCATCCATTAGATCCAAGATGGGGAGGAAGAAGAAGACCGCAGATCCAAGGGATTTCGAACCAATATAACAACACAGTCCAACCTGTACTATCGTCATTATCGTATCCTTTTAAGGAACTATTTCAGTTGATCTTATTTGTTTGATTAAAGAAGCGATTCCACGCTACACCTGTTTCTTCCCAGTCCGGGATGGTAGAGTTCAAAATTGGTAATTTCTTGGGGTAGTTGAAGTCAGTGAGACCGAGCAGGATGACTAGACTGGATTCTAAATAATTCCGTTGGCCATAACTGCTCATCCATTTAAAAAAGCAAAAGAGAGAGAGAGGGAATAGAAAAGTGTTAATAGCGGAGAATAATACAACTCTCTATCAAATTTGTAAAAATAGTACTAGTTGATAAAAATTTTAAAAAATAGCACAAGTTTATATGAAATTTCACATTTGTCCTCCTTCAGCCCTCTTTCTCTCTCCAGGGCTCTCTCTCCCCTCCATTTTCTTCTTCCTTTTCACAGCCCCCGCCTCCACCCCTCTTCTTCCTCTTCCTTCCCCAGCCCCCAGTCTCCTACCCAACGTCGGACGCTGTCGACGCCCGTCGCCGCTGACATGCGACCCCCCGCTTGACGCTGACACCCTTGCTCAATGCCGATGTTGAGCGTCGGGCAAAGCTGCTTCAGCCACCAAGCGACAGTGCGTCCGGCGTAGGTGCAACGGGCAGCAGACGCTGGTGGGCTAGGCGTCAAGCGACGGAGCTGAAATCACCAGGAGGAAGAAGAAGAGGCGGGCAGGAGGGGTGGAAAAAAATAACATTGATATTTAGAAAATTATGAAAAATGAATATATTTAATAATTTTAAAACTATTATAAACTAGTGCTAGTTTGAAAAGAAGAAATTTTTTTGGTGCTATATAAATTTTTGTCTCAATATAAAAAAAGGATTCCTAAGAAAACAAACTCCTTGATCTCTGGCTTCCTTAGACTGGCCGGTTCATCTCTGGCTTTGATTACAGGACAATAACACTTCCACGCTACGGGCGAACTGTCAAAAATGAGAACAGAGACTTGCCGGTCCACAGTAGTACTTAGGTGACTCGCTTCACCCCGTACGCAGATACTGACGGGTTCGTGTGCTGGGGACGCATACTAAACAGCATCTTAAATGCTGAACCGGGAATTTGGTAAAATGTTGCTATCCTTTCAAGCCCGTTGCTTCCTTCTCTAACCTGCAAATGCAAATATAAAAGGCAAAAGGGAAATATAATAAGAAGTGGGCCGACCGTGCAAGCCTTTCTGATACCTACTACTGAATCCCCACCCACGACCTTGGCCAGCTAGGTAATTCACGCTCATTCATTAACCCAAAAAAAAAATTCGCGTTTCTTTTATTTATTTACTATAATTTAATTAATTTCTATGATTTTAAGTAAATTCAAGACAATTTTAACCTCATTTTTAAATTTTAAAAATACTCTTAATTCAATTTAGTTTTCATCGTTTTCATAATTTCAGTATTTTTATCCATTTTATCAAATTTTCTCAATTGTTTCATAGGATTCTCTCAACCATACTATCTCCTTTCACTCTATTAAAATTCTTTTAACTCCTTACTATGTTCGTAACTTTTACAAAATTTTACTTTATTCAGAAGCTCAATTATCTAGTTCTATTTCATTTTTATTTTACTTGAACCATTCATTTTTTATCCACTATAATCTTAAATTTTATTTCTTTTATCACATTAAATTTTTATAATAAAATAAATAATTAATAATTTTATACGTAATACGGATTACCGTCTAATAATTATTTATTACAGTAAATTTCTAGAACCCTCGTGGTAAAATTCCCAGTGGCCGTGGGGGATCATAGCCTTTGATCGCAGCCGTTGATTTTCTTTGTCAGTTTCCTGCGGTCTTTACCTTTGGCTTTACAAAAGTGTCGAATGGGGACAGCGGTGCGACCCACCCGCTCCCGCCGGCGTTGCTTCGGAAAGGGAGAAAAAGATGCAATAACAATTATAGAGATGATTATGTCATCACCGGGATCTTATATGCGGCAACCCATTTGACTTAATGGGATTGATTAATTTACAATAAAACAAAAAAAAATTTCAAGAAAATAAAAAATATATATATTCTAAGTAAAGAAATATCATAAATACTAACCAAAAGGGGTTGGGCCGAGTGGTAAGCAGCTCGGTGCCGCTTAAGGAGGTCTCAGGTTCGAGACCTCACGTACGCAGACACCCCTCTTGGGAGCCTCACCCGCCATTGCCAGGCGTGCGACCCGGGGCGACCAACGGATTAGTCAAGTATGGTTGGCTGAAAGATGCCATCTCACAGCTGGTGGGGCCTGCTTGGATACCGTGGCTGGCGACCAAAAAAAAAAAAAGAAATATCATAAATACTAAAGAGAGGTTTATTTCAACGGATAGTTTGATTGGCATTTAGCAAAACAATCCAATCAATAAGCCATCTTACTCAGTACAACGATAAGAAGACAAACTCTTTGGGCTCGCCAAAAGTGAAAAACTACATCGGCCATTTGATTCACGGATCGCATCCATCGAATGAAGGATTATCGGTCGGTTCTTGAATCACGAAATTCGACGTGCAAAGAATGAATATGATGGCACGATCATGTAAGATCACAGGAGGAGAATGGAATATTTTGTACTGGGCTGACGTCTATCAGCATTGACTTCAAGTCACAGGAATTGAAGGTTTTATGGGTATTTTCACCATAATGGAATGTCCCTGAAATTCCCAAGGATGTTCATCAATTGAAGTGGGTACTCATGATTGCACAGACACAGGTTCAGAGACAGACACTCATGTTTAAACTCGCACGAGGCCCAGAAAGTTTGAGCGAAAAGACACTTTTGCCAAGTTCCTATTGTTAATTTTCCACTATCATTTTCTTCCCCTTTTAATTATATATCACATCTACAACAAAAATCATTGTCTGTAAAATCGAAACTGAACATTCCTGGGCACCGACGATCTTGATGCCTCTGATTCTAGATCGATACCAGGCACTAGAAGTACCATGGCAGCTAGCTATGCTAGATCGAGAGTTGGTATGTTTTGCCAAGTAAAGAGGCCCGACAAATAAAATTATTTGACAAGAAGGTGTAATTTCAGCTGCTGGTTGGTGGCAGTTGGGTAATTTCAGCTGCAATTTCCATTTATTGGGAGAAAGAAAAATAAAATAAATAAATAAATAAATAAAAGATAAGGTGGCTTCGTCTTCCCTTTATGCCCTCTTTCTCTCTTTAGAGCCAGCCTGTCTCTGCAAGTATTTTCTTCTTTCCTCTGCATCGTTCTGAAAGCAAAAGCTCAAGACTTTGGGCTTGAAAGGGAAAGATTAGATTGACCCAGAGAGAGATAAGAGGCTGTGACACAGAGAGGGTGTGGGATTCTTCATTAGTGGAAACCTGGGTTGTTGTGGAGGGGGACTTATGGAGACTGTAGATCAGCCGCTGCCGCAGCCGCCGCTCCCTCAGCCACAGCCTCCTAGGCAGCAGCTGAGCCAGCACCTTTCCGGTAGCCTGAGCTTCAGCAGCCACCTGTCGAACGACGACGAGGAAATGTCGAGGTCGGCGCTTTCCACTTTCAGGGCTAAGGAGGAGGAGATCGAGAAGAAGAAGATGGAGGTCCGGGAGCGGGTCATCTCTCAGCTCGGTCGGGTCGAGGAGGAGACCAAACGCTTGGCCTTGATAAGAGAGGTAATTGAAGTCCTGGAGCTGAAAATCAGATCTTCTAAAATCTTGAGATCTCATCTGGTTGCTGGGCCAATGAGGAGGTGTATAAGCTCGTATATATGAGATTTCTGCTTCCACTTGCTATTTAGCCCAGTAGAATATCCGACATTTCATGGCCTAAGCTCATTTTTCACCTGAATCTAGCTTATCTTATTCCTTTTGTCCTCTTATAAGTTTCCAAAGAAAGCACCTTTTTGCTGCAAGAATGTGATCTGAGGTGAATTCTTTTAAAAATTTTAGCCAAATTTCTTATACAGCGTATATGGTGGATGGAGCAGATTTACACTGTCTAGGCACAGATAGAAATCATGGGTTTCCCCTAACATTACTGTAGAAACATGCTAGGTGCCTTCCCGTTGGTGAAAGGAGAAATATTTCCTAGTTTTGGGAATGTTTTGCTCTGTTTCAAGTGAATTTGAAATTGCAGATTATCTAAGCTGTGTTTGGTAATTGGTATATCACTGTTCCTACTTTGACGGAACTGTAGGAGCTTGAAACGTTATGCGATCCTATGAGAAAAGAAGTCGCGGTGGTTCGCAAGAAGATTGATGCAGTAAACAAGGAATTGAAACCACTCGGGCAAATCTGCCAGAAAAAGGTGATGAACATTTCAACTTAATTGGTGCCGAAAGACTTCATCTGTGCGACAGCTTTGCTGAAACTGACTGTATGTGATACGCCTCTCAGGAAAGAGAGTACAAGGAGGCACTCGAGGCTTTCAATGAGAAGAACAAAGAGAAAGTACAGCTCATTAACAAGTTGATGGAGGTTTGTTTTCGTGAACTTGTTGATTCCCAAAAACCTGGGCAGATGGGGATGGATGAAACATCTATCGTTGCTGTCTTTTTCATGAACAAATGTGTTCATGGTTTTGAACTGGGTCGGTTCTGTTGCAGCTGGTGGGCGAAAGCGAGAAGTTGAGGATGAAGAAGCTGGAGGAGCTGAGCAAGAGCTTAGAGTCTCTACAATAAGGGGCCTGAGCAGCGATCTAGCTGGGAGAAGAAACTTCCATGGCTGATGACTGATAAATTAGGTTGTGGTGTATTGTATGTAAAATTGATGATACTGTTGGCCACTTTTGATCTTCATAATCAGATGGGTGTTCTTTGGTGTAATTTGTAGTTTCTCTTTGTTTCAAGCTTTGCAATTTGACGTGCCAATGGAACATTAACTAAAGTTTAGGACAGGAATGTTCCACACAAGAAACATGATTTCTGGGACTGGAAATTGTGTCATCTCTCAACTCTCAACCCTTGCTGTTTCCTTCTCCCTGTCTCTCTCCGGTGGCCATCAGTGTGGTAGGAGTTACTGGTGTTGGAAGAAAAAACTACAGAATGTTCTTGTTTTTCTTTTGTCTGCTTCATGTACTCTGTTCTCGATGTTGGTGGTCTGTGCTGTCTGAAATGGCATCGATATTATCTCTCATTTCTAGTTTTGCGGAAGACACACGAGGATGTTTCTAGCCATGGGAATTGTATATAGTTATGTTTGATCCGTGACAGACCGGCGCAGTTCCAATGAGATTGCGCAGATTGATGCGGACTCGGTCAATGTGAAGAAAGTAAGAAAATATTGGAAAGATATCATCGATCTAGGTTACTTCGAGTGGTTTAATATCCTTTCCTAGGGGTCAAACTTTTAGGCTGATTGCAATCAAAAGCTTAATCATTGTTCACATTTGCCATTCTTCAGACTCCTGATGAGGTCCCCACAGCATAAGTTTGCTTAGATTATGTTTACGAGGCTAACTTTTGTGGTCTTTGAAATTGAAAATCTCTGCTCAATTGGGGCACGAACCCATGAATAGCTTTTCAAACTTTACTGTCTAGATTTAAAAAAAAAAAAATGTGCACCGACAGTTAACATGAAACAGTTCGGGTGAAGTTAAATTAGCGGGGAAATCTCCCAAGAACCATTCGGCAAAACCTTTGAAGAAAGAGTCGATGTCCTCCTTTCAATGATCTAAAGAGATTGCTGCAAGATGAAATTCCAAACTTTGAAATACAATTTTCGATCAAACGAATGAAAGAATAGTATGAGGCTACTGCAGCAAGTCGCGAGTTATTTTTTCTTGCCGCTCTTGTTATTGTGATCTTCAACATTCTTGACATCAACGGCCCCATCTCCAGGCTCAACGGTCCGAATTTTGAACCGCTCGAGCCTGATCTCCCCAGACATGTCTTCTTCGGATAGCCCACGGGAACGAACCATTGGATTCGAATCCATCTCCACAGATCCTCTGGAAATGCCATGATCTCGATCATTCATCATAGTTCTTTTTCTTAATTTTTCCGGGATCTTTTCGATCAGCTCTGAGATTGTGTCCGTTATCAGCTCCTCCAAGGCCTCCATTTTACCTTGCCTTTCTCCAGCATCATCTTCAGGAGAGCATCTAGACGAGCAATGATCGCTGAAGCCGGTATCAAAACTGTGGATAGGCCTTGTGGGTCGGGGGAACTGGTCGATCTGCGAGCGATCTTGATTTCTGGGTGCAATGAACTGATGGCGAGAACCCATGCTTCAATCGATGAAATTGAAAGTTCGTTCCAAAATTAGAATTTTCCGGGACTTGAGAAGCGGAAGCAAAGACCAGAAAGATTGGGAATTTACGTGATTTGCTAGGAGATGGAATACCGCAGCCCCGTGCATGTGCATATATATACACATGTCCACACACTTTTACGGCGGGTGGGTTGACGGGTCAAAGGTCAAACAAGATGGTTTGACAAGCAATCTAATTTTGACAGTTTCAGGATCTGTTCTAATTTGACAGTTTCATGGTCCGTGTTCCCTAATGGGGGTTGACGGCGTCGCTATCGGCACGCTTGCAATCGAGTCAATGTTGATTTTCAGACGGGACCTGGCCTTCAAGGCTTCTTCCACTGCGAGAAATTCTTCAAATATCGTGAGAAATTTGTCTTCCGAATAAAAGGTCGGAAGAATTCCGTGATTCCATCCACAAAATCTTATTGTAAGATTTCTGACAAAAAGAGGTCGGTTGATAAAATACCGTGAAAATTAATTTGGAGAAATTTTCGTGTATGAACCAGACGGAAACCAGGTGCGAAAAGGACTGTAGGAGCTGAATTCCAGATGATCCTTCAAGCTGACAAAGTCAGTCTAGTATTAATGTTGTTGCAGCCTGTCGAAGGAATTCTTGTTGAAATTATTTTAGGCACGTGCAAATAATTGTCATGGCTTTCAGCCAGTCTCTGATGTCTAAAACAAAGAACAGATGATTCTCCGATGCTTCTGATAAGACTGCACATTGGATCTCCAGGCTTTGAAGCGGCAATTGCTTACACAACAGAACAAGACATGTCCATTTTGTTGCATCTGAAACATGAATGATGTTTAGGGAGAATGATTAAGTGTCGGATACCTCGTCAACTAGACTGCATCTATGTATACATGATTCTAATGGTGTGCTCAAAATACTTGAGCACGGAAACTCGAACTTATTCCATCTCCAGATTGCGGACTTCATCGTTGCATGAAAAAGCACGCTTGCTCAAATCAGTACCTGTAGTCATTGACATGGATGTTCTTTGAAGCTCCCACCCGAAGCTTAGATTTGCCCTTGTAGATCATCAGGGTGGCTTCGGAGTTAGCCTTGCATCTCCTAAGGAAAGCGTTCTGGCACTGGGCGTGTTCTCCTCCTTCCCAGACCAAGCCTTGAGGGTGCCCTGCTGGAGGGCTCGCCCAAAGGAGAAGGAGAGGGTTCACGGCTTCTCCCTGCCGAGCTTGATCATGGCGTTGAGGTTGAGGGTTGCCTCCTCCTCGCCCTACCTACTGGACAAGAACACAATTGCCGGAACAGCTTCCGGAACAGTGTGCTGCAGGGTCCGTGCACTGTAGTCAGCAACCATATCGGGTGCAACCTTGGGGGCGTAGCCCAGGGTCACCATGTTAGGCTTCAACGGGGTGCCGTCAAGGAGAACATGGTGGTCTTTCAAGGCCTTGTAGCAAGCTGCAAGGACCCGCTCGGTAAATTCTGCGCACTCCTCAATGCCGTGCGGACCGTCCATTGGGACCTCCGGCTCGATTATCAGAACGAGCCCATTCTCCTGGCAAACCATCACGCAGCAGGGTAGCCCAACAGCGTTCTCATTGATTGCCAGCTGGGATGGCTCGGTCGGACCAATTTTGAACACGGCTCGCCACTTGGGAAACAGGGCAACGTGGTCATAGCACTTCTGGCAACGCTGGGCAAGACGATCAAGACACATTGTAGTTGTCTCACCATTGGTCCCAGGGAGTTCAACCGTGCCCTGTCAATCTTGATTCCTGGAAGGACTCCACCTTCCAACAAGACATTGACAAAGGGGTCTCCTGTATGTAAACGCAACCATCTGAGGATAAGGAAAGTGATCGCTAAGAGAACTACAGCTAAAATGCGGAAAGGGAAAGCAAGTAAAACTTACCATCGAAAGTTTTCTGATAGAGGGCTTCCTTGGAGAGGATCACTCAGCTGTGGTATTGGAGGAGCACAGGGAGTGGTGAAGAGGAGATCGCAAAGGGACCGCCTGTTCAGCTTGATAGACGCTTGCCCATCATGGCGGTGGACTCATTGGCTGCGAGAATTCCCCTTCCAGGAGTGCCAAGGTAAGCCGCATTGGCTATAAGCTCATCTGCAAAAGGTTTTCAAGGTAAGAACTTGTGCGTATATGCAGAGAAATTCCTCGAGAATCCGCTTTATATCAAAACATAAGATCAATCTTTCCTCCCAGCAGCTCCATAGACTAGAAATATATCCAATATTTGACCATTTTCAGGATGAAATGAATCAACTACTGAGAAGGACACTAGCACAAAGGAATTATCAGTTGTCACTTGTCTCCGTCCAAGGTAGAGCTATTGGAGAGAGTTTATGTTCAATGAATGAAGATCGAAGCTGAGTTTTTACCGGAATTGAGATCAAAATACCCACTGCAACACATTGATAAGATTGGTACACAGTTTTTAGCGGCAATACGTGCTCCGCCCAGTCCGTATGACAACAACAGAGACAAAACAACTAGTTTGCAGAAAAAAGTCCAATCTATCATCAGAAAACAAGAGCACCGCAGCAACAGACAGAAACAAAACGTGATATTTCTTCATGCAGACATGAAATAGATGAGAAAGAATTGCACCAAGCAGATCAACTGAATTAAACAGCGAGTCCAGGAGTGCAATTGACACTATTACGATACTTTGAAACGCTGAAAACTGGGGCCTATGAGGTGATAGATCAAACCACAGAACGGTCGAGAAAGTAGAAGTAATCAAAGGCAGACACAGCTAAACGCCACACCTATCAGATCAATCAAGAAAGGACCTAACTTGGCCAACACCCGGGAGAGAAAAGGGACAGCAGAAAAAGAGCAGAGTCAGCAAAGAACAGTAGTTGAATACCATGGTATTCGCCGTTGTAGCAAGACATCTTCTGTGGATGAAAACTGAGAGGGAGAGGGAGACAGTGACCGAGATGAACTTTCAAAGGGATAGGCCATGGAGATGGGAGAGGAGCAAAACTGGAGACGCGAACGAGATCCTCAGGGCCCCCTTTCCCTTTCCAGCACGCTATCATGCATCGGCGCACCACCGGCGATGCCGTTTTGACTCTTTTGGCCCTCCCTAGTGAGAAGTGTGGCGATTTTGTCTACGCCCTTCAACTTTGAATTTGATTGAATCCTCAGTAAAGACAAAAAATGATCCGTTGAGAATCCCAGGCACCGGCAGCTCTGCCTTCTTGAGTAAAAGCCTACACACACGAGGTTTTATCAAGTCAAATGAAGAAGAAGAGAGGAGTCAAAGTCAACGAGTATAGGAACATATGAGAGATGTACGAAAATATAGTAGGATGTGAAATAATTCTTTAAAAATCGTACCGACTAAAGTATTTATATTTATACTGTTAAGATATCGTAACTTTAATATGTGATCTCATTTTTATATTGAGATCGTATCGTCTTTACTAATATAAATTGACTTAACAGAAAAATGAAGGTTGAATGAAAAAATGAAAGTTTTATTTATGGCTAAAATCGCAAATAAATATAAATAATTTGTATATGTTAAAAGATTGCATTTTAAAAATGTGATCTCTTTATAAAAAAATAAGAATTAACAAATATAAATTGTGTATATTTGTTAAGAGATCACATGTTAAAGATGTAACATCTTCACAAAATTGAGATCGTAACATGCGATCTCTTGACAGTATACATGGAAATATTTTACAAGAAACTATTTTTAAAGAATTTTTTTCGTTACTCACGGTATTTTCGTCCATTCCTCTAGAACATATTATCTTCGACTTGAAAAAATGTGAATTTTCAGTTACTCTCTCCTCCTGTTAGGTAAGATGTCTTCCGAAATGATTCCTTTGGCTGTGCTAGGCTTGATGTCAATGACTGATTTGGATAAGTCCGGACTCGGGAGAAGGACGGGACCCGATGGTCCGAAGAGATGACCGTTTGAGCCTATAAAAAAAGATTGCTCCTTTTATCCTGGTTTAGATTTTGCTCTTAATCCAAGAAAATGCCAAGCAAAGAGCTGTACATGATTCTCTGAAATATTTAACTGAGAATGCTTAGCCAGTTAACAGGTTTAACGAATCTTTGTTAACAGAGGAAAGCAGCCAATTCACTCGGAACAGAGACCCTGTCGGAGAACATGCGCTTACATGATTACCATGCCAGGATGTTCGGTTGATCTCAAAGTTTAGCCTCATCTCTTTTAAAATCCTAGGAATCTCCAATTGCGAAGTACCAAATTAGAAAACCTTTGCCCTGGGAAAATGATGTTTGGTGTGGTGTTGTCACCTTTGGTGGTGCTAGACTACTGGACCTTCTATCTCATTTATTTCTCCACTCCTTTTTCTGTTCTCTTATAGACTTATAATTCTATCTATAATTGAAAAGGAAGTCTACTTCTGAAGATGAGGGAGTGAGTGCAGTGATATTGCACATGACGTCTCAACCGGATCACGCCCCTTTATTCTCTTCTCCATCCTTGCAACGGTCTACTAACCGAAAACAAAGAACCTTTTCCATAAGCAGATGCTTTCCATAACATTGATTAAAAGCATCTTCAGGTTACCCCCTTTTCCCCTTATTCCTTTCTTCCCTTTAGATTTGTTTCTCTTTTCCTATGGAACTCCAAAAGATAGGCAAGCC
Source organism: Lagerstroemia speciosa (assembly GCA_037672795.1). NCBI lineage: Eukaryota > Viridiplantae > Streptophyta > Magnoliopsida > Myrtales > Lythraceae > Lagerstroemia > Lagerstroemia speciosa. Next base: position 1,174,383 of record CM075296.1, read on the forward strand.
AATGGCAGAGTTGTGACCTCATTTACGGATCAAAAGCACAAACCAACTTCCAATTCCAAGCACTGTGCTTAACCCATTGATCAAACTAACAAATCGCATTGCGTTGTTTCCAATCCATCAAAGCAAACCAAACAGTAATCCTAATAGTTAAAGAAAAATTGAAAACCAATCATCTGGCAAGGGAAGAATTGGAGTTACAGGCACAGATAAGAAGAGAGAACTCAGCCTTGTCCATCTCATTACCCTGCAAGTTCTTCTCCTCCCACCATAGCCGACTGTCGAGCCCACTCCTTGTTCTAAGCATGAACACGGCGTGCCCGATCCTCGGTCCGAAGAACCAGTCGTGCACGTCCCACATGGTATCCACCAGCTGCCCGTCCACGAAGATGGTTTGGTTCCCCCGGAAATTCCATCTCAGTCTCTGAACCCGGAACATCTTCTTACCATCCACGAATACTGTCAGCATTGGACTCGTATTGCCCCGATCCTTCTCTTCCTCGTCACGGCTGCACTTGATCAGGATATTGTGGGCACGGGCTGCTCCAGTTCCCCCGAACTTTGCCCTGGTGGAGTATGCAGTCCCACCGAGGAATTGTTCCTTCCTAGATATCAATTCAAATTCGGGATTGCCTGCCTTTGGTATCTTCTTATCAATTGGTTGTTCTTCATCATCGCTATCATCGTGAGCATCTCCGAGCAGCAGGACAACCTCAGAGTCAGCGTGCACAGTCACATAGAACCCTGACACTGGCTCAGGGCTGGTGTCAAACTGCGCGAAAGTCAGGTCCCACGAGACGTTGATCTTCGTATCGGATAACTGGAATGATCTTCTGCCCTTGGTCTTCCGAAGCTGCCTTGGACTACCTCCGGTGGGGAATTCCTGGGATGTCCGGTTGGAGAAGTCAATGATCAGGCCCTGCCGGAGGAAGCTGTTCTGCCATGTGAGTGAGATCAGGAGCTGCTTCCCGGAAGAGAGCTTGGCCCTGTAGGTGCTCGTGATCTCAGTTGGTCCCAGGGACGACTGGGACAGGACCGGGGAGCGGTAGGATTGGACACTGTTCGAGGAAGGCCCGGAGCAGTACGAGTCTGAGACTCGAATAGCATGTTCACTGTAGCATGACGCTATGCTCCTCATCCTGAACGCTGCGGCGATGGAATTGGACCAAGACAAAGACTAGAACCCACCTGAAGAGGAGGAAGGAGAGGAAGAGAAGAGCTTGGCCCTTTTCCTGTCGGAGAAGAAACTGAGGAGGCTGATGGTGAGAGGACAGGGAAGACAGATGGGTTCTGTTATTTCTTCTCTGGGGGGTTCCATGTGAAGCATTTGCTTCTTCTGTTCCATAAGGCATTAAATTTAGCAGATGGACTAGACAATGAAATCCATGCTCCTCCACATTAAATGTCTTTCCGTTAAAACCTTAATAAAAACATAAACATAATTACGTATAAAAATAGGTATATTTAATGTCAGCAAAAAGATTGGGCCAAAAGCCTCTTCTCGATATTGCTTTAAATCTTACAAGTTGAAAATATTTGTTATTAAGAGAGTTACAGTAAATCCACCTGACTCGAACCTGATCAGGATCTACTAATTTTCTGAACACCGAGAAATGTTGAAAACAACCCTCCATCTCTACCTGAGGAGTTTCCATTGCCGGTTCATGTCAAATGAATATAAACTGATTGGCTGAACATAAATGGGGGTTGACCTGATCTGTCCATTTTATACACTCAAATACACACACACATATATATATATATCCTTAATTTTTGAAAAATGTCATCAAGGTATAAGACATTTGAATACCATTTTCAATAAATTTACACTTTCGAGTTAACATAATTCTTATAAGTTTGTTATAATATTTTACACGGTGCTAGGATTCAAGGTTCCACCGTGACATGTGACATTTGACGTATTGATGTGTATGTTTTAACTAATCAAGATTAGCAGACCCCGAGGGGAGATAATTAAAAAGTCCGGAATCTAAAGGCCAATGGAGGAAGATTTACACTAGGCAAATGGGTCAGTGCCACGTGGCACGGTGACGTGGACGGGGGTAGTGGAAGTGAATAACAGGTTCGTTCGAGAGGGGGCTGGGCTGAAAGCAATGCCCATGAACTGTTGAAAGCGAAGGCTTGGCCATGAGATTAAAAACGGAGCCTTTCACATTCAACTACTCCCCAACTGATATGCAGCCATTAAATGTAGGCTAAGCTAACCTCCAGCCTAAACTGAACTGGTTCAGGCACGGTTTGCAGGTTTCCGGTCCCATGTCGATCGAGCGAGTCACGTCATTGAACAGGATATATAAGAGAAGATAAGTCAGTTCGGTACTTGATTGGTGTTCCTTTTCTTTACGGTGGGACCGGCTTTCGGTTAGTTGGGTTAGAACAAATTATGGTTTGAAAAATCTCTGTGACCATCCATCCGAAAACACCTACCCGATCTGAGAACACCTGCCAAATCTCTGAGGTCGTTTTTGAGTGGCAAAAGGACCAAAGCAGGCAGCAATGTCCTCTCATGGCTTCAACATGAACATTTGAGACACGATGTTAGCATGTAATGTGAGGTGACAGTCACCAAGGTAATTTAACAGAAAAAAAAAAAAGAAAAGAAAAGAGATAAAACCGGTGAAATTTATACGGGAATTTCAATGGAAGTTCTTTATTTACTCTGGCAAGTGGAAAAGGAAGATGGAAAGGAAAAAGGAACCGACAGAGAGGTGAAATGATTGTATTTCTTGTTGGGTTGAAATGTGCCCTCCTGGTGGTTGAGAAACCAACACCTGAACTTTCCTTTCCATAACAGGAAACATCACCATCTTGATGTATAGGGCAAAAAATGGTGCATTGATTGAATATTATGGTACACAGAACTACATCAGTAAATTCCGGCCACAGATCGAGATTCCACAGATCTGTAAATGTTCGTTCGTCGTCCCGTCCCGGTGCCCGGAAAGCAGGGAGAGGCTGGTTGGACATGATTGAGTGATCTGCATTCAGTGAGAGACTTCACGTGCATTGAAGGTTGAGTAGAACCGAAGGCAATCGATAATTGGTCAGCATGAATGCCTTGCAGCCTATGATCTGCAGGAGTAATAAAAGGTAAAAACCTAAAAGAAACTCGAAGATGCTTCAGAGTTACTTCAGTTTCTCGGGCAACTTCTCATTGCAAGTGCCGGCAGTCATGCCCATTCGTACCGTATATTTCCAATGAATCGAGTCATGGTATGTGATCTACAGTTTTAGCAGACGTTCCAATCTGCAGATTGGCCAAAACCTCAACAGTTACATGGATAGATTTAAGGGATTGTGAATTGCAGATAGCAGCCGGAATTGACTAGACCTGGGGCAGGAATTTACAAGGGAAAAAAGATTCAATCTGTCCGTGTATGCACATATATGTATGCGTGTATTTATCTGTGTATGTATCGGTCGTATGCATGCAATATAATAAGGGGACAGACAACATGAGAATACCTTATGCGAAACTGTCACAGCTCACAGAAAAGGCCAACTAAGATTATTCTTTTCTTGTTAGTATGAATCCCACTTGCCTCATTAATCATTAGCAAGTATTGATTCCCTCAAGTCTGACAACATTAAACGTTGTCACATTTGGAACATAAGTTTCTCTTTTCTTTTTTCTTCTTTTTTTCTCTCCAGAATTTCGATTGCAATTGGTCCCAAAGTGTCAGGTAGAAGAGTTTATGGACGAGGCCCATGTCCAGACCTGATCACAATATATCCAACAAAGAGCCGTAGGGATCTGGGTTTCTTTGGGCCCAATTTTACGGGCCGGGCCTCATTCAGCCCAATAAATTCTGCAAAAATCATATGTGGCTTCGGCTCGTCCCGTTTCTCCATCAATCTAACATGAACTTTCATAGCTCCGAGGTTGGCCAGGGTTAAATATTAGATCCGGGGTGAGATTTTTCATTTCCAAATTTCGATTTTCTTGCGTTCTTCTTTCAACCCCTTTTTCTAATTTCTTTTTTTGTTTTTTGGAATGAGCTTTGCATATGATGTACCACTTGTTCTTTTGCCATCTTTACCATAAGAGCAAGGAAAAACATTCAAGACGAGACAGCATTCCGAACATATTATCATAACCCTTTCATCATTCCATAACCATAAGAATAAAGATCAGAGACTAGATAGGCAAAAAGTCCAGAAACAGTCGCATGAAGCAGAGAAGAGCCTGCAATGAGCGTTCTCAGTTAACTTTGGAAGTTCTCACAGGATCCTTGATCTGTCTCATGCCAGGAAAACGGTGAAAACTGTTTTTAAGGGGAATCAAAAACTGCATCCATAAGCTGAAATAAAGACTGTGTTTGGGAAGTACGAAGGACAGCAGTATTAACCAATACGTAAGGATTAAAAGTCCCCTCATTAACGATGATGATAACGGAGTGTGGTCCGAACAGGCCTTCCGCTTTCCCTGTATTTGTCCAGGACATATACCACTGCAAACCACTTCAACAACAGCGAAAAACCAAGAAAAAATGAAACAGGCAAAGAGAGGAACAGCATGTGAACCCAACATTAATAATGACAAGCCAGGCACAAAACTATCTCGAATCTATTATATATTTATCTATTGATATATGAACATTGAAGGAGAAGAGTAAATGGGGAAGCAGGAATCAATACACTCTCAGCACAACTTTCTGAGCACTTTTTAGATCTCAGTGAACAAAGAAAAACCTGAAGTCTGTTTTGATTGCTTGCACCTGGCGTCCAGATCCCGACAACATCCCCACTCTATCATCAAAGCATTGAAAGTTAAGCACCCTCTTCCTGCCAACAAGACGACAAAATGTCATGGATTTTTAGGGCAGAATAAGGATGATCTAGTCATGCATGGATTGCTATTACTCGGACCTGTTCTAAAACTTCCTCTAATATCCAAACAAGGAGGTAAAAAAGCATAAGGCATACCATCTTCACTCCATTGATCAGTCCTAGGTCCCGAATAGAATTTTTCGATTGACAGTTCACATGGACAATTAGACCACAAAAGTTGCTGCCACTTTCAGCGCCAACCTTAGGAGTCTCATGCGGGAGAGTGATAAATAATGCACCCCTGAACATCCATTCTTCCCTTCCGAGATCATAAAAATCCTCGAACAAGTTCCCACACAGAATACATGCACATTGACTTTCATCTGCAGGAACCATTGGTTCAATGCTGTCACTCATCTCACCGCGCTCAACTTTAATGGATTCAGCCCCAAACAGAGGAAGGCCATTTCTTCTAGTAACCCAATCATCTGAGTGTAAGTACCATTTATTTGATGCATTACCTGCATCTCTTTGTTCAGGATTGTGCGAAGCATGCCAATCCAAGTGTCTATCGAGACGCTCTTTAAGGTTTAACCGCAAGCCGCAGATGCCACACTGGTGTGGAAACCCATCAAAGAGATCGTCGATCACAGAAGAATGGAACTTCCTTAGCACCTCAGGCTTGAACTCAAATCTTATCAGATTCTTTATATCTTCTGTCACTGGAGGAGGCCGAGGCAATTCAGAGCTTTCAGCAATGGGTTCAGGAGTAGATACACCATCGACAGCCACTGATACTGAAATCTTAGTGGAAACTGAAGCCGAAGAGACTGGTTCAGTGGTTGCAGCAATAGCTTCCTGCTTCACATTCAGCAGCGGTTTGGCTGTTTGGCTAGGAGCAGGAGTCATAGGTTCTTTCTTACATGCGGATATCAGGCCTTTTGCAACTAAGGAGCTAAGAAGACTTGATATTGGCTCTGAGTTCTTCGTCACGTTTAGACTTTCCTCGGGTTCAGTTTTAGTGGTCTTTCCTTGAGACGCATCTGTTGCAGCTGGTGTGGGTTTGGAAGTAGCCAATACAGTTGATGACTCCAAATTCAGCCTGGGAATTGGCAGCTGAGTTGATAGCGGCCCGCCAGGCAAAGCCATTGAGCTTGCTTGTGATGCCTCCAGCCCTTTGTCCTGAGAACCCAGGCCGGGTAGACTAGAAAACACTGTATTGACAGGAATACTCCCGCTCTTAGCAATGGCCACTAACAAACTACTAGTCCTAGCATTTAACTGCCTAGAAGTTTCCAGTGATAGTGGCAGAGAATTTTCCGAGCCATCACTGTATTGATTATTCAGCCCCAAGCTCAAGTTTCCTGAAAATTGAGATGTCTTCAAATCTGTCTGAGTATGTCGCGTGATGTCAACAAGAGAATGGTGGTGCATTGGTGACAGAGCAGAAGGCGAGATGGCCCCTGGAGATTGAACCTGCTGCTGTCCAATGGTCCCTGATGAAGCTCCAGAGATCCCTATGCTTGGGTTTCCGATGTAAGAAGCAAATCTAATTTGTGGCCCCATTCCTGTCCTGGAAAGGGAACTCCCACTGGTCGTAGACCCACTTACAGTGGCAGAGTAGTCATATGAGACACCAGAAAGACTGGAAGTCCCAATTCGATTTCGCCCTTCCCTTGAGACTGTTTTTTGGAGATTATTTTCAAAGTCCTACAAAGAGATTATACACGTAAGGAAATTCAATATAATTAAACAGATACCCAGAACAAAATGCACAAAATGCTTGGGTGCATGAACAGTCATCCAACAACACAGATGCAACCTTGTTTATCTTTTCTTGCTATTTTAAAATGTAGCTACTGTGACAAGAATAGAAACTTCTAATTATTTATTCAAACTATATACGATTCCCCAACCAATCAAAAAATTGTCCTGAAGACAGACAAGCCTGATTTGGGGCCCAGATGCACACTGACAACGTAAGGATGAGCATAACAGGCTAGTGAAAGTAACTGCAGGCGGAATACATTTCTCGGTCAAGCAAAATAAGAGACATGAAAACCACAACATGCCACTCTTCAATGTAGGCAGCAAAACCGAAACCTGAGAAGACTCCAATATAAATGAATGAAGTGCACGTAGGTATGGAAATAATGGCAGATGTTTCCCATAGATTTCAGTTCATATCATCAAGAGCCAAACAAAATGAAAATTTTTGAAAATTTCACATGTCAAAATAAAATCCCAATTACTAAAATATTAAGTAGAATGAGAGAAGATGCAATGATGGATGCCTCTGATATGAATAAAAGAAATGCATGGAGGCATGAAACTTGGATTTCTTCGAAAGAGAAGCTCATGATAGGTCTCAGTTGGTGCCTTCTAAAGTCAAATATATAGAAAATTTTCTCTTGCAAATCCTATTCTCACTCTTACAAGCTTACCAACTTTTCTGATCCATCGGTAGTCCGGTGATCTTTCTTGGTGATGCTTGACATTTTGATCGTCGCATCATGATCCGTTGATCTAGAGTCCATAGAGTCCCATGAAAACTCTTCTTCTTCTGAGTTCTTCCAGCTAGAAGACATTCCACTACCACTTCTAAGCTGTGAATCAATGCTGGAAGACTTGGGTGGTGGATAACTCTGCAGCTTGTGCTTTGCAGGGTATCCATTTCTCCGGGTGGAAACAGCATCAGCAACACCAACACCACCACTGCTAACTCCATACCAAGGCTTTTGCTCTGTAACCTTGACAACACTCCTTCCAGGTCCAAGTCCAGAATTTCTTGAAATTTCAGTACCATACTCTGAGTCCCCATAAACTACACCAGTACTATTCTTGTCACGTAGAGGATTGAATCGTGGGTCTCTTTGAGAACGCTGGATTTTAAGGAAATTTTTCTTGTCACAAAACCAGAAGACATAAGGAACAGCAAAGAATGCTGCGGATCACTTACTTGCATTTTTGCAGGAGGACCTGCCCATGTGCGTCCAGCGGTAACACTGGCAGATCTGTCCAGCCTCTCTATATCCTCAGATGAATTGACCAATGCGCTATCGATATCACTAGCTATTTCTTTGCGCTGCATCATAAGAACATAACAAAGATTTGAACCAACACCACCAAAATTGTAGAATGTATGGAAAAGAGTAGCTTATTAATTAGGTATCACGAGGTCACAAGCACATACAAAAGAGACAAGGATAGAGACTGCCTTTCATATTCCACATCAAAAGTTAATTAGGAGAAAGAAAGAAAGAAAACCAATGTCCTAGAACAGTAGGAGTAACTCACACCATTGTCGCACACTCCAGCAACCTGACACCCGAACTTACATTTGACCTGCTCAAATTGTTATTCCACATTACACATTGATACATGCATGTGCTACCTGTTGTGAAAGTGGCACCGCTGTATGCACATTTACTAAAAATTGATGTTTCTCTATGTTTTAAGCAAAATTAATAAAAATCCAGGATACTATAAATATCTTATAAGATAAATGCAACTGTAAATAAAAAGAAGCATCATAAAGTAGAGGTACAGAATCATCATAAATGCAAGAACTACTCTTGGATATTCCCACAATAAGCCTAAGTTCAGACATCAGCTTCTCCGCCCATTCACATGTAGGCATTGATATAATTTGACAGGATAAACTTTCAATTTTTCACATAATATCTGAACCACCAACTCACCCTGGCCGATTGTTGAAGGCGTTGCCTTTCTAGATATTTGGGGTTCACATGAATGCTATGTGCTTGGTGTTGAGACTGTGACTCCGACCTGGATGCTGCTGGAGCAGAAGAACCATTCGCACAAGAGCCAAAACCAAGTTCTTTTTCAATAATTTGAAGCACTTGAGGATTAAAGACTCCTTTCCAGGTTCCAAAGAGATGGCGCATACTCGCATTAATTGGAGGGTCAACCTGCCTATATGCTGTGCAGAAAACCTAGTTGATGCTATATCATGGTCAGCATAACCATAGTGACAACCACCATATTCAGCAATAAAATAGCAGAGAGGATGAAGTTATATGGTTTCAATATAGATATACCTAATTCAATTACTAAAGACAGAGATGACCACTGTCAGGAGAAAAGTTACTCATGGACTCATATGAATGATGATACGGACATTAGAATCCCAGAATTCTCATGGGCAACCTAGATGAAGTGCTACTAACTGTTGAGAGTTGAAAAATACATTCACCAATGCAATTTACTTTGCCAAAAAAATTTTTAAAAAACCTCACCTCAGGCAATCTGGATGCAAAGTATTTGATGTAATCTCTCCCAATGTTCTTCACAATACTGTCTAACAGATAAAGTGACGGCAGCTTTTGGTCACTGGGGACCTGCAAGTGATTTTTGTTATTAGAGGCACTATGCTAGCTTCTAATTTCTTTATACTTTGCTACCTAGATAGCTAAAATAAAAGAGTTGTACACTAATGGAAACTTAAGAATATTTTATGTGATAGAAATAAACAAAACTGGAAGAGATTACGGTTGCTGTCGGTATGACTAATTTCACATTTAAACTAAGTATGATGACTCTTAATATTATCAAGCCATGCACATAAGGATGAAGTGTCCAACCAGGACAAGAAATGCATACAAGAACAATAAGATATTCCAACACTACACAATTTTCACGGTTGGTTAAAGTAACTGTCACCAATTACCAGTTAAGGATCAAGATTTATCAGAGGGATACAACCTATGTGAATAGAACTAAAGAATATCTTCTGATTAACATACATCCCCTGAACTGATGATAACTTCACCCCCTGAAAGTCCACATTGACTTGGATGCCTTCTTATCAATCTGTTCAAAGAGAAGATGGCTCAAGAACCCACTGACCAGCTTCTTCATGTGACTGGAGCACCGCCATACATTCCAATGACCAAATATCTCTGAGTAGTAACATATCAAAAGATCTACTATTTTACCTCCACCTTTTTGTTTTCCTGGATGAGAAACTTGTCTGCTAACTACTATTTGAAGTACACTTCAGTCCAACTTCAAAGGGAGAGAACAAAATCATATCTACTGTTAAAGACAAAGTCCGCACTGTGTACAGTCGGATATCTTTAGTATCTCAGCAGATTCTAGCGGACAAGAAAGTGAAGAATCTAGAGTGAGTTACCACTTATGAGAATTCAATGAAAAGAAACTTTGAAGTTGGTTCTCCAACACATCAGCAAAATAAACATATCCAGTGCTCTGCATTTGATTGCTATATACACTTTGTAGTGGAGGATATAAACGTAATAGATGAGATGGAAATTAGAGTTTGTCTCTTAATCACAACTCAGAGAGTTGAAGATTACTGCTTCGAGGTTCCCTCCAGCAAAAGGAAGAAAGTTAGACAGCTCATGTGGATTAAACAACCAATCAAGATAACCATATTAGCCACAGGATTCCATATCCATCACAAGTCCTTGCAAATAAATGGTGGAGGCAAAGATCAACTCATCCCAGTGAATTGAGGCTTCGACTTGTAAAAATGAACAAGGAGATAACATTCAACGGAAATGGCAAATTACCCAAAAACCCGTATCTATTATTTCCCATTTGTTTACAATTCTAACTCTCTATGCTATTTCGTGATAATACACAGCTACTTGCGGTCTGCTGGAAAAAGGAAATAGAAAATCAAAAGAAAAATTGGGCAGCTTTTCCTTTTGGCTTGGCTTTCGTATACATTCAACTCACGCAATCAATTTGAAGAAGACAAGTACTAGGCTGCGGTGTAAAGCTGGATATTTCATTCACCTCAAGAATATTAGCGCAGATAGTTGAAGCAATCGCTTTGGCTGCATGCAAATTCTTCCCAGCAATAATAGTCAGATTCGTAATCGCCGGTTTCGAGTTGAAAGTTAGCTCGGAGAGTGCAGTCCTGTACTGTTCCACGAGATCCAGATGCTGGTGGTGCTGCGGCAGAGGCAGAGGCTGGTATCCTCCCCCGTCGCTCAGATCAGTGTCTTCTTTGTCTCTGCCATACCTCGACTGGGCCTGGTTTGGACCGGACCCCGTCAGCCCGTGGGAAAACGGCCGGCTGCTCGGCTCATCCGCCGCCAACCGTGGCTTCTTCGGCCCTGGCTCTCTCGATCTGTTGAAGGGTCTCCGCGAGTTGTCCATCTCCATTAACGCTGAAGAAGAACCCTAATCTACCCTAATCCTCTTCATTACAAATCGAAGGAAATACAAGATAGAGAAACAAAATCAAGATCCTGATCTTACAGGGAACTGCTATTGCAATCAATCAAAAGCCCTAATTGTACAAGAGAAAGAAAACAAAACTGCAAAGTTAAGATAGAAACAGAAAAACTGATAGAAAAGAAGGAAGACACAAGAAGAGGAGATGGTGAAGCTCGGGCTCCAACGGACGAGCGCTGCAGGAGAGATGCCCAGGGTTGTCTCTAACACAGGAAAATGAAAGATTTTTCCTTTTCTTTTTCTTCGCTCGCTGGCCGGTCAGAGGGGAGGAGGATATGGCGGCGGAGGTGGTGGTCGGCGCCCAGCGGGTTCCTAGTGGGCTGACCTTTGACGTCTCAGCATTTTCATGGTCCAAGCCCATTTTCGTGGGCTCTATCGTTTGCCTCTCCTCTCAAGCCGAATGGCGAGGCTCATTGTCGTTGGAGGACCCTTTCCGCCGCTCCTCTCTCTCCACACTCTCGTTGGCGATCTCCGAGAGTCTTGCCGGCGAAAAGCTTCAACCCTCTCGGCGGTCGCAGTCCCAATGATAAAAATAAAGACACCCAGTAAGGGCAGGATTAAGCGGGCGCTGGAAAAGCGTGCCACCAAGCTCGTAAGCTCTCCAGCTTTGCAAATACTCGATCACTGAAGTTCCTTTCATTCACCTGAGCTCCGTCTATTTCTTGGGTACGTCGAGACGGGGAAGAAGACGCTGATACTGCTAGGCACGAAGACCAGCGAAGTGTTAAGCTCTGTGTTTACTGAAATTTATCACCTGAAGAAGGAGAGTGCTGTGCGGTACACTAGCTAGAATGACAAGGTCAGGCCTTTCGAGAGCGGCGGTCAGACTTCCTTGGAGTTCTTCTCCCCAAAGACTGATTGCAGCATCTTCGTGGTGAGTCACATATCTGCGTTAGCTTGTCATTCATTTCACTTCTCTTGGGGGCCTCTTGAATGCATTGAAAGGACATTGCTTTAGTTTTGAAATTATGATTCGTCCAGTTTCTTTCTATTTAGGAATTCATATGTATGTGTCGATCAGAAAAGGAAATCATATGTATGTTCATTCATCTCACAAGAAATTGGGAAGAAAGTTTTTGCTTAGATTATGAAAAAGCTCGTTTCAATTCATTTCCTTTGTAGTGTTTTTTTCCCGCGAGACTGCCAGTTTTCCCATTCACAAGACAAATATCTTATTTATGTCCTGTTATGTTTCTTCACAGTTGGCTCTCACACAAAAAGGCGGCCCAACAATCTTGTCATAGGGCGAATGTATGACCATCACAGATATGATCTTGTTGAGGTCAGCGTTGAGAATTTCAAGTCTATGGAATCTTTCAGCTATGATAACAAGATAGCCCCCGTGGTTGGTCCAAAGCCATTTATTGTTTTTGTTGGAGAAAACTGAAGCACTTGAAGGACGTCCTGCTTGATTTGCTTCGTGGAGAGGTCTTCCCCAGAAAATTGGGACTTTTTTGGTTTTTGCATATTCAAGCGAATGAAGAGAGAACCTTAAGAAACGTGGAACTTTATGCAATGCAGGTTGTGGGGAACTTGAATCTTCCTGGAATATACAGAGCCTACATTTGCACTGCGGTGTCCTCTAATCGGGCTTTCTTCACAAATTGTGCCTTGAGGCTTAAAAAGTCAGGTACCATCGTCCCAAGAATGGAGGTAGTAGAAGTCGGCCCTTCCATGGACTTGGTGATAAGAAGGCATCGCCTTCCTACTGAAAGTCTTAGGAAAGAAGCCATGAAAACAGCCATTGCTAGGCCTAAAAAGCAGGTTCAACTGATAGAAATACACAATCTTATACCACTATTCTTCCCACCATAAGATTGAGTTCGGAATGCTTAATTTGAGCCCTTTCTGTCTTGGCAGGAGAAGAATGATAGTCAGGATGCGATACAAGGGAAGATGGGGAAGGTTTATATTCCCGATCCCGATCAGAAGGTGAACTTTGCTATTTCCTTTATTCTTGGGGAATATTCATGTAGGTTGTTCTTTGTATTGTGTTGTATGCCTTATAGCTCTTCCTTCTTTTTTTTGGGTAGGTTATAGCTCTTCCTTTTGCAGGTTGGAGAACTGAAATTACCTTATAAAGCAAAAGGAATGAAGAGAGAGCGCCGAGAAGCAAAAACAGATAGGGATGGGAACAGACTGGCTACGAAGAAGCAGAAAGAATCCAATTAGCCTTACACTTTCTTTCAAGCTTTTGTTCTGCACTCTGGTGCGTCAGTTTTTGACTTCCCTCCTTTTGCTCTATTGCCTGAAGCAATCAATACTAATTGAGGAACCTGCATTACTCTGTACCACGAGAGAAAGTATTCAGTGGAGTGGTATACCACCTTAGCATCACTTACGTGGTATATCCGTCCAGTAATAAATCATTGTTTATATATTATTTTCAATTAGGATGAACCATTTATTAGGTTTTTAAATATGTTTTACTATTTATATATTATTTTTAATTAGAGTTCACTATTTATTTAAGATTTTTATATATTTTTTAAAAATTTTTTTGTGAGTTAATAACTATAATTATATAATTATTGATTACATGTCAAGTCGTAATTGGACAGATATACCACATAAGCGATGCTGACATGGTATGATCGCTTCACTGAATATTTTCTCAAACCATAATATGCTTTTAGGAATAAAGATCTGTTCAGATGCTCCTCTGATGTGCAGCTTCTTTGTTTTCTTGTTCTCCATTGAATTTCACAGACGCAGTGCCATTTTAAGTTCGGGGAATGGTTCAGCTTTAGCCAGGCAATAGCTTTGAAATGAACAGGTCAAACTCTGAGTCTCCATCTCCAGGTGACCTTAATTCGGATGCTCCAGCTAACATCTATCCAACGGTTTTATCCCCTTGGAGAGTGGCTGATCTCTAAGTATCTCTGCAGCTGGGGGAGAATCAAATCACAATCCTAATGGCTCGATGATCTGATAGCCCGACTCTATATGTTGGAAAGACTGTAGGCTGTAGCAGTTCTGGTTAATTTAGTTTGGTTCGGGGGCATTTGACAGGACAATTCAATTCTCAGTACCTGTTGCTGGTCTTATGAGGTGTTGGAATTGATGTAATACTTCACAACTATATAGTAATTTTGATTTCACATCACGGATTTAGTTGCAAGATTTTTTAGATTACAGATTTGGTTACAAACTTTATTAACAATTAATATTGCCACCGTTTTATTTATACTTGAATTTCACAACCAATTTTACATTTTTCGATCTCATATGAGACTAAATTCAATTTTATATTTTGTAAATATAATAATTTTACATTTCATAAGAAAATTTTACTGTAACAGAAAATTTTCTAGAATCTAAATATTTCTTATAATCAAATAATACTTGGATAAAATGCACAAACTTTTCATCATATTTCAGTTGGGGGGGTCCCAAACCGAATTGAACCACATCTCCGGTCCGGTTCGGTTCGGTCTGGGTCGTATAGGGACCGAACTGTAACCATTTGAGGAAGAAAAAACTGAATTGTTTAAAACCAGTTCAAACAGTTCGGTTAACCGGTTTTTTATTTAAATAAATAAAAATCACTATAAAAACACAATTGGTTCGGTTGGGTTCAAATATTAACCGAACTGAACAACAAATTTAAGTAAAACATATATTTTTTGTTTAAACTTGCATATTTTAATTTTATTTTTTTATTTTATTTAATTAGTAATTGGAAAATGGTTCGGTTCAATTAACCACAATTAACCGAACCACTTCTCAGCAAAAAAATAGAATCGTTAGCTAACCGGTTCTATTGATTCAATTATTCTTGATTCGGTTAGGTTAACCGGTTCGAACCGGTCTTATGGTTTTTTTGAACAGCCCTAATTTCAGTACCATGATAATTAACCTGCAAGAAAATAATAAAAAAAAAAAACCAGAAGCTTTCAGTTTATCGGGCCGTGACCCGATCCGCCCGCTCCATAAATGGGCCTGAGCCTGGGTCTGGGCCGGTCTTCCGTGCACAAGTATCGAAAGGCGCCAAATGGCACCAACAGCCCAATACAAAATTCAGGAGGGAAAGAAACAGATGAAAACTGGCGCCATGGCGGCAAAATCCGCAGATCCTCCGTCCAAGCTCCTCTATGAGGCAGAGCTCTCCCATCCGCCGCTCTAGAAGAAGCTCCTCGTTCATCCATCCATCAATCCGTCAGGTACTGCTCTAGATCTGTGTTCCTGCTTTACGCTGAATTTAGTCTCATTTTACTACCGTCAGAGATATCGATTCAGATACTCTCCACTAGTTCGGACAGGACTACGTCTCTGCTTCAATTCTTACGCACACAACTTCCTGCTTTGATCTGTGATTGCTTCCGAACCTCTAGTGCATTGCAACCATCTGGCAGTTTATGATTTTTCATAACTCCGTTTCGCTTGCGTTGCTTCCATAGCCGCGGATCAGGTCGAGCGCAGCTTTTCCTACCAAAAAGCTGGTTCGTCCTCCATTCTATGATGACTTGTCCGCCCATTTCATCGTATCAGAGTCATTCTGTGCTATTTTAATTATTAAGCACGTTCATAAAATGCTTGCTCAGTTTAGTTTCTTCCTCAAGAGGCTGGGATTACATCCCGTTGCTTCTATCAGCTGCCGCTTATATTTTCTGGTGCATCTTAGTATTATGCGCTCAACTTCCAGTACACAGTACACGGTCAGCACAACTATGGTTATGGCATATCATAATTCCTTGTCAGAGTCATACCTACTAATACAACTCATGTTCATCTTTGCGGAGGCAGTTTCAAGCCAATTTTGCACAATCTTTGTATTTCAGAAGATGCGAATTGCTCTAGCTCTTAATGCTGCTTTCAGGTTCAACTTAGATGAAATAAGTACATCGATGCAAATAACATAAGCCTTTTTTTTCAAATGTGCAAGGCACTGGACCAAATATTGTCTATTTGTTGAAGTTCGAATAGATGCCTTGGGTTCATATCTTTTTGTTTAGTCATTCTTGATCGAGGGCCTTTCTTCTTCAGGATTGTCTTTTGTCAGGTTGATTTTTATATGAATTAGGAAATATTTTGATATATTTATGTTGGAAAATGGGAGATCTGGGGAAGAAGTTTCTTTTACCTTGCATGTATTAGGCTGTTGCTCAGTGCTTTGAGGAGCAGAAATCTTATACCTGCTGGGATGGCGTTAATCCATTAATTTTGAATCACAGCCAGAATCGTGAGCTCCGGTCAAATAATTCAAGGGTACGTGCTCTAGTTCTTCTCGTTCTTTTAGGCCTAAGTTTTATGGGAATAATGGAGAACAATATGCCATTAAGTGTTACACAGACACCCAAGTCAAAATTTCTACTCTTCATTCATTAGAGTAAGGTATTGGCATATCTTTTTTGGCCAGGATTCAGCATTGCTTGAATGCTTTCTCATTTGCAGTTTGATGAAAGGCTGACTTCAGAGATTGTGTAGTTAGTTTACGTTATGAGTATCTTGGCACGGGAATAATATAGCATGGAGTTCTTTCTTTTCCCCTCTCAGCTAGGAACTTACAATACTCTGCAATGTCCTCGCTTTTATGTGGAACACCAACTCAAATATCCATTCAGTTTGAATTTTTCCTACTGATTTCGTGCTCTTCCCCAATGCAAATTTTCCTTTAACTACCTCTCCTCTTTCTGCTCGTCAGCTTATGGGTGCTGTATAGCTCATTCTCCCCAGCACTTTCCACAAGTTGATGCAAACATATTGCACATCTCATACATTTTGATTAATAATTTGTCAGGGAAATAAAGGCAATCACGAGCTGCGACAAGTTACAACAACCTGATCAATCATCTATATTGGACAATCCTGTTATGCAATGATGTTTAGCTGGAGGGATTATTGGGTATGTCACTCGAGCCAACTCCAGTAATCAACATTTTCCTTTTTCAGCTTTGATTGCGACTACATGGTTCCCATCCCTCTGGTTTTGATATCAATTGATCTCAAACACAATGAAGTCCATCAATTATGGCATGCCGTCTGTTTTACCACTTTTCCTAGGCAGCTTACTCACTGGAAAATGCAGCCTGGCCATTAGCGGGCGGGGTGCTCGGGTCTGCCTGTCAAATCCCCTCACGCAAACATATCCTGCAAATCCATTGTCAACAGAGCCTTGAACCATTTACCAAAAAAAAAAAAAGAGCTTGAGCAAGTACAAATCAATTGTCTCTTTCCTCCTAATTTATATACGTCAAGTAAGATGTTATCAGAGCATACTAGAAAAAAAAGTTATTAAGGAGGTATTTGGTTCAAGAAATAATCTAAAGTGGAAATGAATAGGACTGTAGATTGTTTTGTGGCCCCAGGGAATCAGAGATATTTCACTCTCCAGAGTTAAATCATCTTGTGGCAACGATGGCTAAGTATTAGTTGGCTAGGCAACCTAGGCTGTGAAGTGAAATTTTGATCATTTTCATTATGGGTAAATCATCATATAATTGGACCTGTGATGGGAAAGCTAGTCTTAGCTGTGTAGCATCTGATATCATGTACATTTCAGTGCAAGGAAATTATATCTTCATTCTAGAGTTTCACGCTGCAGCATAAGTTTCAGAGAGGGGTAAGGTTAGTTTCCAGAACCTTTTGCCCAAGTTCTATACTGGAAGTGCTAGTGATGAATAGGCATGCTATGTCGTGTAGAAACAAAAAGGAAACAGATTAGGTTTTTTAACTTCCACATCAAGAGTATACTTTGTGGCATACCTCTCCAGAAGCAGTGTTGAATGCCTTCTGTTGATAGGCCTACAGGAAATGCAGATGAATTAGATTGTGATGATACTCCTTAGATAATCACAATGGTCTTTTAAGAACTTTCACCTTTAAATATTGCTGGTATGGAAGTCCCAAAGTACACTGTTCGCCTCTGAAGTTTCCACAACCAATCCCTGGGAACATCAATGGGGTGGAGACTGGACTCATGGTCTGCAAATACCTGCATTTTTCAGGTTTTACTTTTTAGTAATAATGACATGATGAACATTTTTTTTATTATCCAAAAAAAAAGATGAACATTCTTGCGTATTTAAGAAAAACGGACCTCATTTACTTGAAAATAAGTGCCATTAAGTGGAAAGCTCCCTCTCATAGCAGTCCGGCATGGAATCTGATAGATGGTAAATTTGTCAATTGCCCAAAACTAATCAATCTAGGTTCAGGGGTCTTTTTCCCAGAGAACTTATTGGTGATTTGAGAGGAAGTCATGAAATTGGCAGCCTTACCAAAATGGTGCCCCGGACAGTTTGAGAGTTAGCCTCCCGAATGCAGTGGCATGAGAAACATGTTCTGTCATTACAAAGTGTACCAAGTTCCTGGGAATTGCACTTCTGTTCAGGAGGATTGATTGAGTTCGCTGTTTCTCCTGATCAGAACATCATTTGACAACCAAAGAAATATCAAGTTGCTGGATTACACTTCTAG
Source organism: Lagerstroemia speciosa (assembly GCA_037672795.1). Classification (NCBI taxonomy): domain Eukaryota; kingdom Viridiplantae; phylum Streptophyta; class Magnoliopsida; order Myrtales; family Lythraceae; genus Lagerstroemia; species Lagerstroemia speciosa. The sequence continues at coordinate 1,192,818 of CM075296.1, forward strand.
GCTATTTAGATTTGTAACAGAGGAAATGCAGCTTCACATGATAATCTGAATTAGGCTACTCTACAATTTTGATGCTATTCAATCACCTGGTGTCCAGATGGCAAGAAGGTATTTGCATGGATCATCGGGTTCTAGTTTATCAAGCTGCAGTCAAGCATAGTCGATTAAAGAAAAAAGTGCCAGTGATAGCCATAGTTATGGAGATAGTAAAAGAACTTACCCCATTCAAGAGAGGATGCCCATCAGGAATTTCATACCTGCATGAATAGAGAGAGCATTTTGTGTGCTGTCAAATATTTGTGAGAACATTTCCTTAGAATGTGATATCCCTCCCGTACATCGAAACTTTTTCAAGAACGATTATTGAAAGAGTGCATGAGATCTATAACTTTCCAGTGCAGACAATGAATTATGTGGTTGACTTGCCCATCATTAGTGATAAAACATATTTACATATTAATCTTCTGATATCTGATTTTCATTTTGAAAAGCATTTGTGCAGAAAAATTGAAAAAGAATTTAACATGTAAATGGTTAGTTCATATTCATTTGGAGTGGAGCGATTGGTAATCATGGCTTGAAATCATATTTCCAATAGTTCCGGTGCTTCAGTAACTAATTCTGGGAGAAGAGGTTTTGACTTACACTAAGTGCTCAGTACGTAGCCGACTCACGTTTTTCAGCTTAGGTAAAGGAATAGATGCGGCTTCTGGGGTTAAAGCAACCAGGGCCTTTGACATGTCACCTTCTTGAAGCTCCATATTCTGCTGCATATAGGTCTGCAAATTTTGGGTGAACTCTTCAATGTTTAGTTTGATAGTAGGAATTTCATCGAAATCTTCCAGGTCTGTCTCGTCCTTGTCATTTTCAACTATTTGGGTGTACTCTGGTTCTGGTGATGCCGGCTCTTCTATGATTGGCTGACAGTTTCTTGCTCCATGTATTGCTAATTGTTGCGGTACTGACTTATCTGCTGCCAGAGATGAAGGCAGTTGCAGAGGTTCAGAATGGTTCTGGGTGGATATTACTGTCTCTGATGAACCAACTATGCTCTTCTGCTCTGGAGCTGGCAGAGCAAGCCTTGCACTGCGCTCAAAATTATAAACATGGATTAGTCAAAGATGCCCTCCTCAGGTAAGTCTATGAACTGCATGAATATGATTATTTCTTCCTCAAATTATATTACTGTTGTCAGTATGAACATGAGTCATGGGACCTAGCCTACATTTCTCAGTGTCTTGTCTGTCTGGTTGTTTTTTCATTGACTTGAACGTAAAGATTGCCAAAATCGAACATAAAGATTGTCAAAATCATTATTTCTTTTTTCTTAAACTGTCATGTCACGTTGGAACTTTTAATTGTTGAAAGGTTGGTGTATTTTACCTTGCAAATGCACTGGCAAAATGCCTGCATTCTCCTCTCATAGGACATGCATTGCAATTTGGTCTGCTTTTGGTGCAAAACACCTGCATGTATTTGGTATTGCTAGTATTAGCCTTAATTCATAGAAAATACCGCTAAAAGAATCATATTACAAACCTTTCCAAATGTTATCATCTGGTAATGCAGCTCGTACCTGTCAGTGAATAATTCAGTAAAGAATAGGCATATTAGTTCAGGTATCTTGAACTGCTTAAGCTATTCTTAGTAGCAAGTCGGAATCATTTCATACAAGGTTCTTTGGTCAAGCTTGCATAACCGTGGCCAGAGATACTTCTGAATAGATTCCAAAACTGGGTACCTGTATATGACAGTAGGATTAGCCTTTTTACTGGAGTCAGTTGTCTGTTGTTAGTTGATACTCACAATTCTAAAAGATGCAGCTGAAGTGACTCGGGCAGTGGCTGTAGAGGGACCCATCCCAGCCTTACAGCTATACGGCCAACATTTGTGTCTACCTATTCAGTATAAAAGAACACCTGTTATGATCAGGCATTACATTGTGGGTATTATCTATTGTTTAAACTTACAGGGAAAGCAAGGTGGTGAAGCGTTAAAAGGCGCACACATTCAACGCTCTTCAGTCCCAGACCTCTAAAGCTCAGAAGATACTCTCTGCAACCATAAGGTAGTTCTCAGAATTTCTCATTTTGCTCACCACATGACTTCCTGATATTCATTCTTCAGGATATTCTTTGTATTTCAATATTCTTTAGGATAGCATTATCAGAAGAGCATGTTATATTTGGGTCTAAGTTCCTAGCATAAAGTTTGATAATGGCGTAAATTTTTTTCTTACTTTGCTTTGTCAGGTGGAATATCCCTTAGCCATTCAAGATCAATGCTTCCATGTTCTCTAACAAGTCGGTTGAGGAAATCCTGCATAGTGCATAAATAGCATGCTCTAAGTTGAAGCTTCTTTGCATGTAAAAAATGTTATAGTTTGGTAATGGATCATTACTCTTGTACCTGTATCCTTCCGGCAAGGACATTGTTCATTCCACGGTCTTTGATGGTTTCAGCTATCTCACTTACATTTGCACATCTCACTGCCTCCCAGTCTACTAAATCCATTGTACTCTGTGATCTTGTTGTTTTTCTTCCACTGGATTCTGCCTGTTTCCTCAAGCTTTCCCAGTCAAAGTCATAGTTTCTATCCTTCCCTGCAACACTTGTTTTTGATTTTGAAGCTCTTATATCCATCTCATTTGATTCCTTGGCAGTTGGATAAACTTGGTCACTCAGACATCTTTCTGCTGATTCTTGGTTACTGCTTTTTGAACCGTCCATTGAACAGCAGCTGTTTTGCTGGTTTTGACAGGAAAGTTTTGGCATGCAAGTATGTTCATCCATTCTGTCATTTTCTCTGAAATATTCTACATTTGGGTAATGTTCAGGGTGTTCATCAACCTGGCTTTTGGAGATTGCACTGCCACTGCAAATCTGGTTACAGTCAATAGAAATTCTGGGAATTTCATTTACAGCTGTTGTCATCTTATCTTCAGTTCTAGCTTGATTTGTTGCCGTAACTCCATTGCTCAGATTTCTTCCACTCTCAACCTTGTAGCTGTCAGATGTTTTGCCTTCTTCGCTGGATTCTTGACAGCATTCATCTTCCAACAATGTGGAGTTCATTGCATTTGAAGCATCGATGTCCGGCCTTTCACCTCCATGATCTGTATTTCCAGATTCTACAAGAGCATTACTTGAGTTATCATTGGAAGACATGTCTCCAGTTTCATGATTGGAAACTTCATATGGGAAATTTGAGCCTGCCATGTGCAGAAGCTGCATAAAAGATGTAGGACCTTTGCCTGAGCTTGTTTCTGACAATCTAGACATGTTTATCATATAACGTGTCTCCAAGTTGTCTGAGCTTGACCCTTTCCCCTCACAAATTCCAGCTTTCAGGGTGACTGTTGAGTTTTGACTAGAGGCTGCAGACTCCTGAAATGAAATGCCATCAGTTTCTGCCCTCCCATCTGCACCTGTGCAAATGGATTCTGCAACATCTATGGTTGATCTATTTACCACTGAATGAGATATCTCCATAATGCTTCTGGATGAATTTGAATTCAAGAAGCAGCAATTGAATTCATCCAGAGATCTACTTCTTCTTTCCGTACTGGTTAGGGATTCCTCACTGTTGACAACTTCTATTTCACTGTTCTCAGCTTCATTGAGTGTCATAGAACTGCAGTCACAAACTGTGGGACTTGTCATCTTCTCGCACCATCCGCTTGTGTATTCCAGATCCAACATGCCTGCCTCTGGTTCATTGATCACTGAACTTGTTCCCTCTTCAAAGCAATGGTTTTGCCCTAGGTTGGTGGGAAACCGTGCAGCAAGTGACATGAAAGCTGAGCTGCAAAAACATTCTGAATAAATTAGACTGAAATGATGGGTTTTAATTTGACATTACAGGAAACTTTAGTTTACCTTGAAAGATGGTCTGACACATTTTGTGTAAGAAAAACCCCCACCACTGAATCAACAACTGATCCTTTCCAAGGCGAGAAGCGTCTATCACCTGAAAATATTGCCAGATAGGCTTAAAACTGTATCTAATAGATGAAGTTGTGCAGGATCTGACAGGAGTTTTCTGCAATCATACTGACTTCTCTGCTCTTTTAGAGTTCTGTTATTCTCAATGCATGGGATATGCATTGCTCTACTCATCACGGTGCATACTTTTGAAGCTATTCAGCAGCCAACTGTCTAGACAAATGGTTTGTTTTTTAAAGAATATAGTTCAGTTTATACTTTTCTTCATCTGTCTATGGTTCACTTTCCGTCATTGGTTCGTGTCTTGCATCATCCATTAATTTTCCTGCTGCATAGGAACCTCTTATTAAATATTTTTGGAATTTTGTGGCTTAATCTAGGGTCAGGGAGATTTCTGATCTAATGCCCTTAAGAGATCTACTATGTGTTTCACATTTGTTTGCTTTTATATTTAATACGTTATCAGGATGGACTTTGCTTTCTGCCATATAGATGATAGTCTAAACTGTTACTAATTTTTTTCAATAATTAAACTGAAGCTACTACTTATGCCTAAAACAGCAAACTCTGAGATTATTATCATGGTTGGTGGCGACAGGTTTTACAGAAACAGAAGTTGGAATTTTCACTTACATGAAGCCAGGGCAAGAAGTGCATTGGTGTAACAACTCATAAGGTTTAGCATCTTAGTACCCTTTATGCCCCTCATCTTCCCATTCTTTCTTCAATATTCATCGTTTCCTAAGAATAGGTTGTGCTCATATGATAGAAGATTTCATTTTCTGAAAGACGCGTTCACATAAGATGAAGAGTGGGAAAGTAGATGAAGAGTGGGAAAGTAAAGGAGCCAATTTTCATACCTTGTACAAGATGCATCCGTGCAATGAATGAGTCAGTGCGTCCTTTGAAAATTCTACGTTCCTCCTCCCACCATTGTGCTTTCTCTGTCCCATCAATACCTGGACTGTTGATATCTTCTAATAAAAGCTTCCACACTCTGTTGGTTTCTTCATCAAGGTCAACTTTCGGCCTTGGTTGTCTTCTCTTGTGGGGATCATTTGAACCATCAAAGGGTATAATGGTGCCATCCTGCTTATAGAGAACCAGCATGTTTCGGTGGTCGTGATTTCCTATTCCATAAGGGATGAGTGCATTTTGCTCCTGATGTGCATTTGTGCTACTTTCTCTGTTGATATCTAGACATTCCAATTGTTTTACAATTGAATCAACAGAAGGATGATGCATGGGAACACTTCCATTCAGCAGCGGCACTGGTGTCCATGGGTGGGCTGAGTTAACAGGGGGGAGTCTCTTAGTTCGTTTCTTTCTCGACAGTTTTGCATTCATCTCCATGAGTAGCACTTGCATAGATGTATGAGTATTTTGTGAGTTGTCATCTACTGCTGATTGCTGGAGATGGCAAGTTGGCATCATACAGTACTCTGTCAGCTTACTTAGAGAAGCCGAGTCTCGCACTCGAGTTAGGCCCCTGGATCTTTTCTTAGTAGACCTCTCTGTCTGAGAGAATTGTAGGACACAGCCGATACCTTGTTGCTTGCCCTGAAGTGCTGTCCCGTTTTCATGCAGTACATCTGTTCCGCGATCCAATTTTGATGAATGATTGGTTCTTTCAGCATCTAGGCTGCTCACTATCCCTGAACTTTTGACTGTTTTGCCATTCGTAGAAGATGACATGCCAGATACAGGGACCTGCCCTTTCTCAGTCCTCTTTTTTCTTGTGTATACTTGGAAAGTGAAGCCAAGATATTGACTCATATGCTTGTAAGCTGTTGAACTGAACCCCGTACGTATTCGTGTATTTGCTTGGAATTAGCTCCTTAGGATCATAACATCTCTTCAATTCTGTTGGGTGTTCACGGTCAGTCACAGAGGACTTGGCTTGACTTGTCAGTGCTTGCATCTCCACGTTATTAGGTGCAGCATGAGTCTTCAGTTGATATCTTCCCATCATACTCATCATCGAACTATGTGAGTGCAGGTTCTCTTGTTGAAAGGAACTGTGGGTTTGAGCTGGGGTAATTTTACTTGGATCCTGTCTTCCTTGAAATGCTATGTCTTCCCTTGCCTTACTGTTGAGTTCATGGACCATTCCTTCGAACATATAACCAACCTTCACTTCAATTCCTTGAGGAAGTTGATCATTTGCATTTAGCTGTTCTGATTGGCTGTGCATATCATGTGCCTCCGATTCTGCAACACTATCAAAATTTAAGGCCCTCCTGCATGACTTCTTTGAGGGATCTCTGTTTTGTCTGCCAGACTCTTCAGTTACTTCGGTTGGCAAAGGTGGATGCGGTTTCTCAATTCCCTTTCTTCTCACATATTTCCTCTTGACTCTCATCTCTCCTTCAGTGCCTGCGCTTTTTGGTGTTTTTGGCTTTGGAGTCCTGGACTTTCCCTCAGAAACAACCTTTGGCCTGTGCTTCTTCCGCCTAGGTTTCTGTTGTGATGTTTTGCTCATGCTCATATACTGATCATCTATCTTCTCAATTTTGTTATCCTCGTTCGGCCATGTGGAAATATCAGCTGATGGAGCATCAGCAACAGCCTTCAAAAGCTCCTGGATATGTCTGTCCCCTTCCTGGACTAGCCTTCTGGCAGCATCGCTATCCCCAGTAAAATGCTGAGTCATTGGGTCGTTTTTGCCAAAATCATGTGTTTTAGAAACCAGTCTGCTTTGCACACCAAGGGTCTTGTCAGGTGTGATGGGTGCAAATTGTGGAATTGCTCCATTGATTACTGCTTCTGCCTGTGTACTTGGTGGCACATTAACATCACAGGCATGTTCTGGAAGATCTGGAAGTCCATCTTTTGAAGGAAAAACATTTCATTGTATCAGAATGCATTCATTGCAAAACGAAGGATCTAGCGAATGCATGCAAATGATAGTATTGGATTTCTGTAAGAAAAGTCTCGCATCTAGGAATTAAACAGGCCAGAAGCAAGGGAGGACCTGTCCATCACTCATCATCAGCAACTTTCACGTGTACATTTACAGTTCTTTGTGAGAACTTTGCCCTTTACATGTTTCTCTTCTGAATATTTACATATTTCTCTTCATTCATTACATATGGTTCCCTAAGCATGTTACTTGCCATAGCTGCAGAAGACTATGGCAACAGCAACATCCTCTTGGCGCAGTTAGGATTCTCTGCTCGAGAGCTTCCGAGGTATGCATATCAAACTCAATTTCTTCCAAGTTTCCTCACGGCTCTGAATTTTAACTTACCCTTTACAAGCATAGTTATTTAATTTACGATGTTCAAAATCTGACTACACAAATTTAACTTTTGAGTAGAACGGAATTGCATAAATTTTCTTTTAGTAGTAGGATTAAACCCGAAGAGTAACTTATATATTCTTAAAGAATTCAAGTCGATATTATATTATAATATTAAAGTAAAGAATTCAAGTGAATAAGTTATGCTCTGAAAAGGCCGCAGAATGAGAAGGCCTTTTTGTGGGGCCTACTTAAAAATAAAATATGACATGCACGTGCTTGCCACGTTAGCAAAATTTATAACACATGCCATGTCACGTCAGCTTATCCAATGCGAGACGACCTTAAAAAGGGATAGATCGACTTACATGGATTATGTGTGGAGTGATTGGCCTTGATCCAACAAAATTGTGGGAGGCTGGAACCGGTGCCGGAGCTGCTCGAATTTTCTGGATTGGAGGTGAGCCATTCGTAAAAGGAGTCTAATAAGTAGGATCCATCCATTGCATCCGTGAAGTCCTTTTGTGACCTTCCAGTGACGGCGGCATCTGCCAGAGCCAACAGGCTCGAGAAAGGCCCCCTTTTGGCTGCAGAAGTGGCCGGAATGGCCGTGTCTGGCCATAAAGCATTATCAGCACCTGAAAGCAGGGCCTCGAAATTGTTAAGCCCCGTGTCTGCCTGTGCCCTGCTGGTTGAACCGTGGCTCGCGACCTCATCATTTGCCCTATCTTTTGGAGCAAAACCGGGCGGGAACTCCTCTGAGTCCGAGCAATCTTCTGTGCCTTGCTGATGTTCTTGCATGTCTCTGTAGATCTGCTCCGGTCTTGGTGGAATGGGCTTAATGGGGGTCTCTGGGAGCCAAGAAGCGTGCTTTGGGAGCTCTGCTTCAGCTCCTTTCACCACCTCCATTTCCATCCTCTGGTACAATTTCCGCTTTCTTCTCCCTTCTACAAGCTGCCCAGGAAATTCATCCCTCCTTTAGGCTTCTCTATTGAGGTCCCGAACCCCATTCTACACCCACTATTGCGAGTAAGAGAGGTAAAACCAGATAACCATAGAAATCACAGATCACCTATTAGGACTGAAATCGCCTTCAAAAGCTTCACCCACTGCTGAAGTTAGCCGTTATCTCCGGGAATCGACCGTGTCGGAAGCTGCGGGTGATCAGCTACTGTGAGAGATGAAAACAAAGTAGGCAATGGGAAACAGAAAATCCCCACATTTTCTCAGTCTCCTCAGATAATGCCACTTTATTCTCTACTGTTGCTGGACTAAACTCAACCTTTATTATTTTTATAAAAAAAAATTACATTGAAAAAACCCTACCTGAGAAAAATGGGTCAATGCTGGAGATCTGAATTGGTCATGTGAAGCCCTAATAAAATTGAAAACCAAGGATAACCATTTTTCTTCCCAACAATAAGAGAGGCAAATGAGAGAAGAAAACGGACATATATAAAAACCAGTTAATTATATGGAGCACTGTAAACTAAGACAGGGACTCGGATATCAATAATATTTTATTATTCTGAGCAATTATAGATGTAGTAACCTGCTAAAAAGAAAGTGTATCAAGTGAATAGAATGTACTTATACTTGTAAGTAGTTTATAAGGTTCTAAATCCAAATTTCCATTGAATGTATAATCGTTAATTAAACCATTTACACATGTATTTTACGTAAATTCATCTGAATCTGCGAATCTTAACTCAACAAAAAGAACCCACTAAAATTTATTAATGCGGAGTCACCGTCGGAGTCTCCCTCCTTTTAGCGTTAGAAAAGTGGCGCCATCAGGGGGCATAATCGACCATTTGGGTCGGGCTATCGACAGCAGCTTGTGAGGCGTCTGCAGGGTCCTCGGGCACGTGAGCGATGGAATAGCATAGTTCCCTTACGTGGCAGATAACTCTTGACATTTGGCACGTGAGACCATATACATTGTCAAAAATGGGGCTGGGTAGGGTTTCCGACGCCGTCGGTCTGCCGTTTGTTCTCTGAACCTGGTCGATCTGTTTGTTTTACATGCGGAGTTGTTCCAAACGGTCGTCACGGCTCCGTTTAGTGGTCCTCCTCAGCTGGACAAGAGCGCACGCTTCCTCCCTAATTGGTGGGGGGTCATGTCATCGAATTGTCTATGGGACAGTTACGCTACCGTTATTCTCGAAAGTCTAATAGATCCTAACTTATTCATATTACGTGCATGGCCCATGCAGAAGTGTTCTGTGCTGTCGGAGCTTTTAATTTCTATCTTCCACCCTACTTTCCTATAGGGCTTGACCCACTGAGCAAAAAGTGTTTTTAAGGGCTTGCTAGTCTTCTTCTTTACACCTTTTTTTTTCCTGGACAGCGCCAAATATTAAGGAAATTTTAGTTTTGATTTCCTCTGTGAGATTCTCTATGTTTTTTTATTTATCTCTCTGATCTAATTTTTATCTCATTAATTTCTTTTATAATTGAAAAAAATTATGTTTCATTTGTTATGGCTGTTCTTTGCATAACCACGCTTACTTTGGAGTGAGATTGTCCGCACTTTGAGCCTTCCTGTACCAGAAATGAGTCTACGTTAGAATATAATTAGAATCAACCTTGTTACTGGGTATACTTCCCCTTTTCTGGACTTCATAAACAAAGAAGCTTCTGAATTTTGAAAATCAAGTGCAAAATCGTTAATCTCTAATTTTTTTTATATGTTTCTTATTGAGTATTATATATTTTTTTTGCTAGAAAATTTAATTCGAGTACGATACTATTTTACTAAAAGTGCACAGCTATTTCCCTGTTGTGGAGTCCGTGCTAAGGTAACTGCAAGTCGCACGACTTATCTATGCAGCCGTGGCCTCTGTTGAACGACAGGTTCCACATGAAGCCTGAGAAATTGACTAAGTTATTTGAAGAGATCGTATAATGAAAAAAAACACTTTTGGTTTTTAATTTTTTATATTTTTATTATTTTAATTCTAAATTTTTATTTTTATCATTCATGGTATCAATTTTTTAAGTTTTGTTCATTTTAATCATATCATTACTTTTTCTATTCAAAAGGAATATTTTATCCAAAAATTATTTTTTAACAAAAATGTTTTTAAAAAAGCATGTTTAATTCCTGATTAAGAAAATATTGATTGCTAACATGTATTCTTTCTAAAATTAGAATTTATTTTTCTCATAATAAGTTATGATTTTATAATAATAATTATTATTAATTAATTTTCAATTAGGAATATATTTAAATTTTGAAGGGAATATATTCACCTGTAAAATTCTACAGATATTTTTCACTTTCGTTTATTTTTTTGCTTTTTCTTTATTTTTTGACAAATAATTTTTTGTTAAAAAATAATTTTTTGATAAGATATTTTTTTTGGATTCAATATGCTTTTTTTGAATGAAAAAAATAATAGTATAATTAAAATAGTAAAAATTTAAAAGGTTAAGGATTTGAATGAAAAAAATAAAGGTTTAGGGGTAAAGTGATAAAATTTCAATAAATTGAGAATTAAAAGTGTCATTTATCAATTATATAAATACGATTTGAGTAAAAAAATATAATACTAAAATTATATGTTAAAGAAGCTATTTCTTTACAATTTTGCCCGAGTCGTTTCCCTTAAGCTTTTTAGGAGAGGTATTTGTACCCGAAATTCAAGTTCATTGGTCGAATCTCCTGATCTCACGTCAGAGGTCCTGCCCTGTCAGTCCGTTGTCTGGCTCCTTCGGCATCTGCGCCTTGCATGACCGCCCAGTCTTTTTAGAATCTCTCAGCCTTATTAAAGTCAAGTAGGTGATACTTTCTTTTCGGTTTCAGGGATGGCTAATTGTGATAATAATTGTTTTGTCATTTTGTTTTTCACGAGGGCAACTACGTAAAATCAAGGTGGGAGGCACGAGCAAATTGCTCACGACGAAAGAAAAGGTCAAAAAGAGGGATGGATTTGGTGAGGGAGTATTCCAGGTAGGAATCGAGATCCTAAATTTATTTATTTATTTATTTATTTTTACTAAGATTTTTGTATCTCTTTATTTTTATATTTTTACAACTCACAAATTTCTTATAAAAAAGACAAGGCAAAAAAAAAAAAGGTTGTTAGAAACGGTAATTTTGGTATCGGGCAGCAGCCTCACTTGAGGATTTTCTTTGTCAATTATGCTTTTCTATTTTGGTGTTGTATCGAGGGGTGCGATTTTGGCGAATTTTGTTTTAACATCTTCATGGTAGAGCATTTTTTGTTTTTTTTTTTTTTGTATGGCTACTTCGACTCGATTAGTAGTCTGTGTTGTCTGATCCAGCCAGTTTTGAAACAGTTTAGGTGGTTGTCATGGTTCCTAGGATCGAGTATGGCCGATTGGAGCGTCTCATGCGTATTTTGACTTGTTTGGTCAATACGGGTGCTACTGAGAGTGTGTGATTCAGTCGGTTAGTGTTGTCGTCTCCTATTTTGACTCTGAAGTCGGATAAAATAGGCAGTTTTGGAGTCTTCAGAGACGGCTCCATGTACTACTGCTGTGTGCAACCCCAATGTGGTCAGAGCTCGTGCAGACAGTTACAGGGGAGTCGACTTTGAGTTGGACGCCCGGGTCCTCAGGCTCTTGCCGACGATTTTGAAGGCGTCGGTTTAGTTTGGCAGGGCGTCTCGGTGGTTGTCAGGTCTCATTTAATAGGATGGATTTACCCAGCAGTACTAGAATTCAGTAGGACAATGGGTTGGTTTATGTCCATGCTGGTCGTACGGTCAGGCAGGATCCTTGAGCAGATAAGATGGATCGATTTAAGGAGACCGGTGGTCGGTCAAGGTTCTTTAGATTTGTTTGTTGGGTGTAATCCATGAGCTTTCAATGGAAAAATATCTATTTTACATCTTAAATTACATTATTTAAATATAAAATATTTTATTTTTTATTTTTCCCTCTCTTTCCCGGGTTGGGAAGTTTGGTTGTAAACCTTTTATAAAGTAAAAAAAATGTGGAATTCTTTTTTATATGGGACCCACCTTTAAAATTACAATAGTCCCATAGTGGGACCCACCTCAAAGCATCGTGTCCCTTAAAACCCACGTAAGAGGCTGGGGCATTTTTGTAATGTCAATCATTATAATATTATATTTTATCTACTTTTTTTCTAATCCTGCAAAATTTACAAAACACTATAATTTCATTCATATTAAACCTATTTTTAATATAAAATGATAATTTTCTATGTAATCCGATTTTACTCGAATCAGATGCTTCCTTAATGGCATCGAATACTGATAACCGATAAATCATGATGTCGCACCGCGATGAGGGGGAAAGAGTAACAGCAAGAAAGCAAGGGTGCATGCCCTTTCTTCCTCTTTTTCCTAAATAATTATGGCGGGCAGTGGGGTTATAATTATATTTAATGATATAAATATTAAAAAATGGAGATGATGTAATCTTAGTGCAGTAGCACAGTATACCAACTCGTGATCTTAATGTTCTAAATTTGATTCTCACAGTAGGAATTGCACTCTGTTTTATATCTCCTTATTTTCTATTGTTGCACTAGGTTTATCAGGAAAAGGAGATAGTTGGGACCACTCAAGTGAATCTTTTATACAATTTTATTAATTCATTATTATCTTCCATGGTAATTAATTTCCAACACCTTATATTTTTCCCCCTGTTCCACTTTTAGAAATTCAATCGTCCTAATTATTTAGATTCAAGTTGGATCATCTCACTAATATTAAGTGGTCGGTCCGGTAGTAACAAAAAAATTTAATATCCTCTTCATTCAATGTTCAGATTTCCTTAAAATTAGTTTACACCTAGGTTTATCTTGCCCAGTGAGTAATAAGCGTGCATGTGAGATCATGAGAATTAGTTAAATGAAATCCGAATGTCATGTAATATTAAAAAAAAATAGTTGGATCATCTCGCATGGGTCTTCTGTCTTCAATTTCTTAATCCATGAAATTTAAGTGCGAAATTTTACTTGAAAGGAAGGGTATGGAGTGGAAGATCACCTCCATCAAGGCATGTTAATTTTTTCTTAATCTAGCATGATCTTGCTCCTATCTAGCCTAGTGATGGTCGGTTTATCACGTCCATCTTATTGGATGGGGAAAAAACAGTAAAAGGACAGGATCCACAGGAATCAGATCCAAGTGAGCGGGCCGTGCCACAGGTTTTGTTGGGCCCGAAGAAGGCCCACAGTGAAATCCCTCTGCCCACCTCGTTCGCTCACTCAATCACAGCCAACTGGCACCAGGTCCCATCCTCTCCTTCATCGTCTCCTCCGCCACCCAAAACTTCTGGAGGGCTCTCCAGACTGACCAACCAACCAGAAGAACCCTCTTTCTCTGAGTCCACGGCTTAGCTAAGCAAGTAGCGATGGCGCTCTCCCTCGCCATGTCGAGGCTTATCTCCTCCCCAACAGCCGCAGCCGCCGCCACCACCACCACGACGGCCTCCCGCACTCTCCTCCCCGTGAAATCCCTTTCATCCGCCCGCTCCATCTCCCTGCCCTCCAAGATCCGCACCAACCGCCGCCCGAACCCTGGGCTCCTACGCCTGTCCTCCAGTGCCACCCGCCTCCCCGTCTCCGCCGCCATCTCCGTCGGTGACAAGCTCCCCGACGCTACCCTGTCCTACTTCGACTCCGCCGGCGAGCTCCAGACCACGACCATCTCCGACCTCACCAAGGGCAAGAAGTCCATCCTCTTCGCAGTCCCCGGCGCGTTCACTCCTACCTGCTCCCAGAAGCACCTTCCGGGATTCGTGGAGAAGTCCGCCGAGCTCAAGGCCAAGGGAGTCGGCACCATCGCCTGCATCTCTGTCAACGATGCATTTGTCATGCGCGCGTGGAAGGAGGACCTCAAGATCAACGACGAGGTCTTTTTCTTAATAATCTTGGAAGCTCATTGTCGTGATATTAGAAATTCTGTCGATTCAATTGCTAAATTACTATGAAATATATCATCCCGACCCTTTAACAATCCCAATGGCCATTGTTAAAAGGGCATTTAGTACGTGCATCGACCTCGTACAAGAATGTGTGGATCGGATACGAAAAGGTCCTGATTTCATTCTCATCGTTTCTATTGTTCTTTTATAACAGGAAAAGTCTGCAACTTTCGATCGGTGATTGCTACGTGTTGTGATATATAGATGACCTAGTCGTAAACTCTATCATGGATAACTTTGTATTTCATGTTCATTTCCTGAAGCTGTAAAATTGTCATACCATTTTGCTGGAACAGGTGCTTCTGTTGTCTGATGGAAATGGGGAGTTCACAAAGGCTATCGGGTGCGAGCTCGACTTGACAGATAAGCCGGTCGGACTTGGGGTCAGGTCGAGGCGGTACTCTCTCTTGGCCGAAGATGGTGTCGTCAAGGTTCTCAACTTGGAGGAAGGCGGGGCTTTCACCTTCAGCGGAGCTGAGGATATGCTCAAAGCTCTCTAAAACTTAGGTGAACAAACAAAGAGCTGTCATCCTATTGACAGTCCCGGAGATTTTCGTAGCTCTCGGGTGAGTCAGCGACTTAGTAGTATCACAAATAAAATTGTCATGACCGTAGCGATACCTTCATGTCGTATCAAAATGGATTCTTGGAGGCATTGCCCTTTCTGCTGAGTTTCTATATGTTGCTTTGTCTGATGGGCATATTCTCCACCGCTCCATGCCAGTTGTTCAGTGTTACTCGCAATGCATCGTTCTTCATCTCGATTCCGATGTGTTATGGTCGACTATCTCGACACTCAAATTTCCAGTGGCTGAATCTTCCTCTTCCTCTTCTGGTGGTGGTGATGATTCAGACGGCACAGTTGCAGCAGAACTGTCTCTATGTAAATAGATATAAATGGATTAATAAGACCATCTTACGATACAGAGTAAGATCGGCCTCCTCTTTCATAACATAGAGAGTTGACATAGAGAGTTGGATCCACGATCTCCTTTATGGCACGATAATTGGACCCAGCAAGACAGCAGCCTTTTATTGCTACTTTCTGGTACGATGTATATTCCATCTGTTGGTCCGAGTAGTAAAGTTGGCTTGCCTGAGATGTGTACATGCTACGAGTGACAACATCCTCCAGGCAGCCACCCAGAAAGTGGAATTTGCCGGCTTAGATACCATGTTTTGGGATCATAAAAATGAAGTTTTCTATAGCTGCTGCATTGAGGAGAGTGAGGCCAAAGCTACAGAGAGTAGTACCCTGGCACAATCTACTTTGATTTTCAGAGAATGTGACACAGGTCAGGTGGTTTTTTATGCAAATTTTCGGAGCTTGATTTATTCCAAGTTGGTTTTTTCAATATTTTAAAATTATGCCAATAATTATTTAGAGTTGGAAAAAAAACGGCTAATGGTGTGGTTTTTCCGACCCGACTTTTACTATATTGCGAGAGGTTGACTAAAATAATATGGGCCCATTGGGCCAAGGAGCGGAAGGGCCCGTAGGAAATTTCCTTTTCGTTGCCTTCCCTCCCTCGCAGGATCGCGGCAAACTTCCGCTCCCAGGCTCCGAGTCCCACTCCCCAAAGCCAGAAGCAGGCGCTTCCGAGCTCGCGGGCGAGGGAAGAAGATGGCGAGCGGGAGAGGGATGGTTGTTTACAGGCTATACAGAGCTCTGAGCTACGGCCTCTCTCCGCTGGTGCACCTCCACCTGCGATGGCGCAAGCTCCGCGGCCTCGAGCACCCGCTACGCTGGCCGGAGCGGCTCGGCCGCGCCTCCCTCTCTCGGCCACCAGGACCGCTCCTCTGGTTTCACGCTGTCTCTCTAGGTGAGCACTCCGAGCTCAAAATTTGAAACCCCCGCGCTTCTCTTGATATTGACGTCAATTCAGCTCCGTTTGCGTCTGTCTAGTTTCAGATTGCCACAACGCTTTACACTTGATGTAGCGTTTTCTGATGCCGACCACTTAAATTTTGATGCAAAGGCTTGTCTCTATTGTTGTAGCCGATCAAAGTTACCACTAATGTTTTTCTTCTGGCTCGGTCCCAATGAATGAATGAGTTTCTAGTTCGGATTCAACGTCAATGTTTCAACTTTTTTTCATCATTAATGCTGTTCGTTGTTCTCGTGGTTCTAAATTGTTCGCAGCTTTCTTAAATGCAAATATTGACGTGGTAAAGAAAGGGAAGATCACTTCTTTAGGAGTCCAAATGTAACTGAAAAGAAAATGAAGAAAGATAAGGTTGTCTCTTACTGCTGGACATAGCGCTGCTGTTTACTATTTTCTCCATACACTGACTTAGGTGAAGGAATGGCTGCAATTCCGGTTATCAAGCAATGCATGCAGCAGAGGCCTGATTTTAATATCTTGATGACAACGACAACGCTCTCTGCATTGTGAGTTGTGACCAACAATGAAACTGACAACACATGGTTCCGTTTTGAGTTTCACTTATTCATTTGCTGGTTTTGAAGCTGTTGTTATGCAGTGAAGTTATAAAGGATAATCTTCCTCCTGGGGTGTTGTATCAGGTACTTCACTGTGCTACCCCTCTAATCACACAATATAAGCCAAGCTTGAAAGCCCTCTTGCACGTATATCTCTTTTTATACTAGGACTATCTGTGGGGTGTAGTAACCTTTCTGGTTTAGATCTGTAAGTTTTCTTTTTAATTGTTGAACAGTCATTTACATGTTTGTGGGAATGTGTATACATCTCAAAGCATGTCAAGATTCTGTGACTTTTATAATTGTTACCTGTTAAAAGATATACATCAAACATATGCAAACAACTATTTATTTTCATGCCTTCTTGTTCTGACTGGCTACCTGTTTCACTTGACCTTCTGCAATCTAATAGTTTGCACCTATTGATACTCCAATGGCGATGGATGCTTTCCTTGGGTACTGGAAACCTGATGCAATCATACTCCTGGAGAGTGAATTGTGGCCAAACCTCATCATCCGTGCTTCAGAAAACGGGGTAAATTAGTCAGATTTATATATTTTCCAGATGAGAAGTACATTAAAAAAAATCCATACGTCGTTTAATTTGATGATGGATCCTTTCCATCGGACATCTTAGAAGTTGTTTTATCCATCTTTAACTGTTTCATAAAATTAAAGCAACACTTAAAGTATCGGAAACTTTAAGTGTACTTGTCTTGCAATGGAACAGAATACACATGCAGCTGCTTTTGTGTTAAAAGCTTTCCTGTGAACAGACTGTTGCAAGATGCTGTTTTATTGTTCATACCTCTTTATATTCCTCAGATTTCATTGGCATTAATAAATGCTCGGATGTCTGCTAAGTCGTTTAGACGTTGGTCAGGATCCCTACTACTTCCTCTGGTATCACTGCTGTTGTCAAGATTCTGTTTGATTATTCCATTGGTAAGCTCCTAAATGTTTTGCATTGTATCTGCTATACTCTATGCTATTTATCATGCAACTAATACGCTACGTGTTTCAGAGCAATGCGGAGGCGGTTCACTTCCAGCTACTTCGAGCCCCACCACTTGCAATTAACTTCGCTGGTGATCTAAAATATGGTTAGCTTAAAATGCTCGATTTGATCTTTAGCCTTAATGTTTCATTTGTTGTATGTCATGGGATAAAAGATTGTATTGTTTTTTCCCTTGTTGCCTTCTCTATCAGATGCTTTAGAATTTTCTTCCAAATAGGTTAAGAACTCTTCGAGGACTCCTGAAGAGTGCTACCCAATTATAAGAACTCATTGATGGAAGGGAGAGAAATTACAAGACAAAAATTCTAGCATACTAGAAAATGAATTCACATGTAAAGCATCGTAACACTCTTAAGAGTTTCAGAATTTGAAATAGCGGGCATCTAATCCTTGACAGATGAAGATCCTACTTCTCGAGGCTATCTTTTTGCCATTTCAATATCCAAAATATTAACTCCTATAGTGTAGTTCCAGCAATGTTTTACCAGTGATTTTATAATTCCTTCCGTGCTCCCTCTAAAGTCTCTTCAGTATAGAGTTGACAAACATCAGGATTAGAATTATATTTTAAAGCCAGTGTATTTTCCCTGTTCAGTTGTAGGAGAAAACAATATTTCTGCCAGAGAGGTAAGCTGTATAAATGAACTGAAGGTGCAACTTGCCCATAAGAAGGTTTGGATGGCAGCTTCAATACATAGGGGCGAAGAAGAAGGTTAATTTGTCCCTTATCCTTCTAAGACAATGTCTAACCTTGATTTCTGATATTATCTAATAATTATCAGAATCTAGCATCACCTCTTAACTATGTTATTCGTGACCTTGATGGCAAAATAAAAAAGTTCTTTCTTCTTAATTGAAGTGCTTGTAGCTTTTCAATTTTCAAATTTCCATTCTAAATATTTTGCATTATGCATTTTCTTACAACAAATAGTGTGTATGGGGTATGTTGAGACTCTTTACTTGAGAAGCCAGTTGATCTGGGAATATGGAATTGTGGCCTGATGTACTCTGTTATGAGCAAGTTCCTTGTGATTCAGCCTGACCGTTCCTTTATGCTGTGAATAGAGCAGCTATCTTGATGTGCCAATTCTGTATTTCTATGCCCTAACTCGATTTTCCTGCAGTCATGCTGGCGGTTCACGAGTATCTCATACAAAAACATAGTGATGTTATCACAATAATTGTGCCTCGTTATCCTCAACATGGATGGGAGATATTTCAAGTATGATGGCTGCTGAATTCTATGCCAATGCTTCTTTTTGGTGTGCATAATTGATGAATACATGTTACAGATGTAACTATTTTTATTATAAATTCTTATGTATGCCATGTATATCATGGTTGGTCAGTCTCATCTTGTAATCTAAACAAGAGTCCAACTAATAGTGGTTAGTACAATCATATATTGACATATCATCACTAGTCAGATAATAGCAAATGTAATGTAAAATCCACAAATTTACAAGAGAAGAAGTGAAGGTATTTGATAATTAGCTTTGCTGGACTCATACAACTGATGCCGGCTAATATTTCCCCTCAATGGAAGAGAGGGGACCATCCTTTCTTTTAGTTTTCAGCTCAGTTTAGCTGAAAACTGATGCATCTCAATCATTTTTTTTTCTTTTTGTAACTTTTAAAAGCTGCTATCCTGTGCTGTCAATTGCCAGATGCATGTGCTTGCTTAAGCTTATTAACTTTGTGGTCTCTTAGCATTTGTGATGCAATCTGTGGAATTTCTAGCCAGAAGAGAGTTTTTAACATGGTAAAATATAAATTTGGTTTGGTGCAGAGACTGAGGAAGGAAAGATTTGGTGTAATTTTGAGGTCTCAGCAAAAAACACTTCAACCTGGGACAAATATATACATAGTGGATACACTTGGTTTGCTGCTACACTTCCTCTTTTATTTCCATTTTTCCTGCTACCATGCTTTTTTTTTTTTTTGGGGCTAGCTATCCTAAAGGCACCTAAGGAACCTTAATTTTTCCTTGGTCTTGTTGCTTATAGAATATGGTATATGACACTGGCGTTTTCTGGAGATAAAAGCTGAAAATGGTAGATACGAGATGATAGCAAGGAGCGGAAAGACACTGTTAGAAAATTCCACATGTGAGAGTATCTACTACATGATCCACAACATACGATTCTGTGATTCCTTCTGCAGGTGAACTGAGAGAGCTGTACAGATTAACTCCAATAGCTGTAATTGGCGGTTCTTTCATTCCTGGCTTAGCTGGCCATAACTTGTCCGAAGCTGCTGCAGCTGGATGTGCTGTTTTGACTGGTAAATTTCGGAGTTATGGGCATTAATTTCTTGGAACAAGGACATAATGGGCTTCTCGTTCTTGTGAAATTTCAGGTCATTATGTAGGCCACTTCAAGCACATGGTACTGCAAATGCAAAACATAAATGAAGCCTCCATCAAACAGGTGAATGGATTAGTGGAGCATCATGTTTCTAAGTTGTGTCAATTACCCTTGGTCTTTGAGAACCTTGAAGCACTGGATCATCTTTCGTGGCAAGTTTAGAGAATGTTAATGTTAACACTAAAGTAAAAGCCCTCATCAGGGATAAGATATTTGTTGATAAATCAAATGTGGTCCCATGTGGAATAGTCTTCTTCATATCATCCTTACTATCTATCCTCCCAGCCAAACAAACTTCAGATGGTCCTCTCTAAAGGGAAAGCTGGTGATTTTGTTGAAGGGGATTGAGGTTTCACGAGAAATCAGCATGACATCTAATACAAGCTTGTGTTATGCAGGTTTCTGGGAATATTGAACTTGCAGAAGCTCTTAATAAACTCTTTGCTGATCCCAAAGCTTTGAATGCATGTAGATGGGCTGCAAAGGAAGCTTATCATGCTCTTTCAGATGGTATCATTAGAAATATTTGGTGTCTACTTGATTTCTATGTTTTTCGGTAGATTCCACCATAGGGTTAATGCAGATTATGTAGAGAGAGTTTATAGGTTGATGCACATGTGCATGAGATAGGAATTCACTGATTACATATGTAATAATCTGTTTATCGTGCATGTCCTTTCATGCGAGCTTTTCTAGCTCGAGACTTCTTTACTGTGGCGATCACATGCCCTCTGTGCCGAATAATTCAACATAAAATTTTTCAATGCTCATCTATTTTCCTGAGAATATTGCAGTCCATCACATTCATCTTCAGGGAAAGTTCTGAGGCTTAGCAGGAATGATCCTGCCCTGCGAAGCTCGGTGCTTTAAACCTGGCACTTGGACAATCCTAATGCCGGAGACCAAGAAAGATTGAAAAATCTTTCTTTTGACTCCCTAACACTGCATTCTTACAGTTTGATCTTCTCTCCGTCCCCGAAGAGTGAAGTCAAATCCCTTCAATCGAGCTTGTCTACAAGGTGACATGAAAACTGGGTCCCTTTGGTCCTACACTGGAGGGAGAAGATGATATCTCGGAAGAGGAACTCATCACATGGAATAGCCAAGGGGCCACTCTGCTTGTGCCCGAACTCCTCATAAGCGCGGTCAAGGAGTTGGCAGAAGATCGGGTGGTTCAAGTAGTCTGCCCTAATGACAAACCTCTGCCAGGCTTCACCAACGAGAACTGCTACATGGCCTGGGGGCACATCGGAGGGTGGTTTGACCCTGCAGCCATCTCCTCTGGTAAGCTTCCTCCATACACGAGCCATCCTTTTGAGCTTAACAACATTGCATATATCGCATCTCCATTGCCCTATTGGGGAAGAAGCCATGAGATAGGTTTTTTTATGCTCTTGTTTTGGTCACAACTGATTGAGGTTCGAATGGCCATCTGAGTCGGTATTTATAAAACCCTGGGAGGGAGATCTCATGCATTTATGTCCCTCTTCAGTTCATTCACTCATTTATGACCTCTGCTCTCTCAATAATTTAAGCACTTGACAATAATTCTAAAGAAGGAAATAAAATAGTACGTCTACTAGTACCCGGGCCTATAGTTTTGCATCACCATTTGTTGAAATCGCTCGATCATACCGGTCATGAACTAAATACATGTAGGTCCCCTGCTTGATATGCAGTAACAGATGGTAGAATGTCTTAGGCTTGCACTCACAACCATGCCAGCTTGTTAGCTATTTTTGCTCATCTTTGGAACTGAGATGCATGTAAGGTTACAAGAGAAAGTTAGCTAGATTACACGAGAAGGCTCAGTTGCATGTGCGATGTGCGATGTGCGATCGAAGCAAAAGAGGGATATTTGATGGGGAGTATGTGATGAATCTATACTTGTGATTGGCCTTAACCATGAAAGTACTAAATGAAGGCATAGATATGGCTTTTGCAGGTGGACCTAATCCAACTGCCCCTTTTTGGCACCTCACATGCAAAGAGTTACTCGAATTATACGATGACAGTGGCTGATGCTTCGCTCGATCTGTGAAACTGATGCGCAGTGGTGTGGAAGGACAGTGACCTTTCATGATGGAGAATGGTACCTTGGGGATACCCTGCAAGTATGTGGTCAATCTATACGGAAAAAGGTCCAATGGTACAATGGGAGAAAGAGGTATGAAATAATGACCACTTTTTACTCCCTCATGGTTCGATGCTTACAGTGTAATGATCCTGTCGGAGCACTGCACTGGTCTCTCTCTCATATGGTCGGAACGGGTTGCTTGTGGAGGGTATTCAAGCATTGTTTCGGTAACTTGGTTGAATTTTGAACCGCAAGGATGGGGGTTATCAGTAGGAGTTAAATTCAATCACCGCTGGTGTCCCATCCTTCTGCCACCTTGAGTATTGACTGTTTATTGAGCTATATAATTGGATTTGGGGAGCAAGGGAGAGAAAGAAGAGACCATAACGAAAACCAAAGTGATTTAGGTAGTTGAACGATGTCTTCAAGTAAGGTTTTGAAGTCTTATAAATGGGGAAAATTTACGGTCGAGAGGGTTTTACATTCTAGTATATTGATTCAATTCTAATATGAATTAATTAGAATTTATTTTTTTCGTAATTGAATTGATTAGGATTTATTGGACTTCTAGATATTAAGTATGCATGACCCAAAAAAAAATTTGAAACAATAGGGTTTTGGTATTTATTTGTTAATTTATTAATTAATTTTCTATGCAAAGCCCAGATGTGGCCGCATGTTCTTGTCCCCCGACTAGGATTGGCTGACACACGCTAAGTGCTCACACATGTTCTCCGGGGCTGCCCATCAGACGTGGCTGTCGTGATCGGGGAGTTTCACCACCGGCATTGACAGTCTGGGTGGATATCTTCAAGCAGATTCACCGATCGGTGAGTATCAAGTTTATGCTATTAAGAAAATTCTAGCTGTTACGCTGAAACGAGTCAATCACGTTTAATAGAGACCCGGGAGGCCCAGTATAGCGTTTATGAATGAATTTTCGAGATGAGGATTAGATGGGAAATCCTTAAAACATTTCGAGAGCATGTTAGCGTGCTATGTGGGCCTGCGCCTGCCCTCTTATGTCTAAACATTTCAATTAGAAAAGGAGAAAAATAAAATAATGGATAACTCTAGGCCTTCAGGTAAAGGCTTAGACGTTGTCCGAACATGGTTTGGTTAAAGATTGATCTATCAGTTTGGTCTTCAAAATTATAATGAGCTATTAATTTAATCCTCAAAGTTTGAGAGACATCAATTTAGTCATTGCTGTTTAGTTCTGTCAGTTAATTTGCTTCGAGTATTATAACGTTATTTATGAAGGCTTACATGGATGTAGCTTGTCACTTGGTAATCAGTAAGTGAATAAAATTATTTAGTTTTAACTATTCATAACTCCTCGCATGGCATATGAGGGACCCAAAGAAATGGTCGTCACTGTTCATGTTAGCATCCGCAAGCAGCTTTATAATGTCGGGATCAAATTGATTGGCGGAATCAAACAGTAATGATGGCTCTCAAACTTTGAAAATCAAACTTATAGCTCGCTTAAAATTCAAGGATTAAAATGATAGTTTACTCTCGGTTAAAATAGTTCCGTATTTTCTCTCAAGTAAGATTTTTGGTTGAAATTTTATAAATAGAGAAATTTACGAATGTGAGAGCGAAAGCTAGATTTGTTGGAACTTATTATTAAATCTATAAGTGTGTGTATATGTATGTATATATTAAAATGAAAGAGTAATAGCCTAAGCTGGGTCCAAGGTTTTCTTTTTTTTTTAGCTGAAGACTGCAGTGGGGCACCCGGGAACGCGTCGAGTTAAAAACTGTTCAACTTGCCACGTCCCCTTAAGCACTCGTCCTTAACAACTGATATCGAGCTATGAAGCCGGCCTTCTCTTCCGTCGTTGGGCTAACGTACGAGTCAGGTTTTTCCACACTCGACAAACTGACCAAGAACATGGCATTTTTCTTCAGGACTTAACGAGTCATGAGTTTCGTACTCCGGCCTAGCATTTTGTGAGTTCGGGATCGAGCTATTCTGATGCTATGTTAATTTCCACCTGGACTTGTAGGAGTATTGGGTTCGTTTCCACGTAAAAATTTAATCTGAGAAGTAGTGTTTATCCAATTCTCTTATAAATTACATTTCAATTTTTTATTTGTTTGACGTGGGATTAATTTCTTAAATGACACACGCCTATGCATGTATTATAATGTTAAAGGATGCCATTTTGAAAACCTAAGCCTTGTCTTTACCTGTAAAGCAGCACGCAGGCAGGGCTGGTCCTAGTGTCTCCTAATGTCTGTGTGCGTGTCTTTCTTCAACCATCTTTCTTATCAATGCACGTTTTCTTTTTTATTTTGAAAAAAAAAATCAAAATATTACATTTGTCAACTGACTTGTAACCACCCTTATATAATTAACGTCATGGTCTTATACACAATCACTGAATTTTTTTCCAGGAATTTGATCCTGTTGATCTTAACCTTTTTTTTTACTACTAATTTATTTTTTAAAAATTAATTTCATCCGTTTGATATTGTTTATGCTTCCCGGCTGTCCTGTCGGGACATCAGTTTGATACGCAGATCGAGTCCAGCAGGACTTCGGTTCCCTTTGCTAACGATTCGATCCAAAAGCACACCCTTGTGGTACACAAAGGACACCTAGCGCTGTACTCTGGATTCGGCCGTCCTGTCAATATTTAATCGAGAAATGAAACATACGGTTCGTTCGTTGCCCTTCCTCCTTGTCTGTCCCCTGTCCGATGTGCTAGCACCGTCAACGTGGCTCGCTTAATTTGCCAGACCCATACCAAATCGAATATCCGGTTAACCTAAAAGATTCCAGCTTCTACAGTTCTGTTACGGTGCCTGTTTCTATAACTAGCCGAGTCCATTCAGTTTGATTCCATGTCAAGTCCAAAATAAGGAAGGGTACGGTCTCTGATGAGCACTAACCGACAAGAACCGGTTTTAATGCACGTTGGTTCTCTTCTACCTTCTATTGCAATCCAATCGGTCCGAGTCCCTTGACAGAGAAATACTGAAGAGGAACCAGCTGTCCACGTCAAGCCCGTGAAAGACTGTCAACCGTTAAACAAGATTGGTCGGATCCCACGAAAGTCCACAATCCGAGGAGCAGGACAGAAATGACTGGATACGAGGAATCATGACAACAAAGATCGGTCTCGATCACGAATCAAAAAATGGTATCACTGCATTAAACCCTTTCCTCATTTCTCGCATAGTCTTGACTGCTTCATTATTCATACTGAGGCGTATAGCAAGAGAAAGAAAACGAAAGGAAATTGTTGCTCGTACGTCCTTCACATGTAAAGTTAAGAGGTTTGGTTCATCTTTCACTCACGAAACTTCGATATCCATGAAAATTACCAATTGGCCCATGCACTCATGCACTCGTTAATTCAACTAATATCCTTGAATGAATCTCGTAGGTTTGGTCAATATCACTTTGTATACGAGGTTTCTAAATGTCAAATGAAACGGTACGGAAAAAGAAGTTGGACAATCTTGATCCACGGATCAATCCAACAGTTTCTCGATTACCGTCTTCTTGTCCTTCAACGCTTCAGATCGGAGATGCCTAATTTTGATTTTACTAATAAAAAAAACAGGATTAAGATATACGCCAGAATTATGACAAAACCGTTGCAACAAGAGACTCATGTTTTGCAGTATCCCACCGGCTCCAGCATAACAAGTTTTTGAATTGCCAGTTTCGATTCAACTCGGCTGGACGGCCTGGCACAACGGAGAACATACATAGGAATCTGAGGAAATTCTGTCTCGATCACATCGAGTTGGGGTTCCTCATTTTCCAGCACGTCATGAATGTTGTTGTATAGTTAACCGATTCAGCATCTATCTTCTACATAAGACAGAGAATTGGAATTGCACGTGAAGTGCAGAGACTTGCTGAGAAGATCACATTATCCTCACTAAAAGAACACTACATCAAGAAACAACCACTCGCCGATCTTACATTTCACGTTTCTATTCCATCCTACTGCAATTCCATTTCCATGTATTGTACAGTGTCACCAACAGATGATTCTCATTCCGTGATCGAAGACAGCTCGCTTCTCTTATTCGATGGGTTCTGCTGCAGCAGGGACAGTTGAGGATCGAGGAGCTCGAGCTCCTTCTGCCTCAGGAGGAGGACCATCCTCTCATTCTCGAGCAACCTACGCTCGTTCTCGAGCTTGGCCATCTCCATTTCCCTCTCCTTCTTCCCGCTGAACCTCACCCACTTGAGCCTCTGCCTCTCTAGCTCGTACGCCTCCCCACGGTACCTCACCTGCATCTCCTCCAGCTGCAGCAGCCTCCCCTTCACCCACTGCTTCTTCTCCCATGGGCTCTTCCCCGCATCCTGGACGACTCCCATCACCTCACCGTTCAGCTGCTGCACCAGGGCAGGAGACGGCAGGTAGGAAGAACTCCTGGACCGCTTCTGTGGATGGTTGAGATTCCGAACATCATTCTCATGCTCGTGATCTTCTTGGTCGTCATCATCATCATAATCGTCATTGTCATCCTCCAGATCATCGTCCTCGTCATCATCAGAATCGTCCTCTCCGCTCCCACCCTTCCCCACCACTTTCGAGCTATCCGCTTCTACCTTGCCCGGGATATCCGGTGGATGATTTTCTGGCGCTCCATGGAGGCACCTCTGCTGCTGCTGCTGGTGTGGTGGTTGCCGCTGCTCAGGCGAGTTTTGGTTACCTGCCGCCACCCCATGGCCACAGCTCGTGTGATATGCGCACATCTCTCTGAAGAACAAGTGCTTCGAGTTGAGAAGCTTCTTCACTTCCTCCTTCATCTTCGGGGACAGGTCCATCGTCTCGAGCAGGGCCTGGTTCTCCACAACTCGGCAAGCGGTCCCCTTGCCCAAAATGTCATTGACCCTCTTGTACCTCTTGTTGAGATCATTGAACTTATCCTCGCACTGCTGTGGTGACACATAGAATCCCTTCTCCATCATAGCCCGAGAGACCGACTTCC
The DNA here is from genome assembly GCA_037672795.1 of Lagerstroemia speciosa. Classification (NCBI taxonomy): domain Eukaryota; kingdom Viridiplantae; phylum Streptophyta; class Magnoliopsida; order Myrtales; family Lythraceae; genus Lagerstroemia; species Lagerstroemia speciosa. The sequence goes on from CM075296.1 coordinate 1,219,803, forward strand.
ACTTACCCTTCTTCTGGAGCAATCCCCCTGACTTCTTCTTCGGGTCATTTGTCTCCGAACCACCCTCGTCCCCGATATAGAAAACAGCCATTATCAGCAGCTTCACCATGGTATCCGTCCACTTCATCCTCTGCCAAGGAGAGGACTTGCTGCTGTTACCACTCCTCTTCGGGTCTCCGCCGCTATTCTCGTCGGGATTAAACCCAGGCTCATCCTCGTCGCTGAGGGTCAGCTGCTGCTTCGGTTTGGAGGAAGAATAAGGGTACCCAGTTGGCTTAATCTGCTGGGTTTGTGGATGGTGGGGATCATAACCCACCGTTTGAGTGTGCTGAAGAGAACTGGCGTTGTGGGGGTTTGGAGAGTTTTGGTGGAGAGGCATTTCTAGGCCTAGGATCCCTGAACCCATGCCAGAAAACATCTCTCCCCCTAATCCACCTGCTTCCATCAAACAAACAGAAACCCTAGATATTCACAGACCGACACTCCACTCTGCTCCAAGAAATATCCAATTTTTCTACAGACCCAGTTCAATAAACAATAACTGAAACTCGGGAATCAACTAACTAGTCTGAATGCTACTCAAAGGAAGGCAAATGGGTCGTACACACGAAACGAAATGAAAAATGCCGAATTCCTGCAGAAGCTTGGCGTTCATGCCCTTCGTCCTGCAGATGCAGGATCGAATCTTTCCCGATTAACCAAAGCCAGAGACGGGCTAAAAGCCAGAAGATAACAGGCGTGTGAGGATAGGATAGAGAGAAGAAGAAGCTGAGAATGTCTCCAAGTGGATTGAGTGTGAAGAAAGAGATGGTGGTGGAGGAGACGCGAGTGGTATATACAGAGCAGGGAGCAGCCGGTTTTGTTGTGGCGGTAAAGGAACTGGAGGCTGCTGGGAAACTGCCCATGGTTTTGGTCTCTGATTTGGAAGGCGATGATGGCCCCTTACCCACAGGATTTCATCCAAGAAAAAGCCGAGAAAGAGAGGGCAGGGAGGATCGACTAAGGAGGGACGTGAAGAGACATCCTATCCGGTTACTTCGCAGAATGACACCTATACCAACTGCATTAAGCCTTCTTTTTTCTCTTCGGTCATGGTCATGTTGTTGAGATACTATTTGCCCCCTTATATTTTTAATTTTTGGCAATTAGCCCTTTTCCGTTAGGAGCTTTGAAATTCATTCCCTTTGGTGCTTTGTCACCCTGCTCCACTGTTAAATATTGTGGATGTAAAATCATAGAGGAATATCAAGAGGTTGAACCTTTTGAGTGCTAAACGCTCATGTCATTAAACACTTAAATCTTTAAAACTTAATTTTAAGTTCAATCAGATGCCCCCAAAGATTTACTCTATCGTGCTTTCTATATTTGTAAATCATAATTGTGAAGATCGCCACAAAAGTCGAACGTGTAATCAAAACGAGACATGACAAACATGTGAGTAAAAAAAATTAAAAAATTTTACTAAAAGAATCGAACTCGAAATATTTTAGTGAGAATGATATCAGTATATCGAATTCTCACTGTCATTGTTTTTTATTAAATTATAAAGTAAGGCATGAAAGTATTAACACGTTTCAACACGGATCTAGACATTTATACTGCTATATTATAAGATGACACATGAAAATGTAAGTAGCGGTCTGAGCCGGGCAGTCGGGTCGGATGGTCCCTATGATTCATTCTTACCTTATTGATCGTAAAAAAAACGTTCTTGCCTTTGAATTTTTTGGAAACAATTTTTTTGTTATATTTTTTCAGGTGATTGTTAGAAGAAGAACAAATTAGTATATTTGACATTAGAAGCCGAGCCAGATATAAAAATCGTGTATATATATGTGTGAGTGCGAGGGAAAGAAAGAGTTGACAGAGAACAGAGTTGACGAAAGTCAGAGACGTCAGATTTACCGACGTGGCTGCTAAGACTCGGCCACCGTTAGATCAGCGCCCGCACGGGTTCTAGTCTGTGGGACCCGCATTAAGGTTAAGCGGACGCCATACGAGACATCCACTCTCGGTCGAGCACATACCTTAATACAGTGAGATGAGACTGTATCTCACAATTTAAAAGTTAAAAATTCGACTCTCAACATAGAAATTATATTTTTTATTATTTTTTATTTTCTACTTTTATATCAGCGAAAAACAAAATCTATTCCAGTCGCCGGCAGGCAAGCAGCTTGTTTTGTCTGGCGGACCGCCCGCAGGGATTACCAAAATTATAAAAATAATCATAAATGGCCGTAGTGTAAAACCAGCTTGTATCTCTTTCCGGGCACGGATCTAAAAAACTCGTATAAAAAAGTGAAACTCTATAAAAAAAAATAATCTAAAAAATTCAAAGGGGTTGATTATATATTACTCAATAAAAATAGAATAAATTCAAGTAAAATTTATATAAAATCTCATGGAATTTTTCAAGTTCAAAAAGGGGTCGTCTCCACCGCACCCCCTAAATCCATCACTGTGTCTCTCCTTAACGCTGGTGTTAATCTATTATTACAGTAAGGGAGGAAGCTTCCTTTTAGTGTCACTCTTTTCTTTCTTGAAATGTCCTTGTCCAAATTTTGCTAGTCCTTAGATTAGAATAAAATGATATCAAGATCGTAAATTCGTCGGGTATAACTATTCACTTTCCATTATTTCTCTGTTTTATTTGAAAAATTAAATATAAATAGTAACTTTCTTTAATCGTGCATGAATATATGTTTTTAATAAATTTTGTTTGGTAACCCACCAGGCATAACAGGGATAAGACCCGGGCAGTTGTTAGGTTAAAACTCAACTTAGGCTTTGCTCGATAACATAACCGAGGGCTAATTTTTACATATTTGTGGCGAAACCCTCATTTTACAGTAATTGCAAATTAGTCCTATTTCCACGGGGACTTATCCTGTTCAATTAGTCAGACGGATCCATCCACGCATTAACGATAATGTAAGTTTTGTATTAAATTGCACAACCTAGTCAAACAGCTTGGACTGTCCCTAACACTGACATCGAGATTTTACCCCTCCTGTGTCTCTGTCCTGTAATTTGTTGATGTTACTCTATTAAGCTTTCGAAATCTAGGTAATCTCAATTAATTTATATTAAAATCTTATTGATCCATTGATAGATTTTTTTTCCTGAATTTTTCGTTACAATATTTAAAAATGATACCTTATTTCATAGTTTTCAAAACCGGACTGGGCCGGAAACCGGTCAAGGTATGGGTTTTTGGGCTCAACAAGAATTCAATGGGTCTAACAGGGTTTTTACAAATAATACTTATAATAGTATAAAATTAGTAATATGAATGTAATATTGTTATATTCTATACATTAATTTATAACTTCAACTTTACAAATAAGATTGTTATATTTTATACATTAATTTAGAGCTTAGGTTTCCTTTTTTTTCCTATTTTTAACTCCTGTTTTTTATTTTTTATTTTTTTTTGTTTTTCTTCTTTGAACGGTTTTATGGGTTCAGTGGAAACCCGGTCAGACCGGCCAGTTCACACTGTCCAACCCAGTCCTTGATGCAAATGGAGTAATTAGTGAAACCAAACAGGGTTGGTATCCGGTTCCCGATCTGACTGGCTGGCCCGGTCCGGTTTTTAAAACTATGCCTTATTTAATAAAAAATGATTTGTAATCCCCAAAGCAACTAGCTTTTGAGTGTTACCATGGAGAGAGTCTTGTGTGTAATGGATACACCACGCGACAGTGCTGATGTAGCGCCATAAACCAATCGAATTAAGTTATTATTATGATATCTTTAATAAAGTCTAATAAGAAAAAGATTATAAAAATGACTTGATATGATTTACTCGTGACACCACATCAATACTGTCACGTGATGTACCTGTTACACACAGTACTTTCTCGTTATGACGAGATTGGACTGCAACATTTTCCAGTTTTCCTAAAGAAAATATTGCCTTTTTAATACTCTTGGAAACTTGTTGGTACTTAATGAATCTTAAGTAGATCCGACACCATTTGTCTCCCCGGAGAAACATTGATCCTACCCAAGAATTCTTGCTTGTAATGGACAAAATCTTTAATAGAATGGCCACACAATGTATGTAGTATTGCGGTATATCTGTTAAATTAAAATTCACAATTTATATATTTTTTCTTTTAGAGTTTACTATTTATTAAAGTTTTTTATATTTTTAAAATTTTTTTAAGATTTTGATAACTATAACTATATATTTATATATTATTTATCAAATTCTGATTAGATAAATATATCATATTAATAACATTTATATAGTATGATTGGTCGACTGAAAAATTTTTCCTTCTTATTCTTTCGCTTCACTTCGCGTCACCTCACTTCACTTCGGTGAAAGGCAATCTTTTGTCAACGCGAGGGTGAGTAAGATTTGGTCAGCTGGGATTAGTACCGACGGTTTGGTTATGGGTCAAACCCCTCTTCTTCTTCTTCTTTTTTTTCCTCTCTTTCTTTAATAAGAGATCGGGTTGAATTGCACTGTGCTGATTTTATTTCTATTTAGATCAGTTAAGATCTCTGAAAAGGGTCAAAAAAAGTTGCGTGGTGCCTAAGTAATTATAAAATTTCTATTTTTTTATATCAACGTTGTCCGGTATCATAGCAACCAACTAATCCATCGAACGGTATATCATACGGCTCGTCATTAATCTCCAGATATCGACTATCGTGGGAGTCGAACTTTGAATATGATCTACTGTATATCGATCAGTTTACTAGCAAATAGTCATTTGAAAGTTGAATTTTCCGTCTTTCTATTACGAAGGAAAATGGTTTTCCACCATTTTACTTTTTAACATAATTTCTAATGTAGATCTTTATTTCCGTGTCAAAATTAATTGTCAACCAAATAACTCTTTATGGTTTACCAAATGTGTTAATAGGAAAAAATAACGCTCAACAACCTTTTAAAACTAGCATAAATTTGTAACCATTTAAAAAAAAAGCACAAATTTATGGTAAAAGTCAATTTTGCCCTCCATAATTTCCTTCCCTTTCTCCCCAGCAGCAGGCGGCCGGCAGCACCTCATGCCGGGGAGCGGACTGGCGCCGGCAACGAGTAGCAGGTGACAAGCAGCCGGTAGCACCTCATGCCCGTGCATCGGGTGACGTGCGACGAGCTCGAAGGGTGTCGAACGCCGGGCTCAACAAGAGTCCGGCAACGATCGATGGTGCGTTGAGGGATGCCCGGTCGGGCGCTGGTGCAACAGGAAGAAGAAGAAGAAAGAAGAAATGAAGAAGAGGCGCAGAAGGGGTAGGGAGGGAGAGGGGAGGGGGAGTTTGGTTGAAAATGAGGAGTAGTTTGAGAATTATAAAAAAATTAGCAAAAAAGATATATATAATGATATTAATTTTAAAAAGTGTTACAAAGTGATAGTAATTTTAAAACTCATTATTTTATTAATATTAAAAAAATTTTCAAACTCTTACCAAATAAAATGAAAGAAAGGAAAAGATAAATAAATAAATTGAGATTCCACGCTACGGTCCACACTTTCCGTTCATCATTCCTCCCACCTACCCACCGATTCTTCCCCCGTCCCCACCGAAATTTCCAGGGAAAATCCCCGATGCTACCGTCGCCATGCTCAATTCCGGACTAGGAGCAGCTGAACCCTCAGATCCAAACTGCGAGCAGCTGAATTCTGCTTGGTTCACCGTCCATGGGGGCGTCGCTCTCGAACCTGGCGGAGGGGACGAATGGTTCGGGAATGGGCCCGGGTCTCGGCGACATACCCGAGAGCTGCGTGGCCTGCGTGTTCCTCTACCTGACGCCCCCTGAGATTTGCAACCTCGCCCGCCTTAACCGCGCCTTCCGTGGGGCCGCCTCCTCCGACGCCGTCTGGGAGACCAAGCTTCCATCCAACTACCAAGATCTTCTCGATTTGATGCCTCCGGAGAGGTACCAGGGCCTCTCCAAGAAGGACATCTTCGCTCTTCTCTCTCGCCCCATCCCCTTCGACGACGGGAATAAGGTAGGTTCCTTGTTGTTTCTGTACACGTAGCATTTCTAATGGCACTTTAGTTCGACGTTCTTCGATTCATTTTGTGGTAGGAAGTGGGTTCTCTACGGTCTATGAGCAGAATTTGATGGTACCTTTGGTGTAAACTCTGAAGTAATAATTTTTTTGTATGATTTTAGCTTATTTTAGTCATTTGCCATGTACCAAATGTCCACAAGTGGGAGTGTAGCATTATATGTTTGGGCTGGCCCTGGGAATTCAGGGTTTATGGGTTCTTGCAGTTTGGCTCTGGAGTTTTTGGGTCGACAGTTTCTTTCCTCTCTGGGTCAACTCTTATGTTTGAGCTGCTGTTATTGAAAGTTTAATCTTGACGCGTTACCATTTGCAGGAGATATGGGTGGATAGAGTAACAGGGAGAGTGTGTATGTCCATTTCTGCAAAAGCAATGGCAATAACTGGGATCGACGACCGAAGATACTGGAATTGGATTCCCACGGAAGAATCCAGGTTTGATTAATTGTTGACTCTGAACGCTGTTGTTGATGAATTAATAGAGTTGAATTTCGAAGCAGTTAAGATCAGGATTCTCGAGTAGTTTGTGGTTGAATTCCAGCGGGGGCTGACATGTTTGATAAGGACATGTTGCATAGACTTTGATCAGAGATTTCTTCTTCACTGGTTTTCATGAAAGTAGGCTTTTGTCCATGATTACTTTTGTGTTGCACTTTATCAGAGCTGTTTATAGGTCATCTGGAGATGCTGGAAGAATCCCTTCCCTTGGAGTCTCCTTACTTGTCTAGTTATCATTATCACCATGAAAATGAATCTTAGGTTTCAGGACTATTCTGGTGACTTATGATACCAGTTTGCCATTCTTATCTGTCTTCAAATGGCAAGTTTTGGAACAGTAAGGAAAATACAACTTCACAATATTTTATTCTGCATCATATATCCCATTCCCTAACCATTCACCACATCAAGAACATCATCCTGCCAATGATGGATGCGAAATGAAACTTGCAGTGATGTTGCCGCGGATGATCACTGGATGTCGGATGCATTTTCCAGAAATGCCTTAGATAAATCAAATACTCTGCAACCCCCCAACTCCCTAGTATCTTAAGCCTTTAATATAGCTTGAAGATTTTTATAGCAAATCATCATAATTTTATTGTCAATCTCAACCCCTTCTTGATGTATTGTAGGCTGGCACAATTATTTTCCCTTCAGTTCTGCTTTTGTTTTTCAAATTTACTGCTGTTACTCATCTAACCTTGCTTTCTTCATGCAGGTTCCGTGAGGTGGCCTATCTGCAACAGATATGGTGGTTTGAAGTGGATGGGGCTGTGAAATTCCCTTTGCCTGCCGACATCTACACTCTTTCCTTTAGATTACATCTTGGTAAGTTCTCCAAGAGGCTAGGCCGACGGGTATGCAGCTTTGAACATACTCATGGTTGGGATGTAAAACCAGTTCGGTTCGAGCTGTCCACTTTGGATGGGCAGCAAGCCATGTATGAATGCTGTTTGGATGAGACGGTGCGGGATGAGGTTAATGGGTGTCATAAGAGAGGGTGTTGGATAGAATACAAGGTCGGCGAGTTCATAGTCACTCACGCAGAACCGGCCACCGAGGTTCGGTTTTCAATGAAGCAGATTGATTGCACGCACTCCAAAGGCGGGCTGTGCGTAGATTCTGTATATATTATCCCAAGCGATTTGAGAGCTCACAGAAGAAGAGGGGTGACAAAGTAGTCTCAGTTCGACATGACATCGTACTTGTTGTTGGAGGATTCTTTCTTGTTAGAAATACATCATATAGATCATACTTGTCGAAGAAACGTAACTGGATGTTCTAGAGGATGTCGTCTATGTCGTTTTTTATTTAGTATGCTCCTCTATCATCTGTGTAACGTTACTCCTTTCTGTGTATCTGGTCTTTCTTCTTCATTTAGCACGTTTTTGCGGTTAGAGACTATGCTCCAGTAGTCTGTCTCTGTTAGTTGCAGGTTTCATTTGTTGGAGTTTTGCCCCCTTGTTTTAGCAATGAAAGGCTAGGTGTGAACGTGTCAGACTTCAGAAGACAGTACAGATTCCATCTTGAAATATTAAGAAGAGGTCGTTTGTCACTCTCTTCCTTCACCATTGCATCTTTAGCCAGTCTTAGAAGTCAGGTTTTATTCTTCCGGTCAGTTTCGTTAAAGAGAGAACACGGTGCTGCAGAAGCTATGGATTTTGAGACTGATCAATGTCGAGGTGTAAAATTATGTTTTCGTCCCTAAACTTTTGTTTGAGACTGATCAATGTCAAGGCGTAAAATTATGTTTTCGTCCCTAAACTTGTGTTTAGAAAACTAGTTTTTGCTCACCGATTTGGCATAGCCTCCCCGGTTGGGCAGGCGCACAGGTTCACTCAAGATATAGAGATTCGGTCAATAAAAAGTGACTCCCACATCCGAAATTTTGGTTTTTGTTTTGATGCAGTCTAATCGTAAAAGTAAAACGACTAAAATGGGGGAAACACAAAGTTTAGGGGCATAAACACAATTTTATGAATTAACCTGAAGGCGAAGCGCGACTTCAATCCGTTGACTCTGGCAGGAGAAATCCTTGAACGTAACACGTATAATATTATAAACTAATTAAGTTAATTATTTTTAAGTTTATTTTTTAAATTTAAATTTCATTAAAAAAGTTTTAAAATAATTAAATTATATTAATTTATAATATGTACTTTCTTATACTCAAAGAACACTCACTCTTTGCCCGGACCATCGGAAAGAGGAAGAGAGAATAAATACATCCGCACATCAAATGCCAAGATAGGAGGGGGCCTGCGCGATAACTCTGAGAAACTAACATTCGGATTCCATTGAAGGCGCCGAAGCAGAGGCCATGGACGGATATTGAAGCAGCAGTTGCTGCTACGCCCCTCGTCGCCTTACGGTTCGGATGATCTCTCCTCCCTTTCATGGACCTGCCCCGTAAGAATCAGGTGCCTGTTCATCTCTCGTTCACCCGTTTTCCGTCTCGCAATTGCTTCGGCGACGATCCCCGATCGTCTGTTAAATCATGCTGCCGCCTCGTCGTCTTCTTGAATTCTCTTAATTTTCAGGATCGAGAGTCTTAATTCCGGTGAGAGTAGGTGTATCAGATGCTGAAGAGCTAGAGTTATCTGTGTCAATTGATTTTCTTCTCATGTGCGTTTGGCGGTGGTCTGATCAGGTTTCGCTCAGGGGAGCGAGCGCCAGGGAGATTTCAAGGGATGCTCTGCTTGAGAAGGTCTCGACGGAGAGGGAGCTCAGAAGCTATGTGAGGCGGGCTAATGCAGCAGCACTTTTCATTCAGGTGAAGAGCAGAGTCATGAGCAAACCTGAAAAGCTTTAATCTATGGTCTACCTTGTTATCAACTCTCAATTAATCCTCATCGAGGAAGTGCTTCAATTTGAGAAAAGGAAAATGTAGGTGGGATTGCTAGACTGGCAATATCACCATGAAGAAACGATGAATAAGAATCTGAGACCCGGTAGAGAGCAAGGGCAGTGGAACAGCTCCCATGTCTATTTGTTTTCTTGTGTTAACTTTGTTGCACGTTTTTGGAAGAGTGAGAATTGATTTATTTTTCCACATGTATAACCTAATATTCTAAGCACCCTCTCTATTTCTTCATTCCATCGCTATGCCCTGTGCAAATCTCATCCCAGTAAGGGTAAGATCTTCATAAAATAATGATTTGATCTAACTAAGCCCTTCAAATGATCAGAGAGTATGGAGGCGCTACAGTGTGACAAGAAAAGCAGCATTGCATATTCAAGAAGAATGGGAGATCTTGCTACGTCTGCACTCCAGTTCAATCACCGGAGTTTGGATTTCCAACAGCCTGTTGAGACCATTTCTCTTCTTTATAAAGCGTTTATCGACTCAATGTGGAAGAGTAGAAATGAGAGAGGCAGCCTGCATACAGAATTGCTTTAAGATTATTATGGAAAGCGTAAAATCGCCTGGTAGGATAGATTTTCTGAAATTAGTGTAGCTAGTTTCTCTGTCTCTACTGCTGCTGTAGGATAGCAGGAACTCATCATTTATAGGAGTGAGAACTGATAATGTTTTTCTTTGTACTTGACTAGAATTCATAGTTTCAGTCCTTTTAATGCTGATTATGGTTCCTATCCATGAAATTCTCTATAGCTTGATCTCTCTGTCAATATGCTTAGTTAAATATCAGGAAAGTCTTTTACAGATACCTCCATCTTACTCTATCTCTTCTGTTATTATTATTTAAAAGGACAAGCAATTTATTATTAATGGCTCATGAACTGGTTTTCTATTTTATTTCTGCAGATCCAAGCAGGAACTTTTGTTCTTTGGTAATCAGGTCTCCTGAAGAGAGGAGAACCTGGGCTTATCAAGCAAAGAATCTGATCACTCTTTGCACATTCACTCTGTCAGCATGTGATAAACCTGATCCTGCTATTCTTGTCCTAAACTCTTTAGCAATGCGACTTCTTGTCGCATTAACTGACTCAAAAGAATGGAAGATGGTCATTGATGGTGATCGTTCAGTTGTAGATATGTCTGCAAGAAACCTAGTACACTTTTTGGGAAGTGAGAGTGGTTTTTATTTCGCTGCCAGAAAGTACATTATGAATTTGGATTTCCCCTTGCTGTTACAGAAAAGAGTTACGATGCAGACAGATGACAGGTTCTTGATAACTGCAAGTGTGATAACTTTAGCTCTGCGGCCATTCCATGTCATCCTCTCTGACGTAAATAATTCTGCTGCTGTGGACATGAATCGTGTTACTAAATGCTATATTTTGTTCCTCCTTACGGTCCCTTGGCTCGTGCAACGTTTGCCTTCTGTTCTTGTGCCTGCTCTGAAGCATAAATCTGTTCTTTCTCCGTGCTTCCGGACTCTGCAGGTGAGGTCTCACGACAATTCGTGTCCATTTTCCTGTGATTAAATCTATTTCTTACTGAATAGTGGAATGCATAGTGCTTTTGGTAGCATCAATTTCGTACTTTATTGAGCTTTTATATGTTTAAAGTCATTTTTGGTGGTAAGGTTTAAAATTATCATGGTTACTTTTTTCCTTGTATATGTTAGTAGGTTTTCCACACTTCTTGGTGTTGTTCTTGGAGTATGTGTTGCAGGGTGTGGATCCTTTACTACTAATACTACAATACTACTACTGTATGTCCAGTTCTCTCATGCACTTTGTTTTCCTCTCATATGTATTTGCTATTAAAAACCTGTCAAGTTCTTGGAGATGATAAATTTTCCTCTTTTTTTCTCCATGATTTTTCATAATATCAAATATTTGGAAACTAATCAAACTATGACAGGTGATGGCAGATTTATGGAGAAGAAATTTTAATGGAGATGTCAAAATTGGATCATCCAGAAGGGATGTGTCGCCACACGGCAATTCCCCCAGTGGGGTGGCTTCTAGCAAATATTATATGCCTTATGATGGGGAATGAGAGTGATTCTATGGATGCTAAGATGTTCAACCAGGGCGTGGATTATGCATCACATGTTCGAGTCATGATCACTCTTGCTGAAAACCTTTTCAGTGGGTTTGAAAAGACTGGAATAGTTGGAAAGGAAAGCCAGGAACTTGAGTGCAACTGTGGTACTTCTTTGGACCTGAATACAGCTCTTCCTGATACAGAAACTGCATATGGGATCCGGAATATGTCATTTGTGGATCTATTTAGGCCTCTTTGTCAGCAGTCTCATCTCACAGAGTTATTGGGTAACTTGAAGGAGGGGGCATCTATTCGTGGGGAGCATATGGGACCCACAAAGAATGCTGACACATCGAGGACATTGGAACTGACTGACATTGCATATTTCTATTCTTACTTGGTCAGGATATTCACTGTGTTCAATCCGGTGCTTGGATCTCTACCAGTTCTTAATATGTTATCTTTCACCCCAGGTCTGCTCACCAGTCTATGGGGGGTTCTGGAAAAGTCTCTCTTTAGAGGTGATCTCCCGGATGAAAACTATTTCTTTGTGAAGAGTTCTTTGGGCAAGGAGCAGGATACTTCTGAGGAGAAACATAAACAGGCCATGAAAAGTGGAGTTAGCAAGTGGAGTTCTGTCTTACACAAAATAACTGGAAAGTCTCAAACTGGTCTTGATCACAACAATACAGATTCAGTTGATTATCAGACCAGCAGCATGCAGATGGACAGACTTCACTCTGATGCATGGGATGTAGAGCTCTTGAGATGTGGTCCACAGGGAATTTCAAGGGACTTGGCATGTCTGCTTTTTCTTTTCTGTGCCACCTATTCACATCTGCTAGTAGTTCTCGATGACATTGAATTCTATGAAAAACAGGTAACTACTAGTATTGTATGTAGCAATATTTCATTTACGGGTGAAGGAAAACATCATGACCATTTTGTGCATGGGTTAGGTTCCATTCTCACTGGAGCAGCAGCGGAGAATTACATCAGCACTCAACACACTGGTTTATAATGGCTTGTCCAGAGGAAGCTTTGTGCAGAATAAACACCTTATGGAGTATGCAATTAAATGCCTGCATATGATGTATGAAAGGGATTGCAGGCACCAGTTTTGCCCGCCATCACTGTGGTTATCTCCTGCTTCTCAGAGCCGTCCACCTATTCAAGTAGCTGCCCGAATGCATGAAGTTCTGTTGACGAAATCAGATGATCTCTTGCCAAGCATGGGCTCAGTCATAACCACTGTGCCACATGTATATCCATTTGAAGAAAGGTGAATGAATGCTGTTCTCGAGACTGACAAAAAAAAAAAAAAAAAAAAAAGGCCTTGGGACTTCTAGGGCTTAGTTGTCAGAACCCTAAAACTCTGAAGGAACTTGTCAGTCTGTTATAGTGATAAACCAAAATATTTATTGAGTCATGACATACATTGGACTTCTAGGGCTTAGTTGGCTGCTGCATATTTTGTGATTTTCTACCATATATTTTCTGCATTGTGCACTACTACTTAGTTCTCTTAACAACTTTGACTGTCTCAGTGCTTTGGTTGGCCTATCATGTGTGAACTATCTGTCTCATAATGTTAAGAGTTCCTTGATTGGACTCCCTTGTCCTGGCAGAGTTGAGATGTTCAGAGAATTTATCAAGTTGGACAAAGTTTCCAGAGCAATGGCTGGTGAGGATGCTGTGCCTGGTTTACGGAAAGTTGAGATAGTTATTCGGAGGGGCCATATTGTGGAAGATGGGTTTCGACAACTAAATTTGCTCGGGTCACGGCTGAAGTCATCAATCCATGTCTCCTTTGTCAGTGAGTGTGGCCTTCCTGAGGCTGGTCTAGACTATGGTGGACTTTCGAAAGAGTTCCTAACTGACCTGTCTAAAGCTGCCTTTTCACCTGAGTAAGTCTTTGATTCCACGGCTGAAAAATATAACTGAACGGTGGTCTCTTTGCAAGAGAAGTTTTTTACACAGTTAACTTCTTGCATTTTTAGGTATGGTCTGTTCTGTCAAACCTCAACTGTTGACAGACTTCTGATCCCGAATTCATCTGCGAAATATCTGGACAATGGATTACAGATGATTGAATTTCTTGGGAGAGTTGTGGGTAAAGCTCTGTATGAAGGTATCTTGTTGGATTACTCATTCTCGCACGTTTTTGTCCAAAAGCTTTTGGGCAGATACAGCTTTCTTGATGAGCTATCAACCCTTGATCCTGAGATGTATAGAAATCTTTTGTATGTCAAGGTAAATTTTACTTGTTCAAATTTAATATACAACATTCATATAACTTTTTTTAGCTTCATAATGTTCTGCCAATTCATTGATTTAGCCTCTTGTGGTCAAATTACTGCGGAGTTTGCTCTCTCTTTTAAATTAGAAATATGGATGTTTCCAAGCCTGAGTGGTTCCATTAAACCAACTTATCTTGTTTCACTCCAGTCTTTACAATTTGCAGCAAGGATTAGGAAATTTCATTGAAATGTAAGTTTTATGTGCTCATTTCATTTTTTATGCTCATTTGGGTGATAATTGCAGCATTGTGAAGGTGATGTGAAGGAGCTGTCGCTGGATTTCACTGTCACTGAAGAATCATTGGGTAAACGGCATCTCATTGAGCTAAAGCCCGGGGGCAGGGATACTTGTGTGACAAATGAAAACAAGATGCAGTATGTTCATGCAATGGCAGATTATAAACTTAACAGACAGGTCAATGTCCTAATCTGAGTTGCTCCACCTTCTTCTGCAAACAATATCCCTTTCTTTATTGAAAGAAAAATTCAGAAAGGAGAAGTCCTCAAAGTTGTTTTCTTATCATCTTGAATGTGAACCTATTCTTTTCGTCCATTCCAACTTGCAGATGTTGCCATTTGCAAATGCATTCTACAGAGGTATGAGTGATCTCATTTCACCATCTTGGCTGAAGCTGTTTAATGCAAATGAATTTAACCAGGTATTCTCTGGCCACATGTAGCCTTTAGAAGATTCTCCAGTGTATGTTGATGACTTCCATGATCGTCCTTTTCTTTTGGTAAACCATGTCTGCTAATGGAGTTTATGATTTTCTCACAGAAAGATCCTGGGGGAAATATTTGGTTGAATGCCATATTGCTTTGGATGTTACCAGTTTCTAGGTTACAGATGCCTATGTTGATTGGTTCAAATCCACTCCTAAGAATAACTGCATTTAGTAAAGCAATAAATTTCATTCCATTTTTCTGGTCAGCTATAGTTCTTACTACGCTGTTCAACTCTGTCTGGTTGTTTCGTCTCATTTGTTTGCCTCTAGTTAGGATATTATCACAATATGTTTAATTTTTCTTCTTTGAGAACCTATTTGCCATGAACAATATTTCGATGTTGATCACCGTGCTGAATGCTGATGATAATCTCTTCGTTCAGTTGCTTTCAGGTGGGAAGCATGATATTGATGTTGATGACTTAAGAAATAATACTAACTATACTGGTGGTTATTCTGGGGGAAGTCGGACTGTCAAACTGTTTTGGGAGGTAAATCAACTGGGACTGCATCATCCCTTTTTATCCTTTCCCATTTCTCCCTCTCATATATCTGAACTGATCTGTTATCACTGTTTGTCAAATACGATGGAAGAGCACTGATTTTTCTCTTCTATGTCCAAAATCATCTAGTCTTTATTGTTGCCCTGAATTTTCTTAACCTAGTACTTAGCTGTAGAAAGTGCATGTTATTAGTTTTTGTGATGGAAAGGCTTCTCATTGATTAACCTGAGATAAAATTATGTTATCTAGCGAAGTAGTACAGAGACATTAAGCAATCTGGTGAGCTTGATTCCTACCTGATGTATTTATCTATTTCACATTAGATCTCATTAACTATTTCACTTGAATATGCCTATTGAGATGCATTCACCTTGAAATATTTGATTTTATTCAGCTATTACTTTTCTGCAGGTTATGCAAAGTTTCAAGCCTAGAGAACGCTGTATGCTTCTAAAGTTTGTGACCAGTTGCTCTCGAGCTCCCTTGCTCGGGTTCAAGTACTTGCAGCCACCCTTTACAATTCATAAGGTTTCTTCCATAACTTTCCATAGCTTTCGTTGAGTATACAATAATCACGAGCTAGATAACTCCTCCACTGCCTTGTGATCCGAGTATGTTTGAAAAGAAATTTTATGCCTATCTATATAGTAGATTCCCTGTGTCTCAATATTTGAATTCGATGGGATTTCACTCATCTCAGTTATAAATATCACTGTGCAATTTTACAAATATATATGCCATACCAAATTAGATGCATTTAATTCTCTTTTTCTCTTTCTATGTCCTATATCTAAAGTAAACCTATTCCAACATTTCAATTTAACATTACCCCTAAATGCCAAGTTGCTCTAATGCAGGTTGAATGTGACGTTCCCCTCTGGGCGAGTATTGGTGGACAGGATGTGGACCGGCTTCCCTCAGCTTCCACATGCTACAATACCCTGAAGGTATTATATGCAGGCAGGACTGGATCCCTCTATCTGCTAATGCTTCGGGCAACAAAGCGATTAATGTTAATTCTGCGGTACTGTTATTTCTGTCCGTTTGCAGCTGCCAACTTACAAACGTCCCAGCACTTTGAGAGCTAAGCTTCTCTATGCAATCAGTAGCAATGCAGGATTTGAACTTTCATAGCAGTTTACAACAACTGTTATCAGGTGATTCTCATATTCATTTACCACTGTTACAGGTGATTATTGATTCTCTTTGGCTTCATATACACTGCGAGTTGGCACTAATCTCTTCTATTAAGTAGATCATGACAACTAAGTACCTAAAGATGCACCACTCTCTGGACAGAGAAGGCTCTTTTTCAAGTGACACGTGTTGTAGTGGTCTGATTATGAGAAAAGGCTCTTTGGAGCGACTGACTAATAGGCTGAGTAAATAACTAAGAGAGCAATATTCATCTCACAGAGATGGGATGGGACTTATTAGAGAAGCTTCTATTCTTTTGTAGGACTGTCTGGCTGCTCTTTTCCATCCCACATCTATGACTCACCCTGTCATTAAGAACTGGACCGTCCTGTGTTTTTGTAAGACATCATGAATATGGTACCTGACCGAGTCCTGGGAAGCTGTTTAAGCCACTGCCCTGAATGAAAAAGGTCAAAACCTTGACCTAGTAGATTTCCTGCCAAGATCATATTATTAGCTTTCAGCCATCCCACAAAAAAAAAAAAGGAAAAAAAACATATTCCATGGCATTTGAGCATGTTTCTGTAGGTCTCGAGTCGCAAAGCGCTCCTCAACTCAAATCACCCTGCAACGCGAGAACCTATTCCTTTACAAACAAATTTTTCGGCCTGTTGTCCTGTTATTTAGTGCTGATTGGAAATTAATATATCTATCATGATAAATGAAAATTACCTTCATCGGCAGGTTTTGTGACCATATACAGGAGGGCCTGACTTATATCAAAGATGACGAGCTTGAGACCAGGTAGCTTAGCCTTTAGGCTCTGAGATGTGCTGTAGAGCATATTATTGAACAGGACTGCTCCTGATTCAGAGACTGTAATTGCCCCCAGCAAACATCACGTAAGAGGCAGAGTTGTCACCCCAAGCCTCCCTCCCCCGTGTCCATGCAAACTCTATTAACATACATCAGTTGTGTATCAGGACAGGTCAGTGTGTGTGCGCTGAAATAAATCAGTCAATTTCGAATTCTATGTAAATGATTTTGCAGGTCATTGTGCCTTCTGAGTGAGTACATTGCCACTGTATATATGGAACAGCACGTGCAGTGTGGTATGTGAGCCTATTGGATTTCTGCAATAACCAAGTAAATGGTGTTTTTTTTCATGTATCCTATTCTGATGTCACCTTTTAAATTTGCTGATTCTTTGGCCGACTATTGACTGTGCCAGCCTGACCTAAATCCAATCAAATGCCATCGTAAGACTGAAATCAAATATGTAAAAGTCTTCACAATCAAATGATATCTTTGAGGCACCCAAGGCGAAATTGGCTTCTGTCAGAAGGCTCTTGCCTGCAGCTTCTTGGCTCAGATAAGCAGCTGCTGGTATGAAGTAAACCCTAGGAACTCGGCTGCTGTGCACTTCATGGAAAGTTTACAGGCAGAATCCTAGCAGCTCCTAAACATCCTACTCTTACCACTTTCTTCAGATTGATTGAACCTGTGCAGCGATCAATTTCATCTTCATATTCAATTGATGAATTGTTCTCAAATCAAATAGTAACATGCTGAAATTGACTCTGGAAGGAACAGAGACCGGGCTGATTAAAGAAGCAGAATGCTGATGACTGAAGAGCATCTGAGGTAGATCCGCTGTACAGAGCCAGTCAAGGGCTGTTGCCGGTTGCCTGGGTATGAAACATGAGAACCTGAAGAGTGATTCTGGACTAGATAGATATTGAAAGAGTTAAAAGAAACACCAGCAAAGGTTGAAAGCTTGAGAGAAATTAACATAACATTAATCTTCAAAGCACAAAGGAGAAATGTCATGAACTATCAAAACCAAAATAATCTCCCAAACACATTCAAAAAGAGGTCCTTGTTAAACCAAATTACTCATCTAGCAACCAAACTCAGGACCCAATTCAAACTTTTGTCAAAACATATAACATTCAAAATAGTATCTCTGTTAGAAAATCACCTGTGACTATCAATTGACTGCAACCTCTGAGGACAGAAAACAGGAGTGTAGAGCAGCCTGGTTGGAAGATTTGCTATGGAGAGGTTGAGGACCTGGACAGCCTCTTCTACCTTTGCGGCCAGTGACGGGGGCGACTCCAGAAGAAGCAGAAGTTCTGAGTTGTCCATCTCCAGAAGCATCCCTGTTATCTTGGCCACGAGGTCAGGCTGCATCAAATGTGTGAGCTTATTATAGACCAAACCTTGCATTAATAATGGGTGTTTGGAGCTTATTTTTAGTATTTAGAATCTAATAAAGAGGCCGTGGATATGCCAAATTGAGAGAAGACTATAGACCTCAACCTCTACAGTCCAAAAGAAGCCAGCACCGTGGAGAATTCTAACCTAAAATGCGGTTTGGTTGTGCTTGACTCTCTCTTCACAGAATCATTTTAGACTTGAAGTCTTGAACCATGCCAGAATCTCCCAAGTCTAAGTGCACAATTTAAGCTCAAATAAATATTATTTCCTACTAGATTTCTACCATTCCGAATCGCTAAACTCCATGGGAAGTCTAAGAGCATTAATACAGCTGAACGATAATATCAGAGGTCAGGGATAAGAAAGCAATATGCAGGAGTAGTTGGATGATCCTCAACGAGTGACATGTGAAGGATCTCTCAATAAAATGCAGATATTCTTAATTTTAGGAAAATGTTACCTTATGCTTCTGCACAAGGAAATAAAGGTGCTCCCCCAGAATCTGTTTCTGCCGCTCAGGTGATGCTACAATAAGCAGGCTGCCCATCATCTCTGTTCCCTGTGGCCTGGCTCCAGCAGAATCAGAATCGGAAGGAGGGACTTCCAATCCCTTTCTCATCCCTCGTGAACGTTCATTAGGCACATACCTATCGTGCCCAGGATGCTATCAAACAAGTAAAAATTAACTTGCAAGAAAAAGATAGTGTCTGGTTGAGAGATTATGAGATTATCCAACAAATGTCATCCTTTCACGAGATGTAAAGGGAAATAAATCAAACCTGCAGGTGTTGGTCTTTGAGAGACACCACTGGTTGAGTTGTCTGTTGCAAATGTGGAACGTATGTGGCAAATGGAGCACCACCCTGCAGAATCATATGCCCGTTAATTCTGCCTCCACTGCCTCCTCTCGTGGAGTTCGGGGCGTCTGTACATAATGTGACAAGCATCAAGAACCACCAAAATTAGTTCATGGTTATCAGTTAGAAACTGAGAAGAACTTGTTACAGTAATCTCTTAAACCAGGAATGTGAAATAGGAAGTAATGCAATGACAGTATGGGTGAAATGTTTAAAATTGTAGGATGCATACCGGCATGGATATAGTTGGGAATCCTGGTCCAGTTGGAGGAGGAAGCCCATTTCCTCCCCAACGAGGCCTCAATCCCAGTGGCTGGTACATCAGCCCCGGGCGAACAGATGCTTGAGAGATAAAACTGGAAGGGCCTGTGTAGTAGCAAGGAGCATATCCACCAGCAATTACAGCAGATGAAGCTCCTGCAAGTCCAGCCATCATCTGGGTGTACTGAAGCTGCAGTTGTGCTTGCCTATCCTCTTTCCTCTGAGCTACAGCCACATACAATGGCTTTCGATGAAACATGAATCCTGTAATGGTGCATGATTGGACAATTAGAATGCTGATTTTCATATAGAAAGCGTAGAAAACTTGTATGCAAATTGTATATATGCACTGCCCTGCTAATGATTTTTAAGCATGCATTATGCCGCATGGCATGTTCAAAATTCTCCATGCTTCAATCTCTGAAGCTTCTATATCAGAAGAAAAAAACTCCAATTCATTTGCTTCTCTATCAAGCATATGAAGCCTTCCATGTAAGAGCAATGTATCCAAATTGGAATTTCCATGAAAAGCATAGAACAAGCAAGCAAAACTAGTTTGAACAAATCAACCCACCATGGAAACAGTTTACCGCTCTGCTGGCCTCCTCGGGAGTGGAAAAGCAGACAAAACCAAGACCCTTGCTAATTCCTTTGTCATCACGCATAATTTTTGCAGTAGTGGTGGTGCCACAATGGCTGAAGTGTTCTCTTAGTTCTTCATCACTGACATCATCATCAATGTTCTTGATATAGACATTTGAGTCCTGCAAAAATGAACAATGGAGTGTGTGTGTGTCTATATATATACACACACACACATATATATATATTATAAAGAGCAAAATCTTATCTGCCAAGAAAACAACAAAAGCAGCCAGAGTGAAATTCGACCTTGTACTTTAGGATAGACTCCTTCCTTTTCTCCTCCAATTGGCATCGAAGAATCTCATCATGCTCACCCCTTTTCTGCGCTCTTGGTACATAGAGAACATTTGAACCTATTGAGGTAACATAGTCAGCAGAAGGATTTAATATGGTTATCTGATGGGTATTTCTCATAGGCTGGGCAAATAAAAGTATAACCTACCAAGTTGTGATCCATTCATGGTTTCAGCTGCCCGCTTTGCGTCATCAGGTCTATCAAAGTTTACAAAGCCAAAACCCCTTGAAATACCATTCTCATTCTTCACGATGATTAGACCGGTAATTTTCCCAAAATCAGAGAATTTCTCTCGTAAGGCCTCTTCTGTGACACTGGGATCAAGATTCTTCACATATAGATTAGTGTTATCAATCCTTCTAACAAATTTTGCCGCATACCTAAAAAATCAAATGGTTAGGTTAAGCCATGAAGGTAGAGACCAGGAAGAAAAGAATATATTCGATTAATAAAATCAGGGGAAAATGGAGCACATACATCTGCCTTCCTCTGGCATTTGAACCATTCAGCTTCTCGATAGCAGCAATAGCAGATTCATCAGAATCAAATTGAGCAAAGCCGTAGCCTTTGCTCTTCCCATCCTCTGATGTGGCAACTTTGCAAGATAAGATGTTCCCAAATGGCTTAAACAATTCTTGAAGACCGATGTTATCAAGCGAGTCGCTCAAGTTCTGACCAGAATAACCCAATTCATTATAATTAATATAAGATAAGTTCATGATGTCACTAGTCTCATCAGGAATTGGCTGCGTATGAATTATCTGTCTGAGTAAAGGCATATTATACCTTAACGAATATATTCCGTTTTCCACTTCTCCTTGCATCAGGATCACGACAAGACCAGGCAACTCTTATAACTTTTCCATTCAATAGAGTGTGATTCGTGGTCTCGATGACATTTAGAGCTAACAAAGTAAGATAAAGATCATCAAAGAATTGAAAAACCATTGTTGTTTAACAAAACTATATGATATTGAGTTAATCAATCAACACAAATTTCGTGAAATTGAAAAATGGCTTTTGCAGCCTGTCACGTTCATTGTGAAAGCACATAAACTAACTGACAGTAAATATACATCCTATCATCTTGTACGTAAGTTTGCTAAATTTCATCTTTTCGTCTTGTAAGCTGCTAAATAGTTGCTTATGCATAGAAGAATTGTATCAGCTAAGAATTGCCATATTCAAGAAGATAATTAGAGGAGAAAGATTGACAAATAAGAAACTGTAAAAAATCTTCAAAGTTTCAGAATCCGATCTCTTTGCCGTGATAACATTAAAGACAGTCCACTCTAAGCAGTTCAAGTTTCCTCTTAATTAAAAACTCTACGGTAAAGCAATTCAATCATCGAGTGAAAAGCCAAATTTGACAATGCATTCATGATCAATTCCTTTCCCGTTCAAGGCCAAGCGCCCAATGCGATCACCCGATCGTCCAGATCAATCAAAAAGCAGCATAATCTGCAAGCGTTTTTCCCAACCCACGAAGCCAACAATGCATATCACGTACAGGGTTCTGCGCGTACATACGTACGTGACTGACTTACCGTCTTGAGGAGAAAGAAAGTTCACGTATCCATAACAGAGGGACCTGCCGGTGGAGGAGTCTCTCTGCAAATGCGGGCCGACGAGAGGCTCTTGAACTCAGTGAATGCCTCCAAGAGTACAGCGTCAGTGACCTCCGGGTGGAGGTCTCCGACGTGAAGCGACGCCGGAGCGGTGGCGGCAACCGTCGGAGGAGCCGCCATTTGTCCACAGCCGAGCAGGCCCGATCGCCGTTCGGGGAAAGAAAAGGAGCAAATCCAGGAATGCGGCGCAGAGGACCGCAGTTGGTTACCGTCACACTCTGGAAACTCCTGACTCAATCTACACTACGTTAGGAGGGACAGAGGCACAGAGTAAACGCTTGGTGGGAGTAAGTGCCGATGAGGAGATGGAGAAGACGAAGCGGAAGTTTCCGTCCAATGGCAAGCTGATGAGAAGCGAATTGTAGAGAGAGAGAGAGAGAGAGAGATGGATCATGGAGAGAGGTTTTATTTGCAGGGACGCAGGGAAGTTGAACAGTTGGATATTAGGATGCGGGGACTGATTCTACTCTCAGAGATGGCGCGTGCATGCCATTCTCTACCCCAATATTGAAAGAACTTAGTTTAAGGGAAATTAATCTCTTTATTTATATCTTCCCATTTATATTTATTTTATCAAAAAGGTATCTTCCTATTTATCTTATATTACAAAAGATATTAATCTTATTTCTAGAAAGTTGATATGATATATAAATAAAAATATGCAATCTCGTCCAAACAAAATGGTAGGAAAATAAATTTATACTCATTTTATATTTTATTTATATTGTAAATAACAAAACTGCGTATAACACAGATAGAACTCTAGTATTCTCCATTTCTAATAATAGCATTCAAGTTTATTAAATGCGGCTTTTTCATATTTAGTTGAGATCGTAAGATTCATTTAAAACTTTTTTGACATATTACAATTTTAATAAATCTTGTAGCAAATATATATATAAAGATATCTATTCATTTCACTTTTTACATGACAATTGTAGAAGAATATTTAAATTAATGGAACTGAATATTTATAACCTTCATTTTTCTTTGTATAAATTTACCAAGTAATAATAATATTAATAACCACAACTTAAAAAAATTGCTAAAAATTTTTAGTAAGAAAGATTGCCGCCCTTTTAGGATACGGAGGAAAACGAAATACTTACGCGCGTGATTAGAGTGTTTGTTGCGCTCGGGGTGGCACGTGGCGGGAACTGGCACGTGCCCCGCCGAGGGGGGAGTTGTGAGAGAGAGAGAGAGAGAGAGAGTCGCAGGGCCCGCGAGGTGTGATTGGTGAGGCCCCTTCAAAAGTGCACACGAAAATGGCGCTTTTCGGTCCCAGAACCCCACTTCTCCGACCGGATGACGTCGAGAGATAATCGGACGGGCCCGGACCGGCGGCTGCCTCCGCTCCCAGCCCCATCCCCACCCTCCGCCACTCAGTTTTTTTTTTTTAAATAATTATAATTTTAATTGACTTTTTCTTTGAGACATACATTTAGATTTGCATTTACATTATTTATATTTTTTCCGTAGTTCTTTTAAATGCAAGGAACAGACTAAAAGGTCAACAATTGTTCAACGTCAACATTGCATAACAAGAATGGCTAATCGCCACCACTACTACTCTCCTTGGTAAGACCGACTTTGATTTACCAATTGAGAAGGATTTCGCATTTCATCATCGAAGATAAGTTACTACGATGACCCGGGCCACGCGACCCAAACACTGCTACCAAGTTAAGATTATTGCTGATAAGACTAATCAGAAGAAATGGTGAAAAACAACTTGTAGATCTTCCACTGAACAAACAAAGGAAGTTCAAGGATATAACCCCTTCCAAAGTTATACCCTGCATTCCCCTATGATACCTCAAAAAATAGAGCTACGATACTTAGCTTATAGTAACTGCTAATTAATGTTACAGCACACCATTTACAATTCCGGCGACACTGCAAAGATCTTAGCGGGGTAAAGGAGAAACAGAAATCTGAGATTCGTCACTCTGTACCATCTCAGAATTAATCAAGCTTGCAGGCTATAATCACTGACTGCTAACAACCCTGCAGTTGAAATAATCGCAGGAGAGGTACCCATGGAGCATGATACATGGCATTGACTGCGGAAGCTCGAGCCAAGGTCGTGTGAAGTAAAAATTAGATGATCAGAGACATGGAGAGGTTTACGGATGGTTGTCACAAAACCTGGAACTCTGTGAAGGAGGAGACGTAGAACGCAAACAGTATCATCATTGCTGGTAGAAGCTTCAGGAGCATGTCTCTCGTGGAGCTGCTCAAGCTCAATTGACCAGCGTTAATGAACTCATCCTTCCCCGAAATTACAGAGACATTTACAGACATGGAACCTGAGGCGAGAGCAAAATAACGGGGGATTCAGGGTTTTGAAAAATCAAGCATTAACTTCGAGGAGGAGGAGACATGGCAAGTTTGGATTTATTGTACTGAAGAGCTTACAGTCGTAAGGAGCCCATCCTATGCGCTGGCGAGAGAGATCATAAACGAAGATTTTGTCTTTCAGGACGAGGTCTGTGGCATGAAGAAATGAGTCAAAACTATGCAAGCTAATGAGCAAGACCCACCATGTGAAGCGAAAACTAGACTCTTCAATACCTCCAAGAATCATGGTACCCCCTTTAGCCTTATCGAAACCAAGGCACCACAAGGAAGCTCCTTCCTAAGATACCAAGTAACACCACATGGATAAAGTCAGGAAAAGTTCATATCAGTTGCAATGTCCGCAATTTCAGTAAAAAGGAAAGAATTTGACTAAGGAATGAACTCACGGTGAAACCTAAATGCAGGAGGTAATCTTCGGGTTTCAGCACCATTGATGCGCCGCCAGCAAAGTTGAAACTCATAGTTGGAAAAATCTCAGACACACTGAACAAGATGAAATGAAAGAGAACTCATTAGAAGCTAAAGTGCAAAGCATCATAATTCTTATTAAGCATAGAGGTGAAAGAATAAACCTCGTAGAAACAAGATAACAATTCATCCCTTTTGAGATGATGGGAGTCGCATATTGCGAAACTATTGCACTCATCTGCAAGCGGAATGCAGAAATCAAAGAAATGGCAATCTTACTGACATGTATAATATGTAAAATGGACTATTCAGCTGCTAAATGAATTTATAATAAACGCTTGACTTACGGAACTGATCAAAGGATCAAGAGCCTCTTCGACAAGGTAAGCTAAGGTTGTTCCAGAGTCAATGATGGTCTCTCGGTTATTTGATGGTGCAAACGCTGCCGGGTCAATTGGCAACAGTTGCCCATCAAGTGCAATGCTCTGGAGATACAGATTATAGTGAGGCCTGAGAAATAAATCCAAATTTGTGAGTTAAAACTTATGGACCTGCCAGGTTCTCGGCAACTGCTTCACAGAGATATTAAAATGATAGGATAATCTCAGAAGTAGTATGAGGTACCTAATAAAACTAGAATAAGAAATGCAAAACACTAGGACAATATTTTTTTTTTTTGGGATTTTAAACAAAAAGTTTTATTGATTTACACCAAGTAGGCACAAAAATACATGAAACAGAACCATATACAAAAGGATCATGACCGTGACACAGAATCAATCATGCTCACGACACTATGATTTCCCCTCCAGGACAATATTAATGCACGCAGATCAAATTGTTATCTAAAACAAGAAAAGAGTTACCAACTTGAGCACAGCCCCCATATAAGCATTGCCACTACTGACACACAGCAAAAGTTATCGAGGAAAGTGAGCTTACTGGGAAGGGACAAGAGGACTATATACGATGCTTGGCTCCAAAATCTCACCAAGAACCATTACACCCCCTCCTTTTGCATCCCCCTTAAGGCAATGAGAGAACACCTTTGGTGTTAGCCCTCTTGCAGATAACTGCGATATAACGGACAAATCCCCTGGCCCGAATCCAAAAATGCCATCAATTGCTTTGTCTGACTTAGTCAAGTCTCCAGATTGATAGGTGCTACACCTGTTCAATTAATAATAACAAATAACACCAATGGAAGAGGGTTAAATGTACGTCATAGGACAGGGTTGAATTAAACAGGCAGTCATTATCTAAAGCACAGATCAGGCAAAGAAAAACAGTTCTGTCTGCGTACCCGAAGACCACAGGGGCTGAAGAGTTGGTCACCAGAGACTGCCCTAGAACCATGTTGAAATATAACGTATCAGCAACATAATAACCCGATGTCCCACTCATATCTCCATATTGGAAGGAGTAACTGCAACGGTCACTCTCAGGGGAGCACTGGGCCGAAGCAGTCTGAACTTGTGAATTACATAGCGGGTCAGAACAGGGAACCACATATGCTGTTGGAGAGCTCGACGTATCGAAGAAATTCAGCTCCATCTGTGTAATGCAGAAAGTGAACAGTCGTAGACATGATTTCTTTTTTCCAGATTCTAAAGATGATAAAAGTCCAAATGAAGTAGCAGAATTTTACGCCGAGTCCACTTGTCTGGGGGCAATTGGTGCAGGAACTGCAGGTAACCCATAAGATATCGCTTCCGGTGTCAATCTGCACACTGAATTCCCTCGCCGGAGATCCCAGCTTCACCTTAGTAAAGTACAACCTACAAGGAGTAAGTTCAGGAAATCCACAGAGATCTGTCAGTATTAAATTTGACACTTGTATAAAAACCCCATCCAGAAACGGGCATTGTTCTTGAACACAGGACGCACACCCCAACACAATCAAGAACACCGAGGACAAAAGAACTAATTTCCTCTAAGTTTTTCCAATCGTCTTCCCCCAGTTCTTTGTCAAAATTCGTCCACACTATAGTAAGTGAGCCAACAGCGGATTTCAAGCGGAATGTAAAGACAACAAACGGCGAACTTTAAAGGAAGGAACAATGTGAAGCCCACAAAGAATCCCTCGGAAAATTTTCTTTATCGAGTGAACGTGGCAAGAAAAATTCACGGTTGCTGCAAAGGTTAGGGCTCTCATTCAAATCGGAAAGTTCATGATACTCAACGGACTTGTAGCACTGAGGGAGCGAAACCAGAGTTGCGAATTTACCCGAGAAGGAGGGGATCAGCGGAGCCCTGAACGGAGAAGTCGACCACGCCGCCGCCGCCGAAGGACTGTTGCAAGATTCGGGAGTGCCGCAGGCGGTCGCGGGCTCGGACGGAGTCGAGGTCGAGGCTGTGGCTGGGCAAGGGGGAGGCCCGATGGAGGGGGAATACAGTTGGGGGAAGTGCGGCTCCGCAGAGGACAACCGGCACCGGAGCTATGAGGAAGGCGGCGGCTGCGAGGGCAAGAGCAGTCAAGAAGACGAGGTTCACTCCCATTTCTCGAGAGTCTTGAGGGATCAGAGGCGGAGATCGAGGTGGTGGGTGGGTGCTGCCACTTCCGCGCGTTCAGAAGAACGAGGGAGACAGAAGACTGGGAGATTTAGCAGATGCTTTTGTTTTACTGTCGTTCATGAAGTAAAGTTATAATATGACAATCAGTGAGCATTTAAAAAAATTATATAAATCATTAAATCCTCCCTTTTTAAAAAAAAAAAATTTATGCTATTAATTTATGAATAATTTAATTAAATTAATTTATTAAACGTTCCAAAAAAATCTCGATGAAATAAAAATAGAACAGCATTTAGATTATATCTCTTACTTAAGAGAATATTTTTATTAATGAATATCGTATATTCAATTCTTATTAATAGTGAAAATAGCGCGTAAGCCTTAAGCATAAGAAAATTCTAATCGTGTTTTACTTATGTTGTTAATAGAAAGGAAAAAATGTGGAATATTCTAGTATCCTTATCATTCCAAGTAGCCTGATAAAGATTTTCAAACTAATTGAGGAGAACGAGATAACAAATTTTTTTAGATAATCTGATAAGTGGTGAAATAGGTTGACTTCTAGTTCAATGAGTCATGCTAATATTCTCTGCATCGTTCCAATTTTATAAGATTTTAGTAAACATAAATATTAAAAATTATATATATATATTAAGCGAATGGAACAAATTAATCACGATTTCCTATCTCGTAATCAAATGCTTCTAGAATTCTCATCCTGAATATTTACTGCCATCGAAAAAAAATTCAGGTTTGGGATGTTAAGAAATAACTTTTTTATAATATAAAATATTGCCTTCAGCAAAAAAAATATATATATATATATATATATATAATATAAGAATTGCAGCTCAAGGTCAGTCAACCCGATACTTCCAGGAACCGAGCCAAGCCCTCGTCGAAGTCAACATTTATTTAATATAAAAATTGCAGGTCAAGGTCAGTCAACCCGATACTTCCGCGAACCGAGCCAAGTCCTCGTCGAAGTCAACATTTATTTACTAGTTGAATTTTCTAAGCTTATCTACTGCTTTCTTGTTTTGCACCGACTTTTGTCAGACTTTTAAAACAAGACCAATTGTCAAGTCTAAGTTGTCAGGATGCATGTTTTCGCTGATCCAAGCCCTCTTTCCCGTGGGATCCTGAGTAACCCGAAAACTGTTAATGCCAACGATGCCGGCCCCAACGTCGTGAGTCCCAAGCTAGATGAGCCGTGGTCTCGTGACCTGCTAAAGGTTGGGTCACCTGAGCTCCAACCATGCCTCAGCCGACCTCGTGGGCCCTGGCTGGAGGCTCCTAACTCCTAAGGGTTTGTGAGATTGATCGAGTATACCACTGAGGCTTGTGCTCACTTGGGTTTGGAAATATATAGAGAAAGCAAGTATTCCCTTTTTTTTTTATATATCATGAAACATTCAAAATTCGTCTGACTAGTTCTCAGAGTCTCAAATGTACGCTTACAAGTGCACAAAATAGAGTAAACCTAGAGGCGTGTATTTATCTTAAAGAAATTTAACGTCGTGCTCCTCCTCTTGCTTTGTTTATCTTTTGGCCTTTTCCATGACAACTGTGACGTACTATTCGTGAATAATTATAAGTTCAGGAAGAAGTTACAGTTCTCTGTTATTAATCTCAAAAAGCGAACAGGAGAAATGGGATCCCTGCATGGCCCTGATGGGTATCAAATCTCACCATTTGAGAGAAGCTTCTTTCATGTTGCTGCGAACTCCGCAGGCATTCATGCCAAGAATCGTCGCATGAAAATTGCAATATTGGAAGGGGCTATTATTTTCTCCATTCAGATTGGCCCAAATCGAGAACACAAGTACGTAATTCTCATGACCCAACTTGGAGCCGAGCTACTGGTAGAAGGCCCATTTGCTCCCCTTCTGTTTGCCCCGCCAGCATTTAGCAGCCATGTAAGAGCCTCTAATTATTCAAGTTTGAGTTCCGTCAGTTTACTAAGTAGTAAAATTCTCATTGTATAAACTTTTTTCATTTACAAAAATTCAAATTACCTTTGTCTAAGGTAATCAAATGCCGAACAATTGAACATACTGACGTTTTTGTTTGCCCCTTCAGAGGCGAGTCTTTTGCCAATCCTCAAGTCATGAGGCACACAAAATTCCAAAGTCTGCATCACAGGTTACATACTTGACCACAAAGTTGATTACAATATGATGCTATAAACAGAATCCTCCGATGTTAATCAAATTTATAACCAGTTTACTTATAATTACTAATTTTTACAAATAATCAGATTTACTCTAGTAACAGCTCGCCGGATCCCTATGAAAATGGCCAATTCGAGCCAGACCAACGTCTACTATCATAGACTTACAATCGAGATGGATCTTAATCTTAATTATAACCTTAGAGTCATGTATCGAGATCATTACGGATGATAACAACGTCTGCCAACTTATTCAATAATTCCCACTTTCCTTCCCGCTCTGTACGCGGATCAAGTTGACCGATACCTCCATGTGCATCCTGTCGATGGAGAAATTGACCGAGCAACCACTTCATTGGGTTGCAACATTATAATATCCAATACATAAGCCAGAGAACTCTTCTTCCTCCTTGTCCCTTTTTTGTCTTGACTTATCCGCAGGAAAAATCGATACACTCTCGTAACTATGAACTTTCTCTGATATCAAAACTCAAAATCGAGGCCTTTTTTGGTTGAATCATCCTTGTCACCGTGGGACAGCCACACCTTCTTTTCAAGGAAACTCCTACCCACACGTTTCCAATCTTCAACGGAATCCACAGGATCCCAAAAGCACTCGCACCACAAGCACACAGAGGGAGCCCCATCGGACCTGGGAATCTTCTCTTTTGATCTCTTCCGATGGTGTCCCGATGCGTAAGCTTCAATCTCCATCACCCCAATTCCTCCTTTTCAATCTTCAGACCTCCCACACTCACAACCTCCAAGCTCCTCAGACCACAGTCTCCACCTCCAAGACCTGATGAATTTGCACCCGACAAGCGTCCCACCATCTCCCTTCCAAGAAAGTGGTCCGCCGTAGCCCCGATGACGGTCTCCTGCCACCCTTCGGAGCTCGGGTTCGAGCCGGACCCGACCCTCGCCAACGAAGACCTCCGCCCCACACCGCTCCATGAAAGAACCTTCTCGGCCTGGGAGATGGCCAGCCTCTGGGTCGGCCTCGTGGTGGGCGTCCCCTCATATTACTTAGCCGGATCGCTCGTCGATCTCGGGATGGCTTGGTGGCAGGGGATCACCACGGTGGTGGTGGCCAACCTGATCCTGCTCGCACCGCTGATCCTCACCGGCCACCCGGGGACACGGTACGGCATCCCCTTCCCCGTCCTGGCCCGGTCCTCCTTCGGGATCCGTGGAGCCCACGTCCCGACCCTGCTTCGAGCCCTAGTGGGCTGTGGATGGTACGGGATCGAGTCGTGGATCGGCGGCGAGGCGATCTTCATCCTCCTTCCCGAGTCCATCAAGCAATCCACCTCGGTGCTGACCCAACCGGTGCCGTGGCTCGGGACGTCGCCGCTCGAGTTCGCCTGCTTTCTCGCATTCTGGGCGGCTCAGCTGGCCATTGTCTGGAAAGGGATGGAAGGGATAAGAGAGCTGGAGAAGTACTCGGCGCCGATACTGATCTGCCTCACTTCTTGCCTCCTGGTCTGGGCCTACGCCAAGTCCGGCGGCCTCCACCACATGCGATCGCTGTCGTCGAGGCTGTCGGCGTCGCAGTTCTGGGCCCTCTTCTTCCCTTCCCTCACCGCGAACATAAGCTTCTGGGCCACCCTGGCCCTCAACATTCCCGACTTCACCAGGTAGTGATAAAAATTGCTGGGCCCATTATGAGTAATATTTTATTTTTTCTTATTATAATATATTAAAAACTAATTATATTTCCAATACAATTACTCCATAAATAAAATATATATTAAATACATATGAAAAGGCTGCTGACTTTTCGGGTCGGGACTTGGCTTTCTTGGATCAGTCTTCCCCCATAAAAATTGAATGAATTTTACGTAGGGGTCAAAGAATCGATTTTTTCGAATTCAACTTGATCGATTTGTCTTTTTCTTTTTTTCAATTTTAAATTTTTTACTTACCACAGGTACGCCAAGGGCCAGCGGGACCAGATACTGGGCCACATCGGGCTGCCGATCTTCATGGGTCTCTTCACGTTCGTGGGCCTCGCCGCAACCTCCTCAACGAAGGTGATCTTCGGGGAGGTCATCTCCAGTCCGATCCACCTTCTGGAGAGGATCGGGGGGCCCGTGACGATGGTCCTGGCGATCCTAGGGATCTCCCTGGCAACCGTCACTACGAACATAGCCGCCAATGTCGTGGCTCCCGCCAATGCCCTCGTCAACCTCAGCCCATCAACTTTCACGTTCCGGCGAGGGGCCCTGCTCACGGCCCTCCTAGGGATCGTCTTCCAGCCGTGGAGGCTCCTCAAGTCCAGCGAGAGCTTCGTGTACACTTGGCTCGTGGGCTACTCCGCGCTTCTGGGTCCGATCGGAGGGATAATTCTTGCGGACTACTATCTAATCCGTGGGACGAAGCTGAGCCCAAGGGAACTATACTCGCTGAGTCCTAGTGGGGAGTACTACTACTCCGGTGGCTATAACTTATCAGCCATGGCAGCGCTAGTGATCGGGATCTTGCCGGTGATCCCAGGTTTCCTGCAGAAGGTGGGAGCTGTCGGGAAGATCCCGGATGTGTACGTGACCATATACAATAATGCCTGGTTCTTCAGCTTCTTTTTGGCTGGCTTTGTGTATTGGGTTCTTTGGAATTTGGGTGGGAAGCCGAGGGAGGTCCTTCATTCATCCGAGCCACTCCTCGATCCGGAAAAATGATGTGCTCTCCATTCTTGGGACATCGTAGATTTACATTTGCTTGTAAGTTGTAAATGAAAAACAGGACTCCTGATTGTATGTTCAAATCATTGTTAAGATCCACGTTTGAAGTTTCACATCCCAGAGAACAGATGTTATTGTCATGACTATACAATAATCCCGGCTCGTATACAGAAGCATGGCTCGCTAATTCTGTGATGCAAAAGTTACACTATGAAAAACTGGAAAATTTGAGACTTTGCTTTCTTGTTAATATGAAACAAGCAAACTGTAATGCCGAATGCAAATTGCGTCCGCAGGCATGAATTGAAAGGCCGCATCACCAGCTTAAGTCAGGACAGCTTCCCCATAGTTCCAATTCGGAAGAACTCTTCGCGCTTCTGCAAGATTTGTAACAGCTGTTAAAAATTGAAAAGGTCGTGCAGTGCGTCGGGTTTGATGCTGGATCCCTCAGACCGTTTAAAGGTACATGACCCCAGCATAATATGCCACTTCTGAAACCTGTTTGAAGAAGATCAAAAGGGAAAAACTTTACCTTGACTTTTTTGCCTTCACATCAAGTGGATGCTCTAACAGTTCGGCTGCCTCCAGCTTGCATTTAGCCGACTCCATAATGCTTTCTTTATATCTGCATCTTCTGTCCAGTTTTGGGTGCATTACCTCTCCTTATTCTAGGAACAAAAAGACCAGATTTTGAGCCAGATTGATCGGTTTTTTCCTTTCAAGACGTTTTCCTAGTCTATGACATTACCGTGTTTGAATTTCCCATAGAGGATCATAACAGTGTGGATCGATGGTCAGTGCGAAGTTGATGGAGACTGTTTTGAGGCTCTTCTTGTGGAATGGGAGCTGATTCCTTGCAAGCCACTTCTGCCAAAACTCTCCGGCAATATTCATCAGATGCAAGCCCTCATCCATCTGAGCATTATGCATCATCAATTATTTCAACACAGTGTCTGAATTGAATTCCAGAAGTGACTGATGGAGAGAAGAAAATCCTTATCCGTTTAAAGCACAAGGTGCCCTTTTCTTAGCAAGAAATAAAGTACATGAAATTTGAATTGCCCTTTCATTGCTGATCCATGCATCTTCGAACACATCTACACTACTTGTCCATCATCAGGAAGAAGGAACACAGATTAACTCCGTGTTTCAATAAAATGCCATATTCTTCTTCAAATGAGGGAACAGTTACAAGGAACAGATGTTGTTGAGCATTAGTTTATCCTTACAAACATTGAAGTCCAACAATGAGTAGAAAACAATCCCCAGCTGACTAAGAAAATGTTTTTGTTTCAAAATACATATTTTAGTGTGTTCCGAAAGAAGGCTTTGGTAGTATCTGATAATCAGAGAAGAGGACAGGAGAATACAACTGCAGGGAAGGAGAAAACAATGTTTTGGATTATACTTAAATTGGGAAAATGTTCGATTGTCCTAAAGAACACAGTCATTAGCTGTCAACTCCTTGGAATTGTCTTCCAAAAATTGCTGGAAGCTGATTAAAACGATGACAGTAAATTTGTCATTGAAATTTCAGATTATCATCGAATTGCTGTGACTCGACACGAGAGTATTAGCAGACGGGGAAACGATCAGTATACTGAAACTATACATAGTTGTCTATTTCCTTGATAATGATCTAAACATGTTAGTTTAGCTAATAATTCAGGTTCGAGTCGGATCGACAAGATAAATTTCTCCATCGTGGATTTCCTCGGTTTATAAGACTCATATCTCAGACCTTTGCTCTCAAGTGTCTCCAGCAGGCAGAGTTTGGTAACTTGGTATAGCTCAAGAACTGCAGAAAGTAAAGCAACAACCTATTAACAGTGACCACTTAGCTAACCTTTCCTACCACCTTCTCCCTTGTCTTTGCTTTGTTACATTCACAAGCATTCTTTGGTCTCTTCATTTTTTGTCCCTCTCTCTCTCTCTCTCTCTCTCTCCCCCTACCTCTGTCCTCCTCGTCCAGTTTGATTGAAGCTGGCACAGAGCCGAAAATCCTACTGGGCAACTGATCCAGAAAAACCATTGGCATCCCGAGGAAAGACACGGAAATGTTCAAGTTGAACCGGAACAAGGTGGCTAAATCAGGGGAGAGGATTGACTTCAACTTCTATCAGCTTAAAGCTCTCCAGGTACTCACATTTCCCGCTTCTCGATTTCCTGATTGTCTCTGCTGCACAAGCTTGCTTCATTCCCAAGATAAACTTTTCCGTGTTATAGCACTTTATAATTTGTTGTTTAGGTTCCGAAGGGATGGGACAGGCTCTTCGTGTCGGTTATCTCAGCGGAGACTGAGAAAACAATTGCAAAGTCTAGCAAGGCATTGGTCCGGAATGGGACATGCCAGTGGACAGAGAATATTACAGAATCTATTTGGGTTCCACAGGTTGATTCCTCAAAGGAACTGGAAGACTGCTTCTACAAGCTCATCGTGGCTATGGTTCGCGCTTGTGCTTTCTATAATGATTTACTTGAAAATTCATTCAAGTACACCGAAACACCTTTAAAATATCTGAAGGTTTGAATCCCTTCTCACTGGTTATTTCTGATATATGAAAGGGATCGGCGAGATCAGGCATCCTTGGCGAGGCGACCATCAATATCACTAGTTATCTGCAATCCTCTACAACATCCGTTGTTTCAATCCCCTTGAAGAAGTGTAATTATGGGACAATACTGCAAGTATGTCTGCAATCATATCAATAGAATCAAGAACCTGCCTTAGTTTTTTCTGATACCAAATTCGGAGAAAATCCTCAATCTTATGTCTTCATGTCCTGTTTGCAGGTCAAAATCCATTGCTTGACACCACGGACAAAGCTCAGGTCATAAATACTTTTCGGGTGTTCAACTTCCACCAGCCTTTTCATTGTTAAATGCTATAAATGTCTGGTGTTGAATCTGTTGTTCAGGGAAGAAGAGTTCAGAGGGACAGATTCAAGCATCGAAGATTCGAATCCGAACAGCCTCGAGGATGTCATTGAGTCTGATGATGAGCCTGGGAGTAAATCACCAGGAGGTGGCGGTGACTCTTATACAAGCAAGGAGCTCGGTTCAAGTTCACGTCCTGAAGAACTTGGAAGTCAGGTAAAGGATACGCATGTAGGCCAAGTTTGATGAGCATTACTAGGATGGATGCAAAAAATCATTGAATAACTGCTCAGTTGCCCAAAAAAAATAAACATCTTAGTAATCTGGTTCTCACAAGTTCCTTTATGCACTTGTAGGAAACAACATTCTCCTCATTGGACTCTCATCACAGCTCGGACTCGCCAGAGAAATATTCCCTCAGGAGGAAGAAGTTTTCCAGAGCAAATGACATCAGTGGAAGTACGAACAACTTCAATGGAAAAGAAGATTCGACCTACTCTCACGAGGTAGAAGATGAATCACAATCAAACAACATGTCAGGTTATTCACGGACTGTTGATCCGGGAAATTTTGGCCTCTCATGGTCGAGAATTCCCGGTTCTTCAAAAGACCTTGTAGAAGCTGCAAAGTACACCATAGAAGAGCTCATGTCAGAGTCAAAAATGTGGCAAAGAAACTACCAAAAACTGATGCTTGATTTGGATATTTTAAGGAAGGAATTCTCTGATCAGTCGAAGAAGCAGGTGAGCTTAGAAATTGAGCTGTCAGAAGCTAATGCAGAACGTGATGGACTGAGAAAGGAAGTCGAGAGGATGAAGCTTTCCGTTGATAAGCACACTGGGGGAGAATTGCAAGGGAACCGAAATGAAGGTGTGAGGTCCATTCAGAAGGAGCTGCAGGAAGAGATTACATTCCAGAAGGAAACAAATTCCAGTTTGGCTCTTCAGTTGAGCAGGAGCCAAGAGTCGAACATCGAGCTTGTTTCAGTTCTTCGGGAGATGGAAGAGACATTAGAGAAGCAGAAACTCAATATCGAGGAACTTAAGTTGGAGAAATTGAATTTCAATGACAAGGAACAATCCCTGGTGCAGAAACTAGCGGATGAAAAGGAGAAAGTCGCAAGGGAAGTTAAGGAAGAATACGAGATAAAGTTATTAGCTCGGGAAGAGGAGGTAGCAAGTTTAAGGGTGAAGTTGTCAGAGTTAACCGTTCAGAAGCAAAGAAAGGAATCTTTAGGCACAGGCGATGAGGAGTGCTTGGTTAAAGAGATCGAGTCGTTGAAGGAAAAACTTGGGGAGCTGGAAAGGGACTGCAGTGAGCTCACAGAGGAGAACTTGGACCTCTTGTTTAAGCTCAAGGATATGAGCAATGGCTCTCTGCAGGGAACAGTTCAATCTTATGAACTCTTGTCGTGTGAATATTCGGCAAAATCCGTGAGCAGCTCGGACCATGAAACTCAGGCAATAAAGGAGAGCAATGACATTTACTGTGCTTCGATTCAAGAGCTTGAGAGCTTGAAGTTGGATATGGAGAGCAAGAACAAAGAACTAGGAGAGGAGTTGATTGAGCAGAGAGCTGAGAAGGAGAAGCTCGAGGAGAGATTGCTAGCAAGAGAAAGGGAGATCAAAGACCTCCAAGCAATGGTCTCAGACCTCGAGAATGAAAGGGTTCGCCTTGGGGAAGATCTGCAGATGATGCAGAGAGAAAGTGACTTAACTTTCAAGTGCTTGAGTGACCTGCAGAACGATTTGGACGTCCTAAGTAGCAGCTTCGATTCTCATGTCTCTGCAAATAGGATACTCGAGAAGAAGTCTTCTGAGTTAGAGAGCCAAAGGTGTGAATTGGAAGTTCATCTGATTGAGCTTGAGACAGAGAACAAAGAGCTGCTGGTTAGCATTTCCGGCTTGGAAGCTGAAATAAGGAGGAAACAAGGAGAATGCGACGGCCTTGCAGAGGAAATCAGTTCTTTTCAGAAGTTGAACGAAGAGCTGAAGAAGCAGAATCTTGAGCTGAATGAGTTCTGTCTCAGGCTAGAGTCTAACTTAGAAGAATTGAGAGAGGAATTTGTTGCTAAGGCCGAACTGCTGGAGGAGGACCTCTCCTCTATGATAGAAGATGCTTCATTGAAAGAGAAGAAACTGTTATCGAGATTGGAATCTCTTCATGGAGAAAGCCAGAAATACGATGAGGAATTCGTTCAGGCAGAAAGGTTGTTTAATCAGCTTTACATAGATAAATCAGTCGAAGTTGAGAATCTCCAGAAGGAAGTGGAAGAACTGAGGGAGAAGTTTCTTGAAACTCAAAATGAGCGGGACAAGGTAGCATCTGATGCTGCAGGCGAGATGTTGAAGATATGTGCAGACAAAGCTCATCTGGAACAAACTGTTCAAGAGATTCGATCGCTAATGGAGGTGAAAGAGAGTGAATTCCAGGCCATTCAGTTCGAGTTGGAGAATAAAGTTAATGGCCTAATGGAGGATGTTGCTGCTTTGAGACAAGATAAGGAAAAATTGTCGAAGCTGCTGGAGAGTCGGAGATTAGGCGAAGCGAAGCTAAAGACTACAATAAATGACCTCGAGCTCAGGCTCACCGTTTCAGAGTATGAGAGACACCAGCTGCTGGGTGAAACCAACAATTTGAAGGTTCAGCTGCAAGAAATCGAGCAGCTTAAGGATCAGCTTGATGATGGTAGATCCGAGAAGGAGAAGCTCGAAGCTGTTTTTAAGTCAACTTTGGTGGAACTAGAAGAACTGAAAGGGGCGAGGAGTGCATGTGCAGAGAAGATTTCTGATCTAGAGAAGGTGGTAGAGAAGTTGGAAGATTACAAACGTATTAAAATCTCGCTGGAGGAAAAGCTCGTCCGGTTGGAGAGTGAGCTAGAAGCTAATAAGGCAATCAATGCAGAGGCTATGGAAGTGAGGGATGAGCTTAGTCGGGTTCGAAGAGAAAGCAGGCAACTCCAGCAGGCAATGAAGAAGCTGGAAGAAGAGAGGGAAGAATATTTAGTCAGATCTCAAGCCCTCGAAGAAGAACTGAAGACAGTTAAGGAAGAGAAGAAGAACCGAAGACATTCAAGCAGTTCTGGAAACCCGAACATGCCCAAGGCCACTAACAGAATAAGCCCTGCAAATGAAGCTATGAATCACTCAAAGGTTTGTGCACCGTGTCATGTCTTTGTTTAGTTTTTGAGGATGTTTCAACTAAGTGCTTTCCTTTTCCATTTCAATAGAATGAGACATCAAGAAGTGCCAAGCAGCGAGATGCCCGGAGAAAGCCATTTCCTAAGGGTAGTCTAGTTTCGGAAGTTTCGAAAGATCCACAGAGTCCTTCAAATGCAAGTTATCTGACCGATGACAGCTTTCTGATGGAGGCTGTTGAGACAGATGACACCTGCAAAGTTCCTCACAATAGGTAGAAAAGAAATATTAACATGCATTTTCCCCTACTCTGAGATTCCATTTCCAGCCACTTTTGATTCATCATGATGTGAGTTCTCGATGTTGCTGATTCACACAGAAAATCAACTGCTGAAGGTGAAGTGGTGATGAAGGAAAAATTCGAGGGCACAAAGTCTTCGTTAGAGTCTGAGTTATTGGAACTTCGGGAAAGATACTCCGAGATGAGCCTCAGATACGCCGAGGTGGAAGCTCAGAGAGAGGAACTTGTGATGAAGCTGAAGACTGCTCAGAGTGCAAAAAGATGGTTCTCTTGATGCCGAGTTACTTCTCTGAACGATTCTTCCTCCTCATCAACGGGTTCTCGGAGTATTTTTCGCAGTGATATTCAATAATCCAATCAAAGATAATAGAGATCAAAGTGGCTTTCCCTTTGTGGTAAGAAAGAACGAAGATACCTCTTTAATGCATAGTAACTAATAAGAACATGTGATTCTGAAGAGAGAATCAAACCCGAGCTTTTGTCCTTCAAGAGCGCGTGTCATTGTACTCAATGCTTGTTTCCTTTTTTCCGGCTCTGATGATGCTGAACTTCTTGTGCGATGAATTATATACATTGATATAAATTTATTCAAGGCTCTTGAGTCTTGACTCCGAAGCTTTTCCAAACATTTTGGGTTCCATTCATGCTACAGTTCCATTCCTCCGGCTGATGAAAGTTATCTTTTGCATATATAAACTGCATCGAGTATTTTCTCAGTGAGAATCTTGTCGGATGAATGATCCTTCCATCGAAACAGGAGAGAATAAAATGTCATTTTATGGAAAGAAACCGAGATTTCTTCTGTCGGGAGAAGAAAAGAAGGGTGACGATGCTGTTTGTCACTAACAACTCGGGCACTGTGCCGGCAACAGTAAGTGCAGCAAAATGCTGATGAAAAGGGTCACAGCGTACAAGATAAAGCATAGTCGGGGTTGATCTCGGGCACACGTTTTACCCAATAAATCTTGTTGTAATGTAAGAACATCATGTATTAATGAGCTTTGATTCTCATTTATTCCCTCTTCCCCTGATCTCTTCCAGGCCATAGAAAAAAGAAAGCTTCACCCAGAGAAAACAGAAGAACTGGAAGTATTCCTCCTACTCAAGTCACCTCATTGCTCCGATGACCAGAAAGAGAAACAAAGCCACCTCTCTATATACGGATCTCCCCTTTGTCCTGAAACTTCCCTTCTCTGCCACCATGTCGGTGCAGTAGGGATGGCCTGGGGCACATCAGGATCGAGAATTCCCTGAGGTAGCTGCTCCATATGCTCCATCTGTCTATTGTCTCGGTTTCACGTGTTCTGCTTGCCTTCCTGCAGTCATTTTAGGCTGCTGTCTCTCCAGGGCAATTGGAAATAATATGCTGATCCACTTTCCTGTAAGAGGATGGCAGCCAGTTTCTCTCCTGGAGGGGCAGCTTGGATTCATTGGCAGTTCTCCGGCTTGTCCATTGAGTCTCCCTGCCTTACATTCCAGCTGCCTTTTCGACACCAGGGAAACTGTTAATTCTTGTTGTTCATCTTGTTGTTGTCAGTGTCATATTCTGCAGTGAATCATGCTATTCTTGCTGTTGTCCCTGTACCTTAAACTTCATCTATAAAATCTCGTGCCGATTCATGGGGTGGGACTAATTCGATATAATCAGCTCTTACACATCTGTCAGTTAGTGCAGAAAGTTCTTCCCTTACAATAAAACTGAACCAGCATCCCGTCATTCAACTTGACCCGAACTAAACCTGTTTTAAGCCCGAACGATTGTGAAGTGATTTGGGACGGAGCTAGAACAATCTAGATCAATGTTAAACAGATTGGTAGTAAGAATGAACTGAAGAGGAAAACCATTAATCTGCCAAACAAAAAAACTGATATTAAAATGTGCATGCTGTTTAATAAAAACTAATAATTCGCCATCTTGAGCCCAAAAATGGTAATTTGGCGTGAATGAAGAAAGAAAAACATAAAAAATTAATTAAATTCAGACAAAATAGACAGGGCTCCTCGTCATTCCGACAGTAGCCTTGAGTTCGCAGACTATTTACAGATCTCTGCCATCAGCACACCACTGTCCCGTTCTCTCTCTATCTCTCCGCGGCTGGTCAGTTCGCTTTCCAACGACGCCTCCATAATCCATATCCGTCCATTCTTCTTGCTGTCAAATCTAGGTACCCAAATCACAAAAACCTTCAGAGAACCCTAAACCCTTCACAGTCGATCCAACTTCTATTCAATCACCATTTCCAGGCTTCGATCCCCAGTTCCCATAGCGTTCAGCTGATATTCTGAACGTTTCGGCTTAAAACCTGCCCTTGCCACACCTAAAGAGCCTGGATTTGCAGTCATTCTCGCATGCGCTCGCCGATCGCTCCGGAACGGTCACACGTATGAGAGATTTCTGGGCTCGATTTGGGGAGGCATGAAGCGGGAACTGGCTTTTGCATTAGGGGTCCAGTCTCAGCTTGCTAGCCCGCTTGGTCGGACTCGGTCGTCTCAGGCTTGGTCACAGTCCCAGACCGAGCTGAGCGAGTGTAATGGCGGTCCCGAGAGTGATGACGTCAGTAGCAAGAGGTTAAAGGTCTCGCCTTTGATAGTCTACACTCGCCGGGGTAAGATTAGAAATGGCGTCTTTGAGGATTTGAAAGTTGAGCAAATTGAGAAGGGCGATGAGGGGCCCGAAGCTCTCCCCTGCGATGCTCGAGAGGGAGAGGTAATGACAGCAAATGGCGCAATTGAGGAGCAGTGCAATGGCATTTTGGACAAGTCTTTGAGTGAAGTGGAGCACAAGATGGACGAAGATGGATTGGTGGAGGTGATTGTGAAGGAGGATTTAGGACGCCCTCATGAAAGAGATGGACTCTTTTGGGAACAGGGTTTTGATTCAGAAGAGGGATTGGTAGATGTCTTGGTACAAGAAGGTGCTAGCCGGATGTTAGGCTCGTTTGGCTCTACAGGCGAGGTAGATGCAGTCTTTCTTGGTGGGACCAGTGGCTCGTCAAGAAGGCCGGCACGGTCATTGATTGGGGAGGAGATAGCTGAGAATGAGACCGTGGGTGAAGTGACGACGAATGTGGATGAGAAGGCCAAAGAAGTGGCCTCGCAAGATAACTTACAAGTCACAACGTCAGGAAGGAAGATTGTGCTTAACAAGAAGCTAATGACGGTCAGAGATCTCTTCGAGACTGGTCTACTCGATGGGGTAATTGTGGTTTACATGGCCGGAGTAAATAAGGTAGATGTGATATCATTATGTACGCTTTCATAGCCACAGCTTGAAAAGGCTTAATTCTCCTGTTTGTATCTTTCAATATTCTAGATAGAGAAGTTTGGTTTCTGGTTCTTTGTTTACTAGTTGATTTGATGGGTTGACCGTGATGAATTTCAAACAGGCGCCTGGTCTTCGAGGTACTATTATGGATGGTGGGATACTGTGCTCATGCTCTAGTTGTGATGGACGCAGAGTGAGTAGTAGTTTATGGTGGTCAGCATCCTCAGCAGTTTTTCATTTGGGTGAATATATATTTTCAATATTGATTTCAGGTTGTCTGTAGGTTATTCCCCCTTCCCAATTCGAGATTCACGCATGTAAAGTTTATAGACGGGCAGCACAGTATATTTGCCTCGAGAATGGAAAGAGCCTACTTGATGTTCTGAAGGCTTGCAGACGTGCTCCAGTAAACTTGTTGGAAGCCACTGTTCAGCGTATTATTCATTCTTTGCCTGTAGAGAAAAGCTTCACCTGTAGAGGGTGCAGAGGTGTGCTATACTCTGTGCTAACTGCACTTTGCCTGAAGCTCATATTCTTATGTGCTGTTGATGTGAAATGATGATGATTTTCTTTTTCTCCCCTTTAACGGTTTTTTAGGTACCTTCCCTCCATCCATTTTTGCAAGAACAGGGGATTTATGCAATTCATGTGCAGACATGAGAAAGTTGGAAGGCACTACAATTCATCCAACAGAGAAAAAAACTAGGTATGCAATATGCATTTCTTGTTTTAGCAAGTAGGGTGATTCTCCTGCTAGGCTTTGTGGTAGGGCTTCTTGTAATTGCATTTTTGCTGCTCTTCCTGTTACTTCTTCATAAGGTCTATAAATGCTGAAAGATAGATCAGTTTGTTCACCCTAGAGAAAGCTGACTGATACGTTGCTACATGCTATAT
Organism: Lagerstroemia speciosa; assembly: GCA_037672795.1. Taxonomy (NCBI): domain Eukaryota; kingdom Viridiplantae; phylum Streptophyta; class Magnoliopsida; order Myrtales; family Lythraceae; genus Lagerstroemia; species Lagerstroemia speciosa. Next base: position 1,262,418 of record CM075296.1, read on the forward strand.
AATGGGACTGTGAGATGAGTCTTCTACTTTTGCAATGTTGTATTTCATTATTTAAATCATGTCGATTTGGGGCATTTTTTGAATGTTATGCTTTGTTGGGACGGTTTGCTACTTGTGTCTTTTTATGTAATAAAAGAAGAGATGCTTTTGCCTGCTATTTAGATATACTCTTGTGAATCCAACCTTTCTTATAGTTATTATGTGTGTCACTGCAGGTTAGCAGATGCTGTTTTAACTTTAGACTCTTCTATGCCCGAAACAACTTCTACTATGCAAAATAATGGTCAATGGATGAGAAACCGGAGGTCAAAAAGATTCCTTCTTCTGTTATTACTTCTCTTTTGGTTGAACATGTTAATCTACGGTTTATTGGATTTGCCTATTAAAACTGTATCAAAATGTTAAGAAATTAATGTATTGCAGGAGAGGACAGTGCTGGTGGTATTTTCTCATGGTTTCGGAACGGTTTGGTGAAGTACTGTAATGACATCTTCTGTTCATATTTTATACAGGTCAAAAGATGAAAATTTGATAACCAAGTCCCCTGAAATTGTTTCAGCATATCCAGAGAGGACTCAGCCAAAATTAGTGATAAAGTTGGTATCTTACTCACTGGTTAACTGCATTTGGCTACTAATGTATGGATGTAGTTGTTTGTGTTTTTCAAGATCACGTATTTAATTCATATCAGGTCTCCGGAACCAGTTCCCTTCTCCAAATCCTCCAGAAGTGCTTCATCTTGTATTTCTCGGAAAAAGAAAAGTCGAATTAAAGTAATGAGAAAGTAAGTTCCTTCTTATTGCAGTAGTTTGTGTTGTGGTGGTAGCCGTAGTGACTGAGAAATTCTTTGCTTCTTTCATGGAGCACTTGACGTGGTATTTTTGGTATTATGATTGCATGAAACAGATTCTCGAATATGCTTACATCTATGGTTTTGCTAAGCACAACTCCATTTTGATGTCACACCCAACTTTCTGAAATTAATATACTTCCTTAGGTTTAAGCAGATTCATTATCTTCGTTATTCTTCGCAGTTCATCATCCAACTCAAAGACTATTTTTTTTTCTCTTATAGATTATTTCAGCCAATATATTGCTTTTGTTTTTGGCTTAAAATCATGTTATCCATCTTTCAGCATCACTTTTCTTTTGCACCCTGGATTATAACATTTGGATAACCTTTTTCTGAAATGTGCCTGTGCCATTTTTCAGATCCTGGAGATCAGTTCCTAAGATGAATCTATCAAAAGTTGCTTCAGCGTCTGTCTCATCACCGAGCAAGAGTCGATGGAAGATAACTATAAAGTTAGCATCTTCAAAATCCTAAATTGCATTTTGACTGTCAACATGCATTCTCCTTTTCCAAGATGGCTATTTTCTATTCACACCGAAAGAAGTATTTACTGTTCATTATTGGTGCTTCATTTTGAAGAGATCAGCGATTACATAGACTGGTGTTTGAGAAAGATGGATTGCCTGATGGGACCGAAGTTGCTTACTATTCTCGTGGACAGGTACTTGAGAGAACGGTGATTGACCATAATGTACTCCCCATGGCTTTGCCCGCTGGTTTGCAGCTGAGCGCTAGTTTTATTTTAATTTATTTTTTTCAAACAGAAACTGCTTGAGGGCTATAAGCAAGGCTTTGGTATTTTTTGTAGATGCTGCAACTCTGAGGTAATCATGGTTCTTGCTTGTACACTTTTGTTACTGATCATTCGTGCTGATAGTTTGACAGCATTATTTGTCCCCAATGGCAGGTTAGCCCCTCACAGTTTGAGGCTCATGCGGGTTGGGCTTCAAGAAAGAAGCCGTGAGTTTTCCAGGGGTTGCAGCTTTTTCTTTCCTGTGGCTCGTTAAGTAATTATTGTTGTACTGGTTCCCATGCTTCTCTTTGTTGTGCAGGTACTCAAATATTTATACTTCAAACGGCGTGTCTCTGCATGAATTGGCAATATCTCTCTCAAAGGGTCGCAAATATTCTGCCAAGGACAATGATAACCTCTGCACCATTTGTGCTGATGGTGGGAACCTTCTGCTTTGTGATGGATGTCCCAGGGCCTTCCATAGGGGTGAGGTCTTCATTTTACAAGGAAGACTAACACTTTTGCTATTTGACTGCCAAGGATAGAACTCACTCTTTACTTTTTGCCAATTGTTTTTTATCCTATTATCTGATTATTTCTCATAAATATATTTTATTACTAATTACTAGTTGGTCTCATGTCCTTCCATTCTTTTCTTCTTTCACTTAATGGCAGAATGTGCAACCCTTAAGAGTATCCCTCGTGGTGACTGGTACTGCCATTACTGCCAAAATATGTTCGATAGGGAGAAATTTGTGAACAAAAATGCTCTTGCTGCTGGAAGAGTCTCGGATGTTGACCCCATTGAGGATATCTCAAGGAGATGCATTCGGATAGTTGGAAATATTGGAGCAGAAGTTAGTGGGTGTGTGCTCTGTGGGTATGTTTCCATCAACATAAGACAAATTTGGCATATTTTTCTAGTTGATTCCTAGAATCATTTTCCGTTGCTACAAGAGTGAGGATATTTTGTTAATAAGAGTGAGGGCACTTTCCTTTAACTATTACTTTAAGAGTTGCAATTGATAAGTGGGCTTTGTTCTAAGCGCTTGGGAAGGGATAAGAGTTCCTGAGAGAAAGAAAGCTTTTGTTAGTTTAATTCCATTTTCCATTTTTTGGATTATCTGGAAGGAAAGAAACCGGAGGGCTTTTGAAGGGGTAGAAACAAGAGATAGGCTAGTAGTTGACAGATGGGTGAAGGAGCTATACTTTTGGTACACTGGGGTGTATAGGGTGGGGGGACATGGTCCAACGAACATGATGTATTTTCACTGATGTTTCTGCGACCTTTTGTACATGGCCCATTTTTTGTAAATTCTCGCACCTACTTGGTGCTTAGTAATATATCATTTATTTAACACTCAAAAAAAAAAAAGTGGGCTTTGTTTGCATGTATATCTCTTCTTATTTCCTATTTATCTTGCCACATACAGATGTTACGATTTTAGCAAATCTGGTTTTGGGCCTCGTACCATTATTCTATGTGATCAGGTACATATTCTACAACCTTGTGCCATTTGTTTCAATTGGGCTTTCTATTTTTCATATCTGTTGTATTTTTTCTGAAATCTGTTTCACATGACAGTGTGAGCAGGAGTTTCACATCGGCTGTTTGAGGGATCATAAAATGGCAAATCTCAAGGTCTGAATCCAACTTATGTGCCTGTAATTTATCCTGAATTCTAACTTTATATATGATTTCTAAAATTGAAGCTTTCATGCTTACATCAAGAGAGCGAAAAGAAAAAATTTGGAGATATGAATTATATGCTTTTCCACAGGAGCTGCCAAAGGGGAAGTGGTTTTGCTCCGGGCCTTGCAACCGTATCCACTCTACCCTGCAGAATCTGCTTGCTTGCGGTGCAGAGAGGCTCCAAGACTCGCTTCTAGACACCGTAAAAAAGAAGCATGAGGAGAAGGGTTTAAATATGATTGACAGTCTTAATGTAAGTTGGAGGCTGCTGAGTGGAAGTTTTGCTTCACCCGAATCTAGAAGGTTGCTCTCCGAAGCTGTGGCCATATTCCATGTAAGTTGTATTTGGGCTTTACTTCCATCATATTTCCTTTTTCAAGTTGGTGGTTGCACATGCTACCTGTGTATTTAATTCGTAGATTGAGGTTGATTTATTTGAGGGAATAATTTGAGATGGATGCTCTGCATGCTTCAGGAATCTTTTGATCCAATAGTTGATTGGATGAGCGGCCGTGATCTCATACCCTCCATGGTTTATGGGTAAGTTTATTGACCTGACAAGATTGTCTCTTTATCTGTACACCAACGAATCTCGTTTAAGCTTTTTCTTTCCCCTCGGATTTCTTTACAGGAGGAGCACAAGGGGCCAGGAATATGGGGGAATGTACTGCGCTGTGCTGATTGTTGAGTGAGAATTATATTTCTCTGTTTACTTTAAATTGCAGATGTGAAGGTCGTTTTTCAGCTAACAATGTGTTTTGTTACCGTTGCAGCTCAGTTGTGGTATCAGCTAGTATTCTCAGAGTTTTTGGACAAGAATTTGCTGAGCTTCCCCTGGTTGCGACAAGCAAGGAGAACCATAATAAGGTCGGTCCGAGTTGATTTCTTTGCACTCAAACTAACAGCTCTTTTGATTATGTAAATATACAAAATGTATTGCGATCATGTTACAAGCTCCAGGCTTTCTGGCCTACCGGGAAAATACTGGAAACATTTGAAAAGGAAATCAGAGGACGAATGCTAGTCCAGATATTGACCTTGGCAGTATTACGTTTCCGACAGGGCTACTTCCAGCTGTTGTTCTCTTGCATAGAGAAGCTATTGGCCTTCTTGAATGTGAGGAGCCTCATACTACCTGCTGCAACAGAAGCGGAATCCATATGGACTGATAGGTTTGGCTTTGGAAGGATGAATCCGGAGGAGGTAACTACTATTTACTTTTTCAATTCCTTTGAAACCTATCGTATCCTGTCCTGAGATTTCCATTCCCCTCAGGTTATCAAGTACAGAAAGATGGGATGCCAAATGGTCACGTTCCAGGGAACATCTATGTTAAAGAAACCGGTACCACAATGTAGAATTGCAGGCAACATCGGATCATGACATGGTTAGGACCTCAAACTCTCCTGAAGTTCTTGTTTTAGATTTTCCCATCTGATAGATGCTATTCGTGTAAACGGATGTTGTGCTTTCCTAGGTTTCTACCGTGTAGCTAGTGATCAAGCATGTTGTATTTTACACACAATTCGAACGCCCTCCGGTCTACTGTAGCTTGGCCAAATCCCAGGGGGAGGATTCGGTTCGTGGGTAGTACTCGAAAAATCGAATGGCGAGTAACACAGTTCTGATAAATTTATGGGAAAGCTTTAACTGAAATGATGTTGGGTTATTGATTCAGGTTGCACCTATAAATCCATGAATCCTTTTTTTCTCCTTTGGTTTAATGCCCGGTCTGGTTCTGATAACACTGCTGGAACAACTGTGAACATCCCTACCGGTAACATCGCATCATGTAGAATATTTGCCTCGTTGTTTCATATTTATGTAAATGCATTGACATTATGGACATGGTTATGGATCACCACAGACAATCTCAATCTTCCCAACCTAATTGATGAGCTCTTGCAAAGTACTGTAAAACCAACTCACCACCAAACAGGGGAAATTGCTTTGACAATGAGACAACTTAGGGGTACACGATATCAATTACTTGAGAAATAGTATGACCTAGAAAACCCGATTGATGTGAATCGAATTTAGAAACTTAGTTTTATATGTGAGTCATGCATTGCTTTATTGAACCCTTTATTCCTTATTTATTTATTTATTGGGTGAGAATAGAAGTTTGGCGTATATGATTTTACCTTTGATCTTGTTCACGAGATCTTGGACTCGATTCTTTTGGTTGGGCTAACTAAGGATTCATTTTGGACTTTAATCTCTTCCTTGAGACTCAACTCCTGAGTGACATACTGGATCAGGTGGGTCAAGTTAGCGTAGGAAGACCCGCCCACTTCAACTGCCTTCCTTCCCTTCTCAGCCCACTCAACAGCCCTTCTCCTCCTCTCCTCACCTTCCTCACCACTTGACATCACCTCCTCTACTGCCCTCAACACCTCTCCTTCCCTCACCACGATCCCGACCCTCGCCTCCTCCCCGAACTTGACTGCCTTCTCGACCCCGACCCGGACCGCGACTCTCAGAACATCCACCACCATGGCCTCGTTCACGAACTGCTCGCAGAACAGCGGCCACGTGATCATTGGGACCCCCGAGCACAGCCCTTCCAGGGTCGAGTTCCATCCACAGTGTGTTAGGAACGCCCCGATCGATTGGTGGGACAGGATCGCAAGCTGCGGGGCCCAACCCCTGACGAGGAATCCCCTCCCTCGGATCTTGTCCTCAAACCTCTCAACCCTCAACAGCTTCTCCAGCTCCGAGGCCCTCTGGTCCCCTCCGGTTTTGACAACCCAGACGAAGGGCCGGTTCGATGCCTCCAGGCCCTTCCCGAGCTCCATCAGCTGAGCTGGCACAAGCCGGCACAGGCTCCCCAGGCAGGCGTAGACCACGGTCCCCGGTTTCATTGTATCGAGCCACTCTGTGCACTGCCTAACCTCGTCAGATGCCCTGTTCCCTCTGTCCAACCTGTCGAGCTTGTTCCTGTTGCAGAAGGGAACCGGTCCTATGCACCATATCTTCTGGTTAATAACCTCCTCGTACGAACGTGTGCACCCGTCCTCTAGCTCATCAAAGCTGTTAACAATGAGTCCCTGAGCCTCCTTCTCGGCCTCGTGAATCTTGACTCGGAAGTCATCCAAGTTCGGCAATGGGCCAAAATTCGCCGGCAGCTGAGACTTCCTCAACCTGAAGCTCTGAGCCATGCCCGGAACCTCGAACGGCTCGGTATCACCTAAGCTCGAGTAGTAGCCTGGAGCACTGTGGATGCGCTGATCCACATTGAACATAGCTAGCCGGGAGAAGCAGCTCATCCCATTGAAGAGAAATCTCGGGATCCCGAACTTCCGGGCAGTCTCTAAGGTCCAGAACATGGTTCGGTCCGATATAATACAGCTTGGACGAGGGCCGTGTTTCCAGATGTGATCCTCCACCGGCTCCTGCATCTTCTCGAGGGCGCAGTGAAACTTTCTCAATAGGTCAGGGGATGGAAGCATGTCGAGGTTCTCGCACCCGTCAGGAAGCCCGACTTCCTTGGACTGGAAGGGGACTTCCACTAGCCGGATAGGTAAGCCGAGCTCACAGGCTCGGTACACGGTCGAGCTGAAGCGGGAAACGTTCATTGGGGTTGTGTAGATAGTCGTGATGATCCCGCGCTCGCCCAGGATACGGGCGATATCGAACATCGGGATCATGTGGCCTTGTGCCATGAGCGGTATCAACACGAAGTGGAGCTTGTCGGATCTGGAAGCCATCTCCAAGAATTTTCTTTTTTCTTTTTTTTCCCGAGTTCCACTCGACAGAAAGAAGAGTGACGGAAAAACAGCGATACGGCCGAGCCTTTTGTAGCTTTCAGTTGGCGCCTGGGACAATGGATTACCAAAACAAAGTTTGACATTGCATGGCAATTCTGCATCAAAATAAAAAAGGATGCAGTTGCATTGCAACCGTGAAGAAGACGCTAATGTTCTTGGTCTCATCTGTTGTATTTATCACGTTCATTTGTCATGAATTAACTTCATGCGACGTGTCCCAAGTCAACAGCAGACGACAGAAGAAAAGAGGCCCGACAACCCTTTTTTTTCAAAAAAAGAAAGAGATATTTAATGCCCGACCCAGCTATGATCTCTTGAATTCATGAAAATTCACAAAATATTATACGAATTTCACTTGATTATATCTATTTTTTATTAAATTATCATCGCTCTTCTATGAATTCGAATAAATTTTCTTGATCCGTCCCTGGTCAATCCATACCAGGACAGTCTCGGTTGCTGTGATTCGACAGTATGCTTGTTTGTGTAGTTTATGAGAGAACTGTCTAACATAACAAGGGAGGATTATCAAATTTCAACTTGTGTACACTGAAGTGAAAGTCACCTTTTTTCTTGTTTATTTTTAAGCCGTGTTTACTGCCCGATATTTAGAAACTTATTGGGTCTGACTAATTCAGATGTCGGGAATTGAATTTTCCTCATCACAGGATATGAACCCCGAGAACTTGTTAAAGGAGAAGAAGTCTCGGGCCCATAATAACTATGATCTTTCTTTGTGACTGGCACGAGATTTGGACATTTCAGCTTAGCGTGCACGACAGGAAAGCAATGTTTGTCCCTCCACGAAGGAGGCGACTGCCTGCTTGGGTCGGACGCAGTCTTGGTCTATTATTTGTTTTTTCCACAGGTTTTTACATATTATATTGTTTATTAACCAAAGTCGACGCTCGTTACGTAATAAGTTTGACGTAAATATCAGTGAAAACTAAGAGTAGAAAATAACGGAAACTAAGAAAGGTTCTAAAAATTGTGGAATTGTGTTATCGTCCAAACGATGTAATTTAGCTAAAATTATGTCGAGCGCCGAGCTTAATCCTTGAAGGCTATTTTGACAGCTCTGTAAAAGACGAACACGGTTGACTTTTCCGGTCAAACATGTCCTTTTCCGCCCTGTTGAAACTTCGGATACTTTATCCAAACCGTGAAATGTGTTTTCGCCCGCACTGCATCTGAAAGCCCAGCTGCACAGTATTTCAGATCGAGCGAGGTATCGGATCGCTTAGGGGTGAATCCGACAACGATCAAGCGGTGAGCTATTCGCAGATGTGCCAGCCACCTACTGATCAGCGGATTTTGTCGATACCCGTCATACACGTTGTTTCACATTTTCGTACACTGGTTGACCGATCAACGTTGGTTGACTTTCTATTTTTGGAAAATTTCACATTAGCAAACTTAATGGAAATAATGAAAAATTGACAATTTGTGCTGAAATATTATATTTTGAAAGCGTTTTACAGCGCGGAGAGAAAAAGAAATTTTTGTACCAAACATGCAATTTTCTCAGTTTCCAGGAACTAAGAGCTACGGCCCAACAACTTGCCCCGAATGACACTGGGTCCAAGTCGTCAGCCCCAAGTCCCCGGGTCAACCATAGGCCTGGCCCCGTTCTGCACGGCATTTGCTTTGTCCGAGCTCCACGGCGGCCGACCTGGAAGGAAAATGAAAGGTCCAATCCTCCTCATACGATAACCACATCGGCTGTTACCTTCTCCGGATGCCAACGGCAACGAGTCAGCTCGGGATGGGTTTCTCAAGACCTGGATCCGCCCCCACACCCTTGACCTGTTGACCCGTCCCGCCTCCGGTTAGCCCGAGCCGACGTGCCCCGACCCGCGCCCAGGGGAGAGGTCCGACCCCAAACTAGATCGGGACAAGTCGGGCCTCGTGGATCGGATCCAAATTTCCATCCATACTTTCTCGTACCATGTTGGAGAGATCGTGGCTTCTAGCAACCTAGAGATTTACTCGTATTACGCATAGTATGTGCTATCTCAATAAAAAGTTATTATGAATATCTCTTCATGTACAGTTGAAGAGGGTAATTATCTGCAATTAATTTGTCAAGTAAAAATAATATTTGTTTAACTTTTAAATTAGATAGATATAATACTTGATTGTAGAAATAAACTTACAGTTCATAATTTATAGAAATGAAATGTGTAAATTAAAAACAAATATAGAGAGAAAAAAGGATGTAATGGAGAGGAGAGGAGAGTTTCAAGTATGAGAGAAAATGATAGAAAGTGGATAATTATATAAGTCGAATTTACGATCATGGCCTTATTTCATTTCAATTTAATAGCACTTGAAATTTCAATTAAGGATATTTTGGGAAAGGAAAAATTGACACCAAAGAGGGATCTCTTTCCTTAAACTAGTAATATATAATAGGTGACCGAGGCTATTCAATGCCTCTTCGAGGAGAAGCTCTTGAAAACTGTAATGGGAATTTTCGGTCGTATCGTAATTCTAATCTTGCCCTTGTCAGCGGTCGCGAAAATTTGTCAAGATTAACGAGCGAAATTCTCGTACCTTTACTTTCAGATTCCTTTATCCATACCGGACTGGAACTTTTACACCCGTCCATGATATTTCCGAGGCGAGCCGCTGAAAGCCAAAACACGCCGTGACTGTACTGACGCCACGCTTCCAAGGACGACTATGATGAGATCCATCTCGGTATGCCGGACACTCCACATGCTCTTCTTCAGCTTGGTGCAAAATGATGTGAACGGTTGATCGTGCCCCCTAGACATGATCATTTCCTAGGAGGCCCATCGTCCCACGATTTAGGTTGGGCACAACTGTAAAGATTTTGAATTGAGACAGTGTGGGGGCAGGTTTGGTTGATAGGGTAACTGCTTCGCCTCCATTGTCGACCATTGTTGGTTATGGAGCAGTTGACTAAGTGAAGATATTACACAGGACGGATTCAAAAACTTGATTCAGAGGGGACGAAACTCTATAGGACACTAATATGACGAGTTCGGGGGGCGAAACTCCACAAGACACTAACATAACGAGTTCAAGGGGGCGAAATATGATAGTTCAATAAAAAATTGGACAAAATCAAGTAAAATATACATAGTATATTAACCGACTTCAGGGGCCCACCGCCCCCCTAAATCCATCCCTGATATTGTACATAAACAAACTAAAAAAAATTCTCCTCCTTTCACTTCTCCTCCTTCCGCCGGGTTAATCTCACGACAGAACATCTTCTAAGAAATAAGAATTACTGAAAATTACAGATCGGTTGATAAATGCTGCAAATAAATGCCACGGTCCTCCACCATCATGTGACGAATAATTAAGACTAATGCATTCTCATTAGGAGAAAGTGTTCAGTGGAGCAATCATATCACGTAAGTAATGCTAATGTGGTATATTTATCTAATCAGGATTTGACGTGCAATCAATGAGTATACGATTACAGTTATTAAATCTTAAAAAATCTTAAAAATATTAAAGAGCCTAAATAAATAAATGGTGAGCTCTAATTAGAAAAAATATACAAATGGTAATAAAATATTAAAAAATTTAATAATAGCAAGCACTAATAAGATAAATATATGAATGATAAATTCTAACTGGACGGATATACTGCGTCAGCATCGTTTACGTGATATGACTGTTTCACTTCATTGAATACTGTCCCTTCTCCTAACAGAGAATATTATCTAATCAAATTCAAGTTCTGACTCAGTTGATTATAACAGAAAGGGGAAAAAAAAAGATCTTACGGTTCAAAGTATAAAATTCGTAGTCGGCTCCGGCTATATTAAGAAAGGATGCCAAATTATATGACTTGAAGTTGAAGGCAAGATATTTTCTATTAAATACGTGCAAATTAAAATTAAAAAAAGGACAAATCGAGAATTGGCGGTGGGGATGGTCGGCTGCCAGCATTAGACTAATTGGATTTCGAAGTCTTGGAGTTGGAAACGGAAGCCAAACGTAGCCGGAAAAAAAAAAAAAAAGAGGACCAAAAAATTACACTGAAAATCGACTCGTGCTTCGTATGTAATTGTCAAATTCATAGTCGACTGTAAAATTATATTATTTTTTTGATAATAACATTTCATGTAATTTTATAATTATATAAAAATATTATCACAGATAAATAAAAATAAAATATGTAATTAGAAAGATAACCTTTTATTGTTGGTTGAAAATCTATTTTAGTTAAAATTAATCCAATTATGTCCTTGTCACTCTCATTTAAATCAATTATAATTAATTAAATATTATTCACTCTCAAGAGTAAGTAACCCTCGCCCAGAACTTCCTACCGACAATTCCCCCACGTGGAATTAATCAAACCCATGCCGTCTTCTCCCTGACAGTGCTGTTTAGAATGGATGATTATTAGAAGAGAAATCTAGGGATGGGCTGCAATAAGTATCACCAAGGAGAAATACTACGGTCCGGTTGTCGGATGATTTTCTTTCGCCGAGTCTAACTCGTCGTAGAAAGGATAATTTCCGCAACATTTTTCGATCGGTATGGTCGGATCGTATCGTGAAAAACGGACTTCTTGCATGCATAAAATTAGAAGTACGGTTGCCGTCTCACCTTCTAAAAGCAGCCAAAAAGAAAGAAAGAAAGAGGGCATTCGTAAGATGATTGATAATGAATGTTAATCATCATGCTGCCTTAATTAACAAATAAGACCACAAGGACAAAATTGCTAAAGAATACAGATCTGTCTTTTAATACTGTTTTGCGTTATCTTGAACGTAAAATGGAACCAAATGCTGGGGCGCACACGTGTTATTATATTGCCGCCTTGTATACCACGAGAAAGTCCGAGAAAGTCCTCAGTCAAGTGGTTATATTATATAGGTAATATGATGTGATATATCTGTTCAATCAGAACTTGATAAATAATTAATAATATATAATTATAGTTATTAAACCCTAAATTTTTTTAAAAAAAATATAAAAATTTCTAATAAAGTGCGAATCATGATTGAAAAAAAATATATAAATTGTAAAAATTATTAAAAAAGTATAACAAATTGTGAACTATAATGAAATAGATATATAAACAGTGAATCCTGATTAAACGGATATATTATATCAGTATCGACCACTCCATTGAATATTTTCTCTATACGACACATGATGTTTCTTTTCCTTTTTTTTTTTTTCTCTTTTATGTGGGAACCAAAGTGATATTACATGATGGGTTGAAAAAAAATTAAAGTATCGATTTTATTATTATAAATAGAGAAAATTCACGATTAAACGAACGAATTTTATCTCTAAACCGGCTCTCCCAAATTGAGTCTAAATTAAGTATAATCTATTGAATTTCTAGATATCGTGTCATGCGAATTGAGAAAAATGGCATGCGCATGGCGCCTACAGAACAAGATTACGCTATGCCGTTATGCCTGTCAACTAGAAAGCTTGATTCCCTCTTTGACTTTAAAAAGTCACCATCACGAAAGCGTAACTACCAATCGGGGGGTGGCCGCAAGCGAGGACCCCAGTTAATCCGTCCTTAAAATTAGAATATTGAACATAATCGATGATTATTAAGAGAGTAATGCTCGGAATTTGTGCCGATTTATTGATAATATTATAAGTCATGACGTACCCTTTAAATTATCTCTTTGCCATGTCGATGTCGTCTCGAAATAACCTCGTACAGATTACACGTCCACTCTGGCAATAGAGGAGGGTAGGGGTTGGCATGGTTCGGTAGGGTTGGGATAGTATAGGGGCCGAACCGTAATCATTTGAGAAAGTAAAAATCGATTTGTTTAAAATCGGTTCGAGCAATTCGGTTAACTGGTTAACTGATTTTTTATGTAAATAAATAAAAGTCACTATAAAAACATAATCGGTTCGGTTCAATTAAAAAATGAACCGAACCGAACCGTAAAAAGTAAGTAAAATATAAATTTTGTTTAAAATTGTATATTTTAATTTTTGTTTTATTTAACTATTAATTAGAGAACGGTTCGGTTCAGTTAACCATAATTAACTAAACTAATGATATCAAGTAATTAACCGAACCTACCGTTGCAAACCGGTTTGAACAATTCAGTTATTTTTTGTTCGGTTCGATCCAGTTTTCTTGTTCAATTTGACTTTGTGGTTTTTTTGAACAGCCCCAGAGGCAGTGTAGATTTGAAAAATCTATTGGAGGGGATTGAGTTTAAAAGAATCTAGAAGAAGAGTTAAGAACGAATTTCAAGACAGTGAAATAAGATAACTTATTAAAAATATGTATAAATCAATAAGCTTTACATAAGAGTTTACTAATTTTTTTTCATAATCTAAGAATGGATGGTTATTTTGGGGCCTCTTTAAATTTATTCATGAATAGAGGTGCAAAATTTTCAAGAAGGTAAAGTAAATAAAATAAAATTTATTATTTATGATAGCTGTATACGTCAAATAATTAATTTAAAAAATTCAGAGGAACTCAGTTGAAAGAGGAGCTTGTCCTTTTGCCTTTTCTTTGTTCTTTTTTTTTTTTAAATTTATTTATTTGTTGAACTTTCAAGTCTTATTACTTGATATTTACATCTCTTTAACTATGGCATTATGACGAGTAACTTGGAAACTAAGTCAACTTATTATTCTTAACAATTTTTGAATATATATGGTATTTTATATTAGATTTTGATGTGGACCCACGAGGAAAAATTAGGCAAGTATTAGGTATTCGACGTTACCAGTACCATTTATATTTCCATAATTTATTTTTTATTTCCTTTAATAGGAGATTTCACCCACGCGTATACTAATTTAAATTTTATTTTATATTTTTTCGGGTGATTTTGATTTCTTATAATTTACTTGTACGGAAAGAAAAAAAAAAAAAGGCCATGGAAAATATAGATGAGCGTAGGTGAAGTGAAGCCACCTAATCAACGAGCAAGCTCCTAGCATAACCACCAATCTCATTATATTAATATCAGATACTAAATCAAACCCATGAAAACAAAATAAAATAAAAAATTTCCAACAAAAATAAATATCTACGAGCACTACAGTGACCTCACAAGGGTAGATTCGTCTTTCACGAAAGTGATCCGACATATGAAAAGCATAGAGATGCTGCTGGCTCACCCTCACTAATCTATGCACCACGTAGTTAAACGTGAGTTTTTTTTTTTTTTTTTGTTTCCTGATCTGCGCTGCTGTATAACCTGCCTGCGTAATTCAGTTCTAGTCAGGTGAGCTCACTGAAAAGTAAAACTCTTCCAAGGTAGATTATTCCTTTTCACAATACTCATAATTTAATACCTTATTTAAAAAAAGAAATGTCATTATGTTTCAAGTAATTCCCTTCAATTATATTAAATACAGTCCATCGTATTGTACAGATACCATGGACACTCTCCTGTTAACGTATGTACATGGAAAACGTTAGTGGAGCCACCGAATATAATTTCTCTGGTGAGACCTGCAAGACGGCGGGTCCACAGGCTCTTCACTGTCTGCATATAATTTGGTTGTTTAAGGATAAAATTGATGGATTTTTTTATTCACAATACTCGAATTCGAGATTTTATTTATAAGAAAGACGTCTGTTACCATCTCAACCAATCCATTTTAATATCGTAATATCGCTTTTCATCTACGGTCCAGTGATTCGATGATTTTTATTAATGTATTTTTTTTTTAAAAAATATACAAACAATTTCTCCCAATAATCCGTGGTAAGCTAAATCTCGCCAAAAAATTTCTCCTTTGAGATATAAAATGAATATAGGTATAGTTTTTTCTTAGTGTATACCACTCGGTATCGTCGCTGAATTTAAATAGTTTACGTTATAGTTGGATCGGTTCATTAAAGATAAAAATTTTTTAATATGTATTTTTTTATTTATATAAATACTAAGATTTGAACGATAATTTTTTAACCATCTCAGTGTATATTCGTCATCAGTAGCTGTTACCGTTTCGTATATAGATATAGATTTTATATATAAATATTAAATAGATAAGATAATTAGAAAGATAAAGAGATTAGAGAGAGCTTGGGGATTCGATCCATTCGGCAGCTCTCATCCTCGTCTTCTTTCTTTTTCTTCCTCCTCCCGAAGCGAAACGTTGCAGACCTTTTCAACTCTTCGTCAGTTTCAGAAAAGCGCCCCCTTTGCCCGCCGGTTGTTGACTTCCCCTGCAGCTTAGCGGCTTCCTCCATTTAATCTCTCTCCCTCTCTCTCTGAAGGTGCTGTCCCATGACTTTTTTTCCCAGTTTGTTCATGTTGCAGTGGCTCTTGTATTGCGGTGTCATTTCTGTGATTGTCACTTCGGACACGGCACTGTTTGTCTGAGGTGTTGACTTACTTCTCCGGCTCTTGGCTTCGAGCTAGTTTGATGCGTTGTCGGTGTGACTACTCAAAGGTCAGCTGGAATTTTGTCCTCTGAGAACGCAAGGGGCGGCAGAGAAATTGTTTGTTTTTCTCTAAGCATCACTTGATGTGCATTTTGAATTTGCAGCGATAAAGCAGGGAAGCGTGCGTAAGGTTTGCTGTTTTCGTTGACAGAATGATTAGATCACTGACCTTTAGGTCCATTTCTTTTTTGTTCAAGACCTTTAGATTATGGTTTCCAGTTATATACAATCACAAGAACTTCGTTTTCTCCTTGTTCTTCTCTGCTTTTCCCATGAATTTTCTGTATGTTATTAAGATTCTTGGCATCCGATGTGATATTTAGTTAATTTCTTGTTTAACAGCTACATGAAAGCTTAAGTGGTCCAGGCAGTCGTTTCACTTAGCAGCATTGGCTCAGTTACGAGATCTATGCTGGCATCTAGCCGATGAAGTCATCTGACTGGCCGAGTATCTTCTGAGGAGCTGGTTTCCTCTTTGGTTTTATGCATGTCTGGCTCTGTTGCCATCGGCGATATTGGAGGAACAGTTTCTTTTGCAGAAAGAACAAAATCTCTCGATGCACTGCCCCTTACTGACAGGGATCGCCTATCCACAGCATCGAATGCTGAATTAAATCATTCCTCTTCAGAGGCTGGTGGTTTTAGAGTTGGGAATCTCTTACTTACCAATGGGGAATCATATTCAGGTTCGCTGCTCGGTAACTTGCCCGAGGGTTTCGGGAAGTATGTGTGGTCAGATGGTTGCATATACGAAGGTGAGTGGAGACTGGGGATGAGGCATGGCAATGGAAAAATGACCTGGCCATCTGGAGCTGCATATGAAGGCGAATTTTCAGGTGGTTATATTCACGGTACCGGGACATACAGTGGGTCTGGGAAATTCACGTATAAGGGACGATGGAGGTTAAATTTGAAGCATGGTCTGGGATACCAAGCTTATGAAAATGGGGATGTTTTTGATGGCTCCTGGATGCAGGGAATGCCAGAAGGACCTGGTAAGTATACTTGGGCTAACGGCAATATATATATTGGAAATATGAAGGGAGGCAAAATGTCAGGAAAAGGAACTCTCACGTGGACAAATGGAGATTCCTTTGAAGGAAATTGGCTAAATGGTATGATGCATGGATTTGGAGTCTATACATGGGTTGATGGAGGTTGCTATTTTGGAACTTGGACAGGGGGCCTGAAGGATGGGAAGGGATCTTTCTATCCCAATGGCAGTCGTCTTCCTCCAGGGCAGGAGCATTACCTCACAGCTCTCAGGAAAAGAGGGTTATTGCCAGATCTGAAGAAACAGAACAATACACATATTCACCATGCTTCAACTGTTGACATGGGGAACATGAAGATTGGTGGGAATCAGGGGTCCCGTCGCAACTCAACTGATAAAATCTCCAAAGGAAACCTTCTGAATTTGGAGCAGTCACACAACAAAAATGTTTCCCTTGAAAGGCGATGGAGTCTTGAGGTAGCCATTGAAAAAGTGATTGGACATGATTCATCAATTGGGTTGCCTCAGTCAATGTTAGATATTGGAGAAAATGTGGCTGGAATAAACATGCCAATATTGGAGCGGGAGTATATGCAAGGTGTGCTGATCAGCGAGCTTGTCCTAGATAATAGTTTTTCGGGTACATCCAGGAGAGCAAGACGGCGGCAAAAGAAGCTCGCTAAAGAGGCTAAGAGACTGGGTGAAACAATCATCAAGGGTCACAGGAGCTATGATCTAATGCTTAGTTTGCAACTAGGAATTAGGTACACTAAACTCTTAAAATCATTTGCCAAATGAAAAAAACTTCTCCTGACACTATCTGACATGCACAAACTCTCTCCTCTTCATACTAACTTTATATTCTTTTTGATTAATCATTAATGATAAACCAATGGTAGGATATTATCAGGTATACAGTTGGGAAAATTACTCCAATACAGAAACGAGAAGTTAGGACATCTGATTTTGGTCCACGAGCAAGCTTTTGGATGAACTTTCCTAGAGAAGGGTCCCAATTGACACCACCTCATCGGTCAGAAGATTTTAAATGGAAGGATTACTGCCCTATGGTTTTCAGGTCAGCAGCTAACTGCTTAACTCTGCATGCAGATTAAGTTCATCTGATGCTGTTTATATTTACATGCTATCATAAAAGGGCTAAACAGCACTTGACACAAGTGGTCCTCAAAATCCATTTTTCCTTTTTATTTAGATTTTGTGTATCTGTATTTTGCTATATTGAGCAAGTAAAGGCATATAATCTACATTTATTTATCTTCTGTATGTCATCTACTCACTGACATTCGTCCATTCTTTTGCATAGACATCAACCTGCATTTAACTAGATCTCTCCTTATAAAAAGCTTAACATGAATTAATTGACAAACCTGATGAAAATTAAAAATATTGTGTGTCCAAAACCTTGCCAGGAATTTTCTTTTTATACAATGGACTTCTAGCTTTTCATTAGGTTCAGAAGGTCGATTTGTTTGTTCTATGGAAGCCAGTTTTACAGTGTGACATGCTTGTAATTCTTGATCTGTGTAGGCAGAGTCAAGTGAATAGCCTCATTTTCTTTGCTTTTTTCATTTTTTTTTCTTTTTACTTTTGCAGGAACCTAAGGGAGATGTTTAAAATTGATGCTGCTGATTACATGATTTCTATTTGTGGAAATGATGCCCTAAGGGAGCTTTCTTCTCCTGGCAAAAGTGGTAGCGTTTTCTTCCTGTCTCAAGATGATCGTTTCATGATAAAGACTCTACGGAAATCTGAAGTGAAGGTCTGGAATCGCTGTCATAACTGTTTTTGCAAATTCGAGAATATTATTCACAATGTAAATTTGGTCTTACCAGCTGCCTAGTTACAGCATGAGCATGATGAATTTGCAGCATGAGCATATGATGGCTGTAGAGTAAATCATTAGATATCAGCTCATTGCTGTCCACCTTCCTTAGGAACCATTTGTGGTGGACGTGTTAGAAATGGCTAAACTCTAAAGAATTCAGATGGTGATTAGATGTCCATCACATCTTAAATTCATGCTTTTTAGTTTTTGGACATTATATTCTGAGCTATAGAAGGTCTAATTAGATGCCTTAAATTGGTAAAAATCCCCTCTATTAGCTGAAAGTTTTAGTCCTTATTGTCTGCCTGAGCTTTCATCACATTTTTATTTTGGGTAGTCCTGGTTCCAGACTACTTGAAACAAATTGTGAATATATTTTATGTACAACTGCTAACATGATGTTTGGCTTTTATACTTTAATGTTTAATCTGTATCACTGGTGACTGATGCTCTGGATTTCCAGGTTCTGTTGCGAATGCTTCCTAATTATTATGATCATGTGCGGTCATATGAAAATACACTCATTACAAAGTTCTTTGGTCTTCACAGGATAATACCATCAAGTGGTCAGAAGGTAAATACAGTAGGATCGCAACCTTTTCTGTGCCCGTGTTCCTTCTCACTCATTTTGCTTACCCAATTAAATTATCGCTAAAAAGGGCTTACCCAATTAAATTTTCCCTCTTAAAATAGAGTTGCGTCTGATATGTTATGTGGTCCTGCTACTGTTTTATACCATACATGCTTTCTAGTGTGAAATACTCCGGAGTAGAATCTGAAGCATTTGATTGCCCCTATGCAGTTTCGGTTTGTGGTGATGGGAAATATGTTTTGCACCGAGTTAAGAATCCATAGGAGATTCGATCTGAAAGGTTCTTCACTTGGACGTTCTGCAGACAAGGTGGAAATAGATGAAAACACCATCCTTAAAGATCTGGATCTGAGTTATTGTTTCTACTTAGAACCTTCTTGGCGCGATGCTTTAATGCAGTAAGATCCAAGTCCTCCATCTCTGATATTTTCCTTTTGAAATTTCCTTTGGCTGGGTTGCAGTGATTGTTAGTTGCCAAATGTCTTCTATTGAACTGCCTGCTGTTACAGATTACATTCAATTCTCTGCAAAAACAAGTCTTTTTTAAAACTGTTCTGTCAAAACCATAAAAAACCTGATATCATTTGTTTGCAATTACTATCCAGTTGTCTGGAATCTGGATTTTCTGAAAATTAGCAGCTAGACGGTAAATTTTGCTTGTAGTAACACATGAGTAGGAAAAAGCAGGTTTTTGTTATATTATTGGAGAGCAAAGATGACTTGGAAGTGAGATGATATGGCAGTCTCCATCTTGTATAAAGAAATATGTTTGCAGGCTTTGAGCTACGCATGTTTAGAATTGGTTTTTTTCTCGTATTTTTTATTGATGCAGATACCTGCCATTTCTTGTTTCTATATTCTTGATAGGCAGATTGAGATTGATGCCAAGTTCCTGGAAGAACAACACATAATGGATTACAGCCTTTTGTTAGGTGTGCACTATCGAGCACCCCAGCACTTGAGGTCTCTCATGGTCTACAGTCGGAGTATGAGAGCTGATGGACTTGAAACCCTTACAGAGGAAGGTGAGTGCTCATGATTTACCTTGCTCTGTGTTCTGTTTGTCTGCTTTTTTGTGAATACAATTGGGAAATATTCATTTTTCATGAAAGTGTTTAGCTGAGTAGTTTTCATAGAAGTCTGAAAACGATGCAAAAGAATTTGCTTGTTAATTGATTGGTATTCTGTGGATAATTATATCAGTGCTCAGGTCATCTAGATTTATCTTTTAAGTTGTATTGTTGCTGACTTTTCATTTTTGAAGCAACGTCTGCAAGTTTTGACATTGTTTATTAATATTACTATAACAAGGTTTAACTTATGTGTAATAATTTACCAGCATCAGATTCTATAGAAGACGAGAGCTACCCGCAGGGACTTGTTTTGGTCCCTCGGGCGGCTGATGATGGAAGTGTTGCAGTGGGTCCTCATATGAGGGGTAGCCGATTACGAGCATCCTCTGCTTCCGGTGGTGAGGAGGTGGATCTCCTTCTCCCTGGGACTGCGAGGTACAATTTCTTGGCAGCTCAAGATGATCCTTATCTTCCGGGCCGTTGATATATAATATCGTTTGCATTACTGGAAGACTGCATTATGCTTGCGGTGGTGTAAGTTTGATTTTCTCGACAAATTCTTTCACAGGCTCCAGATCCAGCTTGGGGTCAACATGCCGGCAAGGGCAGAGCAGATCCCAGGAAAGGAAGAGAAGCAAATGTTCCACGAAACCTATGATGTGGTCCTCTACCTGGGGATAATCGACATTCTGCAGGAGTACAACATGACCAAGAAGATTGAGCATGCCTACAAATCCATCCAGTTCGACTCCCTGTCCATCTCTGCCGTGGACCCCACATTCTACTCCCGCCGCTTCCTCGAGTTCATCCAGAAGGTATTCCCTCCGAACGCCTCGACATCTTAATTTCTGAAATGCTTAGCTTGCAAGTCAGTGTCAGGATTGGCTTCTCCAGCTTCGTTTTCTCCCTGTTCTATTGTGTGTGAAGCTGTAACCATGCTTTCTGGAACCCAAAATGCTCTTGTGGTGTAATCTAGCGACCCACCCGGCTATTGCATTCTCTGCATTTTTTCTCCCTATTTTCTTGTGGATAGGTTAGCAGTGTTTGAATTGTTGATCATCGTTGGATCGATGATCCTCTTGCAGTTAGATGATGATGCTGTCCACCAAATAGCAATAATGATACTCGGGGGCTGGATCAAGATCCAATTTTATCTTCCATGGATCTGAAGATTTAGACTGATGAAAATAGATATAAATAGCATGGATCCAATTCCCTTGCCGATGTTGTCGATTCCCATAACCTAACAGTCATGGTGCTTGTAATGCTCTACACATCACCGCAACGCTCATCAAGGTTAGCCTAAAACCTTTTGGTTACATTCCAATGCACGCCAACGCGATCCGACACACAAGAAGATTCACTGGCCCGGAGAAACTGGGGCCCATTTCTCCTTCTTGGGCATCTGAGAAACGCCGTCCCTGGTACAGAAACTGGGCTTGGTTTTCCTCGTAGACCTGTTGGAATCTGAGACTAGTGCTCGGGGCAGAGAGATGGAATTGATTGTTAGAATCTCCATGGATCCTAGCTAAGCGCCACGAATCTGGTTCACGGAATAGTTCTCTCTCACTCACACACACGCTTACTTTTTTGCATATGTACACTGGAAGAAAGCATGATGTAAGAGAATATATACAAGTTAAGGTTGAGAGACAAGACTAGATATGCAAAGCTTTGGCCGGTCGACTTTCTTATATTCTTTGCCAGATGAAGTGAACTAGACAAAGCAGCAGCAGCAAACAGGAGGGAGGCAGGGAGAAAGGTAGCCGCCTTTTTTAGCTCTCTTTCTTGGCATCGAAACAAGACCACAAACTTAAGGTTCGGGCATTCTCCGCCGGTGGCGGAACGCAACGCTAGCTTAGCACCCCCCAGCTGATGCACACCTCATCATTTCCTATCCTCCACGTCTCTCTCGAGAATCTCCTGGCTCACATCGAACATCACGTAACATATTTTCAAAAGTTAATTATTATTTAAACTTCACCGAATGCGCGGTGCTCTTACACTTTCGGATGCTCATAAATGTTTTAACAGATAAACACTAGTTTGTCTACAGCATATTGTATTTTTAATGATATACAGTTATCTGTATAATACTTTTTCCTCTTACCTCCCTCCCTCCTCTCTCTCTCTCTCTCTCTCTCTGGTATGTACCTTACCGCGATGTGTCCCGAACCTGCAGCTGGCACTTATGCTAGCTCAAAATACAAATATTGGCTTGGCACCGTCGAACCACTTCAACAAATTCATATCGATGGTAGTCTATAGTTAGTTTTGAAGAAACAAGGTATAAGCAATATATAATGTGCCCACTGATAAGTAATAATGATTCACAGCAGTTGATGAGACTGTTCTCACATAATTAGGACATGAATCAACATCCTCTGGCTGGCTTGCTAGTAGTAGCAATCGACCAACGGAGATGCCGTGAATACAAGTACTTGGTCTTTAGGCATCGTTAAACTACTAAGTTCAGATTCACGGCCTTCCGGAGCCGGAAGGTTAAGATCCAAACGCAAGACCTTCCTCGAGTTCTTCCCGGCATCCTCCACTTCAAAGCTAATATTGCTGGCTGCGCCGCTGACACCGGTGGCTGTCGGTGCTGCAGAAACAGGAGTCCTGTGCCGCCTCATGTGACCGCCCAAGGCCTGACCAGATGCGAACTCAGCTCCACATATCGAGCACTCGTGGACCCTGGGCTTTCTGCTGCTGCGAGATGGAAACCCTTGGCTGGTGGTCGGTATGATCTGCAGAGAAAGTGCCGTGAACGATGATCCGTCGACATCACCAACTAGCGAGTTTGCTGCAGCTAACTTGTCATAAACATTCTCCGCGGGTCTAGGTTTCTTGTGACTCGCCCTGTGTCCTCCAAGAGCCTGGAACGAAGGGAAGCACCGTTCACACGTCTTACACCGGTACGTATCCCCCCCGGTAACTTTATCACCGCCGCTGCCGTCGCTGGAACCAGTAATGGCGGTGGGATGATCCACTGACAGCGTCGGTCTCGCCATCCTGCCTCGGGAGAGGAGAATCAGGCAGTTCGCCATGTCCTCCTCCATTCCGGCGTGCACTTCTGCTGCTCGATCAACCGACGAGTCATCTCCAGTACCCGACGAGGAGACATTGTCCGAGGCGATATTGCTTGCCTGGTCATCGGACGAGCTGCAAGCCATGGTCAATGCCAGAGGATCGGCCAATAGTACTGCCCTCTGGCGCCTCGTGCGCTTGCCTTTGGTGAAGGCCGGCCCTCGGTGGTGATCCGTGCAGTGGATGACGACCTCTTCTCGAGTTCCGACCATCATGTACGTAGTAATTAAGGTGGTTTGGAGAGACAGAGAGGTTCGATCGAAATAGAGAGATGTGGAGATGATGGAGTGAAATGGCGTTTGAGTATGTATATATGTATGTGTATATATATGTGTGTGTTTGTGTGTGTGTATGGGGAGGAGATATGATGTGTGGCTATGTGGAGTTCTGTCAGTTGAGTCCAAAACCCGCTCTTTCAATTCTCCCTAATTTATGCTAATGACAAGAGAGATGAGAGGGACGAGTGTATACTTTGGCTTGCCAAACTTGCAATTCTAAACCTACAAATATATATAGATTAAGTTCTATCCAAAAATACATACATATACACACACACACACAAATTAAGCAATATGAATTTTTCTTATGATTGGTTTAAGGGTGTGTATGCGTCTTTTTTTTTGTAAGTAAGATCTCATGCTCGGATATTTGTGAATGGAAAAAATAATTTACTGCTTTATCCCTTGATAGACTGACCGACACGGATCGATATTAGTCAAGATCTGATAGATTTCTAGATACAAGATACCATATAACACTGTAGATTTAATGTGAGGGACGAAGAGTAGTGTGTTGATAGGGAAAAGGATGTGTGTGCAAGTTTTGAGGAGAAGAGGGAAAGAAAGAGAGAGATTCGTTGGCTTTGAAGCAAACCCATTACTTTTCTGCCAAACGATGCCTCTTCAAGGATTGGTTTGCAAGCCTTGGGACTGGAACACCACACACACACACACGTTTACTTTGCGCTTGTCGTGTGGCTTCGCCTTCCCCTTCCCCTTCCCATGGTTACGATGAATATTCTCCCTTCTCATTTCTTATCCTCTCGTGCTCTTGTCCGTCTGGTTAATTTTTCGTATATACCTTACAATATAAAGTGAAAGGTTCCGAGTTTCAATCTCGATATATATGCTTGGCATGATACCAACTTCCTTGACAACTGACCTTACGCTAGGCAGGTATTATTCATTTCATGCTCTGGCACAAGGGAGGCCATTCATCACTACACAAGCTTCCTCTTTTGCACTTGGATCTGATAAGATTTGCACTTGCACGATAGCTTATCCTGACGTCATGGTATATTTTCATTGGATGTATAGGATGTCTAACCACTCATGTCTAGCTCAAAAGTTTAAACCAATAGAATTTTACTCTTTTTTTTTTGCAAAATCTTTTTTTATTAACTTTTTTATGCAAACTTCTAAATCTTAACATTACAAATCAACTGAATGATTTTATGATTATGGGGTACGTTTAAAGACAAGTTTCTCGTACCTACCAAGAAATGGGACGAAAAGGGGATAAAGAAGTATCATTGATGCTAATCACTAGTGAAAAATATCGGTATTTTACCTTTTTTTAAAAATAAAATATAAAGTACTGGTAATTTTCACATTGATTTGTAGTGAGTTGAACTCACTTAAAAATCTGTTAGACGTGCTATGGAGGGACACCGCCAGAGCTCAGAAAATCAACTCATCATGATTATCGCCACTACATATATATATATATATATACAGGCTACATATCCAAATACGTATATAGATGCACAGTATCACAGCACATGTATAAATAATGCATGTCTTTTATATATATGTATATATATATATATAACTAGCTAGGTTTTTTTTTTTTTTTTGCCAATCATTAGGGTTTAGTGACGGCCAAATGAGATTTTGAAACGCGATTCCCTGTCCGGAGACAATTGGCGGTGTAATACTAAATATTTATCCATAGAATCTTTACACCCTGCAGCCATGTTTCCTTAATGGCCTCGCTGACTTTCACGGTATGTACATGTACTTAGGAGGTGGGATGATACCTTAAATTTGAAAAAATTTATGAAATATTATATAAATTTTAATATATTTATTATATAAACATACATAAAATGATGCAACCCACATTTAGCTATAAATAAGAAACAAAAACACGAACTCCACCCTACCATGCACACACTAAGTCTCCACCTCATCATACATAACAGCTTCGAAAACCACTTCTTACATATATATATATATATATGTATACACACACATAAACATATATAGCTTTTTCTTGTGGGGTTGTTAATTGATCATGGACGTGGTCATCGGGTTCTTTCTAAATTTCTGCTAATTATGGTGCGTATAATCTGGCATGTCGATGCACTGTCTCCTCCTCTTCACATGGGACAGAAAAGAAATGTTGGTGATTTGACTTCACTTAACTGGGAACTCCTACCTCACACAGAAAAACACACACACATATATATGAATGAATCATATATGGTCCTACATCGTATGTGTATGGGTTTGGTCCTCCCGCTCAAATTTGACCACGTCCTTTGGGCCTCCAACACATGGAATTGGAGAAGCCCATAGCTAGCTAGGCCCATCAAATTTCGACTTTTTGGGCCCCTGATTGGGAGTTTTTGGGGCTACTTTTACATTATGGGCCTCAAAGAAGTGGGCTAATTTTACTACATAGAATATGATTTGTCAACTCATTTAATCTAATACCTGCGTCGAGCTGTACTTGATATTTCTTTTATTGGCTGAGATAGGCTCACATTATCTCCATCATAAGTACATCGTATTCGAGCCCGTACTAGTACTACTTGATTGAACAATATTATTCTTGTCTTGAGCCCCCGAAAGCCACTTTTCCGGTCGAGACCGTATTAGTAAAGTTTGTATCGATGCTTGGACCAACCGAGCAATTACCTTATGAACACACGTAAGATTTATGCTGGACCGTTCATTTACTCCAATTGGATTCGGTACTCATGGCTGGAGCAGATGGCTTGCTTTCGAGCTCGAAGAAGATTCGGATGTGCCAGATCCAGTAAGGAGGTGAGATCCAGAGAGTAATTAAAACAGCGATAGCAATCCCGATCCCCCTTAATCCGGTGGAAAAGTGAGGGTGGACCACCACAGGTCTCACATGATTCGGCCATCTGCTCCAACCCTACTCTTTGCTGAAAGTGGATTGGGCGGCTACAGCTGTCAGACATTTAAAAGATTTCTCGACCATGTTCATATGACCGATACCACGGGGCATTCTCAGCTTATGGATCGTAATTGATACCGACTCGGATGACCGCTCGCCTCGTCACTGTGTTGCAGGTTAAGTTCCTCGACCGACTCAGATCCTGCAATGCGGTTTCCTATATCTCCGACCGATGAGAACTCGACAATAAACCAACTTAACTTAATTTCAGATTGAGAACACGGTGATGCTGCAGTACGTGTATTCATTGTTAGGGCATCGATGAAGAACAATCGAGAATTGTTTTTGTCTGACCAATCAAGCGCCAGGCTGGTCGAGTAACATGCTGCTCCCCACCATTTTCACCGGACCCCACTTCGCCCTGTCCCATGTCCCACCCACCTTCCAATGATAGAAAGGGCATTGCATTTTCAAATTGAGAGTACAGACACGAGTGTGTACTGTTTCAGTAAGGTTTAGATTTTGAAATATATAATATCGATATGAGAAAATTCACTATTAGTAGTGATTTAAATTTTTAGCGGGTCGAACATACTTGATCTTATACGGTTGGTGCAAACTGAAAAAAGAACTATACTGACCAGTGATCTATCACGTATTTCAGGCTATTATTACTTAACGGCGAACTTTATATTATACACGATACTTTTTTGATGCACAAGAGATGTATTTTTGTTCTAAAAGGATAAAATAAAGAAGGAACAAAATAGTATAATAAGTCTCATCAGTGAGAATTAAACTCACACATAACTTATCGGTCGCAGGTCGACGAGTGCAACACCACCACACTAAGTCCCGTTTCTCTAAATTATACACAGCAGTACTCGGCCAGTTGGTCGATCGCGCGTTTGTCTCGCTTAGTCTTTCATCAACTGTTGGGCTGCTGTCTTAACAACGAAACACAAGCATTTCACTGTATCATGTGGGACGTAGAAGAAAGAAGGAGAAAAAAATCTCGATATCTTTCTGTATATGTCATCTGATATTCATAAATATAACGAATCATACTGATCAAAATTTGAACAAGATCGGTTTACCGAGGGTGTAAAGTTTTTTCAATAATGAATTTTCTTTAGTAAGAGGATTCGAACATAAAGATTTGCTTAAGGGGAAGAGGTGTTAAACAATCTCGACTGAATCGTACCGATGTGAACAGTCATGACATATGTAGTGGGGTTCACGTGCGTACATAATATTTCTAAATAGTAATGGAAGTGCATGGGCATTTTGTGTTTTAGGTGTGATGAGCCAGTGAGGAGGCTGCAGCAGCCTAGGGCAAAAATTTCATACGGTCCCCGGCAAGCTTTTTTGCCACACTCAGCATCATAGGGATGAGATTAATCGTTAGGTAAGGGGTCCCTACTCAAAACATTTTCAATGACATATTTATCGATCCCGTCTTGTCTTCTCTTTCAACAACGTGCATTGATGCAGAAACGTACAAGTAGGTCGTCCCGGAACGGTTCCTTTATAATAAACTCCAGATCGATCGATTGTGACGTGAAAAACTCTCGGTGAGTATGATATTGAAGGATAAGTTCTGATGGACACGATCGATATATAGAATACCCATGTTTGTTTCCGGCAGAACAAAAATGACGACTTATTGTTCGACACCATTGATGGGAAAAAAATACCTAGCTTAGTAAGGGGAACATCAGCGAAGTGTTTAAATTTAAGAGGAGAGGGAAACGTCCGATTGTCGTCCCTCGAACCTCAACTGTCTGGAAGCGTTTGAACTTGAGAAAAAGAAAGGTACGAATCGATGTCCGAATGAAGGCGGTAATGCAATGATTCAATATTCATGGCCACGTCTGTATCGATTTAGGGCAGATCCAGGAGTTTTAATCAAATGGGGTGAAACTTGAGACAAGCGAAGGAAAGAGCGAGAGATAGTACCGATGAACAACGGAATAAGATGTTTTAATAAAAAAATATATATATAAGAGTTAAAGTGCCTCTAGCTCTAAGTCGTCGGTCCCTGTTCTTAGCTGTGGCTTCATGCATAGGGAACTATTATATTCTTGTGGATATGCATCAATAAAAAGAGACAGAGAGCAAAAGAAAACCAAGCTCTGGGCATATTCCATTCCTTGTGCTCTTAAGGACTATGAAAAAGAAAGCGGAAAAATGAGAAAAAAGGCTTAGTGTAGTAGTGACACTGTTTTCAATCTGAGACCAATAAATTCTGAATTAAAGTACTATTTTTCCTTTATTTCCTCCAACTTCTGTTTTCTTTTAGGTATGTGTGTTTTTCTTCTTTGTGTACTTAGAAAAAAATAAAGGGGAGAATATATGAAACATATCCTCCAATAATTGATTAGTAAAACATACAATAATTAGATATACTCTAAATTAAACAATATCCTATGTATGAATCAATAATTGACTTTGCACATAGAGGCTTCATGGGTCTTTTCGATCCTCTGTAGTTTTTTTTTCCCCAACAATTCCTTCTTTTCTAGGTTTTTTTTTAAACAAATCATCTACTTCATTAAACATCTCAAACCATCGTATTTCTCTCAATAGTGTCTAGTGCTACATAAGAGATTTGTCGTAAGAGATTAGGTCATTTATATCACTTGACCATTTTACAAAAATGTAAATTTACATCGTTTCTCATGGAGGATACGTAGATTGAACTTATTTACTTCTTGTTCGTGGGCATCGAAAATAATGGGCATAGTAATTGTACTACATAGAGTACTTCAGCTGACTTTCTAATCATTCAGCCGAACCAATGTCATGACAAGGAAATACGACCGAGAAGAATATTGTGATTTGTATATTATCAAGTGGGAAATATTTATTGGTTGTCTTGAGTCCAACTCGATTAATTTATCATATGATAACTCAGGGAATCTTTTGTTCCCAAAACAAATCAAAGAACAAAACCACCAAAATATCCTTAGTAATGCCAGAAACACAGCAACTCATCCTCACCATGTGGTGTTTCATGTTCACCGGATAAGGTTTGCCATTTTGGATCGATAGACCCATGTGAATTTCTCCTTGTTTCTTTTATTTCTTAAGTCTTGCAAGTTGCAAGGAAAAAAAAAAAAGAGAAAGAGGAAAAAAAATCTACCATGGAATAAACCCAAATGAATGTAACTTTTCTTCCGCAGATCAAATTACAAATCGTTAAATGTTTTCTCCACTAATACGTTACTCGAACTCGAGATTTTCATTTATGAAAACACTGGAGGAAGATCTGAACAATCACGATGATCTCATATTTGGTAATGAATTATTTTCTTTTTCACAATGTGCTTCGGGCTTCGTGGAGACTGGAGATGGAAAAGGGCAAAAAAAAAAAGTATAGAAATCAAGTCAAGGAGAAAGTGTTATATATAATAACTATATTATATGATAATACTGATATAGTATCGTGAGTCA
The DNA here is from genome assembly GCA_037672795.1 of Lagerstroemia speciosa. Taxonomy (NCBI): domain Eukaryota; kingdom Viridiplantae; phylum Streptophyta; class Magnoliopsida; order Myrtales; family Lythraceae; genus Lagerstroemia; species Lagerstroemia speciosa. The sequence continues at coordinate 1,292,051 of CM075296.1, forward strand.
ATTAAATTAAATTATTTTTATAATAATTTTGTTCTTTTAAAACTTATTTTTCTATTTAAATTTTATTTATTTTAAAAATAACTGAATTATATTAGTAACGCTTTATCGAAATCAAGACAAATCATACCACAAATTAATTTTCCGTCTAGCTTATCCTAAAGCGCCACGTGTCACATGAAGAGCCCAGTGGCCCCTCACCGCTCCATACCCGGAACAGTGGTGACTGGTAGATGGGCTTATCCTATAACTACAAATTTGAAAAACTCTAGTAATAATTGCGTCATTTATGCCCGCTGGCAACGTGTCCACCAATCACGCTCGACGAAATGGCCTTTTTCTTACGTCATCTATAACCGGAAACCGCTAACAGCCGGTCTCTTCCCTCTCCCTTCGTCCAGAATATAAACCCCCCTCATGAGCTGAGAAAGCGAGAAGCGGTGGCGAGAAACTGAGCTTGCTTTAAGTAGAGACTACTAACTTTATATATTTACGTAGAAAAATGCCGATCAGGAATATCGCCGTCGGCAGGCCGGAGGAGGCCTACCACCCCGACGCCCTCAAGGCCGCGCTCGCCGAGTTTTTCTCGACACTCATCTTCGTGTTCGCCGGCGAGGGCTCGGGGATGGCCTTCAACAAGCTGACCGACGACGGGTCCACCACTCCTGCCGGTCTCGTGGCCGCATCCCTTGCCCACGGTTTTGGTCTCTTCGTGGCTGTGTCCGTCGGAGCAAACATCTCCGGTGGCCACGTCAACCCCGCCGTCACCTTCGGGGCCTTTGTTGGCGGCAACATCACCCTGCTCCGCGGCATCCTCTACTGGATCGCCCAGCTCCTCGGGTCCACCGTCGCTTGCTTGCTCCTTAAATTCGCCACCGGCGGCCTGGTAAGGGTTAAATGATGAAAAAGAAGAACCACATTCCCATGCATATACTTATAAAACATGCTGAAGAATTTTACGACAGACATGAAATTTATAAGTAAAGCCTAACCCTAACTTTGAGTTTGAGCGAACTGTTGATGCCATATTATTATATTACAAATGTGACTTGTAAGTTCAGTATAGAGATTTTCACTTTTCAAGTCTTTGATAAAATAACCTAAAGTACGTTTATGACTATGACTTTCTCTCGGGGCTGACTGCGTTAGGACCTACTCCGGGGGACGGATGTAAAAAATTTATTCGGGCACGGAGCTTAATAAAATGATAAGATCACTTGCTTAAATAGACAAAATATAGGAAAATAGATAAAATTAAGTAAGATATTTCTAATATTTCGTAAGTGTTTCTCGATTTGATGAGGGGGGATGGTAGCTCCGACTCACTCTCTTGCATTTCGGTACTTTTGTGCATGCATTCGTGCCCCAAAAAAAAGGGGAACTTGTTGTTTGATTGTTATTCTTTAACTAATTCATTCAATGCTTAATATTAATGTCCCGTCTGATCGTGCAGACCACATCGGCCTTTGCTCTTTCCTCGGGAGTCGGCGTCTGGAACGCTTTCGTCTTCGAGATCGTGATGACCTTCGGGCTGGTCTACACTGTCTACGCCACAGCAATCGACCCGAAGAAGGGCAACCTGGGAATAATCGCCCCGATTGCCATCGGCTTCATCGTGGGCGCCAACATCTTGGCCGGTGGGGCCTTCGACGGTGCATCCATGAACCCGGCCGTGTCCTTCGGACCGGCCCTCGTGAGCTGGAGCTGGGAGAACCACTGGGTGTACTGGGCCGGACCTCTGGTAGGCGGTGGGCTCGCCGGACTCATCTACGAGTTCTTCTTCATCAACCACACCCACGAGCCTTTGCCCAGCGGCGGAGACTTCTAATCGAACCGGATTATTTCCTGAACTACCTTCCCCTTTCACGGCTTCAACTTGAATTGTTCGGAGAATTTGATGTTTCAGTGCGTACGTTATTTGTTTTCTCTATGGTGTGGTGTACTGGTGATCGATGGCTGTCTCTGTGGACCGAAATGTTTGAATCCATGACAAGTTCATTTTCATCCTCTCATCATTCCTTTTTTTTTTTAAAACAAGGATTCGAATGCTGTCTGTTTTCCTAATGATGAACTTAATGTCGTCCATTTTGTGAGATCGAATCTCCCATCGGGGCCGATATGAAAACGAGAGGAGGAGATCTCTGGTGTCCACAAATCCTTGAATGAGATTTGGACGGTCGCATTAAACCGACGGAATGGACATACGACAATGTCTCGGGGGATGCATTTTGGTCATTTTACTATCACCGACCACCGGACGGGGGTGGGCTCCGCTTCAGAGTCAGCAGTGACAGGGATGGGGGTGGATTGAATGAACAGAACTCTCACAGCATAGAGATTCCGCTGGTCGCTGTGAGGCCGCCGCTGAATCATCAAAATCATGTCATAGTCTTTTCTCAGAAACAGAGACAGAGCACGTGAAACCCTTTCCCCTTTCATTTTTTTTTTCCTTTCAAATTTGAAATCATCTGTCTAAAAAAAAATAAAAGGAAGACAACATCAAATTATGGTATTGAGTTCGCGAAGATGAAATTGGAAAATCTTTTAGTTCGGCGAATCTCTCATTTCATTTTTCTTTTACTGGTTGAATATACAGGGAATACGATGCACTGAGGTTTCATCATTAAGAATTGAGGGTTTCTTATCTCACTTAGAGAAGAATATCGCTGACTAAACCTTAATTCTCTGATTGATTCCTTTTTTTTTTTTTTCTGTGTAACCAAAATGGTAAGCTGGACCCAACCCAACCCAACAACTCTGCTGCTAATAATAATAATAATAATAATAATTCATTCCCCTTTGCTCTTGCCACTTTTATTTTATGTCCATTCATTTTCTGGCAATCATTAAAGTCAAAAAGCAACATTTCTCCGCTTCTTTTAATGTCTTCAATCCGTGAGAATTTTGTCGACCTCCCTTTTTCCCTTTTTTTTTTTTTTTTACCGTCATCATCATCTCGTTCAATGCGGTTGTGTGTCACTTGATCATGCAATGTGTTATGAATAGTTCAAGTTTGAACTCGATCAGTTCGTTATCTGTGCATTTTCTTCTTTTACCTAATCAACCCATATTGGCCTACCACCTAACAGGGGAGGCATGCAGACCTTGCCCTTCAAGGCATCTGCTGTGTGCAGAAGATGCCATTGCCTCTTGCCAGTCAATTGATCTTACCTTCTATCGGAAACTTTTAAGGATGTCATGGAAATTCTGAAGCCAGGCCATGTCCCATTGCCCGTGGCTGGGCCTCGTTCTCCAACCGCGGGCGGCTCACTGCAACTGGGCACATTCTGGGCCTTGTCGGTGGGCTATATTCTGTTGCAGGAGACAGGAATTCAATTCTGCTTCCTCATTTCCTTTTGCATTTAGTTTAGCTAGATTTCTCAGTCCTCGCATCGATCGATTCCATTTTTGTTATATATTTCCTGCACGAGGCAGGCTCGAGGACTGATTGGGCTTCGGTCGATCAGAATGTGGAACAAAAGCAATGGGCATGCAATCTTGAATTGAAGACTGACTGCATATTCGAAGTCTTTGTCTGGGGCAACGTGACAGAATGGATATTGGATTTGGAGGTCTTTCTGGTAGATGCACTTAGTCGACATTTTACGAACAAAAGAACCAAAAGAATTGCGGTGGAATCTGTCGTTACTTGGTCGGCATATGGAGGTGGATCTCTCGTTTGTTGATCGGCTGCAAAGGTCTCGCATTGTTCTCCGCGTACTGCATCACACAACAATATTACCACTCATCATAACTTACGGATTTTGTATTCCAGAAAATCAATCTACGCAGATGATCGGAGCTAAACTTACATCGTGAACGGCTTCTCGAAGCAGCTTGAGTTGATCCTTGGAAACAGTCATTGTCTGGCGAACAAAACCAAAGGCGCGAAATAATGGTAAGAAATCACCGTTCGAAGAATGAGCTACCAAGTGAACCGAATCGGTCGATTTTGAACTCGAACGTGGCCATGGATTTATCGATGCACGGACCGATTACATACCTTCTTGTTGATGATCCAAATGACACCTTCCGTGCAGGGTGGAACGGTGAGGGAGCCAACGTATTTGTAGTAGTTCCTGCCGCCCATCTTTATGTGCCCGGGATCGACCACTCCCATCGTTCTCTCGACCTTCAAGTCGATCATCGATCTGACAGGCCCCATCAGCTGTCGATCACATCATTAATGCAAATTAGCTCACTAATTAGTAATAAGGACTGAAGTTCATTCATCGGCTGTATATATGTGCAGTACCTTAGAGATGAAAGGGTTGGTGGCTCCGGATTGGTAGAGGAGACCGATGACGACAATCTTGTTCTTGACGTTTGGGTCGGGGCTAACGTGAACCATATGCAGCTCCATGTCGTACCGTCTGCCATTGATGGTGTGCTCGGAGGGAGAGTGCCAATGGCACTGCTGCAGATAATACTCGGTCCGGTTAATCCTTATGGATCCCGCCATCCCGAGTTCCCATTGCACCTGCAGCCATGCATAAACCAAGATCACAGGCTCAGGAAAATTCATATGACCGGAGATGATCGTGGCCTAGCTAGAGGAGGAGACTAGTGCGATAAATTTACCGAGATATCGTGCCCTCTATTCTTGATAGTAGCATTTCCAGCAGCGTAATTCCTCTCGACGACGTCCCTCTTGAGGATCACCTTCACACGCCGGCTCGACATATCGACCGGTGACTGCATTCTCCCGGTCTTGCAAGCTCCCCACTCTTCCTTCAGGTCTCCCCAGCGGGCTGGGCCCTTCTCGCCTCGTTCCTCGTAATCGAACTCCCTCTCGTCATCTGCAATCACACCGAATCAATCGAAAGCTCGCCGGAAACAACCAAATCCACATGGTACACACATGGTTAGGATTAATATATCCATCCATCTACCGTTGTTGATGTTTCTCACATACCGACTTCTTGGCCGGAGATTCCCAGCACTGATAAGAGAGCTAGAAGCACGAGGAGGACCGGGAAGGCGGGAGATAAGACGGCGTGACGGGCTCGGCTCTTCATCCTTCCAACTAAGAAAGAAAGAAGTCGAGCTAGATGAGGAGGAATCGAGAGCGATGCTGCAGTTTACCTACAGAACTTAGCTTGGTGAAGAGGAGAAGAGTTTTTTAAATATGTAAGAACCGTGTGGATATTTGATTTAAAAGTTAGGGTCTGGTAAGCATGTGCTTATTATTATAAATTTATTTTGCTTGGTGAAAGTGGCAAGAAACAACCTGCCAGCTTCGAAATTTTGCATATGCGTGTGAATGTGCGAAGGAAATAAGAAGATTCCTAGCACCACAGCCAGACTGTGCACATATACCAACATAAATTAACCTGGGATTTGTCACTATTTTATTTATTTATTTTCTTATTATTATAATTCATTTTTATCGGGGTTTTCGCCATCTATAACAATATCATTAGATTAGGTGAACGCTGCCGTACTGCATTCGGTAGATTTTTGCCGTTGATACTTTTATCTTATAGTTTGATCGAGAGAAACTGCAGAGAAAATCACGTGAAAAAGGAGATTTGGTATCATGGTATCATTAATCTCTGATTAAAATAAATTTATTAATTTGCTTGAACCTGATTTCTAAATATATACATATGTGAATTGATGCATCTTATTTACTATATACGCGCGTGCTTTTATCGTTTTACGCGCAATTTGGTCGTAGGAAGAAAATACGAGTTTTTTTTTTTTCCAATTCTTTCATTATTAACGGTGCAAATAAAAGCAATAAGAATTGAGGTGCATTTTCAGAAATTGCATTTCCAAGCAATTTAATTAATTTTCTTCATCTTCTGAAAATTGGGGGAAAATGAGTTTATGGAAAAAATGGTCATTTTCCCCCATTTTTCCCCTCTCGTAGCCTGGCAGTGACTTGTCGTCAACGCGGCTTCTCGTCATTCGTGTATATGTTTTTCCCCACCTTTACGTGTTTCACGTGTGAACAAAAGGAAGATCGTATCCCCCACCATTTTCGGCCCAACACGATTCGCCGACAAGGCTATCCTTTTTCGATAGAAACATACAATTTTTACCGTTCCTCTTTTCTTTTTAAAAACATTCTTATATAAAAATTAAAATATTACTAACCATTAAATTGAAATAGAGTGAATGTATGATTGTAAATTTAATATAAATAGCAACCAACTTTCTCAATTTTTTCATACTTGCTTGAAAGTCCATTCCTCTGCCTCCACATTCCCCTTTTTTTTCTTTTTAATATATTTATCATTAGTTTTTATTTTTACAGTCCATTATTATAATTATCCAATTTAAAAGTTAAATATATATTATTCTTACTTGAAAATTTAATTATAAATAATTACTCTACTCCTTCATGAGCAGATATTTTTAATAATTTTTATTGATATAACACATACCGTATTTTATACGGGTAAGCTCTATTCCTAATTTATTTATACCCGTGCCGACTGGCGAAGATTTTCTACGAGGAAAACCTTTTATTATCAACTTTCTTAATCGTTGGCTTTCCTACTGAATTAATAATTCAGTGAAACTTTTTCAATTATAAAATCCAAAATATATCTTAGATTTTATTATCTAAATGATAAATATAGATTCTTTTTATTACCTAGATGACGTTATCTACACGTATTTGCATATGAAGTTACTTGCATCCATAGACTTGAAGGGGATCTATGGGTTAAAATAGAGAGATATTAGCCCAGCTCTTCCTTCCTGGGTTGTTGAACTAATTCTGACTCTTGGTGAAGAATTATACATTTAAAATTTTGGATTAATTTTTCTTTTAATTAAAAAGGTGGGTAGAAGGGGCGAGGATTTTGTTTTGTTTTGTTTTGTTTTTTCTCTTAGATTGTAAACAGTCATATGACTTAATTCCCAAGCCGCAAGATCTGTTGATGTAAGCTCAGCATGCGACCGTCTTAGCTCTCGGACCAGATTCGATTCAGCCAGTTATACTGCCGGTTCGTCTAGTCCTATTTCCCGATTAAAAACTCGATTTGGTATAGGAAGGACTCAAGTTGGCCTCGTGCTATCCCGGCACAGCACGCACTTGCCATGACCCAGATAAGATAATATCGGGTCCGGGTTCTCGAGGATGATTACGACGTAGTTTTGAATCGACTTACCTTGATTCGGTAGGTACCACAATGGGGATTGAGAGGGCCATCCGGCTTGCTATCTCAACTCAACCTACCAAGCCTGCGTCCTGCCGATCGATCGACTGATGCGATCAGGCTCTGTCATGGATGACCAATTACTCCATCAGATAATTTTCGGACACGTGGCACTCGGCATCGTTCTTCCTTAGAAAAAAATATAATTCTCCTCGCATGCTCGAGGATATTGGAATCAGAAGGGGCCCATTTCAATGCCAATCTGTCAGCTCCCAATTTGCAAATACAAACGCACCAGAAAAAGTGTCCACTCCTAAGTTAAAAATATCAATCGAGCCTAAGGTAGATATTTTTTCCTTTTCCTAATTAAAAAACACTTCCGCACGTAGTCACTTTCGAGATGCTAACTATATATTTTAACCAGCTAGTTAGAACAATCTCGATCTACAAGTGTTGGAAATCGATTGGAACAAAAAAATCAATGGACACTATCCGATATATGTGATACGTTCACAAACAAATGAGACGTGACGATCTTCACTAGAGTGTAGAGTTAACAATGGTGAATTGGGGTACAAGCCTGAAACTCGAACCCGAACCCTAACTCAATATAATAAATAATACATGGCCCTTCTGCTCTTAATCCCGAATAATATATATACATATATATATGTGCATGTGTAGCGTTCTAAATAAGAGAAGATAGCCACATTCCAAAGGTAATATCTTGCTGTCCGTTGTGATCATGAGGGTTAGGCTTCCACTAATCGTCGTCTCAGTTCAGCTCCTACTGTTGATTTTCATGGCGGATTTCATTGCCTCTGGCACCGGGGGGAGGGTCCTGGTGATGGTAGGCGAAGAAGAGCTTCGCTACGAGGGAGAGGATGCTGGTGCATCGAGCAAGAAGAGCAGCTTGGCGGGCGGCCTCCGTGAAGCCCACATCAATAACCACCACAGCATACCGAGAGAATCGTACGGCAGCTGGGACGATAGCCAAGACGGGCCACCGGATAGTCCCTGATCCGATCCGATAAATTGCTTGTTTGTACAGAGGTGTAGATGGTTAATAATGTTGAGAATTGTAATCCCAATCAGAACCCAGAAAAAATATGATCAACAGCCTGCTTCTGTCTGCAGTATTGTTAAAAAAAATGACGTGTGTAATATTAGAGATCACTCGATCATAAAATTTCCTAGTTTATAATAAATGTCACTACATAAGTACTATGATATGATGATACAGTTATATACAAGATTTTCTCGCTCTTTGGGCTCGTTACTGTATGTCGTGTTCAAATGGACGATGAGAAGTCTAATACGATGACCATTACCTAACGACGTATTTCTGAAAGGAAGACCATTTACTTTTACCGCTGTTAATTTCCCATCAACATATTCCAGCCTCTCGACGATTAGCGACATGCCTGATTTTGAGCAGCGCATTACAAGAAAACTGCGGAATACCGACGGATATTCCCGACGGATAAAAAATCCGTTGGAAATACCGACAGATATTACCGATGGAATGCAATCCGTAGGCATTTCCGACGGATAATCCATAGGAATTGTCAACAAGGTTTACCGACGGATTATCCGTCGGTAATTTTCAAACGGAACAATTCGTTGATAAATCCGTCGGTATATCATGGCGGGAATAGCGCGCGAGCTTCTGTCGGTAAATCTATAGGCAATTACTGACGGATTGTATTCCGTAGGCAAATTCGTCGGTATGTTATGGCGGGAATGGAGCGGGAGGTTTACCGACGGCTTCGAATCATGGACACGACATTTTCTGACGGATTTACCGATTGATACTCCGTCGGTATTTGAATTTCATTAGCGGGATTTTTCCCACTCTTCATCGACGGTGCCAATTTTCCGACGGATTTTCCGTCGGTAAATCCGTTGGAAAATTGCTTATATATATCTCGAGCCCGGCCTCTCCTCTCCCATTTTCTTCGGAGATTTCTCTCCCGAGGTGTCCGCGCCACAACCGATCGAGTCCTAGCCGCAACCCACAGAGTCCGAGCCCCGACCACTCTACACCCGAGCCCATCAATGGAGCAAGCATGCCACGAGCTAGTCGAGCCCCGGCCCCGGCCTCCAGCAAGTCCCAGCCCCGGCCTCCAAAGAGCCCCACCGAGCCACGGCTAGCCCCGCCGAACCACCGACCATCACCCCAAGCCCCGACCAAGTGCTACCTCGAGCTCGGAGCAGACCCACCGAGGCCACCCGAGCCACCGACCGCCACTGCCGGCCCCTCGAGCCCAATCCTTGCCACCGACGACCACCCCAAAATTTTATTTGTATTTTTCTTTTTTTTTTTCGGATAAAAATTGTAAATATTATTAATTAATAAAATTTACTTTCTTCATTGGTTCAATATTTTATATTAATGACATTTTATTAATTTATATGATTGATAAATTGAACATATAAATAATTACAAAATAAAATATATTAATATTTATAAAATGTACCAATGCCCGGAATTTCCCGACGGATTTACCGACTGATAATCCGTCGTTAATCCGTCGCGAGTGGGCGAGCCGTCAGTAATTCTCTATGAGTATGTTGTTGGCAATTCTTAATTTTCCGACGGATATCCGTCGGGAATTCATCGAAATTAAATTCCCGACAGGGGAAAACGCGACAGCGCATATCCGTCGGTAAATCCATCGGGAAAGTCATTTACTGATGGATTTCCGACGGATCCGTCCGTCGAAAAATAACAGTTTTCTTGTAGTGGCGGTGGAGTATGTATTCAGGTCCTTGGCCAACCTTTTTCAGTAAGGTTGGTAGTGGACAAAGACATGGATTTCATCACCAGCTATTTCTGGATCAGTTGTTGATGGCGATGTCCGGCAAAACAACCATCACTGGCCATCCCTCGGAAAATATGACACGACATCACTGGAGCTTTCGTTGGACCAGGATCGTGCCTAATTCCCTTGTCAAAGAGCTATGGATAATTATTGAGAATCGGTCAGGCAACAAATAAGTTAGCTCGACTTCGTGCTATCTTATGGTGTCGTAGTGTAGGTACTAGCTGAAATGCTGGCTCGAGTCAAGATCGAGGGCAAAGCTGCCTGAGAATACTGGGCTACTGTGTATATGCAGCAGACTACTGTGCATGCATGTTCGATATATGAGGGCAAACGAACAGAAAATGAAATCGATTCAAGATTTACCATTCTGTAAAATATTCCTTTTTTTTTTTCTGTTCATTCACAAGCAAGATTGTTTTCGACCGCTTATTAGGAAACAGACCTTCGATCGACCGCTCATAATTTTTCAACGTCTGCACCATCGAAATCCGATAAACCAACCAACTCTCAATAATTCAGTTTAAGTTAAATCAGTCTATTAAGAATAAAAATACTTATTAAATCAAGTTTTCTCTATTATAGAAATTCAAATATAAAACTTTTACCTAAAATTTCACGTCCATTTCTCTTAGTTTACGTGTCTGTCTCTCTCAGCTATGATCGTTGCAGAGGGATTGTGCTGCTTCTGTGCTGTTACGCTTTAGTGGGGTTGGATTTTGTTCTCTCTTTTTCCACTTTTTGTGGAGCAAAACCAAGAGCAGGAAAAGGTAGAGGAGGGGAAGCTCAAACAGGAACGAAGGTGGTGGTGGAGGTAGGAGGGGGCTCAGACACTAATACGAGGCAGACACTGACAGTGATGAGTCGGCACGCATGAATAATTGACTTTCAAATGGTGTTTGAGGCTATGTCCTGGGAATAGTGTATGAGGTTCAGTACCTCTCTATATTATGTAGACTTTAAATCATATGTTACAAATGAACAAAATTTATAATTAAAATGAGTTTTGATCTTTAAATTAAATTAAAAATGACTTGAACTCGAATAAGTTAAGAGTTGAGACCAGAGATGAAAAGAAAGAGTAGGAAACTCTCCTATGTTATCTTTATTTGTTCTTAGCTGTAAAAGTGATTCTTTTTTTTTTTTGGACAAGCGACTTGTCCTTGTCTCTTCAAAGGGGCTTAGCAGGTTTTTTTGACTTCACACGGCCTGAAGTCCGATTCATCTCTATCTCTTCCCGCTCTGTTGCGGCTGGGCATTTGTCTTGATCTTAACCTCGGCAATAGGTAAGGTGTTGTGCTGTAGCCTCTTAGCTTGACCACAACTTTGGAACCAATCCCACGCATGACTCTTAACAGATCACTCCTCGTATCCATGTCAATAAGTAAATGATGTTTTATTGATCGACAGTTTTTTGTCTTTTGCCACATTCTCTACCTTGTGACTCAGTGTGGGTTCTAGAATACGCTCTCTAGTTCATCTTGCATGCCGATGAAAAAAACAAACCGAACGGCCAAATTCGTCCAATCAAAATTGTGAAAGACTTCATCTGGTTTATCTAATCGGCTACTGATTGAACTTGCAGATGTTGATCCGGTCTACAGTCCATGCTTAGTGAAATTACTTGAACGAGAATTGCCTAATTTAAACAGCGAACATCCGCGCGACCCGGTAGAACAATTGCTTTTGCAGTAAATTAGTGATCACCGGGCATTGGCCACTGCGATGGAATTATCGGCAGTGCTGTCACCGCCCCTCCTCGGGTCTTTAAAGTGCTCCGGTGTCGATGCCGCCTCACGGAACTTCTTGTATATGTCACCTTGATAGAACTTCCTCGTCCGAAGCACCAAAATGAACGAAACCAAACACCCAAACAAGGTTACCGCCGTGATGATAACGAAGGCCATCTTATAGCACTCCACTCCGGTGCAGGCCAGCTCTTTCCCGGCCTCCCTCGAGATCCCTCGAGCCACCATTTGCCTCCGGGCCTCCCGGTCGTAGAGCCAGCCCGCTACCTTCACGTTGAGGATGTAGGATCCTACGGGGCTCGCCATTGATCCGAAGTTGTAGAGGGTGGAATAGTACTTGAGCCCAAATATCTCCGATATGATCGCGAACAGGAGAGGCCACTGGGCACCGAAGCAGAATCCGATGACCACTGATGCCACGTACAGGGAGTCCGGGACCCCGAACGCAATGAGGAGGTGGCCGAGACAGGAGAGGAGGAGGATGAGAGTGAGGAGGAGCGGCCGGGGGCACCGGTACTTCACAAGCAGGGCCTCCGAGGCGAACCCCGCCACGGCACGGCCGAGGTAGTTCCATATGCTCACTAGGGACACGAAGGTGGTGGTGCTCCGAGCTGGGTATCCCAGTGCAGCCCCGATCTGGCCCAGGTTGTCGATCGCCGTCAGCGTCCCGCCAACCCCGCAGGTGATCGCCACGAACAGGATCAGCATGTCGACGCTGAAGAGCGCCTGGAGGATCGTGTAGTCCTCGCCTCGGTCCGGCGGCTGGAATATGTCTCTAAGGCATGAGACCGGCTTCTCCGATGAAGTTGGAAGCTTCTGTTCCGGCTCCGGCACAGCTGGTTTGCTTTGTAACTCGATTGATGGGAGATTTTCGGTTACTATCTTAAGTTGATGAGGGCCGTTCGTGTTAAAGGCCTGTGTTTTGATCCTCCAAAGGTTGATTTCCTCTCTTATGACTATGGCGAGAGGGAGAAAGAGCAAGATAATCGCTGTGGAGGCACTCCCAATGTATTCAGCCCTAGTGAAGCTGAACCTGTTCTGCAATATGATTATCGCCATGAGGAAGCCAGCGAGGCCAAGCGAGATGTAGAGGAAGTCGTAGAAGACCCTAAGCTCGTTGGCCTGCCGGACTACCTTCATGATCCGGATGGTGCGGAGGAACACCACCGAGACGGCTGCCGGGAGCCACCCGATGAGAAGGACCAGAGCCTTTGAGTCTGTTCCGTAGAAAGCGTGGTACAGCTGGGTCAGGATCGCACCGCTGAGGCCGACGAACCCTTTCAACAACCCGAGAACACTACCCCGGCTCTCGGGGAAGTTCTTGACGGCGGTCACCAGGGCCCCGGTGTTGGAGAACGTCTGGGAGTTGGCGCCGGTGCAGATGTACAGGCACATCTGCCAGACTGCCGGCCTGGCGATCCGACCGGTGATGGAGAGCCATATCATGAAATAGCCGGAGAAGTTCATGGCGGCCCCGACGGAGAGGACTACCCAGGGCGGGGTGACTTCATTGATGAGACCCGACACAACCCCGACATTGCCACCGAGGTCCTTGAAGAAGCTCAGCAGGTTCAGGGTCGTCTGGTCGTAGCCGAGGGCGGTCTTGATGTCGCCGGAGTAGAGGCCGAACATGTACGTGGCTCCCGCCACGGACATTATGAGGAGGGATGCGAACGCCATGAACCACCGGCCAAGGATGATGCTGGGCCCGACCGATTTCCTGGTCCCCCAGCCGCAGCCGGCGGCTGGAGCCTGGCCAGTCATCGCCATTGTTTTCTCTCACCACTGAATGCCAATTATTAGTGCACCAGATGTAGAATTAGCTAAAGGGTTTTGGTTTAGTGATAGCTGTACGAGTAAATAAGGTGGGAGCTTAGAGATATATAGAGAGGGAGAGAGAGAGCCGTCGTGTTGCCTTGTGGATTGACTGCCGTGTGGACAGTCTCGTGCTCACGTGTGACATTAGCACAACAGATTCTTCCATGGGCAGTGCAAATTATATCATCTGCAATCTTCGCCTATGATTATTTAATGTATTAATAAAAATCATCTTTATTCTTTTTTTAATAAATAAAGGATATGCACTTTTTAAGATAATGTGATACTTTTTACTTAGGCAATAAATAATCATTAGTCAAATTCATCATATTATCAATGAATTCAGTTTATCGAACAATTTTCCGAAGAAGGCTGGCTGATAATATTCTTTACTTGAAATTAAAATGCCTTGAATACCAACCTGAGTTAATTGAGAATTTGAGATAGTAAAATATTTCTTAGCTCCATTAAATAAGCTTGCAGATAACAGCGAATATACACTGAAAAATATCTTGACTTCATTCTCGCCACTCTTGTCCATTAATTCCCCTTTTTTTATTATGTTTCCTTCCTTATCTCTTTTTTGAATAAGAAATTGATGGTCTTACACCTTTTCACTTTAATTAAAGTTCTATAATCAAGTATTTGAACAAGATTCCACAATAAAGAATTTTTTTTGATATGACATCATAAACTAACTTGACTTAAATCTAAATTAGTAACATCGGATAATCTAGATAGTTTAAACGGGAAAAGGTAAATCAGGGTAGAGATTATGATTTAGAGATTCCATTTTATATTATTGCAAAAGAAGTGTAAGCTTCCGTGTATGCATTGGATATCATCAGTGCGGGGACGGTGACAAGTTCCTGTCGTTCGACGTGACAGAGATGACCATCTGTCTGCCCTCCATTTTTCACGATTTTCACCTTCAGATTAGCTCCACAACATATTTATCCTCGTCACATATCAAGTCTTGTACAATTTAATTAAGAGAAATTTAATTCATCGAGAGCATCTGGTACGAATTCTATGAACCTCTGTCGAGCCTTTCCTATAACAGCCAAAATAACCTACGTAATAAGGTCGGCGAGAAAGTTTGCAGCATCCTCTAAGTTACGAAAGACTCGTGCATCGAGCAAACACGATGGATGATCGACGAGTTCCTTGACTCCAAGATCGGGCGCCGTATTGCGGTCCGTAGATATACTTCAGGGAAAGAGACTGATAGTTGTCCCGATCGAGACGTAAAGATCAGCTGTAGAGGCCCTATGTCATGGTGCATACCTAAATATAGAAATTGACACCTCCTTCCTTGCCATTTTTCATTTTTCGTCAAAGAAAGAAATGGTCGACGGTTCGTTTACTAGTCAAATAAATGAGAATATTGGGCTTTGTTGAGCATCATTGATACAACATGATGGATCTAGAAAATTTGATCATGAGATGAAAGTTCACGAAAGAGTGATGTGACAAATTACGGGATGAAATACGATAATTCAATAAATATTAGATAATATTAAGTGCAATGTGTATAATATTCCACATATTTTCTCGCCCCCGTCCCCTAAATTCAGCCATGATTATCGATCACGAACATGGACCCTGGCAAACTTCATGTCGGGTTGAGCATAGGAAGTGACGAATAACCGAAGTCATAGTAATCATGCTGCACGAACTGAATTTCAAAGGACATGTAAGTAACCAAACATTGGGTTCGGGTCATATTCCGTTTGACAGGTAAGTATGTATAGCGGCCTTTCGCTTTGGATTCCGCTTCTGAAATCAATCTCGCAAACAATATCGAATCACTTCATCAATCTAGAAGACTAGAAAATTTGAGATTCCGCAAGTGTATACATAAGTGAGATTCCAACTATAGTTTGTTGTTGTGTGAACGAGTATGTGTTGGTATTGGTCGATCTTCTCTTGAGGGACAGCGAGTCGGCCTTCCCTTTCCTCGTCATCGAGCACCGACCTGTGCCTCTCGATATATGGAATATAAGAGCTGGTCGTCGTCAACTAATTTAAACTGTTTGCACTTTGCATTCTGGTAAAAATAGCAGCACAGAACCCATGATCTACTTACTACTGGCTTCAAAGGCATCAGATGCTGTCGACAAACAGTTAACTTTTGTCGTATTGTTGATAGATGCAACTTTTCAGAGCGAGCGCAGTCCAAATGAAATATCATTGGAACTTGACCATCAACTGCATCGTGGCTCAACTGGTTTCTCCGGGTTCATGTTCATCAGTTGGCAGACAGTTGCCAGGGCCCATATCACAAAGGCTGCCATGTAGGATACGCTATTCTCTGAGCTTGATCCTGGGCACAGAACAAGGAATGGCACGACTTTACAGCAGATGGTATCAGAAGATCATTGGTTTAGGAGTAATTACGACTCACGAGTCAGAGGAAGTATATACCTAGAAGGTGCAGGAGTCGAGCATCCTGAGAGCAAGGGTTATATATGTCGTAGAATACAAACTGCGGCCTTTTACTTCCTTGATAACTCGAGGGGGTGGTGATCGATCACTGGCAACTCCATGTCTGGCCAGGACTCATTGCTGCTGCTTGGTCCATGTTCATGGAAGGTTTTCTGCTAACCACGGTAAGTGTGCCATTGTGGGTTACTAGTATGATGGTGGTTAGGAATATGTCCCTTGAGCACAACTCTATGAGCACTCCGACATGTGAATTTTTCTGACGTTCTTCTTCTCCTTCATTAATGATCTTAAATTAATTTCGCATTGCTTTTGGGGACCCTGGGACATCTTTTTGGCTTGATCATTTAGAACTTGGATGGTCACAAGACTCGAACATTACGAAAGGAGGGCTTTCCTCTTGCTTCGCCAGCCCTAGAATTAGGAAATCTGAGATCATCTGTGAAGGATAAGCCATGAGAAGAGGGAAGAGCAAATTTTGATAGATCTAAATCAACGGGTGCGAATTAAAGAACACAAGATAGAAATTTTTAAATTCAAAAAATTAAAAAGAAAAACACTTCCGACCTGCCGGATTCGAACCAGCGACCTAAGGATAGCTGCAACAACTACAGTCCTCCGCTCTACCAACTGAGCTAAGGTCGGCTTGCGACCGTGTTCTCCACGAGATAAACAAGTCCCACAACACATTGATTGCACACCGCCGCTGTTTCACACCTAATTGGTACTTAAGTTCGAACCAAATCGGCACTCTTAACAGTTGAAACTCTTTGTATATTGGATATTTTTCATTCATAATATTTAAACGTGGGATATTGTTTAAGAGAAAAATTTAAGAACCACTTTAACCAATTCACCATATTTCCCAAGCCTAAGATGGAGATTCGTAATGTGAGGCCAGAGCTGTGTGGTGACGAGAGTGGCAACGAAGCCTTGGCCATTATCTAAGTCATGCAATACATACACAACTCAAAATCGGTGGTGAGGAAAAGGAACATATATCAGGACACAATCATCGATAAAATGAATCGCCTTCTTCAAGAATCATATCCAAGCTCCATTTTTTTCACCCCCTTTTTTTTTGTATTTTAATGGATTGTCACCTCCATTTTCAGAATATTACAAAGCGCGATCGACCTCAGCCCCAGAAATCATCTACCTCATCTCACAGACGCTTGCTTTTGTTGCATTTGTTTATATCATATCATCATGACATGATTGGGCCTGAACCGATGACATCTGGGCCTGGCCCACAAACTGAGAAGTTGCCTGGTGATCATCCATACATACAACCTTCTTTATATATAGGATATACATATATATATATCTGTGTGTGTGTGTGTGTATGTATACATACATGCGCACTCTTTTAACTGGTATCTTCGGCTAGGTGTTTGATTCTCCGACTGATACTTTCTTCTGCATGTGTTATCTAGTATTTAGAAATACAATGGATTCTTTAATATTAATCTGTGTCAACCTGAATGAACATATTAGAGACTTAGTTTCTCCATTCACGAAATTCGAATTTGAGAGCTTACTTAAATAAGAGTGGTGTTCAACCATCCCTGACCAATCCATATTCATCCTTCCAATGGTACTTTTTAAACAGTCATGGCCTCAATGCCTACCACAGAAACCCTAAGTGCAACCCTCAAGCCAGTAGCATTGGACTACACATACCATCACCGAAAATCACTTTCCTTATAAATGCTGAGGGAGAGTGTGGAGCAGACAGGGCTTTCTTATCATTAATCAAACTCGCACATAATGCCAAGAATAGGGGAAAAAAAAAAAAAGATGAGTGCAAGGGAGAGCAAAGGAAGATTTGGACCTGTGCTTGATTTTCCATTATCATCATCTAATCATCCTGTCCTTTTCCTAGCAAGAGACCCCATCATATGTTATTGGGACATCAACATCATGGCCTTTGTGCCCTTTGAATTATTGTCTTGAAAGCATCCCATCCTACTGTTCTCCTTAGACAGTCAGGAAGTTTCCAGGCCACAGTGCCCGCACCTCATCGTCGACTAGCCTACCTCTCGGGACAAGTCCATGCTCGTTTTAAGGGATTTGAACTGAACATTGGTGGAGGGTGTTCGATTATCAAAATACATAATTTCAGCCAGTTCGATGTTCTCAATGAACTGTTGCTATCATGTCTTTGTTCATAATATGATCATCTTTTAGGATCAAACAGATAAGGAAAGTGGGGGACTACCAGCACTTTGAAGGGATCCCAGGCTTCTTTGGCTTCTTCTTTGAGACTATTAACATGAAGTCCGCTTTCTGTGGTCGGACTTCCTCGACATGTTGTTACGAAACTGCTCTCTGTGACCGCGTGTATACCTTCGACTTAACAACTTTCAAAAACTCATTGGCTTGATTTTATTCAGCTCTATATATATGGCCATTGCAAAATTTCATTACAACTTCGTCAGTTTATCGTACCACAAATCATGCTCATGTACGAGTTCTTGAGACTGAGTTGAAATAGAATATCAACCGTTTTGTCGGGGACTTCATCTACGTAGAATAGGAGCACTTAAGAATTTACGCGAGAATCTTGAATTCTTACCTATCAAATGAGAATCTTGAATTCTGATTAGAGACAGTCGCTCTCTTCCTTTTTGGCTTGATAAAACATGAAAACAAATGAAAAATCATCCTTTTTTTTTTTCCGACTTCTCATTTTCAGAATCTTTAAGGAAGATTTCCTCTTAAATGTAAGAGAAATGTGGAGAGTTCCAATCCAATGTACTTCTTTGAACCGTACGTGGTTTAGTTGTTTCCTAAATAAGGTTTCATGTCCAACACTCAGTAAATAAAAAAAATCATGATAGTAAGCTTTATCCTTTACCAAATTGATTTGATTTAATTCAGCAAAAAAAAAAATTCAATTTAGCTCAGATTTATATCAGATAGATCCAATTTTCTAGATAATAAGAAAAAGTATAGCTTTTTTATTTACTACCAGCATCTAAAAGTTCAATAAATTCTGACTAATTCAGGATTTGAACTCGAAATCTGATTTAAGGAAAAAGCAATAGTTCAATAAATGCTTTACCCAAAATTAATTAGCTCACAATAATTTATCCTTAATATTTTTCCGTATACAAATGGGATATATAAGGGGATAGATAGAAGAAGGAACAATGGGACAGAGAAAGTCCCGCTAGTAAAAATTAAATGCATAATTTTCTGATCTCATGACGAGAATGCCATGGTTGTTTACTGACGAGACATGGACTTAACACGCATGGAGGGTTGCAAGAACCCGAATTCAACTGAGAATCTTCCCATAGCTTTTAAAAGCACCCAACAATCGAACCTTTAGGGATGCATTGCTAAATATTCCCAATCAATCGATATGGGGACATGGAAATGATCTTCCCTTCATTTTTGTCCATCAAATCCCATCCCTAAACACGGACCTGATCATGTTTGAAATGTACAATCTAATTCATGATCGAGCCGGGATCGGCCGTAAAGCTTGAGTTGACCTTTATTGATTTGCCTTTACTTTCCAAATAATTCATAGTTAATTATCCAGCTCCATTTTCCTACGTGCTGGTCTGTTCATCTTCTTCTGACCCACAAGCAAGGTGCTGCATAGCCAGCAGCATTCAATCAATTTCGCCGAGCCAACATTTATTTTGGTGTACCTTTTGTTTCACCCATCTAACATTTATTTTGGTGTGCCTTCGTATGTATTGTCGATGGATTCATTCTCGGCCGATCGCTCCCTTTCATTCGTAATCTCACATCCTAAGTGCTCGATACGTCAAAGGACCGACCGAGATTTCATACCTCGAGAAGAAAAATATGTTCTTCACCATCTACAAGAACATAAGTGGATGACCTCGTATAAAATGGAAAAATTATGTTCATTACCATTCTCTTGTTAGGATTTTTTTATGTGCAATAGATTGATTTGAATCAAATTTAAAAATTAGTATGTTTTATTAAATTTTTAAGTACCAGTCATCTTTATCGAGAAAAAGGACATGAACCATGAAAAGCTCATTGCTTTATTGAGAATTGACAAGTGAAAAATCCAAAAGCCATGGACCCATTCCTGTATGGCATAACATTCAACCCCATTTCTCCTTCACATCCCTCTCTTTATTGCTCTCTCTCTCTTCCCTTCCTGGATTTCAGATCACTGTATTTTCATTCCAGTAATATTCACAAAAGAAAACACCCGAACAAAAATTGACATTTCACATAAATTATACAATTTAAAAATGTCTGCTTTGATTTTTGATTTTTTTTTTTAAATTTTGAAGGACTCGGGACTCACTAGCCGGTCGACGCCCAAGTCTCAGCTACCCTTCGCAGTGCATATCGATGTCGATTTCGGGTAACCGGGCATTCCATTTCCCTCTGCCCAAGCAAAACTTGCAAGGAATCCCGAGTTGATTAATTTATTCCATCAGAGCCAGCACTCGGGTGTGAGGGAATGGTCTCTCCTTGGGTCCCTGCAGTAATTGTAGACAAGGTGACGAGCCTGGACCCACCTCATGGCCCTGTACTGCTGCTGGGTCAGCCCGCCAGACCGGAAAGGGGAGGCCGACACTGCGTGGCACCGTGCGGGCGCATAGGCTGAGCAACCACTCGCTTTGAAGTTAGTGTACCTGGCGACGAATGGTTGGTACCTGTAGTCCGCCTTGTACTTGCCGTCCTCGGTCGCCCACGATGACGCATCCCATATGGACCCGTAAAGCCACATCGGTCTCAGGGGAAATGTCGCGTCGCTCTTTCTGGGATACCTCCTTACGGGCACATCGTCCACCAGGAATCTGAACAAATTTGGAGTTGCGATGAGCTCAAATTGAATAGACCAGACACAGGGACATTATGAAATTTCTTGCACACACAAACAATTATGGGATAATGTACCGTACAAGTGAGCAATATATCTTAACTAATTTTGTAATTATTCGACGGGCCCAAATGACATCTTGTCCATTCTACGTTTTTTGTTTCTTATAATTATCTCAGTGGTTATTCCCTTGTACACCAAAACAAGGACAAACGTTTAAGGAAACACCATTAAAGAGCAATTCTCACTCTCATAAGGTGCATTATTAGTGAAAAATGAAGTTCAATGTACCGATATCATTTTTAAATTTGATTTTTATCCTCTTATTTCCTCTTTTCTCAATTTCTTTTTAGATCACGAAAATCTTGTCATAAAAAAACACTATTAACCATAACGTTTTTCTCTCGAGTCTAAAATATCAAATATAATATAACTGACAATCATAAGGATTTGGTATTACGTGAAATCAAACAATGTACAAATGTCACATCGGTAAATACAATATTATTTTTCAATATAAATTAACTGACATCTAAAATTGCATTAAACGTGACTAATGTACTAGGGAAAACGTTTCAAAGCACAAACAGGTCTTCTGTTGACCTAACTGAATCAATGGAATTTGAACTTACATGATCTCCTTAGGGCTCCAGAGAATGGCATAGTGGTGGAAGTTCTGAGTGGGATCGAACCAGAGATGGAACTTCATCTCCCTCCCGATTATCTTCCCGTCCCCGCTCCCCCTTATGTACACATTCGTCTGCAACGTGTAGGGCTTCCCGAACGTCGTCCCCAGGAACTCTATGTCCACCTCGTCGTGGTAGCCGGGGTGCGCCTCACCATTTGATAACTGCCCCAATATGACAACATTCATCAATCACATCCAACTACTTACAAGTAAAATGTTTAAAAGAAGAAGAAAAGGAATATGATATAGTGCCGTGCTTTCGGGTGTCATGTTTCAACTTTCAAGTTCATGCAACCAAATTGATGGTTCTCACATAAAAGGCGGTGATGACTCCGGCTGTGTAGCCAGGCTGAAGCTTGATGGAGGCACCGAAGTAGCCTGACCGGAATGGCTTGACCGACTTGAACCCACTCCCTGTCACGACAAATACACGTTCGGGTTACATTTTGCATGATCCAGATCAACCGGCTCAAGCGGGGTAGGGACAGTAGTAAATAAGTTCATATCATCAACAGCAAGCAAGAGTACGACACCTGAGGTTCTATCTAGCCAAATGGTGAGTGCATTTTGGTCCACTCGCTGGTGCTGAGGTCCCCAGAGGTTTCGAAACCCTTGGTAGAAGCTCATGGACCGGAACCTTGAGCTCGGCCAGTAGCCCGGCGAAGGAGGCCACTCGGCTTCGACCGGAGAAAGAATCGCCATCAAAAGGGTCACTATGTTGAGCAAAGAAATCGGAAAAGCACGACCCATTGTGGCTGATGTTCCTTCTCCTTAAGAAGGAAGCAATTGCCGGGACTGCCTGGAGAGCGAGCTGAAACAGCAGTGTGCAGAATGGTGGGCGTGGCTGAGAATAAATGCAGATGGGAAGGTGTTAGGGCAGGAGAGGGGAGTGAGTGAGAGCTGAGCAGAGTAACGGCAGGGGAGTGTGGGTGATATATATAGGCAAAAATTAGCGGGGGTCCAACACATCAAACAATTTCTACTGCAGATAAGCAAAATCTGTGGAAGAATCTTTTCATCAGTGAAAGTAGTAAATGCGATTTTCAAGCAATACAAGTTGGCTGAGTTGATCCGATAACATTCGAATCGAGAGAATTCGAATTATGAAAACTTTATCTCCAAATAGATCATCTTGACTCAAACTTGAATATTTAGGATTTATCATATTTTTATATATGAGGTGATGCATATCGGAAAAAAAAAAAGAAGCAATTTTTAGTACACTAGCACTCAATCTCAGCACAAAATCAAATTTTGGATTACTTTTGATACTCATCAACATGACTTGTCATGTTGTGTTTCTCGATTACAATGGAGAACCAATGACCTAAGGTACAATAGAAAGAGAACAATACAAGGATATAAGAAGTTGCATCGACAATAGTCGAACTTAGAACCTCTTTATCTTAAGTCAATGGTGATACAAGCTGCACCAAGCATGTTTTTCCCTATTATTTGAATTCCATGGAATTAGAAAAATTAAGGAGAAGAAGACTAAATAAGTACTTAACTAATAATTTCTTGATTTTAGATCGAGAATAATAATACTATTACATTGACCCGCTTCCTATATGAATTTTACCACATTTTTTTCTAACTATTTCCTTACAAGGGGGAAAAAAAAGAAAGCCTATTTATTGGGGTTAGGATTGGTTGCATGGATAGCTGTAAAACCATCAAAATGATTGGGTATGCCACTCGATAACACTGCACTCCATCTTCGAATTCAAAAATTACGACAAACCTTTCATTTCCCTTTATTTCGTCTTCATCCTTTGTTCATTTCAGATCCATTATGATCGAAAAATGAGTGGGTAGATCAATGCCTCTTAAATGTGCTCTGCTCCCTCCAGCCGTGCACTTTCTCCCCCTTGTACACCTGAAGTAGGGCGAAAAAAAGATCTAATTATGACTAAGGCAGGAAACATGGGCTAAATACGAGAAAATCTTGCAAGTTTTATTTCACAATAATATAATGAGAACATATTAATTAAATTGATCTAATTAATGATAATTATGATAATTATTCAGATTATTGATATTGTTATATTCGCTTGTTATAATTTAATTTGTGTCTTCTCTCTTCGCGTGATAAAGAATTGTACATTTTATAGGGTCTTGCTAACCCATCTTAGTTCCAATGCGTGAAGACCGACAACAAGCAGATTCAGGATGCTAAAGTATTGCATTGATCATTCTGACCAACAAGAGATTTAGTTCGAGAGTTTAACGGTTTTAATTACATATGCATTGAATTGATCCGAAAATGCATTTTCACCTTACGTTTTTCTATAATTAAACTAGGAGATTCTAATTATTATCTTATCTTGTATAAGTTTGTTGAAAATTTCCCGTATTAATGAATGAAATACACGTTGATTTCGACAAAAAAAAAAAAAAGGAAGAAGAGAAAATAAGTCTAAATGCATCATTGTCAGGGTCTTTAAGGCAAGACAGTTACTGCTGATGAACTTTTTACCTCGTTCGGCTGCCATTCACTGTTGTAATTACTTACCCTTTTCCATTCACATGGTGGGAGTCAGTCTCCCTTTGAGCAGAAATGGACTTGAGAGAAGAAGAGGTACGTTTAAAACTTGCACTTGGAAAAAAATTTTGAGAGGGACAGATTCTGATGCTGTCGATTCCCCCAGTGAAAGAATCAATTACTTCATCCATCGTGCTGGGGACCGTTCTTGGTACAGTTCATTTCATCGAGAAGGCGTGCAGAAAAACCCAACTAGGTGAATATGTACATTCGATCTTGGTCCACTATGTCATTTATGAGAGGAGAAAACGTTAGGTATTTTACTTCTTTTAGGATTTTTGCCTAAGTGGGAGCACTTGCATTTCAAATTTTCCAACGATTTAATATATTTTTGGTTCATCTTTTGGGACGAAATCGGTAACTCAAATCGAGTATTTTTTATTAGCAATGAAAAAATTCGACGAATTTATTACCGACGATAAGTGTTAATAAACGGAATATTCGAGAGCCTGTCCCACATATTTTTAACTCTTGAATTGACAATGAGTGTACGGATGATAAGCTCTTGGGTTGCTTTAATGTGGAGGAGCGTGCGACTATTGACTGAATTAACCATTGGAAAGGACCAATTAAAAGCTGCACCTCTCAGGATCCACACATGCATTGTTCTTCACTACTACACACGGTTTATCCTTAATCGATAAATCCAATACTTAACAGTCATCTCGCCTCTCGATTGCATCCCCAAAAGCTCGTCGCTGAAATCAAACGATCCAACCAGCCAGGAAGCTAGTCGGTGCTCGACCGGCATAAAAGGGCCAGCTCCCAACTTTCTCAATTTATGTGATTCAGAAGATTAATTGTTCGACAACAATTAGGGTTAAGTAAGTTTCACAATATAGTAAGTTGTTTATTGATTTCGATCGAGGACGGGTGCCATCATTGTTTATTGATTTCGATTGAGGACGGATGCCATTGTACCGGGCCTATATTTGTTGGGTTTTTAATCTTAGATGTAAGTGACAGATATCAACAGGATCTTGCCGGCCGGTCGTACATTTATGGTCTCCCTGGGAAATGGTCTCCCCAGGCACAAACCCTTTGCCTACGAATAGACGAGACTGAAAACAAGCAAAGAGCGAAGAACCATAAATTTCTATACCTACCATCAGTCGATATGGGTCACTTGCCATTCAATTCCATCTCTCCTCTCCTACGGGATTTCACGTCCTTGAAAAGATCCGTCGATCGGCCCACCCGTTAATTAATTCCCGAAAGATTTTACTGCCTTCTATGATCATGTCCATTCCGGATCGAGATCCTGTGCAGACTAGTGTTTGAATGGAACATTGGCTCCAAACCCTTTTCATCTGTTTCGTAGCTAGCTAGCTCTGTATTTATTATTGTATATCTGTTTATTTATTTATATTCTTTTCTTTTTTTAGGTGTAGAATAAATCCGAAATTGTTGATGAGGTCAGAGAGGTTGAGAGCCTCTTTCGTAGACCAAAGAAAAACGAAGAGAGAGGCTTATAATTCACACGGAGTTGTATTGAAATGGAACTGTTGTGTCGGTCACACAGGCATAGGCAATGGAGAGAAAGTGGAGAAAATTCTATATATTATAAAAATGAGTGTATCACGTGTTACATATATCATGAGTTAATTATTATTTAATTATTACCGCGTATTACTCTATATCTCAAACTAAGATAATATAACTTTATAAAGAATGAAATTTTATTTTTCATTATGATAATATATTATCAAGTGATATATCAATTACAATATAATATATGGTTAGAAAAAGGGCCCGCGGAAGAGAAGAAAACTTTGAATAAATTGGGCAATCGGTGGGACCCGTGTCACCCTGGCCGACAAATCAAGGAAATCACAGGACGGAAAACTAGGGTTTGGATTTTTCCTTATGCACGCATCATATTTTTCCATTCATGGCCGGCTGACAGTATTAATAATTTACACATGTATAATAGCCGATCTTCAATTTTTCAAAGAAGTTTAATCAATATATCCATTTTCTGTTCAATTTTTCTTCTTGGTCATTTATTGCTGGGAAAGGCACGTTGTTTGATTGCATTGTCTCGTGTGGTTACCTTGGATTATTCGGTTGCTAGAAACTGAATGTTCTATGACACCATATTTGATTGGAAGAAGAAAAGACATACTAAACCTTGTCTTCCACTTAAAATTTAGACGTGACGTAACTGATTCTCATTAGTGGGTGTCGTCGTGTTATTTTGATATCCCCTCCTAGGATCATATCAACAATAAGCCCTTCCACCATATGAACTTAGTTAGGGTGATTGTATGTTGACATATGATAATGATTCCGAGATGTGTTGGCTTGCACCTGAAAAAACCGCAATCACTAGGGTATGAAAGCTCTCAAAGCTCCGCTCCTAGGGTTCACGACGATGCCCCCTTAGGAAAGGCAAGTGAAAAGGGGAAGCACTTGTATCGAAACAAAAGTAGGTTAAGCAATCATTGAATCATAAACGTAGATATATGTGTATCTATTAGCTTTCCCTTAGGGGAAAGACAAAAGGTTCTCAAATTATAGGCAAAGGTTTTGGCTTTGTCAAGGCAACGCCCGCTTTACATTTTACTTGCTGGGTTTCCTATATCGATTGAAACCCATCTCTATCATAACAAAGTGATAGACCAGTTTGGTAAGGTGCGTGATAATTTGATTATTCGATACATTTATACGTCTCTCTTGCTTTCCAGAAAAACCAAGAACTAGAATAATGCTCTAAATCTTGCCAAACGCGTCTGATGATTGTTGCAAGGAAATGTGAAGGGTAAGAAACCCTAGCTAGCAATGGTCTTTACAAATGAGCTTATAGCTTATCGGATCGAAACCACGCCTTTGATTAGTAAAGGTATCAACGGACATAATCAAAGTCCAAACAAAAGAGGAAGAAATGTTTTCCTTTTACATCTGCTTGATGGGTGAGGCTTACATGGGCAATAATTGCAAGGGAACTTCCCCACGCAATCCGAGAATGTCCAATATTCAAAAACTCAATACATTCTGATTTCTTCGGTTTTAATTTAAGTCAATCCATTAAAAATGTAACTCTTAAATCATGAATTCTTTTGTATTAATAAGAATTGAAATTAAAATCTTACTTGAGTATAAGAGGAGCTGAACTATCTCAACAAAAAATATGGATTTGAAATATAATCTAACGATTAATTGTAAGACAAGAAAAGGAAGTGTGCCAATGACATATAAAAGATTTGATAAGATGAGCATTTTCTCCGGCAGGGGCCAATACATGGAATGGAAGATTACATGGATGAATCCCATCCCATGATGCTCCTTGTCTTGGGTATCTAACGTTGTCTCTCTATGCTCTGAAACTCCTCCATCATCGGATGCTTCTCAGATGTCACTGTTTTCGGATCCTCAGCCTCAAATGTGGCTGACAAAAGTAGAAAAAATGCATGCCCCCTTGACAGAGACTTGACTTGCATCACCGACACCTCGAACCTTTTAATTTCTCCCCCCATGTCCCTTGGATTTTGATCAATTTTGCCTCGTATTTCTGCAAAACGATTTTTCATTTTTCTGCATATTGATTTTGAAAAAACTTGGTTTTACTCTTGTGGATCGAGTTTTGCAAAATAAAGTGCGGGCGTGTTGGAGGTCGTGCATGCATCTGTTCTGATACATCTGTTACAATGGATATCATATAGATGCTAAGCAAAGTTCTTGATCAAACCAACTAATGTTGAAAGGCTTAAGTTAAAGAAGCGTTACCAATATTGACCAGTTAAAGTGATTTGATACTTCTTTTTCTTAAGTGAACTATTGGATTCGAGTTTTATAAATGAAAAATCATGATTAGGAGAGTTTGTATCCCTTAATAGGTCAATATGTTTGAATATGAGTTAATCAAGATCTATTAAATTTCGAAATACAATGGATCCTCTTGCCCAGTTGTCTTACCTAGAACTTACATACCATCAGGACGAGAGTATAATATGGGCCTGCGTGGCCTAGAAAAACATGGGCTCCAAGCTAACTAAAAAATTTCCTTCGGAAGCCCAACTTTAGCCCAACCAGACAACCTTAACGGGGCCCGAATCACTGTGATTGTAGTCGGACAAGAAGGATCAATGCTCAAATTCTATGAGCTTCTCAAGGCACAGAAGAAAAAGGAAGCCATTTTGGTTTCTTTCCTTGTAATGATTCCCAGTGCTCATGTGCAAGGATTTTGTTCTGTTGAAGCTTTCTCGGGTACGGTCATGCCATTCTTTCAAATCTTTCACGCCAAAGGAAACGTCGAGAGCTAGATGAGACAAAGTGACTGCTAGAAGAAGAAGAAGAAGAACACTAACAGAGCATGCTTTTCGGGAGCATGCCTCTCAGAGAAGATAGTCCATTGTTGAAGGCGACGGTAGAAACCTGAAAGCCCATCAGACAAGCTCATCGAACCGGTGCCGAGGTCAGTTTCTCTTTCTTTGCCCTGTTTGTCTTATCGGAAAGTCAAAAGTCATTCCCGTCCCAAAAGTGTTCATGTGGAACACCGTGATCAGAGCCCACTCCCGCCAGCGAGCTTCATCAGGCAAGAGACTTGCCTAACAGTTTCACCTTCACATTCTTGCTCAGTTCGTGTGCGAGGTTGCCAGGCACCGTTCCGAGATTCCAGATTTATGGGTAAGTGATGAAAAACGGATTCTTGATATTTATGCAAGGAATGCGTTTATTCGTTTCTTCTGTGGCGCTGCGGAGTCAGACCTTGCACAGAATCTGCTTGAAGAAAGCTCCATTCGGATCTTGTTTTATACAATACCGTGATGAGCGGGACGGCCCAAGTGGGCGAGCCTCATGTTGCTCTGTTCCCCTTTAGGGGAAGGTAAATCTGGGTATGTGGCATGATCAGTTTACTTTCCTAGCACTGTCATTGGCTTGCTCAGGTCTAAATAATCATAGGCTAGGGAAACAGATTCATAACTTGTTGGTGGTGGTAATAGTGCTCACTTGGTAGGTTCTGTGTCTACACATCCGCACATATTAAAAGCATCTGCTTTGTATTCTTGGTTTCAGGCTATTCCCGAGCAGCAAAGGTCAAGCTTTTAGCCAGGTGAATGAAAAGGACACAATTTTGCAGACAGGAATTATTAGCTGATAGTCTCGGGTCGAGTGGTGTAGTGAGGCTCTTGTACTTTATAAGGGGATGAAAGGTTCGAATTAGGCCTAAAGCAAGATTAGGTCTCCGTAATTGCTCTTCTCTCTGCTTGTGCTGGGCTGGGAGCTCTCCTTGATGAGAAGAGTTATAATCAGAGCTCAAGGGGCAGGTTCTTCTGCCATGATGTGATGCAAGTAACAGCTGCTGTTTTTTTATATGCATGCTAAGTGTGGGTAAAATGGATTTTGCTTTGGAAATCTTCCGTGGTGTACCAAACAGTCCAAAGACCGTTCATCTGTTCAATAGCATGATCTGTGGTCTTGCTCAGCATGAGCTAGGTGGGACCGCTGTATGTCTGATTTTGGAGAAACGGAATCCACAAAAGTAAGGCCTGATGAAGTTACATTCATGGGGCTTCTGCGTGATTGCAGCCACAGCGGACAAGTCAAAAAGGGTCGGAGCCTGTTCAAGCCTATCTCCAAATACAATATTGCAACCCACAGATGCAGCATTATTGTTGCACGATTGACCTCCTTGGGGCAATATGGTAACTTAGATGAGGCTCTCAATTTCATTCAGGCCATTTCTCTTGGAAGCAAACTTGGTTATTTGGAGTTCTCTTCTGGGCTCATACGAGCTTCATCAGAATGTGAACATAGGCAAGAGTACAAGCATGCTATGGAGATGTGTTTTTGCATTATCATGTTTAACTGTAAATCTGAAACTTTAAGTAGTCCGAGCGGGATTCATCATACAGACCGGTCAAGTAATTTCAATCTCCTTAAGCAGTTAAACAATGCCAGGAAAGCCTCTGGAGGAACAGGAACAAATCCTCTTCATTTCTTCATTCATGTTCTGTCCCTCCAGAACAGAAAATTCAGGATAGCCATTTAAGGTGGAATTTTCAGCTGGTAAATGCTTATTCTATTTTCCCTTCTGTGCTTCTGTTGGTTCTGTAAAGTTGACATATCAAATTGAAGAGAAGAAGGGCAGCTGGTCAAGGTCATCTTCCAAATTGTGGGAAGCTCTCATGAATATTCCCGAGGAAGAAGTGCTTTTTTTTTTTGTACCACATAGTATCCTGGCCAGTCAAAGCATACATCAGGACTAATCTGCAGTCGGACTGGAATATATGGAAAAATTCCCATCGACCCTCTCAGTCTGAGGATCGATCCTAGGATTACTCATTTAAAAATTTAGTGAGAGAATCATTATATCAATCTCAAGTTGGTGGAAGAAATTCTCTTTGTTGTTCTAAACTGAAATTCCCAATTTCCGGTCAACAATATAATGGAAAGTACGAAATGACTTCGTCCACTTCCTCCTCATCTCTTCTTATTTTCATGTGGTCGGATGGATTTTTTGCTATATAAATATATATGAAAAATAGGTTAAAAAAGGACAAAAAGAAAACATTATTCATCATTCCGACCTGGCCCAAAAGAACATCACTTTTTTTTCATTGATTACTCAATTACACATAAATTTGATCAATCTTAATTAATTTAAGTTTAAATCAAATTGTTATATAAATTAAAAAAAAAATTGCATTAGCAATATTTGATATTTACTGTCATAACCATATGTGTGTGTGTATATATATATATATTGGACATAAACATTATTGCTCTCCTTAATTCGGAAAAGACAAAATGAAAAAATGAAAATGCATTAATTTCATTCATTTTCATTCAAAAGAGCCCATTTGAAAATGCCAATAACGCGGACGAAAAAATGTCCTTTTTTTGTTATTTCGAAATTTTCATGAATGATTATCAGGGAAAAAATGAATTTGGATGAAAAAAGCACCGGAATGGAAAATTTTTTTTGTATGGATAAATCTTCCAAATGAGATTCCGTGCCTGAAATAGAAACACAAAGAAGGAATAAAAACTAAAAATCCAATTTTGTTTTATTTTCTTATGTAGATTTTCCTTTTGGTCTCAATCTTGGGTCTTTCTTGGATGGGTAGATAAACAATCTGTGGCATCCAATTCCACCGTAGGAGAGCGTGTTCGGCTGGCTGCCTTTTTCTTCTTGCGCACCTTCTTGTTTTCACTTCAAGAAAGCAAGGAGGAGAAGAATAAATTCCTGCATAAATTCAAAAGCGGAGCTTGCTTTCACCTGTAGGATTCCTTGTCTGGTCGAAAGCCTCTTTATTGCGACTCAGGGTGAATGGAAGTTGAAATCTCATTCTGCCCTGGTTTTGCTGAGAAGTCGTGATCGCTTTGGTTCTGTAAAGCTGAGATTTTTTGAGGTTTCAGGGTGACATGGAGATCGATAGAGCAATCCGAGGAAGCGATGACAGGAGGCTGAAGACGAAGTACGATAATGCCATTTATGTGATTCGAAGAGCCATGGCTCTCTACTCGTAAGTCAATTCTTCTTTGCTGAATGGAGTGGAGTGTGATTCTTGATTCACATGTATGGGTGTGTCTATGGTGCTTTGCGTCAGACTATTATTGCCCTGATGTACCTAGTCCAAGATGGTATCAACCTGAGAACTTGAGAGGCTTCATGTCTTTGTACATGTAAAACATTTGCCTATTTATCGAAATTTACCGTTATTTTTCCTTTTGTGAAAATAGCTGAAAGAAGCGTCAAGAATGATCTTTTCAATCCTTGTATTGTACCCCGGACTAGGTTTCTTGATTTTATCAAGCATTTAACTTAATTTTGATCAACAGCACTGAAGAGATTGCCTTCAGCTTCAATGGAGGAAAAGATTCGACTGTGAGTATTTGAGCTATCTTGAATTTGGCATGCCTTCCTTTTTGCCCTTGCTCAGTAAAGGTGACAATGGAATTGATTTGCAGGTTTTGTTGCACTTGCTGAGAGCGGGTTATTTTTTGCAAAATACTGATAAAAGTTGCTCCAACGGGGATGTGGCTGATTTTCCAATTCGAACAATTTACTTTGAGAGCTCCTCTGCCTTTCCTGAAATCAACTCATTTACCTATGACACAGCCAAAATGTGAGAGATGCAAACCTATCCCTTTTTTTCCTGTCAATAGTTTCAATTCACTAACTGATTGGTGCTCTTATCACATGGAAAATATACTTATAAATCTCTGAGACGTGTGACGAGAATCATATGCTGAAATTATTTTTCCAATTATAGCTATGGCCTTAAAGTGGATGTGATTCGGACGGATTTCAAGTCTGGTTTGGAGGCTCTGATAAAGGCAAAACCAATTAGAGCTATTTTTCTTGGTGTCCGAATTGGTGATCCTACTGCGGTATCTTTTATTCCCTAGATCATAAGCTTTCCCTTGATTTAGACACTGATAAATGTGCTTTACAACTGTTTTCAGTCAAATATCCTATGGTTGCTTCATTGGGCTGTATCTCACACAGGTAGGACAAGAACAATTCTCCCCAAGCTCATCTGGTTGGCCTCCTTTTATGAGAGTGAATCCTATCTTGGATTGGTCATACAGGTCTAACTGCTTGCTATATCTCCCTGCTAACTTTAGTTGAACCAAGTGAGAAGATGGTCGATATTTTCTCACTTCAACAACTTGTTTCGGTTTGAGCTTTCAACTTATATGAGTATCTGGCAGGGATGTGTGGGCATTCCTCTTGACGTGCAAAGTCCCCTACTGTAGTCTTTATGATAAAGGGTAAGAAGCCCCATTGTAAACAAACAATACAATTTTGTTTCGATTCCAATTCCATGAATTTTTTTTGGCCCATTTTGATTGTTGTTTTTACCTTGCAGCTACACTTCGATTGGAAGCGTGCATGATACAGTTCCAAATTCACTATTATGTGTCAGCAATTCAAATGGTGAGGAGAAGTTCCGACCTGCATATCTGCTCTCTGATGGAAGATTAGAAAGAGCTGGCAGACTGAAGAAGTTCTCTTCACAGGCCTGTGTAAATTCCCATGATGTTAGCAATGGAACTGGTATTATGTGTTCAACAAAGGGCAGCTCACTGACAGCCTCAGTAATTGCTGTTGGCGATGAGATTCTGTACGTGTTCCACACAGAGAAGCTCTTTATCTTATTGATCCTTTGAAATTAAAATGAAAACTAATGCAAGTCTTAGTAGCAGAGACCTGTGGTTTATTTGTGCTATATTTACTAGTTGAGTACTCCAAAAACCAGACATTGTTCAAATTGCTCCAAACCTATTACGGATTGAGTGTTGTTATTTTCTTTCTACTGACTGGCTTTATTGAAGATGCCGCTTCATATTTATGTGTTCCATAGCTCAGATCCGGCACTGTTGAGGATCAATTGCAACCTCCATTATGTAGAAAAATTCATTCCATCGGTTGGCTAGTGTCAGAGCGTTTGGTCGTACGAAATGATGTAAGTTCTTGGATTTAGGGATCTATTCTATGTTTGACATTATAGTACTTTGTGCCCAACTTGGATTATTGGTTTGTCTAACAATATTTTTATCTGCATGATAAACTTCCTGCATCAGATAGATTCAGTGGCTGAAGAAGTGGAGCGACAAAAATCCTCCAATGATATGGTAGACATAGATCTTGGGATTCATGGAACAGCTTTGTATAAATTAATAAAGGGTATTGAAGTGCATTATCTGATCCGTTATCTAATTGAACTCTCTACTGCAGGTATTTTTGTATGGAGGGATTGGGCCTCTGCATTCAGACGTAACACTGGCAGGTGTTGCTAAGGCTTTTGGTGTTCGTTTGGTGAGTTCTGCTTCTTAATTTTAGCTCAAAATGAGGTAGAAACTAATTAGTCTTTTTTATTTATTTTTTGCTTCCTTTGGGTATTTTTTGTGGTTATTTCATTGAGTGTGGCTCTGCTAAAAACACAAAAAGTGAAAAAAGAAGAGGAAATATGGTACTAGAACAGTTTCTTCTTTCAGGAAAATATTTTTACATCACTAGTCCTTTTTACTGCCACCACCATGGACAATCTTTTGTTGTTCCCTCATTAATATTGCTGCAAATTAGGCACCTGATGAAGAATTTGAAGAATATCTTATGCATCTGATCGGTGATAAATGCACTGGTGATCGGAATGAGGTACTTTGACATTACTTGTTGATTGGCTATATTGTAACCTATTCGTTTGACTGGCAAAGTGTTGGGAATAGGATGCTTTCTATATTTAACAAGATTAGTTTTACTAACAAAAATTTTGCAAGTGTATATTATTAGTTCAGATGGACTGGAGGGGATAATTGAGGGTTATAAGCACTAAATGTCCCAAGAATTTCAGGGATAAAAGTTCTTCC
This sequence comes from Lagerstroemia speciosa, assembly GCA_037672795.1. Taxonomy (NCBI): domain Eukaryota; kingdom Viridiplantae; phylum Streptophyta; class Magnoliopsida; order Myrtales; family Lythraceae; genus Lagerstroemia; species Lagerstroemia speciosa. The sequence goes on from CM075296.1 coordinate 1,326,374, forward strand.
AATGTAATTGTTTCTGATGAATGATAATTTTCATTTCAGATGGCTCTATTGCCTGAAGGTATCACTGAGTTGTTGCACCATGAGAAGCTCCCTGTGCCTCTGGTATTTACTCAGCTGACTGTTTCGTGCCTTGTATTATAGCTAAACCAAGTAGATCGGTGATTACTTGTCAGAGCATCCGATTGCAAACTGCGTGTGTCATGTTTTTGAAAATATGCGAGTAGCATTTCTAACTCGTACACTCGGTTTATGGGTATGAGATTCTGGTGTTCATATGACTTTTATTTTCCTTGCAGATAAAGTGCCAAAATGTGATCATTCTCACTGCAATAAATGCCGCTGAGCTGAACGAACAATGGGAGTGCTTGATTGAGCTTATGGGATCCACTGGACTTCTGCAGCTCAAGGAGCCATTTGTAATGAAGGAAGTTGCTGCGACGATCTCAGATGTAAATTTGTCCTAGTAATTTACATCATCCCTTCTGAAATTCAATGATTTGCATATTACCTTATTGTGCCATCATGCTTTCCGAGATACAGGTGGAGGCTGCTCAACCGCTAGCTAAGCTTTGCCTCGAATTTCCTGACATATTCATTGGTAATAAACGTTCTATGTAGTTGGCTACATTATGCCTTGTAGTGTTACCTGTTATCTATATCTAACTTTGATTTGTTTTACATAGTGTGCCATCGGAAATCCCGAAATGGAGCTCTGTTCGTCAGCTTTAAAGGCAAGGTAGTGACTTTATTGAATTTCTCTGCCCCAGATTCCATTAACTGTATAAGTTCTTCTGAAAGACCATTGCCAACTGATCAAAAGAAACTCTTTAACTTGCACGTGCCATTGAACCGTGCCGTCATCTCACTGACCACATGAATGGCTGTTTCAGGACGAGGCTCGGGTTGATTCGGCAATACAAACGTTGCAGAAGAAATTTTCTCCTGGTTCAATTTCGGAGAAATCGAGTTAATAGCTGTGGCCTTGCACTTCGAAGCTGCAGGACGACACTTGACAGTTGCGGGAACCATGCTTGGTACTTACGTATTTGTTACAATTCGACAAGATGATGAAGTCGGAATTGTCATTGGAAGAGAAAGGATCAGAGCACGGGGACATAAAAGTGTTGAATTGCAGCACAAAAATCGGGCTAAGCCCTTTCAACTTGTGCCTATACTGATACATTGGGCATTAGCATTTACAAGCGATCTATATATACTTCTTGCTTTTGGTGCATTTGTTCATTGACTTGTCCATGTTGCGATTCTTCTTCTTCCTCTTCCAAAAATGTCGGCCTTCATGGCCAAATTATAACCGATGCCATCTAAAGACTGGACGCCGCGGTAGAAGAAATAACTATGATAATTGTACATGGAAAAAGACGTGTTAATCACCATGGAGCATGGACAAAGTATCCATTCACTTAAGTCGATTCCTATTAGATGCAACATATCAATAGTAGATGAATGATATTTCCCTGCTTGAGATGAGGGAGTGAGGAGGCTGCATAACTTATGGTCTACAGTACTCGGACAACAGAACATGTCAGACATTTGGAAATGGAAAAGTTCCCTTTGTGTATGTTCCCTGTTTCACGGAAGATGAGCCCAATTTTCATCCCTCATTGACTCATAATCAGCTGGCTTTGTCCTGAAAAAGAATTGTACAGAGCAGTTGGATCAATCAAGAGAAACCGAAGTGATCAGTAACTGAGACCGAGTTGAAGTCCGAGGGCAGCATGGATGAGAAACAGTGTCATGATTCCGCTGCCCAGAATCCCATGAACATTCCGCAGTCCCGGGTTTCCCTGCATTTGTTGAGAAAAGGAAGGATTCTCTCTTAACAGGATAGGCTCAATGGAGAAACCGAAAGATGAACAAAATCAAATCGCCCTGAACTCATTACCTCGAACAGTGTAGGCAAAATGGTCTGTATAGTCAAGAGAGAGAGGCCGATAAATCCAGTAACAGCATGAGGACTGCAAACGACAGCATGAAGTTCAGTTGATTTACTAAATGTGATTAGATCATTGGGGCATATGAACTACTAAGAAGTTCACAGCAGGAACCTCTCAAATATAGGTTTGTCCGAGGTGAGAAGAGATGTTATTCCTCCGGTAGCTCCAAGAGCAAAAAAGAAGAACATTCCAGCGAGAAGCTTCGGGTGCAAGTCCTTTGCCTTTGCCTTCTCTTCCTGCAGTCAAACCGAGAAAAAAGAAAACGTGGATTATGAATGGCATTGAATGCATATATCAACCTGTTAGCAGCGATCCTCGAGCTCATGTCTTACCACATCATCGGAATACTTGATGCGGAAGCCCAGATACGTTCCATAGCCTCCCATGGCAAAGAGCACAACAGCCTGAAAATCGAAATCAATATATCACAGATGATCGTGCAATACGACTTATCGATGTGATTGAGGACACAAGTAAAGGATGAAGTTTTACCATGTTTCCCGGATGACCCCAGTGGACGAGCCAATCGGGAAGATTCCATGACTTGACAAGCTCAACGAAAGGGCCAAACACAGATCTTACAGGCCCAGCTGTGTCATCAGATTAGGCTTCACAATTTGTTAACAACAGAAAGGAACAAACAATAGCCATTTCCAGGAAGTGTAATCAAGATCAAAGAGGCAGCAAGATCAGAGCTTTCCCTTCTCAACTGATGCTTACAGAATCCCAACTGTAATCCTATGAATAGATGCGCCGTTAACAAGGAAGCCAAAGAATGTATACTGCTGTTATCTGTACCTCCAGGAAGAGCAGCAAGGAGGAGAATGGGCAGGGGAATGAAGGAATACAACAGAGTCTCACTCTCAGTGGGTTTCTCTGTTTCTTCCATTACCACGATATCTGTCTCGTCCGGAGATTCAGAAAAATCCCTTTTCCGGGCCGAAACCTTGCCCAGTAAAGCTCCATATCCATTGCCTCTTGACTTTGGTCCAGCGGATGGCAGCGAGGTTCGGTAGAAAGAGACTGGGCTGTGAAGGAGCGAACGGTGTGGTAGAAGAGAGTGCGAGTATGGAGATGCATTGAGAAGCGTAGCCATTAGAAAACTGTGAAGGTCAACACTGCAGCAGAGACGGAGAGTGGGTGGGAGCGGTAAACAGAGATAGAGAAGACGAGGGAGAAAGGTGAGAAACGAGACACGCTTCACTACGTGTTATCAAGTCAAAGAGATGCCTGAGCAGTCCCAACAATAAGATAAATTCTTGGATGGAGCAGTTATAGCACGTTATTCGTATAATAAAAATTTATTATTTATGTATTATTTTTAATTATGTTCGTCATTTTTTAGGTTTTAAAATATTTTTTTATCATTTATATATTATTTCATATTAGAATTAATCATTTATTTAATTTTTTAAAGATATTTATGATTTAACAACTATAATTATATAATTATTAATTACATATTAAGTCATGATTGGATGAATATATCACATAAGCGATGCTGACATAGTATAACTGCTCCACTGAAGACTTCCTCCAACTATAACATCCCAAGGACCCAAAATAGGAAACACCTTTTTTTTCTCCTTTCTTGTTTGCATCACGCAATATTCCTGAACAGCTGAATCGCATCTCAAGACTAATTTACAGTCGGACCAGGATTCTTGAAAAAATTCCCGTCAATCCTCTCGGCCAGGGGATCTGTCCTTAAACCACCTATTTGGATATCTAGCAAAAGAACCAATAGGCTAATGTCATATTGGCAAAAGGAAAACACCTCTAACTATTAGGTGGTTGTCAACGAGAAATGAGTGAAAGTAGAGCACTTTTTCAAAATATTTCGTGAAAAGGGGTTACTTTGAAACTAATTACGAGAATAGAGTTTCTAAAACGCATGTTGAAGATGCGGTTTTGCGTTAATGAACCGCATCTTTAACATGCGGTTCTTGTATAATTTTTTTTCAGTTTCCGGACAGAACCGCATCTTGAAGATGCGGTTCTGGTGTAATTTTTTTTTTCTCCCCACAGAACCGCATCTTGAAGATGCGGTTCTCTTGTAATTTTTTTTTCAGCTTCAGAGAACCGCATCTTCCAGATGCGGTTCTTTTAATTTTTTTTTTCAATTCCTGGTAGAACCGCATCTTCAAGATGCGGTTCTCTTCGGAATTGAAAAAAAAAATCCCAAGAACCGCATCTCCAAGATGCGGTTCTCTTGTAACTTTTTTTTTCAAATCATGCTAGAACCGCATCTTGAAGATGCGGTTCTTGGGAATCTTTTTTTTCAATTCCGAAGAGAACCGCATCTTCAAGATGCGGTTCTACCAACAATTGAAAAAAAAAATTAAAAGAACCGCATCTTCAAGATGCGGTTCTTGGGTAAATTTTTTAATTCCGGAAAGAACCGCATCATTTTTTTTAATGTTCAACAGTAGAATTTTCGACACATTTTTTTTTACTAGAGAAGATGCTGTTTCGAACAAATTTTTTTTATCTTTAGAAAACCACATCTTCAAAAGTGGTTCGTGGGTCAATTTTTATATTTTTGCAGAACGGTTGAGCATAAAAACCTCACCTTGAAAATACGGTTTTGAAGCTGAACCACAAAGATATTTTTCTTCATATAATTGAAGTATAGAGACTCCAACTGGATAGAGATCTCTATCGAAAATCGAAAGTCATGTATAACGGCTGCTCAACAGATATTTTGGTAGATGCATGAATGATTCAAGGAGCCATACTTGTTCCTCGAATTATCGATGCTGGGAATAGCCCTAAGTCGATTCAATTTAACATATTCGGATGGTTGATCCTCCCGCAACTTGTTCCTCGAATTATTGATCCTCCCGCAATCACTTAATTATATATTAAGAAAGATATTATTACATTAAAGTCCTTTACTTTTTATAGTTCTCAATATTGGACTTTACCATATTTTTCCTACCTCGTGAAATTTCCTTTTATACAATGGATGTATACATATAACTAATATCAAGAAATTCAATGAGTCATTACAATTTGAGCTGAACTAACTAACTGAGAATTAAAATTCTCCGAATTACAAATCATTTTCGTTCACAATATTTAAATTCACGAGTTTACTTGAGGTGTAAAAATTCCCAACCTGATATTGATATACGATGTTATATTCAATTGCCAATTAGAGTGTCATTGTTGTTGCTTGTGGATACAGTACAGAGATAATCAGAAAGCCAAAACCACTGTTTCTTAGCCCACGGCTAGGGTCGCATCGTGATACGTTTATACATGAACCATGCATGCATGCGTTGTATTTTCCTGCTTCGCACCTCATGTGAAGTGGAAGTAGTTACTAATAAAGATCACCTACCTTCCACTTTATTAAGACATTATCTCGATGGAGTACGTGATTAGATAGATCTTTTGTCTCTCTCTCGACTTCTGTTTCCTTGTCGATGATGATCCTCCATGGATTCGATTTTATAAAAGCCGTGGATAAGACCGCATTAATAATAAGAGACCGAAGAGCGTGTGAGAAGTATATGACATAGGAAAGGAACTTCACCAAAAGTGTATCAGTTGGCGGACTGTGTCATGTCCAAGCTATAAAGATCAAGATCTGACTGAACGGGTTCAATTAGGTGCATTTGCGAGCAATGGCTTGCAGATCCTCAGGCTTCAGTTGGAGTCACAAAGATACGATTCTTCATATGTCCATCCCACAATTATATTTCGTATGTGTCGAGCACTACTTGCTGCTAAAGCTACTGTTCAAGCACTGATTCGTGCTATAATTACTGGTTGATTGTCGATATCTAGCATTGATTGACGCTATATTTTTTAACGCAACCATGTAATAGAGTGGGAAAAAAGTACAAAAATTGAACATCAAATCATTAGAAACTTACAAATGTTCTAATTTACAACAGAACCGCATCTTGAAGATGCGGTCTTGGCAAATTTTTTTTATTTTTTGAAGAACTGTTACTCGGGTCTACCTGCCAAGAGCTCTGTAAAAGTAAAAAAAAACTAATCAATTTCCCATGCAGCTGCCAAAGTTGTCAGTAAGAGTCAAAGGCTGGAGCAAATATTGGTTGGGTGGTACACATCTAGAGTGGATGTGTAAAAACCATCCGGAGAGTGACACGTGTAAAGTAAAAAAAGAGAAGTAATAATTCATGGTGAGACAGAAATAAAAAATGAGCAATTAGCGTCACTCTCTCTCCTCACTTCACCCATCCTTCTGTCTCTCTTTCTTCTTGCTGTCCTCACTCTCTTCCCAGTCATACGGCTTCTGCCGAAATTAAAAAAAATTGACACACAGAGAACCGCATCTTTAAGATGCGGTTCTTAATAAATTTTTTTTTTTTTATAAAATCGTATTTTGAACATGCGTTTACAAAACGCTATTTCCGTAAATACTTTTGAAGGAACCACTTTTAACGAAATATTTTGAAAAATAACTCTATTTACACTCAAAACTCAATAAAAATGTGTCGAAAACTCTACTGTTGAACATTAAAAAATGATGCGGTTCTTTCCGAAATTAAAAAAATTTACAAAAGAACCGCATCTTCAAGATGCGGTTCTTTTATTTTTTTTCTCAATTCTTGGTAGAACCGCATCTTGAAGATGCGGTTCTCTTCGGAATTGAAAAAAAAAATTCCCAAGAACCGCATCTTCAAGATGCGGTTCTGCCAGGAATTGCAAAAAAAAATTAAAAGAACCGCATCTTCAAGATGCGGTTCTCTGAAGTTGAAAAAAAAAATTACAAGAGAACCGCATCTTCAAGATGCGGTTCTGCCAGGAATTGAAAAAAAAAATTAAAAGAACCGCATCTTGAAGATGCGGTTCTCTGAAGCTGAAAAAAAAAATTACAAGAGAACCGCATCTTCAAGATGCGGTTCTGTGGCGAAGAAAAAAAAAATTACACTAGAACCGCATCTTCAAGATGCGGTTCTGTCCGGAAACTGAAAAAAAATTATATAAGAACCGCATGTTGAAGATGCGGTTCATTAACGCAAAACCGCATCTTCAACATGTGTTTTAGAAACTCTATTCCCGTAATTAGTTTCAAAGTAACCCCTTTTCACGAAATATTTTGAAAAAGTGCTCTACTTTCACCCATTTCTCGGTTGTCAACGTTTGGTGTGTAATATGTTCCACTGTTCGATAGTGTTTTGTACTATCACATGACCGATTGTTCATATGTACCGAAATTGCAATCGGGTTCGGATCGTGCGGCTTCATTATGATGATGGGCCGAAGAATTTCTACCGACATTTGCGTTTTACGCACACAGTTCTACCGAAATCATACAGCACCTTTATTTGTGAAGGATCCATACATGCACTAGGAACTTGCTCAGAATGTCCCTCCACTTCAAGCTTATCTCATAGCTTCCACTTCAGCAACCGTTTTTGCCATCAGCATCTTGATCATCCTGCATTTTCTACTGTTGATCGTGTCGTGTCATTTATCCGAAAACAAAAGCCATGGAATTAATGACTGTTCTGTGCTCGGATGACAAGCCGGAAGAGGCATCTAGACAATTCGTAAGGCTTCCAGTGTTGCATCAGACAGACAGTTGAGTAGTCGAATGAACATCCCGGTTGATCATATACATTTGGCATTGCTGCAAGCGTGAGAGTTCAACGCCTAATTAGAAGCACAGAGATTCAATACCAATTAGGACTACAAATATTCATGTCATGAAAGATTCACCAACTGATCTCTCAAATCAGCCTGAACACGGCAGGCATAATGAGTGATCGAACAGACCATTGACAGAAATATAATCAGCAGTACTAGTTAAAAGACGCAAACTGGGCAGCGAGAGCACTAGTCTTTAGTAACTGATGCCAAAGCAGAGTGAGTTGTTTGCCATAAACATTAACTAAGAAGTTGATAACCGAGGGGTTTCCATATTGACACAGCTGCCCTACAAAGGCTACAAACCTATGTTCATATCCTTCTACCCTCTAAACTCAGCTGAAAAAAATGAAGAATTGCTAAAAGCGATAGGGTCGCATATCCTCGAAGTAACCGTCCTCAAATTCTATTCTGTCTCAGACTCTTCAATCTCTTAATGCAAAACATCTCTTCATGCAGAACACTGGTTTGAATGGAGGCTTGCATCTATAAGGGAATAGGATGGTAACCGCAACTCCACATCCTGCTGGCACTGCATGGCTTTCTCCAGATCTCGGAGCCATCACCTTCTTCTGTGTAGTGGGCTGTCTGCATTAAGTCACTTCCCCGAGGCAGCCAAGAAAGCTGTATCTGTTCCTGCTCATCAGTCTCTTCCACATTGGTTAAGTGGAAGATCAGTAGGGAAGTGTTGGGCTTCAGATACAAAATGAGCAGCAATGCCTCTCTCTCAAAGTTGGTTATTGAAGTTTGATCACGGAAGAATTATTGGAGAGATTAGAGGAAAAGAGGCAAGAACTAACTGCTAGAAAAAGCTCGACTGTTTCATCTGTCAACTCGAAGAATGTTGTTACATATCGAACCCTTTGTAGTTGACTCCTTTTCAGGATCAACCACCCACTGGCCATCAACAACAAATTTAATCTGAAAGAAAATAGTTGAGATTAGAAAATTGATAAGGATAATGACAATTCATCAAGATACGCACAGATGGACTCACAAAAGGCAAGATATTCACACCTCATATACCCCAGGATAGAGCCACAGCATTGTTGACCAAAGCCTAGATTTCCTTTAAAAAAAAAAAAAGCACGGTGTCATCAAAATGATAATAACCGAATACAATTTGAATCGCATGACATAATGGACCCCACTTGAAGAAAATCAAATAAAAAAGAAATAGAAAGCTCCTAGCAAACAAGGGCAACTTAAATTCCGGTGACCTATGCATATCTTCATCCATTTGATCCTAATATTGTTCTTTTGCTTCCATTTCCATGTCTTGAGATAAATTTTCCAATAATAAGTGTTCATTGCATCTTTTTAATTAATTTTACCATAAGATTCTTTCTGAACAGCTGGATTCATCCGGATAAGTAAAGTACCTCTATTCAGAGAAAACAATACTGCTCAATAGTCTTGGGAAGTTGACATAACCATATGGATAAGGAGTAGTCAAGTAGTGTTACTTATTGAGATGCCCATAGGCCAACAAAGAAAGCAACACCTCCAAAAAGTTAAATCAATCGTGCATGAAATCATTTCTTCTTCTAATAAAAAGATCATATACAAAGTGATATTGCAAAAGAAAAATGATGATTAAAGGAGAGTAGAAAACCTTGATCCTGCTCCATTCATGCTACTTGCTAATGGCTGGGGATCCATTTTGATTCTGTGATGCCATCCATTAAAGCTACCTGCTACCTCCACGATGTCGCCATCCCCACAATACTGGATCTCAACCTAATTGTATAAATACATGAAAAGCATTTAAGCAAGCAGTCAATAAAGTGAATCCATCATCACAAAATCTCCACATTTAGAAGTCATTAGATTAACAGTGTTCTGTCTTGTGCTCCCTCTCTCAGGAATGGACATGCCTCAGTGAACCCAAAATGTAAGAATAAGGTACAAAGGATAAAACAAAAACTTCCTTATTGGAGTTCCTGGATCTCCATACTTGAAACTTCTCCCAGCTATCACTAATATTTTAGCTTCTCCATCTTCTCTGTCAGTAACCTTTCTTTGAATTACTCCTCACAATGAATACTTCAGTTAAGTGCAAGCTACCAAGTACTCTTTATTTACAAATCTTCTTCCAAACTTTTATGAGAAAATCTGTAAACACATCCTCCTCAAAAGCATTATATCAAGTTATTTCTCAGTGAAACTACATGCATCTCCCGGACACAGGGAGACTGAAGTTTAGGAGGTCAATTCATGTCTGACAAAATCTGTATGTGATCAGAAGAAGTCAAATAATTCTTTTGGCATTCAAATGGGAAATAACTCTCGGAAGCAGCTGATGACCAGAATAACGATACTATGATGATTGAATATCATATTAGAGCTGAGAGATATTATTCCTCGAAGTAAATGAGTAGTGCACATAGAAATGCAATAGGAATGATCATATGCTTGACCTCTTTTAACCCAGAAAGGCTATCTTCAGCAGCTTGCAACTCCGCATCTTTTTCTGAGATAAGTTTCTGAGCTTTATTAATCTCATTCTCAGCCTTCATTTGCAAGAAGGACATTGCAAGCTGGTGAAAGTGAGAAAAGAATGAAGACTAGTCAAAAGGCAAAAAGTAATGCAATCATGAAAAGAAACAAAAAAATCCGCCAGTGAATTAAAAATACCTACAACTAGTAAAATCTAAGATTATTATTTGCTTCTCAAAAGAATGAAGACACATTTATAACCATGGTAGAGTTTACCTCCAGAAAACAAAATCAGAAAAAATTCTAGGAATTACTATATGAGATATCTATTCTGATATTTCACCAAGCTTTCCATTCTCCAAGGAAAAAGCTTAGACAAAATATATATAGGACCAAGTTCTATAAACCACTGCCATGTGAGATATGTGTGGGACCTCAAGTGCCACATGATCTGGCTCCAAATCATCTTGAGTTAAAATCTTGGCCCAGGGGAAATTTCCCATCATTTAGTTAAAATCTCTAGAAACTTGTTGGATTTAGACTATCAGAAGCAGCATAAACTAGATATTAGTTTATTCCATTAACTGTGGTATTTTTAAAGTAAATGGTACCAAAAAAAAAAACTTCCTTTTTCTCTAAATTATTAGATCTTCAGATAAGGAGCTAAAGTACCTTCTCTTTTTCAATCTCTTCCTTTAATTGAGACAATTCCAATTGCTTTTGATGCTGAATACATGACAAATTGCAACAACAACACAAGCATCAACTTCATATCAAATGGTTGGAAATAATCAAGATGGAAAAAATTACAAAGAAACGGCCACATGACTGAGTACCAGCATATATCTAAGCCGACTGATCTCAGCTTGGTTCTCCCCTTTAATGATCTGCATGACAGAAAGAAAAACAAAGGATTTAATATATTTTAACTATACATTGTATCTGGTGGGTCAAATAAGGAGCTATTGAATATTAGCTAGTGCCTGACCAAAAAGAAAGGAAATACAATATGCTGCATTAAAATTATAACCTCAGTATCCACAATCTTGCCCGTACGAGCATCAAATTGTCCTTCACCAGATGAGTGTTTGTCTCTACAGAGATTAATGCGGGACAAGATAATCAGTTTCATTGGATAAATACATATACAGTTTCTCCATACCTTGAGCTGCATTTTACCAATTCACCATATTGAACAATCATATTATATTGACTGAAATAAGTAAACCAAAAAGACTGCACATGCATTATGCTTTTTCTGTTATGGTAGTGGTAACTCTTAGCAAAAAGAATCCCGAGGCAAAGGCTAGGCATATGAATTCTTCAGTAAACAGGACCTAAACATTATATTCGTGCTCCATTGATGGAAGTACTGCCAAGTAAAAGTCCATGATTATGTAGCAGAAGAAGAACTAACCCAAGAGGATACTCGGATTTTTCAGGAAAAGAGCCTGAATCGGATGTACTTGATGTTAGAGGATCTTTGGAACCATATGTATGGATAGGTTGCACCTTTGTTGGTGTCTCCTGCCGAATCTCTAGCCCTTGTTCTAACTTAGCTGACTCTGGATTACCAGCGGCATCAAGTTCTTCCTTGCCAATCTCATCACATATCCCAGGGAGGTTATCTGAATTACAGGCAGTTGAATGGACTGAGAATCATATTTCAAAAGCAATCTGCAAGTCACTAAGAAAGACAATAGTGATGCACCTGAGAAAAAATAGTGCTGTGAGGTAGAGATATACTCAGCATGGATCAAGCATGATTTTTCTTTGGGAGAATTGATCAATTATACTCATTTAATTAACTATAGCTAGCTTTATATAGATCTATTTTCTGTCAACAGGTAAAGCAAACATCAATCAACATACTTACCCGCAACTGGATCTAGATAACCATCCTCCATAAACTTTGTCACCTTCTCCTCCAAGGTTTTATAATCTGGCAGTTCAATAGATATACCAGTGTTGACCCCAGTTTCATATTCAGAATCTTGGGGATAATTTTCTCCATTAGAAGCATCTGAGGGTGAAGATACATTTCTGCGACTGTGGTCAAACTCCTCAACAGTGGCTCCTCCAACTAACGGGGTTCTGTCATCAATTACACCATCCCTGGAAAACTGAGTCCTCTTTTCATCTGAGCAGAGAACGACTGGAGTTTCCTGATTGGTATCATCTCCAGAGGTAACATGAGGACACACATCAGGGCTATCCTTCAAATGTTCCTCCAAGGGAACTTTGTCAGATAAATTAGTTTCTTCAGCCAAGATTTCAGCCTTCTGATCCTGACCTTTTAGATTGCACAAGACAGACTATCAGCAAATGCACGAATTATATGAATAAAAATCAAATTGAAGTACTAGAAATGTAGACCTTCAGATTTCTCTACTTTGCCACTGGCAGCTGCCCCTGCCTGTTCATCAGCTAAGTTTTTCTGCATATGAGACCCGGAAATATCCGTTTGCACTGAGTTTGCAAGAAGCTCTCTTATGAGCCTATACCCTCTCCTTCTGACAATGTTGGCAAGGTCTTTCCTGCAGCATATTTTGTCCACAATCCCACTTGAAAAAGCAGTTATTTATTCTAATACCAGCCTATTAAGTTTTAACAAGAGATTCATTCCTACTGCAAGCCTGTCAGAGTTCTATGATATACCATTTTTGTGCAGATATTAAGCCGTCAGTAAGTCAACTTTCCACTTGGATAACTACGTAGTAAAATCCAACCTCTATGAACTACATGACAGTAATCGATTTCTCTATGGACTAGTACGGAACTAACTCTCTACAAAAGAGGCATCGGTCTGTTCCTCTGGTCTAATCAGTTTCGGGAAAGCGCCCAACACCCGCCAGTGAATCCTGCGAAGCTCCGACCCAGAAGTGCTATTTTAAATCCGGGCATCAAATTTGAGGATGTTTGTAGCAATTATAGCTCCTTGAAATTTTTGGTATTCGGAGAAGAGCTGGAGCAGGTCACCAGACGATAGAATAAGCAGAGAGCAACAGGGAAATAGGATTCACCTTCCGTGCAATGAGAGTTCCTTCGTGGAAGGCACATGGTCCTCCGGAAGGCCTACTGCAGATAAGAACTCCTTTATCTTACTGCACAGCTCCACATTGCTCATCACCTTCTTACCAGCCCTTAAATACAAAAACAACAGACGCTCAGCATGCATTTGAGCTGCACTGCAGCACGCGAGGACTTAAATTAAAATCAAAAGGAGGCGAAGAAAGGATCGGGACAGAGACCTCGGTCTTCTGATGGAAGCACAGCAGACGGAAAAGCGCTGGGGAGCCGAGAGGGTCGGGGCGGAGAAGAGAAGCCCGGGGCGTTCTCGGCGGCGGTGGAAGGTGAGCCTGTGGGAAAAGAGAGTGGAGATCGTTGTGGAGTGAACCAGCGGGGCGGCCATGGACGAGCGGAAGCGCGAGCTCGAAGCATCTAAAGGTCGAGGATTCACAGTAGGGAAACGGGCTGTGGCTCCTGCTGGCGATTCCAGAATTAACATAGGACACGTGTTCATGTTTTTTTAATTAACAAAGGAATCAATGGCCAAATAACAGTCGATTTCGAATAATTGCTGCAATGAATATTTTTTCACTACTCATGTTCAAAATTCGGTAGATATAAAATTTGACTAATTTAATTCGAGTTTAATCAGTTTGTTAAGAGATAAAACTAGTATAATTTGAGTTTTTTCTGTGAACAAAAAACTTGAATCCGTAACTTTCACTTAAAGAGATTAAGTGTCGAACCACTCGAATCAATTCAGTGTAAATGTGTGTTTCTCGTACATTTTTTTGTCGTTTCCCCATCCCATCTAATCCCTTGGGTCACATCTCTACCAAATAAGAGATTGAGGGACGTGTGGATCATAATATGTTGTAGGACGATCGGAGGGGGCTATCCTGGGCTGACGGCTGTCACGTCAAAGCCGGAGGAGGGGCCTCAGCCAGGAACCATCGGGCGGCGCGGCGGGTGGAGCCACCTTGGTGGACAAGAGACCACGATCACCACCACCAGATCTGGCCCAAAAACCAGTGAGAGGGCCTTTTCCTTACTGTCGGGGCCAACCACTTAGGCCCATTTACTGGCCCAAGAACAATGGCCCAAATAGATGGAGTACCTCATCTCATACTCTCGAGGCCCAAGTTATCCTAAAAGGAAAAAGGAAAAGAGAAAAAGAAATTGTCTATTGGTCAACAACAGCAAGTTCCGGACTTTCTGTGACCCAGCCACTTGACCATTTAGTAACTCAATTCAACAATTCGTAATCGATGATTCAAATTAAGCAAAAGTTAATGACTCGTAATTAATTCTTTATACCTCTACTCAACCGTCCAACGGCAATATCGTAAAATTTTATGATGGAAAATATATTGAATGGCATGAATCTTTCTGTCCCTGAGCTGCGTCCGTGGAGCTCACGGACAAACAAAAAAGATCAGGGCCGTGCACTTGGAAATGATTGATGGCCTCGATTGATTGATTGATGTGATCTCAGCCCCACTAAACCCAAAAACTCAATGCTCCCGGACAGCCAAGTGATCGGGGAGATCATCGCACGCGATCACCGCCTGGGACCCCACTAATTTTTTTATTCATTAAAAATTTAATTGTTATGAACATTTACTTTGATTCCTCAATTTATACTCGACTAATATTGTAATTCTGAACTTTTTTTGCCTACAATTAGGCTCAAACATCCATATTTTTGCCAATAAATCAGTCTGATCATTAGTTTGCAGTTCGATGTATCACTTACGAGATTAGATTTATACTTTTATTAGCAAAATATTAAAATAACATCGTTTACTGAATAGAAAAATATAATAATTATTTTATCATTAACTATTGGTTATATTTCCAATAAATTACCATTAGTTTAAAAAACTTATTGGAAATATGATCAATAGTTAATGATAAAACAGTCATTATATTTTTCTATTCAGCAAAACGATGTCATTTTAATATTTTGCTAATAAAAAGTATAAATCTAACCTCGTAAGTGACACATTAAACTGCAAATTAACTGTCCGACTGAATTGTTAGTAAATGCATGGATGTTGGACTTAATTGTTAGTTAAAAAAGTTTAGAAACTAAAGTACTAGTTGAATATAAATTGAGATAATAAAGCGAATGTTTACTCATTGCAAAACCATTGAGTGGATAAAAATAATTATAAATTAATAATTTTTAAATGTACGATAGAACTTCACCAGTTTTCAGTGGAGTTTCCTGACAACCTTTGACACGTTTCACTATTCTGATTCATGTAATTTTCCGTCGGAAGCTAACTGCCTGACTATCGGAAAGTGACGTCGTTCTGTGTCCGTGAAAGCTGTCAGGTCTCTCTCCAGTATCTCAGTCGAGTGCCAGAAGGCCCTCGGCTTTTGAAGATATCACGAAACAGCCACGAACAATGCGACCCACAGTTTATTTAAAAAAAGGTTTGAGCAGTGACAATTCAGTTAATATTCATCGTATATAATATTTAAATTTTTATATTCAATTATGATCGTAATATGTAAATTGAACAGTCAGCACCAAATAACTGCACGATAACAGAAAAGTTATTATCCTCTTTCTAAGGTAGTTGATACAGCATAATTTTCTCATTTTAAAAATTAAATCCATAACTTCTTAATAATGAGACGAAATTTTTTATTACTGCACCAAAACTCGTTTATGCAGGACATGCATACTCAGAAGAGATCAGTTTTTCCTCGTATGCATTTGCCCAGCTACGGGCGGTTTTCCTGGTCAATCAGCCGGGCTTTAAATATTACTTATCCATTGAGGGATTATTATTATTATTATTATTATTATTATTATTATTATTATTATTATTATTATTATTATTATATAAACAAGTAAAATAATATGAAAATTATGGACTTTTCTTCATAATTATTCTACTTTTATTATTATTATTATTATTATTATTATTATTATTATGCAGTCGTTCAGTTAGTAATCCGAAAAAGCTAAGAGACTTTGCTCCCGAGAAGGCCACAAGTCAATGCAGGTGAAGACCGATTGCCCATTGGAAAGCTTTTAGGTGTAGAAGAAGTGCTACACGTTCTATATGTTATGACATGTGATTTATATGAACTGAATTTCTACGGTCATGGTTGATGAAGTTTTTTATTCCTAAAGTACATGAAATCTTTGAATTACAATAAATTTTACCGCCATTTTGTACCTTAATAAAAGGAAATAACCGATATAATAATAATATTATTATTATTATCATTATTATTATTATTATTATTTAAATAGTTTAATTAGTCCAATAAAACAAATCACTTTTTAAAACTAAACATTTTTCCCCAGCATCATGCTATGAGTGCAACTCCGCTATCATCCACTGTAGACCAATTGTATGTTCCCCTCAGCAGTTAGGCTTTTGTTTCCCTGAATGGGAAAAAAAAAGTTACTGACTGAAATTGATACATTTAATATATATATATATATATAATTAATCGGCGAAACGTCATTAACGTGGATTTGTAGAAACAGAATCATCACGCTCAATTCAAAACCTAAAAGTTTTAAATTTTCTTATTATCGTATGTTTTTATTCACAAATTTTCTCTTATTTTCTTTTAAATTTATAGTTATATATGAGATTTTTAACTCGAAACATGACTTCTTTTTGTATGTTGTAGGGTGTCGGGTCTAGCTGTTTGTGTCTTGGGATATTATATACATTACATATATATGTATATGTATATGTGGGTGTACGTTTTTCAGCTGTGGACATGGAGCTGACTTTTTTGTCCGTTGATCTTTGGCTGTCCGCTAAGTTTTGTCCTTTTCCGGATTGCGTGAATTTCAAACATTAAAGTACGGTTCTCCATTTTTCTAACCTCGACGAGGGGGAAAAAGGCAATTTTTTAATTTAAAATTGAGTTAATTATTTGTGAAAATCGAGTATTCACATTCGTGCATACACCCATTGTCCACCGGGTGGCACCAAAGGTCAAGCAAGCGTGGATCGGGTGTGAGCGGATGGAGCTACCCACCGAAAGAATTATATGAACCCCAGGGTGGGCTGCAGTCCTGGTGAATCCTTCGAGGTGGAACCAAGAGGAGGGTGCGCGGGTGATTCTAGTCGGAACTGTAGCCGAGTCTGTCCTGATAGTCACCTGCGTAAATCGTAACTCAAGGAGAGTAGAAAAGTCTTGCATATAAACAGCGCAACCAATCAAATTACGTCATATATATAAAATTTTTTTAAAAAAAATTTTCAATTTTATAAAAAATTATCAAATAATATAATTTAATTTATTAATATTATCACGTAAGTACTGTTGTATAATGATACGTTACATGCGAGAATCTCTCCCGCTGTAGGTAACACATGATTGCTGTCCCTATTTCAAATCATTCATCTAGAAGACTCGATAAGATCAACCGATTCGGTCAAATTAATGATCTTAAGAGACGGGTCTAATCTAACTGTTAATAATACTAATCTAATTTCACTGTCACTTCTCGATGGGCACCTGCATGATTTTGGAAGATGGCACGAAGGTTCCTCCCGCTCCCTCTCTCCCTTTTCTCCATGCATATCAACCTGCCGTATTTCATTAAATTTTTTCCACACGTGCTATCTCATATTTAAAAATTAATTAAATTCTAATTAATTTAGTTTCAAATCGGATAATAATGTTTTGTAAATTTTGGTTCCATTGAAATTAGAGGGCTAAGTATTTTCTCCTTAGCGTTCGAATCATTAATTTAAAGCTCGGGTCTTTGCCTGTCGGAGATATATGCGAGTTCATCTTCGATGATAGGGTATCAGGTGCTTAATCCAAACATACCGAAAAACATGCCGACGGGCTGCGTATGTACGTTAAGGTTGTTCTTGCATACTCTAGTGAATCTAGAGAAGACACGAGCAAAAACCATGGAAAAAGTCGTTTTTTTCTTTTCGGTGGAGTGGAAAAAAAAGTGAATAAAACAAGATAAAGAATTTAAATCATTAATGTTGGGTCGGTTCTGTGTATTTTCTTCTCGATGGCTCGAAGAGGTCAGCATTTCCCTTGGAATTTTCTTGGGACAGGATTCCTCCGTAGAAATTAAGGAGAAAATTGAACTCCAAGGAACAGAGCCTGGTCAACAAGTACACGTATCTTCGCATGAACTTGTGGAAGAAGGGTAAGACGACAGCTAATATCAACATGGAAAATATGTCACACAACAACATTTATTAAACACATAAATTTGATCGAATTCGGATGCGACAGCGGTCAAATAGTTGATTTTCTTCCTCTCCGATTTCAGCTTTTGGACAACAAAATTAACCTCACGGTCGCTCCAGCTTCGCATGAATTGATTTAAGTGATTTATCATCGTCGTTTTATTAAATTTTCTTCAAAAGTATTGAGCAAATTTGAGTTAAGAGATAGAAGAGAAGTACGGTGAGGAGGGAAGGTATACGTACATGTGACCTACGTACATAGACATGCAGAATTCAAATGTTCCATTCATGCATCCCAACTATAAACCTTACCTGTGACATTCAAATACAACGTGCTAATTTTCGCTTTCTAAATTATACAATGTGCTGTTCAAGTTGAAGCCAAGCTAGTTCACTAAAATTAAAACTTTTCTAATGTAAATTTTTTTATTTAAAAGATTTGAATTGGGATATTATTTAAAAGAAATATATATTTTACTATTCCAACGTAAGAGATTGTGGAAAATGGACACAACCCCGGAAACAAGAAAGAGCTTTGGCCATTGCATACACACAGATCACATGGATGATGGAGCCCTAGCCATTTGATTTGTTCTTTAAACTAATTAAACACACTGTAATTATTGTTACGTATGTTTTTCTCTAATACATCAGTGGCATCCAAAGGCTCACCGGGTTCCGCCAAAGTGGATTGCTTGAGGTGGCATGATTCATCTTCTTCTTAAGTAAGAATTCGGGTTCGAGTCATATGAATAAAAAGAATTCACTCAAACTGAATTGATCAGAGTCCGTTGGACTTCTAGACCTATTTGTACTCAAAAGAGAGCTGTCTCCCTCTGACTTTTGCGTGCTGTCTCTCTAAATTAATCAATTACATAAATGTGTGTGTATATATATATGCATGAGCTATAGCGAATGGCTTGTGCCCACGAAGCCCCCGGAGTGTCAGTGTTTTCTTTAAAGGAGGCAAACTAAGTCATCTCATCCTCCCTTCCTTCCCCAGCTACTCTAACCAGCAGGAAGAAGCAAACACTTACTATGGGAAGAGCACCGTGCTGTGACAAGGCTAATGTAAAGAAAGGGCCATGGTCCCCCGAAGAAGATGCCAAGCTCAAGGATTACATCGATAACCACGGGACCGTTGGCAGCTGGATCGCCCTCCCTCAGAAAGCCGGTATATATACATATATATATATTACGGACAGATGATGAAGATGAACTAACTACATACATGTCTGTCGATGACATTAATTTATGATCATATCTTGCTTTGTTTTGTTGTAAATTAGGTCTCAAGAGATGCGGGAAGAGCTGCCGGTTAAGGTGGCTCAACTATCTCCGGCCAAACATTAAGCACGGGGAATTTTCCGACGACGAGGACCGAATCATATGCACTCTTTTCGCTAACATCGGAAGCAGGTACAGAGATAAACGTATTTCCTGCAACTCAAATAACTCGAGGTTAGGGAAGAGTCAAAAACCATTGGCTGTTCATGGGATCAGTACGAGCTAGTGGACTACCTTTTTCGCTCTGTTTCTTGTCTGAACCTTTTCGTACACTTCCATGTTGTCTGTCTGCACGTCCATGGACACTAGTCATGATAATCGACAAACATCTAACTTGTGCGCAGGTGGTCCATCATAGCCGCCCAGCTGCCGGGGAGGACCGACAACGACATCAAGAACTACTGGAACACGAAGCTGAAGAAGAAGCTCATGGGGAATTACCGCATCAACCCACCTAGTAATAATCTATCTTCGATACCCGAACAACACCACGACTTCGGTCCCTTCTCTCGTACAGTCCCGATGCTGTCAGTCCCAAGCACTTCCATTTCCGACTTCTACAGACTCGGGGCCTTCAGCTCTTCATCATCCTCATCGGTTGCAGCCCTTCAGCCCCGAGATCACACCCTCCTGGCCCCCTTCAATGTATACGGCTATGAAGCTGCCAGTTGCAGCTCCTCCGACGGAAGCTCCAGCGGGGACTGTCATCGTCAGTTCGATCACCAGCAGATGGCCAACAGTAACTTGCAGGGCTTCTCATCATCGACTTACTACGAGGATGAGATCTGGGCGGTGACCGGGAGATCGTTAACCGCGCCAGCAATGCCCCGTTGAATTGCTACGGCATAGAGGAGATCAAGCAGCTGATTAGCAGCAGCAGAAGCTCTTCTTCCACCACTGCCGGCCCTAACAACAACAATTGTAACTACAGCAGCTTTTTGTTTGATATTGAGAACAGCAGCACCAGTCATGCTACTGGTCTAGCTACTACAGCAGATGAAGGATTCTCGTACTATCACTGACGACCGATTGTATATTTCCAAGTGATGGTGACTGCTTCTTGAATGATCACAAGCCATTTGGAGCTGCAAGTTCTTCAGAGACTCGGACTCGGTCTGTGTTCAGAAGAACATGTAAAAACAGCTCATTTCATGTTTTTTTCCCTTTTAAACAGGATTAAGAGATCCGAGATTCGATCCGTATCTTCTTCGTAACTGAAAAATCAGAGGACAAACTGTGTTTAGAATGATATAATTAAGCTTGAAAGTTGAAAGTCAGTACCCATGTACTGTTATTTATATTTTTATACACCGCATTTTTTTTTATATGTAGAGGTATCATGCATGAAGACATTATGTCCGATCATCCTCGGTTTTCTGATAATTTTAATGTGGACTCTGGTCGTAGCTGGTCGAGGTGTGCTCTTTCTTGGATCTTTCTGGGTGTTCATCACGTTACGCAGGAATTAAAAATGATACTGGCCTCATGCTGATCCAAAACTTCAGTCTTCTCAATGCACAATTTTTATTCCTTAAGCTATGGCATCACTCTGCACTCCGAAATTCAATCTTCATCGTCGAAGTTTAAATGGGATCAACGATTAAGGTGCTAGGTCCGCTCTTTCCAAACGTGAATGATCTTCATCCACAAGACTCGAATCCGTGATTCCAGTTGATGAGAAGAGGAGATCGAAACAGTTCGGTCAATCCTCACCGGTAAGAAGTGTGTTATTTAATCTACGAAGTGAGCAATTATTGGACAGCAACAAGCCAACCTTTCTGCCTCAATTTTAGCCAACTTGACTAAACAAAGATCTTCAGAAACCATTTGTTTAGACATCCTTCTTTATCAGAATTGTCAAGCCCCATCCGAAAGCTCGGTGCAAGTGGCCAATAACAAATGCCCACTAGACTAAATAACTCTTTTTTTTTTTAAATAAAAAAAATTCAAACTTTCATATAAGTGAGTTCATAACTCTTTTTTTTTTAATTATGTAGTTTCACGGCTCGAATTCGAATATCCAACGTTCAATCCAAATAAAATAAGAAATAATTATGCATATAATAACATATACGCACACGTATATGTATTAACCTCATGACACGTGTGAGCAAGGTTTTTCCAATAATTGATCGCTTGTTTATTCAAACGTACATGTGACTTGTGGGAAGGGCAAGGCTTGATTTGAAACATAATATAATTAAAACAAGTCCAACTTTGTGAACGAAGGATTGTTCAGCGGGAACCCGATCTTATATATATATATATAATCTTGAATTGCTGCTTATAATCACTGATAAGAAAAAATATTACGAAATTTAAGCAACTTCAAATTATCCGTCTCAAATCATCACTGTTCGCATCGGAAATGCTCGTCAGGTAGTTTGAATGGTTAGTTCGAAGCATTGTTTCAGGTTACTATCCAATCGAATCTTACATAAAAAAAAAAAAGAAGGATAAATTACATTTTAAAAAAGTATGTGGTTTGCTCATTTCCTTAAAAAAGTCAAATACTTTAAATTTGAAAAATAAAATCATGTAGTTTTATCTTATTCCCAAATTAAGTCAAACCTCTCAAATTTTAAAAATAAAACCATGTAGTTTCCTTCTATTTTTAAAACTTGAAAGTTTTTAAATTTGAAACGTTAGTAAATCAAGTGTTTTTTTTTATCCAATTAACCTTGTGAAAAAAGTTAGAATTATTTAAAGAAAAGAATAGAGGATTGGACAACTGAGAGAGAAGTGTAGAAAATCGGATGATGCATTGACCTCTTCACCGTTTTGTTTGATTCCTCTTTCTAATTGATTGATTTCACTGATAGGGTTTGCCAGCCCTAGGGCTTATGTGATGGGAGCACATCAGGAAGAAGAAAATAGTAAAGTAATATGGGAAGAGAGCTGCTGCTCTTCGGGAACGTCTTTTCCCGGTGGGAGGGTTGGAAAAGGTCAAAAGTTAGGATACCCACTGACCTTATAAACGTTAAAACTACTTTGTCTAGGAAAGGTCATAATTATTAGGTATCCATTGATTTGTAGATCATGTGGTTGAGAGTGCAAGTCAAGAAGTTTGAAGGTTGTATTATACGAAAAGGGCGGCTCGATCCAGCTGGATAACATCCTTGACTCGAGATCAAATCCTATAAATTCGATTCTAGTCACAATTAAAGAGTGCCAATCATAACCAAAGTGGATTTGATTGAGATTATGTAACACATCTCCCCTTGAATAAGTGGGTTTACCTAGCTTAAATTGATTTAGTCACGACCCTTTGAACTTACGAATACCGATGCTACAGATAACAAAAAAACAGGGGGGGAAAAGACAGCGTGGTGTAGCTGGCATTATCCTTAACTCGGGCCTCAGGAGTTCCTAAGTCTAATTCTAATCACGGTTAAGCAGGGCAAGTCATAGTTAAGGGGTATCTATTGGCTGTAGATTATGTGGTTTTGAGAGGGCTAGTCATAGTTGAAGAAGAGTGGACGTGATGTTACATGAGAAGGGCGACAGGAATCCCGAAGTTGGAAAACTGATGCTACGACTGATCATCACCAGCTGAAGAACGAGGATGGTGGGAACTGCATAGAAACAAACCGAACTGCTGAGATGAACAAAGGGATTATACTCACATGAATCCATACTCAAAAACTTGTGTGTTGAGGACTAGTCTTAGACAAAATCCAACAGATACAAATGTAAGCAGCTTTAGAAGAGCAAAACTTCCACCAGTACACAGACCCGGGCAAGCAAAACTCGGGGATCACATTGACATAAGTTTGGGACCATTATCGGGCATGCCCATACCAGCGGCCAAGTCAGCATCGAGTTGTGTGTGCGGCGCAGGGCCCATCATTTGCTTTAGGCTGCACATCAAACACAAAATCGGGACAAATAAGATCAGAAATTTTCTATTCGGTTCTATAGTCACAAATAGTGTTCCTGAATGACAAACTCTGTAAAAGGCATTTAGACAAATTTGGAGGGTTTCCATATCGCACCAAACACTAAGTTGACCGGTTGAATGATTATTGTAAACATAAATGGAGACTGAACAAAGCCTTCTCTGGTTGATGATCTATTTGGCATCATAGGAAGCGTGAGAACACACCTGATTTTCTGGTTCTACTTCTAATTAGAATTACAAATATATGCCATGAATGATTCATGAACTGATTTTTTGAATCAGTTTGAACATGGCATAACAAGCGATTTGACCGACTACAGACAGAAATAGCTTAAAAACAATTAAGCAGCGAGAGCAACAATCTTCAGTAACTCGTGCCAAACACTAAGCATTAGAATGACAAGCCTAAACAGCAAACACTCAGTTAACAACCGACTACAATATCCTCCATTAGCATTGGCATAGTATTTATGCCCAGAAAACATCTGGTCAATGATGAAAACACCTAAAACATCAGGATAAAAAAACAGGGGCCTTTCTTTCTTACCGTTTCCTGTGACGCTTAGTCTTGAAATGCTCGTCCCGTACAGCGACATTTGAGAAATATCGACTGCAATCAATCACAATTAAGCACTTTTCTCAGCTCTAAGAAAAAATTTAATGAAGAAAAGGTGCGTAGTGCGAACTTCAGCCAAGCTTCACATTATAAGCTGAAGCAAACCCCGCAAACATGCAAATCATTCATTAAGCTCGAAAGCCCCGACCAACAGCTTCCCAAGTTTCTAGCTTGTTAATCTCAATGAGCCACCTATCTGTCTTAAAGCTCCAACAGGCAATAAAGCAATAGGAACTTAATTTGAGAAGAAGAAGCGACAAGAAAGCAGGCAGTCACTTACTCGCAGTGTAAGCAATAGTACTGGCCCATCCCGGGGAGATCCTCATCGACCGGCGGAGGCTGCCGCTGACCTTCCAGCTTCTGCAGCTCGTCATACACAGCATCGTCGCGTGATCAGAGTTCTCAGTCAAAGAACAACAATCTATTCACCTATCGAATGCCCAGAATGAACAGCTAACCGGAAACAGGAAAGAATTCAAGGAAATTGTTCAAAATTAAGGAAAAAAGAGATGCAAAGGATATCTTTGCGCAGGAACTTGGTGAGGCGGGCGGTTTTGTGGGAGAGCCTTCTCTTCTTGACCTTCCTGTGGGGACATTTACCGCCCATGCTGCCTAGTCCTTACAGATGGAAGGGTTAGCGTGAGCTAATTTAGGGCTCAGTACGCAGCTGAGAACCCTAGAATAACACGAAACGGAGGAGGAGGAGGAAGAGGGTTTTGGAACTTTGTACCGCGGGCAGGAGTCACCGAACGACGACGTATCATCCTCCGAGTCGGCTATCCCCGCTCTAGGTGGGCTACAGAATGGGCCTGAACGGAACCTAAAATATGCCAGCCCAACAAGGACTGGCCCAAGTAGCAGCCCATCCGCTATGTATTGACACTTGACAGGGCTATAGCTAGTGGATCGAGTGAACAAGCTTTTGAACTTGTTCGTAGGTCGATTTCTGCGAAAATTGCCTGTCTTTAACAACCAAGTGATTATGATTCAACAGCATTGTTTGTACAAAGACTGTGACTAGCACTAACTCCAATATGGTTTAATTTACAAAAACATCAAGATGACCAAGACAAGTGTTCCGATCCCTTCTCTGTCTAAGAGGATTCGAGGGAACAAATAAGATCCAAAATTATTAACACGACCGGACTGAACAAATGCTGTCCCACATTTCTGAACTATACACCAAAATGTACAGACTAACTTCAGCAGCACGCTCCCACAGCTTCAGGATTCATGAACCCAAGCATCGATCGGGTCATTGCTCATGCTTGACCCGTGCCTTCAGAATTCCAGGGACAGAAGGAGAGGTTGGGGGCCGAGAGGGCACGGCTGTGGATACTAAGGATCGAGGAACATGTGGGCGATAAACAACTTCTGGGATGCTTGGACCCGCGGCACTGTTGTCAAGAAAGCTTCCTGGGGGCTCACTGTTCTGTGGTCTTTCGCATAGTTGCATGGCCTTGAGAACGTAATTGTCATCGTGAAGCTCAAACGGAGTGCTGAAAAGAAAACCACGTGAGATCACTTCAAAACCATCGGGGAGACACTCGATTAACGAGCAACAGCAGCAAGATATTTCAACCAAGTGATAGACACACACCTATAATCGAAGGGTTTACCTGTTGAAATCGAAATGCACAAGCTGCATGTCTTCTGATATTTCAACCTCAACTGTTGCATGGGGCCGTGTCTACAGAGGGAAAAGGGGCAATTGGAGCATAGTATAATCTAAATGTTCTGAAGAAAAGGGGATGGAATAGTAACTTGAACACACTATGCATGACAAGAAAGTTCTAGGATACAAATGGATGTAATAAGACTTTTTACAACTATTTTTTATAAGCACAACAAACAGTGATATAAGAAGAGGAAATCGTAGGCATGGAGGAATCAAGCTTCCAATATCCAGTAAGATCTGCCATCTCACTGCTGGAGCACTTCTCTTCATTATTATCACAGTTTTGCAATCAATACTCAATTATTTGAAGCAGACCATGAGCACAAAAAGGATTGCAAAGATGGAAGCGTGAAATTAAGATTATTAGGTTGACACGGTTCCAAGTATCAGTCATTTAAGGATGGATCGCGATAATGAATAGCACATTCACCTGAACCAGGATGAACGGTAAGGCAATGCCTCCACTTGGAGCATTTCCGGCTGAATATAATTGCTCGTTTCGTTGTATCAGGTTCTGCAGACCTATGAACTTGATGGACAGAGATATAAAACTACCTCAGGAGATTGTAATTGTCAAATGTAGCCCAAATAAAACAGATAAAGCCAGTGAAAGAAACAACTATTGCGAGGAATCTCATCTGAATGGGATCTGTGATCTTACTTGTTCCTCTAGTTCCTGCAAATATGCAGCTTTCTTTTCAATCCTGTTTCTTATGCGATGACGATCCCTCTACAGAAGGGAAATGATAAGTTTTAGATCAGCCTACAAGTTTGAAAATAACCACTACATATGAGTAAAATAAAAAGACAGCTATTGCATGGGACCATGTTGAACCTTCAGTTCTTCAATATCATTCTGGCTAGTACGAGGTAGTCCTTTCCATTGAATCTCTTTCTTGTCTTTTGATATAATGTCCATTGCCATGAGAACATTCAGCGCATCATATACTCTTCTTCTGATGTTCTTTTCATCATACTGTTGCTGCAAAATAACATAGCTAAGAATCTGAGTCACAGTTTTACTTTAAATCGGAGATGTGCTTTTCACGACATTTTCATGAGTTTTATGATGTCTAACCTGATCAGGGGCATTCAAGCTATTGCAAGGATCTGCAAATTCCGCAACAAGCTCATCAGCAACCTGAGAAGTAAGTTTACATATCACGTTCATGCTTGTCATCTTCAACTTTGAAGAAGTTTGAGGGGGAAAAGGAGCCATTCAAAAGGTATACATGAAAGACATCAGTTCACAAATGCAAGGAGTTGATGCTAGAATTTCACTTCATCATAGCCATCAGCCTAAACCTTTCTTCGTCAAAAGCAACCAAATATTTTTGTAGAGTAGGAAGTTGTTGGGTGCTATCTAATTTATGCGGAAAACAGCCACTCCTCTGGACATAAATATAGGTGCTGCTGGACCACCATCTGACTGTATAACGAATGTAACAGAGGATTAACTATCATCAGTTGCCAAAGAGAAAACTTTCAACTGATGTAGAATACAAACACCCCCACCCCTAGAAAAGGGAAAAGAGAGAGAGCATAAGAAAGTAGGTGAAATAGCTCTGCCATGTGGGTCTATTGCACCCTTTGGAACAATAGATAATGAATTTTAATTTTCCTTAAACCTTATATTCAGAGAGTGTCTCTCACACAACTCTAATTGTTCACTTTAGATTCGTGAAAGTTTATGTCTCAAATAGATCAAACTAGAAACACTGATGTGCCGAAATTACAAGCTACAGACAGAAGACATATCAGGTAAAACTGAAGACAGAAGAAACCTAAAAACCCCCTCACCTCGTTATAGGTAGTTCTTCCCTTGCTTTCTACTTTCTCACAAACTGAAACCAACCAATCACATATCATCAACAAGCAAGTTATCACAAATATTTAGCTTTGGGGAATTCAAGAAGGTGATATTTATCGAGGGATAAAGAGCTTCGATAAGAGGAAACTCAGACAGGAATTAAACACCTCTCATGCTAAACTGGCGGAGCCCTCTTCCGCTCTTATCCGCACCTGCTGCTCTTTGACCTCTCTTTTTCTTCTTGCTACTATACATGAATTCACTGTAAGTATGCTTCCAACCATAAAGTATGAAACACAAAAACATTGAGCAGAAAGTCCTGAAGAAAGAACGTCAGCCTAAATCATGGGCAAGAAAAGATTTCAAATGTACAAATTTTCTCAATGAAATCTTTTGCCCAGTAACACCAGTGACCTGAGCAGAAGGATATGCTCGTGAAAGAGTTCCAACTTAAGCGGTTATTGCAAGCTCGTGGAATAAAATTCAAGAAAAATGATTCTTGACACAGTCTAGTCTAACAAATCAGACCAGCTAAAGTGGAACATAATTCGATCCAACAGAGCCCAAAGTCTCGTCAATTTCTGTTGAAATTCAGAGTTCTGCTTACGAATTCTTAGCACAAAATTATTGTAATTGAGAAGAGTGAAATGCACCTTCGGAGCAATCAAACCAGCATTGTATCCACAATTTAGATAACTTCCAGGAAAAAAGCTCATCGCTATTACGAGAGCAGCAAAGGAACAGAAGAAACTTACTCGGCAGCTCCTTGAGACCCAGAATCATCCCCATGAATGTCGAGATGGTTGATGCGGTGGAAGGTGCTGTCACTGGCGGGGGTAGACGCCATCGCTGGCTCGCCCCTGCCGGACGGCGACCCCGCGCTACCACTGGTGGACACCGACTGTCCGGACACAGTGGTGCCCCACGACCTTGTACCGCCGCCCCTCGATGCTGCCGCCGTCGCCACAGCAGGGGCTTTGTCCCCCTCCTCCTGCTGGCTAGTCATCGCACCGCCTCAGAGCCGGAGGGACATCAAACGAGGAAGAAATCACAGCTGTTCCGAGATGATCGAATAGGACTGGCACCAGGGACAAGTCTCATAGCTTTCTCGAGATTGTCGTGGACTTGGTTGGCCGTCCTGCTCGAATGTTTTCTGTTCTAGCTGGAGAGTGAGAGAAAGGGCGCGGGGGTTGACCCGAGAGAGGGGATCGTCAAGGCTCCGGCGCGTGGAAGCAGAAAAACAAGAGGGAAAATTAAACGAAACCTAAAATCGACGGCTTCCGTTAATGTTCCGTTACCGGCGGCCGGAGAAACGGAACAACTAGACCTTCTATTGGGCCGAGCTCAGTCTATGAGCCCATAAGTCCGACGCAAGGGCCTAATTAGTAAATTTTGGGCTTCGCCTCTTTTCATCCGTTGCCGTTACTGGGTAGCACAATGTAACGCGCCACCGGGGAAAGAGCACGCGCTATTCATCGGCTTCCCTGTTCTGCTCTATCCGATTTTGACTTTAGCTTCTCAAAATGCGAGACTTCCTAGTGCTCTCCAACGCAGGCAGGGTGCGCGCCTCGAACGCCTTCGCTGTTTGGTCGACTGTGACGGGTTCAGCTCGAAGCGGACAGTGCAGTGGCGAGAACTCGCTCAACCTCCGCGCTGATGGCCACTGTGTTAGTTCCAAATATGGCACTCTATTACATGTATGTCTCGAATGAACTTTGTATATGGTCCGTAGTCTCTACAGGAAGTCAGCTGATGAGGCTTCATCACTATCAGAGTTCTGCTAGTGGTAAATGATGAAGGAGTATTGCTTTAATCTTTCATCTTGATTCTTTTGTCTGATATGGTAGTCACCAGCTTTAGATGCGACAGGCTTATGGAAGTCGATCGGACATCAGAAGGATGTCGTTATGAATCTCAAGATGGTTTGGAAAATAAAGGTGTAATTGTCAAAATTATGCCCATAATTTTGGAAGATGAGTTGCTAGCACCCTGATTATATGGTCTCTTAGCCAAATTAACACATACAGGAACTTGCCCTGACTGTTGACGTGAGAACCTATGTCAAGCCGTGGTCTATACAAATGACTTGATCACACTCAAAACTTGTTTCCCCTGAATGTTGACATGAGTTTTGAGACATTAATGTAGATTTGTCATCAGGACTGCCTGGTTTTGTCCAGCATAGTTTGTTGTTCTATTGAGAGGTCATTAGATACCATGCATTCATACCAGGATTGTTCACGGCAAAAATTAATTGAGTTGGCAACCAGATTCTTTCTTTGCGTCGTCTTCCTTGAGTTGTATTAATTGAACATACAACTTTTGTATGTGCATGTCAGTAAATTCAGTCACATTGTAAAACTCTACACTGCTCCAGAGATATCCTTAAAGCATTTACAATAAAAACCTCGAATCAATGACCTTGCAATCTAAAAATAAAACAATTATTGTCAAAAGCTCTTCTTGCTACCTTGCCTTTTGCTTCAGATTAGAGGAATGGACATTTAGACCAACATATTGCCGTAAAATGCTTAGACATGCCAAAAGAAACGGGAAATGCCAGCTTAAAATTTTGTTTTATTCATCTCAGTGCTAACATTTCAGTCACCTGATCTCAAAAATTAGGTGTCATGCTGGCTGAAAGTTCATAAAGTCATTATTTGCAAGTATGGAAAGAGAGAGGGAGGAAGATTATGATCCATTACTGAACATTAGATTGTAATACATTTGAAAATCTTGATGGCAAAAGGGCCATATTTCCAGCTATGCAGGCTTGCAGCTACTTTACTTGCATGTGGATCATACATCCTTGTGTACCATAATATGCGCATGTAATCTTCACATCGGGTCGCCATCTGCTCCTGTCAGTTGCCTTGAGGGGACTCTGGAGTGGATTCTGAGTCCACTGTGCTTCGAGTCACAACCACTTAAGGCTGAACTCTGATCTCCGTTTTATTCTATCGGAGACCAGAAATCATGAAAAAGTTGGTTTTCAAAGGCCCAGGGCTTGTGTTGACCGACACAACTAGTAGCCATAGTTAGGTCTTGAACTGTCTAACATATCCCATCATCATCCGAGTTCTGTGTTCAGCTCTTGCCCTGTGTATCGTGATGCCTCTTATGCTTTTCATTAAATGAGTTCTCATGGCAGTATATTTTTATATGTAAAACTGTTTAAAAAGGAAAGATACACCGAGAATAGGTTGGATGCTATGAAAGATGAGCAAGAGCTTAAAAAAAGCTATTCCAGTGTTGATTGAGAGTTCATGACTATAGAGTTAATGACTGGTTTATATTTACTACATAGCCAGCATCGTAATGCCATAAAGTATAAGGCAGTTACATATCTGAAACTTCCTCATATGCTATATTTCATACTTCCGTGCTAGCACAATTTCATTGAAATGCCCTTGGCAGATGGATTTGTATTTATAGGTACCATGTTGTCATTTACTGTTCCCTTTGTCTTTTTCTTTTTCTTTTTCTTTTTTCATGCTTTCAGTACCATCTTCTGCTATGTTCCACTAAAAATTGGGAACAAACAAAATAACTAGTTCTGTGGTATGGGTAGGCAGACCTTTCAACAGTCAAATATTTTTGTCCTCTAATTAGAAGTTCAAACAGCATTTTACTGCATAGTTTCCCCTCATGTATGTCTTCTATTGAAGTTCCTTTGCCCTTGTGAGCAGGGATTATCTTGTCTTAAATCTTGATTGTGCCCCGAGTGTGTTCTAGAACACTAACATAATAACTTTAGTGAGTTGAAAGATTTTGCTCAAGCTTTTTTCATGCATAAATTACTGCAATATCTTCTTGGTACAGCTTCATTCCAAATCTTTGTTTCCTCCTTACATTGTTAAGCCTAGATGAATGAAACACTGCAGGAGCTTATGCTCAGAGATATCTGAATGGGGTTATGGAGTCTAGAACAATGGATGACTAGTCACTAAGTTTACCTCATCAATATATCTCTATAGTACCTGGTAATCCGCGACTTCTCATATTGTCTAAGATATGGGAAGATTCCAGAAATGAATGGCAACTTCGGATACTGGTTCCTATTCATTTTGATTTGTCCTGTTTGATTCCCCATTTACCATACTAGCAGCACTTTTCAGAAAGCTAATGATTTAAATAGCACTGATATGTCTTTCCATTCATCCAGGTATACAAGCTCTACATTCGGGCCACATGCAGCCTTTCATAACCTTGCGTTCAGTTAAAACTTTTTCAGGTTCTCGATGATTGTACTTTTTTGGTCAAGTTATTTTAATTGCATCTTTTAACTCAAAAATATCTGTAATAGTTGAAAGTCTCAACCAAAATACAAGAGGCTCATTAAGCAAAAATAAAAACAAACCCCATACATAGCCTACACAGTCCCCAAAGCTCAATCATATACATACCCTGCAATCTTGTGTTCTAAATTGGGAAGGGTTAAAACCATAGTTTTTAAAACCGGACCGGGCCGGAAACCGGTCAAGGTATGGGTTCTTGGGTTCTTGGTTCAACCGGGGTTAAATGGGTCTAACCGGATTTTTACAAATAGTACTTATAATAGTATAAAATTAGTAATATGAATGTAAAATTGTTATATTCTATACATTAATTTATAATTTCAACTTTACAAATAAGATTTTTATATTCTATACATTAATTTAGAGTTTAGGTTTCCTTTTTTTCTATTTTTGACTCCTGTTTTTTATTTTTATTTTATTTTTTAGATTTTTTCGTTGACCGGTTCCTTGACCGGTTCTTATGGGTTCAGTGAAAACCCGGTCAGACCGGCCGGTTCACACTGTCCAACCCGGTCCTTGATGCAAATGGAGTAATTAGTGAAACCGGACCGGGCTGGGGTCCGGTTCCCGGACCGACCGGTTCGACCGGCCGGTCCGGTCCGGTTTTAAAAACTATGGTTAAAACTTAAAACTGTCACTCGCACCATCTGAATGATTCCTCGAAGAAGAAAAGAGACTAGATTTTTCTCGTTGAGATACTTGAGTAATCTCTCATCGACACCTCATATTGCCAATATATGATGATTCTTATGTAGCCTTTAATGTAAATAATCAGTTGGACCTCACGAAAAGGGAGTCTTGGCCTGTTAGATCTCAAATGTGGTTATGATGACAGTGCTTCTGTTTATATGCACTTTAAGCCTATTTGCGAGGAGCTCACCATGTGCTATTCTATGCATAGGGTATCTACATGGAAGAGATTTCATGTCATCTGCACATTCTTCTTTGTGGGGAACATTGCTCACTGGGTGACTTTCTTCTTCTACTGCATATTCACACCGGCAAATGTCTTGGTTCTAGAAATTAAACTTAAATGACCCCCATTGTAATTTACATCCCTGCCACCATTACTCTTTTGAGCGCCATCTGCACTCCCAGGTAAGGCAAGCTCGAACTTTAGTATTCCTCTCCTTCACCGTTCTTTTTGGTTTTTTGGCCCTTTCTTTTTCTCCCCTTTAAAACTCGGTAACGTGATGAAACAGAAGAAAGCTTCAAAGAAACATCACTTTCAACTGTGACAAAGGCACTCTTTTAGTAACTGTGGAATTCTCTGAAATGACCTTTCGACTATAGCTCTAAAACTGGGATCAGATTGGGCCGTCATTGCAGTGCACCAGGAATGGAATAGGAATGTGGCGAACCCTATTTCCTGTAAAAGCGGAAGCTGCCAGTTGACCCACAAATAGCCAGTTCTTGCTTGACCACAGTCTGGATCCGTGAAACCATACTTTGGCCAATCAACACCGCATTCTGTTCCCAAGCCTTTGTTTGCATAACACAACTCAGCTTCGTCGTTCAAACAGGATCTATATACTGGAGCTGATGATGGGGACATTCGTGCTCTATAGTGCAACCTCGGACCTTCTGTTACGAAAAGGCCATTTCAACGTCTTCCTTGTATTTCAGGCAACAACTGTTTCTGGGAACAGTTGACAGCAATACCCCATAGATGCCTCTTAAATTCCTCAAAAATGGAGTTCTATTGCTGGCAACTGTTCCCAGAAACAATGACGATGTGTGAAAAGACACATCCCGTATCAAATACTTTTGAAGTTTGCAATATCATTTTTATGTTTGAACAGATGTTAACGCTCTTGGTCTGTTTAAATGCAGCACGTTTGCTTCTGCCGATGTTGTGCTGTTCGGATCTTGTGCAGCTGCATATAAGGTAAAAACTAAAAAGATTACCTTAGTTTTACCGAACTGTGAAGGTTCTGGTTCACAATTTTAATCCGTGCAGGAAGTTCTACGATGGGTTACTGAAGGCTTTGGAAAGGAACCCGACTTCGAACTGAAATACTTGCAGATGGGTAAGGAGGCTTCCTGGAAATTTCAATAGAGGTGTCGATTAGCCACATGAAAAAGCTTTTGCCCAGTCTTCTTCAGTGTCATCATCACTCCATCATCCACCATCACCACCATAAAACCTCCTCTTTTTTATGTGTCCAATCTCAATTATTTCACTCGCTTTTGCTCCATACCTCTCGATTTTTCAACCATATCTCAAACCTCTCGATTATGTTTCACTTTCACGCGATATTCCAATTCCGTCACCTCGATGATCGCGTCACGTCAGTCTCGAGGGCATTCACAATAATTCCGGGAGATTCAGTTGCAGGAAATTACAGGGTTTCGTTTCTGTTGTTTTGCAGGGGATTTGTCAGACTCCAATCATCCACGCTTCCATTGGTGGTATTTGCTCAATTTGATGATGAAGAAATGGACCCATCTCAGTTTCCGAAGTTCACAAGGCAACCATTTTCTCATTAACACCACGAGGGGTCCCCGTCCCCTACCACTCGGTAGGGCCAAATTCATGTCAAATTCAACGGGCGCACTGAGTAAGGAATTTTGTGCCTTCTTCAGTCGGAAAAAAAAAAAAAAAAAAAAAGGACGCATTTTTCAGGGGCAATTCTGGTTTTACACGTCAATAACTCACCATCTTTAAAGGCAGTTCCCATCATCTCTGAATCAGCTCTTTTTGTATCGTAATGGAATTCAGTCTCACCTATGATTATGGTTGCTAGGGCTCAATCGGGTTCCTTCGTTTCGATGATTGCGTCCCCTCCGATTCTCTACGTTCGCGATCCCGATTGATTGCGGAAGTGAAATCCAGCGCTGTCACGGCAAAAGGAAAAAGGTAAAGGTAGGAAAAATTACACTGTTGGTGTAAAATTTTTCACCATTATAATGTTTTGGTATAATAAATTTTTAATTTCGTGATACAAACTTTTTTAAAATATAATATTTTGGTACAAATTGTTAAATTTTTATTAATACCGTTAATTGAGTTGATGTGCAATGACGTGGACGCTGACGTGAAAATTTAGCTGACATGGTACTATAAAATAAATTTAAATTATGAAAATAATAATAAATAAATAAAAATAAAAAATTTTGTTTTAAAACACAAAAATAGAAATTGATATGAAAAATTAGGAATAGGGCTGGATAGATTTTAAAAAATCAATAAAACATTTCAAATTGACCTGAAAATTTTAAGAATTGACCCTTAAATTTTACGAACACCTACGACCATCCTAAAATGCACCAAATACATTAGAAACAAAATTGAAAATTTTGGAATATGGTTTGGATAAATTTTAAAAGATTGAAAAATGACCCCAATTGATTCAAAACGAACTAAAAAATTTGAAATAATTGTTGTGCAGATTTTAAAAGGTCTATGAATGACCAAAATCAATTTGAAACAATTCAAAAAAATTTGAAAAGACTTGTAATTTTCAAACCTGACCCCTAGACTCTACCAAAACCTAAGGCCATCATAAAACACATCAAAAACAGAACTGAAAAATTTAGAATAAGGGCTGAACAGATTTTAGAAAGTCAATGAATGACCCTGAATTGATCCGAAACGATTTGAAATTTTCAAGAATCAACCTGTAGACTCTACCAATACCTAATATCATCCTAAACTACACAAGACACATTAAAAACAGAACTGAGAAATTCAGAATAGGGACTGGACAAATTTTAGAAAGTTAATAAATGACTCTGAATAAATTCGAAAGGATCTAGAATTTTTAAGAACTGATCTTTAGATTCTACCAACACTTAAGACAATTCTAAAAAACATAAAATACATTAGAAATAGAACTAAAAAATTTATAATAAAATAATTTAATATTTTTATGTTATTTTATTTTTATTATTTTACATTTTACATTTTAACTAAAAAATAAAAATTTCGAAAATTTGAAAGAGAGAGAGAATGACAATGAATAGTGCTTTGGACATTGTTTATCTTCTCCTTAAGCCCCCATGATTTTACAAGAGGCGCAGTACCCTTGCCAACCACCGTTGTCTGGAGCAGCGATCCACGACCCGCCCTATCTTGATCTTGTCTCCCTCTCCGATCCACTCTTTCCTAGCAGCTCTCCCTCTTTAATTTTTTTAGTTCTACTTCTGATGTATTTTGTGTGTTTTAAAATGGTCTTGGGTATTGGTAGAATTTCGTATCATTTTAGATATTTGCGGATTGATTCGAGTTATTTATCGACCTTTTAAAATTTATCCAACACTTATTCCAAATTTTTAGTTTTATTTCTAATGTGTTTTGAACGTTTTATGATGCTCTTAGGCGTTGGTAGAGTCCAACAGTGGTTCTTGAATATTTCGGATAGTTTCAGATTAATTTGGATCATTTTTTGACCTGTTAAAATGTGTCCAACCCATATTTCAAATTTTTCAATTCTATTTCTAGTGTGTTTTGTGCATTTTAGAATAGGTGTTGGTAAAATTTAGGAGTCGGTCCTTGAAAATTCTGAATCGTTTCGGATCGATTTGGGATATTTTATCGATTTTTTAAAACATACCCAGTCTCATTTTGAATTTTTCAAATCAGTCCCTGATTTATTTGTGTTTTCAAATGAATTTTTTATTTTTTATTTTAAAATTAATTTTCTTATTTTGAAATTCTTATATTTATTTATTAATTTAAATTTATTTTATGATATCATTTAAACTAAATTTTCATGTTAGCGTCCACATCACATTATCACATCAGCCTCATTAACAGTATTAATAAAAATTTAACGGTTTGTACTAAAATATTACATTTTAAAAATATTTTATATCACGAAATTATAAAAAAGTTTCATATTAAAATATTATATTAGCAAAAAACTTTATATCGACAGTGCAATTTGCCCGGTAAAGAAGATATTTTTTACAACATCATTCCAGCTGTTACTTCTAAACAAGTCCTGACAGCTCCACCCCATGGGCTTTTTTTTTTTTTTACCAAAGATCTTGCCTACCTTTTTTTTTTTAAAGAAAAGATGTCATGAAAATCTAGATATGTGAAATTGACATGTCGACTAAGGAGCAGAGATTTTTCCACGTTAGTGACCGATAACATTCTACGCATGAAGGCTGCCTCGTAACTTTTTTCGCCTGTCGTGCCTAACTCTCGACGGCTTGTCCAAAAAATCAAAATTATCGTACTATTATTTAATCTTCAAAAATTTGGTATACCGTAATTAATCTAGTTCTAAACATGTTGGTACACTGAAAGATAAAAAGTTCTTGAATTTATGGGTGATCGGGTCCAGGTATTCTGTATTTTTTATGGTACCCAGACCATACCCTGTATAAAACCGATTCCCAAATCTTGGAATTGAATCATGCCGAGAGCTTGTAAGATATCACAGGTTCCAGACACTCAGTTGCAATCTATTTGTCATTTATTCTCTTGCTTCTATAATATAAATTACTTCGATTTGTTCATAATAATTATTATTTTATGTACTTTTTTTATCATAATCAAATATGTATAATTTTTAAACATGCTTGTGTTTAGGCATTATTTATTGTTGATTTTATATTATAATGATATTTTAGACCTGAAAAATTCATGAAATATTTATAATTATATCAAGTAAAAGTTTATTAAATTAGAAATGTCACGGTTTAAACGGTTTGTAAATTGAAGTTTAAACGAGAAAGTTACGAACGGTTAAAATTAACTGCATGAATATGTTAACAGGTTCCAGTTCCGAGTACCTGTGGACTGGAATCAGAACTAACCGTTATTTAATTCATTACTAATAACCTACGATGTTTTCATTGAGATCTATCCGTGCACACTCCCACTGAATCACACAAAATTTAAAGATATAGAGACGTTTTACTATCTTAATTAATTCACTTTTTTCGCTTGCCAGCAGGGATATTTGAATACAATAGTGTCTTGTCTCTGATGAGCAACAACAGGATCCAGGACTTGGTAATTTTCATCTCATGAACGACGTACACGGCCCGGTGAAATGATGTCATCGTAGCAAGTTTCGACATGCATTCTCTTGAAATATCTCGACGATTGGAAGTTACAAGCCGTAACGTAGAATAAATCTGCTTGGACCCGGGACTCGGCTTGACAGCGACCCGCCGAGGGATGAAGAGCTTTCCCGATCGTCGTGATCGTAGAATTTCCTCACGTAAAAACACGACTCGGTGAAGTGCTGGGACGGGGAATGTGCTCTTTTGGAATGGCATGCCATGGAAAAGCAGCCACACGGACGCGGCTCAACCCTCTAGTGACAAATTACCACCCAAAGACAAAACGCATGCCTCCGAACCGCACTAGACGAAATCGCTTTCATTTCGACCTCAAGAAAGAATTTTAGTTGGATTGTTCACGCGATTCATTGGATCGATCTGCTGTCGAGTAGTACCGGGGTGCCGCCGTGACAGTCCCCGCCCTTGATTTCGCTTTCTTCAATCTGTCGGCGACGGACAGAGTCTCTAGATCACATGAACAAGATATTTCCGGGATACTTGATAGTAGAACTATGTTGGTTCCGTTAAATTATAATGGGCTAGTAAGATATTTAGGCGCACGCTCTGATCCGGTAGGTGAAAATATATGTGTCCATAATACTCTTAGGAATTATTTTTTTACATGTATTTTTTTGTCATTACTACTGATATTCAGAAACTCAATGGGGTCTGACTAGTTAATCCCGTTCAAACTGGGTGGACCTACGAAATGGAGTAAAGTCCTTCCAACATGACATGAGATTAGAACTAAGTATCGATTGTCCTATACTCCCAACAAACATGATATAATCACGGTTTTCAAATAAGAAACATTTAATCATAATCAACTAATGTCTAGCATGTGGATGATTGATTTGGACTATTTTACTGTCATTAGATTCTTCATAATTACTCTTATTTTCAAATAATACAAACCCTCTTTGTTTTCTTTCTTTCTTTTCATTTATTCTCTAATTTCTTTTTTTTTTTTGCTGAATATTTATTCTGTAATAATTGAATATACTCTTACAGGTTTTGTCCAAATACGGCGGGTGTCTTAAGGTGGGCGCTGTCGTTTTTGGTAATTGGATCTCCGCAAGTCCCGGGCTGATCAAAATTTGGATTCCAAAGAAGACTTATAAATAAAAATAAAATACGAGAAATATATGAATAAAATGGTCCAGAAAATTTTACCCAGAATCGAAACTCTGATGTTGATTGCAAGTTAAAGGCGATGCAGCTGTGCGGCATCCGTCTGGTGAATTAGCGTTAATTAAATGGAAGTGAAGTACCGGCGGAGGAATGAAAAAGTCAACAGTGCAGTCAAATTTCTTCACCGGGCGAGTTCCCGACGGAGAGTAGCTGAGGCCGATAAAAAGTCCAAATCCGCGGCAAGCGTGCGAGACGACGTCACCATCGCCAATGGTAGGCATGGTCCATGCATTTCTGGACATGCCCATGGACCATGGCATCATCAATGATGCTCCGCACTACCCTCTATATATCCCCCACTTTTGCCTCCTTTTTCCTCCCTTCAAACTATTCCACCACTCATCTGAATCAAACCTAACAGTGCGAGCTGCTCCAGAAGAATCATCAATGGGCGAGGTAGTAATCACCCATTCAGCGCAATCGCTTACACCTTTTACTCTCTATTTCTTTCCCTGTTCCTCGATTAGATGGTTCGGATTCTGAGTCTCCATTCTCTGGTCTTGTGATTGATTTCCAGCAGGTGGAAGGTGCGAGGAATGACGGGGAGAAGAAGGTCGCCGACGAGGGACCTAAGAAGGACGGCGGCAATGTCACCGTCGTACTGAAGATGGACATGCACTGCGAGGGGTGCGCGAAGAAAGTC
The DNA here is from genome assembly GCA_037672795.1 of Lagerstroemia speciosa. Lineage (NCBI taxonomy): Eukaryota > Viridiplantae > Streptophyta > Magnoliopsida > Myrtales > Lythraceae > Lagerstroemia > Lagerstroemia speciosa. The sequence goes on from CM075296.1 coordinate 1,366,051, forward strand.
CGACGATCTGTACGGAATTTCGAGGGTGAGCAACTGTTGAACCCAATTTAGGTGTCGTGAATATGCGATTCATCCTTAATTCCAATGCCTAAGATCTTCGTACAGAAATTCTGGAGTCGATGTGGTTTCCAATTGTTCTCCTCGTCTTCTGATTGTCTGATTCGGTGCTGGCAGGTGTTGAGGACGTGAATGTCGACAGCTCCAATAACAAGCTCACGGTGACCGGGAAAGTGGACCCGGGGAAGATCAAGGAGAGGCTGGAGGAGAAGACCAGAAAGAAGGTAGAGATCATCTCTCCTCAGCCCAAAAAGGATGCAGCAGCCGCCCCGGCAGGCGATAAGAAGCCCGATGAGAAGAAGCCCGACGAGAAGAAGCCGGCGGAGGAAAAGAAGGAAGAGGACACGAAGCCTAAACAGGTAATCAATCCGCCATCAATGTGTTGATACCGGTGGTTTGATTTCTCGGACGGATTGAGACAATTCACCTCCCTGCTCATTTATTAGTTTCTTGTCGGAATTGAATTTCGACAAATAACGTTGGAGATCGAACAATCCATCAATGTTTCATTAACCAAAACGAAATTTTGGGCCTTTTTTCTGATCTGTTCAGGTGACGGTGATTTTGAAAATCAAATTGCACTGTGACGGCTGCATTAACAAGATTAGAAAAATCATCCTGAAGGTCAAAGGTAAAGCCTGAAAGGTCCCACTATTAATTTTTATTTAATTTTAATTTATAACATATTTACTAATAATATTCGATCTACGCATCTTTTCTTTAAATAAAATATCAATTAAGATCGAGTAATGATTTCAGTTAATGGGGACCACTTTCCAACTTGATTAAAGAAATGTTGTCGACTGTTTAATTAAATTAAATGCTGTAAAATTTTAATTAGGTGTGGAAGCGGTGAACATAGAAGCGGGCAAGGATCTGGTCGCCGTCACTGGGACCATGGACGTGAAGGAGCTAGCCCCCTACCTTAAGCAGAAGCTCAAGCGCGGCGTCGAGGTGGTCCCTCCGCCGGCGAAGAAGGAAGACGCCGGAGGCGACAAGAAGGAGGGAAAGGAATCCGGCGGCGGAGACAAGAAGGACGGTAAAGAAGCCCCGGCCCCTCCTGCAGCGGAGAAGAAAGACGGCGGAGATGGCGGCAAGAAGGAAGGTGGAGATGGCGGCAAGGAGGAGAAGAGCAAGGAGGTCAAGGCCGAGGAGGTCAGCGCCCCGAAGATGGAGTTCAGCAAATTGGAGCACCAGGGCTACTACCCGCCACAGCCATGGTACTGGAACGACCAAGGCCAACAGGGCTCCTTAAGCCGCAGCTACGCGATGGAGCCGTACGCTTACCACGGCGGATACGCCGGCCCGCCGGCGCCAGCTTATCCTTACACGGTGCACGAGGGGTACTCACATTACCCGCAATACCACCCCATGGACCCGCGGCTAAACCCGCCGCAGATGTTCAGCGACGAGAACCCGAACGCCTGCTCCGTCATGTGAGCCGTGGACTGAACCGAAATAACCGTACGCCGAGAGGGGTGTGACTGAAAAGGAAACTATACAACGGGCACCAGATTGTAAATAGTGAAAAATCTCACTGTGGTCTTCGGCGAAGTAAATATTAAAAACGGTGCTTAGAGGAAAATATGAGGAGATTAGATGAAAGGATCGACCTCGCCGGCCGGGTTGGCCGGTTCAGTGGTTGAGATGGTTGGCAGTTGGCTGTTATTTTTGTATTTTCTTTTATTAAAAAATTTTGTTGAATAATAATAAATTCAATTTCTAATGTATCTCTCTGTCTCCGTGGTAGTAATAATTTTTATTTTTTAACTATTTCTTGAGGAGAATGATAGGTAGAAGAGGACAGGTGGCAAGTTTACAGTATCATTGATTTATTTATTAAATCTCTATTTAATGGAAGAATTTAAAGAATAAATAAATAGAGCGAGGGAGACGGCTAAAGGAGCATTATCTTGACGGTGGGCCTAACGGTGACGACGGCGATGACAGGTCCGTCACCTTTAAATATAGGGTTAGGAACTTAGGCTTGACAACAAATTAGTTTCAGTTAGCTCTTCACTTAATAATAAAAATAATAACGTTATCGCAGTACGACAGTGTTTGGTAGAGTAGATAATGTACGTACGAATTTGATGGTGTTCATCTGATTAGTTTGACGGCGGCATCGAACCGACCAAACAGAGTAAAATAGTCGTTTCAAACCTTAAGTACTACTTCAATTCGATTTCAAGCAAGCTCTACCAGCCTCGCTGGAGTGCTTCTATGGCAATGTGAAGAGGCACGGGGGGCAGAGGTCACTCCTCTCAGCCCAATGCTTTCATGTAAGCTGACTCTTGGAATCACTTGCAGGCAGCTAGTTTTCAACACTATACTACCCGATGGATTAGTCGGTTACTACAATATCGGATACTATCGATATTTAAAAAAATATATGTTAGGTGGTGGACGAATTTCAGTTGGATGAAATTAATTTATGTTTTGATTTGGTCGACCAACTCTGCTAGCTAACTGTAGTGAAGGCATGTTCTGGACATTACTCAAGCTAGAATATGAAAAACATGCATTGAGGACGATAACACAGAACTTGTCTGTTTTTCTTCACCTTTCATTTTCTCTCTCTCTTTTTCGGGTGAGTGGGTCTTCGAACGTAATGTACGATGCTGGAAAAAGATGAGAGAGCTGCTCAACTGATCGATCATCTTGTACGATAATGATGCAGCTGGAAGTTGTACGACATCTCGTGACTTCCTTATTCGAGAATTATTGATGGCAAATCGGTTTAAATTTCGGATCCGAGTACTATAAATCGACGAAATTCATAATATGGAGAGCTTTATCCCCTCGATGGACCGGTTATTAGCTCGGTTTATAATATTCGAAGCGGTCGAGATCACTTTATTGAATACCGGGGTAGTGCACAGTAAAAGAAGAGAAATTGTTGGAGCATTTTACACGCACACGTTTTTGCCTCGTAAGGTTCGGATAAACCTTGGAAGCGAACAGTAATTTGATGGAGATGAATTCGATGTAACTTATCGATATGTCGTTCTAGTCACAATTGAACTAAAACGGCTCATGCGAATCCTTAATTATTATTATCATCTATGAAATTCTTAACAAATATTTATTTATTTATTATTCATAAATAATAAATTGCTAGTACGCACGGTGTGTGTTATATCAATAAAAATGATAGTAACTATAATTTTTCAAGTGAAAATAATATATATATTTAACTTTTATATTAGATAGTTATAAAGGTGTATTGCATAAATAAAATTGGAATCCGTAATTTGTATGAACGGTTCGCTGATAAAAGAGTGACAATGAAATGCGACGATTAAAAATAAATGAAAGAACGTGGAGGAAGAAGAGGATGGGAGTTTCAACTGCGAGAGAAAAAAGCGTGAGAAATAGATAGTTATTTACGCATGTCAAATTTACGTTCATGCCCATTGCCCTCGTTTCATTCCAGTCCAAGGGTCTGCAAGATTTCAATTATATACACAACGGGTAAAATTGAAAAGGAAAAAGTGACACGAAAAAAGAAGGTCTTCTCGTAAAATAATAATATGCGATAAATAAATGAGAGCTCTACACTCTTAAATTCTCTAATTAATATATATATATAAATTTGTATTTATCTTCCGAGACTAATCCAATTTTTCAGATGCCTATCGAAATTTCACGATAAATATTCACGTAATTTTCGCGCATCTTTTCATTTTCCTTTTTTAGCACGTCACTTGATGGTGCGCAGCCCCGAAATCCTTATCAATCCGAGATCGGATCAGGTCGGTCCACTAAATAATACAATTCCGCGGACGTGAATTTTCCCATTTTACATGATTTCGATCCAATAACTTACGCGAGGAAAAGAGCTGTCGAATTACGTTAGTTAATTAATTACAACCATGTTGGTATATATGCCCTTTCGTGTTGATGCATCGTCCCTTTCAAACGTATACACGGCCCCGATCATAATCACGACCTTTGAATCTACTTAAAAAATTATATGCTGATCATGTGGGTATCTCCCGGGAATGAGAAAGTCCTCAGTGGAGCAGTAAGTGATATATCCATCCAATCATAACTTGACAAGTAATATATAATTATACAGTTATTATTAAATCATATAAAAAAACTCTTCAAAAACATTTAAAAAACCCTAATAAATAATGAACTCCGAAAGGAAAAGTATATAAATGGTAAAAAAATTATTGAAATACCCTAATAAAAGGTGAACCTTAAAACGAAAAATATATAAATGATGAATTCTAATCGGACAAATATTCCACGTCAGTATTATCTATATGATATTACCGTTCTATTAAAGATTCGGTCGCAAACAGGTACGCACTCAATTATTAAACTAGTTGGAATGATGAATCGGGGAATTGTTCAAATCTCCTTTTGAGGTTTCCCAAAGGTCATCATTTTAATTTCTCCTGCCACGAATTGTCGTATAAATAAATCTTTCATTTGATTGATTGTTCAAGATGACAAGCGCTTACATTTCGATAATTGCAATACCATGGATTCACGGCTCAAAATGCTGATTTCGATCGGAAATATATACGCAAAATCTCCTCCTTATACGGCGATGCATGGGATTGGTTGAGGGAAAAAAAACGATTTTGTTTCCTCTATGCACCGGATTCAATCTCTTCCGTATCGGGAAATTTGATTTCTCTCGCCAAACTAGGGAATCAAATGGTAGAATGATCTATAAGATGCCAAACAGATTCTTCCAAAAATCTCAACTAAATTCTAGAACTCAACGACTCATATACCAAAAAATCGTAAAAAAAAATATTGATAATAAGAATATGCATACTAATATATAATTTGATGTATTTTTTAATAGATCGATATTTAATCCTTTAATTAACTTTTTTGTTTTGATAGGTTGGACTTTTTTTTTTTAATTTCAAACACCTATCATTTTAACTAAACAAAAATAAAGGGAGTCGGATTCCGATTCCGTATTAAACCAAACAAGAACTCCATTTCCGATTCCGCCCTATTCCGTTTCGGTTTATGTTTTCATTTCCGCACTACAAACCAAATGGCCACTGAAAACCGCATTGGTTTACGTTTTGAATTTTGGTTCAAGGAATTAATTAAATGAAGACTGATCCCATGCTTAAACATTACTCAAAGTTCACCCACAAAGAAAAATACCCGTTTAATTCATGGAGATCGTCATCTATGCACGATTATTAGAGTCTGATCAACCGGGCCGGGTTGGCTCTTTGAAATAATTGTCTCCTTGCTCGAAGCTCAAAAAAAAAAATTAAAATTAACCGTTTTACGAACCATGCTAATCCATATAATTTTGAAATAGGCCGATTCATCAAGTAGTAAAGCCCTCGACTTTCTTGGTCTAGAGGCAAAGTGTATAAAACACACGAATGCACACGTACGCAAAGTGGTAAAGCCCTCGACTTTCTTGCACGAAACAATGAGCCCAAAAAAAAAAAAGCTGTTTTACGAGCCCTACCAATCCATGTAATTTCGAAATGGATCAGTTTATTAAGTGATAAAACTCTCGGCTTTCTTGGTTTATAGGCAAAGTGCTAAACATACGTGGATGCACACGTACATAAAGGAATACTTGGAGATGCGTGCGGGTGACTCAAAGGCGTTGGGACAGCGTGGACGCAGCGATTGATTGGATCACTTTTCATTTAATCTATACGATCTATTTAGTATTGGATAAGCAGGCGACGACAGTGGCATTTCTGCATATAATGTGCCCCAGTGGAGACTGATACGTAATTTCCCAATTAAGATTATGATCTGATCGATCTGCTAATTAATATAAACACACACACACACACGTACATTTTATATAGAGAGATGAATATTAATCAACTAAGAACAGAACGTGCCCCAATCATTAGTCGAGGATAGGGAGGCCACGCCCCGCATGCATCATTCGGCACGTCCCTTCATGCACTACTAAATGTTCTTTATAAACCTGGCCCAGAAAGGCTCTTTAAAAATAAAACTAGTGTCGGTACTGTTAAGTATTGCGCTGAGTCAGTAAGAGATGAGAGAATTCTGTGTATCGAATGTTTATATCACGCAACAGTATTACGAATTAATAAAATTCAACTATTTGAAGGTTTTTTTAATAAAATCTAATACAAAAAATAACTCAATGATATGGACTCGTGGTACCATGTGAATATTGTCACATGATATATTCGTTATACAGAATACTTTCCCCAACCAAACGTCCGGTGTCTTTTGGAGTGAAGCTTGGGCATCTAATATGTACAGGAAATGTCAAGATACAAGTTAGGCCTCGGAAAGGATGTGTTTACGGAGAATATATGATTTCAGACACCGACCCGAGATCAAGAGAGTGAATTAATTTGCATTTATCGTACACGAAATTTATGGTGCAAGAAAGAAATAAACATGTGTTACGTGTCGATGCACATTGCCTCGTGAAAAATGTGCAGACACACGATTGTCTGTAATGCATGATTGTCGACAGATACACATATGGTAAAGACACTGACCAGATAAACAAAAGTATCTGTCCCCAATATATACATATACATACACGCACAAACACAGATTGGAGCAGGACATCATATTCGTGGAGGATTAGGTAAGGATGGGAGTGGCTTTAGAAGTGCACTGTGTTCCGGCACTGTGATCTCGTGAAGCTTTTGGCATAGTACTGCTAACCCTAACAGCACCACCATCATCATCATCGCGAAGAGGAGACATTCAAACGCCTGCACGATTGGCCGGACCTCACGCACATATCTAAATGTTGTTTCACTGGTCGACAAGACAGCAAAATAATAATAATAATAATAATAATAATAATAATAATGGAGTCCCACAATTGGCCAGTGGTTAAACATTACTGAATATATATATATATATGCATGTATAATGGTTTTGGTTTTTTTCAAATATATCATCCGGCAAACAGAAGCTCATTAAATATTGACTGATTTGAATTCCAGTTTAATTTGTCCATTAAAAGAATGAATCTATCACCACTTTTTATTTTTTTATTTGTGAGATTCGAAAATGATATTATACTTAAGAGAACAAGTGTCCACATATGGAGAAAGTCTTACACGTAACAAGCATATTATGTTTTGGTATTGGTGCAATATCATAAATTAATTAAATCAATTTTTTTTTAGTATTAATTTTTGCTTTCAGGTTCTATTAAAAAAATTCTAAAAATTACTTAATATTATTATTGATGTCAGTGCTGTCGCGTTCGTTATCCACGGGACTCTCCCTCGTATGGTTTTGGTTTTTTCATCTTTTTCATGCAACTGTTAATAGTGGAAATCCGCGTAAGCGCTTATGTCAGCACCACGATATGCCCACCAGGGATAAGCAATTAGAGGTCACGCAGCACTCGCCCGCTCCCAGGAGTCCACGTTATAATCCAGCAATTACTGCTCAGATTAGCTTAGGATCATATCTACTGGCCAAAAACTCGACGAAATGGGGGTTCCACGACGAGGAAACCGATCCGACCGGAACTGTTAACGTCCGACAAATGTCACTATCGATGATTGAGTAATACGTGATCTTACGGGTAACGAGTTCGCATATTTAACTAATTAAATTCTATTAAACATTTGGGATTTGGAGCAGGTGAAATTTGACGCAAATAGGAGAAGTAAACCAAACCAGAGTCAGTTGAATTCACTTACGAATCCATAACGACCAATTTACACAGTTGATGGCTCAGAGCCAAAGCTGCTGACGTTCAAACCATACCATTCTTTTTTGACAGTATTTAATGTGGAAAAAAATCAATTTTTTAAGTCCAATTGCTTTAAGAAAATAATGGATAAAATTAGGGTTCATTTAAAAGCCAGAAACAAGGGGTAACCCGCCAAAATTTCACAAAACCGCACGCCGGTTGGGACTGGCTTTGGAAGCTTCCCTTTGGGAGTTGGGGTGTCACAGCCATGCAATCGAAAATTATTCAGTAAACAATGAAATTAAATCGGGATAACGACATCGAGAGTTTCATACATTTTTTGATTTTTATAAGTGAATTATAAATATTTCAAAGTACTGAATCGAGTCCTATATGTCATCCGCGTTACAACATCTTGTTCTTTCCTTCAACTATCGTTACTTGTATCGGCGTCATATCATCTTAAGGTAACGGTATGTGATAAAAATGACTCGATGTTGTAACGTGAATAATATATATGACTTGATTTAGCATTTTAAAATATTTGGAACTCACTTGTAAGAATTGACAGATATATATAACTCCAAGTGTCTTTATCTCAAATTGAAAACGATAATATTAATTATCAAGAATGTAATCACATCACTAATAGCACCGACATCCAAAGAAACATTTATGTACCAATATAGGTTTATTAATTAAGGTGATTCTGCATCTTTTTCTCTTTGATCTGTTAGGTGTTATCTATGAGAATTTTTCCTTTAGTAGATCGGTGAGTGATCAAACCCGAATTAGTCAAAATTCAAAGAAAAAATAACTTCTGTTATCTGTTATTGGAAACATAAACTAAGTTAATTGATATAATTATGTGGGTTATCATTAATTTTCGCGAAAATCAATTGATCTTCTAAATGCCGTGGCCAATCGAGCAAATGATCCTCTCACGAGGACAACTGGGGAGACAACATGCGAAAATTTTTATTTTGCCACCTGCCCCAGATCGTGTACCTTTAAATTGTAATAAAATTGAAATTTAAAATCATTTAACAAATAGTGAAATTTAAAACTTAAAATTCAAAATACAGTCTCTCCTTTTGAATTAATTAGGGTTTGTATTTGTAGTACAATCTATTTTACTGGCCCTGAATCTATGCTAGTCAATGCATCTCAAAAGGGTCGGGTTCTAAAATTCTAACAAGAATCAAACTGGAATTTTAGAATATAATTTTGTGAATAAAGAAAATTCACATTGAAAGAGTTTCAGTTCATCGGGCCCACTTGAAACTTTTCTCTACTAGCAAACAATTTGACTGTATAATTTGTTGACAATACAAATGATGAAAAAATTTATTTGCATTATTCTTTTTTTTTTCCTTCAAAAGAGAGCAATACATATGGTCCAATCCATTGACAATGAGAACATAATCCACTCACATGATGGTCGGATATTATTATTTAAAAAAAGAAAGGATTATGGATATAACCTAATCTGCAAAATATATAAAAAAACAATTGAAATAATTAAAATTTGACCATTAAAGAGGGGAAGATAATGAAAATAATAATTCGAATTTGACCTTATAACTTTTTTCTAAATAATATTCTAAATTTGAGTATTAGTAAAAGGTAGACATTTAAAATTTAAAAACTTTAACCCTTAAAGGACTATATAATTTAAATTTGAATTAGTTATAATTAATTAAATTCTTGAATATCAAAAAGTTGGAAACAAAAAAAAAGAGAGAGAGAGAGGGGGGGGTAGTGGCTGCGGGTGCGAACTCCTCGACGTCAGCCTTGAAGAAGAGACAGGTGAAGCACAGAGGAGAGGGAGCTGAGTCACCGAGCTGGCCCCACCGTCTGACTCAGCTCCGACTATGACTATGAAAACGTCTTGTCGCCGACATGAAAGGATGCACTATTCATGTCATGTCCATCATGTCATGTCATGTCCATGGGCATGGCCATCACGACCATCCAATATGCAAAAACACTGGCCATGGAAATTTTCCTTTCCGTTTTCTTTTTCCTTTCATTTTTCATTTTGGAAATAGAAAATTGATCAAAAGTAGAGTAACATACAAAAATCACATTTTACAGGCTTTCCTTACAAGCTCTAGAAAGCGTCCACGGGGTCGATCGACTCTCTGAAGGGTCCATCGGCCATCGCCGGACGATCATGGCATTATCGAACATTATAAATGTATTCTTTTTGGTTGAATGTCGGTTTGGACTATCCATGTGTGACGAGATCCGTTGAATTCGAATTAAGAGACGTTCATGGTGTGTATTTACATATGTATTTGTGGATGTAGATATGTGTTTGTATTTTAAGAGTCAATGACATGCATGTAGGTTTGAAAACGGTTCAGGTTTGGGATCAATGGCGACCGAGGAAGGATTTTATTTATTTATTTTATGTTAGAAAAAAGGAGGGGAGATTTGAATTCTATTTGACTACAAAGGATATTAAAATTGCCAGCAGACAGAGAGTGGACCACGTGGGGCCCAATCCACGTCACCAACACATGGCGCACGCTGGACCGCTTTGAATTTGCGGGGTGGTCTCCCTCTCTCCCCGTTGGGCAATCTCCACTTGATCACGTCTCTTTTTGTCCTCGCTTACAAAAAAAAAAAAAGGAAAAAATCCATAAAATTTAATTTTAACCCACTTAAAAATATACTATATATCGACTCGTACTACACACGAAATTATTAATTATGCAACTGAAAATAAAATTACATTATTTTCATACGGTAATATTTGATATGATTTTACAATTGAGTATTATTTTATAGTATTTTTAATCTTTATATGTACCATAAAAAGTAAAATATATAATTTTAAAAAAAAAATTAGAGGTAGCTATGTTTTAAAATAGTAGTTACACTTTCATGGGTTAAAAAAGTCTGTAAATTCCGAGGCACGGCAGCCCACATAAAATGTATTTCTCTGCACGATTTTAATTAGAATTGCAATATTCTTTTAGAAAAGGTACAATGATGGTCAAGCTTTTCTTGTTGAAAAGCTCCTTTCTCAATAAATAGATCTTGAAAAGTTGGAATCGGCAAAGACAGCACGTTAAAAAAAAAATTTTATCCTTGAAACAAATTACACAGTTCCATATTTTTCATGTCGGCTTTTATTTTTTAATTTCTAGATTCATCTAGTTCCACGTGGCATTGAATTTCCAGAATCTCAAATTAAATTTCTTAGTTTTTTTGCGGTCAGCGATGCACACGGAAAATGCAGCAATCGGTGACCATATGCACCATGCGGGGTGTTTTTCTCCAGCGAGCATTGTAAACATAAGCGCAGGCCCCCACCATAGTTGAATGCCCGAGCCTCAACGTCTCGGAATTTGACCGTTACATTTTATATTTATTTATATCATTTGTACTTGTCAAAAAATAAAAAAAATATTTAAAAATAAGTAAATAAATTTAATTTTTTTCTTGAATGTGTGATCCTTGATGAGATCGTTTATCCATATATCTTGTACATGAATTTATCTGAATTTATAAAAATAAATTGGTGGTAGAACCGTATGAGAGCAGGAGACTGGGGGAGTGGGCCAGCCCACAAATTAATAATATAGGGCGGCAGCGTTGAGCTTGAGCTTCAATTACTTTCATATGTCTCATATGTGGAGTCTGGACCACTCTGCTCTGGGCTCCCAGCCGCCGCCGCCGCCGCCGCCGCCTCGTACTGATTTCAAAGTCAAAGGCTCGGAGTGCACGAGAGACCGGACAGCCTAGATAGTCAAATTTACACGTAATACTTCTTAAACATTCTGTTGACAATACTGCACCTCGGCACAGCTTTGTCAACGGTCGTGTTTGGTCGTTCATGGCGGCGGTGATGTGGCGCCGGTATCGACAGAGAACAGAATGAAAATCATTTTTACAACATTGCATTAACGTGAAAAATCCATCCTTGTCATGTTGCGTTGTTCGCTGCTCGACAGTCTGTCGGAGAAGGCTCGCTGCGGCGGAATTAATCTGTAATCTTGTCAGTGGAACGACAATTAACATCCGTTCGCTGTAAATGTCCCGACCTTAGGGTCGGACGATGTAACAAAGCTTGCACCATTCCCTCCCTTCGGGGCTCGGTCTGGATGCTCAAATTCATGATAATGTAATCATCCATACTGTATTATTATTACATTCCAATTAGGCCCTTATTCTGGGCCAAGATTTACCGATTGGGCCACTGAGGATATGAAAGAACTGAAATGCAAAGATGGATGCGTCCGAGAAAATGCTCGATTCCTACGAGGAAATGGGCCAAGCCCTTCAACTCATAGCCGAGTTGTTGGGCCAGACCCGTTTAAGGTGTCAGCAGGCCCGATGAGGTAGCCAAGAGGCCCGACAACACGTCGGTAGCTTTTGAGGGCCGACAACTTCTTATGTAGTCGGAACTACGCAGAAATGGCTTTGTGGGATCATGTCTCTAAATTACACGGTGCTGCCTCGATGTCTTTATAAAGGGTAAAGTCGTGCTGAAATTTTCCTGAAACGGACGTTTCTTAGATGGGTCTTTTTCATGTACTGTGTTTTGGACCCATCGTGATGAGTCGATCAAGTGAAAGTAAGGCATCGGAGTCATGAAATTAGTATAAATAAAATAATGAATAAAAATGTTGTTATTCAATTGAAATGAATAAAGTTATATGGAATATGGTATTAAAGTTAAATGACCAAATTACCCCAAATATATATTAAAAATATATAAATAATGTTAAGATATAAATTTACAAGAATATATGAAAAGAATATTAAAAAATATAAAAATAACAAGAAAAAGAAAAAAGAACACCAACGTCTTCCTCCAACCCCAAGCCCCCAACCCACCACAGACTGCTAATCCCCGAGCCCCCCTTCCTCCATTCCTCTACCCGAGCAACTGGTAGAGAGAGAGATCTCTCTATTCTCAATCAACGAATTCGTGCAGCAGTGAATAGATGAGGGGGCACGGGAAGGCTCGAGAACCTCGGTGAAGGCTCGAGCGAGACATGGGGTGGTACGGGTAGGCTTGGGAAGACTTGAGGGAGATACAGGGCAGCACGGGAAGGCTCGTTCAGGCTCGAGAAGGCCGGTGGCAAGCTAACGATGGTGGCGGAGAGCCGATGCAACAGGAGAGAGGGTGGAGGAAGCAATGGCACAAGTCGAAAATTTGATGAATAGTCGATGACAAATATTTTACTATATATTCCTTATCAAAAATGTTATTTCACTTTACATTAGATCATGAATAATTATTTTACTTTTGACTTATTTCGACCAACCAAGCTTAGGAATTCTTATTCCGCACGACTCCCCATTCCTCCGGACGAAGCACGCCTTAGAGTTTCGGCCACCTGAAAGGTACGCCATGTCAGTGGAAATTTCAAATTCGCCCACTGTCGGAGCCAGGGAGACTAGGACTTAGGTAGGCTTCTAAGGTCGTGCACTGTTTAGAATTCATAAATCCAAAGATTCTTGAACAACTTGGCATATGATTCCAATCAACATCAGTAACTTCTTTCATTCGTAAAATTCGAATTTAAAATTCTACTTAAAAAAAAAGAACAAACAGACTTCTTCAACTAACCGACACGGGTATCATTACCTTTCCTTTCCTCGTCTCTCACTTTCTTTTTGTTTTTGGGTAAAATGAATAAATAAATGATTGTGTCCGTAAATTGGAGGAATTCAGTCAATATTCAGCAAAAGAACTGACGTGTGACGACTGATCGAGCATTAGCTGTACATAGAGAGAGATGCGTTCAGCGGCACGAGATCTCCTGGGACCAGCCCTAGTCAATTGGCATTGATGTTATTTAATTTAGACAATCATGCATCCAGGTCACGAGAACAATATATTTATCATTAGATGAAATCGATATGTCCAATTTTCCATCGAACGGCATAATATTTCTAAAGGGTTAGGTCGTGTTAATACTACCGATTTTATCATCTAAGAATGCAATAGCTCGTGCAGTTCGTAAAAATTTAAAGCAAAAAAAAAAATCAATACCAAGATGATAAAACGAGGTATTCAGAAAATTGACAGCGGATATACTTGGTAAAATACTCAACTCTGACAGAAACAACCACGGACAAAATATGGGATTTTATTGGATCAAATCAGGAGATTATAGTGTTTAGGGATACCATCAATCCCAGGTCCTATTACAAACTCCACTCGAGTCACAACATGATCTCCCAAGTTCTCACCTCTCACGCTCCCAAGAAGTTTATCGGAAAGATCTCTCACCAGACTCTGTCACCCGGGCCCTAAGGTCTCCAGGGTTTCATGGCACCGAAACACACATCCACAGCTCGTACAAAATCCTATTTATATATATATAATCATATCCCGTTTGATATCATATAAAATACAATCTACACATATTTTCTAAATCAAATAAATTACGAGCTCCAATATATCCTATTCAAACGATAAAATAATATCCACAAAATCTTCTAAATACCCTTAAAGATTTTATCTACGATATTTTGTGCTTCAAACCGCTATCTTGACCGTCGATCGTTGTTCGCACATATATCGTATCTTCAATATGATCTCCAACTCGTTAGTTAGGTATTCCGATTTTCGAGTTCCGATTTATGTCAAGACATGTCCGGACAGTAATTAATCCCGAACAAATGGAGTAGGGAATGGCGGCATTCAAACACTCAAGAGTAAAAGAACTGCTACAAACTAATGGTGGCGACGGGTGTGAATGACGCACTTGCTCTAGTCATCATTAGCTAATTATTTAGCCCACGCCGTCTATTACTGTCCAAGAGCAAGAAAGAAGACTATCGAAGTCGTGATCGAAAGCGTCGTATCGTGTCGACTCTTGAACGGTGGACAAAACATGAGTCTCACTCCCCGGCATTTGGATGGAAACTTTCAGGCAACTTTCATTTTTCTGGGTAAGCAATAACTGACCGACTTGCAAATGCTTCGCTCCCTCGGAATGGGTCCCAATGGAACAACCAATAATCAAGAAGATGAGACATAAATGTACATATACAAGTACATAAACAATAGGGCGATCGCCTGCTAGTATTTTAAAATTATGGTAGTATCTAATTAATTCAGATTTGCATCAGACAGAATCACCAAACCGTAAAGATGTACAGATATAAATTTTCTCTATTGATAAGACTCGGAATCGAGAACATTGAGCGAAAGTATCACCGAACTATCTCAACCAAGTCATATTGGTCAATTCAAGGTGACTTGGCTAAGAAGGAAGGTCGCTGGGCGTTGACGCGGTTGCATGGTGATCTTTGCCATGAACAATTTGCTTGGAGCAAAATTGCAGCATTTGGTATTGATTTTTATGGTCAAACAATTTAAAGAACACACGTCTTAGTCATCACTATCTCACTGAAACTTCCGCTTTCGGCCGTCCAAATCGATCTGCGTCGGCCCCATCACTGGGCCGTCGATGAAAAATGCTCGTGATTTTCAACCAAATTTCCCACTGAACAAATTCATTTGTATATAAGACCGAAAGCGTTTCGAAGATCACCTGCTCGGCATTGACTTCGAGGAAGACTTGGAAACTGCCGAATCAATATAAATGAAGGGACAGAGGCCTTTCGATCTGTGAAGCACAACTCCTCGATCCGGCAATGAACCAGAAAAGGATCTCTCTTAGCTCACTAATTTTTCCCACACGATCCGCTTTGTCTAGCAGATCTTCACATCCGACATCGGTCGGTGCTTCGTCGACAATACTATAAATTTCCGGGACGATGGTTTTCAACTGTAGGCTCTTCTACTTCGATGTGGAGGAAGAAGCAGCGATGGTTTCCGGGACATTTGTCCCAGCTCCGGGAAAGAAGAAGTGGGCGGATGAGGTGTCTGTTACAGATCCGCTTTTCGTCGGATGATTGGTTTTGCAGACCAAATCGGTTTCAGTGCCTGCTGTTTGATGGATACCCTTTTGTTTGAATATTGCAGCGGAAGTCGACCAAGACCAAGAGCAAGAGCAAGCAGGCCGCCACTGATGCCGGAAAGAAGAATACCTCGAAGGCGGCAAAGGAGCCAAAGATTGTTGTCGAACCGATGAAGAAAACTGTAAAAGCAAGCGGCGGTACATCAAACATAATCTCTTCTAAACTTCTTGGCGAGCACGCCGATACTTAGAATTTTGAGTTTTAATTGTTTCTGTTGTAGGCAGGGAGATTAAGAGGACCGATCAGCATCCTGTGGCTGCCGCTGCTGGCCCGAAGTCCCCGAGCATCACAAACATCCCACCAGCCAACGCAAATGCCAGGAGTCTGCCACCGGTACCGCCACCGGCTGTGAACCTTCCAGTACACTGGAGAGATATCCGGGCGATTGAGGAAGAGGAGCCTTCCAAGAAATGGGAGTTCAATTGGAGTGGGGATGATGATAAGCGGCTTCCCGGTCAAGATAAAGCCACTCGACTTGCAGAGGACAATTTCACTGGCAATAACAAGAAGAAATTGCTCAACTCTTTGGACTCCGGGCATTGGAATTTAGAGTCTAATGATCTTGAGGTGGATACGTTTTACTTGCCTGCCATGCCATCTCTGTGCCGATTATTTAACAACATTAATTGCGAGAACTGGAGTCTGATAATCGTATGTTACTGTCTCTCAGAGCACAGGCAAGTTGGTTCTGAAGATGACGCTGCACTGTGAAGGCTGTGTCCACAAAATCCGGCGAGCTGTAATGAAGTTTGAAGGTGAGTTAACAGGTGTCGAGGTTGCGTTAGTTTGAAGACAGTAACTGTTCATTTCCGTGAATAGAAATTGAAGTACTTTGCTAAATCAATGGTGCTTACTGTACTAAGGAGTCAAGGGTGTTGCCTTCGACACGGACAGGGATCTAGTGACTGTGACAGGTCGTGTGAAGGAAGAAAAGCTTCTCTCGTACCTCGAACGGAAGCTGAATAAAAAGATCGCAGTTGTTCTTCCGGCAAGACCAAACGGTGCCGAGGAAGCAGTATCGGTCACCGATGGAAGGGATCCAAGAGGGCAGAAGCCGGAAGTTTCTGGAGATGATAGAGGCCGTAAGAAGGCCGAGGAGGGGCCTGTGAAGTTAAATGGGGAAGAGACTGCCTGGTCCGCTGCAGGCACCGGAGCTGGAATACGCAGGGAGTCGAACACAGACATCGACAAGCTGTCATTTCACAAGGTAAATTCATCAGCTTTGTATAAGAGATTATTCGAGAGATCATTGATACCACATTTGTCTGCAGATTACCAGCATACTGAATCTGAGAATCAAACTGCACTGCAACAGCTGCATCGAGAAGATTCATGCTGCTATTGCACAAGTAAAAGGTATAGGATCCCTTCGTCACTTCAACCGGACATGGATTAATGCAATATATACTATGGACTAGTCGGTTTTCAGCCGATTGTGCTGCATGGAATAATCGGACGATAAAAACTGCAGGGGTAGACTCGGTGAACTTCCACGTGAGCAACAACCTTGTGACGGTGGCAGGCGAAATAGATGCGAGAGAGCTCGTGCTGTACCTCAAGACCAAGCTGAAGCACGATGTGGAGGTGGTGTCCGTGAGGAGAAGTATCGCCCCGGTGGATGAGGGACCTGTCAAACGAGTAACTCCGGCGACTGTACCACCAACCTATGCGAAGGATGCCAGTGAGAAAGGAAGTAGTGATAGTAGTACCAACGACGAGTTACCGCTGCTGGAGGACTGCAAAGACAGTACACTGGCAAGTTACAATCAGAGCAGCTACGACGTGTACTGCTCTGGATGCAGCATTGGCGGATACCATTGCCTCTATTCCAACCGGATCACCGACATGTTCAGTGACGAGAACGTCAACGCCTGCTCCATCATGTGAAACTCAACCTTGATTGATGAAAAATGCTCCGATGAATGGACTGTGGAGTGTTCTGATTGAAGATTGAAGACACAGGTGACACAGAGATTGCCGTTACGTGAAATTTCCATGGAAAAGAACAGGGTATCCATGTTGTCTCAATCAATTTATCGATTTCGTTCTCTGTTATCCGTGAAGTTTGTTCCCTTTTATAGATTAAGGGGTAGAGTCAGGTGGTTCGAAGGGGATGCTCTCGAGCACTTTGAATTTGTCTGCATGGATAAACGGGATAGATTTGGGATTGGTGAATTCTGCCGACATCACAGAGTTAGCTAGTAAATTAAATGGATCTCAGAGTCGGATGTTATTGAACATTCAGTCGGCACCGTAGGTACGGATCGGACAACCTTCTTGTTCCCTTCTGATGTGTCGGGAACCTAATCGTAGCCTTGCAGTACACTCCTACTGGTGACCATATCATCAAAATTATTGGAGGGACGATTTAGTAGTCAGCTTGTTCACCTACTGGATAATGTCGAAAACAATACATTAGCACAATCCACGATCGACTACACAGTTCTGGTAGGACCCATGACACCATCACTGCTAACCCGGAATGAAAGTTTTTATTTTTCTTCCAGCCATGGATGCTGCTGAATTTATGCTATGTTCTTATGAGTTGACATCCTGCAGTCAGATGCAACGATCCGCAGAATGATTTACACCATGGTCATCGAGATCTCGGCTACTTCTCCGAAATCCAGTCACAAACAGTGCCCGAGTTATTCTGCCGTTCGAGCAAGGAGGAGCTATACCTTTTGCTCAATGATAAGTTGTATTCAACGGGAACCGTGTGTGCTGCCTTAAACATATGTTCCAACAGACAAACAGAATGGTCTGTCAAACACTGAAACACCAGCATTTAATGTCCTCGGTTACACGTCCTGTGCCACGAAATTTCACTCCTCTTTCCTTGTCAAACTCCCTCGCCATTCGTTACATTATAAGTCTCCCCCCATCCCATAGATTGTTGCACTAAAAAGAATCGTTCGAACCATCGAACATGTCCAACGGGAAGATCCGTGAAGCAAAGATGGAGGGATCCTCGGTGAAGCCAAGGCACTTTTTGCAGAGGCTGTGGAGGGGTCTCCTGCTGGTTTCATCCGCGGAAGAGAAAGAAACCGTGCAGCTTCACCCGGTGCCGGAAGATGTCCCGGAAGGGCATTTCGTGGTTCTTGCGATCGAGGGGGAGAAGGCAGAGAGGTTTGTTGTCGAGCTTGCGTATCTCACCGAGCCGGCATTTCTAAGGCTACTGGAGAAGGCTAAGGAGGAGTACGGGTTCGGGCAGAAGGGAGCTCTCATGGTGCCCTGTCGGGCCCAGGAGCTGCAGAAAATTCTGCAAGGCCGGCGGAGGAAAGGCAATGGTAGCTGTTCGGTCTGTGTGCAATGTAATGCTCCGATAATCAACAGTTTCTAGCGTATTTTCACATCTGATTCCCGTTAGGCTGTTCACTCTTTTCCCTGGATTCGTATCCCTCTTTAACGACACACAATATTTGAACGTTTCTTTGCTGACATTAAGAGCCTATTGAAACCTAAAACTACGTTGACAGTGGAATTGGTTCGTATCAGAACATCTGGAGAGTTCAGGATTTTGGTTGACCATGATCTTAAGTTGTGTTCCTCATGAAGAAAAATGGATGAAAACTGGAGAGTTTCTTCTAGTGAAGCGGGCGGACGAATGGCTTCGAAGCCCGTAACTTTGTACCGACCTTTTATGGAAACATGCATCCATGTTTGTGGTACCTAACATGAGAAGATGAAACATGTGAAGTGTTAACTCGTGAAATTTACCGGAGGTGGGATCAGCAACGAAGGCAATGATTCGATCATCCACTTTCCGGAAATCTTTAATTGCTAACCTGGCAAATAATTTGAAAGAAAAAGAAGGCAAATCAATATTCTGTAACTTCTCTACGAACTTGCTGCAGAAAGAGACGGAAGATCCTACATTTGTGATGCACTGGGTTTGTTTCGGATAATTTTGGACCAGGACCCTGCAGCTTGAATTGAGCCCGGTGTCTCTTTCGACGTTTGCAATCTTCTGATGCACTTTCCTTTCCTGCAGATTACGTGACAACCGAAGTGAACTCACAGGACAGCAGATCGGACTTGTCATTGTAACAGGTCCGCATTCTCGATCTCTTCCTTTTCAAACCTCTGCCCTGTGTTCCAAACAAATAGCATGAATCTCCTTTCCGGCATGTCGTGTTGGAATCAAGGCATTACCGCAATCCGCACAGATCCATGTCGGGAATGGTACAGGCCATTTCTCTGTCTGCATTCCTCTGTTCTAAATGTGACATAACACCACAGTCCTCGCAGAGCAATGAAACACCGACTCTGAATCAGGAAATGTTTGGAGATCAGCAAAAATCTTCGGGATATCTTCCCGAAAGGAAATCCAGAGCCATGGCTGCCGAGAGCAGGGAGTTGAGCTGAAGTTGGGCAATCTATATACTGTGAACTAAAAACTCCAAGAGGCCGGGAAAGAGAGCTGAGATGGTGCCCAAATGGGATCTGCAACTGCTTAACAAAATGCAAGAGAGGAGGAGGAGGATAATGGTAACAGCTTTAGAAAAGAAAAAAAAAAAAAAACGTTGCTTTCCCTGGGTGCTGCCATGAATCCGACAGTCTACTGAGTTTCGGATAAGGTGACGGTTGTGGAATTTACTTTATCTGTCACCTCTTTCTTTTAACATATTTTATTTCGAAGAGATACATTGAACACTAGATCGGAAGATTCTTGTGAAAGGTGGCTTCCAAGGACGATACAATCCCCATCATATAACCTAAAGGTCTTGAATTTAATTTTATCTATGAGATTTTCCGTGCCATTTCATCGCTTTAATTTACCGAATCATGTGTAAACTCAACTAATATATCACTTTTTAAAGATAATATTCCACATGTGCATTAACCGATCATGACTAGTCATGCCACGTGATTATTACAATTATGGACTTTTTTTCTCACACGACACGTCTCCTAATTACCGAATTGATAGTTGATACATAACACCACGCAATAAGGCGATACTTGTGAACAAAAACAAAAGGTCTGAACTAAGATCCATAATAATTTGGGATAACCAAGAGGGGTTGGGCCGAGTGGTAAGCAGCTCGGTGCCGCTTAAGGAGGTCTCAGGTTCGAGACCTCACGTACGCAGACACCCCTCTTGGGAGCCTCACCAGCCATTGTCAGGCGTGCGACCCGGGGCGACCAACGGATTAGTCAAGTATGGTTGGCTAAAAGATGTCATCTCACCGCTGGTGGGACCTGCTTGGATACCGTGGCTGGCGACCAAAAAAAAAATAATAATTTGGGATATTCAGACATGCTTAGCAACCTTGGCATTGATCACAAGAAATGTTAAAAATTATGAAAAAAAAATTCAACTGTAATGAATTTTTTGAATTATGGAATGAGATATGAAATTTTAGTATTTGAAAAAAAAAATGTAAAATTAACTATAAAAATTGATAAGAACGGGTAAAATGCTTAAGCCTAAATATAATCTAATGGTTTTACATACTTTAATGTAAAAATTTTTCCATATATAATATATAATTTCAAATTTATAGTGAAATTTACAGCAATACGTTATAATTTGTGAATCACACACACTCATTCTTCTTATTACATATTAACCATTGTGAAAAAAAATTAATAATAATAATTATGATAGTTATTCTAATAATTAATTAATACTCCGTTTACTGTAATTCATTTCGTATCTGTAGGCGCTGCTTGGTGCCGTACGATATGGACGAATCTCTCTGCCGGGTGTCAGCCACCTCGCCCGGAGGAGCGAGTAGGGATGTTTCGGTAGCCGCAGCGCGTGTGGGTTTTCCCTTCCTTCCTCTCATTGGTTCAAATGGGGTGGGAGCAGATCTCTATAAAAGTGAACCCCACGCTCCAACATTTCCTCGATCGGCGTCACCGTCTCTCCCCCTGCTTGTTCTGATCTGCCTTTCTCCTCTCGGTCTCCTTCCCTGGAAGGGTCTTAGGAGGGTTTTATCCATTTTCCGAACTTCTCTTCCAGTGAACTCTCCTCGTCTCCTCTCGCAAGGTTTTGGCTTCCTTCAAGGATTTGTGGGAGCTCTGCTTTCCTCGCTGTCCTGCTGATTCGAAAGTCCAAGTCTTGCCCTTTTGAGTTCGCAAATCAGAGGTAAGGTTCCAAATTCATGAATACCACCAACTGGGTTGCTTGCTTGTTGCTTGCGGCCCTCATTTCCAGCTCAGTCGCAGCCTAGGGTTTCGCTGAGCCGGCCTGGATCTCCCTATCTGCTTGAATTCGGAATGGGCCGGTCGAGAAGGGGAGGGAATTCAAGTTCTTAAATTTCCGCCTCCTATTACCCTAGATGTTCTGTTTTACATTCCGTTGAGCTCAGCAAGGAAAAAAATTAAATCTTCATCCATCATCTGGAGCAATCATCTGAGACATTTGATTTCTCCTTTATTTCGAGCGCTGACTCTATTATACTGCATGGGGTGAAGATTGTGTCTTCTGGCTAAATGGTGGATTGATATGAGGTTCCGAATATGAACAATGGAGGTGCCAATACACAACGGGACATCAAAGAAACTCCGACGCTAAGACCTGCTGTGGATGACTTCGGGATTGCAGTCTCGAGGGCTGCAGTGGCTCAGATATGTGAGAGCGTGGGGTTTGAGAGCTCCAGAGAGTCCGCTCTTGATTCGCTTGCGGACATTGCAGTTAGGTACCTCCGGGACTTGGGCAAGGCATCAGGCTTTTATGCTAACTTAGCGGGTAGGACTGAGTGTAATGTCTTTGACATAATTAGGGCACTAGAGGACTTGAATAGCTGTCAGGGGTTTTCAGGCACTTCTGCGGTCAGCGACTGCATTACCGACTCTGGTATGGTGAGGGAGATTATAGAGTACGTGGAAACGACTGAGGAGGTCCCTTTTGCGCATCCGCTGCCTCGGTTTCCAGTTAATAGGGAGAGGAGGCTGATCCAAAGTTTTGACCACATGGGTGAGACTCCTCCTGGGAATCATATTCCTTCTTGGTTACCTGCTTTGCCTGATCCTCATACTTACAGGCACACACCCACGTGGAATGAGAGGAAGTCAGACCTCCGAGCAGATAAACTCGAGCAGGCTAGGCAGAGGAGAAAGGCAGAGAGGTCTCTGCTGAATTTGCAGCAAAGGCTGTCAGTTTATGGTCCAATGGGATCTCCAACAACCTCAGGCTATATCCCTGTGGAAAGTGTTAAAGGAACTCAAGTTGTTGAAGGAAATCCTTACCTGGCTATGCCATTGCTAGCAGGGGAGAAAGATGTGGCAGTAGTCAGTGTGCCTGATGTACTCTCAGACGGCCCCATAAAAGATAATCATGCTTCTGTTTTAGAGACATTTGCCCCTGCAATAGAAGCAATGAGGGATCGGCTTTCTGATGATGCTGATGGAGATATGGATGGCACCTGCAAGGTCCTTCCCGACAAGAGACCTGCTGTTCAGTTTAAGTTCAAAGTAAGCAAGAAGGTTCTTGGTCAGTCTTTGGACCTAGACCTTCGAAACAGAAATGTTGGGAAGCCTGTTTCAGTAATAATTCGCGAGGACGAGCGAGATGACAAGAAGAGAAGAGCTGAGTACATTCTCAGACAATCTATGGAAAACCCACAGGAGCTTACTCAGTTGTAGATTTTCCTTTGATGCTAGGTTTGATTGTTGATGTAACGCCAGTCTTAGAATGTGAAGATGATCCCTGTGGTATTTAGAAGTGCGGAGCGTGCTGTTGCACTTGATGGACATTAGGGGAGTTTAGTCAGAAAATTCTTGTAATCCTGCTAACTTTTTTAGAGGTAAGCGATATTGGATCTCTCCGTGTTGTGACTTTACTTCAAACAATTCTTTTAATTAAATTCTTGTTGGATGTCTGTGTTGTGACTTTATTTCGAACAATTCTTTTAATTGAATTCTTGTTTTCCTCCTTACTCTGTAACATTTGTCTCCAAATCAAATCGAACTTCTGGGATATTATTCTTAGCTTTCAGTTTAATATGATGTCAGTCTAGAGCTACCTTTGTTAGTATGCTTAAGACAAAAGGTTCTGGTAATGCGTTCAGAAGTTTGGGTGGTCCACCAGAGGAGGAGGAGGAAGCCTTGGTGAGCCACTTCAATTTGCTTTTGAGCTTGAGGAGCGAGATGCATTTCTTCTGCTTCATTGTAGATTCAGTTCCTTGAATGTGCTTTGAATATGATCAACTGTGCATCTTTGGCGACTACTAAATGGATACTATCTTTGCTGCAGGGAGATTGGGTTCAATGAGGGTATTGGATGCAGGCCTTTGAATGTGTACCATATCTCATCCTGTAGTTGTTAATACTAGGCGAGTCCATTTTTACTTGCCCACTTGGTCTCCCTCGGAAGTACACGAGGCAGGGAAATGGTTTCTCGCAAATTATGGAGGAAGGACCAAAAGAAGTATCTCCCTCAGATAAATCTTCAATAGCGTGCAAGTCATGAAAAAGGCTCCAATTATCTCGTGTTTTCATTTATTTATTATGATAGGCAGCTCAAATTTTCTTGTCCTCTTCCATTGCTTGAGACCCGTGGCACAGTTTTTTCCTTTTTTTGGATAATTCCTCGAGTTTCAGGGCATTCGAGTAGACGTGAGAGCTATGCTGCTCAAAATACCGAATGCTGGGATTCGGGAGGGCGTGTAGGCCACAGAAAACGACTGCTGGTGGAGGGAATGTCTGCCGGGCAGGTACTACAACCTTGGAAAGTTTCACGTTCTCTGTAAACCTGTAAACTCCAAAGATGTACTTAAAAGTAGTTGCATGTACCTGTGCAATAGGTCCCTTGCCTCCCTTCCTTTCCTCCCCTCCATTATCTACATTCTTATCACAAGACAGCCATTATCCAATTCCCTGATGCAATTCCTCTTCCCTGTCCAACCCCCTGTCGTACAATTCTGGGAACCATATGATAGCTCAAAAACTGATAAACAGCTCACTATCCATCCTGAAAACTATTGAGATAAATAATGCGAATAGTTCATCTGTTTAAAATTGAGTATTCATAGATCATTCAGAATTATGAAGGAGCCATGGAAGTTGCAGACATTCCCACATAAGTCATAATTCTACATCTCGCCAGGCATCCACATAGAGAAGCAAAATTCTGTCCTCTGACAAGTCTCATTGTTTCAGCTTCAAATCTACTTGAGAAGGAATTACTCTGCCACGGTGATTGAATATAATGAAATCTAAGTTTTCTGGTAGGGAAACTATCCTGCAAAACAGAGGGGGAATAACTGTGAATAAGAACACCAGACACCAAAAGGAGAGCTCGCTCTCCTGCAAAAAAAAAAAAAAAAAAAAGAGAAATTGAAGTTTCACGAAACAAATGAGTTCTGAACTCTCTGTTCCCATCAATGGTTATCCTGTTAGCACTAATCATCGGACAAACAGCTATATCAACATCCATTCTTTCTCAGCATCACTCCCCTATTACCAGATTCACACAGAATATTTCGACGAAATTCTGATACAAACATGTGCCACTCATTAATTTCTAATGAAATTCTCAGTTGTCCTGACTCTGAAAGCTCTCACATTATCAGTTTAACTCGTGCCCAATGTTCTGGAAGCTTATCCGACCGACAAGTACCATAATCTTTCAACCCATTAATCCTGGTTCACAGCATAAAAGGTTGACGTTGAAACTGGTCCCCGATGGTGACAGTAGAAATTGAGTCTAATTACCTAAATCAGATGCTACAGTATCTTGCAGTCCAGAGCTTAACATGCCTTCTAATAGCAACCATCAAAAATGTCTCCTTTGACAAATTCTAATGGTAGATGCGTACCTATTTTCTTCAGAATCAGGATGAATCGACAGAAACCTTCCAGGCACAGTCAGAGCTGCCCACATGCATAAGACAATTCCTATAACCAATTCACCAACCACCTGCAATTGTTGCGAGAAAAAAGAACAGATTAAAGCTCACGGAAGCGCCAAAAAAGAGGCAAGTCAAAGAGATGTGACATGGGGTCCGTACAGTAAATGGAGGCCCAGAGAACTCCTCCTCCATGATCTTCAGCAACCCCCTGTCTGAAAACCAAATCAAAAACCGATCTTTAGAACCCTTGCTTGGGCTGGGTACTCGAATACAGTCCGGGGAATCAGCGCTTACACTGAATGGTATAATAAGCGGCGTGGGAGAGGATTAGGACCCCGAAAACGCCGACGGTGAAGCCGAGTCCCATTCTTCGGGAGAATCTATGGAGGACGTAACGGAAAAGTTCTCTGCACCGATTGGTGAGAGAATCTCGCAGGGACCTCGGAACTACAAGCAGGGGCTGAGCTTCGGATGCGCAGTGGAACGAGGAGAACAAAGAAGAGGGAGTCGACGGTAACAATGGAATTGGCTGGAGGTCCCTCTCGTTTCAGCAAAATTAGCCGAGGGCGGTTCTCGTCTCGGCTGAACCCGTCTTACCCACCCGACAGCTCGAAGGGATCAAGCGTTGGGTCAAAGCTGGGAGTAAATGTTAAATGCAAAATAAACAATAAATTTATTATGTAAATATTTTTTAAATTTTAATATATATAAAATTTTCATTTTTTTAAATTTCACCTTACCTACGTCAAAATCTGAATGGTAATTTACATAATAAACTTGTTTATCTTACAAGCCTAATAGTTACTCCAAAGCTGGGACTTTAAACCTCTTACCCGATTTAACTGCCGATTCAATTTCAGTCTCCAGGCCCAAATCCTACAGATTTTTTGGACCGTTGAATTAGATTTGGGATGCACCGTCCAACTGGGAGAAAGAACAATCTAGATTCTCATCCAACCGTACCAAACCAAACACACACTTCATTTTCTCCACCTGGATTGGTTTAAGAAAAATAACAATTGAATTTGTCCTTCCAATAATAAGATGTCTGTTTTTTTTTCACACATAAAATCTGGGCTTTTTTTAAATGTATTATTTAGAATTCGAAAATTCAATATACACTAATTCATCTAATTTTGAGATATACTGCCTCTTCTTGTTACATATTTTCTTCATTTGTAAAAAATAGAACACGATATTTTAATTAGAAGATAAAAATGTTGAATTATTTCGACTAACTTATGTGAAAAACCGTTTAATTTCGCTTCAATTAAGGTTTCCTCTTTTGTCTGGGGTTGGATTGGAATAATAGCAAAAGTTTAAGGAGGGAAAGAGATAAAAACTTTTCTTTCCTGACAAGAAACCGTGAAACCTCCCTCCATTTAAATGAACTCCGACCTCTCTTCTCAGATCACAATACGTCCTCTTCGCTTCTCCTAATCGGCTCCCTTCCCTCCTTACCTGCCAGTACTCTTCGCGGAATCCAACAATGTCGAACCAAGGCGAATCATCTGACTCGTAAGTCCTAGATCCTTCAATCTCTCTCCTCTGTTCCACGATCGCGAGGTTTTGTCTTCTGTTTGATTCGATGATCCGATTGGGATGATCTTGTTTGTTTTGGTTCTGTGCAGGAAGGGGACGAAGAGGGACTTCAGCACTGCGATTCTTGAGCGCAAGAAGGCCCCCAACCGCCTCGTCGTGGATGAGGCCATCAACGATGACAACTCCGTGGTGGCCCTCCACCCCGACACCATGGAGAAGCTCCAGCTCTTCCGTGGAGACACTATACTGATCAAGGTCTAATTTTTAACGCTTTCTTGTGCTCTTTTTTTTAGCTGTTCTAGTTCAAGAGTGGGCTTTTCCTTGCGGATACTGAAACTGATTGTGTGGAGCTAGGTTTTTCAGCTAGCTCTGGAACTTCTGTGTTCTCATCATGTATGGGATCTGCAGGGTGGGGTGAAGTTGGATGGGATGGAGTTGGATGTGGTCAAAACCCTTCACAACCCTGTTTTCCTCTCTTCTTTTATGGGGATCATTATTGGGCGGATGGATGATTATGCTGCGTTTATTGGCCCTGTTTACAAAATTTACAACTTGCAAAATCATTTTTTTCAGTAGTTTAGTGTCACTGGAAGGGTAGCTTAAAGGCAGTTCTGCATGAAGTTAAGTTTATGAAGCACGCACTCTTATCACTCCAGTGATTGAGGTGATCCTCAAGGCATATATATCGAACTATTTAAAACCTCTGTAGTTTGCGAAGGAATTCAAAGCTTTTTCTCTTCTCTGGTTTGTGACTTTGTGGGGCTATGCTACAGGATTTTTTTTCCTCAAATTATTTTGCAGTTTCAGTCTTTCTCTCTTTTTGCCCATGATTTTATTATATAGTAGTGTTTTCATATTCTGGGCTTGTAGCATAGTTTTCTTTCTCAATTTCCATTCAGAAAATATCTGACATTACAAAGGCGCTTTTCCATCTGAAGTACGAATTATAGTTCAAATTGTCTACACATTCCCACATGTTCAGGTAGCCCTTAGTGGCCATGTTTTGACATTTCTAGGAAGTTCATATTATTAGAGGAATCCGTTTTCATTAACTTTAGCATATTTGTCATTTCCTATTCAGGGAAAGAAAAGGAGAGATACAATTTGCATTGCACTTGCTGATGATGCATGTGAAGAACCAAAGATCAGGATGAACAAGGTGGTGAGGTCAAACCTGAGGGTTAGACTTGGAGATGTTGTGTCTGTCCACCAGTGTGCTGATGTCAAATATGGAAAGCGTGTGCACATACTTCCTGTGGATGACACGATTGAAGGTGTCACTGGGAATCTTTTTGATGCATATTTGAAGCGTAAGTTGATTCTCCATCTTCTTATTCTATCTTCAGCTGAAAGTTTGCTCTTTGATAGTATTAGGAGATCACTATTTTTTTTTGGTTGTCATTTTCCTTTTGCAATAGTGCTTGTTGGATTTAATTGTCATGCATATTCTTATCTCATAATTTGTTTATGCAGCGTACTTCCTGGAGGCATACCGCCCTGTGAGGAAGGGTGATATGTTCCTTGTGAGAGGTGGAATGAGAAGTGTTGAGTTTAAGGTTATCGAGACTGACCCGGCTGAGTACTGTGTGGTTGCACCTGACACGGAGATCTTCTGTGATGGAGAACCTGTGAGAAGGGAGGATGAGGATAGATTGGACGAGGTTGGTTATGATGATGTTGGTGGTGTGAGAAAGCAGATGGCTCAGATCAGGGAACTGGTGGAGCTTCCTTTGAGGCATCCACAGCTGTTCAAATCTATTGGCGTGAAGCCTCCAAAAGGAATTCTTCTCTATGGTCCCCCTGGATCTGGGAAGACTCTTATTGCCCGGGCTGTTGCAAATGAGACTGGTGCTTTCTTTTTCTGCATCAATGGTCCGGAGATCATGTCCAAGTTGGCTGGTGAGAGTGAAAGCAATCTCAGGAAGGCTTTCGAGGAAGCGGAGAAAAATGCCCCTTCGATCATCTTCATTGATGAAATTGATTCAATTGCTCCCAAGAGAGAGAAGACTCATGGGGAAGTTGAAAGGAGGATTGTCTCTCAACTACTTACGCTTATGGATGGTCTGAAATCCCGGGCCCATGTCATTGTCATTGGGGCCACAAATCGTCCCAACAGCATTGACCCCGCGCTTAGAAGGTTTGGTAGGTTTGACAGAGAAATTGACATTGGAGTACCAGACGAAGTGGGGCGGCTTGAGGTCCTCCGCATACATACAAAAAACATGAAGCTTGCTGAAGATGTAATGCCTCATTCAATCTTCTCTCTTTCCCTGTCATGATCGTTTTCCCCTAAAGAACTATACTTATCAAAACATTTTGTTGTATTCTGTAGGTTGATTTGGAAAGAATTGCTAAGGATACTCATGGATATGTCGGTGCTGACCTCGCTGCCCTTTGCACTGAGGCTGCACTTCAGTGCATTCGGGAGAAAATGGATGTGATTGATCTAGAAGATGAATCCATTGATGCTGAGGTGCTTAACTCGATGGCAGTTTCTAATGAGCACTTCAAGACTGCTCTTGGAACAAGCAACCCATCCGCACTCCGTGAAACTGTAAGTCTATGGGCAGTTATAATCTTCTGAATTTTAAGCTACTTCATTGTTTTGTCTCCTCCTCTTCTCTACAAGCTTCTTATGGCAATTGTTAAAATTAGGTTGTTGAAGTTCCCAATGTCAGCTGGGATGACATCGGTGGCCTTGAAAATGTCAAGCGGGAGCTTCAAGAGGTAATTTTGCTCCTCACTGGTCGAATGCAACATGCTGTCGATAGTGCTTTTCATGTGTAATTATGTTTCTAATTCTTCAAGTTGTTCTTCAGACTGTTCAATATCCTGTGGAGCATCCAGAGAAATTTGAGAAGTTTGGGATGTCACCCTCAAAGGGGGTTCTCTTTTATGGTCCTCCTGGTTGTGGGAAAACCCTTTTGGCCAAAGCCATCGCAAACGAGTGTCAGGCAAACTTTATTAGCGTAAAGGGTCCTGAATTGCTGACAATGTGGTTTGGTGAGAGTGAGGCTAATGTCAGAGAAATCTTTGACAAGGCTCGTCAATCCGCTCCCTGTGTTCTCTTCTTTGATGAGCTTGATTCCATTGCTACACAGGTAACTGTCAAGTGCTTAAGAGCATCTCTCACTTGATTTGAGTGGTCACTTTTGTAATTAGTTTTGTTTTAACTGCTAAGCTTCAAAGAATTTTATATGCTGTGACTGAGTTGGTACATCTTTATTGTATCGAAAACCAGAGGGGGAGCAGTGTTGGAGATGCTGGGGGAGCTGCTGATAGGGTTCTGAACCAGCTCCTTACTGAAATGGATGGTATGTCTGCCAAGAAAACTGTTTTCATCATTGGGGCCACCAATAGGCCTGATATTATAGACCCGGCCCTTCTTCGTCCTGGCCGTCTCGACCAGTTGATCTACATCCCTCTACCCGATGAGGAGTCCCGGTATCACATATTCAAGGCCAATCTGAGGAAGTCTCCAGTCTCCAAGGATGTTGACCTCAGAGCCCTTGCCAAGTACACTCAGGGTTTCAGTGGGGCTGATATCACCGAGATTTGCCAGCGGGCATGCAAATATGCGATCAGGGAGAACATTGAGAAGGTATGCAACTGTACATTTTATTGGGCAACTGGCTGAATCGTGGTCTAATCATCAGTCCAGCATTGCTCCAAGTGTGGGCAAAGTCTAGGTCTTTAATTTAACACTCATTAACCCGTTCTGCTGACCGCAGGACATTGAGAGGGAGAGGCGGAGAAGGGAGAATCCTGAGGCTATGGAGGAGGACATTGAGGAGGAAGTTGCGGAGATCAAAGCTGCTCACTTTGAAGAGTCGATGAAGTATGCCAGGAGGAGTGTCAGCGATGCTGACATCAGGAAGTACCAAGCCTTTGCCCAGACATTGCAGCAGTCAAGGGGGTTTGGGACCGAGTTCAGGTTTGCAGAGACGGGGTCCGGGGCTGCGGCATCTGACCCATTTGCAGCCTCAGCTGGTGGGGCCGATGATGATGACCTCTACAGTTAGGTCTTGATACGTGCCTTCCACATGCTAAATATGACATTCCAATTAATAGATCTAGGCTTCGCAAACCCCTATCAGCATTGAGCTAGGGCATAAGTCGGTGCATTGCTCTTTACTTTTAAAGTCACATTGACGGCGGATTGTTTATTAGCCAAGTGGAAACACCCCGCTCATTTAAATTGAAATTGCCCGTCTCATTTTCAAGTTCCTGTTCGATGGGTTTTCTTATCTTTCTTTGTTGGCTTTGACCGGCTGGGAGAAGATGATTCATTTCTTGTGCGGAGAAGCATTGGCAAGCGGGTGACCAGCCCTTTGCTTTTCCTGCAAGTTATGCTTAAGATAAAGTCTGAGAATCTCATTTGTGAGAATTAACCGCAGAACCATGATGAGGTGAGCTCCCTTGTCTCACATGTCCCTATCTTTAATAGCGTCGCTGAAATCGACTGGTTTTTTCATTTGTTACTCGGAATCTATGTTATCTTCATTGAGATCTACCCAGAATCTAGATCTTTAACAGGGTATGTTCCTGCCGGTTCCAGGTTTATTCTATACCTGTGCACACTTGTAGAATAAGGTTGAGTCGATCTAATTCATGGGCTAAGAGGGGTCCAGAACAACTTCATGGGCTTGACAAATTTGAAGGGTTTTCTCATTCTAGAGGGAGACTGCTCTTCGTGTTGTTCAGGGGACTGGGAAGGCCCCTTCGGCCCTACCCCCACACCACCTCCTTCAGTCTTTCCAAGATCCTCCTTCAGTCTTTCCAAGATCAAGTCCGTGACACGGGACTGAAAAGGGTGCTCGTAAGCCGTAAGACATCGGTTTCATTCCAGCAAAACTGTTTCTAGCCAGTCATTTATCGGTTTCAGGATATCCCCGTACGATAAATTCACCAGAAAGGTTATGGAGCTCTGGTATAGGAAAAGGATTTTGGCCTGAATTATTGGATTTGATTCCTCCTAACAGGTGGGCGAGGAATTAGATAAGATTTCGGCCTGTGTTTTTTTCCCTGAACGTACGGTCAGATAAGATTCCATTGAGGGAGATGAGCTCTCGCTCATTTTCATTTTGTTCTCCATGAATTATATAATATTCTAAAAATTTAATAAATTTTAATTGTTACAAAAATAATTATGGATATTCATTTATCAATTTAATTATTTAACTGATGCCTCCGATAAAGAGACCACTATAAATCACTGTCGTCCCACTCGGTCGCGTGGCCGATCAGTCGCCAGTCTCCGGTCAACTTTTTCTCATCGCCTTTGCATCCGCACGTGTGTCTGTTTCCCTCTCCTCCCCTGCCAATATGGTCCATGAATGAATGAATGAAATTGCAGGACAGAGGGAGAAAAAAAAAAGGAGAAAAAGACATATTACATTTCTACCTAAATAAACATCTTGATCTCATATCCATCTAAAAGTTACTTCATATATAATAATACTTGATTCTCTTATAAATTTAAATTTTTTATTAACCTAGTCGACATGGAATTTAACTCTCAATAAGAAATAATCTTTTTTATTATTATTATAAACACACGTAGAGCTGTCAGGGCTCTGTCAGAAGTTGCACGTGCATGCTCCATGACCAGTGACTCTCTCTCTCGCTGTGCTTTTTTTTTTTTGTTGGTGGCTACTGCCTTTTGGGGTTCTGTCAGCCTCTCCCGTCTTTCTTGACGGCGATGGCCGGGTCCTCCAGCAGTGGGGATTTAGGAATTCGACATGTTGAATCCGTTTGCCGGGGGAGGATGGGGAGTTCCTGAGGTCGGTGGAAAGTTAATGGCTGGTAAGCCGGGCAGGGAGTTGCAGACGAAAGTCAAAAATGGCAGCAACCGATGGAGATGAAAGCACCGGTTCAATTACTCTTCCCACTCCTTTATTTCTTTCATTCATACACCAAGGTAGAAACGTATTGAATTTCTCTTTTGATATAACTCGATGAAATATCTGATCCGGTTAAAATTTATACAATTTAAAGTGTAAATATTTTCGTAAAGCCTAGAAAATATGATGCTGCTGCAGGTGTAGGTGTTTTATATTATTGGCGCTTTTCATTCTCTCCTTCCCTCGTTGTCTCTTTCCAGGATTCCTGCTGTCGGCTCTACAAACACAAAAAAGCATATACACCTCCCTTGAATGAATAGAGATACATATACCTGCGAAGTGTGTAAATTTGTAGGATGTGCATGTATCTGTCGATGTGATCTCTCATATTTTCTTTGAACAGGGTTGGATCGACCTGGATACGGAGCCCATGATTAGACCATCCCTCCTACGATATCCAGAAGCATCGGAAGCGAGCGATTGTTCGCCTCAGGTGTTGGTCTTTGTGAACATATTTAATCTCATTGTACCATGTTCTTGATCGCGTCAAATGACTAAGGACTTCCCCTTACAGCAAAGACAGTTGCACAAAAGCTTGGAAGGAGAATTAGAAGCCAGTGATCAGAAGACAAGAGTTTATTTAATAAAGCCATGTAGTGATAGCTAGGAAGATTCTTTTCTATAACGGGTATATTACATAACAGTTATTTTAAAAATTTTTTCTAAAATCCTTAAAATAAAAAAAATAATCTTATAATATTTAAATATTATTATTTATAATACTATATAAGTACTATCATATAATGTAACTATAATTTCTACTTTCCATATGGGTTGCCATATAAATGCTACCTGGAACACAGACACTGAAGATTTGACATTAAGTTAATGTTACTGCACCCCTTTATGTATACCCCTCCTTCCATATTTTTCATGCCCTAGTATTTCTTTTATAACCGAAAAAATTGGTGGAAAAAATCGAAACTTTTGGTCTGCCCGTGTTCATACTTCCCAGCATGAGGAACGGCCTTGTGATTAGAGTATATGAATTGACGGGTAACATATTGATCATTAAGAATGAACCCGAGTTAAGAACTTGCATTTTTGAACTCCTGAAACGGCAATGGGACCTCTACAGGGAGTACTTCCAGAAGTTGAACTTTCGTGTCGGCAAATGCAGCTGCTGAGTTCAGATAAGAATTGAAGCGAGATTTTGTAGGAAGTTCGGCTCAACATCAAGTAGCACAAGGTCATCCTTGCCATCAAGAACCGAGTTCCAATGGACAACTTGGCGCATGCATGAACACCGAGAAGAGAATCAGACCCAATGAGACTGCAGAATAGCCTATGAAAACACATAAATAATCCAAAGTTGCCCATTCGCACTACAAGTTTGGGCTCTAACCCGGAACTTAAGAAAAAACAGACAGAAAGCCCGGCTTGCTCGAACTTTGGTCGGTCGATCAAGGGTCCCTTTGCTCGTGCCAGCACAGGAGCATCGCCACGCAGCGACGGACAATGTAGAACTTTGCCCTCTGCTTCTTGACCAAGTGACTGCATTTCTGGCCGAACGATCTGCAGGGGTCGCAGGTCGAGCTGCCGAAGCTGCTGCTGCTCTTCTCGACCAGCTCCTCCTCCTTCCTTGCCATGGAATCCTCCTCCACTGTATATTGTCCTATCAAATATGTGATTGTGTGTATATGTATGTACAGATCTTTGCTGCGTAAATAAATATAGTGATGCATATAGAGAGCTGACAGAGTATATGGAGGAAGTATTATTTGAATTTGAGAGGCATAGATGGATAGACTTCTGAGTGCTGAGAGAGAGAGAGAGAGAGAGAGAGCGCCCCCACAAGCTGTCATTGGGTCCAGAAAATGGCAGCAAATTTGCTTACAAGTTCTGAGCCACTTGTCATCTCATCCCATCTCATCTCATTTCAAATGCCTTGCCAATGTATAATTAATCCTCTCAGCCATTTTCATATTTGTGTATACAATGATAATCTTCTTTTGAGTGAAATCCATCGACCAGAAAACTTTACTCATTTATATACTGACCTAACTCAAATAAGAATGAATTAAAATGCGATGATAAGGTGGAGTATTAAATTTCTGCATAGGCCTACAAGAGTTTCAAACTCGTTTCCAATCCAAAAGTCTAAACTGATAGGTAGTGATGCCCAATTCTCTTATAAACAAAAGATTCTTTCTCAATCTGTTCGATGTGGGATTCTAATCTCAACACCGGTCCTCACGTGACAATGTGTTCACACTTGACACGTGCCATTAAACACATGCTCTCAATAACTAACCTCGAACCGAGTATTTTTCTTCCGGTCTCAGGTAAGGGGAAGAAACTACCACGAGGTAGGCATTCTCTTCCATTCTCAAGCTAACATACTAGTCGAGCTTTTTTTGAACTCGATAAACTGACCACAAGTCAGATATTTTTCTTTCGGTCTCGGGTTTAATGGACCACGAATTCTGCACTCGGGCTCTGCTTGGTGTGAGTTCAGGATCGACCCGCTCTGATACTGTATTAAATTTTCTACTTGGGCTTAGTCTCGGGTCCATACCCACTCAAAAACCCAAGGTAACAGGTGGCGGTACCCAATTCTCTTATAAACTCAGGTTTCTTTCTCAATTTGGTTGATGTGGGATTCTAATCCCAACATGGAGATTCTCAAAAGAATAAAATAACCGACCTTGATGGGTAAGCTATGAGATGTCAAGTCGAGTGCGCCACCACGGAATCGTACCGAGCATCTAGACTAAAAACATAAAAGGAAGTCAAATAGAGGTGGATAACATGATTTGATCCTCCATAACTCGAGTCAACGTATTGATTTAGAAGGTGATGCGTGAAGGGATGGAAAAACGAAAGAAAGAGCCTATCTTGTAGTGATATGATTGAATATTTACAGGGAATACAGGACTTAACGGGTGGCGTCTAACACTTTAGCACGTGCTTGTCGGAGAATGAAGTACAAATTTGCCATTGTGAGGAGAAATGATAAGTTTGACTTCCAGGTCGTATTCCATTCCTAGTTGACATTCATTGAATTTATAAATAGTAGCCATTAGATACCAAACTATGTATGATTACCTCCACAATCAATTTTATCACTTTGCCCTTCTACCCTCTCGTATTTCCTTGTTCATTTATGAAGCTTATATTTCGAATCGAGAAAAGATGTCTGTCACGAGCAAGCCGGGAAAAAGAACGAACTAATACATCAACCGCATCCGTGTGGTACCGCACACGGTCGGCAGTGGAGAGATTCCATATGGGATCGGACGTACAATGGACGGGACCAGCCATGTGAGTTAAGCAAGGGAGAGTGCCTTTCAATTCAATCACGCGAACCGTCTCTGTCGATCCGTCCCCCACATTAAATTCCGATGCCAAATTGATAATCTTTTACCATACGTGCCTCGTGCATTACTTCACTTTTCCACCTGAGGGTCGTCACAGCGAAAGGGACCACTCGAGCCGGCCAAATCGCCTCGTGTACCGCTTGCAGGCAATCCAGAAGCGCAGTGTACTTCCGAGTTCTTATTGGTCAAGAGAGGGGGCCAGGCCTTCGGGTGATGCCTTCTATTTCCTCGGCCCAGCTAGGTTTACCAGCCCATGCTGGCCCAGTAAGCCCATTACATTTTTCCTTAACAAAGATGAGTTTAAGAGGGAAATAAAGGACCACGGAAATATCACTGATAAGAATCAAACTCAGGAACTCTCAATATTAGGCTCAGGGTGTTTGATGCAGTTGTAATGCAGTATAGATGGATCATGGTCCAAATGGATCACATGAAGGCCTGAAAGACCCGTTTAATTAGAAAATTGAATAGATTCCGTTTTCAACGGAATCAATTAGTTTTTGAGGTGGATATGATCCCTGAGCAAAATGCTGGACTTGCTCTGTGGACTCGCCGTTATCTTAGCTGAATTATATCATTTAGGGGATCAAAGCGATACTTCTTCATATTGTCGTAGATTTTAGTAACAATTCCATAATTTTCAATTAATTATAACTCGTTTTGCAATTCTCCTCTATTATTTTGTGCTTCTAGGGTTTCGTTTATTTTGGACCATATAGCGGTTTTAAGGCAGAAATTTTGATGTTTCGTGCAAATTTGAGAATTTTCTTTATTATCCGTCCAATTTTTTGATATTCGATAGAATTAACTAGTTTGAATGTACGGTTTTTTTGAATCTGCCTCATTATTATCCAGAGGTCTGATGGATCATTGACTAATCTGATTTGAATCGGGTCAATCTACTAACGGTGCGGTTGCATCACATTACGCCTTACCACTTGCCAAGCCGTGGTAAGACTATGACGTTTCCATATATGAAATGGTGCGGTTGTCCATGTGGTCGAGCAATTACATGATTCATTACATGGTTGCAATACGATCAGCCTCAGCCGCCTGCCCTCTAGCAGAGCCGGAAGCGGTCATCTGCCCCCGCTCCGACTGGCTGCTCTCAGCGAACTTGAGGCTTCCCTGGTGCAGCCCCTTGCGCTTCTCCTCCTCGTCCCATTCCAACCCGTAGTAGTACTCCTCACTGCACTTCGACGCATTCCTCGTCGGTGGCAGCAACATGGAACCCCACTGCGGGAAATGCACCAGCGCCACCGGCAGCGTAAACCCCACGATCACCATGCCCATCAGGGTGATCCTGGTGGCTGTCGAGAACCTCGAGTTAGTGAAGAAGAGCAGCTGGGTCACCCCGGACCCTAGGTTTCCACCAGCTCCGGTCAGCCCCGAAATGACCCCCAGCGACCGCCTGGAGATGAATGGAATGATTCCGAACGTGGCCCCACAGGCTGCCTGAGCACCGATGGAGAAGAGGATCATCGACAGGATGGAGAGTGGGAGCGAGTTTGCTCGGCCGAGGCAGATGCAGAAGACTCCTCCTAGGGTTTGGAGGATCCAGAGATTCCATAGCCGGCCTCGCATGCCGTAACGCTGGGCGGCTGAGTCGGATAGGAACCCGCCAAAGGGTCTCGCGACGATGTTGGCCATTCCAAAGGTTGCTGCGATGGTGCCGGCCGTGTGCAACTTGAGATTAAACCTATATACATATATATGTATATATGTTAGAGTAATAGAAACATGACAGATACACTTAAATCGGCTTATTATCATTGATACAGATCTCGAATTAGTGAACCTGTCGAAGAAATATTCTGCAATCACATTATCAGTGGTTAACTCTACACCCAGTGACAGGCCATAAAGCAAGACAAAGATCCACGTTCTGTAGTTTGTTATGGCATACCACACCACCTGAAAAATTTTTTTTTTTTTAAAAAGGCAATTAATCATCAACATCTCCTTTTTCACTGAATTAATTCCAATCTTGAAAAAGAAAATTAAATAAACCTTAGAGAACTTGTCTTTGGGAGCATCTCCCTTCCTCCTAAGGGTACTGAGGTTGCCATCGGGCAAATCTTGGCCCAAAGTCAAGACGAGAATCCCGACGATTATCTGTAACCATCCGGGGATGAAGAAAGCGATCCGCCATGCCGTGAATGGGGTTGCCCCGGCTCTGCGTATTATCTCGTAGAGGACCGGCATGAGCAGCTGGGTGGCTCCACCGCCCATGTTGCCCCAGCCAGCTGCAGTGCCGTTCACAAGCCCAATGATCTTGCCGTTGAACATCGTGCTCATCCAGTACTGGCATGATACGAAAGTTGCCAGCGAGAATCCGATCATAAATCTGCAGAAAGATCCTTTATCTCAAGTAAGTTCACAATGTTAATTTGAAGTATTAGACCACCACTCTTGTAGTATTAACGGTTTCAGGTCATATATGTGTGTACACTTTTACTTATCCTTTCTTTCCGAACCTTACTGCTGTGTATCGTCCTGGAGAGGACACAAACGCCATAGAAAACACGGTCGGCGCAGACAACATCAGGAGAAAAGCACATCCATAGCGCGGTCCAAGGAGGTCACAGACTGCACCCATGGCGAGCCTCGAGAATATGCTTCCAGAGACAGAGGCGATCCCGGCATTTCCTATGTCACTTTTCGTGAGGTTGAGGTTGTCGCGGATGACCGGGACGAGAGGGGCAGCTGCGAACGTGGACACGAAGCATGTGAAGAAGGAGATCCAGGAGAGGTGGAAGGTCCTCATGTGCGGGTTCGCTAGGGAGAAGACTCGGAACTCCTTTGCTTTGTGTTCGGAGTCGACGGGAAGTTTGAATCTCGCGGTGTCATCGGTCGGGACGGTTGGATCAGCGGTTATGGAGAACACGAAGGCTTGCTCTCTTCCGGTGACTCCGTGCATGGAGCTTCCCGGTGAGTCCTCTACATCCCCCGCCATGACTAAAGTATTCTTTGTATCAGTGTGATGATTGATCAATATACGTTTATGTATGAGATCAAGAGAGAAAAGACTGCTACGTGTGTGTGTATTTGTATATCTCAAAGGGCAACTCTCAGCTAATTAGATGATCTGATTAAAATGATTTGTAAAGATTTCACTTGAAATTTATTGATGAAGAAAATTTATGATTGAAAAGAATTTTTCCCTAATAGAATGACTTGAACTCGAACTTTGATTGATTTTATCAATATATCATGCGGTAAATATGGAATAAAGTGACTTTCTTGATAAGTTTTTCTTTACATAATATCATATACATTCCTGATTGCCCTTTCACTTGTTCGAATAGGCTTTTAAGACTTGGGATGTGGCGCAAGATTTTTGCCTTGAGGTTATATTTTGAATTGAAAATGACACTCGTATTTACAAGACATGACCGCCTTCTTGCTTGATTATTGGAAAACCCTAAAACAGCCAAAGGAACAAAAACAGATGAGTTTGAAGGAAGTCTGTATAGAGAAAGAAATTCGATGCAATTGTGCTGTTTGCGATTTGTAATCAAGAGGCCATAGATAAACTATGGCGGAGTGGAATTCATTGTGTCTCTTTTTATCCCTTTTTAAAATTGTAGATTTATTTTTTTTAATGGGAAAATATAAAGAAATTTGTACAAAATAAGAAGGAACTGTAAAGGTTCCAAATGAAGCGCGAGATATGTATAGAAACAAACGTTATGGACTTACGGAATTGAGCATACACCATTCATTGCATGGTTCTCTTGCTGAATAATTCTAAGACAAGCCACAACTTTGTCGAGATTCTATTGTCCACGTCCTTCCATATCTAAGGCGATGCACCCTGTGTGTGTCTATATATATATATATATATATATATATTATTGCCTGAACTTTTTATAATTTTCATTTATAAAGTAAATCATGGGCCTACGAGAGAATGGGAAGGAGAAGGAGGAAATGGATGAATACAAGAAATCTCACCAATAATAATCGCATCTAGACTTTCTTGGTTCCTGTAGTAAGGATGAAATTGTTGGACCGATCCCTTTCTTTATATTCTATACTCTATTCAATCGGCCGGTTCCAGGTAGTTACATAGAAGACGGGACAAAAGACAAGAAGGCAGTACGTCTTAGATGATGACA
Organism: Lagerstroemia speciosa; assembly: GCA_037672795.1. Lineage (NCBI taxonomy): Eukaryota > Viridiplantae > Streptophyta > Magnoliopsida > Myrtales > Lythraceae > Lagerstroemia > Lagerstroemia speciosa. The sequence continues at coordinate 1,406,410 of CM075296.1, forward strand.
GACTCCAGTATGTCGCGTACCCATTTGTCACAGTCCACGATTGGGCCCAGAGTTGATGACATTTTACATGGGTCCACTTCATGTTGACTAAACTTGTGATATGCATGTTAGATGATTATCGTATCTCTCAGACATATATGCGGAATCAGAGGCCAGGTTGTCGGAGCTGCTGCAGGACTAGGGGTCGTCAATAGAACAATATGTCTCATGTCCATTATCCATGAACGCGTCTTACCACAAATGCCCAAAGGGAACCGGTGCAGGGGTACCGCTCCCACGTCCTTCACGGCATTGCTGTTGCAAGCCAGCGGCTGCAGGGAAGGACGAGGTCAGGAAGCAAGACGAAGGAAGCTACAGCTGAAGGGCTCCGGATGCTGCATGCAGTTAGTCGGACCGTTAAGTTGCCCGGTTTTCCTTTCTTATTATAATCTTCATTTTAGTGGTGAGCTTGACAGCCTGGAAGTTTTAAGGATTCTGGCAAGTTTTTGGCCACCGTCATCCTCCTGATAGCCAGGTAATGTAGTAGTGAGATCGGAATCAGAGGATTGAAGCTGATATCAATCATCAGGGGTACTTTCAATCGAAATCGTTGAAATAGCACTGTGGATTGGACTTCACAGATGAAGTGTCAAGGCTCTTCCGTTGTGGAGCAAGCGCATAAAAATTGTCGAACAGAAGGAATACCCATACAACAATGGATCATTCGGACCCCACGATTTCAGGTGGTTGAAAACCATCCGACCACCGATTTCTACTGTGTTGTATCAAACACGGGCTTGGTTAGAATTTCAATCAGCCCAGTGAACACCTGCAGAGCTCGTACCGTTGCAGCCAGACTGGAGTTTCCGACAGCGGGAGTAAAACAAACATACTCAATACACTTTATTTATTAGGTCTCATAAGATCTGAATACGTACATTCCAAGCCTTTTCTTTCTGGTAAAGAGTATGAATATGTAAGACTTTGGCAAAATAAGAGAACTAGTAAGAGAAACCTGGTAACCGATGCCCTTCCCCCTTGAATCTGCAAAGAATCAGTTGAGGCTGCAGACGTGGATTTCACAAAGGAAATGAATTGCCTATATTGGCATGCAAGCTGGAAAAAAAAAATGCACGCCTGACAATGAAATCAGGGTGGAACAGTTTCTTCCTTACAAGATCTGTTGAATAACTTCGTGAATGTAGAGCGAGCGAGTGAACCCTTGCTTTGCAAGAGCGAATGAGCAGATGAGTATCCATTTATCTAACCTCAAAAGTGCCACCATTTCTTCTTCTTTCCAGAGTTGGATGATGGGATGTCTGCATTCAAGTTCCGAAAGAAACATATTAATTGGCGGACAGTTGCCAAGGTAGGAAGCTTATTAGAGCAAACTTGTTAGATAATGTTTGAACTGAAGAAACAAGATTAGATGCTTTTAAGAATTTATGGAAAGATTAGATGAGTTACCTCCTTGAGGGTAAATTGAGTTGTAGTGAACTTCCGCCCAAAAGCTCAGAAGGAGAACTGCAAAGGAAACTGAAGTTTGTCACAAGTCCATGGGATTATTGTTGACACATTAAGATTTTGCAATGAGGTTAGACATTGAAAGAAGGTTTATGCTGTTTCTGTAGCTGACTCCAATTTACTTAGCCATGAAATATAAGAATGAAAATGGAATCACTGCTGGGTTTGAGTTGTACCTTGTGTTAACTTCTGATTGTTTGGAAGGATCTCGATGTAACATGTATCCTTAAATGACGTTATAACCAATATCTTTGCCCCATACTGCATCAAGTATCAAAATTCAAAAGTCAAAGATTAACTCGCAAATGAATCTGCTGAGGTACTCACTGCAATGCATATCACCTACCGCATCAGCAGCAGCCTGCAATGTAACATGATCACCCCATTCACCATTCCTACCAGCATTCCAAAAATGAACAATATAAATAAGCACGTCATTCTCAGCACAGAGAGAGAGAGAGAGAGAGAGAGGGAATTAAGACAAACAGCTACCTTGACATTTTGCTCAAGTATTCGTCATATTCCATTGGAACATACCCCTCATAAAACTTCGAATTAGTCCTGAGCTGAGGGATGTAAATAAATAGATGTTCAACTAAAAGAATGCTACCAACTCATAACCAATAAAATGGAGAGAATAGAATAAATGTTTGCTCGTAGAAAGACCTGATTCACAATTTCCTGTCTCACACTTTCATGGTGATCAGGCGTCCGATATAGCTGATCTGATAGTGCACGGAACTGCAAGTGTTGAAGCCCACAGATATGATGTCAGTTCTCAATCTCAGGAGAACCACTCAACAGAAAAATACTTGCAATACTAAATGAACATGTATGAAAAGATAAACCTGGCAATTTCCATCTCCCTGCACTTGACGCTCAACCAAGTCATACAATTGCAATCTGACAAATACGGAATAAAAAAGAAATATTACTAAATGTGGCAGCAAATATGTAATAAAATTGACGACCAGCAGATGCGATATCATAGGCTTGTCCAATCAATATGATCCAGACATTACGCCAGACTAAGATTAATCTTTGAGACATTTTTAGGAAAATAACAGACACATGTTTCAGCTGCCTAAGTCTGAAAAGCAGTATTCTAAGCAAGAAGATTTCACTTGTCAAATAAAGAAACCTTGAACAAAAGGAAACAAAGAGTTCTCTTAACAACAGGCACAGTCTCTTGAGATCAAAAGTAATTTGGTTCCTCTAGCAACTATTTCCTTTGATCACGTAGCAGTGCTGCAATGAGCAAAAAAATGGTAACTTGTTCTAGTTCTGAAAGAGACAAGATCCTACGGAAAGGATACTTGTAGTATATGAAATTTTTTATGGTGCTGATGACTACCTTTGGCGCAGCCTCTCATAATCAGAAGACGCTTCATCTACGGAAGGTATTTCTCTATTGATTCTAGGAACATGCTACAAAATGTAGAAGGAATGACATGTCAAAATCATATTCAAATTTTCAGATACACAAAATTCTACCCAGCTCTTGCTTCAAATTGACTAGTAAAAGATAAGATCACTCTTGGAGAGCTACATGTATGCGAGCAAAACTCCATTCCATCTCCAACACAACCACCAAATACGACAGTTTGTCCAATCCACTTACTATTAGCCGCCAATAGACTCCAATTTTAAGAGCCAACGGTAGAATCTACTAATTTATGAAGCAATTTAATTTAAAGAAAATAGTAGAGAAGAGCTAAACTTACCGGTATTGGGATCAGTTGATCCAACGGATTGGCGAATTCACCATACTCACACTCATCACTTGGCTTTTGAGAATAAGCATAATCTTCGGCTGTGTAAGTATAAGGTGAACCAGAACCCCATGTATTACCAGCCTCTTCATTATCATAATTATGGCCTGAATGGTGAACGTGTGCTTAATGCATTAAAAACTAAATACATACTCCAAAAGATAGATAAGCTGGAACGGTGCATAGAAAGGAGATTACATGTACTGAGCACCTGAGTAGTAAAGTCTCGTTGATGGAGAATGCCAGTCCTGCTGATCCACAGATGCAGATGATTCCTGCTCTGGCGCATCAGAGTTTCCTGACATTTCCCTCATTGACAGATGTGAAAACTCTTCTTGCAAGGTACGTGCAATAATTTCATCATTTTCTACATGACTGTACTCTGTTCCGTAATGGTTCATGGGATAATTTAGATAGATACTGCTAGAATCTTGGTCAAGAGGATCTGTCAGATACCCTGGATTAAAGGATGAACTTGTATCAAAAAGGCGTTGACCCCACTGATAAACATCAGAATCTTGCTCGAGCATAGCTATATATTGCCTTGGAACACTGTATCACAGGGGAAAAAGGAATACTGCTCCTTGGAGATGCCCCTTACATCGATTGAGAAGGATTCTAACCTGTTTATCAGAAAGGAATAAAGGGTAACTATCACCCAAGGGAACTCAAATATGCCCCAAAACCAAACTCATTCAAGGTCTCAACTCCGATTCCCTCAGAGTCTAGAGAAGAACTGGACGCAACATTAATATTCAAAAATAAAAAAGAATTATACGCAACATGCTGGCAGCCTATCGCAGAAGTACTTAAGGTATAATCTCAAAAAAAAAAAAAACCTCAAGCATATAATTAGAAAAACAGGACCCAGAAAACCATTTGGAATATTTTTCTCCCAAAATCAATTATGAGCCCGCCAATAAGGCGAAGCTCAGAAATATTCAGCGGCGAAAACTAGAACTAATGCCCCGAAGAATTAAATCATATCAAGCAGATGCTTAATTCCAGAGAGAGAGAGAGAGAGAGAGAAGCTCTTTAACGTATCGAGTTCCAAAAAGGCTTATACTAAAGCGCACAAAACGCCACGGAGAAGACCGAAAAGCAAATATTGGAATCGGACGCCTGTTCATTGAGCTGTGAGCAACTGCCCATCAAATATTCTCCGATCGCCGAAAGGCAGATGGGAGGAAGGATCTCTCTTTTTCCCTTGATTCCCTCAAAATAACTCGTACAAATCACAATCACCCATACGTCACGAAAACTGCGGCATAATCGGGACCCAGTGAACCATTCCTCAATTACGCCCGTAAATCCATCAGCTCATATGGTGTGCAGCACAATCAGGAAGGGAAAAAAATCACAGCTTCAAGAATCACGGAAAGCAATGGAGATACCAGCAAAGCGGAAACAAGCGGGAATAAGCTTCCGGAAGGAATTGAAAGCTCACCTAACTGATGGAGCTCAATTCCAAAGGAGGGGAATGAATCGAAGGAAGCTTCAGAGAGCGAAGGAGATGCTTCGGTGAGAAGAAAATGGACAATCAGCGTGTACGAATTGCTCCGCTGATGGGGATAACAACTACGGAATGAAAGGAAACTGTAGAAAGTGGAAGGGCGGTTCAGCTCACGCGCTTATATACTGTTTCTGGTCGCCTCGGCATTAAGGTTTAAATTCAACAAATCACCACTCATTTTTTCAAACTATTAATATTAGTTATGTTCAAAAATTTAATTAAATTAGGCTAATTTAATATTTTGAGTAAGTCTATTAAAAAATAAACTTCTTATAAAGTAAATTTTTTATTTAAAAAATTTTAAACTCGAGACTTTTACTTAAATATTATAAATTATAATAAAAAAGTTAAGACTTACTTGAGTGTCCGTACACACGAAATTATAATAAAATCAATCTTTATATAAATTAATTTTAATTCCTTTTTCGGAAATTCTTATATGAACCAAGTCTACCAAGTCAGAAATACACCGAGCCAATGAGTCAATGACACTTGTAAATTAACTCCCCTATTATTTGCAAAAAAACCCTCCAACTTTTTATCATATTTTAAAGAACAACTCCTTGTTTCTCTTCCCTCTTTCTTCTTCCACACACCCCCATTGAATAGTCACCCCAGCCGCAGATGTCGAGCTCTCTGATAACACGCTAGACGCAATGATTTGTCTATCGAGCTCTCCGACGTCAAGCTCACCATGTTCATCACATTAACTTGAACTCCATAGTTTGTCGCGTCGCTTCTCCCCTTTCACCATTCTGGCATTGCTGCCGATTTCCCTCGAGAAATTCATCATTTTCGTAGTCATCATCATAGAACAAGGTCAACAATGACCAGCCATTAACAGATATGAGGCAGAGGAGGGACGGAAGACAGAGATTAGAGAGACAAAAAAGAGCAACAGGGTGAGGCGAAATTTCAAGGTGAGAAAATTGAGGGGCTTTTTACAAATAATTAGAAGGATTGCTGTTGTAAGTGTCATCAATTTATTGGCTCAGTCCATATCTGACGTGGCAGACGGAGTTCAGATAATAATTTCTTCTTGTATCACTTCCAAAGTTCCAAGCAAGTTGACAGGCAGGACATAGTACGAAGATTCCATAGCCGTTAGATTATCGTACCGGGGGGCTGATTTTTCAGGCCCCCCCTTTTTTTATTTCCATAATTGAAGAATCGGACGGCGGTGATTGGGTGGTGAACAACACTCGCTCAAGCTGCCGTCAGCTGGGAGTAAGGATTTGGCTGCTCCGCTAATTAATTAATTAATTAAAAACCTGATTTTTTTTCCTGACAAATAATTTCAATTCGAGTTGATCTGCCTGATTAACGGTTGAATCTTTCTCAATTACAATTAACTTATCAACATGGCCAAAAATAGAAGGTGCTCCTATGTCATATAGCCAAGTTTAGTTAAACCTCGATGTATATCACCTAGCCAGACGGATGCTGTCCGAGCCGGCTAGTTTGCTTTCTCTGCAGGTGTCGAACTTCCTCTCGATCACATATAGGGGCACAGCTCTACAAGTTATCAGTCGATTTATCGAGGATAGGACCGTCACAATATCAACATGGCAATCTTCAGTTTTATTGAATATTATGTAAAAAATAAGAAATAGGGAAAAAAAGAAAAAAGAAAAAAAAGGGAGAGAGGTGACTTAATGTGCCCACTTGTTAGTGTCAAATATGGCATGCTGATGACTGGATGGCACCAATTGATACTTGCGTGACCGATTGGACTTTTCAACATTTGATAATGATGGAAGACAAGAATCACATAATGAAAAGTTTGGCCCAAAAATCTATCTTCTTTGTGAAAAATTCTTCGTTACAGTGTTGAAATATAATTATCTAATATTATCAGTCACGATCTTTCTACCATGACAAGCTACCTTGAGAGGTATGTTTGCCCATCGAAACGATCCTTATCTCAAACAATCTAAAATCCCACGAGGGATTTTCATGTCACGGGAGAGACGCTTCTATCACCGTCCGATGGCTTTGCACCGTGATCTAATGGACAAATGTGTCTCGCCGCCGTGACGTGATGTGATGGAAGAAATTCGGGTAATGAATGTTAAACGTGAGTGCCACAGAGGCATTAGATCATCACTGATGCGAGGTTTGAGACAAAACATCGGCTTGACAAGCAAGTAATCCTAAGTCGGAGGTTTTGTCAAACTCGGGTTTTCATCACAGACCTTGGAAATTCTTAACCCGGGAGCTCGATCTCAAAAACTCAAGTGCCCTGTTGCACGGAAGATGAGACCTGTGAAAGGGATGGTGGAAGTAACCATCAATGGCGTACCAGAGAAGCTTCACTCATCTCCTATCAACATTCATGCACTATCTGTTTTGATTAATTGAGTTAATCTATAAAAAGAGAAAAAAAGAAAGGTATTGAAATCGAACCATTTCAACTATCCAATTGGGGAAGATTTACCTCTTTATTTCTCTTATAAAATAATAAGAAATATTTGTTTTTTAATAACATCTTTAGTAATTATTTAGGTGATTGTCTATTATTCTCTGATTCGATGTCACTTTTTCGAATCATACCATAAGGGCAGTCTGGGCATATTCTTCGGTAAAAGGCTACGGGCTGTGTTTTGCTCTTTGTGGAATGGCCATTGACTTCGTTTCTGGCGGACGGGGGACGGGAAAGTTGAACACTGCTTTTGAAGTCTCGCACTTCAGGGGCCCTCGAAATTCCCATTTTGGACGGCATTTACTTTTCTTCCTCCCAGCTTTTTCCTTTCCTCTCGCCTGAAGGAAGTTGAATAAAGAGTCAAAGATTCCTTTTTCATTTTAACTAATTAAAAATTAATTTCTAAAATTAAAATACCTTTAAATATCTTTAATTAGAATATTTGAAATTTTTATATTCCTTTTTTTTTTTTGCATTTTAGCAGTTCTATCCGAGGTGGTCGCTCGGACACTGAGAGTGAACTGAATGGAATAATGCTTGGCAAGAGACATATGTGAAATTATTCGATGGTTTTGGAACATCGCAGAGGACAATTCGTGTCCTGACTGACCGATCATACTTTATCATTCGCTGTCGATCTTCATCGGCATATCCCTTTATCTCCCGGAGCTTGATTATATTTTATTTGGAGATGTCACTGTAATTATCACCATGCCTCGATTTTGTATTTTCTTCGATAGATTCGGGCTCTGTCCCAATCTCCGATCGAAAAAAATTCACATTTAATTAATCTTAACTCTTAATGAGACAACCCGACTCGAACGTAAATTTACGAGGCAGCTTATTTTTATATCAATGGCAGATGAACAACTTCCATATTTTTGTGTGAAAAAATAGCACGCGTGTCAATTTTATCATCTAAAGAACACAACATGCAATTCATTTCTATATTCATGCACGTGTCCCCCATGAAATATTTAGTTGTACCATAAAATAGATAATTTGTCGCTCGCGTTCACATATCGTGCTGTTAATTGTACGTAACGATGCGCGCTGATTACGCCGAGAAGCCCGAAACATTATATATAGAATGAGAGATTCTAGTGCATAAATACGGGAAAATCCGTAATAGGAGAATTATAGTACTCGGTCGGTCGATTCAGTTTGAATATGAATTAGTCAGAACCTGTCGATCCCCGATTAGATTTATGGAAAAATAAACATTATAAGATGGAGCTGTGGGTGGCTGTATATGTAGTTTTCCTCCTTGGCAACATTCAAGGCGGCATTAGGCATGCACTCGTCGGGCAGGCCGCCGGCGACCGGTATCACGCACGCGCAAGCGACGTCGTTTGTCCTGCACCTAGTAAAATGACAATTTAAACCATGAAGGCGACGCGTAGCCGGAATCTGTTTTTTTTTTTTTTTTAAACATTTCTTTTATAATATGATGTGGTATAATGTCACCGTCTAGGCTACCTATTTGAGATTCGTCCTTATTTCTCGGATCGAATGCCACCATTTATGTAAGTTAGGCTGAGAAGCGTGCGCCACCACACACACACCGCGAATTATAAAACACGGCATTGTCAATAAATTTTTGTCGATTTAGAAGAAAATTTAAGGTGTTACGGTTCACTCATTTAAAACGAAACAAGACATATCAACCACTTCTTTCCCATGGAGTTTCTGAGTTTTAGCAGTTTTCATGGACATATTCTCTTGGAAAATCATTCATCCTATTATGTTTTTCGAGTTCAGTCCGGGTATTAATCTTTTTGTTCCTTTTCAAATGTGCTCATTAGCGGGAGTATCGTATGATCGAGTTCCTTTTCTTCTGAGTGAAAAACAAAAATCTTGCATGCAGCTTAACATTCATTATTCGGGAATATGAGCTTAGCAGTAAATTTTCCTTTGTTTTTTTTTGGATTTGTTACACAGCCAGGGTATGTGGTGAACCAAGTGACAGCAGGAGACTACGGATGCCCCGAGAGATGTTCTGAAGTTCTTAACGGATCTTAGCGCAGCCTTCCGATTGCTAGACGTGAGGAACGATTTCCTTCGCAAGAAACTCGATAGCAATCCTCTTGCTCTGAAACTTCTCTTCGTCGCCCCAACTTCCTGTCGCCCAATGATCAAGAACATTGAAAAATGTGGTGTGTTGGGTTGCTTTGGTTTTAGTCCAGTGTTGTGAGTGCGAAATCACTGAAAGCTGAGCTTTCTTTCATGCTTATGCAAAACAATTGTTACTGTCTAACGATGATCAAGACTGGTAATGATTTGTTGGGGGATAATCTAAGTAAGGAAAAAAGTTTTTTTAAAAAATAAAGAAAAAGAAAGGGCCCAACCGGGATCGAACCGGTGACCTCTTGATCTGCAGTCAAATGCTCTACCACTGAGCTATGGACCCTGCTGCTGCTTTGAGAGCTACCGGGTCGAACATTTGTTATCTATGGACGAATGTAGGATTGACATTATATAAATATACGCATACCTTTCTGTTACAACGGCTATAACCGTCTAACGAGCATTATATAAATCAGCCAGGAAAGGAACTGAATCTTCGGTCATTATATATTGACATTAAGTTTTGACTGACTACCATTTCTGTTACATGGTATACATGAATCCTATACTGTTGGCATATTGACATTATATAATCAGCCAAAATATGGTGTCATATGTCGATCAGATATGATATCTACGCGTACCTTTCTGTTACCACGGCTATAACCGTCTAACGAGCTTCCCTCCTCCTCTTGAACCATACTATATTTTTCCTCCCTCGACTAAGATAACCATTATATGGGTGCTCTTTGATGGGACTTGACATTGTGATTTTCCATTATATTGATTCGACACGTACTAACGAGATTTGGTCATCAGATCATGCAGTAAATTTGGTCAAATAAATGACACATCATAGTATAGAAAAGAGAAACCGAAGAAAATATTGGACATTTTATCTCGGCGATGCGATGGATTTACTTGTGACAGGATTATCTCACACCCAAAGAGCTTCTTCGAGATCCATGAGTTTGAACCTTGCCCGTCCACAAATATCAGCATCCCTGCGCCTGATCCATAAGTAAAAGATCAGCCACAGCACCATGAATCAAGTAGACCTCCTTGGTCGACTGACAAACTGCAGCGGACCGGCCCTGATGATCGAGCTAACATCCACCTCCTGCAGAGGAAAGTCTCGAGGGTGCTCAACGTAACAGCTTCACGGGGCTTTGTCGACAGCAAGGAGCAAGATTCCTTTAACCACCTCCCACCTCTACTTCGTCGAGCCAGTGGCAGTAGCGATCTAACTCCAAGGATCCACGTAAAGGACACTTCCCATCACTGCGTTGATTAAGAAACACACGGACACGAACCCGGAGACCTCACTTTCATAGTCCCCGGACCCCTGGCAGGAAAGCGTTGAAAGCCACCATCTCCAGCCTCCTAGACGGTCAACTTCTCCAAAAAAAACCATATCATGAGAAAATAACACAGGATAAACTCCATTTCATTTTGGTTTGACAAATGGTCTCCCATGGGTCCTCCTATTCTGTTCTGCCGCATGGATTTGCTTCTATTCCATTAATTGGTCCACATGCAAAACTCTCCACAGTTTATAAGGATTCCTTATGGTGCTGGCCAAGAATAAGCAACAGGATTCTGGATCCACAGTCATTACAAAACTCGGTGAAATTTGCAGCAGCTGACACCTCCTCTGGTGCCTCAAATCCAAATTTTCGATAACTTCAGATTGGGAGGCCATATGAACTAAAAGTCCAAGTGTTCTCTGGCATAAGATCATATGGTTCTCAGGCCACATACCTCGGGTGTCCTTCATATGCTGGCTCGCGATCCTGGACAAGCTTCCTACTAAATCAAGAAGGAGCAAATGGGCATCATTGCCATCTCTGCTCTGTGAATTCTGCAAGGAAAAAGTGGAAATTCATGATCATCTCTTCTTTTCCTGCTTGATGGCAAGCAAAATCTGGGAAAATGTTCTACTAATGCTGGAGATTGTACGACCGGTCGGAAATTGGAATTATGAACTTACATGGGCTATGGATCATAGAAGAGGCAAGGATCTTCAAGCCACTATCTATAAACTCGCATTCACAGTATATGTATACATCATCTAGAGGGAACACAATTGTCGAATATTTTGGCAATCAATGACTCTGCTGGATATATTAGTTTGCTCTAAACGAAGATATTTGAAGATACGCGTGGCATCACTACCCAAGTTGGAAGGAAATTTGATAAACTCCTCTCGTGGCAGCTTACTTTGTAAAGTAGAGTACGTGATCTAGTAGGAAATGGGATGTTAGAAAGGACCTTACAAACTTTTGTGACCTTTCATGAGTAAATGAAATTATAAATTTCAAAAAAACACAGGATAAACTTAACTGCCCGACGACACAATATGGCACGGTAGAGACTCTGCCCGAACAAGCGAACTGGACTGCTGGATCAGAACGATAATGATTATGACAGAGACAGTACAACGGGCCTAGGAATACGTGATACCAAAGCCAAAACCGACACACAAATGATAGGCTGAAAATAAGAAGATGGTGGGGGAGGGGTAAGCAGCAGCTAGCTGGTCGTTCAACTCATCGACTGATCGATCAGATTCTCGATCACCTGCGAGTGTCCTGTTCATCAACATTTTGTAGCCCGTCGACTTCGCTGCTGTTTGACGACGGACTAATAAGCAGGCTATCGTTGGCCCTCAGTTTCACGCCGGAGATTCTTAAAAATTCCGACAGGATCAAGCCATCTCATCCCGGCATTAGCACGGGTAGTACCTACTAGCAATTCCGATTTTGTAAGCCCAGTAATTTTTATGATAAAAAAGCCTACTAGGTAGATAAGCCCAATGAACTTATTGTTCTAGTTAATTGAAAAAAAACAAAGAATCAGTTGATAATAATCACATCTTCAAATGTATTGCAATCAATCAACCAGCCGGAGTTATAAGATTTGAATACTAGATGATGTAGTGGGCCAGGTATGATAAATGACACATCGATAAAAGGAGCACAAGTTAGCAATGTTCTGCAGCCGCGTCTGCTATTCAATTCTCTGAACTCGTCACTAGCTTGTACATGATATCATCGTGGCGACCGGATCATCTCACACCCTGGAAAGCTTCTTCCAGTTCCTTGAGCTCGAATTTTTTCCCCGGGGAATTATTAGCATCCCGGCATCTGAACCTCAGGTAGAAGAACAGCCACACCACCATGAAGTAGACCTCCATGGCCGACTGGAAAACTGCAGCAAACACATCCCCGAATGTTTGGGACAGCATGTACCTCACACCAACCCCACAGAGGAAACAGTCGAGGAATCTCAACCTCACAGCATCCCTGAAGCTTGTTGACGCCAAGTGGTAAGATTCCTCAATGATCTCCCCACTTTTCTTCCTCCGTTCGACTATGGCGATCCACGCATCCACAGCGAGGGCGCATCCGATCACCACGTCGGTTAAGAACCATGTGGACAGGAATGCGCTGATCTCCCGATTGTAGCCCCCTAGCCACGGCTGCATGCCGGAGAAAGGTACTAGCTCCAGCCTCATCATGAACCTCAAAGCGTGGAGACCCTTGGCTCTCCTAAAGAACCATCCGCCAAGAAGACGAGTGAGAAATTCTCTGGTTGCCCAGTGCCACAGGATGGTGCTGTAGAGCCTCCTGAGGCCGAGCCTGGAGCCATCCCATAAAACCCGAACCACTGAATCAAACCGCCCAGTCAGATCATTGACGGTTACGACGTACACGGCGCCCAGGGCACAGGAATACGTCAGGAGAAACCCAGACATGATCGTCGCGAAGGTGATGAGGCAGATTAAGATATCTGCCTCGAAGCGACCCAGCCCCAAGCGCTTGATAAAGAATTCGACTGCTCTATCATCAAATCTTTCAATTGCGCTGTCCTCGAATGTTTCGTGCTCATCTGGAGTGGTATCTTGGCCATTGACATCTTGTTGCCCGTCCACTTCGCTGCTGCTGTTATTAGACGACGAAAGCAGGCTGTCATCACTGTCATTGACCTCCGGTTCGGCGCCATTGGGAGGGTTGAGGAGACTCTGGTTGAAAGGGGAGCGGGGAGTGGAACCACTGGCGGTGGATCCCGAGGAGAGGTCGCCGCCGAGGGCGCCAGAGCCAGCGCCAGTGAGTTCGCGGCTGGCGGGGGAGGCTGAGGAGGGGAGATCGATGCGATTGACGGTTGATCGGCGAGAAAGATAGCTGTCCATAGAAGAGGTGATGAGGGAGGACCTGGTCTCGATGGCGGAACGGAATGAGAAGAGGAGAATCGACAACAGCGTAAACACCACTGGGTTGGAAGAGACTGAGGTTACGGCGGTCTCGAGGACAGCGCCGGCGGACCTGAGGTTTCGGATCCTTGGATGGTCGCTCATGATTTCGAACGCGACTCCGGGCAGGGCTTGGAGAAGGGTTCTGTTCGGAGAGAGCAGGGAAGAAGAGAGTGGCTGCAGGGATCGGCAGGGAAGGACGAAGAAGGAATCAAGAAGAAAAGCGTGTGACGTGGTGTATAAATATATATACACGTGTATATGTACTTTTTCTTTGTAACCGCCTCGGCCTTTTTATGGCCGTTTTAACAAACATTTCAAGTTTCCCTGACCTTTCCCTCATTTTAAAAGTTGACTTGCTTTCAACGGGAAAAAATTGACCGTTTCATCTTCTATTTTTAGTTGAATGAATAGCAACAGGCTGAAGCCTAATAGTTTTTTTTTTTAACTCGATAAATGTCTGAATCCTAATATTAGAAGGCTAGCTAGATAACTGAAATTGCAAAACTGCTCATTAGAATATTCTAACAAAATTGACTGTTTCCTGTTTTCCATCTTTCTTTTTTTTTTAAATTTACCATACTAATAAATCTCCAAAATCTTGAAAGATTTTTATATATATTTGGCTCACTATATCTTCCGTAAATTTTATCATTATAAAGTATTATATCATATTTTTTATTCTTTAATAATATTTATTTTTAATTATAATTTAAAATATATGAAATTATTTATTAATTAAATTCACTGAATCATTGTTGGCGCAGCAAGGATTTTTCCAAAATCTTCTTCCTCCGACAGAAAGCTAAACAGCTTTCCCTGCCCCTCCCCATTCCTCTCTGCATTTGCCTCTCCATCTCGCCCTCCCTCCGCGGACTTGACGATTGCTCCGCCTCCCAGCCTGACGGCTGCCGTTTCTCTCCCCCTTCCTCACCCATCGACGAGTTCCGCTCCCTCTCAGCCACCCTCCTCTGCGAGATCCTGCCAGCCGTGCCGACCCCTTCCGATATCTACGCCGTCTGCCTCGACGATTTGGAGCCCCACCTCGAGGTCAGACAGCTTCGATTTTCCTTTTCATCTTTCTACTCGAGAGGGACCGACGATAGAAATGTCAATGAGCTGGGAGGACTCGACAGAGTTTGCTGGATATGTGGAGGAGGAGCTGCCGGTCGTCGTCCTCATCGCCGGCTCGGTTCTCCGTGGGGATTGCCGTTTCCTGCTCTCGATCAGCTGCTTTCACCGTCACGTTTCTCCGTCTACGGAAGGTCGCCGAGTGTTTCTGGCTTCTTAGCCTCTTATTGTGTCCATGATCTGTTTCTATGTGGAGCGGGAGCCCTAACGTGTTCTGAACTCGACTTTTTAGTTTTTTTTTTGGTGGCTGTTGGCGATGTGTTGTGGCTCTATTTCTCGCCTCTTCCTCTCTTCGCCGGGGGGAGGGGAGTCCTACTTTGTTTTCCGGTCAGCCGGTTTGTGCAGCTCGGCGCTGTCGAGTATTCTCTCATGAGAAATGCATATTCGACTTGCTGGAGGCCATGCGATGATAAGGTATCATGTTGACATTTAAATCCGGTAGAAGGATAATATTCTCCCGTAATTATTATTTATTGCCACTAACTTGAGAATATCTTATGTTGGTTGCTTTTTCATTTATTTATTTATTTATTTTTGCTAAGTAAGCAAGGATAGTAGTTAGGCTGCATCTTTTTTTTTTTTTTAATTTACTATGTGACATTTTTAATTTTAATTAATTTAATTTTAATTCCGTTGGTCCAATAAATCGTGAAACTTCTTTATTATAAATTTGCTCGATTTACAATATTTGACTACAAGATAATCCAGTGGGCTGGATCTAATAAATGACAAACGAATCAATAAAGGAGCACAAGCGTAGCATTGTTCTGCAACTGCGTTTGTTATTCAATTCCATGAACTCGTCATCCTTATTATGAATTTGCTCGATTTACAATATTTGAATACGAGAGAATGCAGTGGGCCGGGTTTGATAAATGACAGATCAATAAAGGAGCACAAGTGTAGCAATGTTCCGCAACTGCGTTTGTTATTCAAATCCATCAACCCGTCATTAGCTTGTACACGAATATATCGGCGACGGGACAGATATCATCGTGGCGACCGGATCATCTCATGCCCTGGAAAGCTTCTTCGAGTTCCTTGAGCTCGAATTTTCCCCCCGGGGAATTATTAGGATGCCTGCATCTGAACCTGAGGTAGAAGAAAAGCCACACCACCATGAAGTAGACCTCCATGGCCGACTGGAAAATTGCAGCGAACACATCCCCGAATGACTGGGACAAGATGTGCCTAAAACTAATCCCACAGAGGAAACAATCGAGGAATCTCAAGCACACAGCCTCCTTAAAGCTTGTTGACGCCAGGTGGTAAGATTCCTGAATGATCTCCCGACCTCTCTTCCTCCATTCAACTATGGCAATCCACATTTCCACGGCGAATACGCATCCGATCACCGCATCGGTTACGTACCATGCGGACAGGAATGCACTGATCTCCCTGTTGTAGCCCGCATGCCACGGAATGCTGCCGGAGAAAGGTACCAGCTCCATCCTCATCATGAAAATTAAAGCCTGGAAACCCTTGGCTCTCCTGAAAAACCATAAGCCGAGAAGACGAGAAAGAAGATCTCTGACTGCCCAATGCCACAGGATGGTGAAGTAGAGCCTCCTGTGGCCGAGCCTGGAGCCGTCCCATAAAACCCGAACCACTGAATCGAACCGCCCGGTCAGATCGTTGACGGTTACGATGTACACGGCGCCGAGGGCACAGGAGTACGTCAGGAGAAACCCCAACATGGATGTTGCGAAGGTGATGAGGCTGATTAATATTTCCGCCCAGAAGCGACCGAGCCCCAAGCGCGTGATAACAAATTCGACTGCTCTATCATGGTATCTTTTAACTTCTCTATCCTGGGAAATTTCTTGCCCATCTGGAGGAGTATCTTGCTCATCGACATCTTGTTGCATGTCCACTTGGCTGCTGCTGTTATTTGACGACGAAAGCAAACCGTCGTCATTGTCGTTAACCTCCGGCTCGACGCCATTGGCAGGGTTGATGAGACTCTGATTGAGAGGGGAGGAGGGGGTGGGGCCACTGGCGGTTGCCTCCGAGGAGAGGTCGGTGTCGAGGGCGCCTGGTCCAATGAGTTCACGGCCGGCAGGGGAGGCGGGGGAGGGGATATCGATGTGGTTGACTGTTGGTCGGCGATAAACTTCGCGGATCAAAGAATAGGTGGCGTTGTACGACCTGGTCTCGATGGCGGAACGGAATGAGAAGAGGAGGAGGGATAGGAGCGTGAAGATTACCGGATTTGAAGATAGTGATGTTAGGGCGGTCTCGAGGACAGTGCCGACGGACCTGAGGTTTCGGATCCTTGGATGGTCGCTCATGCTTTCGAATGCGACTCTGAGCAAAGCTTGGAGAATGGTTCTTTGTAGGAGAAAGCAGGGAAGAAGAGAATGCTCGTGGAGATCGGCAATGAAGGATGACGGAACATATATATATATATATATATATAATCTGTGTGTGTATCTTTATCTTTGTAACGGCCTCCGCGTTTTTATGGCCGCTTTAACGACCAAACATCTCAAGTTTTCCTCATATTAAAAGTTGATTTGCAATCAACAGAAAAAATTGACCGTTTCACCTTCTATTTTTAATTGAAAAATAAACAGGCTGAAGCTTAATTTTTTTTTATTTTTGATAAATGGCTGAAGCCTAATTTTTTTTATTTTTGATAAATGGCTGAAGCCTAATTTTTTTTTTATTTTTGATAAATGGCTGAAGCCTAATATTAGAAGGCTAGCTAGATAGCTGAAATTGTAAAACTGCCCGTTAGAAAATGATATTCTAAAAAAATTGACCGTTTCCTATTTTCCAAATTTTTTTTTAAAAAAAATTTATCCTAACGAACAAATCTCCTAAAATCTTCTTCCTTCGGCCCTTCACCTCCCCAGCCTCCCTGCACTTGCCTACCCTCCTCCGCAGGAGTTTTTCCCAAAATATTCTTCTCTAAAAAATATTTTTCAAACTAGTCTTCTGAGTTCTTATATGGTAAACATGTATTGATGTGGTAAAAAAAGTGTTAATGTGACAAAAAAGTGTCCATAGCAAAAATCATACCTAATTTTTTACATATATTTTAAATAACTCTTTATGTGTCTTCAACTAATTTATAGGATTTATCGCAAATTATATTTAAAGCCCAGTAGATATCATATAATATTAACATTTTCTTGTAACCAAACTTAAATAGTTCAAATTTTGATCGAATTTTTAGATTTTCACTGAAACTAACAAAGTTCATACAATACACTTCTTATTGCACAATGATATTATTGAATTGAACTTTAATTTTTTTCAAATCTTAAGACTTAAAAAGAATTTATAAAAATCTGACTATTATATTATCGGTTATAAAAATTAGATTTATGAACATAAATCTAATCAAATTGTGTTTTAATTCATACTTTATTGTATATTAATTAAATCATATTCGGTAACTTTCATAACTGAGAATATAATAGTTGAATTTCTATAAATTTGATTAAGTTTTAATATTTGAAAAATTTTAAGTTCAATTTGATAATATCTTTGTATAATGAGAAGTGTATTATTATGAGTTTTATTGCTACCAGTGAAAATGTGAAAAATCGATCAAAATTTGAACTATTTATATTTGATTATAAGAAAATACTTGTATTATATGATATATATCGGGGCTTAAATATAATTTACGGTAAATCCTACAAATTAATTGAAGATAAATAAAGAGTGATTTCAAATACATGTAAAAAATTAAATATAATTTTTGTTATGTGGAAATTTTTTTATCACATGATGTTTTTGTCACATAAGCACTTACGAGATTAGTTTGAAAAGTATTTTTTAGAGAAGATTAAATTAAAAAATATTTTAAAAAATAAGACTATTACGAGGAAAGACTCCCTCCACAGCCATGACGATTGCTTCGCGTCTCAGAGTGACCGCTGCGATTTCTCTCCCTCTTCCTCACCCATGGACGAGTTCCGCTCCCTCTCAGCCACCCTCCTCGGTGAGATCCTCCCCGTCGTCCAGTTTTCGGAGCTACCGACCCCTTCCGAGAGCTATATACGCCGTCTGCCTCGCCGAGTTGGAGCCCCAACTCGAGATCCGACAGTTTCGATTTCCTTTTTCACCTCTCTACGCGAGAGGAACCGACGATAGAAATGTCGATGAGCCGGGAGGACACGGCGGAGTTTTCTGGACGTGTGGAGGATAAGCTGCCTGCTCCGTCGTCCTCATCACCTGTTCGGTTCTCTGTGGCAATTGCCATTTTCTGCTCTCGATCAGCTGCTTTCACGATCACCCTCTGACCTCGACATTTTAGGGTTTTTGGTGACGGGTGGCGACTGGCGAAAGGTTGTGGCTCTACTTCTCGCCTCCTCCTCTCTTCGCCGGCGGAGGAAGCGGGCGGGTCCCACTTTGTAATTTTCCGGCCAGCTGGTTTATCCAGTATCCTAACAGGGTTAGTCCAATTCAAACCAATTCGACGAGTTAAACAGTAAAATTCTTTTGAAATGTATTTTTTTAGTTTAAAAAATATTAATATAAAATTTTTATTTAAGGTATCAAACACGGAATAACTTGAGCAACCTCGTAATATTGATTCAGAGCTGTATATGAACTATAACTGAATTTTGACCAAAATCTCAAATATTTTACTCTTATATTGAAAATGATGATATTACAGCAATGAAGTAATCGGAAGAAAAACCGAAGAAAATCAATGACATTTTATCTTGGCGATTGATGCAAACGATCTCTCTACACAGCAGGATCATCATCTTCCACCCCGAAGAGCTTCTTCGAGCTCTGTGACCCCGAATCTTCTCCTCCCTGAATTAGCATCCCTCCATCGGATCCCTAAGTAAAAGTACAGCCACGTCACCAGGAAGTAGACCTCCACGGTCGACTGAAACGCAGCAGCGAAGACGGGCCCTAACGATTGAGACAGCTGCCACCGCATCTTAATCCCACAGAAGGTCGTCTCCAGGCATCTCAACACGACAGCTTCCCTGAACTTCGTCCATACCGAGTAGCAAGCTTCCTTGACGATCTCCTCCTCGCTCTTCCTCAAATCGATCACAGAGATCCAGGGATCCACTGCAAGGACGCCTCCGATTACTATCTCGATTAAGAACCACGCGGACAGGAACTCCGAGATGCCCCTGTAGTAACCCTCGACCCATGGCAGCATGCCGTAGATAGGCATCAGCCTCTGCCACATGAAAAACTTCACAGCGCGTCGATCATCGACCACTCTCCCGAAAATCCTTATGGTGAGAAGAAAGCTCAGAGTATCTCTGACTACCCAACGCATCCCGATGGAATTGGAGAAACCCCTGAGGCCGAGCTTGAACCCATCCCACGAGTCCCAAACGAGCGAACTAGGCTGCCCGGTTAAATCGTTAACTACGGCGACTAACACGGCACCGCAGGCCCACGAGTACGTGATCAAGAACCCGAAAAAGGCACTCACGTAGGCTGCAACTAGCAAGACGGTGAGGGAGGTGAAAGCAGACGGGTCGTGCAACTCGCCCGATCCGTCGGACTCTTGATTGCCCGGAGCATCTTGTTTATCAGCACTTTGTTGCCCGTCGGCGGCGTCCTCCACTCCACTGCTGTTTGAAGACAGAGTAAGCAGACTACCATTGGCCTTCAGTTTGACGCTGGGGTTGAGGAATCCGTGGCTCGAAGGCGAGGCAAGGTGGCCGTCGTTGAGAGTGCCCATGCCGGCAAGGCGGAAGAAGGGATCTCGAAGGTCATTGGGGAGCCGGTGGCTGGTGGGGGAGGCGGAGGAGGAGAGGTCGAGGTGGGAGCGGTGCGACGTGAGGGAATGATCGCGGTTGATGTGAGAGGCGACACGGTCGAACCCGATCTCGACAGCCAAACGGAATGAGAAGAGGAGCAGGGACAGGAACAAGAACATTATGGGGTTGGAGAAGATGGAGGAAGATGCGAAACGGCAGTAGCTCATCATCCTGGCGACGCCGAGAACAGAGATTGGTTTCGAGGTCGAGAATGGAGGAGGAAGAAAGACCAAAACGATCGGAGAAAAGCTTCACAGAAAGAGAAAGGGGCCTCTCACTAATTAAGTCCTGTTTACAACTTCTATATACGCCTTTCTAGTGTGACGCTTATAACCGTCTGACGAGTTTCCCTCCTCCTTTCATTGATATTGCAATCTAAGTCCCAAATTTTCGAATTTTTTAAGTCTCTTCTTTTATTTTTCCTCCGTCGACCATTACAGGTTCTGAATCGATTCGACGGAGAAAATGGGTTACTCTTTGACGGGATTCGCCATTGGTGGAGCCAGCGGGTTAACTCCTGGAATCGCTCTGCGGGGAAAAGATTTGGAGAGCTCAACCCGTTCTCTGAAAGAACAGTTTTCCGGGAAACATTTGAGGGCATGGATGAGAAAGAAAGAAAATATTGGGGCAAAGATAAAGAAGTTGAGTTGATGTAAACGGAAAAATGAAAAATTGACTCTTTCATATTCTAGTTTTACCTGAAAAAATTATATGAAATTTCTAAGTCCGCTTACTGGAAAATTCTGAAAAATTCCGGCAGGGTCGAGCCATCTCATCAGCCATGAGTAAATCCACACGGTTTACGTTGTTAGACCCAGTCGAACATGCATTCATCGTAAACAATACTCGACAGTTCAAAGACTCTCAGCACTAACTCGGGTACTGCCCACTTAGCAATCTCGAGCTGTCGTTCAACTTAACTCGGCACGTCCACCAAAAGTTCTATTAATAAGAACAAATCGAGAATAAGGGTACTGCACCAACCTCAGTCAGATAAATTTTTGGCAACATTTTTAGTGGGAAATTGACTCCAAAAGTGAGTGGCTGACTGGTAAGCATTCGCCCAACCTCTCTTCGTTAGTCCATTACATCTCTTTAGTTGACAGCAAGAGCCATGTAGTGCTGCAACTTCGAAGAAAATCAATGACATTTATCTTGGCTATGCGATCGATTTCCTCACAGCATGGATCATCTCCCAACCCGAATAGCTTCTTCGAGTTCCGCGAGCTCGAATCTTCTCCCCTCGAACTTAGCATTCCTGCATCTGATCCATAAGTAAAAGAACAGCCACACCACCATAAGGTAGACCTCCATGGTCGACTGAAAAAATGCAGCAAATACGCTCCCTAACGATTGGGACAGCAGCCGCCGCGTTTTGATCCCACAGAGGTTCACCTCCAGGCATCTCAGCATAATAGCCTGACTGAACTGTGTCCATACCAGGTAGCAAGCTTCGGTAAGGGTGTCCCAGCTGATCTTTCTCCGATCAACCATGGCAACCCATGGATCCACCGAAAGGGCACCTCCGATCACTATATCGACCAAGAGCCATGCAGTCCAGAATCCAGAGATCTCCCTGTAGTAGCCACTGACCCACGGCTGCATACCGTTGAAAGGCAGCAGCTCCAGCCTCACAACAAGCTTCATAAAGTCCTGAAGATTCCTGACTCCACTGAAAAACCATGTCATGAGAAGACGAGTCACGATTCCTCTGAGTGACCAACGAAACAACGTGGATTCGAAGAGCCTGCTGAGGCTGAGTTTGAATCCGTCCCATAAAATCCTAACAGGTGAACTGGACCGTCCAGCTAGATCGTTAGTGATTACGATGAAAGCCGTAGCACATGCCCAACAATATGCAGCCAGGAGCCCGAATATGGTCGCTGCAAATATGAGGGCGGTTATGAGGAAGTCGACCACTCTTTCGAGTTCTTCCTTGTCTAAATCATCTCGTTTATCGACACTCTGTTGCACGTCAACCACTTCGCAGCTGTTCGACCACTGAATCAGACTATCATTGGACTTCAGTAGTTTGACGCTGTCGTCGAGAGGGCAGATGCCGCGCCGGCGGAGTTGGTTGTTGCCAGAGTAGAGCTCACGAGCTGCTCTGAGTGCAAAAGCCCCGTCGATCTGATCGGTGATGAGGCGGCACCCGGTCTCGAGAGAGGAGCGGAGTGAGAGGATGAGGAGAGAAATGAAGAGGAAGGGGACAGGGTTAGAGACAAGGGAGGTGCAAGCGGTCTTGAGGACCGAGCCGGTGGACCCCAGCTTGATCAGCCGTGGGTTGCTCATGATGTCAGATGCGACTCTGGGCAGCTTGGAGAAGGGCTCTGTTAAAGGAACAAGGCAGGGAAATGGAGAGTGGTTGTGGAGATCGACAATGGAGAGTGGTTGTGGAGATCGACAATGGAGAAATGAAGAAGAAAATGTGCATATATATATATTTATGTATATATGTATGTAAGTACTTCCTGTTATAACGGCGTCCGCGTTATCTTCATAACAGCTTTACCAAACACTTCAAGTTTTCCTAATTCTTTTACCATATTCCAATGAAGTCCTGAACTTTCAATTTATTTTGTTGAAGTCCCAGCTTCTTTTTTTCTTTAAATTTTCCATCCCTCTGCTCAAATATTCTCCTCAATCGATTTTACAGTTCAGAGCGTATCAAGGAGCTTGCTAGTCATCTCCTCAGATTTCCCAAGGAAGTTCGAGGGCATGAATGGAAAAGAAAGAAAATGAGGGGGCAAAGATACAGAAAATGATTTGCTGTAAACAGAGACAAAAATCTACTCTTATCCTCTCCTATTTTTAGTTGAAAGAACAACTGACTGAAGTCTTAAATTAGAAAGCTAGATAACTGAAACTGACAGCTCATTAGAAAATTCAGAAAAATTCAGAGGCGTACAATCTCATCCAGCAAAGATATATATGTATAATTTATATTACTACGCCAAGTCGAATATGGGTTTCTCATAAACAAATTCAACAGTTCATACTCCCTCACTAGCTCGGACAGTGCCCTCTTAACAATCCTGATTTCTTGTTGAGCTTAAGGCTGTCGAATAGGCTAAGTGACCCGAACAAAGACAATAAACAACCATAGTGTCCGAAAAAAAGCTTGCCTGTTATCGGTCAATGTGCCATTATTTCCCTTCCAAGATCAATTGGAGGAAGGATTGAGACTCTTATCTATATGGACAATATAAGAAAGCAGCCTGTGTCACCCAACATGCAAACTCGAGATACTTGGAAACTATGTTGGCTCAGAGATGATCAATGATCGCCCTGGTGAACTCACTGGTCGTCGATTTGCCACCAAGATCGGCAGTCCTGCACTTCCCTTCAGAGATTGTGTTGATAATCGCATCTTGTATCTGATCGGCCTTGTCGTGGAGCTTCAAGTGCTGCAGCATTGCGACAGCGCTCAGTAGAAGAGCAGTTGGATTCGCCAAATTCTGTAAACACACGAAATTAAGCAAGTTTGAAGCACCATTATCACTCAACCAGGATTAAGAGAGCAATCATATGCATAGTCATGAGACAGGACAAGAGCAAACATTTCCACCAGTTCGACCAGCAACTAGACATGTATCCAGCCCGAGTTTTTGGAACAGACCATGTAATGCAAGTAGCCATGAACCAGAGAAACCAATATGCAGTTTCCAGGATCTAGTTATGAAGCATGAGCGCAGCAGCTCATCTGGCAAAACATATGTTATTCAAAGCTTTATGTTTTTCATATAGTTTGTAAATCCCTTTAGTTGTAATAAGTAGATGAACCCATCAAATAACTAGTTGGTCTCGTAAGCCCATGTCATGAATGGCTTAATGCCTGCTGCCCAGTCAATTCACGAAGTGGTTATTATGCGAACTATAGCAAGAGCTAAAGCTGAAATGTGATATGCTCTCATGGCTAACCTTTCCGGCAATATCAGGGGCTGAACCATGTACAGCTTCTGCAAGAGCAATGCCTCCCTGTCCGATGTTGCAGCTGTCATTCAAGCCTCAGAATGTCAGATAAAGTAAGAGAATATATTTTTTGAACTTGATAAAGGCAGGCATATATTTCTATATATTGTCTCAAAAGTTTATAGATACCTTGGTGTCAATCCCAATCCGCCAATCAATCCAGCACATAGATCACTAATTATGTCTCCATAGAGGTTGGGCATCACCAATACATCAAAGAGTGCAGGATTCTTCACAAGCTGACATGGAACAACAAGAATCAAAATAACTTCCTATGACTGTCTTCCAATTGCTAGGACGTGAAAATCAACAGATGCACAAGATACTTCCTCAAAGTGTTAGGCAGTTGCATATTGATGATGCCGTCTAGTGAAAAGTTGGATATAAAATATTGAAATTTTCATTTATGAAACACAATCCTGATCCCTTACAAATTGCATGTTGGATTTGATTATGGATGAAAAGAGATCAACTTTACCATCATACAGCAATTATCGATGACAACTTCTTCGTATGTTATCTCGGGATATTTCTCTGCAACTTCGCGGCAGCACTGGAAGCGGGCAAACCAAACAAACCTATGAGAGAACATTGTTGTACAAAGTTAAGTAGCCTTTGGAGAACTAATGATTTTTGACGAACATACCTTGAGAAAAAGGCCATCGGTTTTCTGCATTATATTGGCTTTGTGAATTGCAGAGACTCTCTCTCTTCCATGGGTCTTGGCATAGTGGAAAGCATATTCAGCTACCCTGAGGCTTGCTTGACGAGTAATAATCTTAAGACTTTCAACGACACCTCGCACAACCTAACACCAACAACAGGAAACTACTTGAGATAGATCTGCAGTGGAGGTTGATTTAAACACCAGAACAGTCTGCATCGATACTTACTTGATGCTCAAGCCCACTGTATTCCCCTTCCGTGTTTTCACGAATAGTGATGAGATTCACACTATCATACCGAGTTTTATAGCCAGGAAGGCTGTGGCAAGGTCTGACGTTCGCATACAAATTCAGTTCTTTCCGCAGAGTAAGATTCAGAGAGCGATGGCCCTTTCCGATTGGGGTCGCCATGGGTCCTTTCAGACCCACGCCATTTCGACGTACTGATTCCAAGCTTTCCCATGTGAGAAAACTCTGAGTTCTTGGATCTATTTCGTCACCTACATAGTGCTCTTCCCATTCAATTGGCACATCAGCTGCTTTGAAAACCTATCCCGTCAGAAAATGAAAAAGGTCAAAAATTGAAATTCCATTCTGGACATTCAAATCACGTCAGGTGGGTTAGGACAAGTCCGGGGTAGACCGAAGACAGAAGTTGGACAGAAGAATTGAGCTGGAAGGGACCTGTTTTACGGAGTCAGCAATCTCGGGACCGATCCCGTCGCCGGGAAAGAGAGTGGCGGTGATGGGAGCTTGTGAGGAGAAAGCCCTCGCCACCGACGACGACAGTGAGGTTGGGGCGGACCTCGGCAGGATCCCACTGGAGCGGCTTCCGATCGCGCGTCTTAGGAAGTGGGAAGCCATCGAAATCTCCGATCAACCCTTCTTTCAGGTGACTCGGAGAAGATACTTCAAGGTCTTCTCTAGCTAGAGAGAGTACCAACGGCGTCCGTGAAAATTGAAGCCTTTTTTTATGCTAAGCGAGGACACGTGTCACCTGACGGAGGTTTTAGTAATTACACTGGATTAAAAACTAAAAACTTGTAAATGTCGGGTTAATTACCGAATCTTCGCCAACCGTTTAGAAGTTTTTTCCAATCTTAATCTGAATCTCAGCCGTCAAAATATATTGTATAATAAATGTTTTTCTCTCAATTAATTGAACCAGCGGGTCTGAGGGAAGCAAGTGTACAGGACGAATAGAACATGATACCATCGTACTAAATCGTTGAAATTCATAAATTTCGAGACAGATCTGCCTTGCCTGAGAGAAGCCCAATTATGAGTAAATAAATTTTCTGAGACATCTTGATCCGTCTGTTACATGTTTGAAGATGTCGGACCACATTCGCAGGAGCGGAGATTTGTTAATGAAGAATATCTGCATTCTAACATTTTTGTTCACTTTCGAGTAATCCGATGACTGGGTAACCCGATGCAAGTGATTGTGCGACAGAGACGGGCAAGGACTGCGTGGCAACATAATTCGAATCAGATTCTCGAGAATCGTTGAAGCCCTGGAGGTGTCGAGGATCAATTACAGGATGCAACATCCAAATGCAGAATTGAATCACTGGTGGAAACTGCAGGTCAATAATCAACTTCAACATAAAGACATCTTCATGATCACTGAATCAGCCCCCAATCAAGACTTCGAGATTGATTAGCTCGAAAGATACTAGCACGGGCCGAACGCAGAGTCCGTGCTCAGTTAACAACGTTCCGGAACATAAGAACGAGCAAAATCCATGCAACCATATGACAATATGTACAACGCAGTTCTTCTGGCAGCACGTACGAGGACATTAACATAGAAAAACCAGACATACATAAGATGGAACAAAGAAAGTGAGTAGCAGCACGCAAGTCAAGTCGGTCGGAATCATCCTGCAGTAGCTTTCGATCACGAGGCTGCTACACGCGGGGGGGCATCGGAGGTCCATAGTACTGCTGAAGCCGGGCTGCTTGACGCCGTCTGTATGCCCGATAGATCAGGTAACATGTCAGGGCAATGATCAGGATTAACAGGATCGTCGGCACCGAAATCACAATAACGTGTCCCATGCTGTGGTGCAGTAGCACGCCCTCGACCTGACCTCGTTCGATTCTCGATCTGCAACGACGATGAACACAACCGTAAACCAGCTGAGATAAGAGTAAGAGGGGGGACTCAGAGCTATGGAGTTCCAAGCTCCTTACCAGTTACCACTCCGTCGAGATTGAGGCGGCGAATTAAAGGAAAAAAGATACGGTGCTGCAGCGCTTGGATCTTAAGCAGAGAATCTTGGGTGTTTCTTCTTGGTGGGGGGTTTTAATTAATTTGGTTTGTGGAGGGATTATCGTCCACGTGTCTGTTAGCCCAGTATCAATGCCACCTTGCGTACTCATCTGTTCTTTTCTCCTCTTCTTCCACCGACTGCCGGCAACAAGAGATTTTAAAATTAAAGAGGATTTCGATTCACGGAGGATGTGGTAAGTCGGAGAAGAAAAATGGTAAGATAAATAAAATCTCTCAAACTGATGATTATCCTCTCTTCTTATAAAAAATATATATTAATATATTTTTATTTATTTGAGGTTGGGTATTTACGTTGAAATTGAACTGCGACGTTACAAGGGAACATCTCGAGAGATTCCTAAGAACATCTTCCCCACTACTTTAGGGCACGACTGTTCAGTTGGTTACATAAGTAGAAACAGAGGTATCCCCATCCCATGTAAACTCTCTGGACCGCGGTGTCGAAATGGACCGCCAGTGTCGGGTCAGGTGGAGCTGGGCCCGATGAGATGCTGGACTGCCGTCCGGTAGGAAAGTACCAGCTGGGTCGGCCTCGACATGGCCCATTACAAGCCACCCTCCCTCAGATATTTGTTCTGCTCCCTTCCTCCTCCAACAAACCACACAGTCTTAGCAAACAAGAAGGGCTCATCAAATAGAACGTAAATTATGTCCTCCCAGGAAGATTTTCCTGTTTGCACCATTGTGTTTTGATCTGTTACATAATATTTGGAGTTTCTTACTGAACCGCAAACATATCAGATGAATTAAACAAATGGCTTGCTCAACACCGATCATGTCAGTGTAGTACAGCCAAAGTCTAACACAGTTTAAGAAGTCGATGTTGCCCAGGATTAACACAAAGAACACGCTCCTAATAAATGTCTTCAACAAATGCACAGAAAGGATTTGAAATTGAGATCGTAAAATTACTAAATTATATGGGAGCCAGCTTTACATTTATTACATCACTGTCTTTAGTAGTAAACCACAGACCTGTTGAAAAATGCAGATAGTATCGGAATCGAGATTGAAAAAGTTTTGCATGGTAAGGACCACTGGTAATAACTAAAAAAGAATCAGGGCAAATTAATTCCGTGCTTCCAAAAGGCCGATCGCTTTTTTGCATGCATGCGTCGATCGAAAACCCTCTGCGTGCAGCTTTCTTTTCTATGTATGCTTAATGACGCCCACAAATTGATTAATCTTCTGCCCATTTTCTTTTTCTCCTTCAAAGTATGTTACATATTTTAGGGTTTTTGAATAAACTAAAAGCTGAAAAGGGTTTGCGATCTCAATCATGAGAGAGCTTCCCCCCCAAGTTCACATTTATCTTCAACTTGAAGTCCAAGCTGACGAGAAGCTACAATTGCATGGTTTAATAATATACCGTGGGAAGATTATTAATGGCTGTTTGACCAATCGAATACTTTGGATTACTTAGTATTTACATTTTTTTTACCTTCTGGTAATTAACCCTACTTAATTATGTCAATAAGTGGAGCTTATAATGACCTTTTACTATTAACCCACGGTGACTGCGCTTGCACTTGCTTCCATGCCACTTCGGTGAAACAAAGTAAGATGGAATAATTAGGACTTACAAGCAGGGACGGATCCAGAAAGTTTGTACAGGAGGGCGAAACTCTATATGGAATTAAGATGAAGAATTCAGGGGGGCGAACTATATATTATTCAATAAAAAGGGGACAAAATCAAGTAAAATTTACATAGAATCTCATGAAATTCCCGAGCTCAGGGGGGGCGATCGCCCCCCGCGCCCCCCCTAAATCCATCCCTGCTTACAAGGGGGCAACGTTGGAGCATGGTGTAATTTTTTTCTTTTTGCAACTATAGAACAGGACCGTGGGTTAAAAGGAGGTATGGAAAAAGAGAGAAATAAAGCGACATAGAGAGTCCCCAACTGCAAGTTTTTGTTTTTCATTTACCAGCTCTATGGAGGTACAAAGATCCATTATAAGATAATTTTTTAAATAAAAAATATTATAAAGAAAAGCAATTATTACCAATTAAAATTGATTAAAAATCTCTTAATTTTGTGTCGATGATAACAAGGGTATTTTTTTCAATAAATATGTCGATAAAAGGAATCATTGCACCATATTACTTTTCGTGTGAATCAAAATAGAAATCAATGAGCACCGCTGAAATTGCATAGAAAAAAAAAGTATAAAAGAATGACCTGAAAAATAATTTAAAAAAAACCAGTAAAAATAAACTATATATTTATTTTTCTTCTCCAAACAACACATACATCTGACTCGGTTTACATTTGAATTTGTCCGGGGGGGACAACGAAAAAGAATTTTGGACCCCATAACATTTTTTGTCGAACAGTGGGACCATGCCTTTTCGGTATGAACATTATCAATGATCCCCCGTATTACCAACATGACTGGACGCCCGACTTCTTTTGATATATATATATATATATATATCTAAAATTCCTATAATCTCCAATCAATTTGGGTTGAAATTGGACGAGCTCGTGAAAGAGTAGAACATACTATACATCAACGATTCACTCGATTCAAAGCACTCGAACCCCAAGAATCCGTTCAATATCAGTCGCCATATCGTTTTGAACAGCAAAAGGGTAGGGTAGATGTGTTTTCTCATTAGCATAACTTGTATGTGTGTAAATGTACATACGCAGAGACATACTTAATTATTCATCATCTTGTATGTAATAATAATTAGTATTTATTTATTATTACCAATGGTAAAAAATGATGTAACTTCCGCCACAAAACTCATAATCAAGCATTAGTAAAAAAAAAAATCTAATTACCCTTCCAGTCCATCTTTCCATTCCTTTTCTTTTCTTTTTTATTTTTTTTAATTTTTTAAAAAATCGATCAATGGAGACCCCACCTTTGATCATTAATTCACGTCAATTCTTATGGTTCCTTACAGCTTTTACAACTCATTCGAGGTAACAATCAATATGTTTGTCATAAATCAAATTGGTAAAGTCTATATTAGATGCACTCGCTCATATCGGAATAGACATGATCATCATGTGACATGATGCAAATCGAATTTGTAATTAGGAAGTAAACTGATATTGCTCACCCGAGTGATTATTATAATAATTAGTAATTAGAGTAATTTTATTAATGATTCTTTGTCACGGTACTTTAAGATTAGAGCATGTAATTTTTTCCCCCCGTAAATTTGTATTTAAAAAGAAAATTTGAAAAGTTGCATGGAGATGCTGATGGTGATGGAAGTTCAGCGACCGGAGACAGACTCGTCCCTACAGTCATCCTGGACTTCTTTTCATCATGTCCTCCCACAGGCAACCGCCTTAATTGGAAAAATTAACGGAGCTTCTATGACACATTGATTGTGGTAACCAATTGATGCAACCCTCGATTGTTACATCGTCATTGTTGGTGGAAAGAAAATGGAATACGATGTTCGAAAGGTGACGGTTCTGTAATGAATGGATAGTACGTCGGACTGTTTTAGCCGGAAAGTTAAATTATCTCTAACAATGCTGTAATGGATGATGCAATGAATCCTTACTAATCTAATCTAATTTCAAGTTAGTTAATTAGTTAGTTCCATTGAATAATGTCCCAATCAAGAATTCGGTGTCTTCTCTTCTCCTGCCATGTTTGGTTCCTTCCCCAACTGCATTAACTGTCAGATTCCTACGCAGAATCTCTCCCTTCAACCGTTGGTTTAGATCATATGCTCTTGTCCGGCGCACCGACGCGCTTGTCCTCTCCTTGAATAACTGATTCGCCTTCAACCAAATGCCAAAATTCTAAGCTCTCGAGACCGGAGTCAAAAGGATGAACTTTCGCTGAAATTTAGAGACCCGAAAGGCCAAAAGAATAGGGAGATCGATTTGTCTGGTCCCCTTGACCATTCCGAGGATTTGCTAAATTGTCAAAAAGCCGTGTCGTCTTCGGCGCAAGTGAGTCCCGGCCGACACTTGTGACTGAAGCAACAGCTAATGTTGTATTTTACCGATAACAAGATGGATTGATAGATCCAATTTCTAACTTAAAGTGGAAAAGAAAGGGGAAGTTAAAATGTTGCGAATTGGGGGGTTTTGCATGGAAGCTTTTTCGGCCACCGAAAGGGAAAAAGTGCCCTAGATTTTGAATTGGTCGGCGTCCATGAGTCCATCTCCTCTCTGTCGTCAGCTTAAATGGAGGAAAGGTTCCATTAGAAAAAAAAGGGTCAAATCCCTCGGAGTTTGGCTTTTGACTTTCTCAAGTAATCGATTCATGCTAAGTCACGGCTCTGCTCTTACATATGGATTATCATACAGACAAACATTGTCGGATCGAGCCTGAAGAATGTAGATGGTAAATCATGGGAATGCATGTCAACCAAAAACTCTTATCTATGTATTTAAACTTTTGAGTAAATATGAATTTGACTTTTTGGCATATACATTCTTGGAAAGTCCCACGGATGACATCAAATGCAGAAATCTCTAAGTCAGAGGACGAGAGCAGTACTAACGCTATCAAACCCTTTTCTAGTCGCAATTTCTTTGTTATAGTTAGTTCAAATTTTAGGATTTGGTCCATTCATTCGACATCAAACTCAACCACTGACTGAACCCCTATCGCTCAATCTGCAGTAAAACAAGAGAAAGCATTGATCGATGCATGAACCGATGTTCTGTCATCTCCAGTCCAAAATCTCATCGCCGTCGTCGCTTTTAAGCCATAGGAAAGTGGCTGGCTGGTTACAAAGCTTTTCAAAGATAATTTACTCGAAATTCGTCTCCTTAGATGATAAGTTTGATCAGATTTTAATCTCGAAAGCTGGTCAAAAAAGGATCAAAGCAATTATTTGAATCGTTAAAAAAGACCAGAAAAAGGGAGGATAATCGACATTTCATATTCTAGCAAGTTAAACTTGGTAACGATATTCGAGGAAGGCAGCTGACAATAATAACCATTAGTAGCAAAAGGGACCCTTTTCATAATAGCTTTGTGAGACCGATCGAATATATAAACAATAATTTAACTTTTTTTTCAATCAAAAATTTTCTTCATTCAGAAAACTGAAACCGCAATCTTACCTAATAAAAATATCGAACCGCCTCGATGAACCCACGATAATTTCAATTCGGTTAATTATAAGCTAAAATTGGGGTGAAAATACGAGAAGATATATAGAAGAAGGAAGGAAGCCATAAGATATAATTTGGAATAAAATAGGTATCCCTAATATTTATTTATTTATTTATTTATTTATTGTATTCTCATTCCATTTACTAGCTACATCATATAGAATAAAATCAGATCTCCATCTATATATCTCTATTTTTATTTTACTTCAGGAACTCTCGCAAGACATATGAACTGTCACTTTCTTTTGGTTGTATGAATGTTTCGTTTCGTTTCGTTTCGTCCCAGTAAAAGAAGATCATAAAGGCAGAGGTCGGGCGTTGGAGCGACTCGAAAACAGATTCCCCCACGCCTTCAATTTGGATTCTGTCACTGAAGAAACTAACGCACGACGCTTCGCGATTGAATAAATTCCTCGCGAGCTCGAATCGAGATTTTTCTCGTGCTCGTACTACACCACTTTCTAACAAATTGTAAGCAAATTACATTAGCATAAGCAGTATCAAATAAGAAAATATCCGATAGCTTCTCATGAAGTCGATGATGCGCTGTAATATTATATCTAACAAAATTACATCGGTATGAGACCGAGACCGAGGTACGTAAAGCTCGAAATACAAGAACACAGATATTAATACGCACACGCGGGGTTCTCATATGCCTCCAAATGAATGTGTCTAGCTGCGCATGCCCAGCCACCCAGCATTCTTAAGTTCCCCTTCCCCATCCCCAAAATAATACTCTATCATTCTTCCCATACTCATATATGCATATATATATATATATATACACACACTACCTCTATACACATATATATAGTGTATATATGTATTTGTGTATGTATGTTTCCTCCATCAACCTCAATCCTGTTGCTGCATACGACATATACATACAAAATGTATTATATCCATCTTCCACACAGCTACTTCTCCGAAGTGATTTATCATCATTACTGACAAACTTCAAGGGAAAATGACAACAAATGTTTACCCCGAGACAGTAAACGCCAATGCGTACGATTAGCACTTACACAAATTCTCCTTTTCCTTACTGTAATTAAAAAAAAATGAATATAAGGGAAAAAAAAGAGCAAAAGAATATAGTAAGCTTCATAATTTTCCAGTCTCGAGTTTAGAACAGCGCTATCATGCAAAACCCTTTTTTCTCTATGACTTGTATCAGAAGAATTACACCGTCAATTCATTTCACAGTTTCGAGCGATATATCGGGACGTTTTTGTTTTCCTCGATTAATAAACTATGGCAAAATACGATATATATATATATCTTTCTATATTGGGTGAGGTTTTACGTCATCTATTTAATTTAATTACTATTAGCACGTGCTACATAAAGCTGAGATTAAGTTAGTAAAATGGGTGTTTGAATTGTTTTAGTGAAAATGCTATACTATTTGGTCGGATTAATTACCTGTTTGGGACATTCAACTTGAAAAATTAAAAACAAAAAAAACAAAAGAGGGAAGTGGGCGGGAACGAAGACAGAACAGAAGGGGAAAGGGAGACAGCTAGAAAGCCGTTTTGGGGATTTGGGATGTGTTTGGAGAATAGTTTAAGAGCACAGGGTCTGGGCAAGTGAGTTGAGTGAATGCAGCAGTTCCGCTTCCTGCAATCCTGGCCTGCCCAAATGCATCCTGCAATCAGAGGCTAATTCATAACGTAAGTCCATAAATATAATTATCCGTTTTTAATCAATAAACAAATATGATTTCATTTATTTTTCTAAATCTTGAATATAGAATTGTGACGGAATGTTTAAATTATGATCGTAATTCAGTTTCACCCGTTCTCACTTAACTCACCGCGATCAATTTATGCGCTGAATATTTGCTGGACGGGGAGGCTGTGGATCCGCATAACACTTGACTGGCCGAGGTAGGGTTGATATAGGGTTGTGGGAGGGCGTAGAAATAAAAATACAATGTCCCCCCTGGATGAAACATCAGTGCCGGCCACAGGTGGGTGGATGAAGAAGGAAGCATTAAATAATAATAAAATAATTCGACGCATCTTTATTTAAATAGTGTATATCATTTGAGTTTCACGACTGACGAAAATTCGTGATCGGAGATTTTTTATTTATTAATGAATTGGTCTAACTTAAATTTAGACGGAGAGTGTATTCACAGTCAGCCAACGGTGGATGGAATCTTTTTGAATCCTCATAGGATGACAATAGCTTCCATATGTATTTACACATTTCAGCATCGACGTTATTATGTTTTCTTTTATTTTATAATTGTATATTGTTATTTTTTTTTTACTGATAAGACAAATAGTATACTAATATTAATATTAAATTATATTGCAGTGGCTTTCCTTTTAAAGATGCAGAGTCGCTTAATGAGGTCTCGGGTTCGAGACCTCACGTACGCAGACACCCCTCTTGGGAGCCTCACCCGCCATTGCCAGGCGTGCGACCCGGGGCGACCAACGGATTAGTCAAATATGGTTGGCTGAAAGATGTCATCTCACCGCTGGTGGGGCCTGCTTGGATACCGTGGCTGGCGACCAAAAAAAAAAAAAAGAGTTGCCTCTCTTCTAATGATAACCACCCATGTTGCCCTAGCTGGGTTATGAACCTGGTTGTTACACTGTCTGTCCACTTTGCCATGAGAAATTTACATAGAACTAAAAGACTGTTTGATCTTTCTGATATCCACCTGGACTACGGAATCGATTTCCTGAGCTATTTCACGGTTGTTGTGGGTACATTGAATTATGTGAATTCTCGACCGTTTTCTCAGGGCCGGCCTAATGTCTTTTATTATGGCTGTTATTACTCGAATAAATTCTGGCATGCAACAAGGCTCCGTATATATAAATAAAAAGCACTGAGCCAGTTCCTCCACGAGCGATATTTCTGAACTTACCCATGCCTTACTTAGTACAGGAAGCATCTCACCAAACCCAAAGTTAATGCGCCCATCCCACGTTGTCCATTCCCTTACATGCCACTCCTCTCGTTCGTAGGCTTCCTACACAAAATGCTGTCCTCTCCTGCCACCACTACTTCTACACATAACATGTATATTTATGCGTGTGTACGCACACACACAGATATATATATATATATATATATATATAAAAGACAGACTGATTGAGGTAATTTTCTGGGCCTTTTACCCTCAAGTAGGTTTTTGGATTCAATTTTTGTAAATAAAAAATCAAGCAAATTTGGATTAACTCGATTCGGATTTGGATCGGTGATAATTTGTCGGGATTCTTGATAACGGGTGATTTACGTCGACAAATGTATGCGTGTGTGACACAATTACGAGCCGCACAGGGCAGTTCTCCCAAGTAAGTGGGAGTTTTAATGAAGTTATTCATGCATGCTGTCCCAAAGCATTAACAATGTCGTAAGAACATACATACATATATATATATATATATGTATATGTCCAATACAACTTCGAGTAGACTCCAAGTAAATGGGTTAATGTAGGCGCGCATGCAAAAGTTACAAGTTAAAAAGTTTGAAATTTCTACCGAGCTTATGGCAATTTTTTTTATCCATAATATTCAACTAATTAAGAAGTTTAATGCACTGAATTCTCCGATAGTTCTGAATTTTTTAAAATTAATTTCCCTATGTATAATTGTGTTTTTATGACTGCCTTGAGAAGAAATTAATAAGAGTCAATTGACATGCATGTCCAGTTCGAAAAAGATTCTAAGACATGTATACACACACATGTATGTATTAAAGATAAACATTTCGACCTAACGACGTCACTTTTGATCTAAATATCAATAGTGTACTTAAAAAAAAAAAGAGTAAGTGTATAAATATATTATTTCTCACTGTGTGTTTATGAAGTAATAATTACAAGATGTCGACAAATAGTATGACAGCAATAATCATTAATATTCGGAGAATTTTCGGGTCTTGCATTGCCAAGGAGAGATGAATCTCCGAGGATGAGATCTCGGAGGAGAGACACACAGAGGAGGAGGATAAGTCTCGGGGGAGGCTGTAAACATGGGGGGCCATTGCTCGCATCCGTTAAATTTGCCCCCCCCCCAAAAAAAAAAAAATTACCGGCGTGACTCGACTGAAGTGATTCGATCTACTGACGGTGAATGAACTTGTGCACACTGGAACTTTGTAACTGATCGAAAATACTTTATAATTAGGCTAAACTGGCACCCTATAGTAAGAATCAGTCTCAGTAAGTAATGTTGGACACGTGATCTTATCGGAAAAAAAAGGAAACAGGTAAGTATTTAAAAACTAGTATATTTATCCATGTTATGCCTTATTAAGCTATGTCCTTCACCACATTAACTTTCCTTAATTAGTTGAAATTGTTCGACACTTCTTTTCTTAAATAAGGTCCCGAATTCGAGTATCGTGAATATATAAAATTTATTTAATAGTAGAGTTTTGCCCCTAGTAGGAGAATCCATCTCGAAATTGGATCAATCCAGATTTGTTAAATTTATGAATATAAGATGATGTGGATTGAAAAATACAGTAAGAACATAAACATGAATAGAAAAGTAAATAGGAAGAGTGGCAAGTGGTCCACGCGTGCCACTGTAATTTGGGTGCATATGTGCGAGAGGGAGAGCGTGCTACGGGTCCTCCCTTCTCACGTGCAAAAATGGCCGAACCCCAACGAGCCGGAGGAGTTACGACATCAAAGAATCGAGATATTACAGTCGTCCACCACGGCACGGGCACACTTGATCGGGTGCCGCACCAATGCTTTGCTTTTAAAGCATGTAATAATTTCTAGCCGAAGCCTCCAGGTTTATACTTTATATACAGCTATGGAGGGGGTGAAGAGACCAACAAGCATAGGTAGCACCCAAGACAAAAGCCCAGAGAGAGAGAGAGAGAGAGAGAGAGTTGTGGTCACGCCGGCTCTCCTCTGCGTCTTCTCCTATTCTTGTTTTCTTCCTTCCCATCTGTTGAGTGACTCCCACACTGTGTCATATCCTTCCCCGTTCCCTCCCCCCTCCTTGAAGGGTGTCTCCTCTGTTAATCTTTTTTGCCTCTTTAAGCAAAACACCCAGAGGACAAGATCAGAGGAAAAAGGGAAAAAAAAGGGAAAAATGGAGAAAGTGATAGAGAGTGATACGAGGCAGAAGCAGTCGAGGTTCAGGAGAATCTGTGTCTTCTGTGGGAGTAGCCAGGGCAAGAAGACCAGCTACCAGGATGCCGCTATCGCGCTCGGCCGAGAACTGGTGCGTACGGCCCCCTTCTCTATTCGATATGACTCATCTCTTTTGCTTCTGATTGATCGGACCTAACAATATTTCATGTCAGAATGCGGGAAAGTTTGTTCCTTTTTAGCATGTTTGAAGTAAATGTGGTTCGGGAGAAAGAGCTTAGCGTTGTTGTGTTACCCTCTACCCGGAACCAAGCAATCCTGCATTCCATGGGATTTTATGTGCCCTCTTGATACCCTCTTCATTCCTTCTGCTAACGATAAAAACGTAAATGTGTTTCTCTGGTCGACTTCCATTCAATGTGGTCTTGCATCGGCTTCCTTTCCAGTAGAACTCTATGCATCCATTCAATCCCATCTGTAAGAACATTTCAAGAGTGAAAGTTCCCGCCTTAGAGATGTCGGTCTGCTTGCAAGATCAAGAAATCCTTCGTTGTCCTGTTTTGTTCATTGAAGTGATTCATGCTGACAACTTTGAAGGTTTCGAGGAACATTGATTTGGTCTACGGAGGTGGGAGCATAGGGCTCATGGGGTTGGTCTCACAAGCTGTTCATGAAGGCGGCAGGCATGTAATTGGGTAAGAGGACTGAGATTCATCTGTTGTTTATTTAATTAAGCTAGCCAACATACTGATTGCTGTTTAAGGATTCAAAAATAACAGAGAGAATGAAGTCTTCTATCGAAGCTTTGCTATCGTTTTCCTGGTCTTGGTTTTGGCACTCTTCTTCTTATTATTATAACTAACTAATTCTTTGTCATGTTACTGTCTGTCTCTCTCTCTCACACTTTCTCTCTCTATGTCTTGCAGAGTTATTCCCAAGACGCTCATGCCTCGAGAGGTATGTCTGCTAATTATACAGCCAGCAATAAAGCCTCAAACCTTTTCTCCCATCACAGACTCAAAAGAAAAAGAAGAAAGAAACCATAATCATAATTATGATTAGTGACTTACCAACCTGAGTCTTTTCCTCCTTTACCCTTTAATCTATTACAACTTTGATTTTCTGTTCTGCTTTTGCCCTTTTGTGCTTCCTTTTTGCTGCTGTTAAAGTTGTAAGAAGCCACTTAACATCTTTTCTCGGTCTGTGCCTTCCGCTATTGAGAAACCCATTGGGTCCAACTAATCCAAGTTTTAGCCAAGTACATGAGTGCAGACAGGTTATCAGTTCAGTTATTTGATGAATAGCTTCTCACCTTCAATGAATGGTTATGGTTAAGTGGCCCTGTCCATATTTTTCTTTTGCTTCTGTTTTGATCTATTGATGACTGTTACTCTGGGGTGTTCAGCTCTCTCCTCTGCTCTTCTACTCTCTCTGCTTATCCTCATATGATCAGTAATAAAGCTGCAATTTTTCCAGCCTTTTTGTCATTCGTTTTTTCCCCTAAAATCTCCACCTTAGACCAACCAGCTGAACTAATAATTTGATTTCTAACTGAGGCATTACACAGCAAATTACTCTGACTGGTTAATGCTTAAAAAGATCTTTCTTTTTGAACTACTTTTGAGAGTTGGTCCTCCACTGCAAGGCTGCTAAGATGAAGCTTTTAGATTCAGCTCACTGCTCCTGCATGCCTCATCATTGTTTCACTGCACGACAGCCCAAATCCTCTTTTGACCACAAACCTCTAACCCATAGCCAATCTCAAAATGGGCCTTTCGCAGTTAAACCCGGAACAAGAAATGTTAAGTTTTTAGTACCTCCTGCTTACATGAGTATATATGTCCATTAAAAATTTATGGCTAGTATTCATTTCATCCATTTATTTGATGATAATATGCCTTCTCTACATATTGTATAATTATGCAGTTAACTGGTGAAACAGTGGGGGAAGTGAAGGCAGTAGCAGATATGCATCAGAGGAAGGCAGAGATGGCTAAGCATTCAGATGCTTTTATTGCCTTACCAGGTTAGTGTAACAAAAATGCCCTGCAATTCACATATTATCAGCGTTTCTTCCTTTTCTTTCGTTTGTTAATAGCAAAGAGCAGTAAGGTGAATCAGAGAAGGAAAACCCTTTTAAAGGCTTTCAGGTGCTTTCCATTTCATTTCCATTTTTAGTATCTGTGAACTACGATCGACCCATGTCCCAACAATGATTCTGACGATGTTCCTTGTGAGAAAAGGAATAGAACAGGCCTTCATTCATTCACCAATCTGATCCCTATAGCTGTACTGCTTGTTACAGAAGAAAGAAAAGAATTAATGAAAGGGAAGAAAAGGGGTACTGATAGTCCAATTAGTCAAAGCCATGAGAACCCCATTGATCACTGCCCTTTGGAATCTCTTCCTCCCAAAGACTGAAACTTTCATAGTGAGCTACAAAGTCCGTGAAAGAAAACTTGCCCTTTAGCAGATCCTGAAGTATTTCATGAGAAAAGTGGTGTCTTTTGGCCTCTCTCTTCTCCCCCCTAATACAGGTCTTCGTTAGCGATGAAACTTTATAAAGATGCAGGCATCAGTGGAAGACTATTTTAACGGAATTGGTTTGATACAGTGATATTTATGTCTGGGTCAAGAGGTCTACTTTCAATTAGTGTGTCTCTGGAGTATTCTTTATAGGTGAGAAAAGAAGACCATCCCATTATCTCACAAAACCCAAAAGGACAAGCCATCAAACCCTATAACCTCTGACCAATCACTATCTTCACTGAAAATAAAAGAGCTACTTCTGTTCTGAGGACCTTCTCTGTGTCTGATCTGTTGACTGAGATGCTTTTTCAGTAACAGGGTCTCATGTGAGCATTGATGGTTGCTAATTAAGTCTTTCTTTCCTATGCCACAATAGGAGAAAAAGACAGAAACACTCGCTTTCACCAAATAGTTCTTTGACAACTAGCACGTGTTCCCTAAGAGGAAAACAGGCCCTTCCACTTTCGATTTCAAATGGCTCATAATTATAATAATCTTTGAGAATTTTCAAAGTCAGAAGTTCTTACTGCTCTCAAGATGAGGAAGCACAGAAAAACTCTGGCTTTTCCACAGTAAAACAGGCCAGCTGGATAATTTTGATAATGCAGCAATTATAGCGTTCAGCTTCTCTCTAGTTGCATATTATGAACTGGGATATAACGAAGGCAACATCGGCCCTGTGTTTAATGCAGGAGGTTACGGTACACTCGAGGAATTGCTCGAAGTCATAACTTGGGCACAGCTCGGAATTCATAACAAGCCGGTAGTAATACAAGTCTCCTTCTGCAGGCAATTGGTAGTTATTATTTTGGGGAGATTCATGAGCAGAGACTGATGGTTCTTTCATTAAATTTCTGTAGGTGGGGTTGCTAAATGTGGATGGATACTACAACTCTTTGCTGTCATTCATTGACAAAGCTGTAGAGGAGGGCTTCATTAGTCCCAGTGCCCGCCAAATCATTGTCTCGGCTCCAACAGCTAAAGAGTTGGTCAAGAAATTGGAGGTAAATTCCCCTGGAGTAAATCAAAACAATGTTTTCTTACTCAAAATTTGAATTCACCGAAAACTTGTTGGAGGAAGTGGTACTGAGCCACCTCAACTAACCCATGTTGTTTATCCATTTTGTTTCTGTTCCCTTTTGTCTTTGACATTTTCTTGCTGAATATCACAGGAATATGTTCCATGCCATGAAAGATTCGCTCCGAAATTGAACTGGGAGATTGAGCAGCTCACCTACCCTGAAGATTATGACATCTCCAGATAGACTCTTGCTGATGATGAAGACGGGAAGAGTAGTGACGTATATGTGTATTTGTGGAAGTAGAAGGACTAATTTGAAAAGA
This sequence comes from Lagerstroemia speciosa, assembly GCA_037672795.1. NCBI lineage: Eukaryota > Viridiplantae > Streptophyta > Magnoliopsida > Myrtales > Lythraceae > Lagerstroemia > Lagerstroemia speciosa. The sequence goes on from CM075296.1 coordinate 1,447,816, forward strand.
TCCCAAAATATTTGGGGCTTGGTGGGGAGTTCAATTCTTTCTCGTTCCTCCCTCTTCTTTTTGTAAATGTCTGGATTTGACTACGATATATGTATATCTGAAGATGACTCTAAAATCTAAATTCCACCCTTGTGATGGAATACGTTTTCTTTGAATGTAGAAGATCCACCTTAGAGTTTACGAACAATTTCCTCTTATATATATATATATATATATATATATAAATTAATGTCGATTGTCGATGTGGGTTGTTAAAATTGTTCAACGTTACTTCTCTTTATACAAGATTTCGCTTTGTCATTTCGTCTTGTCAATAAAGAATCTCCATGATTGTCAGAGTTCTATCCATTAGTGGGTTGATCAAACTCAAACCTGAGTTAATATATGAAACTTTCTAAATATTATGTTTCGCTTGGTCGCTTGTTCTTATGAATTGATAAGATTCATGTTCTGGATTCTCTATGACAACCCTACTATTGTGATAGAAGACTCAAATGTTTTTTCTACCATGAAGACACATGCCGGCCTAGAACATCTGAATCCACAAGCATCCGGTGTTTGTCTACAACATTCTGACATTGCCATTCCGTCTCCAACCAGAATGATCGAGAGACACTCGTCTGCGAATACTCGCAGCTGCCTCGGCCTGGAATACCCAAAATATCTCGGTGCAAACCGGTGTGGCTCTTTTGCAGGTATCCTGAGAGTTTCTTTCATTTGTTGGTCAGTCATATAAATTAAGTACGAGCAAAATGCAGATGCACTTGCAAAATAGGGCTTACAACTGGCCGCATTGGAGTGAAAATCCAGTAACCGGGTAATTGAAACTAGAGGTCATATATTCTTCTCCTGACGGATTACTAAAGCTTTGTGGCTCTGCGCTGTAGGACTATTGGAATTGATAGAGTTGTGGATGCACGGTTGGTAATCTGAATTTGCATGGATCTCGGGAGTGAAAGCAAAGAAGCTTGACTTAGTTATTTTACATATTTAGTGGACCAACTACATCTGTCGGGAATCTGAGAACATTTCTGATTAAGCTCCCGATTAATAGAAAGTCGAACTGACCAATCTCATCCGTGCTTCATTGTGAAATGGTTGTGAACAGAACGTCCCAATATATGCTAATTTCCATCGAAAGGACATCACCACTACGTACCACTGTTCCTGTTATCCAAAAGACGCGTCAACGCTGCTATTTTCAATTGCACATGAAACTGATGGTGAATGGCCGTAGCCATCGCATCTTCGAGTCTTAGAATATGCAGACTGTGGTGTGGATTGGATCGGACTTTTGTGGGCTGAAAAGACAAAACCAACGACTCAATGATAGGGCGCCAAGTGTCGCTGATGGAGGCGAACGGAGAGGGGCCGCCTGCTGCAAATAGCAAACGTCCCTCCTGCTCGAAAAAGAAAACCCGAATATCATCATAAGAACGTGCTACTGTTCCATAACACTGATCGATCAGGTCATAGCTAATGCGATCCCTGACCTGGTCGGTGATTCGAGCTATTCCTATAAGTACAAGTAGATCAAAACCTAGCCAGTTCTTTGATCATAATGAAAATCACGGACTTCAGCGTTTTCGGGGTTTACGTTTCCTTCTTCGTGTTTCTTTTCTGGGTTAACATGGCCTGGGCGATCAAGTCTTGCTCCCCTCCTCGTCTGCCATGGTTATCAAGAAAAAGGAGATTGAGCCCACCTGTTTGCTGTTAGGGCAGTCAGACACAGACAAAAGAGCCCGCCTGATCAACCAACCAACGACCACTAAGTGAAGAAAACCCTGGTAGGCGCTGACGAGGATGCTGCTGCAACCCGCCTAGACCTAGCCCTAAAGACCATCGCCGCGGTGCCATAAAGAGAGCACCCGATGCTTCAGGAACACCATGAGTGATTCGACCTGTTGAGATAAAGGGGGGTCGGGTTGGGTTGGGTTGGGTTGGGCTCGGTTGGGTCAACTCTCTGCGTATGCATGTCGACGACGAACGAGGTTGATGTGTGATGTCCTGCCCGGGGGGAGGGGGGGCCGCATATTGTAACATAGACAGGGATCGGAAAGGAAGGGCCGTGTTGGCATACAATACGTAGGGACACAGCATCATGCTGTCCAAGGAACTATTTCCACCTGGTCCCATGCATTATTAACAACATCACTTGTGGTTTGATTTGATTGCACAGCATCCTCGACATACGTGTTTGCCCGTACTGAGTTCGGGGGAACCCGAAAGCATAGGGTTGTTGGCGGGTCATTTCTATGGTGAAAGGCATTAAAAGATATATATAGAGAGAGAGACACCCACACGTACACACGAGCTGAAATGATGTTGAAATAGAGGGAATGGAGTGAAGAGGGGGCATTAAGTAACAAACTTTTTATAGCATCTTCCAACTTGAAATATGATAACGATCCAATCTCAAATCTCTTATTTAGAAGGTTTTTTCCATTAACTTTTTATAATAAATGACCGCTGTAACCTCAAATTTTAGGGGTAAATTAGAGAGTGCAATGCACATTCCTCCATTAGACTTATTACACGCAACGGGTCTCCAAGACTAATCCAGTCCACGCACCGAAAATGTATTAAGCAATAAATTATGATAATATTTAATAAAATTAATCTTTTAGAGTAAATAATTATAACCTCCTCAAATTCTATTAGTAAGATGGAGGAGGAAAACGTAAATACGTGCAGCGATAATCTACCACCCAAAAAGGAAAACAAAGAAAAACACTAATCGACGCAAAGCATGAGATAAATTTGTTCGACCAGAGGCTTCTCACTTCTCAGGCCCATTTTCTGCATTTCCCAAAATGGCCCAAGTGCTAAAACTTTTAGCCCATAAGGGTCCCGAGCAAGAATAGCTAATTTGGCCCACATGAGAGATCGGACCTAAAATCTCTAGGTCACAAAGTAAAAACCGTACCGACTATACCAAACTTTCTTTTTTGTATCATGCAATTGCATGATAATAATTATTTAATATATCAATACAGATTGTTTAAAAGGGATAAAAATGTAATTATCCTTAATTCTTGTAATACAATGTCACGTGATATTTTGATATACATGAGACTTTCTCGTGATTTCAACACACACCCAACTTTATCATCTTGAGCCACCGTCGGCTCTCCTCTCTCCCTGTAATTTCACACGTCCTGGAACTTTGATAGCAATGTTATATACCATGCTTTTATATAATAGCGGTCGGAACGGTGATGTTAATAAAAAAGGTTTAATTTGACTAAGATTACATGCAAAAGACTAGTCGTATTCTGCCGGCGATGAGCTCGGAAAATCGAATGTGACGCCTGAAAGAAGATAACCTCTGAGAAAACATATGAATTATGTCATATGGATGTGCATGGCTATACGTTATAACTTTAACCCTAATTAATCTTCAAAACCAATCTCCTTCCAGATAGCATTCCTCACCCGCCGGAGGTCTCTGCCTTTGAGTGTCCTCCCGACGCCCTCCTGGACCGAGAACGATGCGCCCCTCCTCCTCGCCAGGTACTCGTGGGGAGGGATCCAGCAGCCCACTGCCTTGCCTGTCGCGATCTCACGGTCACCGCCATCATCATCCTCGTCAACATCATCCCGCGGTCCTTGCCGGTGACGGTAATAGCAGTCCCCGTCATCCTTCATGATCTTCAACCAGTCGGGAATGTTGACGGGCAAGGACGAAGCTGCAGCAGCTCCTAGTCCCACGACACTGCTGATCGTCTTCCGCGGCTGAAGTTTCTTCGGCAGGTCAATAATTTTTTCACTTGCCTCAGGCGATGGGGCACCTTGGTTGCTCGAGCGCGTCCAAACTTTGGAATCGTCGAACTCGAAAATGTTCTCCGGTGAGCCTGACTGGTCATCGGAATAGCTCCGATCGGGAGGCACGGGGATCGCGATCTTGCTCGACTTCGTAGCCGGCGGGACCATTCCCGCATTTGACCTTCAGACTTCTAAACGAATTCAATTGCCCTTTTTAACTGCTGATCGGATCCTCAGGCACAGGCTTAATCAAGATGGAGTCAACTATATAGTTGGTAAAGGTTAACCGGATAAGCTTCCTCACTTCGTACAGTCGCAGAAGTTTCCGAACATCACTAATTTAATCGAAGAAATGCGTGTTTGTGTAAGACCACGTGTTCCTACCCCCATCCAGACCGAGATCGATACCCGAGTTACACAGCCGAGCGCGAAGGAAGTCGACGAATCTCATGGTAACATATGGTAGGAAGGGAGAAATAAAACGGTTCAAGACGAGAATAGAATTTGAAGCTTCTTTCACTTCTTCATCTCAAGGACTTACCAACTACACCAAACTTTATTTTTTTCCTCAAATTGCAATACAATATTTAATCCACCTAGAGCGGGATGACACGCGGATCGGACCAGATGAAACTTCCACGTTATGATAAGGCGGTCCTCCATATGACTGCACGCGAGACGACACATCGGGACCATGCAAATAAAAAAATTGTGTAGGCATATGTTAATCATATTTTCCCTCGAAACTTATGCTAACGTGGCAATCATTTGTGGCTCGAATAGTCGGCTTATGACACAAACTTATTAGAAGCTGTTAAATTTTGCTTATCAGGTTAGTGAATTCGTGGTTTAATAAACTTTATAAGAGATTGAATCTGTATATTTATTAAAAATCTTAAGTTAATATATAGGAGAGGTAATTGTTCGACTTTTTTTTAAATTTTTTTTTCAGGATTCATTGAAATTTTTAATAAATAAAAAAGGATAGTAACAATGGTAATCCATGCATCGCGTAATATTTAAACTTCCATTAATAATGAACTAGGCAGCAGTTTTTTCTCTGTTCTTTTCTCGTATTAAAGAAAGAGTAAACTAAAGTAACTTTACGTAAACAAACTCTCTTACTTACCGTATTTTAGGCACGTGTTAGGATGAATAAACTATTAGAAGTGAGAAAGAAAGAACCTCCCACATTTTTCTACCTCAACAGGCAAACACAGGGATTACAATATTACTTAAATTATGAAAGAGATAATGTTGCCGGCGGCATCCCATGCAATAGCCGGCCACATTTTGAGATGTCTCGAGGATGAGATGAGATAGAATATGCGCACGTGAAAATTGCCGATAATTTTTCATAGGTTTCAGGCGCAGTTGGATGAAATTTGAAGTTTATTGAGCCCATGGGCCGAACTTAAGGCCCATTGATTTGTGGGTGAGATAGGGGGTCCAGTCAAGGGACAGGGACGTCATTTCGCTGACTACTTGCAAAAACCCTAGTCGGATCTTAGATCTAACACCCTCGGAGCCCGCTGACACCAGCAGTAGCAACAGCTGCAGCCGCCGCAAAGATGCCGCCAAAGTTCGATCCGACGCAGGTCGTCGACGTCTATGTACGCGTCACCGGTGGTGAGGTCGGAGCTGCCAGTTCCCTGGCACCGAAGATCGGTCCTCTTGGTCTCTCCCCTAAGAAGATCGGAGAAGACATCGCAAAGGAGACCGCCAAGGACTGGAAGGGCCTCCGGGTGACCGTCAAGCTCACTGTGCAGAACCGGCAGGCCAAGGTCTCTGTCGTCCCCTCTGCTGCGGCGCTCGTCATTAAGGCCCTGAAGGAGCCGGAGCGCGACAGGAAGAAGACAAAGAACATTAAGCATAACGGGAACATCTTCCTCGACGACGTCATCGAGATCGCGCGGGTGATGCGGCCCAGATCCATGGCCAAGGACCTGAGCGGGACCGTGAAGGAAATCCTCGGCACCTGCGTGTCGGTGGGATGCACGGTCGATGGGAAGGACCCGAAGGACCTGCAGCAGGAGATCACTGATGGAGATGTCGAGGTCCCCACGGACTGAGAGAGAGGCTCTCACCATTTTGATTGTCAGTCCATTGAGAGTTTGTTTCTCTTTCTTTCTCCTTTGGCATGCTTAGTGTTAAGCAGTCCGTAGCTATGCTATGTAACTTCTGAATGTTGTCTCCCTCTGCTTGAGGAATCAAGGAGCTATTGGGACATCTGATCAGAGACGTAAACTCAATTTACGTACAGTTGGATTTAGTTTCCGATAATGCATTTGTATTTTATTCTTTGGAGTATATGATCAGCTGCTAATTGGTATTAAAAAGTAATTTTTGGGAAGAAGTTGTCGATAATAGATTACCCAGAGAGAGGGTGACATGGCTCTTCCTTTTTTTTCCTCATAGATAAATGAAAGACCGGAACTTTCTGACTGGGGCAATGATCACTCATTGGAAAGTGGATAGCTTTCGAGCATGACTACATTCGATTGATGAACTATTTTACTATTTCCTTAGTTCGTTCTGTCGGGTCCTAAACACGTATGGTATGTAGAGGAACCTTGCCCCTTGGTCTGAGAGTGCTTCTAGTGTCTTCCATACCGGGTTCGATGCTCTCTAGGTGTTTCACCAAGATGTCATGCTGTGCATGGTTGGCAGTTAAGGTATGTTTGATTTGTCCATCTTGTGGGAAGTTTCGGAAGCACTTAATAGATGGCTGTTGTCAAGCCATAATTCTCATCTGGATCTCCTTATTTGTGTCCTTATGGTCAATTCAGGAACGCAGTTTTGCGGGGTTGTGAATGGATGATGAAATAGAACTCATTTTGCATACAGCGGATGGCGGGATGGATGATATCTCGGGTTGGATTGTATAGTGTTGCACTCCACCTTTATCAATGAAGTTCAATGAAGTGGGAGACTGATATATCTGCATTGTTGTTCGATTGGAACTTGTCATCGTTGTTTGATTGGAACTTGTAGTTGTGGTTCTCTGGGAATTGATTATATCCCATCCCTCTTGCCAGTAATGTTTTTAAGATAAAAGAGTATGACAAGAGCGAACATAACTAATCCTTCTATGGTAACATCTGATTCACTGTTCAATATTCGATAGGAAGTATAATGGCCTCATTAAAATACGCATTGGACGCTAAGATATTGCACGACCCATTTATTGAAAAGAATCATTTCACCCTACAAGGTCGGACATTTGAAGCTTATGAACATCTTATTTTATTCTCTATGTAACTATAAGAAGTGGGAGTAGCGTTCTGGTTGAAAAAAAAGAGGAGGGAACTATGAGTAGTTGTGTTAGGAGTCGAAGGCTTGTAGATAGCGAGACATTTCCAACTCACTTATGAGAACAAGACAACCGACCAGTGACTTAATTGATGTACAAAGTACACCCAACTCCCACAAAACGAAAGACAGAATCGTATCTAACCTAATGCTGCGACACGTGGCTGAACTTCAGCCATGATTTCCATTTTTGACGGAAGGAGAATTTTCCACGTTTTTTTAATTTATTGGTTTCTGTGGGCCTCTGTTGCCTAACCTGCCACGCGGACTGATAAGAGTGGTTAGGCCGAGAAACAAATAGTGGGATGGGCGGTGCTGGTGAGATGAGTGCCCATCGGTCGGCCGAAGCATGATAGCTCCAGATTTCCACGTGCGGGTCCCCTCATCACGTGGCAGTTTCCCATTCGCGGCCTCCTTGACCAGAATGATCACAGTCGGTGATGACCGGAAGTGCATGATAGCGTAAGCCACAGATACACCAGCGGCTGAGTTAGAGGAAGATAATAAACGCTAAAATTCGTAAAATTAAAAGATGTGTGTTAATTTTAAAGAGAGTATGGATGACACAAAATCGAATCTTAATCAATAGAGCTCGAGGGATGCTCGAGCATCTCTTCTCTTCAATCATGGATTTGGTAAAGAATAGACAAATCTTTGTGAACAAGAGATGAGGCCACTGAATTTTTAAGGAAAACATCAGCATCAATGACTGTAGGGGGGCGGCAAAGTTTACTGCTAAATTAATTCCATCTCGTCTTCCCGAGCGCTTACTCCATCACTAGTATAAAAGGAAGCCTTCACTTTCCTCACACTCCATCTCATCTCACACTCGGGAGTCTCCACTCCCTCCTCACAAGCAAAAGGAATCCACTCTCCCTCTCAGACTCAATTCTCCACATAGCTCGGAATCAATGGCCAAGGACGTGGAAGCGGGAGTCGAGTTCCAACCCAAGGACTACTACGACCCGCCGCCAGCACCACTGGTCGACGCAGAGGAGCTCACCAAGTGGTCTTTCTACCGGGCCATCATAGCCGAGTTCATCGCCACCCTCCTCTTCCTCTACATTACCATCCTGACTGTCATCGGGTACAAGAGCCAGGTCGACACTACCAAGGATGAGTGTGGCGGTGTCGGGATCCTCGGCATCGCATGGGCCTTTGGCGGCATGATCTTCGTTCTTGTTTACTGCACCGCCGGGATTTCTGGTGGGTTGCTGTTCTCTATTGCATTTTCCATCTCCCTTGGTTTTGCTGCAACTTGCTGAGTGATTCGATCTTATAATATGATCAACAGGAGGCCACATAAATCCTGCGGTGACATTCGGGCTGTTCCTGGCCCGGAAGGTGTCTCTGGTCCGAGCCGTGATGTATATGGTGGCTCAGTGCTTAGGGGCCGTCTGTGGGTGTGGACTCGTGAAGGCATTCCAAGAGGCCTACTACACCCGCTATGGTGGCGGCGCAAACGAGCTGGCCGATGGCTACAGCAAGGGCACCGGACTGGCTGCTGAGATCATCGGGACCTTTGTCCTCGTCTACACCGTCTTTTCTGCCACCGATCCCAAGAGGAATGCTCGGGATTCTCACGTTCCGGTAAGTTTAGATTGCGGGCAAAAAGACCAGATTTAATTAGAATATTGTCTTTCTGTTCTATTTGGGAACTTTACTTGGGTTTTGTACTTGGACTCACACATTCAAATAATCAAAAGGTTCTGGCACCACTGCCCATTGGATTCGCGGTTTTCATGGTTCACCTGGCTACGATCCCAGTCACTGGAACTGGCATCAACCCAGCTCGTAGCTTTGGAGCAGCTGTGGTATATGGCAGTGACAAGGCCTGGGATGACCAAGTAAGTATTTTGATTACTTAACTCTTCATGTCAAACTACGGTTCTAAAGTCGAGCCATGATCCTGATTTATTATTCTTTATCGTCTTTCCTTTGATTGTGTACTTGCAGTGGATGTTCTGGGTGGGCCCCTTCATCGGAGCAGCCATCGCCGCCCTGTATCACCAGTACATTCTCAGGGCCGGAGCTGCGAAGGCTCTCGGGTCCTTCAGGAGCTCGTCAGCCTTTTGAATCGATCTCGCAGTCGTGATCATCCTGTCTCGATCTCAATAAGTATTGAGGAGAGAGTAAATGTGTGATAGGTCGTCCGATGCTGTATCTTTCCGCCCGGGCACTTGTTTTTGTCGTGCTCTCAAAAGGGCTACCTTTCTCATTTAGCTGCCTTTTTATTTTCTCTGTTTCAATGTCCTGGTGCTGAGCCATGGTGCTGCTGCTCTGTTCACTGTATTTCAAGATCACCATGAATGCAATATGATTCTCGAAGTTATTAATTAGCACTCAATTAATGTAGTCCATTTCATCAATTAATTCAGAGAACTATATTCATCAATCACGGTTGATCTCATCGTTGGAAAATTCAGCACGTGAAAGCAGACCCTTTTTCGTATTTAAGTCTCCGCATTTACTTCGGGAACAGTCCATGTTCCTTCTATATAACTCGGCACATTCAAAACTTCATATGAATCAAGGCATTCTCCTTCATCCTCAAGGCAAAAGAGTTGACATTTTTTTTCCTTCTGGTCCCTTTTCGTATGAACCAGAGAACACCGTTTGCTTAATCTTTATTCATCCATTAAGTTCTTTGCTAGGCAAGCAACTCCCTCTCATAAATTCCTCCGCGGTTGCACTGCTAGCTCGATCATTCCGATCAGCCATGACGAACCATGGACTATTCATTCTGCTGGCAGGAATTCTTATTTTAGCAGCAGCAGCAGCATCAGCTAATCCGTCCGAGCCGGCAAATGTAACATCGTTTGCTCCATCGCAGGAACCTGAGTTCGATGCACCTCTGTCCCCGCAGTTCCTCCCCGTCAGCCCGGAATCTGAATATCCAGCTCCTGATTCCCCGGAGGCAGGACTGGAATCTCCATCTCCTCTGTACCCTCCTGAAGTCATTCCAAACCCGGAGTTCAAAACCGGTTCTCCTCCGGAGCCCAGCTTCGAAAGTAGCCCACGGGAATTCCTTCCCGTCCCCTCGCCCGCTCCCGAGATGGAACCATCAGACTCGGACACCTCCATTCCATCAACAACTCTGCAACTTCCTTCAATGGCGCCGATAACTGGGGACGATAACGATGCTGAACCTGCCAACGAGCCGACGCCATCATCATCAGAGCCTCTGGCATCGGATCGGTCGAATGGGATCACTGATGAGGAATCAGCTGAGAGTTACAGCGAACAGGACAGGTCAGTGGACAGCTTGTCTTTGGATCATCCCGGGACCAAGGGCGGGAACGGGGCGATGTTCGGGGTGGTGGCGGGAGTGTGCTTGGTGGGGATAGGAGGGTTGGTGTTCCTGAAGAAGAGGAAGGAGAAAGGAACCAGAAGATCCAAGTATGATCAGTACTTGGAGCTGAGCAAAAAGGAAGGTGTCTGAATCCACAGATGGTGAGATGGCTTATTCCTGTTTTGCTTGAGGGAATCAATCGATTCGAGTTTAAATAATTGAATTTTTCTGCTTTTTATGGTTGATTTCATTGTTTCAGTAAGTACCATGTTCTTATACTCATGTATAAAAGTGATGGATTTATCTTTTTTTTTGGTAATTAGCAAAGTGATGGATTTATCATATGACCGATTGATGCATATTGTAAAGTACACATACGTACATGTCTCTAACGGTTGCCGCCAACGGGCAGAAGGAATGCTTACTTAGATCAGACAAATTAACAGATTTGGGTAACACGATGAATGGACATGTAGTGTTGTTAGCCGGGCCGGTTCCGGTCCGGGCTGAACCGGCTATTTTTAAAAAATTTTTGAATTTTTGAATTTTTTATGGTTTTACGATTTTAAAATAAAATAAAAGATTTCATTATTAAGATTCGAACCGAAATCTTCTACTTGAAAGTCAAGAATCTTAACCAATTAGACTAATTATATTTGTTTACATTTTTACATTTAATATCATATAACTAATTTTATTAAGGTATGTTAGATTTTTAACATTTTTAAATAAAATCGAATTATTTATTTTTAAATAATATTAAAACAACAAATATTTCAATTTAAAAAATTACCAATTGGTAGATATGTTAGGTATTTATAATATTTTTAAATATAATATAAATTAAATAATATTTTAAAAAAATGTTTGTTGTGGGTTGGGGGCATGGGGCCCACTATGGGGGTGGGGGTTGGGGTTTGGGGTGGGGTGGAGAGTGTGGGGCCCATTGGTCAGTTTGACCACTGGCCTTTTTTTTTTTTTTTTACGATTCAAGGTCACGGTTCCGGGCCGGTCAAGGTTCCGGGTCTATAACAGTCCGGTCCGGTTCAGGTTCAACGGATCGATTTTGTCGACCCAACCCGTAACCGTGCCTCAACCCGTAGGGGGCGGGCCGGTTACGGTCCGGTCCGGTTCACGGTTCACACGGGCTGGTTCCGGTCCGGTTCCGGGCCGAACCAGCCCATTTAACAACACTATGGACATGCCTCAACACAGCACCTGGTGACCAAATGGGCCGTATATTGGAAGCCCAAGTATTTGCACATGTTTCTGATGGCATGAGACCGAGTTGGAGTGGCGGCTGCTAATACTTAGAATACCAATAGGATCCGATTAATTCAGTTCGAGTTAAGTAGGCTCATTGAGATTTTTGAGGGTAAAGTTCTCAGAGATAACCTTACTTAAAGTAAAGAGATATATTACCATATCAACAAATCCACTTTGGTGGAGTTGTTATGGTGACTTTGTTGAGACATAGGTCCGCGCGTTACTGACCAAGGGGAGAATGGTGCAAAAATCCCAACCAGGCCGGATAGCGGGACCGAGACAATACCGATTCTGGCACCGGTTGATGCAGCAAGATACTAAGTTTATTCACTTTTCCCGAGTAACACCGAATGGGAGGAGTGAAAAATCGGAATCGGATCTCATCACGACGATCGGGCGTACTTATGATATGATTTACGGAAGTCCTGCAACAGCGAGCGCCGTCTCCTTGGTGCCGTGGGAGATAGTCAAGTCAGCAGCAGCAGCGTGGAACATCAGGTGTTACCGTTACCAAACCGGACAGTCTCACCGGACATGTCGCCGTGGAGTTCAGGTACGTACATCATCCAGCAAACTTGTCAGTACATTTATTATTTATTAATCATTATTTGTTCCTTTAATATCCTCCATGAAACCGTAAAAGTTCTAATCCATCTCCTATATCAAATTTTAAAATTAATTAATGGTGGTATAGAATTATCTTATATTTTTATCAAAATTCTGATATAAATTGTAATTTATTAATCATTGTAATTTCTTTTTTTAAAAAAAAAAATTTGTTTGCAGTTTCATGAAAGGGAGAGATTAACAGGGGAAGACCGGAAGGGGATTTTGTTGCAGGCAGCAAAATCCAGGGAAATCATCAGCTGCATCTTCTCCCGACACTTCACATGCAACCACCTGGACCCAATGGACAGACTAATTTTTAACGTGATGAACAGCATGCACGCAAGATTTGGTGAATCCATTCTATTAACACGTTAATAAAAAGTGTCATATTATTCAAATAAAATAAATAAATATTAGTAACAAGTAAAAAAAGTTATGTTACATTTAATTAATATCGAATTCACAACTGACACGACAATCTCGATTGTTGTTAGAATATCTCTTGAGCAAGTGGATCCTTTTTGTTCTTGTAAGAATCTCTCGAGCAAGTCTCTCTCTCTCTCTCTCTCTCTCTCTCTTTTTCATCCTTTCCTTTCTTCTGCTCCTCAGTCCCGTCATTTGCACACTCTGAACAGGCATCCTTCCTTTTCTTTCAATTTCCTTAGCTTCCCTTTCAATCCCTTTGTCCAATTTGCTGCACTATCGATTTTCTCTATGAAGTGTTTTCCATGGCACCTGTTCAGCGTGAAAGCACATTTCTCATATCGTATCGTATCGTATCATATATAATTTGTTGCCTCCGGACATCGTGACCATGCTAGATCGTGGCTTGATCAAATAATTTGCCACAATCTGCCATAAATAAATTATTTTTCCCTTCTACTCCGATCGGTAGGTGGGTTGCTTTTAGGGACCACTATGCATTGCACATAGCACGTACAGTCAACTAGGTCATGTGTCTTTCCAACGGGTCCACCAATTTGAACCCTGAAGGGCCCTTGTTCCCTCGTAGTTACACATGATCATCGGATCAAACCCCCAGCAATTAAATACCAATTAGCCTGATAATGATAAATGCAGCGGACCAATCCGATCACCAGTTAATTACTGCAGACGGTGCGACCGATTGGTCGTTCCGTCGAATTGCCATGCAAAATTGGCAAGTTGGAGGGAGGGCAACATGGGGAGCAGCCAGCCGAGCCAGAACATTTTAATTTTGACCAGGGGAAGGTCCCCCAGACAAAGCTGACCATGCACCCACGTGACCAACCCCTCCTTATCTATTATTATTATTATTATTACTATTATTATTTTACTGACAAAAAAAAAAATTGCCAATTTGCTTGCATGCAGTGTTCCTAGCACTACCGCCATTGTAGTGGAGTAACGTAGGCATGCATCAAAAGTTGGCTGGTAAAGATAAAAGAAGATGACCTTACCCATGTAGGGTTTTTGGTGGAGACGGTTTGGGAACCATATTTCCATAAACATATTCGAATCACGAGGGAATATGGTAAATTCACGGTCCTGACAATTTCACCCTTTAATAAGTCGTCTGAGTTTAAAATGAATTAATCGTGATTTATTAGATTTTTGAATATTATATCTGTCAAAATTTTTACGTGAATCAATATATCTTTTTTTTTTTTTTTGGTTATAAGAGATACTCACGGACCACTTTCTTGGTACATCATCGACTTTATGGGTGCGAGCTGAAAGTGGAATGGGATTGGGAGGTGAGTAGGACAATTTGGCTTTTTATGTACGTAAATAAAAGAAGTATGGTATGGTTGGGGGGGGGGGTGGGTGTGGGCCCGTGTCAGCCATAGCATTACTACGCCGTCCTCTCTTCTTTTTTTTTTTTTTTGGTTTCCCACCCGGTGTCCGGTACCCGAAGGCTGGCCGACTAATCCGGATTCGGGGTACTGTCGGGCGGTTTCCCGGGGACCCCTCCCAAGAAGGTCTGCTGCGTTCACAGGGGCTCGAACCCGGCACCTCTGCTTAAGCGACACAAGCCCCTTCCACTTGCGCCAACCTTCGTTGGTACTACGCCGTCCTCTCGATCAGAAGAACATTACAATTATTCCAACCCCCAATGAAATCCGATCGATGATTTGGTGGGCTTATGCTACGTTATTGCCATGTGTTTTTACAGTATCGGCTGCTGGCACGAAAGAATTTGCCCCTCTCTACTCAACCATGACTGCATTAGCACTAGTATGCGGCCGACTAATTTTATGCTCAAGTTAATCCATCTATCCTCTGAAAAAATAATTTTTTTTTAATTTATAAAAAATTGAATAGGAAATATTGGTCAAAGAAAGTAGACACTCATATAGGCTCTGGCCGGTAAATCTGCAGTTTAACCGGGGAAATGAAGCTTCCAGCTCAACTGTCCTGAAAATCCAAAGGAAGCCGTTAAAAGAAAGAAATAATGTTTAAGAAAAATGGCAGCGAATCCATCACGTTCCCTCACTGTCATTCACTGCTCGCACCCAGATGAATCCGAAGAAATTCGTCAACACCATCAACCTCGTCCCCATCGTCATCGTCATCGTCCCTCTCTCTTAAGCCCTGCAAACCAGCAAGCATCTTATTCTCGGTCCATGTCTTTCCTGATCCAATCCCACCAATGCGACTCAGTTCAGCAACCCATCTCCTCATCTTCCTCCTCCTCCCTCTCTCGTTCTTTGGTCCCGCTTATGGGTTCGGATCCATTGGACCCATCTCCGCCGCGTTCGGCGAGAACGGCTTCTTCTGCGCCATCGACGCCAGCGGCAGGCAGAACGTCATCTGCTGGGCCAAGAATGCCTCCTCCGTCTCCGACTCCTCCGCCCTGTCCTCCGCCTCCTCTTCCTCGTTCAGTGACGCCATACCCCCAATGGCTGCCCTATCCGGCGGGGAGGGCTTCATGTGCGGCATTCTAGCAAACACCTCCCAGGCCTACTGCTGGAGCTACTCCGACCCCTCCACTGAACTCGTCGCCCTAGCTTACCAGTCCACCGCCTACTCCCACATAGCCGCCGGGAAGAGCCACGTCTGCGCCGTCCGAGGATCTTATTACTCCGACCAGGATTCCGGAACCGTCGACTGCTGGGATATCGTAAGGGTCTCAAATCGCACCTTGAGCTCTGTACAGAGTGTCCCCTTCTATAATCAGTCCATCACCAATCTCGTCTTCAGGAAGATCGTCGCCGGCGACGGATTCAGTTGTGGCGAAGTCCGAGAAGAGGGCTTAGTCTGCTGGGGCCCGAGCTCAGGAGGCCTGGGCCTCTCGGGGGTGTCGGAGAGTTTCCAAGTGCTAGCCTCCGGGATGGGCGCTCTCTGTGGGATCTTAGATGAATCTGCCGAGATTCGGTGCTGGGGCGATAGCAGCTCTTTCACCGGACCTCCGGCAGGGACCAGGTTCATCTCGCTTACTGCAGGTGCTCGCCATTTCTGCGGGATCCGGGAGGACACCCACGAGGTCGAGTGTTGGGGCAGTTATAATTCATCGCTGCTTCCCAAAGGTTCAGGATTCATGGCGATAGCCTCTTCGGACTTCACCATATGTGGGACGAGAGAAGGCGATCTAGTGCTCGACTGTTGGTTCTCTAATGTTTCTTCCTCGGTTCCCGACTACAATCCTCCGCTGGAGCTGAGCAGCCCTGGCCTCTGCACTCCCCGATCGTGCGGCAGTGGTGAGTTTGCCTTCAATGCAAGCATTCTCAATGAACCCGGACTGACGAGCCTGTGTGCCAGGAAAGAACTCCAGATTTGCTCTCCGTGCGGACTGAATTGCTCGGAAGGATATTTCCTCTCTAGTGAATGCACCGCTAACTCTGATAGAATCTGCACACCCTGCTCACTTTGCCAGAACAGCTCCTGCACCAATATCTGTGGCCTTCCTCTACCTCAGGAGATAAAGCAGAGGCGTTTCAGACAGATCCGCCAGTTGTTTCTGATAGTCGGGTGTTCGGTCTTGGGATTCTTGCTCATACTATTGGCTGGGTGTCTCCTTCCTCGGTTGATGGCTGCCGCGCCCGAGAAAGGAACAACGGGGCATTTTGGTTGTTGCATCAGGAAGAAAGAGTCAAAGACTGAGCCTGATGATGATAGAGCACTCCCAACACTGACTTCGACCCCAAGTGTAGGGGCGGCCCAAGTGTTTCGCCTCACGGAGCTAAAAGATGCGACCAACGGGTTCAAGGAGTTCAACGAGCTCGGCAGGGGAAGCTACGGCTTCGTCTACAAGGCTGTTTTGTCGGATGGACGGCATGTGGCAGTAAAGAGGGCAAATGCTGCCACGATCATACACACAAACAGCCGGGAGTTCGAGATGGAGCTCGAGATCCTCTGCAAGGTCCGGCATCTCAACGTGGTGAACTTGCTGGGATACTGCTCGGAGATGGGAGAGAGATTGCTAGTTTACGAGCTGATGCCCAATGGGACTCTCCATGATCACCTTCATGGTGGATTGTCCCCATTGAGCTGGGAGCTCAGGCTGAAGATTGCAATGCAGGCGGCAAAGGGGCTCGAGTACCTCCACAGGGAAGCTGTCCCTCCAATTGTCCACCGAGATGTGAAGAGCTCGAACATTCTGCTGGATGCTGAATGGGGAGCCCGCATAGCAGATTTTGGTCTTCTCACTCCGAGTGAGAGGGACCTCGCTGAGGACATGAAGAGCGATGTTTACAACTTTGGGATTGTTTTGCTTGAGATACTCAGCGGGAGGAAATCGTATGATATTGATTTCAAGCCGCCTGACATAGTCGAGTGGGCCATTCCCTTAATCAAGAAGGGCAAGGGAGCTGCTATTGTTGACTCTTATGTGGCTCTTCCAAGAAACGTCGAGCCTCTACTTAAACTTGCTGATATGGCAGAACTGGCTCTGCGCGAGGATCCAAACCAGCGGCCTTCAGTATCAGAGATTGCATCGTGGTTGGAGGAAATAGTGAAGGATGGTTTGATATTGTAGTTTTCTTGATTGGGTCCTCCAAGAAGGACAACATGTTCGATCGGTATTGGTATTCGGCAACTGTACATTTGTTATGAGATTATTGTACATTTGTGTTGCTTGGAAAGGATCCCTCACCATAGGCTATTTATTCCTGCTGCACCAAACCTTTTCACAAAGTGGAAGAAATGTGACTTATCACCATCCGCATTCTCTTTCTCCCAGAGAACCGAACCATGATTTGCAGTGTCTTTCTTGTAAAATTTAGGAAACTGCTCAAGAAATTCTTTGTTTGCTTCTGTTTGTGAAAGCTGATATGTTTGTTGATAGGGAATTCAAACATTGCAAATCAATGTTGTGGTGATGAATGATTCGACCCCTTCTATGTTCTTTGGTATCCATATGTTCTTATCTAATGATTTTCTTGACTTTCTTCTGAAGATTACCTTCCCGCCAGGAGGAAACTGATATTCAATGGGTGCATAGTGATTTGTTTGAATTTTTGGAAGCCGTTGTTTCTCAAACACATTGGTGGCGTTTACTACTATTGGTTCTATGTCATGTTGTCGATCTTCACACTACAAGTTACTTGACAGAGTATCCAGGATCACGGTTTTATGCCACACGCAGCCATTGGTAGCAACGGAGCAGTGTGCTACAGAAGAGTCTTTCTGGAATGTTTGTGCAATCCCATATTTATTGTGATCTTGATCATTTTCTCTGATGGGTTTGCACAGTTCGACGGGGACGTGCAAAAGAGGATGCTGTTTCAAGTCATTCAACCACCGGAAGACGAATCAGTTTTAGTCCACAGAAAAGCATCTGGGATCGGGTTCCTTTCAATGCACCATTCAAGGGAGGGGGCTGAATTCACAATGCTGCTGCTGCTGCTGCTGCTGCTGCTGCAAGGGGCATTGCTCGTTACCAGGTACAGCATTTCCAGGGCCTCGTCTTTGAAGGTGCAGGAGACAGAGCTGTCTCTACTCGTGGTTTTCAGTAAGAAGGTAGAGCGAACATAAGCTGCTGTCACCATATGTGCTCTACTCTATCCTCGACCTGGTAATGTATCTACAACGATTTGTGAAGCTTAACAATTCCGGGAAGCACACTGCAGCCTCAACATGATTCCGATCTCGTTAACGGCATATTCCAGAGCTCATTGATTTCACCCAAAGTCCCCTTCGAAAAATAATAATTAGTAGTAGCCCTTCTGTTTAGTACGTTAGTTTTGGTCAATTTAAGGCTGCTACTTTCATATTTTCAATTCAAAATGGCGGGAGATCCAACGACCGGTAGCTTCAGTAAAAGCTAACTTTACTGCGACCAGATCTTTTGAAGAGCCAGACTCAAGCCGCGCGCGCGCGCGTGTGTATATATATATATATATATATAATTTATTTTATTTTATTCTTAGATCCTCCGATTAACACGCTATTCCGGATCGGTCATTAGATCTTTGAAGATGTTCTTGATCTTCTCTTTTCAATAATTTTCTTAAGACTTCAGGTACTCTATAAAAAAAAGAGTTACTTCTCATTCGACCTTATGCTTGTAACTCTAGCTGAAATCACTATATACGAACTTATCTGAATTCATAAACTTGTGCAATATTCATGGCCGGAGAGGATAAAGTCATCGGTGTTAGAATAGGAAAAAGTGTGACTACTCCAAATCATTTTTGTCCTCCGAACATGTACAACTCTATATCCACCGGTGACATCCACGCCGTATCAAATGATACAAGAAAATACAGATAATATCGACACTGAGAAATAAACAGACATTTGATTGTATAATTCACGGTCGACCGAATTCTCCAAATTTAAGGGATCATAATAATCATCGTTTGTGTTACCGTACGTTAGGGGGACCAATTGACTGAAGATGGGATGAAGCTACAACGTACCCAGTGGGACAAAACCTAACACCAGTGGTACGTTGAGCTGTCCGACTTCTGAGCAGCGTAAATTGTTGGGTTCGACCACTTCTCTGCAAATCCGGAATTCAATGTTAGTACAGACAATTCGCATAGATCTCACTGTTCTTTGGGTAAAATACACACACACACATGTTTTTGTACGATAATTTACAAATGAGAAAATCTTAAACAATCATCCGGATAAGAGAAACTAATAAATTCTTGCAGTTTGCAGATTCACGATGCCATTAGTTAATAGCATTTATCTGTTTTCCACAATTTGGTGATGCTTCCTCGCCAGAGATGTTGGGTGCTTGAATGGAGGAAAGAGGCAGATCGAGACCTCAAGTGTGATCCAGATCGGCAGCTTTCAGCTACACGAGGCAGATTAAGCTTTCCACGCCGAGGGGACCTTGTTACAGACAAATATGTGGTCGGTTTCACAGCAGTGGATTGCAGGGTCAAGGATCTGTGCCTTCACACATACCAACCAAGTCAATTGTCTTCAAATTCACTCAGACATCATCTACCCTTTCCTTGCTTATTTGGTTTACCAGGCTAGCGTTAAATTGTTTTTTTCATCTGAATTTGTACGATCTGCTTATGGAGAGCTGCCAAGACTTGAGCTTTGTAGGGTTCTAGGTGGACACAGGGCATATTTCTTATAAGGGATCTAGGAAAGTTTCTGCGAAAACTTTCGGATGATGACTGCCTTGTGATGTTATGACGACTCAATTGGAGGGGTTGGGCAGTTTTCTTGACCAGACATGGAATGGTAGTTCCTTGTAATTGTCAAATGTGTTTCCCTAAGAAAATGGCTGT
This sequence comes from Lagerstroemia speciosa, assembly GCA_037672795.1. NCBI lineage: Eukaryota > Viridiplantae > Streptophyta > Magnoliopsida > Myrtales > Lythraceae > Lagerstroemia > Lagerstroemia speciosa. Next base: position 1,467,736 of record CM075296.1, read on the forward strand.
TCTCAGACATTCTTCCTCCCCTGGATATGACCTGCAACGGATAAGCTAACTGCTGACTCCGTTGGAACACAATCACCAGAATTCTCCATTAAAGAATTCCGTATACAAAGAAGGGAATTGTTTCATCAACTGATTTGCATCAGCACTACAAGAGACCTTCCACCCTAATGCGTTGAAGACTGAGTCACTCGCTCCCTGGGGATGTCCGATTACTTCGTATGTACAGCTAACTACTTGGTGCTCCCAAACTACACCTCACGGAGCTATATTACTACATCACAAAGCTGCTGCAGAAGAGTTCGACTCCTTGGATAAGTTGCTCTGGATCGATTTCCGATCTTCGATCTGGATGTCCATGAGATCGACAATGCAACCTGGTAGCGATATTTTGACATCTCCAGGATAAGCCTCACCAGTTAGCATCTTAACAACTGCTGACATCCTCGGTCGACTTCTAGCTGCCTCCTGCACGCAAAGCAGGCCCACCTTCAGGAACCAAACTGCATCTTCTTCGGGGTAGTCCTTGCCTAGGACCGGATCAACCATCTCCACGAGCTTCCCTTCCCCATAGGCCTCCCACACCTTCAAACGAAAAACATCATGTAACATAAGATCATGCCATCCGATATTTTTTCAACACGTGAAAAATGTTTCTTCTGTTCATGCAACTCCTGTTAGTACCTTCTGGACCAGGTGATATTCTCCATTTTCCATGTCGAATACAACAACCGGTCTTCCTGTGATAATTTCCAGCAACAGTACACCGAAGCTGTAAACATCTGATTTCCTCGTGAGCCGGCCGCTTACAGCATACTCCGGAGCGAGATATCCTCTGCCATCGAAGACAGATTCATATCAGCACAAGGAAAAGAGAGCTAAGAACTGAGCATATTCGAAACAGTTCAATGAATGATGCTTTTTCTACTTACAGCGTGCCCGCAACCCGGGTGGTAATGTGGCTAATGTTGTCCCCAAACAACTTGGAGAGACCAAAATCAGCAACCTTAGGCATGAATTCTTGGTCGAGAAGTATGTTACTGCCCTTAATGTCCCTGTGGACAATATAGGGCCGAACTTCCTCGTGGAGATATGCTAGCCCTCGGGCTATCCCAACCGAAATGTCCCGCCTCATGTTCCAATTGAATTTCTTCCTCTTCTGCTCCTCGCCTACATAAGAATCTAACCAGTCAGCGTTGTCTAAAGATCAGCAAATGACGATCTTGAATTAGGAGATAAGAGCACGCTGATGTGCAATTTACCGAGCACGTTGTGGGCGAGGCAGCCGTTTTCCACGTAATCGTAGACGACAAATCGGTTGGCGCCCTCGATGCAGCATCCCTGGAGCGTGACCAGATTCTGATGCTTCATGTTGGAGAGGGCCGTAATCTCTGCCACAAACTCTCGCTCCCCTCTCAGTGACTCGAGCTCCACTGACAACACTTTTATGGCCACCATGGTTCCGTCCCCAAGCCGACCCTGCAACCATCAAACCAGAGAAACAAGAAAGGAAAGCCATCAGTACAGTTAGCATAAGATCAATCTCTTGTCGAATCACCATCCTGTCAGAAAGTGTGATCACCTTGTAGACAGAACCGAAGCCGCCTTCTCCGATCTTGTTCGAGGAATGGAAGCTGTTGGTGGCGGCTTTGAGCTCCTTGACCGAGAATACCCGGAAACCGTGCTGCGTCGACAATCCGTCTGGTCTCATTCAGGAGAGAAAAAGGGCAATCGATCAAGAACCAGCCCGCGATATTTCTCAAGAACGGGAATCGATAGCCAAAAATTTTCGAGCATGATGATGTAAATGGGGGAAAAGGAGATTCTGGGTATTGGGATAGTTACCGTTTTCGCTTTCATCGACGACCGCTGCATCGTTTGAAGAGAAGCAGGCCTGAAACGGAAGCAGGAACTTCATGCTTGAACTTGTCGAAGTGAAAAAGGATAGAGACGCTTGGGAGATAACAGAGGGATCATCCAACATCCAACTTGGAGAAGGAGAAGGTGTATATATAAATGTATGTATGTGAATTGGAGAGCAGAGTCTCATGTGCATCCGGTGTACTACGAGTCAGCACGGATATAGTATTATAAAATAATAAAATTTAATTATTTTAAAATTTTTTAATAAAATTTTAAAAGAAAGAATAATCTTAATTATAATTTAATTTAATTAATTTATAACATTACGCTAATACTATTATGTGATAAATTTATTGCGGACAAGGCTTTCTCCAAATGGAGACGCGCTGCCTCAGGGTATTCTATCCTTTCCCAAGTTACGTGATTAAATTAATAGATATTTGACTTATTAAAAAGTATTATATTAATTTTTTGCTAATTAATAATATAATATTTTATTTTATTTATTAGCAAGTAAAAGAAATTGTTAATGGATGTCGCCTTATCACCAATAAAGTCAGTTGACCTGAAGAATTCCTCAGCCGCGGCTCTGCCTTGCTTGGTTGACTTTTCCGATGGTCGAAGCTCTTAAATACAAGCAGTCATATATAATATTGTGTGAATATATATATATATTTATATATATATTAAGCATAGAGTGCAGATAATTGGCCTGTTCTCTATAATTCTTAAAAATATATTTGAAAAAATACAAATTTTAGTCAACAGAAATAAAATAATGATCAGCTTGGTCAAAAACACTATCCAATTCTTCTTATTTTCTAGTTATATGTTTTATTTTTCCACCAAATTACATGTCCCAAAAACCTAGTAATGTTATTGAAAAAATTTCCGACCCATTTTTTCTCAGTTCCTCCTCTTCAGTCGACGGGAAACTCACTCTTTTACCCGATCCCGGTTCCTCGACATGTCTTTGTCCATGATCAAAATCAAACCCTTCAAGGGGGCTGTCCATATTGCATCGTAGGTATTGGCAAAATCTCCAAGGAAGATGCCCGTAAACTCGATCGGTCGCTCTGTGCTCCATCAAGAATTTACTGGTACGAACTGAGGAGGAGGCGTCTGAACTCTGAACACTGTGAAAAGGACTCCAAAGAAGAGAATTGAACATTTTCTTGAACAGCTGGCTTCGGGGAGGGCCAAGAGGGAAAGTTCTCGACGGGTTCCCATCAATGGAAAAGGGGCCAATGGAGAAGATTTGGAGTGTGAACGTTCTGAAAGCTCTTCCCGAGTATTCGCCGGACCCCGACGTTGGTGTCCATTAAATAATTGCCATGTTGGGTAACTGCCACGTCCGATCCTATATAAATACATTTTCTTTGCTGACTTGAACCCACCCACAGGATCCTTAACCATTGGTTCATGTTTTAGTTTTACAAACGAAGAGAATTCACAGTCGTAAAAATCTCAACCTAAAAAGAATGGGTCAGTTTCGGTATCTTTACCCGTATGCTTTTTGCTTTTTGGATTTCAGGTCCAAGTAGCTTGCTAGGGAGCAAAGTCAGTAGCTTCACGTGGCCAAATTTGAAGAACAATATGAACATATTACTGGATGAAAAAGGGGACAGCGTATTGTCGAAACAGAGACCCTAAATAATCGGAATCTTCGATCGGCTGATTGTCGGGTACCTAATTGACATGCGGGCGGAAGTGGGCTTGCTAGCTCATCCAAAATGAAAACTTACCAGCCACACATCCGTGGTGATCGTATTGAAATTGAAGGCAACATCCGTCACATCTTGCTTTATTAAGTCAATATTGTCACCCTCCGATTAATTAATCAGTCTCAAAGCTTTTAAATACCTTAGGCTACTAGTCCATTCCCCTTATTCTTTTAACTGCAGATTAGGATCGTAAGTTTAGAACGAGTAGTTGGAACAGAGAAATAAAGAGACGTAGAAAATCTTGTAAATAAGACCAAATATAGAATCATTCGGTCTAAAAATGAGAAAAATAACACCGTACTGAACTGCATTTCTTGATCTTTATACTCACAGAGACATGTGAAAGTGGAGGTGGTGTTAAAAGGGAGATTGTGAAAGTCAAGGCAAGGTCAAATTTGAAACAGGAATTGATTGGAGGCATTGACCGATGCGATATTTCCGTATTGACCCTGGGCTTTGCCTGCGTTACGTACAAAAAAACAGTTCCCAGCCCACGTTTATTATGTGAGTCAAATAATTATTATTTAAAAAAAACCGAAAATAAATGTAACCTAGAAAGAAAAATCGAAAATCAACTTCTTGTACGTATTCTTAAGCTATTTTACGTTGACTTATAGGATGCATTTAATATTACTGTGGAGTTAGGGGGAAGATTACTATTTTATCCTCTATTTCCGGACCTCATTTGTAAGAATTTATAATATTCTCTTAAAGTAGGAGTTCGGGAGAAATCTAAGGGTACAAGACATTGCAATGAAATTGCAACATTAACTAAGAAGGATGAAACTGGAGGAAAAGTTTGCCGAAATTAAATGCTTTGTCGGTTCATAGGAAAGACCGCGCGCCACGACCCCTGAGCTGGAACTCTCTTGGAACGGGGCAGGAGATGAATTTCTGTTTGCAAGGAGACATTCCACTGAATTAGTCTTCCTCGGTAGCGAGTTGGTCCTGCTACCCTGCTGTGAGTAAATTTAACCTGAGATGAGACTTGATTACATGTGGACTTATTCTTTGGGGTATTACTGAAATGGCCTCTAAATATCTGGTATTTACAATTTACTACCTGAAGTTTGATGAAGCAATGTTAGCTAGGGGTGTAAGTTTAAAACCGGAAATCCGAAAAACCGAAAAAATGGCCGAACTGGAACCAAAAAAACTGAATTTATGGGTCCCGAGATAAATTCGAAGTGGTTGTTAATGTGGAAAAAATGGACCGAAAAATTCGGGTCCCGAACCGAAAAACCCGGCAGGACCCGAAACCGAATCGGAAATTATGTTAAATTTATTTAATATGTAATGAATTATTTTATTGTTAGATTCTGACAATCAAATTTTAATATTTTTAAACTTGAATCTTGATACATATTTATGTATTTTATTTTCTTAATACACTAAAATATTTCTAATTAGTGTTTCTCATTTATTAAAATGAATTTTATTTTATTATTTTTGTATTTAATATATTATTATAATAAAAGTCGAAACCCGGAAAAACTGGACCTGAAGTGGGTGGTTTTCATAACCTCTAAACGGTTCTTGGTGCGGTTTTTTTAACTTGAAAAAACCGGGCCGAAAACAATCGGGACCCGATAATTTTCGAAAAAACCCGTCCGGACCGCCCGTTTACACCCCTAATGTTAGCCTCTAGTTGCCGGCTATTTCTGGGAGTACTGGAATAAGAGTGCCGCCTAAGATGTTCACATATCTTCTTTTCAAAAACAGATCTCTGCAACATGACCACAGGTGTCTGGTTCATGTCTATGTTTAACGGGGTTACATTGGACCCGACCCGACGCAAGCCCGGTCTTGGTCTAACCAGCTTCAACAAGGCCGAGACCGAGGCCAGGCCAGGCCAGGCCAGGCCCAACCTCGCTGGCTAAGCATGCCTAATTAGGGGGTTTTGTTTTGAATAATAAATCTTGCCAGAAATGGAAACTTAAACAATCATCTTCCGGGAGGCTTCCTGCAGAAAACTGTTGGTAGAAAAATGAAAATCAGATTCGCATGAACCCTATCAAGGATCTCTTCCATGTGCCACTTCTGATGACGACTGAGAAACAGTACAAGTCATACGTGGGTCAAACAGTAAAGAAACTAAACTAGCATGGGTCTTCAACTTTGTACTGTTGTACTGTTGCCCGTGTCCCGCTCACGATTACACACTAATCTTGCCAATGCCCGATTGTGTTAGGAAGAACAGTGTAAAACACAAACATTGACAGTTCATTACCACATAAGGAGACTAAGATGTGGTTGTTTATTTAGCGCAAGGTGCCCAACCACGAAGCTATACATAGATGCACTTGATAACTCTTGCTAGAGCAAGACACGAGAACACAGGAACATAGACACACACAACAAACACACGAGACAAGAGGAAGCGTCGTGAAGAAAAACCCAAAACCCAAAATTAGGGTTTCAGATCTGATCTGAAATCACTCGATTTCACGAGTACAGCCACGCAAATCTTTCATAGATCGTCAAACATTACTCCTTTCTGCGGAGCTTTGGCTATTTCCCCTTTAGTGGGAGTTCTATTCCCCTTGCGTGGGAGCTTTCGACTATTCCCCTTCCGTGGGAGCTTCATCTACTCCCCGCTGTGGGAGCTACAACTATTCCTCCTTCCGTGGGAGCTTTATTATTCAATTTATTCTTCTCTACAGGTAGAGAAAGGAATCGGACCTGATCTGGGCATTAAGAGACGTTATCCTCAGGTTCCTATTAACCCTCAGGGCTCTGGTGAGTTTTTTAAGGCAAACCATTCTGGTGTTCTCAAATATCTGCTGTTAGGAGATTTCATAGATTGCATGTCCTGGTAGATGATTCGTGATTCCAGATTGGAGCTAAATCTATTAATCTAGTTTAATGATTATTATGTTTTTCTGCTTCTCTGAAGGCTTCTTAGTGAAAAAGTGAAATTTGCTACAAGAAAATTAAAAAAACGGAAGTATAGAAGGCAGCGGTGCATTTTTGTTTCTTTTATTCTACCTACTGCCTCGGGTTGGACCATTCTATTAAATCAACAGGCTATTTATCTAACAATATAGTTTGAATCTGGGAGATATAGATAAACCAATCTGTAAAAAAAGAGAGAGAACAGAAGGCATTTTGTTCACACACAAATCTAAATGCAGGTGCTATTAAAATACAAAACGTACCGTTAAAGCTCCAAAGTAAAAAATGAGCCTTCTTGCTTGGAACTGCCGTGGTTTGATAAGTAGCCGAGCAATAAGAGCTTTAAAACTCCTTCTTAGGAAAAATAGTCCTAGTATAGTTTTTCTCTCTGAAACAAAGTGTGATGAAAATAGATGCAACAAGGTAGCTAAGCTAGTCCATTTTGATCAAATGTTCTGTGTTAATGCAGTGGGAATTGCTGGTGGACTATGCTTGCTTTGGAATAGCGAGATAAATGTTAGTATTCTTGATTACTCAAACTCTTTTATACATTTGAAAATTAACCATGAAGTTCTACCGTGCCCCTGGCTACTGACATGTGTTTATGGACCACCATATGAAAATCAAAAGGAAAATTTCTGGCTGAAATTAACTCAGTTAGCAGACAATATAAAAGAACCTTGGCTAGTACTAGGTGACTTTAATGAAATACTCAATAATCAGGAAAAGAAAGGAGGAAGATTTCGTACTTCGACATCAAGAAATTATCTTGAAAACTTTATTCAAAATTCAGGATGTATAGATTTAGGATTTTCAGGTAATCCTTACACCTGGAGTAATAATAGAACAGGAGTTGCACATATCAAACAAAGACTTGATAGAGCCATAGCAAACAGTGAATGGAGATTAAATTTCCCAAAAGCTGGTTTGGCTCATCTATACTCAAACAAATCAGATCACCAACCCATTCTACTAAAATTATGGGCAGAAAATACGTCTAAACCAAAACCTTTCAGATTTTTCAAGGCTTGGACCAGAGATCAAAAAAGTGTAGGAATAGTACAAGAGGCATGGAGAGTTAGAGTTCAAGGATCAAAGTCTTTTCAATTAGCTCAGAAAATAAAAAATACAAAAAATGCGTTAAAAATCTGGAATAAAAAAGAGTTTGGAGAAGTAGATACAAAAATTGACACCATAAGCAAGGAGTTGGAAAACTTGCAGAACTGTACACCGAGTACTGAAAATAAACAAATTGAACAGAAATTGAAGGTAGAATTGGATGAATATTTGATTAGGAAAGATTGGATTTGGAAGCAGAAGTCTAGAGAACAGTGGTTAAAAGATGGAGATAGAAATACCAGATTTTTTCACTTATCAACTATTATAAAGAGGAGAAAAAATCAGATTAATTTCATAAAAGATGAAAACTCAAATTGTTTAAGCCAACATAAAGAAATTGGAGATTACCTTGTAAGAAATTTTCAACAATTATTTAGTACAGAAGATCCACACTTCCCTCAGAGTCTAGAAAACTTATTGAACCCTATAATAACTACAGAAGATAATAATAAGCTCATAGCTATCCCAACTGAAGAGGAAATAATACAAACAATCAAACAAATGTCTGACCTTAAAGCTCCAGGACCAGATGGTATGCCAGTTATTTTCTTTAAGCACTATTGGAATATCGTCAACAATAATTTAATTGCAGCAATTAAATCCTTCTTTCAAACAGGATTTTTGCTAAAAGAATTAAACAATACTTTCATAACTCTAATACCGAAGAAGCAAAATGCTCAAAACTTTAAAGACTTTAGACCAATTAGTCTAACAAATGTTACATATAAAATAATCTCAAAAATATTAACTAACAGACTAAAACCCTTCTTAGAGGATATTATATCACCAAACCAAACAGCTTTTATTGAGGGAAGATGGATAAATGAAAATGGCTTAATAGCTCAAGAAGTGTTACACAAAATGAAAACAGTCAAATCTAGAAGAGCCTGGGGGATGATGAAAATTGATTTGGCTAAAGCTTTCGATAGGTTGGAATGGAAATTTGTTATGACAGTGCTAAAAAACTTAGGTTTTCATCAAAATTTCATTAATTGGATCTTTCAATGTATATCAACTCCCACTTACTCCATTATAATAAATGGAGCCTCACATGGGCACTTCAAACCATCAAGAGGACTAAGGCAGGGAGACCCACTATCTCCCTACCTATTTATACTCTCTATGGAAGTTCTATCAAGGTTGTTTCACAGGGAAGAGCAAAGAAAACATATAAGAGGAATTAAAATAAGCAACCAAAGCCCACCCCTAACACATCTTTTCTTTGCAGATGATTTACTTATAATAACGAGAGCTGAAAAGAAAGATATCATAAATAGTAAAAAGATACTAGAAAAATTCTGTGGATGGTCAGGACAAGAAATAAACAAAGATAAATCAGGAATATTCTTCTCAAAAAATTCATCCCCTCAAATCCGAAATCAACTTAAGCAAATCATAGGAATAAAAAAGTTGACAGAGGATACTAAATATCTTGGGAACCCTTTATTCATCAGAAGAAAAAGAAAAGAATCATTTCAATTTCTTGTTGAAAAAATAAGTAATAAACTAGAAGGATGGAAAGCAAAACACCTGTCATGGGCAGGAAGAGCAACTCTAATAAAATCTGTCTTAAATTCAATCCCTAATTACTGCATGTCAATCTTCAAGGTGCCAAAGACTATTTGCAATAAAATCGATCAGATAACACAAAGGTTTTGGTGGGGAAAGACAAATAAAGATGGACAATACTATGTTCCAAAAAGTTGGGACTCTATCTGCCAACCAAAAGATGCAGGAGGTTTGGGATTTAGGAGAGCAAAAGACATAAACAAAGCTCTTTTATCAAAAACAGCATGGGCATTAACAAAGAACTCAAACAGTCTTGCCTACAAAACTTTAAAAGCAAAATATGGGAACTTTCTCACAGAAGCAAACAGATCAAACACAAATAAGTCATACACATTTAAGGGATTGGAACAATGTAGAGAGACCATTAAAAAAGCTGCTTGTAAATTGATAGGCAATGGGGAATCAACTAGAACATGGATTGATCCTTGGATCCCTGGTAATACAAACTTCTTGCCTGTACCGGTAAACTCTTCTTTAATAAATAACAATAGCAAAGTAAGTGATTTTATCATTTCAAATCCAAAAAGGTGGAATGAAATTCTAATAAAACAAACTTTTGATGAACAATCTGCACAAAACATACTCAAAATACACTTAACAGAAAATAATAATGAGGATATCATGATATGGACACCAAATAAGAATGGACAACATACAGTTAAAAGTTTTTACTTACTTGATAAGGAGAAGAGACACATGCATGATGAAACTGAGTTTTGGAGAAAGATATGGAGACTAAAAATACATGAGACTCTAAAAATCCATTTATGGAGATTGTCTTGTGAATGCCTCCCCTGGTTTTCAAATGAGGAGAACTTTTGTCCTCTTTGTAAAACTGGATCCGACAAAGCAGACCATCTATTCAAAGAATGTCTGTTTGCTCGTGTAGCATGGAGGGAATCGCCTTGGAGGATTTGGAACATCACTTGGTGGAAGCCTTCCATCAAAGATTCCATTAAGTTCATATGTGAACCACCGAGATACTTTGTAAATAGGATAGGTGATAAGGATGAGTTTACATTATATGCTTGTTTGATGTTAAAACAGCTATGGGATCTACGAACCAAGGCGGTACATGCAGGACAAAATCCAGATTTGATAGAATTCCTCCAAAAACTTAACAGGGACTATGAAGGACACAAGAGATCCTACCCTTCAAATCTTGAAGAGACTCAGCTAAATGGTAAAGATAAACACAATAGAATATCATCTTGTCAGGGAGCTAAAGAAATCCAAAATTGCATATGCATTTACACTGATGCAGGTTGGAAACATTCAAAAGCAGGTTTGTCCGGAGTAGCAAGCTTAAAAGGAAAGATCTTCTTGTCCTGGATGAGCAAATGTGAGGCCAGTTCCCCTTTGCAAGCTGAAGCAATGGCAGTCTTCCTAGCATTAAAAACTGCAACGGAAAAAAAGTGGTCCAAGGTACATGTCTTGACAGATTGTCTTTTGTTGGTTCAAGCTATTGTAAATAAGAATGAGATGATTTGGGAAATTCAGCCCTTGATATTGGATATTAGAGCAATTTCCAAGAACTTTGAGTCTTGTAATATTAATTGGCTTAAAAGAGATCAGAACCACTTAGCCCATAACCTAAGTCAGTTAGCCTCTAGGATGGATAGTGATGTGTTGTATTTCTGTGAAGTTAAGGATAAAATTGTATCTCAGCCTTTTGAGTATTAAGTTATAAAATTATGAATTATCTAGCAAAAAAAAAAAAAAAAACAAACACACGAGACAGTAGAAATACGGATACAGCAATGGTGGCTCGAAGTCCACCGATCTTCAAAGCTAAATGGAGGTAGAGTCAAGTCTGGTCTAGTTCCCCCACCATTGATGGACGAACACACCGATGCTCCTCAGCCCCTGGAACAGATCCATACAATCTCCTTTTATCGTGCTAGTCACATTCCGAGGGTCCGAGCAGTGGAGGAACAGCTCATCCACGAAGCATATTGCCCCGCTCTCAAATAACTCCCCGAGGAACTTCAATTCCGATTCCCCCGAATTCATCTTCAGGACCACAAAGTCTGCATACCGCACTGTTTCTTTGAACCATGCCAGAAAATCGAAACCTTCATATCCAGGAAAGGGATCGAGATTGTGTTCGGGGACATTGTGCTCGCCCCTTTTTCCAGCCAAGCCCGGGTGGTACACAAAGGTGATGCCGGGCTTCTTCACAAAAGTGAGGAGGACCGAAGTGTTGTGGTCGACAAAGTAAACATTGAAGGCTTTTGCATCCACCGGGTAGGATGGGAAGAACCAATTGGGACGGCTCGAGTTCATGTGCTCCCCAGCCCCGATATCGATATAAACCAGGCGTTTCCGCGAGGAAACATTGATGAGATCTGGCAGGTAAGCATATTTCCTTTCCGATTCCACCTGCTTTCCATTGTCTTGGACCAGAGGCTCCATTAACCCGATGATAGGCCCGTTGTTGTTGATAGCTGGGCAGTCAGCAGGAAGCCTAAACTGCTCAAAGAAGCCAGTGCTGTGGAACTTCTTCTTGAAAACGACCAGTGTGAAGTCATTGACACACCCAACATGTATAACGCTGGATGCTTTGAGCAGGGATGAAACAGGGGTGGCTGATCGAATCAAGCTGTTTGAGTCTGAACTGCTGAGGCCCATGAGCACAGCTCCAACGCCGCCGGGCTTAAGCACGCGTTCGATCTCGAACACGAGTAGGGCTGGGATGGACACCACCCTATCAAGGTCCCTCGACAGCACAAAGTCGAATGAATTGTCTTCGTAGTCGAGGTCGTAGACTAAGCGCTTCTGCTTGAGCGAGAAGAAGGGGTGTCGATAAACCCCCAAAGCATCAGAGAATCCCAGTTCTCGAAGCGCGAGCATGCATGCGCCGGAGCCTCCGCCGGCGCACAGAGTCTTCCCGGAATAGTCCAACAACTTCACCCCCATTAGCTCCCAAACCACGGCTTTCGTCAAGTTCAGATATTCTCTACAGTAGGCCGATTCAAGCGATCCCCAGATTGGAGCTAGGAACCGATTACGGAAAAAGGCCTCGCCAGGAAACTGGTTCACCGACAAATCAGGGAGGCCGCTGACGCAATCGTAGGCGCCCATCGGGGCAAACATCAGGGAACTGCCGCGGGAGTAGATGTGCAGCAAGGGGATGACGGATATTGCCAAGGCAATGGCGAAAGTGCGGAGAAGCACCCGCCTGGCGATGGATCCATGAAGGATCTGGTACCTGAAGGCCTTGAGGTCCATCGAGAGCTAGAAGGTATCGATCTTAACCGCAGAAATCCGCGAAATTTCGCAAAGCAGCTTTGAGGAATTGGATCAATTAGACAGAGAGATTGAAGCCGACAAACGATTGAGGAGGAAGAATTAGCGAGTGCAAAACCTGAAGGAGGTGTGGTTCCCACCCACGAGGAGACCCATTGATGCTTGGAACCCTAACCAGACCCTTCTCGGAACCCTTCTCACCGCCATCGCCCCGTCCCAGTTCCGACCACGCATGAATCAAACCGACATCGTCCCCGGCCTCCACGGATCTACATTCTACGGAAGAAGAACTGCAAGGCGAGGCTGCGAGGCGTACCCTAGAGAACCGGGAAGTGGAGGAACCGTGAGAGCAAGCTGAATGGGAACCGAGTAAGTGAGTGGGAAAAGGAAATGAAGTGAAGTGAGGACAGCCGCTGTAAATATACAGATCTGGCCGGAAGTGCTTAGTCAAGCAGTCATGGAAGAGAGAGAGAGAGGAAGAGAGATTCTTCTAAACCATTAAATATAATATACAACTTTGACATATATAAAATTATTATAATTTTTTAAAAATTAACTTTACATATATTAAAATTTAAACGATAATTTATATAATAAATTTATTATATATTACACATTGAATATTTATTGTTTCAGTATAATGCATAAATATGAGTATTTAACCAAGAGGGGTTGGGCCGAGTGGTAAGCAGCTCGGTGCCGCTTAAGGAGGTCTCAGGTTCGAGACCTCACGTACGCAGACACCCCTCTTGGGAGCCTCACCCGCCATTGCCAGGCGTGCGACCCGGGGCGACCAACGGATTAGTCAAGTATGGTTGGCTGAAAGATGCCATCTCACCGCTGGTGGGGCCTGCTTGGATACCGTGGCTGGCGACCAAAAAAAAAAATGAGTATTTAGTCATCCTCATAATTATTATTATTTAGAATAGTTTTATTCACAATCTCAGCCCTTTTTAACGAGAGGAAGGGGGTGGATGACACGTGGCCTTGGCAGAATCTGTGATGCTTGCACGCGCCAGGTCCAGCAAAACCCAGATTTATGCACGATTGGGCTACAATGGACCCGGCCCATGTAAAAATTAGCCGGTAGGGTGTTTCAGTTTAGGTTTATCAAATTATCGGTCGTAGATTGATTCAGGCATTTCGCCCCTAATTACTTTAATTAAAATATTGGGTTTTAACGCACAAGATTTTTTAATTGTAGAATTTAACACTTGAATTTAAATTAATGTAAATTTATTCAATTTTTTAAAGTGTTAAAGGTGAAAAGTGGTACTACTCTCCACCCAAATTACAAAAATAGTATCGAGTTATAACAAATTGGAGAAATAGCACCAAGTTATGGTAATTGTCATATTTACCCCTCTATTTGTCATTTTCCTCTTTTCCCTCTTCTATTTTCCCTCTAAAAAATTTCTCTCGCTCTCTCCTTCCCTCTCTCCCTGCATAGAGCACCGAACCGAGCCACACCGAGCTCTCTCCTAGCACCGAGCCATCCCGTGTAGAGCAGCTCGAGCCAACTCCGAGCCGTCGACGAGCTACTCGAGCCAACCCCGAGCTGCACGAGGCAACCTACCCAGCTGCCCGAGTGAGTTGCTGCTCCTCCTCCCCTGGTGCCGAGCCAACCTATAGTCAATGTATTTCAATGTTTCTAATAAAATTTGACTAAGACATTATTTTTCGAATCATATTTTTCTCTTATTAGGACCTATCTTCCTCTTATGGGGCGTGTTTCTGCCTTATTGAGACCTATTTGACTGAGAAGAAAAATAGAATTTGTCATGAAATCTCACTAAAGTATTATCCTCTGAGACCTATTTTTCTTTTATCAAGACATATTTCCACCTTATCGGGACCTATTTAAGTAAGAAGGACAATAGTTTGTCATGAAATCTGACTAAAACATTATCATGACTTATTTCTGCCTTAGCATGACCTCTGTCTACCTTATTAAGATCTATTTAACTACGAAGCAAAATAGAGTTTATCATGAAATCTAACTCTTATTTTTCAGGACCTATTTTTCTTTTATGGGACATATTTTCCTCTTATTGGAACCTATTTAACTGAGAAGAAAAATATAGTTTGTCATGAAATCTGACTAAGCCATTGGTTTTCATGACCCATTTATCTCTCCGTAACATCATTAAGTATGATAAATTTTTCAATAAAATATATTAATACCCCAACATATACATAAATATATTCCCAAAAAAATATATTAATATCCCAACAAATACATAACTATATTAGTTATGATGATTTAGGCCAGTAAATGGACTGAGACAAATGAGAGCCTCGAGTCAGATGGAACCGTTGCAGATGAAAGTGGGGGTGACCTACTTGGCTCAGGGCTCAGGTAGTAGATCGGAGGCTTGGATCACTAGAACGGGGCCTTGAGGCAATAGTTCAGGGGCTCGAATCACCATATCAGGGGCTCCGGGCAGCAGATCGGGTCCTTGGGGTAGCAGCTTGGCTCAGGGCCTCAGCTCGAAGGCTCTGGGCAATAGCTCGAGGGCAGGCTCAAGCTTGGGTGCTCTACTCGAGGGCTCCGGGTAGTAGCTCAAGCTCGAGCTCTGGCTCTGGCTTTGACTCTGGCTCGGGCTCTGGCTCAGCTACTCGGGGGAAGGCTCGACTGCTAGGGGGAAGGCTCGGTTGCTCCGGGGAAGGCTTGGGTGGTCAGCCTCTGGGGCTCCGGGCAGGGACTCGATGAATTGGGGGTGGGCTCGGGCTCCAGATTTGGCTGATTAAAAGAGAGAAAGAAGGAAGCGAGGAGGGAGGAGGGGGGAAATTAGGGTTAAGGGGTGTGAAGTGTATTGTGGGATTTTTGGAAAAAAATTTTAAAATTAGTGCTACTTTTACAACTAATTATAAATTGGTACTAGTTTTACAAATTGCTCTTCAAATAATGCTACTTTAATTTTCCTCTTTTTTTTTAATGTATTAGAAAAGGTGGAGGAAAACCGACCGTACGCGAATCATATGATGTGATAGCCTGGAGGATGGGTCGCACTATTAAAATATTAATTTGTGGGGAACAATATGAGGAAAGCAGCCGCTCTGGGGGTCTTCGATTCCAATAAATATTTGGTATGGATTCCTCTTTCATTATGAATGTGCAATAAAGTTAATTTAAATGAACCAAAAAATAAGTTACGGCTACCAAATTAATTTTAATTGATTATTACACCAAATTTATCCAATATATTGGATCGTTTTTGTTTTGTGCGTGCGGCCATCCACTGTGATGGGAGGGCGAGGGTCCGCGTTCAATTTTAGACCCTTGAATGTGATGAACCCTAATAATGACTCGACCGACACGGAGAAAAAGGTCAAAAGTGGGTATAGAGTAAATGGGCCCACTCTCCAGTTAAATGGGCTCATAGGGCCCGGCCCATTTGGCCCAATAGAAAGTGGCGGAATGGCCCTCGAGGGGTCAACCAATTTTTTTTTTCCTCCTTCCCTTTTGGGCTAGGGCTCGTCAACAGATTTGGATCTTATCCCCCCCGGTTCTGAGCAGGAAATCATTGGTGCAAGCAGAGGCAATATGGAAATTTTACGGTGGTGCTGCCTCAATACTCGGCAAAAGAAAAAGTACCGTTTTGACTGTATAAAAAGTAGAGAATTAAGACATTAATCAATCTGTCTGCTGTATCGTATCATCGTGAGACTGGGTTATTCGAGAATTCCTCGGTCAAGCCTTTGAGCCTGTCGAAAGTGCTGCTCCCAATTGCCATGTTCGGGACCCTGTCGAGCCTTTTGAGCCTGATAAAGACTTACCAACTCGTGGGATTCTTCATCGAGGTGATCTGATGATTACTCGGTCGATACTTCCGGCCGTGCACTAGCTCTGGCCATGGCGTGGCAGAGGAATTGTAATTGCTTCACGAGTGACTGTGTCGTTGGCGGTGTTCTGGCTGCAGCATTAGCTGCTCTGAGGGGGGAGGGGAGGGCTTTGATGTCCTCTAGAACCAAATTAGTTTTTGAATGGTGTTGAAATTCAGATCATCACTCAACTGAAACGATTTGTTGGTTTAGCATTTTTATCATGCAATCCATTGACCTAAGAATTTCTTTCTCAATTGAAGAAGGATCGGATGATATGACAGATACTCCAAAATAGTCCAATTTAATTTTATACAGGAACATATTGGCAAAACATATAAGAATAAAATGATTATAAGGAAACCGGCTGGTTAAGGGTTAGCACGCCGCATGTTTGGCGCTGGTCGAGTACGGGAGAACAAGAGAAGGCATCCGATTAAATAGAAGTAGGTATTGGGTGATGTGCTAACCCTAATTTATACACGTGACAAATTATAATTTTAGAATTCTATAATTTTATTTTTTTCCTTTTATATATATATATATTGACGAAACGACTAAAAAGTATATAGTGTTGTATCATATCATGTAAGGCTTGATGTTGAAAATTTTTAAAATAATATCCTATGATATACGGTAACATGTAGAGAGTTTAGGAGGGCACATACTTTCCTGTGTCCAAATTGGTCATAACCTGTCTTTATTTGAGATCGGAAAAAAAAAAAAAAACTTGATTGATGATAGTCTCCATGCATCGGAAAATACGAGCCTCCCCATATCACACAAGTGAGCGGAGCAGAATTCTCTGAAAAAAAAACATATAAAAAATCTCGGAAGAAGATAATAAAGTGGTACGAACAATTCTTGAAATAAAAACGAAAAAGTTCTTAGTTGTTGAACTAACATTTGTTTAATGTTTCTAAATCCAATAAAAAAGGGAGAGAACAAATTTTAGAAAAGCGAGGGACAGAAATTTTAAAAAGGCAATTGAAAGTTTGAGGAGTTTGAGAATCGACATAAGAAGACATCACATAAAACAACACAACAACGTATTTACCCTAGCCCCAAAAAAAAAAAAAAGGGACAGCGAGAGAGAACATGCAATGGATGACTCGTAGTTGGGTTCACTGCTTAGCCTTTTGGGACATGCAATGGGTCCCCCATCTGCACCTCTCACTGACCATTCACGGGCACCCCTGATCTCTTGTCATTCACCACCGCCCTCACCCACCCATGGTGAAAACTTAAATCATCTCTCAGATTCGACCCATTGCCTAATTGGCCGGACTGTTAGTCTCGGGGCATCAACCATCAATCACATTGCAGAATTCAATTAACCTGCGAGCGAGGACACGGAGTTCATTGGTTGTTGCCGTTGAATTGGCTCAAACCCATGGCCGAGCTCATGGAGGCCAGCTTAGCCAGGTCCTGTGGCGAGAACGGAGCCCCAGCCTCTCCGCTCACGCCGAGAAAGTCCCGGGTCAGGCTGTTGTGGTCGGTGCTGCTGTTCGAGCCACCGTGATGCAGTTTCAACTGAGCTTGGTCCAGGCCACTTGAAGTCCTCCCCATCAAGTCCAGATTAGCATGGCCCCCAAAACTATCCGGCACGACCTTCATGTTCGGGATGATATGTGGTATTTGCTGGTTGTAATCGTTGATTCGACTCTGATGGATCAGTGTGTTGAATCCCGAGGTGCTTGAATTCGATGGTGAGCTCATCATCAACCCGAATGTGCCGCCGCTGAAGATCGCTGATGGTTCACTGATCTTGGAGCCCAGCTGGGCTGCTTTTTGCAGGAGAGCCGTCGCTGACATGTCTGGCTTAAACTGCGACCTAGGATAATCGAAAGTAGCTGAAGGGGTTTCAACTACGCTCCCCTTGTTCCCAACTTCTTCCTTCAGAGGGGACAAGTTTAAGTTTGCGCTTAGCCCACCACTGGCATTTGGGAATTGATTGTAGCCTCCAAAGTTTGGCAGCGAAGACGAGCCAAATAGATTATTGGCCGATCCCATCTGGAGCATCTCCGGTAGCATTGCCGAGCTAGATGTCCCAAAAAGATTAGAGCTAGGTAAGATTTCACCGGCATTACTGAGATGGGAATTCGCCTGGTTCAACCAAAGTGGAATTCTCGGTTTTTGCTGCTGAGCTGCACCAAGAGAATTTCCTGAAAGGGCAGTACCGCTGGAATCGGACCTCAGGATGGAGCCCAATTGGTTGATTCCAGCAATATCTTGGAGCCCTCGACTACCAAATCCGTGCGATAAACCCGGCTGTGCATTGATGACGCCGGCATCATTTCTAAAATGAAGATTCGTTGGCGTTACTGCAGTAAATCTTGCACTTTCCTCTGCGAGTGCGTCGCAGAAGGCTCTATGCGTAATGAAACTATCTCTCCTGTTAAATAATAATGAAACCGCATTAATCTCGCAAGAGAAATTGACCGACTTTTTGCAGGCACTTTCAAAAGCATCCATTCGATTAGTGTATACCGAAGCAATAAGGAGAATCTTGCTAGTAGATTGCATTATCTGCCAGGAAAAGTTTAATTTGAAGCAAGATAAATTAACAACGTAAGGTTTAGCAATGTACGTACCTGGAAAAGATGGTGCCACAGTCACACTTGTACTCTCTGGTACCACAAATCTTGGAATGAGCTTTCCAGTCCGATTGAACTGCATACTTCTTCGTGCACTTCTCGCACTTCCACTTCTTCTCGCCGTGCTTCCGGCTGTAGTGTTTCTTGACTCCGGTGAGGTCGCCGAGAGCTCTCGACGGGTCGTGGTGGACGCATGTCTTCTCGGGGCAGATGTACACCTTCTTCTTTATAACATCTTTGTTCGTCCTTTGCTTCAGCTTCCATGGGAGGTTGTGGCCTCTTCGATGGAGCTGCAGGTTTTGCTCTCTCTGAAACCCTTTGTTGCATATCTCGCAGATGAATCTGTTGGTGGCCATGAGGGTCTTCGGCGATAAGGCAATAACCTCGGCATCTGGATCTGCTTCAACAAGTACAAAAATAGCCCAGTTATAATAAAAACATGAATGTGAGGATGCAAAAAGTTAGAGAAATGACCGATAATTATCGGATTCTCGTTATCAACCTAGCTAGATTTGGACAATAAAGAATACGGATACGTAAAATCAAATGAATCTGAGGTCAGAATGGGTGTCCAAATCACGCCGATGCTCAACACAGATTGACGGGAGGAGAATTACAAAGCATGATTAAAGGAAGAAGTCAGCGGCAAGATCGAGAAGGAGAAGGAGAAGCAAGCTTGCCTGGTGTCCCGGCGAGATTCCTCCTCTTCTTGGCTCCTGAGGTGGAGGAAGAAGTAGGTTTAGCGTTAGGGTTTGGGCTCGGGTCTTCAGCAGGGAAGCTGGTGATGGAGGCGTGGAGGGAGAAAGGGTCACCGGACACATTCATCTTTGTATAGGAGACTTATCTGAGAATACAAAGTAGGGCTGTGAAGTAGTTTGCACCCTAAACAACTGAGCATTCAAATTCAAAAAAAAAAAAAAGGAATAATACAACAGGACCGTACAAAAGGGAACGAAAGGAGCTTCTATCTATCTCTCTGCAACAACAGCAACAACAAAGAAACATTGATTTTGGGAAGACATGTAATCAAAGAGACAATTTGATTCTCAACTCAGCTACAGCCCAAAAGACAAGAAACCACCCAACTCACAAACTCACGAACCCCTTGAAAATATAAACATACTCCATGATACCTCTTTGGATGTTTTCTTGCAGACAGACACACACAGAGAGGGAGGGGGGAGAGAGAGAGAGAGAGAGAGAGATGGATCTATCTCCCTGCTGGGTTTGTTTACCTTCGTTTTTTGATTTTCAAAAAGAGAGCCACCCAACCCAAAAGAAAAAGAAGGAAGAAGAGCTCTCTTATGAGAATAATGATTCCCTCTCTCTCTCTATCTCTATCTCTATCATCTCCATCTGTTGTATATATGATGAGAGAGTCTCGTCTTACTGTACATCCTTTCTTTTATCTTGATATCCTGTAACACTTGCGGTTGCTGGCCATAGGTTTAGGTCCCACCTCACATTCTTTTATCTCTATCCCTTGCCTTTTTTGCACATATATATAAATATATAAATCGTACAATTTATTAATAATATAGATTCTTTTGAGCCACCGGAAACTAGACGAGTCTTCAACCTATTGAACGAGACTAACCTCTATATATATGATCGAATCTTGGGTCGGCCTTTCTATGTATAATTACTATGAGGTGACCATGTTAGTATCTATGCACATGTGCAGTAAAAGGCTCGAACTACCCTCAATAGGATGTGTAGGGCTCTGTCACGACATAATGTGACTAGCAATCAAAAAGCTTCCTCCCGGGCCAGTGCGTTATGCAAATTGCGTGGCAAATGTATGGAGAAATTATTTGAGGAGTATCCAATAAAATTAATACATAAAATCAAATGCTTATTTATCCGTTTCTCTTATTTCATTTTAAAATCACGAATCCACTTTATAATCGAAAAAGAAAGATAATTCTATTGAACACCAACGAATGTAAAGAGAAAGGTGGGAGAGTGAAAAAGGCGAGGGGGAGATTGGATAGTGATTTTTATGGGGGAAGGTGTCGAAAAGGTGGGTATCTATGCTGTTAAAAGCACTTTGTTCAGGTATAAGAATGATTGAAACATCATGAGTCATGCAGCCATTTGTGTAGGGTTCCAAGTTGTTCTTAATGCATGCATCATATTACACTGAAACGAAAGAGCCGGAGCTCGTGAGAACAGAAGACTTTTGTTACTCAAAAAATGTTATTAAATATAATATATGATTAAGCAAACTCTTCAAATAATAGATTCTCTTCATTTTGAAAACGAAACATTAATTAATAAGAAAATATGTATCAAATCACTTGGAAGACTATTGATAATTTGCTTCTGATTTGGACATATTCACAGAAAGGGAAATTTACCTGGATTCTCTTAGTCATCTGTGTGTCTTTGTGTATGTATACGTATGAGCATGTACGATGGTTATCCTTCTCTCTCGATCGATGGGCTAAGCTTCGTCATCATAGGTTGGTTGTCGGTACGACCTTGGCTCCGCCGAGCGGGTGAAGGAAGGAAGCTTCATCAACTTTCTGATGAGCTGGAATCTTCTCTGCAATTTCCATTAGCTTTCGTACCAGACATTACACCTTCGCTAAATCACTGCACTGGATCGATACAACACCTTTTTTTTCTTTCTAAGTATAAAGATTGTTTATGTTATTAAAATAACATACGAAATAAAAGGACACAATGAGTCCACGGATAATTATTGGTCCTATAACTCAATTTTCACTTATCCATAAGGTGTTTTTTCCGGTTGCAATGCTCATAATAAGATTAGAAAGTGATAAGAGGAAGAAGGGAATGGATAGTAATTGAGCATGGAGTTGTTCCACTAGCATAAGTAAAAATTTAAAATCTCTTCATTCGAATTCTACACCTTGTTACTCTAAAAGTGTAATGAGGAAAAGGGAGATAAAAGAGTACGAGAGTCTCACCGATCCCATTCCTCACTGCCAAGTCATTTTAGATCGTTTATATTGTACAATGAGACTCTTATATGAGCTGAACTGGTCACGTCGTCTGTTAACTCACCGAATGAATACTTTGACACCTTATCAAAAAGCATCACGTTCACTCTTTCCATCAATTTGTAGTTTTCGTTTTTTAAATACGATGTGATATTCTTTTACTGACTCAGTCCATCACGACACAATAAGTTGAGTTCGCCTATGAATTTCCGTTTTGTACGAGGGGGAGAGGGAGGGACCACAAGGCTGGTAAAGTTTCTGAGTTGCCCCGTCCGTGATTCCCCCTGTCTTTCTCTTCTGGGTGAAAGCAAGTGTGTTGGTGAGCAGGGGGCGGGCCCCATGCGTTTGGACCACCGCCAGCCTCCCGGACCCGCCACCGCCAGGCCATCAGCTCATATATGATAAGGAAGTCTCTGCTAGCTCCAGTTCGGCTGCTTCCTCGACGTGCCTATCGGATCTACATCATGATGTATATGTGTGTGTGTATATGAAACGAATTATTTTCGCCGATCAATCGACCGCTTGATTAAACGGATAGGCATTTAGTCAAATTACAGTCGGGAATTTACAAAATGAGCTGCAAGTCGATCATTGTTTCCTATCAACTTGTTGTAGTAAGTCGATGCGACCGCGTCCTACTTGCTTTCTTTCGTGCTTATAATTTGACAGGCTTTTCCAATGCATGTAATTCTAATATTCAACCATGTCCGGAGAGCGGTGACCTTCGAGTTCCATGGGTCAGAAGTTTCTTGATCGAAGATTGAGGACAATCATATTGCATGAAATTATATTTCTCTAAATATGGATTAATATTATAATACTAATTTTCATATCATTTATTACTATATAAATGTACGACCCACTAGAAAGTCTTGTACGCAACGGATATATCACATGATAATATAAATATGATATCACGAGCCAATCAAATGAAGTCATTTTTGGATTTTATTATTAAAAAATTACTTAATCATACTGTCTCGTTATACTATATAAGTACTGTAATTTGGTATACGCATTACAAGAGAGACTCTCTCCAACCCAACAGGCCATAACATGACTCAGTCAAGTTGACATAAATATCCAAAGGAAAACCGTCGGGATGTATCTGATCGGGAAGTCGATTAGGGTTTATAGGAAAGTCGAGGAAGGATGATTTTTTTAAAAAAATTTAAAATTTGAATTATATATATATATATATTTTTTTGCTAGGTATTGAATTTTATATATAATGTACACGCAAAGTGGGGAAAAAGTCGAAAGGGATTTGATTGGTTATTTGACATTTCTCTGGGTGGTCCCTTCCGCACAAAATTCATCCCTTTACAGGTCGGTCTTCCTCCAGTGCCGTCTCACCGTTTTCTTCTTCCCCCCGCATTCCCTTCTTTAATCTGTTCCTTTCGTTTCTTCGTGGAATAGAAAAACAAAAGGCAACTCATGATCACATCCGTAGAATATTCAAATTCAAATTAGGTTGGACAAAACATTAATATTTTTACATATATATTTACGGGACAGATTTCGTTATTCACGAGAAAAAGATAATTTACCACTTTTTAAAATATTGTTTCTTTATTTCACAAAATGAAATTGAATTTTTTGAAATATTATTTTTTTAAAAAAAGGACAGCACGGTCGGACACATGCAAAATAGGAGACACCGGCACGAGTGTCCTGTAACTTTTAACGGTATCTAAGATCGTCTTTTATATGAAACCGGTTCTTAAATTTTAATTCGATATTTTACCTATTGAGTTTAAGAAATGTACGCTACTTCGAACATGTATTATAACATAAATTGTAGATACCATGTTAAAGCATATTTATTATTATTTTTTCTTCTTACCTCTATTGGTATAAAATTATTTTGACATGATAAATTCATCAGATATGCATAATTGTCATGTCAAATAAAAATTCATCGAAATAGGAATACAATGATACAAACGGCATGAGAATTGGAGTTTAAAAGAGAAAATTATAAACGATTAAAATTGATTACACGAACCGGTTTCATGTATGCCCAGTTGTCATACAAGTTCCAGATCATACACTGTGCATCATAACTAGATAGAACCAGCTCCTTGATTTCTAAACCTCGAACCATCCGAATTTTAGTTTGATCTACCCAAAACATGCCAGACCGGGAATGTTCTTACCGGTTTTAGTTAATTTACCATACACTCGTGCACATTCCAATGCAACGGATAAGCATCATGCGTCCAAATTTTAAAAACGGGTTAACTGACCTACTATGATAAGCGGCACGTCTGAAATTTTCAATTGATCGAGTAGTTAAAGTTGTTTGTCTGATGATGTCTGGTGGAGGAGGCTTCATTAATTGTGTAATTTTTTTTTTTCCCGACAGCTGAAGGAATTTGCGAAGATGCCTGTGGGGCCCACAGTTGGTGAAGTGGGAGGGAGATCTATGAAATGGGATGGCGACG
The DNA here is from genome assembly GCA_037672795.1 of Lagerstroemia speciosa. NCBI lineage: Eukaryota > Viridiplantae > Streptophyta > Magnoliopsida > Myrtales > Lythraceae > Lagerstroemia > Lagerstroemia speciosa. The sequence continues at coordinate 1,491,990 of CM075296.1, forward strand.
AGAATCCGCGCGATAAATGAATTCCACATTCGCCATTAGGACAAGAAGATTGCAAGAAGCGGCAAAGGGGGGAATTTCTTTGCACGTAGTCAAATGGGACTTCCTACCATCTACAGTGTCCAATGGCTTTTTTTTTTTTTTTTTCAGTATACGGCTTAATATTCAAAAGTTCACTACATTCAAATTAATCTAGGTTCACATTCGGCGGTGAATTTTGAAGGGCAAGTTGTATCGAAGAGAGCAATCTGTGATAGCGGAGACCGTCGGAATGAATTCGGGACTTGACTTGGCCTGAGACCGGGGTTTTCGAGAATTGATCATAGAGGTTTATTCCGAGGTAGTGTTACTCTCCCTCTCTTATCATGATAACATGTCACGGTGGAACGAAGCTATCCTTGGGAATATTTCGTCCGTCAGAGGAGTCGGACAAGTACTGTTCAAAACACGTACTGCAAAAGGAAATGCAACATCAGATTGACTAACTAATTTTGCTTATTTATTTCCATTAAAAAGTTTATAGATTGATGTATGCCCTCGGGGGCTTGAGCTCCCATCCCACTCGTCCGCATGCCCCACCGGTGTATTATTTGATTGATTCAATTTAGTTTGGTTAAATTTTTATGTATCTGTTATACACAAAACTTTTCCATGAGTCATGTTAATGCGGACGTGCTGTACTAAACTATTCCTATTAGCCCGTAACCTGTAAAAAAAAACAAACACCATTTAAAATATACTAATTAAACAAGTAATTACATGTGAAACACTCGTACCATTCATAAAATTATTACTAAATTATATTAATACATAATTCTTACCACCATATAACTGTCAAATAAAATCATCTAGGGTTCGAGAAATCAATAAGACTGGTAGCTAGGCACCATCCTAACTGTGACCGACAAGACTTCAAAGCTAATCGGTAACATGTAAATACACCATACTGACATGCATGGAAGTGATTCACGGGCGTGCGACAGCAATCACTCCCGAACTCAAAAATTTATTAATTTTATCTACATTTTTATTAAATTATTTTATTTCGATTTTAAAATCTTTTCTTTTTTTACTATTCCTTTAGCTTCACCCATTGGCTGAACTTCTACACTCGTTGATGTTGATATGCACGACAGATTGCACGATTTTCTGGCAACAGATAATTTCTACATATAATAATTCTACACTGAAAGAAATTTCAATTTTTTTTATTTTTCAAGTCATGTCTGGGCACTGTAGTAATTATTTGCGAGGTTGATTTGTCAATTATTGTTGTTCATTCCAACAGCAATTATAGGTTGAAGGACCATCGAGAGAATTTCTAATCATCACTCGAAGAAGATGAAAAACAAACAGAAAAAAAAAATTGTAATCATTTACGAGATTGTAAGTCGAATTTTTCTTTATTTCCATGATTTTTGGTATTATTGTCTTCGGAATTATTTACATATAAATTTACCACGAAGTTACTGAATAATTACCATACGAAAAGAATAAACTCTTTTTTTATTGGGATGTATATATAGACATGCTGTCAGTTTCATATGTTCCGTAAATGAACGACAATTAAATCATTTTTCGGTAGATTCCTGGAAAGTTTCATGTGTGCCTTTTCGAAAGTTTTTTCCCCTTGAACTCCATATTTGGGTTATAATTTCTTAAAATTGTTTTCAGCATCTCAGATAGATAATTGATTGATTCACATGTTAACCTAACACATTGATTCACCATTATAATTAATTGAGATAATTTAGTAAATTCTTTACCGGTAAATCAGATCCGACTTGAGCCGGCACAGTGATGAATCTTTTTTTTTAAGTGTGCGTTATTCGATATACAAACTTTAAATCGATCGTGACTTTTTTAAGTTCGAGTTGAATCAACTCATTAAAGAGTAAAATTCTCCTAAAATTATAATTTTATTTTATTTATAATATTCGAATTTAAAATCTTAATAAAAGAAGAATTTCAGAATTACATTAACGGATACACAAGCAACAGCTTATTAACTTAATCCTACCCGAAAACGCCAAAAAGAAGTGTAAAAGCCTACCCCTAACCTATCCTGCTATCATTAGCCCCTTCATACTTGCAGGTCCTAGTGTAATTTTATTAAAAATAAAAGGAATATATTTGACGAGAAAAATAAAATAATAATAATAATAATAATAATCAAAACGTAGAATTGAATACACGATAAAAATTTTATTTAAAAATAAGCTTGGAAGAACTGACTTTCTTCTCCCCCGTGGGGGAGGAGACAGCCCGCCGGCCTTCTTTGACGAGCGGTCAACGACCTGGTCACATAGTCTTCTGTGCTTCTTTCTTTTAATAATTTCCTTTCTTTCTCCTTTCAAAGATCGATTAGTTGCACTCGTCAATTTGTTTCAAATGACACAAAATTTACAAAAAAAAAAAAAAAAAACCCTAAAACAAAACCTTCGCTCGCCGTGCTTAACCTGAACCAGTACAGGCTAACTTGGAATCTATCTAGGGAAGGGTCACTGATATATGTTTTCTCAATGAAACGATTTTGTCTCGGAAAGACAACTGGACTTGAAGCGACTTATATGTATCCAATGTATTGCGATATTGTGCATCACACATTATAAATAAAAAAGTATTTTCTGATATGTATCTCTAAAAAAATTATTTTGAATATCTACCGCAGTGCAATTTAATAAAAATAAAAATTGATCTTTGGTCTTGTTATACCCATTACTTTCCCCTCCTTATTGAGGGAGAATAATGGACGAGAGGGAGGAGAAGAAATTGTGTATTAAAAAAAAAGAAAAGAAAAGAAAAAGAAAAATGATAGGAAGGTGGAGTCAATAAGACACAACAAAAAACAACGAGAACATGCATGACTCGTAGTTCCTTCATTGTTTAGTCGCCCTTTTCGGACATGCAGTGGGCCCCCGCATCACTGACCATTCACGGGCGGCTCAGGCTCTCTTCCTTCTCTTCTTCATTTTATAATTTTATATATATATATATATATAAAAGTCGATCGGGCAAAATAATAACGCGTAGCAATAATCAATCACCTAACGGACGATGATGCATGCGTAGGGATTAACTAACGGTCTCCACTCGGCTCTGATCAGCCGTTGCTGTCAAATTGACCCAACTCGATGGCTGAGCTCATCGAGGCCAAGCTCGCGAGGTCGTGCGGTGAGAAAGGATGGCCGGCTTCTCCCCCCATGCCCAGAAAGTCTCTGGTCAAGCTACCTTGCTCGCCGTTGTTCGAGCCGTGACACTGCTTCTGTTGAGCCTGGTCAAGGATGCGCGAATTCCTTGTAGCCGAGCTTAGACCCGGATCGCTTGCAAAATCCCTTTGTTGCTTCGAGTTCGTGATTGGATTGACTGGTGGTTTACCATTGTCATCGGTTCGGCTTTGATTCGTGAGCACGTTGAACCCAGAGCTGGTCGGATTAGGAGAAGAGCTCATCACCCCGAATGAGTTGCCGAATATGGGCAAAGGATTGCTTCTCGTCGAACCCAATTGAGCTGCTTTCTGTAGGAGCGCTGTGGCGGACATGGCTGATCTCAGCTGCATGCTCGGACAATCGTACGCCAATGTTGAGGCCTCAACTAAGTTCCCTTTGCTGCCAACTTCTTCCTTCAGTGGAGACAAGCTTAGATTTGCACTCAGTGAACCATTACCACCAGGGAATTGAGTAAAGCCTCCGAAACTGGGCACCGGAGACGAGCTAAAGAGATTATTAGCGGTTCCCATTTGTAACATCTCCGACAAGCTCGCTGCACCTGCCGAACCGAAGAGGCTAGAATCGGGCAATATTTCTCCCGGATTGGCGAGCTGGGAATTCGCTTGGTTAAGCCACAGTGATAATCTTGACTTCTGCTCATTATGAATTGCATTGAGAAAGTTGCCCCCAAGAGCAACACCATCGGCATCCGGGCGAAGGATGGAACTCAACTGAGTGATGCCGGCAATATCTTGAGCACCTCGGTTAATCCCGAAACCGTGTAGTGGACCCGATTGTGTGTTGACGACTGTGGTATCGTTATTTCTGAAGTTTAGGATCGGAGCCGTGACAGAAGTGAATCTTGCACTCTCTTCGGCTAAGGCATCGCAGAAGGCTCTGTGGGTAATGAAACTATCTTTCCTGTTGAATCAAAAGGAAAGGCGAAAAAAAAAGGATTGCAGTCACTCAGGACGCCATCATTGATGAATTGAAACCTAAAAGCCATCCCGTGAGACATTCTGTACGGAAGCATTTATTTCTTCAAGCAAAGCCAAGGGTGTAAATTCATATTCGTCACCAAAACAGGAACTAAAGGATCTTGGCAGGTTTATGTACCTTCGGTAATGGAATTGGTTACTATCTCTTATTATACCTGGAGAAGAGGGTGCCACAATCACATTTGTACTCTCGAGTTCCGCAGGTTTTCAGATGAGCTTTGAGGTCGGAATGGACCGCGTACTTCTTCGAGCACTTGTCGCACTTCCATTTCTTCTCGCCGTGCTTCCGGCTGAAGTGCTTCTTTATTCCGGTGAGGTCGCCGAGAGCTCTCGACCGGTCGTGGTGGACGCATGTTTTCTCGGGGCATATGTACACCTTCTTCTTCACCACATCTTTGTTGGTCCTTTGCTTCAGCTTCCATGGGAGGTTGTGGCCTCTGCGGTGGAGCTGCAGGTTTTGGTCTCTCTGAAACCCTTTATTGCATATCTCACAGATAAATCTATTGGTGGACATGAGGGTCTTCGGTGACAGGGCGATGACCTCAGCATCTGGATCTGCTTCGACGAACACATCGATATCCGTAGACATTACAGTCAATTAATTAATAGAAAACAGGGATCGAAAAGGGGGCTGTAATTATATGAAGGTGGTGGTGAAGAAGCAACTGAAGAAGATGAAGCTTGGCGTTACCTGGTGTTCCTGGGAGGTTCCTCCTCTTCTTGGATCCAGAATTGGAAGTAGGTTTAGGGTTAGGGTTCGGGGTCTGGTCGTCAGCAGAGAAGCTGGCTATGGAGGCAGAGTGTAAGGAGAACGGATCAGACATATTCATCCTCTGTGGGGCAAGATTGTCTGAATCCAAAAGAGGGAAGTTGCTGCTGCTGCTTGTAAACAACAAAAGGCTTAATTAGCTTCCAACGAGGAAATAAAACAAACAAGACATAATACATGGAAACGTACAAAAGCGTAGAATGAAGAAGCCGGGCTGGGGTTTGAGCATATCAACAAAACCCAAGAAGAGGATAAACAAACAGATGTTTTGGTTATATTCGACCGAGAGAGAGACTGGGCAGTTTGACGATCAGCTGAAAGACAAGAAGACATTCAAACTGAAAATCATTTTTGGAGCTAATGACCAAAACCCTATCTCTCTCTCTCTCTCCCCTTGCTGGGTTTACCTTAACTTGTTTTGATCTCAGAAAGAAAACCACAGAACAAATGAAGGTCTCCCTCCCTCTGCTCTCTCTCTCTTACTGTGTGCTGTGAGAGACAGAAGATTCTCTCCGATCTCTTTCTCTCTCTAATCGATCAGCTTTGCTCGTCTGTTAGTCGATGGGTCCTTTCTTTTATCCCAATATGTCCATGAAATAGAGCAGCCATAGCTTTGATGGGGCCTCCCCCCTCCCATTGTTTTATCTTCATCATCACACGCTTTTGCACATTTTTTTATTATTAACCATACGTGTATCTGTGTGTCCTTGCTCTTTGTTTTGAAAAATGTGTGCTTCACCAAGTGAAATTCGAATTCAAATGAGATATCCTCGATTTCACGTCGTGTCGAGTAGTGCAAGCACATCATGCCTCGCACAGGGCTCATGTCTTCATATAATTAGCTACACCCGGTACATATCAACTCGTGTTTGTGTACAAAGTTGCTGAGGTCTTATGATAATTCATCTAATGTGGCATGGGCATGTGCATGCACTTTCTCTTATAAGAAAAATGTCTGTTTCGTAGATAATTGTTGAGTGCGGGTGTGTAGGTTCCCGAAACTACCAAAGCTCGGCAAAAAGTTTTATGGCTTGGTTATGTACAAAACCTAGGAGGTTTAAACTCTTCTAATCCTAGCAATTATGTTAATGTTGGAGACAATGACACCATTATCTATAGAATGTGTAGGGTTGTGAGACCGATATGTGAGGCATTTCAATGAACTTTTTGCCGGGCCAGTAATTCACACATAGCCATGCAAACATTGAGAAGTTTGAGGAAGTGTAACATCAAAAGAGGGGAAAAAAAAAGAAATAAATATTATTAAAAAAAACACACACACACACACATTGTAAAGATCGAAACAATACAAAAGGCTACACATAACTTCGATTGTACGTGTTCCTTACAAATAATATTGTATGTAATCGATGCGAAAAGTTAATGAAAAGGGTCAAAAAGACAAGAAACAAGGGAGTTGTGAATTTTTTTACAATTATATTATTTTATATGATTTACATTGAAGTCAATTATACAATCAAATCAATAAAATTATTCTTACTATAAATTTTCTTTATCTACCTAAATTAATTTAGTTAAAAAGATGCCTCAACTCTTTTTTTTTTATAGGTGAACTTACATATTCATCTTAGGGTACACTAAAAAATCCAAAAAATACAATTCATCTAGATTGGTTGGTTGAGATGGAAAAACATATGATTCGATATAAATGAAGAAAATTCAAATTGAGAGAGTTTTATCTCATTAATAAACTTGTTCAACTCGAATTTGAATTGGTCAGTATCCATTAAATTTTAAATATTGAGTGATATATAAGGGAAAAAAAGTCTCTACTCGATGAATCCAAAATTTTTTTTCCTTTTCAAATTAAATCGGGGGAGAGTTAAAAAGTTGGATTGCTTTTGAAGCCCTCCTCTTCCTCCATGAGGTATAAAAATGATTGAACCATTATGAGCCGGGAAGCCGCTAATGAGTTATATGGCTCAAAGTTCTTTTCTTCACATGTTCAATACACGTATACATATAGAGAGAGAGAGAGCTGAGACAGTAAACAGAGACAGGAAAAAGAGAGAGAGAGTTAAAAGGTGGAAGCTTTCGAGATGCCCGAGGCGATCTGATAGGACCGTCCGTGATGCCCCTGTCTCTGAAATGAGTTGTAGGCAACGGCGGGACCCACAACACGCCGGACCACCGGCGAATCCTGTCCGTTCATCATGCAAAAGGTACTTTTTTTCCTTTCTTGTTCTTGCTTGGAAAAGCAATCGAGATCCATGTATCGAGAGCACTCGATTCGAGCGATGGACCACAATTTAATTATCACCAGGACTCCCATAGACTCCTAGAAAATTGGAAAGTTTGAGCTGTTCACTTAAACTCAATCACTAAGTTCACATACATTTCGATATTAGTTCATACTCGAGCTAATGAATTCCTATCGAATTTCGGGATATTAAGCCGAACACTTCAAAAGCCAGTATCACTGTCGCTGTGTCATCGAGTTATTCAGAAGTTATAGCCAAATACGTTACGAGGTGCTCCATTTCCTTTCGAATGTAAAGTCGTACGCCTCAACTTAGTATAGGGTTTCGCGGATGATAAGACCTGTAGGCCTGGATTTGCTTATGATTGAAAGTTCAGAGTTTTCTCATATATAATTAAGTGACACTATATTCGTCTAGATGGCATGATCGACCGTCGAATCATGAGTACGACAAGCTGTTAGATGAACCGTACCGGTGCTTCTCCTCTAGCTAAACTAGCTAGCTAGGTTAGAGCGAAATCCCCACCAAAGCATATCGCTTTGCCTATCTTTCAGAATCATCCAATCTAGCCATTCCTTAGTTTGTCTTAGTTCGTTTTGCAAATTGTCATTAGGGCAAGTAACGGTGAAGGTATCAAAAATTAGAATTTATTAAAATTCGAGATCTTTACACTTTTTATGCACATCAAATTCAAAACTCATGTTACCATATCCTCCACGAAATTCGAATTAATCCCCTTTTTTTGTGGGCAATCACACGATGCCCATCGAATGATCCTTGATGAAAACTTAGGTTGGATGAACCATCAAAAACCCTAATTAGGAGCTACATCATGGCTATGGAAAATGCTTGAATTCCACAAATCAAGCACCTTAAATTTAGGGATCGTCAAGCCTTTTTTCGTAAATAAAATAGTGACTGAAAAGGACTAGAATTATATAATTAGCACAAAATATTGTATTTTTCTTGCAAATTGGCTTGCTTTCTGTTTATAATTCATTGTACAGATTGCATATCCGACCTTCCAACCGAAACAATTAGTCTAGATTTCGATCACGCAACTACTCCGCAAAGCCCCAATAATTTACGGATATTTTCCGAGTCACTGCATGCAATTTAAATTAGAAATTGGATAGATCTTAATTTATGTTCGAGATGGGTCGGTGTACTAAGACGTAAAAGTTAAACTCCTCTTATTGAAAATTTCTCTCCGTTCATGAGATTTGCACTCGGGATTTTAGTTAAAGAAAAAAAAACACATCAAATCAACGGAGTTAATTTATGGTTTAGAATAAGAAATTTAGGTATGATGTTGGACTAATTTCACATTATTATTGGTATTATTTTCTATGCCATTGCATCCATCCAGTGGTGACGATCGCCTTGATCAAAGTCTACGTCAAACATTCCCCCATTTTCCTTTGATATTCAAATAAACTTTTATGTTTTCTCCTCTAGTCTTTCCACCTTTCGTTCTTTCTTGATAATTAATTATTATCAGTTTGCATATTTGTATGTGCTTTTATATGTATATATCCAATATTATATATATGTGTGTGTGTGTGTGTGTGTATCATTTCGTGAAGAAAATGGGCATGGCGGTAATACTTGTGAATTAAGGAGCGAACGTCTTCATCAAAGATGACTCTGAGGGCAGACAGACGGACCCATTTTTGGGCTTCCCCCAGATTTTAAATTCTAGAAGGAGAATATAATACAATTAGATCGTGATCAGCGAATTTATATACCTCAAACCCTAGTAAAACATCAATCATTGCATGCAATTTACCCCTATGAGTCGGTTGAGATGATAAAATATATCTTCCCTCGCTAGAGGTCTCGGGTTCGACTCCTGAGAATCTAGAAGATTTGTATTGTGAGAGTTTTACCATTGAGTAGGTTGAATCACCTTGAACCCGGATTAATCGGGATCCATTGGATTTCTGAATATTAGATAGTGTACACCGAAAAAAATAATTGCGTGCATGCCCCACTAATACAATTTTTTGATTAAAAAAAAGAGGGCTTACAAGAATAGAAAGGCAGGAGGAAAAAAAAAACACTAGAAGGACACAATAAATCTCACTCATAAGAATCGAACAAGACCTGAAAAGTGTAAAGAGAAGGAGAAGGAATAAATGAGTACGTGAAGTCATGGATGAGAGCTAAACATAGGATTTCTTGATCTCAGATTACGGACGATACTTCCTCTTCAATTATGTAATTAGATAATAATTCAAATGCCTTGGCCACTTGTATTTGGAAACTTCATATAACAACACGATTCTCACTCTCTCTCTCTCTCTCACCTCTTGCTTTGATTCCTCGCTCCTCTCTTCACCTGGCGTCCAAGGCTTTACGTCTCAACTCACGTTATTGGGTGAGTTAGTTCGACGTCTCTTTTTCATGATAATAGAAAATAAAGTTATAACCCTCAAAGATCCATGTCCCAGATGGATCGTATTTTGACTGCTTCCTTCTTTAACTCACTTAACGAGATAAACTCATTCAAGAATTTCTGGTTAATAATACATGCACATAAAATGTATCCATATAAACGAGAAAGTTTTATGAATAAAGTTTCAAAAAATAACCCTGAAAAATTCTAGTTAGAGTAAAATGAATGTGTGTGTGTACATATATATATATATATATATATGTATGTATGTGGTGTATCCGACCGCACACGACATGTCTAGTTCCTTTCCATTGGAATTAGCTAGATTCCCACATCACAAGTCTCCCTCCATTGCACGTTACATATACATATATATATATATACACACACACTCTCTCTCTCATGTTGCTGCCCGGTCTTGCTGGTTAATAAAAGAACAATTTAATTTAGACAAATCGGTATCTCTTTCCTTTAAGTATATCTCGGATCTAAGTCTTATAAATAGAAAGAATTTATTGACATAAGAATTTTACTTTTTAGTGTATCGACCTAACTCAAATATGAATGAGTTAAGATTCATACAAGTTTCCTGCATGCAAAATAGTATATGCACACGAAAAATCATACCATTGAATTAATTAAATTAACAGTAGTGAGACACCAAATAATTGTGATGAATTTGCGACTTGTTTACTGAGAGAGCTGCACCCGAAAACGCGTTGCTGGTGTTGGGTTTTCAAAGGGTCCTGTCAACACCCCCCATGAGATTGAAATTTGAGATTTCATTATGATAACATCAATGTTCGTCGTTGATTGTGCCCTAATTACTAAATCTCTCTCTTTAATATTGCTCTTTGCACGACCCAGAAGACTCTTCTGTTTTTAATTCAATTTTTTTCTTTCTAATTTGAGCTGACCAATATATATATATATATATATATTCGTCACTGTATATTACACAAATAAGAAGAATTGATTTGCATTAAAAAATTCCATGCTCATATACATGCGAATACATACTTAGAATCCAATCTCTACGGTGAAGTGCTGGGTGTGATAGGATACGGATCAGCCTCGGCTGGCCGATTCCGGCGCTCATATCCTCACGCGGTTTGCTGTCGTTTTCCTTCATTCCCAATCTCCACGGGAATTAATCTGCAGCATTACCGCGTGATCAGATTCTTACTTCCATATAATAATCTGATTTTTTGGATTAATTATTTAAGAAGTGAATCGGGTCAGGAATAATTTCAGCAGCCCGACGGTGTACTGTGTGATTAATCAAACAATTTCATCTTTGGCAGCATTCACAGTGCAGTCTGCCTGTGTGTGTGTGTGTGTGTTAAACTTGTTCCTTGGCTTGATGCTGTCGGCATGCATGTTAAAGAATAGTGAAGTGTATATGTATCTATACACTACACACGTGCTCAGCTCTCTGGACAAATTGAGTCAGCATAAATACTGAATTAAATTAAATAATGTAGGGTTACATAATTTAAGCAATCAGACCCATCGAGGGAACTTCAAAACGATGGAACCAACGATAAGAAAACCTATGACATCCATGAGAACACATGGGACGGGCCCATTTCCTTTGGTTTGTGAGGAAAAAGAAGGGCAAGGGATGCTTGTCATGTTCAGCAATTTGCGCTGGTCCAAATTCATGAAAGTTTCCCGGTTTAGGCGGGGCTTCCATGGTGTATAAACCCACATGATGGTCGAATTCGCTAAGACTGAAGAAAACACGCTGCATGTCCCTAGGATAAAACTGGAAATCTAACTCTTTCATCAACGTGATTCTGTGTGGCGTGAATAGTAAAGTCGAAGAAATAACTATATGTGACCAGCATGTCGGTGGTCCGGTAGGATTGAGATTGATGTATGGGAGCAATGGACGTATCTAGATGACGCGGTATGCGATCTGGACTCCACAAGGTTGCCCAATCCATGGAGAGCAACTTTAGGAGAAAAAGTTTGCTTTGGGATGGATAGGGAAAGGTACGTTTGTGGGAGAGAGTCCAAGGAGAAACTTAACTCGGGATCCGAATACCAAAGGCGTCAACTCAAAGTATCAACTTGGCCTCATGTATGTTCCCCCCACTAGGCTCCTGTCATGTTCCACGTTCTTGGACTTTTATGCAGATGCCAGCAAGACCATGAAGAGCAAATTACCAAGCAGATTTTCTGGGCCGATACCTCGCTGTCTCCTGCCAGGTCGAGATTCTTCCACATTCACGATATGCTTATTGCCCTGTAATTTCTCGAAAGCAGAATTCAGATAGATCACCTTCACACTAAAATCATAATAATAGTAGAAATAGAAAAATTAAAAGGGAAAAAAGGTATCAAATAGTTACTTGCAAATTAACATTATGGCAATGGTACTCAAATGATTGAATGAAGGCATAAGTTAAAGCAAATGCCACAAGCACCAAACGAGAAATGTGAAACGGGTTACAGACAGTTGCACCGAGATTACAGACAGCTATATGAGTATGCTTATATGCAGATGGCACCGGTAAGCTGTGCAAGTTTGATAAAGATTCATCACACATGAAAAGCCAGGGAAGATGCGTAAGATCAAACTCAGAAAGCAAATAGTAGCAGAAGCTCCACAAGATTCAGCGCACCCCGTCTTTATCACGTCACTTCTTCAATACACTGCATCGAGCAGAGAAGGGACCTTAGTGGTTAAAGTAAAAATGTAATAATATTTTTTTTTTTTTTGTCGCCAGCCACGGTATCCAAGCAGGCCCCACCAGCGGTGAGATGGCATCTTTCAGCCAACCATACTTGACTAATCCGTTGGTCGCCCCGGGTCGCACGCCTGGCAATGGCGGGTGAGGCTCCCAAGAGGGGTGTCTGCGTACGTGAGGTCTCGAACCCGAGACCTCCTTAAGCGGCACCGAGCTGCTTACCACTCGGCCCAACCCCTCTTGGTAATGTAATAATATTTTTCCTTTTACAGAACATACATTTTTCTATTAATGACCTTCTACACCTAAGTGTTCATCAATCATCAGTGGGCTAACAGAAAGAGATAAAAGAGAGAGCTTACTTGTACAAGTATGCAGCAATACCAAGAATGATTATCAGCAAGACAATATCGATACAGAAATTTCTGCTCGACCTCAGCTGCAACAGCACCAGTCTTATTTGATTAGACCACATAAGTGCTAAGTGAATGTGAAGAACTTGTCCCAAATATGAACAATTTCGGGAAAATGTGAGGCTCAGGGGAGCCTTTGACTTACTTGATTCACAGTGTCCTTAAGCCTAACATTCGTATTTTTTAGGTCCGAAGCTGCCTTGTCCACCTGTAGATTTCAGAGTGAAAATGTAAAATTCTATAATTCAATTGGTGAGGCCTAAGCCAATTTCAAAAGAAATACAGGATAGCCTTGTCACCTTGGAATCGATCTCATCCATCAGAGGAACCTGCCTGTCCATTTCCTGCAGAGAATTGTGCACAAGAGTGAGTGATAATGCAATGCATATGCCTTTATACGCATGAAAACAACAAAAATCACAATTCTGAGAGGGGAGGAGAGAACCTCATTCATATCATGAGCCATGTTTTTCAGTGTGTCCAGACCTTCAGAGATCATATCAAGACCTTGATCCTGTTAGAATCATAATCTTAGTAATCAGCAAATTCGTGACTGCAATAATTAGAACCACACACACAACCATACATATGAATTTGACTGAATTGTCATTTTGAATACACGTAATCATGGAAAATCCCTGGATAGAGTCGGAAGAACCACATATAGTTTAAAAACTGCAGAACCACATAGAAAATTTAAGACCATCACTTACCTGCTTCATCTTCCGCATTTCATACTCTTGTCTGAATTGGCTAGATGCTTCAGTTTGCTGGAAGTATTCATCATCAAACCGTCCATCTATAAATAAACATGAAATAAATATGAGCAAGCAAAAAGGGAAAGCCAGTAGCTAGAAGTCTATTTTGAAGTCTGACATATGGAGCCAAATGGGGGAAAAGAGCAAAACAATTACCGGAATCAAATTTAATATTTGCACGAGAGGTAGAGGATGTCCAACCCCCAGTTTGCTTTGGTGCAGGTGCAGTTCCATCTGGAATACCCTGTATCCTGTCTGGCAGAGCAAGGACTAGATCACTTCGTGCAGCAAACTCTTCAGAGGAAAGCCCTTTGACCTGTCATTAAATTGGTGTTATTAGATTGAAAAGTCACTACTTTCTCCTGTTGATGCAATGAGAAGAACCCAAAAAGACGACCGAGTCAGAGGCATCATTGAAGAGGCTAGAAGAGTTATTATTTCTCTGTTTTCACTAAGTTAGATATGACCATCATGAATTGTGTTAAATCGCGATATATAAATTCCAAAGGACTTATGTATTAATGCTCTGGCTATAAGTGGAGCGAATGTTCTAGATCCCGGACAAAGGAAGGAAGTCATACAGCACTATGAACGACCATGCCTTGCATGGACCAGGACATAAAAGAAAATGGGTGGCCAATACAATTCAAGAACCTAAAATGACATCAAACAACGGTAGTAGCTTCTTGGATAGTGAACTTCCAGAGAAAATCTGCAAAGCCAGTGTTAAACAATTTATGAAAAACTCATGTTAAAAACGCATTTAACAAGGTGGGTGCGGTACTGAATATAGAGCATAATCTCACAAGAAACCCAGTTGGAATAGAGCCTGCTACAGAGTTTATCAAATTCCAATACCTAGTTGTGCATGACAACCAAAAGTATCACGCACATTTTAGGATGGGATACATGAAGTCATTTCCATAGAGGGTTTAGAGTAAAGGTGGGCTGGGACATCACCAAGACAGGTTTCTTGGAATGTTTGCAAGATAAAGCAATAGCAACTTATGTCAAAATTTGAAATGGTCAAAACTGACCTATGATCTATAATGAATCATGTACACCTTCAACATTTTAGATGCCAACAAACCAATAAACATCTTTTAATGTCTCAACAAAGGTTCCAAGTATATACAGTATCATCTCTCTCTAAAAAATGCAACTCAAGACAAGATGACTGCGATGCACCATATGAATACTAGAATAGAATTGTCCAACTGACTGCCATTGATCCACAGATGCAAGCAAAACAGGAAACCACAATAATAAGGATTTTCCTTGTAATGGTGTACAAGAACAAGAAAAGAAAGCACCTGAACCATAATAACTGATAACCATGAAAAACTTAAAAAGCCGTAATAAGATGTAAAACACAATTAGAAGCCCAATCGGTCGAGCTATCCTGGAGAATTTGCATATAGTCTCCCACAAAAAAGCCTCTCTACCTAAAAATGGACATCATCCTCCCATCATTCAAGTAAAACCGCTGTCTTATACAAATTTCCCAGACTTTGGCATTTCACTGCTATCTATTTACAGCCTAGTGACTGGACATTCTGCATGATAAAGTCAATTACTTGGGATCACTCGGACAAAAAATTTTGAGCTTTCCAAATAGAAGAAACTTGACAGTTATCCAGTCTAAGCAGTCATGCTCAACATCTGGAAAAACAGAATCATCATTGTTAGGAACTCCATTAACCCCCCCATTACTTGCATATTCGATTAAGTGTACCGTGTGCTGAATCTTGATGGAGAATCATGTCAAACAGGTCAGACCATAATAGATCAAGCCAAGCTGAAGGTTGTTGCATAGCGAATTTTGAGGCCCAAACACCCTGATGAACGAATTTGAGGGGAATTAAAGGAACACACCTTCTTCATGGCCAATCTCTGCAACTTAGGCACCTCCTCCAGCAACCGAGCCTTAGTCCGACGGATCTCTGCATTCATAGCTACTGCAGATGCTTTATTTTTCTCTTTTGCAGCAGTCTCCGCTTTCTACACATCAATTCGATTCACAATTCAATAAATCTAAATGAAAAGACAGAACTAGAACTCAAACTAAAGAATAAAATAACCTAGGTTTCGAGTAGGATATATTGTAATAGATTGGACAGATTCCAGAAATTGAATCAGCTCCTTGGACAATCACAAATCGCTCAAGTCAGCTGCATTACTTAAACTAGTAACTACGGAATAAGCAGTTCAGCCTCAGTCTTCCCAGGTCAAAGCATAGAAAGGGACTGAGACGGAAGAAGGAACAGGAAGACCTGCTCAGCGGCCTCAATATCGGCCTCGATGACAGCGTAGAGGCGGGCAAAAGCATCCTCGCCGGATACATTGGAGTCCTTCTGCTTGTCGATGTCGTACTTGTCGTACTTCTTGCAGATCGCGTCGACTCGGGTCAGCAGATCAATCACGCTCATCTTCGAGAACTGTGTTCAGCTGCGCCGGCACCGATCTTCGGATCTCTCGATGTCGAACAGCCCAGAGCGAAAAGCTCAGACGAGAAAATGGAGACAGAGAAGCGCGGTACGCAGTTCACAGGACGGAACCAGCAGGCACAGCAAGGTCCCGGGAGAGGAAAGAGCAGACTGCAGAGAGGCCAGCCTGTAAATTGTAATTTTGTAAACGTGTTTCACTGGACGGTTCCGTGGAGCCGGTGCTGTACTGGATCAGATCAGAACAGGCCCATTTCGGGCCCATTACGGTCCATCTAGCCCAGAGAAGGCCCAATCGGATACATCAGCAAACAGCCGCCTTTATGGTAAATGGAGCTTCCGTCCGAGTATTTTCTTTCTCATTTATCCGTGTTTCATGATATAAATATCCAGAAATTTACCGAGTCCGATTAATGTAGAAGTAGATGTGGGAACTTATTTAAGGAGAAGACTTCTGAATAGGATACACAGATACTTCACCACTTAGAAGGGAACTAGGAAGAGAGCTTGGGCGAATAATACTTGCACAAGATTAAGCTAATTGAAAATACACGCCGTGGAACAGAGCTTCCGGCAGATCACTTGTCCCACCACAGCCTCTCAATCCTTCATCATCATACAGACACGTTAAACAGCTGCGTTTGGGAATTTCTCGAACGAAAACTCCGCTGAATACATGTCGATCTCATGCTGCACAGGGCCAGTTTGTTGCACTGAAGGATCAGTGGCTGTGGTCAGCTCAGTGCTACATTCTTCTCTCACACCATCCTTCTTGTAGACCTCTTGATACCAGGAATCTCCGTGTCGGTGCCGAGGCAAATTCTGCCTGTCGGCTTCCCTGCCTTCACTCTCGAAGTTGGACATCCTCGGTGATGTCTGGACGCTGTCTACCTCTGGCCTGTGGTGGTGCAGCAGGTGGACTGGGGATGCTCCATGTGAAGGAGTTTGCAGCCTACTTGATGTCGGAGTCACTGAGCCACCTCTGTTTTGCCTTACCTGCTTCCTCGCCGTCCGGTGCCAGTTCCTCAGGGCGTTCGCCACTCTATCGTTGAAGATAGTTGGTTTCATGTTTGATCCCATCTGCTCCAAGTAAATGCAGGATATCAGTTCGACTTCAACCGGTTAGAACTTCATTGCTGTTTACCAGATATTGAGATGTGAGGACTTCTTACCTGTGTTACCAGTGCATAGAGAGGGAGAGTCACATAGCTGCACAGTATCTGTATGAGAACCCTGATCGGTTTTCACAAGAAATTTCCAGCTATTATCAGAGTCAGACGATGTATTATCGGCAAGAGGGAAAAACAGTGGCATTTAATCCGATTTGGAGATGGAACTAGTACTGAGTACTGACCCCATCGAAATCCTGATGATTATATCGGCCAGCCCCCCATAGAAGCAGGATCTTAACCCGAATTCATACTGAACAAAAAGGGATGAACGAGTTTCACTTTCAATAAACAATCATTTTGGGCGGAGAAGATTAGTGCAGTTAATCACTCACCCAAGACCATGCAAAGAAGGCCAGCTGAAAAGCATTCTGTTCATCAAAGATGCCACAAACAGAATTAACAGTTTGAGACCAATGAATTCCTTGTATGTACAGAGCCCAGTTGGTTGAAACGTTCGAGAAGTACCTGAAAGAGAACAAAGTGGACGAGGTAGAGAATGAGTCGGGGACGCTTGAACCAGAAGAGGTCATCTCCGGGATGTACAACTGGGATGCCATTGACAACCTCTCCTCGCTCTTGAATCCTCAGGCCCATCTTCGTGATTACAACCTGCAGCTTCGTCCCGACTAATAGAATGATCTGCAAAATTTTACCATAAGCCATTAGCATTTTAGAAAGCGTTACTAATAGAAATATGGGATAGAGTGAAAAATAGATCCTTACGATAAGAGGAATGAAGGGAAGCCACAGGTAGGAGTATGAACCTACAAGGCATAAAAACAGGAAAGAAAAACTTATAAGAACTTACAGAAAACGTAGGTTTCCCAGGAAAACAGATCTTGCAACTCACCGTGGGTGTTAAAGAGCAGGAACACCAGCACGAAGAACCATACTGTCGGACTGCGAAGATGTTAACATTATGATCACGGTTCGAGATTGTAAATGGTTGTAACAGGGAAATGGGGACAAAATCGCTGAAACAGTTGAATGAATGGCTTATGTAAAAAAACCCGGGGCGGCGGCGTCACCTGATTCCGACCACGACTTTGAAATCTTCCTCGAGCGATCTTTTGATGTATTGCTGGAAATCAAACTGGGTATGGCTCCGAGGAGCAAGGTGCGCCTGCATCGTGTAGGAAAAACCAGGAAAGGTTCAGCACAACTCCACTGCTGTAAGTTGAGAATAGGGTGAAAATAGGGTTAGTTTTTAAAATATTTCGTGAAAAGTGGTTGGTTTGAAAGTATTTACGAGAATAGAGTTTTAGAAACGCATGTTGAAAATACGGTTTTGAATTAATGAACCGCATCTTGAAGATGCGGTTTTGTGAATTTTTTTTTTCGGGATTAAGAACCGCATCTTGAAGATGCGGTTCCTGTGTAATCTTTTTTTTTTCCGGAGCAGAACCGCATCTTGAAGATGCGGTTCCCATGCATTTGGGACATAAAGATGCGGTTTTGTGAAAAAAAAAATTTCCAGTTTAACAACTGCATCTTCAAATGCGGTTCACATGCAATTTTTTTTCCTCACAGAACCGCATCTTCAAGATGCGGTTCTGTGCGAAATAATTGCATATGAACCGCATCTTTAGATGCGGTTCTTTTCCAGAAAAAAAAAATTACACAGGAACCGCATCTTGAAGATGCGGTTCTGCTGGAAAAAAAAAAGAATCACACAGGAACCGCAACTTCAAGATGCGGTTCTTAATCTGAAAAAAAAAATTCCACAAAACCGCATGTTGAAGATGCGGTTCATTAATTCAAAACCGCATCTTCAACATGAGTTTCTAAAACCCTATTCTCGTAAATACTTTCAAAACAACCACTTTTCACGAAATATTTTAAAAATTAACCCTATTTTCACCCAATTCTCGCTGTAAGTTACACGACCTTTTCCAAGAGAAACTTCAGTATATGCTTTTTGGTAAGCAAAGAATGTACCACGATAAAACCGTGGCGAAGCGTCAAGTAATCAACCTTTGGGACCGACCTGATGAATTGCCTAAAGAAACAGACCTGCAAATTCAGGCAGAATAATAAATTGAATGCGATTCTTCGAAATACATTTTCTCATCGATGGATTGTGCTCTGTGTGATGGACTCGCAACTTACGATCCAGAGAAGGACCGATGAGTGGCTCCAGAAACTCAGATGCCTTCGCCCGAAGGAAGTGTCCCTGGTAAACCTGAACCTCTCTGGGTCTGCAAGGACATTATCAGATTGAATCACGGTTCTTGTCGAGTTTAGTTTAATTCTTCTTTGGAAATTACTGTTCCATTGATATGATACCGTGTGAGAATTGGTAGTCCACTGTCCTTGTTTCCTTCTCCCACGCCTTCCACTTCCTCATCTGCAGTAGAGAACATAAACCATTGCGAGAATTCTCTAATCATTTGATCCGGTTTCTAGTGAATTCAATGTTAGAAATAAGTACCGACTTACTTTAGCTCGGGCGAGGGCGAGGGTGACTATGCAGTAGAGAACATGGGAAACTGCTAACACGAATATAAACATGTGGAGCTGGTGGATTCCATAAACTGACACGAACGGAACCTTCCCCTAAAGAAGAAAACATCAGCAATGTTATCGGCATTAGCTATGAAAACTCAGTTTGTTCCTTTTTTCCACATTGATGAGCTGAAACAGAAGTCTAACAAAAATTAAAATTAACTAATTCTGGGTCAAAAAATGCTTGCAGGACTTTTATTTCATGTCAATAGACTAATCTGCCACTGCGAACTCTAGGTGTGCTCGAATGGTACTGAATAAGATCAAACAACATGAAGAAGAGAAGAATGGGATGGGATGCCAGTGATTTGTGCCTGGGATGAGCATTTGTCATATGCAGCTGCAGCTAAGCCTCGGCGGGCATTCTCATACGGTTGAGTGGCCATTGATAAGAGCCTTCTCCGACCAATCTCTTCGTCTTCAGTGTCCTTGTCTTGGTCTTCCCTGTACTTGGCATCCTCCTGCTTAGGACTGCAAGGGTGCCAAGTTGTTCCCAGGGACTTGGATATGCAAATTCGAGAAATCGGCCCTTGCCCCACTGTCAGCATCAGTGATATGAACCCGAGGAGCATCAGCTCTGATGGAATCATATACAGGGGAGATAGTGAGCTTTCAGGCAGGTAACGAGAAGTTCTTATACAGGATTCATGAATTTTCTGCAGTTGAGGCGTGGACCTGATTTGATCTTCTCGAGTGCTTCAAAAAGAGCTTGTTTATGCCTCTTCTTTAACCACTGCAGTTAAGATAAGGAATATCTCTTTATGGCAGCACTCTCAAGAAGTTGATTAGCTAGTTTCCAAGTGTGGCATATCAGGTGACAAGTGTATGAATGTGTACGTAAGTTAAGTAAACATGAACCTTTCCGATCAGATGAATGATGTGCTCGACGATGATTGAGATCAAGACAAGCACGAAACAGACTACAGCGACCGCCCATGTGGGTGTTTCTTCCAAAGATCGACCTCCTTCGGATGATGCCATTGCTCTAAGTTCTCTTTTGCCCGAATTCCTCCGTGCTATGCCTATCCCAGCTTTGACCCCTAGTGACTTGGAGGTCACCTCCAAGCACCCGGAGGTCTGTTTTCCTTCACTTGAAGAAGTGGTTGCACTAAGGACAGCCGAGATTAGTTAAGAATAACAATTCTGAAACATCGTAAACTCGTTCTAGTTTTATCGGATGTTCCGGGAGGTTCGAGACATGGGCGCAAGGGAGAGCTTAGGAGGGGAGAGGATTGCAATGTGCTGAAGGAAAGAAGTGACTATCAACCATATATATTAGCAAATGGGAGTGGACTGAACTGAAGGAATAAGAATTAGTGAAGTAAGGGAGGGAGAAGGAAGACTTTGACTTGTAACGTGTATGGAAATCTTTTTCGACGGCTCGTCCAGGTTTAATTTGAATTTGTTTATTCATAAATTTTCTCTATTCATATGATCGAATCTAAGACTATTTTAAGAAAAGATGTACCGAATAATCTTAACTTTCCATCCTGTGATGAAACACCTTCTTTACATTGTACAGCATGAGTGTAATCGATGTCATTAGCACTTACTCAAGTAATTGCAAACTGTCACAACCGCAATCTCCAGTGTTTACCTAACCTGGTCTTAATCAATGGAATGGCTCGCTCTGACCCTCTTTAACTAATCGACTTTAAACATGTGAACTATGAAGTTCGGGCGACCTGTTGGTGAGCTGCGATCCACGGTCGAATCCATCCAACATCTTAATCGTGCATCCCGGTGGTTTGTTATACTACGAGTAAAAAAAGAAAAAAGTGTATATACATAGAATGGGACACTGTACGGATCGGAAATATATGGCGTAACGAGTAGCTGGACTAATCTGATTGATTAAGCACTATTGTTTGACCAGGTCCAAACAAACGAATGTCATGGGAACCTACTTTTCATGGCACCAAAAATGTCTCAAGAAATCGTCCGAGCTTCAAACTTACGTGGGTTGATTTTAGTTGTACCTTCCCCAAGTGAAGCGAAAGATATCTAAAAGTAAACTCTCACTGAAAAGGAAAAAAAAAAAAAAACGCAGAAGAAGACAATTTGCAGTTGAAATAACAATTTGTTCCTGTGCCCACGGGTCTGCGCAAGCCAAAATAGTTCCTTCTAGGAGATCAGACAATTCTAAATGATTAAAAAAATAAAAATAAGAGAAAGGGGGTTTGATCTAATCGGTACTGCTCTCGTTCTGTGACCAGAAAGTCATGTGTTCGATCTTATCTGTTAGACTTCCCGTACCCATTTTACTCAACCTTCCTTATACCCATTCTATCTCTATGTATCCCATTGCATACTGAAAAAATAAAAATATTGATTATCCAATTTAGCTTGTCCAAGTGATATTTTGCATCTTCTTTTTTAAAATAAAATATTGAATTTGAGCATAAATAAATATAAGAAAATGTGTTGTGTGGACATCTCTGCTGCATAGCAGGACGACCTAATTCGGAGGAGAATTAGTCATCGAATACATCAGACCATGGATTCAACAAAAATATGATAAAATAATCACTTAACGAATATCATATGTTGGCATTCTCCTTAACATAAAGATCTACTTGTTAGCTCTTTCTCCTTTTTTTCTCCAATATCCATATATGGAAGAAGAGCAGCATCCTCGATCGGTGTACGACTTCATGGACTTTCCCTCGCATACCGTCAGTTGGATACCGAGCAGCTGCAGTAGAGATCAGCACGTAACCCGGTCGTATGTCGATCGAGAGAGATGAGCTACTTCAAACGACGTTAAGTTGACAAACTCGCAATCACAAGCTTGTTCCGAGCTAGGCTCTACTGCTGAAAATGCGCAGAACGGTTAGGATTAGGAGCGGCGTATTTCTCGAACGCACTTAGAACGTTCGAGAATGTGATAAAGTTAGGGAGTGCAGCTATCATCAGCAGGCACAGATCACTTCATATGCCACTGATTACACTTTCTCTTCGTTGATGGAGAACCCATCTGCATGACTACCAAAATCTTGAAGAGAGTTCCAACTGCTGCGTGTACGGCTCTGTGGCCTGTATTTCTTCTGCACGAGAGAGTGAACTTCCGATCTCGATTCTGGTGAAGATGGGCTTCAGTTTCTTTTCCCATGCAAGGCCCCTGCAGTTTGCTATTTGGTCCTCCTCCAAAAATTATTTGCCAACTGGTCCAAAACAGAAGTAAGGGTAGTAGAAAAAATTTCAAGGTGGGGGTAAAGGGGCATTCCGAGAATTGAACTCGGGACCTCTCGCACCCTAAGCGAGAATCATACCACTAGACCAAATGCCCAGCCCGTTGCTGTTCATGTACTCGTATGTTCCATAAATTTGGTCGCTCACACTGTGGTGCGATCCAATGTGAGACATTTTATCTCCTTATTTTCCTGGGAGAATGATTGTACCTTAGGAACGAAAACGAGGATTCTTGCGTGTAGTTTCATTTCCCATTTTGCTTTTACCTTTGTTGTTTGCGTGGTGTAATTTCCGACACTGATTAACAACGCACTTCAAAGTTAGGTCACAGAAAATGATCTTGTATGAATTGTAAATGTGTTTAAATTAACTAATCCACATGAATTTCTAATGCAGCCGACATCAGAATATGTATTTGAGATGAGGCTTCACATAAACAAAACTAAGATCACCAAGTTTTACAACATAAAGAATTGGAAGGATAAGGTTTTACAATGGACGCGCTATGCATGTCCCACTCCAAGAACCGGTCAATCAATCGCTCGTGGCTGAATCTCCCTCCTCGTCAAGGTCAACATAAAATCTACCCGGATTCACGGGCTACAAGACTCTGACGGTCTTACTCGATGATAATCGATAGATGCATGAGACTCGGTATCATAATATCACTCTCGACTTGTGAGCGATGGATCCTAGTCTTTATTATTTTCGTCAATGGAATTCTCCGTATTCTCTTTCACTCCGTTCCTCCCATCTTATTAAAAAAAATCCAACAATCAAGGTGCCCGGATTATTTGGTCATCCATGTCGTTGCTTGTACTAGTTAAAGAACCCTAAAAAGTGCACTTTCGTCTTCTTCCCCTTGTCCAGCATGAACATAATTAAGTCATTAGTTAATTGATTGTACGCCTTAATTTCCTTCATTTTTAATTTTCTTGACTTGGCTATTTCTTCCTTTCTCATCAAAGCCGGCACGACTCGGTCACGATAGGATCCTGATCGTATCCAATTACTTGGCACATTCTATAAGATGTCTGACATTATTCGTCAACCAGAGAAAAAGGTCATTTTTTCCTACTTATTTCTTCCATAGTTATATAGTTTGAGTTGTGGAATAACATTGCAATATACAGGTATGTCAAACGTTTATAAGTACCTTACACGGGACTCGAAATCTTAGCGTAATCTCTTCGGTCTAAAACTGGATAACAGCATACCATCAGATCCGTCCGACCCGTCATCATATCACACCACTGTTTTCATTACCGAACTCGGAGGAACAACATTTTTGCGACCTGTGAACAGTTAAGAGTCGTCGCCCTGGCACGTGCTCAATCGGATGGCCCGGCTGTTATCAATGTGGAAGGCACGGTTGGCCTGCCCCTGCTAGTTCTAGGTGATGCACTTGTCAGGGTATTTCCGGTACTTCGGTCGGGTTTCGTTCTGAAACTGAAACCCGACCAAGGAGTACTTGCTACTGGGCCAGAAAAATTGAAACAGAAACTGGGCCTACATTCGAGTGGGTCGAATCAGCAGCCAGTGGAGGCCCCAACCTGAGTGGCTCTGTTCTTGTGATTTTTTTTCCCTCCCCGGCAAGGAAACGAGTCCAAGCCCAATGAAAAAAGGAATCAGCTAGCAGGAAAATGGACTGACAGGGACCTTCGGAGTCAAACATCCGATCCAAGAAAATGCTTGCAGTGTAATTTACAACTTCATCATGTGACGCATTACTATTGGACGACATCCCAACTAATCTTAATAATGCTATGTCTCGTCAAGAGTTTCGTCATGTGAAAAGATCAATTCTACGAGGACAGTCGTGTCAGCGAGGGGGTCACTTCCTTGAAAAATCCTACGAGATTGAGGTGGAGTAGATGGATGTCCAAAATTAACTTGGCAAGCGAAGCGACCTTGACGGTTTCCGTCAGGTATTGCTCAATCTCGGTGCAAGTAACGGCGACGGAGGGAGATTGACGTGCACGCGCGTTAGCGAAACTACGTGCGGACACAATCCCGTTAAATGGCCGCGGGCTCTAACCTTGGGATGTTTTATTGCACATGACACGACAGCATTGATATTGTGTTACGTGTGAATAAAATTTAATTATTTTAATGAAAATTTTAAATAAAATTTATGAGAAAAAAATAGTATTAAAATAAAAAATTTTAAAAATAACTTAATTTTATTGATTGGTAATATCTCATTAATATTATCATGTGGTATACTTATTACAAATAAAATTTTATTCTTTTGAAAAAAGTTTTGTATGTAATGAAATACTATTGATTATAAAATATCATAAGTTAATTAAATCAAATCATTTTAAAAAGATTTTAATTTTTAGATACTTTTTTTTAAATTTTATTAAAAAATATTAAAAATAATTTAATTTTATTAACACATATCATTATATTAATAGTATCACACAATATATTCGTTATAAATAATATTCCGTCGTTCTTTTTCTTTTGAGGGGAAGAAAAGTCTTCCCCATTTTTCCCAAAATTTTTTCCTTTTCCCGATGGCTAGAAAGAGAAAAAGGACCGTTGTGATCGGACACGTGTCAGCCCATGGGTCCGCATGTTTCTCTCACCCAACCTTAAGGATTCTCCCTCGTTTTTAAGTACCCTCACACTTTGTCTCTTCCCGTCTCTACGCCCCAAAGGCAAAGGAAAGAATACTAGCCTCCCCTCCCCTCCCCTCCCCTCTCTCTCCATACAGTGCTTGCGTTGCCACTCTCTCTCTCTCTAGAATCCCATCTTCAGCTTCTTCTTCTTCTCCCCGATTCAATGGCGTTCCTCTGATGCCCTGAGAATGTCGGAGTTCCGGCGCATTATGCTTCTCGCCCTCGCTTCAGCTCTGTTGCTCCTGCTCTGCTCCGGCATTGTCCGTACGGCCATCGGCGCCACCGAGTTCGACTTCGGGACGCTGACCCTTACGAGCCTGAAGCTCCTGGGGGACGCCCATTGGAGCAACGGTAGCGTCCGCCTGACGCGCGACCTCGCCGTTCCCTACTCGGGCGCCGGTCGCGTCCTCTACTCCAATCCCGTCAGGTTCCGGCGACAGGGGTCCCTCTCTCCAGCTAGCTTCTCAACCTTCTTCTCTTTCTCGGTCACCAACCTGAACCCGTCCTCCGTCGGGGCCGGCCTCGCCTTCCTCATCTCGCCCGACGCCGAGACTGTGGGGGGCGCCGGTGGCCTCCTGGGTCTTCAGGGTGGGTCAGCTGCCGCCGCCGCCCCTCCGGGATTTGTAGCCGTGGAGTTCGACACCCTGATGGACGTCGAGTTCAAGGACGTTAACGGGAACCACGTGGGGTTGGATCTCGACAGCTTGATCTCTTCTCAGGTCAGTCTCTTGCTTTCCTTTTCTTTCCCTTTCTCATCCTCTTCTGCCCTCTCTTTGGGTGTAAACTGAGTTGTTAGGGTTTGTTTACGTCGACAGGTGAGTGACTTGGGTTCCATCGACGTCGATCTCAAGAGCGGAAACGTCATCAATGCGTGGGTCGTCTTCGATGGATCCACCGGCGAGCTCAGCGTATACATCTCTTACTCAAATCTGAAGCCCAAGAGCCCCATCCTGAGTGCCAATCTCGATCTGACTCAGTACGTCAACGACTTCATGTACGTCGGCTTCTCCGGGTCGACTCAGGGGAGTACCGAGATCCACAGCATTTTGTGGTGGAGCTTCAGCTCCTCCTTCGACTCTAGTCCCACTCCGCCACCACCGGCCCCCACTGCCACCCTAACGAATCCGACTGCTAATTCCGTCAACTCTCCTGCCCCATCGTCGGGTCCTTCGGGCTCGGATGAGTCTGGTGTTAGCAACCAACCGAAGAGCAGCAAATCCTCTTCTTGTCACAACCAGCTCTGCAAGGATGGCCCCGGGGCCGTCGCCGGAGTTGTCACCGCTGGCGCCTTCTTTCTGGCGATTTTTGCCGGAGTTCTTATATGGGTGTACTCTAAGAAGGTGAAGCGGGTCAGTAAATCGTCCGAGTCCCTCGCCTCGGAGATCGTCAAGATGCCCAGGGAGTTCACCTACAGGGAGCTCATGACCGCGACCAAGTGCTTCAACTCGAACCGAATCATCGGCCACGGAGCATTCGGGACTGTCTACAAAGGCATCTTGCCCGATACTTGCGAGACAATTGCAGTGAAGCGGTGCAGCCACAACGGTCAGGGGAAGACCGAGTTCCTGTCGGAGCTGTCGATAATAGCCACACTTCGGCATAGAAACCTGGTTCGACTCCAAGGCTGGTGCCACGAGAAGGGAGAGATTCTGCTGGTCTACGATCTAATGCCCAACGGGAGCCTCGATAAGGCCCTGTTCGAGTCTCGGACTCCACTGCCATGGCAGCTCCGAAGGAAAATCCTGGTCGGGGTGGCTTCGGCCCTGGCCTACTTGCACCAAGAATGCGAGAATCAGGTGATTCACCGGGACGTGAAGAGCAGCAACATAATGCTGGATGAAGGTTTCAATGCTCGGTTGGGGGACTTCGGGCTAGCGAGGCAGATCGAGCACGACAAGTCCCCCGATGCCACGGTCGCAGCTGGCACAATGGGCTATCTGGCCCCGGAGTACCTGGTTACCGGACGGGCAAGCGATAAGACCGACGTTTTCAGCTTCGGTGCGGTGGTCCTTGAGGTGGCAAGCGGCCGGAGGCCCATCGAGAAGGATGCCAATAACAATGCTAATATTGATGGTGGTGGGAGAGCAGGGAATTTGGTGGAGTGGGTGTGGAGCCTGTACAGGGAAGGGCGGCTGCTGGATGCAGCCGACCCGAGGCTTGCGAGAGAGTTCGAGGAGGGGGACATGAGGAGGGTGCTGCTGGTCGGGCTGGGGTGCTCGAACCCGGACCCGGTGGCCCGACCCACGATGAGGGCAGTGGTCCAGATGCTGGTGGGCGAGGCTCAGGTGCCCATGGTGCCTAGGGCCAAGCCTTCCATGAGCTTCAGCACATCACAACTTCTTCTGAGCCTTCAGGACAGTGTTTCAGACTGCAATGGGATGGTTACCGTGTCCGTCTCCTCATCATCCACGTCAGACGTTCAGAGTCACTGCCACGGCGACGAAATCGTTTGAATCTGGGATTTCTCCTCTGTTTTTTTTTTTTTTTGGGTCCAATTATTATTTCTGACATTTTTTAATTAAATTATATATTAAACAAATTTTTTTGGGTCATCAAAGGAATAATTATTCTTAATGACTTAGTGTACATATAAGATGCTGTATCAATCAATTCATTTGTTTGTCTTCATCTGGTAGTTAGGCAACGGACAACTCATGACATGCAATACACGAACACGCCCTTTCAATATGTTTTTTCCCCTACTTTTTTGCTCGAGCGTTTTACCCCTTCCCTCTCTCCTCGGTGAAAGTGAAGTAGATGAGATCTCACTAGGTGGTTTTCTTGACATCCAAAAACAAATTGATTTTAGCTAATTTAAATTCGAATACGATTTACTATTAAGAGATAAAATTATTTCTTCTAACTATAATTTTTCTTATTCACAAACTCGAACTTGAGATTTTCTTTATTTGATCTAAACTACTGGTATTCAGAAATCTAATGGGCTCATACTAGAGAAAACTTTCAGTTAAACGGTCATACCACGTCAGTATTTACGTCATTTATATCTGATCTAAACAACTGATATTCTAAAAGTCTAATAGGCTCATACTAGAGAAAAATCATTAGTTGAGCGGTCATACCACATCAGTGATGCTGACGTGGTATAACCGCCTTACTGAAGGCTTTCTCATCGTGCTAATCCAGTTCGAGTTAGGAAGGTCCATTAGGGAGTAAAGCTCTCATAAAATAAATTTTTCTTCATTTATAATACTCGAACCTAATACCCTACTTAAGGAGACGAGTCTTCCTATTATATCAATCAATCCACTTTGACTAAATTGCAAATTTCTTTGTGAGAAGAAAAGACACCGATCCATGGTCTGGTGGCGGAGGAGAGGACCTTTGGAATGGGCTGTCCTCTCTCGTCTGTGGAGGGAGAAGTTGGGAGCTGCTTTCGCAAGCAATGCTGCCATTGTCAAAAAGGAGGAGGCAATCATGTTGAGTTGAGTAGAGGTTTGGTAAAGTATTGTCACAAAAGTGAACTTGATCTCATGCACTCATATCAACCTATATAATTAATTAAAATAAATAATAAATAAATATCTTAAAAGGCACTTCTTTTTCCTTTTTGAGAATCTTTAGGAGTTAGCTCACAGGGAAGTGATCGCGGAACCGGACATCGAAGGGAGGGAGGGAACTGACAGAGACGGACAGACAGACATGCATTCGCCGCATCTTTCACACGACATTCAGATCTCATGCTCTTAGTCCAAAACGATGAGGTGCCATGCCCACCTTCCATCGGTTCTTTCGTCTTCCCATGTGCTCATATACACATCCATGCATATTCAAACATAAGTGCCGTTCCATGGATTCCGGTCGACTTGCCAACTCTGTATTGGCACGTGCCTTCGGATATGATGGTTGTCGTTAGATATAAAAGGCCAGTGTCGGTAACACAATCCTCGGACAAGGAAGTGGGAGGACCTGGCATCGACAGGACAGGCCACCATCTTCGTGGGAATGGTCCCTCTCCTTGCTCTGATTGGTATGGGCTGTTTGATCGTTTAAACTTGAAATCAAATGTCCTTCAATAAGGAAGATCAGAAAGGATAGAAAACTAGAAAGTTGTCCGTGTCTCGATGATCAGAAAATGCCAAACCAAGATTGCCTCACATGCCACACAGCATCCAATGATACCTTAAAATGATGGGCACCCAAAATAATAATAATAATAATAATAACAACAACAACAAAGAGAAAATATCAAGCCCCGGCTTTATCACCTCCTTGACTTCTCTGGATACCGACGATTTAAATTGAAAAAAACTTAGCATTCTCATTTGCTAAATTGAAATATTTAGTCAGTATAAAATTCAGTAG
Organism: Lagerstroemia speciosa; assembly: GCA_037672795.1. Classification (NCBI taxonomy): domain Eukaryota; kingdom Viridiplantae; phylum Streptophyta; class Magnoliopsida; order Myrtales; family Lythraceae; genus Lagerstroemia; species Lagerstroemia speciosa. The sequence continues at coordinate 1,521,716 of CM075296.1, forward strand.
TGATTGATGTATACTAATCTCATGTCAGAGATTTATAATGACATTCAATTTTTTGTAAAAATTTTAACCCACCATCGAGATATCATTTCAAGAATAAAACCGTATAGATCGTGAGACATTCAAAATATCTCTGGGCAGGCCCCCTCCACATTTACTGCTCCAATCTTCTTCGCATAACCGATGCTCTTGTTCAGAGTCCAATCCAAGCAAGAGACACCCGTTTAAGGAAGAAACTGTACGGGTCATTCTGCATTCAAATCATACAATAACTCTCGCTATCTTGCTAGCGAGAACCATTCATTACACGTTTCGGGGGCTAAATCATAGAATTTTGCTAAATTAAATGAGACCTTAGGATGGAATCTCGCACTATTCATGGGAACTTGAAGGACGCTTTTGTCCGCATCGACAGTTAATAAGATTGTCCGAGAGATTAACTTGGAAGATGCAATGGAATACCTCCGGATCAGTCACGGTCGCTTAGGAATTCATTATTATTCCTTGTTTCCGCCACCGCCGGGTCGATGTAGCGTGCCTAGGCAGCTACTGCACTGAGTATCTTTCTATATACATGTGTGTGTGTGTGTGTGTGTGTGTGTGTGGGTCGGTGTTAACTGGGAGATCAGGTGACATGAAAATGGAAGCCTGGTACTGTTGTCGTCAGGCCTCGGTCCCATACTCGGCCCCAGGCCGAGGTAGGCCTCATGAGGACTAAGCGGGCCAGCATTGCGACGGATCCCAGTTCTCCGGGGCCAGTCCTGTCGGGTCATCGTGAAACGTTGCACGTTCTAGTCTGCTCCACATCACTGCCCAGCATTAATCAATATTTATTCTTCAATTCTAGTTAGTGAAATTTTCCATACCATGCGTTTTATGGAGTATGTTACATCCTCCGTTGCGGGGAAATACTCGTCTAAGAAGGCGAGACGGCAATACGATTCTAATGACAAGCTTGTTCGCCATGGACAGGAGTGATGTTCGTAGCTTGGGAGATAGTATTCAAGTAAATAAACTGACATCAAAATGCAAACTCAATCCACTTTCATCTTCTTCAGTCTTTACATCTCTTGATATATGGAGACACCTCGAAGAATGGAAAACCAGCTGCCTTGTATACTTTTAGCAGAAACTAATGTAACATCTCCCACCCTCCACGGCCATCATTAGCTTATTATGTAACACCTTTACTTCACCTTCCATCTCAACCATGGATTTTCCTGGCCTGCAAGTGGGTATTTATGCATACACAAAAGAAGAGAAAAATAAAACAGCTTTTCTCAAATCACGAAGACAGATCATATATTTCAATGTGGACTCTTTTGGGTCGTATTTTGGCACGGTAAGAGAACACGGAAACAAGAATACGAATGAGAAGAGCATGGTAAATAGAGAAGAACATGGGCTGTACGACCTAACAGATGCCAACATAGAGCATGGTAAATAATGTTAAGTACTTACGCTGTGCTTTGCTCTCATGGGCTTCTTGTGCTCACGAGCAGGCTCTCCGGCGCCGGTGTGGTGAATCAATGGGCTGCCACTGCGGTGCAGGCGATTCGGTGGAGGTAAGGAGGAAGAATGAGTCTCCGGTCCCCTGTAGTCGATCTCGTACACTTCCTCCTCCGTGCCGCCAGCTTCTCCATGCAACCTCCCTACCAGATTTACAATTTACCCCCATAGAAATGAAATTTAACTCAAACGCACCCTACTATGCAAATGAGAATCGATTCCAAGACCATTAGATTCTCAGCCCAGTTCCTCCATTAAAGAGGCCGGGGGAAAAGAGAGATTCAAATTACCTGTGGAGAGGCAAGGGTCTGGAGAAGCTGAGAGGAGAAGGAAGAGCAACAAGACAGCACAGAGGCTTGACCTCAGCCCCATCATCACTGATATGGTCAAAAGCAGCTTCCTCGCCCTCTTATAAGACGAAAGCAATCCATGTCCTCTATAAATTAAATTGCTCTCGAACTAGAAGAAAAGTACAATATATAGATACACACATAAATGTATGTATACACCTTTTTCTGGTGCGCATAGATTAGTACACAAAAGTCCAATGGACTGTGAAATCTAAATTTGATTTGAAAGTTTATTCAAAGATCGTAAATTTATTTCATTCATGAATATTCGAATATGAAATCTTATAGTAATATATACACGTATTTTTATAAATTGGATTTTTTTTATGGGAAGAAAGCAAATTATGTTCTGTGACAGCATCATGCGTTCAATTGCTGTGAATGTCCAGGAGGGCAGAGGGGGACATAACTCCAAGGGCAGGGCCTCAGGAATTGGCCTGCCTCACCTACTCTATCGATTCTGCTCCCTTCCCTTCATAAAACCCACAGACACATGGCACGTTGCATAATTATGTTGATAGAAGTTTGTGCCCTTTCCATCATAAAACACCCAAAAAGAAAATGAAAATGAAAAAAAATAAAAATAAAAGCCTATTTCATAATGTAAAATGGAACACAAAACATAACTGCCATTGGGCTTGTGCTGTGTCCGACTAACATTAGCAGCTAATGTCATGGCTGGCGATCGTTGGAGTTATGGGTCTTCTTCTTGTACAGACTGCCATTGCCTGCCTGTACATGACTAGGACCCTTTGTACAGTCAGAATGATTTCATTTCAACCCAAAACATATTAATTTCAAGTTGATTTGCAAGTAATAATTTGCAAAATCGAAAGAAAGAAAGAAAAAGAAGGACATAAAGGCGAATCAATAATACAACGTGTCTGATCACATAATTAGAGAACCGATGTGTTGATAGGATGAAAATGATGTTCTAATAATGGTCGTGGCTTGGTGCAAACCGCATTGTTAGGTTCAGCCATGGCCCGACAGGTCCCAGCTGCTCAAGTTTGTGCACGTGTATGCATGTCCTCATGGATGAGCTTCATAATCATAAAATAATCTCGATCGAAGAAAGGAGCGCTCGATGATCTATTAGGTACGTTGAACGAATTTATATACATAGCAGATCTCGAGTACGTACCAGAAAAGTTGTTATCGCGAAGCGTCTTCATTATGCTTGCCAAATACATATAGCTGGAGAGGAAAGCAAACTGGGAGCTTTCTTTTTCTTGGCGTAGGGGAAATCGCATGGTCAAGCAACTACACCAGTGACATGGATGCCAGCTCCCGCCGATACAATTCGCTTAGCTGGTTCGATACCTATTCCTATCAAATAAGACATCAAATTTGGGTCGGAAATCCATAAATAAAAGGTAAAGTTTAAATTAAGATTAGTCCAACCGATCGGATTTTTCTTGACTTCCAATTGGGTCATGATCAGCAATTTGATTTGCATGTCCAATCATCAAGATTAGGCACCCTGAGGTCCGACCCACTATCATTCACCAAAGGCAGAGGAGGAGAAATTCTTACCTGATCCGAGTGCACCACCTCAGTTGTGCACTGAACCAATAAATGAATGACACGTAATTATGTGCATGTAGGATTTTTTTTAAAGGATCCCCAATGTTTTTTTCATTTGAAAATTTGCCTCACACTACCACTCTCCTCTCTCTCTCTCTCTCTCTAATTTCTCTCCTCCATTCTTCTTCAGTCATCTCCGATGATGCCTAAATCAGCATGGTCGACCTCGATTTTTTGGCAACGATGACGACTTCAGCTTCCTCACCATCGTCGGTTCCGTTCAGCTTCCTCGCCGACTTCAGCACCGTAGTCGGTTCACCGGCGACGAGGAGGAGAGGCCTGGGTTTCCAATTCACAAGCTTCCAAATGTCGTCTGGTCGCCTGCCAGTGTCGGTCAGGTTGTTGTGCTGCGGGTGACACAGCAGATTCGGAAGAAGAAAAGGGGAAGGGAGTGGAAGGGGTTCGAGCTGAAAATACCATGAAAAGTTGGACTTTTTTGTAATTGCTGGATTGATTAAACTTTACATGTGTTATTCTTTCACTGGCTCAGTGCACAGTGGTGGAAGTGTTGACTGCGATCAGGCGAGAATTCCTTGCAGAGGAGACATACAAGAAGTCAAGTCCAGCTGACGAGATTCGAACACCCAACTAATAGCGAATGGATGATCAGACCGAATTCACTAATAGAAAGATTAGCATTGGATTCTGGTGGGCCCGTTTTAAAGCAAACAAAAGATTATGTTGTCTATAGACAATTCTTTTCTCCTCAGTGGCTCCACACTACGATAATTTCAACATCTTAATCCCCTAGCGAATATCGCTTTTATCTGGCCAAGACATTTTTTGGGTCGCAGAAGATACCCATTATTCAGAATCGAATTTAGATAATCTACTAATAAAAATCGAACCGACTCCAGGATCCGTAGGTCTGAGACCGAGAACAATTTAAAATAAGAGGTAGGACGAGGATCACATGGACTGGTGACTAGACAAGGGTTTTTTTTTTTTTTTTTTTTCAGTTTTCACCTTAAAGGGAACGAAGGGAGTAGTGGCGCAGATGAAGTTAAGTGGCCAGTACGAGAGAAAACGACCACTGGGACCGAAGGTAATAAATGTTTGATGGTAACAGACAAATATTTGGACACAAATTACGAGAAATTTCACTTATAAACATAAAACTTAAAAATTGTTGCTTGCTGGCTACGAGAACCCGAGGCATCACGATACCGATCATGGGATGCCACTAGTGTTACGATATGCGGTACCTTATAGCGCATCACGGTACGTATTGAATGGGCCGAAACCTTTTAGGTAACCATCAAACACATCTAGAGATGTAAACATATATATATATGTATATGTATATATATAGTATGTAACAAGCCAATGGAAAAGGAGAAATAGCAAGAACAAAGGAATCAAATATAGCAATTGGATTAGGGGAGGAAATAAATGCGTGGGACACAACACAACCGCCCAACATCTTGCAATAACTTTTCAACCAAACATGGAAAGCTGGTCAGAGAATCCAAGGATGCCTTCACCGACTCAGTCGTTTACTGATATAGATATAGGATAGTATATATTCAGTTATTATAGTAGTACTCTTTTTTTTTTTTTTACCTAAACTAATTCTGATTTACCAATTACCGCTAACCTCAGTGGTAGTTGGTGAGCTAAAACTCACTCTTATGCGATTTGGTGATATCGATATGCCAGATTCTATTCTTGTTATGAGCAATATAACATTCCTAGATCTTAGAAAGGCCACTTGAATTGGGACCTTGACGGAAACTGCATTTTTAGATTATACTAGATTTTTAATAGTATAACCTTGATGGACCACGGTTAGTAATAAATATTTAGTTCATTCGGTATGAAGATGAAAACTTAAATATTACGTAAATGCAATTGGATTACTGTTATTATCAATTTTTTTAATTAATTATGATTTTCTCAAATTAAATTAATTCTGACATCAGAAAAGAAACTTGGTAGCACGGCTCATTGTCCACTAGGGACCAATGAAACTTCCCTAGTTTTTTTCCTTTTTTTTGTCTTTCACTTCTTATTTTATCTGCCTGGACGTGTACTTTATTTATAATAAAAAAATGTATTTAAAAGCATGGAAAAACACAGAAAATTCAGAGATCAAAGTTAAATTGCCCTCCTTAAAATACTCAAAATGTCTTTATTTCGTTCATTAATGTACACCAAAAACTAAAAAGAGGAGTTATTTATTAGTAAATACAGCTGCCCCAACGCAACGAGGAATGGCAGATGAGGGATCAGAAAAGAATATTATTTTTATTTTCTTATTTTTAAAAATATTTCTTTTTTTTTTTTAACAACATACTACATAGCCGTTGAGATTCGCTCGTATGGCACAAGTAGCTTAAGAAATTATAATATTTAATATATAAATACTAATTTATCACAAATTAGTAAGAATCAAAATTATGAAATTAATTTACTGTAATTAATTAGGCATGTGGTACACAGCGGAAGGAAAGACGGAATCATCGGAAGCCGACCTTCTGAGCAGCCGTTCTCGCCGGCTCCGATTTGCACCTCATGAGCCTCGGCGGCGACCTCAGCCGCTCTTCCTCCCCCGGCTGCAATTCCTCTATTTTCGCCGGTTTCATCACCATTTTCTCTGCAACGGAGGCCGTAATCTCCTTCAAGAACCGTTCCTTCTCTTCCTCCTCGCCGCCGCCGTCTTCTTCGGGGTGGACCCTGGATTCTCCCTCCGATCCCAACAGTGGCTTGGGCTCCCCACAGACAGATTCTTCTGCGTTCTGCGGCGGTCTCTGAGCTTCCCCGGCTCCGTTTAGGGGCGACCCCCAGAATCTACCCGCCAAGGAGGACGATCTGTACGGGGCGGATCTACAGCGAGTGAGGAGCAGAGCATTCTTCGGCGGGGAACAGTGTGAGGACGATGCAACAGAAGCCCTAGCTCCGTCGTCCGCTTCTTCATCGTCTTCCTCTCTTTCGTTCTTCAGCTCCGAATTATATCCTCTGAACTTGCTATTAAGACTCCTATTCCGGAATTTCAGCTCCGTTTCCTCCTTCGAGCTCGGCGAGTCCTCTTTGCTGATCACGGGTCTCCTCCTCCGGCGCCCAGCCACGTGACAGAACGACGAGCAATCGGGCCACGCGAGCGAAAGAGACATGCACCGGAGCTGCCCAGAGCTGCTGCTCCTGCTCCTCCTTCTCCGCCACCGTCCTGCCGGGCGGTTGCAGAGCAGGTAGCGTGAGATCCACGGGCACCATGAGCTGCTTCCGGGACGGTCGTCGTCCACCTCTCTCCCGGGCTTTCGGGTTCGAGGCTTCTTGGACCGCCCGACCCTGACCTGCCCCATGCATGTGACCTTGGGGGAGGAGGGCTCCTGAGTAGACTCGGCGGCGACGGACGAGCTCGAGCTCCTGGGAGCCTTCCGAAAGAACATGGGACTGGCCCGGGTCCTTCCCCTGCTTCTGCTCCCGACACTGCTCCGCAGGAACCTCATCAACGGAGGCGGGAACTTATCCGACCGGCCCGGACTCGAAATGGGCTTTGCTGAGAGCTTCATCTCTACGCCTAATTAGTAATTACCTTCTGTGCAAAGGAGCGAGTGAGTTCACATAGCCATAGGGTCGCGACTCGGCGAGAGAGAGAGAGAGAGAGAGAGAGAGAGAGAGTTTAATATGATGAAAAGAGATTAACGCACGGACGGGTGGGAATGGGTGAGTTTGAGATTTCGGGTTTCGCGTTCTCCTTGTATTGTTGCTATTTGGCGCTTTGGTTCGACATCTAGTAAGATGAATTTTTAAAAAATTTATAAACGGAATTTTTTTATTTATTAGTGTGAATTTCAAATATGAAATTATGTAAAATAACTTAAATATTTGACTGTTCCTTGCATTTCATTTTAAGGCTTTTCAGGAACGGAAATAGATGAAAAGCTTGCCTAAGTCGGGGGATAAAATTCCTTCGGCCATGAAACTTAGACATTGAAATTCCATTTATTTCTTGTTTTAAATAAAAAAAGATTGAATCTCATCACCACGGTGGCGACTCTTGACTGAAGAATTTACGAGCTGTTGGATCAACCCGCTTGAAATCATAGCCCTCCACTTGTACCCGACCCGAGTCATTGAGTAGCTTAAACATGAGCCTCTCTGTGGCCCATCTCGAGCCATCCCGTGTTCTACTGACCGAGAAGTTTAAATATGAGCCTGCCTGCGTAACCTGAGTCAACCTTTTTTTTTTTTTCAGAGAGTCAACAGGGAATCACCATTCATCTCTGCACCAACTACTCAGGCATCTCAACGGTATTTATTATTTTTTTTTCCGATTACAAAAGCACTCCTAGATCCAAAAGAGAACAGGGATGCGTGAATATAAAAAATTTCACCGATGAGAATCGAATCTAAAACTTTTTAATCTCAACATCAATAATGATATTGTTGAACTAAACTCGTCTTCTCTGTTTCAATAGTATTATTGTAGCACAAATTACACAGTTCTCAAGATTCAGAAGATGGAGGAGGGCCCGCTCGATGTGAAGAAAATAAGCACTTATCCTGACACTATTTAATGATACTGTATCGCATGGTCAACTGATCTACTGTGGGTTCAGCTACAGACAGTCACATAACATTCAGAGGTTGAGATTTGTTAATTCTTTACCTTTCTCAATTCATGGAGAAGAAAGCTCGGCTAAGCTTTAATGGCCGCATAACGGTAACTCAAGAGTCAACGGGCCTCTTCATACCAACCAAAGGTCTCTTTGACTCGGAATTGGATTCCAGAGCGTTACTGTAATCCCAGTTGCCCGCCCATTCTTCCACGTCATGTGCACCCGTTTCGTCATCTAACACATAGACAGTGTGTTTTAGAGAGGCAATCCTCTGATTGTTTGACCTCGGAGGATGGTATGAAACTTCAAGAAGCAGGACAATTAGACAAATGTGTGAAAAAAAGTAGCAGGTGATGAGGGAGGAAATGCTTTCTTTACCCGAGCCATTTGAGAGGGAAAATTGAGTAAGTCGTCTGACACAGTCCTTAAGTCCCTGTAGCTCGGCTTCCTTTTCGCACAGCCTGGATTGAGTCGAACTGAGTTCTTTCTCCAGCTCTGTGATCTGGCTCTCTTGCTGTTTGATGAGCAAATGGGACAGCTTCCGATTGAGCTCTGATGGCAAAACTCCATTGAATTGACAGGAGCCAGGAATTGTGTGTCCAGCTTCATGATCCTCCATTGCATGTGGAACTTCAGTCTGCATGACACGATACATAGCTATTTGAAGAAGGGATACAATTGGTTCGAACATGAACATAAGAATCGCATTCTGCTGGTCCAAAATGATTTCAGATTGAATTGCTACTGTGATAATAGTCACAACTAGATTGTTATAATATTGAGAGTTGTATCCATCGACATAAACTCTATCAGTGGAAGTAAGAACCGGGATTAATTAGAAGGGCAAGTGGAAGCTTACCTCAGCTAAACATGGATGCGTTTCACAAGAAGTGTCCCCAGTGCTCCAAGGAAGTTTTTCCAGTTCAACTTCAAGTTCTGCTTCAAGTTTGTTCATTTCCATTACCTCCCGCTCAGGTTCGTCAGTAAGAACACTACTCGCGTATTCACCATCATCGGCTACCGGCAGAAGAGACATTTGAATATCATGCAGGTTTGGATTCTCCATGTTCAATTTATTAGCTAGCAGGCTATTCTTGCTCATGTGTCTCCTTGGGCTACCATAGAGTTCTTTGGCTGAGCTCAAATTTAGCATATTCTGAGCTGATTTTCTTCGATGAAGCTCAGCCTTTAGTTCCTTAACAACTTTAGCTGTTTCATCCATTGCTGTGTTCATCCTGCTGATTTCAGCTTTCCCAGCAGACAGCATATACATGATTCCGACACCCAGCCCGTAGTTGAATGAAGAGCTCTCTGAAGATAAAAGGAGCGTAACATTGTAAGTCAAAGTCATGGATCAAAAAATATGAGAAATTACTTTCAAATTAGAGAGCAGTCATTTGGAGGTTAAAAAGGAGAAACTTCAAATACAAGTCAAGACAGTAATCAAGACAGTAATCAATAAAAAGAAAAATGCTCGATTTCCACTCCTTACGCAAGCATTTCACGTTAAGATGAAGGGACAAGACTGCAGATTATAAGCATGAAGAAATGGAAAATGAAATGTGTAAAGCAAGTCTTCTCTAGGGGGTACACTCTAGACTTACAAAAACCAACAGATTGCCCCTACAACGAAATGCAGCCCCAGAATATCTAGTCTCAGTGAAGACTAATTGAATGCGTCATCACACAACACTCCAAAGTATCAGTTTTTATGGGATCAAAACTGATATAATCGTCCCACATGGCGACTTCAATGACAATCACTCCGGTCATTTAGCAATTCATTGAAAAATCTCTTCTTTGCCATCAATAAGAAGGCCATTAAAGACAGATTATAAGCTAATAGCAACATGAAACATCACTGGTATCTCAGAGAAAGCTTTCAGGCAGTCAAAGGGAAAGGAACAGCCAAACGTAACCATATCGTAGCAATGAATTTCTTTTGGCTTGATTTTCTCACTAGCCACAGCATTATCCTGTAGAACAATCAGGTAAATAGGCCATGATCCTCTAATTCACTTCAACTTAAGGTTCTTCGGTGAATACATGAAAATACCCTCAAAGAGAAAATAAAGGGGAAGAAAAAGAAATCCCTTCATGACAATTGCACATAGCTTCAACACTAGAAAGGAGCTCATTCGCCCAACTGGGTATCGGAAGCACAGAGATTTTGCCGAGCATAGAAAAGATCTAATCCTTTTCTATTGAAGTTTTTAAGGGAATAAGACTGTTAGGACTAAGGTCCTGAATTGTAAGAATAAGGAATAGAGGGGGCATTGTGTAAAAACAGAATAAAAGACAGTTGCCTATAACGGAAACAGTTACTCTGTTTCGGGCTGCTTAGAGTTTCCTGCTCACAGTGAAGGCCTATAAGTCACGGGCACTTCTGTACATGGGAACTCATGAGAAATATGTGAATGCCTTTCCCTCCTATCTCTCTCTGTTCGAACTCTTCTGCTCTCTTCCCCAATCTTCTTCTTCTGAAACTCTCTGTTCCATCATCTACTTCTTCCTCTCTCTAGAATTTCCAGTTCGAAGCCTATCAAGTGGTATCAGAGCCTCACGCTCCTCGGCCACGACTCCATGGCAGAAACTCGTGCTCAAGAGCTGAAGAAGCTAGAGAGCATGGTGCGCAATCATGAGCTGCAAATGTCAGAATTGCAATCATACCAGGATCGGATGTATACAGATCTGAAGTTGCAGAACGAGAAATTGCAGAATAAATTTCAAGAGGAACTGCGAACTCAGCACGCCAGATTAATGGAGGAAATGCGAGAACTCCTCAGAAGTAGCGATTCACAAGCCAACACCAGTGAAGGACGAGCCAAAGCTCACGTCCCTCCCGCTGAGGAGCAGAATTTCGCTAAGAAAATTGGACGCCTTGACTTTCCAAAATTTAATGGCGACGAGCTGGAAGGCTGGATGTACAAAGTTAAACAATTCTTCGAGTTCGATAGCACCTCAGAGGAGTCCAAATTGAAGCTGGTCTCCATTCATGTGGAAGGAAGGGCATTATATTGGCATCAAGCTTTTTTACAGAGCTTGCAGGAGAACGAGGAACCACTAACGTGGAGAAGGTATGAAGAAGCAATCACGGCTCGATTCAGTACCAGAGCCTACGACGATCCGATGTTCGAGTTGAAAAATCTTGTACAAACAGGTACCTTACGAGCCTACCTTGATGAGTTTGATAAACTGTGGCAGAAGGTAGGAATTTCGGAATCACTTGCCTTAAGCATGTTCCTCGGAGGCTTACGATACGAGACGCAGAAGGCTGTTCGAATGAGCAAACCTCGATCCATACAGGAAGCCTATATCCTAGCCAAAATTCAAGAGGACGAGTATTATCCTTGCAACAACATTGAGAATGTCAAATCCAATTTCAAAGCTTCGACAACTCTACCTCGTCCTATACCTTCTAATAACCGAAATGATGGAGGTAGTCTTACAGAAAGGAGGATGGACGGAAGTAAGGGAAATGGACTGTTACCACTTCCTAAGAATGCTGTGCCCCTTGCCTCTCTTAAGAATGTGCCCAAGTCCACGAAATCTATCTCAAGCAGGGAGATGGATGAGAGAAGAGCGAAAGGACTGTGTTTTTGGTGCGATGATAAGTTCACACCCGGACATAAGTGTCCCAAGAGGCAGCTGTATATGATTGAAGTACAAGAAGAGGACAATGACGAGAAGGATGATGATAAGGAGATGGCAGAAATGACTCCTGAGATATCAATCCATGCCTTATCGGGTAGTACGAGCTTTCAGACGATGAGAGTTAAAGGCCAAGTCGGCACCAAAACTATACAGATTTTGATAGACTCGGGCAGCACACACAACTTCCTGGATGAAGGTTTAGCAAAAAAGTTGGGTGGTTCAATTGTTCATGTAACTCCCGTGAGAGTTGCAGTGGCTAATGGAGCTACCATCACTTGTGAATCTCTCTGCAAGGGATTTACCTGGAAGATGCAAGGAAGTGAGTTCAAAACCGATGTTCTTTTGTTGGCTCTGGACAATTATGATATGGTCCTAGGCATTCAATGGCTATCCACACTTGGAGATATTATGTGGAATTTCAATTCTCTGGAGATGAAGTTCCACTTGGACAAACTTGAGTTTGTCTTAAAGGGAGACTCCAGTGATAAGCTTCAGTTGATTTCTAATGAAGGCTTACAAAAACTCCTGCAGAAGCCTGCTCAGTTAGCTTCCTTACAGCTGTGCAGTCTGGAAGGCGTGGGCGAGCTGCGGGTAGTAGCAGATGAAGCTCACGAACCAGAGGAGATAGCTGAGTTACTTCGTGAATTCAAGGATATATTCTGCATACCAACTGAGCTGCCTCCTGCACGAGAGCATGATCACAGAATACCACTTCTGGAAGGCTCCCAACCTGTTAACATCAGACCCTACAGGTATCCTTCAGTCCAGAAGGACATTATTGAGAAGATGATTCAGGAAATGCTGGCTTCTGGGGTCATTCGACATAGCACCAGCCCCTATTCGTCTCCAGTTCTGTTGGTTAAAAAAAAAGACCAGTCATGGAGATTCTGTATCGATTACAGAGCCTTGAACAAGCTCACTATTAAAGACAGATTTCCCATTCCTGTCATCGAAGAGTTGTTGGATGAACTACATGGCGCAACCACTTTTTCAAAGGTTGACCTTCGTTCAGGATATCATCAGATAAGGATGTGGGAGGCTGATATATACAAGACTGCGTTTCGTACCCATGAAGGGCATTATGAGTTCACCGTCATGCCTTTCGGCCTCACCAATGCCCCGAGTACTTTCCAGAGTCTCATGAATGAGGTATTTCGGCCTTATCTACGCAAGTTTATTCTCGTTTTCTTTGATGATATCTTAATCTACAGCCCGGATTTAAGTCGACATGTGGAGCATCTTCGCATTGCCCTTCAGCTGCTTCGACAGCATAGGCTGCTTGCCAAACGCAGCAAATGCACCTTTGCAGCAGCCAAGGTCGAATATTTGGGACACTTTATCTCGGCTGAAGGGGTTTCCACTGATCCTAACAAAATTAAAGCAGTTCTGGAGTGGCCGATACCTCAGAATATTAAGCAGTTGCGTGGATTCCTGGGTCTCACAGGTTATTACAGGAGGTTCATCAAGGGATATGGAGCAATGAGCAAGCCCCTTACAGAATTGCTTAAGAAGGATTCATGGGTATGGACTGAAGCAGCCACTTCTTCCTTTCGGGCCTTGCAACAAGCCTTAGCCACTGCTCCAGTATTGGCACTTCCCGACTTCTCTGTTCCTTTCGAAGTCGAAACAGATGCTTCACAACACGGCTTGGGGGCTGTCCTTCAGCAAAAAGGGCACCCAATTGCTTATATCAGCAAGGCATTAAGCACACGACAACAAGCTCAGTCCGCTTACGAAAGAGAGTTAAATGCGATTCTACATGCCGTGAAGAAATGGCATCAATATCTGGCTCCTCGACCATTCACTATCAGGACCGATCATAAGAGTCTCAAGTTTTTACTGGAACAGAGACTCATCAACCCACTCCAGCACACGAGCCTCGCCAAGCTAGCTGGTTATGAGTTTGAAATTTGTTATAAAAAAGGAAGGGACAACATTGTAGCTGATGCGTTGTCACGATCTCCTTCCATTCAGCTGGAGTGTCATGCTCTGTCCACAGTCACCAGTGACTTGCTACAATCAATCAAAGACAGTGTCTTAGCTGATGCCAAGCTTCGCGAGCTGATTAAGGAGTTAGAAGACAACCCTACAGCTCATTCTGATTATCACTGGCGAGCAGGAATCCTTCGAAGAAAGGGGAAAATGGTCGTTGGCCGAAACCCAGAGCTGCACAGACAACTGATTGAGTTATATCACGACAGTGCAGTAGGTGGTCACTCAGGTGTTCGCGCCACTACCAAGAGAATCACTTCCCTGCTCTACTGGAAGGGAATGAGAAAGGCAATTCAAGAATACATAGCAGCCTGTGAAGTATGCTCCTGCCACAAAACAGAGACGGTGGCGACCCCTGGGCTATTACAACCTCTGCCTGTTCCTGAAGGTGTCTTTCGAGACATTTCCATGGATTTCATAGAAGGATTGCCCAGATCAGAGGGAAAAGATGTTATCTTAGTCGTTGTAGATCGACTTACCAAATATGGCCACTTCATGGGGCTAACTCATCCCTATCAAGCTCCTCAAGTCGCTAAGGTGTACCTCGATAATGTCTTCAAGCTCCATGGTCTACCCTCTTCCATTGTCACAGACCGAGATCCTATCTTTCTCAGCAATTTCTGGCAGGAACTTTTTCGAGTTCAGGGAATTACTCTGAATTATTCTTCGGCTTACCACCCCCAAACCGATGGGCAGACCGAGGTAGTGAATCGAGGACTCGAGTGTTATCTCCGTTGCATGTGTAGCAACTACCCACAACAATGGTATCGATGGCTTGCTCTCGCAGAATGGTGGTATAATACCACTTATCATACTGCCATCAGACAATCTCCTTATGAAGCACTATATGGGAATTCTCCCCCGTTGCACGTACCTTACTTCCCAGGGGACTCCTTGAATGCCACCGTAGACTCTCAACTGCAAGACAGAGAGCAAATGATCCAAGAGCTTCGATACCAACTCCAACGTGCACAACATCGCATGAAAACATATGCCGATAAGCACCGCAGTGAACGCAGCTTTAACATTGGAGATTGGGTGTTTTTGAAGCTGCATCCTCATCGGCAACAATCGGTTCGCTATCGTAAACATCACAAACTGGCTGCTCGTTATTTTGGCCCATTTCTCATCCTTTCAAAAGTGGGAGCTGTGGCTTACAAGCTGGCCCTTCCTGATAATTCCGATGTCCACCCTGTTTTCCACGTCTCGTTACTTAAGCGAGCTCCAGGACCTCCCTCGCAAGTGACTGCTCTGCCTTTTACTAGTTCCCATTCTCCTCCAGTCCCTCAGACCATTCTGGATCGACGAATGGTTCGGCGCGGCAAGCACGCAGCTACTCAAGTCCTTGTCCACTGGACTCACTCGACACCAGCTGAAGCCACTTGGGAGTATCTCTATGACTTACGCCTACGCTATCCTACTATGAACCTTGAGGGCAAGGTTCTCTAAGGGGGGAGTACTGTTAGGACTAAGGTCCTGAATTGTAAGAATAAGGAATAGAGGGGGCATTGTGTAAAAACAGAATAAAAGACAGTTGCCTATAACGGAAACAGTTACTCTGTTTCGGGCTGCTTAGAGTTTCCTGCTCACAGTGAAGGCCTATAAGTCACGGGCACTTCTGTACATGGGAACTCATGAGAAATATGTGAATGCCTTTCCCTCCTATCTCTCTCTGTTCGAACTCTTCTGCTCTCTTCCCCAATCTTCTTCTTCTGAAACTCTCTGTTCCATCATCTACTTCTTCCTCTCTCTAGAATTTCCAGTTCGAAGCCTATCAAAGACTTGCAGATCAACAGTACCAGACGAAAAATAAAATGATGCACTCAGAAAAGACGAAAATTGATCAACTGAAATGGCTCCCTAGATCTTCTGGACCCCCACAGCATGAATAAACAATCATGCTGGAACATCTCTCTTGCTTTCTTTGTACCTAATCATGACTTTGTTAAAAAGCCATAACCCCACTTAACTGTCTGCTAAAGCTTCAAACCAAAATCAGAAGTTCCAACCTTTCGACATGCATGATCCGCATTTTGGGGTCACGTTCTTCCCGATCTTCCTCCTCTTCAAGCAGATGTAGAATTTCCTCCCGCTCTTACTATCATCGTTTCCGCAGCTTCCCTTGACCTTAGCTGCCTTTCCAGCAGATTTCCGGGAGCCAGGTGTCGCTAATTTCTTCCTTGAACCCTTCAATCGAGCATTGCCGGACCCGGAGCTTGAGAATCTGAAGACCTCCTGTGATCTACAGCAGCTGCTCTCGGATTCAGATGCATGTGGGGCCGAGATCGTGGCCCGGGGTGTTGAAGGTTCAGAGGCTTCCTCATCAGTAGCTCGGTCGGAGTCTAGAGCTTTGGAGGGATCGGAAGCTGGGGAGAGGAGGTGTTTGGCAACGAGTCCGGTAGACCCTGCGACAGCGGCGGCTAATAGGACCTGCCACATTTGAGATCGCCCCGCCCGATCCCACTAGGGTTTGCGCTCCTTATGCTCTGCTCTCTCTTCGATAAAGAGGTAGGGGAGAGAGAGCGAAGCTCAGTAGAGTAGAGCGAAAGAGTGGCTTTGTGAGTTTCAGGAATGCTGGGTGGGAGTGCTCGCTGGGGGGGAGAAGACAAGAAAGGTTTGCCAGCTACTCTCTCTCTCTCTCTCTGTCCTGACTCCCTGCTACTGTCAGCTCACAATTTTCCCGCTTTCCACCATTTTACAAAAAATGGAACTCTCTCTCTCTCTCTCCCCCCATATATCAAGACTCAGAGGAGAGGACCAAGCTCGATTGAGAGGAAGACAGAGAGCCTTTTCTTTGAGCTTGTTTGACTGCTGCGATAAAACATCAAAAAAGAAAAACATCATTTGACTGCTCAAAATTACGAGAAAATGCTCTAGATATTACACAAATGTTTCTTTATAAGTTACACACAAGCCATGAAATTTTTTCACCGTAGAATCTCCAATTTTTATTTATTCTCTGGTATGTATCTTCGAACCGATGGCTGGTCAAATTCAAATTATTTGACTAAGCGAATGGCACATCGGCACAGGTCCATCAGAGATCATGACTTCATACATTATGAAAAACACCCGTTAACATTCACAATTTTGGTGTTCCACGTGATCTTAGGCGACACCCACTAGAGATCGCACCTCCTCGTGTTGACTTTTAGAATGTCTATTAAACTGCACCAGATAAATAAATAATTATTAATTTATCATTAATTAAAGTAATTTATAGAAATTTAAGATATTCTCATTTAATCCACGTACCCATCCTTTAGATATATATTTCAACAGGTTTGGAGGGAGTTGTTATACGACATTAAATGCGCCTGACCTGCCATCCCATCCAAGCCGCGCATGGATGTTCAATCAACTGGTCCTCTGGATTGGGCTTGGGCCTCCGACTCAATCCGAGCGGGCGGGAACATCGCACCACCTCAGGGAGCTTGACAGGCCCGAGCTTGGCCCATAAGCCGTCACAGGCGACGAGGAATCCAACCATTTGGAACACCTCTCTCGGCCATGCCCCTTATTTCTTCCCAACTAAGTTGTGACTGAATCTTTCCATAATGCTCCATTCCCGACATGAATCTGGGTATTTGGAGTTGGTAATCCTCCTCGAATTGTGCACAGGAAAGGCGTGACATAACTTCCATGGGTAACTCTTCCACCGCAACTGATTAATTAAACAACTGACAGGAGTCCACCTAGTATCTAAACCAAATTCATCCCGCTCGAGCTCGTTTAAAATTTGAACCTTCAAGAGAATCCCTGGTTCAGATTGCCGACAGTAAGATAGCATACAAGTATAAATATCTAAAGGTTTCTAAAAAAAATTTTCAGGCACTTGTTTAAGAGTTTGTCCTAGAGTGGCATTTCTGGGAAGTGTTGCCATACTCGAGTCAGCCTCGTGTAGTAGCTAAAGCAGCTGATTCAGTGTGAAGAAGCCAATTTCATGAACATGAATCCGAAGCAATACATACGACGGAAACCAGAGAATTCTGAGGCACCAGAGTCTGTTAAAGAAAGACACACATTGAATGTACCAGCTGAATCATCCAACAAAAACTGTCAGAAGAAGTTATGAACTCATGTTGCAGAAGACCCTGAAGCCATGGAGCCCTCAGTTAGCCTAAGCAGATCAGTTAGTGAATACCAAAAGGGATGAGCAAAATGAAGTAATGGATAAGCTGATTCATCCTTAAATCCAAAAGCATGCAAATATCTATAGAAGAAGGGATTTGATAACACCTCCATCTTCTTCTTATGGGACGAAAGACGGGTATTGCTAGTTCGCAGCCTTATTCATTTAGAAAAATCAGACAGAAATGCACAAACACTGCAGCAGCAATGGAGAGAAAAATCCAACCTAGAGGATCACTTTATCACCAATCAGTTATCCTTGGAGTGCATGCTCTTCCTCACGGCCCTTGCATTGTCGTACTCGAACTTCAACACATTGGGTATGTGAGAGGTGTCCTTGACATAGAACATTCTCCCGAAAACACTCTCTTCAATTGCTGGAAAGTAATAAACGATCCCTGAGTTAACAATCCTGAACCACACAGCCCCGAGAATGATCCCAAGGGCTGCCCCAGCAAAAACCTGCGACACTGTGTGATAACCCAAGTACACCCTGGAGAACATAGTCAAAACCGCCAACACCCAGGCCACGAGAGCTGCAGACCACCTGCTCCTCCACGTCAATAGGGTGAAGTAAACCGCAAAGAAGAACATGTACTGGGAGTGGCTTGAGGGCCACCTGTTGACATCATAGTGTAATGTAGTCTCAATTCAATCAAATTGAGAAGTAAAAGAAAATCTTTGGGTTATATCATCTTACTATTTTACAAACCAAATTCTATAGCTTTCAGAATGAAGCTTCTAGAAACTAGGCCCGCAATCGAATCGAGCAGAAAAGAACACGCTGAGCAGTCAATATTTCATCATCAACGACATACAACCACTCTTGAACCGAAATCCAGAGTTATTGGACGGCGTTTTACTCTAATGTTCACTGTAATCATCTAAAGACGGCATCTTTCGAGCGATGAGGAGAGTAGATTACCCGTGGGAGTCGCACATCTCGAGGAGAGCGCATGTTTCGGGTCGAGCCTGCTGAACGGAGGTCTTGATGAGCTCGTTGACGAACTGGGAGATGAGGAGGCCAAGGGCGAAGAAGATGCCCTGCAACTCCCGCCGGAAGATGAAGTGTGTGACGAAGCCGCCGAGGCTGATGAAGACGGGGACAAGGGAGACCCACGCGAGGAAATGGCCGAGCTGGTCGCCCCTCCGGTACCGGACGTGGGTCAAGGTCACTGCCTTCAGGTGATGCGCCGCCATGTGAGGAGCAGTGAGAGATGCAGAGCCGAATGAAGTGCCCCGTGAAGGAACTCGGCCAATCTCGAATCAAGTGGGTGAGGAGTTGATGGGGTGATTAGATCCAAGTCACGAGCTGTGAGAGAGAGAGAGAGAGAGAGAGAGAGAGAGAGTGAGTTTGTGTGTGGAAACCGGTGTTACAGAGAAACGGGAAGATGCTCCTGAAGGATTTCCTCTTCTGGGATCTGTCTGCCTCTGCGAGAAAAACAAGAAAAAAGAAGAGGAAAGCAAGTGGAGTTGCAAAGCGTGGACGTGGCGACAGAACAGAACTCGAAGAAAGGTCAATGTTTATGGGCTGACAAAAATTTCAGCTCAAACAAAATTCGGTGGTCTAAGAATTTCCATTTTCCAAGGAACAAAATGTCTTCCCTTCGTCGGCCAAATATAAGAGGATTCGAATGTCGCTCGTGGAGACGAAAAGAAAGACCCTGCTTTTTAATACATAATGAATGAATAATCAATATTGTGAAAGTTTTATCTATTCAATGGGTCGATTTACTTTAAATTTAAATCGGTTAAGATTATTGAACTCTTGCACATTAGAAGAAGATACGTGTTAAAAAAAGGGAAAACCGAACAGGGCAAGCTGGTTCAACTCAGTCCTCAGCTATGCGAAATGAGTTATTCATATTTATTATTATATCTATTGAGAGAATCTGTGGTCAATTTAGGATTCGTGTAAAAGAAATTACTATGAAGAAAAATTATATAATTATCAAATCTTATTATCAATATTATATTTTATCAAAAATACTACTATCTTCTTTCAATTTCACAACAAAAAATTCTACTATAATTAGAATTCTTTCGGTAATCAGGCCATGGTTGCGCGAAATCACTCCTTGGCCATGATAGACGAGGTTAGCCGGGCTTTTACTGCATTGCATACAAACACCGCCTTATAGCTGTTGTATAAGCTCTTGCTGCGAGTAAAGTTCGTAACTTGATCTGTGTTCGACTGTATTGAGGAGAAAAAGGTGGAGGGTGATTCAGTTAACGACCTGAGCTTATCAGGGGCGGCTGCAGATGCTCAGGTTCCTCTTTTGAGCTGCCACTGGCATGTCTTCGAGGTGTCTTCGGTCGGGTATCAGCCTGATTGTGCCTGCAATTCTGCAATTCTGTGCACCATTTTACTGAACTTGTTTTTATTCCTGATGCATTTTCGTCCAATTGATCCGGTAGAGGGCTTTAATGTTAGCAAGAGCACGAAATTGGAGCGGGATGTACCAGAGGAACAGGCAGAAAAAGATGAAGATGGCACTTCAAAGGGAAAAGAAGGAATTTTTTAGGCAGATGGAGATTGGATTCTGAAATGTGATGGAGGCGCACTTACAGATCAATCACGTGCATCTTCTTCTTCTTGGCTCGCTACATTACTTTCTGCTTTCATCTTTCGCAATCCCAGCTTGATGCAATTTTCAGTAAAGAAGCAAAGTTTTCATGTTTCTGGAGCTAACATCCCATGTTGGACTACACAGAAGTAGAACTTGAAAGGGAATTATCTTGATCCGACCATCTCCTTTTCCATGGGGTTGCTTCTCATGATGCTAATTGTTGTGGCATTCTGTTGAACTTTCTGGGTAATGGTAGAATGAATGCATTGAAAGCTGGGCTGAAACACACATACAGAATGGGTGGATTGCATTTAGTGTCATCGGAATAGCTAAGATTGCTACAAGATTCCTGGGTGGATTGCATTTAGTGTCATCGGAATAGCTAAGATTGCTACAAGATTCCTCATTCCTTCGGTTCGCCCCCAAATATCTATTACGGAAATCTTTGATGGTTCCTTTGATGAGAATAGTTGCTCCCTGTGACTGGCTTCTTGTGTGACCGAGCAGGTTGATCTGGAAGAGCAGGAAGGAGTGGGGAACCCGTCACTGCACAGAAGAGGACGTCTGCTACCAGTAAGAAGAAGTGGAAGAAGCACAGGACAAATAGAGAGTCGATCTCAACTAAACCAGAGAAGGATCAGGAAGAATAACAGGAAGTTCACTCCAGAAGAATTGGAAAACTCGATGCGGGTCTTTGACATTCTGGGCATGCTCCTAGGATCTCACAGTTCTCATGTCCGGGTGCTCCCAAGGCCGTACAACCTTTTTTACTTCTGAAGAACCTTCTAATTGCAACGACGGAACCCAAGCACAAGTTTACATCAATACATGAGGTTGAGAGCATGTGCACAGGACACTGTTAAACTTGGTCAAACACCGAGGGCTGCAAATTTGTCTTTGAGACAATCACGAATCAGCATTATTCTCCCCTCGATAGTCTGTCAGAAAGTTGCCTTTCAACAACTATTTGGTGCAGCACCAAACTCAAGTTCCATGTTTCTTCCACCCACATTTCTTTCACTTGAAGGGATGACCAAGTCAAGCAAACTCTCATTGCTCAATTTGAACCGAGCGGTCGCTTTACTCGGGTTATTAGGTGGACCCCGATCATGACTGGTATATTATACGGAGTCCAGGAAACTCTCATTGCTCCATATAATATACGATCCGATTATAAAACTCGAACCTGTCATCTTAACATAGATAATTGTGTTTATTATAACATCCTCCAACAACATGTAGTCTTTCTTCCCTTTCATTTTCTTCTGGTCGTTTCCCTTTTATTTATTTAGTTTCTCGGTTTGCCAGTACTAATCATTACCATGTCTGCTCCAACACCTTCCACAAAAAAACTCGATAAAATTAACAACAGCCATCGGCGAAGACTTAATTAAACCTGTATACCATATACGCTCCTCAACACTTCCTCTCTGCATTCACTTATAAGAAACTCCAGGTTTCCATCCTAACAAGGCTTCGTCCCGATAACCAACTTCTCTGGGCTACCTCCCGCCACCGGAAACCCGGGATTTCGTATCCGGGAAATGGGCTCCACTGCCGAGAGATCGAAGAAGAAGGTCCAGTTATGGAAGAAGGCGATAGTGCACTTCTCCCTGTGCTTTGTCATGGGCTTCTTCAGCGGGTTCGCCCCGGGCAGGTCCTCGAGCTCCGTACCGACCCTCCGGCCAGCCATATCCCCGGAACCGAACAGGATAAGACACCTCGGGCCACCCAATGCGAGCTTGGCCTCCCAGAGCCAGCAGGCAGAAAGCAACCCTATCTCCGAGCCCGGGAATCAACAAGTAAATGATACAGAAGAAGAAGAAGAAGAAGGGAAGAGACAAATGGAGGAATTGGAGAAGCTCGTCCCACGGAAGCAGTTGATAATCATCACGCCAACGAGGGCCGGCAACCGTCTCAGCGGGGTGCTCCTGAGGAGGCTAGCAGGGACGATACGACTGGTTCCGGACCCGGTGCTGTGGGTGGTTGTGGAGAGGCAGCCGGAGCCGGGCTCCGACGAGGTCTCCGAGATCCTGAGGAAGAGCGGGGTCATGTACAGGCACCTGGTGTATAAAGAGAACTTCACGGAGCCGGAAGCGGAGATGGATCACCAGAGGAATGTGGCCCTCCGGCACATCGAACAACACAGGTTGACAGGGATCGTTCACTTCGCGGGGCTCTCCAATGTCTACGACCTCGACTTCTTCCAGGAGCTCAGACAAATCGAGTATGGCCTTCTTTCCTTTAATTTATCCATCTCTTATTTTGTTTTTTTGGATATAGTACGATAAAAACATTTGAAAAATTACAATAAATAAAAATACCAAAAGGTCGGTCGAATATTTGAACTAGGACAGAATAAATGGGCATCGGAACGATCAACCGATAGTATAACTCGATCCATATGTTTGATTGAATTGGGTTGTCTCTTCCAACTCGATCCTGGAAAAAAATCAAAGCTTTACGTTCATGGCATGTGGTTGCTCCAATAGACTAATACAGTTGTTCATAGGATAGCAATGATTAAGAATTCCTCAAGATTTAAAACAATCATAGGTTAACATTAATTGATTAAATGGCTAATCGTGCTAAATAGTGGGAACATGGATTTTCAACATTATTCTCCAATTACAACACTGCGTCTACCTACAATTGCCGCCAAGATCTCCACGATGTGATCATTTTTTAAGCCACGTGCCTATAAAAAAATTGGCCTGTGATTTTATAATTAGAAAAAAAAAATCAGTACCAAAATTAATTAATTAATAATTATCATAAAATATAATTGAATTTAACTGTTGTTTCATCCGAAGGCTCTAATCAGATGTACAGTTGCTATTTGACCCTCTTTAACATTATTTGAACCATCTCTTTCTCTTCCATGTCTTTAGAGAGTTCGGGACATGGCCGATAGCACTGCTATCAGCAAACGCGGACACGGTCATCGTCGAAGGGCCGGTTTGCGATTCCTCGCAGGTCATGGGCTGGCACATAAAGAAGATGAACAACGAGACGGACGCTAAGCCTCCGATCCACATCTCGAGCTTCGCTTTCAACAGTTCGATCCTCTGGGATCCCGAAAGATGGGGCCGACCCTCCTCGTCTCAGGCTGCCACTCAGGTACGGCTGCTACCATTACGACTCACATATTGATCGAACATCAAATCGACACTTCGGTAGCTTGTGCTCTGGACCGATTGATATTGTTGGGAATGTTTGTAATCGCACGATTACATGCCTTGAACTTGAAGTAATGTCCCGCCAGACAAATGTTTGGGGTTTGCTGGATTTTTCAATCATGAACAGTGATGTTCGGTTAGGGTTTGGCCAACCTCTCTGAATTTTATATTTACTTCCTAATGGAGTTCTAAATGAGGTTGGTAAAGATTCCACATCATATCTTTTGTTGAATTTGTAATCTCAGAGAAGAGGGCAACACTATTGTCTTTTCCTTTCATTTTTTAAGTTTTTTTAATATAAGTCACCATAAAATATCTAAAAATTTAATAAATTATAACTAATTTGAATTTGAATTTTTTTATTTTGTATAAAATAATAATGTCTGTTCTTTTATTTTAAACCTAATTTAGCATCTAGAAATTAAAATAAATGATTTAGCATAAAATTATGGAAAAATATGCCACCTGCTCAAAGAGACCAACTGCCACTATCAACTAGTCTTCGAGAAAGTCGCTTGAAGTTCACTTCAAAGTAGTAGGTTAAAGATGAGATGTCAAATCGATATCGACCCACGAACAACAATACCTCAGTCGACATCCTGGGAGAGAAAAACCCCACAATTTTCCTTCTCCAAAAATGTTCACATCCACTCATTTCCTTGGTCTTTGTCGGTGTATTTAACCGATTTCTTACAAGAAAAATGTGCTGCGTCCAGGACTCGGTGAAATTCGTGAAAGAGATAGTGAAGGAGGACGAGACCTCGGTGAAGGGAATCTCCGGGGAGAAGTGCTCGAGAATCCTGCTCTGGCAGCTTCCTATCCAGCCAAGCAAACTCCTCCTACCAGTCGGTGGTCGTTCGAATGGCAATTCGAGTCTTCCTTGAGACACCCAGAGACAAGGTTGGACAGTAATGCAAGCGACATGTGTGAATGATGTAATATACTGCTAGAAGAGAAGATCCACATTTTTTTCCACAAGCATTCAGATATATAAAATCTATTCGGCGGCTCGAGGAAATTCAGGGAGGGGGGGCCAAAATGACGTGTTCAAGAGGAGGGTGATGCAAAATAAATTAATAAAAAATATGGATAAAATTAGTAAAATTCATCGTCCATAAAATTCAACCCTATCCATTGGAAGAATTGTCATGTAATTGTTGTATGATTGTATCATGTAATCCAAAAGTCATAATTTTTCTTTGTCCTTCGCTTTGTAATGAAAGCCAATTTATGAAGGTTATCCATGTCCCTACATTTCTTCTCATCATGAACACCCACAAATATATAGGTTCAAATGAGTTCATGTTTAAAGCACACGAGTGGATAGTCTTGCTAAATGGTGTGCGCTCAAGAGAAAATCGAACCTCTGACCTCATGGGTATGCAAGTAAAAACATCAAATTATCCCGAATAAAAATATATCATTTATATTACTTCTGCAACATAATTAAAAAGATACTGATACTTCTATTTCCATTGAAACTTGAAGCTCGTGGCTCAACCAGTACACTACCTCCTTATACCACATAGCCGTGATTTTGTGTACGGTTCTCTGACATAGGAATCGAACTATGATGTTTTACGGTGGAATCCATGTAGTTAGAAGTTATGGGCATAGTTGGACCGTCAAAGTAATTTAAAATTAAAACAAATGGTAATTTGTAATCAAGAAAACCTTAAATTTTGTTTTATAAAAAGAAAAAGGATTCATCTTAAAATTCCTAATATGTATGGATATGATGGATCTAGAAGCGGTTTTCTAGACTATTTTTAAGGGGCATTTCCGGAAATATAAATGTTAGACGACTTCCTTTCTTCGGATGGGAATTACATAAGAGAACCGGCAAAAATACAATGAAGCGGGAATCAAAACCCTAACAACCGACGAGACAAACAGCCCGCGACCACTGGCTGAAATGGTGAGTTTACCTTCGCCGACGTCCTGCAATGATCCGAGCTCCAATTGATCTCGTCTGATTGGTTTCTTTCTGATCGAATATGTTGTATTTTCGAAGTTCTTGTACTTCTTTTTCTGGCGTTTCAATTTGCTGAATCGGTAGATTGTTTAGCTGATAATTTTCCTTTTGAGTTGCTTGATAACTGAGCGCGTTCGTCCAAAGCTTCTCTTGGTTTTAGGAGGTCGAACATGAATAACGCTTCAAGCAGCGTAAGTTTGTGTGATGAGCATCTCTTCTTGTTCCTGGGGACCAAATTAGGTCTGTCTGTTCCTTGATTGCTTGCTTTTCAGATGAATATGAAATTGGGAGGAATTTTTAAATCTGATTACAAAATTGAAGATGAGTCGCCGAGCTCTTTCAGGTCGTTTTGGTTTCTGTTGGATCTTGGAACTCTGTCTTTAATAACTATCGTTTTCTGCAATAGCAGAACGATTCGTGCTTTTCTGAAGCATTAAATCATTGGGTTGTTTGATTCTTTGGCAATTGCTTATCAAGAGATTAGGGGCTAAGTTTCACGGGTTTGGATGAGTGGCGAGGAGAAAGTTTTACTGGAGAATTCTCCAATTTGTAGATTGAAGGGCTTGGCTGACTAGGTTTTGAAATTACAGTGTGGGGGTACACTACTTGGAGAAGGGATTAATTCTCTGGACAGTTCAACCATTAAGAGATGATGTTGAGAACTTGGTGATAGAAGAATAGGAGATCCCCTTTCTGGTGTTTGTGGATCCGGTGGTTCCAAGATTACAAGTTTATTTATCTCCTTGATCAATCAGGCAGCATATACATGCCTAGTTGTGTACATGTGCAGATATGATCCTTGAATTGATATTATAGGTGAATTGTTGACACTTAAGATGTACATTTTGTGGCAGGCTGTTACAACACCATTGCTGGCAGGAATTGCAGTTGCAGCTGCCGCTTATGCTGGTAGATATGGTATACAGGCGTGGAATACGTTCAAGACAGGACCTCCAAAATTGCGCAAGTTTTATGAAGGTGGTTTTCAGCCTATCATGACTAAAAGAGAAGCAGCTCTAATCCTCGGAGTCAGGTAACTGCATGATATGAAATTCGTATGTGATCGGTGCTTTGTATCATTGTTAATGAAAGAAATGTATACTTCGGAATATAAAACTTGCAGATTGATCTGTTTTGTTTGAAGCGTTTTCTGTTATTTGCTTTAGCCACCTGATCTTGCAAATCTTCCATTGTTGAGTCGGGCTGGCTATGGCAACTTGATAGACTATTTAGGAATTTTAGGTATTTATTGTTTCACATCTAAATTTGATCTGAGAAGGTGCTTATGCATCCTCATTGTAATAATGCAAAGACGTGCTATTCATCTCTATGCTTGTGCTTGCTGCCCCCTTTTCTTGGCAGAAATTCCTCAAACAGTCCTTGTTCTATTGAACCTTTTGACAGGGAAAGAACCCCAGCTGATAAGGTGAGGGAAGCGCATAGGAGAGTTATGGTTGCAAATCATCCTGATGCAGGAGGTAGTCACTACCTCGCGTCTAAGATCAATGAAGCGAAGGACTTGATGCTTGGAAAAACAAAAGGCGGTGGCTCTGCTTTCTGACAATCCTCTTCTTTCACTGTGCCGCATATTTGGGGAGAGAGAATTCAACGGACTGCTGTTGAAGCAAATTATGTCCTGATTCATGCGATCCTCCCAGGACAAATACAATCAGCAATTTTGAAGTGAAATACAGGACTGATTCTCAAATTATTTTGACTCTGAGAAAATTGGTCAGGGCGTTTTCTTTCCTGTAGTTATGTAGTTTGGAATACAATCCATTGTCAAACTGCCGAAGTTGAGAAACACGCAAATTATTTTGATTCTGAGAAAATTGGTCAGGGCGTTTTCTTTCCTGTAGTTATGTAGTTTGGAATACAATCCATTGTCAAGCACAGATGACTGGTCTACTCAGGAGCTGTGTTTTCCCTCATTGTTGTTGAGGCATTGATGTTCTGCTCTACACTAACCTTGCGACAATGTCTCATCTGAGACATCAATAGAAGTAGAACTGCATGATTTGATTATCATCGATCGAAATGCTTCACAATTGTTTGTTCTTGATCCTCTGCCACTTTATCCGAAAACAAGTTGTCCAATGTTTTCTAGGAGTCATCCCATAAAGATTCATCGTCTTTGGGCCTGAGATGGTTTTTAGTTCCTTTTCTTCATCCAATGTGAGCTTTACTCCAGAGTCTCAGACAGGAACCTGAATCTTAAATCTTCTGGCAACAAGGAGGTGCTGCCTTGGAGCCAGTCATTTATTCAAGTGAAAACGAGACAGCAAAGACAAGAAACCGAGAAAAATGTTCACTGTTTATATCTCCCCTTTAATAGTCGTTGACAATCTAAAACCAAGGTACATAATGTTCATGTTAAAACCGAACTCCACAGTGAAAACGAGGAATCTGGGAGCAACCTATGGTACTTACAGGTAAGAAGCTGAGAAGGAGAAGAAATGGCTGTTCTTGCATAGATAAGGGGTCATTTCATTCTGTGATAGGATCTACAGGGTCAACCAGTTGATCTGCCACTTGAGTCTCGAGCGGCCCTCGAGGAGCTCCAAACAAATAGGAGAAGATTTGCCTGTGGCATTCATCACAAAAGAAGAAATAGGAGAAGTGACCTTCGTTCGGGAGCCTATGGACTGTAGCTTGTGGTAGAACTCGAGCTATATAGTCTGTCATGGATGGCGGGGCTACCTCATCCTCCATTCCCTGCTCAACAAATATACAGATGCGATAAAACTCAAAGCGCCTTGGAACAACTAAAGATGAGACTGTGTATAGAAGTTCTGCCAACAGCATAGCTATGCATTGACTCAAAGTCTGGATTAAGTTTTAATCATCGGAGAGGTAAACTTCATACAAACTCGGAGTGGTAAAATTTCAAAAAATATAATATATGCTCCGAAAGGAACAACTGCTCCAGAGGACCAACTCTACGACAGCCACCAGAGACAAAGGTACTGACCTGCCAAATGTGTATCGGGCCCAGGTATCCTGCTAACTCGCACTCTGCCTGGCTGTAAAAGGACTTAAGCCAATGAACAAAGCCTTTATTTTGGCATTTTCTCTGCACCTGAAGATCAGCCAACTTGAAACCCCAGTCTGATACCTGAAGCACAGATTCCTCCACGAAAGGTGCAATATTGCCCTGGCGGATTGATTCCTCTACATTCCTATACCAAAATTCTTCGAAAATTACCTCATCAACCAAAGCTTCATCCTGAGAATGCCACTGAATATGTTAGTACAGGCGTGACTGCACATATTATACTTCGATCTTTTCCCCATTTGCTGAATGCTGATAAGTACCCTTCTAGAGTAAATTCATTTTCTTCAAGTTCATCATTATTAAGGAGGCATGCAATAAATTTAGAAAATCAATTTCCATCAGTTAAATAATGGTCACTCTCTATTGAAGAAAATAATTGTTCCCAATTATAAAGTAGGGAAGAATTTGAATATTCAGTAGATTTACATGAGATGTGATTAGATGATGGAAGCTAATCTAGCCAAACGATATCTTGCATTTTCAATGGTCATGTAGCAGCCCTATAGAGAAAGAAAAATGCAAGCAATTGCATCAAAGATAACCAAAAGAATCAGCTGATTCTGAAGGAAAAAAAGAGAAGTTTTATTGCAACCAGATAACTGGATACAATACTCACCTTCTGCCCCATGGAAAAGGATAACCAATCATCAACACGGCCATGCTCTTCTGACAGGAATTTGCGTTGATATAAGATGGAGAGGAAGTGTGGGAACCTCCGAGCCAAGAAGTGGACAAATTTTCTTCTCCGCCCCCACTCTGCCCATGTTCCATACCTCTCTTCCTTATTCATGGTCGGCTCATATGGATTAATCATTGGTGCAATAAATGCTGCCCCTGCAAATTCATAATAGCAAAAACAATTATCTTAATTTTGAAATTTCATATAACGCACTATTCTCATGACTATTAACAAATACAAGAGCAACCAATATGCAGATTATTGATATTTGAGAAAATTTGATGTACCAGCAATCCTGTGAGGTATGTACTTTAGAGATGCCCAGGCATGCATCGCTGCACTTGAATAGCCCAGCACCCAGAACTTGCCACTGACACCTACAGCATCAGCTAGGTGCAGGATATCATATGCAGAAGAATTAAGGTTTCTGCCAGGATGAGGATCACTCTCTCCAAAACCGGGAAGATCATATGTCACCAAGCGAATACCATAATCTTCCAATACTGATGCTTTTACTCCCGGAATACCTTTTTCATCAGAATATGATGTCAGAAGTTGCTAGCTGTCTAGAAAAACTTTTGCAGATAGCATGGGTTCAACACAAATCTAAACAGGTCTAATATCATTTATATTCTTCTACCTGTGAGTCTGGAGAAAAGCAACGGATGTGGAACTATAATTGTATGTCTTGCCCTGTCAGCAGTAACACCGAGTTGATCATACGCCATATGTCTGCCATCTGGAAGCACTATGCGGGTCGCACTAGGTGGGTGTGTTTGAACTTTCCTAAAATGCTTAATGATGTTATTGTCTCCGATATTTAAGCACATTGCTGCATATACATATCAGAGAACAGCCAAGAAAGAAAGTTACATAACAAAAATGCCAAAGAAAGAAAATGAGGAGCGGTGGTTTCATCAATGCAGGCAAACATCAATTTCCACTTACAAAAACAGAAATGTATTTAGAGTTGTACACGGATGGGCATATCCTGGTTCAAAGCAGTATACACTGCACACCCATTTCAGGAGCTTAAGTTCATACTGCAGGTAGACATGGAAAGGAAACCACTGTACAGCACAAACTTGGAACATTTTGCAGAAGATTTGACTCTCATATAAGTTATGAAAGAAATTAATACCATCAACTGCCACAAATTCACTGCCTACTCTGTTATCATAGATGAAACATGACAGCCAGCTAATGCTCCTAAACCACAACATTTGATCAACAAACGAAGGGAGCTCTCTGTCTAACAATGAAGATCTGAAAAGTGACGATTTACAACTCTCTGTACGAAAACCTCCATTTCAGCTGTACTGATAGAAGAGATTGTTTCAGACTACTGCCTCTATGGTGCAGATACAAAGGACAACATTCATGACTTTCAAGCACAAATTTAGATGAAATTTTTTGCGATTATCATGGGTGTAGTGAAAAAGTCATTTAAACTACCAAGTCTTCATGGCTATTAACAGAATTAACAACTGCAAAATGATTATACGTGCGAAAATTTGTGCTTTAATAAGGGTAAGAACGCTTCACAAAGATGAACAAACATTTTTCTTTCTCATCAAATGCAATATGAATGAAATCAACTCAACTCCGGTATATTTCCATCACCTCCAGTAATATTTACAGCCTGCAGATCTAGCAATATGATCTCAATTTTTCTAATTGAGCCTAATTATGATTTTCCAATATTGAGTCAACTTGTTAGCAACCAAAGACTTCCAGAGGGATCACAAGATGGAATTTCCCAGTGAATCACAATGGTTAAGAAGCCCAACAATAGAGCCCAAATCGGCAAACGGATGCACCTGCTAGAGCGAGGAAGAAGACTAAGAAGATCACGGGCCATGCATGAACAGGATCCCGATCCTCGGGCAAGTACTCGTTCAGAAACTTCAGTCTCCCCTTGACCTTTGCACATGGTTTCCCCAGCTTCTGCACCACGAAAGAATCCTCCGTTATCAAGCTCTGCTCTACAATGTCCTTGAACCCTCTTGCCACCTCGAGCATCATCTCCCCCCACGCCTTCAGGAACTCTTTCACCTGCTCCTTCACGCTCTCTGACTTGACCGAGTCGTCGATAGGCGAGACGTAATCGGCAAACGGGTCGTGCACCCCCGAGTGGTCGAGCAAACCTGCAAGCTCATCATGCCATGAGTTTGTAGCCGTCCTCACCTCCGTCATTCTCACTGGAACAGAGACCGATTGGAGTATCTAGTCAGCACTCTCGCATCAGCCTCAATGTACAAGAAGAAGGGAGGCTGAAAGACGTGCCGAGGCCAATCAAATATTCAATCCACAGGCAGTACAGACGGGACTGCTGCTTTTTCCACAGTTAGACAGAGAAAATGACTATGATGCTACGAAGACGATGAATTATTCCTTTTGCAGATGGGAAGAAGAGAGAGCAATCATGTCGAAGCACGATGAAGAAGAAGAAGAAGAAGAAGAAGAGTGAGCGATGACTGGGGACTTTACAGGCGTGAAGTTCAAGCGACCACCATCACTTTGTTTAATCCCCGAAAAAGGCAAAAACCCTAACCGACCACCATTCAAAACGAATCAAAAAGTTCAATAACAGGCAAAGGTATCAAAATCAATCATCCCCATCTGAGCCACTCCCAACAGCACCCCCCTCGCTTTCCGACAAGCACACACAGCTGACAGCGAGCGAGCTGGTTCTGACGATGATCTGACCTGTAAGTCATCCAATTTTCCGCGGATTATAGTATTCGATGATTGACTTTTCCGGCGGACGCCATTAACAATGCCACCAAGCCTTTTCTTCCGTTATATATTCTTTCCTGCTGCAGAGTGGCCGTCGGATGATGTCACTTTAGCTATGAATGGACGTATGGGATCCTATCCACGTGGTGCAATGAGAGTTAACGGCCCGTACCGGTTTTAGCGGTAACGTGTCGGGCAGTTGCTTGGCCATGTTTGGGAAACGGGGACCGGTTATTGCTGGTTACGATGTACGGCATCGGAGTGATGCCCGTTGGGTGCATGTGCCCGGGGGTGGGTTGGAATGTTCTCTGCTTAATCATCTTCCTTTTCCATGTAAAAGAAATTTTTTTTAATAGTTATTTGTAGAGTAAGCAGCATATAATTTCAACTATGTTCAGTTCTTATTCTCAATATTACAATTGTATCACTTCACCTGTTCCCAAAATACCCCTGAAAAACTATTGGGCTCCAATGGGCGGTGGAAGCAAAAAAGAAGACTTCACAAAAAACTGGGCCGTTCTCGAATCAAAGCCCAATTTACAGACGTGTGCGTGCGAGCGCGTCCGGGCGTGCGAGCGTGCGTTTATTGTTCGTACTTGCTAGGGTTTAACTCGCAAGCAGCAGCAGCTCCGCCTCTGCTCGGCAACCTCATCCTCCGAAACAGAGAGCTTCTTACCTGCCACCATGGGGTGCGCTTCTCTTCTTTTCAGCTAATTGATTATTTCATTGTATCGGTTCATTTAAGATTGCAAGTGCTACTTTTTGAGCTGAAGTTTCAGCGTCCTCCGCCGCTTTGTGCTGATTTGTGAATCTTTTAGCGCTTAGTCGATGCTGTTCATGAGCGGGATTGAAAGCTGTCGGATAGTTTGATATTGTAGCTGTTGGAAAGATGTACAACTCAATCTGGCTGATCAGTTAGCAGAATTTGCACAAGTGAAACTGCTAGACTGGGGCTTCAGTGCTGAAACATTGCTTCATCGTTTCCCAGTTTCTTTGAATTAAACTAGCAGACAGTGAACATTGCCCCCATCTGATAAAATGTTTTAAGGTTTTTTTTTTTTTTGGTAAGATAAAATGTTTTCAGGTTTCTCCTTGTGAATGTTATTTTATTATTTTATTAATATTTGCACTTGGTGGTTTTATGTTGCTTGTAATGGAATTCCACTTACTGGATTTCAAACTTTGGCGGCCCTCTTGGAGTCTGCGTGAATTAAGTGGCACGTTCATTATAATCTCTTCAAAGATTTTGCAAACACGGTATAGTAATATGACTAGTGGCATACATTTCTACCTTGGCTTTTTGTTTTCAGGATTTTTGAATGCTTATGGGTTTCTCATGAATTTGGTATTACAGTTTAACGATCTGTTGTCTGGACGGACAGCTGAGGATGTGTTGTGCTATTTCTTACAAAAGTGGTTGGAGAGATATCTATTTCTTTAAACATAAGATCGTTTGCAACACTACCGCTGAGACAGTTGATGGTGTTTTGAGTTTAGTTAGGGGTTTTATTTCAAGGTTGTGGTCTACTTGTATATATGACAGTAGGTTTATCACAGTACTTAATTCTCTTACTTACTGCAACTACAGGAAGACACGTGGAATGGGAGCTGGACGAAAGTTGAAGTCCCACCGGAGAAGGCAAAGGTGGGCCGACAAGGCTTACAAGAAGTCCCATCTTGGTAATGAGTGGAAGAAGCCATTCGCTGGTTCTTCCCATGCCAAGGGCATTGTCCTGGAGAAAATGTAAGACTTAGAATATTTACCCTTTTCCCTCCTTTTTGCTATGTGAGTCTTCATGCCAAACCAATTGTTTGATATTGCTGATATTTGACCTGCAGAGGTATTGAAGCTAAGCAGCCAAACTCTGCCATCCGGAAGTGTGCTAGGGTTCAGCTAATCAAGAACGGAAAGAAGATTGCTGCCTTTGTTCCCAATGATGGTTGCTTGAACTACATTGAAGAGAATGTGCGTGCCACTAATGTTGAAGTGAAATAAGTTCTATTGCATGAATAAAAGGTCTCTCTTGTTCTGTTTCTGAATATACTCTGATTTTTTGCCTGATGGTAGGATGAGGTGTTGATTGCCGGATTTGGTCGTAAAGGCCATGCCGTCGGAGATATCCCCGGAGTTAGGTTCAAGGCCGTGAAGGTCTCTGGTGTCTCTCTCCTTGCTCTCTTCAAGGAAAAGAAGGAAAAGCCGAGATCTTAATATGGGGCTTGGTTTCCTAAATTCCATTCTGATAGCTCATTTTCCTTGTATTTCCTGTTGTCTGCCCTTGTAAGGGGATTTTCCTGGAAAAAAACTGACCTATCATCTTGGCTGTGTGGAACCTTTTCATGTTCTTGCTTTGTCTTCAATGTTTTCTTTGTCCAAAACAATTGCCGAATCCATGTACGAGGAGTGAAGGCCAATTACAAGACCAGTTCCAGTAAATACATTTGTCATCAAAGCTATAAGCACCCAACCAATATGGGTTGATTGGGATAGATTGTAGCATCTTACCCTTGAACAAGAACGGATAAAATCTGTATCTCAAAAAGGTTTAGGCTTGGTTGACTGACTCGAGCCAATACTGTAAAAACTTTAT
Source organism: Lagerstroemia speciosa (assembly GCA_037672795.1). Classification (NCBI taxonomy): domain Eukaryota; kingdom Viridiplantae; phylum Streptophyta; class Magnoliopsida; order Myrtales; family Lythraceae; genus Lagerstroemia; species Lagerstroemia speciosa. Next base: position 1,556,283 of record CM075296.1, read on the forward strand.
AATCACCAGTGAATGATTGATCCAATACATCCACCAAATCCATATTCGTATCTGAAGTGTCGAGTCCTTCCATCAACAGCATTTGTTTTACTAGAGCATGCACCTGAGAAAGGCTGAACTCCTGGGCTCTCTTTATCATCGCATGTCCCTTCACATTGTTTTCCTTGGCTTTGACGTCCTCAGCCTTCGGTTGATTCCTGCCACCAAATTGAGGAGATAAGATACTCTAAACTCTTGGAGATATGCCAGTAGAAGAATTGTCACACATTGTTCAAAGAACTGGAAAACTTCTCCACAGAATTTGAAGACTGGGGGGAGGAGATTTCTGGTTCTCACATGAGGAAGAATGCTTTGAGTCACCTATCGTTCTACAAAGGCATTTCTTGCAGGTTGGAACTTAACACCCTTTACCTTGTTTATACTTCCATGTGGTCTAGAGATTTCTGTTCCAAACCGCTGGTGCTGTCGTTTTGCATTGGGGGCCTGCCCTGATCTTGTCTGCACAACAGACATTTGGATGCACATAGCCTTAGCACTCCACAATGTCATATTTGACTTGAGGAATAATTATGCAACTATAGATCATTTTGTTTGGTTATTTCATTCCATTACCTTTCCCTTTTATCACACCAAACGCGGCCTAAAAGTTTTAGGTCGAACACAGATGCATAAAAGAAGAGGCAGAAGAAACAGACCCCATCAAAGAAGCTGATTTTTGGTGATGGCATGCGTAGCCCAGAAGGTCCAATAGAATTTGGTAGCAGATTTCCTCTGGCTGAAGCATTCTTTAAACGTTGAGTAGAACCAGCAGATCCATGAGTTTTAGGTCCACCCAGCTGCTGTCTGTTATCACCATCATCACGTGTTTTCTCATAAGAACTAGGCTTGAGGCTAGCTCTTGAATCATTTGATCTTTGTTTAACCGCTGAAGTCGAAGATGATGACTCCGATGACCATTCATTAATTGAACTAGCGGGTGATGGGCTAGAGGAGACCTTGGTAGTAGATACCAAATGTGCTGAGAAACAAGAAGGGGTGCTTCTTAGTGGTGTTTTCAGTGTAAAGGAACCAGCAAAAGATAATTTTCTTGATCTGGAGTTGACACCTTTGCTTCTAAGATTAGTAGGAGATTTCCCGGTTTTATCAAAAAAACCACTTGCTGAACTATCCGATTGAGGGGTCTCAACTGAAGTTGAATGGGCTGATGAAGATTTGGAAGGTGTAGGCTTGGGCACAATGCTGCGAGTGCCACCAGAAACAGGCACTTTGGGTTCTGAAGCACCTCTAGCTGAGAAAAGCCAAATTACATGGAGATTGGATTATTCAAAAAAGAGAAAAAAATTCCACTTTCAGAACATTTTGAAGTTGTAAAGGGAAGTAATTTCACTTACTTATTGTGCCTCCTATATTATTCTTTTCAGGTTTCATGTGATTCACACCCAGAGACTCCCTCTTTGTTGAAGACGGTGTAGGACTCAGAATTCCCCGTTTTGGTGGCTTAGATGGTGATGAATTTGAATTTGAACCCCCACCTACAGCTTCAGACTGAACCTAACCGTGACAAAAATGGCATCAGCAGACAATTCATAAAGTCAGTTCTTTGGAAGCTATTACCCTTTTAATTGCAAAGAGCTCGCTGTCCAGCGTGTTGTTTACACAAATTAATCACTAGACAAGTAATAGTTTCCATTGGCTTTTCTATCTAGGAATATAAGCAAAAAATCTTCAATTCGTGCATACAAACTTGTGAGACTCGTCGATGACCGGAAACCTGGTTTGTTGTTTTCCCCGGCCTTGTCATGCCTAAACTCGACTTCTTTGGAGCAGGCTTTGGTTTCAACTAAGTTTCATAGAATATATCAGAATTCATGAAAGTATATGTGAATACAAAAAGTAGAAAACAAGAAGGCTGTTCCTGTGATTTTCTGAGCTCACCTTACCATGCGAAGCTGGGTCCGTTTCTGTCTTCCTTAAAGCTGAGACAAATCAAATCATTGTTGGAACTAGTTCACCGAAACCCTTAGCATTTGCAATACCGATTAACTCATCTTAACAGAATGAATGGAATAAATGGATGCATGCAATCAAATGGGAATTGTCACAAACCGAACCAGGCGATCAGTTCCCAAAAACAAACATGGTAACACTCACAAAATGAGAAATAATTAAGCTGAACCAGAAAAGAACTCTTCCTTCTAAATGATCGGCAGTATTAGTTCCACTTTATAAGATGTAAGTAACTCGATGAAACCACTTTCAGTTTTGGCTCATCGATAAATTTTGCTGGATGGAAATAAGTAGCTACTGTGTGGGGGTAGAGGCGGAGAAAGTAGAAATAGACTTACCATATTGAGCATGTGCCTCAATCGATGATTGTCCTGCCTTCCACCAAAAGTTTGAAGATTGGACGCTTTACTGGACTTCTGGATTGAAGCTCTTATATCTTCAAATAATTCTTCACCCTCTAGACTTGTTAATGTCAAAGTATCACTTGCTAAAGTTGAAATTGAGTCTGTAGATCTCTGCGTCTCCTCTAGGATCATAGGCAATGTACGTTTTCCTTTCTGCTCAGCATCTTCAATCATGCTAGTCAACTCTTCAGGCTCCAGAACCCCTTGAGTTCGCAAAACGTGGACTCAGTCAAATCAAACAGAACAACTTACCAATTTCAATCAGACTTACCATCACTAGTGAAGAAGGCAGAATCCCAAGCCAAACTTTCACGCAAGTGGTAATGTTCAGGCGTTTTGTTTGCTCGTTCCTCAAATGATTCAAAATTTTCTGATGCCATTTTCTTTCCCTGTTTGTCTACTTTCCCAGGATCCACGCCCCGCAATGGCTCTAAGCTCCGGTCATCTGCTTGATTTTCCAAAATAACAGATACAAGGTTGAGTTACTAAAATAATCACTCACAACGTAGTTGTCTGAGGAGAAGCCGCACAGAGGCATAACAAAGAAATCATTGCGATTGCATAGCGGCATTATCTTAGCGTAGAGGATTAATCAAGAAAATTGGAATAGGGATCCTACAGAAGACTTGGCTAGAACAGCACATTTGATGCAAAGGAAAGTACAGGAGCACGAATCAAGGATCATCCCGCAAATTGACAGGGAAGACTTTCACAGCGAATAGTTGCCAGCTCTTAAGCACATATCTAGTAGCAACCAAGAACCGGATGACAGCAACACATCAAATGACAGGAGACAACAGCAAAGCTAGGTGAACATCATTGAATCGCGCAACAAGCAAGAACGAAAAAGAAGCCGAAATCCAGAAGCCGACCAAAGAATTGGGGACCGGCGGGGCGAGCAGGAGAAGTGTCAATGAGGCGGTCATCCTCGAACGAGACGTCGATTAGACTGAGCCTCCTCCCATCGACGACATCAGCATTGCCATCGCCCATCTCAACGCAGAATAGAGGTAGGGTCTGGGAGCAATCAGGGTTCGAATTGATACGGCGTCCGGATGGCGAACAGGGGCGGACGGAGGAGAACGGGGAGGAAGGCGTCGGATGAATTTGGTAACTGCAGAGGGGGAACGGAATTTTTTTTGAACTCGGGAGCAGAAGCAAAGGGTTTTTAAATTAATTAGAATTTATTATTTATTAATTAGTTTGTTTGAAAAAGTAGTAATTTATTTTTTAAAAATATGGAGTAACGGTTACTGATCATTCGATTCGTTCCCGGGCCCAGGCCGCCCGGCAGCTAAAGGCTGAAAAGTTCAAAAGGAAAAGTCGACTGAAGCAAAAGGAAAACTCTTCGGGGATTAATTCGATATAAAGAAATACTTCAAGGGCTCATTTGGCTCGCTGGAAAGAAAGTCGAAGGGAATTGAATTTATATGTATATACGAGTTTCAATAATCCTCTATCCTACTCTCTCTTAGAGGATTAAGAGTAGAAAAATTTTTTTAAGGGGTTGAGAGTAAAAGGACTAAGAATGTAAATTTTTTAAAATTGATTTTCATTTTACAAAAGGAGATGTAAAAGTAAAAATTTTAAGGGCCAATTTGCGATAATCTTATCATTTTATTTCTCTTTTTTTAGTAAGTAAGGGATATCTTTACGGTGGAAGTGATACCCATTCTTCCACTATTCCATATGTATTCCGAATAGATATTCCAGAAATTACAGCGAAGATGCGAATGGGTTCTTGATTCTGTCTGTCTGGCCCTCGTAAATCTGATGAAAATCATGCACTGTATAGTGATATTTTCGACATTTTTCACAATTTTAGATCTTGTTTCCCGTCCTGTGACCTGGGACTCCCAGATTTCGGGTCAACACCCCTCTATCTGGTTTAAAAATTAACGAAGCATTGCGATGCTGTCCAACAGTTTATGCCGGTAGAGAGACCCTCCTCGTACCGTCTCACAGCATTCAATCTCGAGATTCGCTTTCTCCTCCCTTTATCCAGGGATCAAAACATAACGGTCATCGAGATTATATGATTATTCGAGAGCTTACGGAATTGGGTGATGTGACTGTAGAAGTTATTGGTTAACTAACGCTCTAATGATCGGGATATACTGTACTTCCCCTGCAATTCTCAAGGCGCTATCTGCATCTTTTCACATCACCCACTCCGCACCGTTTAGTCCTCTCAAAGAACTAGATCAGGGTCTCCCATTCGGAGTCTGAAACAGTCTCCCCATAACAAACAAGAGGCTCCCTTGCATTCAGGTTGATTCAATGGGCAATCGGATGTGTCTTACAATACTGCATCAGCACTGAAAATGATCGCTACAAAACCTGGGGGAACAGAAATTTCTGGGCAAGTTTACAGAGAACAGTTCAGATGGAACTGAGACAATTGATGAAGGAAATGGGGACAGCTCAGATCCGATGGAACAGAGACTCTTAAGAAAACTTTCACTTACATAGTGCATTCACTGTTATTAGATCGTGCAAACTGCAATGGGACACTAGAAACACCCGCAAGCCAGATTTTATTTAGACAAATACAAATATATAGAGGAAGTCTCTTCAGTTCCATGGGTTCCAAAATTGCGTTCTCCCACCATATTACTCAGCATCCGCAAATCTAAAACACGAATGCAACAGAATGAACTTCTTCACCAGGACAGAAGGATAACTTAAACAATCAGCAAGTACAGTGGATGTTGAGATCTAAGGATTGAGCATAAGGAGCCAGGGGATCTTTCTGCGACTTACCCGAGCTCTGAGAGCTTCAGATGGGCTTCGGCGTAATCTGTGAAGAAAGCATCCTCATCCTGGACCGAGGGAGATTGAAAATATGATGAAAACCAGATGGAATCATTGAGAGAAGCGACAGCAAGAAGAGAAAAGGAGTTGTAGGGAGCAACGGGTTAAAAGCATACAGCTGCATATTTCTCTACAAGAGGGCGAAAGACCGGATCCTCAAGAAGTGCCTTGTCCGAGGGCAGCTGGATCAGGCCTTCTTTCTCTCCTGTGAGAAGTTCCCTGAACACAAAGTAATTAGATTTGGCCGAGAAAAGGAAGGATGTGCAGAGTAAGAACTAAGGGTCGAGCGTTCGTATCTATCTGCAGCATTACTTAAAGTAGGAATTGTCAAAAATGAGAGGATTTCTGGTCCATGGTCCCTCGAACCCAGAGCGTTCCTTGTGGCATCGGCCCTGTGGATTGTCAAAATATTGAGAAGATAAACATATGTAAGGGTGGCTCATTAAGTTGGCTTGTAAAAGAACCGGTTTATGCTCGTAAACTGACCAGAGTGTGACCACCAGATAGGGCTACAATGTCTTTGTCGCTGAGGCCCATATGGCCAAATACTTCCCTTAGATGGTCTGTGCCTGAAGCAGATAAACACCAGTAAAACGAAAACAAAACGTTCAGTGATCAATGACGTTGAAGCTTGATCATATCTGCAGTCACTAATTTTACTAAGATTTGCGAAGTCAAAACAGACCGACCTTTAGTGGCTTCAGGTAATCGGCCTTCTGGGGGCGGCTCATTTTTGTCCTGCAGAAAAACACAAGCTCTGATGAGGACTCATGCAGGATTCTACGACACCTGCTACACTCCCCTAGAGACTCACATTCGTGTAACGGAGTGAAGAAGCAAAATGCATTTGAATTAGACCAATCTACCCCGACTAAGGGAGTTGTTAACAATTGTATCAGGTATGCATTGACTGAAAAAACAACAGCCCATCAAAAGCTTAAAAGGAATACTAATGGTGAATAAATTGCACATAGATACCATGCCATGCTAGTAAGAGTATAGGATTCAAATTCACTAACCGGCCGTCCCGGGTGGAATGGTATCTCAGGACCTCCTGTCACTTCAACAGCAACTACTCCAGCCAACTTCCATGAACAAAAACCTCAACCGTCAAACTCCATTGGTAAAAATTTCCAAAGACATACATAACATCTTCTTGGTTATCCACCAGATTGGTCGAAGTACGTATACCTGGTAAAAGTCTGCATATGATAAGATCGGGAACTGCTCCTTGATCGGCTCCAACAGTCTCAATGCAATGTCCAGGCCATTGTTAGCCTCGTGAGCAAGCTCTGCTGGGTGCTTGATTGTCCCAAAGGGACCTCCTGTCTTTGTCTTCACGTCGAAGGTACCCGCAGAGTGCCACCTGAAACACAATTCCAAACCACATAAAAGTTAAAACAATCATCCGAAGAATATGCCCTCTGCTGACACAGAAAAAAGCCCGAGAAGACTACTCTCTCAGTCCCGGCATGAGTTAACAATAACAGGTTGAAAATAAATTTGCAAAGTGGCTGCCTTTCTGCCCGGGAACATTTGGGAGATTCAAACTAGCCAAGTAAAGCTGGATCCTTCCAGATCATTTCCACTCATATTGAAAGGGATTTCTTTGCTTTATTTTGCATCCGTGGATCATAAAAATTCAATCGAACATTCGCTAAAGTTCTGACAGACTGATGAAATCAAAACTTAATTTCTAGAAAGGACAGCTTGTTTTCTACGAGATTCAAATCTTCGACTTTGCTGAGCCGAGCATCAAGATCATCTGATAAAACGGCTAGTAGACCGACAGTGCTTCTTACAATAGGATACAAAAACGAACTCTACGCCGAAGCAAAAGTCATCACTTTAAGCGGCCATAGAGCTCAACTTACGCAAGTCGGAGGATTATTGGAGCACAATGCTTCTCGGCAATCAATCCTCTCAACTTCCGCTTGCACTTCTCGACAGCTTTCCGGTACTCTTCACTCACAGTCGGGTAGCACTTCCCCATCACAGCAATCTGTAAACATGTCGGCGAAAACTTTAGACTGGTATAGTGATATATGATCACAAACAAACTCGCAGAACAAACGTTGAATCAAAAAGAAGAAACAAGACTAGCGATGTGGAATAGAGTTGATGAACCTCGGAGAGTAAGGATCAGCAGATCAATCAATAGCGGAAAGAACCAGAGAGCTGAGAAGGATCGCGAAAAAGGATGGAGCAGCAGTGTGGAAGAAACGTGGATTTATATGAGTTGGCCGTTGGAGGGAAGGTTCTAGCTGTGAGGTAACGGCCGTTGGATGGACTTAACGGTCTTCGGCCTTTAGGTGGCGGGGGAGGGAAAGGGCCCAAGCCCAAGAAGGTTCTGCCACGTGGCACGATGTCGTGCCGACGCCATTTATTTAGCAATTTTTAATGTCACTTCCGCTTTTTTTTTTTTTTTATCGGTTATATGTTGGGAAGTGCTTTTCTCCGAATTCTTGACGATTGGATTGATCTTGAATTTCAATTAATTAAAATTTATAAAACTTGTGGTTACACCAGTTGAAAAGATGGGAGAAGATTACTTTAAAAAGTGCTTTTAAAGGGAAGGGAAAAGTGGGTTGGACTTTGAACAGGTGGGGTTGCATGGATCGTGTCAGTGACTTCTAGAACCGAATTTCATTTCTAACGAGATAGAACTGGAAGGATGCACGAGCATGAATTGGCACAGTGCCGAAGAAGAAAAAGAAATGCTGAACATTGTCATTAGCTGTGAAGTTTGGGTCGGATTAGACAGCTTTCGAACCGAGTCGATTAAGCGGTGTGCTAAATGATGAATTTGCCAGCACAGTATTTTCCAAGCCAGTTGCTATTTTCTTTTTAGTAGATGAGGATGAGCTCGTACACCATCAAAAGAGTTGAGTAGAACAAGTGGTTGGATTCGAGAATTGCATGGGAGCCTTAGCATACACGATAACATTCAAAATATGATTTGATATGCTGATATCACTCTCCATCTAAAACCTACAGGTTCTGAGTTCAATTTTCATGAGAGAAAGTCATCATATCCATTTATTCACATCTTTCTCCTATCCTTTTAGGTTTAACGGTACTCTTAAGGGATTCTGACAGGGTCCTATGATGTTAAGATTGTTTCATAAATGCAAATAAGAACTTGCTCCGTAAAGGAAAAGAAGAAACCGAGGAAGATTCATCACCCGGGCACTCAGCTTGTGTTTAAATATTGCCCATGGGAAGCTTAAATGAACAAACAACAATGCAGCATATAAAGAAGAACCGAAAGGGAAAGATATAAAGCCATATCCACGCTAAGAGACAACTACCGTTGGTGTTACCCAGCTGTTTTGGCCAAAAAAACATTGCACACTTATACAAGGGTGTGAATCGAAGTCGGAACAAAGACCGGGAAGGAAAGAAAGAAAGAATTATATCTTACACTGAAGAAGGTATAGAGAACTTCTCAGGTCAAGAGGGGGTTATCTCCTATATATCTAGACAGCTATATAAGCATGAGATCCATAAGACGACCTCGCATATCCTATACACCTCGGAAACCCGCGGATGCTACATCTTCCAGTTCCAGTTCCATCCCATGATTCCTAATTTAGGAACCATACCTGGACTTCGACCTCAAGGAATGCCATTTGAGAATCATGGGATCTCTATGTTAGCTGAAAGGAAGGGATTGCTTTTAATTTTGGCGGGCTTCTGGAGCGTAGGTTTATGGAGGGCAGGTTGGAGGGGGAAACAGGCAGAGATACTTTGGCTATATTTCAACGGTTGAAGCGATTCAACTGCACACGTCGCTCTGGTTCTTCGCAAGGATGCCCAAAGAGAACCCTCCAGTTTTGGTGTTGACATCATAGCAGGACAGGGCATTCCTCTGAACAATCAAATAGATGGTAATTGATTAAACTTCAAGACAAAACTTACAGTTTTCTGTGACATCAAGACGTTGTACATGTAAGAAATGGAAAACCTTGATTGGCCTGCTACATCACTTAACTGTAAGACACTATGTCAAATGAAGTGTAAACAATCATAGAAACATTCCATATGGCCTTCAGCTAGTTCATTAGCCCTCCCAAAGAGACATTGAGACCATACTAAGTATCAAACACTGTTGCTAAGATGCAGTGTTCCATTCCAAGGAAGGCACTCTAACATGTACCACTGCCTAGTATTTCCTGGGATCCTAGCAATTGCTTACTAGAAGAGAGAGAGAGAAATGCAGGATAGAGTTCAATACTTACAACTGGCTCAAAATCAGGGCTTGACAAATTGAATGTCAAGTTCCTCATCAACAATAAAACCTGCACAATAACCGATCAATTATAGTTGGTTTGCAGAATGGAGTAATCATCGAAAGATTGAAGGATGTGACACAGCAGAGCTTTAGGTCCCTGACAGTTGTACCCTTATCACGTACAATTTTCTGCCCACGTAAAGTGATCCATTCAAGAAATTGAGGCTAATGAAAGGTTTCCAGAAACTCACTGTTTCAAAATTAATGGGATCCATTTCCTTTAACTTTTGCACATGGCCTTTGGTCTCTGGATCAAAGACACTCCCAATAAAGCTGTAAACTTCAGCAAAATCAGGTAGTCCTGTAAAACGTGGTTGTGCAATGATAGGAAGCCTTTCAACTACTTGTTTAGTGCAATGAACTAAAACAAAGACAAAGTAAAGTACCATTGATGTTTTAGTTACCATGTGTCACTGGACCTTGTCTTATCTGCTTTGACATGTCAGTGCTAGGAAGCGCTCTATTCGTGCTTCCGACACCACTGACACTGCCGTTTTTAATCCTCGCTGCCCCCTTTGATCCAATATCAGCTGAATCAGTAACATTTATGCCATAGTAAGCATTGGAAATTTCCACTGCAGAAGGGCTCAGTTTGAATTTAACATGATGAAGAAATACATACAGAATGATTTCATGCCTTCAGAAGCTTGCAAATTGGTGAGCTCATCCTGGCTCGGTACAGTATTGCCTGATGAAGTGCTAATCAGAATGGAAGAGTCATCCCATTGGGTGTTCCCCGGTGTAATTGTGAAAGTACCAACCGAAGAAGGATGAGCAGCTGATACTTGTAGAGGCACTAAAACTGTCATATCAGGAAATAACTCACTAAGACACCACTCGAAAATTGAGGATCGATATGCAATACTGTTTATTTAAGAAAGACAACCATTTTTAGATGCTTTTTGAGGGTAAGGGTGAGAGGCTTTGCGCTTAGGGCGCGGAGGAGGCACATGTGCGACTGTCCCGTTCTTTTGGACCTTCAAGAAGTACTTCTGAGCATGACTTCTGATCTGCAAGATGAATCTCTCAGTACTTGGGGCAAGAAGCTAATGAATTATTTAAATTGAGCTACCCACGCTTCCTTCACACAGTCCAGCACCTGAATTACTGTCTTGGAGCCCACAAAATCTTCTATCTTTTTCCAATCACGATCGAACCTAAACAGCGCACAAAATTTATGTACAAAATCAGCAGTAAATTTCGGGCTTCACTGGCAGACCGTCCGCCCAAAAAGTATAAAAATCAAAGAAACAGAGTAGAATGAAAAACCAGATTGGAATGTCAGTCCTAACTCTTATGGTAATTAAGTAGTCAGAGAATAATGGCGACGGTTAAAGACAGAGAGAATCTTCCAAGATCCAACCTGAACCCAGTCAAGTTTCTAACAACAGTTCGATTGAACTTTGATCACAATTACTATATCTTGCATCTGAAACTATTTCAGATCTGAAACATATACACGAGAAGGGATTAAGGCCGCTTCAGAAAAGCATTCACTGGGGCAATTGGTAAGAACTTCAATGAAGAAGATCGCTGAATTCAACCTAAAGCAACAGGAAGTTGAGCAAAACCTTCGATTGTAATAAAATAGAAAGTTAACAATGACAGATAATATATTATAGCTCGTTTCTAGCGAATAGTTGATCAGTTTGATTATGGATCAAAGCAAAAGCGCTGGTGATTGAATTGAAAATCAAACAAAATGGAACAAGAACGACCGGTACCACGCCTCAATCGATTCAATTCAATCGTTTAGGAGTCGAGGGAGGGATTAGAATCTCTTGAGAGCAACACATGGGAAAGCAAAGAAGACAGCAGATATCTGGCTTCAATCCGTACTGAATATTATTCGAAACCTTCCATCTGATCGAGCAAATTCAAACTCCAGAATAATAAACATTAAGCGCCTCGAGTGTGTTTGAGTAAGAGAATGAGAAAGAGGGAGGGGGAGGGGAGGGAGAGGAGCGTACAGTTGAAGAGCTTCGAGGAACTTGTCGTGCTCCTCTTCGGTCCAGCTCTCCCGGGACTTGGTGATCGTGTATGGCTTCCTCACCTTCTTCCCGGAGCTGTCGGTGGATGGAGTCGGGGTCGACGTGGCCATGGGCTGCGAGTTCGACGACGGAGAGTTGGAGTTCATCGAGGCGGCGACGGTTGCGACCCGAGCTGGAGGAGCATCAGCTTACTTCGCCTGCAGCGCGCGCTAGAGAGAGAGAGATGACTCGGAGGATGAGTCTTCGGGCCGGGTGGTGGTGGTGGTGGTGGTGGTGGGAGAAGGAGATTGGCCGAGCTGATGCGCTTTGAAGCAACTCAGTCCATTCATTTCATCGGCTACTTGACCCAACCTCTACGCCGATTTTCTTCGCTCCCCTCTTCTTTTATATAATTGCAAAAGTCACCCTACACTTTGGATCTAATGTCCGTAACGCTCCTCTCAAGCTTAGTCTCTGGAAATGTTCCCCCTAAACTGTAGGCCAAAATGCAATTTGCTCTCCGAACTTTGAAATTTGAGCATTCGCCTCCTTTCCCTTAATTTTTCGACAAAATAATGCCGTGAATGTGAACTCTTTCAATACGATTATTTTCGATGGTGAAGTCCTTGATGATTTTTAGCACTTTCAAGGAGAAAAATAATGAAATAATTTTTCCATGGCTTCTTTCTACTCCATATTTTACTTATGAAACGAGCAAAAATAGAAACAATTATGACTTTAATTGGATGAGATTTATCATATTTTGGTCGGCATTGTACACAGAGGAAGGAAAACTACCTTTAGATTCCAAATTTTTGGAAAAAAAAAAGATATTCTATTTATATTTAATTCAGAGCATAAGCTTCTTAAAGAGATAATATTACACGTGACATAATAGCATGTGTATAGAAAGAGATGTTCTTCACTATAATTAAATGAGTTAATTTTAGGACACCATCGACATATAAAAAATGGATTAATTTTAGACTCATAGTTGCCAAAAAAATCAAGATAAGGGCAATTCATTAAAAAATCAAACAGGCAGGAGCTAATCGCAAAAAACATAGAATCTAGGGACATATTACATCAGAAGAAAAAAAGGTCAGGGGTTTTTGTATAATTAAATAAACATGGGGTCATTACCCAGTCCTGAAACTTGCCCGCCCTTTCTCGCTGTGCGGAGGCTGACAAGTCCCCGCGCTTCCGATTATTCGGAGCGAGAGAGTGGGGACGAGATAAAATGATCGTCAAACTAAACGGCGAGGAGTTGGGGTGGGTGGGACCCACCGGAGATTTCGGTGATGCTGACCTGCGAGTCGACAGTGTCCACTAATTAATGTATTAATGTAAAGAGCCCACGGTCGCTCCTCTCATGTATCGACACCTGTCATCGTATGTTGCTTCGTTTGCCGCCTTCCCTCCTATCACTCCCACGTGACTGAGTAAATATTTTACCGTGTAATACATAACAAGTTCGATTCAAAGATTTTTCTCAGATATTAATATATGTAAAATTTTTTATAATTTCTTATGGTAGATTTCCTACGCCGACATCTGAACCACAATTTATACAACTAATTCATTATATATTACATTAATGCCACCTGATCACGTGATGAAGCGCCCTCCATGCAAGATTATCTATACACATCCTTGAGCTTTTTTTTTTTTTTTTTTTTTGGTCGCCAGCCACGGTATCCAAGCAGGCCCCACCAGCGGTGAGATGGCATCTTTCAGCCAACCATACTTGACTAATCCGTTGGTCGCCCCGGGTCGCACGCCTGGCAATGGCGGGTGAGGCTCCCAAGAGGGGTGTCTGCGTACGTGAGGTCTCGAACCTGAGACCTCCTTAAGCGGCACCGAGCTGCTTACCACTCGATCCTTGAGCTTTTTTTTTTTAAATATAATTCATCTATTTTATCTCCGGTGTAATATTACATAACGGTCATCCTTTACGTGCACGTATTATCTTATTGATAAAAATATAATTCAAAATATCTTATTTTTTGATCGATCACGATGCCTCCGGAGACCGGTCAAATCTCATCTTCATGTAATCAATTTTTTTTTACCACATAATGTGCCTTCTTGGCTTCCCGTGTTATTAAAAAGTTTATCCGGTCCCAACATTCACGTTCTTCGATAAGGGGGCCACGTGGGAGCCAAATCTAAAGTAAAATCGATCCCCATGGCGTCCCACGGACTCCTCAATGGAGGACACGTGGCAAGCGGAGATCCACTGCCGTATCCAACCTACTTTTTCTTTTTCTTTTTCTTTACTTTTTTTTTTTTATGTTAGGCCTACCTACCGACCACGGGATGCAAAAAGGTCAAAATTTTATTTTTTCATAAAGAAAAAAAAGAGACAAATACTTAAAATTCTATATATTTATTGATTCTCATAAGTTAATTTTAAAGTTTTAAGATATTAAATAAATTTCTTTATATTATTCGCGTTACAATATTAAATCTTTTCCCTCACTTTCAGTACAAAAGTAACGGTAAGTGATGGAAAGAACTCGATATTATAACGCGAACAATATATGAGATTTGATTTAACACTTTTAAATATTTAAAATTTACTTATAAAAATTTATAAATATATGAAATTATTAGTGTCATTTTCTTAAGAAAAACGCATAATAAAAAAAGAGACCAAGAACATAACAAGCCGGGCAACATGGGCGGGGGTGGGGCCTGCTACTACAGCAGGCAGGGCGCAGTGTGTTTGGGCCTCTCATGTCCCCGTCATCGGGGCCTAGCTGCTGAATCTTCCAGCTAAAGTCATACACCACCCTCATTCTTTTCGTGTACTAACATCCGATTAATAAAATTCAGTAACTTTTTAACTGATGGACATTCAACTTCAATTGATATGATGAGGGATAAACTTTTTTGAATGATTAATTTTTCAACAGAATTTAAATACGGAATCTTACTCCTCAATCAATCTATTCTATTGAGAGGTTTATATGATACCCATAATAAATAAAACTCTCAGATAACATTACCTAAAAATTTCTAAATATAAAATAACTTTTTAAAGTATAATAAAAAAGGCTTGGAGTTTTAGTAAAACTGTTTTCTTTTCAGATTCCTGCTCATTGGCATTATTGCACACGTGAATTTATTGCACTTTCCCTTTCCGCTAGTTTACAAGATGTCTTCTTCATAATCATAATCTCTCTCTTTTTTTTAATCGATGCCTCTTCATGGTGTCATGCAGGCAACATAACGGTCCTTCAGGCCAAAAAAAAAAAAAAAAACCATAACGGTCAAAATTGAATGATTAGAGTTGAAGAGAGCACCCCAACAACGACGCCCACCTCTTAGCTTTCGCTACGATAAGATTGGGTTAGATCCAAAGTCTCACTAACCCTATCATCCTGACAGTTCTCGCCAGACAAGCACGTCAGCTGGAAGCCGAGGCGGTCGAGCAATACCCTCTCCAAGGAAGTCGAACATCATGCCGTGGACAAGCCCCCGGTTCACCTCGGTTGGTCGGGAGCATCATTCTAATTACGGTTCTTCTGACCTACACACACCCTTCTAGCCCCATCGAAGTGAATACCTTCTCATCGAAAGTCTCCCCTTTTATGTGTTTATTGTAGAGTTGTTTTTTTTTTTTAATCAGAGTTTATTGTAGAGTTGAATTGACAGATGCAGCATCCTCCGAGGAGCACGGTTCAGGCTAGAAATGAGATAATTCCGAATAAATAGGCAGAGTTGCTATGCATTATTACATCAACATCCACCAAAGACTCTATGGATCACCCCTCAACAATAGCAGAGCAAACCCAGTTCCGCGATGGACATGTATGTGGGTTGCTTTTAACGGTGCAATGGAAAGACTGTTACCTCGTTGTTGGTGAGAATAAGACCTGACGGCGAGGCACTTGATGTGAACTCACGGGTAGAAAAGGTCGAAGATCGACGAGCAGCTCAAGTTGCTTTACTACCACTTGGGAACATTGCGGTGCAAGAGTATGATTCCCGATTATGAGATAGTACTGGACTCGTTGATCTGTATAGATTTTGACAAGCTCTGCTCCAGCTGGTTCAGCTCATTGATGTCGAGCTCATCACCGTCCTCCTCCAGAAGACCGTCGGAGTCACCAGCATCTGTTGCTGTAGTGCTCGGTCCGCCCCCAGTGGAACTGCCATCATTCTGAGAGCCAGAAAATGTCAAGAGCATGAGCGATGGGCAGAACTGATATTTTCAGATTTGGTAGAGCTTTCACAACCGTCAAAAGTCTGGTTCACTCATCACAAACTGGTTCGGTGTAGCAGCCGTTGTCGAGAGCTTACCGTCTTTCCAGTACCACAAGATTCATCATCTCTGTGATGAAGTGATGCCTCAACATCATCAATAAACACGCTGGAATCTGAGAGGAAGAGCTCACGCCCACTGAAAATCACAAAATATATATATATATATATATATATTTATTAGATCTAGAGACCATCTCGAAGAAAATGTTGTCACACTCTCTCGGGTTCTTTCAATAGTAACATCAATGTGCTCTTCAAATCATATGCCAAAAATTAAAGACGCTGCATTACCTCATGCAATCATTCTTGGCTCTCTCTGCTCTAAGTGCAGCCAATCTAGCATCTCTTTCTGCTATCTTTTTCTTCTTCCATTCTATGAACAACTCAGGGGTCAAAGGAGTTGAAGTCTTTACCTTGGCCCGCTATATCAGGAAACCAGAGAATGCATTCACAGTAGGTTTATCTTTGCAATAATGAATACGAGCACTGTGTGGGACAAACGCGTGCATTTCCATTAAGTAGGAAGCAAGTTCGGCAAACAAAAAGATTACCTGGTTTTCAATTTCTTCCTCAACAGGTGTCTTTTCACTCTCTTCCTCGATCAAAGCTTTCATCTGAGACTTTAGGACATATCCAGGTGGAAGGGCATGCCTGTAGTGACAGTCTTTGCCACCATTCGGACAGACCCAAAACCAGCCATATTGCTTCTTCTCCACTGCTTCCAGAAAGTGTTTACAAACCTGCATTCATAAATACAAGAACAGACGAAAAAACAAATATAATGTCCTCTTCCCAACATGTCAACTTTTGGAATAAACTTTAATTTCTTTATCCATTTTGTCGCATTCCAGTTCTTCAGCTGCATTTTTCAGTAAAAATTTCTCATAAAACTGTATGAATTTTTGTTGTTTCGAGACATTTTCTTCTCAATTCAACTTATCAATTCAAGTCTTCTCTATTAGATAAATGATATATTCACCAGCTGGATACTATTAATCAAGTGTTACAGAGACCTCAGTGCCTTTATTTAACAATTCACTGTTTTGGAAAACATCGCGGCACGGTAATATCACTAACAGATTTGACGCGAGCAGTAGATTAAATTGATCCGCAAGAGAAAAAAGGACTCGTTCATGGGTAATTTTGAGCATCAACAATCCATGCTAAGCGAGCGAAGTCACAGGGGGAAAGGAAAGAGGACATGAACAACAATACATAAATGTCCCAGGGACTTACAATATCAGTGGGTTTGTTTTGTTTGTACTCCTTATTTTTTGACTCTACAACCTTTTCTAGGGTCTTTTGATCCCAGTTGTCCATGGTCTCTGATACACAAACAGAGAAGAAATGAGCGCACACACATTGCTTGCAGAAACAGCATTGCAGTGATGGAATGAATTGTGAAACGGAGCTGTCAGTACCATGATCGCGTTTGTCACTGTAAAGATCAATTTTCTCCCCTTTACGCTGAACATTCAAATCATGCGAGAATTTGCACTTAAAACCTTTGGCACACTGGCCCGCCTTGTAGAACTCGCACACAATAGATTTGGGATCAACACCTGGTCACACCATCGTGAGCAATTTTCAGTTAGGCCTCAACTTCTTCATCATCAATGATCTGCAGAAGAGTAGTGAAGACCAGACATTACCAACTGGCACTTTGGGCTGACTCACAGCGATCTTAAACAGATCGTTCAGCTCCTTGTCTTTAGCCTTGCCTTCTTCCTTCTTCTTCTGCAACACATGAATGACGGATACAATCTCATCAATCGTCAGGGAGTCATGCAAACTCGTAAATCTCAACGTATTTATCCTAAAATGAAGAGGATTATCAAAACAGAAACTCAGTTGAGAGATCAAACTGATGAATGCATATATTAGAAAGGAATTCTGCAGAAATTGTTTTTTTTCCCTCTGCAAAGACATTCGTTCCGAATCAAAAACTAGTTAGAGCGAGGATCTGTATTTCCTCTTCTTATCAGGAGACTGGCGGGATCTTCCATTGAAGAGAACTCAAGGCTTAACCGTAACATCTGTTCTATTCCCTCTCCAATGTCCCTGTTATTCAAGCGAAGAGCGAAAGAGGGGTAAACAGAGAGCATATAACTGGTGACGACAAACCTTGCCGGCTCCTTTGGAGGGATCGGGTTTGGGCTGCACGGTCTGCTGCAGGTTCTGGACGTACTTCTGCACATTTTTGCTCTTGTTCTTGTTCTTGAGCCCGAAGGTCTTGTCCTCGACGATCTTCTGCTTCTTTGCCAAATCGGCTTTCTTCGAGGCCTGCTTCGGCGGCATCTCTGGTCGGCATCAACTCAACGATCTCCTCCTTATCACCTCCTCTCCTATCAGCCGGTCGTCTGTCGGAGCTCCGGCTAAAGGCAGCGAGCGAACGAAGCTGCGTGTCTGCTTCAACTCAGTCCAAAGCTGGGGTATACGTGGATGAAGAGTAGAGGGGATCGAGAAGCTTACAGAGTGATCCTAACGATGTTACCGATCTGCCCCTGGCACTGTCGTGATCGTGGCTGGTTCTGGGAGGCTAGAACCGTCCACGTGGGGCTTCCAAGTTTGAAACGTAAGGTCCGTTTGGGAAATTGCGGGAAAGTTTGAAAATTCGTTGTAGGGAACTCGGGCCTGAGACCCACTGGGCCTCCAACACCAACCCTCGGAGTTAACGGCCTTTTCTGGGGTTCGTCAACGATTTCTGCCCCGACGCAGCCCTCAATTTCTCAGCCTCCAATTCGTCGGCTCGCTCTCGTCCGCCTCACCCGTCTCGCGGCAGCTGGGATCTCAGTTCCATGGCGGCCGTGACTCGCCTTCTGTCGAAGTGCCCTCTGGCATCCTGCTCTTCCATTTCATACCTCCAGAGATGCTTGTATTCATCGGCCGCAGCGTCCCAATTAGACAGTCGGATCTCCTCTCCTCCTCATGCTTTTACCTTCTCTCCCAACCTCACCCTGAGAGATCCGAGGGACAGGAACGTGCAGTGGGTGTTTCTAGGCTGCCCTGGCGTGGGGAAGGGCACCTACGCTAGCCGGCTATGTAAAGTCCTTGGCATCCCTCACATCGCCACTGGCGATCTCGTCCGCGATGAGCTCTCTTCCTCCGGCCCCCTCTCTGTACAGGTTCGCTTATCTACATAACCGATTGTCCATCACAATCTGAGCTATTTCTAGGATCCGGTACTGATAAAAGCTTTGCTCGCTTGCGCTAATCTCTACTGTGTTCTTAATATTGGAGCTGTTGCGAGGTTTTATGGGTCTCTTGACGCGAGTCCAGATAGTTACTCTACTCTTTAAGCTGTGAGAAATGTGGAGAATATATATATTCTTTGAGAAAACTAACTTGAAGTCGGAACTTTTGAGTGCTGTCAACATCTAACGCTCACGAGCGTTCTCAGTTATTGATGCAATCATTTTTCGTGGAAACTGATGGGGATTAACTCTTAATCTGGCATGACTATCTGTGCGATTTTGATGTCTGACGATTCTTCTTCTTTGTATTTTAGCTGAAGGAGATTGTAAATCAAGGCAAGCTGGTATCAGATGAAATTATTCTGAGCTTACTGTCAAAGAGGCTTGTGGCAGGGGAAGCTAAGGGTGAATCGGGATTCATCCTTGATGGTTTCCCTAGAACAATAAAGCAAGCGGTAAGCTGCTAGAATCGGTGTCTTGAGTTTTGACCAAGAGGCCTTTTTTCTTTCTCGTCGTATGTTTTACTTGATAAAAATCTTCATGCTACTGATTACCAAAAAAAAAAGATCTTCATGCTACTGAGTCTTGGTGTGCTGTAGTTTTGTATCATCTGCCATCACTGCTCTGTTTTGAAATCCTGGAGACTGCTTTGTGCTGTTGAAACTACACCTCATTTGTGGCTAGAAAGTTTACTGATTATGGATCACAAGTTGAAATCTTGAAATAGTTATGAAGTACTTCTTATATGTAAAAACTAATGTTGCTTAGTGGAGGCAGCGTTTCGATCTCTCTTGTCGGATGTATTTGTTTCCTTTGCACTTGGCTTCAAGAGGCATTAACTGTTTAACAATGTCAAGCTTCTGTTTTCACCTCATTTAACAGGTCTAAGATCATGTGCTTGTGTTTCAGGAAATATTGGAGGGAATGGTCGACATTGATCTGGTGGTCAACCTGAAGCTCCGTGAAGATGTATTAATAGAGAAATGCCTTGGGAGAAGACTTTGCAGTGAGTGCGGGAAGAACTTCAACATAGCCTCCATCAACGTGAAGGGTGAGAATGGGTGTCCTGCTATAGCCATGGCTCCTCTTCTTCCACCAGAAAATTGCACTTCGAAGCTCATCACTCGCGCTGATGATACCGAGGAAGTAGTGAAAGAACGACTTCGTATATACAATGAGAAGGTTTGGCTGCTCCTTCCTTTCATTTCACTTTGGGTCATGTCCAATTGTAAAGATTTTTAGACAGAAGTATCCTGGTGTTTGTGTGGATTGTAGTTGAGGATTCTGGCTGCACCCTGCTTTTGTGGTGATTCCATGCATGATATTTATTATATTGGCTGCTTGCAGAGTCGGCCGGTGGAGGATTTCTATCGTAGTCGAGGAAAGCTGCTAGAGTTTGACCTGCCCGGTGGGATCCCAGAGTCGTGGCCTAAGTTACTCGAAGCTCTCGATCTTGATGGCTACGAGGAGAAACAGTTGGCTGCTACAGCCTGATTGGTTCCACTTTCGAATCTGTTACACCTACTTCTTAAAGGTAAAAGTGTCATTCTTTGCACGGGCATTGCGCTCAACAATTTTGTTTGAAGAGAGTTTCTCTTTCATTTTGTTTCTTGCTATGGGAGATGAGGTACTCGTTACCCAAGTATTTCCCCGTTATGGTGACTGAGGCTTGGAATGTTTGTTATAACCCGATCCAAGTGTATCAATGAGGGGAGATTTGGCGTGAAGACATGACATCTTAGAAGTGAAATAAGGATTCATATATCACATCCATTGCCTTCTTGTGGCACACTACCAATGTTTATTGATTTCTCGTCGCCTTACTGTGCTTATTACAGTACTTTCTTTAACATCACTTCATTCAGTTCCTTGGATATTGATCACGAAAAACTCATTCCTGTTGATTTGGGATTGATTAGAACAGGCACTCTTATCCATGAAAAAATTCCCTGGAGATTGGCAACGGTGTGATTTCGATTCCAGTGGCCTTGACTGGGAAGAGTATGTTGCAGCTGGCCGAGCTGATTGGCTTTGGTAATGCCAGGCAGTAAGTTGAAGCAGCTGCATAGATCGATTTTTGGTGGGGGGCAGGAAAACCAGCTGTTCACTGCAGAGAGTTCAGGCAGTGTGAGATGGACGAAGCCCTACATAATCTACAGACGTACATGTGCACGTATCATTTACAGGGAGCATTAGGAACTTGGAAAAGCGGGGATCTTTCTTGCATTTGATGGTTACAGAGATGTACCGGGGCAGTTTCCAGGTTCAGAAATCGGGAAAGTTAAAACTCGTTCACCTTCCGAGGCTTCGAGCGATGATATTCATGATTAGTAGATAACTCTTAAATCGATCAGTGAAATTTATAAATTGGTTTTACAGGTAAATATAGTTTGAATAAATTTTCTGCAATTGGGTCTCTTTGAATTAACATTAAGACATGGCCGGTAGATATTTCCGTCAAATCTCAACCGCATGACTAAAACTAATTCATGTCCCATTCATGTCGTTAGAAGGCCATTATTGTCATTTCGCAAACTGACGCCGTCATGTGCCTGGACTCTTTTTGACCTCCCAGAGGGATCAGAGAACGAATCATGAACGTCCGATCACGTCCCGGTAAACCGGCGTTAGGCTCACCGTCAGTCCAAGTAAGCCGCCACGTCTCACCTACGAGATCTTGAAGATCTTCGGAGATGCTGCTCGGGCTTTGGGGCTCGCGGCTTTTGATCGTGTCCACCTCAGCAGTCGCCCCGCCCCCAGACTCACCACGTGGAAGTATCTCCAGTCCCACGTGGCTATTCTCGAACGTTCCAAACCCCCATTTCGTCCACGTCGGAAATCTTGTTCTCGACTAAATATCTTCTTCCTCATCCCCATCCCCAACCCCGAAGAAAGAGGGCCACCATATCCACCCTTGCGACCTCGGTCTCTCTGCTTCTCCAAGACTCCAACCAGTAAAGAGACATTCTATTTTAAACCGTAAAATCGCAATTGCCACAGAAGACTTCCGCAATCCGGCTGTTAATCTCTTCCTCGGAGCTCAACTCTGACTGCAGAAGTGAACTGGGAAGTATGTGATCTTCCTCTAGGATTTGCTCCTTCCTGCTCGATCTAGCTCGACCACTGCAGTCAATGGAGCATTGAAGGTAGTGGTGTCGAGCTGTTCCCTGTAAAATGTTATCCGCGTGGTCTTGGCTGCTCTCTTTGCTAATTTTGTGTAAACTGGCTGTAGATTGAGGTGCTATCTTTGGTTTGAGCTGCTGTGCATTTTTTTGATATTCTGAAAGCTCAGTTTCTTTCTGGCACGAGGGCTATGCCTTTTTTTTTCATGCTCTATGTAGACGAGGAATCTGGATGGAGCCTGTAGTCTTGTTCCGCGTATGGAGCATTCTGATTAGGGTTTTCCTCTCGAGTACATACTGACGCTTCTTTCTCTTCCTGTCATATTTTTATGCAGCAGGCTAAGGAAGCTCATTTATGTTCTGGATGAAGTAAACTGGTTAAAAGCGTTCGGTATGTTTTTGGATGATGGACTGAAGCTCATCACCTTTTGTAGTTTGTAGAGCATCCATTTCTTTGTACAATTAAATTAGGTGGAAGTGTTGTATTTGTATGTTTTTTATCCTGGAAGAGGAAAATATGTGTTGTTCCTCCTGCAGGTCGAAGGGTTTTCTTTCTATCGGGTGGTCAATATTACCAGTCTCTTTGACTTTGGTTGACAGGGAGGGTCCTGATGACAGCTGATGGTGATGGGGACAAAGACTTGCTCGAACCAAATCAATCCTCAATAGATGGGAACAGGAGAGTGAAAGATAATATTGTAGGAGATGAACAGCACATATCAAAAGAGAATGGGTTGAGCTCTAACGGGGATCTCAGCGATTTGCAAAATGGACTGTCAGGGCCTGCTCAAAACCAGGCCTTGTTGCGGACACAGCAGCAGCAGCAGCAGCCAGCTCAAGCTGCTAGTGTTCATTGGGAAAGATTTCTACATCTCAGATCCCTCAAAGTTCTGCTGGTGGAGAATGATGATTCTACTCGACACATAGTCTCGGCTCTGCTTCGAAACTGTAGCTATGAAGGTCAATAACTTATCTTCATGGTATCCCAATAGCACCTAAGAAGTTCATGGCCAGCATAGTCGTAAACTATGGTGGCCAAGCTGAGAAAGCATCATCTATTCATCTTATGTATTTTTAAACTACAAAAGGTTGTTGAACTTGTTATTAACATGGGAAAAGTTGGTCCGACGTTGATCTGAAAACAATTGCTTTCTTGCTGCTACTGCAGTAATCAGGGCAGTCCGTAACAAATGAACAATAAACTTCCAATGGATCGAGGTGGTGTTGGGACTTTAGTAGTTTCCTTTCCTGGAAAATTTGTCACTGTCACATGATCTTGGATGTTCATTGTCCACACAACGCCTTCTGCATTCACCAAGTGAATGGATTAGGGAAGATAGGTCCTGGGAGGCTTCTGCTTCTTGGGAGTCAAATAGTGCAGAGGATTTATTTTATGTTTCCTTGCTTAAATTCTATAATTGAAATTATTTCTTGACTGGAGCATGAGGTCCCGAATGGTGCATGGCAGATCCTACTTGGACGTGCCTCGTTGGTTGGTTAAAGCTAGGAATCAATCCTCTTTCAGATTTTATACTGGCAGAACTGATTTAGGTTTATTTGGTGTTCTGCTACCTTTACCGAAAACCTGAGAATGATTCAAGTTCTGCTTTTCTTAGGAGTGTCAGATCATCGATCCAGTTTATTTTGGTGTTAATCATATGCTTTGGTTTTGCCCCTCACAAAAGTAGAAGCTAGATTAGGTTACACAATAAGGCGTGGTTCACATTTATATTAGATACTTTTCATCCCCTGCCATTTCCATGGTTTATGATTCATACTATTTTTGTACAACCTTTTTTCCTGTGCATTGAGACAGTGTATATTGTTTGATATCTAGGTTCTTCTCTGGCTGTGGGTGTAGTGGAAATGATTAAACTTTCTCCTGGAATTTAAACAACTGGAATGGCAAATCTAGTCTCTTAACATTTGAAAGCTGGAGCAGGTCAGTGCATGTGTGGTATTATGGTATTATATCATCTGACTGTGGTCTTATCTTTTCTTTCGCAGTCATTGAAGCCTCTAATGCATTACAAGCGTGGAAGATCCTGGAAGATCTGACAAATCATATTGATCTTGTGTTGACTGAAGTATCCATGCCTACTTTATCAGGCATTGTTCTTCTGTCCAAGATCATGAGCCATAAAACACGCAAGAACATCCCTGTTATAAGTAAGTGTTAATCTAACTTCATGGTTCTGTTAACAATGGTTAGTGTGGAAAGTTATTCCTGTTAAGTCTTTCTTGGGCATGATGCTTTTAATTACTTTGAGATGTTTGCAGTGATGTCATCTCACGATTCAATGGGTTTAGTCTTCAAGTGCTTGTCCAAAGGTGCGGTTGACTTCCTGCTAAAACCTATTCGAAAGAATGAACTAAAGAATCTCTGGCAACATGTTTGGAGGAGATGCCACAGTGTGAGTGCTGCTGATCTTTATGTTGTGGTTTTATTCTTTCTGGGATGCACATCCGATGTGGAGATCACCATTTTTCTGAAATGGATCATTGCCCAAATGTACCTTAGTCATTTTGAACTTGCCTACTTATCTTTGAAGATTATGGCAGTCACTTTTTGATCAACTGATGAAATTTTTCCAATAATCATTTTTCCATGTTACCCTTGTTATTCTGAGGCCCCTCCTAGAAAGATTATGATGCTCCTTCAAACAACTGTTGATATCTTCAATTGCAGTCTAGTGGAAGTGGGAGTGAAAGCGGCACTCAGACTCAGAAGTCAGTAGGATCAAAAAGTATTGAAAACTCAGGAAACAACATCGGCAGTAATGATGAGGATGAGAATGGCAGCACTGGTTTGAATGTGGGCGATGGAAGCTACAGCGGAAGCGGCACCCAAGTATGGCATATTGCCAAACTTTGACTGTCCTAGGTGTCTTCATTGCCTGAATATTTCCAATTCCATAAATAGTTTTACACAATCGTGCCAGCCATTAAGTATCATCAATCAAGACTACGAGAACATATGACTCTTTTTGGTCTCCATGGAGTTAAACATGACAGATCCATAACGTACTTATTTTCTCATGATAGATACTTCTCAGAATGTAATTCATTACAGCATACTTCTCCACAGAGAAAGTCTCACATATACATTTGATTAGCTGATTAGGATTGATAAGGTTGGTACTAGCATTACAGGGATCCAAGTAACTCTGGTATCTTTGGCTTCAGTATTCTTGGCTATAAAGTCTATCATAAGATCTGAACTATCTTTGCAGTTCAAAACGTGCTTCGTTGTCAATAATATATCAGACCACTGGGGCCTGGATGGATAATCATGCTTGTAGCTACTCATGCATGTATACTTGTACTGATACTGGCTTGTGAAGTTCTTAGTGATATCATACGTTGCTGGAACAATATAATATGGGTACATCTTACCTCTTCTTCATTTCCCAAGTTTAGCATGCTTATCATGTCCATCTATTAAAAAATATGTCGCCATGGCTTTTGCAAATGCATTTTGACTGCTCATCTCAGCTCTTTCAGTTAGCAAAATGATTGAAGTACTTTGCTTATCTACAAAGTTGTTGGTTAATCTTATACTGATAATATAATTTACGCCTTGGAGAGCGTTTTAAGTAAGATAATATTCAATGAAAATTTATTGAAACAACTTTCTCGACAGGTGAGTTCTTATTTAGGGACAGAATGAAACATCCCTCTCTTGTATTTTGCAGAGTTCTTGGACTAAACAAGCAGCAGACATTGACAGTCCCCAGACACCATCTCCATGGAATCATGTAGTGGAATGTGCTGACAGCACTTGTGCTCAAGTTATCCCCTCAAATGTAGAAACATCTCAGAACAAAGAGGTCCCAGCAATTGCACCAAGAAAATGCAAAGAACTTGATGAACTTACAGGTTAGGTCTCTGAACTCTAAATATGGCAGATAAAATTATATTATTGGTTCTTATGTCATTGACTGAAAGTAGACGCCAAGCTGGACCAGTAAGCGAATTCAAATATTTCCTGGCTCCAGTCAATTTGGACCAGATTAAGCACTCTCAAGTAAAATATATGATAATTTCCAGGAGACATGATAGATCTTGGGTCCTGAAGATGGAAATTAACAGCCTAATTCTTTCTTAAAAGCTTCATGAAATTATTTTGATTATGATGTCACATTTCATTACTAGCCAACTATGGTTGAATCAGTGAACTTTTAGCATTCTGGTTTTCAAACAAGGGCTTAGGTAGTTACAGCATCATTGCCAAATTAGTAGCTGCTGCACTTATATAACTTCTTTTGGGTTTTGTTTTTCTTGCTTTATATACTTGATCTCTCTTACCTGATGGTGCAATATTTTCTCATTTGATTCTTCCAGAGAATGTTGCAGTACGTAGGGAACTGGAGCTAGGTTCGTCGAGAAATCTGGTGCGGCGAGTTGAGCACCCAGTGGATGTTTCACACAAAACAAAGGGCTCAAAACGAAAAAATCTACTTGAAAAACCCTCGGGTAATTCAAGTGTGGAAATGGACAGAGGAAAGCTTGACCTCTTTAGTGAGAGCCCATCCGGCAAGGTGCTGAATGAGATAGCAAGCCTGACGGGCATAATTATGAACACTGATTCTCAGACGGAAACCAGAGAGTTTGAAGGGCCAAATAGAATCTCCAGTATCTCAGATATAAACAATTTACGAAGCAACGATTCTGAAAAATTGCCATCCTTTGAGCTAAGTCTGAAGAGACTCAGAGCTGATAAAGATACGGGGACAGCTTCTAAGGATGACAGAAATGTATTAAGACGTTCAGACTCTTCAGCTTTCTCAAGGTATACTAGTATGGAGGACCGGGTCTTTTTCTAAATGCTTGTTGCAATTGAAAAGTCTGTTCTCTACATTTTAAAGGATTTCCATCTAAATGCACCATCTGTGTGTATATTTCTGCAGGTATAATACCAGCTCAAATACGTGCAAGAATGCTCTTGGGAACAGTGGAAGTGGTTTGCTAAATGAAAGTGACTTGAAAGCCAAGGAAAAAGATTTGAAACAAGACATGCATTCTCATTCTAATGGTGAGCCCCCGAATCAATGCTCAAACTGGGGCAGCGGTAACATTGATATGAGTTCAACCACTAATGGACCTGTGGCCACTCCGTCCTCAATAAGAAACAAATCAGTTGTAGCATCATCAGTGAAATGTTTACATCCATCCTCTAGTTTACATCCTAAAAAAGCTGACATGACATTCCCTCCACAAATTGTCTACGAAAAGACTGACGAGAAAGCTAGTACAGCAGTAGAAGATCAAGTAAGAGGAACACAGCCCAAACTTCAAAAGCATGATCTCCATCAGCACCATGAAAAGCAAGCTCCATCAGATTACGATGATCTGTCCGTGAAACTGCTGGCTGCCCCTGCTCCGCATTGTGGTTCCTCTAATGTGTTGGGCGGACCTGTCGAAGGTAATGCAGGGAACTACAGTGTCAATGGAAGTGCCTCTGGAAGTAATCATGGGAGCAATGGACTGAATGGAAGCAGTGTCGCTGCAAATGCTGGAGGGATGAATGTGGAAAGTGATAATGGGGATGCTGGGAAAAGAAGCAGTGCAAATGCCAGTGGAAGTGGAAGTGGGAGCGGTGATGGCACTGGGAATGAAAGAGTGGAGCAGAGCAAGTTTGCACAGAGAGAAGCTGCCTTGCAAAAGTTCCGACAGAAGAGGAGCGAGAGGTGCTTCCATAAAAAGGTAACCCCTGTCATTAGATTTATATCATTCTCAACATGAAGGTAACTTTGGTTGATCGTAATGTCGCATCTCGACTAGAAGAACTAAATGCATTTTTTTCCTGTATTTGGTCGCTTGCTGACTTCATATCATTCTTCCTTTTGTCCATCTGACCAACTGAAAGAGCGTTTGCCCAATCTGGGCACTGATATTTTCATCCAATCTGGATATTCTAGCCTGGAAAAGGAACGTTTAGTACTTGTTTCTATCTTAATTTCAACACTAGAATTCTGGTTGTCCTGACAATGATTCTATATATATGCATTCAAGACCCCAGAGGACAGGCGAGAGCACTCCCATTTTTCCCACCTTTTGCAGGTCCGTTACCACAGCAGGAAGAGGCTAGCGGAGCAACGGCCCCGCATCCGTGGGCAGTTTGTGAGGAAACTGGCGGACGGGAGCACAAGCGAGGCCACAACTAGCTGATTCCTCTACAAAACCCCTGGCCACTCTGCCACTTCAAATATTATGTAACAATTCCGCATCAACGGCTTTTCCATGTTCTTATTACTTGGTGTCTAGGTATAAGCTTTCGAGGAGGGAGGCTCTGGACAGTATCCATGTTTCTTATATCCTCAATCATGCTGTGGTTACTTTCGATGATACTGTGTGCTGGAGGATTAGCACTTTACTTTTATTCGGTAGTCTCTAACATGTCTCGATGATCTGAGGGTGAGATGCACGATCGCAGCATTCTTGTCTAATGGTTTTCTTACTGTGGCAGCTACTATGGCTGAAGATCCGTTTTCCCCCTAATCTGGCTAGATTTCATTCTATTATTCGAACTAACATTTTCTGTTAATGGCATGGATCGAGGCAGAGGACGATAACAGTCTATTGAAACTATTACACACAATGTGGGAAGAGAATGCATGTACTTGATGCCGTATGTCTCATGTACGTCCAATCACCTTCTCCTCCGGCCGCCCACCCTTTTAAGTTGGGTTCACCGTATTGCGAGGCCCGGCCCATTAAAAAGTAGCCGGCCCATTAACATCTCTCGCTTGCGTCAGCATGTTTGGCCGGCCTTTCCGTTCTCATGATTGGCTCTCTTGCTGCTCCTGAGTTCTGGCCATTAATGCTCCTAACAGAGATATGCATATATCTATTCTACTAAACGGTAACCACAGGTGTCGTTATCGCTACGTACGGCTGTCCATTTTACAACGGGATAGCTGCCGCGTTGGGGCCACGCGGGCTCCTGCGATTGGCTTGTCCACCAGTCGCCGTCCTCGTCAGGACGTTCCAGAGCCGTCGGATCTCGGCGATCACGTCGTCCGTCGGGAGCTCGAAGCGGCAGCAGGGGCACGTGTTCCGCTTCCTCAGCCACGGCAGTACGCAGAGCCAGTGGAACCGGTGAAGACACGGCAGCTGGCAGACGTCCCTCCCCTGCCTCATCTCCTCCCGGCAAATCGCGCACTCCCCTCCGCCGCAACCGGAGGTCACCTCCACCGACGGAAGAGCTACTACCGCTGCGACGGAAGCGGGCGCCTCCATCAAGGACTTGGTCCCGGCGCCGGCTGCTGAGCAGCAGACGAACCTCCACCACCGCACCGCGGACTCCACGTACGGGATCAGGACGTTGTAGACTCCGATTCCGGAGATGGACAATGCTTCATCGGAGAAGCGCTTTTGGAGGAGCAGGCGCCAGTCGGAGGCGTGAAGGGCGGCGAGGGCGTGGGGATCGCGGTGCCGGAGTTCGCAGAGGAGGAGGAGGAGCAAGGCAGCGTCGAGGTCTCGGTGGTGGACGATGAGACGAGGAGAGGAGTGAGGGCTGGCGGTGGGAGGGGGATGGTGGTGGGAGGTGAGGAGGCGGAGGGAGGAGAGGAGGTGGCGGGCAATGAGTAGGGTCTTGCTGGGGAGGGAGAGGGAGTGGAGGTGGCGGAGGGTGAGGAGGAAGAGGGTGGGTGAGGAGAGGAGGGCGGAGAGGCGGCGGTGGTGGTGGAGGGCTGCGGAGAAGATAGAGTGGACGAGAGCGGAGAGCTCCGACGGGGAGAGGGCGGAGAGGGAGGAGATAATGAGAGAGGTCTCTTCGTCCATTAGTCTGGAGAGGAACTCGTCTCGTACTGACTGACTGCGCTACCAAAAGCTCAGCCCCGACTGACTATAAATAAGCCATGGAATGAAATGCGTCTTCTGCAGTTTTTTCTCTGCGTGAGATCTCGAGGGGACTGATTGGGGATTTTATTGTTTGTTTAGTGCTTATTGGTCTCCTTGCCAATCATTTCACTACAACTCCTAAATTTATATGTACTATTTTAAATTATCAAAATATAAATTGATCGAGCTTATTCAAATTTTTTAATAATAACACAGGCATCTTTTAAAGGAGATCATGGGAAATTAAACATGGGAAACAAGGGAGAGATTATTTCTCGGACATTTTCGCTCGGAGACGACTGACAGAACGATGAAGTGGCTAAGAATGCTGTGGCGGCTGCAAGCACTGGAAAGAAAGTTTCTCGTCCACATGGAGGCGTCCGCTGAGGGGCACATGTCGGGTCAGTCAATCCGTTTGCCTAATCACTCATGGGGCTTTTTATTACAACAGAACAGATGCCCTTTCTAGTCATAACAGCCCACGAACAGGAGAAAAGGAAGGAAGAAGAATTGGAGGTTCATCAATGGCTTCTTCCTCTTTGTCCCATGCATGTTATGGTTAATCAACTCCACCAATAATGCATCCCAGAGTCGGTCTATCCCATCATCTCCCTACCCCATAACCACAACGAAAAATCTCTTATTAACACCTCATATTCACGTGCTGCTACCTCACTGTCAGGGACAGGTCCAGAAAAATTGACTGGAAGAGGTAAAACTCACAGGAAAGGTAAAAGAACGAATCCAAGGGGTAAAAAGATAGATAAAACCATTGCGATGTATATATTATTTCATAGATTTTCCTGAAAATACCTGCTTGCTATGCAGCAAAAGCTTGTCCAGCAGTAACCCAGCTCGACCCGATCAAATACCAGTGATAGACTCCAGCAGAAATGAGAGCCAGGTTTGGTTTCATTGTTTTGATCAGCCAGAGGGCCAAAACTCCTATTCTTCAGATCTGCAAAGAATCTGTAGAACTCGGTGCCATCCATAATAAGATGCATGGAACTCCGATAGGACACTGAGGGCTTATGGCCATCATGGTTCATGATCTGCCATGCCCCATAACGATTCCTTTTCTAAAGGAAAAGCGACTGATGTTTATAATCGAATTGGCCAGTGGCCACTATCATAAAGGAGCAACACAAATCATTCTACACATTAAAAAAAAAAAGGTTCAATTTTTTTTTACTTCCTTGAAGAGGGCCAGGGGTATCAATGGGTGTTTTGATTTTAAGGTAAGAATTTTTTTTTCTGGGCAAAGAAAGCAGAAAGAAGGGTAAAAGAAAAAGCTTCTCAAGTAAAAGATCATGGAGCAGTGGCTTGCAATCTTTCGGGCGATGCCTGCAAACTGGACTTGCCATATTTTAGGTCCAGCTTTTGTTTTACATGTATACATGATATATTTCCACGGTCCTCATATGGATACAACAGGCTACGGATTATGCAGGAATCTCACTTGAAAATTGTCCTTACTCCTCAGGTCTTACTTCCTGCAATCAAAAGATCATGACGCGTAAATGCGAATTCCTAAGTGCCAGTTGTGATTACAGTAAAGCTGTGTCTCAGATCAAAAGGCTATTCATAAGTTAATTCTGTTTGGATCTCTTACAGTGTCAACTACTAGTCTACAGTATCATAATCAATCTAATGAAGTTTTCAGTAACGTAGATCCTAACTTATGGATATCCCAGGAACGGATTGTACCATATATACTGATGATAACTGTGTCATTTTTTTGGATTATCGATCCATCACTAAGAGAGTGATGCATTTAACTTAAGCTCAATTTTCACAAACAAGAGTTTCTCTGCCCAACTTTTCCTTGCCCATATACCCTTCTTCTCTCTGAGATCCATCCAACTCTCCCAAGGTTGAACATATCTTCTCGCTTCCTTTCCTTGACTGGTCCCTTGATATAAGACTGTGCAACCCTGCCTCAGTTTCTATCCAGCTACTGCCGGGAATCTTCTCCAGTCCTATGCTGTTCATCTTTTCCCTAACCATATCGGCCTCTTCCCATCTCCCTGCCTGGGCATATAGATTTGCCATGACAACGTAATTCCCTGCATTTTCAGGCTCAATCTCGAAAAGATGGTCGCAGGCCAACTTCCCAATCTCCACATCGCCGGACACCGAGGCTCCGTTGAGCAAAGAACCCCAAACTTTCGCACTCGGTTCAATGGGCATCTTGCGAATAAATTCTGCCGCTTCAGAGAGCCTCTTGGCTCGGCTCATAACATCCACCATGCAAGCATACTGCTCAACTGTGGGTTCAATGCCATAATTCGGCAACATAGAATGAAAGATCTTCCATGCTTCATCTACCATTCCTGTATGAGCACAGGCTGCTAAAACTGCCGTAAATGATACCTGATCTGGTTTAATCCCAGAGCCCAGCATCTCATTGAACAACCCAAGAGCCATATTTGCATCCCCATGGGCAGAATAGGCTGATATAATGGCCGTCCAGATGATCAAGTTCCTATCTCTAGATCGATCAAAAACCAGCCTTGCCACTCGCAGAAGACCTAACTTTGCATACGTGTCAATAAGAGCAGTAGCCACGTAAATGTTCTTATGATAACTTTTCTTAACAGCAAAGGCATGGATTTCTTTCCCTCCCTTCATGTTCGAGAGGTGGGAGCATGTGGGAAGAATACTTGAGAGTGTGACCGCATTTGGTTCCACACCTGATGTGAGCATCTCCCTGAAATGATCTACAACTTTCTCATGTCGGTCATTCTGTGCCAAACCCGAGAAAACAGCATTCCAAGTGCTTAAACTAGGGGTTCCCATCTGATGGAAGATACTCATTGCTTCCTCAACAAATCCATGAGCCATGTACCCTGAGATAATCGAGCCATAAGTGAATTCGTCCTTCTCTTCCATACCCTCAAACAGCTCCAATGCGTAACCTAGGTTACCACATTTAGCATAAAGGCCAACCAAGGCATTACAGAGGGAAATATCCATCTTGATTCGATTATTTACCAAGAACTGATGAACTTCCATCCCCAAAAGGAGGTCCTTTGAGTGGCCGCATGCCTGCAGAACGCTGACAACTGTCACTTCATCAGGTTTCAATTCAGTCAAACCTAACATCTCTCTGTACAGCTCCTTGCACTCTTCGTAGTACCCAGATTGGGAATACCCTGCAATCATAGAGTTCCATGTTACGATGTCTCTCTCAGGCATTCTATCGAACAGCTTTCTTGCTGAACGTACATCGTCGCACCTCGAATAGAAAGTCACCAGCCCATTCATGACAAAGACATCAAAGTCCAACCCACGACGAGCAATGAACCCATGAATCTCCCTAGCCAACCTCGAGCTGGAAGACAACGTGGACAGAGCCTTCAGAGCACAGGAAATAGCGAAGCCGTCAGGCTTCACAGCTTCCGATCGACAGATCACCAGCGAGGAGAACAGCCCCAGCGTGTCCCGAAATCTGCCGTTGCCAGAGTAGCCTATGAGAAGGGCATTCCAAGAGAATATGTTTCTCCTCGGAATTCCATCAAACACTTGGCGGGCTTCCTGGAGGTGGTTCAATTTCGCATAGAAGTTGATAAGCTTTGAGGCGAGGAAGTTGTCGGGGGTAACCGAGTAGAGGATGAGGCGGGCGTGGAGCTGCTGGCCCTGGCGGAGGAGGCGGCCGTCGGAGCAGTACTGGAGGAGGCGGCCGTAAGCCGAGCAATCGAGGAGGCCATCGGCTCTGTGAAGCTGTGGTAAGGTGTTTGGTGGGATCCTCATTCAAAAGCGTTTCCCAAGCCCAAATTCATTCTCCCCGCCCTTTTAGCCGTTAGTGAAAGATCATTGAAAGATATGGGCTTCGATATTTGAAAATCTTGTTGGGCCTCTAGGCCTCGCCGATTTCAGAAATGGGCCGATCAAACATCGAGGCCCAACTATAGGATCTTTCCTTTTCGGGAAAATGATGCTTCGCACCCTGAAGTTTGTTGATACCAATACACTGAACGCAGATTCAAGCTCCAATACACAAAGTCGTGTTCAACCACTGCACGCAATTTTAAATCCCACCAACGAAAATCAAACCTGAACCTTTTGATCTCCATTTCTCAATGTACCTTCTTCACTGATAGACAAGATGACTATCAGACAGCATTATTATCAGTAATGCCTATTTTAGGGGTCCAAAGATACGACCCACACAACAACATTAAGCCACTGTAGCCTATGATATTCGAATGAGATAAACGCTCACCATGCCCATTTTTGTATTCAGGACAATTGCTTCCTTCTACCAGGTTCCAGTGACCTGCCATTCGAGATCTCTTCTGCCAGTCTCAACCTCATGAAAGATATTCTTCCAAGCACTGCTCTTGATGAATGAAATCCTGTCATCTTGGTCGGTATGTTTGTATATCCCTGAGTGACCTTAAGTGCTAAGCAGGCTGATCGACCTCGACCAGTGGAACCGAGGCGGAGCTTTTGATGGAGAGGTTGAAGTTCTTCAACTCTTCTGCATTGGACCCGTATATTGCTTTTATAGTATCTCTGCAGCTAGCACAAGCCTCCCGGTTGAAGTTTTTCTTCCCGATTCCGTAGAGTGACTGGAAGGTTTCTGGGTTGACCCGACAGAAGTATGGCCGATCTGTACAAGAGATGCCAGTCAGTTGCAGATTCATTGACAGATCAATATGTGAGCATGGAAAAGGCAGTTCTTACCGGGATAGATCGAGCACTTGCGCGTGCTTTTCTCAAAGTGAATGCACCACCCATCAGGACCTACCATGCTTCTGTAGAGCTGAAAACTTGGAAGAAAAGCGACATGAAATTATCAAACTTTTCATGAAATCTTCAATACATCAAGGCATCTTCGATACCAAAAAATGGAATCATCGAGTAAATCAGAACGACTTCCTCGCATAAAGTGACTTAAATCAAAAGAATCAGTCTCCCGCTCTCTCTCGATTCAACGATGCATTTCAACGAACATGTTGTGAGCATGATCGGGTCAAACAAATTGCAGTCGCTAGGAGTGAAACCTCGACGTCACGAGGGTCCTCGAAGATCTCCTCGGGGGTGGCAAAAGCGGGACCTTTGTCCAGCTTACAGCAGGCGCCGCACCCCTCCACGCACCGCCACACAGGCTCTATCTTCCTGCCACCAAATCCGGCCACGCTCGGGCCTCCCCTGCCCGACTTGGACTTCCCTGGCCTTGTCTTCGTCTGAACCTTCTGACGGGGCTGGCGCCCTGCCATCCTGATTGAGGGGAGATAGGGCACTAAAGCCGTAGCCGTAGCCGTCGCCGCCGCCCACATTCTCGTCGAGAAACCGAATTGAAGTTTCCCTCTCAAGTTAGTTAACTCTTTTTTTTTAACCGAAATATCAATTTACGAAAAAATAAATCCATCTAATACATGAATTCGAATGTCGAAATCTAAGTACAGTCGTTTTCTTGTACACAGTGGCATGTTAGGTGCGGGTGTTAGATCCGTTGTATCCTCCGTGGACTAGCGGTCCAAACCAATTATTCTCATTAAAATAAACAAAGCAGAAAAGACAACTGTTATGGGCACAACGGCGACACGCCACGGTCGGATCGTTCATTCGATCGAGATGGACCGTCCGTGACATTAATCACGCCGGTACTCTCATATCCCCTCTCGAAGTAAGACCAAACGAATGGTAAGGGCTCACGCACTTGCTACTTTTACACCGTATAATCGAATTCCAGCGGCCCAAAGAATCGGGTTGGTTCTCTGCCAAACCCCCTTTTTTTTTTTGGCTGCCTCGATCGATTGGATGGCGTTCACCTCCTTTTGTTCTTGCTGCCTAGCAGGAGAGTGAAGTAGAAGAGGATCCTGAAGAAGAATCCCCAGGCTACGGTGACCCACAGTGCATTCCACTTGGTGATGTCGGTGACTCCCTGCATCTTCAGAATGTCTGCTCCCGTGGTCACGCAGGTGGAGCCCGTGATGTTCATCCCCAAAGTATGCCCCATGTTCTTCAGCAGCTTCAGCTTCATCGACATTGGGACGGCTCCCAGCGGCGTGTTGTCGAACATCTGCACTCCCTTCACAAAGCACTTGGCATCGCCTCCGAATTCACTCTGTCACAGTGTATCCAAGTGAATAAGTATGTGCTGTTAATCGGAGAATCCGATTCTGTGCAGTATGAACTCACCTGTAAAATGCTGTCGTATGGATACTTCACCAGGGAGATGTAGTGGAACCAGATCCAGTAGGGAGGGATCCGATCTCGGGTGATGAAGAACCCGCTGAACAGTACCAGGTAGGCTAATATGGCGATCACGACCGTGAACCCGAGCACAACGTGTGACACAATGCCTGACAAGAACGTGACAAATGAGCTGCCGGCCCAGAACGCTGCCAGGACAGCGTAGAAGAAGAAAAGGAACCCCGGGAGCCCACCCTCGAGCCCAACCATCCAGAAGGTCACCGAGACGAAGGTGAGGGAGAGGATAACTAGTGATGGGAGGGAGATGATGGAGTGGGCTAGCACGTACGAGGATCGGCGGTAGGCGTTGTAGGCCGTCTCTCGCATGAATACATAGCGGTCCTGGAGGAAGGCCGGGATGGCCTCTGCGCAGGTGTAGAAGGTGGTGGACATGGCAAGCGCCAGGAACCCAACTCGCTCCTGGACACCGCGGGGTGAGTCATCTAGGTTCCGGAAGATTGTGGCAAATATGATGCCCGTCACCAGCACCGCTCCCAATCGGGTCCCGAACAGCTCCGGCATCCTCCTGGAGTTTGTCAGGGACCGTTTTGAGATCACCAGCATCTCCATCCAGAACGGGTTTGCGAATGTCGGGACAGAGGAAGATAGGCTGGGGTCACCGGCGGTGGCTCCGGAAACAAGCTTGCCCTTGGCAACGCTTGCAATAATCGCATCCTTCAGGGACAGTCTCGGTTCTCCAGAACGACTCCCGGCCATGTTCCGGTTCTGCATAAAACTTCTATTTCTCTGCCAGGACTTGTTGAACTCCACCAGGGTCTTGGTTCCTCCGGGATTTCCTTCGAGTTCCTGGATCAGATCGAGCGCAAACTCCGTCTTGTTCTCATTTTCCGGGATAGGATGCCCGAACTCGGCAAAGAACTGTGGCAAGCCTGCTGGGGATCCGTTGTACACGGTCTGCCCGTGCGAGAGGAAGATCATCCGGTCGAGCAAGTTGAGGATCCGAGAACTCGGCTGATGGATCGACATTACCACAATGCTTCCGCTCTGGGCAATGCGCTGGAGGACTTTAACCACCATGAACGCGCTAGTGGAGTCGAGCCCTGAGGTGGGTTCGTCGAGGAAAAGAATGATCGGGTCATGGATTATGTCGATCCCGATAGAGACCCGCCTCCGCTCGCCTCCCGAGACTCCTCGGTGGCCCTCGTCCCCAATCACGGTGTTCGCTGCATTTCTCAACCCGAGCTGGTCAATCAGAGCCTGGACGCGAGCCCGCTTCCTCCTCTTCGACAGAGACCGTGGTAGCCGGAACTCTGCGGAGTACATGAGAGTCTCCTGGACAGTGAGCATCGGGTAGAGAAGATCATCTTGCATTACATAGGCAGAGATCACTTTCAACAGCCTCGACTCGAGGACTTCCCCGTTCAGGCTGATGGACCCGCCAAGGCTCTCTTTGGCGATGCGATTGGCGAGTCCATCTATGAGGGTGGACTTCCCTGAGCCGCTGGCCCCCAGCACTGCCATGATCTCTCCTTCCCTGGCTTCTCCGGATATGTCATTCAGCAGAACCTTAGTCCTCAGCTCCGAGGATCTCTTCCGGTGGAATGGTGATGGGACCGCCATCTTCGGGCTTATCCTGACACTGTATGTTAGATTATGGAAGGAAAGGACAAATGGAGATGCTGTGGGCAAGGAAGTCGATGCAGGATCGGGCCAACATGCCGGGGTGGTGTTCCCGGAGTGGGATTCGACACGGGCTTCCTCGACCCACTTCAGTAGCTCAGCGAGGGTCGAAGAGCCATTAGTCCTGGGGCTTCTCGAGTACTGCTGAAGTTCGATTCTCTGGTTTAGATCGAACAGGGGGAGACTGTCACCGCCATTCGGTCTCGGTCTAGCCGACGACATGAGCAGCGTGCAGCCGATTTCCTAGGATGATTCTTCTTGCGAGCGGGGTGTTTTCAGCTTTTCCTGAGAAAGCTCTGCCCTTTATAGGAGCATTAGCTCCTCTTTCCTACTTGCTTGTACTGGTGCAGTTTGGCTTCGGTTTGGTTATTGCAAGCTATCTAACCGATTAGTTCATCCCAAGTAGGTGAGAAAATTTGCTAGTTTGCCAGAAGCCCACTTCTCAATTCTTCGAATTGGACCACTTTTCTCCGTCAAGTTGGGTAATCTCATCGACAATAATCAAGTCTCATATCTCCTAGTCCTAAGTTGAGTACGATATTATTGCATCAAATTCATTTTTCTCTGCTTCAACCAACTTCTGTCTTACTTGGCAGTCCGTGTTATGAAATCCTACCAAAGTTCCGAGCTGTCACAAGAAACGCAGGCCAAATTCTTCATGGCACTGTTAGGTGCGGTTGTTACATCCATTGTTCCAGGAGTTGCATCCTCCATGGAATAAATTGCATGTTTTCCCTTTCAGAAAGTATACTTGCGTTGCAAGTAACTTCAAGAAAGCAAATGCCCTGCTGATAAAATCGATAGTCAAGGCACTTCATGGTTACAGTCGGTACTAACTACCCTTAGAAATTTAGAGGGGTCTCGGAAATGGAAGAGTTCCCACTGAAAGAATCTATCCTTTCCGCGAAAAGCTAAAGTGCATAATAGAGAAGGATACTGGAATTATAGGAACAGAAGTTCCTGAAACGATTAGGATCAGCAATATTATTTCTAACTGATGGATCTGCAAGTTCTAACCGACATGCTGAAACAGAAGAGTTGGGTTACTGGCAGGACCACGAGGAGCATGTGGTGTCCTGGTAAAGGTCTCACTCCAACTTGGATTTCTCTGTTCTCCTCCTGCCTGAGTAATTATACCAGCTCTTGCACCGTCCGATGAACTTTAGGACCTCATCGATCAAGATCACCGGGAAGGCAACAGCCAAGACCAGGAGCCACTCGTTGAAGCTTAAGGGCACAATCCCGAAGACCTGAGCAAGGAAGGGCACATAGAGGATCATAAAATGGAGGCCAAAGGAGACTGACATTGCCAAGAGAAGCCAAGGGTTGACCCAAGGAGGCATCGAGAGCAGGCCCCCATCCTCGGAGAGGGCATTGAGGGAGTTGAACATCTCGATCGCTACCAGAACTGAGAGTGACAGCGTCATCGCTTTGACCTTCCCAGCCTGGAAGTAATCACACGGGTTATCAAAGTTGATCAGTTGAGCGCCAGCAGTGAAGGGTGAGGCTGTAAAGTTCTGCCAGGAAGGGCACTGGCCCCAGTTCGCAAGCTGCGAGTAAGTAACTAGCGTGTGCCCATCGACGCTGATGTCAATGCCGAGGAAAGAGCCATGAGTGTACCAGATGATGAATATGCCCACAGTCGCTATTCCAACATAGAGCCCAATTACCTGTCAGTGTGATAGGTAATTAAGTAGGATATTCAAGCATAAATCCCAGAACTGGAAGAAACATAAACTAACAATGTTAGCTCGAGCATCCAATCAGGAGTTTAATGGCTGCAATAAAGTTATAAAGCCTATCTTAAAAATAATTCAAACATAAATGTATAAGATAGTTCAATGAGTCCGAAAGCATAGTAATGGAGCAGCGAGCTCCCATTCATGGTCAGTCACTTCTGGTTACAAATATGGAATTCGAGCTCATAACAGCAAAGCCTGCGACCAAGGACAATCTTCATGCATGTGATGGAAAGAGAGAAAGAGAAGTGGAAGGATGAAAGTACCAGGTAACGGAACAAAATCCATGCACTTATCAACGAATCGTCACTCCTACGAGGTGGCTTCTTCATTATGTCCTTGTCAGGAGGATTGAACCCAAGAGCTGTGGCTGGAGGTCCATCAGTGACAAGATTGACCCAGAGAAGCTGGACAGGTATTAGACCTTCAGGAATTCCAAGTGCTGCCGTTAAGAATATAGAGGCCACCTCTCCAATATTGGATGAGATCATGTACATGAAGAGTGCAAAATCAATCAAAAGAAAAAAACCATCATGGAAATAGAAATTATCTTGACTGATGATGGAATAGCTCTGAATCACTTCCAATACTATTAAAATCTTCTGCAAAAACAAACAAATCAAATTACAGACCGCTACTTACCCCTAGGTCAGAAGCACAGATAACAAATAACCATTACAAAATGCAGATGTTATCCAACAGTTCTCTGGCTATGCATAACGCTGATTAGAGTTTCAATTTGCTAATCAGACACTCCTGAAATTTGTTTGGACCCACAGATATAGTCTATATATTTTTAGAGTCTAAACAAAATCAAGGACATAGCAAAAATTGAGTACCGGATAAAAGCCTTCATATTGTTGTAGATGGATCTACCCTCTCCAACAGCAGCAACTATTGTACTGAAATTATCATCTGCCAACACCATGTCAGAAGCCTCCTTTGCAACCTGGAAAGATGAGAAATTCAGAGAGCCTAATATACAGACAAATGGACAGAATAAACTAAGAAATATTAGTCCCATAGGAGTCCAATACTACAGCTGTACGTGTGGATTCACTAAACACAGCAAGTTTTGTTCATTAATGTTAGAAGCTTCACTAGCTTCTACTTGATTTTCAGTTTCCACCTAGCACAACATTCCATGTAATACATTCCAACTGTGACAATGCTTTCTTGCTATTCAACTACCTAGTTGAAGCAAGTCCAATAAGTGAAATCATGACCAACCATGATAATGAAATACCTCCGTTCCAGCAATGCCCATTGCAACACCGATGTCAGCGAGTTTCAGGGCAGGTGCATCGTTGACTCCATCACCAGTCATCGCAACTACCTCACCATCTTCCTTGAGCAACCTAACAATCTCCTGCTTGTGTCCTGGTTCAGCCCTCGAAAATAGCATCCCTCCCCCTTGTCTCA
The DNA here is from genome assembly GCA_037672795.1 of Lagerstroemia speciosa. Classification (NCBI taxonomy): domain Eukaryota; kingdom Viridiplantae; phylum Streptophyta; class Magnoliopsida; order Myrtales; family Lythraceae; genus Lagerstroemia; species Lagerstroemia speciosa. The sequence goes on from CM075296.1 coordinate 1,597,211, forward strand.
GGTGGGCCTTCTTATCTCGCAATCCCATGAACTCTTTGCTAGTTAAACTTTTGGAGCAAATATCTTCGTTAAGTCCAAAGACTCCTATTTCACGACATATTGCTTCGGCAGTATTCTTGTTATCTCCAGTGATGACCATGACACGAATACCAGCTACTCTGCAATCCTCAATTGCTTGATAGACCTCTTTTCTGGGTGGATCCTTCAGAGATCGAGGCGCAATATCAGATTTTAGCACCCTCTGAATAATTGTAAGGGGGAAGAAGTGTAAAGTTTCCAGAAGATACAACCATAACTCACCCTGAGCCCAACCAAGCCAACAAATATGAGTTCACTCTCGATTGATGAGTAATTTGACGGATCAAGTAAGAGTTTATGTGCTGGATGGTCTTCACCGCTATCATAGGTATCAAATTCCTGTAGTTCATCTTTGTATGCAAAAGCCAGACAGCGCAATGCACCAGTTGACATTTCGTGAAGAGCATGTACGATGGCAATCCTCGAGTTATGATCCAGTTGAGCAATAGACCCATCGACCAACTGGATCTTACTGCTTCTCTCTAATACATTTTCCACAGCACCCTGGCAATTTGAGCATGTCATGTGTGGCAGGAAGTATTCCATTAAAAAACCACATATCATAGGCAGGAAAAAAAAACAGCATAACAACTTGGTAGGAAAAGGAGCAATTAGTTGACAAATAATATAGAAGCACCCAACATGTCTGTGTTATAGAAAATATCTGACAACACCCGGATATACTTAGTACTAAAAGAGGGCAACTTACCTTCCAAAGGAACAGCTAACATGGTTTACTCATGAACTTCAAACCATAGATCCTGCGTAATTCACTTTCCTTCTACAAGCATATATTTATTCTCCAAAAGTACTCATTCCAGAAGCCTTCTGAACTATTCTAAACTGCAGCTAAATTATAACAACTTGTCCAACAGCTTGTCCAACCTACTGTAAAGCACATCTGACTTTCCAAGGTTCATATGTTTGAAACATGAAAAAAATAGGAATTGTACAATATGTAATTGCTATGGAGGGAAATTTTGTAAAGTATTCTGAGAACCATCACTCAATAAGAACGAGACTGTGACTAAAAGCCATCATGCACCAAAACAACAGAAAATGGAGAACTAGATAAGATTAATCTGCAGTTATGAGCACCTTCACTAGCAATGATTTTCTCCCTGATCTGGATTTGACAATAACTCCCATAGACTTCCTGTCCCGATCAAATTCCAGTGTTGCAATCCGGCGCTCGTGTTCATTCCACCACCGACAGTAACCTTAACAAAGAGAATCCTTTGTCAGCAAAAACTGCAAATTCTACACTAAAAAAAGACTGCAAATTATAGACATGAAAATTGTAGAAACTAAAAAAGAAGAAGTTCCATACGCAAGATATCACTGCTATTTGTAGAGCCATATCTGTCTGGAAGACCCATTTTTTCGACCAAAACCTGAAAGGAATGATAAATATTCATCATGAACGGGACAAGAAACTACAATAATTACACTTGACATACCACGCAAACTTAAAGGCAGAGCCCTAAAGATGCATACTGTGATTGATAGCATTCTATTAAAGAAGTTTATATATAATTCGAAAAGATTTTAAAAAAATACTCCATAAAAATGGAAAAATGTCTAACCTTTAGTGCAGCTTCAGTAGGTATCCCATGGGCAACAAACTTATGCTCGGACTGCATAACACCAGCATCGTTGCAAACAGCAGCTATCTTGGCAATTGTTTCAAGATTAACATCGATAGGACCAGTGGGCCAGTCATGTATTTTGCCATCAGACGGATTGTAAGTTGTCCCATCCACCTTAAATGATCTCAATTTACCAGCCACAGAACCCATGGCAACAACTTCCGACACAGCCATCTGATTAGTTGTCAAAGTGCCTGTCTTGTCCGAACAGATCACAGTTGTGCAGCCCAGGGTCTCAACACTTGGAAGCTTTCGCACGAGGGCATTCTTCTGGGCCATTTTTCTTGTTCCAAGAGCCAAACAAGTTGTAATCACAGCAGGCAAACCTTCAGGAATAGCAGCCACTGCCAATGCAACTGCAATTTCAAAGTAATACGTGCACTTCTCAAAGGAGAATTTGAAATTTGTAGGCCACCCATCAACGTATTCCCAAGTTAGGAAGTACTTAACATTAATAAGCCACACTAGTGCACAAATTAAACCGATCATCATGGTCAATGCCTCCCCGAAATCATTCAACTTCTTCTTCAATGGGGTGTCCTCCTCACTCTGTGATGCAACATGAATCTGCTGGTGAACTTTCCCAATTTCAGTCTCCATCCCCGTCTGGATCACCAAACAGAGACAATTTCCATTCACAACAGTCGTCCCTGCGAAGACCATACACCTCTTTCCCCGTATATCAGCATCCTCGGGCACAGCCTTATTGGTCTTATTAACGGCCTCACTCTCTCCCGTGAGGGACCCCTGCTCTAGCCTCACCGTGGAGCTGATCAACTCCACAACCCGCATATCAGCAGGCACCTTATCCCCAACCTTTAGCTCGACCACATCTCCCGGCACAAGCTCCTTAGCGGGCAAGTTTGGAATCCTCTTGCCATCCCGAATCACAGTTGCCTGCTCTGACTGTATCTCCTTAAGAGCCTCCAACGCCTTCTCCGCATTGTTCTCCTGCCAAACACCGACGATGGCGTTCACAATCAGGATCAGAAATATCACCAGCGGCTCCACGAAGGCAGTAATCTCCATCTCGCCACCTTCTTCTCCGTCGTACCACGCGAGCACGAAGGACACGACTGCCGCGGCAAGGAGGATCCGGACGAGGGTGTCGTTGAACTGATCGAGGATCAGGCTCCAGATGGACTGCCCCTCATGCTTCTCCAGCTCGTTCAGGCCATAGACGCTCCGCTTCCTATGGACGTCATCGGACTTCAATCCATGCTCCCGGCTTGTTCCATAGTGTTTCACGCACTCCTCGATCTCCCTCGCCCAGGCCGGGAACGCATCCCGACCGGCCGACTTCCGGGCCACGAGCTCCGGTTTCCCGTAGTCCTGCCGTCCTTTACCCATGCAGATTCAATGCCGGATAAAAATCAACTCCCACAACCCAAATCCGATCATGCCATGAAATAATTCAAAAAAAAGCAGAACATTTGGGACCATTCAGTTCAGTTGATAGAGAAGAATTTGAGGTTTCCGTGAAAGGAAACTTTTGAGGGAGATCGTATTAACATAATTTTCTATTCCGTTTCGGGATCACCGAAATTTTTCGAATCCGAGCTCGAATTTTCTTGTTCAACTTTTTTCACCTTAAAAACTATTTTAAATTTATCTTGGAACTTATAAATTTAACTTTTTCTGTTCGGTTTCAGTAAATTTTTTCGAATTTCCGATTTTTTTTGCTTATATCCTGCGAAGATATGTGCTTCTTCCCCACGAAATCCAGTACTGCTGCTCCGTACCCGCGATTAGAGGTTAAATTAATCATTTTTATATCCATTATCAATGCTAATACAGATTTAAATAAATAAAATACATGTAGCGTAATTATTTCAATCATAATAATTAAATTCAAAAACTTATTTAACGTAGAAAGCAGCGACTGCTTCAACGGATCAATTTAATTATTATTCATTGATTATGGTGAAACTCAAAAGGTGGCCCTTATAGTTTGGTGTTGATTTCTTTCGGTCCCTGCACTGTTTTTTCGACTGAATCCATCCTTTTACTTTGATCTTTGGTATTTTTTTGGGCATTAACTAGCGAAAAAAGATTAGCGAAACAGCTAAATTGCCAGAGCCTCAAAATATGAGGACCAGTTCGGCTCGTTAACTTAATGATTCTTCATCTTCCATTAGTTTAAGTAATACCAAAATGGTCTTGATCTCATTCTCAAATTTAATTTATGAAGATATGAAAATGATTTCTTTATTATTTTTATAATTTTAATATACTTATTCATTTTATTAATTCTTCATTTCCGTTAACTATTTTTACGATTCTATCAACTGCTTTCCACGATTCTCGTAACCATGCAATCCACTTTCACTTTTTTAAAATTCTCCAGCTCTTTGCGACGTTTGCAACTTCCACAAAGAAACTGCTTTATTCGTCGGAAATTCTCCCAATTCAATGATCTTATTATATTTTTATTTGATTTGAACTACTCCTTTTTTATCTGCTCTAACTTTAAATTTTTCTTTAATCTATTTCGTATTTCTTTAATTATCTTAAATTTTTAAAATAAAATAACTAATTGACAATTTCGCAAATTACATTCCAGTGATCCATTAAGCAATTTAAAGAGGGGAACTTTCCCTGCAGCATCCTTCCTCGGGACGTTAATTAATTTTAAACTGGGAAGGTTTTGGGTGCCACTGGCCATGTCAGAGCTGTCGGGTCCTTCCTCCTGGCGGAGTTCTACTTGATCCCCGTTGCCGTCTTGCCGCGGGGGAAAGGTCGTTTTGTGGGGTCGTCGTGGGTTCCCTCTTCTCGCCCTCCGACGTGCTCCGCTGGGAAGGGCAGATTAGTAAACTGCAATTTTAAGGCTTAAACCAGATTTTTGTCCAGCGACATCAATTTTATCTACAATTATTAGATTTTTTTTTAAAAGTTTAAATCTTCTAAGAAGAATTCTCAATCGTCATTTTTACACGGAAGAGTTTTTGGTTCGAGTTTTTCTACAAAACCCGACTCGTGAATGAGTTGATTGCACCGATGAACACAGCTTCGAAACGAAGGGGTGGACTCTTCCGTTTTACTCTAGGGGCTGTCCCATTCGCTTTGGCTTTTTGGGCCTTCGGCTGCTGCCAATCCACCGATTGGATCCTCAGCATTAGCTTTTTCCAGCTTATCAATTCATATTCCAACTCCATTGGTCCGTTAAAGAGTAAACCTTTTCAGAACATACATCATTTTCTGTTCACAGAAGTCGGACTGAGATCTTACTTAAAAAGGAAATTCATCAAATGGCATCAGCAGGCTGTTGTCGACATCCCTTTTTTTGACCCTCTGGATTCGAATGGGTTTTGATGGAGACCGGATCGGAATACACTATTAACGGTTGCGAGAACACATTGGAGCTGAAAGGAACTGTGTGGTACATTCTGCTTCACAGCTCGAACCACATGCCTATGGTTCGAACTTGGCCCTATCGGAACACTCGACCGTGACAATACAACACAGTCGATCTTTCAGAATATTTGTGTATAGCTCTATAAGGGAATTTTTTTCCTCTCCTGCCTTCCTTGATAGATGAGACCCTCCTGCTACTGAGAAGAGATCTCACAGTATCAGTGCGTAACAGTGTTTACGTAATGGAATTAATCAATAAGATCCAACTATTTTTATGAATTTTTTTAAATAAAATCTTAAGGTTTCAAAAACAAATATAAAAATAACAAAATTTTATTAATTGGTATCGTTGTATAAGTACTGTCACGATACGATACGGTACCGTTTCGCAATAGACTTTCTCCCCGCTCGTATGTGGACAGAACCTTTTGCTTGCTGTTACACGTGCATTGTGGAATGGGCCCGAAATTAATTTTAGTCTAAAGTTTACATCCAAGAGATATGGGCCAAGGGCAATCACGGTCCAGGATCATACCCAAAATAAATAAATAAAGGATACGAAAATTCTCCGTGACAATAATAGAATCTTGCTGAAAATTATTAATTTTATTAGATAAATACGTGATTTATCAGTTATTATAGTAAAAATCGAAATTAAATTAAATTAAATATCGGGGATGGCATCATCCCTGCTACGTGTCTTCTTTTAAGGCAAGGATGCAACGACATTTCTTCCTCAAAGAACTCTTTCAATTGATACGATGTTCGACACTCAAATTAGACTGATATAAGATGACCGGGATTAATTAATAAGTCAGAGATACATGACAAAGTTACGATCTGGTGGTCCGAACTCTCTTATTTTGGAGCCCGCACCAATCCGATCAGGGAATGACATGGCCGACATGCAGTCCAACTATAGCACGTCGAATGGATGAGAGTAACACTGATGCTAGGCCCCAGAGGAATGGATTCAAGCAAGCCATACCTGTCATCTCGACATTCCACTACCAAAAAAGCAAGTCAACTTTTTTCACCCAGAAGAAAAGAAAGTCAAAGCCCATGTTACATGGGCAGGTTTGGTGTACAAAAATTCACTAAATCACCATATTTTTTTTCTATAATTATTAAATCAATAGAATTCCAGAATAAAAATCAGTGCATTATTAGCCCCACATAGACATAGACGTCATGCCCTTCATACATACACGTTATATGTACCTTATATTGCAGAGAAACAATATTCTCTGCACTGATATCATTATCGATTTAATAGTAAGAGTTCTCAGATTCGATTCTCACCAGCAGGACTCCGTACCCCTCTACTTTATTCTATCTTTTATTTAGTTCTCAGCACTCGATCTCTTCTGTAATGATATATATATGTGTGTATATTTATTTATCTTTTGTACAGAGTCTTTCTTCCCGTTATAGTACAAAATAGAAAGAACATTCATTGCTAATGATGCTAAATCATTCTCTGTGCAATCCGTCCATTCTGTCTTTGCTTGCAATCTAAGCTTTTTTCAGTGTCAGGGCATTACTTTTATATCCTAAGAGGGCCAGTAGCTCTCTCCGCCGGGAGCTGGACGTGGAGCTATAGCATGAGCTCGGTCTGCATATCGACCTGCGTAAAGGATGCCTGTGGAGGAGACCCCCGGATCCCGGTCCGGGCCACGTACGTGAACCTGTACAAGTGGCCCGAGTCGGATGCTGAGTTCGTTCGTTCCATGAGCTCCAGGATGAGCTGTGGCGGCGGCGGCGGCAGTGCAGCGAGGCACGGCCACCCCAGCGTCGTCGACAGCATCTCGTGCCGGCAGATGTACCTCCGGAGCTACCCGTTCAACAGAGAGGAGGAGAAACCCGAGAAAGCCCGGTGCTTAGGCAAGTTTGGGAGGGAGGGGAAGGGAGGTCGCCGCCGCCGCGGGGATCGGGATCAGGAGAGGAGGTGCATGGAGCTGAAGAGGGTGAAGGAGGCGTCTTGGAAGGCTGTCTTTAGGATCTTCCACAGGCTGCTCTCGTGTTCTGCCAGTGTCGATGTGGCTGATCAGAGCAAGGATTTCTGAGTCACAGAAGAACAGCACGGCTGTGTATGTGTTTAAGGTTTATTGTCTCTATCTGCAATAATACTTATTTAAAAATATTTTTCATATTAGACAGTAATATAATAATTATTATTATGTATTTCTATTAAGGACATGGTTTCAGATCATGTTTTTCATGTATATTTATTGTATTTTCGGGAGATCGGAGAGTTGGATAATTTTGGTCTTCTCGATTTGTCATAGGTTCTGATTTTGCTGTTTGTTTTTGTTGGTTCTACATCCAGCATTATTAAAAAAAAAAAACCGACCGATCTAGACGACCGAAAGAGAAAATTAAGGATCATAGAAATTTTACATGTAAAAATTGAATCAGTAACTCTTAATTTGAAGTCGACGACATTTTCAAAGTAGCTACTCCTTTCGCTCTTTTAGCACTATCATTTGTTGCTGGTGATGGTAGGACAGAGAGAGAGAATGTTCTGCTCTCATCCTGTGATCTTGAAGTATTGGGTTCGATCTTATTCGTGGAACCTTCCGTGCACATTCTGTCCCCTCTTCTTTCTATCACTTCTAAGCTCATGTGTCTCCTCTGTACAATAAAAAAATATGATAGCACAGACAGGGAGACAGTTAAATGTATTCTCAGTAGCCATCACTGCATTTAAGTTCAACTACCGGATGATTTCCAGCAAATATCCTACCAAGAATAACCAACGCTAATTGATTTGGACATAACATTAAAGTTCGAGTCTTTTAAGAAGAGGATAATCCATAATCAAAAGATAATTTCCCCTTTTTTTTCTCTAGCAGATTGACTTTGACTTAAATGTAAATTAGTCGGAACTCACGATTTCCAGTACTCTCAGATATGAAAAGAGGAGGGAAATACCGGGATCGATATATGAATTGGCAGGATTCGGACAAAGAACTTGTTCACGAAACCGGTGGCCGTCAAGGTCTAATATCAAACTTTTATCATATTGTTTTGACATAAATGCATTAAAAGGATTCGAGTCTTTGAACTTAACCTCATTAAATTACGGGGGAGTGAGTTCTAAACCATTGACCATCGTGGTTTTACGATCTTGTTCATTTACTAAAAGGGAAAACAAAGAATCATCAATTGCATACCAAAACGTACACGTGTCAAAAGTTATGTGGCCACGTATACTTTGACTGTGCGGTATATTGATGCACATAACATCGAATTACGAATAATGTTGCTATATCGAATCTAGAAATTCGTAATTTTGCCCGAAATGAGCATTAATTTTCTTTTAAAAGAAAAAGGAGATTATAGAAGAAAAGGTTAATTTCATCTGCCAAAAACACACTAACGGGCAGCTGAGGAATGCACGTGTTTTTTTCTAACACACAGCATGAAAAACGAGTCTTTTTCTCACGTGACTTTTAAACAAAATAAAAAAAAAAGGATCAAACATTTAATAATAAGATTGGTTAATTTGCAGTAGGGACCTCTTGACTTTGAAAAATTCTCTCGGCTGTCATCTTTTTGAGTTAATTAAGTTTTGGGCCCCATAATTTTGCAAACTTTGGGAGCCATTTGAGAGCATTTTGAAAAGTACAGGGGACGAATTGAAATTAACCAATCTTTTCAGTTTCTTCTTCCATTTTTGTTTTCAATAAATATTTGTTTATTATTAATTTATTATTATTATATAAAAATAATGTTAATTGATCTCACATTTAAACTCCTCAAAATATTCTCGATAAATATGTTTTTAATTAATAAAAAAGGCAAATGTAAATAAAATAGTATAATCATTCATATAACTATAACTATTAAATAATTATTCTCTTATATTTTATTTTTAATTATATATTTTATTTATTTACTTATAGTGAACTATTCCATGGACAATTCTATGCATAGCATATGTCAACGACTAGTTATATTGATAGGAGAATTCGAGTCTCCACCGGCATCTTAGATGACCAAAATAACCTTCCCCCAATTTCGACACGCCTAAGGTTCTTCCCGTAATTAGGTCGAATATCCGAGGTCATTCAGTCCCAGCGACTCCAGGCTCCCCCATTTATTTCCTTAACAACAGTGAATTTCCTTAAGAGGACTTCCTTAGTTATACAAACTCCAAACAGCCACTCCCTCTGAAAACTCCAAACTTCGGAGTCCCCGAAGAGGAAAATCTAATTGACTTCGTCTGCTGGAAAAACTCGAAAAACCCATCGGCAACTGTTTGACGATCCTCCTCATTTTCCCATTTCAGCTCTCAAATGCTCTTCATTCCTGGAGTTGATCACGGCGGGTCCATTCCTTTTCTTGGATCTTCGGGGGTTAAATTCTCTTCTTCCCTCGAAAGATTTCATTTTTGCCGAAATAATAGATTTCTGGTTAATATTGCATTAATTGCTGCATGGGGAGGTCTTTTGTTATGATTTCAATGACTTCCCTGTTTCAATGCTGTTTTGTGCTGGGTTTTTGTTGCATTTCTTGGGGCTTAATTTGTATTCTCCCCATTTTATCATTTTCGAAGTCCCGCTTCAATTGTTCCATGCCATTTGAGCGTGTTGGTCATAGTTCTTGTGAACCAATGCAGTCTTCTTCTTTCGTGTTCTTCATTTTTTAAGTTGTTCTTTGTGGGTTCTGTTAAAAAGTCGAGCTTGTTATGGTTCTTGGGGATTGGTACACTTTTTACTGTATTCATATATGATTTGATTAACAAGGTCAATTAAATCTTTATGATCTTACCATAGCCAGTTAATGCTCTCTGTTGCTGCTTTTTGTGCAAATTTATGATACTGTGTATTTATATTGCAATTTGGCGACTGCATGCAGGCGGACAAAAAGAAATACTTATAGCAAGAAAATAAGAACAACTTTCAGACTGGCTTCTGCATTTTTTTTCCTCATCAACTGGTGGAGGTAACTTATGATTCTTTTGATTCTTCTGATCATTACGGATAACTTCTTTGGGCTGTGAATCGTGAGTATTTGTAGTGGCGGATAAAATGAATGTGGTAGGGAAGTTTGGGAGCCTCATCTCTCAGGGCGTTTACTCAGTTGCAACCCCTTTTCATCCCTTCGGGGGTGCTGTTGACATAATCGTTGTTCAACAGCAAGATGGTTCATTTAGGAGCACCCCTTGGTATGTTCGGTTTGGGAAGTTCCAAGGCGTCCTCAAAGGGGCTGAAAAAATTGTTCACATCAGTGTCAATGGGACAGAAGCTGGTTTTCACATGTATCTTGATAATTCGGGGGAAGCTTATTTTGTGAGGGAGGCAAATCCAGGGAATGAAAGTGAGAATACAGCTGGTGGTATTGTGAATGAATCAGGTAGTCCAGACGTTGGAAATAGTTATAGTAATTACGATGATAGAAGTAAAAACATGATTGGCTATAGATTGGAACACAGTGTGTCTGATACTGGACCAATCCAGTCAAGAGATGAGTTCAACTCCTCAGCCTTAGCTAGAATAGATCGGTCAGAATCTGATGTCGACAGGAGATTTTACGATTTCCCAGATGATGAATCCTCTCAAGAAGACTCGGTCGAGCTATCTGAGTATAGGTCAAACCGGTTTGAGAATTTAGATGGAGACCACTTAGTCAAGTCAAGCCCCAACTCAGAGGTGGTGCTGGTAAGTGTGGATGGTCATATTTTGACTGCTCCTATCTCAGCTGCTGAGCAGAACAATGAGAACGTTGAACTGAGCACTCCTCAGTTCCATCTGAGACCTGGTGATGGAGCTGAATTCTGCGAAGGGAGTGAGGGGTTTGATTCAGGTGGAAATGATTGGGATGGGGATTGCATAAGGGAGCTGAGTGTGTCCTCTTCTGTTGAAGTTGTGTCAGCTACCAGGAATGCCAATGGTTCTTCGGCCCACCTTCAAGAAGTCTGTGAAGGAGATGGAGAACATGAATGCTGTGAGGATGTTATCAGTCAAATTGGAGAACCTTTGCAAAGTGATTCAGAGGATGCGTCCGCACATATCAAGCGGGAAGAAGTATTCAAGAGTTGTCTTACATTACAGGAATTGGTGAAGCAGTGTGATGGATCTGTAGATTCTGAAAGCATCAATTCTCCTGGGATTCAAAGTCCAAAGGAGAGGTTTGCTCACAGTGTTTCTGCAGTTGATGAAGCTGTAGATATCTCGAACTACACTGAAGTCAGTAATGTCGACAAGCATTCTCCATCTCAGTTTCTTGACAAGGATACATCTATAAAGACACACTCTGTTGATGCCATTCACGAAGATTTGATCGGCATTGGAAATATGGTCTGTCTCAATGTTTCTGACTGCTCTGGTGGTCTTCAAGAGGCAGAAGATGGTCACACTAATGACTCAGAGGCGATTGGAACTGCCAGAGACAGTCAAGAGAACTCTGATCTTGAAGTCAAATCTGGAATAAGCATGATCGTTGAGGAGCCTGAAACAACAGCGGTGAGCGAAGCAATGGAGAACCATGAAAGAACAAGTAAAGAAATTGAACTTGCTCTCATCACCAGATGAATTTAGATGTTTATTTTTTTTATTTCTGAGGAGACTCCTTTAGGAGTTAACTCCATGCTCGTGAATTCGCAAGCCAGTGGATTGTGGCAAGGATGGGCCCTTCATGAAGCCCACGTGGCTCACTACATCACATTAAGCAAAGTTCTAGTCGTCAACCTGCTCCTTTGACTTGGATCAAATTTTGCTGTTTTCTTCTCCAGTACCTCAACATGACATGAATGTAAAAGCGTTAGGATCAATGCCAGAATTTATTTTCAAAATAGCTCCTCTAGAGAGTTCTCACTTGCTTCTCCTTGTCATATGCAGAGATTGAAATATCGCTCTGTCGAAATGAACTCCATTCCAGTGTGGGGTCAGCTGCAGCAGCTGTAGCTTTTGATGCCCATCGCATATCTGTAGAGGAATTTCAGAGTTCCATGGCATCGGTTGTTATGAACGAAAATCTTGTTATTAGGTATCAAGGGAAGTACCTCTCGTGGGAGAAAGCTGCACCATTTGTTCTCGGTGTTGCAGCATTTGGTTCTGACTTTCCTTTTGATTCAAAAGAGACGATCCCTGTGGAAGAAGAGAACATGCTGAAGGTTGAAAGTGAATCTCTGTGTACTCCTACTTCATCGGGTCGGAGATGGAGCCTGTGGCCCATTCCTTTCAGGAGAGTGAAGACAGTTGAGCATCAAAATAGCAGCTCATCAAATGAGGATGTGTTTGTTGATCCCGAGCAGTCGACCCAGAGCTTAAAGGCAGAAGCTACTCCTACAAGCAATCGGGGGGACAAGTCGTCAAGGAAGCAGATCATAAGGACAAATATTCCTACTAGTGAACAGATAGCATCTCTGAATCTGAAGGAAGGCCAGAATATGGTCACTTTTAGCTTCTCTACAAGGGTTCTTGGGAAACAACAGGCAGGGCTGCAAATAGCTTTTCAACCTTGGTGCTGGAAATATGTGATTTTGGATTGAATCAAAGCTTTCATTGCTGATCTTTCTTCTCTATTTGGGTCTTGTTTAACAGGTTGATGCCCATATTTACCTCTGGAAGTGGAATGCTAGAATTGTCATCTCTGATGTTGATGGGACAATTACAAAGTATGCTATCTGATCCTGGTGATTTAGATTATGGGTTTCTCGAAGTTCTAAAATGTGCTAATTTATTTGATATTGTTGATGCTGGATGAGATTTTTTCTTTTCACCTCTAGTAGCATTCAGTGCTTAAAAGTTTATTCTTCAATCTTGATTCACAGCTATGTTCACAGGACATTCTTCCTTTCATGTATATAATATATATATATATATATATATATATATATATATTATATAAATGGGGCGGGACACACTTGGAGCGCTGTGTATTAAGTGAATCGTGCAACTTCATTTTCAGTATGGTTGTTCTTGCTGCCTCTGTTGCATTACTGGATGTTTGAATGCTTTACTGTCAATTAACTGTGATGGTCAAAACATGAAACTGGGATGCTTATTTTGTTATGCATTTTGATGATCAAAGATTTCAATCGTAAAAAGAGAGTGACCATGTTTATGTGAAAAGGAGTGTTGGACTACATACAGTGTGAAGAGATCTTGAGAAAGCTTTTTTTTTTTTTTTTGGCTCCCTCTACAATTTCCTGTTGTATATAGCATGGATCTTATTCTGATTACTTTTGGTTAGATCGGACGTCCTAGGGCAATTCATGCCTTTAGTTGGGAAGGATTGGACACAATCTGGAGTAGCCCGCCTTTTCTCTGCGATAAAGGTGTGATTTCTCTCCTAAATGTTGAGCAAGAATCATGGATATCATTGGCCTCCTCTAATGTAATCAATGCAGGTGAGAATTGCAGTTTCCTGCTTGTCATTCACATCCAATTATTGGTTTTTTCTGTTTTGCAGGAGAATGGCTATCAGCTACTGTTCCTAAGTGCTCGGGCAATTGTTCAAGCTTATCTAACCCGAAGTTTTCTGCTTAATCTCAAACAGGTAGAAGTATCAGCCGGCACCATTGATTTCTAAACATCTTTTCTGTTGCTTTTCTCTCAGTTTTCATCTGCAGATACTGTTAGTGATCTTAACGAGTCATGCTTCAAGTTTCAACTTGGTCCTTCAAATTGCAGGATGGGAAAGCTCTACCCAATGGACCTGTTGTCATATCTCCCGATGGGTTGTTCCCATCCTTGTTTCGAGAAGGTACAGTCTTGTTTTCAATCTCCCATTTATTAGTTTCTCTATTTAATTTATCACCTCTCTGTTATTGACATAATTATGGGTTGTCTCCTCTGGTCAATGGCAGTTATTAGACGAGCACCTCATGAATTCAAGATTGCATGTTTGGAGGTAAATGATAAGTTAGTCATCCTTACATTAGCTTTGTAAAGGAACAACTTTTGAATTCAGTCTTTGTTTTGGGAAACTTGGACAAAAAGATTTTTCACTTTTCCATGTTGTGTATTTGTGGAGAATAAGGGAAATTAAGATACATCATGCCAATTTTTAGCAAACAGCTTGGACTTGTCAGGTGCAATTTGGCACAATATTTTCTATTTCTTCTTTGTCTTTCGATGTGAAAAATAAGGAACTGGGAAACTGAGAATGGGAAACAGTTTTTCATAGAAAAGCAGAACCTTTCAACCCAATAGTTTTTGATAATAGTTCCTTATTCTATCATATAATTTTTGTAGGATATCAAAGCGCTGTTCCCTTCAGATTACAATCCCTTCTATGCGGGCTTTGGAAACAGAGACACGGATGAGCTGAGTTACAGGAAGATTGGTATCCCAAAGGGCAAGATCTTCATCATCAACCCGAAGGTGTCCTCTTTTCATCCCAAAGGCCTGAAAAAATTTTCAAACTTTCGCCCTCTTTATCACAATATTTTGTTCCACAGAAATAAATATCTAAATAATTGTTAAGTTATTTCCATGACTGAACAGGGAGAGGTTGCTATCAGTCATCGGATAGACGTGAAATCGTACACCTCTCTCCATACTCTTGTAAACGACATGTTCCCCCCTACCTCTCTGGTTGAGCAAGTGAGTGAGAACACTTCTTCATGATCTCTAGGATTAACTGTATTTATACTTCGCTTCATCTGAAGAAGTTGGGTTCTCACAGTAATGACACAAATTACTTGCAGGAAGACTACAATTCTTGGAACTTCTGGAAGATGCCCCTGCCGGAAATAGAATGCTAGAGCAGGTACAGAAAGGGACTGCTGCTCCTAAACCGAGTTTCCTCTGATCACTGAGTTCTAGAAGGATAACGATATTTTGCCCTGTATCCTAGATTTCTTTCTGGATGAGGAAGAAACATTTTTGGCACGAGTTCACCATCTCCTGGCAGTCTCCTCCCCGTGTTAGGATAGATGTGTGATTATTGGGTTCAGTCGGGTTTAGAGATTTGCTGATAACTCTTTGCAATGTGCCATCCCAAAAACGAGGTGAAGCACTGTTGAGGAGTGGGAAAAGAAGTTAGCTGTAAATTTGCGTGAGGAGAGTTCAACAACAGTTGTGCTCGGATTCGATTTCATTCTTCTGCGTCTTCCTTGTCTGAGTTTTTGTTTTTTCTTGGTTAAAGAGTTCACGCCGTCACTTTGTTTCTTCTTTCAAGAGTAATACTGGCATTTCGAGCTCGAGCGGATCAAGACAGAAGACAGAAGGTGCTGTTGATACACTAACGGTCGAGGACAGTATTGTCAATATGTCATTCCTGCCGGGTAGAATAATAACGTATGTATAATGTCTTTGGACCATGTTTTCCTTTATTCAAGGTAGACCATGTTTAATGAGCAAAAAAAAGGTAGACCATGTTTTCCTCTATTCAAGTTGATATGGACCTACATTCAAAGTCATCCAAACTCGAGTTGAATTTGCACCCATCTGACTCCCTTGACCACAAAACCGACCCCCTGAATCGGGCCATTTTGTGCTCTCCAGCCAGTTGGTCGACCGACTCCTCGAGTCTAGCCTTCTTACCACAGATGATACTGTCCACGCATCATCGGGCTCATGAGGAACCTTGCCATATCAGCTCCATAAATACCTCGAACTCTATGGGTCAGGTATCGCATTCTCACACGTTCTTAGTGTCCTCGTGCTCTCCATCTTGTTCTCCTTTATGCTAGCCTCCTTTTTCTCATCCCTACTCTCATTCTAGATCACCACGCACGGATTTATCTTCTATGCAGGTCTCCAAGGAAGCTATCTCGAGTCTTTCCTTAGCTATCGTCAACCCGAAGCACAGCCCACCGCCGTTCGATGACCCGTTACTTGATAAGACATCCGAAGGACCTTTCACAGATTATGGAAAAATTATGGTTCTGCGCCGGTTCGTGGTGGAAATTAACATTGAAGCTGGAGCAAAGACGAGAAAACGGGAGCCAACCACATGCGTATTAACGGGTGACCATGGCTCCGGGCGGAGCCATAACCCAAATAAAGAAATGCCATGCTTGTTTTAGGAAGGGTATTCTGGTAATTAGGCTCCACGGCATTGGCGCGAAATGAGAGGCGAGAGACCCGAACTAAAAACAGCCAAACAACGTCAGGCAGACGCGCGATCCCAGACTCCGACTGCTCCGATGAATTCCTTCTACCTTCGTCGTCGTCACCATCTTCTTCTTCTTCTTCTTCTTTTTCGGCTCTGTTTTCTTCCATAATTCGGACTTCCTTGAATCAGAGACCTGCTTCCGATTTTGAAGCTCATTTGACTTCCTGCAGAAACCGTTTTCTCCAATAGTCCCCGATTAGAGAGAGGGAAGAGAGAGGCAGAAAAGGCGGCGGCGGCGATGTCGTGGCTTCGGATTGCGGTGACCAGAGCAGTAGAAGTCGGAGGGAGGCACAACCTGTCCAGAGCCGTGCGTGACTATGCCGATTCGGTCGTGCACCAGGCCGGTTATGCTGTGGCCGAGAGCGCTAGGTTCCTCCAGGTTCCGAATCCTAACTCCCGTGTCCCTTGTTTGAGATTGCTTGTCGATAATCTGTGTCCATGCAATCTCCTCTGTAAGACACAGATGCTTTTTATCTGACTATCATTTTTTTGTTTCCGATTGGATATGGCCTGAAAGGATTCTCTCTTTCCTGTTGCTTTTTGCTTCCATACGAAACTGTTTTTAAATTTAGTGGCTCGTACTGCTTATCGTTTATAGCATCACACGAGATATGCAAAATTTTCCATATCATGGCACCGTATAGCTAATATCAATTTACTTTGGTTATGCGATGGCACATAAAGTTTCTATCTTGCATGGTCCTGACTGATGATATGTGTAAAGCAATCTGGTAATCTTCGTATACACTGCAGAATCGTTTCAGAGATGCTGAGAACCTACACCGGATTCTTAGCTGCTATTATGGTTACGAATTTGTAATGTGCTTTTGATTTCTGTCCTGTGCAAATTCTTGAGCAGGGAAGTCGAAATGTGCAAAGCTTCAGGCAGACAGTTAAAAGACTGGAAGAGGATTCTGTATCCTGTAGAGGAGTAGAGAGGGTTCGACTATTAAGGAGATGGTTGGTTGCACTTAAAGAAGTCGAGAGATTATCTGCTTGTACCACTGAAAATGATGGTACTGACAATGGGCATAACCCTGACGGTTCCAAAGATTCCCCCAGACCCGTCTTGGTGAGTCCATATATTCCCATGTTAGTCCTGTTAACATGACAGGCCAGACATTCTCTCTCAGTTTCATCTTTCTGCCTCTGTATCCAGGGTTCTAAGTGTAAGTAAGGTCATTATTGAATATAGAGTTGGTTCCATTTCAGTTTTACAGCTGTTCCCTCGATAATTGGAATGTGCAAACATCTACTGTGATTATAAAGTCTTGGCAAAAGGAATTGATGATGCTGGGAAAATCATTCATTTCCAATTTTGTTACTTTTTTCTTTTTCTTTTATGATAACGAGGAGTTTATTTTCTCCGGGCCAATGAACACCTTGCAAGCCCATAATTCAGGTCAGTTCATGTACAAAACACGTGTCTGGTGGTTTCACCCAGGGATTTTGTTGCTTTTTTCATTTTGTTTACTGCTCTTGTTTGATTCTTGACAGGTGTGTTACTATGATTCTGACCTCGGGAGTGAACCTCGCAATTTCCGTGACGTCTTTCTTCACTGTCAAGCACTAGAAGGCATAACCTTGTCCATGGTAAGTTTCAAACTGTTGATAGAAAACGTGGGACCATACATTTTTTCATTATTGTACCAGTCATCAGACTTGACATCTCATAAATTAGAAAGGCGGTGCGGTCCATTACTGTAGCATACTTTTTCTGAAGAATATACAAAGATGAATACTATCTTCAGCAGCAATAACCATTCTTTATAAAATAAATTATTAGAAGCTGTTTAAGATTAGTACACCTTAAGAGGTCGGTGTGTTCCCTTGAGAATAGCAATGTTGAATTAATACCCACTGTATTCAACTCATTTTTGCAATCTTCCTTCACCATATCCCTCTTGGGTTTGTATTTGCTGATACCCATAGTTTAACCGCAGGTTAACTCTTTTATTGATTCAGATTCTCGAAACCCCAAATGAGGAAGAAATTTTGCTACTGTCTGAGCTATACAGGTGATTTCCTCAATTCATGAATCTTATTTGGCAATTTCTATGATTTATTTGTGTTGGCTTGGGGTGATAACCAACTGTACATAATTTTAAGCGTTCTGTCTCCCATGAATATTCTGTTCTGTGCAGGCTTTGTCTAAAAGGAGGAGCTGACGTTCAGAATAGAGTAGTTAACAGCATAAAGGACTTGGCTATAGCATTTTCAGGATATCAAGAAGAAGTACTGGTAGGTGCGCTGCAGGGTGTATGTAGGACATTTGCCCGTGCTAGTTTCCTTAAGCGAGCAGTCCTAAGACTTAAGCATGACCAAAAAATTAAAATTGAAAAGAGAAGGAAAAGAGAGAGAAATTTTTAGCCGTTAGAATGGTCATATAGATTTGTTAATCTTTAGTGCAGCCAGTCTGCAGTTTCTTTCTAATTCCCACTAGCTCCATTGCAGCTTCATCCTACTACAGCTCATATATCAGAGATGAGGTTGTCCTCGATAAACATGTAGGAGATTAAATGGTATAAAAACTAGGAAGTGGATAAGGGAAGGAGGTAGAGAGATGAGCATAACTGAATCGATCTCTTATGTCTCAACAGTTTTTGGTCATAATCAAGGCTAAACTACTCAAACGGATACTCAAATTTAGTGCAGTTGTAATGTATCAAGACATTATAGTGAAGAATTCTTATGTTTTACAAACACATACTCGAATTTAGTGCCATTGTAATGTATCAAGACGCTACAGTGAAAAATTCTTATGTTATTGTTTTGCCTTTTCCTTTTCTATTCCTTCAGGTAAAGCGAGAAGAGCTACTCCAATATGCTCAAGGTGCAATTGCTGGGCTAAAACTGAATGCTGATCTCGCTAGGTATTCTGCTGGTGCTTAAGTTGGGGGCCTGTGGCTGTTTCTGCCATTAAATTGATCAGAGATGGAGTCTCAGGGCATTTTTATTTGCATCCAGGATAGATGCTGAAACCTTCAGCCTAAAAGAAAGGCTTCATAAAATGGATGTTCTACAGCTGTTTTCAAGCGAAGGTCATGAAAAATCATTAATAGAATCAGGTCTTGCATCTACAGAGGTAAGAATTTTTTAAATATTCTATGAACTGATTTCAAAATATTTAACTATTTATGTCTTGTAATGCTGAGTTTTGATGCACTCCAAGTACTCATCTGAACAAGACTCCATATTGCTCCATTTCTGAGTGTCATTATTATTTAAGTGATGAGAGATGCTGGTATTTTCATATTAAATCAAAAACCTTAAGGGCACATAGAGTTTATATAAGTTATTTTATTGGCAAACCTTTGTAATCGCTTATGTTACTGATATTCATCCTTTCAATATTTTCGGTATCTGTCATACTTAAGTGGATTAAACTTCTTCTTTCATCTTATTTGCAAAGAAAAACCCTTTGAACTCAATCATTAAACTAATCTGCCTGTCGCTTTCCATGAGATCTTGTTAAATATTTATACGGGATCAAAAGAAATTTATTTGTTTATTTGATAATTAAGATATGCATTACCTAGAGTATTCCTAGAAACTACAGAGTCCATAAGCTTTTGTCCTAGCTCCTAGCTTTGCTTGTTCATGTGCTGCAATGATTTCCCCCCTCCTAATCCAAGTATATGATGGTTCAACAAAAACAGACAAAAGATTTCTAATGTTCTCGACATCATGCATAATTTCCCATGGGATATTGATGTCTTTAGCGAGGGCTACAACTGAGAGTAATGAGTCGGAGCACACAAAAACTTTCCTCCAGCCCTGACTAATATTGCAAATTTATCCTAGAGTAGTTCTAGGATGGGTGACCTCTGGGAAGTCCTCATCCTCTTTTTGTTAATGGTTTTCACTCAAAAATGAGAAAAAAAAAAAAAGGCAACCGACAGTGCTAATTGAACTGCCCTGGCCTCCAACTGAAGTTGCAAGATGGAACTGCACTTCTGAAGCCATGCAAGAGAAAATCCATCTCTGCTTATGGAGATGCCAGCTAAGCATGTCTTCTCAGTTGTGAAGGAAGCATCTGTCTTGAAAATCATCCAATCATCATGTAAATGTTGCAAAATTGAAGGAAATTTAATTAATTATGACTAGTTACATATCTAAACTGTCATAATGTTGATCAGTTCTGCAAGAATTGAGTAGGTGAACTGAGTTCCATATTGAAACTATTGCAGAATAAAAGATTATATAGAAAATGGAGACTACCTTCTAATGATCTATTGAACCTTAATTACTCAGCACTGTTTTTTTTTCCTTTCTGTTTCTTTTGCTTCTAGATGTCTTCAGATGTTTTGATGTTTAGATGATTTCTCTTCCTGTTCAGGGTTTAGAAGCAGCACAAGCACAAATTCAGCTCTGTTCCAGGATGGAGTTGCTCTTACTTAGAAAGAAATCTTTGAGAAATGGGGACTCTCCAGGGGTTCACGCTGATAAGGTCATTAGTGAAGCCATCATTTCCTTAAATGAATCTGTGCTTATTGTTTCTTATAGTAGCCATCATCATCATCTTAAGATACATATATACTGTATTCTATTTCAGGTCCACAAGTTGAAGGTTTTGTCGGAGTCTCTTGTTAATTCTTCTTCAAAGGCCGAGAGACGCATTTCTGACCACAGGTTTGAAAGAACTTCTACATGCCTTCTCTTTTCTGCAGGATAAATGCTTGCCTTGAAATAGCAAACCGTTCAGTTACTCTAGTAAACATGATGAATGTGCTGCAAACTTAGGGATCTTCTAAATCTTATTATTTTATCAAGATCATGTAGAAGTAACTAGTAAGCTTGAAAAACTTTTCACCGACTGTTTATCAGCTTATTCTCAGTTATCTACCTGTAGCTTTTAGAATGTCTTGTTGACCTTGTTCAGTTTCTTGCATTTTGGCTGTATTTGTCGGGCAGATCTCAGAAAGAGGAAGCACTCAATTTCCGCATGGCCAAAACCAGAGAAATAAACCAAGTCGAGAAGGTGGATTTATAACTTGTTCATACTTTCTGTGTTTTGTATCTATGCTAGAATATCAGAATCTTGTAATATTTTTCAAGACTCTTCTACCTTTCTTGCCAAAGTGGAGTGAGGTAGTTATGCATGATTCCGTTTGTTGCTAACGAATTAGCATGCCCTCCTTTTGCTCTTGCATTTTTCAGGAAGTGGCTGCAGAGATTGCCGAACTTGAGAAGCAGAAGGATGAACTTGAGGCTGCTTTAAAAAAGGTTCTTCAAGCGCTATATAATCTTGGTTTTTGGCATGTACCTCTGCAAGAAACTTATAATTCTCAGTTGCTTTTTTTTAGGTGCTTATCATTTGAATACGTCAAGTTCTAATATTGGTAAATTCTGGTTGCAAATGCAACCGTGTACATGAGACCTGGCAGTGGTGTCAAGTATTAAATGATTGATCTTGATGCAGGTAAATTCTTCACTTTCAGCTGCTCGTCAGCGCCTTCAAAATGCCAAAGAAGAAAGAGAACAATTTGATGAAGCGAGTAATCAGATTCTCGTACACTTCAATTTGAAGGTATTCAGCATTGATATACAATGTACTGAGTACTGTTTCGGCATTGAAATCATGCATTTCATAGTGCAATGTGAACTTTTGATATAGGAAGATGAGCTTTCAAGATCAATTCTTTCATGTAGAGTGGAAGCGGATGTTGTCAATACATGGATCAATTTTCTCGAAGATACATGGGGCCTGCAAACCTCTTGTTTAGAGCAGAATGAGAAGCAACTTAGGTACTTATATGCCACCAGAGAGATTGTCATTTTATTCTGAAACATTGTCAGTGCACTTTGATATATTCTGATTCTTTCCCTCTTGTGAATTGTTTTATCTTTGTATTCAAGTGGTGAACTGGAGAAATACGGGGATTATCTCGTGAATTTGGCCATTCAACTGCTCTCTGCTTACAAGGTTATAAATCTATGATACTTCTGCAGTGCATCTCTTCTTTAATTAATATTTATATGTTTACGTTCTTATTCACATATTCCTGTGTTTAACAGCAAGGTTTGGATACCTCAATGTCTTCTATCAAAAGACTGGTAGAAGAGTTGGGTCCGTCTCCAAGGTAAACACGCATTATTCTGTTGCTATGGATGCCTATTTCAGTTTGAAAAATCTCCTCCTTGATACACTTTCAAAGTTCAAACCAGGCCCCAGGCAGCACCTAGCTCAAGCCTTGAGACGACTGAAGGAAGAAGACCGAGGAGAAAAACTGAAGATGAATATCTTGATCTTGAAGCTAAGGTGAGCTCTTTTTTCAGTATCTTGAGCTGTTTTTCACCCCTGCAAGGCTGCTCTAAACGGTTCGGTTTTCTATTAGTTTACGACCGGCAAGTATGCTATTTTTCTATTTATGTTCTTGGTTCTGTCAGATTGTGACCACCTTAAGCATCATGGAGACGATGAAAAGGCAGTTTTATCTTTCATCTGAAGGCATTTACAGGTACGGGGATCGGTTAAACTGTGTTTCGTGCATTACCTCTGGTTATTGGACTGGAAAAATTCTGGTTAACTGGGAGACTATGCAGGAAAGATGAGCAAAAGGTGAAGGAGCTCTTTGATGCTATTGAGAAGATACAAGCTGACTTTGAATCGATAGAGAGGCCACTTTTGGAAGTCGAGAGCCCAACTAGATTGAAGACACCACGGCGTAGCGAGCGCCATCCGAATGGATTCGCCATCTCCAGAGGTGTTGCCGAGGTTCCCAGCAAGGATGAAACAACAAAGAAACCATCCATCGAGCAAGAAGGTAACCCACAAATGGATGCTGACCTGACCAAACTGATGCTGGAACTGGGGGAGACCGACAGCGAATGCTCTCCGAAGGAAATTGGCGAGTGGGAGTTTGATGAACTCGAGAAAGACTTACCTCCAATGACAGTAACTGCTGCTGCTGCCGCCGCCGCCGCCGGGACGAAGACAGCGTCGCCCAGTAGCAAGAGGGAGATCGAGGAAGAAGCTTAAACAAAGGTCAGAACTCCGGTCCTCCTCTACCCATGGAAACAAGAGCTTTTTACTCGGCTAACACGAATTTGTTGAGCTCCTTTAACATATTGATCAACAAAAAACTATCGTATCACATGTATATATATGTGTTACTAAACTGAGTGTAACCCTTCACCTAGCTGTACGTATACGTGTAATGTCACATGTTCCTTGTGCTTATTTTACCCAGTTCGGACGAGGATCACCGGTTTATCTTATTTGAAGTTCTCTCTATTAATTGGGAGGAAAAGGGAAAAAGCTCACACACACACACACACACACACACTTTTTCCTGATTTTGTATACAAGTAATCGTATGACATGCTAAGGAACTTTCTATAACTGAGCAAGAACACTGTCAACATCTTCATCTTCCAGCTGGGAAGATCAAAAGATCAATACTTATCTTGCAGTTTCTGAACTGGGAAAAAGTGTTACCAGATTCAAGGTATCAATGAGTGTGGGTGCTGCTGGGAATGAGAATCGTGTCTAAGTCGCCTTGCAGTGTATTCTCGTTGTTCCTATCCTCCTGGCAGATCATGAAGGTATGCATGGGCCATAGACGAAGTTCTCTAAGTTCTCTCACTGCCTCTTCTAGTTCAGTTGATCTAGACGGATGAAGCTCGTTTGCATACGCGAGTTGGAGATCTCCTAGGTGCCTTGATTGTACTCCTTCGACATAAACGACACCAAAAATTCCCCAAATCCGCGTCCAATTTCTCTCTTAGACTGGTAGGGGCCTTTGCTAATCTTAACTGATATGAAGCAAAGATCTTTCTTCGGATGTGATTTCACACACGGTGAGAGACCCTTTTTCGAGCCAACATTAGTCAATCTGAATCTCAAACAAGAAAGTACTCGAATCCAGCACCAGACCCTGCATTCATTGATGGATCCTAAGTGCATTTCCTTGTTATGATTGGTCCTAACAAGTTTCCTGGTAATGTTTTTGACACATCAAAGCATCACTGACTCTGACAGAACTGATTGTCTGAGCTGACGGAATCCTGAATATCCAAAGCAAGCAAAACGAGGAAGACATGTTATTCATCGGTTTGATTCTGACTGGACTCTAAATAAGAACAATGCATGTCTGCTAGATTTTCACAGGATTAGATGTATCACGGAACTGGAAAAACTCGTCCACAGGAGAGCTTTCTCTTGGGTCAGTCGAGTTACAAGACAAGAAGATATAATAGTTTCTTCTCTTCTTCTAGCAGCATTCCAAAATCCAAATCACAGGTAATCTGGTAACAGTCAATGAGGAGTTCCATGACTGTAATCATTCAGTGATCAGGCAAAATCTACTTTCAGGTGAAGTTTCCACACACGATGTGACCATCTGCAGTTGAGAAATATCCTGGAAGTTATATCGATGAACTGTTCCATGTATCTTGCACATGGAGGATTCTTCATGTAATTTAACCAAAAAAAAAAGGACATTCCCAACAATCAGCAATTTCTTATCTGTAATTTAAACTGTGACAAGGAGCCAGGAAGCTAACGTAGTAGCGTAAAAAAGATTACAGGAAAAGAACACTAAATAAGGCATGACATTTCTTATTCGATAAGAACAGCAACATGTCCACTTTCTTGCTTTACTTAAGAATTTATATTTGTTAAGCTGAAATATTCATTCTACAGGCAAACATCACAGGAAAAAGTGAAGTGATAGCTCACCGTTACACAGCAGCAAGAGATATCAAGAGGTAGATGATGCAGCACATAACTGAAGCACTGAAAGAAACAATTTAATGTAAGCATTTGCTGGGACCATTCACATTCAGCAAGTGTGGGCAGTGTCAGGGAAACCACAGAAGTTATCCATGCACATAACTTCATCTGAAACAGTAACAACAACAAAGGAGCAAACACCTGCAATTAACTTTGTCATGTCCACAGACTATAAATTCAAGTGATGGGTCTTCTCTGCAGTGCAGTGTGAACCTTTTAGAAAAGCAGCAAAGAGATAGCTGAAAGAGATTATATTTCTTGCGAATCTCTCTCTCTTTCACATACACACACTCCCTCCATAGAGTATAGACTATTACTGGGTACTGAGGTTTCAGGCTGTCGTATCTATCTGCAGTTCTAATAATTCCATACAGATGGGATGGTTGTTTAAATCCACGGCATGCAATCATGTTGCTCTTCTCTGCCATCAACTCTATGAGGACTGTCTATTAAAGCCATACTCTATTGGTAACTAAAAATTTCTCAAAGTACTTTTCACAGTAAATAGCTCAGACCACTTTCTAAATGACTTGGGGTCAATCTTCACTGGAAATTGAAGAAGTTGATGCTTTAAAGACCCGCAATTTGCACTGAGTAGCTCTTTCAAAGCTCATCTAGGACTGATTTGCTTCTGTTAAATGTGGGCCCCGAGGAAAGGAGGGAAGGGATTATAATGTGAATTATCAATGACAACATGAAGACATAACAGTGGTAGTAGATGATGATCTAATGAACAAAGTGGCCCTCAGATACATCTGAGAAGCTTGATGCAGGGAACAATTTGTTTGGATGCGTAAAGAAGCTGGTCATACTTTTTCTAACATTAAAATATCTCTTAAGAAAGCAAGGAACTCTTTTACACGAAACCAAAGTGTGGAATGCAAAACTTACATTGAACTTCTACTAAACAGTTGAATGTGTAATCTCAAGATCTAGAAACTAATAAAGGAACAAGACAAATTCTTCCAAAGGCTTGAGTTCCGTTCTTCTCGCTAACAGATCCTAAGCTCACAGTGAACAAAAAACAATGTCTAATGGCTGTATAACAATCAGTGTTTGGACTAGAGGAGGGAAAATAAAACAGCAAATGAAAATAACAAGACATGTAAAATGGGCTTAAAAAATGAAGCTGCAGATATTGCTACAATAGATAACAAATTACTTATCCTTAAATATTTTTAATTTACTCAGGAACTTCCCTCAAATGCAAGCCGCTTTCATGCAATTGCAAGAGAAAGTTTAAAGCACCAAATGAAAAATGTTCGGTTGTTCACTGCCTTAAGTGAATATGGGCCAAGAAGAGCCAGTGTCAATACAAACAAGTGTGTGCTCGTGACACAGAATCGATCTTTTTGGGAATTGCTACTCATCCAGGAGCTGAAGCATCCTCGGCAATGCCAGCTCATATGGCATAAATCGGGTTTACCTCCGACTCAGTTTCTGAATGAAGCCACGAGTTGGTTCTACTCCTAGAAAACTTCTCCCTCTTCCGTAGCACTCGGGTCCGTTTTGATTTCACCACGTAGTAAGTCATAGTACCAAGAACTCCAGCCATTATAATTCCTCCAGTAACAGTCACAAGAATAGCAGCCCACATGTTGTGCCGACCGACCACGATGTATGATGAAGAAATAAAAGCCACCGTAGTACAAACAGAGGCCAGCCACATCAGCTTGTTGATCACCTCCACAACCCTCCTCTCCGATTTGGTCTCTCCTCTAACAACAGTGATTTGCACCACAACAACGGCCAATGAAGTGAAGAGTGCGATGGCATTAAAGATGAAAAAAATCTTAAATGATGTGCTGCTTACTACAACAGCCATCCCATCAACATTGTCCCCACCTGGAACTGTAAAAATGGCAGCAAATGCAACTGTTGCAAATAACACTGCAACAACTGTGACTGAATTTGTGGCATTGTTGATCCCCACACGGTGAAGCTTCCTCAACTCTTTTGCAATCCCATTCACATTTCTGTTAGTCTTCCAGGTCTGCTCAAGTTGGGTATGTACATCCTTTTTTATCTGAGTTACAGTTTTCCTGAGCTCATCTCTTGGTTGGTTCAATTCGTTGGCCCTTATGGCACCATATTGGGTCAGGTAGCTCCTTATCTCTGATGTGTCCTCTGAGTGTGGAAGTCCCTCAGCTATATCAAGAGCCGTTTTATGGTCTCTGGTCAATGCATTCACATTAGTATCAGGCAGGCGTAGCAGCTCTCTGACAATCTGCAATAAGTGCCAAAACAGTTGAAACAAGTTAGCTAATACCCTAAAAACAAGCAAGTCTACATCAAACTATTTGACATTCAGGCTCACTAGTGCCAATAACCTCAGCACGCTTCTTTCGAGTAGCTACGTGCAGTGCTGTATTGCCAAACTTATCAGGAAGCATCACTATAGCAGCATCGGCTTGAAGGAGCAACTTCACCACTTCACAGCTAACACCTTTCACAGCCATGTGTAATGAAGTCTGCCCTTTCTTATCAGTCCTTCTCGCCAGTTGTGGATCCTTCTCGAGCAATGGCTTCACGATATCAACATGTCCCTGTCTGGCAGATAAATGCAATGCATTTTTCCCATTGGATCTAACAATTTCCAGCAAGCTAGGATCTTTTGAGAGCAGTTCATTGACTACTTTTGCATGGCCCCTTGCAGCTGCAGATACCAGAGGTGTCGAATTCGATGGGCCAAGAGTCTTGCTCAACACAGGATCATATTCCAGGAGCACCCGGACTATGGCTGCACAAACTCAGTTCAAATTCTCAGGTCATCATTTTGGCTTTAATTAATAAACAATATATGAACATCAGCACTGTATGGCATCTAATTAATTTATTGACAATCGATCATCAATGTCCAGCAGAACACTCTGACAAGTTTCAGTTTTTGCATGTCTAGCTGAAGGCAAACTGGTATTAGTCTTACAAGTCCTGATGTTCATCAAAATGAAAAATCACCATGTGGAATGCTTACACCAGGAGCTGCCAAAGACCATTAAAAGTGTTTCCTGGCTATTATTGGATCACCCTCATAGATGTTAACAGAGGAGGGGGGAAAGGTATTTAACTATATACATGGCATAACTGTAATGGACTACATACCTAGGTGACCATTGCTGGCAGCAATATGCAGGGGAGCGAATCCAGACCGATTCTTCAAAGCAATTCCTTCCTTGGTGGAATATTGCAACAGCTCCTTCACCACATCGAGATGCCCCTTCTCGGCTGCAGCAAAAAGTGCCGTCTCTCCCAACTCATTGACCTCGTTGACCACTGCACTCCTTATCTCTGCCACCTCAGCATCAAAATCCGAACTGCTGAGCGTCCCCATCATCTGGGCATCAAACTCACCTAGGATCTCCTTCACTGCTGCCAAATCGCCCCGTTGTGCTGCCAAGTGGAGCTCGGTGTCATTGTGGCGGCCCGTCACCTGCTTCACATACTTCTTCTTCCCCGCCTGATCAATCCTCTTACTAGAATAGGAAAAAACCAGGGCCTTCGAAGAGTTTGAAACCAACAGGCATTTGCTCGAATTTGATAGGAGTGGATTTCTGGTCGGAGTAGGTGTTGCTGATCCAGTTGGTGACGCGACAGAAGACGGCTCAGAGATAGGTTTTAGATTGAGTTTTGGGACACACCCCTTCTCCAAATCCTTCTCTCCTTCCAAATTCAATCATGTTCCACAAAGCAGGAATTAGGTTCACTGAACAAGTGTTTCATCCAACGGCTAAAGGATGTCAAGATGAGCCAGTTAATATTCAGTATCATGCAAATACAAACTTCATATTGACTCAGAAAATACGGAAATTTCTTCACCATTACGTCTTCCAGAGGAAGTTAAAGTGAAAAAGCAGACAACTTGAGTCCGTCAAAGGAATCTCTTGCGGGGCTTCAGAGGAAATGAAGGAAGTTAAATTGGAATATTGCATCCTCATATCACTCTCTGCCTACACACAAGAACTCTTCTCACGAATCTCGTGTTACATTCCTTCCAGCTGCCAGCTCAAAATCGCAGAAATCAAGCAATGCCTTACAGCCATTCTATCAACCAAACGCGATTTCAGCCAAATTCAAACTATAGAAGAGGAAAGATTTGGAGGGCCAAGCGGGACTATGAGATCGGGGGAGTAGCTCATACCTTCCACCAATTGGGACGCCATCGAGATGACGATGAGAGCTGGATCTTTTCACGGAGATGACCCGTGGGGAAGCATGGTGGCGGTGGCGGTGGCGGTTGAGCCGATGAAGAGGCAAATCGGAGGCATCCGCCCGCCACTCCGACTCCAGGGTGGCAGTTATTCCATCCGTTTATTTGTCAATTTATAATAGAAAAAAATTAAATAATAAATTAAAACAAATCGAGGAAAAATATTCTTTTTAAATGAACAGGGAAAGAAATTCCACGTGTGGGAAAGGGACTCAAGTCAAAGCGTGTACTGTCAATTAACTGTCAGTTCACGTCCATCCAGCAAATGACATTGATACTCTGATTTGTCGGGTGAATGGGATCTTAAGAGAGATGCAACACATGAAAGGAGACGGAGCAATTTTTAAACTATAATATCTCATCAGGTGAATGAAAATATATTAATTAAATTATGATAAATATAAAAAATTAATTATTATTAATTAAAATAATTTTATTTTATTTTATTTTAATTATGTAAATATGATATAAGAGAATTTCAAATTTTTTTTAAAAAATGAGATTGTTAAAATTTTTAATTATTTAATTAATCAGATTAAAGTCCAATAAATCTTTTTAAAGTATGATTTTTTTCCTGCTTAATATTATTTTAAAGAACAAAAGGAAAATAACTTTAAATTTTTATTATAAATATACTTTAATTTATTTTTTGTTTTATGCAATTATTCGAGAAAGGGACGATCGATTGTTTCTACTTTCCGTTCCCGACGATGCATGAGAGCTTTCCCTCCACAGCCGATTTTTGCCGACACCGTTCGCGCCAATCCTTCACTGCGTTGGCTCGGCCGAATGCCCAGTCCCACCGTCAGGACCGCTCGCATATGCCACTCTGCTTGGCTCGGCTCGGCAAAGAGAGATGGTGAGAGCGAGCGAGCGAGCGAGCGTCTATGGTGAGGTGGAGAGATTATTGGCCTGAGACCTATCTACCATGATCATCGGTCTCATTCCATTCAGTTCGACTTCAGTTTCTCGGCAGAAGATCCAAGCTGCTCCTTTCCATTTTTGGGGGAAATCCAAGCTGCTCCATTTAATGGTGTGATGGTATGTAATAACTCATAGCGCCATTAATGGGCAAATCCCACAGCCATCGAAAGTACCATAACGGAGTCACCAACAACCATACACCCTCCAATTATTACGCTCCTTCCCCCTTTTTATACGCTGCTCCAGGTCCCTCCTCCTCGCAGATCGGTAACGAGGCTGCTCCCATTATGGCGTCGCTCCCCTACGGCCATGTCGACACCAGCTTGCGCTCCCTCGCCGGCCAGGCCGAGGGCTTCGGCCGTTTCGCCGTCGGCGGCCTCCATGGTTCCCTGTACCACGTCACCACTTTAGCCGGTACGGAAAATTTTGGGAGGTTTTCTTCCTGTCCCTGCTATTTTCTTTCGTGGCTTCTATACGTTTTTTCTCCTTCTATGGTGAGTGGAAGCGCATTGTCTTGAAAATGTTGGTAGCTGCTTCATGATGATGGGTTCTTCTTGTTTGAGCCAATTTCTGGTGAAGACGCCTGAAAGGTTATGTTTGAGCGTTGTATGAACGTTCGATCCTTTCTAGGATGAAGTCTGTTAAAACTGTCGATGGCCCTTTGTCGAGAAGCTGTTGGTTTTGTCCCTCTCACAAGAAGGAAACAGCTGCTGATTTGTTTGGATCCATGTTCTCTTAAAAAAAAGTGACCCGTGGATCCTCATTAGACAATAAATTGTTCTCGGAATGCATCTGTTGGTATGTAAAAAGATGAAACAAAGGATCCTCTGATAATGGTTCTATTACATGTTTCTCAACACAAAGCAATCTGCTTGCTTTCCTTAATTGGTAGTTTTAGTACTCTTGATGTTACTGTGAAGTGTATTTGTGTAGTTGTCCTTCTTTGTGAATCTCTATCAAGCATTTAGTGTTCGATCTGTTTCGTGGATCTGCTCATAGATGATGGTCTGGGATCACTTCGGGATGGATGCCGCAAGAAAGAGCCACTTTGGATTGTTTTCGATGTTTCAGGCACCATTCATCTCTCATCTTACTTGAGTGTCTCCTCATACAAGACCATTGACGGGCGTGGCCAGAGGATCAAATTTACCGGAAAAGGTTTGAGGCTTAAGGAATGTGAACATGTCATCATCTGCAATCTAGAATTTGAAGGTGGAAGGGGACATGATGTTGATGGAATTCAGATAAAGCCCAATTCAAAGCACATTTGGATTGACCGTTGTAGCCTCCGGGACTACGATGATGGACTGATAGATATAACTCGACTAAGCACCGACATCACTGTCTCTAGGTGAGTGTTACTTTGGGTTTTCCTCGGGATCATCTAGAATCTTTCCAGAACCTTCTTCGTAAACACATACTTTCAGCAAATTCTCCATCACACCGACATCACTGTCACGTGTGGGATTATGTTTCTTTGTTTATCGATGCCATCATGCTTGACAGTTTCATCATAATCATTTTAGGTGCCACTTTTCTGACCACAATAAGACTATGCTGATCGGGGCCGATCCAACTCATGTTGAGGACAGATGCATCAGGGTGACAATTCACCACTGCTTTTTCGACGGAACCCGACAGAGGCATCCTCGAGTTAGGTTTGGGAAAGTACATCTCTACAATAACTACACGAGGAATTGGAGTGTCTATGCTGTTTGTGCTAGTGTAGAATCACAGGTGATGATTCTACGACAATGTGCCTGTTCTTGTATATCTTTCATGTATTGTCATTTTGAATTTTCATCCCCATATACTCCCACCAGATATATTCTCAGTGTAATATCTATGAAGCGGGACAGAAGAAGGTGTGTTTCAAGTATTACACAGAGAAAGTAAGTTCATTTATTTCCTAATCCTTTTGTCAATGCTGGTATTGATATGAGCACTATCTGAATGTGCTATGGTAGAACTGAAAACATTTTTGGAGCCGATTGTTGATTTAGTTGAAGATATTTCAAGAATCCTCATGTTTTGAGGAGCCCGTTTAGATATAACTATGTCTGTAGTTTCAAAACATGCTTGCTGATACAGGCAGCAGACAAGGAACAGCCACAGACGGGGCTCATAAAGTCTGATGGAGACTTTTTTGTGACCGGAACGCAACCAGGACTGATGCCCGGTGCTGATGAATGCTGCGTCTTTGATCCGAGTGAGTTCTATCCCACGTGGACAGTCGAACCACCGACAGACTCTCTCAAAGAGGTCCTTCAACACTGCACAGGATGGCAGTGCTTGCCCCTGCCTCCAGATAATGGAATACCCACATAGATTTTTTTCCTTTAAAAGTTATCTCGACTACACATCTTTCAAGTTTTCAGCCCATGTTTTGCCTTACACTTCATAGATCTTAACGGAATGCTATGTCATGAGTCGGGAGAAACATATTCTCCTTATGAGGATAGTTACAGAGGGCTTAAGACCTAGTGGCTAGAGATAGAAAACAGAGGCGGCAACGTCAAGTCTAATTAGGGCGATGATGAAGTGTTATGGCTTAATCGAGTTTTAGTTTCAGTTATCATCTGTTTTTTCAAATTACGGAGCTGATTCGGGCGACGGGTTGATAGAAGTATGTAAAAGTCCTTTGAATTTCTTCCACTGCTGAAATTGAAGCTCTTTTTGTTTGACATTCTGCCCTTAGGGTGTGTTTGGATGGAGGTGAATGAAGGGGAAAGGAGGAGAAGGAAAAGGAGGGGATCGAAGTGGAAGGGAAATGAGAGGAATGAATGAGAAATATTTGTATTTTTTGGATTATTATAGTAAGGAGAAAGGAGGGAAAAATTTAACCTCACATGTACATGACTTATTAATTATTAGACAAATACATGCTTCTCTTCATATCAAATTTAACTATGATATTTTTCTTATATTCACTTCTCGAACATTAATGATTTAATAAATAAAAGGAAATAATTATAAGATGCAATTTAATCATATAATCAAAAGAAAGAGAATACTTTATATGATTATAAGATAAAGTGTTGTATCCCGTATTGGTGGGGAAGGTGTTCGTCGGGAGTTGAGAATAGCATAGCTTTAAAAATCGGATCGGACCGGGAACCGGTCAAGGGACTGGTTCCAGGTTCAACCAAGGGTCCAGTAGGTCGAACAAGATTTATTTAAAAAATAATAAATATATAAAGTATATGTAATAACCTAAAATACACAAGCATTAACAATTTAATATGTTATGGGCTCAAACCGGTTCATTGAAAACGGTCGGTTTAACCCAGTTTAACCATGTTTGACCAGGTTCCTGCCGAATCAATGTGCAAACTGAGTAGTTAACTGTGCAACCGGACTGGGCCAGTCACCGGTTCCAGGTTCAACAGGTTGGACTGGTCGGTTCGATCCGGTTTTTAAAACTATGGAGAGTAGAGAGAGGACAGATTGTTTCTAATTTACATGAAAGAAAAATGAGATTGGAGTTTCTGTATTGATTTCGTAAAATGGATAATTTGGTAATCTTATTTTGCATAGATTTTTAATATCCGTTTTACCTCATTCAACCCCAAATCGGGGTGAAAAATGGGTGGGCTCTACCTAGAAATCGGGGTAAATAATTTCTCTCCATTAAATAGAACTACCAAACAAGGAAAAAATTCCCCCTCCGTTCCTTTTCCCCTCCCTTCACCATCTATTCACTCCATCCAAACACAAGGTTAAGAAGACGATATGTAATTATTTTTTAGCGTTAACGTAATTTTTTCTTTTCAAATTTCAAGTTGGCCCATCTTCAAAATATGATTGATCATTAATATGGGCTGGCTTATTTGAGGTTGGAATTCCTCAACCTCCACCTTTAACACATGTCTTTTAATATCTGTCCTCAATAATTGATCATGAGCGAGAATTTTTCTTCCAGTCTTGAGTTTTAACTAACCACAAGTCCTGCATTTGGGCTGGTAAGATGTGAGTCCGAAATTTTTACTGAACTTATAAGAGGTTTGGTTTATATTTACCTAAAATGAAAAGATCGGAGTCCAAAAATAAAAGAGAATCGTTAACTTTTGAGTTGGGCTCTCTCTTTAGATGGCTCAAAGGGTCGGCAGAGAGAGATATAAAGAAGGAATCAAAGGGAAAGGAAGAAAAGACGAAGGGATTTCCATTTGAGAAGAAGCATCCGATTCTTGAAGTTTGCTGGGGAGAAATTCCGGAAGATAGAAAGTGGCTTTGTCCATAAGAAACAGAATATGTTCCATCCATAAGAATCCGAAACTCAATCATCTTGCCCCCATCTTTTTTCCTGTCTCCTCTAGCAATCTCTGATAATCCCGGAACCGGGGAAAGATCCGACTTACATGGGTGAACGCCGAAGCTGCTACCCTGTACATAATAAAACTGCGTGAACATGTAAATCAATTGACTGCTATCGGTTCGACCCTACGATTGTGTCCACGGACAGGTTTCTCCGAGTAATGGGGCTTCAATTTGCTGGTGGCCATGGGCGGCTCTACACAGTAAATACGACTGGGGGCGACTTGTGCAAACGGTCTTGTATTTCATGGACCATCTCGTCTTCTTCGACCTGCAATTTTTAAGTCCTCTGCAAAACAGCTGCATCAGCTCATCAGACCGTCAGTTATTTAACCAAAATCATCCGCCAAGTCTGATGTTTTTGTCTCCTTAACGATAATTTTGAGGAATGCTTAAGCTTAATGGCTTGCTGTCGGACGTTGTCTCATGTTTTTCCCCTTTTATCACATTAAAATGGGAAATCTAAGTGAAATGGAGTTTGCTTCGAATTCCTCATACCTTTTATTCTACTCTCGCAAAAGATAAAAAATAAAAAATTGGAGGGTGGCAAGGACAACATAGTGAGCACAATGCGTGCTGCAATACAATTATTTTGTTGGCCATGCCCATGAATTCACCTGTTTAATTATGTCCCATTTAACCCCTCTTCACCTCAGTAGTATAATTACAACAGACCAAGTTCTCCTCAATATGCCATCCGGTCGATTTTAGACACTCTCTCTTCGGTGATGCTATTCGGGACCAGAAGAGCGCATTCCCGGTCGCCGACACAACTAGCCGGTGAAGGCAGGTGGTAGATTTTGAGGCAAACAGAGTTCAACCCAAAATGAATGAAATGACTTCACATTTAAGCTGTTATTTAAAATTGAGAACTGTACATGTTTGAGGAGGAACAGAACAGAGAGTACTGATAAATAATGTCTGTTACCAGAGTCAGACATTGGAAGAAATAAAGAAAAATGCACATGTGACCATCCCTCGAGTGAGTGCTTGGAGTTTCACCCCTCACACTGTCAAAGTCAGATCTTGTGTTTCCTATCAATGGCAGGGGCCAGGACCCTCTCTGGAAATTTTACAGCTGCGGACAGGGGGCTGTGTCCTCTTATGTTGAATCGAAACCTGTCCCACAGCCATGGTGTGCCCCCAGCATTTAGATTCAAATGTGTGCACATGTGATGTGAGCAGAGTGCAAACAAAACTATACCCTGCAATCTTGGACGTACACGGCTGATAAGATAACGAGTATCTAGATAACGTTAACTTTCCTCCCTGTACTTGATGTAAAATGAAGAACACAGTTTAAGTTTTTGGGTGAAAGCGAACTCGATTATTTGAATAGGAGAAAACCTACAAAATTTTGTCCAGTGTGCTGTCATCTGTCATGTTCAGACGGTTCACCATAAAATTTACCAACTCAAAAGCAAAGAAGAAGCCAGGACTTTTTATCTGAGGTCTCCATCTCCTTCCACAACCCAAGAGGCTAATCAGAACCAAAACTCTGAAGCTTACACTCTCTGTCTCTCTCACTCTGATTCTACTCTCCACTCACTAATCTCTCTCTCTATCCTTCTTTCTGTGAATATCTAAAAATCTCAGTCTTCTATTATATTCCAAAGCCATGAAAGGAATAGACATCTTCTGTGCATCCCAAGCCTCCACTTCCATATGCCTTAGCCACCACACTATGGACCTTCCAACTCATCCCTCCTCTTCTTCGGCCGAGCCGCCGCAGCTGGGTGGCCGAGCCATCGACCGGCACAACCCGATCATCCGAGACTCCCGGAGGCTCTCCTTCCGAGCGACCATTACCCCGACCCTCTCGGTCCCGTGCTCCTCCTCCCAGCTCCCTCCCATCAATCCCACCCCCTACCACCAGCTCCAGAAGCACAAGATCACGGCAGAGGAGCCCTCTCCAAAACCGGCTCCTGCCTCGGACGCCCAGAAGAAGCCGAGCTCCAAGTCGTCGTTGAAGAAGAAGAGCAATAAGAAGAAGAACAGCAGCAGCTCTGTGGATGGCAAGCAGGTTGATAGCCATCCTAATCAGTCTGCTGTCACCTTGAAGAAGAGCTCTGCGACAGTCGGCGACTTTTTTACCCCTCCCGGATCATCGCGCTACCTCCTGGGCGACTCTGGTTCGTTCAACGGGTTGCAGGACCACAACGACCCAATTCTAGGATTGGCTCCTGTTCCTGCTCACCAGCAGCTGGCGGTTCATCAGCACCAGAAGGAGAAAGACGATAAATCCTCTGATCTTGCTGCTACTGCTGCAGCACCAAAGCTCTCTTCCTCTTCTCGCTTCAATAAATCCTCATCTGATCAGGTTTTAGTCCTTAGCTCCCTAAAAGTTCTCCCGTGCTATCATACATGACTTTAGAGTTAAAAGGAAGGATGGACAGACTATTCCAGTGTAAAATTTTTCGACTGGGCCTATGAGACCCGGAGGCGATAGAAATCGAGCTTATGGGCTTCTTATTTAATTGATTTGAGTTCCTTTTAACAACCAGAATTGCTTCAAAATGCGAGCTTTTTCTGATAGTTCATTATCCTTTCTTCTTTTTCCTTCACTTACAATCCTATAGAATGCAGGCTGGGCCTGAAAATGAAAATACTGCGTTTCCTCTTTCTGGATTGAATTTTCAAATGTTTTCAAAGAAATCTAGGTGAAGTTCCCCCGATGATGTCTTCGGTTAAGTGTCACCATAGATACTCAGATTACGAAGTGGCAATGCACTACGCTCAGTGAATTTCGAATTCCATAGTCTAAAAGTTCAATGAATTGTCTGTGGATGAATTATCGACTTGCCTAAATTGGCCTTATGGACAATTGAAACATCTGTGAGTTAAACTCAGAATGATTAAGGTTTTGTGGCGAAAACTCACAGGTGGTTGTTCTGAGGGTCTCCCTGCACTGCAGAGGCTGTGAAGGGAAGCTGAGGAAGCATCTTTCCAGGATGGAAGGTATGTACAGCAATACTAGAAAATGTATTGTACGCGGTTGTGATGCCTGGATTATTCATAGACTCTGTGCTGCCGATGCAGGAGTTACATCGTTCAACATAGACTTTGCGGCGAAGAAGGTGACCGTGGTGGGGGATGTGACGCCGCTGAGCGTGCTGGCCAGCGTCTCAAAGGTTAAGAATGCCCAGTTCTGGACTTCTGCCCCTTCTATTGTCAG
This sequence comes from Lagerstroemia speciosa, assembly GCA_037672795.1. Lineage (NCBI taxonomy): Eukaryota > Viridiplantae > Streptophyta > Magnoliopsida > Myrtales > Lythraceae > Lagerstroemia > Lagerstroemia speciosa. The sequence goes on from CM075296.1 coordinate 1,634,722, forward strand.
TGCCCTTAGCTCTGATCAGAACAAGAAATAGAGTGTGTGCGCGCGTGTGAAGAGAGGTTTTCAGTCCCATATGCTATGCCGTTTCTTGTAAATCAAGAAGCCCTTTTACTAGGAGCATAGAGTCAATCTCAGGTGTGGACTTCCTGGAACGAGCAGATGAAATGATATTATTCCATGATAAAACAGTCCTGATCGATTTAGCCAAATGAATTCCCGGAATCATAATATCAGGAGGGTATCGCACCATGATGAATTGGTCCGGGACTGGCAAGTTTTCGAGACCCGAAGCTAGATGCATTCTCGGGGTTACTTACTGTGTGGAAGTAGCCTCTAAATGGCCATGAAGATGCAGAGGAGGAACAACCAGAGTACTCCTGGGAAATAGTCTGATGATCCCTTCATACCATTACTGGTTCCGATCATCGTTGATTTTAACTGGCTGGATTTTTTATTCGATTATATACGAGGATGTAATACGCGAGAGAGAGGAATAATCTCGAATTCGAAAAACCTTATTACAGACCGGAAAGAAAAATGGGAGCATCAGTCCTCCACGGGAAAGCGAAGGCCGCAAGGCGCAAGCTTCCACCATCTTCATAGGTTCATCTTTGGCCTATTGGCTCGGACGTCGACATACCCAGAGACAGTGAGGGATTCGGAAAATTTGTCGGCTGCCAAAACCTCGTAAAAGAGTAATGTAACGAATTCGGGGAGAGGAGGCAAAACAGGATAAATCTGTAAGAATTTGACAGAATCAAGCAAAATTCATATAATATCGCACCGATTTTCTTGAGTTCGGGGAAGATCGCTCTCACGCCCCTGAAATCCATCCCGGTCGAGAGATGTGTTGATGCAAGGAAAAAAAAAAAAGAGACTAATTTAACCGTTTTTGTTCTAAAACCACGATATTTTTCACAAAAAAGAAAACTTTTTACTATTGATTATGACACAGATCTGCGGGAATAGAAGATCTTAATATTTTGATATATTTAATAATTAATAGATTTAAATAGATTTGAAATATGATATGAATTTGAATTAGGGTTATTTAGATTATATAATACTCTCATAAATATGGTTAATATCCTTAGAATATATTTAAGACATTTTTGTAATATTGAAGATCCCTTTTCCTTCTTTTTATCATCTTCTTCTATTACTTTAAACAAAGAGATAGGTAATTGATCTCATTCTGAAACTTTCCTAAATACCCTTAATAAACGTAGAAACAAACCGAATAGATTATTAGGGTAAATTACATCAAAAAACACGTGATTTGCTTCATTTCTCAAAAGAAGCCAAACATTTCAAATTTGAGAAATAAGATCACATAGTTTCATTTTATTCTCAAATTAAACCAAACCTTTTACATCTTAAAAATAAAATCTCCTAATTTCCTTTTTTTTTCTCAATTTAAGCCAAACAATTCATCTTTTAAAATCAAAATCGCATTAATTATTTTACAATTAAAATAGTTCATTTAACCTGATATTCAATACATATGTGACTCATTTTTTATAACTTTTTCTACAACGTTGGGTAAAAGTATATTAGAATTTTTTTAAATTTACAACAATATCTTATATAAAGTTCTCTTTATATTTTTCAATAACTAATATTAATCTTAATTTAAGAGAAAATTCTTAAATTATTTTTCAATAAAAATCATGCTAATTTTATTTATTTGTAAGTACGTGATAAACAAATAAATATAATATATTGCACAAGAATATCAATTTATATTTTAGTATATTAGTCAACTTGTTAATAAATAAAAAATATAATTTTTATTTTTTAAAATTGAGGAGTTTGGCTTGATTTGAGAATTAAATAAAATTACATGATTTATTTTTCAAGTTTGAAAAGTTTGGCTTAATTTGGGAACAAAACGAAATCTCATGATTTTATTTTTCAAATTTAAAACGTTTGGCTTTTTTTGAGAAATGAAGCAAATCTCATGCTTTTTGATGTAATTAACCCAAAAAAAAAGAAGAAATACAGATTCGATTCAATGATGAATCATTCGTAAAACTATAACAACCACCAAAAATCTCTCCAACCACTCATTTATTTCCGATTTTTCTAAATATATATTTATTTCTATAAAAATATAATTACACTTTTATCTAACACGAGTTAGCATCGGAATCTAATCATTGTTAGAAGTTTTACTTGGATTAAGAACTCAACTTTTTTCTATAAATACACCATATTAGTCCTCATTTATAAACAACTAAATTTTGTTGAATATATTTCCAAGTTGATGTGTGCATTCTTCTAAATCACTGTTTTTTTAATGGGAAAAATACACTTTTGGTCCTCAACTTTTCGTATTTTTATCATTTTAGTTCTAAACTTTTATTTTTTATTATTCACGTCCTCAACCTTTTGAGTTTTCACTACTTTGGTCATACTGTTACTTTTTTCATCCAAAAAAAGAATATTTCATCCAAAAATTATTTTTCAACAAAAATATTTTTTTAAAAAAAGTATATTCAGTCCCTGATTAAAAAAATGTTGATTAATAACAGTTGTTTCTTCTACAATTAGAACTCATTTTCATCATAACGAGTTACAATTTTGTAATGATAATAGTCATCAATCAATTTTCAATCAAGAATGTGTGTCAATTTTGAAGGAGATGTGCTCACCTGTAAAATTCTATAGATATTCTTCACTTTTGATTATTTTTTTTCCTTTTTTCGTTATTTTTAAAAATAATTTTTGTTAAAAAATAATTTTTGGATGAAATATTCTTTTTTAGATGAAATATGTTTTTTTGGATGGAAAAAGTAATTGTATGATCAAAGTAGTAAAAACTCAAAAGGTCGAGGATGTGAATGAAAAAAATAAAGATTTATGATAAAAATGATAAAAACTAAAAAGTGAAAAATTGAGAATAAAAAATGTCATTTGCTTTTTTTAAATCTTCCAAGCAAAAAAAAACTTTTTTAATCCAGTGGTTCAAATCAAATCCTTTTTTATCCAACGGTTAATTATTGACTGCGGTGTAGTTCTGTGAGGGCTTTGTAAAATCTTTTCAAACATCTTATATTATCCCAGTACAAAGATTCCTGAGCTAAAGCAAGAATCTTATTTCTGTGTTAAAATGGAAAAAATCTTAAATGTCCCACTTTCCAATTACATAATAAGTAAACACCAATTTAATAGTTTTAATAAAAAAATAATTATGACAGTTGTTCGGTTGATTAAAAATAATTTACACATTTTTTTTATAATTTAATTAGTATTTTCTAATATTGCATGATGAGATGCGATCACCCAAGAATTTCTCGTTCTGAATGAGTCATATGTATTAAACCATTACATCACTGTCTCTCATAAGACGAATGCTACAGCTGTGCAAGTGTGAGGGGGATGAAGGTTAGAATTAATATCATCCACCAATGAATATTGGTGCAAGTGGAAGGGACCTGTGTCGCTTAAATAAAGGTGTCGGGTTCGAACCCTTGTGAATGCAGCAAACCTTTTTGGGAGGGATCATCGGGAAACCGTCCTACCGTATCCCGAATTCGAATTAGTAGGCTAGTATTCGTGTACCGGATACCGGACGGGAAACCTAAAAAAAATAAATCTAAAATAGAAAAGGAAGAATAAGGAATAAATGGCAAAGAAAATTCACTCCCAAGAAGCGAACGTGGGGCAACTAATCAAGAACGATAGTAAATGCACATCTTTTTCCGTAGAAACCTTTTTATTATTTTCTCCCTCACCGAAATTTTTTTTTTTTGGGCACTGTCTCTGATGGTGAAATTTGAGCCCTTGGATTTCCGCGGTACGGAACCGGGACAGTTTGATAGAGCGCTCCTCTTTTTAGTAACTGCAGCTGGTAGCTCTGAATGATCAAAGTTGTACTTAGCCTTCCCTGTCGTGCGACGTTGCTGTCTAATCGTGTCGCAAACTTGGACATTTTTTTTTAATTTTCTTTATTCTTTGTATTTTCTTTTCCATTTTTGACCGAAATGCGGGAGCCAAAATATATTATTTTTCTTCATGTTTTATTTTTAACTTGCCATCGCAAACAGATCTTGTTAGTTAATTTCGTTATAGCATGCATTATCTTAAATTTAAAAGTTTTAAAAAATGCTTCAATCATAGATTTTTAATATTTATAATACTCGAATTTTATATTTATTTAAAATGAAGCTACGTCTAATTATTTTAATTAACTATAGTTAGTTCTGTCGGCCAAAAAAATTAATGTGAGAAATTTTTTTCCATAAATTTCCAGCAAATATAGCAATTTTGTCGTAATGAAATGATCAATTTGGAAATGTTCGAGGATCAGCACGATGTACAATCCTTGACAACCAATCACCCTATCTAAACTTTTTGACAATGTCGAGAAATTTTTAGATGAATCTAATTTATCATAAATTATTAAAAAATTTATTAATGCCTTACTTTTATTTAATAAAATGGAACGAAAAAATACCGATAATTTCTTCTAATAATTTACAATAAACTATATTCACCTAAAAATCTCGCCGTCAAGCAGTCCCTAACTAGAAAAGTGAGCGTTTTATTATCGTGGCCAGAAATTAAATAGAGGTGTCTCATAAAAGCGTACTTTAAAAGTATTTTAAATCGTCTTAAATAATACATACGAATACGTATACACAAAAATGCGAAAAAGCTTCCAAAGTAGGATTGTGTTTTCATATCAAACTAATTAGTTTGATTAAATACAGATGGATCTGTGAGCGACTTTTCTGATAAGATAGGTGTACAAGTGTTTTCAGAGACTTAAATAGTGATAGAGTATACGGTTTTGCACGATTCTAGAGAAAACGACTAGTTTAATAGCTGGATTATGGACAGTTCGAGATTAATTTTTTTTTTTTAAGGAGAATGTTATAATTACAAAACTTACAGTGGTAACGGACACTCAATTTGCACTATGATTTGGATTCTTCTAGAAAGGATACGATAATTGCTTCTTTTGTTGTTGATTGTAGAGTGATAATCGATGGTTTTCTAGCATATCTATCGTGAAGGAAATGCTCTATCGGGTGCATTGGTGAAGTATGGAAGGCACCGAGATAGTTCTAAACCTGGAGAAACTCTTAAATGATCCGAACTTAACAATCAACATACTGTCCGCGAACTCTATGAATGATTATTTGATCAGTAAAAAGGATGGTAGCAGTAAAGGGCAACCCAGTCATCGCCATTATATAACGTTCAAATTTTCATATTCTGCTGTAAACATGTCAGACGAATTGAACAGCCAGTGCTAGCACCTGTCCCGTACCACAAGACAGTAGGTCTAAGAAATTGGTGCACGCTGAGGTTCAAATATAAAGGGTCGCTCATAACAATTTTGCTTAGAGCGACACTCGGATTCGGGACCTCGGCTATTTTGAACCGTTGGACTGCCATCAAAGGAGAGATAATTAGAAGACTATCAATAGTTATTTGACGCGTTAATAAAAAGTATCATATCACTATTTTTATTTATTAATAGTGACGTGACACCTTTTATTAATTTGTTGAGATGACCGTTATTTAATCTATCACGTCACTTAGGAATTTAATTCATGTAATAATTTCTCCTAACCCGTTTTTTTTTTTTTTTCCTGGACCACTCTCGCAGGTGGCAAGTTGCATAAGATCTGGTTTGTTGCACGTCACTTCATCTACTTTAACTTGTTCTGTACCAGCCACCCGACTTGGACGGAGCCTGATTGACTAAGCAGTTTTAATAATACCTTCCCTTATTTAGGTAAAAAATAATAATAATCGGCCCACCAAATGCGCAAATGCAAGAACGGTTTTTTGCAATTGATATTATCATAAATATAATATTTAAATATTCTTAATTCAATATTTATCAATAAAAATTAATTACTTTTTATTTTTTTGTTTAATTTTCATCATCCATTATTAATCTATCAAACAAATTATGTATTCTCTTCTGAGTTTTCGGATTCTCATGCAATGCAAGAGTGACCTGTGCTATCCAATATATATATATATATATATATAATACATGTATTATGTGACATATATATAATTTTTAGCGTATCAATAAAGGAGTTACAGATATTCGAGGATGCAGCCTTAGTGTAGTAACATAAAACTTCAACTCATAATCTAGAGTTTTTGATTTCGATCTCCATTGTGAGAGTTATGTGTCATCTTATTTCTCTTCGTTTTCCTATCCTTGTACTAAACACACGAGCGCCCCTTATCATCGACAAAAATAATTACAAATGCATGATGGATATAAATATCATTTTAATGAATTAAATATTCATAAGCATGTGTTACGTATTACACGATATATCCCACAAAAAATATTTTAAAATTAACAGAATCATATTAATTTGTAATATCGCGTCAGTGCTGTCGTACGGTACACTTCATGCACACAACACTGACCCTACTAGGGGCTGAAACTGAAGAAAAAATTAGTAACGATTTAACGAAAGGAATAATATGATATAATAAAAATGATGATGAAATTAATAATTTATTTTTTTCTAAATCATTTTACAGGTTCAGTTTATGCGAATTGGTCCGCACCTGAGCGCAAAACTTTTGGACTAATAATTATTACAATTAATATTTATAAATAAGGAGTTCGTTATCTCCTCTATCTCCAGCTGTTGCGTCATCGTCCCCGTTGAATATAATCTGTTCTGTTCAGTTTTGCCTCCGGATATTTCTCCCACTTCTCCCCTCTCTCTCCCCTCTCCAACAAGCTTCGTCTTCATCCCTTCTTCTTCTCTCTTTCTTGCACCACTCCCTTATTACACCCACAAGAGTCTCTCTCTCTCTCTCTCTCAGGCACCCCTGTGCAGTTATGGACAACAACAGGAACATCCCGAAACGAAGAAGACGAGCAGACGACGACGACGACAACGCCCAAGAAGACGAAGAATCCATCTGGCTCAACCTCTCCCTCTCGCTCGGATCTCAGCAGCCACCCCGGAGGCGCCAAAAGCAACAGCGCCCTCCCGAGCAGCCGCCGGCTCATCATTCTTCCATGCTAGGCCACTTCCAGATGCCCGATGCTTCCGCTTTCTCCTGGCAGCCACTCGCCACCACCCGCCAGCAGTCGCTGTTCTTCCAGGTGCCTCCGCCGCCGCCGCCGCAGCAGCACAGTCTCCTGAACCTGATGATGCCGCTGCCTCGTGGTGAGGAGGTGGTCGCCGCCGCGAGTTTCCAGTTGCCCCGGTTGCAGCCGAGACGCGGCCGTGTTTCTGGTGTTCTGAACTATAGAGGGAAGGCCGAGACCATCACCCCGCCCTACCCCTGGGCCACGGATCGGCGGGCCGTGGTCCACTCGTACTCGTACCTCATGTCCAAGGGCTTGAACAAGATCACAGGAGAGATGCAGTGCAAGCAGTGCGAGAGGAGGTTCGAGATGCAGTATGACCTCGAGGTGAAGTTCACGGAGTTGCTGGAATTCATAGCCAAGAACCACGCCACGATGCACGACCGTGCACCGAAGGAGTGGCACAACCCGGTCCTGCCGAACTGCCGCCACTGCAAGCAGGCCAACTGCGTGAGGCCTGTGCCCACCAAGAAGAAGGCCATCAACTGGCTGTTCCTCCTCCTCGGGCAGCTCCTCGGCTGCTGCAAGATCGACGACCTCAAGTACTTCTGCAAGCACACCTGCAACCACCGCACCGGCGCCAAGGATCGGGTGCTCTACAGCACCTACATGGGACTCTGCAGGCAGCTCGGCTCCAAAGAGCCCTTCCATATGTAATATGATCAGTCGCCGGAAAGCAGTAAAAAGATCGGGTTTCTTTTTTTTAAACTAATCTTGTGGTCCTATTTCCTTGCGTCAGTTTCTCTCCAGGTCTGTTTTAGGGTTTCTACGTACTTCTCTATTTGGGCAATCTAGGGCACCGAGTCTGTTTTAGGGCAAGTTTTTCACTCCGATCGTCGTCGACTGTCATGCGGTGAAATTCCTGTGTGTTATCGGTCTCATCTAGTGGACCAGTATCAGCTTTCTTTTTCTTGGTAATATGAAGACTCGATCTTTTATATGTAACCGTTCAAGATCTAGCATGCATATGATTGTGATGAAATCCATGCATCTTTGTTCTTGATATGTATAAATAAACTAGGGTTTGCTTTGCGGTCTGAGGATATTGTTTGTTCGTTATTCATAAGCGGATTCTGTTATCTACGGTCGCTGGAGATCAGGACCTCAAAATCTGTTCAGCTAAACACTACCATGGAGGCTTGCATGATTTGCGCTGTGGATGGGCCATCCAAAGGATTAAGCTCTATACTCTCTCAATTCTCGTACTTTACGCGCGGTATGCTTAAGAACTCCGGAAAGTATCTTGGGCCGTCTGTTGATTACATATACCGTCAATATTTGTTTGCAATTTATTTTTCCTCTCACCACATGGATTCAAGTGAATTTTTATGCAAAAATATATTATTACTAGATATCGAACCGTACTGTATATGAAATTATCAAATGTATATCATTGAATATAAATTTGTATTATTTTTATTTTGCCATATTATTAAATATAATTTTACAATTACGTGTTAATATATATATTTTTTTATAATGATGAGTTTTTTCTCCTCGAGTCTATGAACACCTCCACAGACCCATAGATATAGGTCAGTCAATGTGCACATGTGTGGATGGCCTCACCTAGGGTTACATGCTTGAAGGAGGAAATGAACATCCAATAGATTCGATTTTAACATGTGTACCATAAAAATAAAATTATACTAAAAAAGAAAATTAGAGGGTAGTTGTGACATGAAGGGGTAGTTATAGCTTTATGAGTGATAGTACAACCTCATCTTTATTTGTCCATTTTTTATTGGTTAAAAATTTAGTTGTCATAGGTACTTTTGGTAGTTTAAAAAAAGAGACCAACTACCTTTCTTCTCCTTTAAAGTAATAGATAATAGATATTATTACTATTGTTAGGAGTTGTCCCATCATCAACTCCAAGAATTTTTCAGTGCATATCAGCAGGTATTTCAGAAGTCCAATAACAATGAGTGACGCATGTTGGGGTTAGGATGGCTTACTAAGGGAGTAAAGATCATCCGACATGATTTTTTCCGCTCAAAAGATTCGAATCCGGAGTCTTATTTATGGGGAAGAAACATTTTACCATCTCAATTAACTCATTTTGGTAGTTGGGGGATTGATGGGGGGTTATATTCAGCAGTGATCTATGGAAAAATGCAACATGTTTCATGCCCTTTTTCTTTTCGTTTTTTATAACTTAATGCTTTCTCCACATTAAGGAATTAGAGGAGCTGTTTTCTTCCTTCCTTCCTTCCTTCTTTCCTGTCTGCATGGGAAAGGGGTAGCCAGTCGTCTCTCTTGATCTATTTTTCAGTGAACTGCTGAAATTAAGGCAGTTGGGACGCCTGTACACAGAGTCCAGCTTTGAAGTCTAAGACAATTGAGATTTGTCTCGTACTAGAAAAACGATGAGCACATACAAAGAACTAATTTAACTGAACAAAGATCTGCGCAGGACACGGACTTTCTTTTGTTTTTCCCCCTCAATTTGTTGTTCTTTTTGAGTGTATTTTGGATATATAGATGAGACTCGTGTTTATGTGCTGGTTAGGGTTTTATGAGAATGAAACTCTGGCTGAGGAATGTGGATTTTCTCTGAACCTTTTTTCGTCCGTATCCGCATCCTAGTACTGAAAAGTGCTTTAAACATTGATTACTCTGGTTCAAGGTGGGTTAATTTAGGAGGGGAATAAAACCAGCCATGACAACTGTTTGGAATCCGCCTGTTTCAGGATCAGTTCGGAATCGGATGGTTTCGGTTCTAGTTTCGTTTCATGGTTTCAACTAGTTTCACAAAATAAAAAATTATTAATATATTATATATCAGATACAAATTTTTATTTCAAAAACTTTAAAAGCCAATTGTTATATCATTGTTGTTAAAAATGTCCAGTCAATTTAGTTTTTTAGATATTTACAATTTATTTTTTAATAAGAAGGATGGTTTGAAACTAGAACCGGCAGTTACAGTTCCATCCAAGGACGAACCGACCCAAAACTAACTCTCTCACGATTTCAAGCCAATTCAAGATTGGTTCCAAGCTAGCTCCGGTTTGAAACCGGCCCGTGGCTGAATTCAAATCAAGCTCTCATAATCATAAATTTACTTATTTTTTTTACCGATGTTGGTAGTATTCTTCCTAGTGTCCGACCGCAGTGGTCCACTCCATACGATAGTCTCTTTGCTCCAAGGTTGCCATTCTCTGCTAACTGTTTTTCCTAAAGACTCATTACTAGCTCAGAGTTCCATGGAATTCACCAATTTCCACGGAAGGAAAAGCAAATTATTAAAAAAATTAATAGTTTGGCATAATAATATTATTTTTAGTATAAAATTAATAGGCCGATTCTTTTTCATTGATAAGAAATAGGCCGGCTTCTGTTGGTCCACCTCAATTTATAAAATGATATTTGTTTTTCAAAACAAAATAAATACCCATTAACAACTATATATATGTGTGTGTGTGTATATATATATATATGATATACTACCCAATTAAAATATGGGCAGGTGATATTTAATGCATTATTTCACATTTATGGTTTGTTTTATTTTGCCTGTCAATATATGGTAATTTTGGAAAAAAAAAATTAGTATCAGGAAATTAATATATGAGAGTTTTCCTTTTTAGTAGTTTAAAAGAACAGATAGATGTACATGTGAAATGAGTAATGACACATCTTCAAGTGTGTTGACCTAATGGTATAAAAATCACTCTTATACATAATTTGGTGAGGTCGAGATCACATGTTTGAGTCTCATTCTGAACAATATTGTTAAAAGAGACTCTTTGAGCTTGTACCTTACCGGACATCAACTTTTTAAATTATACTAGGTATTTGTTATTATTATTATTTTATAAAAAAATAAAAATAATTAAATTCTTACTGGTTGGTATCACCACGTAAGCATTAGTACATTGCACAACTTGTTACGTAAGAAGAATCTCTCGAAAAATAAGGAGCCCTACTAATGAGAATTGAATCCGGGATCTTTTGATTTCAGTTCAAAGGACGGTATCACTATATCGAGCCGTTTTTTTCTTTCTCACTGTCTTATTATATTATGACATAAAATCACTCGGGTGTTTGCCTCGAGTAATATTAGATTGAGGGGAAAGTTGGATTATATGTAGACTAGTTGGCATTGTGAAATTGTTATATTTAATAAGCATTGAAAGAAAGTAAAAATATGATATTATAATGTTAACATTACAAGAATACCCTTCTTTCTCCCCTTTGTCTCTTTCTAGAGAGAGAAATAGTATTGGCTATTTTGTAATTTTCAAAACAGTTGCAGGTGGGTCCCATTCTTTAAAAAAACTCTTAGATTGTTCTACCTGGTAAATGATATGTTGAGGAAAAATCAATGAAATAATTATAGCAACTACTCGAATTATTAATACTAATTTACTCGTTTGTCACCTTTTAACTGACACTTCCCAGCGCCACGTGGTGAGGGTTGATTATCGAAGAATTTATCCATTCTTTTCCGCGTATTCTAAGAGCATACCTTTTGGAGTGGAAAGTGTCTACAGGCAAAGTGCAGCAGCCGGTGATAAACCTCTGGTCGTGTAAATTTAATTTTACACCTACGTTTAGCCAAATATGGTAAAATGAGATGCAAAATTACTATTTTACATGTAAAGTTTTTTACTTTCCATTGACTGAAACACCACTTCAAAAGAATCTATGCGTTGACAGTGCAGCAGGAGGGGAAAATTGCACCGTTCTATAAAATCTTTCACCAATATAATATTTTGGTATAAAATTTTTTTTTATAACTCTGTTATACAAAATGTTTTTAAAATGTAACATTTTTGTATAAATGTTAAATTTTTACTAACACCGTTAATTGAGCTGACGTGACAATGTGATGTTGACGCTGACGTGAAAATTTAAGCTGGTATAGCAGCATAAAATAAATTTAATATTATAAAAATAATAAATAAAAATAAAAAATTCATTTTAAAACACAAAAAGGAACTGATCTGAGAAATTCGGAATAAGACCAAATAGATTTTAAAAAATAGATAAAACATCCCAAATCAATCCAAAACAATCCAGAATTTTCAAGGATTGACTCCTAAATTTTACCAAAATCTAAGACCATCCTAAAATGCACAGAATACATTATAAACAAAATTAAAAAAATTTGGAACATGGGTTGGATAAATTTTAAAAGGTCGAAAAATGATTCATATCGATCCGAAACGAACTGAAAAATATGAAATAATTGCTGGAAAGATTTTAAAATATCGATAAATGACCTGAATCGATCCGAAATAATCTGAAAAGATCTGAAATTTGCAAAAACCGACCCCTAGACTCTACCAAAACCTAAGGCCATCATAAAATATACAAAACACAGAGCTGAAAAATTTAGAATAAAGGCTGGACAAATCTTAGAAAGTCGATAAATGACTCGGAATCAATCCGAAATGATCTGAAGTTTTCAAGAACCGATTTGTAGAATCTACCGACGCCAAATACCATCTTAAAACACACAAAACACATGAGAAATAGAACTGAAAAATTCAAAATAGGGGTTGGACAGATTTTAAAAAGTTGATAAATGACCTCGAAACGATCCCGAACAATCCGAAATTTTTAGGAACCAATCTCTAGACTCTACAAATACCTAGACTATTCTAAAATATACAAAATATATCATAAAAAGTTAGAAATAAAATAATTTTATGTTTTTAATTTATATTTTTATTATTTTATATTTTACATTTTAACTAAAAAACTAAATTAAAATTTCAAAAATTAGAAGAAGAAGAAGAAGAAGAAGAAGAGGAGGAGGAGAGAATTGGAGTGAATAGTGATTTGGACATTATTCATCTTCTTCCCAAGCCCCATGATTTTATAGAGAGCATAGTACCCTTGCCAACCACTCTTGTGCTGAATGGCGGTCCAGACCCGCTCTCTTGATCTTGTCTCCCTCTCCAATCCATTTTCTCCCAGCATCTCTCCCTCTCTAACTTTTTAGTTCTGTTTCTAATGAATTTAGTGTGTTTTAAAATTGTCTTAGGTGTTGGTAGAGTCTAGAGATTGGTTCCTAAAAACTCCGAATTGTTTTGGATCGATTCGATGTCATTTATCGACTTTCTAAAATCTGTCCAGCCCCTTATTCTGAATTTTTTAGTTATGTTTCTGATGTGTTTTGTCTATTTTAGGATGGTCTTAGGTATTGGTAGAGTTTAGAGGTTGATTCTTAAAAATTTTGAATCGTTTCAGATCGATTTTGGGTCATTTATTGACTTTCTAAAATATATCCAGCTCCTATTCTGAACTTTTAAGTTCTGCTTCTAATGTGTTTTGTGTATTTTAGGATTTTCTTAGGTTTTGATAAAGTTTAGGGGTTGATTCTTGAAAATTCTGGATCATTTCAGATTTTTTCAAATGGATTTGAGTTATTTATTGATCTTTTAAAATCTGTGCAGCTCTTATTCCAAATTTTCCAATTCTATTTCTGATGTGTTTTGAGCTTTTTAAGATGGTATTATATGTTCGTAAAGTCTAAAGTTCGGTTATTGTAAATTATAAATCATTTTGGATCGATTTAGATCATTTTTTTAACCTTTTAAAATCTGTCCAGTCCATATTCCAATTTTTTCAGTTCTATTTCTAATGTGTTTTGTGCATTTCAGGTTGATCTTAGTGTTGGTAAAGTTTAGGGGTCGGTTCTTGAAAATTTCGGATCATTTTGGATCTACTTGGGATGTTTTATCGATTTTTTAAAATGTATCCACTCTTATTCCAAATTTTTCATATCAGTTCCTGATTTTTTTATGTTTCAAAATGAATTTTTTTATTTTAAAATTCTTATTTCTATTTATTTATTATTAATTTTATAGTGCCAAGTCAGTTAAATTTCTACGTTAGCATCGGCATTACATTATCACACCAACTCAATTAATAGCGTTAGTAGAAATCTAATGGCTTGTACCCAAATATTATATTTTGAAAACGTTTTGTATCACGAAATTATAAAAAAATTTTGTTCCAAAACGTTACATTGATAAAAGGTTTTGTACCGATAATACAATTTTGCCGTAGCAGGAGATTTCCATTTCCATATATATATATATATATACATATGCATGCACATTGCACAATATCTATCCATATAAGGTAATGTAATAAATTATTTCGATTTTCAACCATCTTTTCAAAATAAATAATGAATTAATTGGAATGCAAACAGCCATTTCTTAAATTGCACTCTTACAAGAATATCAAAGGATGCGCGTTTCATCACCTCATTAATAATTTCCCATAGAAAGGACAGCTTCTTTTTCCTCATTATAAGCTGTAAGCCGGCCCGGAGGAGGGCACCATTCACCAGGCACAGATCCCAAACCAGCAGCCGAGAGCAACAGCTTTCAGAACGAGCAGCGACGACGACCATGGTGAAGGCTGTGCTGAGGCTGTTATGTGCTGTGCTTATTGCTTTGGTGGCTCTAGGGTTTGGTCCTGTCCCGGCTGAGGCGACCAGCCGACTGCGTTTCGGGATGTTTCCGAAGGGATCCATCGTTCCTCCATCGGGCCCCAGCTGCAGACCGGAGTGCACTCCTCCGCCACCGCTGACCGTCCGCTAGTCATTATGCTATGATCTGGTGTGTTCATCGATAAAAACCGCAAAACGGACCTACCTTACTTAGTGTTGTTGGTTTAGTTATGTCGAATGCTTTGCGCTGCGGACTATATTATCATCGCATGTAATGTTACAAATAATATATGATCGATGGACCGACCAAGCTTGAATAAAGAGTGAACATTCATCATGATTGCTGGAATGAACAACGATGCAACTCCACCATCGATGGACCAACCCTGGCTAATAGAGTATCGTACCTGTACCAGTAAATATCATGAATCCTGAAGTCGGAGATCGGTAGGGAAACTCGATGAAGTAGGGAGGTCGATAATTTGCAACCTCTGAATCCGAACAGAACTCGATGCGACAACAGCTTGAGTGATGACGGGTCAGGAGCTTCAAAATTTGTACGTAGAGCAAATCAAACTCTAGTATGATTGCAACTCTAGTATCATCTGTGACAAAAACAAGAAGAATATTGCACAGAATGTGGATGTGAATTAACATTTCGAGACGGGTATGAACTAAGTACCCAAAAAAACAATTAATATTTCAGTCATTGATATAATTTTTCCAGAAGATCTTTCACTATCCTCTCCCGCCGCATAAGAAACAGTAAAAGTTAATTTTGGTTTTCAATTTTTTCAGTCATATTTGGCTTAAACTTTTTTTTTGGTCGATTCTAGTCATCAATCTTTCACGTGTTATTCAATTTTAGTCCTATATATTATTTGTATTACTAATAAGGTCATTTGACCTTTTTCTAATATTAAAAATATTTATAAATAAATAGAAGGAAAACCTACGGTTGAAGAGATTCAAATCTGATGATCATAACCCCTACGAGGTCATCGGGAACACTAGAAACTATCGATAACATTTTCGGTGACAGTTTAAAGTTAATTCTTCACTAATTCCTCTTATCTTATATCGAGAATTTCTCCATTTTTATTATTAAAAAAGTCATGTCACCTTTCTTAATATTAAATTAATGTAAATGACTAAAATTGAACGATATTTAAAATAGTTAGGACTAAAATCAACCTAAAAGGAGTTTAGGTCAAATACGAGTATCATCCAACATGTTAAACATCAAACCAACCTTTTCTCCGCCAAGAAATGAGAGACCACAAGTTAGAGGGCAGAAAATGAGTGAATAAGTATGAAGTCGTGCCGGTAATATGTCTCGGGAGGCACTCCGCAAGTCCATTAATTCAAGTAAGTCAATGTACAAGATACATGTGCAGGTGACCTCTAAACGGCTTAAGGCATATGGATCCCAATTTTATTATTTTTCTTACCATGTTAATGATGTACTGCTATAAGATAAAGTTATTTAAGATTCGGTAGAAGAGGAGATTTACATTTCTATGTATATCCATACCCACAATGCATCCATATAAGGGACTTAATTCATTTCCTAACCATAACCAATTCATTTTCTAACCATTTTTAAATAAACGATGAATCACAACACATTGGAATATGAATAATCGTATCTTAAATTAATCATACACCTAGACCTAGGAGATATCAAGGGATTTATGTCTCTTATTACATCATTTTTTACTTCCCATAAAAAGGGCAGCCTCGTTCCCCGTATAAGCCCATCGAATGATACCATTCGTCTGTCAAGCCAAACAACAGAGGAAGGAGGAGGAGAGTTATCGAAACTATGATGATGGTGATAAGGGCTCTGGTGAGGCTGTTCTGTATTGTCATCATGGCTTTAGTGGCTTCAATGTTTGGTCCTGTCCCTGCTGAGGCAACGGCCCGTCTGCACAGACCGTGGAACATTCCTCCACCACCCGCTCCACAGGTCGCTCTGCCATCGCCGGTCATTCCCAACTAGTCATCCTACCGTACCCCGGTATGTTCGATACGATAAGCAACGATCAGTACCGGCTGGTTCAGTTGTCTCAGACGCCTACATTGAAAAATACATTATCATAACTCGAACTCTGGTGTTCGATTTGGTTATAGTTACTAATGGGTCGGTGTTCGATTTGGTTGTAGGTACCGATCGGTTCATTCTCGATGTACCAGAAGATAGCTATGTTGGAGCAGGGTTTTTTTTTCCCCTTTTTTGTCCCCTTGTTTTGTACGAATCGGTTTGGCTCTGAGGAAACAGCAGCAGAGCTTAACATGAATGAATCTCTCTGAATGAATAACAATGCGACTCTGCGATTGGTGGTCCGACCTTGAAGTAAGATTATCATATAACTGTGCCAGAAAAAGATCATGAATCCTGAAGTCGGAAATTGACCGGATGCTCGATAAAGCAGCACTCCTATACATACTGTGAATCGCAGCAAAGCTCGATGCAACAGCTTGAATGACCAGATCAATAGCTTCATAATCGGAAATATGTGACCAATGCACTTCGATTCGCTAAGCATATGGTATGACTGACGAGTAGTTCCAATGATAAAGAAGCATAGACTGACAAAGAATCGAAGACTAGAGATGTGATCCAACGATATATATTGAAGATTTCCCTCTAAAACTAGCAAGGCACCACAGTTCTCAGATCTACACAATCTAAGCAAAAACTCCATATCAACAGGATCAAACCGATCTCCGTGTCGAATTATTGCATGTCCACCTCAGTTCTCCTCTCCCTCTTTCCTCTGCAGCCAGACTTCCCAACTCAGCTCCTCGAACCAGCCATTTCCCTCTCGGCCTTCTGCGCGAAGAACTTGGTCGCGAGCATGTTATCGTCGAAGTACTCAGCATAGGGGTGATTCTTAGGGACGAGCCTCCTGTACTGCTTAAACTTCTTCTCGGCCTCGTCATTCTTCCTCAGCAAGGTGTAAATGATCCCCTGGCACAGATATGGCCGGAAATCTCTGGGCTCCTCCTTCACCAGCTCCTCGTAAACCTTCAGAGCCTCCCCGTATTTGCCTTCTATGACCTTAACCTGCGCAATGAGGAGCTTAAAGTCCCTAACTTCGGAGATATTCTTCTCCTTCCTACACCTCTCCATTGCCGCCTTGATCCTTTCCAAGACACCCTTCAGCTCATCTCCCGTCTCCGAGCCCGCCATCACAAGGCCGTGATAGGCCTCAACCCGATTCGGATCCTTCTTGAGTATCTCCTCAAATTCCTCCTTGGCCAATTCGAACTCTCCGCTGTAGCTGTGAAGGTTGGCTTTCAGCAAAGGCCATTCCTTTTCATCTGGCTCGAGCTCGATTAAACGGTCGATGATCTCAATCGCCTCCTGGAGCTTCCGGGTCTTGATTTTGACCTCCATGAGCGAGCGGAGCGAGTCGACGTCATTGGGGTACTGGCTCAGATGCTCCTCCACGGTGCTCTCTTCCTCCTTGATGCCCTTCTCCGTCGAATTCTCGGAGGGCTCTACCGTGGGAGCAGTTATAGGAGCCGCCACGGCCGGCTTGACGTTGAGGCGGATGAAAAGCAGAGCTGCGGCGGCTGATAGGGTGACGCACGCGGTCTTGAGCACCGGGGCCAGCGTTTGCAGGAGGGGTTTCGGAGGATTAGGGTTGATGGAGTCGCAAGCGGATGCTCTGATTGGTTGGATTTTGAACGGCGGGGATGAAGACTGCCTCAATGAGATTGATTTCGGGAACAATGGGCGACGAGGAAGGAGCGAGAGATGAAATGGGTGGCTACAGCGCGTTAATTTACCGACAGACTCCATTAGAGAAGAAGTGAGGGAGGGAGAGGAACAAAAACCCTACTGAGAGGCGAGGAGGAGGAGGAGCAGGAAGATGGATGGACTTTCAAAACCCTGGCCTGCGAATATGCTGCTCGACAATTCTTCGCGGCTTCGGGGAGACTAACGACGTCGCATTTATGAAGCCCAAAATGTTAAGACTTATGGGCCGGAAGGCCCATAAAACGCTCAAGTTAAGGATCTTGTGGATTGGGCTAGAGCCCATGGGCTAAATAATGAGCTCTCTTAAGTGGATAGGCTGCTGGAGAATCCTAATTGAATTGTTGACCCTCTCTCTTTGCTTTTTTTAGTATTTGCTGCAGTACGTAGAAATACAACAAATCATAACTAATACTAGCTTAAAAAGACTGTTCAGCAAGGGGTACTAATATCTTGATCACAGATTGTGTCTATTCGTAAAATGCGAACCGAAAACTTTAATAGAGACGAAAATGTATCGGATCATTCCTCCAATCCATGCAGGCAACTGGGCTCTCCTTTCCACAATTAACACACGGCAGCCCCAGCAATGAACAAGAAACCCTAGTGATCGATTACAATTATCCCAGTACCGGTTTTAAGTGGGTTCTTCGGCGAAGTAGTACCATAAATTCGTGTATTAACCTTCCCTAGATCAAGCGCGTTCTGCAACCCTAGTTCGATCTGGTGCTGCGTGGCTGGGACCACAGAGTCAAAGGGCAGGTGAGGTAAGGATGTTTCTATTTGACGTGACAACTTACCGGTGTCTCTCGATGCAGACAATGCAACTGGGTCAGGCTGGTGATGAATGAACACGGGGGGCTCATGCTTTTCTTGTTCTAATCAGTAAGAGATTTCTAGAAAAGTGATGATCTTTGAACATTAATCTTCGAGATTCAGTCAAGGTGGTGATAAAGCAAATCATTTACCTGCTCGCAGAAACTTAACTTGTCAAAGAAGCATAAGAGAATCAGACCAGATGCATGCTTCCGCGAGCCTTCCTATTGCTTAAGATTATTTTTCGTCCATATATCACCTTGATCCTGCCCACAAAATGCATCCGATGAATTCGAACCCCCGCATTACGAGTAAAGTCCATTCATTAGAATCTCGATCCTCATGTAATAGGTTAACATATACCATGAGATGTTATGTCCTAATCCCTCAAAGTCGGCTCCATAATACCATCCGGGCCACGATGGCCATCGCTCGTTTCATGATGAAATAATTTCACGGTCCAATCATGCAGTCTCTAGTGGGTCGATCGAGCTTACGAAGCGCAGATATCCCTGTCACCGAGCTCTATAATTCAAGATTTGGGACCTCTAGACATAAACAATGAAGCAATCGGGTCCACGTTGTCAAGTCAAATGAACGTGGATCGCTAAGCCGCCTCCTCGTTATTGAGAAAACCAAATTCTAAGAGTAATTAACAGATTAACCCGGAGTGGTTAGCATTAGTCAACTCGATCGATCCCACTTTATCGATATTAAATGGCCATTTTTCAAACTTTATTTCAATAAATTAAAATGCATTCACATCAAATTAATTAATTTCTATCTCGAGAAAATAAAAATGTTCTACGAAGTCCTTTTCTAATCTGTATTTGCGCATATATAATTGTATCGCTCGACAAGTGGTGAATCTAAGTCAGAAGGATTTAAGTACAAGGTGGTCGATCGTTTAGCCTTTTTTTTTCCCCTGGTTGTAAGAGCTGATTTATGATTTTAAAAAGGAATATAAAGAAGGACACAATAAAGTCGTACAGTGAGTTAATTAAGCCAGCGAGAATAAGTTAGAACCTCTTAATATCATGTCGGTACCGATATTATTGAAGGATAGAGTTTACATTGAAAATTAATAAAGGAATCTTGAAATATAAGAGAATCTAGAGCACGTTTAGTTCACTGGAATAGAATAGAGTGTAAACATAATGGAATGAGAAAAAGAATAGAGGTGAGAATAAATAAAATGATGAACGTGAATGTTATTGTTTGGTTAAAGGGAATAAAGTGATGTGAAATATAGTTTTTAAAAATAAAAAGACAAAATGCCCTTACTATATCTTTTTTTTAAAATATACAAAAATAATATTAAAAACATAAAAAAATTTAAAAAAGGCAAGTGGAATAGTCCCCGGCCACCCCAACCCACCGTCCCCAACCCCAACGAGTCCCCATCGAACCACCACAGCCAGAGCTCCCGAGCCATCCCGAGCTCTCTAGCCATCTCAAACTCTCGAGCCACCCCTTCCTCCTTCCTCATCCTCCATTCCTTCACTCGAGCAACCACAATAGTCAAATCCATGACGAAACGAAGGGGCACGAGAAGACTTGAGAGGTTCGGAGAAGGCACAGGGCAATACGGGAAGGCTCGGGGGAGACATGGGCAGCATGGGAAGGGAGACTAATCGGCACGGGAAGGCTCGGAGGAGGCCCAGGAAGGTTCAGAAAGGCTTGACTATGTCGGCAGTAGGCTGCAGAGGCAATGGCACGAAGTGAAAATTTGATGAATAGTCAAGGGCAAATATGTAATTTAAATTTACTGTTCTATTCAAGGTGGAAGTTCCTGTTCCTGGTGCGGGTGGGAGGAATGACCATTCCTCCTCTATTCTGAGTGAATCTGGAATAGCTATTCCGGCCAACCAAAAGGTGGAATACCTATTCCGTGCGAAATAGTTATTCCTATTCCACCCAACCAAATATGTCCCTAGATTTATCATCTATTAATTTAAACTATCGAGTCAATGTGATACGTATTATTTATAGTATGGTTGAAGTTTTATAAATGCCACTTGTATTAAAGACATATGGATTCGTAGTCTACTTTGAGGAAAAATAATGTATATTTTTTCGGTAAACGGAAAAATAATGTATTCGTTCACACTTATTTTCCATATTTTCATGGAATATTAAAATCATAGGTAATTTGTTTCTTTTTTTTATTATGCACCACTTGATATTTAATTCAAACTGTGGAAGAACTGATAACGAGAAAACAGCTCTCACATAATTAATTAAAGCCGGTTTATCTTGTGAATTATAGTAATTGAAAAAAGATAAAAGCAACAAAGCTTCTAAATCTTCTTCTTCGGTATACATAAGAGGCATATGACACCAAAAAGAAATATAAGAAATGGGAAATAGATCACGGATCAAGAGTTATACCGCTATACCAATACTCTTTATTAATCAATAAAAGCTTTTATATCTTTGAAAGAAAGTGCTATTAGGAAAGAGGGAAAATTTTAACTATACTATATATTGATCGTAATTCAATTACAGTGCCACAGCATGTTATGGGTGAGTTCCACGGCGCCAATGTATAATACAGGAAGATATGATACTGTCAAGATAGTATTAAAAAAGAGTTGAATGATTGCTCCGGCTGAAGCCGTCAAAAGCCTACCCACCATCGGATTTGATCACCAGTTGCCTCCCCTCCACACACCCTCCCTATATATGGCACTCCTCACCATGTCCCCTCCAACTGCGGAAATCTAAAGCCTTGGCCCTTTTCATATATTCATTATCAATTTCTACCTTCAAAGTTCACCTCGAGGCATTCACTTCGAGGACTGCTGTAACGAGGAATTTGGTAGATGGACGATCGAGAGGGTCCCGACTTGATCAGCAGCTTACCCGATGATATCCTCTGCCGCATCGGCTCTTTCATCCCGCTGAAGGAAGCTGTACGGACCAGCGTCCTCTCGAACCGGTGGAGGAGCCTCTGGGCACCTACCCGGCTGAATCTCTACCTCCACGCCTGCACGGAAGTGAATCTCAGTGACATGGTCAAGGATTCAGTTCTGGTCCTCGGCAGAGCGTTCTTAGGATCGTATGGAGCTCCGGAGGCACGGAAGCTGTGCTTTTCCGGCCATCCCGGAGCCGATCACGAGTGGTCTGGTCGTGAATTAATGACCATCAAGGCCACAAAGGGCATGGCCAATGAGCTCCATCTCCAGTTCTCAGAGAACATCAAGGATACCAGGAGGTACCATTTGATTCTCCGGCAGGATATTCCGACCACAGCTAATCTAGCCGAGCTGAGGCGGGTCCACCTCCGATCCGTGGCCTCCCTCAGCTCCGGCTTTGTCTCCGCCCTTTTCTCGAGCTGTCACCTCCTCGAGAGCCTGAACCTTGAGAAGTGCTCGGGATTGGGGACGATTGCCATCGACAAGAACAGTAGCCTCCAGGATCTGGCAATTTTGGATTGTTCAGACTTGGAATCCGTCTCTGTATGCGCTCTGGGGCTGAAAACGCTGCGTTACCGAGGATCTCTCCCGAGGATCGAGCTGAAGAGCACGTCGAGCTTGGCCGAAGTTGAACTCGATCTGAGAGACGGCCCCGGGCCAGAGGAATTCGACTGCGAGGAAGTTCTGTCTCACCTGGACTCCATCAAGGAGGTCCGAGCTCTTACAATAAGCGGCTGGCTTCTTGAGGTACCCATGCATAATCAACTTTTCTTTTATCATAATTTATTTTTCCAGTTGAGAAATCTAATTGGTCCAAGTTTTGGGTAATATTTATTTTTTGCAGAGTCTTTGTTCAGCTGGGGTCATCTATGGGAAGCTAGAGTTCCAATTCAGCAGATTGAAGAAGTTGCATTGGACTGATTCTTCCATGAATAGCACCAAGAGGGACTCTCTGGCTTGCTTCTTGAACATATGTCCCCTCTTGGCCGAGCTGTCCATCAACGTAAGTCACCGACCTTGAACACATCAGAAGTTTGGGCCGTAAACAAAAACATCTATATATATTGGAGTATTGAAAACGGAAAGGATTTTTGCAGGTCAATCACGGCCTCGGTCAAGCAGTCCACTGCCCCGTTGTCCACAGCCACTGGCACGAGCCCCACTTGTGGAGGGACTACGACGCCGTGAAGGCAGACATTTCGCCGCTCGAACACCTGAAGACATTGAAGGTAGTGCTGGATCACCTCACTACGGAAGAGATACGGTTGTCTTTGATGGAGCTTTTCCTGGAACAGGCAGTTGTCCTGGGGTCGATGTCCTTTGTAACCCCGCCATGAATGAAAGTCAACTGGCTGAGACAGGACACCCAATTGCCTGGTCTCCAGCAGGAAATACGGACAACTAGATTGTCTCGGCATAATTACTTGTAATCAAGCACAAGTGTTGTACAGTACCTGCAAATCTAAGTGTGTAATATAAGTAAGGCTTCAGTGCGACGGTATTATTACGTTTCACCTGAAATCAAGAAAGCTGAAAATATATTCTCATCGATGGAACTACCGGTCCATATCCTTTTATTCCCCTCGTTCTATTCTCCCTACCTTGTAACATCTTTTGTAAGAAAAAACAGTTGATTTCACCGAGAAAGGAAATCCGGTACAATATCATTACATTCCAAGTCGAAATCGCTGTCCATAATCTGGTTAACTTATTATCATACTAAAAGCCATTAGGAGCGAGGATATGAAATAATGCAAGAGACAAATTTTTTATTAGTGTATACGCGCAAGGAGAATCAAACCTACAGACTTGTAAACTACTCGTAAAGTATAAATATAAACTAATCCATTTGTTTGCATTGAGGACCTTTTTTTTCAGTTATAGAAGGGGTCTGTCAGCTATAAGAGAAATGTGCGTGCATAAAAAGGATAAGGAGTTTGACCGGCCAAAATTAAGATCAGAATCTTCTAATTGCTAGCCCAAAATGATGCAAGAGATGAATTTTATTTGAGAGTAGGTAAGGAATGCGTCCAGTGTGAACTCGAGACAGATTATGCATGGAGCCAATTTATCCTATAGAAACAAAAAGGGAATTAATTGAATTAACTTCTTTGAAAAACTTTTTTTCCTTTCATTTTCAATTCGTACACCTTTCATTTTCAAGAGTTGGGCATGGTATTGATTTCCAGGAAATTATCGAAAGGAAAATGTCCATTTTCAAAGATAAATAATGCAGCAGTACCGTGAAAAAACGACTTATTATAATAACGACATCATTCGTTATATAAAAATTATAATTATTTTAAAATTTAACTCTTCCTAGTGAAAGCTTATTATCTTCTAATTTTTCATTTTGCGTGTATTAAGAAACTCTTTTGACTTTTGAGGGGTCGACTTGTGCCTTTCTGTGGCTGTGCTGTGAGCAAGACTAAAAG
This sequence comes from Lagerstroemia speciosa, assembly GCA_037672795.1. Lineage (NCBI taxonomy): Eukaryota > Viridiplantae > Streptophyta > Magnoliopsida > Myrtales > Lythraceae > Lagerstroemia > Lagerstroemia speciosa. Next base: position 1,659,158 of record CM075296.1, read on the forward strand.
TCAGAAGTTTGGATGCCGGACAAAGCAACCCTTTCCGTACACGGCCCACTTTCGGAGAATCGCTCCCCATCTCGCAACGGTCAAACCTGATTTTAATGCTGAAACCCTTGGAAAGGAAATGGTGCGAGAACGATCGATACGATACTGCTGCCGAGGACCAAATAAACTCGGCACCATCGGGCCGGTGATGGCGAAACCATCTTACCCGATCAGAAGAACTACAAGAATTGGGCCATCGTGTAAACTCAATTTGAGAGTTTTTTCTTTTGATTTCCGACCGAAAAACTTGGAAAAGAAAATTGGGACTGTCAATATCGTGCCTACAATCGCAAGTATTGGACAAATTCCGTAACATCTGAAATATCTAGAGATTTGATGTGATTTGAGAGGGTTATATGTTACATTCATCATGCAAAGATAAAATTTACCCCAAAAATGATTTTTCTAAAAAAAATATACTTGAATTTGAATCTTTGATTTAAAAGGAAATTTATTAAATGTTGACTATAAGTAATAGTTTTAGGATTACTACATATAGATCTGTGAACTGAGAACCCCGCAGCGTCAGATAAGAGAATAGACAGTAGCCTAGCAGACGGAACGCCTGATAAAATAACCAAGTCCGGGAAAGCAAAAAAAATGGCAGTGTCCTCGTGTCCTTGACCGTTAGATCTGCAGCAATATACTTGAATTTCACTGCTCGGTGAGACTGCAACCGCTGCACAACAGACTCTCCCGGGAAGATGGCTCCTAAAGCGGTGACCGATTTCTTTGATTTGTACCAACGGAGAGATTCTTGTGCGATCCCGTTCACCACCTCATATATGAACCATCCAATAAATCAGCGACACGTGTACAATTAATTGTCAGAGATTGTCTCTTTCACTTTTTAAAAATGACCCGAAATTGCATCATTTTTCGTATTTGCCCCACCCTCTCTATTCTCTCTCCTCGTTCTTCTGTTCGATTTCAGAGAGGATTTGGAAGAGTTTGTTAGTCCACCGACTTTGTTATAGATTTTGCCCAAAAAACTCGCAAAAAAAAGAGAGAGGATTCAATTTATCGGCATCAGGGACAGGCGTTTACCCAACAGGGGCATCGTCTTTTCCAAATTTCAAATTAATCAGCTTTCTCACAAAGCTGAGAAGAGCAAGGGTGGATGGCCCTGATTTTCTGATGGAAGGGGACAAGCAGGAGTTTGTGGTCTGAGGAGAGAGAGTGAGCAATACCAATAGAGGGAGGAGAGAGAGTGAAAGGAGGTGAAGGGCACGGTCTGGGGGAGGCTGCCGGTTGAGTAGGGGAGAGAGATGAGAAGGCCGCTGCAGATGTTTCGATGGGGAGGGCGGTGGAGGGAGGCCATCGGTCGAGCAAAGGGAGGAGAGGCCACGGAGGTGGATTTTAGGGCTGAAGGGAACGGAGAGGAAGGTGAATAGAGAGAGGGTGGGGCAAATACGAAAAGTGATGAAATTTTGGGTCATTTTTAAAAAGTGCAAGAGACGGTCTCTGACCATTATTGTACACGTGTTGCTGATTTATTGGATGGTCCATATATGAGGTGGTGCAGGGGAATCGCACACGAATCTCTCGTACCAACGGCATCATTCGGAGAGCGTATCCTTGATGGGCCGAAACATAACCGGCCCAATAAAATATGGTGGGTCTCTTTGGTAATTGGGCTGGGCTGTTGATTACAGGCTAGTCGGCGAGGAAAACAGAGAATTTAATTGAAGGAGAAGGGGATAATGAAATAATTTAATGGATGAGAAACATTTAATCCGAGGTTAACATCATAAGTGGGAGCAACGGCTCGGTGTGATGACATTTATCTCGATATAAAATTAATAAATCTTGGATTTGATTTGCACAAGTGAAATTAACCCAATTAATGGGAATATCCCAGGAGGAAATTAAGACAGCCTATTCAGAATAAGGAGAAATACTTAGATGGTCCCACCTCACCACGTGATGTGAATAAATACAAGTTAAATTTCAACAAACGGGCATATCGGTACTGATTACTCGAGCAACTGCCTTAATCATTATTAATCAAAATAATCGAATTGATTCTTTCTCACCACCACAAGAATAAGACAGGTCCGAAGCAGACAGAAAATGCTGGTTTGATAATTGCCAAGTTGATATAGAATATCTGCCACAGGGGATAAATTTATGAGAGATTCCAGGAGGCTCTGGGGATTGAAGATTCCCTGTGCCTTCATATCCATTTTGGAACTAGTCATCACTCATGAAACTTCAAAAACTTTTCCATTACATGAATTTCGAGTCCCCTTGCAATATGTGTGTTAACCGACACTCGTTCGATTTTAAAGAAAAGCTCGTGATTCTGGGAGAAAGAGCATCAGAGAATATACAGAGTCTTACCGACGAGAATTATACCAAAACTTTCTTATTCTGAACCAGTGCGATTGCCACTACATGGCACACCCTTTCAAATGCTGGCCTAGGCCTGCATGGAAATTAAATTTCTAGTGACGTTTGATCTTTTTTTTTTTTTTTAATTCCGAGCACCAAACCTGAATTTTCTGTTCATATTTTTTTATTTATGAAGGGAAAAAAATCTCGGGGTCCTTGTGGTTCAGTGAACTTGAAACTTGAAAGTGCTTTTGATTTTATCGTCAATAAATGATATTTTTGAGGACATATTTTAAAAAAAGGAGATAATATTTTTATTACGGTTGTTTAGATATTAATGATGTGATTTTATTTTTACATCATATATTAATATCAAATTAGGTACGCAAATATATATTAGTGCATGCATCAGTTGTTTGCCTGGTGCATGAAAATTGCACGTCTACGTGCGCGGTCGTCTGTCTCCTACGTGCTGATCTCAGGGCTGTCGTGGCCAGATCGGAGCCAGCACCGACAAAGAACAGTCGCCCTGTCGGTTGATTCCGGGAACTCCACCCCCTTTAATCGTTTGCAAGCTAAATTATCGTATTATTGTCGAGTCCACGTTCAATGTGATCCACTAGGCCGCAAATCTGGAATTTTCAATCCAGGTAGGCACTTCAAGTTTCAATTATTTCCACGTTTGCAGACCACGGTTTACTATTTAGAAAATTTAAACCCTAACAACAGCAAATTGATGCATAGAGGATCATGTTTTTCTTGATAGACTTAATATGATATTTACAAATTTAACGAATTTTAATTAATTGGTATTTGAATGATCAGGTAAGATCGATATTTAAAATCTTCAATCTACTAGAAAATGACTTTCAAATAATAATATCGCTATTCAATTGAAATTAAGAATTTTATAAATTTGATTCTTATTAATATATATATACATACATGCATATATATATATATATGTATATCTGTGTGTGTATATTTGAAAAACGGAATAGATCTTCTCTGCGTTCTGCCGACGAGAACGTTGATCTCCACAATGATTGGCAGACCAAGCCACTGTCAGAAACTCACCTGTTCTGTTCCTATTCCTGACAAAAACTAAAAACAGAAAGACGAAGAAGAAGAAGAAGAAAGAAACTCAATTGTCCTTTTTTTTTTTGGCACATTAATCTTCCAAAATAAATAACGGTTGATCGGTAACAATACGAACAACAAGTCTTGGCATCTTCCTGGTTAAACTATTACGTCGTGCAACAAATTAATTAAGTAGAACCCATGGATTAGTTCATCTACCCCGATTAGAACAACTTAATTAAACTAATGCACCGAATCGATTAACAATCTGTTCTCTCAATCCCCGTTTTCTAGAAGATCCGCTACACAGGAGGTTTTCTTTCTCATCTGATGAACCCGGGCGATGATTACGCGGAGTGGATTGGGTTCCTCTCTGTGGGCAGGTAATTAAGATTATTTGACTTTCCAAAATACCGATCTGAACACCGAATAAATTGCTCGAAAAAGATACGGTAAGTTCGAGTATCGAATTCGATAACATGACCCTTTGGTCGAACACTATTGGTTTATATATGATCAGAGTACTCTTTCTTTTTCCATCCTCTTGCATCTCATGATTATTGAGTAGGTTTCACTCATTTTACAGTATGGCCGAGCCGAGCATTACCGTGTTAGAATTAATTAATTAAAGATATGAAGTATCGCGGTGAAACTGGATTCTCGGTTAAAATCAGTGCTGATTGATCGTTAATCGCACCGTTCACTTCCCTCTCTATAGTTAATTTATACGATCCCGTGAAAATTTTTAATTATTTCGTTTGAGTTTCAAGTGTGTGGGACAAATGGGAGCAGATATGAGGCATAATGGAAGGGTGATGGATCGGTCCAAGATGACGACCACGACCGGGCGATTTCAGTATTTGTTCTTCTATGCGTTGCATTGGTCAAAAAGATTTTCCAAGTCGAGAATATCGAAGAGATGGAATCGGACGATCTTTGAATTTGTTTACGTGTCATCACCATGAAAAAAGTTACGTATATTTTATATATGTGTCCACCAATTCGTGGACCTTAAGGTTGCCTGTAACTCATCCATACGGACTAATTTGCAGTTATCTCCTCAAAAAGTTGACATAAACTTACCATTTAAATATCCCTTTAGATCGGATTCAACCCAAAAAAGGATCATCAAATTATACAATGGGGATTACGTACAGGCGGATCAGATTAGTTGATGGATCTAGACCCAACTTAATCAGCTCAAAAGTCACGTAAAACGTTGTCTTGAGTGGATCGGGTCAGGTTGGATTTACACGAGTCAGGTCAACATTGCCATCCCTGCTCGCATTATGTCGACCTTCTATGCCTAGCAGTTGCAGTTTACGGACGGTCAAGGTTAATCGGATATCTAAATAGATATTAGTCTCGACCGGTTGAGTTGGATGCGTGATGATCTCATCGTCGGGATATATTCGATGTACTTTTCTTATAAATAATCGCAAAAAGAAAAAAAAAAAAAAAAGAACAGAAAATCTTAACCCTCTGGGAGGTAAGATCACCAAAGCAAATCAAATCGTGCATTTCGTTTTCCAAGCATTTTAAATCCCATAAAATCTCCAGCGTGCACAGGCTGGAGCCCTGTCTCCCCTCGAGGCGTCTTTCTCCCCCTAAAGTTGCTCATCTTTTCATCATCTTTTCATTATATAACAGGCTCGTTATGTAAAACTCTCTCAGATATTAACACTGTAAAATTTTTACAGGTTTCGATAATCGACTTTACACGTACCAATATCTGAATTGTGATCCAAATAATGAATTCGTCGTGCGTTACATATTGAATTAACATTTACCACCTGCGTGTCTAATTCATGTTCGAGCTATATCAGTCTATTGATTCAGGGTAAAACTTTTCCGTCGGTAAAATTCAAGTTCAAGATGACAACAATCTCCTGAAACTGACAGATATCGGTAGATACATTCATCTTTTACCCGCAACAGATCAATAATCAATATTATCTTTTAAAATCTTTACGTGGTCAAGCACGGATTAATTAGATGTATTGGGTTAGGTTTTAAATTAATAAAATCTTGGCACGATTTTGCAGAATCTGCTGTACCAGTGGGAGCTGGACACACCATCGTCACATTACGTCCCTCAATTAAAAATAATAATTAAGGATTAACACATAATTGATTTATTAATTGGGAGCTTTGCTTTTTACCCTTTTGTTTATGTCGAGAGGGCTCACATGTTCGTGACTTAGTCTCTGTCTAATAATTGCCAGACAGGCATTAACATGGTCGGTCTCTAATGTGTATGTTCGTATCGGACCGATCGATACAGATAATCCATACATGCACGCATGTATTTATTAGCTTAATCTTAGTTAGCACATGCTATTTGGTGGGAATTGCGGTGAAAAATATTTCACAATTTGCTTGTGGTGGAGGAAATGCTAAACCATTACTTTTATTGTACTCTCCTTATGTATCCTAAGTTTCGAAAAAATTTAGCTAAAAATAAATCTCCCTGGATTATAAATTTTTATTATTTAAATAATTCGAATCTCACTTAAATAGAAGAAATATCGAATCATTTGAACTAAATCATACAAGTTTTTGTCGAGTTTTCTGAGATTTATTCATTAGAATTGCTCTACACAACACTTACCATATATTTTCCTTCCTTATGTTACTAATTCTAAATATGAAAAATGTCAAGAAACTGCCAGATTTATAAAAATGAATAAGTTAAAAAAATTTGAGAAAAAGCCAATCCACAGTTAATTGCATTGAAATGTCTCCACGCCAGTTCAGGGTCACTTCTTCTAGCATATACGTTCACCCACGTGTCAAATCGAGGATGCATAGGGTGATTTTGGTCGGGTGGATAGACCTTTTCACTCTAGTTAATTAATTAAATTCGGCATGAAAGGTGGCGGGTCACTTAGTTTAAATTATTCGTCAAATTAGATTGGACTTTTCATGCTGATGTGGATCGGTCCGAGGAAACCCGCTTGTAAGGGGTAATCTTGGCAGACCATGAATATTTTTCCTTTTGGACACCCGAACTCCGAGTAACACTCGTGGATTTGAGCCACAAATAGTGATTATCTGCGGGTCTAAATCTCACTCTCATGCAGTTTAATGATATTAATATTACATGTTTGTGTCTTATTACGATTAATATTGCTAGAAGAGTTTCTTTAATTTGTGCATTGACGTATACCCGCTTCTTATACTGCAGTAGGACTTTTGGTGTTACGTTAACGGGATCGGTAATATATTTGTGGTTGAGGGCAAAAATTTAAAAATTACGTAACCAGGATCACGGGGTTGCCACTAATTAATTTATATATATATATATATATATATAAAAGAACTTCTTAATCTAAGGAGAAAGTCTTCAATGAAATGATCATATCACGGAGATGACGCTGACATAATATATCGGTCAGATCAGAATTTATCATTTATATACTTGTTCAAATAGGGTTTAACAATTATTATTTTTTAATATTTTATTAGCATTTATATATTTTTTCACTCATGATTAATTTATTTTGGATTATTTTATATTTTAATGACTTTTTAAGATTTAATAACCATAACGGTGTCCTTATTGATCACATGTTAAGTTCCGATTAGACAATATACCGCGTCAGCATCGTCTATGCGATATCACCGCTCCACTAAAGAATCCGATTAGGGAATATATCACGTTGGCTTCGCCTATGCAATATCACCGCTCCACTAGAGAAGACTTTCTCCCATCTAAGAGGGTATGTGAAAAATATATTATATTAAGGTAGATTTACGGTGATATAATAAGAAAAAATTGATCATACTGTTATGATTAGTAACAACTACGGTTATTACTTGCATAATTAACACTCATTTTCTTATTTACTACAATTTAATTGGTATTTTTTCATATTACATTGCGAGGTAGAGATATCAAAAAATTCATCTATTTGAAAAATTGTTTTTTTTCGTTTCCTTTTCCTTTTTTTCCCCACATCTTGTAAACAATGAGTCCTACAAATAGAATTTGTATATTTAGTTTCTTTTTATTCACCATCTATTCTCGATTTGGAAATATTTGAGCTGAGAAATTATGTTTTGATACTCACTATAATTTCTACATTCCATTTACTCTCTCCTTTCTCTTTTTCTAATATTTCGCTTCGACATTTTTTCCCTTTTGATTTATTTAAATAATGCTTGTATTATCGTAAAAAGTCGTAATACATGGAAATTTAGTAATATTTATTGCAAAATTTAACATAGAATAATATTTTACAGATTGAATTACGGTGCAATTCAAAAAAAATTCACATTAAATACTTAATTATAATAAATTTTAGAATTATTTTATGCAATTTTTTCCAAGTAAAATAATCTCGTTTCCAATATATAATAAAAATATTTACCATAATTAAAACCTTTGGTACAATCTTAATTCTCCGTAATTCATCAACTGGACTGATCAACAAATTTGGCGGGAACGGGGAGGGGAGAGAGAGTTTCAGAATGACCACAGTACCCCTGTCACGTGTCGAGTTCTTGGATTTGGTTCCTGTGTTCCCGGCTCCACGCGATCGACCTCTACTTCTCTCCCCTTCCTCATCCTCTCTCTTCTTTCTCTGGCTAGAGAGAGAGAGAGAGACTGTGTGTGTGTTTCCGAGCTCATTATAAATGGAAGAATCGACGACCCCTTTTTGGCCCTTTTCCGAGGAACCTCCAAACCCCAAAGACCCCTCCTCTCGCCCCGCCATTTCCGCTCCTTTATTTCCTTCTTCCCTTCCCTCCCCTTTTTTCACCGATCAGCCGCCGATCACATCCCTCTCCCGGGAGAAAGAAGGAAGGAAGAACACTGAAGAAGACAGGAGGAGAAGATAAAACAGGGATCTTCTCTCCACTGTCAGATGTAAGTCTCTCTCCCACCGTCTGACACAGGTTTATACGTCCACCGGTAACCTCCTCTGCGTCGCATTTGACCTTCCCCCTGTCAACATGTGAGAGTTCTGGGCGTTTAGTTTCCAAATGGGATCTCTTTACTTGAACTCGTTTGACATGTTTCCATGAAAAAAATTGGTTTTTGATCGGTGCTCTGCTCTCTGGCCATTTCATGATCTGTCGAGAATTTCCATTCTCGATCAAGAACTCAGCTTTCCGATTACCTTTTAATCCTCAGAACAACAGAGAGCTAAATTACTGCATTAATGTCTATGTAGGCACAGCTTTAAATAATGCACTGTCAATCGACTTCATCTCGATTCACAACGCTCTCTTCCCCTCTGTAAATCACTCGATGCATTTCTCCAGGAGAACAATCGATTCCCTGGTCGAAAAGTTTGAAATCGGCCTCTTCTCTCCTCTCTCCTCTCCATATCTCTCCAATCCTTTTTGAAAATAAGCAAGCATACGGATTTCGAATATTATAGCCATTTCCTGGCCAACTTCTTTTGCCGGAAGTTGTCTCCATTTTCCCTGCAACTTGTTCTTTTTATAATACCCTGCTGCTCTGTGCTGCTGCTGCTGCTGTTGACACTTACATAAGCCCTCCATTAACTAATATTCTACCAGCTATGAAGCTCTTAAAATACTCAGTGCTTCGATATTTTGCTATCTATTGCGTCAGTTGACAAGCCAGCCGCCCCATCGACCTGCCTATGAAATAAGCGGCATTCCTGTGTTCCAAATCATCCCAAGCCGGAAGCAATGAGGACCGAGACGGCTACCGAATCGAAGGTACTGAGAATTCTATTATCCTAGTCCGGTGTTGTTCTCTCTTCTTTGGTTTTATTCGATTGGGTTGCTGAGACCGTGATCTACAACCGTGCAGCCTTCGTGGCCAAAAGTCGTGGTACGCAAGTGGCTCAACATGAGGAGCAGATCGGATGAGTTTCACTCCGACTGCAGCATCAGAGGTTCGTGATCGATGCCTCGTTACTCTCCGACTGAAGTCGGGTTCGGGTCGCTTCGATCGGATTCCGCGCTGATCATATTTTTCTTCTGAGTCTCAGATGTAGCGAGGACGGAGAGGAGGAAGAGCTGCTCGGACCAGGACCGGTGTGTGATTGTCCCGGAAGAGCTCTCAGGTAAACACAGTAATACTTTTTTCCGCAGGGTTAATATACGGGAAATAATCATAAACGATAATGGAATAAATTTTGAGATCTAGGCCGGAAATTTGAATAGGGAATCGTGGGATAAATCTTGGAAAAAAAGCCCAAATTGACCCTTTTTCTTTGAAGAAATTACGAGCAAGAGTATTAGACAGTCGGGCCGAGACATCGGTCGGAATTCGGATGAGGACAGAGGGTGTTTTCACGGGCCCGGCTGGGTTTGATCCGTAATCGGCAACTGGGTGTTTGCCACGTGGAGGGACTACGGCTTCCCCCTCTCTCGATATTTTCTGAGCCTATTCAATTTCCATTTTTATTTTCCTGATGTGAACATTTTGATTTCTGGCTTCTCAGAGGGCTGGCTGATGGAAGCAAGCAATGGCCTCAAGCAGCTGCGGCCTGGGTGGGCGGCGCCGCCACCTGCCACCGGTGCTTCCCACCAGGATCTGCGGTAAATAGTTTAAATTAATTGCAGCCTGTGTTCTTTGATATGTGCAGTTGATTTGATTTGACCATTCAAAATCCACGGGTGAACAGTAGATTAAAGTGAATGTACGCCTGATTTAGAAGATAATAGTAAAACTTCCAAGTAAAATTTCAACTATCTATTTTTCTCTTTTTCTTATTCTCTTACAAATTTAAGATTTCTAATCTAAATATGGATTAATAGATATATAGCTTCCAAAATAATCATTCAAAAATGGTAATTTTTTAATTCAATCTTTGGAATTAATTTATTTATTGGTTAAGTTGGTTTTAATTTGGCCAGTATGATGGGACACCTCATTGAAGGGAATTTTATTCTCCAACTTGAGTGGGTGTTTGTGTTAATTAATTGAATTTATTGGAACTTCAATCGGCCAAATGAGATATCAAAATCTCGAAAACGACTATTTGTTTTGTTTTTTTTTCCCTATCGATTGATTTTATGCGAAGTTAATTGATGGGTCGTGATGGTCTTGTCGAGTTTCAGGATGTTCGTGGGGACTTGGAATGTCGGAGGGCGATCACCCCAGGAGGGTCTCGACTTAAGAGACTGGCTGAAAACTCCGGCTGCAGCCGATATCTACGTTCTCGGGTACTCATATACCTTCATACATCAGCAATTCCTTCATCTCTTCGATCTTATAGAAATTTCTGTAGTTCAGTCAGTCGTTAAAACTATTCAACGGAGTTCGAGATCGTGGGCTGGGAGTCGGTCCGACTCTGCGATCTAGCAAATTTCAGTTCGTATGTCCAATCACTGTGATTGGTGAAGGACGCGAAAGCGACGTAATGAAAGACAGTCATCCATTAGAAAGGTGAAATAATTCGCTCGCAATGGGTCCTACGTGAAGTCATGCATGCATGAACATGCCTAGGAACATTTTGGTGTTGGTGTTATGTTTCTTTACAAAATTCGAATTCCTTTTAAGAAGCTACACTTACATTAATAATGATTTCTCTTCGAACCATAAGAATCAAGACCTGAATTTGCATTGTTATTTGAAGTATCAGTATGTTCATCTCCGAAAAAAAATATATATATATATATATATATATAACTAGTTGTAATATTCAACAATTATAAATAAAATAGTTACAAAGTTATTTATAATACATAATTTTCACGAACTTTAAATATAAAATTTTACTAATCACGCGGAAATATGTGACTACAATGCACTTTACCTCTTCATTTATATGGACAGTAAATATGTGTGTCTATTGATAATGGAAGGGGTTGGGACCACGTCGGTGTCACGCGCCGCCATGTGGGGGCCGGGCTGGAGGGGCCTCGGTTGACGCGACTTAACATGCTTCTATGTAGATATATATATATGTGTGTGTGTGTCTGTATGTATGTATTGTTAGCAGGTTTGAATTCTGATTAATCACCAAGAGGGGTTGGGCCGAGTGGTAAGCAGCTCGGTGCCGCTTAAGGAGGTCTCAGGTTCGAGACCTCACGTACGCAGACACCCCTCTTGGGAGCCTCACCCGCCATTGCCAGGCGTGCGACCCGGGGCGACCAACGGATTAGTCAAGTATGGTTGGCTGAAAGATGCCATCTCACCGCTGGTGGGGCCTGCTTGGATACCGTGGCTGGCGACCAAAAAAAAAAATTCTGATTAATCAACCTGTGAACATGTATGCCTGAGCATAAGCTTGTGGTCTATCATTCAATTTCGTTAGTAACTAAATTAACTTGACACGTCATTCCCTAGTGCTTCGATTTTGGTTCTGTTAGTCCACGTTCATTCTCTAACACCGTTCCGGTCATCAATAGGTTCCAAGAAATCGTCCCACTTAATGCGGGGAACGTTCTGGGAGCCGAAGACAGCGAGCCTGCAGCTAAGTGGCTCTCCCTGATTCGGCAAGCCCTCAACATCGGCGAGTCCGAACCTGAACCCTCGCCACACCATCACGACTCTTATGGAACCCTTAATATCGAGCTGCAGCCTGACCGGGAGGACTTCTCTAGGTTAGTGAGCTTGCAGCTGAGCTCCGGCGAAGAGTGCGGTTCCTCGCCAACCTTGCCTGCTTCCGGCCAGCACGGCAGCAGATCGGGGCAGCAGCGGTACTGCCTGGCAGCGAGCAAGCAGATGGTCGGGCTCTTCCTGTGCGTGTGGGTGAGGGAAGGACTTCAAAGGCACATTAGCAATCTGCAGGTGTCTTGTGTCGGGAGAGGTATCATGCGATATCTCGGCAACAAGGTTAGCACTTATCTCCGCGGTCTTCCATGGTATCGAATTTACTCAATCTCGAACTTAATTGGATCGGTTGAGATGACTGCGATACGACACTTTCGGTCTGCTAGCTTAAAACCTTTCATTAATTGCAATCGGTTCTCGTGCTAATCTTGTAGGGTTCGATATCGATCAGCATGACATTGCATCGAACAACATTCTGCTTCGTGTGCACTCACCTGACCTCCGGCGAGAAGGAAGGCGACGAATCCAGGAGAAACAGCGACGTCATGGAGATACTGAGGAAGACCAAGTTCTCCGGCAACCCGTCTCAGTCTCCCGGTGGCATCATGGACCACGAGTAAGATTATTATTCCATCCGTCTTGTAGCCATCTCCGAACTTTTCGATCAATCTGTACTAACCCGGCATGCATATGTAGCAAGATAATCTGGCTCGGGGATCTGAACTACCGGCTTGCCTCGAGCTGCACCGGCACGCACGAGCTGCTCGAGAAGAGGGACTGGCAAGCTCTCCTGGAGAAAGACCAGGTAATGATTACATTAACCATTGTCGGGTCTCGTGGTTGGCTCGGATAGACTTCAAATTAAATTAGAGGAACTGTTTTGTTTAATATGTGGCAGCTGAGAATAGAACAGAGGGCGGGCAGAGTATTTGAAGGCTGGGAGGAAGGGAGGATCCAGTTTGCTCCGACGTACAAGTATCTCAGCAACTCCGACCACTACGCCGTCCAGAGCACCAAGTCAAAGGGAAAACGTCGTACTCCGGCCTGGTAAATCTTCAATCCCTTAATCATATCCGGTACCGAAAGTCTTCTCGTCGTCACGTCACGCACGTCATTTCTACGTGACTGTTGAACTCCGACGCATTGAAAGAGATTTTCATGTTTAATTTTTTTTTGTGCAACTTGCATGACGGCATATTTGTTTAGTCGGGAGTTGATAGATTAGAGAGATCATTGAGTTTTATAAGTCCCAATATCACTTCGTGTGATTAATAAAAGAAAAATAATATTCTCGAGTCTGTATCATATGGCATTTAAGTTTGAACCGGATCGATTCTTTATATATTTATTCTCCCCATCAAAGAATTTGTTCTTATTTATAAAAGTCAAACCCGAGAGAGAAGAGTTGCGAAATCACCTCTCCTAACTCGGGTCTCTTAGAAAATTAATATTTTTGTGGGAGGATATTGCCGACAAGATTCGTAATTAGTGGGGGGGGGGGGGGGGGGGGGGGGGGAATGGCTTAGTATTTAATCATCCTAAACAATGGACGGACGTGTTTTCTAGAAATTCATTCCACGAAGATTCCCTTGAACTGCACTTCTATTCAATACCAATTTTTCTAACATTAATTAATTCATTAATTTAATTTAATAACATAAATAATAATTTATTTTATTGTTATTATTAATTATTGGAATGGATGGCAGGTGCGATAGGATACTGTGGAGAGGAGAAGGGATGAAGCAGTTGTGGTACGAGCGAGGGGAGTCCAGGTTCTCCGACCACCGGCCAGTCTACTCCCTCTTCTCCGTCCAAGCCAATCAGTCGGCCCACAAAGGCTTCACCAGGCCCAACACCGAGCCCATGGGCTTCTCTCGGCCCACTAAGCCCTCCACCACTACCGCTGCCAATAATATTACCGCTTCCATAGCAGTGCCATCCGCTTGTGTGGCCAGGATACAAGCCGAGGAGCTCTTGTTGCTGACCAGAGCCCAGAGCTGCATAGCCTCCACACCCAGGTTCAGCCTGCCCCGTTGTGCGTGAGAGCCTGAACATCCCAGTACGCTTCTGTGCCCACCATTCAATGAATGGAGGGCGTTCCGGCGAGCAGGCAAGTAATCCGGTGAAAGCTTAGAAACTATCGATGAAGGCGGGGAATGTGAGATTCAAGCCGAATGGCTGATCGGCAGTGTTTGCTTAAGTTGTCGATTCACATTTGACCTGTGATTCTGGTGGATTGGGAGCACACGGACCTTCTCCGGCATTTTAGACAGATAGGGCAGGGGTGCTCCTGCTACGGAACTGAGGACCAGTGAACGGAATTTAAAATGTGGCGAATAGCCAGGAAATACTCGGAGAGAAGTGTGAATAACTTGGAAGGGAGAAGATGATCCTCTACGGAACTGGGAATCTCTACAGTGAGATAGTGGGTCACTAGGCAAGGACACCAACTTCTGCAGATCGGTGGATTCTGTGGCCGCTGGTTTTTTTGGCTTCTAATTTTGTCTCTCTCCATTAAAGTGACTGCAGAAGGATTGTTATTGGCTGATATGTCAAGATGCTGATAAAGAATTGATTCCTTGCTAGTATTTCTCGTGCATAATATGATGTCAAAAGCGATAAGAACACAGAGAGTTGCACCACCGATTCGGTACTCATTCAACCGAGTCGGTTTGCACACAAACTGGTTGCAGCTACCTATGGTAACAAATTAGCCGGCTGATATTATGTGCACAGTCTACGCACAGTAATATCCCCTATAATTTATCGAATCTGAAAAAATATCGTGTTGTTAAGGTATAAGACTATGAGAAGCCATCTCCATCTGGTGATTGGAACTTGTTTGCAGCTTTTCTTGTCCACTGTGGATCTCCTGGCCCTCCGTCGAAGGAGGCGGTAACGATAAATAATCCTTACTCTTACCCCAGATGACAAGATACAGACCTCCAACTATGATAACTGAACCTATGACCCTGCAAAAGGTTATCCATGTCACTTGCTTCGAATTCCTCAGTTCGAGTTTGACAGGAAGAAAATACGATTTGCTCTCATCATACCATCCCAAGAACAGCTGCTCGGCCAAGATGAAGGAAGCGATGATTGCCACCATAACGGCACTCAGGGGACTAAATGCCGTCACGAACACGGGGCCCTTCACTTTGGTTACCGCAGCCTGGATGTAATATCCTACGCCCACGCAGACCACCCCCTGAAAGACTTGGGATAGAGAGGAAGAGAAACCCGACTTAGCTTTCAGAAACGAGATATGGAATTCATGAAAGTTCCTGGGTTAGTGTCTGGATCTTACATTGTAGAGGGCAGCTTGGGTTCTGATGTCCCATTCGACCGACCAAATGGAAGCCATCGGGCTCTGCACTGTGAGCGCAATCAAAGTGCACTCCACCGTGTTGAAAAGGCTCACCCAGGCAGTAAGAGAGAGCTCGACCGGGTATTCCCTCAGCACAATCGCCTGACAGCAGATAGATGCAAGAGTAAAGTAAGATTCTTTGTCTGAACATGTGTAAGATCTGATGGAAGTCATCTGTATACTTTATATGGTGAGTGATTCCATTTATGGATATGGCTTTTCTTTTTCATTTGAGTCAAACTGAGTTTAAGTATTGCAAGTGGAAGCGGGGTCAGCAGGAAAGATCACTTGAACAATTATGAAGGATGCCCACAAGAAGTAAGCAGCTGCTATTAGTGCACCACCCCAAATTGAGCTCCCTTGCTGCTCGAGCACCTCTCCACCAAACTCGTCGAGACTTCTTCCCATTGTCCATGGCAAAGGAATCACCGGGCCTTTTGCCAGCGTCATGACCATAGCTCCTGCAACTGTTGCCATGGTCCCGATCACCTTCAGCTGGCTCCACACATCCTTAAACTGCACATGTTCGAGTCTGCATCAAACACACACTGATAGTATAAAAACCAAACTGTCCCTTTCCGTACAAATGGATTTTCATTGCGCTTTTGGGATGCGAAGGGTACCGGAGTATCCAGGCCAGCAGGAAGGCTATCGCCGGGAGAGTGTTACCCATGGTGGCCGCGAACGTGGCTGAGGTGTGCTTCATTCCGATGAAATACAGGTTGCCGCACGCCGACCTGCCGGTATTCAGATAAGCCCTTTTGAATCCGATCTACCAATCTTAAAACACAGAAGACAAAAGAAGACATCGGAGTGAGCTCCGAAGAAATCACTGACTCCATTGTGCTGAGGAGCAAGATCTTGGGGAAGACTCGGAGCGTCATCTTCGTCTTCTCATTACTGTCGAAAAAGGTTAAATCTTTTCACCCTAATAAATTCCAAGTTTTACCGACGATGCAATTTAAGAGGGCCAGAGGGGAGGGGAACCGGTCGAAGACGGCGGCGACGGGGGCGAGGACGGCGGTGGCGATGAGGTTGGCGTAGACGTGGAAGACGAAGCTGTTCATCCCCTGCCTGAGGGCGGCCATGGAGAGGATGTCCATCCCGGCAAACCCAGCGTTCAGGAACATCACACCGATGTAGGGCTTCGCCCTGTCGACGAGGCCCCATGCGAAGAATCTCACCATCTTCAGCTTCCCAATCCCTTCTTCTTCTTCTTCTTCGTGCTCTGTGTCCGCTGATCTGCTTTCAGTTAACACTAATATATATATATATATATATATATATATAGATATAATATTAGGGTGTTCAAGAATGTCGCTTTCTCCGCCGACCTCTGTCACGGAGGTGAATTTAAGCTTGTGCGCATACGATATAATATTTATTATTAAATATTCCGATCAACAACACATGATCTAATCCTCCACCACGGCTGTGAAAGAACACTGAAACCCAGAAATTTTTGGCAATTCTATCCATTGCAGTCTCAGAAAAGTAACGATGGTTAATGGAATCGCAACACATGAGAGATCGATCTTAATAACTTGTCTTATTTCCATTATTAGTTAGATTAATATAATTAATTTTTGCTGAACACCATGTGATTAGGAGATGTGGCGATCTAAGATTTTCCGCGTGAAGTAGGATGGTTTGGCGAGCAGCCGTCGCTTTCGTGGACTGATTCTTGGCCTCTTGCGGCTCTGGGAAGACGTTGGTTGGACTTCTTATTGGGGATTTCACTTTCACACCGAAAAATTTCGATTTTACGCACCCTGAAAGTTTGCATCATGCCAAGATGCACCCCAGAAACTTTGACCTCCGTCCCAACTCGACGAGGTGTTGCCTCCAGATTTGAGAGAGGAAAATGACATTTGAACCCCCACCAATGATTATCTTGAGCGGTCTTTTATAGGGCAAGCAAACATTCATTGACATGTGACAGCTCGTGTATTACCGTAAAATCCATAAGCAATTTGTTCGCGGTAGTTATAGCGGCATTGATCGTGTCAAGTCATGGATTTAGGAGGGATGAGTACTGAGACTCGGCTATTCATTTATAGCGCTTCATAGGGACTTTAAGATGCAAAGGGATCATTGCATCAAATTTCGGGGTGGATAGACAAATTTCCTCTCAGGCTATGCCCTCTCGCACAAGAAACCTCCTCTTCCATTCCCAACTTGATGAAGAATCTTCTCATTCCCAACTTGGCAAATTCCTTCATGGATGAATTTCTTCCGTATCAAGCTCCTCAAGAAAGACCAGTCATTTTCCAAAGAATTGGTAGAAACATATATCCCGATAAAGATGCCTTCGGCAAGCACATCTCCTGGGGGTATTGATCGGTTCAACAGAAGAGAAACATACCCTGCTGTATTCCTATAATAGATAAAATTGTAGAATCAAACCTTGTTAATCGAAGGTCAATGAGAGAACAGCGCATTATGAGCCCATCAAGTTACAGTTTTCCACAAATTCTTTCCAGAAAAAGAAACGGATCTATTGTCAGTTGTCACCCAGAACATCGATTAGCCCTTAGCAGGAAAAATACTATAAGCCACAACAGAAGAACCGAAGATATTCGAAATCGACTTCTTTTCCCCAACTTAAGAACCGCAGCAAGCTGATCTTTGGGATGCCGCCTGAGCAGTCCCTGCTGCCTGGTCTTGTTGATTGATCCGAATCGCTTGAGGCTGCAGTCAATCAGACAAAACAGGGCCGAGTTTCAGCTTCCAAGAAAAATAAATATTTGAATACGACAGCAATCTGTTAGAGAAGAATAGAGCTTGCTTTATATCAATTTCAAAAGTGGTCAGAGACAGACATCGATTTATCCAAAATAGTTTACAAACAATCGAAATGCAAGTTACCTAGAGGTTTTTGCAAAAGGAGGATGAAGCTACAACCTAATAGGGAGATCGTACCTCAGATTTTGTGTCAGCTTCTGAAAGTCTCTGCTTAATATCCCTGGCTATTGAAAAGAAAACCTCCTCCACGTTCAAGTTTGTCTTGGCACTCTGCAATCCCATTAATTGAGCTCAAACATGAAACAGTTAATAGACCCAGGTTGATATGTCCACATACCAGTGAAAACAATATACTTACAGTTTCAAAAAACTTGATTCCATACTCATCAGCCAAAGCTTGGCCCTTTGCGGTAGGGACAGCCTAAAACAGAGGGTTCCATCAAGTTAAAGACCCCAGGGTCCTTCACGAATAACAAAAGACAAGCATACAGAAAGAGAGGACAAACCCTTTTGCTTTCATCCATATCAGCCTTATTGCCAACTAATATTTTGTTGACGTTATCAGAAGCATGCTGCTCAATATTGCGGATCCAGTTCCTGATATCTGAACATGAGAATAGTATCATCAACTGAGACATCTAGGATAGTAACATAAGCAAATTCACCATTAATTTATTCTCCCCCTTTCCAGATGAACCCTGAATATATTACTCAAATTGAAATGATTGAATATATTCCATTCAAAACTTCAAAATGACGATGGATCTGCTACATAAGCATTTCACAGATGAGGCTTAAAGCAAATATCACAGCTTCAAAGAAAAGTCAGTTACTGTTGAAGGACGACTCATCTGTGACATCATACACCAGTAATATGCCCATGGCTCCACGGTAATAAGCTTCAAAAAGGGGAAAGATCCATCAGTCAACTTCCTATCCTGAATCTTATAAAGAATTAAAAATATATAAAAGCTTTATTTATATATTAAGAAGGATGTTATCATCAGAATACAAAAGACATAAGCACCTAATTTACTGCAACAGGA
Organism: Lagerstroemia speciosa; assembly: GCA_037672795.1. NCBI lineage: Eukaryota > Viridiplantae > Streptophyta > Magnoliopsida > Myrtales > Lythraceae > Lagerstroemia > Lagerstroemia speciosa. The sequence continues at coordinate 1,678,254 of CM075296.1, forward strand.
TCCACAAGATGTAGGAGAAATAGCTTGCAGGTACAATAATACAACATCTAGAAATAGAGTGCAAGTCTCATCCACACCAAGGACAAGGGGCCAAGCTTTGAGAAATAACGTTGGACAGCATGGAGACAATGGCTGCTTACAACAGAGCTACAGCACATCTGCAATTAATAAATAGACATCTTACTCTCATCTTCTACTTACAAAACAGACAGACTAACCAGTTGTTATTGTTCGAAATCTCTCCTGTCCTGCAGTATCCCAAATTTGCAATTTGATTCTCTTGCCATCCAGTTCTATGGTCCTAATCTTGAAATCAATCCTAGCGATAAGAAGGAAAGAAAGAGTGCTCAGCCAGCGCTTCTTGTAGTTAAAGGAAACATGAAGTACTTTCAAAATAGAAACTCACCCAATGGTAGTTATGAAGCTGGTAGTAAAAGAACCATCTGAAAAGCGCAAAAGAAGGCAACTCTTACCAACACCTGTCAAAAGAAAATTTCAAAGAAAGAGACATCATCTAATCAAGATTTCACTGCTATGAGCTTTATCTTATTCAAATAAGTTCGTGTTTGTTCAAACTCTTAAGTCTTGGAAATTACTGAACTGAACCTCCAGTATCTATAGCATATAAAATTGCCAAGTTGCCAATCCAACTGAATAGTCCATTAGGAATTCTACATATTATCTATAAGGATATGCAATTTTATCTATTTCCATGACAACTAGATTCAAATTATTTATCATAAAAAATTTAGAATGAATGAAAAATGAAAAGGTTTAAGGAAAAATTATGGTTTAGTATACTTTATTCGTAGATAAAACAAATTTTATGTTTAAGTCCATTTGCTCATGGCCTAGAAGTTGATGTTACAACATGAATTCATATATCTAAGTAAAAATATTACCACCAACTAAAAGGAACAATTTTTCAGTACCTCTAGAAACTATCTTTAAGAATTCGTACATACAGATTACCGAACCAATGAACGGTACAAATTCCAGCATCTGAAAATTGACTATGTTAATATTAATTTCACGTTTGAATAAATTTTGGCTCACAGTAAATAAATAGTTACAAACTGCGTTGAGCTAAATTTAGTATTTTCTCGTACATCTTGCCTGAAAGAACAGTTCAACAGACAAAGAAACCAAGTCCCGAGGAGGATGAAAGACAGAAAACTTAATGAACATTATCATCATGCTCTCCGATAAATAAAAGGAAATCCTATACACTAAGAAGCAATTAAACGAAGTAGATGAAAGTATTTTATTAGTAAAATCTATCAAATTGAAACTAGATAAGCTCCCACACACAACCTGAGTTGCCAGACACTCAGGTTAGCACACATTACACGCTAAGAAACTCAATTTTCCAGCTAAGCCACATCAGAGGCAGGCTTTGACGTACATTTCTTAGCAAAGGAAACCGTTATAAAGAACATGGAACTATGTTCTATCTATTCAACCAGTAAATTACCCGGACACTTGCACTTATGAACACTGAATCAAGTAGCATAGATACTATGAGGCACAAGCGCGAGGCATTACCAATACATTACAATTTTCTCATGTCCTCGGCCACATGGATTTACAGGAAGCAATTACACTACCTAATTAGAACCTGAGCAAGCGAAAATACATATCGATTTAAGAATCAACGGCAGAGATCAGATTATCAACTTCTTCCAGATGTGAAAATGTAAAAGCCTACCGCTGTCGCCGATCAGGAGCAGCTTTATTAGGTAGTCGTAATCAGCTCGAGCTCGTGCCGGTGGAGCAGCCATTGAGGTAAGCTAAACCTACAAAACACCCCCGAACACAACAATCGAAACCCCAACCACGATTGAAATCGGAACGAGAGAAAACGAAGACCATAGATCAGAAATAAGAAGCACAGGTAGCTAAAGTTTGAAGATTACAGATCACGGGGGAGAAGGAAGAGATCACACGAGCTCCTCTGAAACTTCGGCTCCGGTCAGCCGTTGAAAAGGGCTGCAATCGGATGTGGAGGGGAGACGGGAGATTAGTTGAGGAGGGAATACTGAGAAGAACGAAAAATTTCCAAGTACATTGATTGAATTGCGAGAAAACTCTGCAGGCCGTTGGATTAGAAAGTCTGTGAATTGGACGGTGTGAAGTTGTCCGTGAAATCTGAGCTGTATTTCGCATTTTATAATTAAGAATTAATAATTAATACCCCGTCAGTTGAGATGAATTCAAATAATGCCTCCACCTTTATTAATTAAAGGAATCTATAATTTAAAGAACAATATATCTAAGTGGACCGTCCCGAGACCAACAAGAAATATGTGGTTTCAGGAGCGGATCCAGTACTTTTGATTAGAGGACGAAATTCAGCACAAAGTTAAAAAATATATTCCAACAGTGAAATAAAATAATTTATTAAAAATATAGGAAAAATTAGGAAAATTTATGTGGAGTGTTAAAAATATTTCTGAATTCGGGAGAGTGTGTGCCGTTCTAAATCCATCAATGTGCGGATTACATTGAAGTAATAAAAAAGTACTTGACCCGGTTGGTTGATTGAGTTAGGTCAATTTTCTCTCGTTCTCTCCGTGTGGACCATCATCTATTTCTCTTCATGTCCCTACAGTGAGCTGGTTAATGATGTCACGGGGTGGAGGGAGCCGGCCCCTGTCGGCCACCTCCACCCTGGTAAGGCTGCCAGAGAACTAGAACTACGAGGGTGTATATAGAGAAGCTCCGGTCACCACTGGCCGCCTTTCTGCAGGACGAGGTCTTCGGTGGCCTCTGGTGATTTTGACTGCCCTAGTAAACCTCGCGTCCATTCAATGGTAGAGTTGGCAATGGTATTGCTAGAGGTGGCCTCCCCTCCCATGGTAGCCGCATGGCATGTAAACTTCGTTCTTAATTGGAAAAAAAAAAGTATATCTAATTTACCGTTCTCTATATTCAATAAGCAATTCCATTTTTTTCTCCTGAAATGTATACTATCGGAGATCTTATTTAATTAAAAAAGAACATCGAATCATTCAAATTGTTCTAGTTGTTCCATGGGAACAGGGTGCTGGTTTACCCGAATGGGAACTCACAGCGTCCACATTGACCGATGAAACTCCAACCCCCTTGTTAGAAGAAGAAGAAGTCACGGAGTTCCGTTGCCGTCAGTCAGAGAATAAACAAATCATAACAAGTAAGCTGGCCACCAGGACGGAAGAAATAGTACTCTTATTACTTGTACGCCAACTACATCGTGCTAGGTCATAATCGCAAATTCAACGAGATTTTTACGAGGGATCCGACTTCCACAAACTGAATCAGTCACGTTCTTGCAAAATACACACGCTCTATGATGGGATTCTGAGCAAATATGTATATCTCCACCGATATCCCACCAGCTCCTGCGTTCATCGATTGTATAATTACCCATGATCTAACAACATCCATGCTGAGAGAGTTTTGACTGGAACCGGCAAAGCGGACGAGTCAACATATTCTAAAAAGCCAATTCGATCACTTCTCTGGTACTTCATCATCGGTTCCGGGGAGGAGATATGCACGATCTTCTGATGGAAGTTTGACTGTTAGGTGGCTTGCCTTTGGCCTGCCTCACGAAGGAAGAAGCAAAGCATTCATTCTGTTCCAACACAGCTCCTTCTCACAGACACGTCGCATGCCTTTTTTATAACATAAGTATGGTAAGCTCCCGACCCGATCTGGAACTCTCCATTATTTTCTCGTTCCTCCTCCTTGCTCCTTTAATTTCAAAGTCGAGCTCGGGTGTTGCACCCCGAACCTTCGATTTCTTATCTTTAATTTCGTCTAGCGGATTCAGGTGAATCGCTGCTCATGGCGCCACATATAATGGGTAATGTTAGAAATGATTTATCGACTTGGTTGATGCAAAAAATCAATGCATTACCCATCTCCTAGCAACTTGGATCTTAACTCGACACCTCTAGAAGTGGAGATGCATCGATCAAACCTATAAAAAAACGTGGGTCAATTATATAGACTTAATAAATATACAACCCAATTATAAATTTCCTCCATATAAATGTTTGAATTCTAATTTTTTTTTTAAAAAAAGAGATATGGAACCATTTTAATTAATTTACTTTTGCATGATTAATTATCTTATCCATTAAAAAAAATCCATTCACAAAACAGATCAAAGCTTGAGGAAGTACTTAGTATGTAATGAGCTCCGAGAATTTTGCTGAAACAAATGAGTTGTGGTAATGAAATTTTCCACCTTAATGCCTAATGATAACGACGCAAACCGGCACAGCCCAGCCGTTCCGAACTCGGCCTCCTCCCGGCCCGGCGGGTCCCACGTGCTCCCATTGGGTTCCAACAGAGCACGGACGCGTGTCCACACGGCGCAGCTTGGACCCCGATGTAGTCAGCATCTCAGAATATTCACACGCACCGAAGCATCTTTTGGAACGCAAGGATTAATTCACGGAACCAAGAAACTTTCCACTTCCACCCCCTTCTTTCCGAATAATTTCGATTCTGCCCCTTTACTTTTCCTCCTTTCCCGGTGGCAGAGCCGACACCCCGCTTTAAATGGGCCCAGAGTGGAGGGGTGGATAGCACCATCGCACGGAACCGAAGCCACAGCCCATCCTGCTCTCCTCTATCCGACTGCTGTCCCTCTCTTTTACTCGGTACTCGTCTTCTTCGGCTTCTCTGCCCCTTCACATCTCCGCTCTTTAGGCCTCCTCTTCGAGATCTGTGCCCAGCGGTTCCCCTGCTCGAAGAGTTTCAGCCACCCGAGAACTTGGACTGCTGCAGGTACGTCTGGGCTCTGATCTTGTCGCTCCAGAGCAATAGTTTCATCCTCTTTATGTAAGGATACATGCTGCCGTTTCCGTTTTTGTGCTGATCCTCTCGCTGATCTGCTCGCCTCCGCCGTCTTGAAGTTCTGAGACTGTGTCTTTTGCCGATACAGAGGTCATAAAAGCTCAAATTAATTACTTGCTTGTATGCTCCTACGTTTTGTGAGTTGCATGGTGCGAGTTTCATGTTTATTTAGGAGATCGAATGAGTGGGTGCTGATCACCAAGTTCACTTTGCTGTTGTGCTTCATTTTTTGTTGCGATTCGTGGAATCCCATCTCACAGATTTGCTGCCTCAATATCTGCTTTTCCCGACTCTACATCCCTTAGAATTTACTGGAAAGAAAATCTGCTTTCTTTTTCACTGATGCCTAAGATTCCTGTTAGTGCCGTTCGATAGGCTTTGGTTTGTGCTGTCTAGTGTTTGATGGAGTACGTTCAAGGGCGATCTTCCTTTCGGGAGAGAGATATATTGTGTTAGAAATGTTTTCACGGGTAATTTTGATACGCTTTTCCTGGATGCCGCCACTGCATGCTTTCATTACGCTCAACATACTTTGATCTTTTCTGAACACCGTTGTGTCAAGACATGGCCTCGGGAACATTTTTCCAGATCAGATCCTTTTCTGCTGATAGTGATTTCATATTTGTACAGATCTATAGCTTCTTTTCCAAATTGAAAAAGTTCAAACCCTTGGATCTCTAACGCTCTTCAGAAAAGAGGTCCAATATTTGTTTCATCTGTTGGCAGCTCATACGAAAGAAATTCCTGTTTCCAAAGGCAAAAGAAATGAAGCAATAACTACTGACAAACTCCTCATTCAATAACTTCGGACATGAGTCTTTTTGGAAAAAGTAGTGCTTCTTTACAAATTTTCCTCTGTTCTAGAATATTTGAGTAATTTCATTGTGTCATTGTTTTGTTACCTTTGAAAATGTTTCATTTGATGTATATACTTGTTGAATGTGCATAGCAGATAAATGAGTTGGCATTTGAGTATAATTTAATGCATCGATGTTCTGGTAAGTTAGATCATTTTTCTTATCGGCTGATCTAATTGAATCACATATCTCGATTGATCTTCTGATGTATGGCCTTTTACAGTTATGGTTCCTCCCAATGAGACTCCTCAGAAGGCCTCTGACTCCACTCATTCTTCTCATCCACCTCTTAATGAAAGGATTCTTTCCTCCTTGACAAGGCGGTCTATTGCTGCACATCCATGGCATGATCTCGAGATAGGTATGGCACAAGAAAGTTCCTTGTGAAATTCATTTTAACTGCGCCTTTTATCTCAATTCATGGACTCTGATATTTATTCGTTTCATTTTTATACAGGACCTGGAGCTCCTACAATTTTCAATTGTGTAAGTTTATGCAAATGCAGTAATAGGATTTTGACAACATTTTTTTCCTGTGGAATTTCACATTATAGTACCAAATGTTGTCAACATGATTGTTTTCTTTTTATGGATGTCAACATGATTTCTTTGCTTGGGGATGCGTCTGCACTATCATATCAACATTGCATATGCTTCTCTATGACTCTCGGGCTCTTTGTTTGTACATGTTGCAATATGGCTTGAGAATTGGGATTGTGATGTCAATTTAATATCTGGACAAAAGGTCAAGTGAACTTACTAATTTTCTGGTCTTTCTCTAGATTTGTCCATGTCGCCACTTATAATGATAAGAAGACCATGTGTAACTATAGGATTGTTGCATACCTTAAAACAGTACTGGTCTGCCCTGTTTTGGCTCGCCATCTGACTGTTTTGTCTTACCTGCATGCTGTAATATGAGCTCGAACAACTGGAAGTTGCGTTGGACTTGATTTACTTCTAGAGAGCATATCTTATGCAAAAGGTCATTTATGCAGGTCGTTGAGATAAGTAAGGGGAGCAAGGTGAAATATGAACTTGACAAAAAGAGTGGACTGATCAAGGTTTCTGTTATTCCTTTCAAATATTCCTTTGACTTGAACCATTCAGTTCATGCAAGTTGGCTAAACCTGGATGTATGTGCAGGTTGATCGTGTACTGTACTCATCGGTCGTGTACCCGCACAACTATGGTTTTATTCCGCGAACACTCTGTGAGGACAATGATCCTATGGATGTCTTGATCATCATGCAGGTACATTATGCATTTGCACCTGGTGATAATGTATCACGAAACCAAAATTTTCCTGTACTGCATCTCTCTCTTGTTGTAATCCAAATTTCTTCCAGGTGCTGCTTTCCATAAAAGACGTATTTGATGACTAAATCTATGGCTTATCTGCGACAGGAACCTGTTCTTCCAGGATGTTTCCTTAGAGCTAAAGCAATTGGCCTCATGCCTATGATCGATCAGGTACAGATCCTCAACAGCAAAAAGTTACTTCCCAAGCTAGTGGAGAGGTTCTAATATTGGCGAATGCAGGGCGAGAAAGATAACAAGATAATTGCGGTTTGTGCTGATGATCCCGAGTACCGACACTACAATGATATCAAGGAGCTCCCACCTCATCGCTTGGCAGAAATTCGTCGCTTCTTCGAAGATTGTATCTTTTCAGCAACAGAATTTTATCTTTTTGCCTGCTACAAGCTTGTGCAGTTTTTCGATATTTCCATCTTAGACACTGTCTGGTGTATGTAGAAGTGTTCCTTAATACATGAATCAGACAAGAAGAATGAGAACAAGGAAGTTGCTGTTAATGATTTCCTCCCTGCTTCTGCTGCTATTGAAGCGACACAGCATTCAATGTGAGTATCTATTCTTCTCTGTGCTCAAGGTCGGTTAATTGATTCATCCAGATTATTGGTGCAGATTTCCCTATTTATTTGATGTTTTGGTGGTCTAATCTGCTCTGCACATTACCCTTTTTTTTCCCCTGTTCAGATGCATTTAGTTGTAGTTCTTTTGGTAGATTTATCGCCTTCAACTCACTAACGTGTCTGATATGGTTGTGAAGGGACCTGTATGCTGACTACATTGTGGAGAGCTTGAGGCGGTAGTTGATAAATGGATGCTTCCATATGAGGTGTGCACGTAAAGGTGATGGTCGACATCACATATCGGTCTTGTTATATCTGTGTGACAAAAAATCCCGCTAGTATTTTGGTGTCTGCTGCAAGCAACCTTTTGTTCATCAGTACTCCGTGTGTGTGCCTTCCTACAAACTGTATTTGATTCCTATTGCTCCCATGACTACTTTGTGAAAGGAAGAAGACAGTAGGCTCTCAGTGTTACATCCATCCTCACTGTGCAATTTGTAATATTGATGTTGTCCTATACATATAGAATCGAATTAGAATAAAAAATGTGGAAAGATTGATCTACTGACATGTTATTGCTGCTCACTTGATCATCCGGGAGCGAAACAAATAAAATGGTGTAGTCGGGAATCGATTGATGTTGCTCTAGGACTGTGGAAGAATAAATGTTGATCTTACAATGGATAAAGTCTTTAGTGAAACAGTCATACTACGTAGGCGATGTTGGCATAATATATTCGTTTAACCAGAACTTGACATATAATTAATAAATATATAATTATTGTTATTAAATTTTAAAAATCTCAAAAATATATAAAATTCAAAATAAATGGTGAACCATGATTGAAAAAAATATATAAATGATAATAAAATATTAAAAAACTTAATAAATAGTAAATTCTAATTGGATATATATATATATATATATATATATATATATAATGGTAAATTCTAGTTTAACAGATATATCACATTAATATTACTTATGTGGTATAATTACTATATTGAAGACTTTCTCCTTACGGTGAGGTCATGAAACTTGTAAATGAATGATTTAAATTCGTATTCCGTCAATTGTATTATAGGGACCAAGGAGCCGAGCTAAGCACTCCGAGGGGCATGGTGATTGAACTGTCACGATTGGTTGTGAATACTCTTTTTTGATTTGGACAATCAGAAGTGCTAGCGGGTTGGAAAGAATATGGATAGACTTGCAGTCCATGGTCTTTGTCCCCATTGATCAAGTGGTCCTCGGTCCCTGTTCGTTTCAAGAACAATCTTCTACTGCAGTCCAGGAGCATCAGCCAGTGGAGTTGTTGTCGATTCTGCTTGCCGAGAAATTAGTAGTCTAGATACGGATGTAAAACTTGAGCAGATGCAATTTTCTCGGGTATCATTCAGGATGGCTGCTTCGGGAGTCATGCATGTAAGGTCAAGAAGATCATAATATCTATAAGTTTTAAGAAGCACTTATGCGTATAAATAGCTTCAACTCTCCTTTTATTTAATTAGAACTCCAACCCTACACAATCAGAAACATGATTTTGAAACAAACAAATTGCTCCCCAAGAGTCAATGCACTTGTGTCCATTGTCTATCTAGTAGTTGCTGCTGCAACTGCGAGTGCCGCTCTCCATCTCACCAATGAAACAGACCACTGAGCATTGCTGGCATTCGAAGCTCATATAACCTCCGACCCGTCCGAAGCCCTCAGCTCTTGGAACGATTCGACCCACTTCTGTGATTGGACTGGAGTTACATGCGGTAAGAAGCATCAGCGTGTGACTGCACTTCAACTCCCAGCCCTTCGGCTGGTGGGTCCTCTGTCTCCCCAAATCTGGAATCTTTCCTTCCTAAGAGTCCACAATCTCGATGATAATCACTTTCACGGTATATTGCCCCAAGAGATCGGTCAGCTGTCGAGGCTACAGCTTCTCAGCCTCACCAACAATTCTTTCGAAGGAGAGCTGTCGAGAAATCTAACCAGCTGTGCGGATCTCAGCTACCTAAGTTTGGCTAAAAATAATCTCTGGGGACAAATCCCTTATGAGCTTGGTTCTCTAGCGAAGCTCACCATATTAATCTCTTCAGGAATCAGCTAACCGGTCAAGTGCCTCCCGAGCTGGAGAATCTCACTGCTCTCACCATGCTTAGCCTACAATCACATCCAAGGAGCCATTCCACCACAACTTGGGCGTCTCTCCAACTTAGAAGTCCTTGCTTTGGGACCAAACAATCTTTCTGGTCATATTCCCACCTCTCTCTACAATATCTCATCCATTCTCGTTTTCTCCGTCACACAAAACACCCTCGAGGGGTCACTTCCTTCTGATGTCTTCTCAGCTTTCCCGAAGTTAGAAGGGCTGTATCTCGGTGGTAACAAATTCGCAGGGCTGGTTCCCGTCACAATAACCAATGCTTCCCTGGCCGTAATAATCAATTTTAGCAGCAATGCATTTGTGGGACCGCTGCCAGCGGAATTGGGAGGTCTCAGGAATTTGCAGCGGTTCAATTTTGAAAGCAACAATCTGGGAACCAAAGAAGGGGTGATTTAGGATTTTTAGCCTCCTTAATAAACTGCAGCAAATTACAAGTACTGTCTGTTGATCAGAATAGGCTTAAGGGCATCCTGCCAGATTCCATTGCAAATTTCTCCTCGACCTTGATTAGGCTCTTCATGGGCGAAAACATCATATCGGGGACAATACCTTCTTGGGTAGAGAACCTTCTAAATTTGCAGGTTCTTGCGCTTGAGGGAAACATGCTTACAGGGAGAATTCCCAGCTCCATCACAAAATTGTCAAATCTGCAGTTGCTCAACCTCAACTCAAATAATCTCTCGGGCGTGATTCCGTCCTCGCTCAGCAACTTGACTTTGCTGTCATTTCTCTACCTTGAATATAATATGCTGGAGGGAACTATACCCGCTTCTCTAGGGAACTGCACCCGGCTGAATACACTGTCTCTTGCTCGGAATCACCTAGTTGGCCTAGTGCCCGAGGAACTCCTTGGCCTTTCATCGCTCTCATTAGGTCTATTTTTAGCAGGGAACTATCTAGCTGGTCCAATCCCATCTCAGGTTGGGAAACTAGGGAATCTCGGATACTTAGATTTTTCTGAGAACAGCATGTCAGGGGAAATTCCACCCACTTTAGGTGATTGGATGGTGCTGGAATATCTCTATTTGGGAGGTAACCAATTCAACGGCTCCGTTCCCCTTTCTATGTCAGCTCTAAGAGGTCTGAAGTTTGTCAATCTTTCTCAAAACAAATTCTCCAGCTAAATCCCCAGGTTTCTAGCCGACCTCCCTTTCATCAAGGCGCTTGATCTTTCCTTCAATAGGTTTGAGGGGCGAAGTACCGAACAGAGGAATATTTCTTAACCTTAGTACAGTTTCAGTTGTCGGAAATAGCAATTTCTGCGGAGGACCTCTCTCCTTGAAATTGCCAAAATGTGAAGGGGAAGCAACAAAGAAAAACACAGAAAAAAGATCAATGCGGAGGACAGTTTTGGTGACTACTATCGCAATCTCCATTTTCTCCCTCTTAGTAGGAGTCATCGCCATGATTCTATGTCGTTTGAAAAGGGCTAAAAGCACCCGAGATCGCTGTTTTATCAGCTCTTTCCTTCGTATCTGACTAGCTAGGCTCTTCAGGCAGAAGCGCATCCACTTTATCAACCAGGGAGCATCACCCTAAGCTATCTTACAGCGAGCTCTCTCAAGCGACAGATGGCTTCTCTCCTGCAAACATGATTGACGAAGGAACATTCGGTGCAGTCTACAAAGGCGTCCTGCCTGGCAATGGACAAATTATTTCTGTGAAGGTACTCAAAGTTGAAGAGCAGAGTGCAAGCAAGAGCTTCATGGCCGAGTGCAGGGCCTTGAGGAACATTCAGCATAGGAACCTTGTGAAGAATATCACAGCTTGCTCCACGGTGGATTTTCGAGGAGAAGATTTCAAGGCTCTGGTTTTTTCTTTCATGCCCAACGGGAGCCTCGAGAAGTGGCTGCATCCAGTCCCAGACGAGATAGAGGGAATGACAAAGATACCAGATTAAGCGTATCTCAGAGGTTGAACATAGCCATTGACGTGGCTGCAGCAGTGGACTATCTCCACCATCAGTGCCACATTCCCATAGTTCACTCTGACTTGAAGCCGAGCAATGTTCTTCTCCTCAGTGATTTTTCTGCTCGTGTAAGTGATTTCGGCCTTGCGAAGTTTCTTGCGCCCAAAGCATCGGGAACATAGAGTAGTTCGATTGGAATTAGAGGAACCATGGGCTATGTTGCACCGGGTAAAACTGTTCTACTGTGTCTTTTTATTGTCTTACATCGGAGTGCCTTCATAAAGTTTGTTTGTCATATACAACGAACTGTTCTACTAATTTAGCCATTGGCCCATCTTAAAAAGCTTCTTGTGAAGGATGCTTACTCTGTTTACAAAATATGGATTGACTTGTAGAAGGGCGGATCAATATCCTTGTCTATGAATACTAGATTGCAATATGGTTATCAATAATTGGTGACTTCTTGTGTTGCAGAGTATGGCATTGGTGGGAATGTATCAACACGAGGGGACATCTACAGCTTCGGGATTCTCTTGCTGGAACTGTTCACTGGGAAGAGACCCACTGAGCCCATGTTCAGCGGCGAGTTTGGCCTCCGGGAATTCGTTCAGGGGTCTCTTCCTGATGGACTGAATCATGTGTTAGACCCATTGCTTTGCTTGGAAGAAGTACGGGGCAATCTCCAGCAGTGTTTGCTCTCGATCCTCAGAGTGGGACTCGTGTGCTCAGCTGCACAACCGAATGAGAGAATGGACATTGGAGAAGCGGCTGCAGAATTGCAAAAGGCAAGGGATGCTCTTCCAGTTGGGTTATCACAATAACCAAAGTCGTGATTTCTTTAAAACCGTTCAACGGAATCGAATTCCAAAAAATTCCCTAGTTTCTTGAGATTATGAATGACCTAAAGATGTAAATATTTCAGCCGATTAACCCCTCTAAATCCACCATTAACAACTTATTGAAGCTTTCTCTCTCTATCTTTATGTTGCAACTAACAATGAAACAATGGAAAAGGTCTTTTAATTTACTTAGATGCTGTCACGACCCAAAAATTTGGCAGAATTTCCCCTTATTTTTATCGATATCCCGTACTAAAATAAACATGCTTTAACATCCATCAAGATAATATCCAACCAATACCACTTCCACCAAACAATAACTTACCCTTCCACCATCCAAAAATCATCTCTACCAAAAATTCAGGTCGTAACAGTATATACAAAACTATTATATATCTAACTTTCATAACCAATATTTACATACAAGAAGTCTCACGTCGATCCCCGAAAACCAAAACAGCTATCCTAGGTTGCTCGGTCTTCCCTAACTTAGCTGAAAAGAAAGATTTCGCGGAGGGTGAGCTGCGGGCTCAGTGAGTACAAATTTCTAAAGTAGAATAACGTCATAATATAATTTCTTAAAATTCCATAGACATATATATTCGCAACACAATAAGAATATCAAATCATATTATGCTCAACAATATCCTATATGTAATACAAACACTAAACCAATACAAACAATAACCATGGGGTCGCACTCCCTCTGCGACAGAGTTATGACGGTATCGATACTCCGCTCTCCGATGATACCGGACCCCGCGAAATAATCAATATCAATCTTCCTCCCATCTCCCAGTGCCCTTCGTCTACACACCTCACACCCGCGGGAGCCGTCCATTTCCGACGGTAAGAACAGTTTTAAATTATCTTATTTTTTTTTATATCCGCTGGAAACCAGATGTAAATTACCTCGATGGACATCAGCACTCGCTGGAAACCATAGGTAAATTGCCTCGATGGATATCAGCAGTACATTAAATCTCTCTCTTTCCTCTTTCATTTATATTTTCTTTTATCATCTTTTTCTTTTCTAGCCCATTTCTATTCCGTTGGCTTAGCGGTCACCATGACTATTTACAATCACAGTCAATAATGCAGAATACACATAATAATACACACACCGACCTACAAAGTTCGTAGCAATTAAAAGTAATCTCATTCGTGTGTATCGAATTTCATATAATTAATATAATTTACTATATTTACACTATATATACACACACACATGCAATCAGCCATGCATATCATTCACAAATTTTCAAATTATCCATGCATGTAGGCAGCCGCTGTATAATTAAATATATGTAACATATATATATATATATATATATTATTCCACAATAGAAAAAGTACTCACCACCCCTTTTATTCGATCCTTCAATGAGTCGGATCTCCAATATGTCTATTTTCGGTCTCTTCAGTTCCTATAATATCATTCAAAATAAATTAATATATATCATACATATTTACATCGAAAATGGTCCCAAATATTATTTTATGATATTATTTATTGTACTTTTATTTACTATATAACTTTCACCTATCATGTTAAAATTTATGGGGATACATCGTGTTAACTAAATTTCTACTAAATTATATACATAACATTGAGTAATATAATTTATTTGATTCGAATTGAACCTCAATTACATCTAATATTTATCTAATTTCCTCGTCTCCGCAGCTCGTCTCCGCAGCTTGCCTCCATGCTTTCTTCCTGTTTTCTTTTTTTTATGCTAGCCATCTCCTCGACTTCCCGCTATTTCTCGGTTCTGTTTTTATTCTACTATGATCAACTCTAATACTTTCATATATCCTTTTTACTGTATTTCTATACCCAAATTATACCAACTATAATATATTATAAAATCTACTAAATTTGAAATAGATATGATTCATCTCATATTTCTCTTACCCATTTCTGTCGTCCCCATCGTGTTCTTCTGCCGTTCTTCATCTCTGTTTCGTCCATCTTCTGTAACACTCTCTCTCTCTCGGTGGCCGGGGAGTAAATGACAGAAAGATGGAGTGTTTGAATAAGCATGTGGGGCTTATATCAGCACGAAAAGAAAGGAAAAAAAAAATAAAAAGTGAAATGGTGAATGGGCTCCTGAAGTCTGATGGGCTATGGGCCAGTCCATGGGCTCACAGATGCTACAGGATGACTCCTGGTTGAGAAAAATGAGACTAAATCTCAGTTCTAACTTTGTCAAAAAAATTCTCGGACCGTCTCTTCTCCTCTTCATTCTATTCAAAACAAGGAATAATGCCCATATGAACTCCAATCCTTTGTTATATGGCGTCAAAACTTTGTGAGATACTTCTGTTGGGGTGCGGATTACTAGGATCATGGCCGCAGTCGTGTGCAACCGGTCCTTTGTTCCCTTTTTTTTTTTTTTTCCTTTTTCTTTTACCGTTAATTGATATGAATGGAGAAGAGGTGACTGTGCCAAATAGTCCCTAAGCTCTGTCATTTCTTTAAAATTGGTCCATCTAATTTTATAATTTACCCCCGAAACCTTGGATATTACGGTAGTCCTTGTCCCCGTTGACCACGGGGTCTTTGGTCCTTGTCTGTTTTGAGTACAATCTTCCACGGCAATGTCTTGGAGAAAGTGATTTGCCATGAATTTTCTTCTTATATCTCTTTTCCACATTACATTCTGTTAGCGGAGAAATTTAATACAACATTTAAAATTGTGTGGGGAGGGCGAGACAACTTGACTCTGGCTGCAGCTTGTTGACGAAAAGGATGGGTAATTACTCCTGATTTCGACTTGATGGACCACGTCTGTCAACTTGTCAAGAAAATCCTATATATCTTTTTTCAATGTATATTATCTCATATTCTTAAGCTTATTAGTCTTGATTGATTATGTTCGAGCCAGTTAGACATCCTATTAATAAAACTCTCATAATCATATATTTTATCATTTCACAGAACTCGAACCAGAGGTAGAACCGTCTTAACTTAACTGAGCAATGTTAGATAATCCTTTTATCAATTGATGGTAATATTTAATTAGTTGGATAAATTATTGGTCCGTCATTTATGTATTTCCCATTTTCTCATATCTATTCAATGAGCGTGTCGAATAAGACGCCAAAAACAACGGTCTTTGCACGGTTCTGCAAATGAGAGATGAGTCAATTGGGAAGGCTGAGACAGCTAAATAATAAAGTTCCCTAAGCAAATTATTGGCCCAATGAGGAAGCAGTTGGATATGAAACAGAAACCGAATCTGAGATTGTTCTCTTGGAACATGATCGTGAAAGAAGCATTCGAGCCCTGGTCACTTCATGTTGAAGACGGGAAGACCCAAGCAACGAGTCGGAAATCGATTTTAATGTATGATAGGTGCGAACACTGATCTTGTAAGGGAGTTTGAAACCAACTGGGACAGTGATGGTACTCTGAAACCTTCTGGGACAGTGATGGTACATGGTTTTCCTGGAAAACATCGCACATGCGTGAAAACTTGAGAGGCCGAATTTGGGACTCTTTTATAAGATGAATTGTAATAGTGGGACTGAATCATGTGGCTGACCCATTGCTTTGCTTGGAAGAAATACAGGGCAATCTCCAGCAGCAGTGCTTGCTCTTGATCCTCAAAGTGGGGCTCATGTGCTCAGCGGCACAACCGAATGAGAGAACGGACATTGGAGAAGCGGCTGTATAATTGCAAAAGGCAAAGGATGCTCTTCGGGTTGGCGGGAGGGGAAACAGAGTGTGAGAGCTATCAACTCAACATACAAAGAATAATATGCCAATCCATTGGTTGTTTGCATATCTCTTTCTCAGGCTGAAGTCAATGCTACTAAAACCAATAAATTTCTTTGGTGTATGCAGAAGATGTTTAATTCAACCTCGTCTTTTGGCGGATAGATTGTGATTTTTGTCCCGTGTAAGTTTAGTGAAATCATGATCAATCATAACTGCCTCTCAAGACTCATTTTCTAGAAAAGATAAGACATAGCTATGACATGAGAAAGCATTTGCCGCTCGTAATAAATAAATAAGAAGATGAAGTGACGGAACTGAAGGTAATGTTGCCAGGATTAGAGATCTAAATGATCAATGACAAAAAGCTGACCTATCTCCAGCTCCTAAAGTATTTCACAAAATTAATTTCCAGGAAACAGGGAGGTTCATCGGGCGAGAGGACAAGGGAGTGGAAGAGAAACAAAGGGGCATGAGAAGTTTTGATGGCGCTATTCAAATCTGGAATCTCTTTATTTGAGCTATCAACATCTTTTACTGCATGCTACAATGATATGTGAATAGAACAAATAAGGCGGCGTACTTAGGATCACTTCTTTCTTCCTTGAATGATTGAGAAATAACTGTTGTTTTACTGCGGTGTAAGAGAGAACTCACTTCTACAAGATTGGATTGGGTTATCAAGGTCCAAACACCAAGCATTTAAATTCGGGAAGAGGACACCGGAGGTTTATTGCACCAGTCAAATCAGAAAATGACATTGGAATTTCCATGTATTTGTCGTTTTTGACAATTGAATCATACACATTTGAAAATTACTAGTTCAATCCTATAAATTCAATTCTATTACATTTTTAGTCTAAAATGTCACTGTTCCAAAGGAACTGTTAACAGTACAAAGTCTACTTCCACAAAACAGTGACATTTTGGATTGGAGGTCTAACAGAATTGATTTTATAAGACTGAAATAATCATTTTCAAATTTATATGACTTAACTGTAAAAAAATGATAAACATATAAGATTTCTGCTATAATTATCCTTTTTGAATTCCAGCAAACTTTACAAAGGTCAAATTATACCCCATGGTAACTCGTATTATGCGCAGAATTGTCAATTATAATTTTCAGCGTGGAGAAATTCTCGTATCATTTTTATTTTTAGATGATATTCTATAGGGTAACCATGAATATATATATATATATATATATATATATAAAATACTCGATTGGACAATGTGATCAAGTAAAGTGTTAGTTCAATGGTTTTGTCTGCAATTCTGTTTCCATTTTACTATTGCCATATTCATTTCCAATACTGCACTGTTTCACTGCTCCTCTTCTTTTTAATTTTTATTTTTTGAGTTTGCATTATTCATGTTGAAAGTGCAATTTTTGAACTCACCAAATTTCACCATCAGAGATGTTAAGTTTCGTAGATGGTCCATTTCTTTCTCCTTCAACTTCTATAATATTTCAATCTTCCCTTTCAAAAGCAAAACATAACTCATTAATACTAATCTTGTATATCACATTTTCATTCTCTAATATGTTGATTCATCCTATCAACTTAATCACCGATTTTTCCAATTTCTCATCTTTAATCCCGAGTCCGATCTCTTTTTATCCTATATAGTCAGGATCGAAGCTGCCAAACCCACAACCCCTCACCTGAATCCTCTCTTGGCATGGGCTGGTCCGCTGCAAAGTGTGGTCCACATTCTAGTATATAATTAGAAATATAATCGTGAAAATAATAAATATATAGTTACAAAATGGAGAACGAATAGCAGATAATAAGAGAACTGCAACCGAGACCAAGTCTACCCTCTTTTCCGCTATATATAAATAGCCTGGAATTCCTTCTTTTTTAATTAGAACTCCAACACCACACAAACACCAAACATGACTCCGGAAAAACCAAATTTCTCCCAAAGAATCCATGCACTTGTGTCCGTTGTCTATCTAGTCGTTGCTGCTTCAACTGCAATGACTGCTATCCATCTCACCAATGAAACAGACTACCAAGCATTGCTGGCCTTCAAAGCTCACGTAACCTCTGACCCGTCTGATGCTCTCGGCTCTTGGAACGATTCGATTCACTTCTGCGATTGGACCGGAGTTACATGTGGCAAGAAGCATCAGCGTGTGACCACACTTCAGCTGCAGGCCCTTCAGCTGGTGGGTCCTCTGTCTCCTCATATATGGAATCTTACCTTCCTAAGAGTCCTTGATCTCGAAGGTAATCACTTTAACGGGATACTGCCCCAAGAGATCGGTCAGTTGTCGAGGCTTCAGGTTCTCTGCCTCATCAACAATTCTATCGAAGGAGAGCTGCCAAGAAACATGTCTAACTGTGGAGATCTCATGTACTTATTTTTGAATAACAATAATCTCCGGGGACAAATCCCCTATGAGCTCGGCTCTCTAGCGAAGCTCACCATATTAAGCCTTTATGGGAATCGGTTCACTGGTCAAGTGCCTCCCGTGCTGGGGAATCTCACTGCTCTCACCAAACTTTCTCTAGCCACCAACCACATTCAAGGAACCATACCGCCACAACTCGGGCATCTCTCCAGCTTAGTATATCTTAGTTTAGCTGTAAACAATCTTTCTGGTCATATTCCCTCCTCTCTCTACAATATCTCATCCATTCTCTTTTTCTCCGTGGCACAAAACACCCTCCAGGGGTCACTTCCTTCTGATGCCTTCTCAGCTTTCCCGAAGTTAGAAGAGCTGTATCTTGGTGGTAACAAATTCGCAGGACTGGTTCCCATCACAATAACCAATGCTTCTCGGGCCGTAAGAATCGAATTTGCTGCTAATGCCTTTGTGGGACCGCTCCCAGTTGACTTGGGAGGTCTTAGGAATTTGCAGTTTTTCAATTTTGAACAAAACAATCTAGGAACCGACGAAGGGGGTGATTTAGGATTTTTAACCTCCTTAATCAACTGCACCAAATTGCAAAAACTGTCTGTTGCTGGGAATAGGCTTAAGGGCGTCCTGCCGGATTCTATTGCAAATTTCTCCTCGACCTTGATTGGGCTCTTCATGGGCGGAAACTTCATATCTGGGACAATACCTTCTGAGGTAGGGAACCTTGTAAATTTGCAGCTTCTCGCACTCGATCAAAACATGCTCACAGGGAGAATTCCCAGCTCCATCATAAAATTGTCAAATCTGCAGTTTCTCAGCCTTTCTTGGAATACTCTCTCAGATGTGATTCCGTCCTCCCTCGGCAACTTGACTTCGCTGTCATTTCTCCACCTTGGATGCAATATGCTCGATGGAACTGTACCGGTTTCTCTTGGAAATTGCACACATTTGAATGCACTATATCTTGGGCAGAATCTCCTAGTTGGTCCTGTGCCCCAAGAGCTCCTCGGCATTTCTTCTCTCTCAAATGGTCTAGCATTAGCGGGAAACCATCTAACTGGTCCAATCCCATCTCAGGTTGGTAAACTGGTGAATCTCCAGCTATTAGATGTTTCAGAGAACAACATGACAGGAGAAATCCCACCCACTTTAGGTGATTGCACGGTGCTGGAACACCTCCATTTGGGAGGTAACCAATTCAATGGCTCAATTCCACTTTCTATGTCAAATCTAAGAGGTCTGAAGCTTGTTAATCTTTCTCGAAACAATCTTTCGGGGGAAATTCCTGAGTTTCTGGCCGATCTCACTTTCATCGAGAGTCTTGACCTTTCCTTCAATAATTTCGAAGGTGAAGTGCCGGAAAGAGGAATCTTTCTTAACCTCAGTGCTACTTCAGTTGTTGGGAATAAAGAACTCTGTGGAGGACCTCCCTCCTTGCAATTGCCAAAGTGTGAAAAGAGAGAAAAAAAGAAGCATAGAAGGAAATCATCATCTAAGAGGACAGTTTTGGTGATTACTGTCGCAATCTCCGTTTTCTCCTTCTTAGTAGGAGTCGTCGCAATGATTCTTTGTCAGTTCAAAAGGGCAAAAAGCAGAAGTGCCTCCGCTTCATCAGCCAGGGAACATCACCCTCTGCTATCTTATGGCGAGCTCTCTCGAGCGACAAATGGGTTCTCTTCTGCAAACATGATTGGAGAAGGAAGCTTCGGTGCTGTCTATAAAGGTGTCCTGCCAAGCAATGGACAAGTTATTGCTGTGAAGTTACTCAAACTTGAAGCGCAGAGTGCAAACAAGAGCTTCATGGCCGAGTGCAAGGCTTTGAGGAACATTCGGCATCGAAACCTTGTGAAGACTATCACAGCTTGCTCGACGGTGGATTTCCAAGGAGAAGATTTCAAGGCTCTAGTTTTTGAGTTCATGCCCAACGGGAGCCTCGAGAAATGGCTGCATCCAGTCCCAGATGAGATCGGAGGGAGTGGCAATGATACAAGATTAAGCGTATCTCAAAGGTTGAACATAGCTATTGACGTGGCTGCAGCGGTGGACTATCTCCACCATCAGTGCCACGTTCCCATCGCTCATTCTGACTTGAAGCCAAGCAATGTTCTTCTCGACAGTGATTTTTCTGCTCGTGTAAGTGATTTCGGCCTTGCGAAGTTTCTTGCGCCCAAAGCATCGGGAATAGAGAGTAGTTCGATTGGAATTAGAGGAACCATCGGCTATGTTGCACCGGGTAAAACTGTTCCACCAAGCCTTTTTATTGTCTTACATCAGAGCGCCTTCCTACAATCTATTTTAATCTTACAGAAATTTTACAGATTAGTCTATTTGTTATGTCCAACTAGATTTGACCTGTTAAGGCAAGATCGATATATCCTTGCTGACGAATTCTAATTTCAATATTAGTATAAATAATTGGTGAGTTCTTAGAGCCTGTTTTTGATACGCAGAATATGGTGTTGGTGGGAATGTATCGACACGAGGGGACATCTACAGCTTTGGGATTCTGTTGCTCGAACTGTTCACGGGGAAGAGACCCACAGAGCCCATGTCCAGTGGCGAATTTGGCCTCCGAGAATTCATTCAGAAGTCTCTTCCTAATCCTGGTGGGCTGAGTCATGTGATAGACCCATTGCTTTGCTTGGGAGAAGTACGGGGCAATCTCCAGGAGTGCTTGCTCTCGATCCTAAAAGTGGGACTCATGTGCTCGGCCGTGCAACCGAATGAGAGGATGGGCATTGGAGAAGCAGCTGCAGAATTGAAGAAGGCAAGGGATGCTCTTCCAGTTGGTAGGAGGGGAAACAGAGTGTGAGAGCTATCAGCTCGATGTATAAAATAACGATGCGTCGATCTATTGGTTCTTTGTAGATCTGTTTCGAATAATGAAGTTAATGCTATTAATACCAATAAATTCCTTTGGTGTATGCAGAAGATGTGTCATTTAATCTCGTTTCTTTTAGAGGATTGATTGTGATTTTTCCTACAAATTTAGTGAAATCGTTGTCAACCACAATTATCTCTGAAGATGCATCTTCTCAAAAGGATAAAGCATAGTATGGCATGAGAAAGCATTTGCTCCTCATAGTTGCTAAGGATTAATTCAATGTTTAATCAGAAAAGTTGCAAGCTTGCTCCTGTATAACTGAATCAGGGTTAGACAAACAATTTCCCGGAGGAGTTTGATAACACTAAGTTACAAAAAGTTGGGAAGAAAGGCTGTTTGCAGCAATTTTGGTGAAAAGATAAGATTACGAGCATGCTTATGCAAATAGCTGGAAATATTAATCTCTTTTAAATGTAATTTTAAGTCTTAGGGGTTAATATAAGGAGCATAATATAGAGATAAATTGGTGAACTTCATTATCTGTTTCAATGTTAATTTGTATCATATATATGTCTATATCGTTAACAAGTTTGTTAAGTTAAAATCAATCAAGGAGTATTGTATGAGGTTTATTGTTAAGATCATGTTGTTCTTTTTTTTTTTTGATAAGTAAAGATAAAATGATACACACAAAAATACTACCTGACTAAACTAAAGCTAGACAGACAAGGATAGCCTACGAAAACATGTAAGTCTGTGCAGTAAGGCATCATTTTAGACTTATATAGATTATGGGCACCTGTGTTATGATTTCTATTTTGCCATTTACACTCCCAAGAATTGAAATAATGTGAAAACATCAAAAAATCATGAACCAAAGCTTTGCAATCCCACGGTGGAGATTGCTTTCCGGCAATTGCCCTAACAATATTTAAAGCATCGGAGCAAAAAAGAATTTAAAGATTATGTTGTTCTTAACTTAAAGGTAAATGTGTTGTCTGTGTAAATGAAAGTGATTGGACAGTTTGGTCAGGTGCTGAATTTCTAAAGTCATTCCATCTAATTTTATAAATTCAGGAAATTATATAGAAGTGTTTGATGGATAAGATATTACCATATGAGCATACAAAGATCATTATTGAACAAACACCACATAAACATTGTTTGAATTAGAAAGTCGGTTCATGCCCTAGATCGAACAAAAATACAAAAATCATGAATATTGTCCCATTAGGGTATGTGCCTACTCAGTCACAAGAAGTTTACTATCCTGTACTTTGTTTTATTTTGACTTCATGGACTCTATTTGAATAGGGAGAATCCTAGAAATTATTGACAAATGCAGAGCAAGAATCAATACCTGTGGTGGCAGTTTAAATCAGATTACAGGATCTCGTTCTATGATCATTTTGGTGAAACCTAGATCGTGAAAATTTTGAAATTTTCAATTTGTATGTTCGCGAAAAGATGAGGCATTACTATATTCACAAGCAGTAGCAAACAACCCGGAAGAGATATGGATCGGAGGCATGAAACCAATCACTAGATCTGGCCTCAGATTCACCATTCTTCTATGGCCTGAGATTCAGACTTAAAAAACTCTCCTATAATTTTGCATCGTGATGCAGTTTTTAAGATACTGATTTGCCGAAGTGCCCTAAATTAAGGAGGACCTTCAACTTACAAGCAACCCTCAGATATCTGAGCAACTGGAATCAGTGCCGGTATGGTGCTTTTGCTGCCGTCAATTTCTCCGAAGCGTCGGGATCTATGGTGTTTCCGTTGAGAGAAATAAAGAGTCGGCCCAGGCACTCCTCCGCAACGCTTTGATTGCTCGTCTGATCCCCTGCATCCTCCTCATCCTCGCTATCATCCTCGATGTCCAGGAGCATCTTCGTCAAAATCGTGAAAAATATTACTGATAAGCTTTGTCAATTTCCTCGTCATCCCCGTGGGGCCGTAAGGAGATGGAGCATGTCGGCGGCCATTCGGGTCTTTGCTAGGCAACCCTAGATGAATCTCGGTGCTCTTCGATCGCCCTCTCGTTGACAGAGCTCGATGAGGAAACCATCTCGGACAAGCTGGAGTAGTAGAGCTCCACCGTTGGGAGGGCCGAGTCGCAGTCGAAGATCGACAACCGCAGTTCGGGCCGCTCTTCGGGCTAAGGTCTTCGAGCCGCCGAACGCATCCGCCGGGGAGGAAAGAAGATGAATAAAACAGAATGAGTTGCATTTAAAGCAAAAAATAGAATGAGTTTTATAAAATGAAGTATAATTATAATGGATAAAATTAGTAGTATTTGTGTTTATATTAAAAATACTGGAAGTGAATCCGTATACATACAGAAAAATAAAAATAAATAAATGTAAAATACGTGAATAAATCGTAAAATATTTTCAATCGGCATTATTATATTATACCAATTTTATCTTTTTAATTTTACAATTTTAAATTCGTGATAGATTTTGTTATTTAAATTATATATATAGAGGGATATATAATGAAATGAGGGATTCTGAGCAATTAATAAAAGATCTTTACTATTAAGATCGTAAATACGAAGTGAAAGAAAAATGAGTAAAATTATTATTTTATCAATAACTTGAAAATCATGCTTATCATAAATTTTTAATATGTAATTTGATTGGGGTAAATATAAAAATAAAAAGAAGATACGAAATTTTTCACATGTTTACAAATAATAGTATAGATAACGATGGAGGAGTATCATTTTGAGAAGGGTAAAAGTTGGTTTTTTGCCCTCAACCTTTTGGAATATGTTCGTATTTGACCCTTTTTTTGGGTCGATTCAAGTCCTCGACCTTTTAAATATTGTTCAATTTTAATCATTTATATTATTTTTAATATTAAAAATAATTTTTTAATGAAAATTATTTTTACAATTATAAAAAATAGAGAAACTCTTGATATAAGAAAAGGGGAGTTAGTGGGGACTCGACTGTAAGTTATCCCCGAGAAAGTTATCAACAGTCTGTAATATTACTAGTGATTAAACTGTAATGGTCGGATTTGATTCTCTTTTTTTGTTAAAATTTTTATTTATTTTTTAATTTGTAATTAAAAATATATTTTTAATATTAAAAAGCCTGATCACCATTTTTTAATATTAAAAATAATGTAAACGACTAAAACTGAACAATATTTAAAAGGTTGAGGATTGGAACCAACCTAAAAAAGTTTAGGTCAATTATGAACATAATTTAAAAGGTTGAGGACTAAAATTAACATTGTTCCTTTTGAAAAATAATTAAATATTTATTTTCTTATTTTTTTTTAAGGAAATCCTATATTACTAATGTAAGAAAGACGTCAATCCATACACCTAAAAAAAGAAGAAAACGGGAGTTTATATTAATGGGCTAATTTTTAAAAGTATAATAACCAACTAATAAAAATAAAATAGAATATTAAAAATACTCATTGTATTCTATTTTATTTAATTCGATTCAAGTGTAACAAATATCTTAATCATCCTTAGTTTGATTCCGAAAATGTCCTCCCAGAAGAAGATATGGAAGATGAAAAATGATGATGGACCGACTTATTCAGAATAGAGTTTGAACAACTGGTTTATTATTTTGGAAAATTGACTTGCAGTCTGTCTATGCCCCTTGTCCCAGTGATCAAGTGGTCTACATTCCTCGTTTGTTTGGAGAACGGTCTTGGAGGCAGTGATTTGCACCATATTCAATTAACACCATATTCGAATCAAGTCGATCTAATAAGAGTCTAAGACACGCCTAATAATATATCATATGTATTCACAGAACTCAGATTGGAGGTCTTATTTGAGAGAACAGTCTTAGTTCAACTACACAGTGTTAGATAATTGTTTATCAATTTACTGTGATCTTTAAATAATTCGATAAACTATTGGTCGTTGATTCCTGTACTTCCTTTTCCTTTTTCATATATATATATATATATATATATATATAATAAGCATGTGGAATAAAACACAATAATCAACGGTCTTAGCAACCAGCAAATAAGGAGGAAACACCGGTCCTAACACGGTTCCCCGGTGAGAGATGAGCCAATAGGGAAGGCTGAGGCAGCCATTAAAGTTTCCCAAAGCAAATCATTGGTCCAGTAGAACAAGAATTGAACCTGAAATCGTTTTCTTGGAACACGGTCAAGAAAGAAAAACTTGACAGTAGAGGGAGGCTTGCAGAGGAGAGGACACTGGAAGCTGGGAAATAATAACGGAGAATAAGAAGTCTTGCTGGTGATAATGCATCACGAAGCCGAAATTTTCCTGTACAGCATCTCTCTCTTGTTGTAATTCTAATGTCTTCCAGCTGCTGCTTTCCATAGAAGAGGTATTTGATGGCTAAATCTGTGGCTTGTCTGCAACAGGAACCTGTTCTTCCATGATGTTTCCTTAGAGCTAAAGCAATTGGCCTCACGCCTATGATCGATCAGGTACAGATCCTCAACAGCAAAAAGTTACTTCCCAAACTAGTGGAGAGGTTCAAATATTGGGAAATGCAGGGGGTTAAAGATAACAAGATAATTGCGGTTTGTGCTCATGATCCCTAGTACCGACATTACAATGATATCAAGGAGCTCCCACCACATCGCTTGGCAGAAATTCGCTGCTTTTTCGAAGATTTTATCCTTTCAACGACAGGATTTTATCTTTTTGCCAGCTACAAGCTTGTCCAGTTTTTCAATATTTCCATCTTAAAATGCTGTCTGGTATGTGTAGAAGCGTTCCTTAAGATACAAATCAGGCATGAAGAATGAGAACAAGGAAGTGGCTGTTAATGATTTCCTCCCTGCTTCTGCTGCTATTGAAGCGACACAGCATTCAACGTGAGTATCTATTCTTCTCTGTGCTCGAGGTCGGTCAATTGATTCATCCAGACTATTGGTGCATATTTACCTATTTATTTGATGTTTTGGTCATCTAATCTGCATATTGCTTTGTGTTCCGTTCCAATGCATTTAGTTTTGGTACTCTTGGTAGATTTATCGCCTTCAACTTACTAACATGTCTGATACGGTTGTGAAGGGACCTGTATGCTGACTACATTGTGGAGAGCTTGAGGCAGTAGTTGATAAATGGATGCTTCCATATGAGCTGTGTACGTAAAGGTGATGGTCGATGTCAGGACGTCGAAAATTCCGACTTGGGAAAAGATTCGGTTTAGGCACGCACGAGGCCTTGCTTGGGACTTTAATCGAGGTTAGATTGGAGTCCCCACTAATCATTTAAAGAACTAGTCCTAAGGTCGATCAGAAACCTATTATTCTCCTAAGTGACCATGATACTAACCACCTAAGTATTTATCGGTCTTGAAACCGAGATTCGAGTTCGAGGATCCTGTTACGTATCTCGAAGCTCACGAGCCGAGACACGCCCAAAATTGGTACCCGTCCCTAAATCTAGGTCATTTGTTTACTTGCACATTTTACTTTGTCCAATTGTTACCCTGATCGAAGTTCGAATCGATGGTCCAAAATGTGAATCGACGATCCGCGCCGCGTTCCTAGCATGCCACTATCTTCGTAATCTAAGTGCAGAAAATAAAGGGTTCCACTATTGAGATTACATATATTCACCATCATCTCTCTCTCCCTCTCTCTCTCTTACTATCTTACATTGGTGCACTCGAATACATGTATCTCTCTCATCCCACATACAAATAATATACATCGATCATACCAATCAATTCCATCAAACAAATCAACTACTATTAAATTATTTCACCTCGGAATAATCCTAAAAAAAACTTAAAATTGCTAAGTTGATAAAAAAATAAAAATAAAAATTAGGAAACAACGTAAAAGTCGAGTTGAACCGCTCAGGGACTCGAGTAAAAATTTCAGAAAATTTTGGTCCAGTTTTGGCGGACTTGAAAATGCCTCAGGACTGTTTTGAAATGTTTCAGGAAGTTCTGGGCCTTGTAAAAATTTTCTGGACTGATTTAAAATGCAGGGACTGATCCGTAAATTCGCAGAAAGTCCAGGACTGAACTGAAAAATGTGGTAAAAGTCTTCTGGGCTGATCTGTAAAGCTCTGAAAAGTTCAAGGACCATTCCCTAGACCCTACAAAACTCAGGAGCACTCTGAGCCAGACATAATCCTTAGGGGCTGGTCTGTAATTTCGCAATCTGTAAAGCTCTGAAAAGTTCAAGGACCATTCCCTAGACCCTACAAAACTCAGGAGCACTCTGAGCCAGACATAATCCTTAGGGGGCTGGTCTGTAATTTCGCAAAAATGGGGCTGGACTGATCTGAGACAATGAAAAAGTTCACAAATCGAATTTTTTGTAACTCATTTCATCATTGCGATTTTTCACAACTCGACTTCTAGTCATTCCCCGTCTTCCGAATCAAAAAGTTGCTTCTTTTTTCGTTTTTTGATTTATTCGAATTTTTTTCTCTTTTTTTGTAATTTTTATATTTTCTTAAAAGATAAATTACACCATATATGCATACTTCTTAGGAATCGATTAACAGGGTTTCGAACATTTTTTCAAAGATAGTTCGAATTTCTCTACATGAAAAATGTTTTTTTAAACGGCTTTTTCTCATTTTTTCGGTTTTTTCATCTTTTTCAAAAAAATAAAACTTAGAAATAATAAAAAAAAAACTTTAACTTTCGAAAATATTTTATAAATCCCAAATTAGGAATTTATACCTACGACCAAGATGATGGTGATAACGAGAGGAATGCGGAAGCTCGGTGAGGGATTTGGATCGGCAACGGCTTCGAAGTCGGTCACGGGCTTGGACTCGTATTGGCGGTGGACTCGAACTCGACGCCGGCTCGGGATCGGATTGATGGAGGGCTTGAACACGGGCTCCAGCTTGAATCGATGATGAGCACAAACTTGATGATGGGCTCCGGCTTCGATTCGGACCTACGACGGATTCGAAAAAAAATTAACTTGGAATGGAATGTGTGTTCTCGAATTCTTTGCTCAGCACATGAGACTAATTCAAGAGAGTGTGGATAGTTTCTCCTCTTTTAAAAATGAGTGAGTGGCTCTATTTATAGAGAAAGACTCAGTTGGATTCATTTGTGACACAAACAAAAGTTGAGTGGTTAGGAAGATAAGGGAAAAGAAAAGAAAAATAAAATAATAATAATAATAATAATAGAAACAGAGGACAGCCACGACAGAGACAACAATAGGCATGACAGAGAGAAGACAGACGACAGAGACAACACAGACGAGGAGGGAGAAATGCCGGGAAGGAAGCCGGCTGCAGCAGGGAGTGTGAAGCCGGAATTCCGGGACGGCCGGGTGGCGTGGGCGGCGAGAGGTGGCTGACCGAGCCCGGGAAGGTCTGGACCGCCGGTCCCGGTGGTGCTTCGGTGGAGTAATCCGAGACCGAAAAATCCGGGACGAGACAGGACGAGATTTTGCTTCAGCTGGACGGGAAACATGGTGCCGCCACCGGAAACACGGAGTTACTCGAAGGCCGGGAGGAACCGGCGGATCGAGGCGAGATCGGGGGGAGGGAGAGGAAGGACCGATGGTCGGAGGGGAGCTCGGGAAGGATGTGGGCGAGATGGGACGGGGGATCAGTCCGGGAAGGCCGGGACCACCGGTCCCGGCGTTGCTCTGATCGAAGTAGAGCTTCTTCCCGCCTGCCATGGAAGTTCTGGCTGGTTGCAGGGATGATGAACAGTGAAGTTTACGTTGTTTGTTTGTTTGTGTGTGTGTGTGTTTTTTTTTTTTTTTTTTTTTAACTTTTTACGTTTTTTTTCCTTTTAAATCTAATGAAAAAGAGAGGAAAAAGAATTAATAATAAAAATAGCTTTTATATATATACACACACATATACGGATAGTAAGATGGTTAGCTCGGGTAAAAATCGAGTGTCTACAGTCGACATCATATATAGGTCTCCTCATACCTGTGTGACGAAAAATTCTGTAGCATTTTGCTGTCTGGCTGCAAGCAACCTTTTATTCATCAGTACTGTGTGTGTATCTTCCTACAAACTGTATTTGATTCCTACAGCTCCCATATGACTACTTTGTGAAAGGAAGAATACAGTAGGCTTTCACCTTGTTGTATCCATCCTCACTGTGCAATTTGTATGATTGATGTTGTCCTTTACATATAGATTCGAATTAAAAGGAAAAATCAACCGTCCCAATTGACAGAGGAAGCCAATTCGCCATCACTAAACAGGGGCATTTTGTTGGTGTCGGAGGAACAGGATAAGTTCTGAGTAAATATACGTTATTGCTATTAGAAGATTGCTGAAAGATTCCAACTGATCACTGTTGGAAGAACTAAGAAGGTTGATGTACTGACATGTTACTGCTGTACATTTGATCATCCAGAAGCGACACAAATAAAATGGTGACAGTGGAGATCAACTTATTTTGAACGGATAGTAGGGAATAATCACCAGGATGCTGGAAGAATAATGTCGATCTCTCAATGATGTCATGAAGAGTTGGACAATCAGAAGTGCTAGCCAGCTGGAAAGAATATGGATAGACTTGAAGTCTATGGCTTTGCTCCCCACTGATCAAGTGGTCTATAGTCCAACTTGCATTTTTCTGTTGGCCAACTGGGTTATTGACTTGGAAAAATGGATAGACTTGCAATCTATGGTCTTTGACCCCAATGATCAAGCGGACCGTAGTTGTTTTTCTCCAAACAGATTTTGGCCAACTGGTTTATTGACTTGGAAAAGAAAATGAGTAGACTTGCAGTCTCTGGTCCTTGTCCCCCATTGATCAAGTGGCCCATAGTCCTTGTTTGTCTCGAGAACAGTCTTCCACTGCAGTAGAGGAGCATCAGCCAGTGGTTTGTTGTTGATTCGGCTTGCCAGGAAGTTGGTAGTGGAGATATGGATGTAAAACTTGAGCAGATGCAATTTTCTCGCATACCATTCTGGACTAGTTGCTTCAGAGTCAAAAAGATCATAATATCTATAAGTTTCACGTCTGCGCATAAATAGCTTCAACTTTCCTTTTATTTAATTAGAACTCCAATCCAACACAATCACAAACATGACTTTGAAAAAACCAAGTTGCTCCCCAAGAATCCATGCGGTTGTGTCCACTGTCTATCTAGTAGTTGCTGCTGCAACTACGATTGCCGCCCTGCATCTCACCAATGAAACAGACCACCAAGCATTGCTGTCCTTCAAAGCTCATATAACCTCCGACCCGTCTGATGCACTCAGCTCTTGGAATGATTCGACTCACTTCTGTGGTTGGATTGGAGTTACATGCGGTAAGAAGCATCAGCGTGTGACTAGACTCTGGCTCCCAGCCCTTCAGCTGGTGGGTCCTCTGTCTCCTCATATCTGGAATCTTACCTTCCTAAGAGTCCTTAACCTCAATGATAATCACTTCAATGGGATACTGCCCCAAGAGATTGGTCAGTTGTCGAGGCTACAGTTTCTCCGTCTCGCCAACAACTCTTTCGAAGGAGAGCTGCCAAGAAATCTAACCAGCTGTGCGGATCTCAGGAACCTAAGTTTAACTAACAATAATCTCCGGGGACAAATCCCTTATGAGCTCGGTTCTCTAGCGAAGCTCACCGTATTAATCCTCTTAGGGAATCAGTTAACCGGTCAAGTGCCTCCCGAGCTGGGGAATCTCACTACCCTCAACGTGCTTTTTCTAGGCGACAATCACATCCAAGGAACCATTCCGCCACAACTTGGGCGTCTCTCCAGCTTAGCATATCTTAGTTTAGATACAAACAATCTTTCCGGTCATATTCCCTCCTCTCTCTACAATATCTCATCCATTGTCATTTTCTCCGTCCCACAAAACACCCTCGAGGGGTCACTTCCTTCTAATGCCTTCTCAGACTTCTCGAAGTTAGAAGAGCTGTATTTTGACGGCAACGAATTCTCAGGGCTGGTTCCTGTCACAATAACCAATGCTTCCCGGGCCATAAAAATCGATTTTAGTGATAATGCTTTTTTAGGACCACTGCCAGCGGAATTGGGAGGTCTCAGGAATTTGCAGTTATTCAATTTTGAAGACAACAATCTAGGAACCGAAGAAGGGGGTGATTTAGGATTTTTAACCTCCTTAATCAACTGCACCAAATTGCAAGTACTGTCTGTTGCTGGGAATAGGCTTAAGGGTATCCTGCCGGATTCTATTGCAAATTTCTCGTCGACCTTGGTTCACCTCATCATGGGCGAAAACATCATATCAGGGACAATACCTTCTGGGGTAGAAAACCTTGTAAATTTGCAGATTCTCGCGCTTGAGAGAAACATGCTTACAGGGAGAATTCCCAGCTCCATCGCAAAATTGTCAAATCTGCAGTTGCTCTACGTCAACTCAAATAATCTCTCAGGCGTGATTCCATCCTTGCTCAGCAACTTGACTTTGCTGTCATTTCTCTACCTTGAATACAATATGCTGGAGGGAACTATACCTGCTTCTCTAGGGAACTGCACACGACTGAATACACTACATCTTGGTCAGAATCACCTAGTTGGTCCTGAGCCCCAAGAGCTCCTTGGACTTTTATCTCTCTCAGAAGGTCTAATATTAGCAGGAAACTATCTAAATGGTTCAATCCCATCTCAGGTTGGCAAACTGGTGAATCTCCAGTATTTAGATGTTTCGGAGAACCTCATGTCAGGAGAAATTCCACCCACTTTAGGTGATTGTACGGTGTTGGAACGTCTCGATTTGGGAGGCAACCAATTCAACGGATCCATTCCGCTTTCCATGTCAGATCTAAGAGGTCTGACGCAGGTCAATCTTTCTCGAAACGATTTTTCTGGTGAAATCCCTGGGTTTCTAGCAGACCTCCCTTTCATCGAGGGTCTCGATCTTTCCTTCAATAGATTTGAGGGCGAAGTACCGAATAGAGGAATCTTTCTTAACCTTAGTGCAGTTTCAGTAGTCGGAAATAGCAATCTCTGTGGAGGACCTCCCTTCATGAAATTGCCGAAATGTGATGGGGGAGAAACAAAGAAAAACACCAAAAAAAGATCAACGCGGAGGACAGTTTTGGTGACTACTGTCACAATCTCCATTTTCTCCCTCTTAGTAGGAGTCGTCGCCATGATTCTGTGTATTTTGAAAAAGGCTAAAAGCAGAAGCGCATCCACTTCACCAACCAGGGAACATCACCTGAAGCTACCTTACGGCGAGCTCTCTCGAGCGACAGATGGGTTCTCTCCTGCAAACATGATTGGCGAAGGAAGCTTCGGTGCAGTCTATAAAGGCGTCCTGCCTAGCAATGGACAAGTTGTTGCCGTGAAGGTACTCAAACTTGAAGAGCAGAGTGCAAGCAAGAGCTTCATGGCCGAGTGCAGGGCCTTGAGGAACATCCGGCATCGGAACCTTGTTAAGACTATCACGGCTTGCTCCACAGTGGACTTCCGAGGAGAAGATTTCAAGGCTCTGGTTTTTGAGTTCATGCCCAATGGGAGCCTTGAGAAATGGCTGCATCCAGTCCCAGATGAGATTGGAAGGAATGGCAATGATACAAGATTAAGCGTATCTCAAAGGTTGAACATAGCCCTTGACGTGGCTGCAGCAGTGGACTATCTCCACCATCAGTGCCACATTCCCATAGTTCATTCTGACTTGAAGCCGAGCAATGTTCTTCTCGACAATGATTTTTCGGCGCATGTTAGTGATTTCGGCCTTGCCAAGTTTCTTGCGTTCAAAGCATCGGGAACACAGAGTAGTTCGATCGGAATTAAAGGAACCATAGGCTATGTTGCACCAGGTAAAACTGTTCTACTGTGTCTTGTTATTGTCTTACAGCAGAGTGCCTTGATAAAGTTTGTTTGTCACATACAACGAACTGTTCTACTAATTTAGCCAGTGGCTCATCTTAGAAACCTTCTGGTGAAGGATATTTACTCTGTTTACTGAATATGATTTGGCTTTTGGAAGGCCAGATCAATATCATTGTCCATGAATGCTGGATTGCAATTGTCATCAACAATTGGTGACTTCTTGCGTTGCAGAATATGGTGTAGGTGGCAATGTATCGACACGAGGGGACGTCTACAGCTTTGGGATTCTCTTGCTGGAACTGTTCACTGGGAGGAGACCCACCGAGCCCATGTTCAGCGGTGAGTTTGGACTCCGGGAATTCGTCGAGAGGTGTCTTCCTAATCCTGATGGGCTGAATCATGTGGTAGACCCATTGCTTTGCTTGGGAGAAGTACGGGGCAATCTCCAGCAGTGCTTGATCTCGGTCCTCAAAGTGGGACTCATGTGCTCAGCTGCGCTACCGGATGAGAGGATGGACATTGGAGAAGCAGCTGCAGAATTGCAAAAGGCAAGGGATGCTCTTTCAGTTGGTAGGAGGGGAAACAGACTGTGAGAGCTATCAGCTCGATAATAAAATAACGATGCGCCGCTGATCCATCGGTTCTCTGTAGATCTGTTTTGCATACTGAAGTTAATGCTACTAGAACCAATAAATCTGATATGTAAGCAGAAGATGCCTTCAACATTGTCTTTCAGCAGATCAATTGCGATTTTTGCTTCAAAATTTAGTGAAATTGATATCAATCATAGTTTCTAGTGAAAAGATAAGAGGCATAGCTCTGGCATTGAAAAGCATTTGCTAACAAATAAACTACCAAAAGGATTTTGATAGCACTAACTTAGAAATAGTTAGGGGAAGAGAGGCCGAGTAAATTTATCAGATGTGTCACAACATCTGACTCATCCCTCGACTGTTTGCAACAATTTTGGTGAAACCTAGATCGTGAAAATCTCATTTTTCAATTTGTATGTTCGCGAAAAGATAAGGCATTGCTATATTCCTCACAAGCAGTAGCAAACAACCCGGAAGAGATATGGATGGGAGACATGTAACTAATTACTAGATATGGCCTCAGATTCACCATTCCTTTATGGCCTCAGATTCAGACTTAAAAACCTCTTTTCCCATAATTTTGCAGCGTGATGCAATTTTTAAGATACTGATATGCTGGAGTGCCCTAAATTAAAGAGGAAAAGTCTTATCACTGGAAGTATGTGGTCATGGCGCTCCCTCACCCTCAACTTACAAGCAACGCTCAGATATCTGAGCAATTGGAATCAGTGCTGGCATGGTGCTTTTGCTGCCGTCAATTGCTCCGAAGCGTCAGGATCTATGGTGTTTCCATTGAGAGAAATAAAGAGTCGGCCCAAGCAACCCTCCCCAATGCCGTGATTGCTCGTCTGATCCCCTCTCGTTGACAGAGCTCGATGAGGATACCATCTCGGACAAGCTGGAGTAGTAGAGCTCCGCCGATGGGAAGGCCGAGTCGCACTCGAAGATCGATAACCGAGAGCCCAGTTCGAGCTGCTCCTCGGGCTAGGTCTTCGGGCCGCCGAGCTCATCCAATGGGGAGGAAAGAAGATGAATAAATTAGAATGAATTTAACAAAATAAAGTATAATTATAATGGATAAAATTAGTAGTGGTTGTGTTTATTTTAAAAATACTAGAGGTTTATTTATATTAGGCAATACGTACCACACATATTATCCTAATAAAAATTAAAAACATATATTTACATATAATTTAAGAGTAATTATTTATAATTAATTTTTAAGTAAAAATAATATATATTTACCTTTTAAAATAAATAACTGAAAGTAAGTAGTTATACATGTCCAATTTAAGACAATGATCACATTTTACTCTAATTTAAAATGATCACATTTTATTTCAATTTAAGGGATAACCATATTCTAATTAAGGGTATTTTGAAAAAGTGATCAAAAAGAGTATCCTCCCTTAAAATAATATAATATTATAATAGATGAAGGAATATAATAATGAAAAATAATTAAATATTTATTTTCTAATTTTTTTTGAAAGAAATCCTATATGGCTAATGTAAGAAAGAAGTTAATCCATATACCCAAAAAGAAAAAAAAAGGAAGAAAAGAAAAGAAAAGTGCTTAAATTTGATATTTCCTACTCATTAATGTCAGAAATATATATATATATAGATCATATTTTAATCTCATAACAATTATATCAATATAATAGTCATTTATCATATTTAATATATATATAGAGCTTCATTTTATAATAAAATAAAATACTCACCACCTCTTTAACTGATCATTTACTAATCTTAGTTTCCAGGAAGTCTATTTTAGGTATACTCAATCCCTATAATATTAATTATAGTAAAAATCAATATATATGAACATATATGATATAGTCACATATATATTCGAATAAAAATAATCCTAAAAATACTTAATAAACATAATTTACTCTATTATGGTCAACCTTATAACATTTACATATCCTACTAACACACTTATATATCCAAATCATGCTAACTATAATATACTGTTAAATAATAAAATTTACTAAATTCAAAATTAATCTTAGTTACACCTTATCTCTCACGCAATTCTCCTCTTAAGCTCTCCGTCTCCATCTCCATCTTCTTCTTCCCCTCTATCACTATGTTCAATGGCTGAATAAATGACAAAAATGAAAAAGCTAATGGATGTATATGTGGGATTCTTAGCCGGTGGAGGAAAGAAATGCAAAACATGATTTTGGGCCCTAATTGCTTCTAAGAGAATTGGGTTGGACTTAGACCTATGGGCTCACATATACGTTCTTTTATCGGTCATGAAACCGATCATCTAATTATATGTATCTGATTTTGTTATTTTATTTTAAAAATTTATGTACAATATGATAGTTCAACACTCTACTGTGTCGACCTTGAAATGTTATGATGGTTGGTCGATGGAATGCCATTAGCTTCCTAAAGTAGAAGCACACCATGAGGGTATAATTGCAAAAATGTTATGGACGATGTGAGATGCGTACTTAGAATTGTTCGTGCCGTGATATATCCGGCTTCTCGCCGTTAACGTGGGGAAAGAAAATAAGATCATAGTGCACAGTGTAATTAACTCTAAATGGTCCCAGTTTGATACATCGACATGTCCTCCAACAAGACTTGGAAAAATGAGTAGACTTAGTGTCTCCAGTTCCTGTCTGTCTCCATTCATCAAGTGGGTCTACAGTCCTAGTCTGATTTGACAACCCAAAACTACATATGCACTTAGATTCATTTTCCAAGTCTGGGGCACTAATTGAATGTGATCAAACTTCAGGGGCCGAATTAAGCAAACTTATTTTGCAAGAACAAGTTCCGAGAAACAGGGAGGTTCATCGGCTGAGAGGACAGGGGAATGGAAGAGGAATAACAGGAAGTAGATCCGGAACCCCTCTTGATTAGAGCTATCGAACATCTTTTGCTGCACTTTATCCATTATCGTAAATGGACCGATGTGCATTTTGAGAGTCGTCCCTCCGAGGTAGGTCCCTCATTCGTTTCCTAGGACTGTCTAACAATCTAACAATTTTTTGAATTGTATATTTCGTCTGATCAATAGAATGCTACTGTATTATTTAGGAGAAGATTTTTCAGCCACTACATTGTATCCTCCGAATTTGTGGAAAATTTTTCAGATGTCAATTTCATGCTATTAATTGATTGGTCAGGTGATTGACTTTCATTTATATCCCGTCAATTTAACAGTCAACTGGATGAGACGATGGACATTGGAGAAGCGGCTGCGGCATTGCAAAAGGTAAGGGATGCTCTTCCAGTTGGTGGGAGGGAAAATAGAATGTGAGAGGTAATCGGCTCAATATATAAAGAATAATATGCCGATCCATCGGTTGTTTGTCAATCTCGTCTGCATGTTGAAGTTAATGCAACGAAAACCAATAAATCTGCTGTATGCAGAAGATGTTTAATTCAACCTCGTCTTTTGGTAGATGGATTGTGATTTTTTTCCTCCTGCAAGTTTAGTGAAATCATGATAAATCATAACTGCCTCTCAAGATTCATTTTCTCAAAAAGATAAGACATGGCTATGACATGAGAAAGCATTTGCTGTTCATAATAAATGAATAAGGAGATACAGTGACGGAGCTGAAGGTAATGTTGCAACAATAGAGATCTAAATGATCAATGACAAAAAGCTGATCTATCTCCAGCTCGTAAATGACCAGTGACAAAGAGAAAGTCGGTCTCCCTTCGTTAATTTCCTGAGATTCTTCCATTAACAACACACCGGTATGTTTGAAACTGTACCAGCCGCGGTGATGACCGCTGCCTGTGCTTGACTTCATGCATGCAATCGTTTAAGTCAAGAGATCAGATATGAACTTAGAAACGTGCATGAGGGAAGATAGAAGATAATGGACGTTTCAAATCAAGCAAGTTAAAGCCACTCAGACAACATCCATTGATTACAAAGTTGGACTAGGCACAGAGATCTCAGCAGACTAATATGAAAGATACCCGTACTCCCTCGATTTGGAGAACTCTTCATTTGTCTTTGCTTCACTGAAAAGTCCTGGATGCCTTTCTTGAGTTTGTGGGAGTGTTCATTGGTTTGGGATAAATAAACTCCTCGTTATAAAAAAGAATTGATTATACGTCCTTTATCAGTCATCAAACCGATAATCTAATTACATGAATCTAATTTTTTAAATTTTGTTTTGAAAATTTATGTACACTAAGATAGGGCACACTGTACTCTGTCGACCCTGAAATGTTATGATGGTTAATTGATGAAATGCCATTAACTTCTTACATTCAAAGCACATCATGAGGTTATAACTTGCAAAAATGTTATGGACGATGAGGGATAGATGCGCACGTAGAATTTTTTGTGCCGTGATATTTCCGGCTTCTCACCGTGAACGTGGGGAAAAGAAAATAAGATCAAAGTGCACAGTGTAATAACTCTAAATAGTCCCAGTTGGATTAATCTCTGACAAAGACTTAGAAAATGAGAAAGCGCCACAGCGGAATTTGGATGAGGTTTGTTGACTTGGAAAAATGAGTAGACTTAAGAGTCTCCAGTCCTTTTCCCGGTTGATCAGGTGGAATATAGTCCTCGTTTTGATTTGACAACCAAAACTACAAATGCACATAGATTCATTTTTCTAGTCTTCCGAGGACGACAGGTCCAGAGGATCAAACTGGGACAGATCCTGGAGTTAAATGGGGCACTAATTGAAGGTGGTCACACTAGAGGGGCCAAAACAAAGTATTTCACAAAATTAATTTCCAGGAAACAGGGAGGTTCATCGGCAGAAAGGACAAGGGAATGGAAGAGAAATAACGGGGCCATCAGAAGTTTTCCCAGTGCTAATCAAATCCGGAACTTCTTGATTCAAGCTATCGAACATCTTTTACTGCTCTTATATACTTTCACGATGACAGAGACAATGATATGCGACTTTGCAGGGGTCAAGTAATTTATGTTATGTACAAAATTATCTATTATAATTAAACTAGAGAAATTCTTGTATCATTGTCATTTTTAGATGACATTCTGTAGTATAACCATGAATAAAAATAAATAAATAAATATAAACTTGAAAATAATAAAATACGTAATTAGAAAATGGACAACGAATAGCAGGTAATAAGAAAGTGAGAGTTGTGAATGAGACCAAATATATCCTCTTTTCCGACATATGAATAGCTTGGAATTCTTTCTTTTTTAATTAGAACCCCAACACCAAACAATCACTAAACATGACTCCGGAAAAACCAAATTTCTCCCAAAGAATCCATGCACTTGTGCCCATTGTCTATCTAGTAGTTGCTTTTGCAACTACGGTTGCCGCTTTCCATCTTACCAATGAAACAGACTGCCAAGCATTGCTGGCCTTCAAAGCTCATATAACCTCCAACCCATCTAATGACCTCAGCTCTTGGAACAATTCGATTCACTTCTGTGATTGGACTGGAGTTATGTGCAGCAAGAAGCATCAGCGTGTGACTGAACTTCGACTCCCATCCCTTCGGCTGGTGGGTGCTCTGTCTGCTTCTATTTGGAATCTTACCTTCCTAAAAGTCCTTAATCTGGATAATAATCACTTTAGTGGGATACTGCCCCAAGAGATCGGTCAGTTGTCGAGGCTACAAGTTCTCGATCTCTCAAACAATTCTTTCAAAGGAGAGATTCCAAGAAATCTGACCTACTGTGCAGATCTCAAGAACCTAGCTTTGGATGGCAACAATCTCCAGGGACAAATCCCAGGGGAGCTCAGTTCTTTGAAAAAGCTCACCAGATTATGGCTCCCCGGGAATCAGTTCACCGGTCAATTGCCTCCTGCACTGGGAAATCTTTCTGCTCTCACCAAACTTCATCTAGGCCAAAATCACATCCAAGGAATCATTCCACCAGAACTCGGGCATCTTTCCAACTTAGAACTTCTTGCTTTAGGACAAAACAATCTTTCTGGTCATATTCCCAATTCTCTCTACAATATTTCATCCATTGTTGCTTTCTCTGTTGCATCAAACAATCTTGGAGGTTCCCTTCCTTCTGATGTCTTCTCAGCTTTACCGAAGCTAGAACAGTTTTATCTCGGCGGTAACAAACTCTCAGGACTAGTGCCATGCACATTAAACAATGCTTCTCAGGTTGTAAAAATTGGTTTTTAGTGAAAATGCCTTTGTAGGACCGCTCTCAGTGGACTTGGGAGGTCTTAGGAATCTGCGAAAATTCAATTTTGAAGAAAACAATCTAGGAACCGAAGAAGGGGGTGATTTAGGATTTTTAACCTCCACGGTCAACTGCACCAAATTGCAAATTCTGTCAGTTGCTGGAAATAGGCTTAAGGGTATCCTGCCAGATTCCATTGCAAATTCCTCAACCTTGATTCAGCTCTTTCTGGGCACAAACTATATTTCGGGGGCCATACCTTCAGGGATAGAAAACCTTGTAAATTTGCAGCTTCTTGACCTCAGTCAAAACATGCTTACAGGAAGAATCCCCAGTTCCATCGTGAAATTGCCAAATCTGCAGTCTCTCTATCTTGTCTCCAATAATCTCTCAGGTGTGATTCCATCCTCCCTCGGCAACTTGACTTTGCTCTCAGTCCTTCACCTTGGATACAATATGCTGGAGGGAACAATACCCGCTTCTCTTGGGAACTGCACACACCTGAATACACTATATCTTGACCATAATCTCCTAGTTGGTCCAGTGCCCCAAGAACTCCTTGGCCTTTCTTCTCTCTCAAAAGGACTAGTGTTAGCAAGAAACTATCTAACTGGTCCAATCCCATCTCAGGTTGGTAAACTGGTGAATCTCTGGGAATTAGATGTTTCAGAGAACAACATGTCAGGAGAAATTCCACCAACTTTAGGTGATTGTAAGATGCTGGAACATCTCTATTTGAGAGGTAACCACTTCAATGGATCCGTTCCGCTTTCTATGACAAATCTAAGAGGTCTGGCACTCGTAAATCTTTCTTGGAACAATTTTTCTGGTGAAATCCCTGGGTTTCTAGCCGACCTCCCTTTCATCGAGAGTCTTGACCTTTCCTTCAATAAATTTGAGGGTGAAGTACCGAATAGAGGAATCTTTCTTAACCTTAGTGCAGTTTCAGTTGTTGGGAACAAAGAACTTTGTGGAGGGCCTCCCTCCTTGCAATTGCCAAAGTGTGAAAGGAGAGCAAAAAGGAAAAGCAGCAAGAAATCATCATCTCAGAGGACAGTTTTGGTGATTACTGTCACAATCTCTATTCTTTCCCTCTCAGTAGGAATCATCGCCATAATTCTATGTCATCTGAAGAGGTCAAAGAAAGGAACTGCATCCGCTTCTTCAACAAGTGAACATCACCTTAAGCTATCTTATGGTGAGCTTTCTCGAGCAACAGATGGGTTCTCTCCTGCAAACGTGATCGGTGAAGGAAGTTTTGGTGCAGTCTATAAAGGCGTCCTGCCTAGCGATGGACAAATTATTGCAGTGAAGGTACTCAAACTTGAAGAGCAGAGTGCAAGCAAGAGCTTCATGGCCGAGTGCAACGCCCTGAGGAACATTCGACATCGGAACCTTGTGAAGACTATAACTGCATGCTCCACGGTGGATTTCCGAGGAGAAGATTTCAAGGCTTTGGTTTTTGAGTTCATGCCCAATGGGAGCCTTGACAAATGGCTGCATCCAGTCCCAGATGAGACAGGAGGGAATGACAATGATACCAGATTAAGTGTATCTCAAAGGTTGGACATAGCCATTGATGTGGCTGCAGCAGTGGACTACCTCCACCATCAGTGCCACATTCCCATTGTTCATTCCGACTTGAAGCCGAGCAATGTTCTTCTCGACAGTGATTTTGTGGCTCATGTAAGTGATTTCGGCCTTGCGAAGTTTCTTGCAGCCAGAGCATCGGGAACACAGAGTAGTTCAATTGGAATCAGAGGAACCATTGGCTATGTTGCACCGGGTAAAACTATTCCACTGAGTCTTTCTATTGTCTTAGGTTAGAGTGCCTTCATACAATCTATTTTAATCTTACAGAAATTTAACATACTAGTCTTTTTGCTATATGCAACTAGATTTGACCGGTTAAGGGAAGATCAATATCCTTGTTTATGAATGTTGCTTGAAATATTAGTATCAATAATTGGTGAGTTCTTAGAGCCCGTTTTTGATATGCAGAATATGGTATTGGTGGGAATGCATCGACACGAGGGGACATCTATAGCTTTGGGATTCTCTTGCTCGAACTGTTCACTGGGAAGAGGCCCACCGAGCCCATGTTCAGTGGCGAGTTCGCGCTCCGGGAATTCGTTGAGAGGTCTCTTCCTGACGGGCTGAATCATGTGGTAGACCCATCGCTTTGCTTGGGAGAAGTACGGGGCGATCTCCAGCAGTGCTTGATCTCGGTCCTCAAAGTGGGACTCACGTGCTCAGCTGCCCAACCAAATGAGAGGATGGACATTGGACAAGCGGCTGCAGAAATGCAAAAGGCACGGGATGCACTTCCAGTTGGTAGGAGGGGAAACAGAGTGTGAGAGCTATCAGCTCAATATATAAAATAACGATGCGCCTATCCATTGGATCTTTGTAGGTCTGCTTCGCACACTGAAGTTAATGCTACTAAAACCAATAAATTTCTTTCGTGTCTGCAGAAGATGTATACTTTAACCTCATTTATTTTAGACGATTGATTGTGATATTTGCTACAAATTTAGTTAAGTCATGGTCAACCGCCATTATCCCTGAAGATGCATGTTCTCAAAAGGATAAAGCATCGTGTGGCACGAGAAAGCATTTGGTGCTCATAGTTGCAAGGGATCAATTCAATGTTTAATCAGAAACATTGCGAGCTTGCTCCTATTTAACTAAATCATGGTTAGACAAACAATTTCCTGGAGGAGTTCGATAACACTAAGTTACAAACAGTTAGGGAAGAGAGGCAGCAATTTTGGTGAAAAGATAAGATTATGAGCATGCTTATGCACATAGCTGGAAATATTAATATCTTCTAACTGGTTTTGTCTTTCTTTACTACATAAGTAGGTAGAAATCAGTTGACTGATTAATTGAACTGGGGAGTCATTTATGTAGGGACCTTGAAGTGATTATGTGGGTAAGAACAGTATAATACTTTTGTGGTGGACTTGCTCTGTTCTTGCCCTGTTCATGATTTAGGAACTGTTGTTAGTCAATCTGGTAATTGGGAGATTAGATAGAATGACTACTTTGTTTAAGAATCTCAAAGCCACTGCTATTGTAATTGAACTCTATGATTCTTCCTTCTTGGTTGATGCGTGAATGTATCGACTCTACTCACGGCTTCATTGGAGGATCCACTGCTATAATTTTGGCTCAAAACTTTCGCACTTGGTTTGTCGATACAGGACGCTGAAAGTATTGACTTATGTATACCCCTATTCTGAAGCCGATGCCGAAGCCGCCTTATTACAACTTCGGCCACTATCGTCAGCGACATTGGCTAAAAGTGTTCAGGATGGGAAGATGGCTGTAGAGTACTACAGTAGAAACGTAATTTCACTTCACTCTCCCCACAGTTGCAGCTCTTATTTGACTTGTTTGAGTCGGGCGGTGCCAAATTCTACTTCTCCAGCAGCATCCTTATGTCTTGGAGGACAACTTGTGATCGATGTCCAAACTTTGCAAGTCGGAATGCCTACTTCTTGATTCCTAACGACCTCCTAGATTTGTGCTAGTATATATTAGAAGACCTGTTAATCCATACACAAGTAATATAATGTAATCAAAGTAGGGTACAACAGCATTTTTAATTATGTCCAATATGATATTTTGAATTTCTCAAGAAGCCTCGTTCGAGTTGTACTCAGACGAACAGACGGAACAGCACGCACCTGTTACTGTTAGCGTCGATTTAATGCGTCCATTGTATTTGAACAACTGGTTTATTCATTTGGAAGATTGACTTGCAGTCTTTAGTTTTCACTCCCCACTTTCAATACAAGGAATGAGTTCGTGGCTGGCCATTCACTAAAAGACCCGACTTGACCCCATAATAAATGGAGCAAACTAATATACTTTTAGTTCATAGTACTTTCAAAATTTTTATTAACAATTACCATGTTTGAGAAATAGGATTCAATATTAATAAAGAGAAGATATACAATTTGAAATTCTAAAATTGTCCAGATATCATAAGTTTCCAATACTAAGAAAAATGAAAAAAACACTACGAATAAATGCAAAGGGTCTTCTAGGCACCTGATCCCGAGCAATCCTACTAGATGCTACTCTCCTAGGTCTCTTCTCATTCTGGATCTAAAAAAGATAATAAGATAAAAGGATAAGCTCCACATGCTCAGTAAATAACCGGTTCTCACCTTTATCGATCAAGCATCCATATAAACATTTGCTTATTTATAACAATTAGTTCGAAAACAATCCTTTGTAATTTTTATAACTCAAAGTTTCATCCT
This sequence comes from Lagerstroemia speciosa, assembly GCA_037672795.1. Classification (NCBI taxonomy): domain Eukaryota; kingdom Viridiplantae; phylum Streptophyta; class Magnoliopsida; order Myrtales; family Lythraceae; genus Lagerstroemia; species Lagerstroemia speciosa. The sequence continues at coordinate 1,722,387 of CM075296.1, forward strand.
TCAAAAAAATACATTTCAAAATGTTTCTAGAATATCCATAAATCATTCAGATAATAACTTCAAATCATATGACTCATTCAGTAATTTTCTATTATTCAAAAATTTCAATAATTAGATTCATATATTTTACGCTCATTGTCTCTAATACTAAAGTGACACTTTGTCATATCACACAGACCCAGATACCAGTATTGTTGTTAGTAATGGCCCAGATTACCTATATAGTCGTCAGTTTGACCCAAATAATTTGTTAGCTAGCTCGATCAACGTATTGTAATGCTTGGTACAGTAGACAGATGAATCTCAAATCAGAAATATTATACCATTCAAATCCAAATGAGTATTCATAATTTAGTAAATTTAGATATATTTCACTTAAATAACTTATCTTTCAAAGTACATGAAGTCAATAACTCGATCGTTAAACAATTTGAACATTTTTTAATGAAATTGCACTTCAATAATTTTTTGATACTTGATCCTCATTTTAAAAATTATAAATCATATTTCATACTCATTTCATTTAAATATAACAGTTTCATAATGAAAATTATGAAATGTATAAAACAATATTTCATAATTTCGCAAATAGTAGAAGTGAGTCCCATGTTACTTACCTTAACATTCCTGCAATCGGGAGCTCACTGTGTCAATCTGAATCAGAAGAAGAACCTATAATTGAAGTTATACGTTACTATATAAATATTCTGAAATATATTAGGCGGTTCTAAAAATTTCTGAACCTACAAAATATCTATCACACTCTCACATATTAACTAAGATAGTCATTCATTAGATAGTCTAAATATTTCTATATAAAATTCATTAAAAACTCAGAATTAATTTTCCTCAACTAGATTCATAAATTAAGAAATTTATTAAAATATTGAGACTAAAATATAATATATAAATCTTTATATCTCAGATCAGTTTCTAAATAATATTTTCTGCACTTTCAATGATAAAATTTCATAAATTAATACTATAAGGCATTTCGAATTTAGTAATAACTTTTATAACGTGTAAGATCAATAAAATTCGTTATTTTTGAAAAATATGAGAAAAATGAAATAATTTTGAAAAATCAAAGAAAATAGTAAATTCAATTACGAGATCAACAGTGCAAAAATTGTTGAAGTCGGAGCTTAGATTAGGCCAAGCAGGCTTTTGAAGTTTCTGTTCGTTCGAAATTTTGTCGTACTGAGCTGCACGACTAGTTGATTTTGAAGGGTCGGTCCTCCCTCGTTGCGCCACCAAATATAGCGTTCTCAATGTTTATGAAAACTTTGTTTTACGAACTACAATTTATGAATAAAACCGGGTTCAAAAGATGAATGATTTGATGTAAAAATATAGCTCAAAATTAGGTTTTCATCACAGGCTAGATTTGGGTCGTTTGGGAGGCCTTGCAAACTAGTATCTCGGTCCACAAACCTCCAAATTGAGAGTCCTTGGTGTCCCTGGAAAACTTAAACTACAAACTATAGTTTAGAAACAAACAGGACATCAAACAACAAAGGAATCAGTTCAAAAATTTTGGTCGAAATTGGATGTTCATTTAAGGGAAAACGGAACAGTTTGGAACATTTCTGGAGACCGAATACATGGGCTCATGTCTCGAGATGCAAATGTTCAAACTCAATGATTTTTGTTTCTTTGAAAACCTTGAGGTATAATCTACACTTTAGAGTCAAACAGAACACTAAAAGATACAGAAATAAGTCCAAAAATTCTGTTCCAGATCGCAAGCTATTACAGTAACCCAAGACGTGATTTCTTTAAAACCGTTCAACATATTGAATTCCAAAAATTGCCTAGTTTCTTGAGATTATGAATGGCCTAAAGATGTAAATATTTTGGCCATTTAACCCCTCTAAATCTACCATTGACAACTTATTGAAGTTTTCTCTCTCCATCTCTATGTTACAACTTACAATGAAACAGCGGAAAAGGTCTTTCAGTTTACCTAGATGCTATAGGGATGACTCTAGGTTGAGAAAAATGAGACTAAATCTCAGTTCTAACTTCATCAAAAAAATTCTTGGTTCATCTCTTCTACTCTTCGTTCTATTCAAAACAAGAAATAACACTCATATAAACTCCAATCCTTTGTTATATGGTGTCAAAATTTCTGAGATGCTTCTGTTGGGGTGCGGATTACCTGGGATCGTGGCTGCAGTCGTGTGCAACAGTTCCTTTGTTCTTCCCACGCCCCTGCCAAGTAGTCCCTAAGCTCTATCATTTCTTTAAAATTCGTCCCTCTAATTTTATAATTTAGCCCCCGAAACTTTGGATATTACATTAGTCCTTGTTCCCGCTGACCAAGGGGTCTTTAGTCCTTGTCTGTTTTGAGTACAATCTTCCACGGCAATGTCTTGGAGAAAGTGATTTGCCGTGAATTTTCCCCTTATCTCTTTTTTCCACGTTACATTCCATTAGCGGAGAAATTTAATACAACATTTAAAATTGTGTGGGGGAGACGAGACAACTTGACTCTGGTTGTAGCTAGTTGAAGAAAGGGATGGGTAATTACTCCTGATTTCGACTTGACGGACCACGTCTGTCACTGTCAAGAAAATCCTACATATCTTTTTTCATATATATATATAAATATAATCTCATATTCTTAAGTTTATTAATCTTGATTGATTATGTTCGAGCTAGCTAGATATCCTATTATGAAGACTCTCAAAAATCATATATTCCATCATTTCACAAAACTCGAACCATCTTAACTCAACCCAAGTTATGCTAGATAATCCTTTTATCAATTGATGGTAATCTTTACTTAATTGGATAAATTATTTGTCCATCATTTCTATATGTCCCATTTTCTCAAAATTATTTAATGAGCGTGTCGAATAAGGCACCAAAAACAACGGTCTTTGCGCGGTTCCACAAATGAGAGATGAGTCAATTGGGAAGGCTGAGACAGATAAATAATAAAGTTCCCTAAGCAAATTACTTGCCCAATGGGGAAGCAGTTGGATATGAAACAGAAACCGAACCTGAGATTGTTCTCTTGGAACATGATCGTGAAAGAAGCGTTCGATCCCGGTCACTTCATGTTGAAGACGGTAAGATCCGAGGAATGAGTTGGAAATCAATATTAATGTACGATAGGTGCAAACAATGATCTTGTAAGGGAGTCTGAAACCATCTGGGACAGTGATGGTACGTGGTTTTCCTAGAAACACACGCGTGAAAACTTGAGAGGTCGAGTTTGACACTCTTTTATAAGAGGGATTGTAATAGTTGGACTGAATCATGTGGCTGACCCGATGCTTTGCTTGGAAGAAGTATGGGGCAATCTCCAGCAGTGCTTGCTCTCGATCCTCAGAGTGGGACACATGCGCTCAGCAGCACAACCGAACGAGAGAATGGACATTGGAGAAGCGGCTGCAGAATTGCAAAATGCAAGGGATGCTCTTCCAGTTGGTCGGAGAGGAAACAAATTGTGAGAGCTATCAGCTCGATCGATAAACTAATGATGCACCGATCCATTGGTTCTCTGTAGATCTGTTACGCACACTGAAGTTAATGCTGCTAAAACCAATAAATTTCTTTGGTATATCTAGATGTATAATTTAATCTCGTTTCTTTTAGAGGATTTATTGTGATTTTTGCAACAAATTTAGAGAAATCGTGGTCAACCATAATTATCTCTGAAGATGCATCTTCTCAAAAGGATAAAGCATAGTATGGCATGAAAAAGCATTTACTCCTCATAGTTGCGAAGGATTAATTCAATGTTTAATCAGAAAAAATTGCAAGCTTGCTCCTGTATAACTTAATCAGGGTCAGACAAACAATTTCCTGGAGGAGTTTGATAATACTAAGTTAGAAACAGTTAGGGATGAGTGGCTGTTTGCAGCAATTTTGGTGAAAAGATAAGATTACGAGCATGCTTATGCAAATAGCTGGAAATATTAATCTCTTTTGAATCGTTTTGTCTTTCTTTATTAGATCAGCAGGTAGAAATCAGTTAATCGATTAATTGAATTATGGAGTTATTTACCTAGGGACCTTGAAGTGATTATGTGGGTAAGAACAGTAAAATTCTTCTATGGTGGACTTGTTCTGTTCTCGCCTTGTTTGATGGTTTGTGTTGAGGGTTGTAAGATAATTTAAAGTTTGCAGAAGATGGATGAAGGTTTGTAAGATATATTTTTGGGTGTTTAGAAGGAATGGGAATTCTAGTATTGATGGGATGAGTTTGAGAAGAGGAGGCTCTTGAGAAGAGAATAGAAATTGTGTTTCATTGATCATTACATATACAATGGTACATCGCATACTTATACTAGCTCATGAAAATGTCTAGAAACCTATCATCCAAAAATTTCTAAAATTCTAAAGCATCAATGTTCTAGAGAATTGAAACTTCTAGGAACATTTTCTATCATCCAGAATGTTCTAGAGGACTTCTAAAAGATTCATGAATTTTATTTATCACCTACAAATATTGAAAGTTTTAGAATTGTCATACATATTCTAATACTTTCTAGAATTGTGCACCACAATAATTTAATAGTGATTTAGGAACTGTAGTTAGTCAATTTGGTAATTGGGAGATTAGAATGACTACTTTGTTTAAGAATGTCGAAGCCACTGTTATTGTAATTGAAATCTTATGATTCTTCTTTCTTGGTTGATGTGTGAATGAATCGACTCTACTCACGGCTTCATTCGAGGCTCTACCGCTATAATTTTTGGCCCGAAACTTTCGTACTTGGTCTGGCGAGACAGGAAGCTGAAAGTATTTGACTTATGTATGCCCCTATTCTGAAGATTGATGCTGCAGCCGCCTTATTACAACTTCAGCCGCTATCGTAGGTGATATTGGCTAGAAAGTGTTCAGGATGCGAAGATGGCTGTAGAGTAATACAGTAGAAACGTAATTTCACTTCACTCTCCCCACAGTTGCAGCTCTTATTTGACTTGTTCGAGTTCGGGCAGTGCCAAATTCTACTTCTGCAGCAGCGTTCTTATGTTTTGAAGGACAACTTGTGATCGATGTCCAAACTTTGCAGGCTGGAGTGCGTACTTCTTGATTCCCAACGACCTCCTAGATTTGTGCTAGTATATATTAGAGGACCTGTTAATCCATATACAAGTAATGTAATCAAAGAAATGTTTCCCACGAAGCCTCGTTCAACTTGTGCTCCAACAAACAGACGGAACAGCACGCACCTGCAAGCATCGATTTAATGCATTCATCGTATTTCAACAACCGGTTTATTAATTTTGGAAGATTGACTTGCAGTCAATAGTCCTTGTCCCCATTTGACCAAGGGGTCTTTAGTGGTTGTCTGTTTTGAGTACAATCTTCAACGGCAATGTCTTAGAGATAGTGATTTGCTATGAACTGTCTTCTCATTTCTCCTTCCCACATTACGTTTTCTTAGCAAACAGATTTAATATAACGTAGAAAAAAGGGTGGGAGACAACTTGACTCTGGTTGTAGCTAGTTGAAGAAAAAGATGGGCAATTACTCCCGATTTCGACTTGATGTTCCAGTCTTATGTTAAGAAAATCTTACATATCCTTTCCCATATATATTATCTAGTATTTAAGAATTTTATCAGTCTTGATTGATTATCTTCGAACCAGACAGCACATTAAGAAAACTCTCAAAATCATATATTTCATCATTTCACAAAACTCGAACTAGAAGTTGAACCATCTTAACTCAAGTAAGTAATGGCAATCTTTAATTAATTGGATAAATTATTGCTCCATCATTTCTGTATTTCCCAATTTGTCGCATCTATTTAATGAACGAGTCGAATAAGATGCCAAAAACAACCGTCTTTGCACGGTTCCACCTTGAGAGATGAGTCAATTGGGAAGGCTGTGACAGCTAAATAATGAAGTTCCCTAAGCAAATTATTGGCCCAGTGGGGAATCAACTGGACATGAAACAGATACCAAACCTCAAATTGTTCTCTTGGAACGTGATCGTGAAAGAAGCATTCGAACCCGGTCACTTCATGTTGAAGACGGGAAGACCCGAGAAACAGATACAATACGTGTGAACACTGATCTTTTAAGGGAGTCTGAAACCATCTGGGACAGTGATGAATCTAGTTTGAGACTCTTTTATAAGAGGGTTGTAATCGTGGGACTGAATCATGTGGTCGAACCATTGCATTGCTTGGAAGAAGTACGGGGCAATCTCCAGCAGTGCTTGCTCTCGATCCTCAAATTGGGACTCATGTGCTCAGCTGCGCAACTGAATGAGAGGATGGACATTGGAGAAGCGGCTGCAGAACTGAAGAGGGCACAGGATGCTCTTCGGGTTGGCAAAAGGGGAAACAGAAAGTGAGAGCTAATCAGCTCGATACATGAAGAATAATATGCCGATCCATCGGTTGCTTGTCAATCTCGGCTGCATGTTGAAGTTAATGATACAAAAACCAATAAATCTGGTGTCTGCAGAAGATGTTTAATTCAAGCACGTCTTTTAGCAGATAGATTGTGATTTTTTTCCATGTGAGCCCATGGGCTTCAGCCCATTAAAAAGCCCAATGAGAATTTTAAGCCCAATTGGCACAAGTTACTGCCCCTTTTTCCACCGGCAACTGCCTCGCATATGTATCTCTTCTTATGTTTTTTTTTTTTTCAATCATTCTGTCAACTTTTCCGCAAAACGTGAGGGAGAGTAAAATAAAACAGAGGGCAAGAGAGGAAGTCGAGCAAACGGAGGAACTGGAGACGGAAACAGATGAGAGGAAAATTGAAGGTAATTGGGATCTAGTTCAAATCAAATCAATTATGTTACTCAATGTTATATATATAGTTAGAAGCATTTCATTAGAAAGATGCGCTCCTGCGAGTTTAACTTGATAGGTAAAAGGCATACGGTCGATAAATGTAGAATAAATAATGTTCTAAAATAATATTTGGGGGTCATTTTTAATACAAACATATATGATATATCTTAATTTTATTGTTAATAATACGATGGGAACTGATGAGATCGAAGCTAGACATTCTGGGGGACCTAACTTAGTGAAGAATTACTCGAGAGGGCTGTGAGTACTCATTTTTATTGTAGAATAATACATAGCATATTATATATACACGTTCATGCAAGCATCTCGTGTGTGTATATATAAGCTGACTGCATGTAAAGATAATTTGCAACGTGGCAAATTGTATGAATTATATTAAAACCAATATTATACATGAATAAGATTGCTTTTAACAAATTAGTGAGCCAATGAAATTGTTAAATTGGAGAATTAGGATTATTGCTCGATTAGGAGTTCATGAAAGGTAAGTTATTGAATAGAGAGGGCCCCGTCCTATTAAATCTCATTTTTGTCATCCTATTCATGGTTACGTGGTGTTTAAAATTGAATATTGGAAGCTAACTTTTGTTGATTGATCTTTATAATTGCGATTAAATGATTAAATATGGAGCTAGATTAATGAATAAGTATAAGCGGAAGTTGGTTCCTTTTGATTAGCTATCTTACAATGAATTCGATCAATTGGTAATTGTAATATTTAGAGTTTATTTTCCCAAGTTGAAGTGTGAAGGATTTCTATGGTAAGATAAGGTAACTTTTTGATATTAGGAAATCGACTGGAGATTTTATTAGAAGTTAATCTTGATATTTATATGGTTTTGTATTATTATGTCTCGACTCGAAAATTTTAATGCAGATTTATAATGATTGTTTTAAAAATTTTCTTAGGTATTACAACAAGTTCCTTTTGAGTTGTTGTCTTTCTAAAGAGTAAGCAAATTATTACCTTGGTAGAAAGCGGGAAGGAAAACAAAAAAGGCAACTAGTCTTGATGTGGAGAATACCCTCTTTGAAGAGAAAGAATACGCTCAGAGACCGAAGTATTTCCGCGGGGTCGCCCTCATTCCATATATGAGTTCTTTCGAGTTTCTCGTATCATTTTTCGTGGATTAGCATCTCGAGGTCCGCATCGCTTTGGACCCTTGGATTCCACCCACAAAGTGCACGGATAGGTCGGTTGGACTACGATAGGGCTCATCCTCATTAGTAACGTTTTCTGCTACTTTGATTTCTGATTAAAACTATGATAATATAGTGAAAATTTTATCAAATTTTTGGGTTGTGAAGTTTCCCCATGTAAGTTTAGTGAAATCATGATCAATCATAACTGCCTCTCAAGATTCATTTTCTCAGACAGATAAGACATGGCTACGACATGAGAAAGCATATGCCGCTCATAATAAATGAATAAATAAGGAGATAAAAGTGACGGAGCTGAAGGTAATGTTGTAACAATAGAGATCTAAATGATCGACGACAAAAAGCTGATTTATCTCTAGCTCGTAAATGATGAAATACGAAAGGAAAATCGGTCTCCCTTTGTTAATTTCCCGATATTCTTCCATTAATAGCACACCAGTATGCTTGAGAATGTACCAGCCGGTGATGATTACTGCCCGTGCTTGACCTCATGCATGCAGTGGTTTAGGTACAGAGATCTCAGCAGACTAAGATGAAAAATACCCGCACTCCCTCGATTTGGAAAACATCTCATTTGTCATTGCTTTAGGACAGAAACTTGGGCATCTTTTTTGGACTTGCGAGGTGTTTATTGGTCCAGGAAAAGTAAACTTATTGTTATAAAAAAGAATCGGTTGTATGTTCTTTATTGGTCATAAAACCAATCATATGATTACAAACGCACATATAATGTGTTTATTTTGTTTTCAAAATTTATACACACTAAGATAGCGCAACCCTCTATTGTGTCGACCCTGAAATGTTACGATGGTTAGTTGATGAAATGCCATTAACTTCATACAGTAGAGGCACACCATGAGGTTATAATTGCAAAGATGTTATGGACGATGTGAGATACATAGGTATTTAGAATTGTTAGTGCCCGATATTTCTGGCTTCTCGCCGTTAACGTGGGGAAAGAAAATAAGATCAAAGTGCACGGTGTAATAACTCTAAATGGTCCCAGTTTTGATTCATCAAAATGTCCTCCGACAAAGACTTGGAAAATGAGAAGTGCTAACGGCGTAGGCTTTGGTTTATTGACTTGGAAAAATGACTAGACTTAGAGTCTCCAGTCCCCCGTCTCCATTGATCAAGTGGGTCTGGAGTCCTTGTGTGATTTGACAACCCAAAACTACATATGCACTTAGATTCATTTTCCAAGTCTTACGAGGAAGACAGGTCCCAGGGGATCAAACTGGGGCACTAACTGAAGGTGATCAAACTACAGGGGCCGAATTAAACAAAAGTATTTCACAAAAACATTGTAATTGATTTCCAAACTTCGCAAGTTGGAATGCGTACTTCTTTCATCCCCAAACTTCAGTAAAAGCAACTAATAGTGGCTCAAACAACTTATTTTTTCCCCTAGGATTAGGAATATCTTTCAACCTGCACTCAAACTGCCGTGAATAAGTATTGTCCCTGTCCCTCCCTTATCAACTGATAGTCATTTACTGCACCAGAAGAAAAAATAAAGTATTCTGCAAGTAATCTGAAGGGCATCGCTGCATTATCGTAAATGGACCGGTGTGCATTTGAGAGTCGTCTCTCTGAGGTAGGTCCCTCGTTCGTTTCCTAGGACTGTCTAACAATCTAACAATTTTTTGAATTGTATATTTCATCCGATCAGTCGTATATACTACTTTGTTATTTAGGAGAGGATTTTTCAGCCACTACATCGTATCCTCTGAATTTTTGGAGAATTTTCCAGATGTCAATTTCATGTTATTAAACTTGGTTATAAAGAGAGAAGGACCAGAAAAGACACTAACGATTTATTGCATGAATTATAAATGGTTAGCTAATTTGATTTTAAATTTAAACCCCCAACCACCTGATTGGATCGATATCAATTTATTTCAAAATTTTTTTCTTTAAAACATTGAGAATAATATACATAATATTCCCCTTTTAGACGAGCATGCAGCAGCGGGCTCACCTTGAATTTCAAAAATGCAATCTTCCATAATGCTTGATCTCCCATTTTATAATATATTGACTGGGCAAGTGATTGACTTTCATTTCTATCCCACTGATGTAACAGTCAATTCCATTTCATATCCTGCCAGTCAGGCAGCCATCGTTCATTTTATGTCTCGTAACGTGACCATAGGCCAAAACCACTAGAGTACAAAGTTCATTAGAAGGAGGGAGTGAAAAATTATACAAAATAACTCACCTATGCATAAGTTTTCAGGAAAAAAAAACTAAATTAGAAAATAAATAATCCAAGCAATCAATATAATATCTAAAGCAAATCTAAAAATACCGAGGAGATAAATAAGGTAATCGGTGCTATGATCCTATTTCAAAAATTTTATTTTTTTAAATGATAAGAATAATATTTCTATGGGATCAATTAAGTTTTTTGTTGGCACATTAGTTGATTTTGGTAGATGACGACTGGATGTAAAATATATATTACTTGATGGAATTAAGGAAACTCAAGCAGAATAACTTATTGTATTCTTGTTATTTCCTCTGTTCTTTGTTAGTTATAAAATGGAATATATGATTAAGTTCAACATTTTACTTTGAAAATCAGTACTTAGTAAGATTCAGCTTATACCATTCATGATCCCCTTTTTTTTTTTCAGATAAGTTGTATGGGGTAGCCATTCTTGTTAACAGGTGGTCGTTATCAATTTTCTTATAAATCTATAATTTATATCTTATATGACCGACCAATATGGGGATTAACACCCCTCTCATGCGCATATTGTGAGTGAAGCACCAGTGTGTAGGAGCGATGGATTGTTACTATGGCTAGCTGATGGAATGTCATTAACTTGTTATAGTAGGAGCTCCTGAGGTCATAGCTGTTCAAATGTTACAAAGAATGAGAGATACGGATCAAGAAGTTCGTGCCGTGACATTTTCGAGGTTCTCTGAGTAAGTTGATTTATTTATATTTATACATGATATAATTATTTGGTACCTAAATTGAGTGTATGCATGGTTGATGAATGATAAAGTAAGAAAAGTGAAAATTAAGAATAAATATAAAAAAGGAGAAAAATGGTGGGTGAGAAGTGAGAGAGAACAGTTTAAGAAGTTGGGTATGCCTATAAATGGCTACAGCTTTCCTTTGATTAATTAGAACTCTAGACTCCACTCCCTCACCAACATGACTTCGAAAAATCCAAATTGTTCTCTGAGAATTCATGCCTTTGTTTCCATTGTTTATCAAGTAGTTGCTACTGCAACTGCGATTGCCGCTCTCCATCTTACCAATGAAACAGACTACCAAGCATTGCTGGCCTTCAAAGCTCATATAACCTCCGATCCGTCTGAAGCACTCAGCTCTTGGAACGATTCAACCCACTTCTGTGACTGGACTGGAGTTACATGCGGCAAGAAGCATCAGCGTGTGACCGAACTTCGACTCCCATCCCTTTGGCTGTTGGGTCCTCTCTCTGTCTCCCCATATCTGGAACCTTACCTTTCTAAAAGTCATCTATCTCAATGAAAATCACTTTAATGGGATACTTCCCCAAGAGATCGGCCAGTTGTCAAGGCTACGGGCTCTCCTCCTCGCCAACAACTCTTTCGAAGGAGAGCCACCAAGAAATCTGAGTAACTGTGGAGATCTTAGATATATACTTTTGACTAACAACAATCTTTGGGGACAAATCCCTTATGAGCTCGGTTCTCTAGCGAAGCTTAACAGATTAAGCCTCTATGGGAATCATTTCATCGGTCAAGTGCCTCCCGCGTTGGGGAATCTCTCTGCTCTCACCAAACTTTCTCTAGCCAGAAATCAAATCCAAGGAAACATACCGCCACAGCTCGGGCATCTCTCTGGCTTAGTGTATCTTAGTTTAGAAATGAACAATCTTTCTGGTCATATTCCCACATCTCTCTACAACATCTCATCCATTCTCATTTTGTCGGTCTCATTGAACACGCTCAGGGGATCCCTTCCTTCTGATGTCTTCTCAGCTTTCCCGAAACTAGAACAGTTGTATGTCAGCGGTAACAGATTGTCAGGACTAGTTCCAAGCACAATAACTAATGCCACTGGGGCCACAATAATCGATTTGAGTATTAATGCCTTTGTAGGACCGCTCCCAGTGGAATTGGGAGGTCTTAGGAATCTGCAATATTTCAATTTTGGGCACAACAATCTAGGAACTGAAAGAGGGGGTGATTTAGGATTTCTAACCTCCTTGATCAACTGCACCAAGTTAGAAACACTGTCTGTTTATCAAAATAGGCTTGGGGGCGTCCTGCCAGATTCTATTGCAAATTTTTCCTCCACTTTGATTGAGCTCTTCATGGGCAACAACTTCATATTAGGGACCATACCTTCAGGGATAGAGAACCTTGTAAATTTGCGGCTTCTTGACCTCAGTGCAAACATGCTTACTGGAAGAATTCCCAGCTCCATCTGGAAATTGCCAAAACTGCAAGCGCTTGGCCTTGTTCAGAATAATCTCTCAGGTCTGATTCCGTCCTCCCTAGGCAACTTGACTTCACTCTCATACCTCCACCTTGGATACAATATATTGGAGGGAACCATACCCGCTTCTCTAGGAAACTGCACACACCTGAATATACTATATCTTGAGAAGAATCTCCTAGATGGTCCGGAGATGGTCCAGTGCCTCAAGAACTCCTTGGACTTTCTTCACTCTTGAGAGCTCTAGTAGCCAGAAACTATCTAACTGGTCCAATCACATCTCAAGTTGGTAAGAATCTCTGGGAATTAGATGTTTCGGAGAACAACATGTCAGGAGAAATTCCACCTGCTTTAGGTGATTGTATGAAGATGGAACGACTCTATTTGGGAGGCAACCAATTCAGTGGATCTGTTCCGCTTTCTCTGTCAAATCTAAGAGGTCTGGCGCATGTAAATCTTTCTCGAAACAATTTTTCTGGTGAAATCCCTGGGTTTCTAGCCGAACTCCCTTTCATCGAGAGTCTTGACATTTCCTTCAATAAATTTGAGGGCGAAGTACCGAATAGAGGAATCTTTCTTAACCTCAGTGCTATTTCAGTTGTTGGGAATAACAAACTCTGTGGAGGACCTCCCTCCTTGCAATTTCCAAAATGTGAAGGGAGAGCAACAAAGAAAAACATCAAGAAAGCATCAGTGCGGAGGGCAGTTTTGGTGACTACTGTCACAATCTCCATTTTCTCCTTCTTAATAGGAGTCATCGCCATAGTTCTATGTCGTTTGAAAAGGGCTAAAAGCAGAAATGCCTCTGCTTCATCAACCAGGGAACATCACCCTATGCTATCTTATGGCGAGCTCTCTCGAGCAACAGATGGTTTCTCTCCTGCAAACATGATTGGCGAGGGAAGCTTTGGTGTAGTATATAAAGGCGTCCTGCCAAGCAACGACCAACTTATCGCTGTCAAGGTGCTCAAACTTAAAGAACAGAGTGCAAGCAAGAGCTTCATGGCTGAGTGCAAGGCCTTGAGGAACATTCGACATCGGAACCTTGTGAAGACTATCACTGCATGCTCGACAGTAGATTTCCAAGGAGAAGATTTCAAGGCTTTGGTTTTTGAGTTCATGCCCAATGGGAGCCTCGAGAAATGGCTGCATCCGGTCCTGGATGAGATAGGAGGGAATGACAATGATACAAGATTAAGCGTATCTCAAAGGTTGAACATAGCCATTGATGTGGCTGCAGCAGTGCACTACCTCCACCATCAGTGCCACATTCCCATAGTTCATTCCGACTTGAAGCCGAGCAATGTTCTTCTCGACAGTGATCTTTCAGCTCATGTAAGTGATTTCGGCCTTGCAAAGTTTCTTGCAGTTAAAGCATCGGGAACAAAGAGCAGTTCAATTGGAATTAGAGGAACCATCGGCTATGTTGCACCGGGTAAATCTGTTCTACTGTATTTTTATTGTCTTACATCAGAGTGCCTTGATAAAGTTTTTTTGTCATATACAACAAACTGTTCCACTAATTTAGCCACTGGCTCATCTTAAAAAGCTTCAGGTGAAGGATGCTTACTCTGTTCACAAAATTTGGATTGACTTGTGGAAGGCCGGATCAATATCCTTGTCTATGAATGCTAGATTGCAATATTGTTATCAATAATTGGTGACTTCTTCCGTTGCAGAATATGGCGTTGGGTGCAATGTTTCGACACGAGGGGACATCTACAGCTTCAGGATTCTCTTGCTGGAACTGTTCACCGGGAAGAGGCCCACTGAGCCCATGTTCAGCGGTGAGTTTGGCCTCCGGGAATTCGTTCAGAGGTATCTTCCTGATGGACTGAATCACGTGGTAGACCCATTGCTTTGCTTGGAAGAAGTACGGGGCAATCTCCAGCAGTGCTTGATCTCAGTCCTCAAAGTGGGACTCATGTGCTCAGCTGCACAACCGAATAAGAGGATGGACATTGGAGAAGCAGCTGCAGAATTGCAGAAGGCAAGGGATGCTCTTCCAGTTGGCAGGAGGGGAAACAGAGTTTGAGGGCTATCAGCTCGATATATAAAAATAATGATGCGCCGAACCACTGGTTGCTTGTAGATCTCTTTTGCCAGCGGAAGTTAGTGCTAATAGAACCAATAAATCTGATATGTATGCAGAAGATGGTTAATTCAACATTGTCTTTCAGCAGAGAGATTGCGATTTTTGCTTCAAAATTTAGTGAAATTGATATCAATTGCTTCAATATTTAAGAAATAATTAAATATTTATTTTCTAATTTTTTTTTAAAAGAAATTCTATATCACTAATACAAGAAAGAAGTAAATTCATATACAGATTGAAAAAAAAGGAATTTAAATTAATGGGATGTGCATGAAATTTTTAAAAATATAATAACCAATTGATAAATATAAAACGGAATATTAAAAATACTCATTGATATGGAAGATGAGAAGTGCTGGTGGGTTGACTTAGTTAGAACAGAGTGTGGACGACTGGTTTATTAATTTGGAAGATTGACTTGCAGTTTGTCTATGGTCCTAGTCCCAGTGATCAAGTGGTCTACATTCCTCGTTTGTTTGGAGAACAGTCTTGGAGATAGTGATTTGCACCATATTCCATTAACACCATATTTGAATTAAGTCGACCTAATAAGAATTAAAACACTTCTAATATTATATTATATCCATTCACCGAACTCAAACTAGAAATCTTATTTAAGGGAAGGAACCGTCTTAGTTCAACTAAACCCTGTTAGACAATAGTTTATCAATTAGTGGCAATCTTTAATTAATTGGATAAACTATTGGTCGTGGCTTCCTGTGCTTCCTTTTCCTTTTCCATAACTATATAATAAGCATGTGGAATAAAACACTAAAAACAACGGTCTTAGTATCCAGCAAATGAAAAGAAAACACAGGTTCTAGCACGATTCTCCAGTGAGAGATGAGTCAATATAGAAGGCTGAGGCAGCCATTAAAGTTTCCCAAAGCAAATCATTGGTCCATTAGAACAAGAACCGAACCTAAAATCGTTTTCTTGGAGCACGATCGAGAAAGAATAACTTGACAGTAGAGGGAGGTTTGCAGAGGGGAGGACAGTGGAAGCTGGGAAATAACGGGCGCATAAGAAGTCTTATAATTGATAATCAAATGTGAAACCTCTTAATTCGAGCGTTTTTCACTCGGCCTATTATGATCTATTACAATTGTAATCAATTAGAACAAATAAGACATTGGCTTGAGGATTTCTTTTTCCTTCCTTCTTATACGAATGATTGAGAAAAACTGTGTCACTTTCAGGGGTAAGAAGGGATCGGTCACTTGTACCAGTTGGATGGGCTTATCAAGGTCCAACATTTGATTTTAGCAAACTTTTTTACGGAGGTCAAATTTTTATATTGATTGTTAAAAATAAAACCAACTATATGTTCTAATACTAAATATGTTAACAGAGGAACTGTGCCACGCACAAATTACATGATGCAATGAATTGATCCAATACGATTTGATTACTTGGGATATATCGAGTTGATTGTGTTAATTTTTACCTGTCTAGTTGTTGTTGAAGACCAACGAGATGAACAGATGGATGGGGAATCCATTTGCCTTAATGTTTAATCCCTACTTGTAGTAGCGGAGAAGCGTGGAGGACACGGACGTAGGTGGGAGGAAATGAAAGACGAGCGGATGGAATGGACAGTGGGAACTTGATGGTGTGTGATGAGCAGTTTACGCGTTTTATGGGAGTGACCAGCTTCAGTATGATACGACCGGATACGGACTCGTACTATACACGAAAAAAAATAAAAAAAAATAAATGTGAAATATTGGGATGAGATCTTATAATTATATTATTTATTTATAATTTATTATCATTTAACATATTTAAAATTCGTTAACGTACTGTAAGCATATAATTTTCGATTTTCATTAATATACTATTTTAACTTTATCTTTTTAATTTTACAATTATGTGACAAATTTTTGCTATTAAAATTATAGGTATTGAATGATATGGAGTGACACGAGAAAATCTGAGCAATTAACAAAAGATTTTTATCATTAAGATTGTAAATATGGAGTAAAAGAAAAATAATAAATTATTATTTTACCATTAATATAAAAATCAAATGTATGTCATAAATTTTATATGTAAATTATATTAAAGACATATAAAAATTAAAAAGACATCAAACTTCTCAAATATTTTCATAGATAGATATAGATAATGCGGTCCATGGAAACGGGTTTCCCTGATGAAGTAAACAATAGGAAGGGTGATTTCGGAAATTAAAAAAAAAAAAAAAGTGTCAAAAACCCCACGCTTCCCTCTTCATAGTAGTAGAAGATATATATATATACATATATATATATAAGTTGAACGAGCACATAAGGGTGATATACACATACCTTAAGCTTTCCATCTGATCAAGTTGAAACTCCCACCCCTCACGCACAAATATGATTGCCCAAAAACCAGCTTACTCTCCGAGAATCCTTGCTGTTGCCTCCATTGTCTTTCAAGCAATTGCTGTTGCTGCAACTGCGATTGCAGCTTTCAAACTAACTAATGAGACAGACCACCAAGCATTGCTGGCCTTTAAAGGTCATATAACCTCCGACCCGTCTGGGGCCTTCGGCACTTGGAACAATTCGACCCACTTCTGCGCCTGGATCGGGGTTAAATGCAGCAAGAAGCATCAGCGTGTGGCTGCACTTCGGCTCCGGGCCCTCCAGCTGGCGGGTCCTCTGTCTCCTCATATCTGGAATCTTACCTTCCTGAGAGTTCTTGATCTCCAAGGTAATCACTTGAACGGGACACTACCAGAAGAGATCGGTCAGTTGTCAAGGCTTCAGGTTCTTGATCTCGCCAACAACTCTTTCAAAGGAGAGATTCCAAGAAATCTGACAAACTGTGCGGATCTCAGGTACCTATATTTGGGTGGCAACAAACTCTGGGGACAGATCCCAGATGAGCTTGGTTCTCTGATGAAGCTCGCTCAATTAAGCCTCCCCGAGAATAGGTTCACCGGTCAGGTGCCTCCTGCATTGGGGAATCTCTCTGCTCTCACCAGATTTAATCTAGGAGGAAATCACATCCAAGGAACCATTCCGCCTCAACTTGGGCGCCTCTCCAACTTAGAGTTTCTTGCTTTACACTTAAACAATCTATCTGGTCACATTCCCACCTCACTCTACAATATCTCATCCATTGTCACTTTGTCGGTTGCATTGAACACTCTTGGGGGGTCCCTTCCTTCTGATCTCTTCTCAGCTTTACCTAAGCTAGAAAGGCTGTATCTTGGTGTTAATGAATTCACAGGACCGGTTCCCAGAACACTAACCAATGCTTCTCAAGCCATAAGAATCGATTTTAGTGGTAATGCTTTTGTGGGACCGCTCCCAAAGGACTTGGGCGGTCTTAGGAATTTACAACATGTCAATATTGAAAGCAACAAACTAGGAACTGAAGAAGGGGATGATTTAGCATTTTTGACCTCTTTAACCAACTGCACCAAATTACAAGTGCTTTCTGTTGATGAAAATAGGCTCAAGGGTATCCTTCCAGGTTCAATTGCAAATTTCTCCTCCACCTTGATTAAGCTCTTGGTGGGCGCAAACTTCATATCAGGGACCATACCTTCAGGGATTGAGAACCTTGTAAATATGCAAATTCTTGACTTCACCCAAAATATGCTTACGGGGACTATCCCCAGCTCAATTGCGAAATTTCCAAATCTGCAGATGCTCAGCCTTTCTTGGAATAATCTCTCAGGTGTTATCCCATCCTCCATTGGCAACTTGACCTTGCTTTCAACCCTCTCCCTTCAACAAAATATGCTGGGTGGAACTATACCCGCTTCTCTTGGAAACTGCACACACCTTAGTACACTATGTCTTGATCATAATCACCTAGCTGGTATTGTGCCCCAAGAAATCCTTGGCCTTTCTTCGCTATCAATACTTTTAACATTATGGGGAAATGACCTAACCGGTCCAATCCCATCTCAAGTTGGTAAACTATTGAACCTCAGGATATTAGATGTTTCAGAGAACAACATGTCGGGAGAAATTCCACCCACTTTGGGTGATTGCACGATGCTGGAATTCCTCGATTTGGGAGGTAACCAATTCAACGGATCCATTCCGCCTTCCATGTCACATCTAAGAGGCCTGGCGGTTCTAGATCTTTCTCAAAACAATTTTTCTGGGGAAATCCCTGGGTTTCTAGCCGACCTCCCTTTCATCGAGAATCTTGACCTTTCCTTCAATAAGTTCGAGGGTGAAGTACCAAATAGAGGAATCTTTCTTAACCTTAGTGCAGTTTCAGTTGTTGGGAATAACAAACTCTGTGGAGGACCTCCCTCCCTGCAATTGCCAGAGTGTGAAAGGAGAGCAAAAAGGAAAAGCCGCAAGAAATCATCATCTCAGACGACAGTCTTGGTGATTACTGTCACGACGTCTATTCTTTCCCTCTCAGTAGGAATCATTGCCATAATTCTATGTCGTCTGAAGAGGTCAAAGAAAGGAACTGCCTCCGCTTCATCAACGAGGGAGCATCACCCTAAGCTATCTTACGGCGAGCTCTCTCGAGCAACCAATGGGTTCTCTCCTGCAAACATGATTGGCGAAGGAAGCTTTGGTACAGTCTATAAAGGCGTCCTGCCTAGCAATGGACAACTAATTGCTGTGAAGGTACTCAAACTTCAAGAACAGAGGGCAAGCAAGAGCTTCATGGCCGAGTGCATGGCCATAAGGAACATTCGGCATCGGAACCTTGTGAAGACTATCACGGCTTGCTCCACGGTGGATTTCCGAGGAGAAGATTTCAAGGCTCCGGTTTTTGAGTTCATGCCCAACGGGAGCCTCGACAAATGGCTGCATCCAGTCCCGGACCAGATAGGAGTAAATGATAATGATACAAGATTAAGCGTATCTCAAAGGTTGAACATAGCCATTGATGTGGCTGCAGCAGTGGACTACCTCCACCATCAGTGCCACATTCCCATAGTTCATTCTGACTTGAAGCCGAGCAATGTTCTTCTCGACAGCGATTTTTCGGCGCATGTTAGTGATTTCGGCCTTGCAAAGTTTCTTGCAGCCAGAGCATCAGGAACACAGAGTAGTTCAATCGGAATTAAAGGAACCCTCGGCTATGTTGCACCCGGTAGAACTGTTCTACTGTGTCTTTTTGTTGTCTCACATCGTGGCTTCAATCTATTTTAATCTTACAGAAATATATCATACTAGTCTGTTTGTTACATACAATTAGATTTGACCTGTTAAGGCAAGATCAATATCCTTGTTTGTGAATGCTAATTTCAATGTTAGTGTCAATAATTGGTGAGTTCTTAGAGCCTGTTTTGATATGCAGAATATGGTGTTGGTGGGATTGTATCGACACCAGGGGACATCTACAGCTTTGGGATTCTCTTGCTCGAATTGTTCACCGGGAAGAGACCCACCGAGCCCATGTTCAGTGGCGAGTTTGGCCTCCGGGAATTCATTCAGGGGTCTCTTCCTCATGGACTGAATCACGTGGTAGACCCATCGCTTAGCTTGGGAGAAGTATGAGGTAATCTCCGGCAGTGCTTGCTCTTGATCCTCAAAGTGGGACTCATGTGCTCAGCAGCGCAACCGAATGAGAGAATGGACATTGGAGAAGCGGCTGCAGAATTGCAAAAGGCAAGGGATGCTCTTCCAGTTGGTAGGAGGGGCAACAAAGTGTGAGAGCTATCAGCTTCATATACAAAATAACCATGCGCCAATCCATCGGTTGTTTGTCAATCTATGTGACTAAAACTAATAAATCTGGTGTATGCAGAAGATGTTTAATTCAACCTCGTCTTTAGGCAGATAGATTGTAATTTTTTTCTCCGCAAGTTTAGTGAAATCATGATCAATCATAACTGCCTCTCAAGATTCATTTTCTCAAAAAGATAAGACATAGCTATGACATGAGAAGCATTTGTCGCTCATAAGAAATGAATAAGGAGATAAAGTGATGGAGCTGAAGGCCGAAACTGGCCATACCTAAAACAGTATAAGATGCTCGGACTTAAAAAGCACATGATCTATCTCACGTTCATAAATGATCAACGAAAAAAAGAAAATCGGCCTCCCTTCATTTATTTCCCGAGATTCTTCCATTGATAACGCACAGGTATGTTTGAAAATGTACCAGCCGGTGATGACCATTGCCTGTGCTTGGCCTAATGAATGCAATCGCTTAAGTCAAGAGATCAATGATGAACTCAGAAACGTGCATGAGGGAAGAAAGAAGATAATGGAAGTTTCAAATCAAGCAAGTTAAAGCCACTCACACAACATCTATTGATTACAAAAGTGGACCAGGCACAGAGACCTCAGCAGACTAAGATGAAAGAAACCCGCACTCCCTCGATTTGGAAAACATCTCATTTGTCATTGCTTTATGGCAAAGTTTTGGGCGCATTTCTTGAGCTTGTGGGGTGATCATTGGACTCCTCTTTACAAAAAAGAATCGGTTGTACATTCTTTATTGGTCATGAAACCAATCATCTAATTACTTGCATCTAATTTTGTTATTTTCTTTTGAAATTTTATGTATACTAAGATAGGACACACTCTACTGTGCCCACCCTGAAATATTATGATGGTTAGTTGATGAAATGCCATTAACTTCTTACAGTAGAAGCACATAATCGAAATGCCCTCCAACAAGACTTGGAAAAAAAGAAAGTGCCAGCGGTATCTGGATTAGGTTTATTGACTTGTTAAAATGAGCACACTTATTAGAGTCTCCTGTTCTTGTCCCCATCGATCAAGTAGGCTGTAGTCCCTGTTTGATTTTGACAACCCAAAACTACAAATGCACTTAGATTCATTTTCCAAGTCTTTCGAGGAAGAGAGGTCCAGAGGATCAAACGGGGACAACCCACAGAGTTAAGTGGAGCACTAATTGAAGCTGGTCAAACTAGAGGGGCCAAAACAAAGTATTCCACAAAATTAATTTCCAGGAAACAGGGAGGCTCATCGGCTGAGAGGACAAGGGAATGAAAGAGAAATGACAGGGCATGAGAAGTTTTGCTAGCGCTAATCAAATCCCGAACTTCTTGATTCGAGCAATCAAACATCTTTTACTGTAATTTATTCGCTTCGCAATCGCATGATACGACGATATCTGAATAGAACAAATAAGGCAGCATAGTGAGGATCACTTCTTTCTCCCTTGAATGATTGAGAATAACTGTTCGCTTACTGTGTGAGAGATCAATCACTTCTACAAGATTGGATTGGGCTATCAAGATCAAATCACCGAGCATTTAAGTTCCAGCAAACTTTGCGGAGGTCAAGTTACACCGCACAATAGCCCACGCTGTGAACAGAATTGTAGTTCTAACTTTAAGTACAGAGAAACTCTTGCATCATTTTCGTTTTTAGATGACATTTATAGGATGACCATGAATAAACAAAAATAGTATATGTATAGAAATATAATCATGAAAATAATAAAATATATAATTAGAAAATGGAGAACGAATACAGATAAGAAGAGGGTTGTAAATGAGACTGAATGTATCCTCTTTTCCGATATGTAAGTAGCCTGGAATTCCTACCTTCTTTAATTAGAACTCCAACACCACACAATCACCAAACATGACTCCGGAAAAACCAAATTTCTCCCAAACAATCAATGCACTTGTCTCCATTGTCTATCTAGCAGTTGCTGCTTCAACTGCGATGGCCCCTTTCCATCTTAACAATGAAACAGACTAACACGCACTGCTGACCTTCAAAGCTCGTATAACCTCCGACCCGTCTGAAGCACTCAGCTCTTGGAATGATTCGACCCACCTCTGTGATTGGACTGGAGTCACGTGCGGCAAGAAGCATCAGCGTGTGACTGCGATTCAACTCCCAGCCCTTCGGCTGGCGGGTCCTCTCTGAGCCCAGCCCATTAATAGGCCCAAGGAAAAATTTCCGGCTTAACTGGCAAATTTGCTGCGTTCTTTCTTCCCACCGCCAACTCCCCCGCGGCCCCACATACATATCTCTTCGTTCTATCTTTTCTAACCCTAACAAATTGAGTTGTGTCGTATTTAAGCGTGTTATCTCTAAACGTGCTTAGGTTAGAAATTCTGATGATTTGAACATGACACATTTATTTTTCGTGTTTAAACCGGGTTGACCCATTTAATGTGAAATATTGACAATATATAATTATACTCTAATAATATATGATATGATTACAGAAATAATAATATTTATTGATCATTAGTATAATAAATAAGTAAGATTAATCAATTATTGATCATGTAACATCATTTTTAACAATAATAATACATATAATGCATTGAATATTTTACATATCATGAAATTTTCATATATAAATGTATTAAATGAGTTAATATATATAAATAGTGAATACATTTAATAAACATGTTTAAACTTGTCATGTCATGTTATACACGTTCAAACCTAATTAAACACGTTTATTTATCGTGTCTGTATAAGTTCGTGTCTAAATGGGTTCATGTCTAAATAGGTTTGACCAAAATCCGTCTAATTTCGTGTTGTTTCGTGTCGAGTTAGTGTATCATGTAAAAAATTACCAAGTTTAGTCTTCTCCAATCATTCTGACAACTTTTCCACCAAATGTGAGGGAGAGAAAATAAAACAGAGGGCGAGAGAGAAGGTCGAGCAAACGGAGAGGACAGAGGATGGTGGGTGAGGAAAAATTGGAGATAATCTAGGTCTAGTTCAAATTAAATAAATTATATTACTTAATATTATATAGTTTAGTTGAAATTAATTAGAAAGATACGTTCTTACGAATTTAACTTGATAGGAGAAAGTCAAAGGATTAATAAAGATAGAGTAAACAATGTACTCGAATAATTATTGGGGTCATTTTTAATATAAACATAAATGATATATATGGAATTTTATTGTTAATAATATGATAGGAACTAAGGAGGTCGAAATTAGACATCTTGGTGACCCAACTCGGTGAAGAATTGCTCCAAGGAGGTGGTAATTATTATTTTCTATCGTAAAATGATATAAATACATATATAATATAAAAATTTTATATACTATGTGGTATGGTAAATGATTGATATATTATTTAAATGTGATTGATTCTTCGTCGGCACTGTGGCTAGAGTATGGATGTATATATATACATGGTTATATTGATTATATTGTATGATATTGATTGTATTATATTTAGTATTATTAATTGAATATATGGTAGGTTGGGATTAGTTGACTTTGTCAGATTGTGTGTTGGTTATCGACATATATGTTATTGTGATTATTGTACTATTGATTATATCTCATTAATGTGTATTGATTGAGTGCAGTCATATTGATCGCTAAGCCGGCGGAGTAAAAATGGGCCAGAAAAAGAAAAGAAAAGTGGAAAGAAAGAGATTTAATTTACCATTGATTTTCAGCAAGATAATTTACCGTTGGTCACAACGAGGTATAAGAACAAGATAATTAAAATTGCTCTTACCACTACAGGGTAATGAGCGGCTCCCGTGGAGTGTGATGTGCAGATGAAGGGCATCGGGAGATGAGAAGAAGATTGATGTTGATTATAGTAACAGGTCATGATATCGTTGAAGAGAAAAATATCGATATTGTTAAAACCCTGTCACAGGGGAAATGTGACCCATGACTATACTAATTTTTTGTCAAGTCCGATACATCGACTTATTAAGTTCCTTGATACAGAATTGTACTTGCTATGGGTGATGTTATTTGGTGTGACTTAAGTGTGACCGAGATTGACTTGTTTGGATTTTGATTATGGAAACATGTTTAATGATATGAGTTTACCTGTATTGTGGCAATTATGTGATTAGTGTGTGGTTAAGATTAGATTGTTTATTATGGAATTGTGTTGACTGGCATATTTAATATGATTGCGAGTTATATTGATGTGGATTGGATTGTCAAGATATGAGGTTTGGACTATGATGATCGGTGAAGGCAGCGATAAGGTATGTATAAGTGTGAATTGGATTCACAAGTAATAGTAATAGGTGATATAAATTGGATTGAATGGCCGATAGTTATTGATCTATAATTAATTGCTCATTTATGAAATTTATTTTACTTTGGAATTGAATATTCACTGGGATACAGCTTACACCTTCCGCATATTATTTTTACATGTAAACTTGAGGTTTACCGAGTCAACACAACGAGTAGATGTAGCTTTTTGATATTGGGGAATCGATTGTAGATTTTAATGGAAGTTATTCTCAATATTATTTAGTTCTGTATTATACGTCACAGCCCGAAAATCACATTGTAGTCTATGATTATGAATTTTAGACATTTTCTATAATTATACAACACATTTATATTTTTATGATTTTGAGATATTCATAATTTAGGAAAAATTCTACCGAATTTTTGCGTCGTAACAACCCTTGTCTCCTCGTATCTGGATTCTTAACTTCCTAAGAGTCCTCGACCTCCAAGGCAATCACTTGAATGGGATACTGCGCCAAGAGATCAGTCAGTTGTCGAGGCTACAAGTTCTCCATCTCGCCAACAACTCTTTCGAAGGAGAGCTGCCAAGAAATCTGACTGTGGAGATCTCACATACTTATTTTTTACTAACAATAATCTCTGGGGAAAAATCCCGTATGAGCTCAGTTCTCTAGCGAAGCTCACCATTATTAAGCCTTTATGGGAATCGGCTCATCGGTCAAGCGCCTCCCGAGCTAGTGAATCTCACTATTCTCATTGTTGGATGTGAAAAAGGAGAACAGTAATTGGGTAGAAAGAGAGCAAACTTTTCTATATATTCCTTGGGGATTACATGGGGTCCATATATATAAGTAAGAGATTGTATAAATTAATCATAAATCAACATAACTTAAGGGACACACAATATCTATCGTACGGACGGTGTCAAAGGTGCAGGCGATGTCAGATGTTCCGATCGGCGCCAGAGCTGTAGTACGGCGCCAACGATATGGGGCGGCGTCAGAGGGGTAGGTCGACTACACTGGCCTAGGCATTGAAGCAGATAATGGGCTTTTCTTTCGGGTCTCAGCAGGCCGTCTTTCAACAGGGGTGTGGGCCTAAGGCCCATACCCAACACTCAACAAACTTTCTCAAGCCAACAATCACATTCAAGGAACCGTAACGCTACAGCTCGGGCATCTCTCCGGCTTAATTTATCTTAATTGACAAACAAACAATCTTTCTGGTCATATTCCCACTTCTCTCTACAATATCTCATCCATTCTCGTTTTCTCCATTGCTCAAAACACTCTCGAAGGGTCACTTCCTTCTGATGTCTTCTCAGATTTCCCGAAGATAGAAGAGCTGTATCTTGGCAGTAACGAATTCTCAGGACTGGTTCCCATCACAATAATCAATGCTTCTCAGGCCGTAAAAATTGATTTTAGTCGTAATGGTTTTGTAGGACCGCTGCCAGCAGAATTGGGAGGTCTTAGGAATTTGCAGTTATTCAATTTTGAAGACAACAATCTAAGGAACCGAAGCAAGGGGTGATTTTTTACCTCCTTAATTTGCACCAAATTGCAAATACTGTCTGTTGCTAACAATAGGCTTAAGGGCATCCTGCCAGATTCTATTGCAAATTTCTCCTCGACCTTGATTGAGCTCTTCATGGGCAAAACCTTCATATCAGGGACAATACCTTTTGGGTTAGAGAACCTTGTAAATTTACAGTTTCTTGTGCTCAATCGAAACAATCTTACAGGGAGAATTCCCAGCTCCATCGCGAAATTGTCAAATCTGCAGTCGCTCTACCTCACCTCAAATAATCTGTCAGATGTGATTCCATCCTCCCTCGGCAACTTGACTTCCCTCTCTGTCCTCTGCCTTGGATACAATATGCTGAAGGGAGCTATACCCGCTTCCCTAGGGAACTGCACACAGCTGAATGCATTATATCTTGGGCAGAGTCTCCTAGTTTGTCCTGTGCCCCAAGGGCTCTTTGGTCTTTCACCGCTCTCAGTTGGTCTATCATCAGCAGGAAACTATCTTAACTGGTCCAATCACATCTCAGGTTGGCAAACTGGAGAATCTACAGGAATTAGATGTTTCAGAGAATAAGATGTCAGGAGAAATTCCATCCACTTTAGGTGATTGTACGACGCTGGAATATCTCTATTTGGGAGGTAACCAATTCAATGGATCCATTCCACTTTCGATGTCACATCAAAGAGGTCTGATGTTCGTCAATCTTTCTGAAAACAATTTTTCTGGAGAAATCCCCGGGTTTCTAGCCGATCTCCCTTTCATCGAGGGTCTTGATCTTTCCTTCAACAAGTTTGAGAGTGAAGTGTCCAACAGAGGAATCTTTCTTAACCTTAGTGCAGTTTCAGCTGTTGGAAATAGCAGTCTCTGCGAAGGACCTCCCTCCTTGAAATTGCCGAAAAGTGAAGGGGAAGCAAAAAAGAAAAACGGTAGGAAATCATCATCTAAGAGGACAGTTGTTTTGGTGATTACTGTCACAATGTCCATTTTCTCCATCTTCATAGGAATCATCGCCATAATTGTATGTCGTTTGAAAAAGTCAAACAAAAGCACTGCCTCCACCTCTTCAGCCAGGGATCATCACCCTAAGCGATCTTATGGCGAGCTCTCTCAAGCAACAGATGGCTTTTCCCTGCAAACATGATTGGTGAAGGAAGCTTCGGTGCAGTATATAAAGGCATCCTGTCAAGCAATGGACAAATTATTGCAGTGAAGGTACTGAAAGTTGAAGAACAGAGTGCAAGGAAGAGCAAGAGCTTCATGGCTGAGTGCAAGGCCTTAAGGAACATTCGGCTTCGAAACCTTGTGAAGACTATCACTGCTTGCTCGACAGTGGATTTCCAAGTAGAAGATTTCAAGGCTCTGGTTTTTGAGTTCATGCCCAATGGAAGCCTTGACAAATGGCTGCATCCAGTCCCAGACGAGATAGGAGGGAATGACAATGATACAAGATTAAGCGTCTCTCAAAGGTTGAACATAGCCACTGACATGGCTGCAGCAATGGATTACCTCCACCATCAGTGCCACATCCCCATCGTTCATTCTGACTTGAAGCTGAGCAATGTTCTTCTCGATGGTGATTTTTCAGCTCATGTAAGTGATTTTGGCCTAATGAAGTTTCTTGCGGTCAAAGCATCGGGAACACACAGTAGTTCAATTGGAATTAGAGGAACCATCCGCTATGTTGCACCGGGTAAAACTGTTCTACTGTGTCTTTTTATTGTCTTACCTCAGAGGGCCTTCATAAAGTTTGTTTGTCATATACAACAAACTGTTCCACTAATTTAGCCATTGGCTCATCTTAAAATGCTTCTGGCAAAGGATGCTTACTCTGTTTACAAAATTTGGATTGACTCGTGGAAGGTCGGATCAATATCCTTGTCTATGAATGCTAGATTGCAATATTGTTATCAATAATTGGTGACTTTTTGCGTTGCAGAATATGGCATTGGTGGCAATGTATCGACACGAGGGGACATCTACAGCTTTGGGATTCTCTTGCTTGAACTGTTCACGGGAAAGAGACCCACAGAGCCCATGTTCAGTGGCGAGTTTGGTCTCTGGGATTCGTTCTAAGATCTCTCCCTGATGGGCTGAATCATGTGCTAGACCCATTGCTTAGCTTGGGAGAAGTACAAGGCAATCTCCAGCAGTGCTTGCTCTTGATCCTCAAAGTGGGACTCAAGTGCTCAGCAACGCAGCCGGATGAGAGGATGGACATTGGAGAAGCAGCTGCAGAATTGAAGAAGGCACAGGATGCTCTTCGGGTTGGCAGGAGGAGAAACAGAATGTGAGAGCTATCAGCTCGATATATAGAGAATAATATGCTGATCCATCGGTTGTTAGTATATCTCTTTATCAGGCTGAAGTTAATGCTACTAAAACCAATAAATCTTGTGTACGCAGAAGATGTTTAGTTCAACCTCCTCTTTTAGCAGATAGATTGTGATTTTTTCCCTGCAAGTTTAGTGAAGTCATGGTCAATAAGATAAGGCATAGCTTTGCCATGAGAAAGCATTTGCTGATAAACAATTACCAAGAGGGGTTTAATAACATTCAGTACGTTCCTTCAAGACCCATGTAGGTACTAGGTCAACCTATCTCACTGGCCGATTGATAGCTCAAAATCATTGACATTTGGAAAGCTAAAATATTTCTCCAGAAAACTAAACGAAGTGCTCACCTGAAAATTATCTAATAGGTCCAAATCCTACTGTACACTCACATGTTGTGCTAATTCTTGAAGTGGATTTTTTTTGTATGCTTCTTATGGATTTATTTGGGTCTACCATTAATAACACACCAGTATATATTTGAAAATATATCAGCCGATGATGACCATTGCCTGTGCTTGACCCCATGCACTAGTTCAAGTCAAAAGATCGATTCTGAACTTGGAAAAGTGCAGAAGGGAAGAAGAAAAGAAGAAAAGGAGTCTGATAGCACTAACTTAGAAATAGTTAGGGGAGAGAAGCCTAGGAAAATAATCAGATGTGTCACGACATCTGACTCATCCCTCGATTGTTTGCAACAATTTTGGTGAAACCTAGATCATGAACATTTTATTTTCACTTTGTATGTTCGTGAAATGATAAGGCATTACTATATTCCTCACAAGCAGTAGCAAACAATCCGGAAGAGACATGGATGGGAGACATGTAACTAATTACTAGATCTGGCCTCAGATTCACCATTCGTTTATGGCCTCAGATTCAGATTTAAACAAACTTTCTGCTATAATTTTGCATCGTGACGCAATTTTTAAGATATTGATTTGCCGAAGTGCCCTAAATTAAAGAGCACCTTCATCTGGCACGGTGCTTTGGCTGCCGTCGATTTCTCCGAACTGTCAGGATCTATGGTGTTTCCGTTGAGAGAAATACAGAGTCGGCCCAGCACTCCTCCCCAACGCTGTGATTGCTCGTCTGATCCCCTGCATCCTCCTCATCCTCGCTATCATCTCTGATGTCCAAGAGCATCTTTGTCAAAATCGTGAAAAGTATTACTGATAAGCTTCGTCAATTTCCTCATCATCCCCGTAGGGCCGTGAGGAGATGAAGCATGTCGTCGGCCAATCGGGCCTTCGCTAGGCAGCCCAAGACGAATCTCGGTGCTCTTCGATCGCCCTCTCGTTGACAAAGCTCGATGAGGATACCATCTCGGACAAGCTGGAGTAGCGGAGCTCCACCGATGGGAGGGCGGAGTCGCACTCGAAGATCGATAGCCGAGAGCCCAGTTCGAGCTGCTCCTCGGGCTCGGTCTTTGAGCCGCCGGGCCGAACTCATCCAATGGGGAGGAAAGGAGATGAATAAAATAGAATGAGTTTTATAAAATAAAGTATAATTATAATGGATAAAATTAACAGTATTTGTGTTTATTTGAAAAACATGAAAGAGTATAATTATGAGAAATAGTTACTTATTTTCTATTTTTTTGAACGAAATTCCATATGTAAGAGAGAAGTTAATCCATATACTGAAGAAAAAAGAAAAAAAGAGTTTAAATTAATGGAATGCATATAATAATTTTTAAAAGTATAATAACCAGCTAATAAATATAAAATGGAATATTAAAAATACTTGTTGTGTTCCATTTTATTTAATTGGATTCAAGTGTAACAAATGTCTAAATCATAATTAATTTGATTCCGAAAATGTCCTCCCTACAAGAAGATATGGAAGATGAAGAGTGATGTTAGGTTAACTTATTCAGAACAGAGTTTGAATAACTGGTTTATCATTAATTTGGAAAAATGACTTGTAGTCGGTCTATAGTCCTTGTCCCAATGATCAAGTGCGGTCTACAAAATCCTCGTTTGTTTGGAGAAAGTCTTGTCTTGGATAGAGTGATTTGAACCATATTCGAATCAAAATGACCTAATAAGAGTTAAAATGCTTCCAATGTTATATATTTTATCTATTTACAAAACTCAAATCGGAAGTCTTATTTGAGGGAATTGTCTTAGTTTAACTAAACCGTATTAGATAATCGTCACTTCCTGACTTCCCTTCCCTTTTTTTCATTTCTATATAATAAGCATGTGGAATAATACACTAAAAACAACGGTCTGAGCATCCAGCAAGTAAGAAGGAAACACCGGTCCTAACATGGTTCCACGGTGAGAGATGAGTCAACAGAGAAGGCTGAGGCGGCCATTAAAGTTTCCTAAAGCAAATCATTGGTCCAGTAGAACAAGAACCAAACCTGAAATCGTTTTCCTGGAACACGATCGAGAAAGAAAAGTTGGACAGTAGAGGGAGGTTTGCAGAGGAGAGGACAGCGGAAGGGAAATAATAACAAGGTATAGGAAGTCTTACCAGTAATAATCGAATCTGAAACCTCTTAATTCGAGCTCTCTTCACTCCCTTCATTATGATGTATTACAATTGTAATCAAATAGAACAAACAAGGCACTGGATTGAGTATTACTTCTTCCTTCCTTGTTATACGAGTCATTGAGAAAAACTGCGCAGCTTACGTGGGTAAGAGACTTCTACGAGTTGGATGGGATTATCAAAGTCCAACAAATGATTTCAGCAAACTTTTCACGGAGGTCAAATTTTACTAACAAATAAGACCTACTGCCCGTTCTAATATTATATACACTAGCTGACGAAATGCTTTACAAACAAATTTTATGACTTAATGAATTGATCAAATACGACTCTTAAATGATCAAATAAAATGCGATTAATATTATGATCTCTCGGTAGATATCAGGTTGATTGTGTAATTTTTATATTTCTAGTTGTTATTGTAGATCAACTTTGATATGATCCGCTAGTACGGTCTATGGGATTTTCTGATGAAGTAAAATAGTATGGAGGGTGATTTGGGAAGTTACAAAATGTGACAGAAAACCAACCCCTCCCATCAACTTTGATTTGATCCGCTAGTACGGTCTATGGGATGTGACAGAAGACCCACCCACCCCAGTAATGGAAGATATAATATCTATATCTTTAAGCTAAAGGAGAATGTTAATTGAGCTAGATGGAGCGAGTAGGGACTCCATTTTGTACTCTCGGGGAAACGGAGAAGGAAAGGAGAGTTCCAAGGGATACTTATCCCTTTTTTTGACATTTTCATTTTAATGGTAGCTAGCCCTCCACGTCTCCTTTTCATTATTAGACTAAAAGAGAGCCACAATGTGGCTTTCCTAGCCTATCTATATCTTTAAGCTAAAGGAGAATGTTAATTGAGCTAGATGGAGCGAGTAGGAACTCCATTTTGTACTCTCAGGGAAACGGAGGAGGAGAGGAGAGTTCCAAGGGATACTTATCCATTTTTTTGACATTTTCATTTTAATGGTGGCTAGCCCTCCGCGTCTCCTTTTCATTATTAGGCTAAAAGAGAGCCACAATGTGGCTCTCCTAACCTATCCATGTGTCAGCCTGAGGGGCTTCCCACCTTTTTTTTTTGTCTTAATTTATTTTATATTAATAAATAATAGAATATATTATTAAAAATAAATAAATATCATCAATAAATATATATCAATATTTATCTAAAAAAATTTTAATATATAATTTATTATTAAAAATTTTTATTTTGAATACAAGAATAGAACTTATGCATTTTATTTTTATTCCGGATTTAATTTTATTAGTATATCAGGAGAATGAACTTCTTTCATTTAGGAAAATCGAGTCCTCTATTTAGAAATGAAATAAAATTATTTATTAACCTATACAAAAAATAAATAATCTATTAATATAAGTGATTAGACATGAATACAATAAACTATTAATATATTGTTGTGGGAAAGAGATGAATATTACATTTATGTATTAATTTTTAATGTATATTATTTCTGTACTGGTAATTAAAAAATTATAAAATATTCACATTATAAACATACGAATAATAACATAGCTCTTTTTAAATAAACGACATTTGTTTGTAAAAAAGATATTTGAGTGTGAGTTAAATGACATAATCATTTTTTAAATATCTCAATACTTTAATATAATTCATTCAATTCGTTATAAAAGATATATCGAACCGCAGCGTGGCGCGGGTTCTTTTTCT
This sequence comes from Lagerstroemia speciosa, assembly GCA_037672795.1. Taxonomy (NCBI): domain Eukaryota; kingdom Viridiplantae; phylum Streptophyta; class Magnoliopsida; order Myrtales; family Lythraceae; genus Lagerstroemia; species Lagerstroemia speciosa. The sequence continues at coordinate 1,754,826 of CM075296.1, forward strand.
AGTATATATATATATAAGCATATCTGGTATACATGCCTTCAGCTTTCCTTCTGATTAATTAGAACTCCAACCCCGCACCCTCACCCCCAGCGCGCGCACAAACAAATATGATTCCAAAAAACCCAGCTTGCCCTCCGACAATCCTTGCTCTTGTGTCCGTTGTCTTTCAAGCAGCAGCAACTACGATTGCTGCTTTCCATCTTACCAACGAATCAGACTACCGAGCATTGCTGGCCTTCAAGGTTCATATAACCTCTGATCCGACTGAAGCACTCAGCTCTTGGAACGATTCTATCCCCTTCTGTGATTGGACCGGAGTTACATGTGGTAAGAAGCATCAGCGTGTGACTGCAATTCAACTCCCATCCCTCCGTCTGGTGGGTTCTCTGTCTCCTCATATCTGGAATCTTACTTTCCTAAGAGTCCTTAACCTCGAAGACAATCACTTGAACGGGAAACTGCCCCAAGAGATCGGTCAGTTGTCAAGGCTGCAAGTTCTGCGTGTCTCCAACAATTCCTTCGACGGAGAGCTACCAATAAATTTGACTAGCTGTGCAGATCTCAGGAACCTAGATTTAGGCGGCAACAATCTCTGGGGACAAATCCCAGATGAGCTCAGTTCTCTAACAAAGCTCACCACCTTATGGCTCCCCAGCAATCAGTTCACCGGTCAAGTGCCTCCTGCACTGGGGAATCTCTCTGCTCTCACCAAACTTCATCTAGGAGAAAATCACATCCAAGGAACCATTCCGCCACAGCTGGGGTATCTCTCGAACTTACAACGTCTTAGTTTAGGACAAAACAATCTTTCTGGTCACATTCCCACTTCTCTTTACAATATATCATCCATTCTCATTTTCTCGGTTGCATCTAACACTCTCAAAGGATCCCTTCCTTCAGATCTCTTCTCAGCTTTCCCGAAGCTAGAGGGGTTGTTTCTCGGCGGTAACAACTTCTCAGGATTGGTTCCCAACACAATGACCAATGCTTCTATGGCCGAAAAAATCGGTTTTAGCAGAAATGCTTTTGTAGGACCGCTCCCAGTGGACTTGGGAGGCCTTAAGAACTTGCAATTATTCAATTTTGAACAAAACAATCTAGGAACCGAAGAAGGGGATGATTTAGGATTTTTAACCTCCTTAATCAACTGCACCAAGTTACAAACGTTGTCTGTTGCTGGGAATAGGCTTAAGGGCGTCCTGCCAAATTCTATTGCAAATTTCTCCTCCACCTTGATCGAGCTCTTCATGGCCATAAACTTCATATCAGGGACCATACCTTCAGGGATAGAGAACCTTGTAAATTTGCGGCTTCTTGACCTCGGTGCAAACATGCTTACTGGGAGAATTCCCGGCTCCATCTGGAAATTGCCAAATCTGCAAGCGCTCAGCCTTTTTAAGAATAATCTCTCAGGTGTGATTCCGTCCTCCCTAGGCAACTTGACTTCACTCTCATACCTCTACCTTGGATACAATATATTGGAGGGAACCATACCCGCTTCTCTTGGAAACTGCACACACCTGAATATAATATATCTTGAGAAGAATCTCCTAGATGGTCCACTGCCTCAAGAACTCCTTGGACTTTCTTCACTCTCGATAGCTCTAGTAGCCAGAAACTATCTAACTGGTCCAATCGCATCTCAAGTTGGTAAGAATCTCCGGGAATTAGATGTTTCCGAGAACAGCATGTCAGGAGAAATTCCACCTACTTTAGGCGTTTGTATGATGATGGAACGACTCTATTTGGGAGGCAACCAATTCAATGGATCTGTTCCGCTTTCTCTGTCAAATCTAAGAGGTCTGGCGCATGTAAATCTTTCTCGGAACAATTTTTCTGGTGAAATCCCCGGGTTTCTAGCCGAACTCCCTTTCATTGAGAGTCTTGACATTTCCTTCAATAAATTTGAGGGCGAAGTACCAAATAGAGGAATCTTTCTTAACCTCAGTGCAGTTTCAGTCGTTGGGAATAACAAACTCTGTGGAGGACCTCCCCCCTTGCAATTGCCAAAATGCGAAGTGGGGCCAAAGCAGAAAAACAGTAGGAAATTATCATCTAAGAGGACAGTTTTGGTGATTACTGTCACAATCTCCATTTTCTCCTTCTTAGTAGGAGTCGTCGCCATGACTCTATGTCGTTTGAAAAGGTCAAAAAGCAGAACGAATTTGGCTTCTTCAACTGAGGATTATTACCCAAATTTATCTTATGGCGAGCTCTCTCGAGCAACAAATGGGTTCTCTCCTGCAAACATGATTGGTGAAGGAAGCTTTGGCGCAGTCTATAAAGGCGTCCTACCAAGCAGTGGACAGGTAATTGCTGTGAAGGTACTCAAACTTGAAGAGCAGAGTGCAAGCAAGAGCTTCATGGCCGAGTGCAGGGCCTTGAGGAACATTCGGCATCGGAACCTTGTGAAGACTATCACTGCTTGCTCCACGGTGGATATCCGAGGAGAAGACTTCAAGGCTCTGGTTTTTGAGTTCATGCCCAACGGGAGCCTCGAGAAATGGCTGCATCCGTTCCTGGACGAGATAGGAGGGAATGACAAGGATACAAGATTAAGCTTATCTCAGAGGTTGAGTATAGCCATTGACGTGGCTGCAGCAGTGGACTATCTCCACCATCAGTGCCACATTCCCATAGTTCATTCCGACTTGAAGCCAAGCAATGTTCTTCTTGACAGCGATTTTACAGCACATGTAAGTGATTTCGGCCTTGCGAAATTTCTTGCGCCGAAAGCATCAGGAGCAGAGAGTAGTTCAATTGGAATTAGAGGAACCATCGGCTACGTTGCACCGGGTAAAACTGTTCTACTCTGTCTTTTTATTGTCTTACATTAGAGTGCCTTCATAAAGTTCGTCTGTTATCAGCCATTGGCTCATCTTAAGAAGCTTCTGGTGAAGGATGCTTACTCTGTTAACTAAATATGTATTAAATTGTGGAAGGCCGGATCAATATCCTTGTCTATGAATGCTAGATTGCAATATTGTTAAACAATTGGTGACTCCTTGTGTTGCAGAATATGGTGTTGGTGGGAATGTATCGACACAAGGGGATATCTACAGCTTCGGGATTCTCTTGCTGGAACTGTTCACCGGGAAGAGACCCACCGAGCCCATGTTCAGCGGCGAGTTTGGACTCCGGGAATTCGTCGAGAGGTCTCTTCCTAACCCTGATGGGCTGAATCACGTGGTAGACCCATCGCTTAGCTTGGGAGAAGTACGGGGTAATCTCCAGCAGTGCTTGCTCTCGATCCTCAAAGTGGGACTCATGTGCTCAGCAGCACGACCGGATGAGAGGATGGACATTGGAGAAGCGGCTGCAGAATTGCAAAAGGCAAGGGATGCTCTTCCAGTTTGTAGGATGGAAAACAGAATGGGAGAGCTAATCGGCTCAATATACAAAGAATAATATGCTGATCCATCGGTTGTTTGTCAATCTCGTCTGCATGTTGAAGTTAATGCAAATAAAACCAATAAATCTGGTGTATGCAGAAGATGTTTAATTCAACCTCGTCTTTTGGCAGATGGATTGTGATTTTTTTCTTCCTGCAAGTTTGTTGAAATCATGATCAATCATAACTACCTCTCAAGATTCATTTTCTCAAAAAGGTAAGGCATGGCTACGACATGAGAAAGCATTTCCCATTCGCAATAAATGAATAAGGAGATACAGTGACGGAGCTGAAGGTAATGTTGCAACAATAGAGATCTAGATGATCAATGGCAAAAAGCTGATCTATCTCCAGCTCTTCAATGACCAGTGACAAAAAGAAAGTAGGTCTCCCTTCATTAATTTCCCGAGATTCTTCCATTAACAACACACCGGTACGTTTGAAAATGTACCAGCCGCGGTGATGACCGCTCCCTGTGCTTGACCTCATGCGTGCAGTCGTTTAAGTCAAGAGATCAAATATGAACTTAGAAACGTGCATGAGGGAAGATAGAAGATAATGGAAGTTTGAAATCAAGCAAGATAAAGCCACTCAGACAACGTCCATTGATTACAAAGCTGGACTAGGCACAGAGATCTCAGCAGACTGATATGAAAGATACCCGCACTCCCTCGATTTGGAAAACTCTTCATTTGTCGTTTCTTCACCGCAAGTCTTGGGTAACTTTCTAGAGTTTGTGGGTTGTTCATTGGTCTGAGATGAATAAACTACTCATTATAAAAAAAGAATCAGTTATATGTTCTTTATCGGTCATGAAACAATCATCTGAATACGTGAATCTAATTTTGTTATTTTATTTTGGAAATTTATGTATAGGGCACACTACTGTGGTGACCCTGAAATGTTATTGTGGTTAGTTGATGAAATGCCATTAACTTCTTACATTCGAAGCACATCACGAGGTTATAATTTGCAAAAATGTTATGGACGACATGAGATAGATGCGTGCTTAAAATTGTTGGTGCCGCGATATTCCTGGCTTCTCGCTGTTAACGTGGGAAAAAGCAAATAAGATCAAAGTGCACGGTGTAATAACTCTAAATGGTCCTAGTTTGATTCATCTCCGACAAAGACTTAGAAAATGAGAAAGTGCCAGCGGAATTTGGATTAGGTTTATTGACTTGGAAAAATGAGGAGACTTAAGGGTCCCCTGTCTCCATTGATCAAGTGGGTCTGAAGTCCTTGTTTGATTTGACAACCCAAAACCACAGAGGAACTTAGATTCATTTTCCAAGTCTTTCGAGAAAGATAGGTACAGAGGATTAAAGTGGGACAACTCACTGAGTTAAATGGGGCACTAATGGAAGGTGGTCAAACTAGAGGGGCCAAAACAAAATATTTCACAAAATTAATTTCCAGGAAACAGGGAGGTTCATCGGCGGTGAGGACAAGGGAATGGAAGTGAATTCTATGGTATAAACATGAATAAACAAAAATAAATAAATATTAATACAAAGTATAAACATGAAAATAATAAAATACCTAATTAGAAAATGGACAACGAATAGCAGGATAAAAAAAGAAAAAGAAAAAGAGAGTTGTAAATGAGACCAAATGTATTGTTGAGATTGTCTTACATCAAGCCGGATACTCATGGAACCGAAAATTTGTTAGATAAGTGGAAATCATAAAGAAAGATTCTATTTTGAATTTGAAATATTTTGATTTATTGTAATCTCATCCCAAATCAAATTGAGATATTTTCTAGGATATGATTTAGGAGATATTTGATATCTTTTTGATTGTGTCATATCTTTACTAATAGGGTTGAATAGAGTCTTGGGGAAAGACTAAGAAATCTCTTGAGTGATTTTTTAATAAACTTCTCTGTAACGCTCGGATGTGAGAACTTGAGAGATCGAGTTGAGACTCTTTTATGAGCGGGTTGTAACGGGGGCTTGGATACGGGATCGAGAATTTTTGTGAAGCTATAATCTCATGTTTTAATCTAGTGGATCGCTTGCTTTGTGCCGTGGAGGTTTCCCTCAAGTGAGGGTTTTACCACATATATCTGGTGTTCGTATTTCTTCTTTTATTTCTCAGTTTTTTTGCTGCTGTCGCACTTAAAGTTCCGGCATTAACAATCGGGCGTACCAACATGCATCCTCTTTCCCACACATAAATAGCCCGGAATTCCTTCTTTTTTAATAACTCCAACACCACACAATCACCAAACATGACTCCGGAAAAATCAAATTTCTCCCAAACAATCCATGCACTTGTGTCCTATGTCTATCTAGTCGTTGCTGCTTCAACTGCGATGCCCGCTCTCCATCTCACCAATGAAACGGACCACCAAGCACTGCTGGCCTTCAAAGCTCAAGTAGTAACCTCCAACCCATCTAATGCCCTTGGCTCTTGGAACGATTCGATCCACTTCTGCGATTGGACCGGAGTTACGTGTGGCAAGAAGCATCAGCGTGTGACCGCACTTCTGCTCCCGGCCCTTCAGCTGGTGGGTCCTCTGTCTCCTCAGATATGGAATCTTACCTTCCTAAGAGTCCTTGATCTCGAAGGCAATCACTTGAATGGCATACTGCCCCAAGAGATCGGTCAGTTGTCGAGGCTACAGGTTCTCCGTCTCGCCAATAACTCTTTCGAAGGAGAGCTACCAAGAAACCTGTTTAACTGCGCTGATCTCAGGATCCTAGACTTGTACTGGAATAATCTTTGGGGCCAAATCCCAGATGAGCTCGGTTCTCTAACGAAGCTCTCCACCTTATGGCTCGGCAAGAACCTCTTCACTGGTTATGTGCCTCCTACACTGGGAAATCTCTCCACTCTAAACGAACTTCATCTAGGCAGGAATCACATACGAGGAACCATTCCGCCTCAGCTTGGTCTCCTCTCCAACTTAGAATCTCTTTTCTTACAGTCCAACAATCTATCTGGTCATATTCCCATCTCTCTCTATAATATCTCATCTATTGTCACTTTCTCAGTCGGATTAAACATTCTTAGGGGATCCCTTCCTGCTAATCTATTCTCACATTTCCCGAAGCTAGAAAAGCTGTATTTCGGCGGTAATGAATTCTCAGGAGTGGTTCCCCACACAATAATCAATGCTTCTCGGGTAGTAAGAATAGATATTAGCAGTAATGCCTTTGTAGGACCGTTGCCAGTGGACTTGGGAGGTCTTAAGAATTTGGAATATTTCAATATTGAAGCAAACAATCTGGGAACCGAAGAAGGGGACGACGTAGGATTTTTAACCTCCTTAATCAATTGCACCAAATTACAAACGTTGTCTGTTGCCGATAATAGGCTTAAGGGCGTCCTGCCAGATTCCATTGCAAATTTCTCCTCAACCTTGATTCAGCTCTGGTTGAACGTGAACTTCATATCAGGGACCATACCTCTGGGGATAGAACACCTTGTAAATTTGCAGCTTCTTGAACTCAGTGAAAACATGCTTACTGGGAAAATTCCCAGCTCCATCGTGAAATTGCCAAATCTGCAGGTGCTCGACCTTACTCAGAATAATCTCTCAGGTGTGATTCCATCCTCGCTCGACAACTTGACTTCACTCTCATACCTCTACCTTGGATACAATATATTGGAAGGAACCATACCCGCATCTCTTGGAAACTGCACACACCTGAATACACTATCTCTTGAGAAGAATCTCCTAGTTGGTCCAATGCCTCAAGAACTCCTTGGACTTTCTTCGCTCTCTATATCTCTGAGAGTAGCCAGAAACTATCTAACTGGTCCAATCCCATCTCAGGTTGGTAAACTGGTGAATCTACAGGAATTAGATTTTTCAGAGAACAACATGTCAGGAGAAATTCCATCCACTGTAGGTGATTGTACGATGCTGCGACACCTCTATTTGGGAGGTAACCAATTCAACGGATCCGTTCCACTTTCAGTGTCACATCTAAGAGGTCTGACGTTCATCAATCTTTCGCGAAACAATTTTTCTGGTGAAATCCCTGGGTTTCTAGCCGACCTCCGTTTCATCGAGGGTCTTGATCTTTCCTTTAACAAGTTTGAGGGTGAAGTACCGAATAGAGGAATTTTTCTCAATCTTAGTGCAGTTTCAGTTGATGGGAATAAGGAACTCTGTGGAGGACCTCCCTCCTTGCAATTGCCAAAATGTGAAGGGGGAGCATCATTTAAGAGGACAGTTGTTTTCGTGATTACTGTCACAATCTCCATTTTCTCCTTCTTAGCAGGAGTCATCGCCATGATTCTATGCTGTTTGAAAAGGTCAAAAAGCAGAACCGTCTTCACTTCTTCAACCGGGGAACATCACCCTAAGTTATCTTACAGCGAGCTTTCTCGAGCGACAAATGGGTTCTCTCCAGCAAACATGATTGGGGAAGGAAGCTTCGGTGCAGTCTATAAAGGCGTCCTGCCTAGCAATGGACAAGTTATTGCTGTTAAGGTACTCAAACTTGAAGAGCAGAGTGCAAGCAAGAGCTTCATGGCCGAGTGCAAGGCCTTGAGGAACATTCGGCATCGAAACCTTGTGAAGACTATCACTGCATGCTCCACGGTGGATTTCCAAGGAGAAGATTTCAAGGCTCTGGTTTTTGAGTTCATGCCAAACGGAAGCCTTGAGAATTGGCTGCATCCAGTCCCAGATGAGATTGGAGGGAATGACAATGATACAAGATTAAGCGTATCTCAAAGGTTGAACATAGCCATTGACGTGGCTGCAGCAGTGGACTATCTCCACCATCAGTGCCACATTCCCATAGTTCATTCTGACTTGAAGCCAAGCAATGTTCTTCTCGACAGCGATTTTTCCGCGCATGTTAGTGATTTTGGCCTTGCGAAGTTTATTGCAGCCAGAGCATCGGGAACACAGAGTAGTTCGATCGGAATTAAAGGAACTGTCGGCTACATTGCACCGGGTAAAATTTTCCACTTTCTTTTTATTTGTCTTATATCAGAGTGCCTTCATACAATCTATTTTAGTCTTATAGAAATTTATCAGATTAGTCAGTCTGTTATATACAATAAGATTCATAGTTCACCGATTTAGCAATCAGCCCATCTGAAAAAGTGCCTGGTGAGGGAAGGGATTCTGATTTAACAGCATACATACTTGACTATAAGATAGTGTGGCGAGGCTCAGACATACTCTGGTTTAATAAATTATGGATTGACTTGTGAAGGCCAGATTAGTATCCTTGGTTAAAAAATGCTAGATTGCAGTATCAGTATCAATAATTGGTGAGTTCATAGGGCAGGTTTTTGCAATGCAGAATATGGCATTGGTGGGAATGTATCAGCACAAGGGGACATCTACAGCTTTGGGATTCTCTTGCTGGAACTGTTCACCGGGAAGAGACCCACCGAGCCCATGTTTAGCGGTGAGTTTGGTCTCCGGGAATTCGTTCTGAGGTCTCTCCCTGATGGGCTGAATCACGTGCTAGACCCATTGCTCGGCCTGGAAGAAGTACGAGGCAATCTCCAGCAGCACTTGCTCTCGATCCTTAAAGTGGGACTTATGTGCTCAGCGGCACAACCGGATGAGAGGATGGACATTGGAGAAGCGGCTGCAGAATTGAAGAAGGCACGGGATGCTCTTCGGTTTGGCAGGAGGGGAAACAGAGTGTGAGAGCTATCAGCTCAACATATAAAGAATAATATGCCGATCCATAGGTTGTTTGTATATCTCTTTCTCAGGCTGAAATCAATGCTACTAAAGCCAATAAATCTTGTGTGTTCAGAAGATGTTTAATTCAACATCGTCCTTTAGGAGATAGATTCTAATTTTTTTTTCCCTGCAAGTTTAGTGAAGTCATGATCAATAAGAGAAGGCAAAGCTTTGGCACGACAGCATTTGCTAATAGACAATTACCAAGAGGGGTTTAATAACACTAAGAACGTTCCTTCAGTGCCCATGTAGGTACTAGGTCAATCTATCTCACTGGCCGATTAAGAGCTTAAAATCATTGACATTTGGAAAGCTAAAATATTTTCTCCAGAAAACTAAACGAACGAGTGCAAGTGCTCACCTGCAAATTATCTAAATAAGTCCAAGTCCCACTGGACACTCATATGTTGTGTTAGTTCTTGAAGTGGATTTATTTGTATGCTTCTTATGGATTTATTTGGGCCTTCCATTAATAACACATCAGTACACATTTGAAAATATACCAGCCGATGATGACCATTGCCCGTGCTGGACCTCATGCATCACTCGTTTAAGTCTGTGAGCCCATTATCTTAGGGCCTGAGCCCAAAGAGCCCATTAGGCTTTATGCAGCTCATTAATTATTTTAATAATTCCTCCTTCACTTTCCCATGTATTTATCTGTTAAAAGAATAAAATAGAAACAAATAAGACAAAAGTAATAAGCTTTTCCTCCTTCCTACTGGCTTCAACCATTTACTTTCACCAGGAGCACCGAAAGACAGAGAGTGACAGAGAGAAGGAAAATAAAATTGATGAAGACGAACAGTAAATAGAGACGAAGAGTACGGGAGAGGCAAGAAAAAAATAGGAGATGATTGAAGCTCATTTCTTCTCAAATAAATTGCATTCATTGATGATGTATCCTACTTAATCGGGTTTTGTTAGAAGAGCGTGTTTAATTAAATATATGAATGTTATAGGGTTGATTAAGGTAGAGCAGATCAAATCATATAAGTATATAATGGTTCTGTATATAATACTGCGACTTGAACTTTTAGTCAAGATTATTTTTCGATAGTGGAAGGATAAGTTATAGTTATGAATGCTATTATGGAGTAGATATTATCTGAATTGATATTAAAGCATATTTATATTTAATGTGGAATGTGATTAAAAAAAAAGAAAAAATTCTGCTAAATTTTCGGGTCGTGAGAAAGTGAAAAGATCAATTCTGAGCTTAGAAAAGTGCAGAAGGAAGGGAAGAATCAGTATAAAAATCGATTCAAAGCCACTAAGACATGTTTATCTATTGATTACAAAGGTAGACTAGGCACAGCTGCCTCAGCAGACTAAGATGAAAAATACCCGCACATCCTCGACTTGGAAAAATATCTCACTTGGCGTTGCTTCTGTTAGTGATATTATATTTTATCATTTAGGAAAGATTGAAGACTTGAATGGAGATATTAAATATAGGAAAAATTGAAGACTTGAATGGAGATATTAAATTTTCGCTCGGCCTATAAGAGTCTCCAGCTCATATCCGTCTAAAAACTTAAGCTAATAGATAACGATACTTAATTCTCTTATAAATCCAAATTTTTTTTCAATCTAGTTATTGTAGAATTTATATCTCAATACCTACCCTCACATGTCAATGTATTTGCTCTTAAATACCCGTCCTCAATAATTGATCTCTAATCTGGCCTTTTTTTGGTCTCCAATCACAAGTTCTACACTCGGGTCTGACGTAGTGTGAGTTCAGCATCAATCCGCTCTGATACCATATTGAATTTTACCTGGACCTATAAGAGTTTCGAGCCTATTCCATCTAAAAACCTAAGCTAAAATGTGGTAGTACCTAATTCCCTTATAAACTTAAGTTTAATTTTCAATCTAGTCATTATGAGATTTATATCTCACTAGGAGATGTGAAAATCGATGAGAAGAAGCATGGAAAGCTGAGAGGCTCCCGGGAGACCAGTAGCGTGGCACAGTGCAGCGGCACGAGCAGGCAAATATCTTAGATATTACATATGCATCTCCGTTGCTCCAGGGCTCCTCGTTCGGATGTTGCAGTAAGGCTTGAGAATTGAGATTGCGATGTCGATTAAACATCTGGAAGGAAAAAGGATTTAACTCAATTTACTAAATATTCAAACCTTTCCCTGAGTTAGTCCTTGAATGGCTCAATCTTTTTGCACAATCAAACAGAGTTTGAGGACATGTCCCAGCTCATAAAAATAAAATGGCTGAAACTGATGCATGAAACATTTAGATTTCAACGAGCTTCAAAATGAACAATATAGAGCTACGGTCATTTCAAAGACACTACAGTATAAGCTACTACGAACTAGATAGGCTTCCAGACTGTCGACTTAGAAAATCTCCGGCTGGGACTGTTGCAGGTGCTTGACTTCATGCAATCGTTAAGTATGAGAAGAAAGAGAGACAGTGGAGCTTCCACTTACAATCTGTTGGTATAAAAATCAGGTCAAGCCACTAAGACATGGAATCTTTATCTTTTGATTACCAAAGTGGACTAGGAACAGGGACCACAGTGGACTAAGATGAAAACAACTGCAGCACTCGTCGAACCGGAAAATATCTTATTTGGGATTGCTTTATCACAAAGTCTTCGGTTGCTTTACATCTGTTGAGGAAGAGCTGAGGAACTGTTGGATTAAAATCAAATCGATCTTTGGTCCAAGAAGAAAGGCCATATCAAATAGATAGCTACGATTATTCTTTTCCCCAGAGCAACAACCTGAGTTCACTCTGCTTATGCTTTGACAGATGACTGCAAATTTCTAAACAATAAGCAAAAGGGAGCAAAGTCCTTTGTTCCCAGGATTGAGGGCTGAATCTCTACATGTGCAGCAGGCTCGCTTATGGATAACTTTTCCTCACCATTATGAATAGATTTATTAATTTACAGAGAGAGAGAGAGAGAGAGAGATAATGATCGACTGCATTCGATGAGCTTGAAGGGTCTTATTGGATAAAGCAAAATTTCCTCGGGATAGCATGCCTAGTCTTAGCACTACAGCAGTGCCTTGGACAGTAATTTATGCAGTCTATATATTTAGTGTTGGAGTAACTGCATCGGCCTGAGCTTTTCATCAGAAAATCACAACTTCCACCACAATCCATAGACAGAGAAAATGATCTTAAAGCTGTCAAATTGCTTTCTCCTCCTTTCCCTCATCCCCTTCCTCTCCCAAGTAGTCACTGCTCTCAGCCTTACTAACGAAACAGACCACCAGGCTTTACTTGACTTCAAGAATCATATACAATCAGATCCTTACGATTCTCTCAGCTCGTGGAACGAGTCGGTCCACTTCTGTGACTGGACTGGTGTTAAGTGTGGGAAAATGCATCAGAGAGTGACCTCACTCGAACTCCCCTCGCTTCGACTGATGGGTACTTTGTCTTCTCATATAGGAAATCTTACGTTCCTCAGAGTGCTTTACCTTGATGGTAACGGTCTCTCCGGAACATTGCCTGAAGAGGTCAGTCGCCTGTCGAGGCTGAAGGCTCTTTCTCTTGTTAACAATTCTTTAACAGGAGAGCTGCCTAGAAATTTGAGTAAGTGTGCAGAACTGGAGTTCTTTTCTTTGGGTGGAAACCAACTTGTTGGACAGATTCCAGATGAACTCGGTTCTCTTGTGAAGCTCACTAAATTAGATCTACCAGATAATCTTTTGATTGGTAAAATCCCGTCTTCTTTAGGAAATATTTCAGCTCTTTCTTCTCTTTTCATATGCGGCAATCAATTAGAGGGTAGCATACCGCCAGAACTTGGAAAGCTTTCCAACTTACAAGAACTCCAGTTATCAAGCAATAGCCTTTCAGGTATTATTCCAACCTCCCTCTACAATATCTCAGTCTTCCAAATGTTCTCTGTCGGTGGGAACAATCTAAGCGGTTCTGTTCCTTCTGATGTGTTTATCACATTGCCCCAACTCCAAGGATTGTATCTCACTGGGAACAGATTTTCAGGCCCCATTCCCACCTCTTTAACCAATGCTTCTCAACTCGTGGAAATTTCTATATCAAATAATTCGTTCACCGGTCCAATCCCTTCAGACCTTGGAGGCCTTGAGAATTTGCAGTACCTAGATCTTGAAGTTAATCCCTTAGGAACTGAGGAAGGGGATGATTTGGAATTCCTTGTCTCCTTACTTAACTGCAGTGAACTGCAAGAAGTGTGGTTATCTCAGACTAGCCTTAAAGGAACGCTGCCCGATCATATCGGGAATCTCTCCACCAACTTGACAAACCTTGTACTGGATGACAACTTAATATCTGGAAAAATACCTTCATGGGTGGGGAACCTCATAAGACTGGAACAACTCTCTCTAGATAACAACATGTTTGAAGGCGGAATTCCGGACTCCATCATGAAACTATCCAAGCTGCAACGCTTCTCTATTAACAGCAACAATATCACGGGCATGATTCCGACCTCCATTGGCACTTTGAGTTCTCTCACATATATCTACCTGAAGGAGAACATGCTAGAGGGGGTCATACCAGTTTCTATAGATAACTGCACACGTCTAAATGAAGTGGACCTCTCCTGGAATCACCTTACTGGCCCTGTGCCTGCTCAACTGCTTGGTGTTTCTTCCCTATCAATAGTTTTGGCACGAAATTATTTCACTGGCCCTATTCCATCCCAGGTCGGTAGACTGGTGAATCTCCAAAATCTGGATGTCTCAGATAACAACTTGTCTGGAGAAATTCCAGCTGCTTTAGGCGGCTGTCTGGTGTTGGAGTCGCTCAGATTGAATGGTAACCGATTCAATGGAACAATTCCATCTCCATTGAAAAACGTTAGAGGTCTGCGGTTACTTGATGTTTCTAGAAACAGTCTATCTGGAGAGATTCCTGAGTTTCTTGTCAGCCTCCATTTCATGGAGAATCTCAATCTTTCCTTTAACAAGTTTGAGGGAGAAGTGCCAAACGGATCAATCTTTGGTAACCTCACTGCAGTATCGCTTGCTGGAAATAGCAAACTCTGTGGAGGGCCTCCCATCTTGCAGTTGCCAACATGTAAAGCAGGTCCGGAGAAAGACAGGAAGAGGTCACTGTCTCTGAGGAGAAGTTTGGAAATCAGTCTCTCAATCTCCATATTCATACTATTGACAGTATGGATCATCATAACGATTCTTTGCCGATCAAGAAAGTCAAAAAGGGAGACGACTTTGGCTTCTTTGACGGAGGATCATCACCCAAAGCTTTCTTATGCAGAACTCTTGCAAGCAACAGATGGGTTCTCTCCTACAAACATGGTTGGAGAAGGAAGCTTTGGTGTGGTCTATAGAGGGGTCTTACCGAGCAATGAACAAGTTGTTGCTGTGAAGGTACTGAAACTTGAAGAACAGGGAGCAAGCAAGAGCTTCATGGCCGAGTGTGAAGCTCTAAGGAACATTCGGCATCGGAACCTCGTGAAGACAGTCACTTCCTGCTCAACAATTGATTTTCAAGGAGAAGATTTCAAGGCTCTGGTGTATGATTTCATGCCGAATGGGAGCCTCGAAAAATGGTTGCACCCAGGTTCAGATGATGGCAGAACACTGAATGTGTTGCAGAGGGTAAGCATAGCCACTGATGCAGCCGCGGCATTGGATTATCTCCACCACTCCTGCCACATTCCCATAGTCCACTGCGACTTAAAGCCAAGCAATGTTCTTCTTGACAGTGATTTTTCAGCACATGTAAGCGATTTTGGACTGGCAAAATTTCTCATGGCCAGAGCATCAGGAACTCAAACTAGCTCAATTGGGATTAGAGGAACTATCGGCTACGTTGCACCAGGTAACTCATCCAAGTTATCTCTAATGGTGTTTCCATCAAGAGTAAATTTTGGATTCATCTTTTTATATGCAGAAAACTAGATTAATATTTTGCTAGTGTAACTCAGTAGCTAGATTCCATTGCAAGGAGAAACATTAGTTGGAGGAACAGGTTTTCTCAATAGCATGTGGACTTCGTTCTGGAATATGCGACACCTTCAGTTACATTTACTTACTTAAGATACTAATGACTTAAGATGGATTCATATTATTGACATGTAAAAATGTATAAGTCATGGAAGCTATCCTGCAATCGATGATGCAGAATACGGTATAGGGGGAGAGGTATCAACACGAGGTGACGTTTACAGTTTTGGGATTCTCTTGCTCGAACTGTTCACTGGAAAGAGACCCACTGAGCCCATGTTCAGTGGCAGCTTTGGCCTCCGTGAGTTCATAGAGAGATCTCTTCCTCAGGGACTGCATCAGGTAATAGATCCAAGAATTGTTCAAGAGGAAGTGCGTCAAAATCGCCATGAAATCTTGGTGTCGATCCTTGGGGTCGGTCTTAAGTGCTCTGCTGCACAACCAAACGAAAGGATGAAAATTGGGGATGCTGCTGCAGAATTGAGAAAGGCGCAGGATGTTCTACGAGTTTCTAGGAGGAGAAACAGAGTTCGAGGGACCACAGATTCACCGCATGTGAATTAATTATCGGTAGCTACTTTTTCGTAGATCCTTTCCTTAAACTAGTATGCACTTCTGAAATATGTAGTCATGTAACCTATTTTTGCAGCCATGAACACTGTATTGAATAGTTCTCACTTTATGCAACAAATCCGCTCAGTAAAGGTGAAACTCGAGGCTCACTTCCAACGTAGACTCGCAATTCCAGCTTCCTCCAGTCAAGAAACGTCCTCATTGCCAAGATTGCTGCAACGAATTCCAGCATCCTTTCACAAATTCCAGATGACGTGTGGCCGTGGTGCAGCTGGCTCTTTAAAATCAGCGGATCAATCTTCAAAGTGCCTTACTTAGTGTTACAAGTCCGATATTCTTAGCCGAACCTACATAAGCCTAAGATCATGGATTTTCAGTACTGAATCTGCATATAAATTCATAAGTTCGTTTTGCCTTGCCTGTGAAGACACGGTCTCAATTCATTGTGAACCAGACCTATGCACGGTGCATAGTCAATCTTCAAGTTGTAGTTCTAACCAGAAACTTAAGGCATAACAACGGCAGATCTTAAGACAGAACAGCTAACTGAAGTTTCGCCCACGGTCTTTAGTTAATCAGAGTTTAACAACGGTAACAAACAAGCGAGATCCTCCTCCATTTTCAACTGAATAATCAATGGCTAATTAGTCGATACGACTCATTAGTCCTGTGATAATAGAAGACGAATTGACCAATTTGATCTTTCAGCCACTTCGGGCTCGATGAAAAAGAGAAAGGGACTTGCACTTGGGCATTTGGTCGCAAAGTTCCACGATTAAACATCAAAGTGACGCACTAATTCACACGGGAAGTCTTCTTAGCGGAAGACATTTCCCTTCAGTGGCCGTCTTTATCTTAACCATTCCTTCACTAACTTTGATATTTCAACCGTCCAAGCACTGCACTAGGCTGTAGTCTGCACTGCTCCGAGACTTGGACGGATCTGAAACGCGTCACTATTATTTCGACATATTTTCATTTTTCTTGACGGATTTGCTGAGATCGTTGTTGAGGAGAAAATTTTTAATAGAACGGTTATACCATATAAGCAATGTTCACGTGGCATACCCGTACAATTAGGATTCATTATTTATATATTTGTCTAATTATAGTTCATTATTTATTAGGTTTTTAAATTTTTTCCCATTTATATATTTTTTCAATTAGAATTCACTATTTATTTAAGTTTTTTATTTTTTTAAAGATTTTTTGGTATTTAATAATTATAACAGTATAATTATTAATTATATATTAAATTTTAATTAAACGGATATATTGTGTTAGCTTGCTTACGTAATACGATCACTACACTGGAGAATTTTTCGTTGCCGAGTCACGAGAGTTGATTATCATTTATCTGTGCTATTTTCCTTCCTTTGACACGTTTTCAGCGTACGTTTCCCGTCAGCAAGGAAGGAATTTTATTCTTATGTTTTGCAAGTAAGTCCTCTAATTCACTATTATTTTAATATCAGTCCTTCTGTTATTACCTTTTTTGCCCCTGAACTCTGGGACATTACATTCTAGCGTCTGTATTGTACTGTCCCCTCTGAGATGCCAAGCAAATTGCTTTCATATTCATCCTCTTCCTATTTGCTGGTTGTTCTGTTTAAAGTTGCTTTCAGTCTACCAATCAAACAGAATACCATTCAATGCTTGCCATCAGAAGTCAGCTATCGCCGGGCACACTTTCGTGCTTGGAACGCAGCAACCTGTGGGAAGAAGCATCAGCAAGAACTGCTTGGATTTCAGATTTCCAATTTCCAAATTGTTCAGCTGAAGTTTCCTGGTTGAGAAAATGATCAATCTACAAACAGCAGATTTTCAGTACGATTTTTATGGGTTTCCTTTGGCATCATAATAGTCAAGGCTCTCGAAATGCGAGGTATAATAAGGGCATTACAAGCTAATAACCAATCTCTAAATCTCGAGTCTATAACTAGAAGAACAAAATCTCCTCTTACTACTGCAGTTTCAGCCCAGAATTTAATTAGTGGATATTCTTTTTCATTTATTTTATACCAAGTCAAATCACTTGTTTACCTGATATTATAGAAAAATGGATGTTCTATTAAATTTCAAGGTTTCACACTGATGCTGTCATTTGGTCGGACCACATCAGAAGAGACAAGGACTAGAAACAAGAGAAGCTGACTCGCTAATTGCCTAAACAAACACTCTTGTGATTGTGAAAGCCAATCCTATAAGAAGGAGTCAATTGAAGTTTTCCGAAGAGACTTTCTCTATACATTTTATAATTTTTCCATGCTTTAATCATACCAGACGTTACATCAAACCAGGAAAAGTCAGATATCTGTTCAAACACCACAACTATATCCGGTGTTATTTTTTCCTCTCTTTCCATCCTAGATGAACAATCAGTACGCAGCATCTGTACGCACCAAATGCTTCACGAGCTCGATGAATTCAACCAGGCAAATTATAGGTTTACCGCTTTTGCTGAATTGCAGATCTGACGTCAGTATCTGAGAGTTTTTTTTTTAATCATTTTGCTCAGCAAACTGGCAGGCTGCCTTTTCTTTTTTCCTTTTGAAGCATTGTTTCTTGAGGTCAGACCTAATTGTAATCCGACATATAAAATAATCTCAATGATCATAATTACAGAACAAATAATGTAAAATAAATTTTTGATTTTCTTTCTTTGGGAGCAAAAAAGTGCTAAAAAGATTATACCTTTTAAAATGAAGAATAATAGAATAGAAGAATATAAAAATACGAAATAATCGACTGAAGAAAAAATTTTACTGATCATCAAAACCTGTGGCAGTTACAATTTCCTTAAGACTTATTTGTCCCCTCTGGTCGTGCTAAGGAAGCGTGGACTTCAGTCTCTCGGGATGCAACAACTACTGAGCCCGAGGCTACACAAAATCTGAAGCTGAAGAACGAACCAAACCGAAGCTAGAAAACTACCAGGAAAACGATACTGTGCTGAGAGAAGAGAGTGTTAAAACCTATGGACTAAGTTCCTATTTATAGTGTAGGAGGAGGATTGGTATTTTAATGGCAAAGAATCGGAAAATTGAATGCTCGAACCCGTTGTAAATGCATTGAACCGGGCATTAAAAGGGCTGAACCGGACATTAAGAGCCTTATTAAAGAATCCTAGGCGGCCTATCCCTAACATCACCCTTCCTTCTTATTTGAACTCCTGAAATACACAAACAATGGAGCCAGGGATACCAAATTGCTCTGTCATCCTTATTCTCATCCTCTACCAAGCTGTGGCTGCTACTAGCCTCACAAACGAAACAGACTACGAAGCATTACTTGCATTCAAAAGTCAGATAACCTCGGACCCTTTGAATGCCCTCAGCTCGTGGAATGATTCAAACCACTTCTGCACTTGGAATGGAGTAACCTGCGGGAAGAAGCATCAACGAGTGACTGCACTTCAGCTCCCATCGCTTCGGTTGGCAGGCTCTTTGTCTCCTCATATTGGAAATCTTACCTTCATGAGAGTGCTTGACCTCGATGAGAATGGTTTCTCGGGGATATTACCCCAAGAGATAGGTCACTTGCTACGGCTACAGGGGCTTTCTCTGGTCAACAACTCTTTCGAAGGAGAGCTGCTACGAAATCTGACCAACTTTGCAGACCTTTCGTATATGAGCATTGGGGGCAACAATTTTCGAGGGTTGATTCCTGAGGAACTGGGCTCTCTTAAAAAGCTCACTGTGTTAGGACTATTCATGAACCAATTAACCGGCAAAATCCCACCATCATTGGGCAACCTCACGGCTCTTACCGATCTTTCTTTAGCCAAAAATTACATTGTAGGAGGCATACCAACACAACTTGGACAGCTTTCAAATTTAGCATACCTTCGGTTACAACTTAACAATCTTTCCGGTCCCATTCCCTCCTCTCTCTATAACATCTCCTCCATTGTTATGTTTGCAGTTGGTGGCAACAACCTAAGTGGGTCTCTTCCTTCTGATCTATTCCTAACATTACCCAATCTCCAGGGCCTTTATCTCGGCATTAATATGCTTTCGGGACCAATTCCATCCTCTATATCTAATGCTTCTCAACTCGAGGTATTTGTCCTGTCTTCTAATGCCTTCAGGGGACCGATTCCGACTGACCTGGGTGGCCCAAAAAATTTGCAGTCTGTGTTTCTCGGTGACAACCTCCTAGGAACAGAACAAGGAGATGACTTGAGATTCCTCAACTCGTTGAGCAATTGCACCAAGCTTCGAGCAGTCTGGGGAAATTATAATAACCTTAGGGGGGAAGTGCCTGATTCCGTCACCAATTTCTCAACCACTTTTACAACACTTTCACTGCATGAAAACTTTATATCTGGAGAAATTCCTTCAGGGATAGGGAACCTCGTAAACTTGGAGTGGCTCATGTTATACAATAACATGTTTACAGGGAGAATTCCTGACTCCATAGGACAGCTCTCCAAGCTGCAGCTCTTTTACATCCACACAAATAATATCTCGGGAATGATTCCGTCCTCCATTGGCAACGTGACTTCACTGATCTATTTCTTAGTAACGGGGAACATACTTGAGGGCACCATACCCTCTTCCATAGGGAACTGCACACATCTGAGCGAAGTAGATTTCTCCCAGAACCAGTTCATTGGCACTGTACCGGAACAGCTCTTTGGTCCTACTCTGGTCTCAATCGTAGTAGCACGGAATCATTTCACCGGTACAATTCCATATCGGGTTGGTAAGCTGGTGCATCTCCAAAATTTGGATGCTTCAGATAACAGCATGTCTGGAGAAATCCCACCCACTTTAGGTGATTGTGTGATGTTGGCTATACTTGCAAGGCAACCACTTCACAGGTACCATACCGCCCTCCATGTCAAATCTAAAAGGCATAGAATACCTCGATCTTTCTCGAAACAATTTCTCTGGACAAATTCCTGGGTTTTTGGCCAACCTCCCTTTCATCAAGGATCTCAATCTCTCCTTTAACATGTTGGAGGGTGAAGTACCAGACAGAGGGGTCTTCAGTAACCTCTCAGTTGTTTCGGTTGCTGGAAATGATAAGCTCTGTGGAGGGCCTGCCACCTTACAGTTGCCAAGATGTGTAGAAGGGGCATCGCAGAAAGACAGGCACAGGTCACCATCTCGTAGGATAGGTTTCGCGGTTGGTGGCTCGGTTTTCATTTTCTTACTACTAACAGGAGGCCTCATTGCAAGGATTCTCCTTCGGTCAAAGAGGTTGAAAAGGGAAGAAGCTTTTGCTTCGTCAACCAGGGATCATCATCTGAAGCTATCTTACAGGGAAATTTCTCAAGCAACAAATGGATTCTCTCTTGCAAACAAGATTGGGGAAGGAAGTTTTGGTGTGGTCTATAAAGGGATTCTGCCAAGCAATGAGCAAACTGTTGCTGTGAAGGTACTTAAATTACAAGAACACGGGGCAAGTAAGAGTTTTATGGCAGAGTGTGAAGCCCTAAGGAACATTCGGCATCGGAATCTCGTGAAGACTATCACCTATTGCTCGACCTCTGATTTTCAAGGAGGAGATTTCAAGGCTTTGGTGTTCGAGTTCATGGAGAATGGGAGCCTCAAGAAATGGCTGCACCCAGATCCAAGTGAGACAGGAGGAAGTGAGACTAATGTGACATTAGGCATACTGCAGAGGCTTAACATAGCTATTGATGTGGGTAATGCACTAGAATATCTCCACCACCAGTGTCAAACACCAATAGTTCACTGTGACTTGAAGCCGAGCAATGTTCTTCTTGACAGAGAGTTCTCAGCACATGTAAGTGATTTTGGCCTCGCAAAGTTTCTCATAGGTAAAACTTTGGGGAACACACAGACTAGTTCGACCGGTATTAGAGGAACTGTCGGCTATGTTGCACCAGGTAAACATACAATGATCAATGATGGCCAGCGCTAGAAAAACCTTTCCAGATCATTTTATTTTATATGTAGTTGTTTTACATTATCTATCTTAAGAAAACAAGTAAATGATACGGCCTAAGATTTTTCGTTTTCTAAAAACAGAGTACGGTATTGGTGGAGAGGCATCTACACAGGGCGACGTGTATAGTTTCGGGATTCTCTTGCTCGAACTATTTACTGGGAAGAGACCCACTGCGACCATGTTCGGTGGTGATTTCGGCCTTCATGAATTTGTAGAGAGATCACTTCCAGATGGGCTGATTCATGTGCTAGACCCGCTTCTTTCTCTTCAAGAAGTTCAGGGCAACATCCGTGGTTGCTTGATCTCAATCCACCGAATCGGGCTCATGTGCTCAGCTGCTCAACCAAATGAGAGGATGGATATTCGAGAAGCTGCAGCAGGATTACAAAAGACGAGGAAAATTCTTCTGCAAGAGAAAACCGACACAGAGAATCACGTTATGCGCATATAGATGATACATCAACCTGAGAGTTTCTCATAGATCTTGTTAGCATGCAGCAGTCACGGCTCATGCATTTTGCATCCTCTGTAACATTTATACGCAATCACAAGTAAGAAGAGAGCTAATGTTAAATACTGTTGATACAAGTGAATTTTACCAGTAAGGTTTTGAAGTTTGTTTCCATCTTAAAATGGTGCTACCGGAGAAATTGCGAAAACCTCTTTGCGATTGAAAACCAGACCAGGAATGATGAACCAGATTCAAATATCAAATCTAGGTTCAAAGGTTGGTCGCATAGACATCATAAACATTGCCACGTCAAACTTTAATTTACAATCAAGTATAAACTTAACTGAAGTAGAGGTATAACATGTGGAAACAATGCAGTAGAAGATGTACTTGCTCTGTCATACAAAATTGCAGTAGAACAGAAATATATTACAACAATGCTTTAAATGACAAAGTTGTAATCTATGTCAACTAGGACATGAAATAATTTTACTCAGCAAAAAGAAAAAAGAACATGAAATAGATTGATCCATTCATTGGTGTTGATTGCTGGAGAGTCCTGTGAACTATTGATGGCTTGTGATTTCTTTAGATGTCAACTGGAAGAGCAGCTCGAGACCTCCGCAGCTGCACGACTGCTTCCCGAATATCTGTCCTCTCATCTGGCATAGAAGCCGAGCACATGAGCCCGACTTGCAGGATCGACTCCAAGCATTAAAGGAGACTGCCGTCTACTTCTAGCTCCCCACCACCCAAATGAAGCACTGGATCTACAACTTGCAATAATTCATGTGGAAGAGATCTCTCAACAAACTGCCGAAGGCTGAAGTTGTCACCAAACATGGGGCCAGTGGGTCTCTTCCCGGAGAACAGCTCGAGCAAGAGAATCCCGTAACTGTAGACATCGCCTTTGGTTGATGCCTCGCCACCAATGCCGTATTCTGCATGGTAGACAGTCCTTTAGAAAAGATTTAATCATTCTACAAGAACAATTTGCATTTGTTAGCTGTTAGGACAGATAGATGAACCTAGTTTAGTGGTTGCCTGGTGTGACATAGCCGATAGTTCCTCTAATCCCGATCGAACTACTCACTGTTGTTCCAGATCTGCCAGCAAGAAATTTTGCAAGCCTGAAATCTCCCACGCGTGCTGAAGATTCACTTCCGATAAGAACATTGCTCCGTTTCAAATCACAGTGAACTATTGGAATTTGGCACTGGTGATGAAGGTACTCCAGTGCAGTCCCTACATCAATGGCTATGTTTATCCTTTGGACTAAACTCAATGCCATGCTATTCTCCATTCCTCCTACCTCAGTTGCGATTGGATGCAGCCATTTCTCGAGGTTACCATTGGGCATGAACTCAAATACCAGGGCCTTAAAATCCTCTCCTAGGAAATCAATGGTTGAACAGGAAGTGATGATCTTTATGAGGTTCCGATGGCGAATGTTCCTAAGGGCTTCACACTCGGCCATGAAGCTCTTGCTAGCCCCCGATTCTTCTAGTTTGAGCACCTTTATGGCAACAACTTGTTCAGTTCCCTGTAAAACCCCTCTGTAGACTGCACCAAAACTTCCTTCACCAATCATGTTGTCTGGAGAGAAACCACCTGTTGCCTGAGAAAGTTCTGCATAGGAAAGCTTAGGATGATTATCGGCCGAAGGTGGTATTGCTCTTTCCCTCTTCCATCTTTTGTATCTGTAGAGAACTCTTGAAGCAATAACCACTAATAGTAAGATGTGGAGATTGACATACTAATAGCCAAAACTGTCCTCCTGGACCCTGATCTGTTCCTATCCTTTGTCACCTTTTCACATTTTGGCAACTTCAAGGTGGGGATTCCTCCACAGAACCTACTATTTCCAGAAAGAGAAACTGCACTGAAGTTACTGACAACTCCTCCTTTTGGCACTTCGCCCTCGAACATGTTGAAGGAAAGATTGAGATTCTTCAAGGAGGTGAGCTCGGCCAGGAACCCAGGAATCTAACCGGAAAAATTGTTTCTGGAAAGATCAAGTGATTGTAGAGCTCTCAGGCTTATCAGGGAAGAAGGAATAGTTCCATCAAGTCTGTTTCCTTCCAGGCTTACCGATTCCAATACCAGACAACTACCCAAGGTGGATGGAATTTCTCCAGACATGCAATTCTCTGAAAGATTAAATATCCCAAGATTGACCAGATTACCCACCTGAGATGGAATTGGACCCGAGAGTGAAGAAAGACCAAATAGTTCTCCAGGGAGTGGGCCAATGAGTCGATTTTGGGACAGATATAGTTTGTTGAGATATGTGCAGTTCCCAATAGATGCCGGTATAGGCCCCTCTAGCATATTCTCTCCTAGGGAGGGCTGAGTGAGAGAAGTCATGTTCCGAATTGAGGAAGGAATTATTCCAGAGATATTGTTCTGGTGGATGGAGAATTCCTGCAGGACATTGAGTCTACCAATGGTGTTGGGAATTCCTCCTGTAAGAAAGTTTTCATACAAAGCAAGAAGCTGCAAGTTTACAAGGTTCCCTATGCTAGAAGGTATCGTCCCTGATACTAAGTTCTGGTCCAGCTGTAGACTCATAAAAGTGGTCGAGAGATTTCCAATTGAATCAGGCAAGCTGCCCTTAAGACTATTCAAAGGTAACCACACCAAGCGCAGTTCAGTGCAGTTGACTAAGGAGGTGAGAAATCTCAAATCATCCCCTTCTTCAGTTCCCAGAAGATTGCCACCAAAACTAAGCAGCTGCAAATTCTTAAGGCCTCCCAGGTCCATTGGAATTAACTCGATGAAGGAGTTCAAAATTATATCAATCTGTACGAGTTCGGAAGCATTGACTATCGAGGCCGGAAGGTGACCTGAAAATCTATTACCACCAGCATAAAATCCTTGGAGATTTGGTAATGTTATGAATAGGTCGGAAGGAAGGGACCCGCTTAGGCTGTTGAAAGCAACAGAGAACAATACAATGGATGAGATATTGAAGAGGGAAGGGGGAATATGGCCTGAGAGATTATTGATAGATAATTGAAAGAACACTAAGTTGGATAGGTTTCCAAGTTCTGATGGCAAGTTTCCTTCGATGTGATTGTCGGCTAAATAGAGATGTGTAAGAGCAGACAGATTGCCTAATGAAGGTGGGATTTCACCACTCAAAAGATTAGCAGTTAGACCCAATCTGGTAAGCTTGAGCATGGAGCCCAGGCCATTCAGAATATGCCCACTAAGATTGTTTCCGGATAAATTTAGGATCAAAAGCTCTGCACAGCTGGTCAGTTTTTCCGGCAACTCTCCATCTAGAGAATTATTTACTAGAGAGAGTTTTTAGCCTTGTCAAGCGGCCAATTTCTTGTGGTATAGTTCCACTGAAGCCGTTCGTGTTGAGGTTGAGCACTCTGAGGAAAGTAGGCCTACCAATATGAGGATATACATGACCCACCAAGTTGAGCGACGTTAGATTTAGTGCAGTCACTTGCTGATGCTTTTTTCCGCACGTTACTCCACTCCAATCGCAGAAGTGGATCGAGTCATTCCATGAGCTAAGGGCTTCAAATGGGTCAGAGATTATCTGACTTTTGAAGGCCAGTAATGCTTGGTAGTCAGTTTCACTGGACAGACTGAAAGCAGTTTTAGCTGCAATAGCTTGGTAGAGGAAGAGAGCAAGGATTACCAAGCAGTTTGGTATCTTCAGGATCATGCTTTTTAGTGGAAGTAAAGGCTGCGACCACTCGGTGTGTATGTGCCTGCTTGTGTGAATTTCTGATTGGAGGAAAGCTAATGCTGTATGTTCAGTGATAAGCGAGGAACAGAAAAGAACTGAAGGAGAGAAGAAGCAGAGAGAATTCGTGGGGAAGAAGGCTCAAGAGCAATGTTATTCGACACTCTGCAATACACGTTGCTGCCCTCTTTATATGGAGCGTGAACAGCAACAGAGTAATGACTATCTTGTAACAGAATAACAGCCTAACAGCCTCCATTTTACAATTCGACCCCTCTATTACTCTTTCGTTATTCCTGAGTCCTATAGTCCTTGTATTTTTACAAAATGGTCCTTGCATTTAACAATTCTCCCCCCCTTCAGAGACCTTGCCCACAAGGTCGATGTGAGGAAAGCGTAATTGCAAGTCCTGTAAGAACTCCCAGGTGGCATCAGCAGGGGAAGTACCAGACCAGTGGACCAAGACCTTGGTAGCAGCCACACGACCACGTCGCACCATTTGCCGATCAAGAATGGCCATAGGAATGGGAGGCGAGTCTGTTGTACAATGCTCTGGAAGCTCGGTGGGCTGGGGAAGTGGACCTCGAGCTCGTTTCAGGAGCGATACATGAAAAACAGGGTGGATTTTTG
This sequence comes from Lagerstroemia speciosa, assembly GCA_037672795.1. Lineage (NCBI taxonomy): Eukaryota > Viridiplantae > Streptophyta > Magnoliopsida > Myrtales > Lythraceae > Lagerstroemia > Lagerstroemia speciosa. Next base: position 1,781,100 of record CM075296.1, read on the forward strand.
AAGTACAGGGCAGGGCGAGCTTATAAGCGACAGTGCCAATTCTCTCGAGAACTTCATAGGGCCCGTAGTACTTAGCAGCCAGCTTGTGTGTGTAGCGCAAGGAAACAGAAAGCTGCCTATACTGCTGAAGTCGAAGATAGACCCAGTCACCAACATTAAAGGAACGCTCCGAGCGTCGTTTGTCCGCTTGCGTTTTCATACGTTGTTGAGCTCGGAGCAGGTGCTGCTTAAGATCAGCTAATAAAGCCTCCTTTTCTTGTAATTGAAGATCAACAGCAGCCACTCGGGAATCACCTGGAACATAGGGAACATGTACTGGAGGTGTGACACCATATAAAGCTGCATAGGGGGACCTGCCAATGGCAGAGTGTAGAGAAGTATTGTACCACCATTCAGCCATCGAAAGGCAGGTGGCCCACTTCTTAGGGTTGCTGCTGCACATGCAACGAAGGTAACCCTCAAGACAACGATTAAGCACCTCCGTCTGACCATCTGTTTGAGGATGGTAAGCAGAGGAGTAGCAGAGTGTGACTCCCTGCAGTTTTAACAACTCTTTCCAAAAAGAGCTGAGAAATAAAGGATCCCGATCAGTGACAATTGAACTGGGCATACCATGTAGTTTGAGAACATGGTCAAGAAATAGCTGGGCAACTTGTGGAGCAGTATAAGGGTGGGATAGAGCCACGAAATGACCATACTTGGTTAGTCTATCAATAATGACCAAGATAGTATCTTTGCCTTCAGATCGTGGCAACCCACTGATAAAGTCCATGCTTATGTCTTTGAAAGCATATTCAGGAATCGGTAAGGGTTGTAAAAGGCCTGGGGAAGCCACCGTTTCCGTCTTGTTACGAAGGCAGACATCACAATCCCGTATATAAGCTCTAATGTGCCTCCTCATACCTTTCCAAAAAAATATTGAAGAGAGCCGTTGCGTAGTAGCAGCAACTCCTGAATGTCCTCCCACTGGACTGTCATGGAAGTAACTAAGGAGCTTTTGCTGAAGATGTGGATCATTGCCTATCATAAGTTTGCCCTTCCGCCGCAATTGCCCCTCATGCCATGAATATTTAGGATGGCTCTGTGGGTTCTGCTGCAAGTCCTGAATAAGTTGCTGGAGAATAGGGTCAGCTGCCCAACTTCCCTGAATTTCCGAATACAGATCAGTGGAAATACTGGAAATGGCTCGTAGGGACATCTCCTTACTAGTAAGACGAGATAGTGCATCAGCAGCATGGTTGTCCTTCCCTTTCTTGTATCGTATTTCATAGTTATACCCCAGCAACTTAGCCAACCAAGTATGTTGAAGTGGAGTCGTTAACTTTTGCTCCAGCAAATGTTTTAAACTCTGGTGATCTGTTCTGATAATGAAGGGTTTGCAGCGAAGATAATGGCTCCACTTCTTCACTGCATGTAGAATAGCATAGAGCTCCTTTTCATACGCAGACATACCCAACCTTTTAGCTGACAGAGCTTTACTGAGGAAGGCAATTGGGTGACCCTGCTGAGATAACACAGCCCCAATCCCATGCCCTGAGGCATCAGTTTCAATTTCAAAGGGCTTGGAAAAATCAGGGAGAGCAAGGACGGGAGCTGAAACCATAGCATCTTGGAGCTGCCGAAAGGCTTGAGTAGCAGAATCAGTCCAATTAAAGGCATCTTTTCTGAGTAGCTCAGTTAAGGGTCGACTAATAGTTCCATACCCTCGTATGAAGCGACGATAGTATCCCGTTAGTCCAAGGAATCCTCGTAGTTGCTTGAGAGTTTGCGGTATTGGCCACTCAACGACCACCTTAACTTTCGAAGGGTCGGTAGAAACACCATCTTTAGACACGAAGTGCCCGAGATACTCCACCTTTGTTGTACCAAAAGCACACTTGCTTTTCTTTGCGTACAACTGATGCTGTCGTAAGAGGGCTAATGTCTTTTCAAGGTGAGTTTTATGTTGCTGCCATCCACAGCTATAGACGAGGATGTCATCAAAAAATACCAAAATGAATTTGCGTAGATAAGGTCGAAAAACCTTATTCATGAGGCTCTGGAAGGTGGAAGGTGCATTGGTGAGGCCAAATGGCATCACAAGGAATTCGTAATGCCCTTCATGAGTCCGGAAGGCCGTCTTATATGTATCTGGTTCGTACATTCGAATTTGATGATATCCGGAGCGAAGATCAATCTTGGAGAAAATTGAGGAACCGTGTAATTCATCCAATAGCTCCTCAATGACTGGAATAGGAAATTTGTCTTTAATGGTGTGGAGATTCAGACCTCTGTAATCAACACAAAACCGCCAGGAGCCATCTTTTTTTTTAACCAACAGCACAGGTGAAGAGAAAGGGCTGGTACTGTGTTGTATGATTCCTGAATCCATCATTTCTTTAACCATTCTCTCAATAATGTCTTTTTGGACAGAAGGATATCGATAAGGTCGGATATTAACAGGAGAAGAGCCTTCTGCAAGAGGGATTCTGTGGTCATGATCTCGCCGGGGAGGAAGTCCCTCAGGTTCTTGGAATACATCTGAGTAATCCTCCAACAAGGATTCCATCTCCTTCTTTTCGTCCTTACCCATTTCACCGTTCATACCCAAGGATTCTGATCCCTGTATACTCCACAGCTGCATCATGGCTACCTGCCCCTTCTTCTGTAACATCCTGTCCATAGCAGCTTCCCCTACTACTCGCAACTCCTCCCGTGAGTTTCCTTTCAATACACACTGTTGTCCATCTATCGTGAACCTCATCACCAGCTGACGGAAGTTCCACATAATATCTCCAAGAGTCGACAGCCATTGTATACCTAGGACCATGTCATAGTTGTCCAAGGTCAGCAGATAGACATCAGCTATACACTCATATCCTTGCATCTTCCACCGAAAACCCTTGCAGACTGAATCACACAGTAATTCAGTGCCATTAGCTACCACAACCTTTACTGGAGGAATGCTCGTAGATTGACAGCCCAGCAGCTGTCCCGTGGCCTTACTTAAGAAGTTATGTGTGCTTCCTGAGTCAACTAAGATGTGTAGAACTTTTCTTCCCACAGTTCCAGCGACTCTCATTGTTTGGCAGCTTACTTCTCCATATAGAGCATGTATGGAGATTGCTGGTGTCACCTCTTCTACTTGATCTTCCCCTGGTCCACTTACATCTTCGTCATCCTCCTCCATTTCGATTAGCAATAGTTGCCTTTTTGGACACTTGTGTCCTGGTGTATATTTATCGTCACAATGAAAACAGAGCCCCTTAGCTCGCCTTTCCTCCAACTCTCGACGTGTCAGGGTTTTCGTGGTAGCCATATTTGCCCCTTTCTTGGGTTGTAAAGGCACAGAGTTAGCTGGTAAAGGTAGTAACCCAGCTTGTTTGTTCGCATCAGACTTCTCCCAACGAGTTTCAGAAAATCCTGAACTCAGACTCTTGGAACTGTAATTAGGAATTACCTTTGCTGGAGTTACAGAGCTGCGATAAGTACTTCCCTGGGAAACTCTTCCAGCAGAGGTTGGTGTCGTGACATAGGTGCCTTCCTGTAATTTGGCCAGCTTATAGGCTTTCTGCAAAGTCTGGGGCTCCAACATCCTAACAGGATTCTGAATTTCAGTCCTTAATCCTCCCAGATACATGCTAATGGCCAATTCCTCTGGAATCACCAATTTGCTCAACAACACATCAAACTTCTCCTGATAACTGTGAAGGGAACCTGTCTGATATAAATTTCTGAGCTCAGACATCGGATCCTCACAGTCTCGGCCACTGAATCGAGAAATTACAGCTTCTTTATATTCTGTCCAGCTTATCTGATCCTCCGTGAGGCCTTTACTGGCGAGGAAGGACTGGTGCCAGTATAATGCCTTTCCTTCCATATGAATCACAGCCAGATCTAGCTTAGATTCATCTGGAGTTTTGTCCATGCGGAAAAACTTCTCACATCTAAACAGCCAATCCTCTACATCTTCTCCCCAAAATTTTGGAAACTCAATCTTTCCCAAACGAAAAGAGGTTGGATGAGAATTGACCTGTTTCTGCACTGCTGCCGGAGGCTCAGGAGGTGCTCTGTTTTGCGTCTCTGCTGGTCGCACATGGCTTTCTTTGATGAGATCTTTCAACTCTCGTAATTCTTCCAAAGTTTGATCGCTCAGCACCTTAAGAGCAGATTGTTGTGCTCGAAATTCTGTCATTTGTTCCGTATGTTCCTTGACGATAGCTTCTAGTTTCCGAAGCTCTGAAGCTCTGGTTTCAGCCATGGTGCCCAGAAAAGTGCTCTGATACCACTTGATAAGCGAGGAACAGAAAAGAACTGAAGGAGAGAAGAAGCAGAGAGAATTCGTGGGGAAGAAGGCTCAAGAGCAATGTTATTCGACACTCTGCAATACACGTTGCTGCCCTCTTTATATGGAGCGTGAACAGCAACAGAGTAATGACTATCTTGTAACAGAATAACAGCCTAACAGCCTCCATTTTACAATTCGACCCCTCTATTACTCTTTCGTTATTCCTGAGTCCTATAGTCCTTGTATTTTTACAAAATGGTCCTTGCATTTAACATTCAGCAGATGCTTTCTGAATCATATACATAGCCTGCGAGAGATTACTCTGTCCATTCTGTTGTGGTAAAGTTTGGTAAGAAGTTCAAAGATACACAAAACGTTCCAACCCATTATGTCAAGTCCTTCTACTTGATGATCAAGGTACTATATTTCGATCATGTCGATGGCTTTAAAATTACTGTTAAAGCAATACGGTGATTTAAGCCTTTTCATGGGGTGAAAAGTGGATCGAGGTACTCATCTCTTTCTATCCTGCTTGTGAGCATAAGTTCATCTACCAGCAAATCAGTGATTTTACTTTTTACTGAGATATGGATTGGTGAACACCCTTGCAGATCAACCATGAACTGGTCACCGTGGTAGTTTGACTTTGAGCTGAGCAATCACATCAACCCAACTCAGTTGACCATGATTTCAAAATCAAATCGCCTGTGACGCCAGAAAAGATTAAGGCGGCATTTATCAATGGCTCAACTAACAGAGACCAGATAATTATCTGATATAGAAAATGTTGAATCGATCAGTGATTTCATTTGCTCGGGCATTTTTTACTGGGATACAGGAAAGAGTAAAATTGGATGCTAAGTGGTTGGCCGAAATTGTTCTGATTCAAAATACTAATTTTGATCTCTCCTCGAGTTATATGGTCAATGATATATTCTTCATATGTTTGGGAGTTGTGAAACCGATTGTAGAACGTTGAAAGAGGCAAATGCTTCAATAAAGTCTGAAAGCGGCCAGAACAGTTGAACTTGGACAAATCTAGAAGATCCAATCATCTCTAACAACAAGATCAAAAAATAATTTTCATTTTCTTTGACTAAATTTCAATTATGGCAAGTCAGAGATTCATATAATTTAAAAATCCAAAAATTTTGGGTCCATGTCTCTCGGAGTTTTCTTCTTAGATGGAAACACCAGCAAAATCTGAAGGGCAGAAGGGACCTTTTGACTTGAAATAATTTGGCCTGCTTGAAGTTCATGGTGTCGGCTCATGGAAGAACATTGGGAGCCAATCGAGGCTTAAATTTGTAAACAGAAAAAAAAAAAAAAAAAAAAATCCTCTTTGAACTGAGAACTTCGCAATACATGTTGATATGAGGAACTATCCTGTTGTGAAAGATAAACATGCGAATCTGCTCGTAGGATGTTTAATTCGCTCATCCTAAAGTTACATTCTTGTTTATGAACAAGCATCAGAACTGTTTCTTTGAAGTTTCAGCCCATAAAAATTTTAAGTTTCCACCAGCCAACAAGATTTAGTTTTTATTACAAAAGAGAATTGTAATATTTCTGTGTTCTTTCGAAACTGAAAGTTCCTTAGAACTGCCCTGTCAGTCTGCAAAAGAGATTTACATCGAACAGAATGACAGTCTAGACTTATAGGATCATAATCCTCAAAGAAAGTTCTTTGATTGACGATACTGGACTGAATTATAAGCTTTCAAAGATAATCAAATCGATTGACGTCACAGGAACATCCAGATGTTGGCATAACAACATACAGGCAGTTTTAGTAGGAATTGATGGATTCTGACTTGATCTATGAGGAATGATGGCTTGATGTATTTTTCAAATATCGAACATTAGATTTCACATTCTTAGTTCCCCTTTTATTAGTAAACAACAGCCAAAACCTTTCGCAATTCTGCAGTAGCTAACTAAGTGGAGACAGATCTAAGAGCATGTAGTACTGGTGAGTGCATCACGCACCTTTTGGAGCTCCAGGAGAGCTTCCCCAATGTCCATCCTATCATTCGGTGATACAGCTGAGCACATAAGGCTGACTCGAAGGACTGAGACCAAGTATTCACCAAGGTTGCCTTCTATTTCTCCTAAACAGAGCATCGGATCTATCACCTTCATCAGCTTACCTGAAAGAAGAGACTGTTCAACGAATTCTTGGATGCCAAAATTCCCATCAAACATGGGCGTGGTTGGTCTCTTCCCTGTGAAAAGCTCAAGCAATAGAATCCCAAAGCTGTAGACATCACCAAGTGTCGATACCTTGCCACCAAAACCATATTCTGCAGTGTAAATCCAAATCCCTCATAAGTAAGAACTCATCATCGGAAGCTAGCTTTAACTTCCTGAAATTCATTTTGGGGAAAAAGCATTTGTATTAATTCTCTCAAGGTAAGTCTCTTGAATTGCTCTTCCATTTAACTATATTCACGGGAGAGAAATGGTTTAATTACCTGGTGCTATATAGCTGATAGTTCCTCTTATCCCAATTGAACTACTCATTGCCAAAGATTCTTTTGCCATCAGAAACTTTGCAAGGCTAAAATCACTTAAATGAGCAGAAAAATCGCTGTCGAGAAGAACATTGTTCGGCTTCAAGTCACAGTGAACTATGGGTATTTGACACTGGTGGTGCAGATACTGCAATGCTGTGGCAACATCAATGGCTATGGTCAACCTCTGCAGCAGACTCAATTTCATGCTGTTATCATTTCCCCCAGTCTCATTCGGGATTGAATGTAACCATTTCTCGAGGCTTCCATTGGGCATGTACTCAAACACAAGAGCCTTGAAATTATTTCCTCGTGAATCAATCGTGGAGCAAGAAGTGATAGTCTTCACTAGGTTCCGGTGCCGAATGTTCCTTAAAGCTTCACACTCAGCCATGAAGCTCTTGTTGGCTCCCCATTCATCGGGTTTAAGCACCTTCACAGCAACAGTCTCCTCGCTGCTCTTTAAGACCCCTTTATAGACTACACCGAAGCTTCCTTCTCCAATCATGTTTGAAGGAGAGAAACTGTCTGTTGCTTGAGAAAGTTCCATGTAAGAAAACTTCGAGTAAAGATCCCAGCGCACGGAATCAGTAAAACTTTCCATTTTTGAACGCTTCATTCTAGCTATTGCGAAGATACCCACAAGTAGTAACAGGATGGAGATTGTTACACATATTGGCACAACAATCCTCCAAGTTCGCTTTCTATTTCCTCGAGTCTCTCGAATTTTACACTTTGGTAATTGCAAGGTGGGAGGTCCTCCACAAAGCTTACCATTCCCAGCAACTGATACCAAACTGAGGTTACCAAAAATTCTTCCCTTTGGCACTTCACCCTCGAACATGTTGAATGAAAGATTAAGGTACTCTACTAAAGGAAGGTCACCCAAAAACCCTGGGATCTCTCCCGACAAATTATTTCGCGAAAGATCCACTACCTGCAGACCTCTTAGGTTCTTCATAGAGGATGGAATGGTTCCATTAAATCGGTTCCCTCTCAGGCTGAGGACTACCAGCGTCTGGCAGGAACCTAAAGCTGATGGAAGTTCCGCTGAGATATCCAATACTCCCAGATTCTTCAGATCACCAACCTCAGATGGTAGTCGACCGCTGAAATGATTAAATGCCAACAGTAGGCCAGAGGAGAGTGAAGAAAGACCAAACAGTTCTCTGGGCAAAGGGCCAACAAGGCGATTAAGGGACAGAGTTACTCCAATCAGGTGTATGCAGTTCCCTATAGAAGCAGGTATAGTGCCCTCCAGCATATTCCCTCCTAAGTTGAGGTCGATGAGCGAAGTCATGTTGCCAAGAGAAGGCGGAATATTTCCTGAGAGATTGTTCAGGTCCATAAAGAACGTCCTCAGTTTTGAAAGTTTCCCAACAGAGTCAGGGATACTCCCCACGAGATTGTTACTGTATAATGACAGCAGCTTCAAGTTTACGAGTTTCCCTCTTCCTGACGGTACTTTTCCTGATATTAAGTTCCGGTCCAGCATAAGGCTCGTAAAAGTGCTTGAGAAGTTACCTATAGAATCAGGCAAGGCGCCCTTGAGACCATTGATTTGTAACCACAGCAGACGTAGATTAGTACAGTTGGTTAAGGAGGTAAGGAATCTCAGATCATCTCCTTCTTCAGTTCCTAGAGGGTTCCCACCGAAATTTAACACCTCCAAGTTCTTAAGGCGTCCCAGGTCTGCCGGAATCGGTCCTCTAAAGAAGTTTTGACTTATGTCGATCTGTATGAGTTCAGAAGCATTCCTTATTGAGGATGGAAGTGGTCCGGAAAAGCTATTAACACCAAGATACAGCCCTCGGAGTTTCGGCAGTTTCAGGAACAGATCAGAAGGAAGAGACCCGCTTACATTGTTTACAACAATGGAGAACATTACAATGGATGAAATATTAAAGAGGGACGTCGGAATGGGACCGGAGAGATTGTTATTTCGTAGCTGAAAGAATTTTAACTTGGAAAGCCTCCCAAGCTCCAACGGCACAGTTCCCTCCAAGTGATTTCCGGATAGATACAGATGGGTAAGAGCAGAGAGATTGCCTATTGAAGGCGGGATTTTTCCTGTGAAACTGTTATCGGATAGTCCTAACCTGGTAAGGTTCCAAAAGGAGCCAAGGCTGTCCGGAACTTGCCCCTCAAATTTGTTTCCTCTCACGTTTAAGGTCCAGAGGTTCGCACAGTTTGTCAGATTCCTCGGCAGCTCTCCTCCGAGAGAGTTGTTGGAAAGATCAAGGTTCTGCAACCTCGACAACTTACTGATCTCTTCGGGAATCACCCCACTGAAGGCATTGTCACTGAGGACAATCACTTGGAGGAAAGACAGGTTCCCAATCCGAGGAGACAGAGATCCTGCAAGTCGGAGCGATGGGAGCTGGACTGCGGTCACTCGAAGGTGCTTTCTCCCATAGGTGACTCCATTCCACTCGCAGAAGTGGACGGAGTCATTCCACGAGCTAAGGGCATTGAAGGGGTCCGAGGTTATCTGCCCTTTGAAGGCCAGTAAGGCTAGGTAGTCCGTCCGATTGGCGAGAATAGGCGCAGCTTTTGCAGCTGGAATTCGATACAGGACAATGAGAGCAAGGAATTCGATAAGAATTCGAATCATTGTTCTCTACCTCGAGAATTTCGTAGTACTGATTGCGAAGTGCATAATGGTTCCCCATGGGTCCGTAAGAGTCTGGTGGGCGCCGATGGGATTAGTCTGGGGCGCAAGCCCTGGGACACCCAACGTCATCAAAAAAAAAAAAAAAAAAGTGCATAATGGTACGGGAATAGCTCCGCAGAGGTAGGCTCCAAGGTAGGTGGTTGTGTTTCACAGTCAACCTAGCTGGTCATCCTAGTCATGCAATAAATTGTTAGAGACCTTTCTGGTCCCTCCTCTCTCTTTATTACCAAGTTTTTTTTTCTCAACAGTAAAAAAGATTTTATTATTACTTAAAAACGAGTACATGAATAAAATGCTCAAGTAAAAAAAATTACATGATCAGGTTACATCAGAAGGATCCTCCAAAACTAATTATAAAGGAAAATATATGTAAATCACATCAAGTAATACACGGTACAATTATAATTAATCAGTCGGCCACCAAAGTCCTGACCAACCTCCTGCCGGTCTACATGGACCTCGATAAAAATCGATATGGGAGACCTGCCGGTCTTTATTACCAAGTTTAATGAAGCATGAAATGGACATTCAGGTATTTTTCGACAAATTACTCAGATGAGATCCTATATAAAGATGAAATCTTATCCTGATTAGAACAGTTTAACATCAACCGGACTTGTTGGTAATTCAAGTATATATAGAGAGAGAGACTTAGAATCAACCGCACCACCCAACGGTCTAGCAGGTTCTGAAACCGGTTTCAGACTGCTGAGATGCAGGTTCAGGTGGAGGTCCTAGGCTCACTTATAATGCTGATGAAACTACCACTTTAGCCACTAATCAATGCTCTGTTTATGCTATTGATCAGTGAGGCCGTTACCCATAGCTGAACAATTTCGAACTTCCAAATCTACGAGTAAATGTCAATCACACTAGAACCTGCCCAAAACCTGAGGTGTTCAGAGCTCATATCAGATGGATAATCATATGGGTGTGCACAGGTATCCAATGGGGTAAGCTCCAGGTAAATTCTAATAGGAATATAGTATATTCCGATTATAAAAATGAGGAACCAGTTAAAATAAATTCCGATTCCGATTCCATTAAACATGTGCTCGGATACCCATGCATACCCTAGATAATCGGTTACTTTATCCATATACATAGCGTCAAGAAGTGCCAAATATTGTTCAAGATAGTGAAATGTACAAGGGAAACAAAAGTGAAATTATTGCCACCCTTAAGCAGTCGAATAATTAAAAAAAAATATTTCCCCTTTTTTTCTATTCCTTTTTCTTTCTTTTAACACCTTCACCTATCAGTACAGAAGTTCATCCCCCACCGGGGCCACCACCCAATTCTGAAGCTAGAAAACATGGCTTCTATCTACTCAAATCAGAGATTGCTGCTAACTCACTGCACTAGCTACTAATATCCTCCCAGAGAACAGTAAAAGTGGAAAACAGAATCTTGCATTCCATCAGAAAAGAAAGAAAACGAAATAGAAGAGATGAAGCAGAAGAAACCCGCATTCAAGTCCACAGTATAGACAGTAAGCTTTTAAGCTTTGATCGGCTGCACTTCTTTTTCGAGCATCGACGTTCCCTGGAATATGGTCAGCTGAAATTGCCGCATGTACTTCTTTAACTGTACACCCAACAGAACCAATATTAGCATCAGCACTTGAAACCATCTTCCGTTTCCCAAAATAAGCATAGCAACCGGCTAAAGCATCCCTTGAGCATACACAGATAATGCAAGAAGTGCAAACATGTTCTCAAAACTTGGTCGATTAAACCTGTATTCTTAGTTTGATCAGAAACCATATGGGTTGTTTGGATTGAAGAATTTAGACATGGAGGAAAGAGACAACTCAGAGGGGAAGCACTCTTTATATCCTCTATTTAGATTGGGAACTTTTTTGCCGATGTAAAAGGAATCCTTTTTGTCATTCATTCAAATGGAAAGAAGCACCCTATTTTAATTAGAAAATTGGAGGAATAATGCTCTCTTCAAATCCTCCCTCCTTTTTCCTCTAAATCCCTTGGTCCAAATAAGCATAAAAGGATTCAGTTTTCTATTTTACACATTCTGACCTCTTTCTGGTTCACATTTTTTAGGTTATTAGAGAGATAAAATGAAATTTTAGGAAACGGGAAAGAACTTACTTCCTCCTCGGTGATCTTTCTGAAACCAAATTTTCTTGTCCACATCAATTCAGCTTCCTCGGCTGCAGGAAGCACAATCTTTTCAACATTCATCTTATACAGCAACTCCTCTTCGATGCATGAAAATAATGCTTGGAAGTAACCCTGCAAGTAAAAGTATAATGGATTCAAGCCTTTAGCTATGAGTATATGATCCGAGAAAAATTCCTTCACTAAAGGCCATGGGAAAGGGGGGCATCAATCTCATACCTTTCCCTGATGCTCTCTGGCAGTGGCCACCAGAGGAAGCTCCGCAACGCCCTTGCCAAAGATCCTGAGAAGGCCCGCTGATACAACAACATCCCTGAGAATGGATCAAGTATTGCAGAAAATCATCATTAATACAAATAATAACTACATGCAACAACATACATGGAGGAAAGGAGGTAAAAATTAATAAAAAGAAAAGATCATTATAAGATTTTAGAGCAACTTACTTCACAGTTAGAACAATGCAATACATTCCACCAAATTCTTGGCCCGAGATATTTCTCCTGCACAGAAATACGAGAAAAATAGCATCAGTTGCATCATAAACAGGGAAGATAACTACGCCTGCAAAATAATAACGACCAAGCAAACCATTCAAACACTTTAGTCCCAACATCCTGGTCCTGGCATCAGCAAATTCAATTGGGAGAGAAAAAAATCGAACCTGTTCATTACATGTAGCAAAATGCCCCATAAACCAGCATTGGGATGTCACTTGTACCCACATTATTTTGCAAGAAATAATCGCTTTGTATCGCAACATGATGGATAGCTCAAACAATGAGCCTACGTGAAAGACTTAGATCTTGTCATCTTTAAATTACTTGATTCAGAAAGAGATTGGCCAAGAGCTGACAGAAACAACAAAGCGGCAATTCTTTGCTACTATAAGCAATAAGAAACAAGCGCTAGTCGTGCGGGCCATCTTACATAAGAAAAGGTTGGTTTCTAGTTATATTATGTACAGCTATATGAATACATGTAGCCTTATATGGTTTATCTGACTTGCAGTTAACAAAGGTTTTCAAAGGGCAAATGATCGTCCATCAGCAAGAAGAACTAAGAACTGCATCATGTGTCTACTGTAATTATAGTTATCTTACCCATAGACCATAAGAGGTATCAGATCACGCCCTGATGTTGCAACAATAGGATCAAAACACTCCTGCAATAGATATGAAGTTCAAAAGATATGCAAGTTAACATCACCAAAGAAAAAAATACTAAAATTCTAAAGGAACTTGTTGTCCACCCAAGGACACTGACGAGTCTGTGAACAGGCAAGGGCAGAATCACTCATACCACAACTTTTTCTCAAACTGTCCATAGCAAAATGGAGGATAGTTCTCAACCAGGCCTTAGTAATAGCACTTGTGCACAGCAATAGGCACCAACAACAGTGCAGAAGTATAGGCACTATTTTTTTTGCCACCACAATGTCATGGAAAATATTATTCCAGCTAAAATGTACCAAAACATTTTAAGTAAAACATTAGTTGAAGGAACAAATAACAGTCTTCAAGATCATTAATCTGGCTCATATAGAAAACAAAAAACTGCAATCCCAAATCCTGCTTCACTAGAAAACATAAATATCTGAAGGACAGTGTCAGAGGTTTTTTTTTTTTAAATGTAACAAAGGGTTGTTGGACATGATTAATTTTACAGATTATCTGGTAATATATCTATTGACATGATAGGTAATAGAGTATAAGTGGATGATTCATATTTTCAGACATTGCAATGAACTCCCTATTTGTAATCCTCCATATGCAGATTTCATAACCAACTTATATTACTAGGGAATCACACCAAAAATTGTCAAATATGTCCTGAGATAAAACTCTTTCTCTGGATTATAGTTATAATAGCTTCATATTGGTAATCAAATATGCCTCAACAATTCATACAAATAAGGAGTGGTCATATGTAGCAAAATGGAAACATACTAGTAATCCAACAGCAAGAACATATGAAATGTCCAATATGACAGAAGGTCCAAAAAAATTACCCTAAAGATTCCAGTAGCACTTGAAAGCAACGGCAGATGCTCTGGGCGACGGCTTTTCCCACTCAGAATTTGCCACTGCACATCATCACCAGCCCCACCAAGCAGTCCTTTCTCCATCACCTTTCTGGTTATATTATCCAATGCTAAAGCAGGAACATTTCTCAGACCACTCAAAACTGATCCCTGCAGTTCCATGTGGATGTTGTGGCAGCCATCACAGCAAAACCACTTATCTCTGGGAAGTTCCTGCAACAGCACACCAGATTCAATAATTACATGAAAAACGTGATACCAAGTAGAGATGGCATCTTTTATTTTCCAGGCTTACTTTCAAGTCACAAAGTCCAGCTTGACGCATGCATCCAACATGTAGCTCCTTTTCGCACTGAACAAGTAAAAGAATAACAACAAAAAAGATTAAGAATGTCATACTGCATTACCTCAACTTCTGAAGGAACATAGACCAGATAAAACTCAATCTTACTTGGTCACATATCATAACTGTTCTCTCATCAAAATTACCAACACTGAAATCATGGGCTCTGAACAAAAAGAGTGAAATATATTTGTCAACGCACATAACAAGGGAACCGAAAACATTTCAGAGGCACAACAGCAAATACACAACTTAATGCCGCCTAAAAACAATAATTAACTTTAAAGTTTTAATAAGCCATTATTAACATGAAACTCAAAGTGCACATCAAAATTCTTTATTCTCAGAAACATGCTACTGCAAGAAGATTATTCTTGTTTATTTAATTAAAAGCAACTAAAATTAACCATTTCACAACATGTTGCCTCATTCTGTCAATCTTAGTAATTTTGTAAAATGTCAAATAACATAAAATGAAAGACAACGTCCCACCAAATATGAGAGATGAGAAACTGATTTAATTCAGTAAACTAATTTAATTCATACAAAGAGTCATAAACATGTTGAGTTAGGAATAATGTTCAAAGAATTAAAATGAAAATAAGCCTTATTTTTTGTAGACAGGAAAACATACATGATGGTGAGGCAAATACAAAATTATTCTATCATTATTGATCAAAATTTCACTTGACATAATTATGTATATAGCATCTTCATGCGTCATCTATATTTCCTAGTACAAGTATGAATGCCATGCTCCATAAGAAAAAAGTTCTGATGATATAAGTCGAAATTGAGGCGAAAATTTCTTCTTCATTTCCTATTCCAATAAAAGAAGATGAGAACTCAGAAAGATTCCAAACCTGCAAATGGCACAGCCACCAATATCATATTCAGGCTCTTTAACAACACGCGTCAACCGTATCATAATTGGTCTTGCTAAAGTTGAATCTCCGGAAATCATTTTTCTACTGGGGACTACATTATCTTTACAATTTGAACAGCACCAGTCACTCTCTGGACGAGAATGCATGCCCAAACAAGCTGCAAATCAATTTCAAGTTTAATAAATAAATGTTGAAATAGTATAGCAATATTATGGACTTATCCAGAGACAAAAAGATTGTCGTCTACCAATGAAATACAAGCATGTCATTCATCATCCCCTCCGTCAAGTGATTAAATGATTAAAAAATCCACATCAGCTACTTTGAAATTCAAGTGCGGAAATAATATTATTAAAATGAGAGCGCAAGAAAAAGGATGCATTTTCCGTGCTCTCACCAGATATTAGATAAATAATCTAATTGCTTGTGATGTATTATCACTTTAGAAGATGGGCCTGTGAACCAATACACAGTAAGAACCATAACACGACCTGTATGAAAAGCCCGTGGACAGCCAATACAGAGGATTAAATCTCCTCCCTCTCCACAGACAGTGCACATATCATCATTGCCACCACTTGTAAGACTTTGTCCATTTGCTAGAGACATGGCTATATCATGGAGTGAGAGTCCTGATGAAGTGTAGATGTGACGATATCTACAAAAACAGCCAGCAAAATTAGCTAAAGGTGATGCCAAACCTTCCAGGAATAATCACAAGAATCAGATGGCTGCTTACGGTTGGCGTCTCGCAGCCATTCCAGCATGAGCTTCAAACTGCGATGGGCTGACCTGTAAAAGGAAGCAGAGAAGACAAAGTTTATAAATGACAAAAGAGGAAGTTTCTGCTAATTAATATATAGGAACTAAACCCATATGTAAGATAGCAGTTCACCTCTCTGTCGCAGCAACTACAAACAATTCCACCTCCCTGTTTGTATCCACCAAGTAATCTCTGCATTACAGGGGAAATACGGTTAACGTAATACCACTGATATCGACATCCATATCATTGATACCTGTAAGTGGAACCATTATCTCCTACCCTAATTTTAAGCAGAGCCATATATGTACCTGTCCTTTAACAAAGTAGGCCAATTCAGCCCCATCTGGGAGTCCATTTGGCATGAAAAGTAACTTGTGCAAGTCATTATCCCTGCTTCAAAAGAATATGATCCCGAGGTGAGAAGCATGTCAAAAAGATGGAGCTAATTGCCAAAATGGTAGGTAATGGAGCAGCAGCAGAGGGGAAGCCGATTACAGACTACCTTTTTCTACCACCTTCAGCAGATTTCTTCTGTTGCTTTATATGCGTGCAAGATCCTGGCCTGCAAGACATAAAAAAGTAGCATGCTCTAGATGAGGTTAAAATTTATGAGCAACCAATGTAATCTATTAACACTCAACAGTCCAACCTCCACCCATTATCAATTGTAGAATGAAAAATGCAGACAAAAACAAAAAGGTAGAGAGAGTACTTCTTCACAGCATGTTTCTGCTTTTCCAGTATCTGCACAAACTTCACTGAGTTGTTCTCCACCTGGCAATGCGCTGTAGTAAAGTTGCTTTCTTCCGAGTTTTGACTGGATTGGCTGCTAGATTTTACACAATTGCGGTCTCGTAAAGATCAATATCAATTTTCAAAAGCAAAAAAAAAAGTTTTTATTATTTTAACATTATTTTAAATGATATTTGCTTATCTACAACCGATTGCTGAAGCGTGAATTTCAAAAACTTCCAAGGAAACCTAGCCCTATAAAATTTCTGCAAGCTATTTGATCCCATGGTCCACTTTCGCTGGGGAAAAGGCCTTACATAAGTGCAAATTCACAAAGTATTTGAGCTGAAGTGCATTATCTCAACGCACTTCGAATGTACAGTGAAGTATGCTTCGGAAGAATTTCCTCTGCACTTTCACTGTGAGTCTTGTTTGGTACAGATGCTATGAGAAAGACCTCCAGGATACATCAATGACCAAGGTAGGCATGATAAAGAAAGCTGACATTGACTAATTTTTCCGATAAATAAAAATAAATCATTTATCAAATTGTTGCGAAACATTCATAAACCTTTTTTACCTTTTGCAAAACATTCATAAACCCTGTTCAGTAGAATTCCAACAAAAAGTATTGACTCAAAACAGTATCAGACTAACATAAGTACATACATGTATGTGTGTGTATATATACACACATATATTACCAAAGATAAATCCTTCAGGAAATGAAAAGAAATAAACATGGGGCAGGTGCAAACCTTGGACGAGAATGAAGCAACTTGAGTAGCCCATTCTCCTTACTTGTCTTTCGTTGATGAAGATTACCTACAAACAAGAATAAATTGTGAGCATTTTGCTCCATCAAAAGGCTTGCAATCAACAAGCATTGCCTATTCAACTTCACCCAGCAAAACACAAAATAATGCAGTAAGTTAGAAGGATATCAGATCCAACAGATAATTAGACTTATTTTTCTCAATTACTCAGTACACACATCGATTATTTTAATAAGGGGAAAACAAATTAAACTGGATGTCACCTTTCCAGATCTGGAAGAAATCCTCATTGATTGCTGAACCAGCTATATCTCTGATCACTTCATCTAGTGAGCTAAGGGCGGCAGTCTTTACTTCCTGAATAATACTATAAATTGGCTTCCCATTTTCCAAGTATATGTGATTGTTTGGATGCCTAGTTTTGAAACCAGCATGCTGCTCAAATTCATAGGCACTGAGAACCTGCTCATTCAAGTACATTTGTTAGACCAAGTCAAGGCAAAAGACTGTCCAACCCAAGAAAAGCAACAACTTATGGCTCACTCTTGAAAAACTGCACAAGGAACAGCCACACAGATATCCACCACCACTGATTATTCCTTCTAGGCACTCCTGTTTACCATTAAAAAAAACATGGGGTATTATCAACTGCACAGCTAGATAATGAAACAGGGAAATGTTCCACAAGAAGATGGCATACCCCTGACCCCGTAGGAACATATTTCACCCGAGCTCCTTCAAGGATACCAGTGGATAACAATTTTTTAACATTTGTTGGAAATCCATGGGGAACCACCTTTTTGGACATCTTAAGTTCCATGTTAGGAGCACATGGATGAAAGTTGCTGATTAGAGGGTACCCAGTTTGGTAAGTACTGGCATGAGACTCTAAACTTGTTCCAACTGACGCTGAGTAGTCCTGCCCTTGTTCTTCATCAGGATTCCTAAATAGCACATTGTTATTTGCACCATTAAGTGATGGTTGAGAAACCAAATCCTTTCTTTTGCTAAACCTGAACGTAATCTTCCTAACCCCAGTAGTACTAGCATGCTCAGGAATCTCCAATACAACACTAGACTTTGTAACAGGACCAAGTGACACTTTGCCACTTGACTCCACATAATTTCCACCATTCTCTTCATTGGTCCAAGTTTCTTCTGAGCCTGAATTAGCTGAAACTTTATCGGAACAAGGTGAAACTTTGCCACTCGACTCCAAGTAATTTCCACTATTCTCTTCGTTGCTCAAAGTCGCTTCTGAATCTGAATAAGCTGAAACCTTGACTGAAAGTGGTGAACCTTTGTCACTTGACTCCCCATAGTTTCCAACATTCACTTTGTTGTTCAGATTCTCCTCTGAACCTGAATTATCTGAAACTTTAACAGGAATTGGGGCGCCTCTGCCACTTGATTCTGCACAATTTCCACCATTCACTTCATTGCTCAAAGTCTCCTGTGAACCTGAACCACCTGAAACTTTGGAGGTTTCATCGCTGCATCCTACATCGTTGGTACATGTCAATTCAGACGGTTGGCTGGTCACATCCTGAAATGTTAAGGCAGTCTCTTTTAAAGATGTAATCGGATTTGACACTTCAGAGCGTAAGTCCTCGCACGAAGCTTCTAAGGCATGCTTTTTAATCAATAGTTGATAAGGTTCGTTCCCATCCTCTATGCTTTCACGGTCTCGTTTCAATTCATTCCTCTGACAGTTTCCAGGAAGCACGGGCGTCTCCGACGGGGCACCCAAACAAACTTCCATTTCTCCCAGCCAAAATGAGTTCTCAGAGCAATCAGATCAAAAGCAACAAGAGCGGAGATAAAAGCACTGCTCGACAGCATTCAACTGTCGAAACAAAATTAGATAGCCTTGAGATTGAACTGGAGCTCGTTATAACTGTATCTCGTAAAACCATTCAATTTGGAACTCAAATTGAACAGAACTAGCAGTGTCAGGATACGAATAAATCACTTTGGCAAATTCGATACTGCAAATTTCTCGTCCTTGCAGAGTTCAAAAAACCCTAAGAAAAAAGAGGCAACCGCCAATCAGATAGGGGGAGGCAATCAAACTGTCACTTGAAACGGAAAACACTGGCCTAAACATCAAGTAATTGATAAAATCTACCTTTCAGGCGCCTCCAGGTATACGAATCTCGCAAATCTAAGCGGAAAACTCGAATATTAGACGGGAATTGGTGCTCCGAGATCCAAACGCCGGTACGAAGCGGCAGGGAGGTAGAATTAGCGAGGTCGCGGATCTGAGATGTTCGGCAGGAACGAGAGGAGTGGTTGAATTCGTCGAGTTCGGAGACGGAGAAGGGCCAATTCAAGGATAGGGTTTTGAACGTGGGGGGGAGATTTGCAGCGGGAACGTGGAGAGCGGCAAAACAGCCTAAAACGAAAAGCTTCGTTCGCGGTCGAGATTTAACTCCGAGGGGGGGAGTCAGTGGAGGGGAGAGAGAGAGGATAGACCCGATCCAACTGGAAGAAGAAGAGGAAATATCAATTAAATAATTATTTTATTTTTTTATTAATTAATTTGCTTTTTCGTTTTCCCATTTTTTGGAAAGAACGAGAAGGTGAGTGAAGAGGGGAGAAAGGAAACGAGAAATAAGCGTAAATAGGATTTGTTTTAAAAATAATTCATAAAAACTAGTTCGCTGAAAAATATATATATAAATAATTTTTAAAATTTTATTTTAAAAATGTAATTTTATTTTTAATGAATTGCATTTTCAAAATGCGGTTCACTTTTTTTTAAGAAGCAGCACATTGATGAGAGGACTTAGCAGTAAATATTTAAATAACGAAGTCATTTTGTAAATCTTCATCATATCTTTATATATGAAAAATTTTTACAAAATTTTAAGAGTAAATTTGACATGTGTAAATAATTTAATGATGATTTATATAACGAATTCTCATATATCGTATATTAAGTATTACACTAGATATTAATGCAGCGAAGCCATTGGAGTAAATTCTCATTATGTGATGTATAAGAATTCGTTGTATAAATCACAAATTAAGTTTTCACGCTTGTAAAATTTACTCTTAAAATTTTGTAAAAATTTTATACGTGTAAAGATCTGAAAAAAATTTACAACAAGAACTCGTTGTATATTACACACCAAATATTTACTCCTGCGTAAGAATTCATTATATAAATAATCATTTGAACGTTTACACTTGTAAAATTTACTCTTAAAATTTTGTAAATATTTTTATGTATAAAAATCTGACAGAGATTTACAAAACGAATTCGTTATATATTATACGTAAAATTTTACTGTTGAGCCCTCCCCTGAACCCGATATCTAATATGCAGTTCGTTTTTCCAAAAAAATAAAGTTGATGTTTATTAAAAATAAAACTGCATTTTCAAGATGCAGTTAAAAAACATTACTTCTATAATTTTTTTCCGCCGAGCCATTTTTAACGATTTACTTTCAAAACTAACTCAATTTATACTCTCTCTGTCGAATGGATAATGCTTGGGGTCCCCTGGACCTGCTAGACAGCTAGTGCCAGGTCGGGTTTGGACTATGGAGCCATGATTTCGCTCCTGGAGCTGTATTACAGTGCCCAGCGACTGTCGTGGATGGATTTGAGGGGGCGCCAGGGTAATTATGAACTAGAGATTTGTCTTTAACGTGCACGACATGTGCTAAACATATATTTATATATAATTAAATAAAGTAATTATTTATAGTTAATTTTTAAATAAAAATAATATATCTTTAAATTTTAAATTAGATGGCTATAATAATGAGTAGGAGAAAAAATACTGGAAAGTAAAAAGTCATATATATTAAATTTAAGGTCATTGTCCTATTTTATTCCAAAGTAAGGGTTCGCAGAATTTTAATTAAGAACATTTTAGAAAAGAAAAAAATGACGCCAAAAGAATTCTTCACCTTTAAATAATAATTACTAGAGTCTTGTCCGTACTACTCATAGAATATTATTTAAATAAAATTTATTAAAATATCTATTTATGCACCATTAAATGAAGTAATTATTCACAATTAATTATCAAACAAAAGAGTGAGAAATTGTAAAATCTGGATAGTTATACCTAATGAATTTCATTCCATTCCAATCCAAATTTGTTCATTTAAAGTAGTAATTTATAGATATATAGATAATAAATAACATTCAAAGCACAAATAATGCACGATAAGATGATATATACTCGACTTACGAGGGTCGGTTGCCATCCTTAGCGAGGTACGGGAGTACCACCTCCTAATCTTATTATGTCCAACGATAAATTCTTATTTATCAGTTATCCGAGCAATTACTTTAATAATTACTAATTAGAATTATTTAATTAATTTTTTATCAGCTTATCATAAGGAGATACGATTGTTTAACATTATTTCGATGTCCAATTAATTGGAAACTTTGCACACCGTAGTATCAAGTCTTAATTTCCATTTTTCCAATTTGCTGGATATTTTTGACGACTTTTAGGATGACGTGTCAAGATATGGACACGCGTATGGGCAATAGGCGCTGCTGGGATCTTGCCTTACCGTGTACTTGCACGTACACGGCAGCAGTTACGTTCGTTGGTGGACTGCTGGGGTTGGGTTGGTTTACGATTTTCCTGACTTTTTTAAAAAAACTTATTCTGTTGTTGTCGTGTCAAATGTAAATCCTTTGACAAAGTATTATTCATATCGTTAACTCTGTGCGCTGACGTAGTGGTACAATTTACCTTAAATCCAGTCATTATCTCTAAACTTATCATATCACGTGCGATTACTATTGTGCGTGCTGGACCGTGTAGTTAACCGTGCTTCCAAACCGATTCTAAACCGGTGACGTTGGGTCATCATGATCCTAAATGTCACCGTAGAATCTCTGATGTCGAGACTTGGCGAAAAATAAATGGTGAATCTGCATGAACTGGGCCAAGGAATAAATCCTTGTCGGCCCACTAAGATTTCGAAGGAGCCCAGACTTGTAACTCTGGATTAGAGATGGCAATGGTCCAGGGAGGAGTGGTTTTTGAAAATCTAAACCGGCCCCACACCCAGAGCGGGTTGACCCACCCCATGATCCGAGCAGGACGGGACATGGGTTGGCCTAATTAATTTTAAAAAATTTAATAATATATAATATATACTATGAAATATAGTATAAATTAATATTTTTATAATAATATGGTTAAATAAATGTAAAATAATTAGAATTTACATGATTTTAATTAAATGGAGTAATTATCATTCAATTTATTAACATAAAATGTTAATAAATTAAATAAATTTTAAT
Organism: Lagerstroemia speciosa; assembly: GCA_037672795.1. Classification (NCBI taxonomy): domain Eukaryota; kingdom Viridiplantae; phylum Streptophyta; class Magnoliopsida; order Myrtales; family Lythraceae; genus Lagerstroemia; species Lagerstroemia speciosa. The sequence goes on from CM075296.1 coordinate 1,803,523, forward strand.
TTAAAAAATTAAATTATATAAGCTAGCTAGACGGGTCCTGCAGGTCCGATGACAAGCCCAAACCTGTCCCGTGTATAGGTCACGTTCTTACCAACCCCACCCGGTGGGGCAGGTCACCTTTGCCATCCCTACTCCGGATAGCATTTCAAGGAAATAATGTATCAAATCATCCTAGTAGCTAAGCTTTATATGTCTCTTCCGAAGCATCTGATGACACTGAATTGATGCTTGTCACTGTCTGATCATGTTAGCTCGAGGATATTCATATTGATCGCATCAGGAGTCACCCGATCCAGCTGAGTTCCGACAGGAATTCGAAAATGAAGGTTCACTCTTCACCATAGTGCATGGCAAATTTTTTTTATACCGCAGACATTACCGAAGGTTGCGAGCATTTTCCATCTGCTACGTGCGATCGGACTGCTGTCGAGTTTGCCTACTTCTCTTGGATACTGTTTTTTATATGTACTCCTGGGCCGCGTTTATGGTCGAAATAGACCCTTCAAATCGGAGTCTCGGAAACAAGGTAGCGTTGTGTGCACGCAGATGAGAAATAAATTAACAAGGGGCTGACCGAGCTATCACCGTCCAATCTTTGCTCACCGTTCAAGCTGGCTTTACGGGATACGCCTAAAACTTGGACTCGTTTGACACGTCAAAAAGGTAGTCTTCTATCAAAGCGAATTAATTGATGCGATATATATATCATCCTTCTTAAGTAATGATTTAAATTTAAATTTTATAAGTGAAAAAAATTTAGTTGAAAAAACTTTAATTCGGATAGACTCTTTTATCTAGAATTAGATTAATCGAAGATATTAAATTTTTTGATGCAAGTAATTTAAATGGAAGTCTTTTTGTTATCAAATTTCGCTATTATGTATTCAGAAATTTATTAAATATAACTAATTTAATTTTGAATCGGATTAACCTATTAAAGGTACGAGTTTTAGCTTTGCTGTCCAAAGCATCATCTCCTCATCTATTACCTCATTATTACTGGCAGACGACGTCGTTGGATCTCCAAGCCGACTACGACGTCGACAAGTCGGCCGACTACAGAGCCGAGCCGACGACACCCTGAAAAGTCCATTTCCATCGCAATCGCATCCCCGCGTCTGGAGGTACCAGTCTGACGTGGCGTTGTCGAACCTTAACAGTACTCATTTGACACGGCTCCTCTCCTCTTCCCTCGTATATAATCCCCATCGCCACCACCATCGTCAATCTCAATTCACCCGCCGGATAGGCGCAGACGCTTGCCGCTCCGATATCGGAATCACGTTTTCTCATCCATATCCGCCCGATCGTAGATCGTCTTCTCCGCCGCTTCGAAAGGCTTCAGATATGGTAATCTCTCCCATCTTGACGACTTCGCTTAGATTCAGTTCCGCTCTTGATCAGCAGTTTGTGAAAGTAAGCTAGCTCAGATATACCTTAGCACAATAACTGAATGGTGACATTATTGCTGATGGAGATGACGAGTTTGCGATTGTAGTGCTTTCCAGCACGATGTCTGACTTGATCTGCTGCCAATTCTATCTTGTTTTGATTTTCTTCTCTTGAAGTTAGTTTAGCGTTCGATTGAAGCTAGTTTCAGAGGCTCGTGCATGTATAACTGTGACTGTGCTGATAAGCTCCATTAACTCTGAAGATCGTGAAAATTTAGTTTATCTTGACTGGCTACGGATCTAATCTTTGCCGATGATGAAATGCCATGGATCATTGGGTCCATCTTCTATAACTTGCTTCAGTTTGGATCAGTTGTTAACCGAATTCGTCACATCTTGTCAAAGATGGTTGACTTTTCTGTCTCAAGGATTGAATGGATCCGGTTTGTTCTAGGGTAAATGGTCCTTGCTTCCAACTAATCTGCTTGTTTAGAATCCTCAAAGTCCCTCTAGATGCAAGACTGTGGTGTGTTGTGGGGTAAGAAAGAGTACGCATATGGAAGAATGAGCTCCTGTTGTGTTTGCTGATAATGGGGTTTTTGCTTGTTGCTATGATCTTTTTCGTAAGATGGCAATTCTAGAAATTTTTTATGTACAGATATATGAATTGAGTCAAGAAATCTCACCGTTGCCTCCTTAAATCCATCCTGAGATTGGAAGTTAGTACTGTCAGCTAGCAAATCATCTTGTCTATTTGAATGATTTAGAGTTGAACCTTTCATACTTGTTGGTTATGTACATACCAAATTGTGGCAAAGTAGCTGCAGTTACTCGATCAAGTTACTCTATTGTTTCGGTGGTTATCCCTTTTATCTTCAAGGCTGAAACATTTGTTGGTGGAATTTTTATTTTAGAAATTTGTTTGAGGAGCTATCTCTGTTCTCTAAGGCTTAAGCTAGTTAATTTCTTTGGCACATTGTTTTTTTTTTTTTTTGATAATTGGCATTTGTATTAATAATCACAAAATGCACAATGTACACAAAATGTTACAATCATGGATTTCAAGGTGAAACTACTAAGAGTCACTAGGCTATTGTATATGCCTTCAATGTGAGGAATTGACGAGACTCTTAGTCGTAACTGTTTCAAAATGAAATCCACAATATCATCTGTAAGGGCAGCTCGATGATTGAAAACCCTTTGATTTCGTTCTCTGCATACAGAGTAAATTTCTTTGGCACATTGTTTTTGCAGGCTAACGCTGCATCTGGTATGGCTGTACACGATGACTGCAAGATGAGGTTCCTGGAGCTGAAAGCCAAGAGACGACACCGTTTCATTGTTTTCAAGATTGAGGAGAAGCAAAAGCAGGTTGTGGTGGAGAAGGTTGGGGGGCCGGCCCAAAGCTATGATGATTTTGCTGCCAGTCTTCCTGATAATGAGTGCCGCTATGCTGTGTATGATTTTGATTTCGTTACCGAGGAAAACTGCCAGAAAAGTAGAATTTTCTTCATTGCCTGGTAACACTACACCTCCCTCCGTTTTTCTTAGTTTGCTCCAATGCATTTGGCTCATTGTCTGTACTGTCCATACTAAGGTCTCCTGACACATCAAGGGTTAGAAGCAAGATGATCTATGCAAGCTCCAAAGAAAGGTTCAAGAGGGAGCTGGACGGAATTCAGGTGGATTTACAGGCAACTGATCCTACTGAGATGGGCCTCGATGTCATCAGAAGCCGTGCCAGCTGAACATTGGCTTCTAGGCAGCAACAGAGGTTCCCTCGACTCTGTGTTTGTTAATCGAGCGGAAATATTGCCGGTTTCCTGGGAGCTGAAGCTGGTCAAACATAATTTTGACTCCCAATGCATATAATGCGGCATTTATTCATAACAGACTATGCCTGAAATTTCTATTTCTAGGTATATCATGTGCTATTGTAATTTATCAGTGCAAGGGCTACGGTAACTCCGTTGTCTGTGGTAGATGATGACTGCCTATAGTTCTGATCAGGCATCGTTTCCTGGTCCTGTGATTTTATTTGGGTCGATGGAATAGAATTTGCTTTCATAAGGTCTTTGACTTTGAGTTGCTGGGCCGTGGGCTCTATAGTGGTCAGCCCTCTTGTCGCTAAGAAGACAAGTGGACGAGAACTGCTGCTACTGCCATTTCCTCTGCACCTTCTCCCTCGATGATTAGGTCACCCTTTTTAGCCAGTCACCTCACACAAAATGCGGCTTTAATACAGCGATATCTGAAAATGAAACTCTCATCTTTATTCATTTCTTCACTTCTTTTATCTTGTTCTAGTCATACAAAATTTCTCTGAAAGCGAATAGGCGCGGTGTAAACTATCCAAATTAAGTTAGGAAGCTATGTTTTTGTGTCAGCTTCTCCTCTCGATGCCCTTCACTTCCACGGGCCAAACTCCGCCCACAAACCGCAATGGCGCCAACTGCGCTCAGTGCTCCACGTGTCCCATCACTGCCCTTCAGTCGTTGAACCGAACCCACAAAGTCAACGCGACAATCAAATTCAAATCCAATCTCCCCCAACCCAAACCCCCAAGTCATCCTCTTTCCACCTCCTCCATGTCCGGCGGTCTCTTTCCGACGCCACCGATAATCCATCCAAGCTCAATGCCAATACCATGCCATCGACATCGTTAATACCAACAAAACAATTGGATGGATGGTCACGACGGATCGACTGGACCATTCGATTCTAAAAATCTTGAATTTCCCGATTCCACAGGCAAAAACAGGAATGGTACCGATGGTTAGTTACCAGAGCACCTGATATTACCTTCCACCACCCACATCCAACCCACCTAAACCCTCCTCCCAAGTAGTTGAAATTAGGTTCTTCCAATCTGCACAACTCAAATCATTCCATTAAAAAACCCCCCCGGACTTCCCAAGAACCCAAAAGTCGGGCTTACCCGTGACCAATAAACCCTATCTCCATCTCCTGCACGATCACCGCCCCTCCTTCCATGTCCGTCCTGCACATCGCCCTCCACTGGATCACCTCCCGGTGGCCTCTTCTCCTCTACGCCGTCACCTGGACGGCGCTCCTCACAGCCACGGTGGCCGTTGCCTCCTTCTCGCCCGAGGTGGCTTTCGTCTCCGCGATCTCCCCCTCGTCCTTATTCTCCCAGGGCTGCGCCGCCGCGTCGGACGGGTCCTCCGTCCGCGTCCCGATCGACCTGCCCATGGAGGTCGTCTGCCTGCCGGCCCACCTGTTCACGCGTTCGAGGTTGGACCTGGTGGTCCCGCCAGTGTTCGCTGCCGTCGTCGTGGCCGGCTCCGCCTTCGCAGTCCGGGCCTTCGGCCTGTGGGAGGATGATGAGCCCCGTTGAGCCTCTCCAAGACCCAAAAACGGCTCTCTCTTCCTTTGCGGAGGATGGGTCTGACCAGGACTGATAATTCAGACTTCTTGAGATTTGACTGCCCTCATCTGAACATTCTTCCTCCGCACAATAAGCTCATTATTGTACATCTTTCTAAAGTTCTTTCTTTAGGAACTTCAGCCGATCCATGTGACGTATCTACTTACATGTCTAAAATGCATCAGTTCAGGTTCAGCTCGATAGCAGCGATGTTCAAAATGAGAGAATTTACATTTCTACTTTTCTCGATCCGGTCATTCTTAATTATGCAAGGAACAAATTCGAATCTTGGTTACTCTTTAACAATCCCTCTAAATTATCCAGATTCTCGATCGTGTTCGATGCAATCAAGCTACGGCAATGAATTTTCTCCATGGGTACCGTCTCCAAGCTCTAGGAGATATCCTGAACATTAAGAAACCGAACTACCATATCACATCTACATTAATTTCAACCTGCCTGGTAGCGTATCGCGAAAGCATTGGAACACTGGCATCACAATGATGCTATGCAAAATTAGTTCAGCTGCGGGTTGCTATTTCAGTATGAATGTTACAAAGTTTTCTGCAACAAGAAACGATTCATCAGATCGAAGCGACAACATACAAATCAGAAAGGACACCTAACAAATAAAAGATGTCGACGTCTATGTTCAAGGCTGGAGGATGGGGATGGAATGGACTCAGTTTTGACTTCAGCACGGACGGCGAACTTGTTGCCAAAGGACCTGCAAAGAGAAACTGTAGAACGTGATTTTCAATTACAAACATCAAGTGGAAGAGAGGTCGAATTACTGAATTTACTAGAGGTTGTAGTTGGATGCAAACTGAGAAAAAGATGAACGAAGAATGGAGTAAAAGGTAAATAAGAAGTTATAGACCAAGTACGTGCTTGCAAGCACATACGTACTGTTTCTCTTAACAATACCTTTAGAAACATATTCCTGGAAGGTTGAAACGAAGCAGAGCCAACAACAGTTACTTTCCCGTGGACACATTTCCACTATCTGCAGACAAGAAGGGGCTGCGGAATGAATGGTGGGATATACAAGTTTGTGTGTGCGTGCGCAGCAAACAAAATGACTGCTTCGTCAAAATGAGATGGAAGGGGGGGGGGGGGGGGGGGGGGGGGGGGGTGGGTTGGGGGGGGGGGGGTGTTGGGTGGGTGGGTGGTGGTTAAGCAATTAGAAACACCTGCTGAAAAGGATGCCAAAATCTGAACAAATGCAGTTTGACGCACAATGGTTAAGTTGATGCATTACAGCTTCTCATGAACCGAAGCCTAGTCATAAATCACTTCTACATATTACATATATTTGTGAGCATGGATCCAAACCTCTGATATCGTCAACCTTGTTCAGACCTTGAACACCAGCAATGCTGCGATTCTGAATATAAGCAGAGTGGGATATTAGCAGATCCTAATGCAGGAAATCACAAGTGTTGATTTTGACTATGAAAGCAAAAATTTTTGGCTCCTAAGCTAAAAAAAGAGTAAAAAAATTAATGATTTATCTTCCTGAACAAGTAAGATCGCACTCAAGCAATATCACTGACCTCATCATATATTGGCAGTTCATTCAGCCAGTACGCCAATCTCGGCAATAGTATTCTTCCTGGAAATATCAGATGAGAAGTTGATAAGCATAACATGACAAAAAGGTTGCTCCAGGGGTGACAAGAAAAGCAATTCACCAAATCAGGATATCATTCTGCATGTATGCATAGGCCCAGGAATATACAACCCAACTGTACCCACCCAAACATGGGCAAAAATCCATAAGATTAAGCCATAGGTTGGTTTCAATTTGAACCCAGCTACTATTTACTTTGGAAAACTCACCTGATCTGGAACGCTTAAAAGAGTCCGGAGTTCTAACCATTCCCTAACAAAAGAATGAAAAAAAATTTTTTAAACAAATTAACAGGGACAGATTTAACTGATAATGTTATCAAAGATGAAATGTTATGAAGCCAAGTGTGGGAGCAACAATGATTAGTTTTATGTGAAATTGGGAAAATAAGCAAACAAGAGGAGAAGCTAACTTGTGAGTTGGGAATGACACCAGCAGTATTTGTTTCTCTTTTGGTAGCACCTTTTTTTGCAGTGCCTGCGACATTAAGATCATTGAGAAAATTGAAATTACATTAACTCTTCCACAATGGAACTCGTTTAAAGCGCAAAATAAATAGACAGCATAGTTTTATTACCCGTTTGACGATGTGAAGATCTTTTGGGCTTAACAAGAGGCGGCGCAGATGAAGGCTCCGCTTGTGATTCTTCCACACCTTCTTTAGGAAGATCGGCACTAGTGTGATTTTGAGCACTCTTGCTAGAACTCTTACTCCTTGTTCTCGCATTGTCCCCTTTTCTGTTTCTCGCATTTCTCTGCTTGCAAAGACTGCCCTGATCTAAAAGACGACATTATATGCTATCATCAAGCAGAAAATAAAATGTGAAAAAAATGGTTATTCCTTTCTCCTACAACTGAAATAATTTTTACCATTGTGTTGATGGGAAGATCTTTTGGACTTAACAAGAACTGGCGCAGATGAAGGCTCCTCTGGTGTCTCTTCCATATCATTTCCTGGATGATCTGAATCAAGATGATTTTGACCACCTTCAGCAGCATAGTAACTCCTTGTTCTGACATTAGGTTTATTTGCATTTTTGACACCATTTTGCTTGCCGGTACAGGTCTGATCTTTTTTGACTGGACTACCCTGATCTGGAACGTGGGATTAGGTCATCAGCAAGAACGTGGACAGATGTATGGGAAATCTTTACTGCCTTCTTCAACAAGTAGGATTGCATTATTACCTATGTGATCATGGGAAGAAGTTTTTGAATTGTGAGCACAAGCAAATGAAGGATCCTCTCGAGTATCTTCCATATTATCCCTGAGATGATTTGAGCCAAGATGATTGTGAACACTCTCAGCAGCACAATAGTTCCTTGTTCTAACACTGGGTTGATTTGTACATTCTTTACTCTTGTGCTTGCTGGGACTAGTCGGATCCTTTTCAACTGTAATACTATGATCTAGAAAATGAGATCATATGTCATTATCAAAAACATGACAGAACATTCTTAATGCATTCTAAACAACGGGACGCTTTATTACCTACATGATGGTGGGGATCTCTTTCGGTCTTAAAAAGAGATGGAGCAGATGAAGGCTCCTCCACTTTTTCTTCCGTGCCATCCTCAGGAAGGTCTGGACCAAGATAATCTTTGGCCTGAGTACAATGATCATTCTTCACTCTTGCACAGGGTTGATTTTCCTTCTCGAACTTCTTGTGCTTCCCTGCACTCTTCCAATCCTCTTTGCCTAGAATACCCTGATCTGGAACATGACAATTTATGTCTTCAACAAGCAGAGCAAGACATTACCCAAGAGTTTTCCCCATTACGATTTTCATGCTCATAATATCTGGCACGCCAAGCAAGAAACAGGAAAAGGGATTGTGTACTATACCTACAGAGGTCATATTTTCAGCAGAACTGTTCTGTTGTTCAGTAAATTTCTCCCAGTTCACTGGAAACCCAAAAACAAAATGTTTGGACACCTAGACAGAGCATAGGTTTACAGATTATTTCCATTAACATTGTATATAGAATACAAAGCAGTAGGTGTAATAAGTTTACAAGGAGACATTTGACACGTATACAGCAAAGTTCCTTCGACATTATATGCTGTTAAAAAAAATTATCAACTCAAATTCAAAATTTCAACTCAAGAGTTGAAAATGAGCTTATTGCTGAGCTTTTAAATTCAAATAGAAATTGATGATTCAAATGAAAGACATTGATGAAGGGGTTAGAATAATGAAAAAAAAGAGTGTGCTCTCCTACCTCGGGAGAAAATCCGTTATCAGTAGTGAGAGACTTGTTCATCAAACCTTTTATGATAACACAAACGTTGTCAGCAGTTTCCAGGGTGGAAAAATCATACACCTTAGTGATAGGAGCAGATTTAAACACACGGATTGCTCGTTTAACAGATCCATCCCTGGAGAAAAAGAGAATGCAGCTTCACATAATTAGCATCCCAGATACACTAATTAGTAATTAAACATTAAACAAGGTGTGCAATTTTTCTTTGTCTACATATTTTTTAAGAGTAAACCAGGGCATGAAGATGAAATTCTTCAAGCTAGAGAAAAATTATCAACTACTCTTGCACCCAACCTATCACTCCCACCCACATAAACCTAAAGATACAAGCTTTCTCCGGAAATTCATTCCAACTGCAATGCCATTTATAAAGTCGCATCATTTGCCTGAATTTCCTAATAATTACCCCCAGCAAACCAGAAATCGCATCATGAAGAACCCTATTTCACAAAAACCCCGCACTACATCTTCAAGGAGCGGTCAAGCAAACCGAGCATGTAAACATCATGGTGGGGGAAGGGGCGGGGGAAGAGAATGTTTACCTGGGAGATGTGAAGCCCGCAACTCCAAGTCTCTTCCCCTGAAATTCTTTCTCGGCCTGAATCAGCCACCAGTCGTACAGGCAAACCTACCGGAAGCACGGAAACAAGTAAAAGAATCAGCAACGAAGGATTTAAGAAACAGCTAAGAAGGGCCAAAAAGAGAGTTGGGATTGATCAGACTCACTGTGGGTAGGAAGATGGAAGCGGAAGCGTCATTGGGTCTGCGGGGCTGCCGAGGGAGAAGAGTCGAAGCCATTGGAGAGTGGAAGGGACCCTCTAGAAAATCACTCGTACGAGCACTTTCTCCGCTAGCAGCTGTGAGGATTCAAGGAGAGACTTGAGCAAAGCGAGGATTTTTCACAGACTTCTGCTCTGAAACGAGCGTGCCCAAGAATCTCCTCTGTTTTTCCCTTTCCCGGTGGCAGGACCCCGAAAAACATCTTTCGGGAAAACATATGAAGAATAGATGGATAGTTAACCTTAGGTTTAGTGGATTTGTCACAGTTTTTGACCATTAACTCGTGGCTGTAGTTTAGTGGTAAGAATTCCACGTTGTGGCCGTGGAGACCTGGGCTCGAATCCCAGCAGCCACATTTTGTTTAATTTTATTTCATTTCATTATTTTTTTTTTTGGCCGAAGTGGCTCTTCATCCGGTGTCGTTTTGCAGAGGCGCCTGGGTCCTGCGTCTCCCCCTCCCCCACCCAGATTCAGCTAATTTCGTCAAAGTAACAGTTGCTCTCGTTCCTCCGTTTTGTCTCTTGTCTGATATATTCTCGGCGGAGAACCTGAAGATCTTCCATTTGATCTCATTAGCCTGAAGCGACAGCTCTCTCGTCATCGCTTGTAAGTGAAATTAGCGTCTGCGCTCACCGAAAAAGGAAATTAGCGTCTGTGCTTGTTTCGTGATATAAATTCAGAGATCTAGGTTTTTATTTTGGTCTGCTGATGAGTAACTTGCCCCCATCTCTTCGAATAACGAGTCGCATTTCCACTTCGATGAGTATTGCCTGCTGAATTATCGTATTTGAGTTAGATTAGCGTGTTCATCATTGAAATCTTCGGGCTTGGTTTAACTTTGCGCGAATGATTTGATGCTCGGATTGATTGTTCTTTCTGGTTAATAATGCTCCAATTGGGATTCAAGTCTGCTCTCTTTCTCTGCAAGCTAATGAATGGCTTAATGCTAGCGCCTTTTTCAATGGTTAGTAGTTTGTGAAGTGCCCTGCTGTCAAGCCATCCCTCCTGACCGCCGAATTTGCCGGCTCTATGGTTCACCCTTGAAAAATGGCTTTGAATTTAGGCAAGACAGGATCCATTGCTAGAATTGAGATGCAGTCAGAATTCTCGTTTCTTTTAAGTTCTTTACTTGATGCTTATGCTTCAGTGATCCGTTAATCTTGCGAATTCGAAGATGGGCCTGCGAAGGTGATCTCTTATACCTTGACCTGATCTCACTGCAGCTTTTCCTGAGATGAATCTCGTTCTAGCGGCCATACCCTCTGAACTGAAAGTGTTGATTCAATGTTTTCCAAAGTTTTGAGGGAAGGTTAGGTTTGTTTAGGTGGAATAGCCATCCGTTTCTCGCTTATGATAATCATGTCTCGGGCAATACCGATTCGATCGTAATCCCCATGTCCTGTTTTGGTTGTTTGATTTGATTCATTTTACTGAGGATTCCCAAGAAGCGTTCCTGACATCAAAACATGTTCTTCGGTAATTTGTCATTGCTCGATGTGCTTCTTTCGTTCTTGCCTTTTATTTGGTGATGTCTCTTCAGTATTATTGAGACCTCTAAGAACTATATTCCTGACAGTGTTTCTTGCTCCGAATGTATGGTACAGGCGATGGACGATCAGGATCTGGGCTTCTTCGCCACGTTTCTTGGTATCTTCATATTTGTACTTGTGATAGCCTATCATTTCGTGATGGCCGAGCCGAATTACGAGTAGACTCAGAGTAGAGAGACCATGTGATTGTCAGTTTCTTGTATCGACAGACTAATACTGAAGAGATTGTGATCTACTACTTTGGAACATCACGATCTTAGGACAGTAATGAGATTCATCACTTGGAAGTATCTGCTCTGAGTTTCTTCAATTTAGCCTGTCACCATCACCCCCCTGAGAATGCACGTGATAGAAAGTCGTTCTTCTTACATTGTCGGGGAAAAGGCAAATGGAAATTCCCCGCCGAGGGATTGTTGTATTCATATCCCATGGCATGTTACGAGCATAGCATGAGTCCTACTACAGACAAATAGCAACCCAAAGAAGTTAACTTGTAGACCGACTCACCAAAATATTTCAGCCAGCTAAACCTTCCTACATGTTTAGTATTTCCACAAAAGTTTACATAACTGGGCCATTAACTTTCCGACTTTCTCGTTGCCAGGGGACGGTGAAAGTGCCCGAAAGTGACAGTGCTAATGCTGCTTCCCAAAAAAAAAAAAAGAACGAGGCCTCTCCGATCAAATTTCTAAGCAGGTCCCGTCTAGGAAGAGCAGCCAATATAAGCCGATGACATATATATAACCGAGGATGCAAAATGCAGGAGGGTAAGGCTTCTAGGACTTCACTTGTGAACGAGTCCGGGGGAGGAACCTGAGTCGGTGAGAGAACCTCCTCGACTTCTTATTCTGCTTTGACTTCTTGTTCTGCTCCCCGCTCTTCCCAGTGTGACCTGCGGGTTTACCCGTCATCCAGTGGAGGAGTAAGTCTTCAAACTATAGAACCAGGAATTTACGACAACTATTGAGAAGCATCGATCAGGTAGCTAGATGGTTTCTTTCTCCTCCAGTACAAAAAATATAATATAATCATCGTTAGTGAGCATGCCTCCTGACTGATCCCGAATTGAGTCTGCAAAGGAAGACACTTCACGGAGAAAATGATGACCGAATGCAAGGTGCAATAATTTAACCATAAAGTAGGGCACCATGTGAACAGTATAACTGTAGACAGCATAGCTGATTCGCCAGCGCCATGCCTTAAGGGTCAAGAAGACGTAACCACAAAAAATATATAAAGGAGAATCTGAATATATGAGAAAAACCTTCAGTTCGTTCGGCCTTTTTGGTGGAGCTGGATGTTTTTGCTTTAACACTGTCTGTTGCAGGGGTCTGCCCCACCGAAGCTATTTGCTTTGAGACTGTTTCCTTCTTCTGGGCCATATTCCGCTCTTCAGACACGTTCATTTTGGAGTTATGTGACTTGGCGCTCCGAACAAAATTACCTTTGTGCAGGCCATGTGACTCCGTAAGATTCTCTGCCTTTTCAAGTCCAGAGGAACAAATTGACCTTCGTGTCTTCTTGGAGACTCTCTCCTGAGCTTCTTCAAAGGATTTCACTTGGACAACAATATCTGCATTTTCAGTAGCCTTTTGAAGAGCAGAGCGAGTCACTCTGCCTGGTACCTGGAGCTCGACCAACTTCCTCTTCACAGACCGACCTTTCGCTTTCTCTGCAATATTAAATTCTATGAGATAGAGAACTTATTGCAGAAAGCAAGTTGAGTGACTGGCAACAAGCATCCAGTTTGTTAATCTTGGAGGCGTTGTGTGGTACTTGATATTAATGTAAATGACTAGAAAAACTTCAGCAGTGCAACTTCTGGAAAGAAACAGAGAATACTTAAGGCAATAACCTTCAGTTGGCCGATTATTAACACCGAAAGAGGATCTTTGATCTCCAACTTCCGAAGCAGGGGTGCACAGTCCAACTTCCATTTCTGTCAGTACTCGTCCTTGATTCTGAGTCACTGCACCCCTTTTTGGCTTGCTTCTTTTAGAATTACCGGACCTTGTAATTTGAATAGCGTCCTCCTCACCTTCTTTGAGATTAACATTAGCTTCATCTTTGAAACCAGATTGAATGACAAGGTCTTCACTGTCCACGGAGCTGCTTCTTAGAATATCTTCAGCATTCATTGCAGAGCTATTAGCTTTCTGGATGGATGAGCGGGTTATTCTACCAGTTTTGGCGACCCCAACTGATTTCCTCTCTATTGAGTGTCTTGATTTTGCACTAGCATCATTAAGTTCTGTGGATTTCTCAAGTTGAGGCTTCATTGAACCATGATTTTCATCTAATGACGACTTCTTTCCAAGATTCACTGTCTCTCTAGCAACTGACACCAAAGTATGAGGATCTTCTAATGAACAGTTGTCCATGATGGGCAAATTTTTGGTCATTTGGTGATCATCTGATTGAGTCCCATGTGCACCATCATCATAAGCAGTTGAAACCAATGATGCAAGGGCTGCACGAGCGGCAAGAGGACTGAGGCAGCACTTAGCTGCTGGAAGCTCTTCCAGCATTGAAGCGATTGAAGAGTGTTGATATTCAGCCTTTATATCTAGTTGAAGTTTCACTTGATCTAAGTTTGCTGGTTCAGGATCACATGCATTGCTTGCCTCAAATGCATCAGCAGGTCTGCTTGATTCTGCTTCCAGTATATCAACTGTAGACAAGTAAAAGCATTTAGTCATGCATGGAAATGAAAACATAAGCAAAGATGCATGGTTCTTTAGTGTAGCTGGCATGTCAATCATATTAGAAATGCATTTCTAAGTCTTTCTTTTTTTCTTTTTTGGTTCTGCAACATGCATATGATTCTGCCTCAATCCGAGATTGAGTCCCACAAAGAAGAATGATAGTTGAATAGGCACGTATCAGTACTTGCTAGCCCTCTCTCCAGTAATCAGCCTAGACAAAGAAGTATGTGGGTTGAACTGATCATTGTAACAAGTTACAGATAGTTGGCCAACCTTTGGTGCCAAATGTGATTTCCTCCATAATCCTTCCCTTGGGTGAGTGAGCCATCTCAAAACAACAACTCCCAAAACGCCACAGCAAAAACAGAATCTTCAGTCAAGACTCTAGAGGCAACTGATAAAATACGAATTATATCAGAAAAACTTCAGTGCATGGCGGGGAATTGTGAATACATTCCGCTTTAGGTACATATTCAATATCTTAGGGTCTTAGAACCAGTTCATAGTGAACCTCTGAATCGTGAGGAGAACGGACTAAGTGTAGTACATCAACCATCTCGAAGGCTATAAGCTCCAAATTACAGAGATGATGCATGCTCGTAGATCCAAGGATAACTTCCAATGAACGCACATTTATAGTTTCCAAGTCACTGCCCATAGACTTCGAGTTGAGAGAACATGCCAAAAATAGTAAACGACCAACATGTTACGATCTCATGAGGACAAGGAAGAGTAAAAATTGAGCATTATCAACTCCGATTCAGTTCAAGCTTCTGTGATTGCAAATCGGACAAATTCATTAGCAGACATTGAAGTGATTTTGCAAAAATGAGGACTGAACGGAGCTGATCAAGAAGATACGGAGGTGAGATCGATGATTCAGCTGAGCGGATGGCGTACCTGAGAGCTAAGCACCGAGAGAGTAAAGAGGAGAAGGAGATCCCATTCGGCTTCAGCTTCAAGCTAGCCCGAGCTCTCGGCTGATGAGGATCTACCAAGTTGCCATTTGAGCGGAGAGACTCGCCGTCCGTCGAGCGTTTGGTGAAGTCGGAATTGTCTTAAATAGCCAATTCTTTAGATGGTGGGAACATATGAGAAAATATTAATTAAATTATTTTAATTAATAATATTTATTATAATTATTTGAATAATTAATATTTATTTTATCATAATTTAATTGATAATAATATAATGAGGTATAATTATTTAAAAATTTCTCTTTTCTTCTGACAGGTTAGTTCATATTGAGGAGCTAATAGGGTTACGGAAGTATGATATTATAACCCTTATTTGGATAATAGGGTAAAATATAACTTGACCATTTTGTCCTTTTAAGGTGGATTTGAGGTCGAGAAAAACTATTCGAAAAATTCGACCCTCGACTCAAAAAACTCAACAAGGCTGGAAATGGATCTGAAAAGTCGGAACTTGATAATTTACAGAAAAATAACCTAAAATGCGAGAATTGAACATGGGTAAAATTTGAATTCAGGACTCTCATGCTATGATATATGTGAAAACTTTTTACTGTATCATGCTCTGATTAATGAAATCCACAATTACCAAAAAAGAACCTAGGTAAAATTGTCCAAAACCATCCACAATATTCCAATTTGGGAAGTTGAAAAAGAAAAGCTTGTAAAGGATTATGGAGGGTCCTAACTTAAATTATCAAATAATTGTTAGAAATAACTTTCTATAACCTTTCAATTCAAATAGCTCCTTATACGCCCACATGGGGCAGCCTCACTGGTCATACGCCAGGTCTGGTTCTTCGTGAGTGGGAGTCATACCCTCGAATATGTCAGATTCGCCTAACTTATCTGACACTGTATTTTGCGAGCTATTGTGTATGCCTCGAGGAGAACGTGTTGCAATTACTGCTAGTAGGATCCGAAAACCGCCTAGATATCTTGGTTATAAAAAAAAAATGAATATGATACATCAATTTAGTCTACAATATTCAACTAATTAACAGTTTATTTTTAATATTTTATAATTAATTTAACTCAAATATCTATATTATTATTTTCGCATCATCAAATGACCTTATTAAAAAATTGGCATAGATAATCGGAGTCGTGAGTGGATAATAGTACCGTCCACAAGAATAAAACGTCCCAGCTTTATGATGGACCGTCAACAACCACTCATGCCTTTCCCAGTTATGGACTACTCGCCCGCCGGCCTCCTCATCCCTCCGCCGCAGTCGCCATTGCCGCCGCCACAAGGTGTTAACCTATCCCCCGTCGAGTTCTTCCTCGTCTTTATCGCCGCCATCACCATCCCCGTCCTCATCTACACTCTCATCTTCGCCATCAAGTGCCCCGCCGCTTCGAGGCGCAGCCGCCGGAGCTTCTCGGGGGAGACCGGCCCCGCACTCCACCGCGAGCCGGCTCTGCCGGCTGCAGAAGTGAAGGTCCGGAAGGAGGCGGCGGAGGGTGACTGCCCGGTGTGCCTGTCGTCGTTCGGGGAAGGAGAGGACGTGAAGCAGCTCAGCGCCTGCAGCCACTACTTCCACGCGCAGTGCATCGACGCGTGGCTCAGGTCCCACGCCAGCTGTCCTGTCTGCCGCGCGTCGATCGCCGTGAAGAGGCCGCCGGTCTCTAACGTCTCCGCCTCCTCCACAAGGGATTCCGATCACCTGCAAGGCCTGCCCGATGCCTCAAGCCTGGTTTGAAAACCTTTCTGCTCAATCGGACCTTTTCAATCCCCCGATTGACGGATTGAACACTGAAGCTTGAATGAGAAGCTGCGAATGTCCATGAATTTCACCGATCGGTCCGTCATCGGTTGGGATTCCTCAGAAATTCAATTACAGCCTGCGATCACAATTTGGCCGGACCGGCGATTCTTCTATATGTGAACTCACATGTTCTCAAGTTCATCGCTTCGAGTCTGTACAAGTATGGTTTGGCGAAGGGTCAATTGTAAGCCTCCACGGCTCCACCCGGTTCAGATTGTTAGTCATCGCCATGGGAGCGTGAAGCTCGATGCTTCTTTCCGTGGATGTTCGGAGAGGAGCCCTGTGTACATTAAGCAGTAATGGGCCGGGCTTCGCGTAGCCACAGTGTCACTTGAACAAATCCTGCGGCTGGAGGCCCTTGTCCTGGTGGACATCAGCTGCTCCGTCAATCAACACCGTGTCATATGAACAATGTAGTGGCGACAACCGTGTCCCTGTAACTTCTCGATGCGTTTTGCATGTGTTAGACGCCCACTGGCTTGTACGTCTATTATTTATGCAAGTAAAAAATCACGTGGCATACGGTTCAAGGTCGGTCGGTCGGTTGAGATGATTCAGATCCATGAAATCTGGTCTTGAGGCTCAATGTCACCTGCCGAGCCACAGTGGCTCGAATTGGTGGGGCCCATTTTGGGTTCGGTGTGCTATGCTAAGCCACCACTAGCTGGGAAAAGAAGATAAATATTAGAAATCACGTGATTTCAACATGAATATCATGACTAATTAAATAATAAAAATGTATTATTATTGGCTAAGTATCCGTCAAAGAGCACTCGCTCGGTTCCAAGGGGATGTAATTGTCGGGCCGGCCGACACTCACTACAATTTTTCCTCCCATGCAAAAAGTAATCCTATAAACGGAATAATTTAGACCGGACCGACACAAAAGCTTTAACCGGTCGGAGACAGACCGACCCCACCACCACCTATGTTCATTACTTAATCACAGCATTACAGCAACCGCACGTCCCTTTTCTTAATCACACCTACAACCAAATAGGTTTGCTCATGTGATTCTACATCCATTATCTCTAAATAAGACTTCGAATCAAAGTTTTATAAATAAGAAATTATAATTAAAAAATGTTAATAGACCGATTCGATTTGAACTTAAATTATACGATACACAGTACTTATATATGCTGAGATCTCTCTTCAAACACCACCTTACACACACACACTCCACTATCTTCCATGCAAATTGATAGCCAGTGATAGAGTTTGATCTTTCTTTCTCTTCCCAATCTTATTGACTAAGGAACCCATCCCTCCCTCAGAACCCTATAGAGCAAATAAACAAAATAAAAAAAAAATGCTCCAGTCACATAAATTCATTAAAATGGTCCAATTTTTTTTCCTTCACAAATAAGATTTCGAGTTCGACTCTTATAAATAAAAAATTTTCATGATCGAAATGGTGTTATCACTGGTAAGCCAAGCTAGCTCAAATCTTTCTTAGTTAATATATACCGAGTGAGCTTCTATGTAAAGCTTGGGTTGCAGCTAGTGAGAAGGAACGAACAGTGACTGGCACTTGACAATTTATATTGCATTTATATAAACTAAAAGTCCCCTACTCCCCTTTATAGGTCCTGATAGTTAATATTCCTCTCCATCTCCACTATATCTCTCTCCTCTTCCATATCTCCTCTCTTTCTCTGGTTTGATGTGATTGTCCACTATATCAAACCAAAAACCCTCCCATAGACCTTTACAAAAGAGAGAAAGATCTCATATAGCAGCCATGGTTTTTTCTTCCATTCCACCTTACCTTGATCCTCCCAACTGGCAACAGGTGAGCTCCCTCCCTTGAGCAGCTTGTTCTGCACCTTGCTCCCATGGCTTTCTCTCCCTTTCTTTCTAAAAAGCTCGACGAGCAGCTTCAAAAAAGAGGGTTGAAGTAATATTCTCGCTTACCCTTTTTTTTTGTTTTAATTCTTTGCTCATGAATATACTACACACATTTGATTTCATCTGCTTTATTGATTTGTTCTGTCTGTCTGTCTCTCTCTCTTGATATCAGTCGAATCATCAAGGTGGAAGCAGCAGCGGAAGCACTCAACTCCCACCTCCTCTGCCACCACCACCTCCGCAGCCTCATGGAGGAGGCACCGCCGGCACGATCCGGCCGGGTTCGTTGGCCGACCGAGCTCGGCTTGCCAACATCCCGATGCCAGAAGGGCCTCTCGAGTGCCCACGTTGCGAATCCACAAACACAAAGTTTTGCTACTTCAACAACTACAGCCATTCGCAGCCCCGGCACTTCTGCAAGTCGTGCCGGAGGTACTGGACTCGGGGAGGGGCTCTGAGGAACGTACCCGTGGGTGGAGGTTGCAGGAGGAACAAGAGGAGCAAAGGAAGCAGCTCGAAATCTCCTGCCAGTAGCAGCAGCGACCGCGCGGGCAGCAGTGCTGGAGGAGTAACGAGCAGTGTGAGCTCTGGCAGCGGGCTTGGTTCCGCTGCCGAGATGTCAGGCCTTGGTGGAGCACAAATTCCATCGTTGCGGCTTATGCCTCCTTTGCAGTACCTCGCCACTGACTTCAGCTCGGGAGATCAGATCGGCATGAGTTACAGTGGAATTCCCCCACCACTTGGAGCAGCTGGAGACTTGAATTTTCCGGCAGCCAGTGTCTTAGGAGCTGGTTGCAACTTTGGCTCCTTATTATCAGGTGGTGGAGGTCTGAGGTTGCCGCAAGTACAACAATTTCCCTTCCTGGGTGGGTCCGATCTGTACCCTTTCGAAGGTAGCGTCGAGACATCGGAGCTTATGAGTCAGGCGAGGCCAAAAACTCCGACTTCAGGAGTCATCACTCAGCTTGCCTCAGTTAAGATGGAAGACAGCAATGAAGGGCTGAGCTTGTCGAGGCAGTTCCCCGGGATCATCCAAGGTAATGAACAATTCTCGACTTGGAACACAAGTGGCACATGGACAGATATCTCGGGGCTTAGCTCTTCATCCACAGGCAATCCACCATAGACAGGTAATCATGAATTATCAGGCGTCGATTTGGAGTGACAACTCCTTATAATATATGGAAGCTTCAGTATCCCTTTTGGGTCTATTGTGGCCTTGATGAGATCGGCCGATCCCGACTGAAAGACATACAGTTTAATGAAACCCTAGCTAAAAGTATTTGACATTTGATCTTCATCTTCTTTTTTCTTTTCGACCTGGTAACGTTGATGGTTGTAGCATTAGGTTGCGATATGTATCAGCAAACTCAGTTATTTTACGACCAGCTTGCTTTCATGATCTGGTATGATGACAATATATGTATACATGGTATCGTTTTGAAGAATTATTTCAATTATATGCACTTTTCTCCTGATGGTGAGTCCCTTTGATTAATTCCTCTTTCTATGAAATGCGATTCGATTTCTTCTCATGGGTGAATAAATCAAGTTACGTTCTCTTGATTCGTCTGACCCAACGACTTATCGTTTTCAGTATTGGAACGATAAAGAGCTTCTTCGAGCGGGTTGTGTACAAAAATTGAATTTCTTACGAAGCATTTGCACTTTTCAAGCATTACTTTTGCTTCGGAAAAGATGCATGCTTATCTCGATGCCAAAAGTCCATCAAATGTGCAGCTCCTAAGAAAACGAGTTTCCCCGACTGTGCATTCGACACACAGCAGCACAAAACTTTCTCCGGAGCTCCAAGCTCGGATATAGCATAAACCCGAAAACAAACAGTCGAGTGATTGTTAACGAAATATAACTTCCGAGCAAGAAAAAGCATGGCAAAATCAGCATTCCCCATTCACTAATACTGCAATTATTTTTCGTTTGCCGGATATTCGAAGTACTGATATGAGCTAGTTCCAATCTGATGACATAGATCAAAGAGACGTTGGGAATAAGGGCTGTAAGACTTACAATACCCCTTCACATTCTTTATAAGAGTCATAAGGAATTCTATTGACGAGAATTGCGAACTTGTAACTATTTATCTATCGAGAGTGATATTGCCAATTGCACCAGATGCATGCCCGTTCTTGACCAGAGAGCTTTTGACATATGCGTTAAAATGTATGCGAGTGAATCACATTTCCTTTGCTCTTATCTCACACAATACTGAAAATCGTTTTAATATTAATAATGCTCATCGACGTAACAAGCCTTAACTGGATTAAGAATATACATTCACTGCATAATTGGTCGATGAAATGTGCGATGTCGAATGGCTTCATTTATCTATATAAAAATATAAGTGTGTGTGTGTTGATGTTACATAATATATTGCATGTTTAATTAAATGGACATACATTCTTTTGATGCGAGTAACACTTGGAAAAGCTTTTGCAGTAATATCTACCTTAGCAACCTCCCTCTTCCTTCACCAAAGCAAGACTGTCAAAAGATGCATCAAGGTGGTGGTGGCAGCCATGGAACTCCCGGCCGCATTGGCCAAATAAAGGCAAGACAAGCGTAATGGACAAAGGCGAAATCCGTACGACTTAAAACCCTAATGTATACACACATATACGCATATATGTAAGATTAGATTAGAATTTTTCATGTGTGATTGAATTCTCGTTCATGCTTTTTCGGTCAAAAGGGTGTGCTGCTGGCTTGTCTGCTTAGCTCTCAGATGATCAGTCAGTCACAGAGACCATATTGGAAGCTGAATTCTCGCGAAGCCTTAAAAGAATGAATCCGATGATGAAAGTTGCTCAGAATTCCACACGACAGCAAGATGACCAAAATCTTTCCCTCTTTCTTTTTTTTTTTTTTTTTCATTTTTTCACTTTAGTAGTACGCACCACTTGACTAATTTGAGTTTAATCAACGGACAAGACTTTATTAATTTTGTATTTTCTATATTTGCAGCATTTATTTTTCTTTTAATTCTGTAGAAAGAGATCGATATATATATATATGTATGTATATATTGTGATTTCTATTTTCCCTCCAATTTATGTTGGGCTCTCGTTTCAAAGTTAATTTTGCATATTTTTTCTCGGGAAAATAGAGGAATTATAAAAGTGAATCTGTCTAGGGTTTAGTTTCATAGCTATATAGTAACTTCCACTATCTCTCCATCCTGGTCCAAGAATAACCAAATTTCTTGTGGAATTGGGAAGTGCCGAAGTACGAAATTCCACCTCGATTCGATCGCCTGAACGTCATCATGAAAATTGTGGACAATTCCTAGAAGATCAGGAGGAGGAGAATATGATTTTGCAATAATGTGAATGTGTACTTACTGTTGGGTCCAGTAGGAGGGAAGAGGGACAGACGAGGAGGAGCCGTTGATTTCGAGATTTGAATGGGTCAGAAAAGAACAGAACAGCGACGACCCCTACCCACCTCAAAAGACGCCAAACAGGAGATCTCATGATCTTGTCTCAAACTCGAAGGGTCTTTTTTCTCTGCAATTCTATATACACCCTTAGCCCTTGGACTATGGAGGAGATTTATAATCTTGGAAGAGGGATACACTGCTTTTGCACTTCGACACTACCCGTCTGGTCTGACTAATTCATATCCAAATTCGATCGACTCGTAAAAATAAATCTAAAATATTATTATCAAAGATTCTAATTTAAAACATCGAGACGGATTTAACTAAAAGAAATCACAGGCCACCTGAATCAAGACAAAAGCAATCCTCTCTCTCTCTCTCTCTAATGGAGGAGGAAGAAGAGCCGCTAGCTGTTATTCCGTGGAGAATTCGAGGGAAAGAAGTTAGTCAAAGAGTAGAGATTCTGCAGCTCGGGGGAATGTCTAAAGGGTCCGACCATCCCGCTATTCTTTCTTCCCGCCTCGCGACAGAGCTGCTGTTTGGTCGGTATTGACTGGCCGAATGCTCCTCGGAAGGAGCATCCAACTGGTTTAACCAATTCACGTTGGTCGCGTAATACGAAAATTTTGAATTAAATAATTCGACACAGACATGGTCCTTTATCGGTGTATATTTTTTGAGAAAAAATAAAAATGAATGAATTAGATTTCCTAAGCAAAATTTACATCATCAAAATGTTTGTTTACAACATCGAGAAGGGTATTGAGTTTATATCTAACATACATATTTTCACACCCTTCTGTGTATATAAAAATGATTTTAAATGTGTGTATTTACTGGGTAGGACAGCGATGCGAAATAATAGTATTCAATTAAAAATTGTTACGTTGAGAATGAAATTTCAAGTTAAAAAAGAGAATTAATATTATATAATGTATGGGTGGAGATGCGAAGGGTGACGCTGAAGCAAGGAATCTGCAAGATTCCTTTTCTTCGCCAGAACCAAATTAAAAGGCTGCTTTTCGCGAGGACAAACACAGCCTTGAAATGGCCATTCCTTCCCCCGTGCATGCCCTTCAATCTTAAAATTATCGAGAAAACAGGAGATCGATCGGAGCAGCTCGAGTCCAATAATCAATTCCACCAGATAATTTCGATGCTCCCCCTGTTAATTACTATTGCATTTGTCCCATCTCGATTGTTCCAGAACGGCTCGCCGAGGACAAAATAACCGGCACGTCAATGGCTCGTGCATAAAGGATGTTTGTCCATCGAGCTTCCACGGCATATGCATTCGGTACGCTAACTTAGAATCCTTCCATTCCCCTTTCAGCTGAAAATTCCTTTAGAGCTTTGGTAGTGTCATTGTTGTAATTAATGAACGTGTAGAGATCTAAATAAAGAGAGATTCCAAAGGTGTTCACAGTCCGCACGTTCCCCCAACATATGCTCTGATCAATCATTGCACCAAAATAATATGCACTCTCTAAGATTCTAACAATATTCCATGCACATAATATTCCATCGGATTCGCGCGGTCGATCGTCGATCGAGATTCCTCATTCTTGCGTGCATCCCACGCTCACACGCAAACAATTCCTCTCAGGCCACGAACATAATTCAGGATCGTACCATTCAAAAGATCTGATTTATATATAGGTTGCAAAATTAACCTCGGCTAAGGAATATGTTGCGGGCCCATGTCCTCGTTCCGTTTCCTTAGCAAGATAAAAAAGGTGTCCGTGCCAAGAAAGATGTCGTCGTCTGCATCGAGGGTTTGACGACGTGCTCGTCATCTCATCGTTCAAGTAAAGTGATAGGATTTATATTCGGGAGAAAGGAGAGGGTCGTGGTGGTGGTGTACCTCAAAGGAACGTCGGCAGTAAAAGCACATCTTGTCTCGGATACTCTAAGGGATCGGTACCAGTCAAATCATTCAATGATCGCGACCTTAGCTTTGTCTCCGTGAATTTCATGGCATCCGAGGACTCCTCTCTTTTCTTAATTTGTCGAGAACAGCCCGTGGAATGTTGTTAATATCTCTTCGTGTCTCTCTCGGGATCCTTCGGAAAGTTTCCAGAATCTGAAGACTCCGCCCGCGTCGACACTTACCCGACCTTAATTAATTAGGGTGCCTTCAGAGCGCGTTCATGCCATCGGAGCTTTCGGTCCTGCACGCAGTAAGGTGTTTTTGAGCTAGAAGGTTGAAACCGATGAGGCTGGATCGGTGTTGAAGTGATTTCGTCACTCAGCACTCCTGCAGTTGTGGTTCTGATTGTTCAAGAAAAGGGCTGAGCTTTAGGATTCGGATCATGCATATAAAGATGAAAAGATGTCTTCATTCAATTACTCCTGGGCATCTCTTTATAAGTTATCAGATTCGAATATTGTAAACAGAAATATATATATATATATATATGTGTGTGTGTGGATGGGAGAGCTTTCCAAACCTGAGCTATAGGAAACCGTTATTTTTTTGTTAATCTCTAGACGTTCATTATCATACACGTACTGGAATGTTATCGAACATTTACCAATGATTAGTCGATCTTCTGCAGAATCTGTATAATAAGCAAAGGAAGGATCCCTTCCACTTTGTCAAAAATTTGGATGAATCTCACCTCAAAATTTCACAGGAAAGACGCATAATGGCGTATGTTCATATGTATTCGAGCTTGGGAGTATATTCCAACGGTACACTTACAAAAAATTACGGAAAATTCGGGTCGCACAGTCTTATCTAAACGGTCCACGAACACGTCGTAACAAAATTGTTATGGCCCGTCGACGCAAGGATCTGATACTGTAAAGCACACAAGGCTTTTCCTTCTGCGGGTAGGTCTGCAGCTAGCACACTGGATGTCTTATCGCCGGGATGTGTCATCCATCGGTCGAGACTCGTCCGGTTTGAACGTTTTCCATGTGTTGTGCAACTACTTCATGTACTAAAAATGTTTCCTTGTCGGCCGACCCTACGAGGAAGCCCGAAATTCTGGTAAGCTCTGATCTCTCCTCCCAGACCTGCCGTCACGATCACCATCCCCCACGCCGTTGCCTGCCCCGAGCTGTTGCTGTTCCCTCCATCGAGCCATGACAGGGACGATGACCAGGATGCGGTCGAGGGGTTTGCTGCTGCAGATATGGATGGCGAGTCACTGCCGTACCTCACCGATGCTGAACCGGTTGAGTTGAATGACTCGCCGATCCCAACTCCCGAGTCGAGCCTCGAGAGCTGAGCCATGTCCTCTTCCGGGGGGGTCGACGCTCTCTCGATTGCGTTCGCCTTCTTGGGAAGAGGCGGCAGCTGTCTCTTACTGCTTACACATCGCAGAACAGCATTATTCATTGATCGAAAATCAGAACAGGCATGTGCATAATGTCTCATCGGATGTTTACCTGGCACCGTTATGGTTATCCCTTTCTCCTTGAGTGGGTGATCCAGTGGAAGGGGATGGAGATGGCGGTGCAGTGGAACGCTTGGAGTGGCGCTTGCTGTGCACTGCCACGGGTGGCGGTTCCCCTCTGATGGTGCCGGGCCATGGGATCGCCACCGAGACATCCTTGCATTGGAAGTGCTCGTACGATTGGACGTTCATAACGCTCTTCGACTTCCCGTGATGGGCTTCCCGGTGCTTCCACACATAGACATGAGAGTCCTCGCTCGCACTGACGATGTACTTTCCGTCCTGCGTGAAGGAGGCGGTGATTTGACTGCTCGTGTTCCGGAAACCTGAAGAAATCAGAGATGGGAAGGTGTACTTTAAGGTGAAATCTTGAATAAGAGATCGAAGGAAGAGTAAGAATGTGACTGGACAGGCACGGTGCCTTGGAATTTTTTACCTCTGAACTTATGAGTGATGTCCGAACCTTCCAGTATGCGAATTCGGGAATCAGCGGACGTGATCAGAACCTCTGATGGATTCCATGGCGAAAACTGTCTCCGAAGATGTAAAATGAGCTGAGTTTCTTCATCGTGGAATTCGAAAACCCGAATAAGATCAGCCGGGTGGCTAAGTAAAGAATTAGATGTGATCACCTGGAAACCTGTTATCTTTTTGGCTTGGGACTTTTTCTTGTTGGAAATCTCCATCTGGCTTGCTTGATTCAGTTTGCACTCTACATGAAATGGGACATGAGGCTTACTAAGAATCTAAGGCAGAGAACCGCTAGCAAGAAACCCCGTACCTTCCGCGCTGTAGATCCGACAGCTCCCTTTGTGGGATCCGATTATGGCACCCTTGAGATCAATTCAATCGCATTCAATTAGAAGACTTGAAAAACAGAAAACGAAACGAGCCCCGTTCTATACTGCACTACTAATGTTACTTTTCGATCCTTATGTCTGCAAACTCATTGAACAAAGAAAAAGGTGAACCTCGCCATCAGGAGTGTAGCAGACTGCGGTGACCATTTCGTGGATATCTGTCCAGTCCACGACCTGGCGGTCAGGTATGCTCCAGATCCGGACCTTCGAGTCAAGAGACCCGCTGATGAAATATCTGTCATCAATGGGATTGAACTGAATGCAGGTAACTGCAGAATCAGATGATGAGGTCAAAAATCATTCCAAGCTCAGAGTCGTATAATGATGTGAACCAGAGTGGGAAGGATGCCAAGAAGAGGAAGAAAGGACAGACTACCATAATCATTGTGAGCAAATAATTTCAGACAGCTCTTTGTGTCCATGTCCCATAGCCTTACTGTTTTGTCCATTGAAGATGAGAGCAGTAGCTGCAGGTCCACACCAAAAGTACATCAGCAATCTCGAGATTTCTTTTCATAATTCTCGGGTTTGATTTCCGTAAAAGCTTTAATAACAAATGTAGAACGATTTTCTATGGATGTGGAGCAGGTTAAAGTACAGATGATTAAAAGGAATTGTTGTTGCCAGGACAAGCTAGCTAACCTGAGATCTGGACCAGCAAAGATCCAAGACATCATCCAGGTGACCTGTGAAAGAGCACACCGGCTTCTCCGACAACCCAAAAACCGTCTCTGGCACGTAGACGTAGTCCGGAATCCCCTTCTTGCTACTCTGCGACCCTTTCGCCCTCTTCTTCTTCTCCGATGGGAGAGGCGACAGTGAACCCGGAGGACCTAGGCCTGAGCCGTCGAACCGGTCTGGCGAGCTACAAGCAGAAGGATGCAGCGGGGTCCCGCTCCACTCATCGGGTCTCATTGACATGAGCTCGCATTCCTGAACTTCCCAAACATGGATCACCCGATCCTCTCCCGCGCTTGCAAGGTAATGCGCATCCAAGCTGAACTGTATGGTCCATATCGAGCCCTCGTGGGCCTGTATCTCCTGACACAATTTCAACGCGCTAAGCTCCTTGTGAGATTTTCCGTGCTGCCGGACCCTGACCCATTCGGAAGACTGTGTCTGTGCCGGACTCGGGCTCGGGCTCTTGCCTCGCTTCTGGTCCTGGACCAGCTGGTTCTCCCTCTCTCTGTCCCCAATCAGACCGCTCACAGAATTAGCAACACCCTTGATGTTCTTCAGTATGGCCACCCCGCTTTTCTTGCTCAGCCTCAGGCTCTTGGAGAGGTACGAGTTCGCGTTAATCTTTCGCTCGCTCCCTCCTATTCCGCCATTCCGGGAAACATTCTCCCTACACATGAGCTCCTTAACCACCGGGGAATACCCGACGCTCTTCTCGAACTCTTCCATGGTGAGCTGCTTCCCGGTCTGGAGATCGCTGAGCCGGTTCCACATCCCCTCATTGTCATACTCATTCACGACGAACTCATTTCCCGTGTCCAAGTTCTTTATTAGGAAAATTGCACCAAAGTGGCTGTTCGATAAAACGGTAGACAAACCTCCCTTGTGCCGGACTGATGTGTTAGTCCCTTTCTTCGGTGAGACTCTCACGGAGTCTGGGTACCGGCATGCCCGAGCACCGGGGCCTAACAGGTTCGTGGACGTCCTTGTGAGGCGTTGCTTCGAGGTGGCGCCGAAGAACTCTTCTTTCCGCTTGGCAATGGAAGGGAAATCTATGTCGCCATCGGACCTCGACCGGCCAAGGGTTGCTTGGGGAAGGGGAGAGGAGCTGGACTGATCCTGATTCGATGTCTCGGCTCTGGGCGACGATGCCTCGATGATCAGTGGGGAGACTTGGCAGTTTCCGCCAGCCTTTCCCGAGACTGCACCCTGAAGCTCCACACTGGCAAGCCTTATGAGAGACTTATTGGACAGTCCAAATCCCATCCCATGGAAGAGCCGTTTCCGCCTCTCGGTTATTGAACCGGGGTCAGCCATCCAGACGTTGTAGTCCTCATGGGAGGCTGGTGCAGTGGGGGAGGACGTGGATGCCCCGATACCGGAGAGGCACCGGTAATCTTCTCCCGAAGACGAGATGGCGGAGGCGAAGGACAACCTCGGGTCATCGAACTGGTCATCTTCATCGGAGGAGGAGCCGGAGGAGTCGAGGTGAATGGCGACCACGGAGGACATCCGGTCGCACGACTCGAAGAACCGGTCATCGTCATCATCGTCTCCCAGGCCGGCCCAGTTCACCGAGATCGTCCGGCGGTGCCCATTCTCGCTCATCGGTGATGCTCGATTCTGACTTCTGCGATGGAGTTGGAGAGGATTAGAGAGAGGGAGAGGGGTGTCTTTGACCTGAGGAGATCTTTGATACGGCGCTCCTTGTTTGGGTTGTGGGAAGGGGAACAATGGAAGAGAGAAAAAGAAGGGGCAGTTATGGTTTGCCAAAATTCGGTTGGCCGAAGAACGCGAAACGGTCAAACGTTAGAGGATGTCTTGTCTTCCAATAATATGCATCGACATTGCATGTCTTCGCGACTCAAAAAAGTCGTCGTGACATATAAATTTGGTCGAATCTTTGGCTCAGAATCAATGTTGACTTTGATTGATTTGAGGGAAGTGGCTA
Source organism: Lagerstroemia speciosa (assembly GCA_037672795.1). NCBI lineage: Eukaryota > Viridiplantae > Streptophyta > Magnoliopsida > Myrtales > Lythraceae > Lagerstroemia > Lagerstroemia speciosa. Next base: position 1,832,121 of record CM075296.1, read on the forward strand.
AAAAGTCGGACCAAGTTCCCATTTTCCTTTTTTTTTTTTTCCTTTTACATTAAATATGATACAATGCTATCATTCTCGACTTCTATCATTCTCGACCTGAATCGATGTCAAATCTCACCATTCCCTGTAACATTCAAGGGAAATGCAATGCAGATCTGTATATCACTGCTTACTCCATGCATTCACTATCTTTGTAATTCGATACGGTGAACAGTCCTTTTGAAGGCACGATCCACGTAACTTGGATCGGTCCCGTATTCTTTCCAATACTTTTATCCTACGTGAAACGGGCCAAATCACGGGGAAAACATCCACAATTATAGCTTCTATTTTGACCTAGGATATATATTGACTGGCTTATTAGATTGTTAACCAGCAATCAATAACTTCTCTTGATGATCATGGACTGCTTGATCTACAGACAAAAATATATCATCTCACTTATGAAAGACTCTTAGGACAAAATTTGTTATGTTCTAACTTCACAGTGAGGTGATCCAAGGGAATCGGCTAGATTCTTTTGTAATTTGTTTGGAATCATTTTCTAGTATTTTTATCACGCTACATGGAATCATATAAAACATCTCTCGCATTATGCATACAAAGGGTTTTGAAGTATCAAGAAATATTCCAATTAGTTCTTCTATTCTTTTGGCCGATCAAACGAGGTCTTCATCATTAATCACGTAAAAGAGGAGTTCATACAAGAGGATTGCAAAAGCATGCAGATCAGTAACGATTAGAGCGACTAAAGAAGATGGAGTTCGAGGGAGAAAGGAAGAAAAACTTTGTGATGCGGTCAAAGAAAGAAGAACCTTTTATTAACCTTTTAGATCTTAAATGATATAGTTGATCGAGCTTATGATTTCACTCTCATTGGCATATGAAGTGAGTGAATGAATGGACCATCTCTGCTGTAAAATTTGGATGATGAGGCGGTACGAGGAAAAATAACACCAGCAACAGCTAATGTCTGTGCAGAACAAACCAAGCTTTATTTCTTCATGCTGCCTACTACTGTGCAGCAGTGCCCTTCTATTAATTTTTACACACCCTTCTTACAGAAGAAAGACTCTGTACCTTTACCATCCAAAATTCGAGCAAAGACCGAGTAGTGTCGGAACTAAGGTCTCTCTTCAATCCTTATTCGATTCCCTGAGATCGGGAGCGGTTTAATAGCGAGATGACTCCACCTTATGCTTCATCGAGCTCATCAGGACTCAATGTGCTCGACCGACTAATTACGGGTGATCAATCGACGAATGCTTCTGTGCTCACTACTCATAGCTGTCATCTCTCCGAGCCATCTTGATCTTCTTATGCGCCTCACGTGGAATGATCGAGGGGAACATCACCTCGACCTCTTCATCAGACAAATGAATAGTCAGGCTGTTGCGCCCATCACCTGGCTGCCATTTCCGTTTTCTCCTAGGGACCGGCTTCGGTTTCCTTGGTGCAGGCGGGCATTCTGAAGCCAGGGCGATCTTACGATCTTCAGACACCGGAGTCCTGAATCCATCATCATCACCGTCCACAGGGCCCCCGTTCCCTCCAACCAATCTCGTCTCGGGATCATAAACATCCTTGGACAGGTCCGTTTCTTGAATTTCTTCGATGCTGTAGCTGTTGCACCTTCCTCCTCTATCGCCTTCGCGATATTCCTCATCTTCTGGGTCTACGTCTCCCAAGACCTGATGTGTGCTGTGCAATCCCAATGCGGGATTGTCCCAATGCTCGGCCATGGTGGTGATGATCTCGTCCAGCGGCGTTTCACCCTTGACAAGGAAAAGCTCAGGATTCGACATTGTACCAGAGCGATATGCCGATATCTGCTCCAGAACCGATGTTGAATACAAGAAGGGAGGGAAAACCGAAGCTTGCCAGCTGAAAGCAACGAGATCAGCGATTAGAACGGAGAGAGACGAAAAGATCAAAGCAGGGGCAAGAGAGAGAGACAGCTACTGATGCTCAAGTGGAAGAGTTTGTGGGGAAGTCGTCTTGGAGACTTCGACCCAACAATGTTGTTCTTGTCATTTGCCGAGAAATTATGAGCCTCTCTCCCTCTCTATATGTAGACACTCATACACACACATACATTTATAATAAATATGTACGTATCGACGTGTGTATTGTATGTGTTCTTGTCGATCGATCGAGAGAGAGATAATACATATGTGCGTCGGATCCTTCTCCAAAATGCTCCGAGGGTACTTTCACTCTTTTTCTTTTTGACAAGAGCGCCACTTATCAGAATCGAACTCGAGATTGTTAAATCTCAAGTCAAAACCTCTTAGTCTTCAATATTTGACAATAGTACCGCATCCGAAAAATCACTCGATAGTACTTTGCACATGGGTACTGGTCCGTGGGGTGAAGAAAACTGGTCGCGTCACAGCACAGGCCGAGTGGGCCAGGTGCCCGAAATATATGTTTCCCAAGTTATTTTTCATACTGTGCTGTTGCTATGGACTTAAACTCCAAATCGAAGAACTCTGCCCGGTGATGGGCAACCATCCATTTTGGAGTACTTGGGCATGCAGCCTGATTACGGACTTTTATCGATCTTTCAGATGCTAGTAAGTGATGTATCGTTTTCCAACATGGCAGTCCTGTACAAGTTGGTTGGACGATCCTCTAGTTCACCCGTCACAATCTGATGGCATTGTCAGGAGCTTTGGATTCCCGCAAATTGAATACGAATGGAGATTTGGTTGGGGAGGGATCGAGAGCTTCCTATCTAAGTCATCCCCTCACCCCAAATCTGTTAAGCTGTAGTTTTCATCAACATCTCGATCGAACCCGAACCAGCTGTAGTATACAACGATTACGAGCATACCGCAGTTAATACCACAAGAACAAGAAATCAATGCTGCGTGTACTAAAACCATCTCTAATGGACCGACAAACTCGAATATGAATTAATCAATATCCGAGACGACCCGTGTTCTCGTGTTCGGTTTAGGATTGACATGCTGCTGTGGATTCTTCCTTGTGAGCTGAGGAACCGTGACAGTACCCCGAAGATGAGTGAATGGTACTTGTTTCAGAATCAGCATTTTATTTTCTTTTCGAATTTCCAGTTATAGACAAGATCGAGAACCTAGAAAAGAGAGGGGGAACAGGTGAAATTCCACCAACGTGAATCAAATCTTTTTATTTCAGATCGAATACGATACCCGCTCAAAATGTCCCTTTCTCAAATTTTTAAAGAAAAAATTCGATCAGAATGTTTTAGCAGTTAAATGAAATTAATCATTTGTAGGCTCCTGTCTTATTCAATCCAAATACAATAACCCTCAGCGTCCAATCAGAAGGTGCCAGCTAAGGTCTCAGCTGCGTTTGACTGGTAGACGCAACGGAGTTCCCGCAATCCGGAACGTGAATCATATGGTCAGATAGTTAGATAGCAACCCGGGGAGTTTAATTTTTAGTGGTTTGCTAAAATTTAAGAAATTATTTTATTATATGCATTATTTTTAAGGGGAAAAAAAGACTAAATAGATTAGTGTTATATATATATATATATATATATAATAATTTAAAGCGAATGAAGGTAGATTTAGTTTAATAAATTCAGAATCATGGATGGAATTATGGAACTAATTATTATAAGACGGTGGAAGACAAGAATGTAATAAAAAAAATTATGTAATAAAAAAATTATACCAAATGAAAAAAAAATTATTATTATATGTTAACCTAGAGTTTAAGAGGATGACAATCCCATTTCTCGAAGTAAATATTTGGTGTAATATAAAGGGTTTACTATATAGATTATTGTTCAGATATTGATATGTGTATTCTCGATACAGCAAAAGATTACAAGAAAAAGGGGCTAGATATAATATAGATTCTATATTGGATTTGTACAAATGAGACTTTTCATATATCATTTTATTATCTATATTTTTCTATTCTCTTTTATATTTATCGACTCCTCTTATTTTAAAGAGACAAAAGGACACGAGTTTCATTCATGTCAATATAGAACTTGTTCGTTTGTACCCATTTTCCCTCTGATCTGTATGTATCATGGACAGGCACTCTCATGTTCCCAAAGCATCATTGCCCCCATTTGCAAATTGCTTCCATCATGTTCCATGTCTCTCCAAATCAAATCTTATATAAATTTTAGTATATATCCCTACTGGGGTCGGGCAGATCCATCAATATATATACATATATATATATGTATGTATATACACACAGAATTAGTAGTGGAACTCACGTACGTATATATGAACATAATTCACTGTCAAAATTATTAAATATACTATCGATTGACTAGAAAATTTTTGCAATTGTTTCCTGAGTGCAAGACTTATCCGACGACAGCTGGGGACTTCCATCGGATCTGTCTGGAAGAAACCCCGGCTGAGCATCCCGATCTAGTTAAGCTAGCAAGCTAGGGCAGCAACTTAGGAGATGCAATCCCATCAGCATCATATCTCTCTCTCCCTCTAGCACGAGCTCTGATCTGATATATCTCTGCCCCCTTTTTTCCTTTCTCACGCCAAAGTCCCTGCACGGTGCAGTAGCAGTACAGATCCGTCACCACCCCTTAATGTGAAGTGAATCTGATATGATTACTTACTTTTCCTTGACTTTTGCGAACGCTGCCAGAGGAACAGAAAGAGAGAGAGAGAAGCCGACCGGAGTATATCTAAGCATATATCACTCTGTACGGAAGCCTGTACAAAACCGTATCGGTACTGTGCCGTGGCTTATATACAGTCACGGTGCCGCGGCGTGTAATCATGTCGCGCCGCGGCGCCGTGACTGCATATAAGCCACGGTACCGTACCGATATGGTTTTATAAAATTTTCCCACTCTGTATATATGTGTGTGTATATATATACACATACACATATGGATCTACCTTACTGCCGTATGGAATTCATCAACTATCAATCATCAGTATTGCGATCCTAATTCCCCAGCAAAGTAATGTCTTATTCCCTTAAACTTTCAATGTCGCGATTCAAATTCGAATCGGTAAGAGGTTCCACTCCCTTGTAGAAACTTGTCCAATTTTCTCATATCCTTTTACTCTCTCCTGTGTAAACTTGTCTAAGTTTCACCCTATTGCCTTTTTTTTTTTTTTTCCATGCATGTTATCTAGTACCCAAGGGTCCGGACGGTGACCGATGCAAGTTGATCCTATTTTTTCAATTATAAATCTTCTTTTATGTATAAGAGCTTAATCCGATAACTTAATTACATGAGGAGTTACTTCCTATGAACTCTTCATAGCATTGAAATGATCGACACCTAGGAAAGGGGACTGAACGCTTTTATCGTCTGACCCAATAGTGAGCTTATATATTATTCTCTTTACGTACAAGTGTGTGTGTATATATATATATATATATAGAATATACGTGTGCATATGTACAAGATCAGCACGGGAGTCGATGAAAGAATGTGGATGGAAGATGGGAAGAACATGAATATCTGCAGGTGGGGGATCTTGGCTTCATTCATTCCGTTAATTTTCAAAACACACACATCGTACGCAGCCTTTCCTGGCATAGTACTAAAAAAAAAGATGAAAAATGATTAAGAATTTAAACGTGATGTGTTTTTATATATATCGATTTTTTTTTTAAAATTTTTCTCTCTCTCTTTTTTATATCAGAAATCTCCCTTGTAACCAAAGGAAAATCGAAAAAGGTTGGGGAGAGAAACAAATTAGGGGTCATTCTCAAATTTGTAGTTTTGATCAACCATAGAGCGAGATATAATTTTTAAAATCGAACTCTTTTTTGTCTTGTTGGATTAATCAATACCGTTCATGGATCGAACGAGTATATTAGAAAGTAAATCAGGATCGTCGTACAAAAAACATTCCCTCGTTGTTAGTTAATAATACTTTTCTCGACTCCACATGAAACAGCGTTCTTCAGGATCATTACACACACTCTCATCTTTCTTTTTCTTTTTTTTAGAGTTTTTTTCTCAGTCCACTCTCTTTTCTCACATGCATGTATTTTTAACAATAATAATAAATAATTAAAAGCGACACTTATCAAAATAAATAATGAAAATAGTAATAGTTAAAAGCCTCAGGGATCGCATCCGATCCGAGCCCTCCCCCTCCCTCCCTCCTTCGTCTAAAGGTCAACGCTGACTTTGCTGATTCATGAAGGCACTAAAAAGAAGATTGAACAAGTGCTCCTTCTTGTCCCTCATGTTTGATCTGTCGAGGAAGGGTTACGGTCCGCTACCGTTTGCTGGGTAGGTGTGTCTGCTGATGCAGTAGGACGTCGGGTTGTCTGTCGTCCTGGTGTAATTAACAAGGAACGGGGCCTGAGGCAAAGCTTCACAATTCCCCTGTACGAAGCTGTGAACCATCTTGAAAATTGCATGAGCTAGCGCCGGTTCAATGGTCCCATCCTCCCCCCAGCCTGCTACTGGTCAAACCAATCGAGGACGGTGGATCAAGGGGAAATCCGGGTCTTGGTTCAGCTAGCTGTAGATCGTTCGGGACACTTGCACGGTGCAGGATGCTCGAGAGAGTACTTGAGCCGTGAATGCTTGCTGCATCGTGACATCTGTCTTCGTTGAGGCAAACTTGGCAAGCTGGTCTCTCCATTTCCACTAGGATCCCACGTTCTTGAGGTGCCTTGCATTCACCACGATCAGATAGTCTTTGAATATTCCACGGTGATCCACGTGGAAGGAGCCTGACGAATGGCCCGACTGACTAGTAGCAAGTACGTCATGAGAATGGGCCTCGGGCTCATCTTCTCGGGCTTCTTTCTGAGCAATGGGCCGATGGGGGTGGCCCAATTAATATGCTTCGGCCCAAGCCCATTAGTTTCTTTATTTTATCTAGCAAAATGACGAGGAATTTCACTTTAATTTCATCGACACGAAAATCTTTATTTAAAAAAATTGACAGAAAACAATATAAAGAAGGATTCTGTAATAGGAAAAAATTTCAAAGATGGATGAGTTAGTGGAGGAGGCGATTTGCCGCCCATTTTCTCTTTGATTCCGTCTCGCTTTCAATCAATTTTCCAATTGTCCTGCCCCCCACCACACCAAGAGTGGTGCAAGAGACTCCATATCCGATACAGATATTTTATGGCACAATCCAGCACACGAAAAAGGATAATCACGAGTCGTCAGATTCTTTTCTTTAATGTGTATTAATTGATTATGAGCTAGTTGATTGAGTTGTTGAACGGTCTAGCGTCTGGATTGCAAGGACTGCATGTAACCGGACTATGGTGACCCTCTCGGAGATGAGATATCGAGGAGAGTGGTCTGAATGACTGATCGGTCGGATGGATTGCGAATCGATAAAAGGGTTGAGAAAGAGAGAGATCATGCAGGCCGTGCTACGATGATGGGTGAATATGTTTGATTCGATCATCACGGCCACGGTAGACGGATGATGTTGATCTCGGGCCCACCACGCAATGTTCGAATCCTTCATCCACCGGTCGCGACTCCACGTCGAGTCCACCTCTCTCCGGTGGATGGATGCTCTTTTCCATGATTCGGACCCTGAAAATGAGAGGCACATTGATCGGCCCAAGTGGAGCTTGGACGGCAATGTCTTTTTATACTCACTTTTACACACACAGGCGGGCATACATAAACAAATATATATGTATATATATATATATATATGCCTGAATGAATTAAGACTGTATATATAGCTGACGATTACATAGCTGAATCCGATTGGACAGATACACCACGTCAGTGTTACCACTTGATAGAGCTATTGCAATACAGACTTACTATATTTTCATAGTCGGGATTTCGTTATGGAAATAAAATAGTGGGAAGTGATGTCGAAAGCAATGTTCATTTACTGTAAATGAATCACATGTGATTAGAAATTATTCCATGATAGACATAATTATCACGAAGAAATCAAAGCAGCAAAGGTTCCCGACAGAAATTGTGGAATCTTAAAAAGTATTATTATTGCTTTCTTAAATTTATTAAAAAAAAAAGGGGAATCTGCAGTGAGAATGATTTCTATAATTTTATAACTGGGTGACCTTGTCCGTTGTAGTCAGCATTTACGGTTGTTCTTGCGATGAACTTCTGCTTCGGTCGCGCCTCCCTCAGGTTCAACCTTCGTTGCCACCGATATAATCCCATTTTTTTTCATGAGTGAACCAGTGTTCATATTAAAGTAAAATTTACGTGTCGTGTCGACTTCTAGAAACTATCCCGTGCATTTATTTGTCAACATGAAGCTTGTCAGGTTCGACGCAAATGGTCATCTCGGACTTGCTAACGAAGGAATTAGGCACCGCCGTTTCTGTCCGGGAAGGAGCAGGTGGCGCACACGCATCGATCAGTGCGTTCTTACGCAGGAGGATTTACACATGAAACAAATTCATGCAAGCGAGCCGAGGACCCACTTATCACATCATTTCCACTAGATTCTTAATATGGACGGAAAGAAATTAAGGATGTTGTTTCAGTGCAATAGTACAGAACTTTATATCGTAACACCGAATTTCTGAATTCAATTTCCATCCCGAGAGTTATATGTCTCTTTATTTTATATTTTATTTTCTATTATTATATCAGATTCCTATGTCTCTTTCATCGCATAAAAAATCGAGGGACTTTTTTTTTTTTTTTTTTTTTTTTTTTGGTCGCCAGCCACGGTATCCAAGCAGGCCCCACCAGCGGTGAGATGGCATCTTTCAGCCAACCATACTTGACTAATCCGTTGGTCGCCCCGGGTCGCACGCCTGGCAATGGCGGGTGAGGCTCCCAAGAGGGGTGTCTGCGTACGTGAGGTCTCGAACCTGAGACCTCCTTAAGCGGCACCGAGCTGCTTACCACTCGGCCCAACCCCTCTTGGTAATCGAGGGACTTTATTGTCGGAGAGTGGGAGAAAGGACAAATTGAAGCGAAGGGCGGCGAAAGAGAGGATGAAGAGGTTTGAGAATTGGGGTCGGGAAAAGGTCGGTTTCAGTAAATGTGTCTGTCAATGGATTGGATCATTTGAATGGAGGCTTCTTTCGTTGCCTTTTCTACCCTCCCCCTCTCTATCAGTTAATACTTTCTAAATGATCACAACACATGATGTGTTAATTTAAAAATAATAAAAAAAAATTAATAAAAATTATTAAAAATATTTGTTTATAAATAATTAATTATTTATAATTAAATTTTTAAATAAAAATAATATAGATTTAATTTTAAATTTAGATAACTATAATTATAATATTGGAAGTGAGAGAAATTGGTGAAAAATAGGAAATTATACGTGATCATGACCTTATATTATTCTGACGTAAAGGTTGACAGAATTTTAATTAATGACATTTTTGAAAAGAAATGAGTGACACTAAAATGTGATCTCATCTTTTAAAATAATATATATATAGATATTTTTATGTATGTATGTATGTATGTATACGCAATTAATTACGTGCTCGATGACTTTTAGGCAGCCTCTGTTTTCCACCTTGGTGATATCTTGCATTGATATGAACGTGAAAGCGAACCACCTGCTTATTAAAAAAATTGATTATTTAACTCTAATTAATTCGAATTTAAATTTGCGAGAATTCCTCCGATTATGAATTCCAACCAACACGAGTTCTCCAATGCAATCATGTTAAACTGGTCGTGTCTCTACCATAACATATATAAAATTTAGAAAATACTAAACTCAATTCATACTCTTTTATTTCACGATTTTAATATAAAACAAAGATTTAATTTTTTTTATATGCACAACTGGATTTTATAAACGTCATGCACCTTTAATTAGTTTAGTTCGAACTAGGTCAGCTCACCGATGCGTCAAATTTTTTTGGTACGAGTTTTCTTTATTTATAAAGACTTGAGCCTAAACCTTATTTAAGAGAATTAATTGTCGAACTATTAAAAGTAACTCGTGCAGGAAGAAAATTCTAAACTGTAACAAAAATGGATTGGTTGAGATGGTATGACACTTCTTTTGCTTCAGTAAAATCTCGAGTTCGAATTCATATTGAGAGAGTTTTAATAGTTAGTAGATCATCCCAGATCAAACTGAATTAATCAAAATTTATTAAATTTTTACGTTCTAATAATTCAGACGGAAAAAATCTAAACTATAGTATGCTCCGAAAAGGGCCAATTGAGAAGACAGACTGACGCATTGATATCGTCTCCCACAGCTTATCACGAACCGTTGATATATATCCCAAGAGAGAAGCCAGGGCCGTCCGATGGACTGATCAGGAGACCCTCTATAATCTGACGGCTGATGAAGGCGTTACAGTACAGTTCCATAACACGGCATCATAGCCCGTCAACAAGACGACGGTTGCCCGGAGGAAATGCTGGCACCCGTTCTTTGGACCGATCAGCATGGGCCCGGACACGCTACGATGTCGCCACGTGGACGGCGATACCTCCACTCCTCTCTCCTATAAATCAGTGCCCTTCTGCGCTGCATCAAACCCCGTGAGAAGCAAGTGCTTGCAAACATCTGATAGATTTCTAGTTGGGTCAGCTTACGCGCTGTGATTCTCTTCCCCCAGTCTTTGATTGAGAATGTCGTGCTGCGGAGGAAAGTGTGGCTGCGGCGATTCCTGCAAGTGCGGCAGCGGCTGCACGGGGTAAGTTTTCTCTCTTGCTCCTGCAACCTTGAGTGGCAATGGCTTTCATGTAGTTCATGGTGTCTATCTGCGGATTTTTTGGTCTGATGACGAGGGCATGCACAATTGTTCCAATTTTTCATTCCGTGGATGGTTCCTTCCTGTTCTTCTTGTTTTTATCTTTGAGCCAGTAAATTTCAATTCTTTGCTGTACCGTCTTTTTTTTCTTTTAGCTTGTTCCTCTTTTCATTTTGGACAAGATCTGGAAATTCTGCGTTTCTTGTTGTGAAGAGATTGTTAATGGGTTAGATTGGTTGATCATGCAGATGTGGGAAGTACCCTGACCTGAGCTACTCCGAGACGACAACCAGCGAGACCCTTGTCCTGGGCGTTGCTCCCAACAAATCGTATGTAAACCTTAGAAAGTAGTTTCAGCCTTTTTCTCCCTGGGGCAGTTCCCTTGTGTAAGCGTGAGCAGTATATCGTATTAAAAAATTCTGGTTTTGCAGGAGCTTTGAGGGAGCCTCTGAGATGGAATTCGGGGCCGAGAACGGATGCAAATGCGGTTCAAGCTGCTCCTGCGATCCCTGCACATGTAAGTGAGAGATCGTTGCAGCAGAACCTAGAAGCAGAGAGAGTTGGTGAAATCAACTAGTAAAAGAAGCAGTGTCTCTATCTTAACTATGTATGGAGTGTCCGTGGTTTGTTCCTCTCTGGTCTCTTCTTAGAATAAAAGCAGACACAACATCCTGGAAGTTCCCCTTCTGTGTTTGAATGGGAATCGCACCCTGTGTCGGCTTTCGTGTTTGGTTTCTATAGTTTGGATGTCAACTCCTCTGCCTGGGATTGATGGTTTCTGTGAGCTGCTCAGCTGTTAATATATGAAAATTTAACACCTTTCCTTGGCACCCATTTGATTGCCGTTGCGAGTTAAGCACCACCACCACCACCACCATGATCACCGCTCTCCCTTCTTGCTTTGATGGATGATCGGACCCCCGGTAAGATTATCATAACACGGAAGGGGGTTTTCGTGCCGATCCATTGACTCGGTGATGGGTGAATTATTGGTAGGATGGGACAAGAAAGGTCGCTTTCGTGTGGTTGGAGTATGTGCCCCGAGTTTCCTGCCGATAATAGATGAGAATGGACCTTTTTTTCCCCGACCTGTAATATGCCGCACCATCCAGATGAGATGAGATAGCAAGGACGGGAACGGAAAAGTCAGACCCCGTGAAGTCATCACTTCCTCTGATTTGATCTGTTGGTAGCTTCCAGTCCATGCAAATCACGAAATTAAGGTTTCTTGGACGTCAGCTAGACGATAAGCTTGAAAGTCATTTCATCGAGGCAGCGTCTGCTGCATATAATCTAAAGAACTGTTTGTCTACGTGGCTGAACGTCGCTGGCTGGAGTTCTCTTAAATTGGGATGTTATTAACTGTTCTGTTGACGTAGCTCATACATCTTTTTGCAAGTCATTTCTTCCATAGAGATATTTCATATCCCATCGGGAAAGTAAAAGATAAGGCCGATTTCTGAATAAATATGTAAGAGATGTAATGGACTGGCTACAGTGAACATGGTTGATATTCAGAATTTCAGACAATAAATTGTCGTTCAACGAATAAAAAGGAACATTGCTGATCAGTGTCAGATGTCTTGCTCCGACTCTCCTCCGTTATAAAGGGTTTATTGTACTAAGTATAACGAGCAATCCGACTCATATTACGCACGGTGAGTACCAAAGTAAACAGTGAACTAAATGAATCGTGTAAATTTAATGAAATGATTGAAGCATGCGCAAACAATTAAAGAAAATTTATAAAAATAGTGAAGAAATAACGAATAGAATTGTGAGTGAATGTAAAAGAAAAGTACTTACAATTTGCTAAGATATGACAGGAATCCTTAAGTTACACGAATATATGTAAACCATTGAATGAAAATCTAATAAAACTTTGAATAAAAGCATCATCAACATTGCACTAAAGTCATCAAACTCTACCGTGCAAATGCTCCCTCCCTTTATATGTGGTCGTGGAGAGCTCGCTTTATCTGTGAAATCACGAAACTATCATCAAAATGAAACATTAGAATGAGATAGATAGAGTTGCCAAGCAAAATAAGTAATTATCCATATCGTACCGACATCAGGAGATAGAGTTGGTAAGATCAACCACCGATTATCTTGCGCAGAGCAACAAGTAATCGCCATATTAGAAGGAAATCATAGAGTGAGAGAGAGCCGTGACAATATGATTAGTTTATTCATGCAAAGTTAATAGAATTAGTGGAGTTAAGCTGAGAAATATATGAAAGGACGTGTATCTGATAAATTTAAAAATAACCGACTCGTAAATATTCACCAAACTTATCATTCACTCCGCAATCGACGGTACTTACTGTAAGTAGCACAGTTGTAGATGATACTACCAAAAAGAGTGCAGAGGAGATCGAAATTATACGAATTGTTTGTAAGTGTAATAAAATTGCACATTGAGATCGAAATTCATGTTCAAAAGTGAAATAATCTATTAAATGGACAGTGAGAAATTGGTATATTATCAAATCGGAACAGAGAAGGCTATAACAGAGCAAAGCACAATTTGATAAAAAGGTAATTAACACAGTGTACCAGAGTGAACAACCCAGAAAATTAATTTAACCGCTCAGTCAAATTCAATATCAATACCCATCCTTATCAACAAAAAGCTTAGTCCACCCGGGCAAGCGGAGGTTATCACAGGGTGCACCTGATTTGGGTCGCTCCCTAAGTTCAAGAGTTCGAACCCCACCTAGCGCAGTTTGGTCGAGTGGGTTACTGGGTGTCTTACGCCGCACAAGCGGTATTGTCAAAAGCTGGTCATGTGTCGCAGGATTAAACCTGCGTTATCCAAAAAAAAAAAAAACAAAAGAACAAAACAAAAAGCCTCCAGCATGGAACTGAAAAATATAAACTTCATCCATTTCAAGAAAGAAGTTGGCATCTGCTTAAATGGCATGAAATTGGAAGACCCATTACTCTCTCAAGTCTAAATCTCTATGTGAAATCCGAACGAACTAGTATGACAAATAGAACCAGCTTTACTGGCCTGTCTTGCTGCCCTTTAACCTATTAATGACACGTAATTTAGACATTTAATTGGAACATGCATTTGTCAGAGGTTAAGATATACACTCAAAAGAAATGTACAAAATCGAAAAGTTCGAGGAACCATGGCCGACACGACACGGAGCAACGTGAATTAGCAATTCTTCTATTTCACTCTAGTGTCGTCTCATCCAGTACAGAACATTCAGTACAACGTCTTTGGGAACCGGTTCTCCGTAAGAACATGTCTAAACTCACAACAAACATGATAATTTTGTCAACTGTGACCGAATAACATAATAACGGGAAGAAGAAATATACCATAGCGATTATAGAGAAAGTGAAAAACAAATAGGAGAAAGTACATATGTTCCATCTGACATTTATAAAAGAAAATTGCACCAAAGTTTTCGTTTGAATTTTGATTAAACAACGTTGAAGAAGAACATACAGAATTCAGAAGTCATGGATGAACCTGCATGTGCTGACATCATCGCGGGGCCTAAAGATGATACAATTGAGACAATCACTGTGCAGAGAAACTGCAAAAAGGAAGATGCACGTACAATGGGTGGAGGAAATAAGAAGACTGTGGGGAGATGGAATAGAAGAGAACAATTTCTCAAATAAGAACATTGAGGAACCAATTGAAGGCCAAGTACCTATGCCACAACCGCTGCATCTCTCTTCATAGATAGATCCTTCAGGAGTGTGAATTAAACGGGGCCAAATAGGAAGGGGGACTTCGATCGGGTGAAAAAGCCACCGTTGGCTGGTCCGTTATCGACAGCAGCGAGATTTTGGCCATGGAATTCAAGGAAAGCGGTCCTTGTTTTCTCAAGGGAGAACCGGGCTTGTTCTTTGGGACGAAGAAGTAACGCACACGGAGGGGTGATTTGCTGCCGGGGTTTACTGATTTAGTTACTCTGGCTTCGTTCTGAGGAAAGACATGGGAGTACGAGAAAACATAGGAACAAAGGAGAACGTGTAACTGCTTTTTGATGGGAGAGAGGAATGTGGAGGAAGTTGTGGGACTGCCTGGTGCAAAGACAAAAATATCCTTCAAAATTATTATAAAGTGAATTTAATGAAGGGCGGTTTAGGAACCATGGAAAGAGGTGAAAACGGTTTTGTGGTGGTTTAAAGTAATAGAGATAACAGAGAAGTAATAGAGAAGATGACATAAGAAATCTCTAAATTCCTATTAAGAGCAAAATTTAAGACAGGTACTGGTTGAATAAATAGATCAAACATTCATTGGAATGGTATAGTAATCTTTGCTAACTTGAAAATTCAAATTTAGTGGGACATGTAGTGGATATTAACCATACCAAATTCTTTTTTTTTTTTTTTTGGCTATGACCCATTCGTTACTATATCCCATCACTAATTATTCAGAATTAAAAAAGAGTGTCAGTATCAACTTTAGATGTTTCCGAGGAAGAGGCATGGAAGCAATACCATCTTCAGTAAAATAAAAAGCCAAACCACATTTCACATCATCCTGCAAATGTTGCATTAAGTTAATAATACAGTTCTAGGAATGGACTGGTACGATTCTAAACTGATCTTAGACTCTTCTGCAGCCTTGCTGCTCCCGAACCTCTGGAGATAAGAGAGGTCGGATGTATAATACTAACATCATCAGACGCGTTATGTTGCTCGAGCACAGAGCCTTACAACTAGCCGTTTCCCTCTTTGTTGCCGCTAGAACACAGATCTTGCAGCTCGACTGAACATGCCATGAACCTGTCGAGTTTTACAGTAAATTAGTACTTCTGGAAGCGGGAATTTTGAAAAAATCTCTACTTTTCTACGTGGGTGATGATGATTACCTGCTTGGATGAGAGGCCAATCTTCTCCAGATCATTCAACTGAATCAGTAAAAACATAAGTTCTTAGCCACTTGCCATGGTTGCATCTAAAGAGATCTCGATTGAAAGCTTCAGCTATACTGAAATAAGAGGGTTGATCATACCGATTTAAGAGGACTAGTTTCCCTGACTTCGAGAATGTACTCGGCTCTCTTCGGTCCAATTCCCTGTACATTCATCCAACATTCATGAGTAACAAGTGCAGAAGAGGAACAAGATAATGGAAAACCGACTTTGCTCGGCCTTAGTAATATACCTTCAACTCTAGTAGTTCTTCCCTGCAAATAACATTGAGCACATGCAATAAGCAATATCAGTCGCTTGTCAGCAAGCAAAGTAATTTGAAGATCACCAAACTGCAAAGTTACTGTTGACTTACCGACTGGCCACGTTAAGGAAATCAATGTATTCCTTAATGAGATTTTCCTGTTTGCCAAATATTTGTTGGTGTCAGTTCAAAATCAGATCTGACCGGAGCAAAAGCATCCGGTCCCAGATAAGTAATTGAATTTACCTTCAAATGAGAACTGAATTCATTGAACTTATCAAGTGGGGTTGTGGTGATATCTCTCAGGTTGTTTGCGTCATTTTTGGTACAAACTGTTGGAGTATTTGCCTCAAACAAAGGCGGGCAGCATCGGTCCTTCAAGAAGCCTTCCAGAGCCTCATGGCTGATATCACCATTAATAGGCGAGAGAGCTTTCCGGAGGGGGCTCTGTAGAATATTCTTCTTTGGTCCAGTAACTGGTGACCATGCAATCTTCTCTTCCTTATCTAATAGTTGACCTGCAGCTAGTTTTCCACAAGAAAACTGTTGTCAGGAAAGACGATTGAACTTATGCTTCCTCCTTCAACATCTATGAATATCCAGTTATGCACGATATAAGAAGCCTTTATGGCATCCGGTCCCAAAATGTGAAATACCTCGTGATTTTGTATCTGATTCTATCACAGTCTCTTGTGAATCAACTTTACCTTTCTTCTCCATCTCAGGATTTGAATGCAAACTCTGCAGTGGAAATATCAGACTATCAAATAATATTAACTCAACTCCACAAGCATATCCAAAAAGACACTGATGATCAGGCATTCAAGAATGTGCTGTGTTGCTCAATCAACCTAATGTGCCCAGAGAGAAGTATCAAGACTAACTACCTCTGAGCAGAACTCTGTTGAAAGCACGCTGATGAATAAGTTCCTCTTCGGCAGAACAACCGCTCTGCAAAGAGAAAATTTCTGCAGTGTAAATGAAGTGATGAATCACTCAAGAAGCTGTTCTACTTCAAATTCAAAGATAAGAATACCTTTTCACGGCAGAAGCACCTTGGTTCATCACTGAGGCCTTGGCTTTCACAGAACTGTTATAGTCGATAGTCTTCTTAACAGAACCAGCAGAATCGGCGCATTTACGGGAAGGTGGAGAGACAAATGCCCCGAACCTGCTGGCACTCTTGGTTTTGCCTCTTGATTCGAGCCATGCTCTTAACTTTGCCTCCATATCAACTTTCAGCTTTGGAGTCCCTTGCTTCTGAGCTGAAGGGATAAAGTTTGAGACATGACGGGATCGAGCTGCCAAGCTTACAGTGTGAACAGATTCCTGGAACTCTCCTGGGTTCTATGAAACAGAAAGAAAGCTCCACTAACATCTCAGGAAAGGTTTTACTAGTTGTCACCAGATGAGAAATCTAGAGGTTTCTTACAAGACAAGCGACCATGAGAGCTCGACTGGTCCCACCAAGCGAATCCTGCAGTATTCGGGTCAGCTTGCTCTCTCGATAGGGCACTCGTGGCATGTTATTGTTCAATGCATAAATAACGTTTGACAGGGCAAATAAAGATTGGTTGATCTTGCCACTCTCCTGGATTCGTATTCCCTCATTGCAAGTTCTTCTATTATCCTCGTTGCCTGACAAGCAACCAGTAAATCATACATGGGAACCAAGAGGTGATGCTAAACTGCATCTGCTTTCCATTCTACCAAGCTAAAAGTGATATGGGTGCGATGAGAACTTAGAAAGTACCGGCTAAGTCGATCAGGTTCAGCTTCCCAGTATCACCACTAGGAGTCCTGATGGAGATCACGAGTGCTCCGTGGCTCCTGCTGGACACGTCATTTAGGCCTGTATGAGCTACCTTTCTCTTCTGGATCCCACTGGATAACGCCTTGTAGAAATCTGACATCGACTTCACTGGGATGCGGGATAGCCCCTTGAGGTGGATCTGCCCATCTTTGTCATCCAAAATGCTGATCTCCTTGGGTTTGACCTCTAGCAGGTCATAGCACCGGTCCATGTAGACCTCGTAGTATGAGATCTCAGCTGCGCTCCCGTTGCTTTCACACAAGGATAGAATGAAAGACATTGCCGAAGGCATTAGTCCTGGAAGCTCATCTGTTCCCTGTGACATTCAAGGCCACGACAAGACTATTGGTCCACCCTAATCTTCATTATCGGGAAAGGAAGAATCCAGTAGATTCTCCAAAAAGATCACACCTTGAGCTCAGAAAACTACAGACCTGCATAGTGTAAGTTTTACCGCTCCCAGTAGCCCCATATGCAAAGACAGTGGCGTTGCAGCCCTCGAAAATCCCGGTAATCAAAGGTCTCACTTCTCTGTCGAAGATCAGCCTCAGATTACTGTCTTCCTGCCCGAAGAACGCATCCAATTTGTAGCACTCGTTTCGACTGCACAGAAACACAGAGTAGGAAATAACCTCGTGAAAATCAAAAGGCACAAAGAGAACATATGCAAAAATCTCTGCCTTGATAAGAGTCGCGCAAAAGAATTTGTCGCTAACCTTGTCAGCTGGTCCTTTAGATACACAGAGACTTCTTCCGTGGACCCCAATTCTGGATCCAGCACTGAGACACAGGAGATGGGGTATCCATTCGAGGCGATCTCCTTGGGGAGAAAAGGGCGGACTCTGACTACAACTCTGACTTTCGAGATGGAGAACTGCTCGCGCTCGGTGTTCGAGAGATCGGCGGTGGAGCCAAGAGCTTCCATCAGACCGGGGGATAATTAGACTGGGAGAGGGAGAGGAAAGGAGAGAGATAGAGGGAGGGATGAAATGAGAGTAGAACAGGGGAAGAGAATATCAAGAACAGTGAAGAATGAAATTCGAAACTGCAGAGGAGTTTGAAAGGGATCGACCGTTGGAGAAAGGGAGACGGCTTTTCTCGTTTTGAATTCGGGTGGGTCGTCAGATTCGCGTTTTGGGCCGTGTCGGGTCTTCTGGGCCCATCTCTATTTTGTCCGCAAGCTGTTGATGCTATGTGAGAGGAGGGGAGAGAGTAATATAAAGAGGGCGATTTTGATCCAACGGCTCAGATCAGTTTTCTTTGATCCAATGGCTATTGAACCATGACGATTTTGTAAATCTTTTTTTTTAAAATAATTACGATATCTAAGTACCTTCTTGACCTGACCAGGGCAAGTTTGCGATACCATTCTCCTTGGACACATGTAATAATTCATAAATCACATATAATAGATAAATTAGGTAAATCTGATATATTCGAGAATTATAAAACTCTCACCCTAAAAAAAAATCATAGACGAGTAAGTCTTCTTCTATTATTACTATTTACACCTGAGGGACGGCACGCAGCTATGCATATGGGAGGCGATCGCTCCCTAAGCTCAAAAAATTTTATGAGATTTTACGAAAGTTTTACTTGATTTTATCCTTTTTTATTGAACAATATATAGTTCACCCCCTAAAATTTTCACCTTAATTCCTTATAGATTTTTGCTATATGTACAAATTTTTTGGATCCCCTGACGCACGTGCGGTGAAGTTTTCAAGTTGAGCCTGGCACGTGCGAGTCTCCTCCCTCACACACGCACGGCAGGCGGCTCCAAGGGTTTAGCCTAGAACCCTAGTAATCAAATCAGGCCTCTCAGATAAGGGCAACGACTCAGGAGGAGATGGACAAAACTGTGCTGGGAGACCTCGATTCGCTTCCCGAAGATGACAAGCTCCGGATGTCCGCCATTATCGACCGGCTCCAGAACCGCGACAGGTCCGCTCCTCCTCCGCCTTTTCTTCGTTTGCACCATTTCCTGAAGTCAATGAAGTCCTTCGCTACTCTTTATCTTTCCTTCTCGCTGTCGTTCCTTTCCCCTTATTTGAATGATTCCGAGATGATGAACCTTGAGGATTTGGGTAGCGTACGATATGCATCTGATTGAGTAGCTCAAAATTGAAAGTTAGCATGTCAATAGAGATTGATTTTCTTAAGCTGCAGCTGTCTAGATACATTTGACTTAGAAAGGCCAATTGGCATAATCATCTGCTGAAATTTCTGATTTTCATGATGTGTACTTCCGATCAATCGACCAGCTTGATGCAAGCAAGATTGGTTTCCATAACCAATTGATGAAATTTGCTATGTTATCAATTCAGCCAGGGTGATTTTTTGGACACATGACAAGGTCCCCCAACATTGAACTCTCCAAGACGGCACATTTTCGTTGTCCATTTCTTACATCTGAGTGTATACTTCATCTTTATCTGTAGAATCGTAGGCAGGTTTCACCGAATTTTTATGTTACTTCGATGGCGTCTGATCTATTTATCTTAAATCTTATTGATGCAGTCTAAGGCTGTACAATTCTTTGGTCGAGAGATGTTTTACTGACTGTGTCGACTCTTTCTGGCGCAAGACCCTCAGCAAGCAAGAAGAGAAATGCGTGCTCCACTGTGCCCAGAAATTCTTGAAGGTGTCAGCGCTTGTCGGGATGAGATTAGCAGAGCTTAATGGCGGAGCAGAGCAAGACTAGCCAATTCAGGGCAAAGTTTTGTAGCACAAGGTGATTGATTGTAATAGAACCCATTCTATCTGTTGCTATTTTCAGGAAGGCAGGACCCCTTTTTTCTTATCTTTGCCTTCCATACAAGCCATTAATGTGCGAGCTTTGAGGATACAGAGATCTACCTTGTGTCCACAATTGCCGGGGAATTACAGTAAGATGATTCCTTCCTTTTTGCCCTTCTAATTAATAGCCCGTTCTTCAACTCCTAATCGTCGCTCACCCCTTATGAAAATCAATGGTTGCCGTCCCATATTCAACTCTACTTACACTTATTTGCTCATCATATTAAATGTTATGTTTGTAGGAAATTTCCTTTTTTTCTAACAAGTTCTTTCTTTCATAGATGATACTCATTTTTCTTGCTTGCTTTCATTGACTGGTTTCTTTCTTTCTTACATGATTTAGTTTGCTAATGTGACTCAAGTGTGAGGAATGTAATAAGGCAGCGCAGATTTTAGGTAAAAGGTGATTCTTTTTTGCAGTAATAGTGAAATTTGTTTAGATATATATTACAATTAAATATGCAGAGGCAAGATCCGAGATATTATTCAAACAATAACAGGTTACAAGGTGGTTTCGAGTGTTGTTGAATTTGGTGTCAACAGTAACATTGAGAGTTGACTGCCGTTTGAATCTTGGGTTAGTCTGATACCACCCATGATTGGGTTTTAATCAATGCTCCCCCCTTAAACCCACCCCTCTCTCTCCCCCCAGTGTACAAAAAGATCTTAGATGATATCGTCTCACAATGACGTGATAATGAAAAATTAATTAAATTACTTTAATTAGAATTAATTATAGTGTCTATTAGAACAATTAATGCTAATTTATCCGTCTGTCACATTCTAATTAATATTTCCTCAAGTCACATGGAGAGATATGAACACTTAAGAATTTATCCTTGTCTGTGCATTTGTCAATTATTATGGAGAAATTTAATGGACAATAATTAATCCAAGATTGAACTCAACTATTTATTAAAGGATAAAAACTCTTCTTGATCATTTACAAAACTCAGATATATAAGTCTTATTAAGGAAAGAAGAGTTCGACTATGTAAGCAACCCGTGTTAGTACCCTTAGTTAAAATGTATTTAAAAAATTTATATTGTAAAAATTTTATGCTTTAAAAGACTGAACTGACTCAATATTGAATTAATCGGGATTGATAAGATTCTTGGATATTATATTGTGTGTATCGGAAAAAAACTTATTCGCAGGGGCAAAAAAACGTATCTTACCGCAAGGCTCGAATAAGTACCGGGCACTTAGATCCACATCCGACGGTCTAAAATAACCCGGGAAGCACATCGCCCATCTACACCGTCCAGATCCACTCAACGTGTACTCGGTGCTAGAGTGCCGTTTGAGGTTCAAAGCGCATATATATATATATATATATATATATTTTGGGTGGGGTCTCCTAACGTCTGCGAGGGAGCCGTCATTCCACCGTTACTGCTAGGGCTTTCCCGGGACCTCACACGACACAACCTGCCTTACGGATCAACGGCAGTAAGCGGTGACGTCGGCGGCCTCACTATATATTCGTTACGATAGAAAAACGTATCAGTTGCCGCTTATCTTTTTAATATATTAATATATATTTCCCTCTGTCTCTTCACTTCTCTCTCTTTCTCTCTCTCTGTCTTCTGTGTTTCTCTCTCTTCGTTTCAACGGGCGACGATTTTTCGAAACGAAAGCTTCATTGAATGTCAGAAGGCAAAGTCATCTTCTTCTTCTTGATGAGTTGGTACTTCGTTCTTCTTGATTGATGGAGTAGAGCTCGATTCCGTGTAGTCGGGAGGCGGAGGCAATTTGCTTTCAGGAATCGATTGCTTCTTCTTTTGAGAGAGAGCTGTATCCTGCTGTGGTTTAATGGCTGTTTTGGATCGTGCCGCCTTGTAGAGGTAAGGAAGCTCCGATTCGTTTGGCGTGGATTGGGTGCTCCGTTTTGATGCTGGTTAACCCTAGAATTGTGCAAGATTTTGCCCCTGGTTGGCTTTTTCTGATCCGGTTGTTGTTGAGATTTATCGGTTATTGTTCGCGCAGCACATTAATTTGTGTATTTCTGGCTTTATTTAAGTAGTTGTGCTCTCTGCTGGAATGGAAATTGAGCTGTTTAGCTTGATTTGATTCAGCTTTAGTTTTTGACCGTTGAATAGGATTTTGGATTTTGGAGGTGATTGTTGAGATGGCTGAGTTGAATATAGAAGACACTTGTCTTGAGAACAAGCAACCAGCCGCTGCTTCGAGCTCCTCCTTGTCCCAAGGCAGTGGGAGTGGTATTCCAAAGTCTCCTGGAGCATCAGGCCTGGCCGCAAATTCACCTTCTTACAGGTACCGTATTATACTTTCTTTTTGGTGGTTATGCCCCTTGAATTCATTAATCTTCTACTGAGAAGCGTAGTTCTGAGGTTGGATTGAAAATGGTGCCATCACTCATACTCTTTGAATAGTCTCCAACATCACAAGAGATGCAGTGCACTGGCATTAGTTGCTTTCATCAATTTAGTTATTCTGGTATTATTGGATATGGTGCTTTGTATATTGAGTTGCTCTTCATGTAGGAGGACAACTGGACCTATCAGGCGGGCAAAAGGTGGTTGGACTCCGGGGGAGGTCGGAAATTTCTATTTTTATTTACATTGTCAAGAACTGTTGGCTTGCCACGTTCTTTCTTTTTATCTGCATTCCATTGCTTGCTTTTAAACCTTCCATTTTGAAATTATGCAGGATGAGACGCTGAGAACTGCTGTTGCTACTTACAAAGGAAAGAACTGGAAGAGAATTGGTGGGTCTTGTTCCAATGTTGTGGCCAAGAACTTCTATGAACATATGATACTGGCATATTTGCCGCCGTTTAACCTGATGGATAGATACTTCTACAGGCAATTTAGTAGTTATTCCTCTTGTGTGGCGATTGCTTATTTTGGATCTACATCCTTGCAGCGGAATTTTTCCCTGATAGATCTGAGGTGCAATGTCTGCATCGGTGGCAAAAAGTTTTAAATCCTGATCTTGTTAAAGGGCCCTGGACTCAAGAGGTTGAAACATGCTCTACCCTCCTTTTTTTCACATACTTAGTTACTACATCTAGGATTTGACTTTCTATGTTGCTTATCTGCTTGTAGGAGGATGACAAAATCATCGAACTGGTGAAAAAATATGGCCCCTCAAAATGGTCTCTTATTGCAAAGTCTTTGTCTGGTCGCATTGGGAAACAATGCAGAGAGAGGTAGGTTTCAGAAATTAAGTTTGGTTTTTCTCATTGGATTATTGTACCTGTTGCTGTAAGGAACTGAAAAGATTCAATTCAACTTCTTATTCCAACTTTATATATTTGTTCTATCACCTCCAGATCCTTCATTGACTTGAATTTTTTTTCCATGAAATGACAATTGTTAATTAATAAAGTCACCATGAAATACTGTAGGTGGCACAATCATTTGAATCCTGATATAAAGAAGGATGCTTGGACATTAGAGGAAGAGCTGGCCTTGATGGATGCTCATCGAGTGCATGGAAACAAATGGGCAGAAATAGCTAAGGTCTTACCTGGAAGGTAGTAATCTTCTGTTTGCCTTTCAATGTATAATGTTTGACAAATCAGTTGAGGCTGTAAAGACAAATAGTCATGTTAGAAGTGGTCGAGGCAATGGTGTATCACGAACCTAGGATGTCAACCAAAAAATTAATAGGGATACATGCTGCCGACTTTGCAATAGTACCTCTGGAAAATGTGAATTCATTCTATTTGCCATGTTGGTTGGTGTGTTTAATGACTAGACTTTGCACTCTCTTCGGGCATCTAACCAGAATCATAATTTACGTTAAATCACCATTGGTTAATTGACTGTAACAATGATGGCTCTAAGGCTGTCTTTTCCGATGTGCAGGACAGATAACGCAATCAAGAATCATTGGAATAGTTCCTTGAAGAAAAAGCTGGATTTCTATTTGGCCACTGGGAAGCTCCCTCCAGTTGCAAAAAATGGCCTTCAGAATGGAAGCAAAGATGTGAACAAGCCTCCTATTGCTAAAAAATTGATTGTATCTTCAAATAAAGAGTCTGATTCGTACCCTCAAGCTTTGCCGAGAACTGAAGATGTTGGCAGCCTAGAAGACAAGGACCGGATAGAATCGCTGGCTCCGCAGCAAGATGAATGTGCTTCATCAAGCATTTTGGCGAATGAGTCTGCTGCTTCTGAAGGTGCTGAATCGAAGGTAGACACATCTAGCACAGAGCTTTCAAGCCATTTAGAGCCCTTTTCGAAGCTTGACAACTCCAGAATAGATGGTGCGAATAGTCAATGTGGAGCTTTGGGAACATCATTGCAGCAGCCAACTCTACATTATGGTTCTCTCTGTTATGAACCGCCCTCTATTCCTTTAGATGCAGATACCATTAACATGCATCTCATGCAGCAGAGCTACCAAGATAGTCCAGGAGTGTCCCCTAGCAGTTTCTGCACACCACCTTCCGTCAACAGGGGGAGTTTCAGTTTGCGATCCCCTGAATCTATACTGCGCCTTGCTGCTCTAAGTTTTCCTAATACTCCATCAATAATTCGCAAGAGAAAGGCATACTTCCAAAAGGATGTTCTTTCCTGCAAAGCTATGAAACCAGATGCTGATCTTGTTCATAGCAGGGTTGATGATTCCAATGATAGAGAAAGATGTATTGAGAGCTTGGAAAAATATGGGTCTGCAGATGAGATGGAAAGTCCTTCACATCGCAATAATGGTATCATTTCACCAAATGGTAATGCATTTAATGCATCTCCCCCCTATCGGTTAAGATCCAAGAGAACTGCAGTTTTCAAGTCTGTTGAGAAACAACTCCAATTCACAAATGAGGTGGAGTTGCTGACCAGTAATAATACCAAAGCTGCTGCCTGTGTACAAGCAAAAGAGAATGCTCAACATAGAGAAGACAGTATAAGCCCAATAAAGATGGGTGTGACCTAGATGAGAACTGTAAGTCCCTTCTCACCTGCTACCTAATTTATTACTTTCCTGCTACATTTTATTTGTCATACGGGTTCTCGACTGCTCATCACGCTTACTGTTTTAAGTTTTAAACTCCAGACCACATTACCTAGCCCTAATCCTCTTATTGCTGTACTAAAAAAGCTGGCATTGAAAAGATGGGAGAGTATTTTGGCATACAATGGGGCATAAAGGGAAACTATTGAGCCCTTAAATAGAATGAAAATCAACTGGTTTACGAGCCAAGGGCAAGACGTAGCTTTTTCTTCTTTTAATCCTTGATTTGTGGAATTTGGTTAGCTTGCTGTTGTTTCTTCATCTCATTGACTGTACT
This sequence comes from Lagerstroemia speciosa, assembly GCA_037672795.1. NCBI lineage: Eukaryota > Viridiplantae > Streptophyta > Magnoliopsida > Myrtales > Lythraceae > Lagerstroemia > Lagerstroemia speciosa. Next base: position 1,857,807 of record CM075296.1, read on the forward strand.
AATAATTAGCTGATGTGTTTTTGCCTTACTTTGTTCTAGTGTAGGTGGAAGAGCTCAGAGCTGTAAGTCAGCCGGTGCACATAGAGGTTTTCATCTTTATTATCAACGTTAATTGGTTCCTAATTATTAACATTTATTTAGAGGCATGGAAGAATTTTTTTAGTTTGCGTCAAGTAATATCACAGATGGGATATAAGCAACAGGGGGAAACCTCTTGTTTAGGTTTTCGGTTGAGAATGCACTAGGATGTGTACAGATATCTTCTTTAGTTGAATGAGGAATACTTATATACTCTTTCATGCAAAGGAGCGATTGCCTTTGAACAAATTATTTCTTTGGCATTGCCGTATCAGGTGCCCGAGGTGTCCCTTTCGTGCTATAAGGAGCAATTGCCGTTGAACTGCCTCCGATTTTATCTGCTTTGGATTTTTGATGTGTGTGTTATCAGGTAGTGGTACAATGTAAAGATTTGATCAATGGCCACCGTACTATTGCTCTGTAGCTGGACAGGTTTCAAGTAGTATCTTTGTGTAAGATTCAATATAACCGTAGCCCAGGATGACAGTTGACTGTCAAGAGGAAAGCTGTGTATGCCGGTTTGGCTGTGCACTTCTCGTGACCATCATTGCGCACAACGGGTTGACGAGGCTCAGCCCTATCCATGGCAGTTGCATGGAGCCACAGGTGTAAAACTCGAGCCCACAGACGAACAACTCTAGCCAGGTGTTCCAAGATGGTGTCTCGTCTCAAAAGCAGGGGATGATGTGATCTAGATAGAGATGGATCTTGTTCTGATCTAGATGACAATGGGGACTGCCACTGGATGTACCTAGAGAATCTGCACGAACACCGGTTAAATTACTGGTATTGTTGCTCCTTACCAAACACGGGGTCAGTCACTATCTACCTCAATTAATGTTTGCTTAGAGAGAGTGATTCGGTACGTTCATTAAGTAACGGGCACTCGGTCCCATTCTGGAGCGCTTAGACCGGTCGAGTCAATCTGTAAGCTGTTGGAATACTCGGAGAGATAAATGCCTCATTCATTGTTGTACAGTCACTGCTCAATCCTCCTCTCTCTCTCTCTATTATTGGTCTCCACCTCTTCCTACAGCACCGAGAACTCGATCGATCCCGACGGCTCATGTGTCTGTCGTTCCCCTGCAGCACATCCGGAGCCTCGGTTACAAAGAGGTACGTAGTTAAGACTTCCTTGCAGCTCGACCTGCTTTGCTATCACCCTTTTGCCCTATTTCACATTTTGCTGCTCATCAATTTGGTAGAGTTCCTCCCAATCCTCTCGAGGTTCTATCCATTGCACAAATTTAAAACTTCAAGCCACAATGCCATCCTCAACCTCTCGACCACTCGGCTACGGAGTTGCATTGTCCGACTGAGATGGAAAACAGCGGCTCAGCTGAATTCCCATTAAAATTTTGTTGGCAAAAATGGAGATCCGATGGATTCATCGCTCCAGATCCACAAGAGATTCATCAACTTTGTCGTGTTAAAACTTTGAAATTCTCGAATTTTCGGTTCATTGGAGTTATTTGCCAACCCCAGTGGTTCGAACCGATTACGCAATCTAGTGAAGAATCATCAACTGCAGATTAAACATGGAAAGAGTACGATGAAAGAGGAAACGAGGGAGTTTAGTTGGAGAATGTACAGAGGCCAAAACAATTACACCAGATTAAAACAGTTGCTTTATTGCTGACGGGACGGGACCATCATAGAGAATCCTAGCAACTTTACCATCACGGAGTCCGGCAAGCTGATCGGAGTGCTGTGCTCGGACTGTGCCGCTTCCGGGATTCTCCTAGCATTTTGAGACTTAGCTGTACAGCTTTAAACATAAACTCGAAGAGTAGAACTTCCCGAGGAACAAGTATCGAGCTCAGCATGACAATACGCCACATGGTACCTGAAACACGACAGGTTGAATTGGATTTAGTCATCAAAACGAGCCATGCATAGGTTTTCAAGAAATCGCATATACAAAAAGAAAATAAGATCCCAGAAAAGTTTCAACTAGTAAGAAGGGTTACCATTGAACTGTGCAAATTCCCTTTGAAAACCAAAGGCAGAGTTAGGGGAATTGCTCGATATCGAATGTCCCTCCAGTAATTATCGCTGGGTAACATTCCGGTCCCATGACTCTGCCCTGCAAGAACGAAAGACTTCATTATAGGACTTGCTCCATTTGTCAATGAGAAAGCGAGTCTACAATGCAGACCTCTGTTGAAGGTATTGACTAGCTGACCTACAGAAGGAAGGCACCAAGAGTTGTCTGACGGAGAACCTTGGAGCTTCGGTCAAATTCATGTGAAGCCACCTGATACAGGGAGATGAATACATCATCAACCACGGGGGTAAAAATGATTTGAGCCACGGATTATGCCACATGATTATGTGAAGAACATTAAAGAGAATCTGGACAAAAACTGATCCTCACCATATGATTAAGATCAGCATAGCGTTCCTCATTCAAGTAGAGAGGCTTCCCCCGGTGCATTTCGGCATCCTTGCAATAATAGAATGCGTGCACACAAATGATGTTTTAGAAAGGTTTCAATAAAGCCCAATCACTGGTAAGTGCTTAAAGGTAGAAGAACAGCATTATTGTGACGGGACATGGCATGACACTGAAGACAAATCAATGCAGCTAGATTGTGGCACGGTAAAGAAAATAGCTTCTTTTTTTAATTCAGTCAGTAAACAAAATATCAAGATGTAGCCAATTGATGCAATCATGGGGGTAGGCATTTTCATTTAAACTGAAAAATCCTGATCAAGGTTGATCATGCAAAAATAATTAAGTGGAGAAAATCTGTTGTTTCAGGAGTCAATGCGGTTGGCTTGAATGTCTCATCTTTTGCAGCAAAATCAATGACTTCAGATACTGTAGAGAAGTCATTTACCTCTTCACCAAACGCATCCAGATATGGAGAAGGCCATGGTGCCTGCCTTGCAGACCTTTGCAGCAATATAGTTGTTTTCTGACACAACAGAGACAATGAATCAATATCAATATATCTATTTGGAACCACAGCGAGAAAATTCATAGGACAATTATCAGACTGCCCTACCCTGATCAGCAGAAATACACCAGTACCAGCACCACAGGTAGTTGCATGACTTTGGCATCCGCTTGCACTGCAGAATAGCTTTGAAGTAAATCGATGAAATTAATCTGAAGATAGAGAAAAACTTAATTATGAATTTAATCAAACCTGCAGCAGGTTTTCCAGCTTGGTGAGCATAATCTGCCACACAACAAGCACAATGCCGGTTCCTCCAAAACAGACTTGCAGTCCGGACAACATTGCTTTATATACCTGCACTCCACAATAGCCACCCACATAAGTCGAATATATTAAGCAAAAAGGAGGGGGAAATGAATATACAAGTCAGAACAAGCAACAAGATCCCCAGTTGAAGAAAAATGTGATAACAAACCTCCTCAAAAGATCCTGGTATAGATGGGGCAGCTGCATCAACCTAAAAGGAGCTGCAGGAGTGCAATGTACAACCCAATTGGACCTGCGATGTTCAAGTTCCTTGTGGAAATGACACAACCATCTCTGAACCAGACGCCGGAAATTTTCATCCTTGATAAGAACGTCAAAAGAAGGTATTTTGAACATTTTCTCAAGCTCCTGAACCTTCGTTTGCTCGAGGAGGCCAATAGACTCGTTCATGTTATCCCCAACCTGGAAGGATGCGTCTAATTGACCATCCGCATTCAAAGAAGGTGTAGGTGCTGAAGAATCCACCAGCTTCCACAGCAATGTGCACCTCCGCAAGTAGGGGAAAGTGAAACGACGAACTGTTTCACTTATGTTACAAGAGTGGTCCATGTAATTTGAAACAAAATACTTGTTGAGGCATCTTGACTTGGACATCATCCTTGAGATGTCTGAAACTAGACAGCCACCGGGAGATAATTCATCTTGTTTGAATCCATAAATCCCAGAATATGTAATTATAACCTGCATGATTCAAATATATTAAGCAGGATGTAACTTTAAAATGATTGGTGATATTTATATGTACATAAATATACACAGAAAGGTACATAGAAGCTATAACATAAAACAGACTATAAATAGATGCCAGCAACACACCTGTGCAACAGAGACGGCATAGAAGACATGCACAAGAGATAGAAAAGACTCCTCGCAGAATAAGAATGGGAAAGGAAGACAAAACAGAACCCACATCAATGATGAGAAAGGGTCATGAGCAAGGACTGGATCAGCAGCTCGTTTCCAGAACTGGTTATCAACATAGGACATTTCCTTCTCTGCGTCTTTCAAGATCCAAAACATATTACCTGTAAGCAGTGTTGAATTGCATCAGCCTAAGTGATATATGTGAAGCTCAATTTCTCTGTCCAAGCAGATTTTCACAACAAGAAAGAAGATAGAACCTTTTCTGGGATAAGTAGAAGTTTTCAGATGACATAGAGATAAATACTGAGAGAAAAATCTATAAAATCTACAGAAGATGTTAAATAGTATGAATTTAAAAAAAAAACTAAAAAGGATTAAAATAAAGGAAAACGATTAATAGCAGAATACCTCTATTCTCATCAGGGTTCTGCAGGCAATCTGAAGAAATTCCAAAGCAAACAGAATCTGCAAAGAGCTTGACAGATCTTAACCGTTGAAGTACATCAAGAGCATTCTCAGTCCTTGTGGATTGGACAATTTTCAGAAACAGTGACAAAATAAATTTTCCAGATGTAAATTCCTTGCATAAGGCATGGAGAGAAACATTTGATGCAAGAGAAGCCCTTCCAGAGCGAGCAGATATTTCTGTTGATATGAGAGTGTACCGAAGAGTATCCCACATGATAATTGAGCGGCTCATCCTCACTGACCCCGACAACTTTTCTTGTTTTCCTGGAAAATACATCTTTGACAGCACCTTAATAAATGATTCAAGTCGCAACTTTAATCGTGAATTGCTCTGCAAGGAAAAGGCTTTAAAGATTTCGCCCTTCTTAACCATCTCAGCCACATATTGCAACAGAAACTGGGCCTTTGGAAGGTGAAGGCGGGTAATATCACTTCCTGCCACTGAAGGGCATTGAGGTAAAGTATAACTTGAACCACGAATTTGATTCCACGCTACTAGTGAAGCATAAGGTTCTGCAGGCAAGACAGAGTTTGCAAGCCGTCGACAAACAGGGCAGAGAAATTCACCCTACCACCAACAAGATAAGTCAGGAAAAAATAACCCAGAGAAAAAAAAGGATAATAAAACTTTTATCATCAATAACCAAAAACAGAAGAGCACCTGGTCTAGATCTGCTATAAGCCCCCCCTCAAATACAATTCTCCGAAGATATCTGTGCCACATTTCAGAAAACGACTTAGATCATCATGGAAACCTCTAGTCACTTAGAATTAGAAGGAAGAAAAATTCACATTATCTTGTATTTATATGAACAGGAAGCAGATGTAGCCAAGGTGTAAAATGAATTATTTTCAGAAGAACAATCAAACTCAAGGCATAAATTTCTAAGACTCTCTGAGCAAATATGTAAAGAGAAACAAAATGTATGACCTACCTTTCCTTTAGTGAGGACAAATAGCGATCTAGGCATTCCTGATGCACGGCATGACGGCAGGACGACAGATATATCCCATCACAGTCTATAGGACCGAATCCATCAGATGCTGACATATCTACCGCAGATATCTCTGTTGCCTCTTCATTATGGACGCTTTCAGAAGGGGAGGGGTTTTCTGCTCTCTCTCGGGAAAGACAAGCAATGTATTTTCCAAACAGAATATTATCTGCATTTGTCTGTTCCCTTGGAACTCCTTGCATTGCTGAAAGATTAACATCTCCAACTGATTCTAATAGTTGTGGATTAGAATGTAGGATTTTCTTGCAAGAGAGGTACATATCTTGCTCCAATGTCTTGAATTTATATTCACTGCTCTCCTTTCTATCATTTGATACACATGGCAGGTGGATATTCCTTGTATAAGGGAATTGAGCCTTTACAAATTCTAAAAAGGCATTCACTTCGCCAGGTCGGCCATACGAAGCAAACTTGCTTATGGCATTTTGAACCAATTGGCCCAACTGGGAATGAGAAATGGTTTCTGCAGTAATTGGTAAAGAGGTAGTTTCACATTGATTGCTTTCCTTGCTTCCCATGCAGGGCATGTGATCTTCATCAGGCTGTCGTATCCTGTCCCACGATAGTGGCCCCCTATCAACGAGACTTAAAAGCCTCGATTTCTAGTTCCAAGAAAGAATTTCATATTATTTTTATTGAACACATAATAAAACAGGGGCATAATAGCACAAAAAAAAAGATATCACGGTTGCTTCATACCTGAAGATGAATCAAGAAAGAAAGTGGAATCTTGGAGGTGGAATCATGACACAGAGCGCATACATCTTGTGCATACTCCTGTGTGTCATTTGTAGCAAATGACTGGGTAACCTCTTCTGGGGAGGATAAATCCTCATCCGATGAATCCACGCTAGCCAAAAACTTCGACTGCTCTGCTCTCATTTTTGCCTGCAAAACAACTTCTACTAAGCTTGAAAAGTTGAACTCAACAAAGATCTTTCTAATACACAACCAGGCTCAACTTGTGGCTAACAAGTCAGTATCTTCGTTCAACCATTTATTCTCCTACAAAGTCCCACCTAAAGCTCGATGACTAGGCTACTGATTGTACTTAACATAACATGATGCAACTTGATAAATGATGGTCAGCTTCAGATATTGATTTTTTTCTGAGCAATTTAGGCATTGAAGGCTATAATTCAATATGTGCTTCAGATATTTATGTTAAAAGTACAGCCTTAGCAAACATCATAATATAACCTTATAGAGGAAAATAGAAGAAAACTTTTAATGGTCAATACCGACACCAACTACTCTGACATCTAGGGTTATCTTGTATACAAAATATCTATTTATTTATTTTTTACACTTTGTTTAATGTTGCATATTTGTTTAATGTTGCATACCATTATGGCAGCCTGCCTCTCTCGAGCTTTTGCCTTGTGTTTCTCACCATCAGAACCTGCTCTCGAGCTGCCTGTATCAGTGTTCAAAGCTGACCGAGCCATATGGCTTACCAGTTCAGGTGCAAGTTGCTGTAATTTAGCCATGCAGCTAGAATTGAGCTCTGCAAACTTCTTCAGTAGGCTCTCAATCAAAGGAGATAGGTCACAACTTTCCACATCCAGGAGATTCTCCCCCCCTCTCTTATGCAACTTGCTCAGTACAACAAGAAGAGACAACAAGCTCAGCTCGCCAAAACCATATGATAATCCATCAGCAACTTCTTCGGTAGCAAAGGCCAGTATAGGTAATGAATCGCCACCATAAAATGATAAAGTATTGGATTCCCTCAGATGAAAACAAATGTCTAATGCCAGTGAGAGCAAATGCAATGCCGGTATAAGGACAGTATCAGGCGCTCGAGATTCAGATGGTTTATCATTCAAAATGGCATAAAATAGCACAGTGCGGATTACTTGAAGGGTCATTTTACAAGTGGCTACTCCAGTAATTCTTGATAGAGGAGAATAAATAGAAGTCCACCTAGGAAGCTGAGCTGTTAGTGCTGACACACTGCAGAATCGCGCATATCTTTCTTCAGCAACTTGCAGATCTCTTGGGTTCCAGCGAGGATGGTACAGATCCAGTTCTTTCCAGCATGGCCATCTCAGTGAATACATGCCCTGGGATAGTACAATACATCAACGTAAGTTATCCTCCAACCTATCCGCTAGAAATCAAAAGAAAAGGCAATTGGAGGGTACAAACCCAACCTGATTGTAGCCGGAGGGATTGGAATATGAAGCAACTGTATCCAAGACATTTTGAAGCCTAGAAAATTTTGCCAGGTCACGGGGGAGAGACTTCAGAAGTTGACTATGAGTGGCATCTCCAGCAGCCAACCTATAGATTAACTCTCTTCTCAAGCTCTCAGCTGTAGTAAGTCCAGAAAACTGCCTTTCTTTAATAATTTGAATAAGAAGAGTGAGCATTTCCTGTACAAGAACTGGTTCATACCTGTCAAGCACACATTTTCGCGATTATCAAAATACAACACATTGTCTACTATCCAATAATATAATAAATGCCAGCAGAAAGTTAAAACTTCGAAAGGGAAATCACGTGCTAGATAGAAAGATGATGGTCATTCTGTTATATCTAAATGTTTTTCCACAACCACGGTGTAGGACAAAGGAATAATTTCCAAAAGATAACATGGCATCAATCTTCAATTATAACTTCTCTAGAGAATATGTACATACTCGCTAGCCCGTGTAAGATTCATAGAAAGATAGTTTGAGAGTCCAAAACGTTCTAAAATTCTCCTGACATAAAGATCCGGTGGAGCCAAGGCAGCACAGCACTGCATCATAAAAAGGTCAAGCTCCAAGCCCTGCTCAGACCTGCAATGAGGGGAAATCCAAGTTTTTTTAATGTGGCACAACATTTCCAAAAAAAAAAAAGCCAGGAATAACAGGCATTCTGGAAAATGTAAGGAAGATATAATGGATGTATTATATGTAGAATAAGGATAATTTAAAAGAAGAAAAGATATCTGTTGCAATTAAAGTGGACTAATACCATCGAACAGAACGATACCACTCGCAGGACAATAAAGCAGCCTCCCCATTCCTCTTCCACATTCCAGCATGCACCTCAGCAACAAAGACCCTAATACGTAATGGATGCTCCATGATAAAGGAAGAAAAACCTAAGGGCTGGCATCTGCCCAAGACACGCTCAAAGAAGTTGAAGGAGCTAGCTGATGTATTCCAAGAGATTGGAATAGTAGATTCACCATAACATTGTTTAAGAGCTCTCTGTAGAAGCAGCGAGAGCAACCGATGTAATGGAATGTGAACTGATATATCTTGAGAGCTAACATCATAAATAATATCTGGCCACTCTGATAGACCCAAAATGTGCATTGCTTCCAACTCTGGAGCACGATCATGTTCCCCAGTACAACTATTACCAGAGCTTGTAATGCTACCAGAGATTGAGTGGCCTTCATCTCTCGACATTAGTTTAAACTCCTCTTCCAAATCTTTTCCATCTTCCATGGCCATAGTAACATCAGCATCTTCTGGTTTAGATTGCTGAACCTGTTGATCCTCTGAACTGTTAAGCCTACCAAATATGTATCTGCCCTTTCTGATCTTCAATAGCTTCTTTAATGTTGAGAAGTTGCTACTGGAGACAGGGCTAGAATTCTGGCATGAGGCAATTGATGGGGCAACAAAGGTATTATCTGCTAATAACCAGTTCTCTACAGCCTTCAAGCATTCACGAATCAACCATATCACAGATGCTGGAACCCCAAGCTGAAAATTGGTAATAGAATCAATGTCAGGAGGCTTAGATCCAGAACCAGATGTGCTACTCATCCATGTCCCAACACATGCAGAGCTCTCCTCTGATAAACGCCCTACTTTTGCATATCGTAAACTATCTGCATCATCATTGTTCTTTTCGCATGTATCAAACAAAGAGTAATCACTTGTCTCTTCAAAATGTGCATCAGAAAATGCACCATTCACCAAGAGAGAATGAATACTTGAAATTGAGAAGCACAACCCAAATGGCAAGTGCGTATTTTCAATTTCTTCCTCATTGATACCCGTTTCTCTCTTCTGCGGGTTCATTCCTTGCACAAATGTCAAAAGTTTCATCCATGTTCGTAAGATATCTCGCTGATTGCAAAGTATGTATTTAGGAACCACAGCGTGGCTCATGACAAACCGAATATCTTCGACAACACGGATAGTGGTGTCATACAAGCCTTGCCACTTGGTGACCTACAGATAGACAATGTCAGCCATTCCCAGAAACAGCATAGTGGAAAGTACAAATTAGTACAAGCAAATAAAGGATGACTACTGACTCTTTGTTTTGTGGAATGTGAAGAAGTTATGGATAACCATCACAGGCCTAATTACTGTTTCTGTTAGCATATTATGCAGTAAAAGAATGTATTATTACAATAATATATTTTTCAAACAGTGGCAAAAAGAACTCCAGCTAATGCAGTATACTAAACTGATGCTCTGATTCTCCGAATTTCCAGAGATGGCACATCTCCACAGACTAGAATCACAATAGCATATTAATCCACCAGCGAGCAATCAAAAGAGACTGACAATGATAGCATGTCAATCACTGATGAAAAAATTAAAGAGGACCACATAAAAAGTCACCCCTCCATTTTTTTTGATCATGAGTCACCCCTCCATTTATTTTAGTTTGGCTGAAAATGGTAGCTGCTCTTATCTTAGAAGGAAAGATGGCAATCGAAATCCCACTGATCCTATCAATCCCAAGAAAAAAAAGGTAAATACTCGTCAGTTGATTTACCTGTAAACGACCATCTTCACCAGCAGTGGAAACGAAAATCTCTCTTAAGCATCCAAAGAGGATCGCTAGTAAATCCATTTCCTTGACAAGGCGTGGGGTCAATGTGGGGACTGTGAAGATCTGTACTGAAAATGTTGATATTGCAGCATAATCCTTGAAAGAATCGTCATTGCACTCTTTTACAGCTTCATTTACAACGCATGGATAGTATCTCAAAAATGTTTTTGCAAACTCATACTTGAATGAAGGCTCTGCCAGCAACTTTAGTAATAGCTCGTGGAGCTTTTTTACTACCACAGTATTCAAAATCATCTCAGCCCTCACCAGAATATCCAACAAACCATCGCAGGAGAACACCCTGATAGAAACAAAACTGAGCAAGCTCTCGCTGTGAGCACAAAAGTCTAAAAGCATATTGACCACAGCAAAAGTAAGTTCATTTGCAAATTTTGTTCCCTTTACAGAATCACTACTTGCTTTACGCTTTTCCCCATGAATAGATTCAACAAGCATCAACTTATCTCTCCAATTGGAAAGGAGAGCATCAAGGACAGGCTGTGCAGACTTAGCAATCTCAGGCGGGAGGGGCTTTATCTGCTCTGCACCTTTATGCCTGGAGCAGAAGCCCTCACGCTTCCAAGCAGTAATATCTCCACAATCACAGCAACCACTGCCAGTATATATGGTAGAATAATCATGGTCCTTGTGGTTTCCATTTTCAAAACAGGGGACGCATATAGCACATGTAGGGTCGTGTTCACATGTTCGGCACCGGTATGCAATGTCATTATTCCCCCAGACAGCACCACAGACACCACGCTCACCAACATTCATTTCAGACAGGTAATTAAGGATATTGGTTGGTTCAGCCCCAAACATCAACCACTTCAACCAAAGCGTGCTTGCCCTTAAACGCTCCTCCATTTTATGGATGCCAGCAGCCTTCTCAGGTCCTCCTTTTGATCTTTGTTGAAGCTCTGCTACTTCCTCATCCGAAGGTAAAATAGCAGATACCAGCCCTGGTACCCAGGACTCATTACCTTTGACAAAATCAACTAGTCCAGATTGGAAGCTGCAAAGGAACTCCTCAGGAACTCCAATTTGAGCAAGCTTCTGCTACAGATAAGGCAGCCAGAGCAAAGCAAACTAGTAAGCGGGCAACAACTCTTCATAAGAAGAGCCAACAAGATTTGGCACAGATAGCGTGAACACAAATATGGCAGCAAGGGTAGGCTCAGAGCAAGCATAGCCAACACAGTCATCCTTCATAATTATTTCTTTTTAACAATTACCAAAGATCTCACTTCTTTTTCCCTCTTCCTTCTAAATAAACAGGGGAAAAAAGGTTTTTTGATTGCGATCCTAAGGTTTTCCACATTTTTAAGCAACCACACACAACACCGTCATGAAACATCAAACACGATGGAATAGGATCCTTGACAAAATATGAAACCACACTTCTTCACCGTCAGTAGTAGGTCATAGCCTAATAAGAGCCGCCAGAAAATCATCCATTCGAGCTCATCCACTACTTTAGGAGAAGAAAAGCAGTCATTTCAGATTATACCAACAACCTCGATTAGATTTTCAACATCAGCGAAGCCGCCCGAACACACAGATTCAGCTAGAACAACAAATTGAGCTAACGAGATTGCTAATTCGCAAGCAAAAAGAGAAGGATGCAATCAGAGGAATCTCCGTACCGCCACAATTCGATCGTCGGAGCTGGTGAGGCTGCCAGTCTGCGGCGGGGAATCAATGTCCATGCTGTCCATGCCACAAAACAAGACCAGACGCGAGACGACGTCCGAGCAGCAGAGGAGGCGCCTCAACAATCCCGAGCTCTCGCTCCCCAGGTTTACCTCCGAAGCTCCGCTCCCCACACCGATCGCGCTAATCAAGTCCGCCGACCATCAGATGAACATGGACGATCGGAGTGAAAAAGTTGATTGCCAGAGCTAGCAATCACCGCCTCCACCCTCCTCTCTCTCCCCCCTGCCTTCACCGGACGGCTCAGCTGAAGAGTGAAAGCTTAACCCCCCCGGCAGATCTCTTCTCCGGACACAGTGAAGGTTGCGCTGCAGCCAGCCCCCGTCTTCTCTCTTCTCGAAATGTTAAAATCGGTTGATTTCTTTGTAAGCTGAGGTAGGATTCTCTTGCCATTTCCTTTTTTTTTTTTTTTTTTTTTTTTTTTGGTCGCCAGCCACGGTATCCAAGCAGGCCCCACCAGCGGTGAGATGGCATCTTTCAGCCAACCATACTTGACTAATCCGTTGGTCGCCCCGGGTCGCACGCCTGGCAATGGCGGGTGAGGCTCCCAAGAGGGGTGTCTGCGTACGTGAGGTCTCGAACCTGAGACCTCCTTAAGCGGCACCGAGCTGCTTACCACTCGGCCCAACCCCTCTTGGTTCCATTTCCTATTTTAATTCCTTATTTATTAAAATTTTTTTGGCTCAGAATTATTTATTTGTTTATTAACGTTTGTTTGCTTGCCTAACACTGGCCCGACAGCGCGTCTCGCGTCGGTTCTAGAGCCTAAGCTAGAGTCGGTTTAGTTAATGGGCCCAAGCGTGTCCATGGCCCGAATTTTGAGGAGGGTCGGCCCATGGTTTTCATGGGCCGGTCTATGGGCCGGCCACATAATAAACCGTCGCAGTCAATATTACCAAAATGCCCCTCCCAGTCGTTGATGACCAATAAAGTCGTCGATTGCCAAACATCACCAACGCCTCCCACCCAAAACGGAATCTGTCGTGCGGAGAATTAATAATTTTTTTTATTTACAATATCTCGTATTTAAAATTTTAATAAAATATAACTAATTTAAATTTAAATTGACATAGTCAGTCGACTAAGGAGCTAATCTCTTACCGTCAAGAATTTTTTTTTGCTTTTAAAACCTTGTTTAATAAAAAAAAGGATATAAATAATTTCAACCAATGCATGTTATTATAATATTGTCTTCAGGATAAGGTCGAACCGGATGTTTCCATGTTCACGAAATCATGATGATTAAGTTGCAGTAGTTTGACTTCGTCTAAAGGCAAACGAGGAAAATTCGACGACAATTAATTTAAAAAAAAAAAGTGTGTGTTCTGTAATGGCGGTTGGTGCTTCTGGATGGACGCAGCAATAATAGAATTGAATAAGGAAAATTCAACGTGTTTATATATTCAATTAATGGAGAGTAATTAATCAGCTGAATTAAATGTAGTGGGAAAATTACGAATGAAGGTCCAGTGAAATGATCATGGGTTCGGTTTAGTACGTAGGTTCCGAAAGTTATAGCAAGGAAATCCTTTCATGAATCTACGAACTTGTCCGCCAAAAAATCGGAACATTGCAGAGGATTGCAAGTCGTATGGATCGAAGTCTACCGAGGGTGTCGCCGTTGACGTTATACCTTTTTGCTGGATTCTTGCCTAATAATTGTTTCAAAGACTTGGACCAGCACAGACAGGCTGCTGAAGAATGACACGTAATTTCTTCTTCTTTTCTTCGAATAAGGAGAATTGTCTGAATATCAACACCCCACGAGCGGTGCATTTATGAGCAAGTACATGTGGGAGCGATCTTATCGAAACATTACACGCTCAGGTGAATTCAAATTTGCAATCTCGACTGCCCCCTCATCCCATGGACAGTTAGGCGTCTGAATGGTGACATGAATTGTCAAATTCATGGCACGAGAATTTTCTTAGTCAGAGGGACAAGCTGCGTCCAATGAATGGGAGATTCCAATTATTCTGTTATTGAAAATGCAAACGGACGAAGATTAAACCTCTGTTTTTATTCGTGTTTTGCATCAAGGAACAAGACAAAGCGAGCTAAAATTCAAGTCAACCGTCGGCCACTCGGTCCAAAAAGGCTAACAGGCAATCAGCAGGAAGGCCACTCTGCGGCGCTTTTCTTCCTTTCCCCTCTGTCACCTTTCCAAATCCCAAATCTGACCTCCCGAGAGGGCAGAAGATCCCAACCCAGGAAAGCTCCGGAGCTCTGACAGCGCTAGTTGTGAAAGCTTCGAGGATCCTTCTGCTCCACAGTGAAAAGCTTAAATCTTGATCCTGTTTGGAGTACTGAGCTTGACATTTGGGAGCTGGGTTTTGCGCCTTTTCACTGTTTTGGCAAGTTTCTCCCGATCTTTCCGCTGACGGACCTTTGTTGGGCACAAGATATTTGCTCATTGTTTCCTTCTCCAACTCATGGCTGTACTTCTGTCTTCTCAGGTCAGCCGCATCTGAGGAAGTTTTGCTCATAAAAGCTGTCTCCTGTGAATACGATATCCTCAGCTTGGGTCTGCTGCTTTCTCAATGGGGGTTTGTTGGAGCAACAAAATCAAAGCCGAGACTCCCTTTAGCACAGGTAACAGTTGAGATCTCTCTGGTTCCGACAGCTTCTGAGATTTATGGTTCCTTGTTTTCAACGATCCAGTGAATCATCTTGATTCGTGAGCTATAGTCTGATACCTGAGTTCTGTCCAGTGAATTTTGCTACAAAAATGGCAAGATTAGAGTTTCCTTCTAAGAGCTTTAACTTCCGAAGTAAAAGGTTTCCTTTGACGAAGTAACCATTTTGTGTTCAGTTCCCTCCCCCTATTTACTATGGTCCATCAGTTTTCTGTCATTTTCAGCCAAAAAAGAGTCAGCTTTTAGCAGAATTAGAAATCGTTCGCTCCGCCTCCATAGCTAGCAACTTGACTCTTCGAATGATATGAATCAACAGGCATAAACTCGAGATATGTGAGCCGAGATGAAGGGAAGGACTTGAGCAACATAAGCAGCAAGATATCGTCAGCTTCGGTGCCACAGACTCCTAGAAGCGAAGGCGAAATCTTGCAATCCTCTAATTTAAAGAGCTTCAGCTACAGTGAACTAAAGATGGCCACGAGGAATTTCCGACCCGACAGTGTACTAGGTGAAGGTGGATTTGGTTCAGTCTTCAAAGGTTGGATTGATGAGCAAACGCTCGCACCCTCAAAGCCCGGTGCCGGCATTATGGTAGCAGTGAAGAAGCTTAACCAGGATGGGTTCCAGGGTCACAAGGAGTGGTTGGTAAGTGTTTCTACTTATATTGCTGCTGTTCATTGACCTGCAAATTATGGTAGTATCATGAAATTTGATTTTCGCAACATTCAAGCATCTCGCAACAGCCATTAGCATTTGAAGGAGATTTTGAGCTCTTGGATGAATCTCACTACATGGTGTAGATCAGATCTGTTCTGGTGGTTAAGTTTCGTGCAACAGTGGCTAGTATCTTGTCAATGTCTCTGTGGTCAGAATGGGAATAAACAAGTAAATGTGCCACACCGTGGCCTGAGGAAGTATTCAGTTCGAAATACAGATGACTTTTAACATACTGGGACTTGTTGTGGTGAGATGAGTCTCAAGCTGTTCTGGAATGGACGGAGCAAGGTTTTGCATGCTGATTCAGGATATTCAAATAAAGACGGGAATCATCTTTAATTTTCTGTTCGATTTGGGACAAAACAGGCAGAGATCAACTACCTGGGGCAGCTACGCCATCTTAACCTTGTGAAGCTGATTGGATTTTGCCTAGAGGATGAGCACAGGCTTCTCGTGTACGAGTTTATGTCCCGAGGCAGCATGGAGAACCACCTTTTCCGGAGTAAGTTCCATTCCCTTTGTCCTTGGCAGTTGCTTCCGAAATGTATATTCTGCCATTTCGAATGCTGAGAACTTCCTATCTTGATTCTACTTTGTTGAGCAGGGGGAACATACTTTCAGCCACTCTCTTGGAGCCTTAGGATGAAAATTGCCCTCGATGCAGCTAAGGGGCTCGGTTTCCTTCACAACGCCGAACCAAAAGTCATTTATCGCGACTTCAAGACTTCAAACATTCTGCTTGATTCAGTATGAAACTACAAGACACCAAATATTGTTAGTGTGTTTAAGTACTATGCAAACTCATTTGGCTATGTGTGTTCAGAGCTACAATGCTAAGCTTTCGGACTTCGGGTTGGCAAGGGATGGGCCCACTGGTGACAAGAGCCACGTGTCTACTCGCGTCATGGGGACATATGGTTATGCTGCTCCTGAGTATCTCGCCACAGGTACAAAAGAAGTTCTCTTGTAAGCAATTTGGGGCATCACAACTAGTAATTGCTTCCATCGAGGATTTTTCGTCCAACGCATTCTTCTTTACTCCACTGCACGGACCTGGTTTCTTTCTTTCAATCATCTGCGCTACCTGTATCTCGTCCAGTGGCTCGATCCCAAATATTATGGATTTTGTTTCTGCCAAACCAAACATGAAAATTGATTGCAATTCTTTGTCTTTGGAAGGCCATCTCACTCCGAAGAGCGATGTGTATAGCTTCGGTGTGGTCCTCCTGGAAATGCTTTCAGGATGGCGAGCAATCGACAAGAACCGGCCCGCCAGGCAGCACAACCTTGTGGAGTGGGCGAAACCCTACTTGACCAACAAGCGGAGACTCTTGCGGGTCATGGATAGCCGCCTTGAGGGCCAGTACTCCCTCGACCAAGCCCAGAAGGCAGCCAACCTTGCCCTCCAGTGCCTAGCCAATGAGCCCAAGGTCCGACCCACCATGGATGAGATATTAGCCACCCTGGAACAACTCCAGGGCTCAAAGACCCGGAAAGAACGCCGCTCGAGCTCCCAACGGAATAGCAGCTCTGTTCCAAGATCTGGCCGAGGCTCCTCACACGAAGGGCCTAAAATGGCTCCGGCCTCATCTTACCCTAGGCCTTCTGCTTCACCGCTCTGACTTCTCAAAGAATTTCGAGCCAAAATGCCTTTACTCTGAAGAGTATTGGGGTGCTGATGGTCGGATTCGGGTCTCATCTCACTACCACGGCTGTGTACAGTGTTCATGTTAGGCTGATGTTGTAATGTAATGGAGTCATTTAGTGTGTTTTAAACCGTATGGACAGCTTCCTGAGTGATTGATGTGCTTATAAGAGTGCAGATATTTTTGAGCTTCCTTCCTCGGTCTTTTATTCCTGTTCTCGGCCCTCTTCTTTACCGCAAAAGCAGGTTCGGCCCTCCGTGCCCATGGTTCTGCAGCAGTCCTCCATGCTGATTCGGATATGGGCCTGCATCAGCCAAGAGTCGAATTAATCTTGATGTTGCCAGTCCAATGTGTCTCGGTGACAAATTAACGGAGCGCGTACATACCATCAAGTTGATGTCGGATGATTCCTAGGATACTGCCCCAGGTGAAAGTAAGACATATATCTTCTTCGAACTTGTCCAAATTCCATTATAACGCATGCTTCCGAGTGGACCACTCAAATTCTGATAATATGTGAAGAGGAGTCCAGATGCTGCTGCTGGTCATCACGAAAGCATATCCCGTGAACGTGCTTTTATCATGGTTTTGAATTCGAATTCCGTGAATGGATAAAGTTCACATAGGAGGAATTTTACTTTTAATGAACCGATCCAACTCAAATGCACAGTAATTACAATTTACTGAATTTCTAAATATCAGACAGTGGAATACCCGATTCATTTCTCGTAGCCGAAAGTTCTCTTTCTCATGGAAGTGAAGATAGGAAGAAGATGAGGGCATAAATACGATTCCTATTGCTTTGCCTCCTCTTTTTAGATTAAAAAGGAAAGAAAGGTTCGGATTATATCAACTGCGCCCCTACCACCGGCCTACCAGTACTACGGTCCCTTTTACCCTTTTTACAAATACAAAGACAAGAATGGGCTTATCGAGCCCAAATCTCGACCGATCCGACACACGAACAACTACATATTTTTCTGTAAACAAATGAAATCGACAATAGACGGTATTGTTTCTAAAAGGATCGGACAATGGGCGAAATATTAACCAGTTGCCGAGGATTGTTTAGTCGGGGAATCTGCATAGAGGAGGAAAGTAGCGAGGCAGTCGGTACTAAATATGCTTCCCATTGATCATTCATATCACATAAAACTTCGACATGAAGTTAGAGAGCAAAAGCTGCGGGCCACATGCTCCCCTGCAGCCGCTTCAGCCACTCCCGACTTTTACTTTTACCAGGCCGGTTTTCACTTTCACCAGCTAAAAAAGCACCCACAAAAATTCTAAAAATATTATGAACTTAAAAAAAAAACAAAAAAGAAAAAAGAAAAAGAGAGAGAGACACCCACTGGCCTGGACTGGACCACAAAAGAGACTTACTTTTTCCTACTTTGAACCCACGTACTATTCACTCCTTTTCACTTTTACCCTTACCCTGTAAAAATCTTATCTTTCCCTCCCTCCCTCCCTCGGCACTTCAATTTTCCCCGGCAAAATAAATGGGAAAACAGAAGGCGGGAGACATCATAAATCCACGAACAAAAAAAAAAAAAAAGACCGAAATTTCTCCCGTATTACTAGTACTTAATTTCATGGTAATAGCACCCACCAGCCAAGCTCGGCTCGGGTTCACTAGACGCGAAAGTTCTTGCCAGTGAAGGTTTGGCCGAACTGCCAGTTGGGAGGTGCCACGTTCCAGGAGGTGGAGGTGCGGCGGTCGCTGCCGGTGACCCGGAAGGAGAGGGACTGGCCCATGAGCACGGCGTTGGACTGCCAGTTCTGGCCCCAGTTCCGGCTCATGCTCATCCACCCCGTCTTGGAGCCCTTGATGCTCACCCGCACGATGTCCCCTGAGCCAGCCACGTTGGTGATCAGCACGAGGTTGAAGTAGCGGAAACCGTTGACCGTGAACCTGATCCCGCCCTGCTTACGGCAAGGAACCCTGTAGGACGAGGGCAACAATTGATTATTAGTAATTTCCACAAATTAATTATTTGCTAATTTGACTTCAAGAAATACATGTAATGGTATGACACAGACAGACTCCCCCGAGAATGGGAAGAAACGGTGCGTTTTTGGGGTTGACGGCCCGAGGTTTGACCTGTACTGGACCTTTATCCGGCTTTCAAGGTAAACGGCATGGGTGCGTGAAATCATTCATCTTTCGGAAAACAATTTACAAAAGATTTTCGAAATCAGAGAGAAATATTAACGACAGTTTCATCTTAAAAATCAATTTTAGAAGCACTTGATTTAGGTTCCTTAGAAAGAAAACAAAAATCTGCAGAGACCATGAATAGATTAATAAATGCTCGATTGTGATTTAGAAAGCATGCCCTCAATCAGCAAGAAAACACGGAAAACATTTCTGCTTTTGGATGAAACAATGGCTTGACAGCAAAGCTGAAATGATCTACATGTAGACCCAGCAAGAAATTGGGTCGCCTAACCTGTCTTGACCTCTACTTTCTACCAGGTTTTCCGGGAAAACATCGATCCCCAGTTTACGAGAAAACACTCTTCAAGTTGCAACAGGGAAAATTCCGGGTAGATTAGTGGAAGATCATTCCACGTGTGAAAGCAGGTATAGGTCAATAGTATGTGGCACAAGTCGGAGACCGAGGTCATGGGTTAAATTCTAATCAATGAAAATGGGTTATGTACTGTGTTGAAAAGAAAGTGGTTGCACCGACATATGACCGGACACAGCAAACAGAATTCGTCTGCTGCTGTGAAACTAAACCCCATTCTCCAGTAGTGATGAGGTCAGTCATTCATGGAGATGGGGCCAGAGCTCAACCACTGGAAACAGAGCAGGAGAGCGGGATTCGATTGGCAGACAATCAACTCCCCCTCGGCCCCAGTGGGGATGAGATCATCAGGCTCTGCATTCACCGCTCTGTTTGGTTTACTTCACCCCGAGGGGTAAAAAAACAAAAACCCAGAACAGAAGAGAGAACTTCCACAGGCCACTGGAAATGGCTCCGGCTGACAATTTCATTTCATTTATATGAAAAGGATGAACAGAGATTTATTGACCCATCAGTGCCTATCTGCGTTTAACTCTGGAAGGAGACCCCTGAGGACATTTCTGCAGTAATTTACTCTTTCCTAATGGACCGCAAATCATAAATGCCCCATCCCAAGTTTAATATAAAATTGATTTCTGAGAAAGAAAAAAAGTGCGAGAACGACATGAAAATGTTCCATTCCTCTGAAAATGAAAGAGTACAAATTCTATGCCTAAACTACTTAATATCTAAAAATTCAATAATTCTTAATTGACTTTATTGCATTACGTGAAGTGAAAAAGTACTTATTAAAAATTGACAAAAGCTCAACTTAGCATAAGTAGGAAATTCAGCTTGATCTCAAGAGAATAAACAAATCAACCCAATCAACTCGGATAAGAACTTTTTCTTGTGGAGATTTTGTAACTAAAACCAGTCCAGGCATCTTCGACTGATGGACTGTGCACAGATCTCGCTCCACTCTCTCTTTCCCAACCCACATTTTCTCACGAAACATACAGAATGATCCATTCTAATAACAAATAAAGCTATGAGAAGCAAATAAAGAATTACGAAGGACTGACCGGCGGAAGGCGACGGGGACAATGCCGGCGCGGTACTCGGCAATCTTGAGGAACATGGGCATGGCGAGGTCGAAGTGGGGGCGAGGAGGGTTGCACCAGCCGCCATTGTCGCTGGGGAGGGCGAAGTTTGGGGGGCAGAAGTTGGTGGCGGTGATGAAGATGGAGGGGTTCCCGGGGTTGCACCACCTGGGGTCGTCCTTGCACTTGATCTCGAAGCACGCGCCGCAGCTCAGCCCGTTGTTGAACAGCGCGGTGCTCAGAGCCGCCGTGTTGACCCCGTACCCCTGGCTGTACAGGTTCCCGTACCCGCACGCGCCACCTGTTAAAAATGCCACAACGACGTCATAACGGAGAAACAACCAATGGGTAGCATTAACGGAGCAGAGAAGAGAGCTGTTGCGGCACTTACCCATCGTACCGGAGGCGTCGCTACCGCCGTAGAAGGTAGCGTGGGCATCCTGCCATGGGCCACCGGTGAAAACGCCGGGAATGCGGCCCTCCGCCGCAGCGAGGAGGCAAAGCAGAGCCACAATGCTGGATGGAACATTCTGGAAACGAACCATTTTCAGTCTCAGAGCAGAAAGATGAGGTGAGAGATGAGATTCAAAGAGGACGACAGGGCGGAGACTAAATGGGGCGAATGGGGGAGAGCGGGAGGAAGGTGGAGGGCCTACTTATTGAGCAGCGGCGAGGGCTCATTGGTCATTGCGCTTTTCAATAAATTATTGTTATTTACTATTTGAATTTTCCTGGGAAGGACGAATAATTTCAATAATTATTCCCGTGCATTTCTCTTTTAATAAAATTACTCTTTGCCCATTTTACATTCCCCGTTCCCGCTTCCTCGGTCCCCTCCCGCCTCCCGTGAGATATACCTTTTCAGTTTCTATTACTTGATATTCACGGAAATTAATTTATTTTAATTAATATTTATTTTTTTATTATTTTTGCTATTGGTTCTTTCATAATTACAGTGGGGCCCCGCAACGTTCAAAACAGGAATTGCTGATGAGGTTATGCCCCTGGCCACACATGCTTTTAAAGTCCCTTCACTTTCCTAATTAAGGTTGTAAGTTGAAACTTCCTCGTCCTATGGACGGCCTAAGCTGTTAACAAGATCTTAATCTGACAACGTGGTCTAGCACACAAAATCGGTTAAAAAAGAAGCCTTTGGATGCTGACATGACCTAACCTCTTACCTAACAATCTCTAATAAGTCTAATGCACGTGCAATAAGGCTATGGGTTTTGTTGCGATCTTGATAGTGGCTTGCTTTTCTGATAAGGGTGTAAATAGTGCGGACTGTATGATTTTTTTGTATGAATTGTCTGGCCTTGACTTTTTAAATTCAATTTTTTCGGACTTGAAAAAAATCATATCAAGAGCTATTTGAGATCATGAAAATCTCCAATTTCGAGTGTGGTTTTTGGCCCAATTTTTAATCTAATAATAAATTAAATACAAAAATAATAAAATAATATTCATTATATTAAATAAGAAATACTAATTTATAAATATTTTGATATATTAATAAGTCTTTGTGAAATTTCCACACGACCCACAAGAGTTTGGGCCCATGTCCATCCCAAAAGCTCAAGTTGATAGGATGGTGGTACCCGCTCTCTTATAAATCATGTTTCAATTGTCTATTTGTCCGATGTGGGATTAACTCCTCAACAGTTTTATTATTAATAAAAATACAAACAGAAACTCATTTAAAAATATTCGGAATATCCTTTTTATTTTCAAAATTTAATGATGAAATGAAGTATGAAATGTAATATCATATTTTTACATGATTTCACATTGATCTAAGACCATTCTGGGTTTTTAGGATTAGGCTCAAAATTTTCAGTCGATTTTCTTAACCTTAAAAATGCTCCAAATTTATATCAAATCCCATCATTTGGATTTTTTAAAATTGCATAAGGATTAGTCGCTTTCATGATTTTTCGAATTTTTTTTTTTTAAGTTACAGCCTACTTTCCGTTGCATTTCCAACTGCCATGCAACTTGTAACGGACATACTTTTATGCCCTTCACGTGTCAACTTTCTCATGGCTCTGGCTATGAATTTTTCTCTTTGGTTTTTTTTTTTTTTTAAATTCCATGCCCTCACACTCTCACACACTTTATCAAAGCTGAGAACTTCTCTAAGGTCCCTGTCCGGGTCTGTCTCCTCGATTAACATTTATCGCTTTCTTCCTGCTCAGAATCCTTCCTTTCGCCGTCCCAGACAAACACGGCAAGAATAAACCATTTGAATGTCGCATGTGGGATGTGTCAAAATAAAACCAACCGAATCTAACTGAACCTCAAGCGACCGGATGACTCGAACCGGTCCTCTAATGGTCCAATTTTATGATTAGTTCGGTTAAATACGATTAACTGAACTGAATCGACTTTTTAAATTGATAACTAAATAAAAATAAAAATGATGTTTTAAAGTAAAGTTTACAATCCATTTTTAAACTGCTCGATTGAATTATTTTTGAACCAGACCGGATGATTTATATTTTATTTATTAAACTATATTAATTTCTACCAAGAGTTTGTTAATCGAACAAAACGAATCGAACGAAAGTGAATAACCAGTTGGGTTCAAGACTGTGAATAAAACAAATCTTCGGGAACCATGTAAAGTCATGATATCCACTAAATAGTCGGTGTGCAATGGCACAACGAGTGTTCTGTATAAATTTTCTTCAAATATTAGTAAGTGTAGAATTTTTACAATTTTTAAAAATTAATTTTACACAAATATAATTTAAATAATAATTTTACAATAAATTTACCGTATATTATACAATAAATATTCGGCTTTCGTATCTCTCCGCCAATCCCAGCTGCTTTTCTGGTCTTTTCATGGCAACAGTATGCACTTTTTCATCTTTATTGGTCAGATTATTTTTCCGGCCGTAACCGCTTATTTTTAATGCGCATTTATATATAAAAAAAAACAAAGAGTGATCAATAAGCTCTCATTATTATTATTATTATTATTATTATTATTCAAGGAAAAAAAATTTATTACTACTGCTACTACAAGAACATTTATTGGGTATTGAGTAAAGGAGCGGCCACTGGCAGCAAGTGGAGGTCTTGAGTTGATGCCAGTGCCTTGCCCACAAAGATTTAACTCATGAATTAATGGGTATGATGACCCTTTTTCTCAATCGCGTCCATCTCTTATAATCGAAAATAAGTTGATTAGGGCGGTTATATGCATCTTCCCTGCAAATAATACATCGAATTCGAGTCCTGTGAATAGGAAAAATTTATATTATAAGAATTTTACCCCTTAGTAGACTCTCACTGATTTATTCACTATTTCTTCTTTTTTTTTTCAAATTTATGTGCTTTTTTTTTGTAATCCGGAAAAAAAAAATCAAATAAGCCGATCCATAAAAAAACACGTACGGCCAATAATAAATGCTACGAAAGGCAGTGAGGTGGATCCACAGTTAACCACGTAAAAAGTGTACTCCTAAGTGGGTTTCTCGCCAACCATACCTTCAAAATCTGCTATACAAATTATGTTTCCGCGTGAAACGTACCGTAACCGGCAGTTTTACCACATACACTGTAACCTGATTTGCGGTGGCATTACACTCGTTCTCGGCTTGCTTGCGTTTGATCTATTTATCACCGTCGGTACGATCTCAGCAAGCCGGGGTCCGACCGGGAATGGAAAACACGTACAATTATTTCACCCGATCCAATAACATCTCGGCGTACCGGAAATGTTCGTGCATGCATGCAGTCGAGAGTAGACATGTGAGACGAGGCCCGGGAGTTGATAACATTGCCCTCCTCCGGTCATGTGATGTCTGCTCCCTTGCGGTATAAATCCATTCATGTCCCCATGCATCCGCATTAACTTCGTTCAGACCCTCGCTGTGAATCCTATCCAATTCAGCTCCCACCGACCCCAGGGAACGATTCAGCTCCACAGATTTAACGAAAGGATCAAACATCTTATAATGATCCAACGACCGGAACGTAGAATTTTTCAACATTTTTTTCTTTTTTTTTTCATTTCCATGCAATATTGAGCTTAGCCTATCAATATATTTATTTATCTGGTCAATCTAAGTCTTTTTTTTTTGGGTAAATTAATCAATCTAAGTTTTAAAAGGAGTCCGGCGCTTCCCAGTTTCGTCATTTATGGAATGAACCTGAAGTGACTATAAATCATTAAATTTATGCATATAAAATTACATGGATTGGAAAATAATTTTAATATTTATATATATTGTACAATATTCAAAAATTTAATAAATCACAATTAGATTAGGAGTTGGGTTTGTCTTTGTGCATCCGTACGGCACATATCATGCATATATATATATACACACACACATACACATACATAGTCACACGTCGCAAAAAACTACTGGGCATTTTATAATATCTGTGTTTAGTTTGGAAAATAGAAAAAAAAAATAGTTAGAAAAATTACTCTTTCCGAGGGCATGAATTTTGAAGGAAATGCAGCCCGCAAAGATGCCGAATCATTACTAATTTCTCCTGCACTTTTTATATTGCATTCTTCGATGTTATTAGGGCATTGATATACACACACATATAAAACAAAAATTTGACCTTCAAATTATTGTGGAAAAAATAAATAAAAAAGAAATCATCTCCAGAATTAGTTCGGTGAATAGAACGTGTTTACGCTTAATGAGTAACATATGAAGTCGTGGGTTAAATTCCCTACTCGAATGCATTGTCTTTAACAAGTTCACCTGCATATATTCTTACATAACGTGGGTGTTATAGACATGGGAGACCCAATCGCACGTCCGTACCTGACTTATGACTAGTACGAGTTTCCAGCAACCGGACCTGATTTATGTAAGCTCTGTAATGGAAGATTGGAGAAATGAATGAACAGTGGGCGACACCAGACATCAATGCAGCCATGTGAGTGGATGCCCACAACGGGGCCAAGAGATGTCAAATAATAGGACCAAAAGTTTTAGTTTTTTTTTTCTTTAATCTCCTCTTATTTTCCTTATTTCTTCGAAATTTCCTTTTGTTTTTGAATATTTTTTTCTACACAGGAAAAATTTCAGTTCAGGCAATAATTCCATCAGTACAGAATGCAATGCACAAACTTCAGAATGAGAATGAATCATCAAATCAACTGGTTATCATATTTCCAATGATCCGAGTCGAATACCTTTCATAAATTGGTGAAAAATCTACTAGACCCGAAAAACCGAACCAACAGAACAGTCAATGAGCTGTTGATTCATATTTCAAATGTACAGGCAGCACTATACAATGCAAATTGTAGACCACGATGTAAAAGAGAGGAAAAAAAAGCAACCAATCTCATGGATGTAATGTAACTAATTGCTGGAGCATAAAAACTATCAATCTATGCAGCCGTCTCCGTATAACAGCCATAGTGTATTATGGTATGTGTGTTAGGCGACGAATCAGTTACAGAGCTGAGAACAGAGCCCCCCGACCTGTGAGTCGGCTGGGTTGGACAAGTTGTAGAGCCCGGACTTACCGCTGCTCACACAAGTGACATTCAACCGACTCCCTATCTCATATACCTGCATTGAGAGGATACTGTCACAACAGGACACGAGATTCTTTGTGCACAATATGTGTGAGCCAACTGCGCCGTCAGTGAGCAGAGTGGAAGGCTTTTTCAGATCAGTAAAATGGGCCTCAAGATAACAGGTCATGTCCGAGCAAACCAGACTATACTTTCATTTTAGTCCAAATATCTAAGCAAAAGTTAGACACTCATACACAAAGGGTTGAAACGAGGAGCAAAGAAGAATTTTATGACTCCTTACAGTGCAAGATGCTGGCTGGGAGTTGCAACTCCATCTCGAAGTAGGGATACAAGACAGGTAGTGGCACCAGGAACAATGGTCGTTTGCATCAACACCCCGAAGAAGCATCACCATACCAACGGTAAAACTGGAAGAAGTGTGAGGGAATAAAGTGTGGATGAAATCAGAAGCAAAGCAAGATTTCCTCGATCCGTGTGTTACATGACAGCATTTAGCCGATATTTCGAGTCCAACTTTCTGGATCACCGATCACATTTCTATCTCTCTCAGCAGTGTTAACTTTCAAATGATTTCAGGACATCCTATCAGGACCATTTTCTTCCCTCCCACAAAGATGTGCATAGAAGAAGTTTTGACAATGCTTACCAAAGGATTAAGATGATGAGAGACACGAGCCATAGTATGCACTGATACATCTTGAACTCAGACTGCACCGAGTTTGCTGAATATCCCGGAGGAGCATATCTTTGATTAACTCAACCAAAGTGGGGCCGGATCAGGAACACAAATCCCAGGAAAAAGCCTGATAGGAACCCCCCCAATATGAGCGAAATTGTCCACATGTGGAAGGGTACCCACTGCCAAGTTAATGATAATGATGACCACAAGAGTTATGAATGCTGCAACCTGAAATGAATTAACAATTTAATAATGCCTAATTACCAATCGCTATGATAAGTTCTTAAAAAAGTTCCCACCAAAATGTGTTTTTTTAATACATGAATAGCTAATTACCTTATTAGCATAAATGGTCCAGTTAGTAATGAGTTCGGAGAGCATTCCTCCCAATAACCCGAAAAGTGCACCAGAAGCACCAACCGAGATGTTTGACTGGATGAAAAGAGCTGACATCAAACTTCCACCAAATCCCGAGATAATATACAGCAAGCCAATCCGCACTACAAAATTTTTAAGCTGAAAGGTTACTTGGCACGAAAGTGAACCAAGTAGGTACATCAACCATGATGAATAGTCCTCGCACAGTCAAGCACACATGAACATTTAACTTGGGAAAACAACGAGCAGATCTGAAAATAAATAAACAGTAACAATGTGCCGTCAGGACACTGACAAGAACATCCATCTAGAGTCATGAAGTGACTCATACTCCTCAAAGCTTCAGCTTGCCTGATGATCCCAATAATGTAAATCAAACGTAGCAAAACATATGTATGTCAAACACAGAATAACATGAAGCAAAGAAGGATTGACCACGTAAACAGGACCCGAGATTTGGAATCAAAACTTATGGTCCTCCACTTCCACTCAATACCTATATTAAGGTCAATTTGTCAAAGCGCCTGAACTCACAGGATGGTGCACCAGCAATGATAGTGGCATAGTTTAATAGTGCCCATGCAATGGAAGATTCCCCAGTCGACTCCATCTTAAGGCAGGGGTGGTGTTCTCAGAAGATTCTATTGGTGTGATATAAAAGTAAGGTGCAACTAGTATTCTTTAATACGTACCAAATCCAAATTCTTGCTCAAGCTTAATACCAATAACTAAGA
This sequence comes from Lagerstroemia speciosa, assembly GCA_037672795.1. Taxonomy (NCBI): domain Eukaryota; kingdom Viridiplantae; phylum Streptophyta; class Magnoliopsida; order Myrtales; family Lythraceae; genus Lagerstroemia; species Lagerstroemia speciosa. The sequence goes on from CM075296.1 coordinate 1,885,903, forward strand.
GACTCAGCATATTTGCCAGTAAATGGAAACCTCCACCATGTAACCAAATGCACGTGATGAGGAGCCACACCTGGTGTTTGTCAACCACTTTGCTTGCTTGTAATGCTCCCATCTTCTGAAGACTACGAACATACTTAGCTCAGTAAAGCAAGAAAACAACCCAACGAAAGAAAGTGGCCACCATGTTTAACTTAAAAGTTTTTCTTAATAACCAGAACAGACTACATTAGTTAAAGGCCAGCTTAAAGTTAACTGGAAAAGAAGCAATTTAACCGGATAACAAGCTCAATAGCTGAGTGAGTCAGTGATGGAGTTCAGGATTTAGTTCAGCAACTGGAAAGAGCCCTAAAAATAAGTACAACCTAAATGAAGTCGCAAGCATTAAATCAAACATCCAGAAAGTCAAGCTTGTCTGGTCTATGCTATCATTTCCATCACTGCTCGATCCCAAAAGGCTCCCTTTACTACTTAACGAACAGTGTACAATTTCAGCGAAATCTCAGTTTATCCTCATTACCCATTCAGTGAAATTTGTCCTAACATGAATCGGGGATATACGAATACTGGGGAAATTGGGGGTAGGAGGAAGAAGCTCACGTAGAGGAAGAAGGACCCATGAGCGGATTTTCCTTGAAAGGTTGAAACGAGAAGCGACCCAAGAACCTGGCAATGCAGGAGACGGAGTTCTTGGGGCAGTCGTTAATGTACATGGTGATGACGAACATCACGGTATTGGCCACGACGAAGGCTGGAACGAGCCAGGGCCTCCATTTCTTGAAGTGCTTCACTTCCCTGTACACGATCCGGCTTGGTGTGACCCCGGCCACAGTCCGGCGGGGAGTAGGAGAACGTACCTCCTCCGCCGGGTGCACAAGGTTGCCGCCTCCGCTGCCGCGCCGCCAGGATGAGGAGGAGGGAAGGATTCTAATTTGGACAGGGGATGGTGGGTCGCCCACCATTTGTCGAAGCGGGCGAGAAGGCCGAGCTGAATCGACTAGCGAGAGAGAGGGTGGCGAACGGGAATGAGAGCTGGGAGAGGTGTGAGCGAAGAGAAGGAAAGATCCTTGAATGTGGAGATGGATTGGTCGGAGAGAAGGTGGGAGTTGGGTCAACCGTAACACCAACCCGGCCAATCCGGCGCGCGAAACGATTATGAATATGCCCGCCGAAGATCGACTTGCGGAAAGAGGCCATCTCCTTGGGCCCACCGTTTGGGCCTCTGGTCCCTGCAGAATGTTGAGAGGAGGCCCCCTCACATGCCAAAGTCAAAACACACAGAGCCATGATGGACCATGTCAACGTGAATGTATTGAAAAGGTTTGTCCACCGATTAGTCCCACCCTCCTGTTCCTCGTACTCGTGCTCTAGCATTCCAGTTCTTGCAGCATGCCGCGTAAAAGCAACACTGGTTGACGCAATATGGTTTCGATGGGTCGAGCTCTTGACCACGTAGCGTTGCTGACCAAGCTAGGAGTATACCGAAGGATGTTCCGATGTCGCCCTATTCATCATGCATGACGTTTATAATGTGTATACATGTAATACACACACACATATATATTAATCACAAGAAACGAAGTTTACTGAAATTTATATGGCAATGTCGTAGAAAAGGGTAAAAGACGTTTCCTTAAAATTATCTTTCCCTTTTTTCGGTGGGATATAAGGTTGGAGTCCGTATACAGTTCGCACGCTAATTTACTTCTGTACAAGTATAAAATGAAAATGCAAAATTATTTTTCCCTGATCTTGGTAAAATTGCTCCACAGTCAAAGGTGGGTAAAAGTCGCGATTGAAATTCAAAGACCCCGTGTCATTTTCTTGATTTTTCAATGATAAGAAAATATATAGTCCAAACGATTCAGGTTAATTTCTACAGCCGTATAATTTTCTTTTTGCCGTAACTGATCTGGTTGTTGACATAGTCACATCCAGACACATGGAAAGGAAATTATGTGACTGCTAATTCCATACCATATCGTTCAACATATCAATTTAAACTTTGAATTCCAATTAAAATTTAATTTCACTTTGGAGCGGAGCATATTATAGGCTTATAATGCCCGAATATAAAATTCATCATCAGTTAATCCGAGCGTGGAAGGTAAAACCCATCTCGTATTTAATTCTCTTTAAATCCGAACGTGCAAGAAAAAAATTTACCCGCTCATAATTACTTGCTCAGGATAAATATTTAAGATATAAGCCGTGTTGTCACGTAAAAGCTTATCAGATATAAAATTTGTTATCCAAAAATAGAATGAAAATCTGCTCGGAGTATAAGATAATTAAATATAATTACATCTTTATTTAAACTTTCGAGTGAAAAACATGCTAACTTTTTATAGATTTGATGAAATTCAAGCAAAGATACTAAAACATGTTTGATTTTTCTTGGAAATATTAAAGTTAATTTCTGATTTCTTGAAATGACTCTCCCCTAGGGTATTTTTAACCATCATAAAAATATAAAAGGAAGTCGAATTTCTCGTGGATCCGGGATCCAGAGAGTGACACGATAAGTCTGGATGGCAGGATCTGACACGTGGCATTTAGCATAATTCTGTAACTATTTAATTAAAAAGTATAACTTGTTTCTAATTTTTGACATAATATATACTATTCAATAAAATAAAATTCCTCTTAAATTCGGGGAGCGTAGGAACCTTCCCGAATTCCTAATATTAATCTTTCACAAAGTTTTACTCTCCGAATAACTTTTCTAAATCCGTCTCGGCAACAATAGAATTATTTCTCAATAAGGTGGGCCCACAATTCCACGGGTTAGGGAGCCACTGTCACGTTACATAACCCAAGAACGATTGCAAGAACTCCTCCCTGTAACTCGGTATCCGATTACGTAATATTTCAACTTTTATAGCACCACCAAAGATCGTAACTTATCACCCGATTATGTAATATTTTAACTTCTGTATAACTATTCAAATGATATAGATTAAAAAGTCGATATTCACTAAAACATTGTTTCAAGAGTTTTTTTAATAATATTACTTAAAGCGATATTCGAACATGTGATCTCAATATTACAAAGTTTAGGCCATCGTACCACTACCATCGGTAGGGGCCTCCATTTAACCTTGAAAATTCAAAAGCAGACCAGAAACAGTACTTGAGAAAGATTTTTTTGACGGTGCACGTAATCTATCTCACCTAAATTACATTGACATTTCAGATCGTAGTACTGTCATAAGACAATCATACACATGTTTAGATTTGCCCATAGGTCCGGTCCACACGAGGACATCGATTGAAGCGTGCAAAACGCTTTCCTGATATATGTATTACTCGATATTTAGAAATCTGATAGAACATGATTAATTTATATTTGAATTATAACGATCCGCAAGGGATAAAATTCTACCGGCAATTTTTTTATTTATGAAATTCGAATAAATGATATAATATCGAGTTTTCTTAATCAATATGTGTGATAGCTTAATAGCTATTTGTTTTACCATTGCTTTTTAGGCATCAGTTATGGAAGTGTGTAGCATGAATAGACCACCAGGCAGCCCCTTGCCCATTTTCTACATAGACATTTCAACCTTCTAATTTCATGGAATAACTCCGTAAAAATATCGGTAAAACCGGGTTTCCTAGTCTACTGGATGCCAGGCCGGCCGTCCTAGACGAATGGATCGGTCGGACAGTTCCGTGCCAGCAACATCGAAGAAAATGAGAACCCTATGATGCAATGCACGTGATCCAGCATTCAGGAGTGGCAGATATCGAATTTTCTTCACCCTTAAACTAATTAAGCCTCCTTGCTTAGAAAAAAGAGAGGTTGATTGACCGAGACTCAAAGACGTGTGCTCTTTGTCACTTGGAGAATTGAGATGGAAAAGAATTGTTCCACGCTTGTTATAAGCACGTGGAGTAGAAATATCCAAAAAAAAAACCAAAAAAATATATTATTTGAATACAAACGGCCAACTTTTGTGATTTTCATTGTTTTTAGTTTTTTTTGGTAAATTTGTATATATTTAAGTTTTTAAATATTTTATTTTATTATTTTTGAAAATATTATATGGACAACTCACGCTGGCACCCATGTACTCATAGTGTTCATGTGATGTGTCACGTTAGCAAAAAAATTAATAGTTTGTATTGAAATTATCTGCAAAAATCTTGAGCGAATTTTTATATTAAAATTTAAATTGTTCAGTAGTGCTATTAAATTCTCTTATAAACTCGAGTTTTTTTAATCCAGTCGATGTGAGATTTAACTCTTAACAGAAATGACACTTTTTGTGAGGTCCTGTACCATCAAATAACGAAAATCGTACCAACATAAGGTGAAAATGGACCTCAAAAGCCGGGGTAAAGAACACGGGTACGTTTACATGGCATCTTCTTCTAGAGATATCGGGTTTGAGTTTATAGTTGAGAGAATTTCTTTTAGTTATCTGACTTGACTCGAACTTAGATTAGTTGCAGTTTATTACACCTTGATATCCAATAATATATTTATGTATATATTATATACTATAATAAAAAAATACGGGTTCTAGATGTTTTTTGACAATGATGTCACCGAGAATAATATCACTTGTTCCGATCTGATTACCCGCATGAAGGGAAAATTGGGGGAGAAACCCTAACTTTTTCACATCCAATGCTGCAACGAGATTCCACTGTACAGATTAATACAAATCAACAATTGAAAGGTGGCAGGGAATATTAGTAGGGAACAATGTCTAGAACAAAATAGACTTGAAAAAGAAGGCGGCGGGAACGACAGAAACATTGGATCTGGGAACATACAATCAATCCCTCCAGCATGTTTATATATATGTAATGCCTCTCAAACTTAACTAAAACCACCTTAAACAACAACATCGAAGCTTGTTCGTTTATTATTGTTCTTTGTTCCTAGCTCGAAGGCGGAATTGGAACGGTGTTTGAGAAGTCCCGGCAATGGAGCTCGGGGACATATACAGGGCGAGGAACAGCGTTCGGAGCTCGGGCAGCGCCTCCTCGGTGTGGAGGAACACCGGGAGGGAGGTGTTCTCGATGTCTTCGAGGGACGAGGACGACGAGGAGGCCCTCAAGTGGGCTGCCCTCGAGAAGCTCCCGACCTTCGACCGGCTCAGGAAGGGGATCCTCACCGCCTCCCACGGGACGGGGAACGAGGTCGATATCCTTCAGCTGGGGTTCCACGAGCGGCGCACCCTCATCGAGAGGCTCATCAAGGTGGCCGAGGAGGATAATGAGATCTTCCTATTGAAGCTCAAGGAACGTATCGACAGGTAACAGTCGATATGACCCCCTGGGCTCGATGGTCCATAGTAAGCGTGGTCCGTTGGAAAATTGTATGCCATGATCACTAAGTGTGGTGCATCCATCGATATATCATGCCAAGTCCCATGCATCGAAGTACAACGACTCATTCTTAAGACCAAACAGAATCCTTTCTCATGGGTGAATCTGTGTGCAGAGTTGGGATTGATCTGCCCACGATCGAGGTCCGATATGAGCACCTGAACGTGGAGGCGGAGGCCTATGTCGGAAGCAGAGCCCTGCCCTCTTTCTTCAACTTCACGTTCGGCATACTTGAGGTATGAACCACACAAAATTTTGAAAGGGGGGAGAAAACCACTACCAAATACATTTCACACCTTAGTTAAAAAAAATTAAAACTCTGACAATGGAAAAACACTCCGTTTAAGATTAAGAAATCATAATTAGATCCTTATCGATAAGAAATTCCCGATTCCTTCTATGTCATTTTATATATACGAGACACTTTCATAATTGGGAAAAAAAAAGTCTAAATAGTTGGAGATTCCACCGGAGGGTGACATGGGAGAGGACGTTAATTTCCTAGGCGCACCCACATCACATGTTTCCATTGTTTGTGGCATGGGACAATGTGTTTATGAAATCCAGTGAAGGCGCTCATCGGGTACATGAACCCAGTCCGATGTGACCGCGGATCGATTGCAATAGGATAGCAATCCATGAGTTTGAAAAATCTTGCGTTATTGAAATCCTTTGAAAGCATGGTAAGAGTTCATCAAACGACATGCCCTTGACCCTGACCCCTTTGTGGAAATGTCTGGTTGAAGAATTATCATACTCCGGAAAATGATGAGATTGCAATGGAAATTCCAGCCGTCGTAAAATTTTCTTGGGATAATAGATCTTGCAACGAAACACGGTAATTTCATATTGTAACAAACTTTATGTAATTGTGTGACTTATAGTTGATCTTGGTGAATGATTTGGTCCAGGGATTCTTTAATTTCCTCCACATACTTCCCAGTAAGAAGAAGCACATATCAATTCTTCAAGATGTCAGCGGCATCATTAAACCTGGCAGGTTAATTATTCAATGAAAATTGTTGATCATAACTATAGCCGAATATTTTTCTTTAAATTGGTTATTTTTTTTACAAAAGTTTATCTGCCTCCAATTTGCAGACTGACACTGCTCCTGGGTCCTCCCAGTTCTGGGAAGACCACTCTCCTGTTGGCCATGGCTGGGAAGCTTGACTCCCAATTAAAGGTTCACCGTTTCCTTTCGATTTCAATTCATCGAACCCGATATCAAAAAAAGCTTGACCCTCAATTGGAAGTCGTTCCAAATTTCTAAAACGTATAATTTTTTCGTTTTGATTGTTTAGACCACTGGAAGGGTGACATACAATGGGCACGGGCTGAACGAGTTTGTACCCCAGAGAACAGCAGCCTACATCAGCCAACATGATCTCCACATCGGAGAGATGACTGTCAGAGAGACTCTAGCTTTCTCAGCTCGATGCCAGGGCGTCGGGTCCCGATATGGTTCGTTTCGCATCCTATTAGGCGTGATATTTCCCAAGAATGATTAGGAACTTGTGGTTTTTACCACAGTTACTTCATTTGGGTATTGCAGACATGTTGGCAGAGTTGTCAAGGAGGGAGAAGGCAGCAAATATAAAACCTGACCCCGATATTGATGTTTACATGAAGGTAAGCACTTAGCTTTTGGAACGGGAAGATATCGAAATCGTATAGGTCATATAATTCCTTGTGTCCGATTCCACAGGCAGCAGCAACAGAAGGCCAAGAGGCTAGTGTGGTGACGGATTATGTTATTAAGGTAACATTCTAAAGATGTATAAAATGTTTTTCTCTTCCTCCGACTCGAATGAAATCCGGACTGAATAGTTTTCTGCACCTTCTTTTGTTGCAGATTCTGGGTTTGGAGGTCTGTGCGGATACTATGGTTGGGGACGAAATGTTGCGGGGAATCTCGGGAGGACAGAGAAAGCGTGTGACCACTGGTAAGACTTTCAAAAGGAAAAGGATTAAGGCTCAGTGATGGTATCGAGTTCTGATTTCTGATCGAGCCTGTGTTTTCCATGAATGATTGCCGGAACTTCATAGGGGAAATGCTAGTGGGACCAGCCATGGCGCTGTTTATGGACGAGATATCAACGGGGCTCGACAGCTCCACAACCTACCAGATCGTGAACTCGCTCAAACAGATCGTACACATCATGAAAGGAACGGCTGTCATATCTCTGCTCCAGCCGGCTCCTGAGACGTACGACTTGTTTGATGATATCATCCTTATATCGGAAGGCCAGATAGTGTACCATGGCCCCCGGGAACTGGTCTTGGAGTTCTTCGAGTCCATGGGATTCAGATGCCCCGAGAGGAAAGGAGTTGCCGATTTCTTGCAGGAAGTAAGCAGAGATGAATCCTTCTTTTTCGTTCCTTGCCATAAAGGAGGCAGATTCACTCCTTGGACATAGGCAGTGACATGCTCGGGCGTTTTGTTTTGTAATAGGTGACTTCCAGGAAGGATCAGCAGCAGTACTGGTCAAGGAGGGACGAGCCCTACCGTTTCGTGAAGGTTCGGGAATTTGCAGAGGCGTTCCAGTCATTCCATGTTGGAAGACAGCTCGGGGAAGAGCTTTCAACTCCATTTGACCGGAGCAAGAACCACCCGGCTGCTCTGACGACCAAAAAGTACGGCGTAGGGAAGAAAGAGCTCTTGAAGGCTAATGTCTCGAGGGAGTACTTGCTGATGAAGAGGAACTCATTTGTGTACTTCTTCAAGCTCTTCCAAGTAAGAACCAACTCGAAGTTCCTTATTACGAGTAGTTAGTAGGCACTTCCAAGTAAGAACCAACTCATTTGAATCTTTCTTGCCTGTTCTCAGCTGTCGGTTGTGGCTTTCATTGCGATGACGCTCTTCCTGAGGACCAAAATGCACCGAGATACAGTAACCGATGGGGGGGTCTACAATGGGGCTCTGTTCTTCACGCTCATGATGGTCATGTTCAATGGCATGTCCGAGATCTCGATGACGATTGCAAAACTTCCAGTCTTTTACAAGCAAAGGGATCTGCTCTTCTACCCTCCATGGTCTTATGCCCTCCCAACTTGGATCCTGAAGATCCCCATCTCCTTCGTGGAAGTGGCCGTTTGGGTTTTCGTTACTTACTACGTCATTGGGTTTGATCCCTACGTTGGAAGGTGACAATGCACAAACATATTCAAATCATATTTCGACTCTAACATTTCCCATTCTGTTAGAAAGGAGTGAGTGAGATTGTGCTATGCTTTACTTTGCAGGTTGTTCAAGCAGTACCTTCTGCTAGTGCTTATTAATCAGATGGCTTCAGCCCTGTTCCGATTTATCGGTGCAGTGGGAAGGAACATGATCGTTGCAAACACGTTTGGTACCTTTTCTCTGCTCATTCTCATGGCATTGGGTGGAGTAGTCCTCTCCCGAGGTAAAAGGCAAACCCGTAAAGATCTCAATACGTTCAAGACCGAACTTTCTTCCTCAGATTTGTCTCTTAACTCTTTCTAACTCTGTTGAAACACCAGAGCAAGTAAAGAAGTGGTGGAAATGGGGCTACTGGTCTTCTCCCATCATGTACGGGCAAAATGCGATCGTTGTCAACGAGTTCTTGGGGAAGAGTTGGAGCCATGTTAGTATAGCTTCTCTTTTGGCTCTTTCGTTTTCCACATAAAACGATCCAGCTAATCACGTACCGTATCATCGATATGTTTCGTGTCCCTTAGATACCGGCGAACTCAACAAAACCGCTAGGAATCCAAGTCCTGGAATCCCGAGGCTACTTCACTGATGCATACTGGTACTGGATCGGGGCTGGAGCTTTGTTTGGATTCGTGATCCTTCTCAACATCGGCATCCCGATCGCTCTGACTTGTCTGAACCGTAAGCAATCCGATTCAACTGTTTCAATACTATTCAGTGAAAATGTTCGGTGGTAACGAAAGTGCACTCAAAATTTTGCAGCATTTGGAAAATCACAGGCAGTTGTGCCGGATGATACTGAGGCCACTGGAGGAGCTATCGAACTGTCAGCACAAGGAGGTTCGGTTTTTTGTCTCAGACATGGATCACATGTCCGATGAGAAACAAAATTTCCATATTAAGGTTTTGTTGTCTCGGTTGCAGAAAGTGGGGAAGAGACTAGGAGGCGAAGCAGACGTTCATCAAGGTCACCTTCTCTCAGTGCTAATGGGAAAAGGGGAATGGTTCTTCCATTCGAACAACACTCGATAACCTTCGATGACATCATCTACTCTGTTGATATGCCTGAGGTAAAATAGATCACCAATCCTCCTGTTATTTCAGACAGCAGCCCAGCTTAAGCATACGTCTGAACAAGAAACTTATTCTTCCCATGGAATCTCTGTGCAGGAAATGAAGAGTCAAGGCATTGTGGAGGACAAGCTGGTGCTGCTAAAGGGAGTGAGTGGTGCTTTCAGGCCCGGAGTTCTGACCGCTCTGATGGGCGTCAGTGGTGCCGGAAAGACTACTCTTATGGACGTCCTGGCCGGTAGGAAGACCGGAGGGTACATCGAGGGCAATATCACGATCTCTGGGTACCCTAAAAAGCAGGAAACTTTTGCTCGGATTTCGGGTTACTGTGAACAGAACGATATTCACTCCCCTCACTTGACGGTGTACGAGTCCCTGCTTTACTCGGCCTGGCTACGTCTCCCGAAGGATGTTGACAGTGGCACCCGGAAGGTTCGTGGTTATTTCCATATGACATGCTTTAAGCTTTTCGATCAATACTAAATTTGATTGACCTGTGAAATTGGCCATGGCAGATGTTCATTAATGAAGTAATGGAGCTTGTGGAGCTCAATCCGTTGAGAGGCGCCCTGGTCGGCTTACCAGGCGTGAACGGTCTATCCACTGAGCAACGGAAGAGGCTTACCATAGCAGTCGAATTGGTGGCAAACCCATCCATAATCTTCATGGACGAGCCCACCTCCGGACTGGACGCTAGGGCCGCTGCCATCGTCATGAGAACTGTCAGAAACACGGTGGACACAGGAAGAACGGTCGTCTGCACGATCCATCAGCCAAGTATCGACATCTTCGAAGCATTTGACGAGGTAACTGACAAACACATTCCTCAGTTTTTACACGAAATACTCCGTCTAACTATTGGTTTGTACGGGATGGCAGCTTTTCTTGATGAAGCGTGGAGGGCAAGAAATATACGTCGGTCCATTGGGTCGTCACTCCAGCCAGTTGATAAAGTACTTCGAGGTACAGACATACGATCAACCTAAAATCGACCAAACAGATAAGTCTTTTGATCCTCTGGGGCCTGTGCTAAATCATTCTTGTATTCGGTTTGAAAAGGGAATTGAAGGGGTTGACAAGATTAAAGACGGGTATAACCCAGCGACCTGGATGCTCGAGGTGACGACCTCTGCACAAGAAATCGCTCTAGGAGTCGACTTTACTGATCTGTACAAACAATCGGACTTGTACAGGTGAATTTTCCAGTTCACATTCGCACTAACCGTACAAGTTTTCGAACCGAACACATGAAGTTAAACATATGTTGCGGGATGTTCGGTTTTTTTCCAGGAGGAACAAGGCATTGATCAAGGAACTGAGCGTACCGGCTCCCGGATCGGCGGACCTCTACTTCCCCACACAGTATTCACAGTCATTGTTCACACAGTGCAGGGCCTGTCTATGGAAGCAGCGCTGGTCTTACTGGAGAAACCCACCCTACACAGCCGTCCGGTACCTGTTCACGACCTTCACCGCCCTTATGTTCGGGACGATGTTCTGGGACCTCGGAACTCGACAGTAAGCTGCTGCTGATGGAATCTTCTACGCCTTCTTTCTCCAAACTAAATCCCCATGTCTTTATTAACCAAACTCCCACCGTTCGACTTTCAGGGATTCGACGCTGGATCTCAACAATGCCATGGGCTCCATGTACGCTTCAGTCTTCTTCCTCGGTGTCGTGAACTGTGCGTCGGTGCAGCCTGTGGTCGCAGTTGAACGGACAGTATTCTACCGGGAGCGAGCTGCAGGGATGTACTCGGCCTTGCCATATGCACTAGCACAGGTAGAAAAGAATCCAAATCCATCCTGTGTCTCGTCCCCAGGATCAAAATGGGCAATTGAGCCAGGGAGTCGGGCTCGATCTTCTGTTCTCTGACTTATTGGACGGTGTTCTTCATGCTTGCAGGTTCTGATTGAAATTCCGTACATCCTAATGCAAGCATTTACTTACGGAGCGATTGTGTATGCAATGATCGGATTCCATTGGACGGTTGCCAAGTTCTTCTGGTACATCTTCTTCATGTACTTCACATTGCTCTACTTCACCTTCTACGGCATGATGACCGTGGCCGTGACCCCGAACCACCACATCGCTGCCATCGTCTCTGCCGCCTTCTACGCCATATGGAACCTCTTCTCGGGATTTATTGTCACTCGGACGGTAAATTCCAAACCCCTTTTCTCTTTTCATTCACTCTAATTTCCTGTTAATGATCTCGACAAACTTTGACCCTCGAATCTCTGATCCTCATCGACAGAGGATACCGATTTGGTGGAGATGGTACTACTGGGCATGCCCGGTGGCTTGGAGCCTGTACGGGCTGTTTGCGTCGCAGTTCGGTGACATAAACGAGCCCTTCAAGGACAGCGGCCAGATAGTGGAACAATATGTTCGAGAAACTCTCGGGTACAAGCACGATTTCATTGGTGTGGTCGCGGGCGTGGTCGTCGGATTTGCCGTCCTGTTTGCGACCATATTCGCGGTTTCTATCAAGGTGTTCAATTTCCAGCGGAGATGAGGGTAACGAACAGCTTGCCGTGCAGCAGCTTCGTTAGTCGCCAGTACGAGGATCATACCTAGGAGCCAAGCTAATTTCATATGATAGTGTACCTCAAAAATCTTCAGATGTGTAATCGATACGTGCTAATGTCGAAATATTATTCATATTATAAATGATAAAAATAAAGGAATTCTTGTCGGTCTTAATGAATAATCAATTATGTCAGAGCTGGACGGGTACTGAATCGGTGGCACTCGCCCCCCCGACACAAAACTAAAGAAAGACTTCGACCGACTGGAGTCTATGGTCGTAGACTCGTATGTAGCCTAATCCTGATACGTATCGCTTGATACATTGGAAATTCAATGTGTCAGTCGAGGTCCAAGCCAAGTCAACCACCAACCATGAATTTTCTCGGAATTTATTTAAGAGGAAAAAATATCGAATTATTTTAACAAATTCACATAACTTAGTTACAAAGACAGTGCTGGCGGCTGAATTAATTAAATTATCGTTGTGATGGGTCAAGAAAAGCTTGCTGACAGTCACACCTCAAAAGAAAATCAGAACTTGGAGTTTTTTGCTTGGGCCCCAAATTGTCTAGCGCAAGTTGCCATGACAGGACATGATTAATGTCCCATGATCACGATCAATCCATGATTATTATTGCTCAAATGACATAAATAAAATAAAAATCGAAGCATAGAAGAAATCTTCAATGTCTCGAAAACGACACGGGAACGAGACATCTTGGAGGAAAACGTTAATCCCAATTGGATTAATTCGTTGTACACATACGTAGTGGTCCTGAAAATCACACGACAATGATGCGATCATGTCCCTGATAATGATTTATGCGGCTGATAAAATATTTTATCGATCGCACCATTCAGTATTTAAAAATTTAATGAGTTTTAATTAATTCAGATTTAAGTCGAATTTGTCTCACTGTGAATAAAAACTCTCCTGATTAGATGTTATCACGATTCCTAAAACTCGAATACAGATCCAAATTAAAAACTCTCCTGATTAGATGTTATCACGATTCCTAAAACTCGAATACAGATCCAAATTAAGGGGAAGAGTAACCGAATAGTATAATCCATGTGGGGCTTCCATTATATATCTAAAATCACATAATTACGTAATTTTGTTTTTATCTTTTTTATTCTATTATTATGTTTTCGTATAAAAATATTTATTAAACATTTTTCTCTTAACTTTTCGTTCATGTCAACTAATTAGGATTTAAAATTAGTCTAAGTGTGCATAAATTATCCCATCCTCTCCCCCAGCTCACGGCAGACACTCATCACTTCTCACTAGCCCTTCTCGCAAATCACACCATGGGTTCCTTGGGCTCACCTCTTGATCTTCCTCGCTTTCACTTCTCGGAGGAAACTGTGAAACCGGGAGCAGCTTCTTGGTCTGCAACCTGCGACGCGGTCCGGCGAGCCCTCGAAGACTATGGCTTCTTCCTCGTGACCTACGATAAGCTCACGCAGGACATTCACGATTCAACCTTCACCGCACTCCAGGAGCTGTTCGATGGTGTCCCGACAGAGACAAAGATGAAGAACACGTACGAGAAGCCCTTGAACGGCTACGTTGGGCAGATTCCTAAGCTGCCCCTCCATGAAAGCTTAGGCATCGACGACGCAACCTCGTTCGAGGGCACCCGGAAATTTACCAACCTCATGTGGCCCGAGGGAAACGATCGATTCTGGTCATTTTTCTTTTCTCCTCTAATTTTCGCCACAAATTCGTCCGTTCTTTGGATATAGGACATAAACGTACAATCCTTCCTCTAATTTACCAACATTTCGGTAATAATGTTTACTTTCCTGTGGTTAATTAGCAATACCATACATTCGTATGCAAAGCTTGCCGGGGAGTTGGATTGGATTGCGACGAGGATGATATTCGAGAGCTATGGCGTGGAGAAGTACAACGACTCCTACATCAGCTCGACGACTTACCTCCTCCGGCTCATCAAGAATAGAGCACCCCAGGGAGACGAGCCTAATCTAGGGTTCATTAATCACACCGACAAGAGCTTCACCACCGTCCTTCACCAGAATGGTTACGTTAATGGCTTGGAGGTAGAAATGAAGAACGGAGAGTGGATCAGTGTCGAGATGTCCCCTTCGATCTTCGTGGTTATGGCCGGCGATGCTGTAATGGTAAATCATATTTGAGCATAAAGTAAAAGGTTCAGTACGTACTCTCATCGGGGAATAATCAATGATTTTTCTTGGTTCAGGCATGGAGCAATGACATGATACAGTCTCCAAACCATAGGGTTACCATAGCCGATGACAAGGACAGGTACTCCCTAGCACTGTTCTCGTTCAACAACGGAGTAATTCAAGTTCCCAACGAGCTAGTCGACGACGATCGCCCGTTAAAGTACAAGCCGTTCGATCATCTCGGGCTACTCCGTTACTACCGCACAGACGAGGGATACAAGTCGAAGTGTCCAATCAAATCGTACTGTGGCATGTAATGATCCTTTGATAAGTAGGGTTCGTGCGTCAATGGAGTTCGTGCAACGTTCTGCAATATAATAGCTAGGGTTTGTCAAGGAAGTGTGGATCGACGTTCTACTTTATATACACGTGAAAGGTCTGTACCTGTCAACGGTGATATTCAAGTAACGAGGAATAACACTGCAGCTTGCCTAGTTAACTTGCTACTCTTCACTGTTCTTTCTCGACCCGGGCCAGAGACGATCGTGTCTCGAGCGGAAGAACTCGAATCCAGCACTTCACGGGAGCACAGAGAGCTCGGATTGAATTATTGGTGCTGAAAGAGAAGTAAATCGAGCACGAGCAACATGTAATAGCATTTTCGTCTGAAGTAATTCGGATCTTAAGCACTCGACTATTGATTGTCATACGATTTAATTAATTTATGGAAATTTCCAATTATCATATATTTTAACCATATTTTATTATTGAAGATAATGAGATATTTTCATATAATTTCAGTTCGTATGAATTTACCAACTAGCCCTTCTATCAATGTGGGAATAAACTATATATATACGTGTGCGGGTGTCCTATTCCTTTCACGTTAGCATGCATGTATTTGGATCCTTGTTAAGGAAAACTACTAAATTGTTATCCGTGCATGATGTCCAAATTAATTAGTTTTATTCAATTATTACTATTTTCAGATATTTTAATACGAATAATTAACAATTAACTATTTTGTTTTATTTTTTATACTTTACAAATCATATAAGTTGTTCTAACAGATAATCGAGTTCCTATATTAACTCAAAGAAATTAGAGAACTAATATCGATTGGTTGATATTATTCGATGTTTTTTAGCCATGAGGAAAGTTTCGCACCATCCCCGCCTCACATAATGAAGAGCTGATGAACATGGGCCTGCCAGTTGAAGTTTGGGCCTGAACATTGACATTCCATCCATCTAAATGGGCCTCGAGGACAGGCCGGGCAGGCCCAGTCCGACCCATTGGATGCCGTTTTGTGGGTGTATATATATTAAATAGGGGTGTGCAACCGAACCGGTTCGGGAAGAACCGAACCGGTTCGATCCGGTTCTTCCAGAACAGGTTCTATTTTGGTGCGGTTTTTTTGATGAAAAGCGGTTCGGTTAATTTCTAAGTGTAATTGATACGGTTAACCGGTTCAAACCTAACCAAACTGGTTTTAATTTAAAAATCAATTTTAATTCGGTTCGAACAGAATTGAACCCTTTCAAAACCAGTTCAATTCGGTTCGAACCTGTTTTGAACCAAACCGAACTGTTTTACAACCAGTTCAATTCGGTTCGAACCGGTTTTGAACCCAATCGAACCTTTTTAAAATTAGTTCTGTACGAGCCGGTTTTGAACCGAACCGAACCGTTTTGAAATCAGTTCGGTTCGAACAGGTTAACCGAATTGGTTTAAAATAATACGGTTTTTCAACATAAGCTGGTTCGGTTCTTTACCTAATGTGTCGAACCGAACCGAACCAGTTCTTTCGGTTCGGTTCGGTTCGGTTCGAAACCATTTCGGCCCCGGACTGGCTTTCTACACACCCCTAATATTAAAGGATATCCCGATTTTGTCATACTAATTCACATGGCCCAGTACGCACGCCAACTAACGTACAGGAGAAGGTAAACCCAGAGGCGTTGGTCGTGCCAAGAGGACATAATACACATATACTTATTTACCAAAGGAATGGACTGTTATATGAGGGTGCATACATCGATCTATACATACATATATACATATATAGTACATGAACTTTTTCAGTCACAACCCTCCAAGAAACTTGAGCCCCCACAAGCCGGCCAAGGCCAACCAATACAAGAATCATGACCCCTAAGCAGGTTTTACAATATTGTCGTTTACATCCGGCAATCCGTCGACCCGCAGAGCTGGACAGACGACAACGCCTTGTCGAAATGCTTAGCCTTGGTGCCAAGGTACTCCGACCACGTCACAGGCCGGTAAAGCGGCGGCCGGGCTGGCCCGGTCAGCTTTTTCAGGGGGGATATCTCGACGCTGCTGGGCGGACCGTATAGGTAAGCCAGGGACAACCTGTGGCTCGTCCGGTTCACCACTGCCCTGTGCAGGATGCTCGGGAACAGACCGTTGGACAGTATGTGGAGGAGGTCCCCGACATTAACTACGAGCGCACCGGGAAGCGGAGGGACAGTGACCCAGCCGTCGCCTTCTCTTAAGACCTGCAAGCCGCTCGTGTTGTTCTGGTACAAGATCGTGAGGAGGGTCGAGTCGGTGTGGGCAGCGAGGCCCATGGCTCGGTCCGGATCTGGACAGGCTGGGTAGGAGTTCAGCTGCAGAGCATTGCAGCACTCTCCTCCGACGTTATCGTCTGCGACCCAACTAATGTCCTCCTCCATCACACCTAGTGAGCCGAGCACGAGCCGCATTAGCCTCCCGGCCAGCCGCTTCATCTCTAGCTGGTACTCTTCAATAATATCACTGGGGTGAAAGAACGCATAAAGTTGGAAAAGGAATCGAAAACACTGTTCGAGGCTGATACTGATACATAAAGTAGCAGACCAAAAGTTACAGCAATTGAGTCTGTGAGCAGTGGATTTGATCCATAAATATTTGTTATTGGACAAAGAGTGAACCTTCACATGTTAATACTTCACCAGACCAGACCAAAAGACATAACAAGTCAAGGGAGTATACAGGAGAAGCGCGTTGATACTATAATATCACTTTCAATTCAAGACTTACAAGTTGTCAAAATCATTGCTTATCACAAGGATCATGTCAATTATATGGAGGAATACACGCTAAAAGAATAATTGAACTCACAATCTCATGAACTACTCATAAAATTTATTCACATCCTATCCACTTGTTTAAGATACTTTAGAGATGTTTTAGGGACAATAGAAGGGAAGTTGACAGGTTTGAGGGGGAGAGATTCTTGGACAAGTAAAACTCGTCATATTATCCACAAACTCAATTAATAATTATTTAATAAATTAATAAAAAAACATTACCTAATATTTACTTTTTTTAAAAAAATTATGATGTGATGCTTTTTTTAACATATTTAATAATCATTCGTCAAATTTACCGCGCTATCAATCAACTCGGTTAACCTATGAATTTCTAGTAAGGTGGCGGTGAATATTCTTTCGACTACTCAAGCCAGCGTGTATAGGGAGTACCAGAATCTGCCAGGATCCCGAGGCCAGAGTCGGCGAGCGTGTTCCAGGGGCGACCCGACAACGGTAAACCCCTCGGACCACATTAGCTTGGGGAAGAAGGAAGAGATTCTTGCCCCTCCGTAGCCGGAGATTCCGTCCGGCGAGCGGGATGCCCTGAGTTTTTGCCCGACCGGCAGGGAGAAGAGGTTCCTGCCTGCGGTCTCAACCTTGTCGAGGAGTTGCTGGGGTATCCCGTGGTTCGTCACCTGGAACGCGCCCCAGGTTCTGCAGGCGTGGCCTATGAGCTTCTGTGAGTTTGGGTCATCGAGATCGATAACGGGCACCGATCCCTTACCAAAGGAATAATCAGCTGAATGGTTTTCTTCGAGTCTGTGTGGAACTGGAGTCCATGCGTACGACTCGGGCAGTTCTTTCACCGACTTGAAGTCGACGTGCTTGTGGTGATGGAGCTCGACGGGGTGAGCTCGAAAGTCATCAGACAGTATGGAAGGCATTGTTTTAGGGAGGTGGAGACATGGTACCACTCTTCAAGGAACAACTTTCGGTGGTGGAAAACCTGTAAAGGGTTCTATTTATTTGTAGAGTAGTCTAATTGATTATCTCAACAAGAAAAAGAGTTTGGTACAGTGATATCACTATCAATTTAAATTATGTGATTTTGTATTTAATTCTCACAAGTAAAATTTTTATACTTTTTTTTCGGACTTCCTTTCATCATATTCGTTATTCTCCTCCTCCTTTTTTTTTTTATTAGATTCAAGATTCTTCAAATAAACAGGAAAAAAAATAACAATTAATCAAAGTTTTCATTTTGGTACTTTTATACGTGACGTTCTTGTCCTTTGTGTTTGCCGGTGGGCTCCCCGAGCAGAGGAAACAGACAAAGAAGCATCCTTCCATTATCGCATCGTCGTGACTCGCAGCAAGCAAGCGAAGGTCTGTTGTTCTGTGCACAAAACATCATTCCACACTGTCCCACACACGAGCACATACGGTTCCTCCCCTTTTCTTCTGTTGGCCTCTCATCCAACCTTTTACATGCCCGAAATGTCAAAACACGACCGACCCGGACAGGAGGATAAGTATAGCAATGTAATGCCTGGAACGAGATAGACATAAACGTCGTGGCCATCGTGCTCATGCTTCACTCTACATGTCACGTCCCGCCTCCCTTGTGCAGTGACCGTCATCGTAGCAGCACGGCATGATCTTATGAAGTTGCATCAGGTGACACTAGCAATTCACGGGGCCCAGAGATATTGTTAACAATATAGACAAGCTTTCCCATATTGTCCCTCGATCTTTCGGAACATTTGTTGCATGAGAACTGGTCGATACACTTTTCCAAATGGCTCTTTCCTTGAAAGTAAAAAAGAGGTCGATGATCTTCAATTTCCATCTAACATTTCTATCATATAATCCACAACGATATGTGGCTCATAAAATTCGTAGAAATTAAGGCTCTTGTCGATGTGAGTCTAACGACTTTGTGGTCTATTTCTTAAGAGATTACAGCTTATACCGATAGAATTACACCAAGCTTCCTCTTTTTACACCTCATTAGACAACATCTTTTTTTTTTCTTTAAGTCTGCATCGTATCCAAAAATTTAATTATTTAAGTTGAATTTAGATTTGCGACATGTCGGTCCAACATTACAAGCTTTGTTCATTGGTCGGGTTCGAATCCTAAACACTTAAATAGGGGATAGTGCACCAAATCAACTCAAATCATAAGTAAAATGTCCATTTGTTCCAAGAGGAAGGGAGAGAGAGATATGGGTTAATTTGTAAGGTCGACGACATACCTTTTTCCTGGGAAAATATTATTATAATTAGGGATGATATTATTAGAAAAGACAAATCCCTAACAGTGAACACGTTTTCTCTTAAAGCATACAATGGGGTCTCACGGCGACCAAGAGCTTGATCATTCTGTGCTCGACATGTCTCTGCCCATCTCGAGCTCTCGTCGATCGATCGGTCGTAGGGCTTCCTGTAATCCGTGCCTCGATCAATCTGTTACGCATCGTGAGGCGACTAATGCTCGAAAGGATAGCAGATTGAGGGGTCGAGGTAGGGAAGCTGGTAATGCCGTGGACCGATTGAATATCCGAAACCCTTTCTGATATTCCTTTTCAGAATCAGATCCGAATATCATCGGGATAGCACGTCTCATCGCGTCGAATCGGGTCATGTTATAATCCCAACTAGATTTTCCAGTAAATTCAGATTGAAAGCTGGCATGATATATTAGGGCATGATATTTTCGGCAAACCATCAGTGAACAGGACACTTAGTTTGCATGGCAGACACAGATTTCTCACTAGAAAATTTTGTTGCTTTGTTGATGGAGTTATTAGGAGATTTGTCTTATTATCTAATTCAAAAAAGATTGAATTGATAACTAACAGTGTTAACCCATCCTATTTTTCCGTAATTTTCCTTTATTTTTTTATATATATAAATTTATTCTTAGTTTTTAACATGTTTGAACCTTTCTTATAACAAAGCATATCCATAAATTTAGGAAAAAAAAATTAATAAAGAAATATAAAAAATTTCAAAGAGATAATTGAACTTAGATTTTTTTTTTTATCTTAAATTAAAAATAATAATACTGTACTTAAAGTCTCTTTGTCAGCCACATTTTATCCTTTAGAAACCCTATATTTGAACGGGGTTTCCATTTCCCAAATCTGGCTTTGCCGGGAAATTAACGTTAGATCAGCCTCAGACCTTTTCAAAGCGAGAAAAGGACAAGATAGTTTTGTCCATTATTGGATCACTTGGAAAGTGCCATACTGATTGATGGCCCGATTAATTATTAGTTAATTGGGGGTTTTCGAATCAGACAAAGCGGATTCAGTGTGCTGATAAATGTCGGACTTGACGAAAGGGAAAAGATGATCAATCCCTCACTTCCACGTGGTAAGTGAAATATTGGAGAATAGATATTTATCAAAAAAAATTTCGGTAGACTCTATCTTATTACACGATATAAAATAATATCTATTAAATTATAGTAGATGAGTAATTCAGTGTTAATAATCTGAATAATTATTATAATTATTATTAATTAAAATAATTTAATTGATAATTTTTTACTATATCATTATGAGATATGATCGTCTAAAATTTTCCTGTTAAATGTGGATATGGAACATCATTTAGGAAGGATAAAATTCAAATGGGGTTTATCTACAGGCAAAATTATCCAAACGCTACAAAACCTTCCCTCGATTAACGGACACCTGATTTTTTTTATCATTAAAAATGAGGGTAACAGTAGTGGTGATTCAAATACCTCCGCCACGTAATGTTTGTACTTTCGTGTTCAACCGTGAACATACCACATCAACTGAATAACCAGTACTAATTCTAGTCCCAACAACATAGTTTAAGAACCTGGTGTTTGTCAAATAATAAGTTTAAAAGTTTTATTCTGACAATATTGCTCAGGACAGGAGCAAACTTGTGACCTCGACCTCGTCAAACTATATAGGAGTGAATATTAGATCACAAGATCACTATTTTTAGTTGTGTGGAAGAAGAAGAGCAAAAATCTTTCGCCTTTACCTGCGAGCAACTTCGATTACCTTTTCAAATAATGTTGAGGAAAACCGTGGTTGGTGATAAATGAGGAAAATTTGTTAAATGGAATGATAGGCCCAATTTCTTTGTTTCTACGGGCCAAAACTGACAGATCTTGCTTAGCTCCTCTTAGGATACCCATCTGGTGAAACAACTCGGGCCACCAAATCCAGCTCTGCCCAATCTTGTCTGATCCCATGACCCCACGTGATAAACATGTGGGTGTCTGATTGGTGGTTAAGTGGACAGCTATCCACATAAACCATTAAGGATCTGTAGGTAGCTGCAGGGATTATCGTCCCCTAGGCTGTGCCTGATATTCGGTCTGAAAGTTGAATTAGTCAGGGTTTGCTGTCTCAACTTGACCGCCAACCGGGAGGAAAAACCATGTCGCTGTTAGATTTTTCACTGCCCTTTGCTGTCTCTGACAAAAATCCAGTATAAAGTTTAACCTATGGAAAATAAAGGGGGACAGACGAATCCATTTGTAAATATATAAGAAACTGCTATGTACAGAACATATCAGCACAGAGGAGTAGGAGCTCAACCCCAACAATACCATCAATCAGCTAGGTGTAAAAGTCTTACATCTTTTGCCCATCCCCCTACACGGCTCACACAAGTCTCAATAAATCGAGTCTTGGCCGGGGCTGTCAGCATGCATATCCATTGCAGAGTCATTGGAGTTCGTCTCTCTACTACTTTGGTGCTGCTGCTGCTGCTGTGAAGGAGGATAGCTGCTGTCGTTGCTTCGCAGAGTCAGGTGGTAGTTCTGAAGGCTCCTTCTGACCGGGCTAGACAGAGCATTTGAGAAGACAGGGTTCTTCACGGCCGGTGCTAAGGGAATGGATGGTGCAGGGGTTACAGGCGTATTAGTTAAGTTTGTTGCCGTTTGCGGGTGCTCATCTGCCCCGTATTCAAGCTCATGCTATAGCCAAAGAAAAAATAAATCGAGATTTTCACAATCAAGGACACAAAAATAAAGAATGTGAAAATTACTTCGGCGATGTAACAATTTTGCGGATTCAAAATATGCTAATTACATTGTTCTACTATGCCCAAGAGCAGCTAGCTACAACATTATATAAGAACTCCATAGGTAACAGGTTTATGCACGAAAGTGATACAATGGAGCCACAACTATCATTGAGATGAGAACAAACGAACCTGCAAGTAAGAAACTATGTCAATCGTAGTCACTCTTGACCCGCCTTCTTGCTGCCTCAATATCCACTGATAAAGCTTATCCTAAGTAGAAAAAGAGTGGAATGTCTTTTTTTGGTTAGGAACAGAGGAATGTCATGGACAGAATAAAGGAAGAAATGATAAATATGGACCTTTTTCCAATTCTGTATACCTTCCAAGGTTTTTTTCACTGCTATCACGGGAACCTCAATGGAGTCAAATGGAGAGGGAGGGGATTTGTGGAAGATAGAGTAGGGATCTGTTAAGACTAGATAACCTAGGGAGGCCATTGGTTCTTATCCTCCTCAAATACCATTTATTTCCGACCCTGAATGCTCATCACCTCGACAGATTATACCAATTCAACTTTTTCCAAGGAAGTCCTCTGAATAATGCTTCTGTTAGTTAGTGAACAGACAGGAGCATGCAAGATTCTTCAAAGGTTTATGTCAAGCAGTTATACAATAGTATAAAAGGGCATGGTCAGCTTCTCATCATGTACACAGACAGTGCTCTGATCTCCAATGTTTTGGCAGATTGAGCAGAAATACATAGGAATTTCAAGGATTTGTATCAACTTGGGATGCAAACCACAGGTGTTGGTTCAAAAGGTTTAGTTTTTAAGCATACAAACCATCAACATTGGAAGAACCTATTTCTGCAATCATTATCCCAACATAGTCCGGCCTATTTGCACCGGGCAACTGCGATTCGATATCAGGCGGTTCAATTTCAACCCCAGTCTGCAAAATGGATTAGATGGAGGTCGTAATTGAAGCTACTCCATGCGGACGGAGTTAACAGTATTTGATGGATATGTGATTAGTGCCAATAGAAAATCCGAACAAGACTCACGACAAACTCAGCCTGAAAATGACAGATTGAGCTCAACTTTTACATTAGCTGAGATTTGAGATTGCCCATCCCAAAAACTGAGCGAAGTGTTACTGAGATTTGGACTGCAACGAGACCTAATCATCAAACCAGAAGATTATCTAAAAAGGAATGACCGTCAATTTCACCTTTCCGATTTCAACAATCTATCGGTGAACCAGAAGATCAAGACACAAAATTCCCACGAACCCATCAACCCAAAGGAGCACAAATGCAAGAGAATGAAGGCCAAGAGACATACAAGCGCATGGCGTTCACCGGCTTGGAAGGAGACGCGCTGGTGGTTCATGGCTTGGGAGTAGAGGTGGGAGAGGGAATTGGCGGCGCCACAGAAGGAGCTGTAGAGCGTCCGGTCCACCTCGTCCAGCGGCGTGGCGGCCGATTTCCTCTTCTTCGCCATCGGGAAGGGAGAGAGAGGGGGCGGGACTGAGGAGTCGCCTCGTTAGGGGTTGTTGAATGGAATGAATTGATGAAGAGACTTGAGGGGAAAAGGAACAGGGAGAGATGAATGGAGAGGTGCACGGAGAAAAGGGACGAAAGGAAATTGGCATGTGCTTTTTTGAAAGACATCGAACCAAAAATGGACCGAGCCACTAGGAACCGGTTCTGTTTGAGGTGGTTTGGTGAGGAACCGGTTTGGTCACATCCTTTTTTTTTTTTTGGCCACGTTTGGTCACATCTTGGAGAGAGTATTGTGTGTTGTCACAAAGCACTACTTATACGATGATAATAACCAATAAGATCAAATTAAATTTTTTATGATTTTTTATATAAAAGGAGAATAACTCTAAAATAGCTTAATTTTATCAGTTGGTGTCACCGTGCTACGTGATAATAGTATTACATGCAAGATTTTCTCCAAAATTTCAGTATTTTCAACTGTACTTTCACTAAATTATCTTATTTCACCCCCTTTAAATCGATCATTATACCATTTATTGAGTTTCTCACCTGTACGGATTTTCTCGATATGAATAAGTTGGACAGGAAATGGACGTAAAATCTTCGGTAATATTAACTCAATTTCAACGACAATTTTTGCATCAAGCATTTCTGTTGCCTGGCCATAACCGTTTTGCTATGGACCGTATTAGTTTTGGAAGGTCCATCGCGTGAAATTAGTTAAAATAGGGATTAGTGCGTGCGTGGTGACTCGACCATGCGCTCCGATACCATAATAGAATCGAAAATCGCCATAATCATTTGCTCTAAAATATTAACCTTTCAGAAAACGGTATAATTTATTATTCATTATTAAATAAAAATATTTATTACACAGTATACTGTACTATATTATTATTATGCTCTTCGCCCCATGAGGCACGCGTTCAGCTAATTCCCGATCCTTCCTAAAGGCCCACGAATTTCACGTTTTTCATTTGTGTAGTGCTATTGTCGAAGCGGACGCTCCGCGTGATTAATAGACAGCACAGTACAGCAAAAACATCGTGTTGTCGAAACCGCGGCTGCTCTCGTGATTCATATGTTTCGTGTGAGTTGACATCCGCTGCCGCTACTCTCTCGGACAGTGCGACGACCCGGCAGTTCAAGAAATCCGCGACGTGTATAATGTAATGCTTTCGAGCCGCGAAAACGGATTCAATTTAAACCCTAGTGGTGCTACAATTGCATATTCTTTCGCGTATTTTCGGACCGGATTCATCGAGTTAAAAATAATAATAAATAAATATAAAATTAGGTTAACTGGTCGTACTTTTAAACTATTTAGTATATTCTTGATAATTATATTTTTAACAAATAGGAGCAAAGTGGTAAAATTACTAGTATAATCATAACTATCAAATAATATTATAACTACTCTTTAATTTTCCATTTTTAAGTACATATTTATTTATTTACTTATTATAAACTCTTTAAAGATTAATTATCTGTAAAAAAAAATGTATACCAAATTATTAAAAGTAAGAATTTGTGATTGACCGTAGACGTCTAGTTTTGATATATTATTGACGATATTCACCACCCGACTCGAATTTAACTTACTCAAAACTTATTGGATCGGGTGATGTAATAATTTAAAAAAAATAGCGCGAGCATGTGCTAAAATTTTTTCCCATAATGTATGTGTTATGGATATCTATTTTTTAGTAAATTAACAATTTCATCATCGAGAGATGGATTTGCTGTCACTTGGGTCTCTAAGAGATTTTTTGCCTCATTCAACTTCCTCAGAGATACATTTTACATCAGTTTGGTCCTTAAGTGGGTTTTTTTTTAAATTATCAATTATACCCTTTTGTGTACCAATTAGGTCTCTCATGGTTTCAATTATGTCAATCATAATTTCAACTGAGTCTCTCATGACTTCAACTTGGTCTCTCGTAATTTTAATTGGATCTCTTATAGTTTCAATTGGGTCCTCGTTGTTTTAATTAAGTCCCTCCATTAAAATGAACACTAACGACTTTATTATACCATCAATTAGGTCCCTCTCTCCATTTATTTTTCTTCAATTTGTTCCGTCTACTAATAGCATTATCATACTATCAATTAAATCTTCATCTTAATTTTTGTATCAATTAAGTCCCTCATTAATTTTTCATTTTTTGAAATATTTTTTTGAATAATATTTTATAAATAACGTGACATATCCTAATAATATTTCTTAAAGATTTAGTTTCTTGCTTCTATTAACATCCCATGATTTTAATATTCTCAGCTCAAAGAGTTTCATCTCAATATTTATAATCATTAAAAACAAAAAAGATTGCCTTCGGGAATTCCTTCAAAATGAAATAACAATAGATTTATGTTTCCTATAGCACAGACCGTTGGCCTGAGCAGGCATTTTATAGTACGTAAAGACGCAAAAGTTATATTATATATTACTTGCGGTCGAATCCGATGCATAATTATTTCCCGAGTTGATCGGAGCGATCGTTCGAATTTTCTAGTCATAGCACGCGTTCGATGTTTTACACCGTCGGACCAAAAAAATAACGAGCCAAAAATCTCCTAGCTCAGATGCAAATTTATATTACATGCAAATCCTGTAAGTATGTTCATCGGACTAGAATTGAAATAGCAAGAACCCATCGAACTTCCGGATAGCAGCGATACATACCGAAAAAGTATACTTAATTTCTTAAAGATGTCCTAAAAGAAAAAGGAGTAGTAGGGTTAGACATTGGATAGTCTCGAAAATACTAAGGTTACAATTGGTACGAAAGAATTTAAATGAATAAAACGGAATCAACAATTTAACCTTGCATGCCATTTCTTTACTTGATTGAGTCTTAACAGTTGTCATGTGCAGTCGATTAGTTTACAGACTTTTTCCTTCAGATTGACGGAATGACGTTTTCTTAAAAAAAAAAAGAAAAAGACAGGAATGTTCATTTTAACAGTTCTCACGATCACATCCTTTCGTATTATCAAAATCCATATAAAAACTACTAATTTTTTTTGTTGTATTATGAAAGTTATTTTATTAGATGAGATTATTCTTTTCTTGGTTGAACAAGAGGGTGCTCATTTCCTTTCCATGGAGGTCCATTTAACGCCTTTTTGAGATGTTGGGTCTAATCGCTTTTTGTCGATTGCACCATAAGCAGGTAGGCTCATCTTTATGATCCAAAATCGAAATCAGTCCACACAGTCATATGTTGGAAGTTGGGTGATATCGCAGTTTTCTTCGACGCCACCGACCGACCCCCGATCTTCCCCCTGGCACAGGCACATTCCTTCTCGTGCGATAAGTTCCTTTCTCCATAATCTTGACAGGAGGTGCGAAAGTTTTCGCTATTTATTGCAAAGGAAAGAGAAACGAGGCACCGGTTAATGAGCTATCGTCCACATGGCATGTCAAAGGATGAGACTTTGATTGAGGTATCATTGGCCTAGGTATCGAAATCAGCACATGGACATGGCTGAAAAATTAAGGAAAATTAGGGTTCCTTTCCATGTCACAGAGTGACCCTTTTGGGTCCACATTAAGTGCACTAAAGTTGGCACCATGAAAATCACAGCCCTAATCCAACCCATAATTCCATCTACCTTTTTTATTTCCAAGAGGTAGCACCATCCCATCAAATTTTGCAATGAGATTTTTGCAAATTCCACTTCTATAAACGATATAACAGATAAGGTCGTTTGGTAAAAAGGCAGCGAAACAGCCAGAGCGATACGCTTTTGCCTCCCGTAGGAGGTGGATTGATTATCAATATGAGTCAGTTGAAATTGTCCGTCATTTCTTTTCCCTGAGTAATATCTCGGGATCAAGTCTTGTGAATGTGAAATGTTTATTTTGAGAGAGTTAACCCACTGGTGGGTCGGACCGACTCAGACTTGAATTAGTCAGAGTCCTTTGTAATTTATGGATATTAAGTGGTACATAATTCAAAAAAAAAAGAGGTGGATCGGTTAAAATGCGTGTAAATTAATCTTACCGTGCCGAGATAATAATATTATTATAAAAATTGAGAAATAATATGGGATTGTCATGATTTGACATGGAAATAATTAGTGCTAATTTTCCATAAAGGTGACATAGAAATTAGCACAAGATGCAAAATGTTTACTCCAAAATGAATGTGAAATTGAAAAGGACCGATGACAGAGCTAACGGATATTAGTTATTGAGGTGAGAATTCAATATTTTCTTTAAATTGGAAAGGAGAAAACTGAAAGTATATTTTAAAATTCAAATAAAATATAGGAAAGAGGGTTTTTTTAGGTAATTATCCACAGAGAGAAACCTAAGCGTTTTAAGGAATTATTCTCCAAAAATAATATAAAATAAAAGTAAACTTTAATACAAAATAATTTAACAACTGAGATGAGCATAATAGTTCACTCGGATGGGTAGGGTTAATGGAAATTTTTTCATAGATTCGGTCTGATTGCAGATTTGTTTTGAGATGCGCTTCAATTAGTTGGGGAATACTGCGTGGTGTAAATCGGAAATAAAAAATAATTTAATAACAAATTATAATATAATTATAATTAATACGGACTCCGATAAATATAATAAATATTAAACACTTGAAGCTGTCGATAAAGAAGCAGAAGAAAAAGGGAAGAAAAGTCCTCTTCCCGTCCTCGTTCTGCATCTCCTCTCACACCCCGATGTCGTCCATTCTCTTTTAATGGCGAAGAAGAAACCATTGAATTCTTCAGGAGAGCCCATCTGCATTAATACGGCTCACCTCTCCGTATCCTCCTCTGCGATTCCTTGCCTCTGGTGTTCTTCTTCGGAGAGGTCCGTTCCATGATCTTCCCTGTCCGGTTCATTGAACCCTTTATAGTCTCTTGGAGAAATCTCGATTGGGTTGTGTGTGTCAGCTCTATTCGGATAGAATTGGAGGGATCTGTATGTGCTATTGGTAGTTTATTTCTTGATGGGCAACTCGAGGATTGATTGCTAGCGCTCTTTCTTCGACTGAAAAGTTCTGATTTTGTTTTAGGTATTAATATTTGCTGCTCATTCTTATCATCTGATTCGTACTGTTAATCCATATGGTTGTTTCTGTGTAGATTGTTAGAGCAGATGCACAGATAAGTATCATAGCTGTATTTAAGTACATTTGAGCACTTGAATTATTTTTTTTCCCGTAAGTTCATTTGTGTGATTTTGATGGTGGTACGGGGTGATCATTTGTCTGCTTAAATGGTCGAAAAGATATGTTTTTGCAATGAAAGAAAAAATGTGGCAGGGGGTGATCATTTGTCTGCTTAAATTGTCAAAAAGACATGTTTTTGCAATGAAAGAATAAATATGGTAGCTATGGGTACCAAAACTGTCTAACTGAAGAAATGCATCTGCAGTGAACATTCTCAGAATTGATTGTGGATAGCTATTAGAAGAGTAGAGCATGTGAAACGATCAAGAAAGGATACACCTACCACGGAACTTCCGGTTGGAGGAGAAATTTCTTGTGTGGGCCTCTGCGCCACCTCAAATTTGGTTTTCTTTTGCTTAGGTTTAACCCACAAATGTCACTTGCTTTTGCTTCACACTTGTCCGGTCCCATTACAGAGTTGATCCAGATTTGGAAACTCTGGTCCTGATCCAACAAATCCTAATTTTATCTTCTAGGAAATAATCTGAATCTCATGGTTTCTTATGTGGGTTGATTACTTAAGGGATTGGATAGTTATCCATTCAAACATCTCAATGTATTTACTGGGGAACATTGAGTTGCTAGGAGAAGGTCTCTGATGTATGTCAGGAGTGGGGGAAAATCCTTTTAACAACGTAAGAATGGTAGAAAACCATTTCATCTGTGCTGCACTGTTTTGCTCATTTAGTCTGATTATGGAGACTAGACTGTCTCATGTCTTATGCTTTTTAAAGAACAAAATTTTCTGTCTTTTTTTCCCTTAATTCTGTCAGTAGGCATTGGTTTTTTATGTATTAAAATATTAATTTTGTTTATAATCATTCGGTGAATACTTTTTGCAATGCAGATAAGGTCACAAATTCTGATCGAAGCATTTAAGGTTATTATTTTTCACTGTCCTGAAGGCTAAATAGATACAAGGAGGTATACAATTTTTTTTGGACTGCCTAGAAAATTGGTGAAGAAGAAGAAGATGTCCTCTGGAAGCAAGGGCAACAGCAAGGCGACTCTAGATGTGGCTGCATGGATGTTTAATGTGGTCACCTCTGTTGGAATAATCCTTGTCAATAAAGCCCTCATGGCCACCTATGGCTTCACTTTTGGTATTATGCACATTTTAAATTGGCAAGTTCCTCTTTTCATTCAGTTTGCATATACATCTGTCTCGGCCATTTCCCGATATTCAATTTCTTTTTTCATTAAATGGTGGGAAACTTGTTTAATTGGGATCTATTTATGTATATCATTTACTTTTATAAGAACTTCATCAATGCACAAGTTCTGGAATAATCAATTATGGTTTCAGACCCCTGCTCTAGCAATTCAAAACTGAAATACTTACAATTCTATGTTCCAAAATGCAGCAACTACATTGACAGGCCTGCACTTTGCTATGACAACAGTGTTAACCATCGTTTTTCGGTGGTTGGGATATATTCAGTCATCCCACTTGCCACTTAGTGAGCTCTTCAAATTTGTCATGTTTGCAAACTTTTCTATTGTTGGAATGAATGTTAGCTTGATGTGGAACTCCGTTGGATTCTACCAGGTGATTCCTCCCTTTTTCAAGTACTTACACCTCTTGTTTAAAACTGTCTGTCCTTGTCAGCAGTTCTTTGAAAGATGTGCTTTTGAAGTGGGTTTGAAAAAGTGTTTCCAGGTATTTCTTAGAACAGAAGTTTAGTATTTAAATGGCAGAAGAGGAAAAAGGAGTTGCATTGGTTAGAAGATTAATTTAATTGCCAGGAACATTTTGGGAATAATTGAATTTGTAATGCTTCCATTCACAGATTGCGAAGCTAAGTATGATCCCAGTGTCTTGTTTTCTGGAAGTTGTATTGGACAAAGTGAGATATTCAAGGGACACGAAGCTCAGCATAGGGCTCGTTCTTCTTGGAGTTGGAGTCTGTACAGTCACGGATGTGAGTGTCAACTTCAAGGGTTTCCTAGCTGCCTTTATTGCTGTCTGGAGCACCGCTCTGCAGCAATATGTGGGTAACTTTTATCAGTATGATGATGTTCTCATATCAGATTTATGTATTTTGTTTGCTGATTGAAAAATGTTTTTAGTTGGGTGCTAAGGTAACCTTTTAGTTGAGAACACTTTTCATTTTCGATAACTCCATAGTATTGGGGCTTACTAGAGATTATGAAAACCTAAGGGAACGATTTTCATGTTAATGGCTCCCTTTTTCTCTGCAGTACGTACATTATCTGCAGAGGAAGTATTCTATGGGATCATTCAACTTGCTAGGGCGTACAGCTCCTGTTCAGGCCACATCTCTTCTCATAGTAGGGCCATTCCTCGACTACTGGTTGACTGATAAGAGGGTTGATGCCTATCACTATACTTTGTCTTCTATGGTAATTTCCTTCTGTCAATATCTTTTTCATCCTTGAGTTTTCATGAGTTGATTTTCTTGTTTGTTAAAATGTGATTTTAGTATTGATTGTTTCCAGCTTAGATCAATACAACAGTGATTTTGATTCTGTCATACATGAATCTTCTTCTAAAGTCTTCGTTCTGTTTCAGAGGCAAATCTAAAGCCGTGATGTCATGTTTGGCATGAAAAATGATTGGATCACTTCTTATGGAGTACCAATTTCATGCTTTATATAAACGGCCCACAATCAGGGTTTTGGTGCAAAAAAAAAGGAAGCACATCTTAAACAAATCCAGCAGGACCATCTGATTCGGTGGTTGCACTCCATTTTGCTGAAATCTTATTGCATTCCCCCAACCAACATATAATTTGATTTTTTCCATGGGCTCTTGCTCATGCAAGTGAAAGCTCGGCGAACACTTCTTCACAAACAAATTAACATTGATGATTTTCTGCAGGCATTCATACTCCTCTCCTGCACGATCGCTGTGGGAACAAACCTGAGCCAGTTCATATGCATCGGACGGTTCACGGCGGTCTCGTTCCAGGTGATTGGCCATATGAAGACAATCCTCGTATTGATCCTTGGCTTCCTCTTCTTCGGTAAGGAAGGCCTGAACCTGCAGGTTGTCCTAGGAATGGTAGTTGCAGTGGCAGGGATGGTCTGGTACGGGAATGCCTCCTCCAAGCCTGGCGGCAAAGAGCGGCTTAGCTACTCCCCTAGTTTCAAATCGGGAGAGAAACACGGGTTGTTGGAATCCACTGATTCCGAAGAGAAGGTCTAGGAGTGTGACAACCCGAGGAGAGAAAAGGAAACTTTAGCTATAAGAGAATAATTCTTCACACTACTCACTGCATACGGCTTTTCTTTTTACCATTTCCTCAATTCGTAGAACCTTACCTTGTATTTCTTTAGTTTACTTAAGGGAGCTGGAGATCGATTTCCCAGATGCCCTGGTGTAAAAGTTACTGATCGATGTTCCGCAGTAATTCATTTGAAGTTTCGGAATCTGTGTTCTTCTGGTTCACTTTCTGGCTGCTCATCTTCTATGCCACTGTCAGTCCTGCAATTGCCAAAGTAGTAAGATTGCATCGATATATTGCGGTTTTATGAGTGATCGTTTTCGATCCTTGGGATTCAGAGAACACTGAGTGATAGTTTAAGATGTTGCATGAGAGTGAGCGCAGTTCTGGGTGATCGTTTTCAGTTGATCGTACGATGGTATAAGATCTGTCGCCGAGAAATCATTCCAGTTTCATATATATTACCATCAACAATCGTCACCGAGCAAAAACATTAGCCTTCCTGTGACAGATTAGACTACAGAATCGATTATTGCGTTGAGCTTCCAAGTAAAACATCAAACGACGACATGTAACTACACAAACAACAGGAGCACAGAACATAACCCATCGGTGCAATTTGTGAGTTTCCCAGGACTACCCTGCACATGCTTAGTTAATCGCTTGAGTGTATGTGCATGGCTACTACCAGAAGAACTCGTTGCTGAGGTGAGAATTCGAGGCAGTCTGCGAATCTTCGGTGTCTTGGGACGGGGAGTGCATGTGGCGGCCTTCGTAGGTGGTGATGACCATCCTCGGATCCTCGGCCAGCCGCTCCACCCTCTTCTTCACTCGGCAGTTGTCCTGCGTGCACCGGTAGTAGCTCCTGCATACATACGACCCATGAGATGTCAGTCGGACATTAATTAGTATAAACCGAGACAAAATATATCGGATTCACGTAGACGACAATGCCCTTTTAGGGTTCCATCGTTGCCCATTGTATCGCACCGCAAACACGTCACAAGAGATGCCAAAACCTCGTAATTGCATACACATATACAGACATACATGTATCTATCTTTGTAGTGTCTACATCTCTCTAGTAAAAAGGACAGACAGTGCTGAGAATCGATTATGATTTTAGATTAAGGACAATATTATTATACCAAACCCGATCTTTCAAAAGATTTGATTTCTCACTGCATCAATGGATCAAACAATTGCAGATGAAGGCGGGATGTTGGGGTCGGTCAGTTTCTTTCTTTCCTACTTTTTTTCCCCTAATGGCTTCGGTTTGCTAGACTCAAGTCAACCATCATGTCTCAACTTTCCAACTGAATCAATGAGCTTGGAAGTGTTTTGTCAAACAGTACAGTAACAGCAATGATGATAATTTAACATCAAAAAACAATAATGACTATTGACAACGAAAAAGGACATAGATGCATACAAACACACACACATGTATAAAGTTTGATTATGATCTCCTTCAATAATTCTACCCAACAAGAAGAAAATTAAAGCTTTCGAGTTTGCTTGCCCACACAATGAATGCAGGAATGCGTGACTGCCGCAATCTCCTATATGGATGAAGTACATTCAAAACCTTGTCTTGGACTGATAATTCAATCCATCGTCAGAAATGTTCTGTTCATTGCTCACATACTCCACATCTTCAGTATGTGAAAGGTCTCAATTAAAAGCGGTTCTTGAGTGGATATAAGAAAATAGGGCAACTCATCTGTAACGTGCAACTAATTATGCATCCCATTAAATGAACGTTTTAACGCATTAGTCACTCAAATGTTACATGTTCTATCTACATATAAGAATGTATTTAAATGAGAAAATTTACTTATTTAATGCAATTTAGTTAGTATTTCATCAACTCACACAATGAGGTATGTCATCGAAGATTCTCCAGAAAGGGGGAAAAAAAATCTTAGATGGTCGTTCTTTATAATAACGTGATGAGTAAGAACCAATTAAATTACTTTATTTAAAAATAATTATGACAATTGTTTAAGTGATTAAATAAATTCACTACATTTTAATTAATATTTTTTTATTTTATATTACAATATAGAATCACCTGAAAACTTCTCCTTAATGAGTTTCACCAATGCCCATTGATCATAAGAGAGTTTCACCTGTCCCAGGTGGCAGGCGAATTATCACTCTACTGAGTTTTTGTTTTCCTAAGGATTTTGGTTAATTTAAAATATGAATCTAATGTTTCATTTTAATGAGATACAACATCACGTGCACAATCACATCACCGCATGGAAATATAATTAGCGAAAAATTATTTTCCATTAATAATCTGATACGAAACAAACAAACTGTTTATTTGTTAAAAAATTTAACATCTTAGGATTCACTTATCCTCTTTAAATTATTTAGAACTTGATGTTAAAAAAAAAAAGTTTATACTAATTCCGTCGTAATTTCCCCCTGTAATTATATGGAAGTGAGCAATATGCGAATGAGGACATGCATAACAAAGTTAGAGCTAAAATTTGACGGGCCACACAGACATTAAAAGAACAGATCGAAGTGGAACAGATCAAAGGAAGCATGCAATCAGACCATAGAATTCACTGGCACATCATGCAATGCTGCCTCTGGCTCTAACAGTAACCGAACATGATGGCATATAATCGACAATGGAATGTGTGCCGCGTCTGCGTAATCACATACCTCGGATGCTGGGTGTTCTTGACGACTTTCTGCCCGTACTTTCTCCACTTGTAGCCGTCGTCCAACACGTCGACGTCGCTGAGTGTCTTGAAGCAAAACCTGGGATCCCTCACCTTCCTCCTAGCTTTTATCTTCTTCATCTTCATCGCTGACATCCCCAACAAGCTACTACTACTACCGTTACTGGTATGGCGTTGCTGGTGGTGGTCCTCTCCGAGATCGACAGCAGCATCCCCTCCTCTCATCAGCTTGTTACTTAGCAGGCCCTGGTTCAACTCACCCCATGCCCTACATTCCAAAGACGCATCGATCATCGAATGATATTTTGCATGGAAATAAAACTCAAACCTTAAATGGTTAACATATAAGAGCGTGTTCGAACAAAATTCGGGAAGAATTTAAGGTATCTCTCTTTCATGTGTTTGAGTTTCATTGCAGTTGCTGAACTACTATGATGGCGAGTGAAAGCCAATTAGATCCGTGAATGTTTTTCCACAGAAAAGGAACAAAAGAAACCCTATTCAACGATATCCCATACAACACGGGTCAAGCATGAGAGATCTATGATTATGAAGAATTATCTTGAACCGGTCAAGAACGATGCCATCTACACCAAGCAACTTTCTCTTGACATATAAATTATTTTTACATTTTAATCAGAAAAAAGAATCCCTAAAGAACGGAAAATGAAGAAAACCTGTGGGAGAGACTTACCAGTAATAATTGGCGGAGGCCGGGGATGCCCCATTGGGGTGCAAGGGGAGGATGTGCGGGGTCCCCGGAGCATGCACTGGAGTTATTTCTCGGAGGGGAACGACGGTGGCTGTGGAGGATGAAAGTAGGGTTTCTCTGGAGACCGACGAGGAGGAGGAAGACGAGAGATGATCGGCATGTAACAGGGCCCCCGAGATGATGTTGTCGTGGCCCGATGACTTCAGAGCCGATGATGAGAGTAGGGTGGAGGAGTGGAAATTGGAGAAGAAGCTGGCCATGTTTGAACAGATCTGGTCCTGGTGATCTGCGAACAGGCTGCCATGGTGGTTGTTCAGCAGCGCTACTTGGGACGTCGAAGATGACATCCTCTCTCTCTCTCTCTCTCTCTATCTCTCTCTCTCTCTCTCTCTCTCTCTATCTCTATCTCTGAAGGTTGAAGGTTGATCACTTCATCTTCCTCGTGAAGTGTGTAGATTGAAGATCAGCAGCAGCAAGATTGTGAAGTTGCTTAGATTCTTTATATACAAATACGAGGCCGATGCTGTGTCGGAAGTTTTAATATGTTCTCTGGCCCCATAAAGGGAAAGTTTTCGTGCCCTACATTTTATATTGTGGGAAACTCTATAAAACTTTTCAATGGTCCAATCTGTTGTAACATCGGTTCAAAGAACCGTAATCTCAATTTAAAAAATTATAATTAATTATATATCTCTTAATATCAATTTAAGGAGTTGTACTGATATTACAATCTTTTCAACTATATTACAATTATTTGAATTGAGTATGTTACCAGTTTTGAATTTTAAGAGTACTGTACTTAGTCCTGTCTTAATTTTATAAATTATATCCACTTTTTCTTTTTTCCTTGTTAATTTAGATTGTTAACTTCCAAATAGCCTAGGTTAAGTCGCAATCCACTTAGGAAATTTTCTCTACTTTGTAAGAGAATTGTGTATCACTGTCCATAGATTAAATTCTTGAGTGAAGTATGTGTTTAAAATTTTACAAGGTCTACTAATAATAACATGTAGAATACCCATTCGCTTTAATCTTGATGACATCTGATATAAGCTCGATGTCCAAATTTCCTAGCAGTTTCTTCTCAACTCACTTAGGGCTAACGGCTTATATTCATGAATTTTGATTATAACTGTCCGACCAAATTGCATTGCACCGCTAGAGATTCATTAACATTTGTTCTGAATACGTAATTTTTATGCATGCATGATAAGGGTCTCTGAATCCATTTATATTACCAGAAATTATTCATCGACCTCCCCCTTTTAATCATCAGCCGGGCAGTGCAGAATCAGAAGTCGGAAGCATGCATATATCTCCAGGGTTTCGAATCTGAACGTTGATGAGCAGAGGTGGAAGATACACGACGACAAACGGTGGGACTGTAGCAGCAGGCTAGTTGACTTATTATGTCTGCCAACATGCGTGCCCGGCGGCCCCATTTATCTCCCAATGTTCATTCACATGAAAACTTTTGTGCCTGTTAGAGGCCAGGATCACACAGCCAATAAAATCATAAATCCAGCCTGCAGCCACTAACTCGGGTACCAAACCAGCTGATATGCACGTAGTCGGAGACCACAACTCATGTTCGAGTTCACGAGAAATGATCGATGCTATTCTTGACTTGAAATCAACCTAGTCTTACTCCAGTTTTCTTATGTTCTTCTTAATTTTGTCTTTGTGACATGCAATTTCAAGTTACAATACTATTGGTGGGAAACCTCGTTTGATTCTTTTCTTTGATTTTGAAATACAGCTCAAGCAGAAGATCATGTTCCATAAGTTTGTATGGATATCATCCCTGTGAAAGCATCCTTCTTTGTCTTACACGGGACATGGGGACGAGGTGGTCCGGCTGGATCACACGAACGGATCGAATGCTTCGTTCACCAACACCAAATCTTAAAGAAAAAAGTCGAAAGAGAGGGGTGAAAAAACTTTTCTCACTTTGAGCATATGCAGCCAAGGAGAAAACTGGCAACCAGATGAGTTCCATGATTATGGAGGAGAGCAGCTATACTGATGAGAGTGATTCACCCCACCTATACACTCGAATTTTATTTTTTTTTTTTGCCTTTCTATACAACACCTATATATTTTAAAATCTAAGAAATTTCTTATATTTAAATTATTTAAATTAAAAAACTTGATGAAAGGAAAGAAATACTAAATTATTTTAATAAGTTCGTGTTATTTTACACTTTTTTTTTTCAAAAAAGAGTGTATCTACCATCGAGGCTGTTCTAGAGCTCTGTTATATTTGATGCGGCTGAGGTCCCTTTGGCACGATATCAAACCGATAATCTAAAGAAGTTAAAAAGGAATCTAAAAGTTTTGAATTCGATTTTACCCGTAAGATTTCTCGTGCTCCTTTTATCAAAAGAGTCTTGTGTAAATCAGGTACACAACTCGACAGTGCTAACGTGGTGTCATAAGCCAATATGATTCAAATATATTTTGAATTTTTAATAAAACATAAAACGGAAGAAAATAGCCAGGAAAATAGCTTACCACGTACGTATTGTTAAGTGGAATATCCGTTATATATAAGACTTTCTCTCTTTTATTCCTTCTTTTTTTATTCCTTATTTTTTTAATTATTTCTACGGCTATATGTTTTATTTATACACTAGGAAAAAAAAGAAAATAGAAAAAAAAAAAGGAAAAGAGGGCACCCATTGGATAGAACCAATTTTCTAATCAATCTCTAGGGAAATATCAAGGGCAATGATGATGAATCTTGGATAGAATTTGCAAATCTGTCCCTCTGAAATCCGACGGTGAAGAATATCATTGTGATTTTGATATGAAACTTCCCCTTATTTGACTTTTGGCAGGCAAAAGAAAAAAAAGGAAAAGGAAAAGGAAAAGAAAAGTTTCCTTCCTTTTTCATAATTCCATTTTTTTCCTAATTAATTATTTGCTATGCCCTAATTTGCTGCCTCATGATGAACTTTTTATGAACAGCGAAAAGTCCGAAGCCCTCCGCACCCACCACCCACCATTCAATCCCCCGAACTAACTTATAATTTTGTTATCATCTCTCCAGTTACACACACATAAAGCAAAGTAAAAAAAAAAAAAAAACCTTGGTGATGAATTGATTGTTAGCTTTTGAAGCTGGGCGGTGTTTGATTTCGTGAAAAGATCGTGGCAAAGGATCGATATCGTAAATTTGTTACCATCTAAGATTGTATGAGCTAAGAGTTTTATAGTGTGACTGATAAAGTTTTTACGATTAAAATACATTGAAATTTAAATTTAAAACTAACTTCTGTCATGTCAAGAATGGTATTGTCATATT
Organism: Lagerstroemia speciosa; assembly: GCA_037672795.1. NCBI lineage: Eukaryota > Viridiplantae > Streptophyta > Magnoliopsida > Myrtales > Lythraceae > Lagerstroemia > Lagerstroemia speciosa. Next base: position 1,924,833 of record CM075296.1, read on the forward strand.
AAGATTTTTATTAACTGTGTCGGAATTTCACCGTTTAGAATTTCCACTTTGCAGGGGGTTCATCAGTCGGAGGTCAGTGGATCTTGTACTTTACCCTGGCGGCAGTTAACATTCATGGAAGCTCTTCGCTGTTTCTGTCCACAGCAAATTTGGAAACCCCAGTCGAATGGGCAAGACGATCGAGATGGTTAGCCGAACCAGTGAATATCACATTGGAAAAACCTAATCTACATTCAATTCTTGGGTGGATCGACTCGATGCATGATATGTATGGCCGTCTCGATCGAGTACGGGTCTGTAAGACCCGATACGCGAACTCATGATTTAATGCTATTTGTCGATATCGTAGCGCTCCCTGCACACAGATAAGAGAATCACGAACACGGAGTTGGCTTAGTTTTGATTTCTATGAACTAGATGAACAACCCACTACAGATCATGCCGGGGGATGGTTGTGCGACAATTTCACTGACGGGAATCGAAGGCATAACCTTTTAATGTGGGAAATTATATCAATACATCAAACTTGTCTAATATACGAGTGGTTAAATGTACATATGCTGTGGCTTAAGATGAATGAAATGAAGCCTTGCGTCAGGCTGACGTGATCGTGATGTCATGGCCAAGCTACACGAGCACGAATAAATATTATATTTATATATATATATATATATATATATAAAATATTACAACTATTAAGAGAAATTAAAATTCAGGAAAAAAAAAAGACGGACAAAGAGATTGCCTATCAATAAATTGTTTGATTAGTGGGCCCAAAGCTGGAGATAGCTACGGGGAAAAGAGTGTGGGGGGGCTGGCGGATGAAATAATCGTTTTCTTTTTGTCTTTGTTCACGTTGGATATTTTTAGGTGAATCGAATTTATAAATAATAAAGTAAACTAAATTAACTATTATTTGATAAGTCAGTTGAACTGAGTGTTGCGAGCGAACCGTTGGGGATGGGTCCGGTGGAAATGTCGAAGACGGATTTCGGTTTGTATCGGTGAGAGGACTATCGAAGGCAAGTATGAATTTATGTCAGGGATTGAGGTGGTCAGTGTGCTCATATAAAAACTGAGTCCATTTACACTTTAAAGCTTAAATGTGAGGTGACAGTACTTAATTTTCTTATAAATTCGTTATTATTTCTTGATTTGATCCATAGGGATTTAACAAAAATTATATCATCTTTAAAAAGTGGACATTATTAATGAGCGGAAGAAAGATTATTTGAAAGAAATGCCACATCACGTTGGTGCAGCACCATCTTCATTAGTACCATGTCTAGTATCATGTCAAGTCCGTCACCTGCTAAGTCACACACGTGACGACTGTTATTAATAGAAGTAAAGTTCGTGATTTCACATGTTAATTTTAAAGTTTGTGATATAATTTAGTTATCTATTAGAAATTCGCACATTTTTAAACTATTATCGAGAATGAATGCAGAGCCAGCAACCAATAATTTGTCTCCATAAAACATGAGAAAGTTTTCAGTGAATTAGTCATACCATGTACGCAATACTGATGTGATATATCCGTCTAATCAGAATTTACCATTTATATATTTTTTTCTAATTACAGTTCACCATTTCTTAGATTTTTTATATTTTTTACCGTTTATATATTTTTCTAATTAGGATTCACCATTTATTTATAGCTTTTTAATATTTTTTTAAAGATATTTTAGGATTTAATAACCATAACTGTATAGTTATTGATTACACGTCAAGTTTTGATTCGACAGATATGCCACGTCAGCATTATCCACGTGACATGGTATGACCGCTCAAATCAAAACTTTCTCCGTAAAACATTATCATAAATCGACCGGGATTTTTGCAATCTCTTGCAGAAGTTATGAGAAGGCACTTCTGACAATCGACACGGTGAGAGAGGGAGACAGAGAGATTGACACGATTCCCTTTCCTTATTACATTCATTTCGTCCACATGAATGATGATAAGCTCAGCGTACTTCCCGCTGCATGAATTGCAATGCCCCCATGATGATTATACATCATATCTCGAGAGCTTCGGCTTTTCTGACAAAAAAAACAAGTATTCATCCTTCGATTCGGTCTGCCCGCTAGAAATTAAGCTTCTTTTCTGCATACATTCCGGCAAATGGCAGGGGATTTTGGGTCATGTACAGTTTTCTATATAACAGATATATAATATAATATGCTAATTATATGTAAAACTTTTTCATCGGGTCTGAGATTGAAGCCCGACATTGTCGTCGTGGAGATGTGAGCGCTTCGTCCATGCGGTATGGACCTTGTTGACGGATCCATGACCTGTTTCGACCTACTTTAAAATTAAGATTTTTTTTATTATATTATTCGTAGACTTTCGAGTTTTTTAGCGCGCTGTCGAATTTCTTGGCCTTTGTACCAGTGCTCGGTAGAATTTTTAACGTAAAATTTGGGTGCTAGTTTCGTTTTGTTACCTATTTGTTTTGCCTAATTACGTGACAAATCCCCAACTACAAATCTAGTACTGTAGCATAGCTATACCAATAGCACTACGAGGCCTATGACACCTAAAACCATTCGCGATCATTGCCGACATATGAAGCTAATGAGACATGTACATCATCTATAACATATTTGACAGAAAATTTTCTATCACGGTACATATATTACCGATAAGAAAAAATTTTACGATCCAGTTACTGAATAGTTAAATAAGCGAGAGAAATGATTGTTTGAGCAATTAAGCGATTGGACCGTAAAAACTTTCTGTAAGTGAGAATGGATACGGAATGCCACATGGGTCAATGTAATCACACTGTTGTTGCCACAGTCGGGAGGACCCCGCGGGTCGCGTCCCGTGTACACATTGTCAAGCTCGGAGGCTCGAGTTTCCGTGTGGATATGATGATATGATGGGAAGGAACTTACCAGTGTCACATCGAGGAGAGGGAGGGCATGCGGGGGAGAATATTTACGACAGCGACAACTCGGGAGCATCGTGAAATGAGGTGTCGACAAGTTTGTCAAGGAATACTATTGAACCCCACAGGACATCAAGCGAATGCAATCCAAATTATCAATCATGGCGGGCGGGGATTCCCGACCATCAGCCAGCCCGCGGTGGTGGTTGTGGTGGTGTTGGTGGAGGTAGAGGTGTAGGCCAGCTCGATCGGCCCCCACCCCAGGTGGTCTCTTTCATTGACAGGCTGCAGACCACATCCAGCCATACATCCTGTCCGGGCTGGCTGTTCGGAATCCGGTTCGGGGTTAGTGCAATGCTCGGTTTGCTAGATGAGTAGATAAAGAGAAGGATATGATTCCATCAGTAAAATCATCTGATGAGTCCTTTTTTTTTTTTTTTTAACAGAGGAAGAACTTCCGAACACCGAACTACGATTGCTCATGGCAGTTGCTGTGTGTGACTGCTAGACCTCAACTCACCTAAAGATCATGCCAATCGACTGAAGTTTTCTTCGGCTGCCGATCTATGAGTTGAGATCTAAGAGTTAGGTGAGACCCTTTGGAAAAGACAAAAGATTGCTTCGCATAAGTTTACGGAAATATAATTGAATTCTTAATCTATAAACAACTATGATCCACTTTAAACATCTGAACCAACGAACTGCCAAGCATGGATAAAGCGACTTGGATTAATTAGTTGAAGTGATTATGAACTTTTTTTCCTAAATAATATTTCGGATTAGAATCTTGTAAAAAAAGAATTTTTTTATTTGAAAGAATTGCATCATTAAATATACTGACCAATTTAGGTATAAATTTAAATTAGTTATGACCAATTAGGCTTTTGAAATGCAAAAAAAAAAAAAAGAAGATGTGACCGCCCATGTGGGTGTTACTACCTCTGGATCTTTCAGCGATCACTTTGGGGTATCTTTATGTCTACAACAACGGGGATCGATCATGATTCTCGGCTATGCTATGTTGACAGAATACATATTAGTACCGGCCATTCAGTTTATCTTACATATTCACGGGTTGAACACAAAAGCTCGAGTATTAGAGCGGTTGAATCGTTACTATTGCTGTGTTCTTCCCTTTTTTGCTTACGAATGATCTTGGGCACTCTTGTAACTTCACCCCGTGTGTTCTAGATCTCTTGTCGTGAATCTTGCTCCCGTCCGTCGACCGTACTTTTTTGAAGGTTGGACTTATCGGGCCCTGGGTCTTTCCGTGTCGTCGCCCATTAATACGGGCACATCGTTCATTGGTCGAGAAAAGTTTGGCATAGATTATTACATTCCAGTTGCTGTATCATTGGGCAACCATTGGAAAAAAGTTGTTCTGTGATCAGATTAGCCTTGTTCCCGTGCCGTGGTAGCTAATCTCTTCAATCACTTTCTAATCCATCCACATGTCAAGACCATCGTAAGGAGACACGGACACCCAACTAAAACACCATCTCAACTAATAATATTATTATCGGTGGAGGCCCACAGTAAGCTGGCCCTACAAAATCATTGGAAGGGACATGGCCCCCTTATCAAGGAGACGTAGAGAAGAATGATCACCTCCGTTTAACTTGAAAAAACATGCGAAATATTATATAAATTTGATTGATTTTACCGCTTTTTGATTAATTTATCTTCTTATCTTGTCCGCTTGGAGCCCGTACTTTTAATCTCCATTCAAATCTCCCATTGAATAAATTTCCAAAATCCGTCACTGATTTTTTTTTAATCAAGCTATACGCTTTTTTTATGAGTAAAAGAGACAGCAGAAGTGACGATCTTGTCATTACCAATTCTCATTTTCAATCGCGAATATCGGATGTACCGAATAACCAACACTCAGAATGATTCCACTGTACCACCAGAGGTCTAGTATAGTTCGAGTAGCTGTCGTTCTCCAAATCTTGACACGGAGAGCACACCTGTCATGGATATTCGATGCGAGTGCAGAGAATGGATTCAGATATAGAATCACGGGCTCACCAAACCGCTTAGAGCGAATTTTAAACTACTACACTGCTAACAGAAGAAATTGCATGTGCATAACAAAAGTATCTTACCAGGGAGATTTCCAATTCTCTCCCCGTTTCTGCTTTTGGGAATGATTAGGGTTAGGAGATTTTGGGGCCTACAGCGAGGAGAGAAATGAGAGGGGGATCGTGTCCGAAAGTCATTGCCATAATTGCCTTGTTTGCCATTAAGTTACTATGATGGATCTTTTCTCCAACGATGCAATTATACTGGCCACTTAATAACGTTTGAAATTCGATACGTGATTCCAAAAAGCACACCAACACGCACATCGGTTTGTGGTGAGAGGGCCTCGGTCTTCTTAGTCTTTCTGTTCGTCCTTCGTGTAAATGGCCTTTGAATTAATTTCCCTTTCAATGCGCGACGGTAGCCGATTTTCTTGACTTTAAATTAATGTCCGACGCAGCTGGGATCATACGCACAAGAGTTCTACACTTTAATGTACCGACCGCCGGATTTAAACGCGGACCAGTAGGGACCGACCTACGAGGTTTCCAAAATAATTGGCGGTACTAACTGGGGGGAGGGAAAAGATAAGGCCGCATTTTCAGTTTCAAAAAGTCCAGCTCAGATGAAACTGGGCCAGGCCCAAAATAAAAGAGCCCCTCACTCCTCCTTCCATGGCCACCACAAAATAATTTCACGTTTTTCTTCAGGTAAAGCTATTAGAACTGATTTTTTGTACCTCTGACTTTCTGAATTATATTAAACCTTTGATAGTACTTAGAGTTGTTAGCCGGGCCAGTTCGGGACGGTTCCAGCCAGGGTCGAGCCGGTTCATGAACCGACTGGGATGAACCTGACCCGAACCGAGAATGACAGATTTCATCCTCAGGATTCAAACCTAAGTCTTTTACTTGAAAGACAAAAATCTTAACCAACTGGACTAATCATATTTTTCTTATATTTTTCCATTCAATATTATATAACTAATTTTATTAAGGTATGTTAGATTTTTAACATTTTCAAATAAACTTGAATTATTTATTTTTAAATAAAATTCAAAGATATAGATATTTCAATTTAAAAAACCACCTATTTGTCAATCGCGATCCAGAAATCAGAGAAAGACTCTAGAGAGCAAAGTAGAATTGAGAGATGAAAGTAAAAGATTGGGGTGAGTTAGAATTGATAGATATGTTGGGTATTTATAGTATTTTAAATATGATGTAAATTAAATAATATTTAGAAAAAAGGGGAGGCGTTGGCTCATACTTGACTGTTGGCTTTTGCAAGCCCTTTTTTTTTAAACAGGTCCGGTTCCGGTCTAGGCCGGTACGGTTCTAGTCCGGTTCCTGGTCGATAATAGGCCGATTTTGTCAACCCAACCTGGAACTAGGCTGCAACAAGTAGGGGCGGGCCGGTTACAGCTTGTGACCTGTCGAGGCCTGTTCACGGTTCGTATGGGCTGGTTCCGGGTCGAACCGGCCCATTTAACAACAGTAATAGTACTGTATTGACGGGACTGGTATTGGTACTTGTTGCTCAATTCAAGTGATATGCTTGCCATTGAACACGAAAATTAGAATGTTACGTAGTAGAGGTGATTATATCGTCACTACTGTTATCTTTCTTTTAATAGATAAAAAAAATATTTTTTTTTCCGGTCGGCAAAATGAAGTGGGCTGAGCCAAACCTTTTCAAATTATATACAGAAATAGGCTCGAAAGAACACCTTGGGCCTGAAATAGACAATGACAAGGCCCACTTGATTGAAAGAAATAGAAAAATTCAATAATTAATTTAAAAAGGAAAAAAAAAGGGACGTGATGCGGACAAATAAAAAAAAAACACAGTTATCGTCTCTTTCCTTCTCTCTCCTTCGTCGGAAGGTGCTGATGGCTGAGTAGTAGACGCTGGAAACCGCCAAAGCAGACCTTCTCGTCAGGCGGCAGAGGTGTTTCGAGCTTCCGATATTGTCATCATCTCCCTCTTCAATTCTTTGTTGTTTCTGTGAAGGCTTAACGTATGATTTGAGGTCGATTTGCTGTTTGCTGCCATTGTGATACTCGGTTTCGGACGGTCGAATTGGATCTCGTCTCTATCTCCGGTGCTCGATCTTAGCGCTCATGCCCTTCTATATCTTTCTCGTGCTCGCTGATGAGCACTCTCGCATGGATTTCTGGGCCTGCGAGCTCTCTTGGTGTGAAGACTAGTTGATTAGTTGAAGAGGTGTTGGTTTTTGGTGCCGTTTGACGCTTGCAGAAGGACTATGATGAAATACTGGCATCAAGGAAGCCAAGTTTTGTGTTGATTGCTGATATTAGAGTTAAATTAGCTGAGACGTGTGATTTGTTTAAGGTTACCACGCTTAAATCAACATCATGTTTGAACGTCGTTGTTGTATGCTTTGATAATTGAGTCTTTACTTCGTTCTTCCTTGCTGTTCAAATGTCAGTCTTGCTGCATGTTCTGAATTTAACTGAATGTGACTTTTTGTCTTCTTAATAAATGCTTAATGGTGAAACATGTTTCTCATATTTACCCCTGCAGATGTTTCATTATTGGCTTTAACTATCAAGGTGCAGCCTCTGTGTGCGTAACTTCAATTCAAATCTCTGTACTTGTGTGAGTTGGAGATGGTTTTCAATTTGATTTTTTCCTTTTGCTTGGTATTTCCTTTCCTTTTGCATGTATGGGAAAAGTTAATGTTATAACGTTGTGTTCTTGAAGCTTTAGAATGTTAAGTTTTGTCTTGAGCAGCCTGAATCATGAATGTATTATGTTGAACCCATATGGTCATGCTATCTCAGCTTCTCTTTCCTTTTGTCGATTTATTCTTGCAGAATCAGAATGGGCTATTCAACGATGAGGGAACATCCTGCTTTGTTGCAGTTGCAGAAATGGGGACCTTCGGAGGCTCAACTCAACCTTTCTGAATTTCGTGAAGCTTTTATATCACCCACAAGGCAACTGTTGTTGCTGCTTTCATATCAATGTGAAGCTATGCTACTTCCTCTACTTACAGGTGACACAGCTACTTCACATTTTCATATTTGCTTTTCTGAAATCTTTAACGTGAATGTACTTGAATCTTGTCACGAATTTTTCTGCTCAAGAATCTAGTCAAATATCATTTTACTCTCAAAGTGTAAAATATGAAATGCGTACTGGTAATTAACTTAATTTGCTATGTGAATTCCCTGATTTCCTAGGCATGGTCATTCTACTCTGATTGATTTCTTTTTCTGCAGGGTACACTGTAGATATTAACAGTAAAGACTCCATCGACAGTTGTAATGGAGCTGTAACTGATCCCAATTCCTTAGTTTTGACCTGTCCGAATAGATTAGACGTAGATGACAGCTTCTCCTCTCCTTCTGGGTCTCTTGGGGAGTCTAACCATGAAGTTTCTAATAGGGATCATCCTTTCATTGCTAATGTTAATTCACTAGCATGGGCTGCATGTGGTGATACCCATAGCCATTCCATGGATGCTCCATTCAAGGATCTTCTGTTTGTTTCTGGAAGCTATGGAGTGACAGTCCATGCCTTTTGCCAGCACGAAATAAGCTGTCAAGGATTCGACTCTGTGTCAAAACCTCATATCACAGAAGGGAGATGGATGGAGTGGGGCCCCCATGTGATGTCAGACCAAACTATAGTGATGCAGGAGTCTTATAGCTCGGTTCAGGAATCCTCTCAAGGCCTTGTGCCAGACGAAAGAGGAGAAGGAGCGAAAGTAAGTGGGAGTGATATTCACAAAAACTTGGGGCAGAATGAGTTTTTCTGCACCAGCTCTAAGAGGTGGCTGCGATCATTTTTCGTTAAAGCTGAAACTGTGAAATCCGAAGGTAGTTTAAGGATTAGGTTACCAATGTGGTCTTCATTTCCTCCCTCTGCAAGGGTTGTTTCCTTCAGCATCTTTGGCAGTAATCATGCACCTGCAGACTTTCTTGCTCATGAGCATGCTGTAAGAGAGTTCAAAGATGACGCGTTGGGAACAGTTAGTGGTCTGGTCAACGATTCTTCTGTAGATTCAAATTTGAGATCATTCAGCCCTCACTTTGAGTCAGATGTTTTATCAAGTTTCCTGGGTTGTGGAGGAAACTGTTTTTACAGTTCTAGAGTATTTTCCAGTCAATCTTGTAACTTGATTGGGTTTGTTTTGTCTATGGTAGATTCTACTTTAGTCAGGACCGCTGATGAATTGATTGATAATGAATATAGAGGAGGCAGAACTTTTGTTGTAGTCAGTAGGTTGGATTCTTGGGGAGTACAATTGATTTCTTCTGTCGAACATGGGGGACATCCAAATACAGTCAGGGTGGCTGAATGGACAGACTTTTGCTTTTCAGAGAACCTTCTTGTTTGTCTCACTGCTTCTGGCTTGATCTCTTTCTATGCTGTTGACTCCGGTGAGCATGTGACGCATTTAGATATTATGCAAAGCTGTGGACTTTTTTCCCAAATCAATTCACATGATCAAGGAGAAATGCGTGTCAGAGCTAGTGTAAGAGCAGAGCAGGATCTCCTAACCCCTGGCCGAGCAGGATCTCAGCCTAACAACATATGCATAAGAAGAAGGTTTAGAAGGTTGGTCGGTGCTTCATATTCCTCACTTTTTGCTGCGGTTGATGAAGCTGGTCTAATTTATGTGGTATGTGCTGGTGAGCACCTGCCTAACAAGTACTATTCGGGTGTGAAACTGCAGCCACCCTTCCAGCATCCAGAGCTGGGGACATTGGGTCGTTTGGAGATTGCTGGTTTTGACATAGGCCGTCAGATGGCTGAAATTGGAAATCCTAATGGGGTGTTGAACCATTATGCTTCATGTTCAAGCGGATTTTCGGATTCAAAGAAAACAGATAAGAGGTTTCGTGATTTAGGTGGACCTTTAAACTTAATACGCCGTGTCTTTCTCCCTCCAAGGGGATTTAGCGAGGATGACTTCTTTTGTTTCTCTTCCTTGGGAATCACCAGACTGGTTAAAAAGCATGACAAGGACCAATCTGATTATCAAATCATGCATCATAATCTGCATTTTGATTCAGAAGTTTGTGATGATAAGTTCTTAAATTCTCAGAGAGGGATGTTCTGTCTTGAAGAGAGTAAAAAATCCTTTGTTGGAGAAGTAGTTGGTTGCAGTTTCCAGGGGTGCTTTTATCTGGTGACACAACGTGGTCTTTCAGTAGTCCTTCCGTCAGTTTCATCTTCATCATGTTCGCTTCCCCTCAAAGCTTTGGGGCATCGACAATTTAGTGCTTCCAGTACTGCAGGAATGACAGACTGGGAAATCGAAGTTTTGGATAGAGTCATTCTGTATGAAGGTCCTGAAGTGGCAGATCGCTTGTGTCTAGAAAATGGTAAGGTTGAATCTTTTAAGATATTGCATGATTGGTATTCTTTACCATTTTGTAAAGCTCCAAGAGTGGAAACTGTCCTCAGAGAACTATCCATGTCATACATTGCAGTTGTACCTTTGATTTTGCCTGGCTAGCCCCGCTGTTCATTTTCTGCATCCAGCACGAGCACTTAAAAATTTTCTCTATTTCCGAAATCTGTTTGTTGTACTTCTCATTCAAGGAGTAAATTGGTTATGGGAAAACTAAATTTACAAGACAGCCCGGACATTTAGAGATTGAGGGCCTTCCAGACGCTTACCTCTAATTTATGCTCAACTTGGAAAGAATTCTCGGTCTGGGTAATTTTATAGAGATTCCATAAGTAACTCAGTGAGTGCTTTTTAAGAAAGAAAGAAAATGAAATACGAACAGCCATGCTGGTTGTACACAATTAATTCTATTATCAAAAAGGGGCAAGATACCCATTTTTGCCACCTTAGTTTCTTTTTCTAGTCACCTGAAAAGGAGAAAGGAAACCATTTGATTCATTATGTGCACATGTCCGCATCAGATGCTAGATGAACTTTGTTGCTCATTTATGAACCAGGTTGTGAATCTTTTTGTGAGAGTTTGGCCTTGCAGTTGCTTGCGTTGCTTCTTTATAAGATTTTGGTTGAATTTCAAAATTTTAATGCAACATGACTTGTTTGATGCATACTGTGGCAGGATGGGACTTGAAAGTTTCTCGCAAACGTCGCCTGCAGATGTCACTAGACTACTTGAAATTTGATGAAATTGAGAGGTAAAATTAGTGCCCTTCCTTGGTAGAAGTTATTCAGTTGTATATATACTATTTCGGTTGTTGCTCTGAGTTAGTGATCACATTCCACGTTTTCATTTCTGGATGCTTAAACTATGTAACGGTAGTTGGGTGAGCCTGTGCCTACATATTAGTTTGGAGATGAATCTTATAACACTGTTATAACCTTGCAGAGCGACTTCCATGAAAGTTTTCAATCCCTTTTTATCTTTTGTTTTTACTGCAAGTATTACCTGATTAGTGTATTAAAGAAAAAAGGATCCCTTTTTCCTTTGCAGGGGAGGACTTATTTTCTTTCACTAGAATAATGCCATTCATGTTTTTCAACTGTTATATAAAACTGCGACTTAGTGATTCCAGAGGATTATGCATTTTAGAGCATCCTTCCTGGCTCCGATAAGACATGCATATAATGATCAATCTCCTTCTTTAGCTCAAACTGTCTGTTTGGTTTCTGCACAGATCCCTAGAAATGCTTGTGGGGGTAAGTCTTGCAGAAGAAGGAATTCTGAGGATACTATTCAGGGCAGCTTATTTGATGTTTGGAAAGATTGGGAGTGATAATGAGCTGTCTGCTGCATCAAGGTAATGCCTGATTTTAATCTATATGTTGTATTACAAAGCATCATGCTTTTTTTTAAGGCTTTTACTGCAGTATTTGGTGCGTAGATGCTGATGGGTGATGATGCAAATTTTTGGTGATGTGTGTGTTTATTTTTCATCCTTTTCTCCCTTTTGACTAGTTGGTGCTATCATAATGTTTGTCTATGAGTTGAGATTTGTTAGATGAGATGCTCAGGTTAGAATTATTTGGGGACTTAATAAGTACCTTAATGGAAAAGAATGAGTCTGCTGTTCCTTGCAACATAAAGTGCTGTACATGATTCTGATTATGCCTTTTAGTGGAAAAGATGTACTGCTGTCTTAATGGCTCTGTTGATCACCCTTTCTTAGCTGATAAATTACAATTAAGGCCAAGTTCTTCATTCATATAGCTTCATTATTCCACATGACATGATGCACCTCAAAGGGCTATTTCTTTCTTCATGCTTATTAGTCTTCCCATGTGTTTTACTCCTTTTTAATGCTCATTTGAATTGGGGACTTCCTTTTTAGGGTTGGACAAGTGGAAGTTCTATATAGTGGTTCCTGGGCGTCATTAGACATTTAGCTTGGGTTTAAGAAGAATTTTTATCCAAGCAAAAAAAGAGTAAAATGGAGGCAAGATTAGCTGCTTTTATGTTTGTGAGAAAAGTAGTTTGGCTGCTTCCTATGAATTTCTTACATTTTCCTTTACCACTAAAAATTGGATATATCTGAGATCTCAGTCTTTAAAAAGAAAAATTCACACAGATGGTTTGTTAACATAATGTTCCTGCAATTATCGTTGTAAATTTTTTATCCAAAATTATGTAAAGCACATATGAGACACATTATCATCTTGATCGTAATGCTTTACTGCCATTTGATCCAAGTCCCAGAGAATTGAGTATTAGTGTTTATGTTGACATGGATTGTGGATGGTTACTTACTTTAGATGGTGTCTAATGCATCTGTAACATGGCCAAAAAATGGAATTCCATCTCTGATGGAGATTTTTCTGGACTTTGATAGAGTTAGAGCAAAATGGATGATGGGAATATCCAAGTTTGATGCTTTTTTAAGACATTTTTATTGCATCTATGTTTTGCTGTCATCATTTTTCTCTGTCATATGACCTTTCACTCGTCAAAGCACAAAAGCTGTTCCTTTTCTTCTGAATGCTTTTTAGCTATGACTTAGATTGACTGAAATTTGAAGGGTCACCTAGGAGATGAATCTTCCTTTTCTCTTTAGATTTTATAGTCATGTTTGGGGTTTAACCTTTTTCAACTGTATGACAGGCTACTTGCATTGGCATCTTCATTTGCCACCAAACTAATTCGAATGTATGGGTTGCTGCAGCAGAAGAAAAAAGCATGTAAGTTATGGGGCAGCAAAGGTCAATTTTCTCTTCTTCCTGATTTACCAGGAGAAATACAAAATGAGAGAAGATTGTTGAAAAATCTTCAAGAGATGGCGCACCTTCTGGAGATTACTAGAAGCTTGCAATCTCAGCTTGTTATGAAAATTAAGAGGCCTGGCCAAGGATTGGTATAGTTTATACTTGCACTTTGCTGCCATACATACTGGTTTGATGTGACTGCATGAGTAAATACTTTAGTGCCTTTTTTGTACAGATTCACGAGGACGAAGCATTAAGTTTGGTGGATTCAAATGTGTGGTTGGATGAGTCTGAACTCTCAACAGGTCTTGCTGATCCACTATCTCTGAAGACATCAGCCGACAATGGAATTTCTTCATCTGCAGCTGTCAACTCCAGAGATTCTGAAAGTCTGTTGCTGACTCCAGTGGAATACTCAGATTCCAGCAACTGCTTAGATTCGGGTGACTTTAGTCAAATGTCTGCTCTTGTTCCACAAGAGCCTCATTCACAGAGGGAGGTTCCAAGGACTATCCTACCCTTGGAAAACCCCAAGGAGATGTTTGCACGTTGGAAGATGGACAAGTTGGACCTGAAAACTGTTGTGAAAGATGCTCTGTTCTCTGGTCGTCTTCCCTTAGCTGTTCTTCAACTGCATCTTCATCGTTCAAGAGAGTTGTCTAAGAAAGATATGGAGAATGATGTTTTTAATGAAGTTCACGAGGTTGGGAGAGCTGTCGCATATGATTTGTTCCTTAAGGTAAGCTACTGCTTGATTATCCTAAAACTCCTCTCTGTACAGCGTGGACTGAATATTGTTGACAGGGCGAAACCAGGCTAGCTATAGCTACACTTCAGAGACTTGGAGAGGATATCAAAACCACCCTGAAGCAGTTGGTTTTTGGCACAACAAGGAGATCTCTTCGACTACAAATTTCTGAAGAGATGGAAAAATGTGGTTACCTTGGACCATATGAATGGAAGATACTCGAGAGGATATCAGTTATTGAGGTAATTGACTTTAATTTTTCATGTATGTGAATCTGAGGTTGCATTCATTTTCCATTCTTTGGTTATCTATGGAAAGATTTCATAAAACTTCTCTTCATTGGTATAATTCATATATGTGAATCTGAGCTTTACTTTTGCATTCATTTTCCATGTTTCTGATATTTTTCTTTGCCCCCTGAAAGAGGCTATATCCCAGCAGCAGTTTTTGGAGAACGTTTTTGGGCAGACAGAGAGAACTTGATAATGAAATTATAGCAAGTGGAAATGTTCCAGAAAGGACCTCATTCTCGTTGCTTTTGCCTTTGTACAACGACGTGAAGATTGAGTGCGGTGAGATTGATGGAATTGTTTCCGGCACATGGATGAACATCGGCACTAGCTCTTCAGTGGAGGTGACTGACGATGATGGTGCTTGTGCGGGCTATTGGGCTGCTGCAGCTGTCTGGTCTAGCATCTGGGACCAGGGAACTGTACATAGGGTAACTCTTGCCTATTTCTTTTGGCGATATTTATAGTGATATTTAGCCGTACTCTCTCTCTCTCTGTTTGTGTGCTGATGATGACTGTGTTTGGGTTGAAACTATTGAAATGAATAATAGAACTTGCTTCCAATATGTTGCTAGCTCTGGCTTCTTGTTAGAAAACCTGTTAGAATTACCCCTAAAAATGAAAACCTGTCAGAATATAGAACCTTGAGATTGAACTGTTAGCCATAATTCTTTTGATTAGATAGGGATTGAACCCAGAGCTTTATGTTTTCATGCCGGGGTCCCCATTTCTGGAAAACTTGTTATCGAAAGAATTTCACTGGGAAATAATATAGTTTCAGTAGCACAATTATAGATGGTATGTTTCAATGTACTGTTGGTTGGATCCTATGTTATTCTTAAGATCATAACATAGCATCATTTGTCTACAGATTGTTCTGGACCAGCCGTTTCTCATGGGTGTTCATGTACTCTGGGAATCTCAACTGGAGTATCACATAAGCCATAACGAATGGGAGGAGGTGGCTAGACTCTTGGACTTAATCCCTTCATCAACATTATCAGATGGAAGACTCCAAATAGGTTTGGATGTTGTGCAGCCTTCTTCGGTGGTTGGATACGATGGGCAGTTTTCTTCTTATGGAGATTATCCATCTCCTATGGAAGAACTTGATGCAGTTTGCATGGATGTTCCTGATGTTAAGGTCTTCAGATTCTCTGGTAACATTTTGTGCTCTTCATGGCTGAGAATGCTCATGGAACGGGACCTTGCGAGAAGATTCATTTTTCTTAGGGAATTCTGGGAAAGTACGTCAGACATAGTTCCCCTCCTAGCCCGTTCGGGCTTTGTTACTAAAAAGTTCCAGATTCCACTGGATGATGGATTCAGTTGGGGCTCAACAAAAGTGAAGTACTCTGCTGAGGATGGATCTTCTTTTTCAAATTCTTTGCATGGTTTACATCGAGTGCTAGTACGGTTCTGTGCACAATACAGCTTGCCAAACCTCTTGGACCTCTTTCTTGATCATCATGAATTGGCTCTGGATAGTGATTCGCTTCATCAATTGCTTGAAGCTGTAGTAAGTTTTCTCATAAATAGCTTGTGAGTGTTACTGTTCTTATGTTCCTGTCTGGTTTTCCCTGAATGAGGCCCTGTTATTTATTTTTATTGAATGTTTGCTCCACTTCTGTTGTAAACTTGCATGCTTACGTTCTTTTAGCTGTTGAGAGAGAAGTGGAAATTGATCTATTTTTATTCTCAATGCATTTGCTCATAGCTATCAATCTATCTTTTTAAAACAAATCTTGTGTTCCTGCTGAGAATCAAATTCTCTGGTAGAGCAATGGTTAATTCATTTGCTTTTTAATAAACTGGAAGTTAAATTTTTATAACGAGTAACTCATAATGTATTACATTTGTTTACATTGATATGCACACACTTCTACATAAATATTTATACTCGCGCAAACACCGAGCTATCACATCATAGGATCATGCGGTAAGGATATCTAGATTTGAAGCCTGAAACTTTTAATTCTTCATGCATTTGTAATCGTAACTTAGCAGTCTTTTGTTCGCTCAAAGTTGTTGACCTTTTTATGATGATGATTCTCCACAGGGTGATTGCCAGTGGGCAAGATGGCTACTCCATTCTAGAGTCAAAGGGCAAGAATATGAAGCATCTTTCTCCAATGCTCGTGCGATTATTACTCATAATTCTGTCCCCAATAGTATTCTGAGTGTTCCGGAGACTGATGAATTAATATACACAATTGATGACATTGCGGAAGGTGGGGGTGAATTGGCAGCTCTAGCAACTCTTATGTATGCTCCTATTCCAGTTCAAAATTGCCTGAGCACAGGTAGTGTGAAAAGGCAGAGCACTTCTGCCCAGTGCACATTGGAGAATCTGCGGCCTGCCTTGCAACATTTTCCCACTCTATGGCGCACATTTGTGGCAGCATCTTTAGGTCAAGATCCAGCATGCAATTTTTCCACATACAAAGGAATAAATGGTACCCCAGTTTTTTCTTTATATTATTCAAATGGTACCCCAGTTTTTTCTTTATATTTCTCTGGATAGGCATTACAATTTGTTACTATTCTGTTAAAATGTGGATTCCTGTTTCTAACCTTGTTATCCATATTCCAGGTTTCAGCAGCTCGGCGCTATTGGAGTATCTAAATTGGCGTGAAAACGTTTTCTACTCTTCTGATCGTGATACTTCACTTATGCAAATGTTGCCTTGCTGGTTCCCTAAAGCTGTGCGAAGATTGGTTCAGCTATACATTGAGGTCTCTTAACTCCTTATCTCTTTGTTGCTGCATTGTTCTTTGTTCTTGTTTAGATTAAAGAATCAGGAATTCTTGGTATAAGATGAAGATTCTTTACGAGCAATTAGTTCCTGCTTCGTAGATCAATAATTTGATTGTTCTAGTGCATCACTTAGTTTGCATTACCTTACAGGATCCTCTCGGATGGCAATCATTAGCAGTCCCACCTAGCTCAGGATTCCTGGTCAGCAAGGATGTTGATCTTTTTGTAAACAACAATGAACTTGCTCAAATCAGCGAAATCAGTTGGGAAGCAACCATACAAAGGCGCATAGAAGAAGAACTCTTTGATTCTTCTGTAAAGGTATGTACTTTGCTCTGCTGTTGTAATTCTTTGTTGCCATGTGACTAATTTCTATTGCTTTTACTCGAAAACCTGTCAGTTGACCAAAGAATTCGTGGTTGCCAAGAGAGCAAGCATAGTGGGCCAATTTTCTTATTACTTTATTGTGGGCTTGTTAACTATGTTTATCCTGCATTTTGTACTTATTGAATATTTCTACTTCAGGAAACTGGACCGGGACTTGAACACCACTTGCATCGTGGACGTGCACTGGCTGCTTTTAATCATTTTCTCAGGGTTAGAGTACAAAAGTTAAAACTAGAAAAGCATTCCAGTGGCTCTGTAAATGGACAAGGAAATATTCAGTCAGATGTCCAGACACTTCTTGCCCCTTTAACTGAAAGTGAAGAATCGCTTCTTTCATCTGTAAGTTCTCTTCTGTATTGAGATCTACCTTGAAGTTAAAATGCGTCATTGACATGGCTCTTGTAAACTCACACGCTTTGTAGGAAGCTTGTGCTGAATTCATAGTTCATATTGCTGTGCATGGGCAAGGGTTATTAATCGTGTGGATACATCATAGTAAATATTAGACTGGAAAAATAAAATACAAGTGAAATTACTGGTGTTTATTAGGGTTTGAGTCTCTGGTGTGGCTATTTCATTGATGTATGTAAACCTGGGCTGGTAAAGACACAACTGAAGTTGCTAGGATCCATTTCAAAGATTCAAATTGCTGCTGGATATGAAGCGTTATGAGTGGTTAAACCAAGATTGGAATATTATTTGATCCACATGCTTTAGTTACTCTCTCATGAGATTCTCATATCTTCTGTTGCTTTTATCGACTGATTAGCTACTAGGGACTTGTTCTTGATCATCTATTGCAAGATATGGAACTATCATTATAGTTTACAAACCATGTGAAGTCTCTCTGATGCTTGTAATGGATGTGATGCTAATTCTTCTGCTCTTGTGATTTAGGTCATGCCTCTTGCTGTTACACATTTTGAGGATCCTGTCTTGGTGGCTTCATGTGCTTTTCTTTTGGAGCTTTGTGGCCTATCCACTACCATGATCCGTGTAGATGTTGCAGCTTTGAGACGGATTTCATCTTTCTATAAGTCTGTTCAAAACAACGAGAGCTATCTCCAACTGTCCCCAAAGGGTTCAGCGTTTCACGCGATATCGCAGGAAAGAGATATAACAGAATCACTGGCTAGAGCACTTGCTGATGAGTATCTGCACTGCAGTTATTCAAGCATCAGTAAACAAAAGGAGGCCTTGGATTTGGTCAGCTGCAAAAGGGCATCACGATCCATGATGCTTGTCCTACATCATCTAGAAAAGGCTAGTCTTCCCTCAATAGTAGATGAGAAGACAAGCGGGTCTTGGCTCCACAATGGAAATGGCGATGGAAATGAGTTAAGATCACAACAAAAAGCTGCCAGCCGATGGTGGAATTTGGTCATAGATTTTTGTCAAATCCATCATATTCCACTAAGCACAAAATACCTTGCTGTATTAGCCAGAGATAATGACTGGGTATTTCTTGACCATATATATTTTATTTATTCATAACTATTTATTTTCTCTTTTCTTTCTTTATAATCTTGTGAGTAGTTTGAGCTCATTGATTTCACTCTCACTGTGTTGTATTCTTTTAGGTGGGCTTTCTATCTGAATCTCAAATTGGAGGGTACCCTTTTGACTTAGTAACGCAAGTTGTAAGTCAGTAGCTTTTACTTTTCTAAATTTTACCTGAGAGCTACATTCATTCGACCTTTTGTCTGATTGCTTTTTCTTACTCCTCTCCAGGCATCAAAGGAGTTCAGCGACCCTCGCCTTAAGCTTCATATATTAACAGTGCTGAAAAACATGCAATCAAGAAGAAAGGTTGGCCCTTCATCCTCGGATTCTGTAGAAGGAAGGAATGGGACTTCCTTGGTGGATGATACCAGCTATGTTCCTGTTGAGCTTTTTGGGATACTAGCAGAGTGTGAGAAGCAAAAGAATCCTGGGGAGGCCCTTCTTATTAAAGCAAAGGACTTGTCTTGGTCTATTTTGGCAATGATTGCATCATGCTTTGCTGATGTTACTCCGCTGGCATGTCTCACTGTTTGGCTGGAAATTACTGCAGCGAGGTATCTTAAGAATCTTGTTCGAACTATTGCTTTTCCTGCTTTTGGTTCCCCTCTTGGATTTCAAAGAACTCCTGTAAACGCAAATGCTACGAGTTTCTTGTTTTCCCTTCGGAGTTGACAAACACAACAAATCAAATGCAATTGAGTGTCCTGTTTCTCCAATTGATGTTTTTTCTGTTGACACTCTTTAGACTTCTGCATTAGCATTTAAGTGGTTTTTTTATCTGAACACCCTGCAGGGAAACATCATCTATAAAGGTGAATGATATAGCTTCACAGATTGGTGATAATGTTGCTTCAGCTGTGGAAGCTTGTAATTCCAAGCCAGCGTGTGATAGAGCTGTTACATTTCATTACAACAGAAAGAACCCTAAGCGCCGGCGTCTTATGGAGACGATTTCTGTTGATAGCTCAGCTCCAAACACTCAATCAATAGGAAAATATCCTGTAACCAAAGTCATCAATGAAGAAGAGGAAAATACAGCTGAAATTGGTGAATATATTAAGGTTTCTACTGAATTTGGTGAAGGGCCAGCATCACTGTCAAGGATGGTTGCTGTGTTGTGTGAACAGAGATTGTTTCTTCCATTGCTGAGGGCATTTGAAATGTTCCTTCCTTCATGTTCTCTGCTACCTTTCATCCGAGCTCTTCAGGTGCCCTGAATTTCACGAAATGAAGTGCCTGGTTAACTTTTAGCATGCGCTTTTTAGGAGATCTCTCTTTTATTGTAATATATCTTTCCTTTTTCTTGGCTCCACTATATTAGAGTTATTTTACCATTCCAGGTTGGCTGTAAACTTTTACTTGCATTGTGATGGTAACACAAAGTTCTGTTCCCGGCAGGCATTTTCACAGATGCGCCTTTCTGAGGCTTCAGCTCATTTGGGTTCGTTTTCCGTCAGAATTAAGGAAGAGGTAGCCCATTCCCTAACAAATGTTGGGAAAGAAGAGAGCATCGCAACCTCATGGATAAGCTCCACAGCCGTAAAAGCTGCTGATGCTGTTCTTGCAAGCTGCCCTTCGCCTTATGAGAAAAGGTGCTTACTGCAGCTGCTTGCTGCAACTGACTTTGGTGATGGAGGAAATGCAGCAGCAGGCTATCGAAGGCTGTATTGGAAAATCAATTTAGCTGAGCCTTCATTGAGAAAAGATGATCTACATCTTGGGAATGAGACTCTAGATGATGCTTCCCTTTTGACTGCCTTAGAGGAGAATGGCCATTGGGAGCAAGCACGCAACTGGGCTAGACAGTTGGAGGCCACTGGAGGACCCTGGAAATCTGTTGTTCACCACGTTACCGAAACTCAGGTGCAATTGCAGAAAGCCTGTACTTCATTCATTCCTTTATTTCTTTGGAGCTTGTTAACTTGAAAAAAAAAAAAGGCCTAGTTGTGGAGATTTTTTGAGGCATTTCATATTTAGAAGTGCATTCAAAATGACCTGCAACTTCTTTAGTCAGTGTAGTCAGAAAAAGCAATTCATTTTGCTTGCTCACAGTGGCTTCGTATACCAAGTGACTAGTTCAATGATATATATATATATATTTTGACAATTGACTAGTTCAATGATATTATCTTACTAATAAGTGAAAAGCATGGGTTTTTAGAGTATATTGGACCTTAGATGCTGAAAAATTGCCTTCTTCCAGGCTGAATCCATGGTTGCAGAATGGATGGAGTTCCTATGGGATGTCCCAGAGGAAAGAGTTGCTTTATGGGGGCACTGCCAGAGGTTGTTCATCAGATATTCTTTCCCACCTCTACAGGTATAACTATAATAATCTCACTTAAGCTGCTATTAAAGACGCCAAACTTGGAAGTCAGCTGAGCTTTTTTTCTCTACACGGATTACTGCAGGCTGGGCAGTTTTTCCTCAAGCATGCTGAAACTCTGGAGAAGGACCTCTCAGTTAAAGAACTTCATGAGTTGCTGCTTCTTTCTCTCCAGTGGTTGAGTGGGGTGATAACTGCTTCCGCTCCGTAAGTGTATATGTATTGTCAAAACAGCTCACTTGCATGCATGCATCATAATTATCAATGTCAAATTGGTTACTTAGTTACTAACATGTTGACTGATACTGTCAGGGCCTATCCTTTGCATCTTCTAAGAGAAATTGAGACAAGAGTGTGGCTTCTTGCAGTTGAATCTGAAGCTCAAATGAAGAGCACAGGGGATTTCACTTTTTTTAGGTCTAACCAAGATAATGTTGGTGGAAGCAGCTCCTCCAGTATAATTGACAAGACAGCTAGTATCATAATGAAAATGGACAATCATATCGCTGCAATGAGGAACAGAACTACTGATAAGCATGATTCCAGGGATAATATGCAGGAAGGAGTAGCACAACGACAAAAAAGAAGGGTTAAGGCCTCTGCACCATCGAGACGGTCAGCAATAGACATGGTGGACAGGAGTGCCGATTCAGAAGATGTTTCCAGTAATTTGAATGCTAGAGCTGACTCGCAGTTGCCTGATAATGTAAAACTTGAAGTCTCATTATCAAGATGGGAGGAGAGAGTTGGAGCTGAGGAGCTAGAAAGAGCTGTTCTGTCACTATTGGAGTTTGGACAGATCAGTGCTGCCAAGCAACTCCAGAACAAGCTATCACCTGCTTATGCGCCAAGTGAATTCTTCCTTGTCAATGCTGCCCTCAAGCTTGCAGCGGTCTCTACTCCTTGGAGTGAAATATCCATATCGATACTTGATGATGAAGTTCAATCAGTTATTCAATCGAATAATATCCCAATTGACAAGCATCTCATTGACCCCCTTGAGGTGATTGTTCCTCATTTTAAGATTTGTTGAATTTCTCCTTTATCTACTAAGCTGGGTTATCTTGCTTCAGTAGCATGCAGAAAATGTTCACATTCTTATATGGTATTACTTCTCTTCTCGAATGAGAATACAGGTCCTGGAAAGATTAACAAATATATTTACCGAAGCAAGGGGACGAGGACTTTGTAGAAGAATAATAGCAGTTGTGAGAGCTGCAAATGTGTTGGGTCTTTCCTTCTCGGAAGCATTTGCTAAACAGCCTATTGAAGTCCTCCAGCTGCTGTCACTTAAAGCACAGGAGTCGTTTGAGGAAGCAAAGTTGTTAGTTCGAACTCACTCCATGCCTTCAGCGAGTATTGCACGAATTCTCGCAGAATCCTTTCTAAAAGTATGTCCTGCTCCGCCGTATACTCAAGAAGTTTATGTTTTAACTGATTGTGCATAAGATAATTTGGTCAAGCAGCGTATTATGATTTGAATGAATTGATCTTTGACAAGTAGGCATGGTTCTACTATTTTAAATTCAGATTTCAGGGACTAAGTTATTCTTGTTTTACTATGGCTTCAAACATTTAGTGTCAAATGCCATATCATAGATTATCCTAAAATTGCATTTTTGTGGTTGACATTTCTGCCTAGACTATGTCTTGACTTCAATTGTGCAGCTTTATGTCATGCCCTTTATTGTGAAATAAATTCTCGAAATGAATGATATGTATTCTTTATGGGAAAGAGATATGATATCTACATACTGATGCTGCATCATTATCATGTGCATTAGGGACTGTTAGCTGCACATCGTGGTGGATATTTAGAGTCTCAGCAGGAGGAAGAAGGACCAGCCCCATTGTTGTGGAGATCCTCGGACTTCCTTAAGTGGTCTGAGCTTTGTCCTTCTGAACCTGAAATTGGCCATGCATTGATGCGATTGGTAATAACTGGGCAAGAAATTCCACATGCCTGCGAGGTAAACATTATCATATTAGTAGATAGAATTTGCTGTCTCAATCATCGCTCTCAAAGTGAATTTACATTTGTATTATATGACTTCAAAATAATAGTATTGAATCCCTCAGCTGGATTCTGGCCCCAAAAGAAAAAAGAAAATCCCTTACCTGGATGAATGCAACTTGGAAGTAATTTTAAGTTAGTAGAGCACAAATAACATAATAACTGGGAATGGTGGAGTGTGAGATGATTTTGTAGATAAAATGAGGGTTGGGCTGGATTAAGCGCGGATGGTAGTGGATTTTTATTCATCAGTCCAAGATACATGTAAAGCAGTCACTCGCTCCTTTTTTAAGGACAAAGCACAAACTAGGAGAAGGCTTGGACTTTTCGCATTTAACACCAAGGCAGATAGCCTCATTTTGGTTTCAATTTCTTACCTTTGCATGTTCTTCCCTCAGGTGGAGCTGCTTATTCTTTCACATCACTTCTACAAATCGTCGTCATGCTTAGACGGAGTTGATGTTCTTGTAGCTCTAGCTGCAAACAAAGTCGACTCCTATGTGACTGAGGGTGACTTTTCATGTTTGGCTCGCTTGATAACTGGAGTGGGCAACTTCTATGCCCTGAATTTCATTCTTGGCATACTTATTGAGAATGGCCAGCTTGATCTTCTCCTTCAGAAGTACTCAGCTGCAGCAGATGTGAACTCAAGCGCTGCTGAATCTGTCAGAGGGTTCAGAATGGCAGTTCTCACATCGTTGAAGCAGTTCAACCCCAATGATCATGATGCAGTTGCCCTGGTTCGTTGTATTGTAGTTAATGTTTTACCTTTATTCTTCTAACAAAATACTGCAGTTTTACATTGATAGCAGTGTAAATATTTGTGGAACTCCATTCGTTTAAGTGGTACTGCTGCATCCTTCACTTCTGTTAATGTAGTTTATTGATATTCTTCGACTAAACAGGTGTACAACCACTTTAACATGAAACACGAGGCAGCAGCACTCTTGGAGTTCAGGGCTGAGGAATCCTCTTACCTATGGTTCCGTCGCTATGACAAGGATCAAAATGAGGACCTTCTTGATTCAATGCGACTGTACATTGAAGCTGCAGAAGTGCACTCCTCCATTGATGCAGGGAACAAGACCAGAAGGGGCTGTGCCCTTGCCTCCCTTGTCTCCCTCCAAATCCGCATGCCTGATTTCCAGTGGCTGAACCTAACAGAGACGAATGCTCGACGAGCGTTGGTGGAGCAGTCCCGATTCCAGGAAGCCTTGATTGTGGCAGAGGCTTATAATTTGAATCAGCCGACCGAATGGGCCCCAGTGCTGTGGAACCAGATGTTGAATCCTGAGCAGATTGAGGAGTTTGTAGCAGATTTTGTGGCAGTTCTTCCTCTTCAGCCCTCAATGCTTAATGAGCTCGCACGATTCTACAGGGCAGAGATGGCTGCTCGAGGGGACCAGTCACAGTTCTCCGTTTGGCTCACCAACAGTGGTCTGCCAGCGGAGTGGGCCAAATACCTGGCAAGGTCCTTTAGATGCTTGTTGAAGAGGACCCGAGACTTGAGATTACGCTTACAGATGGCCACCGTTGCCACTGGCTTCACAGATGTTACGGACTCGTGCATTAAGGCACTGGATCGGTTCCCTGAGAATGCAGGCCCCCTCGTGCTCCGGAGAGGCCACGGCGGGGCCTACCTTCCCTTGATGTGAGAGCTTGGTTTCTTGAATTTTTTTTTTTTGGGGGGGTCAATCGATTGGTTTTTGGCTGTAAATTCGTTTGGGTTTGTTCATTGTTGAGAATTGCTTCTCTTGATTCTTTTGTGCCGCTTTCTTTTCGTGCTGGATTTTGAAGCCGATGTATTTGTATTTCCCTTGTACTGCAATATTCAATTTTTACGTACAATATTTCATGTTGCCCAAGAGGAGGTTCCGCGACGGTTTCCCGAAGAATCTCATGAGAGTTGTCTACCTATTCGTCTCCTCTTCTTGGCATGCCTCTGGAACAACCCGCATGCCTTGGACCGAGATGTGGAGGTCTGCGTAGGATAAATACCTGTACAACAGTGCCTTCAATTGAGTCGGTATTATACAGTGATTACTCGGTTTTTTAATGTAATGTGCCCCCCAGAAGCCTCCCACTGTCTGTACCGGTTGTATGAGGTCAGTTCATTCGGATGAAACAACATTCAAATGATGATACCGTCCTCTTCTCATTCCCGACAGTCAAACTGGATGTCACGGAATGTTCATTTTCTTTCTTCTAATGTCCAGCTATTTGAGTGTTTTGTACACGTACACTCTCTCCTTCTCTTCTTCACATCTCTGCAGCAAAGGACTTTCCACAGGCACAGGTTTGGGTCGCATTTGGGTTCTTGAAGCTGAAGCCTCCACCGATGAGGGCATCGCTGTAGTCCAACTGCATCCCGAACAGGAACAGCAGGCTCTTCGGGTCACAAACTGCAGAAAATGAAAACGAGCGATTGGCGTGAATGGTTATACGGGCAACACTGCATGATTTGTCTTCGAGAAATCAAGACAATAGTGTTCTAAGCTCGACTCTCTCGCTTGAAAAATCAAGGAGAAAAAATAGAGTACAAGACCCATCAGATCACCACGGCAACACAATTCCAAAGATCAAGATGGGGATCCATGTACATTTTGAGTTACGGGGATGAACATCGAAATGACACCAAGCCTGGCATCTAGTTTAAAGATCTCAACAGCATTTAGGATCATTAATAATCTGAACAACACGCCAAGACCACTTAAATTCTTCCAATATAATTAATCGTGATTTTGCCCAAAAATACTTATGAAACTCAGGAGAGGAAATTCAAACAAAATGCAAAACAAATGCGAGTTGACTAGCCACTGGAAAGAGAGGGTAGTGTCTATCAATGACAAAACTGTCGTATTCGATCACGGATTCATCGGGTCTTGTGTTTATCCTGTTCTCGAATTCCATCGTGTAAGACGTGCCAGAACGTCCTCCCTGCTTCACACCGATCCTTAAAACACAAATCTTCATTGCGCTCTGACCTCATCTTGTTCAGGTGCTTCAGGGCGTCTGTCTGCGAGGGAAATCGCTGGCTGGACCCCTTCGGACGTGGCTGCGACCAAAACGATCGATCATCAACTACCTCGTTCATAAAATGGGATATCAGGTTCATAAATGCAACTCATTCGAACATCTCCCATGAACGCTCCATAGATTTATCATCAACATCATCATTTAGAGGCTAAAAGCACATGAACTCTTCATTTCAACCGATATGTTCAAGACTTTGTAATCATTTCAGACCAACCTTCGTAAAAACTGAAAAATAATCAAAAAAAAAATAAATTTATGTAAAATAAACACCAAACAAAGGAACCCCAGATGTATTGCCCAATTCTACGCGCCAAGAAGAAAAGCTTGAATCAGGACCGCTAGCTCGAAACAGATGTAAATCTACAGAGTTGGTTTAAGATCACGGGCCATGATGACCAGGGGCTGCCGCCGACCGAATAGACAAGGGTTACCGGCGATTGTGATCGGAGCAAGAAAATCGAACTGAAACCGCCCGCCTTGAGGATGACTGCGAAGAGGCACCGGGAAGGCTGAGCAGCTGAGGGCGGCTTTCCGGCGGTCACTGCCGAGAATGCTATTTCGATTTGCAGGGCAAGAAGAAGACGATGAGACGGAACAAGAAACAGTCTCTATCTAGTTTCGTAGAGCTCCGAAGCTACTAGCTGGATCGAATCGATGAGGACAAACAGAACTGACGTGCGGTGGAGAGATCGGAGCCGTCGAAAGGTCCACGAAGCCGATATTGATCAACGGCTAAAGCCGCACTTCCCCCTCGGGCTCAATAATAAATACTAAATATTAATAAATAATAAATAAATCTGTGTTAATATCGAAATGACCCAAAATAATTTCATGGGATTTTCATATTCAGTAACGGTCGTAACGGAATGTTTCCTTTTTTGCATCTTTAATATGTAGTCAGTCTACCAATCAATGAGATGCCCGACACATTGAATGCTAGAGAAGATCAAATGAATTAAGAAAAGGACAAGTAATTATTTGAAGTGCTTAATCATCTTTTGATTGGTAAAATTAAAAGAATAAGTCCTTATCAACTGATTGTTTCAAAAAAAAAAAAAGACTAAATGCTTATCTCCGAGGTGGGCCAGGCAAGACAAGCCTGTCCACACATTTTGCTGGGTAACGTCAATCAATTCCATGCACGTAACTAAAGATTTTGACCGACCAATAACCAACTCGGCAAAGCTCCAAAGTTTGACTAGATATTTGGTCGGTCCATCGTGAACGTTTGAGAACTAACTAAATTTAATTTAAGTGAAAAATTAATTTTAAAGTTAATTTATTATTACATGTTCACGGTGAATGAGCAACTCGTATCGAATACGATCTCCACAAACTCTTAATGTAATTTATAATATTAAGAGTTTGTATTACCAGCACGACACTGATTTGTATAATACGATTTATATCGGTCAACGACCTGTGCTACTCACGGAAAAGACCGTCGAAGACAGCTGAAAAAGATAAAGATATTGTTACGCGCGAATAAAATAACTAAACCAACTTCCCCATTTTCACGAATCAAAACTCTTCGAAAATATACAAAAATACGGTTGTTAATAAATAGTTCTTATAATCACTGTTATTGAGATACTCATATATAATTTTAAAATAAGAATTAAGGAAAAATTCGTAAAATAATTATTTTAGAATAATTAAAATAATAATAAAGTACTTAAAGGTATTATATAACTAAATTGGGGTGAGGAATAATTTTAAAAATAGAAAAAATTTAGAACTACGCAACTTTTCCTTTCAAGCAATAATAATGTAATAATATATACATACAATTCATATAAACATTGCTCTGTGCCGGCAGTGGTGGTCTCGTAAATTTCGCGAACGCAGAGGGTATATCGGCCAATTCGGAGGACGTTTTCCGAGATATAAGGGCAGCTGCTGTCATAGCTCGAGACCTTCCTTCCTCTGGGTCGTGCTGTCATCTCCATGTATTGGTTTCAGCTTCAGGAAACACGCAGCGCCATTCTCTCTCTCTCTCTCTAGTTTACGATTAGTATATTGATCGATTCGAGCTTTAGGATTTGGACAGGGAGGTGGTTTCTTTGTAATCTCCGCCATAGCCGACTTCGGGGTTGCTCCGCTCTGTGCTGAAGGTTCCGTCAATGGAGGACCGTAAGGAGGTCCTCTCTCTCTCTCTCTCTCTCTCTCTCTCTCTCTCTCTCTCTCTCTCTCTCTCTCTCCCCCCCTGTTTGTTTTTGTGTGTGCGTGTGTTCTCCATCTTCTCAGGGGTTTTAGTGAATCCGTCGGTCAAGTACTCCGAAGTCCGTAGGTATAGGAAATTGAAATTTGAGAGAGCTACTCGGTCACGAGTTTCTGGCGAAGTCTGTGCAGTGAATTGATGTTGGTGCTGGGAGCCGATTTTTGCTCTGCTGATGAAACCTTCATGGGGTGAGACTTTCTTTTCGATGATCTCGGTCAATCATCTTGAGATATGGAGTTCGAGTACTGGAGGCGGCTGGTGGAGTCTGCTCTGCGAAAGCTGAATAGAGCATCAATGTCAATATTGTCAGAGTTGTCAGCCTGTGACCTTTTCCATCATCCTCTTCGTCAAAATGATGACCTCTTCAACAGTTTTTGTTCCCACCCCAATCATACTCATCCCTTTCAAAAAATTGAAGTCTCTTTATGAATTTCATCTTCTATGAATAGATACCCTAATACTCCCGCATCCAGGGTTGGATTCAGTGGGCGCATGATGCGATTGTTCCTTTAAATTTGATAAAATCTATAGAAATTTATATAAATTTTATCAATTTCATCCATATCTATATTTAATTATATTTTTTCGCCCCCTTAAAATTCGATATTTCCCTTCTCTTAGATTGATTTTGTAGATCCATCTTGCCCACATTATTGAATAATTGTTATAGATTACGAGTGGAACTTCTTGCGCCCTTTATTTCACACTTTCTCCCGTCCATTTTTAGGCCAAAGGGACTCCTTTGTTTGAGAAAAAAAAAAATATCGTTGTGAATGATTATGATTAAATCATGTTTGACAGTTGACCTTCTCGGTAAGAAATTTCCTGCATTTACGTGGGCATTTCATTTTTAATTGACGGGAGAAAAGGAGAGCAGAGAGAGGCATTCTGTTGTGTGGCACAGTCCACAATATCGTCCATGTTCATAAAGTATAATCCCAATATAATATTTTAGAATTTTGATGAATTTGTGGTTAATGTTGGACTTTGAGCTTTCCAAGTTCTGTTCCTTTCCTTCCCTGGTACTGTAAATTAATATCAATACTGCAAGTTGTTGATAGAGTCGACTCATTGCTTTAATGTTTAATCTCCAGCTGACATAGCCTTCACACTGTCATTGCTTAATCGTGCCTTACTTTAACATTATACTTATCATTTTCATGGTAATAAATCCGTTACTGCTTAAGAAGGGATAAAGGTTGGACTTTTTTTTATGCAGAAGAACAATGCTCCACGGCTGTCAGTGCCGCAGTTTGGGGATTGGGACATGAAGGGAGGGGTCCCAGATTACTCCCTCGACTTCTCAAAAATAAGGGAACTGAGGAAGCAGAACAAGAGGGAACTCTCCAGAGCCAGCATCGGAAATGACGAGGAGCTTGTTGATCCAGATGCTGCTAAATCAAAAACGGCCACCGTCCATGATGACCACCATGATCATTACCACCAGAGCCACAGCGACAACCACTCATCCACTGTAAGATTCCTTGCACATGTTTGGTTTCTGTATTTGAAGCACTCACCCTTTTTTAGATAATATATACATATTGGTGGATCTGCAGCTTTACAAATAATGGTTGGTATGGTAGCCGAATATGGATGGTGATCTAATATAACAGTTTAGCAGGAATGTCTTGTTATTTAACACGGTGAATGACTGAAGAAGATTTCTTTTGGTGGCAGATCCACTTTTATCCTATTTTTTGATAAGAACACTCTGCTAGTAGACACAAACAAAATTAGGAACTAGGCAAAGACGAAGCTCGCAATCTGGATTTTTCCCAGTCCGTAAATACTCAAAGTGTCTTAAGCATTTATCTTCCAAGATAGTGGAAAGAGACCCACCATTATTTCCTGATTGTTTGTAAAACTACGCTGCGCTGTCATTTCAGATTAGTAGATTGTGACTCATTTAAACTCGGACAGCTAAACTAAGCATTCATACAATTTGACTGTTCTTTGATGGGTTGAACTGCAAAAAACGAGAAGGCTAGAAAGATCATCTGGTAACGATGCGCCCATGTGAACTGGGAATCTTCTGTTTCTTAACTCAGTTTTTCTACTATCTTGTCACAGAGAAGAATCCTATTGATCCCTCTGATTCGATTCTGTTCCATATTTTCTAACTTTATCAGGTGTCATACAATTCTCCTGACCTCTAACCGATTAATTGTTGATAAGAAGTTATCAGTTATCATTAGGTGGTAAAGAAGATCGGGTTCTGTAAGTCATGGATTCTTCTATCTTACAGTCTAAGCCATTAGGCAAGTGATTTGAATAAATCGAGGTTGGACCTTCAGTAGTTGCTGTTTAACGAAGATTTCCGGATTACGATTGTGTGGATGCTATATCTGTGCTCAATAGCGACCTTCAATCAAACCTTTACCATAAAAGGGAAAAGAGGGGCTGTGTGGCAGTTATAGCTGAACCATACAAAAGCAGAGGTGGGGCAAACCTTCTTGTGAGGGGCATATTGATTAGTTCAGCAGAAAAATATCTTGTCTCCATCAATCTACTAATGGTTATCCATGTGATGTTACCGGTCAAGTTTGGACCGAACTGTCGTACATTATGAAATGTTGTCTTTATGGGATGTTCTTGTGACCTTGGTGACAGGCAAGGAGGAGCATCTTCAGCTACTTCAACTGCTGTGTGAAAGCCTGAGGGCCTGGGGGGGTAAGCATCCATACGAAACACCTCAATCTTCTCCAGACAATCCCGAAGCTGCTCGCTCCTGAGAGTGACTGGATTCTATATTGGATTGGTAATTCTATATTTGCTGTAGTTAAGGAAGAGATCCTGAAATATCGCCCGGGGAAGGAAAATATAGCTCGAATGCGACCTGGGAGTCTTCAAGAGGCTCAGGTTTCATTTTCTCTTTCACAGCCTTGCTTCTTGTATTGTAACATATAAGGGCCCTTCGTCTTTTGATGCCAAGCAGTGTGTTAGTGAGAAGTGTGTGTGGGCTTGTTGTTATCTCTTTGCCGGATTCCGATTTTTCCTATCCTTTTCACAGAACGTTGTAAATGACCGTGCCGGTTTCATATTCAGTTTTACGAAAGCTTGGATTAGACTTCCTTGTGCAAATTTAGAAAAACAAAAATGTTTCGACCCGATTGCCACACATCAAAGGTTCAAAATTTGAATGTGTTTGCACCTCGACTCTGTCTGAAAATTTGATAAACCGGTTTATTCTCGATAAATATTCTTACCCTTCTCTCAATTTCTACACTTTCTATCACATTTTATTCTTGCTAGCTCCCTTCTTCATGCTGGTCTCTTGCTTCACTGTTGGAGAACCGTTCCGAGTCACCACGCTCGATCTTGACTTCTCTGCAGCTTCCCTATCAAGCCCACTCAATCTGTCCTCTAGCCGCCCTCAGTCCCGAGTCCAATCTGAAAACCCACCGGCCGATATGCAACTCAGAGATCTTGACTTCTTTGCAGCTCGAAGACTACAGCGCACGAAATACCGGATCACCACTGCTTACTAATGTTCTGCTCATCGCAGTGGTAACTAAATCCTAAGTTTCCGCTAAGGAGGGCATGATATTTGGAGCAGTGGGTCGAAAATCTCTATTTTATTGAAAAATTCCACGACTAAACACATAACTTCTAGTATGTTTTTTTTCACCACTTAATAGTAGGTCAAAATAAAATCTATTTATCATCTAACGGTGAGGAGAGATATTAAACAGTTACACAGGATCGGTAGTATCATTCGTTCTGTTGGTACAAGCATCTGTGACACTATGTCGAGGTCTGTGATTGATTCGGCGGGGACACGGGCTCGTGGCCCAACCCAGAGAAGTTCTGGCCTGAGAGATTCGATGGGAGAGATTTGGATGTCCGAGGACAAGACAGGACTTCCAGCTCATCCCGTTCGGGGTCGGGGTGCAGAGGCAGAGGGTGCGCAGGGTTGCAGCTAGGATGGACCGCGGTTCAATTTGTCGCGGCACAATCGGTCCACTGCTTCGACTGGCAGCTCCCGGGAGTTATGCAACCGAACGATTTGGACATGGCCGAGGAGGTCAGTCTCTCGAGTCACGACTCCTCGATCCTTCGAAGCGCGTAACAGTATAATTTAATCGGCAACGAAGTTTCGGGAGCTCTCCCACTAGAACCGTCTGGAATTCCGGTCTTTTTAATTAAAAGGAAAAATGTACCGAGTGCAATTTCACCTGTCACCAACCTGAAGATCATTAACCGGATTTCTTTCTTTAATCAAATGATGTAAAACAAATCGTGACTTGCGAAAAGTCAAAGTGGGTCCTAATTATAATTGAAGAAAAAAAGAAGGTGATTCCTTCCCTTTTTAAAAAAATAAAATTGCACAAAATGAAAAATAAAAGAGAATTATGAGTGCTTAAGCTCATCATGAACTGCCAGATGTAAGAATTTGACAGCTCGAGACACCCGGTCTGGTCACATTAATTTAGTATTTTTCTTAACAGAGGGGAAGGATAATGTAACATACGTATTGTACATGTCTGTATGTACATTTATACCTTATCTTTAATCCATGTTTAATCGTGAATATATCAGATATAATTAACCGAATACATTCATAAAATTCACGTTCAAAAATCCAAACTCTCGAAATTACATGAGGGTGAGTTTTGAAAGAGAAAAATAGAAGAGCACTTGTTCTGATTATGAGTGTTAAACATATACGTACATTGCCGCGATTAGAATTAAACATAAAACCTTTTAAAATCCGGCCAGGTACGTTGCTGACGGCACAAAACCTCTTTGACATGTATAATCAAACGCATGTACAGTTATAATTATCACATATAAAAAAATCTTAATAAATAGTTAATTTTAATTACACTAATATACTATATTAATATTATCACGTAGTACATCCGATTCGGTGGACACTTTCTCAAGACACTGTAAATTTCTACAGTGGAAGAAAACTCTTTTGGAGGACTACTGGATGATTCTCAAATAAACATGTCCTTCATATCTTAAAAAAAAAAAAATTTAATCCAGTTAATCAAGTCGAGCTCAAAGGAAACTTCTTTAATCACCATCCGAGACCGACCGGAGAAAGGTACCCGAAAATCTCGAAGTGACAAGGAATAAACCAGCCCCCAGAGTTAGATAAATTCGAAGATAAATATGATTTAGACGGAAAAACATTTTCGTAGCCCACATAAGCGAGAATCCGCCGAGCGATTCGAACATTTACCCGCTATCTGGATCGAGAAAAAACGGAGAGATTTTCCTCCTTGAATTTCTTCCAAGCTAATTCTTATAATTAACTGCGCATAATAAGCGTAAAAAAGTACATTAAAGACATATATTACAATATTTCTGGTCATATATATATATATATATAAGTAATCATACATAATATATAATATAAATTTATAGAAATTACCTCTACTAACATTATATATAATTAATTTCCGGTATTTTCTTTTCTACCACCCGACTCCGTTATGAATCTGAGCCGCCGCCATAGCTCGGCCGCCGCTGGCATTTCCGTTGTCATGGATCCTGTTCAAGCCCAACCCGCCGGAGCCGGCGATCAGACTCTGACTGTAGAAGCCCTGAAGGTCTGCCCTGTTGATGCCGCCACCAGCAAGAGGGCCACCGAACCCAACGCCGCCGCCGCCGCCGTTGATGTTGCCGTTGCTGTCCTCCTGCTGCCTCGCCATCGAGTTTATCTTCTCTCCCTCGGTCTCTCTGTACCTGTCGAATCGTTCAACCTCTGTACATAAATACTCTGCCCGTCTTTTTTTAAAATTAGAAATATGCTTTCTAATTAAATATCTATTTTTTTTCAGTAATTAGATACTCCAGAAAACTTATAACGCTTTCGACTTCAAATTTTTTGACATTTCGAACCGACTCGATTAAATCATATTAGTAAAATATCATTGTCGATTTTATGACAAAAATAGGGCCCGGAAAGAAAGTCAATTGACCAGGGCCCAAGTGCACTTTACTTTTTCACTGCTTTACTGCGTTTAAAATGTATTCTTTTATCTTTCTTAGGGCTAGGAAATGAAATATGCTAGAGGTAAAGTTGTTTGATGTCTATGTATCACGTACATCGCATCGGACCCGATCGATCACCGGCGTAAAAAACATTTAAAAAAACTTGGTAAGAACTCCGATGATATTAGATTACATTGAAATCTTTTTTTTTTAATAAAACCCTAAAGCCGATAACCCTTTTTGGTATAAATTTTTACTTGTTCGTAAAAACACGAACCTGAAATCCATGTATTGTACATGGTGGCTAGTGGCTAGCTTTTATATGTGTAAATAGTTGATGGAGTTTTACCTGTTGAGGTAGACCTTGAGCGGGCCCACATAGTTCTCGAAGCCGAGAGTGGTCATGGCCCAGAGGAGATCGTCCCCGTTGATGGTCTTCCTCTTCTCCCTCTGGCACTTGTCGGAGGCCTCGCCGGTGATGAAGCTGATGAACTCCGACACGCACTCCTGCACCGTCTCCTTGGCCTCCTTCGAGATCTTCGCGTTCGCCGGCAGCGACTTCTTCATGATCCTGCTCACGTTCGCTATCGGCAGGAACCCGTCCTGGTCCAGCCTGTTCGGAGACAGCGACGAAGGGCTCCCCGCGGGGCTCGTCTGGCCAGCGCCAGCGGCGGCGGAGGCGGAGGCGGCTGCTCTCTTCCCGGTCATGGTGAGGAATGAAAGGATCGAGTCTCCGGGGGTTTTCTCGGTCGGTTTTCTGGTGGGTCGAAATCTGAAGCTCTGAGGGAGGGTTTCGGGGTTTATAAGGTAAAGGGGAGGGGAAGAGAAGAGAAGAGAAGAGAAGAGAAGAAAAGAAGGAGGAAGAAGTGGAAGACCGATAAAGAAAGTGGGAAGGCGGTTTGATTGCGACGGAAAATAAAAATTAATATTATATATAAATTATTATTTATTAACACATCAAATTGTAATTATTATTTTTTAATCATAGGGGAGTTGAAGGGAGGATATTTTAGTGCGTCCATGGAAGAAAGGAAAAGCTGCAATCAATTATTCAGAAATTTTACGTGTCTTAATTAAATATTTGAATTTGAATAAAATTAAGTTCTCTTAATCATAAAATTTCTTCGTTAGTAAATCTCGAACCTAACTCGACCAATAAGGGAAAGTCGGATGAAAGTATTTTAACCGATCCGTGTCGAATTATAAGAAAGGAACCGTGCATAGACCGAATAAATATTACAGAGGTGAAGTAAATGGAATTGGAGAAGTGGGAATCAAATCCGAGATCTTCTTAATCGACCTTTCATCAAGGTTATGATTGTGAGCTTTGATATATGACCAGGACAGTTCTTCGTACGCTCCGTGGTTCTGTAATGGTTCTAAAAATTAACCGGTTAGCTAATCGCAGTGTGTGTCTTTCGAGCTAGGGTTTCATCGTGTCCCAAGAGCTCTTGCTACTGGTTGGCATGAAAAGAGTTCGTCCGTCATTGCTGGTGAAAAGGCATTAAAGCTACACTCTGAGCAACACTTTTCACGGTCAATTAGACGAGCGAATCGCCCCCGAACATCGATCAATGAAGTTGAGAGTCCAATATGCTCGGTGCTACTTATCGAATCATCGGTTTCTACGGCGCGATGCCGATATAAAGTGACGGTCCGCGTCGGAATTTCCAGTGTTCTTACCGTAGCGCACATAGGATTGCCATCTCTCCACGGCTGCTTTTTTGAGTGTGCGCATAAACTCTTCCATCGATGCTGTCAATTTCATCCCTTGCACTTTTGTAATTTCATCCTTTGCACTTTGGTATGGACCGCTCACTTTCACAATTTTATCCAATGGTCCTTGCTAGGGATAATGCAGCATAGAAATATATATATATATATATGTTACGATTTTTGAATTTATTTGCAATCTGACTAATACAATTCAATATTAATAAGAGGTCGGCTCAAAGGGTCTAGGCATGTAGAACTCATCTGTAACTGAAAAAATTAATAAAATTTAGTGTGGCCGCCTATGAGTGTGTTATAGTCCGATTAGTCTCAATCCTTCGACCTTACGGGACGGCGGTCGTAGAATTGTAACTATTGCTTCGCAATACTACAAGGGAACCCTAAAACCTAATTATCAGTCCTGTCAACGAAGAAAAAATAGAAAAAAAAAATTTTAGACTTACGTATCTCTTTTGTACGTCAAAAAAATTGAAAAAAAAAAAATTGTTTACGCGCAAGTGACTTGTAAGATCATTGTCAATCTCCGGCGACCACTTTTGAAAGGAGTCTATGCCATGATACTGAGTTCCATGTGCACCGTGATCTTCGCACGAAGAGTTCACGAGATCACATCACATTTATTCACTCTCTTTTTCGTCCCAGCTTAGATGCAAAGGTATGGCTTTTACCCTTTGGAGATTATACGCATGCTCAGTACAGAAGATACGGAATCTCTCAGACTGTATAAAATATATAATACCATAGGATTCGTACACGATCCCTTGTAGATGGTGTGTGCATTTATCGAGGGTTTGATTCAGTGTGTCGTCTGAAACCGGATATATAGCTCGATTATTTTTCTGTAAAAATCCGAGAAAGTGGAGACGGTTGTCTATGGGGGGGAGGACCCCATATATATTCATATATGCCGAGCGATATCAAATAATGCTAGCTAGGGAACAAATCCCTGGATGTAGATTTGGACAAAAACACTGGAAATCCTGCGTTCGCTTTTGGATCCCACCTTGTCTTGCACAAAAGTTCCCTGCATTTTCATGTGTCGACTACCTGAAATGACTCGAATTCTTTGTCGGGGAAGAAAGTGTTCTTTGAATTAAATCTACTTTGGAATGTGTATGTATGCACATATGGAAAATTTTATAGTTCCTTGAAGGGATTGGTTCGGGCTACTCGCACCATCGAAGATCTCACACTCGCATCCTACGGTGGATAATGAGTCAATATATTAGTCTCTTTTCATCTGTTACAACGAAAACACGTGAGTTTAAAATGAATAACATGAAATATAAAATTGTTCGAGAGAGCATTTGACTTCAGATTATATATCAAACATATTTTTCTCGTCCATTTTCACGTGTCAATGTGACTTGCACTTATCAAGTGCATCTTGAAAATCTTATTTTTCTTCGGTGCTCGGGTAATAGAATAACTGATCGAGAGTTGAACTTCTTAATACTCAATTTAACGAGCAGGGGCGAAACATTTTTCATTCGTTCTCGTGCTTTTTCTATTTACTTTGAGTTTTGTACTTGGCCTTGACGGGTGTGACTCCACACACGTTAACCTATTACAGTATCATTATAATTTCCATTGAAATTATAAGGAGTTGGGTCATATTCGACCCAAAAGCTCGACAGGTCTGTGGTGATGTCTAGTCCTGTTATATTTTTAGGATTCTGTGACTCCTTAACGGTTTCTTATATGATTTGGCAGGTTTTGAGAAATTATGAATCATATCCATTATTTCAAATACAGTGCCTACTCAAAAGTACATTTATACTATTCGATAAGTGAAAATCTTCCTTAATCTCATTCTTTCTACAATTTCTATAAAAATAAAAGGGTATAAAAAATTTTACCATTAAAAATCGAACTGAGGGCTCCTGATCTCCGATCGAATCGGTCCCTTGAGAAGCAGTAAAAGTGAGGGAAATAGAGTTATCTGGGTACCAAAGGAAAAGGGTATTTCAAAAAAGGTGTTAGCATGGTGGAAGAAGCACATATGCAGTGTGCTTTTGATTATTTCCCTTTCCCCCCTTTCTTTTTCCTTTTATTTGTCTGTCTTTTAGATGATATTTTTTATAAAGCCATATATACATATACATATACATATACATATATGGCCAATCTCTCCTGAAATTCTCTGCATCACATCCACCAGTGTCTCGGAGTATCATCGGTCATCTCTAGGCCAGCTAATAGTCACCATTTTCATAATATAAAGTACAGTGGAACGGTCCAATTTTGCGTTAATAAGAGGTGAAGTACTGCTGCAGCAACCATTCAGTTGCTGGATTGTAAGGGATTTAAGGGACTTCTCCATTGGCATTTTCACTGAGTAGATTTTTCTCATTCATAGAACTCAAAGCACAAACCTTATTTTCGGTCTGAACTGCCGATTTCAGAATGTTAATGGATACTGACTAATCCAGTCCAAGTTAGGAAAACCCACTAAGTGATAAAACTCTTTTAAGATGAATTTTTTATCGTGAACTCGAAACATTATTTAAGAGAAAATGACGTTTTATCATTTTAACAAATTTATTTTAATAGCACAAATCTTATTTAAAAAAGAGATGTCAAACTCTCTGACCGATATGCGAAACAGACTCTCCCTTCTGATTTATAAACTTGAGTTGAATTTGCAAAGATTTACTACTTGTTTTCTTTGGATTATTTGCCTAAAAAAATATGAATTATCCAGGAATTCCCTAATTTATCACAAGCTATTTTTTTTAGAAAATCGTGAACTATCTAAGAATTCTCCAGTTTATCACGAACTATTTTTTTGCCCTGAAAATCATAAACTATACTCTATTTTTCCTAATCTAACGTGTCTTTAATTTATATGTTAATTGCTTATATGTATCATTAATTTTATGAATTTTGATGTTGCATCCATCTTGTCATAACAAATTACGAACTATTATCATCAAATTCTCTATTTTATCATAAGGATGGACGTACAAATAGATGTTCTCTATTTTTATGATCATATTGACATCACGTGTGGTACCGCATCAGATTCTATTTGTATAATCCATAAAATTAACGGTACAAATCTGCAATTAAAGATCAAAATTAATGACGCAGTAGATTAGAAAAAATAGAATATAGTTCGTGATTTTCTGAGCAAAATAATAGTTTGTGATAAATTTATGAATTCTTGAATAGTTCGTGATTTTTAATGTAAAAAAATAGTTTGTAATATATTAAAAAATTCTTAGATAGTCGTACTTTGATGGACAAATAATTCTTTTTTTTTTCTTTTATAATCATTAGGGTCCGGCGGAGCCTTGCCGTCGGTCGAGTCCACAGCTAGAAGGACGACAGACAGAACCGTGACAGATGGCTTTCGAATATTGATGACTCCCTTAATTTTATTTTCGAAGATTGAGATTGACTCCCTGCGTACAGACATCGAAAAACGTACGAGGAAGCTTCTGGCACGAGCTAGGGCTACGTGCTTTAAACATAAAATGAGAAAACATGAGTTCAGACATACACAAACATTTAATTCTATATATGCCGGGTTCCGGGTATAAACCGATAAAACATTCGAAAACAAGACGATCCCATGTATATTTACCGAAAATAAGGGATTGCTTAATTCTATATATGCCGGGTTCCGGGTATAAACCGATAAAACATTCGAAAACAAGACGATCCCACGTATATTTACCGAAAGTAAGGGATTGCTTGTTTATTATCGGTCGATCGGACTGCTTGCTGGTGTATTTTTGCCGGTTCCCATTAATCTTTGTACCTAGATGAAATGACAGCTAGCTAACAATGTTGTCTTGACAATATGAGACATTAGGAAGTTGAACTAGCAAGACATGGTCAAGAATAAATTATTATTATTATTATGTCAAACTAAAGATTTTAATTATTATATTAATCCCACCAAGAAAATTATATTTGTATCTTTATATATATAAACACAAGTTACGCCAAGGAGAAAAATCCAGATTTCTGCCTCTCGGAATCTGTTTCCTGGCCGTGACAGATCCCCCAGAGTTTCAACTGGTCAAAACCACTTTGACCTCTCGTTTCTTAATTCACTGTTTTCGAACAAAGGAAGAGGTTAAATTCGAACCCTGTAAGCACAGTACATTTCATGTACAATATTCTATGCCAGTTCTCTTGTAAAAGTACACGATATTAAATGACGTGGTGCGAGGTAAATATCATATCAAAAAAATTAAAAAAACCGAGTTATAAAATATAAGCGAATTGAAATATTACGTGACGGTGCTAATTTATAATTAGGGGTATAAGTTAAAAATCGAAAATATGAAAAATCGACTGAACCAGAATTGAAAAACCTGAATATATGGGTCCCCGGATAAGTTTAAAGTGGTTTTTACGATGGAAAAAATTGAACCGGAAAACTCGGCGGGACCCGAAATCGAACCAAAAGTTATGTTAATTTTATATTATATGTAATAAATCATTTTATTATTAGATTTTGATAATAAAAATAATATATTTGATATTTTCAAACTTGAATCTTGACTCTTATTTCTATTTTTTATCTTCTTAATACACTAAAATATTCATAATTAGTATTTCTCATTTTTTATAATGAATTTTATTTTATTATTTTTTGTATTTAACATGTTATTATATTAAAAATCGAACCCGAAGTGCGTAGTTTTCATAGCCCATAAACGGTTCTCGATACAGTTTTTTTAACTTCAAGAAACCAGAACAAGATAAACCAGGGCCTGATAATTTTTGAAAAAAATCGGACCGAGCCGTCCGTTTACACCCTATTCATAACGATGTGGTGATTAGCACCGACAAAATTATCATTACTATCTGCATTAATTATAACAATTATTCGAATTATGAACATCCATGTACTTATAATTTGTTCAGTTCCTCCTGACACCGCACGACGAGATTCCCATTTACGAGATCTGAATTCGGCTATCTATCTATGGCAAAGAGATATCGAATCAACTATGTAACATTTGAAAAAAAAAACACTATATAAAAGGAATAAATTAAAGATGATTTATTCTAGCTTTCTAAATCCAATTAATGTCGGGGCCGTTTTAGATAACTCCTCAAGTGGAGCTGTATATTTATATTCTTTTCCTTTTTTTTTTTCTTATATGTCCTTGCATTTTATATTCCCAAGTCGAATGCCTCCGTTTGCCGGCCAACCACAAAACAACCAGAATCTCGGCCTGCCGGTATCCGTACGAAGACTGCAATTTTTATTTCCATTCAGAAGTTCAATGGGTCCTGACTGATTCGGATTCGAGTTCCGTCGGTCTACTAAGGGGTAAAACTCTTCCGACACAAATTTTTCTCTGTTTATAAGACTTGATCCTGAGACCTTACTTAACAGGAAGAGATATCATACCATTTTAACTAATTTCTGTCGGTGTTTAACGTAATTCGGGACCAGAGGTCGGAGATGAGAATTCGGCTGACGTGATTACAAAAACTTCCGGTCCCATGCTAGGTTTCACGGGAAGGATAAGAAGAATAAGGGAATAAGGAGACACGACAAATCTCGAAGGTTAAATTCAAACCAAAAACCTACTCCTTTTTAAAAAAAATGGCTACACCAGTGTACAAAATTTCATTTATTGAATGCCGTACATAAATATTTTTGATAAGTTTAATACTAATAATAATTTTTTAAAAAATAAATTGGAAGTTCCCTGTGATTAGTGATCTGGGCTTGGCCCAAACGAGCCTTACTCGGGCGCAGCCCTTCTGAGGATCCAAATCACCGACCAATACGAGCCTAATAAAGAAACAGGACCACATGTTCACATAGATCGGATTAGATAACACTAAGAGGAATGAAACAACATCGTCTGATTGGACCGTTGCTCGATGCGACCGAACGTTCAAGACTCGAGCGTACGGTCTCGATGTGTTGGGCGATCGGATGGTAGTAACGCACCTGAGTCCAGTTAAATCATGTCGCTATGCCAGAGAAAGACTCTACTAAGGCCTTTTTGAGCTCCTCTCTTGGCAGCATCATTCACCTGTCCAGTGAAAAGTGTAAAGGAAATAAGAATTCAAGGGGTGAAATTGAATAGCGTAAACTTTGGGGTCTTTAGATGGGGGGGCTGGGATTACTAATTAGTTGTACGTAGATTCCGTTTTAAGGGTGCAGACCGTACAGAACGATAAACTTCAGGGATCAAATGATAATTTCGTACAAAAACGTTGCTTCTCCCGATGGTTAGGCCTCCAGGGGCGAACTCCTATCGAGAGAAACTACTCCGGGAGCCCGTGTTTTGGACAGTTAAATTCCGTATGTTTAAAAATAGTTAATTTAGGTAAAATAAATTATATTACACTTTCAGTCCGAATCACACATATTTCGTTAACAACATGAAATCGACGTCAGCGAATTCAGACTGAACGTGCAACAAGCGTAATCTTATAAAACCGAATCAGTAATTTTAAAAAATACAGGACTCAAGTACCAAAAAATAACAAAATATATAGAACTTCCGCTGACATTATCTCAGTCAACAGTCGATACGACAACCTTTTTCACGTGAGCCGCTCTAGCCGTGCTGTGGCGTAAGTTATACACATAACCATCGAGCATCTGATTCGACTCAGGTCACGTCGAGAAATTGCGTGCTCATAGGGTGGACTGTGAGTCACTGGATAGACCATAACACATGACCGGAATAGTAAAAATGCGAAAAATTAGGGATCTAAGTGCCATAAAATAAAGATTTATAGCAAAATAATAGAAGCGTAAAATGATGAGGATTAAAAGCGAATTTTTATTTCAATTTTGAGCCCAGGAATTCGTCCACGATTTTCTTACAATTAATACATGCGATTACCTTGCTCTACGTATTTGTTGAGTACTAACACTACACATCAGAATTAATTGAAGTGCAGCGGGTGGGATCATCGTGGGACTTTAAATCAAAATTAAAGTGCGATTATGTAGGGTTGGCTGCAGCATTCCCTTCCCTTTCTTCAATTAATTATGCATGCATATATAAATAAATAAAAATAATTTATTAACCTCCAGATAGAGAAGTCGATGGAGAGAGTTTGCGACTCCGTGCATGTTGACAAAACTAATAAAACTCTGACTCGCCGATAAAATTTTTTATTGACCAGTAACGGTGGAAATAAAATGGCAATAATTAGAAAATTGAGGATAACAATGATTAAAAAATAAAGATTTGGGGTACAAATTATATAAAGAAATTTAAAACCTCAAATTTAA
The DNA here is from genome assembly GCA_037672795.1 of Lagerstroemia speciosa. Lineage (NCBI taxonomy): Eukaryota > Viridiplantae > Streptophyta > Magnoliopsida > Myrtales > Lythraceae > Lagerstroemia > Lagerstroemia speciosa. The sequence goes on from CM075296.1 coordinate 1,968,097, forward strand.
AATGTCATTGACAAAAAGCAGGAGAAGAAAAGGAGTGTCGAGACAAAAGAAGCAGCAGTTCATATTTCGAAGGCGACATCAATCTCAGACTTGTCAAATTATGATTAAGGTTCTTGTGAATTTCATCCACAGCAACCAACTATAAGGAATTTTCAGGTGATCGTATCTTATCAACGATATGAGAAAGTACCAATTAAAATATGATATATAAATAAATTAGTATTAATTACTCGAATAATTGTCATAATTAATATAATTTAGTTGGTTCTTTTTATAAGGTGGAATAATCTAAGATCGTTTTTAAACGAATGACAGCTGATCTTTTCCCTTTTATTTTCTTTTCTACTTTCTCGTAAATAAACAAGACAGCCTGATTGAAAATCGAGGGAAAAAAAAAAAGCAGGGAAAGTTGCGGGAAAAAATATAAAGAAATGCGTGGACTTGATTGATTCTAAAAAAGCATCCTCCAAATTGCATCATTTTTTGTTGTGTTAATGGTGGAGAATAGCACAACTCTCTACCAAACTTATAAAAATAGCATCTGTTTGTAAAAGTTTATAAAACTGGTACCATTTTACGTTGAAAGTCATTTTTACCCTCAATTTCCTTGAACTCTCTCTCCCCTGTGCAACCTTTCTTCTCTCTTGCGCCCCTTCTTCCTCTTCCTTCTACAGCTGGCGTTGGGCGGGTGATGGCGCGACAAGCGTCGGGCGATGGTCGATGGAGTGACCGTTGACGATGCGCGGGGTGCCGGGCGACGAGCACTGGTGCGCCGGCCATGAGGCGCCGATGCTACAGGCGACGGCAGAAGCAAGAAGAAGAAGAGAGGGAGAGTTTTGGGTGAAAATGAAGAGCGTATTTAGGGAATTATGAAAAAATTTGTAAAATATATATATAGTGGTGCTAATTTTGAAACTCATTATTTTATTGGTGCTAAAAATATTTTCTCCTCTTATTTTTTTTCTAACTGTTGTTTTTTTAATTATGAATCTAATTATTTTATATTAACTGATAATTCAAGTCTCTATTTAACGCAAAAATTGAAGTTCGCATATTTTTCATCAATGGAGGCGAGACAATGTGAAGTGAATGGGTCATGCACTCAATCCGACGCACAATATTTTAGCCAGTGTTTTATTCGAAGAGTCCAACACACTCCCTGACGTCTTTTACTCTATCTTTAGGTTTTTAGCCATTATCGGATTACATTTTATATTTAAAATAAAAAAACAATTGCAGAGCCAACGCATAAATGAATATTCAATTTAATAAATGGAAATTACATTTTTTAAGGAAAAAAATCTCACAAATTTTTTTCCGATACTCAATAATTTGAAAGTTGACCCGGTGATCAATACAATTGGCGATATTTAGTTACAATTTTTATTTTTTTATATTAGACTTATCATCAACCTATGGAAAAATAAAATGCATTTATTTTCCATTTTACACCATGTAATATATAAATGTCCAGCAAGTTTACATTAATCCATATTTGAATTGGACCAATTTAACTCTCGATATTATAAATTTTATTAAATTAAAATATTCGAGTACGAAAAACTATTTAAAAAATATATCGAAATACCTCAACCAATTTAATAAGCTTGAGTGATTCTGAGTGAGACGAGAGAATGACGAACTTGTATCTGAATAATTAGTGAATTTATAATCGCACGCCCTCCTTTCTCAATCTAATCATATTAAAAATTAAAAGTTAACAGAGATCAGGAACAACAGCTCTTCGCGATATATGTACGCACATGTTCGATAACAAATTACCTGATTTACAAGATGTTCGGTTCGAATATTGCTAAATTCCGTGAAATGTTAAGATTACTGGTAAAATTCTAATCACGGTGAAATTTTCTTATATTATGGATCGAAATATGAATTATTGGTGTCCGAAAAAATGTGAAGCAAAATTTCAAGTAAAAAAATTTACCGACTATGTTATAAAATTTTAACCATTGTAGTATCATAATTACAGCAAATTTACAAGTAAATATTTAGCATGTATAGTTAGTAGAATTTTATATTATGGGACAGAAGAAAAAATGTAAAATGAATTTGGACCAATTCTCGTAGTCATTTTTTATTTTATTTTATTTTTTTCTCCAAAATGTGTAATATACAATAACTGGTTTAAAAAAAAAGGAAAAAGAAAATAACAGGGTTAGGAGAGAGAAGAGAGGTGAGCTGTTAAAAGACGAACAGGTAGTGTGCCCTATAACCATGTGAGTGGGCCCCGCCATGCTTCACTGTCCACTTTGAAAGTTTTTTTCTTTTTAATTTTTAAGAAACATGGACAAATTATTTCAATCACGTAATGTGAAAAAATATTAATTAAATTATAATAATTAAATAATTTAATGATAGTTTCTATAGTATCTGTCTTAATTTTTATTAATTAATGAAATTTAATTAGTTCTTCTGTAGCATAACACGGAAAGATAATACCGTCTAAAATTTTTTTCCACAGATAGAGGATGATCGTGATGTGAGGAAAAACAAAGAGAGAACGAAAGAAAAAGAGGGCTGTCCTTTCCTTTTGCCTCCTCTATCTTTCCCAAATTCTCAAACTCACCCCCACAATCCAGTTCAATGACAATTACATCCCTCATGGTTCGATGTCCCGGTTTCTTAAACCCGCATCGCGAATCGAACTTAGATCCCATCAGCCCGGCAACCAGTCTCGTCCTCTCATATCCACTTCACGGGCAGAGAGCATCAACGAAAAAGATGTTTACCCCTTCATTTTAATAAGTTTTCGCTACTTTTATTCTCCTATAAACGTAACACTGCTCTAGGATAGCTCGAACGTGATTGCACTTCAGCTTCACTGTGAATTTCGAGAGCAGTGTAGAAGAGTACCCACATCGATGTTTGGAATCGAACTTCTCCCGGGAAAGGCCGGGATGGAAGATGGCACACCGGATTCGCCCGGGGCAAAAGTGAAAATTTCATTTTCTTTTGGGAGTGGAATAAATTTCAAAATTTGTACTAAAATTTTCATGTATATGTCCGTCCGTATGGTATTTCAGAGTATTAGATCGTTAATATTCTCAAAAAAAAAAAAACGATGTGATGGAGTGTGAATAAGCATATGTATATATCTATATATATATATATACACTTGTATCTTTATATTTATATAGTCACAGTTACCAAAAAAAATTACCGTAGTTACACCCACCAACCTACTAAAAAATCTCCAATACATCGATTATATCACTTGTCGATATTAATATGATATATCACGCATCAATATTATCATATGATACAGTCGATGCACCAGACCTACGCTCTCTCACGAGAAGGTTTTTGGTGAATGTGGCAACACAACTGTAAAGCCTTTTAAGAAATTCGAGCACTTAATTATATCAAGTAATTAATATTTTTTCCCTCTCTCAACGTTCTTTTATTAACTTAAAATAGGATGTCTCCACACATTAACAAGAAAGTCTTCAGTGGAACTGTTATACCATATCAGTATCGCTTATGTGGTATATCCGTCTAATAAGAATTCATTATTTATATATTATTTTCAATTATTGTTCATAATTTATTAGTTTTTAAATTTTTTTACTATTTATATATTATTTTTAATTAGTATTTGTCATTTATTTAAGATTTTTTTTTAAGATTTAAGAACTATAATTATATAATCATTTATTACATGTCAAGTCACGATTGAACGGATATACCACGTAAGCGATGCTGACGTTGTATGACCGCTACACTGAAAACTTTCTTTACAATAACAGTAATTCCATTACACTGAATTTGACCTCAAGGACACTCACATAAAAAATAACAGATGAACAAAGAACAAATACAATAGTTATTGAGATATTCCCCAGTTTCCTAATAATTTTCTATGATCATCCGTTGGTATCATCATGAACAGATTCTTAATACCCAATAATAGATACTTAATTGTAAACTTAATTCTTACTAAGACCCTTTCCTCCCAAAAGGGAGTACTTGAAAAAATTGCTTCATTTCTAACCTTCCAAATAATGTAGATATAAGCATTTCAAGACATGCGAAACAAAATAGATGACAAAACTTTTCCTCTATGAGACCCAAATTATATATATATATATTAAAATATAAATAATAATTTATACAGTAAATTCGTTACTTATTTATCACACAGAATATTTACTCAATCAACCTGCCATTTTTAACAGACATTTATTTTTATTCAGCGAGGGAAAAAGGAAAAAGCAAAAAAAAAAAAAAAGAGAGAGGGACCATGTGTCCCTCTGAGACTGAGTTGCGCTACCAACAGAGAACCCTAATCCCCTGAACTCTGTACCGTAGCTGTGGAAGTGTTGACTCTCTCTCCCCTCCATCTTACCTTTGGGTTCCCTTCTTCAGATTTCATCCGAGGGTTTCTGTCTGGTGCTTTCTCCGTTGAATTGCATCTCTAGGGTTTCTTTTTCTCTTCTCCCACTCACTGTCTTGAAGTCAGATGACTCTCCCACCCATCCTCACTCTCCTCCTCCTACTCCTCGCCTGCTCCGGATCCGACGCCGAGCCCGACTCCGCCTCCCTCCTCGAGTTCAAGAAGGGGATCAAGGTTGACCCCCTCGGCAAGGTCACCTCCTCCTGGACCACCCTCAATCTCTCCAACTCCGAGTCCTGTCCCTCCTCATGGGTCGGCATCTCCTGCTCCTCCGACCGTCGCGTCTCTGCCATCTCCCTCGACGACCTCGGCCTCTCCGGCGACGTCAAGCTCAACACCCTTACCCCTCTCTCCATGCTCCTCAACCTCACCCTCTCGGGCAACAACTTCACCGGCCGCATTGTTCCCACTTTTGGCTCCCTGGGCTCCCTCCAGCGTCTCGATCTCTCCCGTAACAGCTTCTACGGACCCATTCCTGCCCGGATCAGCGACATGTACAGCCTCAATTACCTAAATTTATCCTCCAACCAGTTCTCAGGTGGTTTCCCCGGCGGAATTCACAACCTCCAGCAGCTCAAATACTTCGACTTGCACTCCAACGATCTGTGGGGCGACATTGGTCAGCTTCTCTCAGAGCTCAAGAATGTCGAAGTTGTTGACTTGAGTTACAATAAGTTCTTCGGGAGTGTCTCCATTGGTGAACAGAATGTCTCTAGCTTAGCGAACACTGTGCAAGTTCTGAAACTGAGTCATAATAAGCTGAGCGGAAGATTCTTCGACTCCGATTCCATCAAGAGGTTTAGGAATTTGAGAGTCCTGGATCTGGGGGACAATATGATAACCGCACAGCTGACCTCCTTCGATTCGCAGCCGAACCTGCAGATTCTGCGATTGGGAAACAATCTGCTGTCTGGGTCGATACCTGAGGAGCTGCTCCAGAGCCTGATCCCGCTTGATGAATTGGATCTCAGTGGCAATGGCTTTACAGGTAATGAGTTTGACTTTTTGTTAAATGGCAAATTTCCTAATTCGGTGGCATTAAAGTCTCTGAATTCTTTGACAATGAAATGCTTGAATCATCTGGGATTGAATTGATATTTCTACTTATTGTACGCCCAGACTTGCATGCGGCATTATTCTTAGCGGAATGCGTATCAGCTTTTTTCTATTTCCGGAAGTCTATATCAAACGTGTAGGATATGGCTGTAGTGAAATCCAACCTTTTTATTTTTAACCTGATCTTAGGCTCGCAAATCCCCAAGTGACCTCAATTTCGAGGATATGCTACCACGGGAAGATTTTTAAGATCTTGAAATAGTTATTTGGAGATGAACAAACGATTCGCATGATTTGTTTCAATTCGTATATATTAGCTTATAGTTCCCAAAGGCTGATTGCCTTTCAGAGTAGTTTGTTCATTAATGAAATGATTTACAGTTCATTTTTATGTTACATAAATTGATGGTTCTTGATGTATGCACCCCACATTGTAATGGGACTTGATCAGCATTGGTTTTGACTTGAGCATGCTCCTCCGCCTCTCCATATGGTGTTGGTTTTAATAAGTTTGTTATATTTGCGACTTACAGAGTCATTACTGGAATCTGAACTTTTTTATTTTTGATAATAGAATCTGAACTTTCACTCGTTCTCTTCAGGTTCGGTCCCGGAAATTAATTCTACAACACTGAAGAGCTTGAACCTCTCTTCAAATCGCTTATCTGGCTCTTTGCCCAGTTCCCTTGGAAACTGCATCAGTTTGGACTTGAGTGGAAATATGATCATTGATGACACATCTACTATACAGAACTGGAAAACCCCATTGGAGTTCCTAGATTTGAGCTCTAACAGTCTCTCAGGGAGCATCCCAAATATGACTTCCCAGTTTGGGAGCTTAGTGACCCTTAGGCTCAGCAACAATTCCTTGATAGGTGCTTTACCATCTCTAGCGGGGAGCTTCGCGAGATTGTCTACCGTTGATCTCAGCTTGAATAAACTTGATGGGGATATTCCTACAGGGTTCTTCATGTCGACTTTCAGCTACTTAAATCTGTCAGGGAATCAGTTTAGTGGACCGATTCATCTCCCAAGTTCAACAGCAAAAGCGCTTTTAGCTATGCCTACGTTCCAGCCTATGGAATATCTCGATCTCTCTGATAACAAGTTAAATGGTCCATTGCCCCCGGAGATCGGTAATTTGGGGAAGCTCAGACGGCTCAGTGTTGCCAGGAATTCTCTGTCGGGACAACTTCCTGGTGAACTGAGCAAGCTTACTTTCTTGGAGCACCTCGATTTGTCTGGCAACAATTTCTCTGGGACAATTCCCAAAAACCTCTCAGAGAACCTTACTGTATTCAATGTATCCAATAACAATCTATCAGGAGAGATTCCAGACGACCTGCTGAGGTTTTATCCATCTTCCTTCGCAGGGAACCCCTCATTAAAACCTCGCAGGGGCAGTAAACCTCCAATTGTGGAAGGCAATTTTCCGGGCAAGAAAAATAGTTCAAAGAATAGCGCTAGAGTGGCTATTATTGTCGCCTCAGTGGGGGCTGTTTTGATGATTGCTTTTGTTTTAATTGCATATCGTCGATCACAGGCAAGGGACTTTCATGGAAGGAGTGCATTCAGCAGTGGACAACAGCCTTCTTCCCTCTTCAAGTTCCATACTAGGGGTCAGGCCCCACCCACTTCATTGAGCTTCTCGAATGACCACTTGTTAACTTCGAACTCGAGAGCTTTGTCAGGGCAACAGGCAGAATTACCAACTGAGATTGTTGAGCACTCTTCAGTTCCATCAAATCCTCCCAATTTGATGGATGCTTACCCTGCAATGACACAAGGAAAGAAATTAAACTCTCCTGACTCACCTACTGTATCTTCTTCACCGAGGTTTATTGACGTTTGCGAGCAGCCGGTTAGGCTGGATGTTTACTCGCCAGATCGACTGGCAGGAGAGCTCTTCTTCTTGGATCCTTCCTCGATGATGTTTACTGTTGAAGAACTGTCAAGAGCCCCGGCAGAGGTTCTTGGCAGAAGCAGCCATGGAACTCTATATAAGGCCACCCTCGATAATGGGCACATGTTGACTGTGAAATGGCTGAAGGTCGGGCTGGTCAAGAACAAGAGAGGGTTTGCGAAGGAGGTTAAGAAGATAGGGTCGATGAAGCATCCTGGGATTGTTCCATTGAGGGCCTACTACTGGGGGCCCGGAGAGCAGGAGAGGCTTCTTTTGGCTGATTACATCCATGGAGATAGTCTCGCCCTGCATCTCTACGGTAAGATCCTGTAACCTGCAAAGTTGGTTCATTTAGAGTAGTCGCGGACCTTGGGATTGAAATGTTCACGGATGGGTTATGAATGCATTCAATTCCAATAGGTGCCAGAGGGTTTGTCTGCATGGAGTTATTTTTTTTGGTCTTGGTTGATCTAATTGGTATGCTCTTGTGCTGCAGAGACGACACCTCGGAGGCACTCTCTGTTGTCATTCCGCCAGAGGCTGAAGGTGGCCATAGATGTGGCTCGATGCCTCTCTTACCTCCACGACCAGGGCCTGCCCCATGGGAACTTGAAGCCTACCAATATCATCCTCACTGGACCAGATTACGATGCTCTCCTTGCCGACTACGGGCTCCATTTCCTCATGACCCCTGCTGGCATTGCAGAACAGATCCTAAACCTGGGGGCCTTAGGTTACAGGGCCCCGGAACTTGAAAATGCCCCCAAGCCCGTCCCATCACCGAAGGCAGATGTCTATGCATTCGGGGTCATCCTGATGGAGCTGTTGACCCGAAGGAGTGCTGGGGACATAATCTCCGGTCAATCAGGGGCCGTTGATCTAACTGACTGGGTCCGGCTATACGATCAGGAAGGCAGGGGAATGGACTGCATCGATCGGGACATCGCTGCAGGGGAGGAGCAGTCGGGAGCAATGGCCGAGGTGCTCGCAGTATCACTCCGGTGCATCCTCTCTGTAAATGAACGGCCTAACATCAGACAAGTTTTCGATGATCTGTCTTCCATGTCGGTTTGATTTGATGATGGAAAACTACAAACTGTACATGTGTGTTTGCTTTAGGTTTCTTGTTTCTTCAGAATGTTCCCTTGACCCCTACCCCACCCCCCAATTGTTTCCATTCCTCAAAAGCTTTTTTCTACCCTCCCGCTCTATTGGTGTTAGGCCTTGTTATTTGTTGGGCTTAATTTATCTCAATTTTTATTTTTGTGGAATATTCCCTATAAAGGAATATTTTGATCCATTGATTTATTCAAGTGTTAATGTTTGATCTTACATTTGTTGTTGGTTGATTTGTTGCATGTCCTATTTTTCATTTCTATTCCCACGTTCGGCATGAAAGAATCAAATGAAATAAACAATTTAGTTGCTGCATGTTTTTTACTTTATTATACTCTTAAATTCATTAGTAGACTTTTTAAAGTTGATAATAATATTTTCTTAAAAAATACTGAATGCTTATTTCTTTAATTTTTATAATTACATTTGTTCATCTTATATATATTTTAAAAAAAAAATTGTCATTTTCTAGATGAATAATTATTGTAGAAGGTTGCGGCCCATATTAGGCCCAGAAAGCGGCCCATGCCAATGCTACTCTTCATGATTCGTGAACGATGAATTAACCCTTTTCTGGAGCCTAATTTACACAATATGCCATCCTCTCCGCTCCTCCCTCGGTCGGGGATTGCCGGCAGAAGCGAAGCAGCCCCCTACCTGCAGTTGACCGAAAGAGTGAGAGAAATGAAATTCCCAGCCTCGAGCTCCTGGGCAGATTGTTTAGGCTCGACGGCCGCTAGTTCTCCCTCAGCTTTGGCTGACGCGACGCCGGTTTTCCTTGGTGACCATGAAGTCGGCGTACAGTAGTGGCGGCGCGGAGGGGGATCACACCCGTCGGTACTATCGGAATACACGTGTTCCGTCGGATCTGATCGCCCTTTCGCCGCGCTGCAGCTGAAATTGGATGCATATTGATCTTTCGAGCTGCAGAAGTGGCGTCGAATTGCTATATTCAGAACACCAGTGATTATGATATCGATAGCTTGACAAATGAATAACAAAGGCGTGAATACGCAATATCCAATTGAAACATCTTCTTGACACCTGCCACAAGACAGGATTGATTGCATTGCATCTCCATAGCAACAGTCTACCAAAGGTCTCATCATCGAACATTTGGTTCGTTGTGTTTTTGCAGGCAGCGATTTCAGCAACATGGCTATTTTTCTCTGCGATTCCGACTCTTCTGGTTAGTAATTCAATAACTTATCCTCTTCGTTAACTGCGTGGAATTTGACATACATTGGTAATGGTAGTCTTGTACCGTTACCCACTTCCATTAGGCTTTCAAGGGAGCAGCGGAGTCACTAGAGTAGCTGTTGGACGCCGCGAGGGAAGGGCTTCCTGGCACGGTGGGCGCTGTAAAGCTATCAGGAATGGAAATCAGTGACCTGACTATGGAACTCAGCGATCTCGGGTATGGGATATGAATCAGCCTGGATAAGCTAGAATGATGTGCTAAAAAAAATGAACATCTTGAACCAGAGTACCTTACCATACTAAAGAAGTTGCACTCTGCTAGCTTGAGATCAGGGAACCCTTCTCCTTTCAAGCCGACTGCACCGGTGTCTACGTAGTTTTTACTAACAGAACATGCCAAGACTCCTTCTTTGTTTTATGCTTCCTGTGTTCTATCGTCCAGTCCAGTCAGGATATATCTCAGGGTGCTAGAAGCTCCACTCGAGCGGTCTGCTTAACCGAGGAGAGACTGCAAAGAATGACCAACATGGCTCCACACCAGGTTACCTTAACATTCAAAAATCAACTTCCTTCAATTGAACTGAGTTGCTCACATCGATTCTGAGCTGTGAGATTTTACTCCTGTCTTTACTTTGGTTAGCTTCAGTGCAGGGGACGGTGGTGAGTCAGGAAACCGAGCGTAAAGCACCAGTAGTAGCTGTAATAGCTCAGGGCATACGAGAGCACATCGCCAATGGTCGTTCTCTGTTTCAGATGTTTTTGTCCATCGCCGCGATTTTCTCGGTTTGTGTTCAACTGCTTAGCTAGCCGGGGGAGGAAATAAGAGTACAAGCTGAACTAATCACGCACACATGTTCACTAACAACACAGGTCATCTCTCGTAAGTGTTTTGTTCTCTGATGGAGGAAGACTTGTCGTCGGGAATGCCCGCAGTGGAATTATCATCAAGTCCTAGACACTTGAGGAAGGCAACCTTGGCAAGCCTGACAATATTACAAGGATGATGACTATTTTTGTACATGCCCTGTGTCGATACTGATCTACCCTTCATCGATGATCCCGAGCTTTGCCCTTCCTTGCCGGCCTTGTTGCTGTTGACGACCTTGTTGCCATTTTCTTGATGAGGATCTCTGGCTCCCTTCAGCCTTCTACTCCCGGCCGATGATCCACTGCTTGCACGGTTTGTTTCTCCTACCTGCCCAATATATTTGGGCACGCGATTAGAATTATCAATCCACGCTACAACTTTTATAAAGGAATCATCACATTTTCATCGGCGAACATATCGTAATAGATTTGGTGCAGTAATATTACTTTCGATCTCATATAAGAAGGTTGTGAATTCTATTTCGCATGGCGGAATTCGTTGGTAATCTTTAATAGCTCAAACGTTGGCATGCTTGCAAAACACTCTGTACTGTACACCAAAGATGCAATGCAAATCGGTGATTCGGCACTGCCCTCACTTAAACCTCCTCGGTTTGATTGTTGTGAAAGGAGTAAATCTACCTAGCACGAATCTAAACTATATGAATTCCACATAAGGTCACCTATTTTCCCTCTTTTTTTTCCAAAACACATAATTCGTACAATTCGATATTGATAAATTCAATGAACCCGACTGGATTGAAATCTTACAAGAATCTTTCCTTGCATTTTGCTTTTTTCTTTAAAAGCTGGCACAGACCACTGGTGAGCTAGTTAAAGAAAGATATCCACGGACTGCTGCTAGTGCTAGTCGCAGTCGGTGCCGTCCGATGGGCCCCGCATGTCATCTTTTTTAGTAGGTCAATTGCTAAAATGGTTAAGGAAATTAATTAAGAATACAATTATTAGACCGACCAACCCTTTTTCTTCAAAGCGGAATTCTTTGTTCTTACAGGAAACGCTGTGCCTACGTCAAGTCAAATAAACCATTTCTTTGACCGTACTCGCACATGCATGTATAGAGAAAATTTAACTTATCACATTATTCATGAACTTTATTAATAAATATTTAATATATTATTATTAAGTGTATATATAACTTTTTTCTATTCATTAATAATATTTATTTTTTAATCATATTTTAAAGTATTTATTTACATGTCAATTATTTATTAACTAAGTTTACTTTACTTACGTGTCGAACATTCATTAACAAAATTCACCATGTTTCACCGATAAGCTCAGTTCACGTAAGAATTTTTCATATCTGGGTGGCTATTCCACGAAGAGATCGAAACCTACACCCACGCATGCATGTCGGGATTTTGAACTTTTGATCTCCTAAACTATTCAGGCAGAAAATTCAATAGAACGTGAATTGTCTGTCTGTCTGGACGAGTTTCTTTTTCATTCTCGTGTATGTGTCCTGTTCGTCCGTTTTCCCAGTAAACACCTTCGTTTCGCCCTCTTGTAATTGGATTGCATGTCGGCTTCACGCGAAAATGAACAAGAGCATATCGGGCATGGAAAATAGGGGACTTGTTAAACAATCACCCTGGAAAAAATAAAAGAAAAAAAAGAAGAATGTTACCTGCAGTCGAAGCTTCTGCCAAGATGCATTTCCATGGAGGGAAGAGGAAGAGGAAGAGGAAGAAGAGGAGCAAGGGGGGGAGGAGTTGCCGGGAGAAGGGAGATCGGAATCGTAGCCGAGGGCGTCGGTGAAGGAGTAGAGGAGGAGCAGCAGCACTACAAGTTGGATCCATATCAGCCATGGGATCCTCGAGCTCTCTGTTATTATCATCAGGTCTTCCCCGAATTCGACCATTACATTCCTTTTAGCGAAAGGGTTTCTATTTCAGAGAGCTTTCGATGAGATTTGGCAGAGGAGAGAGGAGCCAATCGAGGGTTCTGTGGGGGAGAGGGAGTGAGATGGAGACTGGCGAGAAAGGATGATGATGAGGATATGGGCTTATAATTCCTCGTAGTGCGGAAAAAGTTCTGTATGTAACGAGTACACAGCGTGATAGTACCGATATTGTATCATTAGCTAATTAAATCAAGTTAATTTTTGAGGAAATATTAAATTTAGTTTTCATCATTTCCTCCCTTCTTCTTCATTGTGGCCTTTTCATAATCGGATTTAGCTTTCATTTTTTTTGTTAGTTTTATTTTTCTCATCTTTATTATTTCATTATTAAAAATTCTTGTCTGTAAAATATAATGGAAATCGAAAAAGATGGGAGGTGAATGCTGGAGGCAAAGTGTGAATAGTATGAGAAATTTTTAGACGATCGCGCTCACAAATAATGCTAGTACTGTCATGTAGAAATTAATGGAGATGATGACAAAAGAAGATAAAAATGACAATTGTTTTTATTTATTTACGTATTTTTCTGGTAAAATAAGGAGTCGAATCTCGAGAAATAAAACTAAATAACGCAAGAGCGCAGTAAAATGACCCCAATAATATAGCGTAAAATAAGTGATCCGATGCTAGAAAGCAGTCGATCAAAGCGATGAATGCCACAAGGAAAATGAAGAGCTCGACGAGCTATAGCTGATCTACACACATATTGCACTATTTATAAGCATGTTATATCTCCACTTACCACTCCCTCATCAAAAGACTTCTTATAGAACCTACCAATGAGGAGATAGAAGGTGCACAAACTCCTGTACCTTATAATCCCCACACAATATCTGAATTTACCTCGAGAATGAGCTGTCGTATATCGAGAGATCAAGCATATCCTACACCCGAAAAGACTCGCTAAAATCCTATACTTACAGCAGTTATCACTCCAATATTATATGAGAAGTCTCCCTTTCGGTTACTTTCACAGTCTCTCACTAAACCACAATTTTCTGCTATCCCGAATTCCCTCGAGATGCACCATTGATATTGAGTCTTTCGGTTATTTACTTAATTTTTTGTTCAGTCGGAAAGACGAAAGGTCATGCACTCTTGGCATTATCCTACACGCGACACATACAAATATATACAACCATTTATGTATACATATCGTTGTTAAGATTGGCTCCAATTGGCTTGTCCACAATCGGGAGGGTGACGTGGAGAAAGGTGCAGCATGATTGTCTTCTAAATAAATATTATATAATATTCAAAAATTTAATAGATCTCGATTATACAGTTTCAAGTCCGGTCGATTTATTAACGGTGGGAAATATATTACTATCTGAGTCTGATTGTCTGTAAGCTTCCCTCGCTCCCCGACACCCACAGGACCGTGTCCGCCTCCCGGTTCACGGACACCCTGTTCAGTTACCGGAAGGGGAGAGTGAGCCTGTCGATGCCAGAGACTTCCGGATGCCACGCCCCACCCTAGGGGTCGAGGTCGCCATGCAGACCAGTGCGCCCCAGAAGGAGCTCGGGTCGGGGATGGTCTGCATCGCCCTCGAACAGGACCGGCTGCTGGACGAGCCAGTGTAGGCGATATACTGCAACGGGAAGAAGACCGGGCACGGTGTGGGGAGGGAGGCCAGTGAGCGAGGAGGACCTCGACGCGATGGAGCTCCTCAAGGTGGGGTCGGTGGGCACCGGGTGTTGCCGGGGAGCTCCGGCGTGGAGGGCCCCAACGGGGAGCTCGCCTACATGCGGGCCTGCTTCGAGCTGGTCGTCCGGTCCAAGGACTCCGAGACGCTATACATGCTCGGTCCTGAGGGCAACCACGGGGCTGACCTCAGCGTACTTTTCCTGGTCATGATTTGATCCAATTCGATCCGATTGAATATCAACTGATGGTGGGTTGTTATCGTGATCGATGACGGTGAGTCGGCGAGACTGTTATCATAAATTCAATAAATTCGAGTCCGGTCAACTTACGAAGAATTAAATCTAATGGACACCCATCAATCCAATTTAAAGTCAAATCAATCAATTAAGGAATAAAATTATTTTATTTATAAATTATTTCTAAAAATAGAAAACTTAAGAAAATATAAGGAGTCGCATATATATATATATATGCCATCAGCTATTAGCTTTAGCCTGGTATAAACTCGAACTCCTTGCCGAATCGATTGTAATAAAAAGGCATATCGTAATCAGCTGTTTTTCAATTAATTTACCAGTTTCTCTAAGGTTAAATAGAATAATAGAGATGATAAACTGAACCGATGATAATTCACGTTGACGTTGGTGGATGAAAGGAACACACTTTCTAGACACTTCTATGAACGCTTTAATCCTCCGACAACTACACCTCCGTTCCCAAAATGCGCCACGCCATCCCACGTGGATGTCCACCTCATTAGTCATTACCTCATAAATCAGACTAGACGTGTAATTCTAGAACTCCACGAAAGTCGCCAAAAGGACCCGAAGAAAAATAGTTAGAAAAATAAAAAGAATATGAAATAAGAGAGCAAACCAAACGAAACCAAGCCAACCAAACCTCACCCGCGAGATCCTCGAATTCTCTCAATGGCCATGGCGGCGCGGGCAGTTAGCTGCCAGCTGCAATCCACCGGCAGGGAGCCCAGGAGGGACCCGGCGATCAGCCTTCCTGCGTCGGTCTCGGTTCCCGGCAGGGTGAAGCAGTCGACAGATATCGAGCCGTCGTCATCGGAGGGCGGCGGGAAGATCATGCTGCAGCCGAGGCTGTGCACGCTGAGATCCTACGGCCCGGATCGCCCCCTGGTGGGGTCGACGGCGATGGTCAAGACGAGGAGGGAAGGCTGCGATGAAGTCCCTCCTCCCTTCTTCGAGACGCTGTCCGAGTACATCGACAGCTCCAAGAAGAGCCATGACTTCGAGATCATCTCCGGCCGCTTAGCTATGGTGAGCTTCCCGTTCTTCCTCTCCCTAATCCTCTGCCGTTCTTCTAATTATTCTCTTGCTTCGTAATTATAAGATATAGATTTTTCTTTTTCAGCTTTCGGGAATCTAATAAAACGCGATTAATTTAGTCAATCTTTTAGAATCATTGATGAATCCTTGTGAAAAAACTCTCTGAATATGAACATACGCACACACCTATATATATTTATGTGTGGTCTGTCTATCAGATTGTATTTGCGGCAACGGTGACAACGGAGGCAGTGACAGGGAACTCCCTGTTCAGGAAAATGGACGTACAAGGTATCGCCGAGGCTGCCGGACTGTGCCTGGGAGCCGTGACCTGCGCCGCCGTCTTCGCCTGGTTCTCCAGTGCCAGGAACCGTGTGGGCAGGATCT
This sequence comes from Lagerstroemia speciosa, assembly GCA_037672795.1. Lineage (NCBI taxonomy): Eukaryota > Viridiplantae > Streptophyta > Magnoliopsida > Myrtales > Lythraceae > Lagerstroemia > Lagerstroemia speciosa. Next base: position 1,983,910 of record CM075296.1, read on the forward strand.
TCACCCTCGGCTGCAACAGTCTCATAGACTCCCTGATCGACCAGATCGTCGACGGGCTGTTCTACGAGAGCGAGCTCAGTGACTGGTCCGACGAGATTTAATTTGGGCAGTATGGGTATCGCGTAGATTATAGCTGGTATAGATGCCGGAATTCTTCAGCTTCTCTCCTCCTTCTGTAATATATATATATATATATATATATATATATATATGCAGAAGACTGTTAAGGACATGATGATTGATCGTCTCCTTAGAAAGCTAAGGAGTATACGGAGGTTCGGGGCTGCCCCTAGAGAGTGAAGAGTAAAGAGAAAGCGCATGGTCCAAGGAGAAATGGATGGCGAGCAGTTATGAAGCTGCCATATGCAAAACAAGATTTAGCTGATAGTGGTTGTGCATTTGGACATGTACTTATGCCTGGAATGCGAATTATACAATACTGTGCAGGATTATGAACTGTCGGGTCCCTATTACTATATTTTTGGATTATAATGAAGATTCACTGCGATAAAAAGACTGGTTGGGAATCTCTCGATTTTGTATCGTTTGTTATATTTTGATCTGTAAATCTCATCCCAAGTAGCTGCCTGACCATTTTGTCCATTGTATGTAAGACGTCCCCCTGCAGCTAAGTCTGACACGGCCACCCGCTACTACCAACTTGAAGTTACGGAAACGTAGGAAATATTGAACCTTGATGAACACCATGAACCAATTTCAAATGTGTTCCTTTCCTTGTTTTGCTTATTGTCCATCTCTAGTATCACTTGTACAGTAAACCTGTTGGGATCGAACTAGTCAAGGAGCCTGAGCATCTCATCAATGGGTTCCACCAGCACTTTACTGGTGCCCAACGAATACCTGAAAATCGGAACCCAATTTTTACATTTAGAACAAAACGAGGCAAGAATTCCCTCGGATTCTCAAGGTAATTTCGATCGATTAAGCGCTTTTTCCTTCAATCGTCAAATGCTGCCTGATTCTGCCGAACAAGAAAGTTTAGGGATCATTCTCCAAAAAGGAACAATTTGGGATCGTTTTGTAGTTATACAAAACAGGGAGGACTAATATGTAATTAACTTGAAATGAGAGGACCTCGGATCAAGTTGGGAACAATTTGGGATCATTTTGTTATTATTCAAAACAAAGAGGGCGAATGTGTAATTAATTTTATATGAGAGGACCTCCGATCAAGTGAGGAACAATTTTGGATCATTTTATAGTTATTCAAAATGGAGAGGACGAAGATGTAATTAATTTGACATGAGAGGACCTCCGATCAGACATACAGTTCCCTGGCTTCGCTCCTTCGCTCATCGAGCTCCGATCGTCTCCTCTACCTAACAACGTCCATGTCCACCTCCTCATCTCCGCCGGCTCGAAACCCGGCAGCATGGGAAGCTGAAACCCTCATTCCGTCCCTCCCGGACGACGTCTCTGTGAACATCCTCGCACGGGTCCCGAGGTCCCATCACCCGGCTCTCTGCCAAGTCTCCAGAGCCTTCAGGTCTCTCGTCTCCTCCGCCGTCTTCTTCACTACCCGCCGCCTTCTCCGCTCCCTCGAGCCCTCTCTCTACCTCACCCTTCGCACCAATTCCTCCCCTTCCATCCTCTCCTTCACCCTCCTAGACCCGGTGCTTGATCCCCAGAATCGCCGCCGCCTCGTCCCCATCCGGTCTATCCCTTCCTCGTACATCGGCTCCGCCTATTCCGTCCTTGGTCCGGAGCTCTACGTCCTAGGTGGGTCCCACAACGACGTTGCCTCCTCACGGGTCTGGATCCTTGACTGCCGGCTCAACACCTGGCGTCCTGGTCCGTCGATGCGGGTCGCCCGAGAGTTTGCCGCTGCCGGCGTGGTCAACGATAAGCTCTACGTGATGGGCGGTTGCGTGGCGGACACATGGGCACGAGCTGCTAATTGGGCGGAGGCCCTGGACCCGAGAACCGGCACCTGGGGCCCGGTCCCAAGCCCAGACGAGGTGAGGGAGAAGTGGATGCATGCGAGCGCTGTGGTGGACGGAAAAATATATGCGATGGCTGATCGAGGAGGGGTCGTGTATGATCCGAGGAGCGAGGTGTGGGCCCCAGTGGAGACTGAGCTCGACAATGGGTGGAGAGGGAGAGCCTGTGTGATCGATGGAATCTTATACTGCTACGACTACTTGGGGAAGATTCGGGGATTCGACTGGGGAGAAGGTGCTTGGAAGGAGCTGAAGGGGGTTGAGAAGGGCCTCCCAAGGTTTCTCTGTGGGGCCACCATGGCTAATATGGGCGGCAATTTGGTTGTAGTTTGGGAAGGGAAGGAAGCCAATGGAAACGGGAAGGAAATGGAGGTTTGGTGTGCGGAGATTGAGGTGAGGAAAGATTGGGATGGGGAGTTGGTGGGCGAGATTCGTTGGTCGGAATCGGTTCTGACCGTTCCAGTTAGCTCCTCGATTGTCCACTGTGTAGCAGTCGCACTGTGATGCTCGCCCAGCATCCCCTAACACGGTAAACTCTTGGAGGCGTAGCTGATTTTTCTCGGGTTTGTGTGTATATGTGGATGTTCTGGTTGGGAGTTACATGAAATAGATGCCTGCTTGAGTTCTTTTATGATGATCAAGCTGGAACCTAACTTAGATCCTGGAAAATCCGCTGACTGCTTAGTCTGTTTTTCTGCTACCCAGGTGAGCCAACAGCTTGATTTGTACTTTTATCTACGCTCAAGCTCAGCCCAAAGTCATACTTGATAGACCGTATAATTTTTGTAGCTGAATGTAGCACGATAAATGGAGTCGAACTGGCTCTCTGTCTGTTCATGTTTTATTCAGAAGCTTGATGACCGGTAGCCTGCTATGCTTATATATCCAGCTTAACATAATGGTCAATTCTTGATGATGAACTATATCTGTCAAATCTAGATGCCATGAGTTATGGTATGGTGTTGTGATCTGTTATGGATTCTCTCAGCAGAAGCTGATGACTCGGATCTTAGTTCAGGGGATTTAGTTGTAAACAACCTATGATCAGGCTCTGAATATACTGCAGTTACTGTTCTTTAGAATTCGCTGTGGCTTAGTCATATATAAGATTATGTGTTAGGCTTGGTTCCTTGTATTTCATTTTCCATGCGCACTGGATCTTATTCAAGCAGGAAGAGGAGAATGTGACTGCACATCTCATTTCCTCTGCATCATCACCCGGTCTTTTGTGGGTGTTCTGATTGGTTTATCTAATGGACGACAATCCAATTCCATAATATTCAAATGTTCATTTCAGCATATCTTCGTCAGTTTATGACTTGTCTGAGAAATTGCTTAGGCGTATCAGTTTCTTCATGTAGGATACAGGAATCAGTGTCGAAGACTTGAAGCTACCATCTTGCACCAGCAAGAACAGACACTTGCACCTGGTCTCACTAGAAGCCGAGAACGGTTGTTCCTTTATCTTGCCAAGAACAGACCCTAGTATCCGAGTTTCCTCCACTTGTTTGTCCATCCCAATGGTTGCTATGGCATGTGAATTTGGGGTGAAGAACCCCGCGATGTATAGTGTATCCATAGAGTGTGACACTGTGTATATGAATCTTTCTTATCAACTGCGTTGATGTGATGCATCATGTAAGCATGTATATTGAAAAGCCTGTCACTGGCTCACTGCTGCTATGATATGAATGCATCTTATGTTTGTGTTTCCAAAGTCTAAGCAAGCAATTTAGACCTTCATGTTAATCGATCCTTTTACAGCCCCAGAAACATCTTCATATTCATCAGCTACATGGAAACTTGGGTTTGTGTTTAATGGATTCTTCCACCGTTCAAGGGCTAAGGTTTCTCTTGTCTAACACAACCCCTACTGATGACAGCAGGTGATGATTCAGCAGCACGAAGGGATAACTGGCACGACATGAAGGATATTCGGGAATCATAGATTCTCTCATGCATAAATGTTATGTTTTGTGTTGCATTAGTTGGAGTTGCAGAGTGCGGAGGCTCCTCAAAGAACAAAGCCTTGTACATGGTCTTTGGACACAGACACTGAAGATACTTGGAAGAAGATTTTCTGAAGCATCTTTGTTCTGCTTCACCATAAAGAAAAGCTTTTGCACAGTTTCCTCATCAACCACTGTCTCCTCGGAAACTAACTACATTCCTGGATATGGAGGAAACTGCATGATCAACGGTCACAGCGAAAGGGAGAAGAGACCATCAAGAATTCAGATTTGCAATAAATGGCAGGAGTTAACTGATACATTGTCCGTGAACAATAATAATTAGCAGAGAGTACAATAATATTCTCAACACACATAGTATGCTTCATTCCTCGGCCCTTGGTACTGAAACGACATTGAGACGTATAATCCACATGAAACCTTTCACTCTGGGAGACGAAAGAGGAAAATACTTCTAATATGTATTCACAGCAACTAGAGGATTGGAATGTCTCTTCCCCTCTCTTTAATTCATCGTTCATCATCCCGACTTTAGGTAGCTGGGAGAACAATAATGCTGGCACTGCCACATTCTGCATCTAAAAATAGAATGGCGGCTTGTGCGAAGACTTCCATTAAGACTACAAAGAATCACAAAGTAACACATCTGAGAGAAGAAAAAACATGAAAAAGGGTCCTTGGGACTAGAATGTTCCAAAAGACATGCCCTCCTCATCCCTCAAGTAGTTCTGAATCTGATCCAGCGCCTGCAGAGACGCATCCTCCAGTTAGTCATCGAACACACATGAGGTGACTTGGGATAAACCTAAGAAGATAGAAGGGAGAGAGGAACCTCTATTGCAATGGCAGTGGGTGAGAGAGAGGACACGTCCCTACAACCGAGTTTGGCAGCAATATCTGCGATATTGAGATATCTCAACATCAGCTAACATAGAATGATAACTGTAAGAATCACTATGGGAAAAAAAAGAGAGAGGAGATTCTCCCAGTTCCCCTTATTCAATGAGAAGTTGATAAGATTCAAGAATATGAAGAATGGTGTGTTTTCCCCTCTTAATTTTCCCATAATCCACAAAGGGTCAAGGAAAGCAGAAAAATTTTCTGCTATCTGCAACCAAACAGAGCCTATGCAAGAAATGTAAACCTATAAGCAATTCGCTTTCAACAAAATTGGAAGCAGGAACTTACTTTCCAAGGAAACTCGTGTATTGGCATTTCCGTATGCTTCACTTCTTTCTTCCAAAAGGGTAGATAACCGATTGTATGTCTGCAGCAAGTCTCCGTAAGTCTCAACCAATATAAAAGCAGAAACAAAAAGAATTATGAAAAAAGACCAGAGTGGAAGATACATTTCTATAGGCATCCCCAGAATCACCATGCAAAAGGGGGCGAGATTTAGTTCCGACTGCAGAAATTCTCTTCGCTAATGCATCTAATGGGACATCCAGCCAAACACTGATTCCATTATACATGTATTTCCTGTACAGAACAAATGGAAAACACAATGGATTGTTGAGAAAGGTAAGCACAGAGCCCAAAAGACATGGGCATTCATTTTCCTCTAGTTAAAGGAAAAGCTATTTGTCAATGTTAATTACCAATTGATTGGCCGAATGACTGCTCCTCCACCGGTGGAGACAACGATTTGATGCATTATCGAGAGCCTCCTCAGTGTTTCAGTCTGCAAGACAACTCTGATAATTTATTGGCAGTTTGAGATGAAAATGGATGCTTTTTTGTGGGTCTATCTTAGTTCAACTGTTATGTAACCATAAATTCTACAAACCTCCTTATCTCTGAAGAATCGTTCTCCATAAAGTTGGAAGATATCAGACACTGGAGTTCCGTGTACTTCCTGCTCTATCAATGAGTCACTGAATCACCAAAGAGGAAAACAGAGATGTTATTCATCCCAATCCCCAAATTTGTTTGCAGTGGGTGTATTATTGTTACAATGCACCCATTGGCTCCAAATGATTTTCCCATAGACCTAAATAGATAACCAAGAAATAGGAGTCCAACCTGTCGCAGAAAGAGTAACCGAGCACTTGTGAAAGGACCTTGCCCACGGTAGTTTTTCCACAGCCCATCATTCCTGCAGTTTGGATTGTGTTGATGAGATCAAGGTACATAAAAACCGTGATGGATACTGTAGGTTGGAGAATTAGAAACTAACCAACAAGGTATATACAGCGTCCGCTTAAATATGGCTCAATCTCTTGAGATTTATTCTGCAATTTCATAGTCACCTAGTTAGATACACCCAGCAACATTTTACAAGATTTCACCTAAATAAATGAATCTTTTGTCAAACTTTTCCCAGCTTTAATAAAAATCAAACAGCTATTAAAAGAAAGATGGACAGCAAAAACTAGCATCAAGGACAAGATAATTTGGAAGAACAAAAGATTAACACGAGAAGAATTTCATACCTTCAGAATCATAGATTCATCATATGGACCGTTAATACTTCCCGAATCCAATACAGAGGCTGCAAAACGGTATTAACAAAATAACTGTCAAGGGCGGACTATACTGAAGTAGTATCAATCTCAGACATTCAGACAGATCGAGATGAATCGCAAAAGGGCTCGAAACAAAATTCCGGAAACGGCCACATTTGTTTACAAAGAAGGTTCCTGATTTTCTGTTTTCATTATTCGAGGAATGGAACACCAAGCTGTAAAAGGATAAGGGAAAAGTTTCTACACTGGGCAGCACATCAAATGAAATGAAACGGCCCAAAATATTCCTTAAGATTAGGCACCCAAGAACATATGTTACTGCAAGTACCTGGTAAATTCTTGTAAGAACAAGAGACCTCCAGAGCATTATATCTTTGCTTATTAGAGGTTCTGGTAGGCTGCAGACGAGCAGCTATCAGCATCTGAACCCTCTGCTGTCCACTTGGTCTCCGATGACTAAACTGAAGTGAGCCACTCGGCCTCCTTCCAATCTTCTCAGTCTCGATCCATGTCGAGATCTGTGGCCACTGTGCAACTTTGGCTTCCATTTTCTGCTGTGGAAGAGCTCACTTTCGCCTCCAAACTGGATCGACCTATGCGTCCTGGGGGCTGGGTTCCCAATAAAATGGTTGGCTTCTACAAATGAGATGAAAGATAACCTCTTACTCAATTGCCCATTTGACATAAACAATCCATAGGCATATATAACCAAATCTAAGGAAGGCAGCAAATGTTTATTGAAAGTTTAGATCTTTATGACAATGGTTAATAAATGCATAATAGACAATAACAAAATTTCAGATTTCCCGTGGATTTAGAAAACTATAAATCAAAAAACACCTTCACGGAGAAACCAAAAGGCTGCAGCAGGCAATGTTCGGGGCAAAAACTCCAAATGTCTCGTATAAAACAAAAGAGAAACGCAAAAGATGGATTTAGTACCCCACAATGCATCATCGAAGGAGCTCAAAGTACAGATTTTTGGGTAAATCTTGAAATCCCACATCTCAATAAACTCTCATTGTTTCCATGATAGAAAAAATTTCCTGCCTCATAAACCCAGAAACGATCGATCAACGAATACACGACCCTCTAACGCCCTTCACAAAAGAAAATATAAATCTTGAAGACTCGCAACAAATAAAGCTTTCACAAGCTCCCCCCGGTGAAAAATATTAGAAGTAGACTACGGACTCCCATGAGGTTTGCAGCAGAACCAACCAATCTGTAAGGGCGGCAGTTAACTGAAACTGGAGGAATCGAGTCGCGGATGCACGCGGGGTTCTTGTTTCTCTGGCTGCGGTCTCTTTTCTCCACAGAGGGCAATGGGTAGCGAAGGCTTTGCTGCGAAAGCCATTTATAAAAGTGGCGCTAGATAATACGGACCTATGGTGATACAGAAAAAGAACGGCGAACAAATACTGCAGACCGGTAGGTTTTTTGTCGCTCCTTTCTATATATTTTAGAATTTTTCATAATTAGTGATTGTGGATTTTTTAGTGTACGGCATATTCATAAGCTTATCGGACTCGACCAATGCAGATCTGCTCCAGACCAGTTCAACTGAAAACGTACAACTCTTCCGAAATCTTCAACATATAACAAGTGTCATTAGTCAATTGTTCACTATCGATTAAAAAAAAAAAAGATGGGTTGGAATAATAATACAGATCTACCCAATCCTGTAGCATGCAGAATGCAATGTACTTATATAAATACCGAATACTCTACGGCAAAAGCACAGACAAGAAGGCACGTAGCCACTTTCTGTGGTGCCGTTTTCTGCTTCTTACTCTCGTGCATGGCCCCATGAATGCTTTTGTCATCTGGTCCGGTCTGGTCTCTGCTTGGGCAAAATTTTATCCCATTTCTTCTTTTTTTTTTTTAACTTTTTCTTCATTTTATGGATAAGACCGAATATTGCTGAATACGTGGTGTGGACATGGCATGAGTTCGTGACAGATCAGCTTCTCCCACCAACCTCTGAATGGCTTTTTTTTTTTACTATATAATAATAAAAAAAGAATTTTGTAGGGTCATATATTTTTATTTATTTATTTTCCTTTTTTGGGAAAATCTGATTTTAATGGATTGGTTTGTTTGGTAGGTTAATTTTGTGGGGGATCTGGTGAGGGACTCTTCTCTTGTGAGTTGGAACCTTTAATCTGCATCTTCATGCAATTCCATTTAACATATAATTTTTCTTTAAAAAAATAATAATCTCTGTAAATTTTCTGCTATCATAGAAAAAATTCAATAAGTTTATTAGAAAATAAGGGAAATACGAAAAAATAATTTATAAAAATGCACTGACATGACAAACCAGATGCAAAAGTGAAACTTTCTTCGCAGAACTTATGCACATTTTCTCAGTAGATGCTTACAAACTCTAACAAAAATAAAAAAATATGAAATTAAAAGGATATTTGGATTCTTCTTAAAACGAATTCGAACATCGAATATAATATTATTATATCGATCGCTCTTTTTTTTCCCTCTATTATTGCTTCTGTACATATTTCGCCTTGAGGGCCGATCAGATTTGTGAATAAGGTCATCTCTTTGTGCTCCAATTTGCCAAGTTCCCGGATCCTTCTTCGAGGCTCTGACTGCCGCCGGTCAATCTTTCTTTTTTTTTAAAAAAAAAACATTTTTATTAATCAAATGGGAAAAATATTAAGTCGAATCGTTTCTTTTAGGAATATGTGAACTTAGGGACCAAAGTCCGACCGGTCCGAGTCCAAGACATGTCGCAGTATAACTTTATTAGAACGAGTGATTTAAGGGAACAACCGAAACAATAGAATATTCATAGATTTGGTAATTGGTGAATATGTAAATTAAAAAAAAAAAGATAATCTTATAATTCAAAAATAAACATGTAAGCTCAGTATAAGAAAATGTCGTAGATAATGACCAATGCAATGTATTGGCACGATCTTGTTGTCAAATATTCTATTTTTCTAAATGACAGCGATAATATCTCTGACACACTGTTCAGTATGAGCACGTAATACAGTGTATATTGCGCCACGAAGTTCTTACTTGAAATTTGATCACCCGATCGAATTTGATGGCGATGGTACAGCCAGCCGGTTAGCAAGATAATAACCGGAAAAATTAACTCGAGCATCTTAGGTTCAGAGGTCGAGAAATAACGACGAACCGAGGCTTCTTGCTTTCAGAAGTCAAAGGCATTGGCTTAGGTCTTTTCTTCTTTTAACTTTAGATGATAGAGGACGACTTCAGTCTTCTAGTCTCGCTTATTGTTTTCGTCTTCATCGACGCTCTTCTCTTCTTTTTAACCGAGGTGAAACTACGTAATCGGGGCACAAAGAGCTCGCTACGATCAATCTGCTCTGATATTACAGATTATATGTAATGAGGAAGAAGGTGATGATAAAAATAGAGTACACGGCGGTCCAAAAAATCGAATTCGGGGAGTAACGGATAATTTATTAATGAATTAATTGGTCACGTGTTGATAACTAATCCGGTCAATAATGTTGAACCTTTTTGTTTATCCCGGTAGGTGAAGACCGAAACGTCGGATACATGTCACGTCCTCGTTCGGCCCCGCCCCTTCCATGTGTCGTGCTATGCATCTTTCTTTCGATCCAGAGTTATCCTAAATGGCTTAAGAAAATGCTGACGAACCGTGTAGTAAATGCCTGATGGACCTACCCCCCCTACGTCTCGTAGTTCTGGACCCCGTCCCCGACAAAGTGTGGACCCAATCGGAACGTGGAGATGCACGCGGCTCTCCGAGCCTTCTATTGCACACTCAAATTGACCGACCCACCGCGTCTCGTGATTCCGGACCCGTCCCTGATAGAGTGCGGAATTTAATCGGTGTGTCGGTTTAAGGTCCAGGCCGTAAACATTGTAAACGTGGCATTTTTTTCTATCAGTAGGTTGAAGGTGCCCCGTGCACCATGGATGGTGCGGAGCACTTTCGTCCTTGCCAAGCCGATAGTACAATGTGGGCCTCAACCTCGTGTTGCTGGCACTTGATTTAATGAAATCGACAACGTTTTATAGGACTTCATGTCAGCTGTCAGAAAATCTGTAAATCGAACACTCCATGACGAGAATCTTAGCAATTATCATACGGTCCTGTGAAAAAATGACAGGGAAGCTGTTCGAACTGCTCTATCGATAAACACATCTACTTAAACAAGGATAAAAGGAATGGAAAAAAATAAGGGATTAAGTTATTAATTTTTTTATCTCGAATAAAAACTAATATTAATTGGATGAAATTCTGATTATATTCTTACTCTATTTGGGATTAACAAAGTAAAATGCCGACCATTACGTGTGAAATGTAATGCTTTTTGTGGGCCCCACGGGTCAACAATGGGTGGGAGCGGAAGCACGAGTGCTCGAGGGGTGGTTTTATGTCAATTTCATCTGGTGGGTCCCATTTCTCCTCAACCGAATTGGTGGGCCCAGTCGGCATTTCTCCAACCCACCCATAGCATTCCACAACACCATGTTCCCGAAAATTTTCAAAAACATTCATTTTTATTCTTAAAAAAATAGCACTCCCCAAGAGCAACAAGGCCAATCGCGTCGTATAAATGTCCAGTTCGTTGATTACTAGATAACTTGATATCACACAAAATGTTTGAGGGCAACCATCGCACTAGTGAGATCAAAGGAGAAAAGCTTTCCGGGTTGTGACATTGCCAAGTAACCGAGGAAGATTTAAAATAAAGTCGGACAGCAAGTACAATAGGCGAGGTGGCATGCTCTGAGGAACTGATGAAAACAATATCCATGTCCAAATGATGAGTTGCAATTTGCACTAGGTTTGAAGCGGACACTGCCTGAACCATTATGACTGAGAGCCGCAGAACCGACTTCCTTACGGTCAAGTGGAAAGCCGACTAGCCTGCAGTCGGCTATACCTTTGGCCAGCCTCCTATCACCCTAATCTTCACAAAGCCATCTACCGACTCACGCTTGCCGGGATAAAAGAGAAGCATATGTATACCTCCAACGTCACAGGAGTCGGGTATCTAACCTCTTACCCTTCCCCTCCATCTCATATTCTCCCCCTCTTCTCCATAAACTCAGTCCCCAGGGAAGGCTGATCCAGGCCACCACCTCCGGATTTGACTTCATAGCAGGTTTTTCGAGACACAGTCATACCTGTTGTAGCTTCAGAACCCCTCAGCCAGCTCAAGGAGTCCTAAACCAGTCAGTCAACACGAAGGACCACACAAAGACGTAATGGGTCCACCTGAAGGACCCATCAAGGTCCAATATTAAAGGTCAGGGAGCTGCAGTATTGAGCTTACCAGTAACTACTATCAGCTTTTATTATACTTCATACCAGAGCCTTCAGTGATCTATTCACAGGTCGGCTCCTAAACCCTGTAGGTGTCATCACTAACACCATGGATTGACATCCTGATCCAACCTACCCAGACATTTTGCCTCTAGCACACCAAGGACACCATAGGAAACAGCAAAATTGTCAAGCTTGCAGAAAGACTAAACAGTATGGGACAGGAAGTTTTAAGCTGATTTTTCAGGTCTTCACCTCCTTGAAATTTTCAATTAGCAAGATTCTCTCGGATAACCGAAAACAAGGAAACCAATTTCAATTGAAGAATCTCTCCAATAAATAATGAATGAAGAAACTGGTGTAAAGCTACTGTTAGTTATGATATATAAAACAAAATGCCCATGGAACAGAAACCCAGAGAGAAGAATGACCAATGTCATGCCAATGAAATAGAGGAAACAAGAGGGAGAGAATTTAGAAGAAAGGTAGGGAAAGAAAAGGAAAAGAATGAGAAAATGCAAGGTCTGCTAAGATGAAGGAAAAAGAGATCCAAGTTATGAGAGAAATTATATCCAAAAAGAACAAAGGTAGGGGCGACAAGATCATTTTAATCTGGAAGAAACAAATGCCCAACATATATTATATAAACTAAAGAAGGTTATCTTTGGAGCTGAATCGAACAACTATGCTGTGTCACATTAACGACACTTCATAGCTCCTGTTTAATTTTGAAGAGATAGAATTAAAAGCATTGATTTATAGGGATTTATTTATATGGAGGAAAAGCTTGTGCACTGGGCAAGCCATTCAACAATATATCCATGAATTGTAAATATGAAATAGGTAATCATATTAAACTATGGCAAGCAATAGAAAGTACTGAAGCAATCAAAGTTCCTTTTTAGAGCCAAAGTTACTGGTTTTAACAAAGCAGAGGCCACTTCAAGAGAGGAAGACAGAATTTATCCCTCAAGGTGACAGGATAGAAAAGGTCCTAAACATCTTCAAATAGCACATTCTTTCCACAAGTTCAGTGCCCTTCATCTGCATGTATGAAGCCGAAGTGCATAATATAGCATGAGAAAAATGTGTATTAGCCTTCCATAAGAAGGTTTTAAGAGGAAGCAATAAAAACTTTGAGATCAGAAACAAGTGGTTACATCCACCAGAATGGTATAAAAGAAACCTGCAAAGTATTTCTGGACTAAATCCATTGACAAATTTATAGCTATAAATTGTTTGGGTTCCTCTACAAGAATATGGTGAAAAGGAACAAAAGATACCCAGTAGAATTCAAAGATTGGAACCGATTCACATGAAATGCATATATAACCAATTAAACGAGCCCAAATTGGAAGCAGAAAAGAATTCGGCAGGAAATGCAGATCTGCGAAAGACAGTACAAGGATAAAAGAGCACGCAGCTTGAAAAAGTTGAATTGCAGCATGATCCCGCAATGTGAACAATTCCAATATGATAAACCATCAATCAAAGCCAACAAAAAATTACAAAACTCAGACAGTATTGCGAAAAAATCATGCTTAGAATGTGGACTCGAAGACCTTTCCTTGAATCAAAATGACAAGCACAAGAATTGATCTGTTTAGGATTTTAAATATATGGTATAGCAACTAGTGTAAGAATCTGTAAACTTTAAATAGATATCAAAATCTGCTGTGTCCCCTATGAAAGCTACATTGAAAGCTGATAATTCAACACGAAAGGTAATCATGGCAGTGTTCCAGAACAGAGGACAAATCAATAAAAGATGTAATAACTTCAATGGCTGAAGCAGCCACGTTTAAAGCAAAGAAAACTTTACCCTGGCCTGATACCAAGGAGAGAAGGAAATTAAAGGCATATAATGCCAGAAAATGTTAAATTCCAAATTTTATACACACAGTCAAACTATGGCCTGATTAGAAGGGGGAAAAAACACTAACCAGAAGATAGAGCATCAACAAACAGATGCTGAGGCCAGAAACACTAACCAAGCGAAGTAAAAAAGTGACGTCAATGAGAAAAGCATGATGTACAGGCTCTTAAGCACTCAGTTTAATGACACAAGGAAAAAATGGATTAAATTCGGCATCTAAAGAAAGAAATTACAATACGGGAGAAAAGTATAATATTTTAATCCATCAAAATAATAAACTTGTTAAAAGGAGGAAATTTGCTATGAAAATATTTTTGAGTAAAGGCAAAACACGTAGCCAATCGTGTGATACAGGGTTAAAAAAAAAAAAAAAAAAAAGACATGTGAAGGTGTTCAAGGGCAACGTTAAAATTGCATCCCTCATCAACAGGAAAAAAGGGCATAGAAATTATCATAAAACTAGTTATTCATGTTTTACTATTTTCAAGCCTATACATAACTGATTTTTCTCTTGAGATGAGCTGGTGAATATCTGATCAGTATAAGCAGCACGATGTGCAGCATTAGTCTGCCAATATTTAAAAGCGATACGAATATCTCAATGTCAGAAGAACACTTAACAGTCCGAACAGCAATAAAAACAATATCGGTTGAATGAAGTAGAAAAACCTCATACCACAAATATGATGTATAGCCACTGACAGATCCACCAGCAGCTCCCTTGTTTCTTGAAGAAATTAATTGCTGCCCAATCTGTGAAGCACTAGCCTGAGCCTGCTGTGAGGCAGCACTGATAGAACTACTGTATGTCCTGTACGGCCCTAGCAGTGAACTTTCACCGGTCCTGCTGCTTAGTCGACTTGTTGCTGGCATTGCTTGGCCAAATCCACCGTTACCGAGACCCAGAGAGCTGTTATTGAGGGCCCCGGCCATGGCAGGACTGATATAACCAGCTGGAGCTGGGCTCACTAGTAACCCATTGTATACTGGGTTAAGGCTCGGATGCTGAGCGAACAGGTTCAAGTTCTGGGCTGCTGCTACAGCTGCCAGAACCTCTGGCTGAAGTGGCTGCACTGGCCCTTGCGGCACAGGAAGCTGTCCCTGATTCTTCACCTTCGGAGCAACCGCCCCTTCATTCTACAAAACAATACATGCCAATTTATAAGAGGAACCAACTTGATGGCAATGGGGAAGTATACAGAGATGCAGCAACAGTTTTCATTTTTCTTTCACTTAATTGAATGAAAACCTGCAAGACGGGATTATGAACTTCCTCGGGATAGCTATCTTCCCCTCATTTAAGTTAGGAAATAAGGATAACACAAGAGAAAGGTTACAAAATCAGCATTTATATGATGAAAAGGGGAAAAAACAAGCTTTTAAATGAAAAGACAGCTAGGTATTGCAAATGCAAACTCAAACCTTCTTCGCGACCGCCGCTGCCGCAGCATTTGGCTCCTTAGCAGCCGAGCCAAGGCAGGCCAGCTGGCACGACGCCATCCGATTGCCGATCTTCTTCTGCGGCTCCCTCAGTGCCTTGTATGCGCCCTTCCGAGTCTTGAACAGCACGAACCCATAACCCTTCGTCTTCCCAGTCGCTCGATCAGTCACCACATTGCAGTCCTCGATCTGGCCGAACGGCTCGAACACGGAGACTAGGGTTTGGCGCGTGGCGTCCCAGGGGAGGCCGTGGACGAAGATCTTCCGGTGCGTGACGTCGCGGTCCACCACCTCCCGGATGTATCCACACAGAGCGGGGCTGTTGACAGCCGTATCTACGATCAGGGACACGAGCTGATCCTTGGTGTAGGGCTCGAGGAGGCGGGGTAGCTTGTCTGATTCGGACTCGGAGTCGGAGTCCGGTTTCGTGACCCGCGGCCGCTTCTTGGTTTTGACCTTTGCCCCTAGCTTCTTCTTGACAGGGATCTCGGAGAGCTTCGCCTTCTTGTTCCTCTTCATCTTCGCCATGGATGGCGGGATCTTGATCTCCTCAGTTCGGTGGCAATAGTTGAGGTTGAGGGCGAGTCCCGAAGGAAAGCCAGGCTTCTGCGTTTGGCGATTCCCCTTTTTTCTGGGGGGTGGAAATTAAGTTTCACACCCTAAAGTTTAGCGAATGGTCCATCTGTGCCCTTTTTTTTCCTGGGTAAAAAAGGCACAGCAGAATTAGCGACATAGTCTCGCCCCACTAAAGAAAACCATAATGAGAAAATTTTATTCTTAAATAGATCGATTCTATTTAAATTAAATTAGTCATTAGTTTAATAATTTTTTGGATATCAATATTTACACCAAAAAAAATCTCACCCTAACAATTATCAGATTTTCGTGTTCGATCGATACTTTAATTCAAAGAGTTTCTTCAATCAATTTTTCTTATATCGAGAGTTAAACCTGGCTCTTGACCTCAGCTGTCGCTCTGGTTGATCACGTTGAGTCTCTGTCACCGGAGATGATGGGATCCCAATGGATCTTGTGTCCACCGCCTCTGCCACCAGAGAATGCCCTACTCCACAACTTTAAATCTCTAATACTTTAACCAAATTCAAAACAATTTTAATCTCATTTTCGAGTTTTTTAAAATATCCACAATCAAATTTATTGTATAGTTGATCAAACTTAATTTTTTTCATAATTTTAGTATGATTATCAATTTTATTAACTTCTCATATTCTGTTAACTATTATCGCGATCCTCTCAATCATTTCACACGTTCTCTTAACTACACAACATTCTATCATTCTTTTGAAATTCTCCAGTTCCGTTTCGTAATTTTCACAAAAAAAAATCCACTTTAGTTACGTGAAGCTATCTTAGTTTCATGGTTCTGCTTCATTTTTATTTAATTTAAATTACTCACTTTTAAATACAATATATTATCCACAATTACGTACTAAGTGGGGGCCACCCCTAGTAATTAAGAGTCCACGCGACGTGTCACAGCACGTGTCATGCTGGTACGAGATGGTTTCGGGTTTCATGTGATATCGTATCGGCATACGTTTCAGGCATCGCAGCACTAGATTGGAAGTGCAGGCCAACTCTTTGATGTAACATGCGTGGAAGACAGATGAGTGGACTCGGTTGCTGGAGAAGGGGTTGTTGTTTTTGCACTCACGGGCACTTTCGACGTGCATGCATCTAAACCAAATTACGGACAGAGGATGCCCGTAATTGTATAAGAGGATAAAAGGATACGAAACGTCTCGTGAAAATTTAACTTGCATCTCGAGTTGTTATTTTTAATTTGTAAAGTCCACCGTCCGGACAGAGTAACTCGTGCTGCTGATGGACTTGATTAGGAGCTACCTAATTTTTTTTTTTTGGTCGCCAGCCACGGTATCCAAGCAGGCCCCACCAGCGGTGAGATGGCATCTTTCAGCCAACCATACTTGACTAATCCGTTGGTCGCCCCGGGTCGCACGCCTGGCAATGGCGGGTGAGGCTCCCAAGAGGGGTGTCTGCGTACGTGAGGTCTCGAACCCGAGACCTCCTTAAGCGACACCGAACTGCTTACCACTCGGCCCAACCCCTCTTGGTGGAGCTACCTAATTATTCTAGTGCCATCAACTTATTATGCTTCCCACGCGTTAAAATTATAATTCCGAGATTGCCCCTCCATTTACCGGGCGATTTATATTATATAAAATAAAATATGGGTGGCCGCCGACAAGACAAAGCCGGAGGAGCCGTCAGCCGTTGGATTCTTCCGAGGGTAATTGTGGGCAGCCGGCTCAGTTTTTACTGCCCCGGTTTTCACCTTTTAGAAATTATATAAATTAAAATTCACAGATAAATTCCCTGAAAATTCTTTTTAAATAAATGCATTTAAGGTAACTTTTTGAGCTAATATGAACGTCCTGGAAATTCCTTTTCAGTTTAGCCGAACCGAATCGAACTGAACTGAATGAAAGAACCGCACGACTTTCCGGAAATTGGAAATTAGATGATCCGTTCGTCAATTAAAAGTAAAGGGGGTGGGGGCGTGAACGTAAAACTCTCTTTCCCACGCGGGAACAAGCAAACGAGGCTTGCTTGCTTGATGTGATGTCTATTAGAAAAAAAGGGGGCAATTCGTTGCTTCATTCTCACTCAAACTAAGATTAGAATTTACAAGTCACCACGAAAAACCGAAAGTTCTTAGCTTTCGCCCCCCCAAGTTCATAGAAATTCGGGAAAGGCCCCTGTGAATAAAGCCACCTAAACAAAAACCTTACCTGGTATTGCAAAAACAGGTTCAAAAGAGAGAATGGAAGTCCACAGAAACACAATTCTCCACTCTTCATCGTATGTGAGCCTCGAAGCTTATCCGTTTCTCTCCATCTTATCCCCTGTCTATAAATGCGTCCAAACCTAAGAGTCAGACCAACCCAACACCGACCATAACAACAGATGACTGACTGAATTCAGACCGACACAGAGAGAAACAGGGCATCTGCAGACAGAAAGGGACAGAGCAAGAGCGATGGCTGACATAGCGATGCTGGTGGCGGAGGAGTACGAGAGGAGGCTCAAGATCAAGAACAGCTGCTGCTCGACCAAGCCCCACGAAGAACAGGAGCGGGAACTGGAAGGAGTGCTCAAGCTCATCAACATGGGTTTGGTCTCGGATTACGTGAAGGGGAAGATCGGGGAGGAGAAGGTGAGGGAGAGGATGGAGGCTGCCCGCAAGTGGGTGTCGAAATTGGAGCCCAGGTCCCCGATTGGGATTGCTGCCTCTCATGGGTTCTTCTCTGCTTGAAACTGAAGAGAGAATCCATCTTCTTCCTCCTCCTATGTCTAACTTAATCGATATTGTAAATACTGTCAATCTCTTGATTTGGAAAGAGGAGTACTGGCTTCAAAGTTCGATCTTTGCATCCTGATTTTCAAGAAATGAGGAGAGTGAGACCATGGCAAGATACTACCATTGTTCTTCCTCCCTTTCCTCCAATCTCTCTCAACAGGCAGTTGTTATACTTAATTACCAGATACGATTATTTAAGAATTTTTTCTACTTCGGATTGGTCATGGCGGAGATAATTGTTCGACAATCGAGTGCATCCTGCGCACTCGTTTTCAGCACGAAAGAATGGTTAATCTATAATTTACATGTCACCTTAGCATAATAAGAGACCCCCATTTGATTCTGGTTCAATTCAATTCTCGTCAATCTCAGTGTATTGATTCATTCCCTGTTCCCACCCTTGTACGAAAAATGGGCTTGCCACGCAGCAAGCCAATCTGTTTGGGCCACAATAAAAGTTTTAATGGGCCTGAGGCCCAACATTGAGGAGAATCGAGGAAAAGCCCTTTTCGCGGCTGCCCTTGGTGGATGCCCCACCCCCAAACGCGGGGCATCGCATGACGATAGTGCACACTAACTCCTGTCATGTCAATCAGATCGATTGAAAACACTGATTAATTTATGATTTAAAAAGGTAATTGTAATTAGTTTTTCAGGCGATAATGATTTGTTCACAGTTAAAAATAAATATAAAAATGATAAGAAATGCATGGAGGGTGTGCAGAGAGTCGAGTAAGTGATGAGAGAAAAAAAAAGTAGAAAGTATGACAAGTTTATTATCATGTCCTATTTTGTTATCCATCTAAATATCATCAACAATAATTAATCTTTTATACACAGCAGGTAAAATAGGAAAAAGTTAAAAGAGAGATAAAAACCCTCTCATTTCTTTAATATAGTAATAGATTTTGAAAGATTTTACGAATATAGAAATATCTATCCAAAATAAGCCGATGCAGAATAGTTAGGTTTATTGAGAATCTCATCCCATTCAAGTAAAATTCGGGATTCGAATTCTTATGGTGAAAAACGATTATTTATGGTTTTTTCCTTTCGTAGGCTGACTTGGCTGAAACAAAAATCTATCAGAATATATCAAGCCCAGAGTGAGTATTTTCCGTTCACAAAATTCGAACCGGGTACTTCACTTAAGGGTAAGAGACGTACTATCATCTCGGTCGACTCGCTCAGATTAGTGAGTTGTTTTTAGATCTCTCTATTACTTTCCAAATCCATATGGTGCGAGACTTTTCAGAACAAAGAACAAAAATTTTTCAGCCAACTGGGGTGACAGAACATGTCTCTCACCA
Source organism: Lagerstroemia speciosa (assembly GCA_037672795.1). Taxonomy (NCBI): domain Eukaryota; kingdom Viridiplantae; phylum Streptophyta; class Magnoliopsida; order Myrtales; family Lythraceae; genus Lagerstroemia; species Lagerstroemia speciosa. The sequence continues at coordinate 2,003,571 of CM075296.1, forward strand.
TGTCACTGACCAGATAAGGATCTGTCACAGTGTTCTCCTAAACTATATCCAGTTCTTGCAGCAGAAAGATGACAAATTGGTAGTGCCCCCAATCTCCATCCTTTCAACAGAGCTTTTTTTTTTTTTTTTTAATCACATTCCCCCACGTGCAATTTGCGAACTCCGTGTCTGCGTGGTGGCATCTGTACATCCTAAGTGCGCTGTCGTGCTAGAAAACCAATAACATTGTTCGACTTGTTATTATCTATGAGCTCAATAGCTCAATATTCATGGATTGTTCCATCTTATCACACACGAGGCCGTGCAGCCGTCAGAATATTACCCTTGCAATTAAGTACATTCAATAGTAAATAAACCTTACATCGGCTTATGGTATAACACTCAAGTTGATTAATCTCTCTGCATCAGCCGATGTTTCTCGGTTGAACAGCATCATGGCTGTCTGTAAGTGCTAATAATCGCTCGTCTGATTACAGCATAAACGCGTGGGATGGACGGCAGGGGGACTGATCTCCCCCGTCTTTTCGGTGCAATTTCTTAGCCAGACTTAAGCATGGCACTTCCAATTTCATGCTGATCCTCATGGAGAGAGGCTGATATAGGAGGAGAGCACTCACAAAAGTTGGCACTGATGAAAGGGGGCCACCACTCTCATTCTGCTGTGAACTGTTGGATTTGCTATCACCCACTTGTGGATCTCATCCTTATCTCCATCCCCTGGCAATACCAGTAATCTCCTCGACGATGAAATTTGCTGTCCGAATATAAATCAGTCACGATCATTATGTTTCTGATTGTCTATCACGTGATGTAAAAAACTCATATATATACCCCAATCACACCTCATCAACGCATACCATTCAAAGCCATATACCTCAGGTGCTTTCGGACTTCTCGCTAGCAATTCGTCGACTGGGCAATGTCTTCTGTCGCAGCGAGCTGTGCTTCGGCCTATGTGATGCAGAAGCGCCAGGAAGTGAAGATGAGGAAGAAAATCGCTGAAGAGAGCAGATCGGAAATGGTTGACAAGAGAGAGAATGTTGCAGAGGAGGAGAAGAGCAACGGAGACTCGTTGGAGACAATGGCCGATCCTAAGAAGAACAGGACGACGAAGAGAGTTCATCCGACAGGAGATTCTCAGACTCATTACAGATTCTGACAATAAACGAATCTCGGTGTCTAAGATACGGACTCGATGTATGCCATTACTGTTTGCCATAGTTAAGTGCATCCTGACATGTTATGTGCTACAAGCTTGCCTTTTTTCAGCATCGCAGCATATTAACGACTAAAATTTATGTATTCATAAATTTTTTACATTCATAATATTTAAACAGACTTAATTGATTAAGAAATATTGAACCAATCCATATTAATATAAACACTTTTGTTTTTCTGATGGATATTAGTTTATGCGGCCGTACATTAAAAACTTATAATATAATCAATAAAATACGTACTTTTCTTGAATTATAATAAATTTTATATTTATTTTACTTATATTTACCTGATTTATCAGGTGTAATTATAAGAGAGAATAATCTCATGTTTTGACTGGACAAGCTTACACCTGTGATCGATCTTAGATCACTCCATATGGGAGCCCAGTGAACGACAGGACCGTTGGTGACCCTCCTAAGTTGGAAACAGCTCAATTCTCTCTCGTCTCTTCACCTGTAATTTAAAAGGCACATGCTGAAGAGTTATTGTAATAGCTCTACATCTGCTTGCTTAATAATTGGCCTTTCCACAAAATTTGGCCAAAATGGAATGTTCCATCTTCGGTGCAAAGAGAAATACATTCACTGAGAAGGGTTTAAGGTAGTGGTAGTATAGAACATGGCCCCGGGACTGGGTGGCTGGATTGGCCGGAAACTTGGTGCCATTGGTGGCGGCTGGGTCAGAGGTACTGCTAGTTGCTGCTGGGTCACAGGGGCAGGCCTAGCCAGGGGTACCATCGTGCCAAGCAAGTGGGGTGGGGGTGGCGCATGAGGGGCCGACATGGTCGAGAAGTTGCCAAAACTGTAAGGGGCAACCATTCCTCCCGGCGGTTGCAGATACTGGGGCCCGGAACCAGGTTGGCTTGGGAGGATGTGGTGATATTGAGGCTGAGGGGCTGCGGCTTGGGTCGGCTGGGATTGTACGGTTTGCTGCAGGGGCCCAGCGGCTGGTTGGTACGACTGGTGAGCGGATGGTGTTGGCATAAAATGGGTCGTGCCCGAGACAGAGTGATTATCAGGCTTCGAGCCAGGATCGGGAAATGACTTCGCACTTGTTGATAGGCCTGCATTCTTCGCCTCTTCAGCAGCGATGCTGGAGAGGACAGATGTCATAATCATTTGTGAAGATGTCGAAGCTGCGAGCCTGTCTGCTACCTCAGCTGCAATGGAAGCAGCACTTCTCTTTGGTGTCTGGTCACTTGGTGTGGTGCTTGGGGAGCTCGAAGTGGATGGTTTCAGGATGTAATCCTCATCGATGAGTTGTTTCCTCATGCTTTCTGCTTCTTCCGCCTGTGCTTGTGCCACCTATTTCATATATCAGGGATTAGACAGATTTTTATTCCTTTTGTAAAGTAACAAGGTTAGACGACTAGCATCATAATGGAGACATAAACTAGGGGAGGTGAGATATGGAAACACAATGGACTGAAAGACTGTTCGCATTCCCATTCTCTTAGTAGGCAAGCAATCAAAACAATAAGCACATAAACAATGGGCAAGTCCCATGGATCTGGATAAGTTTTAAACCATTCACAGAACTATTTGGGGCCGCCATACCATAGTCTACATGAGTACAGAGAGTTAACCCAGAGAGGTGTCAAAATAACCTCAGTTAGCTTCTTTAGTGAAGAAAACAATAAACAGTAAGGATGATAGCAATTAGCAATGGTGTGGAAGAATTTTTAGTTGAATGGTCAAAAAGAATTTGAAATAGATGGACAGTTATTTTTACCTGCATCTGGGTACGAAGATTCTCTAGCTGGGACTCCTGAAAATATTCTGAACAGTAAGCCTCTATAGGACTGGATAAGCATAATGCGGGAGGTTTAATTGAACAAATGGTCCGATAGTACCTGTTCATGGAGAGCTTCTTTCAACTGAGACACCAGTGCTGCTCTAGTAACTTCAACCGATTTAAGCTTCTCAATACACTGTTTTAAAGTATTCTCTTCATCCTCCAGCCCTTTAGCCAAAGTTTTTCGCTTCGGGTCCTTGGCTGAAGACACAGAAGCAGGCTTAAGAGACCCATTTGTTTCGAAGAATGAGCAGAGCAGAGCTTTTCAATGCCCTTCAGAACAACGATTATGCAAGAATGAATCTATTTTTAAATTAGTGTTTGAACCATCATTGATCCATGCCAATTTTGATTCACGTAACTGTCAATTTCTTACCCGTTGAGCAGGCAATCTCAAAATCTTTCTCCATCTTTCTCATCCGTTGAACAGCGGTCTTGCAGTTGCCCATCTCCAAATCTTCGTTAGGATGTTCACTGAGGACCAAGTGAAAGGCTGAGACTATCTTCTCAGGTGTGCTACCAATGGATAATTTCTGCATTCCAGATCGAATTTTTCGAATTAAACAAAAACGGACAACTGCTAAACGGAAAGGAGACAACTGACTATGGCAACTTCTACAGGTTTTTCATTTGTACCGTTCTAATGGAACGTGAATCCCTTTTAACGATTCTGACAGAACGTGAACGCTTTTTGTTTAACTCCAGCGGTGGAGGCACCTCTTCTCCAAGCATGTGGCCTCTGAGGCTCTGCGCATGGGATCCAAACACTCTTCGTTCTTCCCATATACCAACCTAATAGCAACAGTTTCAGTCATTTAGAGCACTCCACTCCACTTTACATTTTGCTGTAAATTTCTGGACAGGAATGTGCAAAGAGATGATGGCTTCCAAAAACATGCAAAGATAAGACTTACCAATCTAGAAACAGCATTCTTCTCGCGATCATCACCTTGCTGGTTCAAATTTTTGAGAGCTGCTGGAAGAACCTTCCAGAACTCAGTAACAAACTCATTCCCCTTACGCTTGCTATTCTGGAGAATATCATTTGCGAGATACAAAAGGGGAACTTTCTGGGTCATCTCTGACTTGTGGAATTGCTTCTCCCATGTGGCAACTACCAGCTCTGCTTTGCTTCGGTGAAATATACACCAATGTGATAAAGCTGTAGAATTACGTACCCAAAAAAATCTACAATCAAAACCACTGCTTTAAAGTGGAAAGATAGGGGGAAACAAGATTCTGCACATGAAATTTCTCAAAGTTGGAGCAATGCAAGACAGTGCCTCTCATGCCAATCGTGGCCTTGACATTCCAGATATTACAAGGCAGAGGAAGTTTTCCCAAGTTAAAACTGAAATAACTGATTCACCCATATGTCCTGCTCCACATCTAAGATAGTTCACACAGTCATTACAAGCAACATGGGTTATCTGGTGTTTCAAAAAACAGCTCTTCCTCGTTATTCAATCCCTTCAGTCTAAGTTATCTCAATTAGAAACTCAAGATATAGCTAATTTAATCATTTTGATATGGTGATAAACTCCCCTCAGAAAACATAGCTGGGTTAATATCTCAAATACACTTTAAAGAACAGCAGCCCAGCCATCTGTATTCGAGGCTGAATTTTTTTCCCATGGCATTATGCCACAGTGCTTATATTCTCCTTCATGGAGGTCTCTAAAACACAATTCTACAATCCAATATAGATATATATTGAAATAAGACCAAATGGGGGCACAAGCAGGTAATTGCTTTCATATTGCAATAAATGTAATACGAATATCCTTATCCCTGTCCAATTAAAAGGCTTTCTCAAGGATAAAACCTCACTATTTTTGGCACGGAAATATTCCAGGATATGGATATACCCCTTGGAATGAAGATAGAGCTGAGACAGTTAAACTTGAAAACGTACAGGTAGAGTAAGTTAAACTAGTCGATTCCAGCTCCTGAGATTAATAGTTTGCTAGAAACATAGTTCAAGAAACAATGAGTTTTGGCCAGCCAATGTGGTATGCTAAAGAGATAAATATCCATCAAATTCTAGAGCAACTGATAAACATCATCATGTCATTGTAATGCACAATAGAGGGCAAAAAAAAAAATTCCTATCAATGTAGTATGCATCCCGCAACTATCTGTAAATATACTAAAAATCCTCGATTTCCGCAATGAACAAGCAGAGTATGCACTTGAATCCATTGGAAAATGGAAACCAAAAAGGTGGGATAAGAGTAAAAAGTAGAGAGAAATTACTTTCAATACACTGTTGGGTGCTGTTGAGCTTGGAGAGCTTGTCAGCGAGAATTTGCTCGCTGAACACACTATTCATTCCACCGTCCCTGTCTCAAAAAACAGGAAAAGAAAGGAAGAGAAGAAGAACCCTAGGGGGAGGATGAATTTGCGGAGAAACAGCACGTTCTTTTGCCGCGTAACACTCTACCATAGAAAGCAGAACCCGGAAGAACCTACACTCAAATCAATCATTCAGAAGGGAATCTTTAATTTCCAGCGAACCGGTCGAGCTTTTTGATCTTCGAGCTTCAAATTCGGAATACCAGCGTATTCCTGGATCTTGAGTTGGACCAATGCAGAGTAGGGCAGTTAAGAAGCAAGCTGAAAAGGCGACAGTAAAAGAGAAACCGGGGGACTGAAGGAGAAGAACCCTAGAGCTGGTTTCTCGAGATTGCAAGTGAGCAACTCAGAGGAAGCAACACAGAGAGGGATAGAGAGACAAGACAAGATTTTGAAGAGGATAAGACGGGAGAAGTTCTTACTGCCGGTGAAACCAGAGAACCGGTCGTTTCCGAGGATGGCGCTGCCAGTGGGATGCCGATGGAAGCAGGCGTAGATAGAGATGGAGGGATTTGGGGGGAGAGAGAGAGGCAGAGGTAACACTGAAGAGAAGAGAAGAGGTAACACTGAAGAGAAGAGACCAACGAAGGTTGGCGCAAGTGGAAGGGACTTGTGTCGCTTAAGCAGAGGTGCCGGGTTCGAGCCCCTGTGAACGCAGCAGACCTTCTTGGGAGGGGTCCCCGGGAAACCGCCCGACAGTACCCCGAATCCGGATTAGTCGGCCAGCTTTCGGGTACCGGACACCGGGTGGGAAACCAAAAAAAAAAAAAAACACTGAAGAGAAGAGGAGAAGAGGAACGAAGCGAACTTTGAAATCTGGGGATCCGACGATCCGGAAACCTCGTAGTTATTCACGAGCACGTATCTTTCATTAATTTTAATTTAGTCCTTGTACTTTGATGATTAATCTTTTCTGGTCATGTAGCAGTTTATTTGCTCGCAGTCGGACACAGCCGGGCTTACCCCATGTAACCCATCATCCAGCCCAAGAAGCCTCCAAGACCCAGTGGATTTTACTAAGAGGAGCCATCAGTAAGCATCTAGAAGACACACATAATTTAACACGAAAAAATAACGTTAGAGCCTAGGATAACAAGCATCAACTGTCAGCATTGATAACAGAAACAAGACATCCTCTACATAGCCACTGAACTAAGGAAAAATTTTTTCTGTGGAGGAAGCAGAAAAGACAGCCTACACCAGACATGCTGGGGCCTAAGTTGGTAGAGGAGCATCTACATACGGCCCTCCCACAAACATTCAGAGGTGACCTTTCTTTGTTTTAAGAGGGACTCGATTTCTTTCGGAGGGTTGAGACCAAGTTTCTGAGCACGTTCCCATCTGGCCAGCCGACCCATCCCAAGGCAAGGTCCATAAGCCATGTTCATGTCGAATTGCTTCAACACTTCCTCGTCTTCATTGTAGCTATCTGTAAAACATACCACACAAATTTCAGAGAAAAATGACACTCGTTTAGAACTTGGGGGAAACAATCCATTCTATCCCTTGAGAAACAATGTCAAATGTCACTGAAAACTCTCTTCTTTGCCAAAAAAGAAAAAGAAAAATGTGTCCAACCATAATCCAAAGAGGAGGAGGAAGAGATTGACCATTGAAGAGTCGTCATGGCATGAGCTGGTGACTTCTTCATTGAGACCTTTTTACTTGAAATGGATTTGGTGTTTTTCTTTTGCCTGTAGAAGCCCTTCATGTTCCCTGATTTGGTGGTCATTCTGGGAAGCTTAAGAGCATGTACAGTTAAATGGTGAGAGAAATCAACTACAAGTAGAACATCAGAGATAAAGACAGATGTAATTAATGACATTAATCAGCACAGCAAGTCCACAGCATAATCCCGGGAAACATTTTCAATGTTACAAATACAAGCCTCTAGCTACCTGCCATTTGCTGTGAAGTTCAGCTTTTAATGAATTCCATAAACCACCTCTAGGATGACCCAAAACATTTCAATAAATTTCCCTATTTGCTAGAGTCAGATCAATAAACTAATGATTTTTGCAGGCTCTGTTGAACCTTTAACACACTATGCTTCCAAAATTAACTTCTTCTTTTCTTTTCTTTTCTTTTCTTTTTTTTTTTTTAACAAATCAATTGCAAGGGGATGTTTTGAATGGGCTAGAGAGTGTAAGCAGCAGAGGCAGCAAGAATTAAGATCTTCTACATTATTTAGTTGCAGTATCTTAAGGAAATATGACAAACAACCAAGTAGGAGAAAGAAAAGGCCAATGAAGCCAATAGGGGGAGGCCATGTCCTTGAAGACAACTTTTATTGTCAACGGCACATATAAAGCACATGTAAGTTCAATTATAATAAGACCGAAACAACACCATTAGAGGAGACTTCTACAAACTTTCTGAGAACTAAGGAGACTATGTGGTGGCCATCTGTTAAAATCTTGGGAAAGAAAAACTTGAAGTACGTAAGGAAGATGAATCTATGATCAGAGAACTGAGTCAACTCCAGAAAGACTTAAAACACTCAACGATATCTAAAGCAAATAGGTCTAAAGGGCAGAGCTCCTTCACAAAACACGCCTGCAAACAAATTAAAATCCAATATAGCACTACAGGCTTCATCAAATTGAATGTTGACCAGGGAAAGGATCAATCTTTATTCAGCCAATTCCGATTATGAACTCCTCCAACGCATATTAGATTAACTTGAATCATCTTTGTCGGGAGAAACGTTAAAGTAGTCATAATAAGCAGCATTCAGAGGAATCCACATGGAGATAAAACAAAGGAAATCCCCAATCCCAACTGTGCGAAGAATATCCACAAGAAGAGGCGATGAACCCATGATCAGCTTTATCGTCAATGGCAGAACAAATGCTCCTTTTTCGGGATAGTTTTCAAGTAAAGCACAACCATTAAGGGGGCAAATCGATCTCTTGTAACTTGCAGCAGATTAACGACTACACCAACAGACAGAGATCAACTGTCATTGCAGCCAAAGAAGTAGGAACCCTAGCAAAAGTTCCAGGAAATTTCAGGGCACGCATCCAAGAATTGTGATGACAGACACATTGAGCTTAAGAAATTATCCATTTAGGAAATCATCGGTCAGGTTACCAGTCAGAGATGCACGGAAGACAACGGAGAGGCAGAGCTCGGCGTTGAAGGAGCGGACAGAGACGAGAGAGAAGAATTTGAAATTTTGAATGAAGCAGGAAGGAAACAGAAAATAAATACGGCAATACCTCAAAAATAAAAACAACAAATCGGGAGATTTTCAGAAGAAGGAATCGAAATAATATTATCTATAAAGTAAATGGGTTAATTACATCAAAAAGTATGAGATTCGTTTCATTTATCAAAAAAAGTCAAACGTTTTAAATTGTAAAAATAAAATCATGAGATTTTGTTTTGTTCTTAAATTAAGCCAAACTTTTCAAATTTGAAAAATAAATCATGTAATTTATTTAATTCTCAAATCAAGCCAAACTCTTCAATTTTAAAAAATAAAAATTATATTTTTTTATTTATTAACAAGTTGACTAATATTTTAAAATATAAATTGATATTCTTGTACAATATATTATACTTATTTGTTTGTCACGTACTTACAAATAAATAAAATTAGCATATTTTTATTGAAAAATAATTTAAGAATTTTCTGTTGAATTAAGATTAATATTAGTTATTGAAAAATATAAAGAGAACTTTATATAAGATATTACTGTAAATTTTTAAAAAATTCTAATATACTTTTACCCAACGTTGTAGAAAAAGTTATAAAAAAATGAGTCACATAAGTATTGAATATCGGATTAAATGAATTATTTTAATAGTAAAATAAATAATGCGATTTTAATTTTAAAAGATGAATTGTTTGGCTTAAATTGAGAAAAAAGGAAACTACGAGATTTTATTTTTAAGATATAAAAGGTTTGGTTTAATTTGGGAATAAAATGAAACTATTTGATTTTATTTCTCAAATTTAAAATGTTTGGCTTCTTTTGAGAAATGAAGCAAATCACGTGTTTTTTTGATATAATTTACCCTAAAGTAAATATAATAAGGTAATAAAATAATTTTTATTATTAAAATTATAAATATAAAACAAAGAGAAAATTTTTACCTTTTTAAAATTATCCTCCTCTCCATTTTTTATATTACATTTACAATTACTCTCCTCACTCCACTTATTTGTCCCTACTTTTTCTCTAACTCTGCGTTTGGACGGGGGAATAAAGTGTAAATAGAGGAAATTTTTTTTTTTTCTTATTTGGGTAATTATATTTAACGGGGAAGGGGGAATGGAGGGTAATTATTCTCTCTAATTCCCCTCCAAAAACCACTTTTTTTAACTCTTGATTTGGAATTGAATGAGGTGAAGTGAATATTAAAAATTCGTATAAAATAGAATTATTAAATTTACCAATTTTACGAAATCAATACAAAAATCAATATCTCACTTTTCTTTTATATAAAATTAGAAACAGATCGTCATGTCTTTACTCTCAACTCTCGACGAACACGTTGCACACCAATCCAATGTATGACACTTTATTTTATAATCATATGGATTATTCTCTCTTTTGATTATAATATTAAATTGCATATTATAATATTTCATTTTGTTTATTGAATCACCGAAGTGAATAAAAGAAAAAAAAAAGTCATAGTCAGTGAAGAGAAGCCTAATTCTATCTATTAATTGATTAAGTCATATGATATTGATTTTTCCGATTATTTCCCTAATTATATAAATCCAAGAAAAATAAATATTTTCTCTCTTGTGCCCTCTATTCCCTTACTATGGAATTTTGTTGCAGGACACGAGTAATGCAATTATTACTTGATTTTGTTCTACCGTGTGCACCAAATTGATGGTTCACATTCTCCTATTTTGCTTCGAATGCTAACATTCTTTAATTACCGAAGCACTAGCTCCAAAGCGCCGAAGGACATTTTACTTCAAATGGTTTCCATCGAATGCCACATACATTATCAGCTTTGTAGTAGAATCCACTTTAAGATATCCTTACTTCAGAAGCCGAACATCGGTCCCCGCTTAAGCATCTAACAAGAATATCGATCCTGAGGCCGGACGCTGTAATAACCCAACCGAAACCGAAGCCAAGATCTTCCAAATCCAGATCTTTGATGGGAATTTCTCAAGTCAAACATAAATGAGAAAGCAGATGCATGTGGTAAGACCTTCCTCAACCACTCGGAATTTTCCATTACCCAATATAGTCCCCTACTCAGTTTGAGACACTGCTCGGAACTCAAGCATCCTTCTGCACAACCAACCTCTCCTGAGCTAAACCTCCTAACTGGGGAGCTCACTGTTACTACTGCCTAAGGGCTTTTCCCCGAGCTGAGAGCTTCGCAGCAACTTGCTCTTCTGACAATGGCAGGTAATAGATCCTTGGAGTGGCCTTGGTCTTCCTGAAGAGAACATCCAATGTGATGATGGTCGGGTCTGGCTTCTCTGGGGGAGGAGGTGGTGTCGGGAGGGGTACCCCTTGATCCCTTTCTTGGGTTGGAGGAGGAGGAAAAGGAGGTGGTGGCGGTAGCTGCTGCTTGGGAGGAGCAGCCTGCTGACGTGGTGGAGGCTGTGAGGATTGGGCTGCAGGAACTGGAGCCCAAGCTTGTGGAGGAGCCTCCACCCGGGCTTTCACCTCTTCAGGCTCAACAAACTCAACAATGAGGAGACGGCCGCCGTTTGGAGGCCATTGAAGGTTGTAAATGGCATTCCTTGTCTCAACAGCTTCTTCAACCGATGAGTACTGAAATACAACAGCAGTTAATGCTCACCGAAGAAAGACCAGGTGGTCATGAAATGATATACTCTATTGCCTGCTGACTGTCTCATCAATTCCGGGGATTTTGCAATAGAATGCAAGTTGGAAAAACAAAATATAAGGTAAGTACAGAGATGGAGATCTTACAGTGACATAGCAGTGGGTCTTAATGTGGTCCATCCAGAAGCTTTTAAGAGTCCCAGTTTTACCGAGAAGCTCCTGCACAGCCTTAAGGGTGAAGGGACGCAGGAACTGGTCTATTCTGAGGGAATTAGTAGGGGGTTTCTGTGGGGGAGGGACTGCAAATGAGTCATGCATCTGATCAGAGATCATTCAATTCTATTTCAGAAACATCACTGTGGACGTTAAAAGAAAGAGCGACTTACCAACACGTTCCTTGGGCACATCGTCACTCACAGTGGGGTCTGATCTTGATAAGTTGCGCCTTGAAGTAGGGGTCTGACGTGTGTCCTTAGGCGTGGTAGTGGGCGCGAGATTGGAGCCCTGTGGTTCTGGAACTTTAATTCCCTCAGCCTTCCATTTCCGCTGCCTCTTTAATAGTTCATTATTTCCCACACCTCCATCTGTAAATTGGATACCAAAATGTTAAATTTAAGGAAATTCGAGATGTAAATGAAAATAGCAAACGAAAAAGGCTTAAAACAGAAGCACTACTGCTGATTGTATTTATTATCCTACAACTCCATCTGTAAATTGGATACCAAAATGTTAAATTTAAGGAAATTCGAGATGCAAATGAAAATAGCAAACGAAAAAGGCTTAAAACAGAAGCACTACTGCTGATTGTAAAATCCAAATAACTTCCCAGAAGATGTCAAGTGAGATCTGCATCACAAGATATCAAGAAGAAAAGCAGTGCTGCAAAAATCTAATGAGAAAGAGGAGAGAACGGAACAGAACAGTGCAGAGGCAAACCTGACAGTAAACTTCACCAAGTCGCAACCCAAAACAGAGAAAGACATGCAATTCTAAATTTCTAATTGTGTATCATACTAGAGATGGCAAGCACAGTCATCATTTTCTTTATCCAACCAATATCCAGGTACAACAGTGAAAAGTCAAGAAGCAAAACTAACAAACAGAATATAAGTACAAAAAAAAAAATGGTCATTAAAGTCTGTAAGTGAAGACATACCATTAAGCTTTCTTTTCTCAGCAAGAGTGGATTGTTGGCTGTTCTCAGCTTTGATATCCTTCTCATCAAAATCTCCCACGATATCAACAGGACTCTCCTCCTTTACAGCTGCAGCTTCAATTTTCTCCTTATTAGAACCTTTGCAATTATTATGCTTTGAATCAATGTTCTTACCCTCTAGCACATCCTCTTCCATCGAATCATCACTGGAACGTTGATCTAAATTTAACTTTTCTGCATGACCCAAATCTGCAATTTCATTGTTCCTGTTCATGTTTGCATTCATACTATTATTTTTGTCCTCTTTCTCCTCAACAGCTACCTTGCTCTCATGCAGCTCTTTGACATCCATTGGATGCGATTCGCCACCAACGGGTACAACATTGCTGGATGATGGTTCCACCATCTCTGGCTTAACAACATCTAGCTCTAATTTGATATTATCAGCAAATTCATTCTTTTCATTAATTGACACAGGATCATTATTAATAGAATCAGATTTTACTTGAAACCCTAAATTGGAGCTGACCTCAGATACCTGGTTATTCGGAGCAGCTGAAGCAAGGATGGTTTTCTCTGGAGGCATCTTGATATTCTCACTTTCTACCTGGCCCTTCAAATCTTCATTTTTAAGCTGATTGTCCGACATCCCATTCCCCTCCTTTTCAGGATGCTGCTCACCTTGCTCAGTCAAAGCTATCTCCATACCTGTATTTCCCTTGTCGTCAATAGTAGTCTCTGCAGCACCGATCTCAATGCTGGACTCCATAGTAGTTTCCGGAGCAGTTAATGCCTCCGCTGGGCTAGCACTGCCAACTGTAGCAGTTCCATCAGCCGGTATGGATTGATCGGGGAGCACCAAGCTTTCATTTATATCTATTGAAACTCTAGCATCATCCACCTGTTCATCATTCTTATCGCTTTGATCTGACTCAGTAACACATCCAGAAGCAGCTGTCTCTGAGTTACCCGCTATGGATTTGTTCGATGGATGACTCTCAATCCCATTATCCACATGATTCTCCTCCTCGGCATTCTCCCTCTCAATCCTCAGGGCTTCATCTAGGCGTCTAATCAAATCATCCTTCAAACCCTTGGTAATCAATTTCCGCCTCTTCAGCTCTTCTTTTAACTCGGTGACCTTCCATTGGTCAATAGGCCGATTATTGAGAACTGGATATGATGACATTTTGTATTCCTTCAAAAACTCTTCAAGAGACTGTCCTCAACCTACCCGCATAAGCATAATAAACACGAGATTATATGCCAAATAATCGTGCTAGATGAGACTGAAGCTTCAATTATTCATCCAATGACATTGCACCTCAATGTTCAAATGCAAAAGCGTGGGTCAAGAACTTCCCAAGTGCACATCATGAAACCAACTCATCATGAATAATCATACATTATACCAAAGTTAATAATTCCACATGAAAACCATCATGCATTGTTGCTAGAAAAATCACCTCTTATCAATTATTAAACAACAACACGCACAGATACTAAAAGAAAAATTTTCCAAACAAAATTTGTCGAAGTACAAGCGAAAAGAAGCAAGGGAACGAATCAAACCTCCAAAGCATGACGTTAAACACACAGAAGACCAAATAAGACACGGGGGAAGGGAAAAAGGAAGAGCAGGGACATACAGCTATAATCGTTTCGTCACCAGGTTGCAAGCCTGGAACCCCAAGTTCAAAGCACAAGCGCCAAAGTTAGAGAAAACAACCACAGAAGCCAATAGTTCCACGTTCCACTCACATGAATGCACCCCAGATGAACAAAGAACCTTGAGCGTCCGATTCCAACCGAAGCACGGGCCGTTTGCTAGTAAAATGACATTTTCTTTCCCTGATTTGCTGCGACGGTTTTCTGGGGACGACGAAGCTTCTAGGGTTTTTGCTTGCTCTATCGACTGAGAAACGGGAAAAAGATGGCCTGCCTGCCTCCACAGACGTACGGTGCTGCAGTTTCGAGGGCGAAATACCGAAACCACCCTCCAGGTAGGGTACTGTGGAATTCCGTACTGTGCACGCCACGTGGCAAATTGGAACATGATGCGGAGGCCGACCGCCTTGTCCCAAATTTTCCCCGTGTGTTATCTTTTGATCCGAGCAATGGTGAATTTTATGGACATGTTTCTTGTACAGCCCAATGCACCAAAAGAGAATCCTCATTCCATTTCTCATGAAATCATTTATTGAACAAGGAATTTGGCACATGAATATCATATTCCATTTAAGACTAAATAGATTCAACTCTCACACATACATGTGAATACGACTTGACAAGTCCACCTTTGACTGTTTCATTGAAGAAACTACCAGATGCCCTCGAAACTCAAGTAAATCGACCCCCTCTTACATTAAACTCCGCCACTCGCAGCCGAGGTGGGTTTATTTGGACCTCTCAAGCCTAGACAAGGCCATCCTCTAGTATGTATAGTTCCAATCCTCACCCGATCACAGCTGACAAAGCGCAGACTCTGGATTCTAAAATAAACAGCAACTTGGATCGCATCCCTATTCACTCTCTTCCTCGCTTTCCTGCACAGTCAGGTGATTCATATTCCTCTCCAGAGGTGGAAGCCCATCATCAGAATCGGAATTAGAATCCTCCTCGCCACTAAGAGACTCCATGGTATTACCTGCAGAATCAGATGAACAAGATCTGTTTAGTTGTAGAGAAACTGGGCTCGAATTACTACAGGTACAAGAGACGCTCCTTTTCTCCTGTTTTTCGAACGGAAGGTAGCATCACCAAACTGACAGGAAGTGCTAGGTGCCACTGACGATGTTTCAACATTTTTTTTCAGATTTCATCACCCATATAAGAAAGAGAGAAACTACTGTATGCTCTAAGATCTATGCTCTCTGTGGCGATCATATTGTGTGAGCCAAAGGACCATTGTCTCAGGGAACTGCCATTGCCCTATCACTCTAAAAGCAACCAGTAATTTCTTTCCCAAGATAGCAGAAACAACAATATTTAGTTAACCCCAAGAAGCATCTCCTTAAACGACGACGAGGAAGAGGTGATTTACTGGACAAGCACAGGAAAGTACCTTGCTTATCTGAGGGAGGCTTGGGAACCTGAACCTGCTGAGAGAGCCAACTATTTTGTACTGATATAATATCAGCACCATTCCCACATTCAGAATAGGCATTCAAAAGCTCCCTGTATCAATCAACATCTCAAATATTGGATAAATGCAGGATTCAGGAAACAATTAAAGAGTTCACAAACTCTTTCAGGGATTGATAAACATCTGATACCGATATTTATAAGGTTTCCTGTTTTGGAAGAGTATTATTGGCTCAATCAGCATTAGATAACAAGACTTGAAGACTACAATCTTCACCGGCTCTTCCAGTTTAAAGAAGTAATTATAGGATCGAAAGTTTCGGTTCAATTCTTCAGCCTTGTTGCCCGAAACCACTAATTCCAGCAATAAGAATAATAAAAAATTTGAGGTTGCCATAATCATTTGCTCTAAAATGTTAACCTAGTTAAATAATGACATGGTTGTTTTTTTTTGAAAGTTAGGCATAATGACATGGTTGTTATCTATTACTTAATAGAGAAAATCCATGCTTAAACCTCAAGACAAACAAATAACATAATACCTGTTTAGCGAAAGAAAAGCATGACCCCACTTGAACTTCCCCAACAATAAATTTGCAGTTTCCTCTTCTCCACTGTCGATAAAAGACACTAATCACTATAACCACTAAAGGCCAATGCTTATGAGGTTATATATTCCAAAACTTTGCTCATTAAAATATAAATTTCGAATAACCAGCAAACTTGGAAACATAACAAGCACTGGTCAATGTTCATGCAAAAGGAAATGTGGGGGCTCCACAAAAAGATGAACAACTCTCCTTCTTCTTCTTTCCCAAGATGAGGAGACATCTTTTACTTCATATTTTGAGAAGAAAACAAAATCATACCATATAATTAGTGCAGCGGACAGTGCCTCCACACATGATAGTTCACACGGTCGGCCATAATTTACTGGATTTGCTGCCACCAGCCAAGGCACTGTAGTTTCATATACAACACACTTCACCAGAGGAGAATACAAGAAAGGAACGGTCCCCCACCCAATGGAGAGAAGCAAAAGAAAATGAAACAAAGAATGAAAAAGGAAAGCATATGGGTAATTAAAACATCAGACAAAGATGGGATAGAAACTGCACAATAAAGATTTCCTGACATACAACTAAAAAGAAAAACGTTATGTAGGATATTAAGGTTCATACAGAGGCGTGGAGCAGCACAACGGAGCTTCACAAAAGGTACATCAGCCAACCGGGCCCATGAGCAATCCACAACAGCCAATCCTTTCCTCTTGATCAAGCTGTAATCTTCTCTTGATACACACTGTTGCCCAACAGGACTGACCAATAACATTTATCAGATATACCCTCTCCATCTCATGGCTCAAGTTATTCATTACTCTACTATCAACTTAAATTATGTAATTTGAAGCAGAGCATGTGAACTCGATTTCTTAGCTAGAGTAGATTGTTCAGATTAACCACAAAATATGTTTAGAGAGGAGTCTGGAGTAAAGAAAAAACAGCATATACCTCAGAGCAATACCACCAAACCCACTATTCACTCGCAACTCCTGCAAATCAATTTCCATCAATCAAACCACTGATGTGAAAACAGATTTGTCTCCATTAATTCATGCAGCAGAGGTGGCATTTACCCAAAAAAAGTAACGTTTTATATTGTATGAGAAACACTCATCCATTTCCAGAAAGACATTCATCATATTGAGCGGCTTGTTCCAGATTCAACAAGCAAAAGATGCAGTTATCTCAAGATAGACCATATTAATTGTAATTACACTAAGAAAAACTAAGATTATCTTTTATTGCTCCAGGAAAATATTGATTCTAATGCGCCTAACAGAAGGGCCCTTTAAACATACAATCATGGTGAAAGCTAATCACAAAAGGAAAATGAAAAGGGGATACTTTCTTTCAATAGGCCAAATCTTGAAAGTTTGCGGCCTGTGCACCTTTTGGCATCACATTGCCCAAAATCCTGTACCAGCAAAAAAATAAGTTAGCTCTGTCATCCAATTTCAGTTAATATTACACTTGAAAGGAAATTCTCAGATTTTTTTTTCAGTTCTGGATCCAGTAAGATACTTATGCAAGTAAAAATATGGGGACAAAAGAGCTTAAACTAAAAAGGACTCAAACCCAGAAAATGGATAAGGCAGCTCTCGCAGACAAGCAATCACCATCTGCTCTTACTCATGCTAACAGTGTTACCAACAGGACTAACAAAGCAAGTATCCACTCAAAAATAACAGTATGAATAAATCATCACAAGTTAAAATCAATTGTGCTTGATGAGGGGGTAAAGCCAGTAAAGACAGCAACAAACCTCTGTTGATAGAAATTATATGAACAGATACTCCATCCAATTGAAAAGAAAGCAAGAAAAGGGGATAGAATTCAAAGAAGAAAGGCCATACCCACATAGCGAGCTGAATTTTAGGAGTTGCAGACTCTTCTTCATTGGCTGCAAGCGTATGAAGATCGAGCAATATCAGAATAACTAATAATAGAAACCAATTACCACTGAGGCAATTCATCAAACAGTTGGAGCTCACATGTCCCTCATATGTATGTGTATACACATCTAAAGCGGTAGATTACAACTAAAGCTAAATCATACACAACCTGGCCCTTCTATCACACTTTTTTTCCCTCTATGTGCACCGCCAGCCCATTGGAGGGTTCGAGCTGTGTCGGTTCCAATGGCCTCCCCAATTATCTCTCTTCTCACCTCTGTCACACTAAAATCTAAGATATCATCTCTCACTTCAGTCCCCAAATTCTTCAGAGATCTAAAAAGGTCAACTTTCCCCTCTGTAATCCGACTGAAGCCTAAAATCACCGAAACCAATACCTGGCTCAGCGGGAAGAGACTCTTCCTCCCTGTAAAAAAGATTGAAGAAGGAAAAAACCGTGACGACAAAGTGAGACAGTGAATTGAGATTAATCATATTTTCACATAAAAAAGTAAAGCAGAGGAGTGTCTCTTCCAGAGAATCCCTGAACTACCTGGCAATTTGATGGCTTCTACTCGACTGGCCTCGGTGGCTGTTTTGATGGGGCTTGAAACGCCTAGGCTTGTTGTGACCCATAAGCGTCGATCCGAGAGCTTAAGCTGGTCGAGAGAAAACTATTAAGAGAACAAGGAGGAAGGGAAAGAAGGTGCTTCGTGTTCCAGAAGGGAGCTGTGGCGGTTAACGGCGCCAAGCTTTTCCCAGTCTCCCGAACAGAGGAGATCAGAGGGAAGCGCCGTCTGCACGGCAGAAAGAAGCGAAAATCTGTATTTTGCACCCTCAATTTTGCATTTGTTGCAATTCCACCCAATAGAGAAAACGAGACCCGCAAAGAAAAGGCCCGCAAATAAAACAATTCTCCTCCACTCCGAGCTTCAGCGACCGTTTCATTATAGGAGTATTGGTGTCCGGTAACCCCATATTTTTTTTATGATACTTAAAATTTATTCTATATAAGATAGATTTTTAACTTTTGAATTCGAACTCTACGCTATTGAATATTGGAACCGAACCCTTCCCAGTACCTATAAGATATCACGGGTTCCGAGTGTCCTATTGGAACCTGTTTATTATTTATTTTTTACCTTTAAAATATGAATTATTTCAAATTTTTTTATAATTATATTATAATTAGGTGTAATTTTATGTATATTTGCATTATATTTAAGTACTCTTTATTATTATAATGATACTTTAGGCATGAAAATTTCATAAAATATACATAATTATTGTGTTAAATTAAAGGTCATCGAGTTAGGAAGGCAACGGTTCAAACGGTTCGTAATTTGGAGTTAAAAACGAGAAGGTTACAAATGATTGAAATTAATCGCGTGAACAAGTTAACGTATTCTGGTTTCGGTTTCGGATACCATGTGCGCTGGAACTAGAATCGGAATCGGAAACGAAAGGTTCCTTCATTCGTCAAGTCACCCGTGACTTACCTTATTTTCCATTGAGATCTACGCACAACCTATCCAATAAGGTAATTTCATACCGCCTCCCAGTTTATCCCATACTCATCCGCACCGCCTGTTTCATTAGAAAACATAGAAGATTATCTTCTTAAAAGAGACAGCTCACCAGAAAGAAAGAGATCGAGCCAACGTACCAAGAAAAGCCCTGCTGTCTCCCCCAACTCCCGTAATTTTCAATTTGATGGACCAGGATAGATACATACACGCACGCACACACCCGCACGTGTGTGTGTGAGAATATCTGTTTTCAAGAAATACAAATCAATAATTTCACAATAATTCTGACTAGTGTTATTTATTCAGAATGGGACAGAGAATAGCACTCATCTAATATGCAATGGAAGAGTGTGATGGGGTAGAAGACAGCTGCCCAACTGACTGACTCCAGCTCTTATTTAGAATTTATTTCATTTATAAAATTTAAATGGCAAATTTTTTATTTAAAAAATGTTTCCAATAAGTTCGGCTGACGTAGGGGGAGGTGTCAGACTATCGGTAACCTTTCTATAATCTTATACATGTGGAATGGAGAATCACTAATTAAATTTAATAAATGAGCGAAAAATATTAATTATCTAAAAATTCCCGTAATTATAACTGATTAAGTTGATTTTACTGTCTCTCTCTCAGTATGAGTCTACTGAGAGAGAGAGAATCTCGCCTTGGCCGTTCGAATCTGCTCCGCCGCAGCCGGTTTTCGGCGACTGACGTGTCTCCGTTACAATGAAATTTCCGGGGACACGAAGACAAGGGTTTCCGTTTGGAGTTGACTCGTTGACTCGAGGGGTGTTGTGTTATATCGCCTTCCAAAACCACACGAGGATCCCGTGCTTCGACATTAATGAGCCGCTTTCACGGGACGGAGTTCCGAAGTCCTAAACTGGAGAAAGTCTTTGGTGGAGCGGCTCCTCCACGTGGCGCCGCTCACGTGGTGGAGCCGCCCACTCTAGCGCTGACACATGTCAGCGCCGCTGACGTGTCTGCACACGTGGCGAAGCGGCGCTGACATGTGTCACCGCCTGACTGGTGGGCGGCACCACGTGGCGGCGCCACGTGGTGGAGCCGCTCCACCAAAGAGTTTCTCCCTAAACTGCCCCTTTCTTTCCTCTACATAACTCGCATTTAATTCTGCATCAACTCATCGAGATATTGCAGAAACTGATATTTATATAATTTCAGTAATTGCATGGCTTACGTGCTAAATAACATAGAATCAATATTTATGTGCAGGTAAAAAAAGAGCTGCAGTAAACAAAAAAAAAAAACAAGTATTAAGACTATAGAATGAATTTTTGTCGGTCGAATTTTACCAATGAAGGCGTATAGGAGTACCATCTTATGTGCTCGTGTGACGATTCACGGAACGAGAAAGTACAAGTCTTTGATACTTGTTAGATAAGTTTTGATGCGTTTGAAGCACAATTAATTGAGGGGATTGCGGCTGGGCATCGTGGGCGTCGGTGTAAATTTGTGAAATTGCGAGGTTAAAATAGTCTGATGAGAAATTGGAGAATCTGGCCGAGCCGGATCCGGAGCCGGTATCCATTCGGCAGCCGGTTAATTGTCGGTGGTGGTCCATTGGCGAGCCGAGGACGAGGCTCTCCAGGTCTGAAGCAAGAAGCGTCAGCCCACTTTCCATTTTCTTCGCTGCGTTTCACCAGGCGAAGCACTTTCATCCTGATTTTCAGATTCGATTAACATAAATTACGGTAGCTTTATTTGTTAATGGACTAATTGGACTCGAGTAATATAAATAGAAGAAATTGAATTCCAATTTATATTAATTAAAATTCTTTGAACTATTAAATATTTCACAGTATTTACCAAAAAAAAACCTATTTTGTTAACAGTGCATCGCCGCCCATGGTAGCAAGATTAAGATTCAAATGCTACAAGAAGAAAGCAAAACTAAAAAGAAGGAAAAATCTGAAAGATGTTAACACAAACAAATTTTGGGAGAGAAATTCTCAAACAGGGAAGTTTGTTGCTTTTTTTTTTTTTTAAAGATAATCAAGATATTCAAACGCTTTCCGGGTATGACCAGTGGTCGTTGCGATACTTTCTTATACGTAATAACCCATAAATTATATGTGACGAGTAAGTCAAGCAAACCTGACAGATTTTAATGTTATATAAAACCCTCACTTATGAAGAAATGTTCTTTCTAGAATTCGAATACGGGAGATCTACCCAGACCCAGACCTTCCGTGGTCCGACAGGGGAGTTTGTTGTGTTATTGTAAACCGATTAATGTTACCTAGTACGTTAACAAAAAAAAATACTGTATTATGTTATTTTATGTATTAATAAACTTAATTTTAAAAATAATGAAGCGTTTTTTATCAATCGTTGAACAATTATTAGCGACACGAAACTGATCCCCCCCCCCCCCCCCCCCCCTCTCTCTCTCTCTCTACCGTCTACTCTTCTTCACTTGTTTGATGTCGCTTTTCTCCTACGAAATCCATCTCTCTCTCTCTCTCTCTGCGTTCGTGCATTTGTTCCATCTCGCATTGATAACCATTGGCGCTTCCATCGCATCTAAGGTCCAGATTTTGCACATTCTTTGCTGGATTCTCTGAACTTCTGCTGCTTTATGTTTGCGCCCTGCATGCCATTGCCTTCTGATTCAGCTCTCTTCTCCCGGACTCTGCTCGGACGAAAAGCTTACTCTCTTTCGGATTTGATCTGCGTGTTGCGTTTTCTGTATAGTTTGGTAGCTCGTTTAAGTGAGAATAGCTCGAGGGGGTGGATTTTGCTTAGATTTTAGCGCTGTCTGGAGCCTTTCCTTGTCTGTGATCGACCTCTGGTTTGCGTTTTGTTTCACTACGTGCTTCATTAGACCTGTGATATTGGATCACTTGTGCTGCGTGTCCATTCTCCACTGCAATCCTTCTCGTTTTGCTTTCAGTTTAGCTCGAAATGAAGTTACACTGCCTGGTCTGCCATTCCGCGGTGCCGAGTTTTAAGATCAGGATATGCATTCGTTGAAGTGCAGGAAGATTTGATGTTTTGACCGAGTCTGTGAGGTAGATCTGGAGAGGGGGCGAGGATTTCAGTTGACACTCTTTTGACTCGGAAGTCTTTAACTGGACTGGAGTGAAGTGAAGCAAAGCTGGCGGCAACACTGGCTTGGAGGTTCGCTGCGAGCAATGGCAACGGCCATGCCGCTAATGATCCGGTAATGACGAGCTTCTTTTTGCTTCTTCTTGACTGTTCATTTGCTTCAATTGCGTTCCAGATCTGGTGCAGGTACACTAATGCCGAACCAGAGAAAAATTGGACCATGATTGGCTATTGCATATGTTGAATTATGATTATGCAAAGGCAGACTGGTAGATTAGTTTGCACTTTCAACTTAATGTTAATGCAATTTCTTCTCATAAATGAAATTCTTTGGCTTGATGGATCCGATGTCTTTGATCTTGCTTGGATCGTCACTCTTCCTTTCTCTATACTCAACAAGTCTCTTAACAGGTGTACTCCATCTTGCTATTGCTTTGGACCGCTCTTTTACTTGTTCTCTGTTTCAGATGTAGTATGCAATGGCTTGAATTTTATTCGTCAGAAACAAAAACTTTGTAACTTGGTTTGGCTAATCTTGGAGCTCACCTCAAACTGACGATGGCTAGATGTGCTTATCATGGCTATATGTAAGATCTTATACAGTATGCAATCGAGAAAAGCTTCTATCCACCTTGCAACTAGAATTTTGCTAACTGTCTGGGCTCTGAATGTTCCAGTTGCTCTATTTTTCTGTCCTCTTTCTCTGGAAAGCTGTAAAAATTTTGCATTCTCTGCGTTCCAGACCCTACAGCTGCATAGCATATATTTGTGTACTGCAGATAATGTGTGGAAATTTTCAATACTTAATCTTTCATTTTGTGCAGGAAAGAAATGGAGATGGAAAACTTCAAGATTCGGAGCCCCCTACTCCGCATTCTTTGATAAAGATGGGCTTGAGGTTAGTAAGATCTACAGACTGCTTCGACTGAAACTTCATGTTTAGTTCTGCATTTTAAGCAATCTGCAGGAGATCCTAATGCTTGCAGGTGCCCTTTTTATGTTTCAGTGCTATTGCTATTTTATTGGAAGCTTTGAATGCATTTTCCTCATTGATCCTCGTCTGTGAGTTGCGATTATTCCAGGTTTCTGATGTGGTGATTCAATGAAGTTTTGTCTCATTTAGGAGATATTTCTGAAAGCTTATACAAATGTTTGGTTGAAACTAAACAATTTAGACTCTCTGGCTGAAATTTGGATAATGAGGCGTCGTGGATTTGGAAAATGCTTATATGCTGGTTATTGTAATATCGATGGAAAACCATATGTGTTTAAGTTTCCTGATATTTATTTGTCGTGTTGAGCTGTAACCCCCCTAGTGGCTGTTTCTTTTCATTCTCTCTCTGTCACTAAATTTGATATCATTTTGTTTGCATTGTTACATTTCTCTATTGATTAAACGAAGTATATGTATATGCACATACAATTCTTCATTTCTCATTATTCTTCCTTTGGCCCCCTAGAAAAAGGAAATCATTGTGATCTTTTACCTATCTACTTACTGAAGGCCTCAAAATCTATTATTTATCGGAACTCCACTGATTTTGCTATCTTGCAACTATTTACATATCTGAAGAATCAGCATCAGTATCGTACGCTGTTCATTACCTTGCAGGGACCGTACGAGTAACATGGAGGACCCTGATGGGACAATAGCAAGTGTAGCACAATGCATTGAGCAATTGCGGCAGACCTCCTCTTCCGCTCAAGAGAAAGAGCATTCTTTGAGACAACTGCTGGAACTCATTGATACACGTGAAAATGCCTTCAGTGCTGTTGGATCCCACTCTCAGGCTGTACCTGTGCTTGTTTCTCTGCTTCGCTCTGGATCAATGGGAGTGAAGATACAGGCAGCATCAGTTTTGGGGTCCCTGTGTAAGGAAAATGATCTACGTGTCAAAGTTTTGTTGGGAGGATGCATCCCTCCATTGCTTGGTCTCCTTAGGTCTAGCTCCGCAGAAGGTCAAACTTCAGCGGCAAAGACCATTTATGCCGTCTCTCAAGGCGGTGCTAAGGATCATGTTGGATCGAAGATCTTTTCCACTGAAGGTGTTGTCCCCGTTCTGTGGGAGCAACTAGCAAATGGGCTGAAGGCTGGAAACTTGGTTGACAGCCTGTTGACAGGAGCTTTAAGGAACCTTTCCAGCAGTACTGAGGGATTTTGGCCCGCAACCATACAGGCTGGTGGAGTGGATATCCTTGTAAAGCTGCTTACGAGAGGAGAATCAAGCACTCAAGCCAATGTTTGCTTTCTTCTTGCATGCGTGATGATGGAAGATGCATCCGTTTGTCCAAAGGTGTTATCAGCAGATACAACTAAATATCTCCTCAAATTGTTGGGGCCAGGAAATGAAGCTGCTGTAAGAGCAGAAGCAGCTAATTCCCTTAAATCTCTTTCTGCACAATGCAAGGATGCAAGACAAAAGATTGCAAGCTCTAATGGGATTCCAGCTCTGATAAATGCTACCATAGCTCCATCGAAAGAGTTTATGCAAGGCGAGTATGCTCAGGCATTGCAGGAGAATGCAATGTGTGCCCTTGCAAACATCTCTGGTGGCTTGTCATATGTTATCTCAAGCCTTGGTCAGAGTCTGGAATCATGCACTTCGCCTGTTCAGGTTGCTGATACAATAGGGGCTTTAGCTTCAGCCCTTATGATATATGATAGCAAAGCAGAATCTACACGTCCCTCAGAACCTGTGGCTGTTGAGCAAACTCTAATTAAGCAGTTTAAACCTCACCTACCATTTCTTGTACAGGAGCGTACAATCGAAGCCCTTGCCAGTTTGTATGGCAACACTGTGCTCTCAGCTAAACTTGGAAATTCTGATGCAAAGCGGTTGCTTGTTTGTTTGATCACAATGGCGATAAATGAAGTTCAGGATGAGCTCATAAGAGCTCTTCTAACACTTTGCAACAGTGAAGGCAGTCTATGGCGTGCTCTTCAAGGGCGTGAAGGTGTGCAGTTGTTGATCTCTCTCCTTGGGCTTTCATCAGAGCAGCAGCAAGAGTGTGCAGTTGCTCTCTTATGTCTTTTGTCCAATGAGAACGATGAAAGTAAATGGGCGATCACCGCTGCTGGTGGAATTCCTCCACTTGTTCAAATTCTAGAGATAGGATCAGTAAAAGCTAAGGAAGACTCAGCTTTGATTCTGAGGAATCTTTGTAATCACAGCGAAGATATACGTGCATGTGTTGAAAGTGCCGATGCTGTTCCGGCTTTGCTTTGGCTACTGAAAAATGGAAGTACCAGTGGGAAAGAAATTGCGGCTAAAACGCTGAACCATTTGATCCACAAATCTGATACAGCAACAATAAGCCAGCTCACTGCTCTATTGACGAGCGAACTACCAGAATCTAAGGTGTATATCTTGGATGCTCTGAGAAGCATGCTTTCTGTGGCTCCTCTCAGTGACATCCTACGAGAAGGTACTTCAGCAAATGATGCCATTGAGACGATGATAAGGATTCTGAGCTCTGCTAAGGAGGAAACTCAAGCCAAGTCTATGTCTGCCCTGGCTGGACTTTTCAATCATAGAAAAGACTTGCAGGAAAGTAATATTGCTGTGAGAACTCTTTCGTCTGCTTTGAAATTGTTGAATGCTGAAGCAGAGAACATCTTGGTGGAGTCTTCGCGTTGTCTTGCGGCAATTTTTCTTTCAATTAAGGTGAACAAGGATGTGGCTGCAATTGCAAAAGATGCATTACCACCATTAGTTGCTCTAGCAAACTCTTCAAACCTAGAGGTTGCTGAGCAGGCTACATGCGCCTTGGCAAATCTTATCTTAGATAGTGAGGTATCAGAGAAAGTTGTCGCTGAAGAAATTATAATGCCTGCCACCAGGGTCTTGCATGAAGGTGCAATTGCTGGAAAGACCCATGCAGCAGCTGCAATTGCTCGGTTGCTCAAATCTAGGCAGATTGACTCTGCCTTGACTGATTATGTGAATCGTTCGGGAACAGTTCTTGCATTGGTTTCTCTCCTTGAATCTTCTGGCAGCGATTCAGTTGCCATGTCAGAGGCTCTTGATGCACTTTGCATCCTTTCAAGGTCAGCAGCAAGTGGGCATGTAAAACCTGCATGGGCAGTTTTAGCTGAAGTTCCAAAAAGCATAGTGCCAATAGTTTTGTCAATTCCAGAAGCAGAGCCCTCTCTGCAGGACAAAGCTATTGAGATATTATCATGGCTTTGTCGTGATCAGTCTCATGTTTTAGGAGAGTTGATTGCCAGCTCCTCTGGATGCATTCCATCAGTTGCTAGAAGGATAATCAGCTGCACAAACCCTAAAGTTAGAATAGGGGGAACTGCACTGCTTGTTTGTGCTGCCAAAGTCAATTACCAGAGAGTAGTGGAAGATCTCAACCAATCCAGTTCATGTGATCATCTCATTGAATCTCTTGTTACCATTGTCGGTTCTACAAAGGTAAGCCAGGACATCTATGACAAAGATTCCATAAGTATTTGTAGGCACAGTGAGGAAGAATCACAAAATGACGAATCGGATACAAAAGTCACAAAAATAATATCTGGTGCCAACCTTGCAATATGGTTGCTCTCTATTCTTGCAAGCCGTGACCAAAAGATCAGGAGCACAATCATGGAGGCCGGAGCTGTTGAAGTCCTCACAGATAAAATCTCACATTATTCTTCCCTGTATGCTCAGGTATTAACTTTTCTTTCAATATATCCATTCTCGTTCCTTTACGTAGTCTCTTTAGTTAAAGAAAGATAGCCTGCTTTCTTTGTTCCTGATTTGCTTAATCATTCAGATTAATTACAAAGAGGATACCAGTATATGGATCAGCGCTTTGCTCCTAGCAATTCTATTTCAAGATAGAGATATCATAAGAGCAAATGCTACCATGAAAGCTATACCGATTCTGGCAAATTTGTTGAAGTCGGAGGAGCCGGCAAATAGATATTTTGCTGCACAAGCAATGGCCAGCCTGGTCTGCAATGGCAGCAGGGGAACCTTACTTTCAGTAGCAAATTCTGGTGCTGCCGTTGGGCTCATTACCTTGATAGGGTGTGCTGATGGTGATATAACACATCTCTTGGATTTGTCAGAAGAGTTCGATTTGGTACGCTACCCAGAACAAGTTGCCCTTGAGAGATTGTTCCGGGTAGAAGACATAAGGGTGGGGGCCACTCCTCGTAAAGCAATACCTGCCCTTGTTGAGTTGCTTAAACCAATTCCAGATCGACCAGGTGCTCCTTTCCTTGCACTTGGGCTTCTGACTCAGCTTGCAAGAGACTGTCCCTCGAACAAAATGTCAATGGTTGAGTCAGGTGCTCTGGAAGGCTTGACTAAGTATCTTTCACTTGGGCCACAGGATTCTACTGAAGAGGCAGCTACCGATCTTCTAGGGATTCTATTTTGCACCCCTGAGATACGGAAACACGAAGCTGCATTTAGTGCAGTGGGTCAACTGGTAGCAGTTTTACGTCTTGGAGGAAGAGGTGCTCGCTACAGCGCTGCTAAGGCTCTGGAGTGCCTTTTTTCTGCTGATCATATCCGGAATGCGGAAATGGCACGGCAAGCTGTTCAGCCTTTAGTGGAGATTCTCAGTACTGGTATGGAGAGGGAACAGCATGGAGCCATAGCTGCCCTGGTCAGATTATTGAGCGATAATCCATCACGAGCTCTCACTGTTACTGATGTGGAGATCAATGCTGTGGACGTTCTTTGCAAGATTCTTTCTTCAAATTGTTCTATGGATTTGAAGGGTGATGCAGCTGACTTATGCTGCGTGTTATTTGGAAATACTCGAATCAGGTCAACAATGGCTGCAGCTCGCTGTGTTGAGCCTTTGGTCTCCCTCCTTGTCACTGAATTCAATCCTGCACACCAGTCAGTCGTTCGAGCACTGGAGAAACTTGTTGAAGATGAGCAGCTGGCGGAACTGGTTGCTGCACATGGTGCAGTTATTCCTCTTGTTGGTCTTCTGTATGGTAGAAATTATTCGCTTCATGAATCAATCTCCCGAACACTCGTGAAATTGGGGAAAGATAGACCTGCTTGTAAGATGGAGATGGTGAAGGCAGGAGTAACAGAAAACATTCTTGATATCCTGCATGAAGCTCCAGATTTTCTCTGTGCAGCTTTTGCTGAACTTCTTCGTATACTGACCAACAATGCAGGCATTGCTAAGGGACCTGCTGCTGCAAAAGTGGTCGAGCCCCTTTTCGAGCTGCTGCCAAGACTCGAATTTGTGCCTGATGGTCAGCACAGTGCATTGCAAGTCCTTGTGAATATCTTGGAGCATACTCAATGCCGTGTTGATCATGCTTTGACTTCTCAGCAGGCAATTGAACCTGTAATCCCTTTGCTTGATTCTTCTGTAACGGCTGTTCAACAGCTGGCCGCTGAGCTGTTGTCACACCTACTTTTGGAAGAGCATCTCCAGAAGGACCCAGTTACGCAACAAGTGATTGGTCCCCTCATTCGGGTCCTTGCATCTGGCATTCAGATACTGCAGCAAAGAGCTGTGAAGGCTTTGGAAAGCATAGCAGTGATATGGCCCAATGAAATTGCAAAAGAGGGTGGAGTTGCAGAGCTATGTAAAGTGATTCTACAGACTGATCCTCTGCTTCCTCATGTTCTGTGGGAATCTTCAGCATCTGTTTTGACCCATATCTTGCAGTTCAGTTCGGAATTTTACTTGGAGGTTCCAGTTGCTGTGTTAGTCAGGTTGCTCCATGCAGGCTCAGAAGGCACAGTGACTGGTGCATTGAATGCTCTTCTGGTCCTGGAGAGTGATGATTCAACCAGTGCTGAAGCTATGGCCGAGAGTGGTGCCATAGAGGCCCTTTTGGGACTTATTGGGTCTCACCAAAGTGAGGAAACAGCAACAAGGTTGCTTGAGGTACTGCTCAACAATGTAAAGATAAGAGAAGGAAAGGCTACTAAATCAGCGATCCTACCCTTATCCCAGTACCTCCTTGATCCACAAACTCAGAGTCAGCAGGCAAGATTACTTGCCACTCTTGCTCTTGGAGACATAATTCAGAATGACAGTCTTGCTCGAAGTGCAGATGCTGTCTCGGCTTGTCGGGCGTTGGTCAACGTGCTTGAAGACCAACCTACTGAAGAGATGAAGGTGGTTGCAATATGTGCTTTGCAGAACCTTGTGATGCACAGTCGGTCAAATAAAAGAGCCGTTGCAGAGGCCGGTGGCGTTCAAGTTGTCTTGGATCTGATGAGTTCAAGTGATCCAGAGACCTCCATTCAGGCAGCGATGTTTGTTAAGCTCCTGTTCTCCAACCATACCATTCAAGAGTACGCATCCAGTGAAACAGTCAGAGCTATAACCGGTAGGTAGCATCCTGATTCAAGCTTCTTTCTTCCAAGTGAAGTGTGTGTGCAATTTCAGGCCTGCGATTGTCTGTTCATGTTTGTTTGCTCAACTTCCATAATGATGAGGCATCACTGGCTCTGGGAAAATTCTTTATCTTGGCCATATTGGCTATATACTTCTATGCTAGACTAAGAAAGGGAAAAAATGTTTTGATTTGACATTCAAGAATAGAAAGAGTAAAAAAGTTTCTTCTCATTGTAACCGAGTATGTGCATCTATTTTCTGCAGGGTATGTTAGGTAGCTTTTCTTTCCATAAATCATCTCACTGTCAGTAATTAGTGCTTGAACCTCTGGCTGAATTTTTTCTCCCTCTAGCGTCCTGATAAACATTGTTTGTTGCAGCTGCCATTGAGAAGGAATTATGGGCCACTGGAACTGTTAACGAGGAGTATTTGAAAGCCCTAAATGCACTCTTCGGCAACTTCCCACGCCTACGAGCCTCTGACCCTGCAACACTCAGTATTGCTCATCTTGTTACAGCCCTCAAGACGGGATCTGAGGCGACCCAAGAAGCTGCCTTAGATGCTCTTGTCCTGTTGAGGCAAGCTTGGTCAGCATGTGGACCTGAAATCTCTAAAGCTCAGGCTATTGCTGCTTCGGAAGCGATCCCTCTACTGCAGTACTTGATCCAATCAGGTCCGCCGAGGTTCCAAGAAAAGGCAGAATTTCTTTTACAGTGTTTGCCTGGTACCCTGGTCGTGACAATCAAGAGGGGGAACAACATGAAGCAGTCTGTGGGTAATCCTAGCGTTTACTGCAAGCTCACACTTGGCAATAACCCACCAAAGCTAACTAAGGTAAGTGCAGTTTGAATCTGCCTGGTCTATCTGTTCAGTTTTATTGCTATTGCAGTATAGTGAATTTGGCATAATGAGCTGAGTTATAGTCAAGGCTATTGTTGAATCTAGATATCAAGTCGGTTTAGGTGTGGTTCATCTTCAAATAGAAAGGATACCAGCCCATCTAGTTCTCGTAACTATTACCCGAACTTAGCTGATCCAAAACAAACAAGTGCTTTTTTGATACAAAGAGACTGCTTTAATGGAGTCATTGTTAACATTCATGGAGCAGATTTTAGTCCGTCAGTGTTACATTTGGTGTAGCTGGAGCTGATAGCAAGTTTTCTAGGAGCAGATTTGCACGCACTCTATTATGGAGTCGTGGCCTCGAGATATTTGTGATTGAATTGAACGAAAAGTAGTTCTTTTTCTTCCAGCCATGAATTCTCCCAGTGCCAAAACTATTTTGCAGCTTAACGCACTTTAATGTGTTTTTGTTGGTTCATCAGGTTGTATCAACCGGTCCCAATCCAGAGTGGGAGGAGAGCTTCTCATGGTCCTTTGACAGTCCTCCAAAGGGCCAGAAGCTTCACATTTCATGCAAGAACAAAAGCAAAATGGGAAAGGTAGACTAATTTCCGTAACTTTCTGACAAATGTCTAATTGCTAATAGTGATTGTACATTACAAAAGCTCCTCAACTTTTCTCGCTGGTCATGCCAACAGAATTCATTCGGGAAAGTGACAATTCAGATTGATCGAGTCGTAATGCTCGGGGCCATTGCCGGCGAGTACGCCCTACTCCCACAGAGCAAAAGTGGGCTCTCGAGGAACTTGGAGATCGAGTTCCAGTGGTCCAATAAGTGAAATCTTTTCACACACCAAAAAATTTATCTGTCAAGGTAAAGCTGATTCTTGGAGGAGAGGGAGAGAATGCTCAAGAAAGGTATTCCTTTTTTCTTTCCTTTTTATTTTTAAAATAATTTTGATTGTCTCTAAGGATTTTTTTCCTTCTTATTTTAGAATTTTTGGCCTGGATTATGTCTTCACCGTGTCACTAGTATTGTATATGCGTTTGTAGTGATTGTACTTCTATTTACTTGTCTGTAAAACAATCATAGTCGCTCGCTGTATTCTTTTGTAAGCTGCTGCCTTGTATTCTTTCCTTTGCGGTGGTCTCTTGGAAGGGTAAAATATTCAGTGGAATTCGTATATCATTTCCCTCTCTATGGAAGAGGTTGAGTTCGTGTTTCGTATTCATGACTGCTTGGATTTTTTTATCTTTGTTAATCATATTGTTTTCCCATCCTCAGAAACACGGCCGATTTTTGGCGTTGCAGATCTTTCAGGAAATCGTATAATCAGCCGATGTGTTTTTCAATTCTCAGCAGGACAGCTCTGCTCCTGCTTGCTCTGGGCTCAGACATCCCGGGTTTTGAGCTTAATGCACCGAGCCCAGGGCCTGTTTCCAACAGGGTCGAACTCAACCATCTCGAGCCCTAGGGCTTCCCCTAGCTCAAGTAGGCCAGCTCGAGAATCTGGAAGTAAACCTGCATGGTTAGAACCAACTCGAAAGGGAAAGGGACGGCCATCTTCAATGGATCCTTCGCCCTTCGATTGTCGAGCTCGGCCTCTTGAGGCAGGCGTCGGCCTTATGTGGGTAAGCTTAGCCTTACTGCGTAGGAATGCCTACTGTCGGAGCGCCTCTCATATTCAAAAAATGAAAAATAAAATTGAAAATAGGTTCAAAAATTAAAAGTTTGTATACAACAAATATTTTTCAGACTGCGTGAGGAGGGGGGGACCAGGAGCGGACACGCAGCACCGTCAAGGGGAGTGCGGCCCGCTGGTTTTCTCCGACACGTAAAGCACAGGGGACCACTTACGTGGCGTCTCTTCACAGCGCACTCACTGGGTCCTGTCCCCACAACCCCAGGCCAGGCCCCATTAATCATCCTCTTGTAGACTTACGGTGTCGCCGCCTCTCTACTTTTAGACTATTATTACTTTCAAATTTTAACAATTAATATATAATAACTTTAAGACTATTGCTGTCAAAATTAAACAAGATTTGTCGCGTTCCCTTTCTTCACATCACATGAAAGTGCGGCACCCCTTGCCCCTTGAATTATCATGATTATCAATCATCATGTTTTTATTTTATATTTTTCACGTAGGGCTAATTTTTTTTATTGTACAAAAGTCTACAAGAGATATACGAAAAAGGGGGAATTAGTGTAGAATGGAAAATAGATACCAAGAGGGGTTGGACCGAGTGGTAAGCAGCTCGGTGCCGCTTAAGGAGGTCTCAGGTTCGAGACCTCACGTACGCATACACCCCTCTTGGGAGCCTCACCCGTCATTGTCAGGGGTGCGATCCGGGGCGACCAACGGATTAGTCAAGTATGGTTGGCTGAAAGATGTCATCTCACCGTTGATGGGGTCTGCTTGAATACCGTGGCTGGCGATCAAAAAAAAAAAAAAAAAAGAAGAGAGAATGGAAAATAGATTAACGGAATAACTTATTTTGGAATCGATTTTTTTATTAAAAAAGACAGGGAACTAATTTTACTGCCCTGAGCTCGTCCGCGTCCTTCTCTCCATCAGTTCAGTTCTTTTTTTTTTTTTTTTTTTTTGCTCAGACATCAGTTCAGTTCAGTTCACTCACTCTCCTGCAAACTTCACCATTAACCGTGCTATTCTGCGTTCCATCCGCGCCTTTGAACACCTACGATGGTCATCCCCGGTGGCTCTGCCTGCCGAAATTCCTGCATTGCACTCGAGGAGCCCTAGATCTCGCCCTGCTACCTCTCCAAATTTGAGGAACCTCTAGATTCCGGGGTGGTGCGCTGGTCGATCGGTCTCCGGCCATGTTGGTTTTTCTGTTGCAACTCTTTCTTCTAGTGGCGGGCTTCCTAGCTGAGACAGGGCGAGCTGTCATCTTCTCGTCCAGGCTGATCCACCGGTTCTCGGAGGAGGCGAAGGCGCTTGGGATTTCGAGGGGTGGAGGTGCGAATGCCACCGGCTTCTGGTCACAGAAGAGGAGTGTGGAGTACTACCAGCTGCTCGCGAGCAGGGACTTACAGCGGCAGCGCATGAAGCTCGGTACTCACTATGGACGGCTCTTCCCTTCCGAAGGGAGCAAGGCGACGTCGTTTGGGAACGATTTCGGATGGTCAGATTCAGACTCTCTCTCTCTCTCTCTCTCTCTCTCATGGACACACAGAATGAGAAGTCTTGTTTGTTCTATGGTATTTGTGTTGCCTGGTTTGATTTGACTCCGCAAGACTCCTGTGCTGACTTTGTCAATAGTGTGGCTTCTTCTTTTCCACTTTTCGTGTTCATTAATTTTCAGAATCAGCTCATTATTTGGTTGAGGAATATTGCTGTTTCTCCCCCCCTCTCCTTTCTCTCCTCGCTCTAGGAAAAATCCTTGACGCGGGATTTATGTTGAGATGCCAGTGGCTGTAGAGTTTGCATTTACATTGTTCGGCATTTCTAGAAGCGAGCATCTTGGATTCCTGTCGTCTCTGTCATCTTATTTGGTTACACTTTGAGTTAGTTGTAGCGCACACTCTTTATCGTCTAATTCTTAAGTATGTGGTACCTATTCTGTAGTGCTGTCATCGGCTTTGCTTTGCCTCTAAAAAGGTGTCTTTTTTATGTCATTTAGACTCCATGGCCATCTTGTTGGAAGTAAGCAACTGGTTGCCAAACTGATGCTCATGGATGGTTATTATTTCCATCTCATTTCTTAGTTATGCAAATCAGGTTACATTACACATGGATTGACGTTGGGACTCCAAATGTCGCCTTTCTTGTTGCACTGGATACGGGGAGCGATCTACTTTGGCTTCCATGTGAATGTGTACAGTGTGCCCCCCTTTCGGCCAGTTACTACGACAGTCTGGTACTTGCTTTCTCTGTCTCTTCCTTGTTAAGTAGTTCATAACTTTGGCTTCCAATTGCATTCTTCATGTGAAATTTTAAACCAGAGTATCAGATCATGTCAAATGATTAGAAGTTTCATGCACAAATGTCCATCCAAATCATCTCACCGTGTTAAACAGCCAAAACTATGCCCGCTATGAAGCCATAAAAAATTTTGGCACTGAAAAGTATTGGTGACATTTGCCTGCGATTCTATTTGTAGCCTACTGGTTATTATTGCATTGCAAATGCACAAGATCATCAATAGCATAGCTTCCAAGCAATTGTCTTACAATTTCATGAATCTTATCATTTCATTTTCTGGGGTAGAGATTGCTTTTGTCAGGATATCTGTCACTTTCTTGGTCATCAACTGGATAATTAAGTGCTTATTATTTATTATGCTGGCCTTAAATTCTGTGACTCTTATGAAGTTAGGTT
This sequence comes from Lagerstroemia speciosa, assembly GCA_037672795.1. NCBI lineage: Eukaryota > Viridiplantae > Streptophyta > Magnoliopsida > Myrtales > Lythraceae > Lagerstroemia > Lagerstroemia speciosa. The sequence continues at coordinate 2,038,514 of CM075296.1, forward strand.
ACATTTTGTACGAAGGAATGGAATGGTAATTTTGCATTGCATGTCACATTTTTGACTTGACTGCACTCTTAAAAGTTGTTATATGCATTCCATCAATATAGAGTTTCTCTCCAAATTGATGGAATGGTCTTTTCTTAAAAAAATATTGGGGATGCTCATTCCATCATTTCTCACAATTACATTCCTAAAGATTACTAGTTTTCTTTATGTACTATTATAATTTATTCTATGAAACCCATTCCATTCCATTCCTTCGTACCAAAAAAAACCTAAAAGCTTATTTAAATTCTTTCATAGTAACGTCCTTACAAAAGCTTCATTTTAATGTTGATCTTCATAAAAGGGTCCCAACCATTTAAGTCTGTCAAAATTGTGTTATAGGCTGTCTGAAATGTCTCTTTTCGCTTGCAGCGTCAAGCTTCGACGCGAACATACTATAGATAAACCAGTGAGTAGCACGGCCTTATGATGGTGAGCATGTGGTTGGGGTTGTGGATTTCTCTGACAGAGATAGGGCTGGGGGACTAGGCAACTTAGAGTTTTGGACATGTCTTGTACATGAGGGATCTATTTTGAGCATGCTCATCAATGTAGTTATCATGTCTCAATGAGAGCCTGGTAACAGGTTTAGCACTTATTTCCGATGATTGATTGGCAGGTGCTTCCTTATGTATGAGGCAATCTATTGTGCAGGATAGAGATCTGAATGAATATAATCCATCTGCTTCGAGCACCAGCAAGCACCTGACCTGCAGCCATCGGTTATGTGAACTCGGCCCAGACTGCAAAAGTCTGAAGGAATCATGCCCTTACACTGTCAATTACGACTCAGCGAACACCTCAACTTCTGGACTGCTAGTTGAGGATGTATTGCATCTTGCATCAGGCAACATTGGTGAAACAAACCACTCTGTGAAGGCTCCAGTCATTATAGGGTGCGTGTGATCATTCACCACTTTTCTGTATACTTGCAATCCCTGTTATACTATCGCTGCTTCCGATAATGAGGAATTTTTGCTCGGAAGGATTGTCGCTATAAAGGATATTCCTGTAATTGCTCGCAGGTGTGGTATGAATCAAAGTGGTGATTACCTGGATGGTGTTGCTCCTGATGGTCTCATGGGCTTAGGACTTGGAGAAATTTCAGTCCCAAGCTTTCTTGCCAAAGAAGGATTGGTCCAAAACTCTTTTTCAGTGTGCTTTGATGAGGACGACTCAGGAAGAATATATTTTGGGGACCAGGGTCCAGTAACACAGAAATACACGGCATTCCTGCCCCTGAATGGGAAATAGTATGACCTTCCTGTGCATCTTACACAGTTATATTAGGGAAACAATCCACCATCGTGTTTACTAAATGACTTGTGGCATGAAGGTGTCCACGTGATTAGTTGTTTTTTGTATTTTTAATTCAGTGAAAAGTACGTCGTTGGGGTGGAGGCCTGTTGTATCGGGAGCTATTGCCTTAAGCAGTCAGGCTTTAATGCACTGGTTGACACTGGGGCCTCATTTACATTGCTACCAGATGAGATTTACAGAAGAATTGCTGATGAGGTATATTGTCTTTGCACTGTATGTTCAAATCAACACATGAAGTCTCTAATATTATTGCCAATATTCACAGTTCGATGGGCGAGTTAATGCCACTAGGTCTAGCATTGAGGGCTTTCCTTGGAAGTATTGCTACAAATCGAGGTAAACATGCTGGAAGCTGATCGTAACATCCTTACTAGATGTCCCTTTGCTTGCGATGACTCTACTTACCAAAGTTGACACTTTTCTTCTTAACAGTGCAAAAGAGAGACCCAAGGTTCCCTCTTTCACTTTTGCGTTTCCACTAAACAACAGCTTTGTGGTTCACGATCCTGTTTTTCTGATCTATGGGATGGAGGTGGGTATTATTTAGATATTGAAAACTTCTTGTTGAATTTTGTTCATTATATGTCCTGGAGGGGTTGTGAACACAAGCAACAGAAATTTGAATGCAACTGATTCTTCAATGAAGATTAGGTCTGTCTGTGAGTTTTTATTATTTCTGTTTCAAATCCTGTGCAGAAGTCAGGTTTGGGCATGAAGTTCTGCTCAGCTACTTCTATGGACTGTAATCTGCTACATAGACTTTATTTGGATGTCTAAGTACTTGTGAAGGACAGGATTTTGCCATCGTCTATATATCAAATATTCTTTTAGCAAACTTATCTTTATCTGGCTTTGCTCGTATAATCTCCAAATCAGCCTGATGCCCGTGCCTTCCTTGAAGATTTAATATATTATCAATTTTTTAGTTTCCTGAATTGCAACTCTGGTCCAATAAAGATGATTGCATATATAAAATTAAGGCGATCTATGTGGTGCAGGGGGTCACTGCATTTTGTTTGGCCATACAGCCTTCTGAAGGAGATATCGGAACCATTGGGCGTAAGTCCCTTTTATCCATGTTTTCATTTTCAAATTATCCTTGCATATTCTTGGCTTGTTTTCCCTAGTTATTCTCCTCAAGTTTCAATCTGTGTATTGCAGATAACTTCATGACAGGATACCGACTGGTGTTTGACCGGGAAAATTTAAAGCTGGGATGGTCGCGTTCCAACTGTGAGTTCTCTGATCATTCGTTCTTGTTCTCCAAGCTATTCATTTGCAGTCCATGATTAGAGTTTAGTCCAAATCCGATCCTGGATTATATAATTTATCTTTCAGGAGAACCATGAATTAGATTCCTGATTTCACAAAGGAGAAATTTAAAGCTTTTCATGGTTCTCCTGTATCCAGTGCAACCAAATAATGTTCCATTTTTCTTTGGCAAGACTCTCCAAATTTCCATCAATTTTCGCTGCCACTTCACACGTATTTATATTCTAAAATTTCTTCATGGCTTGTTCTTGATATTGAAATCAGGTAACAAAATGATTATCTGGTGCATTGCAGGCCAAGATCTCCAGGATGGTGAGAGCATGTCCATCTCACCGGGTGGGAGACCGCCGAACCCACTCCCCACGAACCAGCAACAGAGCACACCCCAAGGGCATGCAGTGGCCCCTGCAGTCGCCCAAAGGGCCCCCACCTCAGCATCAGCTGCTTCTCCAAAGGTTATCACACCCCATTTTTGTGTGCTCAGATTATTACTGCTCCTGCTGCTCCTGCATCTTCCTTGCCATATTCGGTTACCTGCTGATCATCAATCTGAGACTACCAGTTTCCACCACAGCCTTGCCTTGTAAATCTTTTGGTTCTTGCTTTGATATGTATCTACATATATAACATATTTATATGAGTATCGGAACCGACCGGTGCCATTGATTTTTTGTCTTTCACAGGCTACCGGTTTGGCTTTGACCGATGTGGACCTTGTGTTGTATATTAGTTAGTCGACAGTTATTCCTTTCCTTCGCGTACGGCCTTCACTTTTCCTCTATTGGCCCTTTTCTTCTGTATAATATATCAGTAGTATGTCTAGGATCGCGAACCGTACAAGTAGGTTCCCACGAAACCAACTTAATCTCTGCCAGTTCCTTTTCGACTGAGAGGGACTGCTACTGTTACATGACCAAATAGGAGATGCGTATGTAAGGTCATGGTATGTGCAGGTTCCTCGACCACATGTTCGGTCTTTTCCCCCGTACTCATGTCAGTTATGAAGTAAGGAGAGCCTCCCATTCCTCCGGGTCCATTGCACGGTTGAGAAAGTTCCCCCCTGCCATTGCCAGAGCTTCAATTGACACTTGACCTTGCTTGAATGTGCAATTTCCATAAGGAATTAGATCACGTCCCTACAACGATTCCATTTCAACTCTACTGTACCAAACGTGTCTTAAGATTAAAAAATGCTTGTGGAAAATCAGAAGTTTTGACCACTTCTGGAAGCAGCTTTCTTTGAAATTAATCAGCAGAATTTCATTTCTAAAGAATCGTAAGGCAACAAGCTGACCAGAAAATGCACAACGGTTCCATGACGAAATGACAAGACTTTCCAAACTGCAACTGGAAAAATTACAAGGGAAGACCCAACAAACGGGACATCCTCCATCAGCAATTAGAGCAATATGTGGACCAGAAGTGCAGGCTACAGTCGAAGAATAGAAGAGCACCTGATCTAAATCAAACACCGGGGAACGTCCCGATGCTTTTCCAGCTTCCTGATCCGTTCGGCAGGGACAAGATGTCCTGCAAGCAGTAAGTCTCGGCCGAGCCAAACCCATCTAGCAAACCCTCGAAGAACCCGTCATCCAAAGAACTCGAGGCTAATTCATCATCTCTCACCAATACATCATCGTCTCTGTCATCCTCCAAGGCAACGACCTCGCTCGTCTTATCGCCGTCATCAACAACAGCAGGCATATGCCCCTCGAACAGGGCCATGTGCCCGAACAACTTATCCTTCCTCGAGAAGCTGGTCCCACAGGAACACTTCCACTTGGACTCACCGCAGTGCTTCATATGGCTCCTCAGATCGGCCAACACGGAGAAGCTCTTCTTGTTGCACCGGTTGCACGAGTACATCTTCGGGCAGTGGCTCCTCTTGAAGTGGTTCTTCACGCAAATCACCGACTTGAGGGGCCGGAACTTCTTGTGTGCCTTATTCCTATTGCACCTGCAGATTTTTAAACTCACAGTGATCAGAGCCAACAGACAAGCTTTTGTGAAATCGATATCAAGCCCTTTACAAGGCCTTGCAAAAACTGGCACGAAAATTGAAATTCTAACAAACGCGATTCATCTCATGCTCGTAATTCATGAAATCGTTTCAACTGTAACAAATAGAGATTAATCTCCGATCAAATACCCAAGAATTATTTTTCAATGGGAAAGACAAGCTTTTGATCAGTTAACAAGATCAAACACAAAGTTGGCCATGATAGGGCAATGTGACTTGGTTGTATATCATTTCCCATTGCAGAACTCTATTGCTTACAATAACTGATTCACATTTTCTTAGACCTTCTTATTCAGTAAATTCTGGCTTACTAATGGCAGACTGTGAACTCAGACACTAAAAATGGAAACTCGCAGGTGGGACTGAACATATCACAACGTTATCACAAGGGATCAAACAGATGTTCATCATAGTACCCCTCAAAAGGACACGAAAATCGGGTCCTCTTCGTCGAAGGAGAAGGCTCGGGGCACCGGTTCTCGGGTCTGGCGAGTGCCTCCGGGGTCTTGAACTGATTCCCGTGTGCCCGCATGTGCATCCTCAGGTTCGCGTCTCTCTTGAAACCCTTCCCACAGATATCACAGAAGTGAATGTGCTCCGCAAGGAGCTCCACGGAATCGAGCTCCACGATCTCGCAATCGAGTTCGAGTTCGTCCTTCTCATCCTTCATCTCGTCTGGGAAGCCCTCGTCGACCTTCAGATCCACGTCCGGAAGCCCCCCGACGGGGCTCTTTACAGGGGGTCTCGCGTCTCTAGATTCCGCCGCCGCTGCTACCGGAGGAACAGGCTCCCGAGGGGGATCCGAGGGCGGCTGCTGAGAGCAGGAAAGGAGGGCGGCGCCGTTGACGATGATCTGGTGGATGGCAGAGGCTATCTCGGAGGAGACCAAGTCCATCTGCCCCGCGCTGAGGAGAGTGTTGCTGTTGAGCGATTGGGAGAGGAACTGCTGGACGGAGTCCATCCGCATGCGGACTGTGCAAAGGTTCATGAGCGGGACGCGGGGGTCGGCGGTGCTCACGGTTGGGGCGGCGGCGGAGGCGGAGGAGGAGGAGGAGGAGGAGGGGCAGATGGGAGATGAGGATGAGGCCCCGGCCGAGGGGAGCTGAAGCTCCGGCGGGACACGGCCTGGCTGTTGGGATTGTGACATTGAGGAGATTAAGATGGCGAGGAAGAGAGTGATGTGGGATGAGGGTTTTGCGAGGAGGCAAGGCAAGGCGTTCGGGAAGTTCTTCTCTTTGCTTGTCGCTGCGAATCGGTGTTGACTTTTCTGAGAGCTTGTGAAGCGCCCGCCATGACTGAATGCACAAAGCAGTGCTTTGCTTGGTCGAAAGTTGCGCACGGCTGCACACGTGGCACGAGGACTTCATAAAATATAATATAGTTCTTGATAAATAATTTTTTTTGGAAAATAAATAAAATTGATTTTACGGTTAGTCGATCTAAAAATACGTATAATTTTGTATTACAATAAATTTACGACAGAAAAGGTCACGAAACCCTAAAAGAGGGATGAAGTTGGGATATTATAAGGATTAATCGTGAAACAGCCTAATCCTTTTTCTAATCAATTTTTCCTCTTAATATTTATTTAATGACCAACCTATTCTTGAATTTCAATTAAAAAATTCTAAATTTAATTATCATTAATCGAATTTTTATATTCTTTAATTCATTTATTTATACACTCTGATATTACTGGAAAAAAATTTAGTAAAGAGGTACGATTAATAAATATTATCTTGTAATTATTTAATATATGGTCGAGCGGATCTCAATGAACTGTCGATTGGAGGCCTTACCAGATCAAGATGGGAGCAGCTCACGGTGTCTAATTTTTTTTTTTATTTAATACAAATATTTTTACAAGGAAAGCCGTGCCCACATTCAAATATATTAAACAAAGTTTGATGAAAAGTTGTCACTTTGCTAATTCCACGATGTTTCCTTCACCATTACACATATTCCCTTATTTTATATATATATATATATACATATATATTTTTATATATACAATCTGATATTCAAAATTTCAATTGGTACTAACTAATTCAGGTTCAAATTGGGTCGGCTTATTGAGAAAGTGAAACTCTCTAAATATGAATTTTCTCTCGTGTTGGGTCTGTCGGTATCGGTACTTCTTGTATTCTTTACTTCCTTAACGATGGGTCAAGAGTAAACCATCAGTTTGATCTTCAAAGTTGTAGTGAGCAGTCAATTTAGTTCTCAAAGTTTAAAAGTCATCAATTTGGTCCTCATTATTTAATTTTGTTAGCCAATTTAGTTCATGCGTTATAACGCCGCCTACGAAGGCTAACGTGGATGGTCGCATGCGACGTGACGATCAATAAGTTGATAAAATTATTCAATTTCAATTATTCATAACTCGCTACGTGGCACGTGGAACCCAAAGAAATGGCTACCACCGTTCACGTCAGCATCTGTAAACGGCGCTGCAACAGCTGGACCAAATTGATTGAAGGAATTAAACAGTGAGGACCAAACTGATGGCTCGCTACAAATTTAAGGATCAAAACGATAGTTTACTCGTGAATCAATCAGGTATATATTTTTATTTCTTGCCCGACCGACAACTTCTTCCGCACATTACATTAGCAAGCCCGTTTGTTTCTCCTTACCGCGTGAATTATACAGTGTTTAATTATAAAAAAATTATTTTTGATATAATATTATATTATTTAAAAATTTTATCATATGATTAGCAAAACCTTTACTTCCAAAAGACGTAAAATCCTTGAAATTACAATGAAGATTCATATTTTGCCAACCAAAATAGTCTCACACAGTTCCTACCTAAAACCTAATAAAATTTTACCTTGGTTAAAACCCTTTTTTTTTTTTTTAATGATCGTAGTATTTCACGTAATCTGATAGTGCTCGAACCGATCGTACACAGGGCTCTGTATAATTAATAATATATAAATATGCCTTTAAATGTATATTATTTTGAATTTGCACTTGGGAGTCTTTGGTAGACAACGAATTGCTTTTCGAGTTTTATTCATTGTGCAGTGAGAATCTGCTAAAAAATCAAAATAGGTTGAACTAATAGTTTCCTCACTAAACTCTCAAATGGGTGATCTCAGGATCGAATTTCAGGTTAGGAGGGTTGATGAAAATTTTTTCAAGGATTCCTGCCCCATTACAAGTTAGTCTCGAGATGCACTTTGACTGGTCCGGTCGTACTGCATCGTGCAAAAAAAAAAAAAAAACAGAGAGAATCTGCTGGCATGTTTCTGTCTCCATGTGTCCCTAGGTTCATAAATGCCGTCACGAACTTGCCTGTGATTAATATTAATAAATAAAATATATCTAATTATTGGTGTAAAATATTTGCAGCATCATTGATTAAATATTGCGGGTAGGCACTTAAATATATTATTATTATTTGCATATTTGGGAAACTTCCTTCACCTTTCGTGCTTTTGATCAGGTCTGTCTTCCTTCTGAAGGAGAAAGTCTGTAACGTGATGTAATGACGCAAATAATTTAAATTCAATTATTTTTTAAAATTTTTCAAATAAAATCTTGAAAATGAAAATGAACCTGTCATGTGATGGGACCGTTACATGCTCATTGAGGAGAGGAGAGCTAGAAGGCGTCAGAGCTCCAGCTTTCATTAGTTGCACCTAAACTTATGACATTGGGCCTTTGGGCTTGCCATCAACGGATTGGAGGCCCAATAGCCCCCATCGGGCCCAAATTGTTCGGCCCATGTAACATTGGGCCTGTTCAAGTGGGCCTCTACCGACCCCAGCTGCTTGTTCGGCTGGGCCGCGCATAACATCTCCCATGCCGTCGAAGCTCACGATGTTACATTGCATGACCGCGAGCGTGAGACATCTATGAGAGCTAGTGCAATTAACTAAACCGCAGATGGGATCTGTTCATATTTTGAATCTGATTTGATGTCGAAAAGGATGCCCAATTTACGTAAATGATCTAAGTGCATGATGCACCGATGCACGAGTATACTGGGTTTCTGGGCACGGGAAATCACTTACAAGCTTCTGCGAGTGGAACGAATCTACCTTTGTTGTCCCAGAAGAATCCAGCATGATCCCGAGGACACCGAGCTTCAAGACCGAATCATCCAACCAAATCCTTTTCTCCTACTGCGGAAGGGTGTGTTTCAATTTGGACCTTGTAGAAATATACGTCAGCATGCCATGCGCATACGTGTACGAGCAGACTCTTCCATGATGAACTTGTCGAAGCCAACGAAAGATAAAAGTGAACGGACTTTCAGCCAAAGTCTTCCGAGCAGGTTGAGTTGAGGATGTGGGTTTCTTGGGTTGGGTCGATCTTGATTTTGACTCATCCGCCGGTCCTGATTCTTGTTCTAGAATCCAAATCATGCGGATAAACATGTTATAGTTGTTTAAAGGAAAAAATATATAACACATTTAATTGTTTATGTGCAGAGATGTGTGTGTGCATCTGTCTAAAGTCAAAAGTTCTTTTAATTTCTTTGTGGGGCTGTATTGACAGTATAGTTTTTCTTTTTTCCTGTCCACAACTATGTATTCAGAATTGCCTTGAAAAATGAATCTTAGATTAAACAGTTAACATATTGAATATGAAATTGAGATACCGCTATCTATAAGTTCTGTGAAGAATTTTATCTGACATTGGAGTTAACTATCGAGTGAGCGCAAAACCTCACCAGGTACAACAAGTGTGTAACACGTGGTCATTAAAAGGCACAATATGGAAGAAAATTACTCGGCTAGTAGGAATTGACGTATCCGCACCAACAAGCTTAAATTTGTAGGTGGTTAATGGTTACGGGCCCAATCCTCTTGTAAATCAATTTTACATGGTGTTTGAATAAGTTATCGAGCGAGTTCACACATCGCTGAACTTGAATATAGAACTCATGATCATTAAAAGTCCAAGTACCAAAGAAAAGCATTTGATTCATGGTCAGTTGTCCCTCGTACGGAAGATAAATGTTCGGCTTGAGATAAGTTGTTGACTTGAGGACAAGTATTCAAGGAATGTGGCCAATATAAAAAAAGATTATGATATATAAGAACAATCGAATATCACCGCTTACAAATTTAAGTTTTTATGTCTATATAGGTTCAACATATCATAATCATATGTAAATTTTACAGGCGAGTTATGACTAATAATTCAGGTTGGAGTCAATGATCGGTCTACCAAAGAGTAAATCTCTTTCGATTATAAATTTTCTCATCGGTGTATGTAACCTTAGTCATTTTTTATGAGTGGGGGTAGAGAAAAAATCACAGAAAGTCTGCAAAGTGATCGAATCCAAAGCAATCATTTACACATGGATGTAATTTTTCATATCGCGAGGTGTCCATGCTAAGATTAATTAGATTGGAAAAGAGATCTACACGTGTCAGCAAGAAATTCTGATATACATAATGCGTGTGTATGTATGTATGCATATATGTGTGTGTATATATATATGTAGAGTAGTAACCTCGGGCCTGCAATGAAAATTTCGTAGACTTATTGAGGAAAAAGAACAATCCTTAGTTGTCTTCCAACAAGGGATTAGGTTTTCATTTTGTTAAATAATATGCGGGCATGTCAATTAACATATGATGGCTAGAGCAAACCTAGTCAATCGAAGAGACAAATTTTGCATCGTCAGAAAGATATGCGATGTAAAATATCGAAAAATAATATCAACACAACGTTGCATTCAGATGGGCACAGAAGCTCGAACCCGAGCTCATCATCTTATACACGCTAATGTCAGGACTTTGATGCTATCGTACTTTGTCCATTGTTTAGTCTGATGGAATCACTATGAACAACAATGATACAGAAAAGGTAGAACTAACTTACATAGACACAGACACGTATCTTCTTCTTCTTCTTCTTCTTTTTGGCTGAATGCATACACACGTACCTCAGCAAGTTTGAAAATGAACATTTTCCTTGGAAGTGAAATTGCAAAATTAGTATAATTAACTAATTGATTATCAATTCACAGAGACTAGTTGAGGTGTTTCAATGTTTGTTGTAAAATCTCGAATTTGAGTTCAGGTAATAAAAAAAAAATCAATTATTGTGAAGGTTTTACTCATTGGTAGCTTGATTTATTTCAAACCCGAATTAATGAGATTCATTAATTTTTACCTATTGGAAGATGCATGCGAAATAACAATTGATAGGTATTTCGTTTGCTCAAGGGAAGAAGCCTCGCCCCGTCGTCAACCACTTGTTAGAAAAGGAACAAGGCTCACCTACTGACAAGGAGATAGTGGCATCATGTGTTACTGTCCTGCCATTTTCTTTCTATAATCATAGGCTTAATAATCATGTAATAGCATTTATTAAATTGATCGGATCGCCAACAAAACTTTTTAGAAGGGGAAGCACTTGTCACTTAGTAGATTTGAACAGTGGTCTGTCTATACATTAGCTAGGTGGGCCAATCGATACGATCAATTACTTGCTTAATCAGGGTTTCTCCCCTGGGAGGTTTGCTTGTCTTCTCGAGGGTCTTCGATGTGATTACTGATTACAACCCTCGAATCATTCTATGGCAGAATCAAAATCGTGGAGAACTGAAAGAGAATAGAATCTCGTATCAATAAAAATGAAATAAGGATCTCTTCATTCTGTGCCGAGAATGTATGCCACGGTGTCTCTCTGAGTTGATGCCGAACCTGAGCCGACAACGTGTAGAAATTACTTGACGAAGGGGGTTGACTTCAATGAATAAAAGTTACAGCTTTCTGATCCCACACCCAGGAGAACTGCGATCCATTGAAGTTGTCGAAAGGGAAAAATCAGAGAAGAAAGAAAGTGTAAATTATTGTAACGGCTTAAGTTAGATTTTAACCCTAGCTGGATTTAGATGAGGTTATCGGCCGGGAATGAGCCTCTCAGTTGGGTCCCATTCTTACTTCAAGCTACCAGTCAAGGCGCTGAAATTATATTATACGTCGCAGTACTCCGACTCTGATATAATAAGATAGACACGTGGTTGTATCAGGTTATCGGGAGTTAGCGTGTTCGGATAATATACGTACTATTGTTACTGGATCTTATGACAAGTTGGGTTGATGTACATCTAAAGCCATACTCTTTTTATCAGTATCTAAACGGTATATACAGTTCTCTTAAACGATTTATATTTTGTATAAGTGTTGTGGGTTTAACATAAACAGACAAAGATGCCACATTAATTTCATCACTCTCTAATCTTGCCATATTCCAAAGCCATAGACAATTGACAACTTAGGGATCTACATTAATTGACATCCTAATAAAAGATGTGGAAACAAAGATTCCGTCTGCACGTTCTAATTCGTGTAGCGTATACCGAGGAGGGCAAGTGAAAGAAGAGACCATCGATCGACCGGTCATATTTTCTCCAGATGCGTGGTGGCACGGCGCACTAATTAATCCCTCCTTTCGGTCGATTTTTGGATGCCATTTATTTCGGCATATTATCGGAATATATGGAAGAAGGATAGAGTAGCAGACAAATTACATCCTTAATTAACGATGGGATTTAACGAAATATTATATGCATTTTATTTGATTTTTTAATTGTTTATTTAAATTATTGCGCAAAGACGTCCCCTAAACTTGCCCTCTTACTCTTTTAATTAAATTTCGTCTTTCTTAACTAAGTTTTTTATATCGATTCCTGTTGTTGTTGAAGGATTTAAACTATATATTAATATTTTAAACTAATGATTGATCTCTAAATTGAAGTGTGAATAGTGGGTTGTCACTGCATTATAAAACGCACATTTTTAATATTTAAAAGTAATAACGAAATGATAATCCTAAAAAAAAGTTATTTAGTGTAACTGTATCACCCTTAAAATAGATTTGAGAGACCTAATTTTAATATTTAGTAGTGAAATTTCTCGTAATTTTTTCCTCTTTATTATTTCTTTATCGAGACTTAAAATAATAATAATAAAAATAATCTATCTATATATATGTATGTATATATATATGTTTCTTTTCTTTCTGTTTCCTAACTAATCGGTGGCCCTCTTCGCCTAATTGTCATAGAAAATCCTTGTACGTCACTTTTTCTTGACGTTAATTTCCCGGTCTACTCTCTCCATCATGAGAAAAAGAGTTCTACAATCTTATCTCGTGATGTAACGTGAAAAATTATCGATTAGATTATAGTAATAAATAAGTGAGTGGATATTAATTATATTAATACTTGATATAATTAATAATTACTCATCGCTAAGCTAATCTTATTGGTATTTTTTTATCACATTATTACGGGTAAAATTTTCTTACTTTTTCACTCATTAAAAACAAAATATCAGATATTTTTCAGTTGAAAGAAAAGGTAAATTTTTTAGGGCTCGAGCCGGAAATTATCCAAAAATAAAAGCTCGAGCTATGGATAGATGCTGCTTAAGCCTACATACTGCAGTGCTTAATCTCGGACGAAAACTTTCTTTACAAGAACGTTTTCCACTTCTGCACCCCCTAATTTAGAAGAGTTCGATACCTGGCTTTGTCAGTTAATCGGAATGTCATTCGATCATTCACGTGATTACTTTTGATCAAAGTAGTATCGATCATCCGGTTTGTTGGCTCGATGAATTCGATCGATAATCAACAGTGTCTTGAACCTTGTAATTTGAATATAAAGTGTGGGAGACAAAGCCCTTCATCCTCAGTAGTAATCGGGTGGCGCAGGTTTGAGGATTCGGTCGCTAGATCAAGGCTTAAGCTTGGCGAATTAATAATATTCTATTGAAAACATAGGGTTAATAATCTGCAGGTAGGTGAAAGGAGGATGATTTTATAAAGAAAATGCCGATTCCACGTGTGAAAAACGTGACTTTTTGGTTAATAAACAACCCTAGTTACCGATACCATTTTTATGTAGTAAAATATCGTATTCGAATCTCGTGAATAAAGAAAATTCATAAATCTAAAAAGTTTTTTCTCCTTAATGAATCAATCGGCTCCAGTCGGATTCTTTAATGCATGGTAGACACTGAGAACAAAAATCCTAATTAGACAGTCTAGCTATTGATCTATAATTAATTAACGAACCAAATTGGTCCCATCTTCTCTCGTGTTTGTTGAACTTCCATTTTGTCGCTGCCACACAGAAATGGTGAACGTCTTCGGAATCTAAAGACAAAGCCGATGTCTGTTTAGTTCATTTCTTTCTTGTTCTTGAGATTTAATCCGTCATTAAAATCTCAAATTTATCGAGTACGCACTTATATGAACACGAAGTATTAATCCGCGTTGAAGAATTCAAGTCATTGGATTAAAAGCAAAAAAGAGAAGCGAGTGAAATGTTCAGAAAAGAAGCAAACCTGTGTAAATCAAATACATCCATACACAAGTACAGCATAAAATCATGTACTAAAATCCTCCGTCGATGGCATGAAACAGTGTCACTAAGTTCCCTTGGGCTCAGTCGTGTAATTCAGCTATGTGCATGTGTTGCAGAATCCCTGTGTCTGTCTACATCTACAAGCAGAACATTATCGATTATATATCGATCTTCTTCACTGTAACACGATGTGATTTTCGTACTATATGATGTACAGAAAATGAAGGTGAATTAGATGAACCGCTCGTGATATTGCGGGCGACCCACTAATTGGACTGGAGCAGCACGGGGAAAGAAGATCCATTCAGTTCTTGTATTTCTATATACGATCGTATGAAATTGATGGATTTTGATGTATAGGAGAAGGTGGAACTTGATGAATTCTCTCATATCTATGGCGAAGATGAGAACGGGAGATCAACGTCGAGGAGGAGGTCAGGCCAAATGGAACAAGAAGCTGCATCGTAGCTCAGGCTACTGCAGGCATCTCCATGCAAGTTGGCGATGGCATCCGTGGCATCATTGATCGGGTGCCGGGATGATGATTTCGATGAGATTGGGAGCTGCCAGGGGGAGTTCGGGGAATTCTCGGTCTGGTCGAATACCGTCAGGTCGGGGACTTGAGCTTGAATCGTGGGGTCGTCCTTGCTCAGAGTTGTTTGGAAGCTACTAGGGTTTTGCAGCTCAGGCAAACGGGGGAAGGAGAGGTTACTCCCATGGAGGGAGTTGAAAGAGAGCGGCTCGAATGTCGACAGCTCTGGCTGCGAGATTGAGCTCAAGAGCTTCAGGGTCTCGATGTCAGCGAGGCTGCTTGAGGAATTATGGCTCGGATTGACAATCGAGGAAGTTGGTGGTGGCTGGAGGAGGCACTGCAGGTAATGGAGCTTGGCCATGGCTTCCGCTTGGAGCCTCGAGGCGTGTTCTTCGAGAGAGTGGTGGTCCATGAGCTCCCTCAGGTTGGCTAGAGCTAGAAGCTGAGGCAGGCTGGAGAAGATGTCGGTCCTGGGGCGGTGAGTCATAGGATCAAAGCCCATATTGATGAGTTTCTTCTTGAGGTGGGTGTTCCAGAAGTTCTTGATCTCGTTATCGGTCCGACCCGGCAGGTGACTTGCAATAGTTGACCACCTGGTCATACAAAAGAATTAGTCCGAAAATTTATGCAGGTGTGTCGAGTTTTTGATGATTGAGCTGATGATAAGGTAGGGTTAATTAGTTAAGTACTTGTTGCCGAGGACCGCATGGAGACTGAGAATCGTGCTCTCTTCCTCCGGTGAGAACTTCCCCCTTTTGATATCCGGTCTCAGATAGTTCGTCCATCTCAACCTGCAACTCTTTCCGCACCGATTGAGACCTGCAAAATTACCGCAACCACCATCAGCCCCGACATGATATATCGACAGCAGAAACAGGCGGCCAGGCTGAGCCGAGCCACTCGACTGGCGATAAACTCAGTTTCTCTTGTCAAACACTCTTGGAAAATTAACAAGCGTAAAACCTTGGACTGATCCATCTCAGCATCCGACATGGAAGGCATTCGACGTTAGATCGGCTGAGAAAACTTTGGAGGCGGGGGGAGGAGATGATGAGTACCTGCAAGTTTTGGGAGGGCCCTCCAGCTGCCATGGCCGTGCTTCTTGATGTGATTGACGAGGATCTCGTCTTCCTCCGGCGTCCACGGGCCTTTCTTGAGGCCGCTCTCGTCGCAGCACGGAGACCTTCCCATGATCCTGATATCTTTAATCAGATCTCTCTCTCTCTGTCTCTCTCTTTCTCTCTTAGTTGTCAGGTTAATGATCTTCTTCTTCTTCTTCTTCTTATCTTCTCATCTTCAGAGATTTGGGTGGTCCGGTGGGAGCTGCCTGCCTCCTGGTCCTCCAACCATGGCTGCTGCTTTGCCTCTCTATTTATACAGGCGTTCCCACTCACACAACTCGCCCTGTCGCCCCTCTCTCGTGTCACCTGGAAAATAAAAAAAAGGAAAAAAGAGAGAAAGAAAACGGTGACGCACGTGCCTCCTCCCCTATTTGCTCTAGGTTTGATTCGACTCCCGCCTCTTTCTATTCTCTTACCATATCGTATACATGTAATAAGCAAATTATTACCCTTTTTTTTTTTTATCTCAATCAACTATATCCAAAAATTCAATAGGCTATAACTAATCCATTTCGAGCAGGATGAGCTCACTACACGTAAAACTCTCATAGGTGATTCTTCTCCGATCACGAGATTCGAATTCGAAATCTTATTTAAGGGGAAGACACATCCAAGTAAATTATTATTTAACACATCAGCAAAAATAGTTAAATGATTACGAATATTTGAACTGCCCCGTTAAATATTCATTGGCTTGTAACGTATATCACGTGAAATGGGCACGGACTAAGATTATGAGCTTGTAATCTTTGATCCGATCACCGGGTGCCGTTATATATTTTGATATCGTGCCAAATTAATAATTTTACGTATCACCAAAGAAGAAAATTTGACAAATTGATAATAATAGTGAGGATGTACGTGACAGTGATAGTGTAACGAAGAGGGAGTTGGTTCACCTTATTTGACACTTCTTCTCCTGTACACATGATCTTGAATTCGAGGGACGAATTCGGAAAATCGAGCGAGACGACAAATTTGAGAAAAGAGTTAAATATTGGTTTTTAGAGGATTAAAATAATACGATTTAGTAAAATATTGATAAAATTAGTAAATTTTGTACAATATTTTAGAAGTTTTTTTCGAATTTAGGGAAGACGGTCACTCCGCGCATCCCTGCTAAATCAATACTTGCAAAATTTATATATTACGAACGAAGAAAATTTACTAAAAAATAAGTTTTACCGATTAATAGATCGGTTGATTTAGAGTTGTATAAGAGAAAAAATGTCAACGTGAGAGTACAGGTGGCAGGTCGTGCATGGTGAGAAGGGGAACGCTAGCCATGCACGCAAGAACCCAAGCCCTGTTCTCTCTTTCGTCACTGATCCATTTATTTTGCATGGGCTATAATTTATTTAATTCAATCGCGATTTAGGGCGAATCTCTGGAATTCGTACGGATTACAATATCTAATTACTAATGAAACATTAGTTAATTGCCTGCTAAAGTCTTGATATGACACTGCGCCTCCCAATAAAAAATTTTCCGGCCATCTCACCTTATCATGTAATATAAATAATCATTACAAACGAGAAAATAAGTGTTAATTATTTATCTGATGTGTTATAATTTGAGGTAACTGACGTAATTCAATTGATTTGTCTTCATCGTATCATTGCAGCGTGGGATGGCTTTTAAAATTTTCTAGGTCGTCGGCAACATCCCCATTAGAGAGCACAACATTTAATTATAAAGTCTTCGTTATTAAAATTGGCATTTTATCATTGTTCTGTACTGAAAATAGTTACATATGTATTAATTCACTTGTTATGGAGAAAATCTTCTATGACACGGTATTACTGCTTACGTGATAATATAGTTCAATCATAATCAATATTCTTATGGTTTTTTTTTAATTTTTAAGGTTTTATAAAAAAAAATTATAGAACGAACGTTTCAGCTGGTAACTTGGCCTAGCCCATACAAATACACACACAGATATATATATATATATATATATATAGACACACACACACAACTGCTGAATAAATTATGTTCTTCTCTGGCTGCCAGAAGAAGTACACACACACACACACATTTACATATAATGGAGTCTTTTATGTGTGAGTTAAGTCGTTAACTAATTTATTCGAATTTGAAGACATTCCCGGTATGGTATGGTGCCAAATTCTGCCGGTCGGTCCATCCAAATATTGTGAATTATTTTCTGCGTCCGTCCAGTATTTGATTTGCAAAGTACGCACGTCGGGCCCTCTGTTCATAATTGTGAAGCCTTTACCTGTCCTTCGTTCAATCTATAATATTCGAGCAAGATGCTGCATCGCATAAAATATTCGTCCTGGAGCCGAACAGACATCTGCGTCTATTAATTAGCATGTTAATAACTAATTAATTACCAGTCCATATACATTGTTGCGTGTCATGCTTCGTAGTATCATTGTACGATGAATTATATATCGTCAATCTATGTATTCATGGGGACTGCAGCCCAGAAGAGCTTGGCCAAACCAAATGTGTCTTCGGTTAATTTTTAGTGCATCCCATCCGATATTCCAAAACCGATTGTATTCATACAGGATTAAGAGATATATCATCGAATCCGAGTAAGATCATCATCTCTTGAGACTGTCAATGGCATGTTGGACAAGAAAGCTTGAGCTTTGCTTTGATCGAACACAGACAGATGAGAAAAGGACGTGGAGGTGATGTGATGACCCTATTCATTTGACTAGTGTTGATTAAGAGAGACAAAGCTAGGGTTAGGGCAGAAGTTGGTGCAACTTTCTTCGATACCCTGGAAACATCGCTCATTCATTTTTATCTCTAATAATTTTTTGGGTTACAGTTTTTAATATATTCTTCAATATTCAATCATGCTTTCACATAAAATAAAATAAAAAAGAGAAATTTATTTTGAGAATTGAAAGTTAATTAAATTAAAATCCTGGAATGTAAGATAATATTCGCGAATAAGTTTAGATTTTTAAGCGTATACGAATTCAATATTTTAAAAGTCCATTATAAACTTGACAATAGGTTACTGAGGTCGGTTCGGGTCCGGTTCGGTTCTACCTGTAAAGATGGAGAGATCAGATATTTATAACGTTAAAACGAGAATGAATACAAGTGGAATTTCTCTTTTAGAAGAGAAATTTGAGCGACCATATGGACGAACAGGGATATGTCCAGCATCAAGTTATACCCAAAAACGATAAGTCAGCCTGTGCACCAAATACACCTTCTGGGGTTCGACACTCGAAGCTCACAATCAAAGTCAACATATATATCCGCCACTGATACGGCTCAAGGGTGGCGGCGGAGCAAGCACGAGACTCAGACATCATAAGTCGACATTTACGTAGTACATATGCCTGTAGACGATGTCTATACGGAATGCCTCCGTTCGAGGCTACGCGGAAACCGTTTATGACAATTCACTATATAGCATAATCGAAGAAGTAATCATAAACATGTATACCATTAGGAGAAATTTTATAAGCATCGCGCCCGTTTTCCTCACAGAAATGACGGGGGATCTCTTTTCTCATAAAATTGCAGCGCTGGGCAAATTTGTGTGTAAGTTCTCTGCATGTTTTCTGACAGTCAATAACTTCTGGGACGAAGAGGCTTCCTAGGGTTTCTTCCATTTACGCTAAGAGGAAAATGACGAGGAGGAGCAGGAAACTGGAAGAAACCCAGGTTGCTGTCAAAACCTAAACTCGAAACGAAAGCATCACGTCAAGGGGGCCGGCTGTCGTAGAGTCGAGAGTAATATAGCATAAGTAAAATGAGACTTGTCTATTGATATCGCTTTTTATAGGTAAAAAAATTCTTGAATTCGATTTTTATAAATAAAATTATACTTATCATATTAATTTTATTTTTTTTCTAGCTATTATATTTTCAACTGGAGTATGGTCCCAAAAAACTTGATTCAATTTTCCATTGACACTTTTTCCCTGTCGGCACAAATTTCTCTTCCTATTAGTTAGGATAAGGATATATATTTTTCGCCCTCCAACGAAAGCAACATATATATATTATTTTTGTTTTTTCTAACATTTTTCGATTGAGAAAAACTCGGGCAATAGGTGGAACAATGTATATATCTTTAGTTACGGCATAAATTCGTATTGGTTAGATACGAATGAAACAGATCGATAGTGATCGAAAATGAACAATTTTGCATTGCCGATTCATTCAAACAGTCCTTTCCACTGATGTCATTCGAACATGTAGAGATCAACAGGATCAAGAGTCGTAACTCTTTAATCATGTTGATTTCTTACTAGCTAGCTAGGTCGATAGCAGTCGTATCTCACGGTAAAAAAAAATGAGTGATGACATGGGAGGAGGGGTTGCTTCTTCTCCTCAATTTCCTTGTCGGATGGACCATATCATTAACATCAAAAAAGGAGGGGGAATTGATAAAGAATTAGGGGACAGGTGATGTCATTCCCTTATATATAATACAGAAAACAGAACAAAAATAAGCAAATCATCAGTTTTGTCTTGTAATGTCCGCTAAAACAACTTAGCTTGCTCGGTTAAGTTTCTACCCAACACACATCTAAACTCGGACTTTCTGTGCTTCTTCCTTGTCACGTACCTGTACATAGTTCTTCTGTCCTTCCAAATACCAGTCCGCTTAACCTTACGGTCTCGACCAAAATTCGAATCGCGTACCCAGGAAGAATTTGCCGACTCTCGCATGCAGACGGCTATTCGAGAAACCTAGGAAACAAACACTATATGTAAACATGGACTAGTTAAAAGGATTTGCATCTCTTCTTCTTAAATAATAAATGAGCTAGTGTGACTTGAACCTGAATTAAGCACAATTTTTCGAAATTTTTGAATAATAGTTAGTGTTGAATAAAAAGAAAAGTATTTATAGGATTGCAATTGTTAACTCGTGATTGATAAAAGCAAGAGGGTTTGGTTCTTTTGGAAAGATCGAGAGGAGAAGGAAAAGAATAATAGCTGTTTGCTTAAAAAATTGGGTAAATTTCTTTTAGCTTTTCAAATCGTTTATTTATTTTCTTCTGTTTTACTCATACAAATTTGATAACCTAACTAGGGTTGACACACTTTGATGACTTTAATCACAGTTCCCTTGTGCCCGTTCCAACGAAAGGACCGAAAGTAAAAGAAAATATTTCACTTAATAATATTATTTTTAATTTAGGATAGAATATCTTAAATTAATTTTATTCTAAGAAATTTTACTTATTTTGATTTTCATCTTTCTCTTATTTTCTTTTAGACCCGCTAATCGTCTTTGTACCAATCATATATAAGAGAGGAGGATTCAGTAAAACAAAGTTTCTTTTCCCTAATTAATTTTAAATATCATATATTTTAAAACTTAATACGTCTCAACTATTATAAATTCGAGCAAGGCTCTCTCCATAAAATGTAAAGCTCTATTGTTGCCGATTTCTTTTATTTATAATACTCGAACTTAAAATCTCACTTAAATGGAAAGAACATCGATCTCTACCGGACCAACCTGTAGCACCTGTCCTAGGAGGGGCTGCCGTCTATGTCTTGACAATGACAGTGACTCAAAAACCTCTATGTATTGGATGGAATTAAAGAAAAGAACTGAACGATATATTTAAAAAAGAGTGAATATTGCATTTTTTTTCCTCAAGGAGAAGAGGAAAAAAAAGTAATTACAAAATATAAAAAGATAATTTTTTAAAGGAGGATAATAGTGTTCAATATGATACAAAGGAATAAAGAATAAAGAATAAAGTAACCTTAGCAACGAGAATCAAATTACGAATATTTTGATATCATATTAATCAAAGATAATACTATTGCATTAGATTTCTTTGTCATTGAACCGATCGATGAGATGCGATAAAATTCATGTACACGTGAACAGTATTTATGTATGAGCACCCATCAAACACACCAACCTCTCCCTTATTCTAACTAAAGCATATGGATGTATTATATATATATATATATATATATATATATATCAAAGGAGACTAACAACCCTAATTGAATGCCTAAAAAAAAAATGAAGTTGTGGGGTCTTTAAAATCTATGCTCATTTCATCATATCTTTACCGTTTCAATGACAATAACGTACCCGAAAGGTTTCAATTTCTGCATGCGGGTTGGGTTCCTTAGGGCTTGAACCCCACTGGGCACTTTGTGTGCCATGGCTAAGAGCTTTCTCCCCATGAAATTATAACTCAATTCTATTTTGGCTTTATGACCTTTTTATCAGTAAAAATGGGGACGTAAGCGGCGACGGCCATCTCCCGCTATGTAATTTTAAGATTTTCATGTTCGATTGCAGGCATATTAGACATGCTGATCAGCCAACGCTTAGCACTGGTATGATCCCATATCAGCTTAGCACTTCTAAATGCCTAGTATAACCGAATAATCTTGTTTCTGTCAAATCCATATCCAAAGGGTGCATTTTGAGTACATATTTTGAGACAGATGCGTAAAAGGAATTCAAACACGAAATCTTAGACTTGTCAAATCACATAAAAACTAGTTTTGAACCATCAAACCACGAAAACCGTTTGGCTCTATGTCACCTATTAGTGACCTATATACCTAACCAATACATCCTCCGATGAATTCGAGGTTTCTTACATTGCTTGGCAACATGGAAAAACGAAGTTTCTGTTGATTCCCATCTCGGCCGCACCGTATTGGGATCGACGTACTTAGTCGTGTGAGGTGAGTCCAGGCCAATACCAAGGAACAGTACTGACGATAATCGAACACATGATCTTTTGATCTTACATTGATAGTAATACCGACTGCAGCAAATCACACTTCTTCAGTAATAAGAGTTAGACCTCTTATACATTACTACTTGGAGGCAGTCACTGCAGGTCATAAAACTGTATAAATTAATCGTTTGTTAAGCAAATAATAATCTTCTTCATGACTCAACCCTCAATCCTTGCAAATTGCACGGTCATCGTCTGACTAATTGGAGCCTAATTATTGATTAGTCAATGAGAAATATGTGTTTGGTTATATGATCCAAATCCACATGGACCAATAAACAAAAAGGAGCCCCCGATACCAACGTGAATCATGAAGCACTTGGGACGGTAAGACATCTCTTCTCCTAAAGTAAAATCTCGGATTCGAGTATGGTGAATGGAGAAAACTCACCAAGAGGGGTTGGGCCGAGTGGTAAGCAGCTCGGTGCCGCTTAAGGAGGTCTCAAGTTCGAGACCTCACGTACGCAGCCACCCCCCTTGGGAGCCTCACCCGCCATTGCCAGGCGTGCGACTCGGGGCGACCAACGGATTAGTCAAGTATGGTTGGCTGAAAGATGCCATCTCACCGCTGGTGGGGCCTGCTTGGATACCGTGGCTGGCGACCAAAAAAAAAAAAAAAAAAAGAATGGAGAAAACTCATGTAGGAGAGTTTTATAACGTGTCAATCTGGTTCGAACCGGTTAACAACAACCATGTATCTTAATTTAAAGCAAAAGAGATGAAAACAATAACAATTTTAGGTATTTTTATGTGCACAAATCTTCATCATCACTCATCCCCTTGCATTACAGAAGCAGTCTCGATTTTCCTAACCGTTATGCCCATCGAGGAGGTTTTCAACATATAATTACATGATCTGTACTTTTTATTTAAAAAAAAAAATAAGCTGTCAATTTAAATTTTTTTTAAATGAATAGATGAATGGTGTGTGGGGGATTGATTCCATTCTCATTTAGGTTAAACCTAAATGCTCGATGGTGCCCTTAATTAATCATTGTTTTAGACACCAACTACTACTACCTCTTACATTGTCTCCTTTAACTATTCAATAGGCAGTGACATCATATTTAACAGCTAAGGACAATGAAAGATGTTGAGATCGACAGTTTGATCGATCATAACGTTAATTATTTTATGTGCTACGCACGCAGCATGTTTATATTAATTATTCACCTAGCATTAATTCAAATCGCAAGCAAAGTCTATTAGTTTTCCATGGAGTCGGACGTTCAGAAATCCGATGACCGGATAAGAAGAGGAAGAAATCGAGGAGGAAGGAGCAGGCAAAGCTCGTATTGCGACACAGAGAGTTGGAACCCTAAAATGGATTCGATTCCATTTTACTGATTTCTTGACATCTCCTTTTCGGCTCGAATAATTTTTCATGAAAATCGTAAGAAATTGAGATATTTGAATATAAACTATTATATATCTCATCGTTCGTATTTCTTCCCAAACTTGTCGATTCTTCCACCATTCAAATTCCAATATCTTTTCTTAAGAACAATTTTTTCTTCTATAGAAAACATTTTAAAATAAAGGAAAGAACGAACTAAACTATTTTTTAATTCAGTAAAATATGTCAAAAGGAGACTGCTGGCGGACGATTGCCCAACGATGAAGGGGGACGGCATGCCATCTTTAGTAACCTTGTGGAACAACATAAATCATGTCGGATAATAGAAAACAGGCAGCATCTCATTAACCTTGCATTCCTCGACAAGAGTATTATATTACGGCCAATATACTCACCGTGTACGTATTACATACGTATACGTCTTGGTCACCCTGCGTCGGTTTGATTGATCACCTGGCTTATGTTATATATTGAATATTATTGGGAGTGGGGATATGGTCCGGTCAGAACGGAAAAAATCTCCGAACCAAATCTCTGGCTTAATTTGGTTTGGAATGTAAAGTTTAAATCTTATCCACTTTAATGTAGAAAATTCGAACGGTACAAGATCAGTCTAGTGGTTCACGGTTCACGATTGATGATTTTGTCCCTTTTTTTAATATAATAGTTATAATGTAATTGACAATAATCTAAAACCGGTCTCCAAATTAAACTAAACCGTTTTTAGAAAATCCTCGGAATTGGTCAATAATCAACAACGATGATACAAACCGTGAATTCTCGTATACGAGCATTTCTTATGCTATGTTAATAGTCATCTAGAGAACCGGTTCGGTTTAGTTAATTGTGATTAGCTGGATCAAGCCTATCCTGATTAATGAACTGCGCTGCTGGAGGACCAGTTCGGACTGCTCGGTAATTTTCTGTTCAATTGTTTGTGAGAAGGGTCATTGATTATTTCTCCTCGGTCTCGTCAATGGGCCGGTCCAATTTACTGTTGGGCTTGAACTGGGGCCAGGGCCAGCCCCATCTCAGCGCGGCCCAGATGGAATTTCTCCGCGGCGCTGGAGTGTATATGGAGACCGATTAAATCCTAGTCGAGCCATCGAGCATCATACTGATAATTTGATATGTCGTGGTCGATGCAAATAGCCGAGAACTACAATTGCTTCCAAGTGAATGGACTGATGGAGGCGCAAGATCGTCCCTGCAGAAGTTCGAATTCTCCACAATCATGCAAAACCATATACAAAATTGCTGTCCCTCCCTCTTATTATTCTTTTGATTGGAAAAAGAAAAGTGAAACAAAAGGCAGTAGCCGTGCCAGGTAAGCCTGTACATGGAACATCTCCTAGAATACAATGTTTCATAGCCCATGTCATGTCATCTCACATTCATATCCCGAAAAAGGGGGAGAGATAGTGAGAAGTCAGAAAGAGGAGGCAATGTAGCATAGAAATACTTTTCCTTAAATGATCTAAGTACCTAAGCTCGTAATTAGGATGGCAATGTCACCTCAGCTCTTGTTGTTACTGTTAGTACTGAGTCTCTCGTAGAAGAGGATGTATCCGTGGTCAGTGTTACTGGAGTACTCCTGGGCAGATCCGAAGAAGGTCTGAACGGCAGACTCATCCATCATCTCCACATTCTCATCATCGAAGAAGAGCCAGTGGTTGTGGCTCTTCACAAGGCTCACATAATGCCCGTGGTTAGGCCCACTGCCCACATGCACTACCACAGCGAACAAAGAATATTCCGCGTCTGCATCTTCTACAGAATTGATGAGTTTGAGCTCAAGAGGGAACACGACTCGGTAGGACAGCTTCTTGTTGCGGCCCAGCTGCTCAACGTACTTGAACCGCTTGAGGTGGATCACGAGGATCTGCGGGGCCTTTTTGATCTTCATCCACTTCTGGGCCTCTTGCAAGCTGCAATCAGAGAATCAATCAGGTTGTATTTACTTGTCGTGCGAGGCATGAGGAGAAAAAAGAGGATAATAGTTTGATTTTTTTTTTTTTGTCTACGTCACATTTTCTCTAGGGAGGAATCAGCTGTTCAAAGATCATGCTCGATGACACAAATAGACTTCTTCTCTTCTCTGTATTCCCTTTAAATGGGAAAGTCAAATTTGAGATTTTGCATTTAGAAAGCGTCCAATATTGATTAGAGGCAGGAGCAGAAAAAGAAATAAATGAAAAACCAAATAACATTTTCAGAATAATATCAGTCTACAGCACTAGCATGACCATCAAGGGAGGTGTTACTTGCTCAGGCTTAGAGCATTACTCGATCCCACTAATTAGATGTGGGACAGCAACCAACCTTACAAGATAGCAATGATCTCATCTGGCGAAACTACTATCAAATAACAGGAACCAGTTAAGCCACTGCAGGATAAGATCAACTTGTCCAAACAGCACCAACACTACAGATCAAAACAAAAAAGAGAAGTCTCAAGAATCCTAAGGTGGTGTGTCCAACAGTCGCATTGCCTGATGACCTCCATGAATGTCAATGGTTGTTTCAATCAAAAGCAAGAACAAATGAATTATTTATGGAGCACCAGTGAATATCAAAACACAGATAAAGTCGGGCAATTGATTAAGAATTCAAAAGGCCATACCAAGCTACCAACCTGCAGCACTTATCACAAAAGAATTTGTCCTCGGCATTTAAGGTTTCAGTCGAGCTAAAGTTCTTCAGGCAACTTGTTATCGAACTATTCTGCTCAATGTCCAGACTCAGGTCAAAGAATGTCTCGTCTCTTGCTGTCACTGTCTCACAGCAAAGGCACCTTGTCTCATTTGTCAATATTCCCTGAATCATGGCAGCTGCACAGTTAGATTCTTGTACAAGGTCAAAAAAATCTACAGGCAGACCTCCTGTGTCTGCTTAAAAATGAGTTTCAAGCATACAGCTGATCCTCGTCAAATCCAAAATCGTGGAGCAAGCACAATTCTACTATCTTCCAACTGGGTTTCTTGCAGGTTAGATGGAATTGGAGGAAAAAAGAGGGGTGAAATCATGCATAGGAATTGAAAATTAGCACAATATTACTATCAAGTAATCAGATGCTGACATCAAGAGTCTTTCAAAATGCTAACAAGTAATAAAATTTACCTTTGCCTTTATATGGGTAAAAAACATAATATTTATTCCCTCGTGCTTACATCATCATAAGCATGAAATCAGATACAACTTAGCCAAGGAGTTCACCTGAAAATTTTGGTGAACCCAAGTAACCAATGGCTCTTTACGGACGCCATTAGCTTGAGTATTTTTTGGTCCACTGGCAGTCTTCTCAGGAAGCGAGGACGTTTCTGCATCATTTTTTGCAGCTTGAGCCTCTTTCTCCAGTATATCAACAAGTTCATTGAGCAGAAAATTTAAGAATTCATGGGCATCCTGTAAAACAGACAGTAACATGATTGCATATCCAAATAGGTGAAAGATAAAACACCACTGTCAAGTTCATTTCTAGTCGACATATCTAGCTAGAAATATGATAAAATTTCAGGAAACATGCAAATAATATAAGAAACGCTCACACCAGCTTCCTTCTTGTTAATTTTTCGTCGTCCAATATTAGCAAGAAAATTGAAAATAGTCAACTTTTATGAAAGGGCAGAGGGTGTCATTAGATACGCATAGAACACTTACGATTATCGGAGTGTTCCCATAAAAGAAGACCGAGGTCTCACATACACTCGTTTTTTGAGAAGAAATTTGAAGTTTTGAGAGCACCAGTATGTTAAAATTATTCTAAAACCTTCACTATGGAAAGAGAAGGAGAACTGTTCCCCAAATTCTCACTGTATTTTAGTCCTTAATTGCATAGTGACTGCACTGCTTTCATACTACAGAATCATTTTAGTATCCTGCCACACTGTACTCAACTACAATTACAAACATCAGCATCTATAACGTAGAACCTCTCTCAAAAAGAGTTCCCACTTCTATCTTGAAATTATGCTACCTCAAAGAGCATCAAATTTTCAACCCCATTATCAGAAATCCTTCACTGAATCTAAGAAATACCTGATGCATATAGCTTCGGAAAAGCTCATTTTGTTTCTTCAATCTCTGGACAAAACGCTTGGGGGGAATAACACCTGTCTTCTTCTTTTGAGAACTTATCTACAGAAATAGTATATTAATCAAACCATTAGCCACCTCTATAAACCAAGTTAGTGGCAAAAAAGCAGGTTGCATGCGCGATTCTATCATAAAACTAATGCAGGACAAAAACTCAGGCAAAATCCCACAATCACCAATAGCAATTACTTAA
Source organism: Lagerstroemia speciosa (assembly GCA_037672795.1). Lineage (NCBI taxonomy): Eukaryota > Viridiplantae > Streptophyta > Magnoliopsida > Myrtales > Lythraceae > Lagerstroemia > Lagerstroemia speciosa. The sequence continues at coordinate 2,066,540 of CM075296.1, forward strand.
GTTACAGCAATGTGTTGCAAGTTTCAATCCATCAAAGGAAAAAAAGGGTTGCAGGTTTCAACCGGCAATCCCCAACAATTTAGTATCTAGATAATCTCATATAGTTTTAGGAAGTTGCATCTCTACTGGAAAGAAATGGTTCTAACACCTCATTTAGAGAGTAAGTAATTTCTTTGTATATCCTAATTAAACATTCTGACTTTGTAAGAATACAAAACAGAACCAATTCAGCAAGATACATATACTTATGGATGAAAAAGGATTTCTCGGTTGCATAAAATTTATTTTTTCAGTTTCCAGCAGAGTTGAGAGAGAGAGTTAAGAAATAAATGGATATGAAATTGTTTTTTTTTTTTTAATGTACCACAAAACACGTGCCTAATTTTATCCCAACTATAGTAAGAGGAAATGCAGAGTTATCACCTGGCTGAACAGGTCCGCAAGGCATGTCAAAAGATTATCCTCCGCATCTACACCACCTTTATTATTTGCATAGTAATCTAGCAATTGTTCACGAAATGGAACACAAAAGTAAAGTGCCTGCACCAAAAAATGAAGAGAAAAATGACAAAGTCATAAGAAAATAGGATTCGGTACTGCTCCTATTCGATGGTACATTGTGACCTTTCACACACTATGAATCTGTTAACACAATCAAGTAACCAACTTCAAGGGTAATCAAGTTGAAATGACATTAAGTGGAGATAAATTCACTCCAAAGCTATCAAATTTCGCAGCTGATATTAAACAATCAAACCGCAAACTCGCAATCACTACTTCATTCTCCACGAAAGATGAGAGATTATTTGACCTTATAGAAAAACTCACCTAAATGAATTCAATCAAAAGACAGATGAGAGATTGCTTGACCTCATAGAAAAATTCACCTAAATGAATTCAATTAAACGATAGCTAACAAAACTCGAGGTATAGAGAGAGACAGAGTCAATCCAACACAGGAGACCCATACAACCAGACCAATCTGTAGCAAGACGGTACACCGAAGCTGAAATCAAATTCAGCAGACACCAAATGACGAACCTGCAACACACTATTACAGTAGCACGTGTTGCCAAAATTCTCGAGGCCAAAGTAACGCTCGCCCTCAGGGAAGTGGTCGCCTAGGGCCTTCTCGAGTTTCGAGCCCGTGGCACCCATGGCCGGTGAGTTTCACACTAATCGCGCAGACAGAGGCGGGGAGACACTCCAGCGAGTTGATGAGTCAGATCTTTAACTCAAACGGTCGCTCTCCATCGACGGACGCGGCTCTCTCTCTCTCTCTCTCTCTCGGAGTCAGAATCGCGCAAAATGAGCCCGGATTGATTGATCAGTCGATTGAGATTGACGGAGAATTGGTCAAAAGGATTTTCTTTTCGACGAAGCAAACGAAGAAGAAACTGACTTCCAGATCCCTGGGAAATAAGAACGGTCCGGTTGTTCATGATTTGGTTCGGTTTGAAAAATTACTTCGAACCAAACTGAACTGAAAATATGGTTTGACTTGATTCCATGGCATATGGGACGAATCATAACTATTTTAAGAAGAAAAAACTAAATTATTAAAAATTGGTTAAAATAATTTGCTTAACTTTTTTATATAAATAAATAGAATTTAATGTATAAAACATATTTGGTTCGGTTCAATTCGAATTTAACTGAAATTGACCGTAAAAAATTTAATGTAATATTTATTTTAGTCTTAAATTGTATAATTTAAATTTTGTATTTAATTGTGAAATCAAACCAAGCCGCAAAAAAAAAACTAATTAGATATTTATTTTAGTTTTAAATTGTTTATTTTTTAATTAGAAGTGGTTTGGTTCAGTTAATCGTAATTAATCAAACCAATTATATCAAATAATTAACAAAATTTCTTCTCGGTAAAAAGTCGAATCGTTTGCGAAGCTATTTGTATGATTCAGTTAGTTTTTGTTCTGTTCAGTATGGTTCGACGGTTCAATTGTTTTTTTGCCCGGTCCTTAAAGATTGGCAATAACAGCACTATTCCCACTCCTCTTTTTGCTTGGAGCACTCCCACCGTCTCTTCTATCGCATGCCGGACGAAACCAGCACTGAAACGGACTTCATCCCGTTAAGTACTGTGATGGATGATAAAATTTAACGCCTCAAACTTTTTTTCATTTTTCATTTGAGTCCCACATTTTTTTCTTTCATTAATTGTAGGCTCGGCTTCATCCTCGACTTGACCGTGCATGATTTAGACAATCTTATTACAATTTGTTATGCTTGTTTAGTCCAACTTTGCCGTTTATAACTTTTTGAGTACCAAGATGGTCCAAAGGCAAAAGTTTGTGGATTCAAACGAAGGATTAGTTTTCCAACGAAGAGTCAACAGTCAACACAGACCGACCGTGCACGTGCAGAATTGGAGATCTTAGCCTAAATACTTCACCCTAGATTTAGAACTTTGACCCCATATGCACTAAATAGTCTTCTTCATATCAGTATTAATTGATTGAACTAATTCGACATCTTTTCTTCTTTTAATATATAAATTAAAAATTTATAATTCGAATGCTTTAATTTTTAGTAAGAATTTGATTTGAATTTGAAGTAGTTCGACACAGTTAAATTTTTAAATTTTTCAATAACTGTGAGCTCGTGCTGGTCAGGGTGGTTCCTCGGAGCCTCCACGTAAGTGGGCGGTATCATCCGCAGAATCTTTCAAACATAGATCTGATTCTGCAAACCCTAGTCTTAATTTTGGGGAAAAAGGGGAATCTCTGAAAAAGGTTGTCAGAATCAACGGCCCTGATCGAACTCCTGCCCTCCCACAGAATCAGTAAACGGACAAAATCCTCTTCCCTTGCCTCCCTAGCTTAGCAGCCTCCTCAGCCACCATTCCTCTGTTCGTCTCCATCCTCCATTAAAGGACCTCGAGAGAGAGAGGGGGAGAGAGGGAGGGAAGAAGTGATTCAACAAGGTGCACAGAGAGCGTACAGCCATGTGTGGGATACTTGCGGTCCTCGGGTGCACTGACAGCTCCCAGGCCAAGCGCTCCCGCATCATCGAGCTATCTCGGAGGTTGGGTTAAATTTCGCGATTCGTCGTCATTTCCTGTTGCTTGGGCCCTCGCATGGAGCTTGTTGTGCATTCCATGATTTTGCGGCTATTTCCAAAATTAATTCATATTTTGAGCTTTTTACTCGGTCGCAGTTTTCCGTTGCCTCTCTGTTGATTGGTCTATGCGTTTTTGAGGAATATAGTCCCTTTCTCTCTCGACTCCGCTATCTGCCTCCGTCGTGTGAAATTTTGGGTTCCCTGTATGAGCGGTTATAAAGTTAATGGACATTGATTTGCTCTTAAGCCTTCCCGTTTGAATTGAATTTGTACACGATTCATGAACTGATTATTTATTATTAGAGTAATAAAGTGGAAGCTTTACGGGTATTTTTACATGTGTTTACTGTATGGAATTGTTGATTTCGTGTGGATCAACCTCTTGAGTTCTTGAACCATTGGTCTATACTGGGGGCTCCTGATAAGTGTGGCAAATTCACCTTTTTCTTTTTGTATTACTTCAATGGTGCGATTTCTTGTGACTGCTTTTCCTCAAGTGATGTTTTGTTTCTTGGCCTCCTTTCCGGATTTACTTTTATGTTCTGTTGGCTTATCCTATTTTTTGTCCAATTCTTGTCTGATAGTGATAGTTGTCGTTACTGTCTTAAGCTCAGATTAGCTCGTTTGCCTGTATGGCTTTCTCTCTGGTAATTATGGAAGAAAGGACCTTGGGAAAGAGTGCTTTATGTTCTGTAACGTGTTACTGATTTTCACTTGATTGGACATGTAGGCTGCGGCACAGAGGTCCTGATTGGAGTGGACTGCACTGTGATGGGGATTGTTATCTTGCTCATCAAAGATTAGCTATTGTAGACCCCACTTCTGGAGATCAGCCACTTTACAATGAGGACAAGACTGTTGTCGTCACGGTAACGATGGACTGATAGTCTATTCATGCTCTGAAGCTATCAGAACTATAGCTTTGGTGATGATATCAAACATTTCATTATAGTTATATTAGTTGGATGACAGCACCTGAGCTCGCAGACTATGGCCCATTAATACAGCTGTTTTCTGTGTTTAAGGTTAATGGGGAGATCTACAACCACAAGGAATTGAGAGATAAACTAAAGAATCATCAGTTTCGTACTGGAAGTGACTGTGAAGTCATTGCTCATCTTGTAAGTGCTTTAGTGCTTGAAAGGGTTCGTTTGGTGATTCTTGAAATAATTTTACCAGTGGCTATTTATGTCTGTACCATGCTTTGTCTGTGTAAGTTGCTTGCGATTGCCTATTAAATATAGAGAATCAGAAATCTCTTTCCCTATGGAAAATAATTTTTTTTCCCAGCATTGCTGTATCTGAATTCAATGCCATTACATGTTGCTTTAAGCATGTGAAACTAAATTCTAAATATCTAAATTCTATTGTTTTACGCAGTATGAAGAATATGGAGAAAATTTTGTGGATATGCTGGATGGGATGTTCTCCTTTGTCCTATTTGATACACGTGACAGGAGCTTTATTGCAGCGCGGGATGCGATCGGCATCACACCACTATACATGGGATGGGGCCTCGATGGTACGTAGCTTGTCTTTAGGAACAGGACATGATACATGCTCTTGATGCAAATTTTTAGGTCTAATAACCACTTTTATTTTAAATATGCTGATCTAACCAATACCATAAATGTCTGTCTGGCTCCCAAGGGCGTTCTTGTATACTGTCAGAGTTTGGCCTTGGACTTTCAGTAGAAAAATAGTTATCATGATTCTCGGTAACTATTGTTTTTCCATTGCAGGCTCAATTTGGTTCGCCTCTGAAATGAAAGCCATAAGTGATGACTGTGAAAGGTTTATATCGTTTCTCCCAGGCCACATATATTCCAGCAAACAAGGTAGGCACGTGTAATTGGATTTTGCAGAACTACTTGAGCTAACTGAATACTATTTAATCTCCTCTTATTGCATAGGCAGGCATTTGAGATGGTAATCTTTTGTAAATACAAATATGGGAGAGAAAAAGAACTTAAATCTTTCTATTTACAGCGTGCTTGTTTTCTTATAGTCAATATTGACGCTCCATTTGCATGTATGATCTATTCTTGCTAAAATTACTTGTTCACAGGGGGGCTCAGACGGTGGTACAACCCCCCTTGGTATTCAGAGCAGATACCATCAACTCCATACGACCCTCTCATTTTGCGTGCAGCCTTTGAGAAGGTATTCTAGAGCTATCTCCATTTCTTGAAAATTTCAGAAGAAAACACAGCAAACATGTTTTATATTTGAACACTGTGTAGGTACAGTCATTGATATGTAACTGTAGCTGATTATTTGTTAATTGGCAAATTATCAATTAAGGGGAAAGAGAAATTTATCTTAGCATAATAGCAGTTTATTTCTATTAAGCCATTCTATTGTCTGTGCAGGCTGTGACCAAGAGACTAATGGCTGATGTTCCATTTGGCGTACTATTGTCTGGAGGTCTTGACTCATCTCTCGTTGCTGCAGTAGCTTCTCGTCATTTGGCCGACTCTGAAGCTGCTCGCCAATGGGGTTCACAGCTGCATACATTTTGCATCGGTTTGAAGGTTTCTCATCCAAACTTCTAGCCAAAAAAGTTGGCAAGGAATGCTTTTTAGATTTTATTCTTCAAATTAATCTTTTTGTTTGGGATGGCTTAGTATCAGGTAGAATCATGTAGCTTATAGTGAACTTTATAGAACCAGTTAAGGACTGGGTCTATAGATCTTTGGGTTTACCCTGCCCTGTGCGTTTAGTGGTGTGCGTATGGGGTCGTGGGGATTAGTCGTGCTCTCGATATCAAAAAGAAAAGGGTTGGTTTCACTTCACTTGAGACTTTTTTGCTGCTGTTAGGATCTGTTCTTGCTGCAATTTTGTTCTCCTCCTATTTGTTAATCAAGGAATCAGCATTTTCTTGTTTGATTTCTAGAACAATGATGATTTAGACATTTAGTATGTCCCCGTTTCAAAATTGAGAAGTGAGAACCTTTTGAAAACATATCCAGCAAGCAACCCATACTTCCTTCCTTTTATCTTTAAAATTTTTCTTGCCCCGAACCTGGATATCGAGCAACTTTAGTGACTGTATGTCCTCATCTTACCATTTATGCAGGGTTCACCTGATCTAAAAGCTGCAAGAGAGGTAGCAGATTATCTAGGAACTCGTCACCATGAATTTCACTTTACTGTCCAGGTAATTCTCTTCTTTGTCCAAAAGAAAGGGCATGTCTTCTCTTTGCCATACTAGTCTCATGCTGGTTTGACAAGGCCTCTTATTGTTATATCAGGAAGGTATAGATGCTCTTGAGGAAGTTATCTACCATATTGAAACATATGATGTGACCACCATCAGGGCCAGCACTCCCATGTTCCTTATGTCCCGAAAGATAAAGTCTTTGGGAGTTAAGATGGTTATTTCTGGGGAGGGTTCAGATGAAATCTTCGGTGGGTACTTGTATTTCCATAAAGCACCGAACAAGAAGGAATTTCATGAAGAAACCTGTAGAAAGGTACTTTATATTCCAAACAAAACCACACTTGTAGCTTGCATTCTTTTTGGTGGATTTCCATATAAAATGGTCAAATTCCCTCTCAGAGCAGTGGGAGGCAAGGGCGTTTCTTTCCCTGTGCTGATGAGTGTTCTTAATTTAATAGATTAAGGCTCTTCATCTTTATGATTGCTTGAGGGCCAACAAATCAACTTCAGCATGGGGTGTAGAGGCACGTGTACCCTTTTTGGACAAGGCGTTCCTTAACATAGCAATGAGCATTGATCCTGAGTGGAAAATGGTACGTTTCTCCTTGATCTGGTGAATTTCACAGTAGATTATTAACTGAGAGTTACCCTCCCCATGTTCCATATAATCGCAGGTCAGACCCGACCTTGGAAGAATCGAGAAGTGGGTCTTGCGTAATGCATTTGATGATGAAGAGAAGCCATATCTTCCAAAAGTGCGTCCTTCTTTCTATCAAAATATCTGACTTCTGAGCACCACTTATAGAGCTAGATTACTAGTCTTTATTTAGAGAGCTTTCTCAGGAGTGATAAATTCAGTTCAACAGTTTGCCTGTTATTTTTGCCCTCTTTTCAGCACATACTGTACCGGCAGAAGGAACAATTTAGTGATGGAGTTGGTTACAGTTGGATTGATGGATTGAAGGATCATGCCAACCAGCAAGTATGTGGTTCCTCCTAGACTTATCCTGTTTGTTTTGTTGATGAAGACCTTGAAAAAATCATTGTGGTGACTGTTTCCTCTACGTACAGGTTACAGACTCAATGCTGATGAATGCAAGCTTCATTTACCCAGAAAATACTCCTACCACTAAAGAGGCCTATTATTACAGAGCTATCTTCGAGAAATTCTTCCCTAAGGTATAATGCATGGGCCTCCTTTTCTCTCTCTATATTTGTCCAGACACTGCGCAATTTTGTTGCTGAAGTATCAACTATCAGGTCCAGGATCCATTTATAGGTCAGATCAGTACCTGGTAATCAAGATTCTCTTGATCCAGACCGTGTCAGGTGTGACGGAGTTGAAATAGTATGGAATAATTGCCATGTGAAGTGGTTTTATCTGTTGTGGTTCTCATTTCCATTAGTTGGCATTCCTTTGGGTCAAACATGGTAAATGGACCGTGGAGGAGAATAATCAGGTGGTCTTAGAACTTGAGTTACATGCCGCACTAAACCAATCACTATTAAGAATTCAGTGGCAGAGGCCCACTCAGAGCCTGACATGCTATGTTCAAGTGGGAACCTAAAGAGGTATATCATAGTATCTCAAAGCCAAACTAACTTTTCATATTTTTGCCCCCTTTCTCATCAGAATGCTGCAAGATCCACAGTACCCGGAGGCCCCAGCGTAGCCTGCAGCACTGCCAAAGCTGTGGAGTGGGATGCATCTTGGTCGAAAAATCTCGACCCTTCTGGCCGTGCTGCTCTTGGAGTCCATGCTGCTGCATACGATGGAGCACCGAATTCGAAGGGCACCAGTTTAAGCAATGGCCTCTCTTAGAAGCTGCAAGAATTTCCTGTAGAGAAGACAGCGACAGTTGTCTGATCCGGGAATTCCTATTGTATTTGGGGTCGATGAAAGCTTGTGGACAGGGTTCCCTCATACCCAAAGGTAAGGGGATGAACAGTGATTGAGAGTAATGTTTCATGCTGCCTCATCATGCAGTTGATTTCGAATCTGTTATATTGAGAACAATGGCCAGTTTTCTATGGAATAAACTAGTTCTTATCATTTACTTGCTTATAATGCGGTCATATGGATCATGTGGCAGATGGAGCGGCGGAAGGAGTGGATTTTTATGATGCATTGAAGGATAATACGAGCTGTGTTCTGTTTTTAGTTTGCTGAACGGTTCAGTTAGACTGGGTAGAGTCTTTTTCATTATGTTCTTTAGCAGTTGTTTACAGAAAGCCGTGACAGAACATTTCAACGTCTTTTGTTTCACATTCCTGTGCCTATGCATCTTCTATTCTTGCTGTTAAAGATGCCCAACTTCAAAGCTGGGATAGATTTGGCGAACTACGATCAAAGATGCTTCCCCTTTGAATCCTCATTTCCTTAAAAGCATTCTCTTTAAAGGATCTGATCTGCAGGACTAGTGGAAGTTCGATTCCGACCAGTAAATGTTCCATCAAAATTCCTAACGTGAACTTCTTCACAAGAGGGGCTGTATCAAACAATTTCTCTACATGACAGTTGTCCTGTTGATTTCCTAATCGGAAGGCATCCAGAACAACTGCCATTGCAGAGACATCGTAGTACTCTCCTCCACATCCGCAGCTCCACTGCCAATCCCATCTTTCCATGTAGTCTCACCCGCTCTCTTCCACCATCTTCCTCCTCCTCGTCCTCCCCTGCTGTGCCTTCATCTCCTCCACCATTACCGATCCCAAGGTTATCTTCACGGCCACTCTGATTAATCAATTCCGGAATTGCGGCAGATTAACACAACAACATGCACTAGGAAAGATGAGTGGTACTGGCAAACACATCAGTGGAAGAGTGGCGCTCCTGGTGCTGCTGACCAGCTCAGTCCCCTCCACAACAGGCATTCCCGAAAAGGTGAAAAGACATGCTCCTAGGACAAGAACGGCTGGTGCCAGCGATCAGCTTCTCGTAAAGCTTCGGGTCACAGTTGAAACGTGAAATCTTTGCTAAGCGGGTGCAGGTGCTCAATTTACTGTATGAACCACTAAGGTTCGAAATTGAAGCTCATCAACCAAAATGGTGATTGATTTCCATTGCTCATATGGCTTTCGGCTCCAATATATGTACTAATGAATTCGTTATAATTTTTTAAAAATGGAATTTGATACGGTATTGCTCTTTACATAAAATCTATATAGCCTGAGGTTACTAGCACTCCTGGGAGTTGATATCCTTTTACTTTTCTTCATTACAATCAAAAAATTTGCTATTATCTTTCATATATAAAATTAGGAACAAAAAAAAAAAGAGAAGGAAAATTCAAAGCCGGGAATGTGGCATTCATTGCCCAATAATTTTCTCACCGGTGAGGCAAACCTACCTGCCATCCCCGGAAAAGACCGCTGCGCTGTGGGAGTGAGCGAGCGAATTAGGGAGCCCAACCGTCAACGGCAGTCGGGACTGATTGGTGGTGTTGACCGATCTTAGTGTCGGTGGCGCGTCATTCAACGCGCGCCATCCCCCCTCCTCAGCCGCTCACTTGCCACGTGCACCACAAGGTCGTCGGTGGGGCACAATAAATGTCTGTCCCCACAAAGCAATGATCTTAAAAAATGGAAACTTTCTTGGACCGGGCGAAGCTGCAAACACTGCCGTTTCTTCCAACGTAGTTATGAATCATAAAGAGAACAACCTAATATTAACTTAGCCGTTGAGTGGTTCTAAATGAGTGATTTCATAATCGATCCTCATATTAAGAGGATTGATGAAAATTTTTTTAAGAACCCTGACTCGATTGTAAATTAATTTTTATATACGTTTTGATTAGTCAGGGTATAGCGTGGTGCAAACAAAAAAGGGTAATTGCACTATCAAGAGACTTACCGACTGACACTTCCATTCCATCCTCCGGTGAATGATGAGTTATGGGCCAACGTGGCTCATATACCAAGGACAAGATTAAGATTTGGACGCGAATTTATCATTTTATGATAAATTCTGGAAATAGAAAGCATTCGAAACAAATTGGGAAAGAAAGAAGCTGCCCCGCCAACAATGCTTCCACTGTTCTTCCATCGAAAAATACAATTTGATGTCTCCCATGGTCACCGTACCATGAGACAAAAGAACAAAAACGAATCCACAGATATGGAATCTGATAAAACAACTCCCATCTCCGAGTGGCAATATATTCGATCAGGTCTTACCCGGTCACATCGAAACTTATGTATTCCTACTAGGCTTATACACCGACAAAGAATCATGATTGCTTTCTACCATGACCTAATAATTTTCAGGATGGCTCGTGCTTCGGAATCGGATAGCTCAGCTCTTCTTGCCCTCCTCCCCGCTGTCCTCCCGGTACGCCTTCTTCTGCCTCTCGGCCTGGGCAAACAGGCAAATCGCGAGGAAGCAAGCGGCGTAGATCCCGTGGACCTTCCAGTTGGTCTTGGGGGGCTGGTGCTGCACCATCCGGTGGAACACCGCCAGGTAGTAGTGCAGCCCGACAGCGTATCCCACGAAGGTCTGGGCCAGCCCCAGGAACTTCAGACCGAGCCCGCATTCCGTCGAGAACACCAGCACCAGATACATCAACAGCATCAGCAGGTACAGCACGTACCCGAGCGTCTGCATGACCTGCACGAGCAATATGTGACATGTAATGAGACATCTCCCAAAAAAAGGAAAGAAAGATGGAGATTTAAGATTATTAAATATTAAATAATAAATATATCATTCTTAAAAGTTAATATTTTTCTGTTTATATCATCCGATATATTTAAAAGCCTAACAGATGTTGAATATAATGCAAACTCAATTCAAGTCGACTCATAACCCCAACAAAAATTAATTCATACTCGAACCGGGTCAGCCTATTAAAGAATAGAGCTCTCCGATCACGGATTACTATTTTAAATCAAACAATTATTCCAACCTCAAATTCATTATGGTTTGAACCATCGCGCATGCACCGGGCATATGCTTCTGATCTTATTCGCCTCTAGAACTAAGACCGTCTATGCATGAGAAGAGTATTAAGTAATAAATAATAAATTATAATGTTAATAAACAATTACAGTATTAGTAAAATAACTATATTATTATCAAACAGTTACTATGATTGTAAATTGTATTGAAGATATATAAATTATTGTCATGTCTCACCTGTATGCATATATACGTGGATGGCGACGTGGCATAGAAGAAGCGGAGTGGCTCGAGCCCGGTGGCGAGCGAGGAGAGGCACAGGATGGAGAAATATATGGAAAGGTAAATTTGGATGAAGATTAGGAGCTTCTGGAGGGAGAAGTAGGCCTTGATCTTATTGAAGATGAGGGAGACGAGGAGGAAGGGAATCAGGATGAACGCGCAGGAGACAACCGAGGCAGTTGTCGGGGCGTACTTGTTGCCGACATAGGGCTTGAACCCCTTCGTCATTTGCTTGTTGGCCTTGGTGATGTAGGCCTTGGAGGTGGTGGAGATCCTCTCCAGGTCCGGGATCAGCGTCTGCTGGAAACGCATCGGAAGGTCCCGAAACTCCGCCACCAGGTCGTCGTCTTCCTCCTGGTCCACCCAGGAAGGCTGCTTCTGTTTCGGCTTCGGCTTCGGATTTGGCTTCTGTGTCTTGGACTGCTTGGAACCTTGCTCTTCTTCCTTGACTTTCATCTTGGGAGTTTTATTGGTGTCTTCTTCCTGGGACTTGCTGGTTTTGTTCTTGGTGGAGGCCAGTTTGATCAGATCTATGCTTTTCTTGGCCGGAAGAGCTGAGCTTTTTGTGGAATTTGAGGATTTGGAATCGTTGAGCTTCTTGAGCTTGATGGTGGAGGTGGAGTTCAGCCTCTTGAGCTTGATGGTGGAGGTGGAGTTCAGCTTCTTGAGCTCAGCTCCGAGGGGGGGCTTCACCGTTTTGGTTGAATTTGATGGTTTGAGCGTCTTGGTCAGGTTCTTGGGCGATAGGCTGTTGTTGGGTTTGAGCAGTTTGGTTTGGTTCGTTGGGGGAAGACCGTCCTTGTTTTTGTCGGCGACCGGCTTGGTCTGGTTCTTGGGCTTGGGGGACAGAGATTTGGCAATGGTGGGTGGTGGTTTCCTTTTGGGCACAACTGGCTCCTCCTCTTCCAAGCCATCCAGTTCCAGCAGCATCCTCCTCCCTCCAAGCTCCGGCACCCTTCCCCTTCCGACCCGAATCTCAGGCGAGGCCGAGCCAGCGCCTAGATAAGCAAATAGGAAGACAAGGAGGTGGAGTGCAAGGAGTACCTTTCTGCGGCTGAGGAAGTACGATGGCAGTGGAGCCATTTCTGACATCTGAGGCAGGTGGCGTGGCGGTCAGCTGCCCCAGAATGATGATCGAAAGGGAGGAGGACCCCAAGAAGGTAAAATTGGGTTGGATTTGGATCTGAATTTTTCGCAGATTCTAGGGGGAGAGAGAGAGAGATGGGTGTGTTTGGAATTATATTATATTATTTGGGGGGCTTGGAATGGAGTGGAGTGGAGTGAAGTGGAGTCGAGAGAAGTTCAATACAGAAGCAATAAAGATGGTGGGCTGCTCTGAGATCGGTCAGCACATGGTACAAAGTGCAAGTAGGGCAATTCTTTATATTCTCCTGTATGATACAAGAAATTTAATGAGCTTAAATTAATTTATATTTAAAATAGATCAGTTCATTTAAAGATAAAATTTTCATAGAACAAATTTTTTATAATAACAAGATTTGAATCCCGACCTTATTTAATGTGAATAGTGTCGAGTCACTACAAATTGGCTAGTTAAGGCAATTTCACTTGGCAGGTGACGCGGTTTCCTCAGATCAGTAGCCATCACTCTCTCTCTAGTCACTGGTTACCATCACAGGGAGTAAACGATACTCCATTTATCCAATGAAGATTTGGTGCATCTATTGCTAGCATTCAGCAAAAAAGGGACATAACATTAGTACTATCTTTGGTTTTGTAATGTGAAATTCCTATTTTCAAATCTTATGGAGAAAAATTATATACCCTTTAATGGACCTACGTGAATCAAATATAAATAAGTCAAATTTACTGGATTCCGGTAAGAAAATGTAACAAATTGTTCTTATCTTTGGATATGAAGATTCACATATTTTCCAATTGCTAAATAAGAATTGGCAAGAGTATTTGGGTAAAGATGTTATTGATAATGTTAACCAAGTTCAAAGTTCAGGATGATTTCCCGATTATCTGAAACTAAGGGCACATGGATATAAGTTCGAGCAGTTCTTGTAGATTGGGAGCAAGATGTTTGTTTAGACATTGCGGTTTACATTCGGGCTTGCCATGGGGACATTTTGTTGATCCTAAGTCATGTTGCCACTTCACTGCATTCTCTATCAAACCGTGCTATTGGTGGGCAATCGCATGCTTGATTTCGGGTGTCGATCTACCACGCATAGAAGGATCCATCGTTTCTGGCTACATCTCAAAATGGGCTGTGAACAGTATCTTCCAGGTGTGTACGTGTGCTATTTTGGGGGATGGAATCGTTGTACCTTAATTCTAACGCTTTTTGACTGAATAGCTCCGGAATCAATGGTCGTCCACCCAGAAGAATTGGTGGCAGGTTAGGCTGTGTCCGGCATTTGACTGAGAGAACTTGACTCTCCGTGCATAGCAGAATCAGACCAGAGGCCTGAAAATTACAACTAGACATGTGTTACTTCGGGTAAATCGATATACTCGTGCATAAAGAGGTCTTGAATTTGAGTATTCTAAATAAAGAAAACATAATATTCAAAAAATTTTATTTCTTAATAGGTTGGGTAAAATGTAAAGTTTGTGAAAAAAAGAAGACCGATTTAGCGGGAATGTCCTCGATCTAGGATTAAGAAATTCTGAGACCAGTTCTTACAAATAAAACTCTCTACACATATTAATTCTACCCCTCTTGGACCCAGGAATCTATCGTTATAAACCAAAAAGAAGGACCCACAACACAACCACCCAGAGGAGCAGTAGAATTATGAGATTTCAAATGACCCACATAAACTTATGCCCACTACTTCTCCATTTCCATTGAGTCATACTGCACTTTCAGCTTCCGGTTGCTTCAAGTCCACAAGTAGGTAAATTGCTGACCAGAGTTGCCCTCCTCTCTCTTATAAAAGTCAATTTATAGAGGAATTAATTACTGATTCTACAGAGTATCGCGCACATAATCCTGTGTGTTTGCCTGCCCATGGTATCACCGCATTTCGCATTTCAACCTAATCGGGCATCAAATCTTGGCACGATCTGACCGAAAAAGAAAGCATGACATATAATTTATTTTTCATATCGTGTTGAGAAAACAGTCAATTCAAGGTTAAAAAACCAATAATTTCTTTAGGCTCTACTTCCCAACATTGAAACGAATTTGAATAAATGGTTAGTGCGGGGAGGACTCGTGTTTTGGTTGTAATTAAGCTAATGGGCCTAAAAATCAGAGGGAACTGTTTCCCCTAACAGTGCGTGGAAGTATTCACAGTACAGAGCTCAATCCTAACGAAGTTCACCTTAATGGGGCACTTGCACACACTTGCACAATCTATTACTTCAACGAATATGGCTGTGAGCAATCATAGGTTTATCGGAGATAACTCGTGTCTGGATAGCCTCCCCTGGCAAATGACAGTGTCGATGAATCCCGAGAGATTCTTTTCAGTATTTGGTTGTCTCATGAAATGTCTTAAAGACGAGGATAAACCAGAATACGTAGAAGAGAAATGATGGATGATTACGAAAGGAGCGACCATTTGTAAGAGAGAAAATAGCGGATGAAGACGGAAAAAAAAAATGGATGATTGGGGTGAGAGAGGCTCGAACTCTCGACCTCAGGATAACTCAGAAGCTATGAGACCTACGCGCTAGCCAACTGCGCCACCACCCCATCCACGTTCAGCCACCCACAATAAATTAATTTCAAAATTTCAAATGTGAATAACAGACGAGTGCGTGCAAGATCCGTCCATGATCTGGCCGAAAAAGAAAAACGGGGGTCCGTCCACGAGGCCTCGATGGACAGACAAATCGGTACAGCACTCGACAGTCGGGTCTGCGTCGATCCAACAGTCATCGTGGTCCAGAATGGAACCTTCCTTGTAATGACGATTAGTACAACTTACGGCCCCTACCACAGCCATCATCAGCGACCTTAATATAATATGTTTCCCCTCGCCGCCGACACCATTATTCAAATTACAAGTTGAGCTACAAAATGATATAATTGTTGCCTTCTGATAAAAAAAAAAAAAGAAAGAAGAGAGAGATATAATTGTTGCCTTTGCCTTCGCTACTCGATAAAAGTAATCAACGCACCCTTCAAACGCAATCAATTAATTAGAGATGCTCTGGGGAACTTTTCAATCTGTTCACGGCGGCAAAATTTATGCCCCAGATCTCGCCACCAATCACTCCCAACCCAAATTCGTCATATAATATGCCCATTCAAGTGCCGTTTCAAAGGGATTCGGTTCACATCACCTCTCGACCAATAGCTAAAAAGGTACGAGTTCAATTCTTGTCAATAGAACTCGTTATGTACCGGATAAAATGACATGATGCTTCTGATTGAATAACTATACTAATGACAAGAAACAATACCATTTAAATTTGTTGAAGTGATCTTAAGCTTTTTTTTTTCCTTAAGTAAATTCTTAAATTTGAGTATTGTTAATAAATTAAAAATTGATGGTCGAGAGAATTTTATTCTTCAATGAACTAATTCAATTTAAACCTGGATTAATTAAACTCATGCATTTCTGAGTTGTATATGCTATTTAAAAAAATACTGAGGAGTAGTATTTGAGAAGATAACAGTATGTCATGAATAGACAGCACAGATAATGCTAAAATGTCTAAGGAAGCTAAACCCGAATTGATGTCACTTCATTACATAGTGTGCTAGTTCATACAAGCTAGTCATTTATGAGCCTGAAAAATTGGCAGGATTTTGATCCTCTGACAGCTCCGATCATTGGTAAATTGTATTCAGCATCCACAGTAATGCCGTCATATATGGGTTCGTCAGATGCTAGTTAATGGTGTAGAAACCTGATAATAGTCGAGCATGTATATACATACCTGCATGTATCGATCATGTACTCGGATTAACTTGATCCTGTCCGTCCTGATCGCCATTAAAATCCACCATCAGAGCCAAGGCGAATCGCCGGCTTGTCAGTGCATTTGCCATCCGACTTCTTTCTCCCCTAAGAACGAGTTCTCGTCTGACGCACCTTGAGATCTGGGCTGCATAAAACCAGCAGGGTCTTGAACTTGGACAAGTGATTGAAAATTCAAGAGGCCTAAGTCGAAGGGTGGTGCGAGTGTCGGGCTTATAAGAGGATGGTGGTCGCTAGATGTTGCTGACTTTGTTTTGGGGACCAAGGGTCCCAGCAGACCACCATAAGTCAGCCGCGGCTCCAATTTACTGCCAAAACCTGATTTAACGGGGCCCAGCAAACCGATCCCAGCTCGATGGAGATGTGATGGGACAAGGGACGTGGAAGGGATCCCCGTGAATTCTTGAACCATGGCTCTGAAGTTGGTCGTGTCGGTCATCATGACTGCGGTCGTGGCGCGCCGGGGAGCTCTGGTTCTCTTCTTTCGGTTGCGTCTGGTGGCGTTGATGGATGCTGTGGTCGGCACCGACTCTAAGGAATCTCGCCCGGCATTTTCCATCCCTTCAGGCGCCAGGTTCCGGAAAAAGCCATCGTCCCTGTTCATCAGTGGGTCGTCGGGGAATCCTGAAGACCGAGCGGATGGTGAGTTGACGAGTGCATCCAGATAATCCAGATCGGATGTTGGGTTCTGGACGTTCATCAACAAGGAAACTGAGTCAGGAGCACCAAGTTGGTTAGATTTTGCGACGGTCACTTGGTGAGGATATTGGAGGTGCCTGGATGTGGGGTCATCGAACATAGGCATCTGGGAGTTCGGCTGCAGGAAGCAGTACGGCGGCGGCAGTTGTTGCAGTCGAGACTCGGAGATGAAACCAGCACATGAGTTGTCGTTTTCGTTGCTGTGGCTAGTAACGGGATCCATGGCTAGTCGAATCGAGATATATGGGACCGAGTTTACAAGATCTGTTCTCCCATTCCTGTCTTGTTTGGGCCTGCAGCTTGGAGAAGTTCCTTAGGGTTTGAGAGGCTAAGAGAAGACGGAAGGCTTGACCTTTCCTTCATCTATATATATATAGAAAGTGAACCGAAAGCAAGACCGGCCGACGATGTCTCTGTCGCCGGTCATCTAAGTTTACCTAATAATCTACGCGTATAATTGCGAGCGGAAGATCGGTGCACCATAACGTTTCTCAGCTATAGGTCCGATTTACATGCATTAGGAGACCCCATGCCATTAGATTGATGGAGACTGTGAAGGATCTACAGATTTTACGTGAAAAGGAACGGGATCAACTTAAAAAGAGTTCAAACACTTTTATTTCACACTTACTGTACGAAATATCATATGATAATGGCATATGCCGTGCCATCTCTTCCATGAGAAACCTAATTAATTTCAATCTAGAATTAGATGGAGGTTGGCCGACGACATCGAGTGGCTGTGATGAGGCGACCGATCGAGGAATGCAAGTTGTTTAGCCCAGTTATTGTTCAGTGTGAAAAGAAGAAAAAGGAGATGGCTAAAGGTCTAATCTTTTTTAACCTTTTCTCTAATAGAAGGATCGAATATTTGTACGGGCACGCAACACTTTCGGCTCCCACAAGTTGCCACCATAAAAAAAGTAGAAGTAAATGTCGGGCGAGTATCGAGCAGTTATCCGATGCTAACGTCTATCTCGATCTCTAATTATGCGAATCCGTGTCATCTCAGACCTCACTTAGCCAGCAACAAGAAGAATCGAGCCGCGTAAATATTGAGGGACGATGTTTAACTTCATCCACCAGTAGCTAAACCCGAGGCACGGTATCTGGTTTGGCGCTACTGATCTAGCCGAACGTTAGACGAGCATAGCATGTGGATGATATATGCTGACAGGGTCCAAGTCAAGGGCAAATGTTTGATTTGCTTGTAGTCCAAATCATACTATTGCACAACCAGAGAAGAAGGATTATCTCATATTCAACCCTCATAGAATAGAATCCTGAGACAGGGATAGTCCTAGCACGTCTTCATCATCTAGCGGTTCCCATGACCCATATTAATCACAGAACGAGTACAATATTATGTCCAACTATCCGCTCTTTTCGTATAACAATATAGATAATGGTCACCAAAATGTACCCATTGGGCATGAAAAATTTGTGCTTTTGCATCAGTTAAGAAAAATCACTATAGAGAGAGAGAGACTGAATAATTGTGGCCCGTGAGTCGCTTTTAGGGCCTGTTAGCTTTTCTTCGTCGGTCCATCTTCTTCTACAACATTCTATCCCGTGCTTCCGTCTGCGAAAAGGGCTTCTCTTCTCTCCCACTCTCTCTCCTCTGCAGTCAGTTGTCTTCTCACAAAGCCCAAATACGATAAGTTAGATCTCGAGGGCTGCTCGCATCATGGTCCACGACACCTATGAAGCCCACATCGGAAAAGCGGCTCTCAGGCAACTGGTTAATATGATTTGCAGGCAGGCTGCTCGGCCACGACCTTACTTGAACAGGATCTGTTCTAAAGGCTCGTACCTCTGTATTCTTGGGTTCTAAGGAGACAGGAACCACCTGATTGACCCATGGCCGTGCGACCAGAGCGTGATTAAGAAGCTCCGTCGGCCTTCAAAGGCCCGCCTGTGCCAGCCCGAGGATCGTTCTGGACACTCTTCTGGCGGTGTGCTGAGATGGTGGCACGTCTGTCTGACAGACTTCTCTCATTCCCTTTTTATCTCGTTACGGTACCAGAATTCTGCCATTGTATTTTTGCCGAGTTTGTAGAAGCCATGGCGGAGGAGGCGGCGGCGGAGGGCTGAGACACCTCTGCAGCCAGAGGATCGTTCTCGGAACACTTCTGGTTGCGCGCTGACAGGCCGTATTTTTACCTCTCTCTTCCATGAAAGCGCGGTGGGCAGTCTCCCTAGTGTCAAAAAAAAAAAAAAAAGCCCGTCAAACGACGCCGTAGCAAGAACAGTCAGTGAGGCGACGTGGCCTCGATCGCGGTAAGCCCGATGAATGCAGTAAATTCGGACCTTTCTAATTTGAAGACCACAGGCCCCAATTGTTAGTGCCAATTTCAGCCCATTAAACCGAGAATTTTTCTTTTTGTGTCTATCGCCGGCAGGAAATAATTTTTTTGCTTGTTTTTTATTTTCTTTTTCGGCCATATACTGGAAATTGATCGTCCCAGCTATACACATCTTCGTCGGTATTATATAATATCGTGGCGGAAATTGATTGATGTCCCAATCCATATCTGGCCATTACATAATTTCTTAGTAGGTAACAAACAACGATAAGTACTGGACAGATCAGACAGAACCGTGGCTGTATCTATGTTTCCAACCGAGCAGGAACCAGCGTACATTGGGAGCCTCTACGGTACCTGGCGGTATCGCATCTTAGCCGTGCTTCAGTCACGATATCATATGCAAATTCAGACCTCGTACGAATAAAGTCTCAGGTCTAGTGGGGATTCTAAACTGAACATTAACGTTGGGAAAGTGCGATCAATAGAGATAAATAGTTGTTACCAATCAAATATGAGATACATAAGAGATTAGAAGTCCATAATTCAAGTACATAGATTTTTTTCCCTGTCACATACATACATACATACATACATACATACATACATACATATATATATATATATATATATTGCAGTTGATTTTCATAATTAATAATTCGAAAACTTTGCTGTTATTGGGCTGTGCAAACATATATATAGTATCAACAAGACAGAGACATTTTTGTGTATAACGGGTATACCACATGGTAGTATTGACACGGTATCACGAGTTAATATGATTCAATTATTTTTATAATATTTTAAATAAAATCTAAAAGAAAAAAACCCTAAAATAGATTAAAAAAATAACCCTAAAGATAACTTGATTTGATTGATTACATGACATTACGTTAGCACTGCTACGTGGTGTACTCGTTACATACAAAACTTTCTCCAACAAGACAGAGATAAGAATGAAATTTAGTACAACGGTATCATCATAGAACTCATAATTTCGGGAATTTGATTTCACAGTATAATTTATTGTATTCATATCGTGCTTGATAAGAAACTTAGAGGTATTGAAATCGATTATCATTTTTCACACCTTCTTTGGTTATCTCTTTTTTTTATCTTCTCTTGAACTTACATTAATCCTCCACAGGACTAGAAAATAATAACGGTTACATTGTCATAGTCAAATTGGACATTTTATATAGCATCCACTTCGATCACGTATATTCCTCTTATTTCCAGACACGGTATCATCATCGGATCATGTCAAGGCGGACGGCATCAGACGTTGGGGCGACGGAGCTGAACATTCTTAGGCTTATCACAGTATCGATCAGTTCTGGTAGTCCGATACATCTTTTTTTAAGTAAGATTTTACGTTTAATTCTTGTAAATGAAAAATATTCATGATCAGAGGAGTTTTATATATTTCAGTGAAATGCTCTAATTTAAAATTAAATTAGCCGGAACTCATCGAGCATCTAGATAATAGGCGATATCAACC
Organism: Lagerstroemia speciosa; assembly: GCA_037672795.1. Lineage (NCBI taxonomy): Eukaryota > Viridiplantae > Streptophyta > Magnoliopsida > Myrtales > Lythraceae > Lagerstroemia > Lagerstroemia speciosa. The sequence continues at coordinate 2,087,376 of CM075296.1, forward strand.
TTAAAAGAAAGGAGGAAAAAGGGAGGGGGGAAATTGGTCCAATGAAAAAAAATAATTGAAGCCACACGACAAGTGAAACATTCCAAACCAATGGATGTGCACATCGATTTTTCTATTCCACTAATTTATAATCCTTAGCTAATCCGACTAAGTTACGTGCATATATACGTGTTGTCAACTTATGTATATTAAGGGCATTTTTAGCACATACCAGTGAATCCGTTCGGGTTTTTTGAGTTCGGATAACTAATGACTTTTAGAAATTCATGCAATTGAAAACATGGAAAAAAATCTTATGAATGGAGAAAATCGATTGGAGAAATTTATAGTTGGCTGACTTGGTTCATGTTAGGAGTGCGTGTTCTCTAACGATTCGAATCCGGGTTACCCGTAAAAAATTAAATTTGTGGGTGCACTGCAAAATGAAAATATGGAAAAATGGAAGAGCAGTGAATGAATAACCATTGTTTTCCCTCCCAAAAATTTTAGAGATCCCCCGGCCTTCCATGACCCTTCTCCACCTCCCACCACACAGACAATACGAGCAATTCAACCCAAGGAAAAAGAAAATTCCCTAACAAATTGACTGGCAATTTGTCATCGACAAAGGCCAACTTGCAACCTTAATTGAAACCTTTCAAAATTAAAAGGAAGATATTTATATGTGTGTATATATATTTTTTTATATATGATTGTCAACTTTCTGGACTATTTCAATTCTCCTTCCATCGTGTCTTCTTCCTAACCGAAAGAGAGAGACGGAGAGAGGGACGGATGATGAAGAATTGAACAGCTGGGTCTTCTTCGGCAGACGCATTCAACTTCTTCGTATTCTCTTTTAAATTTATCATTCCTCTTCCCCCTTTTTAAGTCCGACGAACGAACGCACTGTCGATTCGACATGTTCTTGTTCCCACACAGTCTCCCACGATAACGATCGCCGTACCGGTCGAGGGTGCCTGTGCAAGGGTCGTACATCGAGATGTCGAGAGATTCATTTTCGGATAAGCCGTCGGGATGCGGCTTAGTGAATGCGGTATTCCGGAAGCGCACGTTGTGGCCGAGGAAGACAACCTCGACCGGCGCTCTCCAGGCATCCATAACAACGGTCAAGAATGTCGCCAGGTCTCCCAGCACTCCTGGTTCGAGGAGGCGGCGGGGTGGCTCCGTTGAAGCAGCATTGGCTAGCGGAACCGGAGTTTGTAATAAAGAGGCGGAAGGTCCTCTGAAACCGAGTCACGGACGGCAGGTTCCAAGCGGGCACCTTCAGAAGCAACTGGACCCAAGCAGGGTCTCCGATGAAGTGGCTGCCTCTTCTGGGGTTGTCGGGCAGGGTGGAAGGAGTTCTGCCGGGAAGGACCGGAAGGTTCCGAAGGGAGCAATCGGGATATCGGGCGAGCTTGAGAGCATGATCTCCGATCACCGGAAATCGAGCGGGAGCGCTAATCTCGTTAGGGCTTCATCAAGCAATGTGATGCTAATAGGGAACCTGGGCAACTTAAGACAGCAAGGAAGCGGCAACAACGTTAACATCTCTAAGGAGGAGCGTAGCCCGAACACGAACGGAAGCAAGTACGCGAATTATAATGTGATTGGCAATATAGTGAAGAAACCGACGGCGGCGAATAATCATGAGCGGCCGAAGCTGAATAAGGGAGAAGCAAAGCCGGCGGCTTCTATGTGCCGTGCCTTGTCGACAAGAACGGATCCGGAGACGCTGAAGATCATGGGAAATGAGGACTACAAGAACGGGAGGTTCGCCGAGGCTCTGACATTGTATGATGCGGCAATATCAATCAACCCGAACAGGGCCTCGTACAGGAGTAACAAGGCCGCGGCCCTGATGGCTCTTGGCCGGCTCCTGGAGGCGGTTTTTGAGTGCCGGGAAGCCATTCAGATCGACCCTCTTTACCATAGAGCCCACAATCGCCTCGCAACCTTGTATTTGAGGTAAAACACACACAAACCCTACATCTACGTAGATGAAGCCATGAATCGACTTGATGGTCGGGTCGATTGTCTTACTATTCGATACTGTTGTGACCGTGTTGTTCAATATGCATGTCGTCATAGATTAGGGGAAGCGGAGAAGGCAATTTATCACTATAAGCAAGCAGGACCAGAAGCGGATTCAGAAGACATTTCTAAGGCCAAAACCCTTCAGACTCATCTCAGCAAATGCACCGAAGCTCGAAAGCTTAGAGATCTGCATGCCCTGGTCAAAGCATGTGAGCTTGCTATCTCCGCTGGAGCAGACTCTGCGCCACAGGCACGTATGCTCAATACCGAGCTAGTTAATTAATATGGTGAAAAACTTGACATTTTCAAACACATCATCTTCAACCTAGGATCAGATTTTTGTTCAGTTACTTGTGAATGAAAACTTAGTTTATTTCTCTCTTCCTTTTATCCTTTTTTAGACTAAAAATTTTCATCGGTTTCCCATATCCACTCACGTTTGGTGAAGCTTAAAAGAGGAAATTGCTATGAAATTGTAAAGGACACCAGTAACTTTGTCATTATTTGAAATCTAAATATTTTAAATGGCTATTATCACCGCATAATTTAGTCCATTTCGTGGTGGATAGTTAACCGATAATAACTTGACATTAACAACACACATCTCCATCTATCTCTGCTTGTTGATGTGGCACGTTCGTGTAATATCACGTATCAATTTTTTGACACTTTTAATTGATTGGAATTTCTACAAATACACATAGTTCTTTAACTAATTCACGCAGTATCACAAGCACGTGTTGCATTAGCAAATGTGGACAAATGTTGACATTATTAATGCTAAGCTATTATCATCGGTCATCATCCCATTATGTAACATACTAAATTATGTGACAAATTAAAGTTTTAAAACGAACCTAACTCATTTAAAATATTTGTAATCATTTTCTCATGACATATATAATGTAAACAGTAAATATAAGTCATATCAAAACATTATCATTGTCTCGATTTCTGCTAATCATGATATTCGACTCGGTAAGTCCAACCCACCCATCTATGAATATTGTAGGACGACAATTATTGCATGCATGCACTTTATGTCTCAAACGTTTCATAGAAAAAAGGTGAAATTTTCCGGGCCCGAAGGTTAATTAATTGTATGCTTTTGTTGGTACTTGGAAAAATTGTAGCTGTATGCCATGCAAGCCGAGGCCTTGCTGAAGCTTCGCAGGCACCAGGATGCAGACGAAGCTCTCGGGAAGGCTCCGAGTTTCGATGTCGACGATTGCACCAAGTTCCTCGGCCACACGGGGAATGCCGGTGTGCTGGCGGTTCGAGCTCAGGTTGACATGGCCATGGGCAGGTCAGAAACCCCTTAATCCCTTTCCCAAAAAATCGAGTTATACAGTAATTTTATTCGTCGGTAACGTGATTCATTTCAATTCTGTGTCAGTTAAAATTCATTAAAGTCTTTGAATATTGGATACCTCATAGAAGTTGGAAAGGGGAAGGGGTAAATGATTCATGAAAGGAGTCCACTGATTAGGTAGATCCAAGCATTGTATTGGTAAACAACTCAAAAGTTGATTGAATTATTAGGAAAAAAAACTCAAAAGTTGATTGGTTGTTAGAAACAAAAAAGAAAACAACGAAAAGGGGAATGTAACGAGAGAAATTCGGGCTTCCCTAATCCCACCCACCAATTCCAACCCGTGGACCCAGAAAGTATCATTGTTCTTGACTTCAAATATTTTTGAGTCGTTTTAGATAATAGTTTGATACAGTAATGTTGTTTTTGATTTGGGATTAAAAGTTTTCGAGTTCGATTTTCAACTGTGTACATTCTCTTGCTCATTATTCTCTTCGTTTTCCATCTCTCCCAAGGTTCACAAGCCATCCTGCAATGAAAAAATATTGTCGTTGAGATTTATCATTTAGTTACTGTCTAACTATGAATCTGAATTAGTTAGAATTTAATAAATTTGTGAATATATAAGATAATGCCACTAGAAAATAATATTGGGATTACCTCTAATTTCACGTATAAAGAAATTTATTAATGGCGTAATAATATTGATAGACGTGCTTATGGTTTAAGTATAATATGTTAACGGATAGAAAATCTTAGATTCTATTTTATAGTAATATGGTGATATATTTTTAATAGAATTTATCTTACTAAAATTAATGAAGAAAACTCATGTAGTTCTTATTTATTCACTTATTACAATCTCATTTATCACATAATTCTGGATAGTGAGCATAGGTTGAAAGGTGACAACATAAATGGTGTTTTGTGCTAGATGCATTGTTATGACCATGGCCAGTCCTGTCCAAAGATTGCCATGTCCGGGCAGTTCTTCTTTTGAGTAACATAATCTAAAATCAAGCCCAAGGCTGAAGGAATTAATTTCTTTATCAATGTCGGGCTCAGCAAGTTTAAGATTTGCCGACATTGAATGGTTCAATCAAGTATTTATTGGATCAATAATGGTCGACAAGGTCACTTGACGTGCCAGCAACTTTGGAAGGATTTAAAAAAAATACTTCATTTTTAATGTGGGTAAATTACATCAAAAAACACGTGATTTGCTTCATTTCTCAAAAGAAACCAAACATTTTAAATTTGAGAAATAAAATCACATAGTTTCATTTTATTCCCAAATTAAACCAAACCTTTTATATCTTAAAAATAAAATCTCGTAGTTTCCTTTTTTCTCAATTTAAGCCAAACAATTCATCTTTAAAATTAAAATCGCATTATTTATTTTACTATTAAAATAGTTCATTTAACCCGATATTTAATACTTATGTGACTCATTTTTTTATAACTTTTTCTACAACGTTGGGTAAAAGTATATTAGAATTTTTTTAAATTTACGGTAATATCTTATATAAAGTTCTCTTTATATTTTTCAATAACTAATATTAATCTTAATTCAAGAGAAAATTCTTAAATTATTTTTCAATAAAAATCATGCTAATTTTATTTATTTGTAAGTACGTGACAAACAAATAAGTATAATATATTGCACAAGAATATCAATTTATATTTTAATATATTAGTCAACTTGTTAATAAATAAACAAATATAATTTTTATTTTTTAAAATTGAAGAGTTTGGCTTGATTTGAGAATTAAATAAAATTACATGATTTATTTTTCAAATTTGAAAAGTTTGGCTTAATTTGGGAATAAAACGAAATCTCACGATTTTATTTTTAAAATTTAAAACGTTTGGCTTTTTTTGAGAAATAAAGCGAATCTCATGCTTTTTAATGTAATTAACCCTTTTTAATGTCAATATAAATTTAGGATATTCTGAATTTTTTGAATTTTGTCGGTGAAACAAAGTTAAAATTTTCATGGGCAGATTTGAGGAAGCTTTGGAGGCTGCTCAACGAGCGGCCCGGCTCGACCCCAACCACAAGGAAGCAAGCGTGGTGGCTAAGAGGGCTCGGTCTGTGGGGGTGGCTCGAGCGAGAGGGAATGAGCTATTCAAGGCGTCGAGATTCAGCGAGGCCTGTGTGGCCTACGGAGAAGGGCTCGAGAGCGACCCGTATAATTCGGTCCTGCTCTGCAACCGAGCTGCTTGTCGGGTCAAGCTGAACCAGTTCGAGAAGGCTATTGAGGACTGCACGGCAGCCTTGAATCTCCGGCCGGCTTATAACAAGGCTCGATTGAGAAGAGCCGATTGCTATGCCAAGGTGAGTACGCTAAAAGTCGAACGTCCTTGAGTCTTTGGCGCTCGATATTGGTGATCATATATTCGAGGTATAGTGTCCTGGAATTGTATTATCGGTCGGCTTCGTAGTTCTCATTGATAAACGTGTACATAATAACACAAACATGGAGTCTGTCGATTGATAACTGGATCCTATCTGGGTGCAGCTGGAGAAATGGGAAGCCTCGATAAGAGATTATGAGATGCTGATGAAGGAAACACCAGAAAATGAAGAGATACAGCGTGCGCTCTCACGGGTTCAGGCCCGGCTCGGTCGGCAACTACCACAGGGTGATGAGTCACAGTAGATCACCAGTTTCCATTCATCACCATCAGATTTTACTGATTTGATGCAGTAGAACCGTATGAGATTGATTAGACAAGTTCGATCTGTTTCGATTTTGATTAGGAGCTAAGGGATTGCAGGGAAAACTGAAGTAGTCAGATTCTGCTTGTGTGTGTGTGTGAAGAAATTGATGTAGCAAAATGAGAGCAACAATTTTCTGGCAACCGGGCATTCATCAAGTCCAGCACCTGCAAACACACTACGAAATCTTGAACCGGGATATTTCGGTACCAAATAATTCGACGTAAATCGAACATGATAAGAAGCTGGCTGGCTTCGATCATAGATCGACACGATCGATAAGTAGGAATATCGAAATGCCAGCTTTAGATAACCATGGTTTTATTACTGATATCCGAATCTAGACTTACAAAGAACACTCCTTGCCCACAAAATAAACCGAAATTACGTTGAAACTCTCCATCACTCCACAGCGGATCCCGAACCGTGCCCGATCCTGATCTGACTTGCCCCCTCCATGGCATCGTCGGGGCAGTAGTTCCTGATAGCGGTGAGATCGTACGGGGCTGCGTCCCGCGCTAGCCACTGCTCGACCGTGAACTGCTGCTGGGAGCAGGGGACGTGGGGGCCCGTAGACGTGACCTCGACGTAGTTGCAGTACCAGCCGTGATGCGGGCCCGACCCGTCGGAGGTCAGGTTCATGGCGCAGATGGGTGCGTCCAGACACGGGCCCCGACCACTGAAGATGTCGAGGTTGCCCCTCTCGAAGTAGTCGTGGCCCGGAGGCATCAGCCCCCCCCAGGCCTCGAGGTTCGCCACCTCTATGAACTCCCCGTAGCCGTCGTGGAGCCGCAGGCTGATGATCGAGTCGGTCCCGCCCTTGATGATCGAGCCCGTGCGGGTGAAGACCGTGTAAACGCACTCGTCATAATCCTGCACCATCATCGAATCGAACCAATTGAACAGAGACAGAATGGAACGGAACCGTTACATGAGACCCCGTTATGATAAAAATTGAGATCGATAGAAGGGGCACGATGGCAATTACCGATCTGGCGACGACGGTGAGGGGAAGGAGGATGAGGAAGGAGAAGAGGAGAAGATTCTCGAGGAGTCTCATGGCCATTCTATTCCCTGTCTCGAGTGCTTGAGGGAGCAGTGAAGCCACTGCAGTTTGTACCTTAAATACACCACAAGACCAGGATGTTCCTTAGTATTGTCCCAATGTTTTAATATAATAAATAAATAGTGGTCCTTAAAAAATAACTTTTGTGATCGAAAAATTTCATTCGGTGCCATGAAATCGTCAGGGAATTATTTTAGTTTCGGTAACAGGCAAAGTAATTTCGGGTCCTCATGGAAATCTAGCCTAATAATGACGAGGGCCTGATGTCAGTTGGGAAGTGGAGATATTTCGAGTGCACAGACAAATTGAATTTTTAGAATAAAATACAATTCAGGAAATTCAGTCTCTTCTTCACGGCAGATATTTTCGCCCCTGCTAAAAGCGAGAAGGAAGGAGAAGAGCGGTTGAACAATCAATTTATTGTAATCCCTTTTCATAATAAGTTTAAGTTCAAATTAAATTGACTGACAAAGATAAAATTTTATTAAGTAATACTCGAATTTAACGTTGTCGTCGGCAGTGAAAGAAAGGAAATCATGGCGATGGATGAGAGCTCGATAGTGGGTGGGGCAGAGCTCACTTTTTTTTTTTTCTTTTTTCTGTAATTTGTTCGTGCAGATCAGATCAGACCAAAGAGATATTTCCAATCCAATTGAATTTGGCACGCTGGCTATTGAATGATTTGTACTTATCTTCATTATTTATTATTATGACATTTCCATAGGTAATTTATTTACATACCAACAAAAGAAATAAAAATTATTTACGTAATTTATAGTAATTATATATCATTACTTAATAGTTTAATTTTTTAATTAAAATGGACACGTTCTCTTATAAAATTATTAATAATATCTTAATACTTTGATGCGGACCCAACTAACAGCTCTATGATATAAACTTGAAAACCCGATGGTTTCATCATGGCTAAGCTGACGGCACGGAAGCAGCTTGCTTACAACAATTCGATGAAATAACCGTGTCCTTGATCCTTAAACAGCGAGTAGGCACTGATTTCCCTCTCTCTTTTTTTTTTTGTTTTTTTTTTCTTTTCTATCCCTTCGAAGGGCGGTGGTCTGCACTCGACCGCCGCCTGCCTCCCCCACAAGTTGGCCGAGGTCCGGCGGCACTTTTAACTAATTTTTAGCGGCAACAGGCCCAGCTCCTACAAAACTACTGTGGACATTGTCTTGGGCTTATTTGTCGAGAGCAAACTAGAGGGGCTGGTGCTGGCCGGAAGTAGGGAGAGATCTCTTCTCCGTGCCATTAAGTGGGCTTTTTAAAGCCCAATCTTTGAGAGGCCGAAGCAGCTAACCCAATCCAGTTGTTTGTGGCCCCGTGGGAGCCCAGTAAAAATTTTCAAATTTGGAGCCCAATTTTGTAATCTCATCATGCATGTCTCAACCGTGACTAGTGGAAAACTTATACCACAGTCGAGCTATACATACGTACGTACGTATATGTATGTATAGTTACTTATCAAGCTAAAGTTGTTTCCCATGCCGAGAGGGTAATGCAAGCGAGTGTTGGTATAAAAGCAAGAAAGCTTTTTGAAAGTTTTCTTTTTTCGGGGAGAAAAAGACACACACACACACACCAATTAAAAAGAAAAAAGACCACATTTTTCCCTTAAAAAAAAATGGAAAGAAGGAAGTATGGAGAGTTTTATTAAAAGGGGCTCAAAAAAAAGAAGAAGAAGAAGGTGTAGAGAGTTTTATTGTGGAGAGTTAAACCTGTAACTTCTTCACTTCAAATTAAAAACTATATATATTATTGCATGAGAAAGAGTGCTCGAGACAGTAATACTATCATCGATTTGGAATTAAAAGATTTTGCGTTCAAATCTTATAAGTAAAATTCGACGTACCCAATTATTTCTACTTCCTTCTATGCCCTTACAATCTAACGTGGGTTCACTTGTACCCCCGTAGGGAAACTGGAGCAGTACGTGGGATTATCGTTCTCAATAAAAACACGTTCAAGGTTTAATTTGGTTTTTAACTTTCGGGGAGAGAGATGCCGTCCCCTCCCCATAAAAGGGCGAGGGGCCGACTCTTTGCCTTTTGAAGAAGAAGAGTACAATTTTGCAATTATGAATTTTTTCTTTTGATAAGTTGCAATCATGAAAGTCAAGAAACTAAATTGAGCGGAAAAAGAAGCTTGAGATCCACCGAAAAAGAATAAGAAAGTTAAGAAACTAAAGGCGCCATCCCCCTTACTTTTTCCTCCTACGCACATTTACGATAATCTTAATTTTTTTTAAGTACATTTACTACAATCATTGGCGCATGATTTGATCCCTTAATTGCTCTGTAAACATGTTTTTTTTTTGTTATAAAAACACCGACACGACCTTGTTAATTTGAAACGCAGTCGACCGTAATATTCGACTCGTCATCATGAGTTAGGTTGGCCGGTTCCCACGACTTCTCTTCTTATGCATCCGATGATCGATCAGTGGATTCAGCTAATCAAGGACTCGAGTGCAACCCACTTGTTGATCGATGTTAAATTATAGATAATCCGAAGAAGCTGGCCCGATGATCAGAGGAGGAGGACGAAAAGTTCAATTTCCCTACACCCTGTTGGAGTCACCTTGCAAAGATTGTTCTGAATTGTTCATCACATAGGGTTACGGATGCTTTAGGACATGCGGAGATTAATCTAGAAAATCCCAGAACGCCCTGCACGTAAAAAAATATTTTTGAATTATCGATCTACATGTGCTCCATGGACTTCAAATGGTACCATTAGAAGCTCATATTATTATCAGTGCGAGTATCAAAAAAGGTAGTTTGGCAAATTTGTAGATGGATCTATGCATTTATGTACATTTGGTATAAGCATATACACAATTATATATATATATATATATGCACACAGTGTAAGTTCATCCTGGTTTGTCTTTTTGCCATATGGAGGTGACAGAGAACTGAAAAGGGTGGGAATATAGCATAGCCTATAGGTGGCAAAGTCACCTAATTCCTTTGGGACAAATGCATGTACACCAAACGCATCCTTGACTTTCGGTCATCGACTGCCCATTTCTCTTGTCAATGCATGTATGGATTTTATTCTTGACTATCTTTCCTAAATTTACAGACAAAAGAATTTGAGAATATATACATATTAATTATTGATTAAATTATAATGTTGGTGATATATGAAATATTCTCTCTTCTATTCATTTTGATATGGCAAACTTTAATATGAATGGCGTTAGGCTCATTATTCCATTAACTTTCAAGCAAGCAACTGCCTCATACAATAGATGAGAAACTGAAAATAAATCCAAATCTCAAGAACGATACCACTGTACTAATTTCTCTTTCTCTAATGACTAAAAATATGGATAGTGAAAGAAGCGGTAGAGATGAGAATTTAGTGCAGTAATATCATTTTTGTATATGAAACTAAGAAGTTCTTGATTTTATAATTGAAAAAAGTGGAAAAAAAATTGAATGCTACCATAGGGGGCTAAGATTATGGTTAATGCATTGTTATAAGATTTGACCCAACTTTAGAGTGCAAAATTAATTGTCAACACCCATCAAATTTCGTTTTCTCCTTGCTATTAAAATTCCATATTTGCGTGCACCATCTTGACAACGCATCTTGTTGATAACCCCACATCACTCTCTGGAACAGCAACGTGTTGCTCTTGTAAATTAAGAAGACTTGATCCACGGTTAACGAGTACTTCTTTAATCAATTTAAGTATACAAGGAATTAGATCCATGATTGGAAATAACAGTTTATCTACTTCAATAGCATTGAAAGACCTTTTGTAAATGATCAATTGGAGGGCTCTATTCTGTACATCTTGTAGATGGACTGTCATTTAAGTTGTGCATCAATGGAGCCTATCTTACTTTTCAATAAAAAGTTTTTCCCTTATTAAACACTCACGTTCAACATCTATGAATAAAGAAATTTCATATCATGAGAATTTTATCTTGCAATGGACTGGCTTGACCCAAAATTAAATTAGTCGAATCCATTGAACTTCTAGATATTATGTGTTCCGTACTAAAAACTATGGTTCGGCATAGAATCTCAACGAAGGAAATGGAATGTTTGATTGTTCATCCAACTAAAGGAGATATGGTATGTATTAAGTGCATGCATAAAACAAGACACTGATAATACAGCAATGGAACTTCCTGTATATTTCCCAAATGTTTCGTATACACAGTGGCCCAATTATTGACCTATTCTCCTACAGAAAATGAGAAACTGAGTACGGTACAGTGGCATTTCTTTCAATCTAAGAGCAGGAAGTTATAAGTTCAATTTTTATCAATGAGATTATTATACCAATTTATTTTCTTTTCACTATATCTCTTTTTACGCTTATATATCTCATTTTCTACTGAAAAAATTCCTTACCGAAATTCCGTGCAAAGATTAATATTTGTCAGAGGGTTGGCCCCCAGAAAACTTCCATTTCAAAGGGAAGGAACCCATACTGTTTGTACGTGCATATTATATATTCATCACGCACGAAGTCGAAGAGTGCAAGGGCCACTATATGCATTCATCAATTTGCTCCCCATAACAATGGCACACTCTGGTCGCACGTGTGGGTGCCATGTGACCTTGTCCTAATTAGCGACGCACCAAATGAACCCCATGACCAACCCCATATCGATCATTTCTTCACTCAACGTACGTCACTTGATATTCATAGTTCAATATATTCAAATTAATCCAATATCCCTCTTAAATGATTTTAATTTCATTATATATTCCACTTGGTTAATATGAATGGTTACTAGCCACGTTTATATTCTAAACTCTTTCCAAGGCATACTTTTTTGTTGGCTTTCTTTGCAGACTCAGAGCTTACGCACGCCCACACATTACATAAATATAAATAAAAATATATACATATCTCTGCAATTGCAAATGCTATTGTACCTGTATTCCGTCCTTTATTTTGTGAGAAACCTGTCTGGCTCGACCCTCGATGCGGGGACCTGTCGGGCACACGTGTTGGAAATCGGGAGCCTCTGGGCATGGATCGACGACACGTTTGCCACAGGGGACCATGAAAGATCTGACACTGGCCAATGCCGCTCCTGCTAAAGGTCCTCTCCTCTCACAGTCCCCACTGTGTGTGTGTCCCCCACCGTCGACCGCGATGGACTCCATAAATATTCATCCATCCAACTCTGTATTATTACACACACACCCACCTATGTATACGCACATATTCCTCGGTCACATATGATATAAGTACCTCTGTGGTCAGATACAAAACACATCATCAAAGGTCTTAACAATCATAAGTTGATTAAGATAATTTTAATCTCTCTTCTTTTTAACTTAAATTTCGGATAATTTACGTTTGGAGAATTTTACTATCGCAATAGACTGATTCAATTCAAATTTAAATCAATTAAAACTAATAAAATCTCTGGATATCAGATGAAATATATGGTAAAAGTATAAGAGAGCGAAGCAAGGTCCACTGTCATGTTCAAGTGGTAGGCGATCATACAAGGGCACAAGTACTTGAAAATTATACGCGTGGGGAATAAAATGAAGAAGCTCGGGGACTACGACTTTAAGCTGCTGTCAAAGAGCACATGCTAATTACTTGGCGACCCCGGATGTACCTACAACTTGACACATAATTAATTTGGTCAATCCTATCATTGATCGAGATGCAATTGATCATCAAGTTGACAATTATGATGGTTACGTTACGACAACAATCGCTCATAACGAAACTGTTCTATGAATGTGGCATGCACGTGTGTCAACCCTCTGCAACAGTGCCCGTGAAAGGTCAATCAAGATCAACTACAATGACAGGCCTCCGCAGGATCTGAAGGAGAGTCGATCGAAATGAATTTCTTATGTGCGTGTATGTCGTGTTGATGCATCCGGGGTGGCTTTCTTTATCGAACACAACCCCGAGGGCCGTGCTAGATATTACATCTAACTATGAATGCCCGATCATTTTATTGGTTGGACATGTATTATATTTAATGAGATGTCAATGCTAAGGCTGGGGTTGGTGGAAGCAAGGGGGATTCAATGTGCGACCATATCTATATATTGCCATTGAATAAGAAGTCCTTGGGGGTCCATGTAAATAATTATAATATGAGCAAGTCCATATACCAAGTAAATTCAATTCAATCTAGTGGCACGTTTGAACGTCTCCTTTCTCTTTATGCAACGCCGTCCGTTTTCAAAAGTCCAACCGACACTAACCAACTCATGTTTGGATTTTTTACAGGTATAAATTTTCTATATTCACATGATTCGGAAGATTCAGAATTTATAAGTGCTTGCAATAACCGGTGAGAAAACAAGGGATGAAAATATGAAAGAATGCCCCTTTCTCTGTCTCTCTTTCTCTCTTCTTTTTGACATCAATAATTGAAGGTTTTTTTTTTTTAATTTACTGAAAAGAGGGCTTAGTTTATTTCAGTTAAGGCACCAATGATGGGAACGTACCTAGTGGACTCCATCGATCTTTCCACGTCCTAAAGAAGTTCGAAGTTGTCAAAGCTTGGAGCCATGTTATTGTACCTATTCCTTCCCCCTTAAATTCCATTTTCTGTCTTTCTTTAATTAATTAATTAATTAATATTAATATTATTTAATTTATTTGCTCTTTTGTTCATTTCCATCTTCACATCAGAACCCTAGTTTAAGTGGATTCCAACTCCTCAAGTCACCCATAGATTCTTTCTCCCCGGCCCTCACTCGGTTGGTGGGTTTCCCTTTCAAAATCCTCACCATAAAGGTCACGTACCCTTCTTCCCCTTAACTTCCCTCACCAAAATTCAAAGAAGAAAAAAGACAGAAAGATACCGATATAATGTAATGAAAATGAGAATATATACGTGATTGGCCGCTCACAGTAAAACATGTTATCAAAGTATTGATGGAAACTCAATCATCTAAAAACGACAATCACTTGAAAAAACATTACGTGTCTGCTCATGACACGTGTAAACTCAACTGTCAGAAACGAATGACTGGTTGAAATAGACATGCAACTTGCAATTCATGGCGTGCTACCTCTTGTCACATTATCGACGTATCCTCATCACGACTTAATTGTATCTAGTGAGGAAAGTGAAGCTAAAGTAAAGGGTATTGCTTGAGGAGGAGAGATCTCCATCTTATTTTATGAAGTGGGCATCCATTCAAGTCTAGGGATCCAATGGGGACAGCGCTGTTCTCCTTCTCACCGGCAATAGCTACGCTTCCATTAGTGTAGGGTTTCTGATGGGAGATCCCATATAAAAAAAATTTCGTAGGCTCATTTGTTTCTGCGGGGTTTCCAAGGATCAAAAACATATTATTGCATCTCCCATCCAATAGTTGTTCTTGTTGCTTGTCTCAAGAACATCGCCGCAGGTTGCCTGCTGGGTTTGCATAGACAATGTATAATTGTCCATTCGTATGTATATATGCATAATAACATTACTTCAACCATAATAACTCGACATTTCTTACCTCTTACCTCTCTCGCTTAAGTAAAAATTTGGTCTGAATCATATAAATGAAAAACATTCGTGATCAGAATAACTTTATCTCTTGCTGATCGACTTAACTCGAACTAGGAATATTCATGCTCTCTATCTCTCTCTATATATAACACTAGTTGTGTCTGAGTACATCTGTTCGCCTCTTTTAAATAAAGTATTGACCTCGGTGGACGTACAGTTACAATGCCAACTCATTTCTGTTAATCAACAAAAGGGATAGCACTGAGCTAACCCACATTAAACAAATCGCTCCGATGTTTTTTTCTCCTAATCCCTCTGTCTCAGGAAATGATGAAAATGTACCTGTGGTATGTGTGGAGGGGAGCATGCCCCCATTAAGTGAGAAATCTAGTTTAATCTGGGACATGGTCCTGGAACCGTCTCAGTCGGATATCTCCACGTTGGTTATCTGACAGGCTGCATTTGATTATTCGTGCCAGTTCGTAGAAAGGTATTGAATGACCGGAGCAAGAGTCGAGCACAGCTGTCCGAGACCAGAGACAGACTAAAGTATCAGGACGATGCTGTCGGTGGATGAATTATTAGGTACGAACAGGTTCATTGGTGTTCAGGCAGTTTTCCTGATGTACTGTCACAAAGACAAGCTCTCAAATTTGGTAGCTGGACTTGGGGACAACTTTTGCCAAGATTTGCAGACAAAAGGAAATGGAGTTTTTCTGATACAAATAGGAATCTGCCTGTTATATTGCGACAATTATTGATCTATTTTTGGTGAATTCATGGACGAAATGGCTAGAATGTAGTCAATATATATATTGGAAAATTTTCAAAGAAAAACATTAACTTTTATCAATGATGTAGAGCATGATGTTTCCTAGATGAAGAAAATAAAGGAGCAAGGACTACCTTGCCAGAATTGGATTCAGTATTTCACGAAGTCATAACACCAAATTCTCTCTCTCTCTCTCTCTCTCTCTCTCTCTCTCTATAACACTTTAAATGTGTCAAAAATGCACATATAATAGAGTTGAAACCATCAACAGGATGAAACTAAGCACTATCATGTCATCGTTTTTTTTTTTTTAAATTTCCTTTACGTACTCGATACATTGTTCACCCTCATCTGGCATATGTTCTCAATAGTTCAGGGAAGACATCACGGGTTACAATTATATATTATTTTTGGTTGCAAAAATTTTTTCATAAACCTAAAAGAACACAAGAGGAATCAAAAAATAAAGGGTGGTTCCCACCGACGAAAATCGAATATCAAATCCTTTATCTCAAATTAAGAGTGATATCAACGCAACGATCTCTTTCTCTCCCTAAAATATAATATTGCAGTGAAATAATTGTTGCACTGATCATTATTAGTTATTAATTGATCAATTAGTCCTTTCAAGAACTCATTCGAAAGAGGAACATAAAGGAATGTCAGAGCTATGTTTAAGGTTTAATGAAGTAAAATTGTGTCTCAACTTATAATTACTAGGTTCGGGGTTCAACTTTTACTTAGTGAGAGTATCCCTTTATTTTTCATTTTCTCATACACATTTTACGTATTCATATGGATTTCTTTTATAACCAGATAAAAAACATAGAGCGATCAAAAATTATTTTAAGGGCTCATTACTGGGAGAGCCACAAAAGGGAATAAAAGGGAAGAATCAACAAGATGCCTCTGCAGAACAACTTGCAAATTAACTTTAATTTCCTTAAAACAGCATGCCA
This sequence comes from Lagerstroemia speciosa, assembly GCA_037672795.1. Classification (NCBI taxonomy): domain Eukaryota; kingdom Viridiplantae; phylum Streptophyta; class Magnoliopsida; order Myrtales; family Lythraceae; genus Lagerstroemia; species Lagerstroemia speciosa. The sequence continues at coordinate 2,103,701 of CM075296.1, forward strand.
TGATCATGCGATGTTAGGAAATCAGATGTTTTCCCAATGAAACGGTGCCCACCTTTTCTCACTAAATGGAACATCTACCTAATAGCTTGCCTTTTTGACTCAGCATTTCATGAGAGAGAGATGGCATAAAATCAAAGTCCACCCCCGATGTTCGCACAATATTAATAGATCTTGACTAATTCGGATTTGAGTAAGATTGACACATTATATATGGAGTAAACTCTTCCAATCAAAGATTCTTTCATACTATTTACAATATTCGAATCCGATATATTATTTAAAGAAAAGATACGTCAAGTCACTTCAACTACCTTTGATTAGTGTTTTTGTGTGAAAGAGAGGGATAAAAGGATTTTTTATCCCCCTCCCAGTGAGGGCCCTCTTGTGTTACCTGAATCTTCAAACGCTGGACAGTAGCTGCTGTGCCAAAGTCGACAAGGACCCGAACTTCTCGAAAAATTTCTTCAGTCATGTCCTTTAAACTTTCAGATTTTTATCTCCTTTTCATATGCAAGTCTTTGTCATAATTCGCTCTTCCTGGAACTTATCCACCTGCTTGAGAGTTCTCGCTATCTCGGAATAGTCGGCTTACTATATGATCTAACTATCCAGTTAATGCAAATAGCGTGCAGGCTTAGCTGTGAATCCATTCAGTGAAAGTGATTGTGATAGAGTTCATCATTGTCCCCAAAGACAACAATGAAGTGAAAGCAAATTTCAATCCTCGATGTCATATGCACTGGAAACTGGCACTAATTTGAGTACCGACATAGATAATGATGTTTTGATGGAAAATGTCTGCTAGATGGCAGCTCTTTACTTCAGCTGGACACATGTTAATCATATAATGTAGTTAGGACAGCAAAAACATAAATAGGCGACCATGGCTTGGGATCAACTTTTGTTGTCATCAGCAAGCTCACAGCTTCGTCCACATTGACCATGAGTTACACTATCAAATCAAATTTGATCTTATGCGGTTTATACTGCACGGCTTTCCTGGTTTTCCATCAGAAAACCTAGAAGGGAAGGCGGGAAGGAAAATAAAGAAGAAATGGAAGTCGGAATGCAGATGGCAATGTGACTGTACCAAACCCCAAAAATTTTTTAGTTACCAATCTTGCTTTCAAGATTCAAGCCAATGCAGTCAAGGTGCAAGAGGTGCTGCTGTGAGAGAGAGAGAGAGAGAGAGAGAGAGAGAGAGAGAGAGAGAGAGAGAGAGAGAGAGGTGGCAGTCAAATTTGGATACACACAACTTGATTAAGAGTTATAACGTATTACACGCTTTCACTCCTTAATTGTGCAGCAAGTTGATTAACAGAGATGTACAAGACCTTAGAATCCCAGCAAAAGAAAGAACAGAAAGAAGAAAAAGAGGTTACATAATATGATCTCCCTTTTCTCTTAAATTAGGAACAAGATTTATATCAATAATACTCTCTCATATCCCTTGGCCCCCACTATACACAATTCTTGGATGGAGGCTTCTTTGAAGTACTGTTCGCTTCTTTCTTCTACTACTACGTACTACGATCAATGATAATTGTTAGTAGATCCGTGTCCGACCCCTGTATGAGAGCCGCTTCCAATCCACCAGACGCTGCAAAAAGTTCATAACCTGCAAAATTCAACCAAAGAGTGAGCCTACTCAGGTGGGCACCGAGAAACCCTCGAACTGAAAATGGACCCGACTTGTCGAGGGAACTGATGGATGTGCTGTAGCTAACCTCAGATGGCTCTTGTAACGAATAGGATGCACTGGTGTCCTTGGGAAATTTGGAGACGAGAATTCCGAATCCTTGTCCTCTGTCTCTCAGTATCTAATAATTGAAAAGCAAATAAGAAAAGAGATCCTTTTCAGCCTCTGAAAGAACCCTAGACATTCTTGTGGAAAACAAAGGAATAGCTAGCTCTTCTTATTTTGACAAGCATTGGATACCTTGAATGCATCCTCATCAGTCCGGTCATCTCCGATGTAAACGGGAAATACATCGGTGCAGTTTGCAAATCCAAGTGACTCTAGCAAGAACTCAAGGGCCTTCCCCTTGTCCCATTTGATTGTGGGTCTGATCTCCAATACCTGCAAGAGTTAAAACAATAGTGCTCTGAAAGTGAGACATCACTCGCTCATGCCCACATACTTTAAATATTGATGCAGAATCCCCCAAACAAATAAATAAATATCAGTTAAAGAAATTCCTATAAAATAAATTTTAAAAAATATTTATTTATCAACTGACCTTTCTTCCCTGAGTCATTCGAAGCTTGGGGTACTCCTTGAGCACAGATCTCACCTGCTGTGCCAGCTCGCTCCATTTCTGGTTTGTGTACGATTGAATACACACACCAAAGATTAGATCCTCGTGTACTAAGCTATTAACTTGCAGGAAGTACTGCGTAGAGGGGTACTTCGGTCTTTTCATTTATCAATACATACCTTCTCGTCCACGCAGCGGAAGTGCACGGAGACGCAAAACCTGTTGTTCTCCACCTTGGCTCCGGGGGTCGATTTCGTTTTCTCGACAAGTTCTTTGTAAACCTGTTGGTAACAGTTGGAGTCCGGTATTTAGTCTGATGATACTTATTTATGTCAGCATATATTGAATTTTGCATTGAAAAACCAATCCGAAGACGGTGAAGATGGCCACTCACCTCGTCGATCATCGGGAGGTACTCGCTCGCTGGTTGGAAGAGGATTCCAGCCTGACCGCCCTGAGAAAAAAGGAAAATAGAGACAACAGGAGAAGGGTGAGGATCAAGAAAATGGAGAAAGCATCATTGAACTGAAAAGCTGCGTGTCCTTTTAATTCTCTAGAAGATGAAGAAGAAGAGGAAAAAAGGAATGGAAATTTTTTTTTCAGGCAATCATTTGTTCTGTTGATGAGAATGGCATTTTATTCCAAGCAAAGCACCCACTTACTTTCTTGTATTTGGATCCTTTTGCTGGCCCTTTAATGTCCATGCCATGGCTCCCTGCATAGTATAGCTCCGCTAACTTCACAAAGCTGTAAACCTAAGACCCAGAAGGGGAAACAGAATTGCAGAAACGGGACATTAGTTTCTGATGTAGATAATGATGTCTGGATGGGAAGAACAGAGCAAAGAATCTGAAAATACTGGGGAGACTGACAGAGGTCATAAGGAAGCTCCAAGAATGTACCTTGTCCCTGCATCTGCCACTCACTATGGCAGTGGGAAAACACCGTGCAAGCTTCTTGACCGTTGCCCTCATCTGATATTAGACAGTATTTTTCCATATCAGGGACCGAGGATTATTGGCTGATGAATGCAAGAGAGGGAGAAGAGGCAGGAGGAGAAGAATAACCTTGTTGGACATGAAGGCTCGATCGGGGTCGTCGACTATCGGTGAGAGGGTGCCGTCGTAGTCCAAGAACATCACTATCTGCTTCCCCTTCGATGCGTCGATGATCTGCTCGAACATCTCCAGTGCTGATGGGTGATGGACCTGTTCATGTATTGCCGGAAAAGTTCAGAATCAAGCTAATTTGATTGAACTCATCGGGGAAGGAAAACGGAAAGAGATTTCGGGGATTGGACTGGCTCACCATCCAAGAAGTATTGTCTTCGGTGAGGGAAGAGGGAGTGGACTTGATGCGGGTGGGGGACGAAGCTCTCATGGAATCCACCCAGGAATTGATCCTCTGGGCCCCATTGATCTCCAGGTTCTTGAGGAGCCTGTTCCTCGAGATGGTGACGTAGCCGCCCGCCGCAGCCGCCGCCGCCGCCGGTGGCTTCTGCACGAAGACCGGGGGGTTGGAGACCGCCATGGATATGGCCATGCTGAAGCTCGACTTCGCGTCGGAGACTGCCACATTCTGCTTCGTCATTGCTGGAGAACAGAGCTACCAAACAACTTCAGGATAACTATGCGTTGATTTATGCGCACTGTGTATCTCTGAGTTCGGAAACAGAGTTTGCTCTGGTTCGTCAATGGAGGAAACGGAGCTCCAGTGAAGACGCTGAGCACAGAGAGAGAGAGAGAGAGAGATTGCGAGAGATGAGAGAGAAATGGGGCCTTTTCCCTTGGATGAGAATACACAGCCAGCGGCAGGGTATTTATAAGAGTGGGGGCGGTAATGGACGAAAGAAAGGTGCACCACCCAGAACTTCGACGGTGGGGCCAGAAAAAGATTGTGGGGGCCCACATGGTCCGATATCCCTCGGAGGGGTCCGCGTTGGGCCCCTACCTTTTTCTCGCAGTCGTCGGTCGGACCCCCGCGGTCATGGTAACAGCCCGACCGAAACGGAACCGCATTTTCCGTTGTTTGTGGTACATTATATTTGTTTCCTCGTTTTGCTACGTTGGTGAAAGCAGCTTGTCCACACGGCAGATACGCTCTCACGTGGTGTTTCGCGACGTTGATTGGTTTTGCTCGCATGAAAATACTTTGTTTTACGATCAAAAATATAAAACAGACACACGAGATTTGGTTTAGTTAATAATACTCCCGACCTGAAATTGAATAATTCTAGGTTCGATTCTCACCATTAGAACCCTCAATACCCTTTTATTCCCCTTCAAATCTTGAATTTAATTTCTAGTAAAAGAATTTCACGTGTCACTTTATTTCTCTTACTTCTATCTTTTTCTAGACATGTATGCATCATTTTATGTGATTTTGTCAGCAAAGGCACATTGAATTATCTTCCATCAATGAGCACCAAACTCAAGATTTCCAAAATACCAACTGGGGAGCCGTATATTTACAGCAAAGCCCTTTTTCTGCGAGCAGCTCCTTTGATGTACATGTGGGTAAATTAGCATGTCAGGGTGTCTTTTACATCTAAAGTATATGTCCCATTTATAATAGCATAATTTAACTATATATTTTCTATGGAGTTTACCTTTTGCTTTTACGGAAAGTCTTCAGCCACTATCTCTCGTTATGTAACGTAAGAAAATATTAAATTAAATTATTTTATACGAGCAAATAAATATTAATCGCTTGAATAAATGACATAAATACTAGGCCTGGCAAACTGTGTCGTGTCGTGTTTAAACGTGTCGTGTCTAAACGTGTCTGGGTTAGAAACTCCAATGATCTGGATATGACACATTTATTTTTCGTGTTTAAACAGGTTCGTGTCTAAACGGTCGTGTCTAAACCGTGTCTAAACCGGGTTGACCCATTTAATGTAAAATATCGACAATATATAATTATACTCTAATAATATATGATGTAATTACTAAAATAATAATATTTATTGATAATTAGTACAATAAATAAGTAAGATTAATCAATTATTGATCATGTAATGCATGTAATATTTTATATATCATAAAATTTTCATATATAAATGTATTAAATGAGTCAATATATGTATAAAAATAGTTAATACATTTAATAAACGTGTTTAATCGTGTCGTGTCGTGTTATACAGGTTCAAACCCAGTTAAACACGTTTATTTATCGTGTCTGTACAGGTTCGTGTCTAAACGGGTTCGTGTCTAAATAGGCTTGACCCAAACCCGCCTAACTCCGTGTCGTGTCGTGTCGGGTTACCGTGTCGTGTCAGTGATTGCCAGGCCTAATAAATACCGTCAATTAGAGCAAACGTATCGATATTTTCTCATTGTCATTGTATGATAAGACCATATACAAATTTTTTTTAATACCATTACCGTTTTCTCGAGGCAAATGGGTTTTAGGGCTGTACTGTCATTTCCTATTAATGGGTCTCTACTAAGGTTTTGGGACCAAAATCCCACATTCAAAACCGCCATTTGAAGAATAATACCTATGTGAGCTTTCCATATATAGAAAATGGTCCCCCAAACTTTTGAACGGCCTCAGAACGCCCCCTGTAATGTGTCGTAAAACAGCAGCTCAAACCTGCCCATTCCGTAAAACCAGCTGCGTTTTTTCCATCCCTAGCTAGCTCCCCCTTCCCTACAAACGAAAAGGTGTGTGTTTCACACCTAAAAAGAAAAGATAACAGTCTGACAAAGGGGGTCTGTTCTAGCAGTATCACTCTCGACGTGGAATTAAGAAGTCTTGGATTCGATAATTCTCATCATGGACCAAGAATCAGTACGTGCATTGGTGCCAGAGTGTCTGAACGTTCCGTGTTCTTATAGGTCCGGCATAATTATCCACCGCTTTAGGGCTGATTGGAGAGGTTCCGTTCTGTTTACATGTCAGAGAGGGGCATGGCATACTAGCTAGGTCGGTAAATCGATAGTAAGCTAATCGAATTCATTGAGATCGTAGATGCTATTTCCACTAGTAGAGGAATCGTGTAATTCGCAGAGAAAAGTTAATGATTGATTATGCCATAGGTGGACTTCGTTTTCTTCATTATTAATTCTCTTGCGTGCATATGATGGCAAGTGGAACACGGCATCACGGGAATTATCTTGCAAAACTATATATGTTGTTTCCATGACAATTTTGATAACCAGTTTGCTGTAAAATGAAATGACAAGGATTCGAAACCCAAATCGATGGATGTTTGATGCTTTCTCATTAAAAGGAACACGGTCACATGTTTTCTCGAAGCAGTGGAATCTTCTAGCGTATACGTCCACGCACCTAAAGGCTTCTTACTAATTCCGGTGGAGACATCCCTTGTCGCGGCTAGGATTCGACCTTTTGAATGATAACTACATCTCATTACTCTGCTTCTGAGGTCTTGAGACGACTAAATCTTCGTATAATTTGCGTTTGCATGCTCCAGTACAGCAGGTTTCGAGCCATGAATAACCGCGAAGATCAGAATATGAACGAATGCATATACAGCTAGTTATTAAACAGGAACTAAAGCTGTTCAAATGGAGGGCACAAATTATTTTCATTGTATGCCAGGGATGCACACAAGCCTAGAAAGAATAAAAGGGTAAGGAGATAAAATGATATAAGAAGTCCTACTAGTAATATCGAATTCAGAACCTTTAGGTCACAAGACGAAAGTAATACCAAATGTATCTAGCTCTTTTTCTCCGAGGATACAAATTATTTGGAAGCTGCTTATAGTTGCAGCTGGTTCACGGCATGTCGATATATGTACTGTACATTTGGGCGGTGGACTCCATGTCTTGTCGGATTTTGTTTGAAAACAATGATACATGAAAAAGGGGTTCCATTCAGGGACGCGGACACACACTACCAAGAGAGACATAAAATAATAAGTTATTACAATAGCTTAATCTCGGCTTATTAAACTAAGGTTTTAGTTTTATTCTTATTAATGTAATTTTTTGTATTTCTTATATACATTTCCATCTTCCACTGGGTCCGCGGTCAACAAGAGTAGCTTGGGCAAGAAAGAGACCGAGAGAGGGTCAATATTGGTGAGTTGAAAATTTTTCCTTTTTAATTTTAACTATGTTTTTTTAAAAAAAAAAAATACATGAGGATTGGTGGAGGACAATCTGTCTTGAGCAACACTTTTTTTTTTTTTTTTGGTGTGTGTGTTTTAGTAGCACTTGCATGCATCTGGTCCCGAAAGTAAGAAGATGCACCCACCGAGAATTAGACTGGATGAAGAAAGGAGGTTTAGTGTAGTTTTGGCATTGCTCTCTGTTTAGTATTGAAGAATTGTGAATTTAATTCTGATCGATGGAATTTTGTAATACTTAATTTCTTTATTTTTTTTATCCTTCCTTGGAAAATAAAATAGACCAGACATATTATATGGGTTCCTGTTGCTCTTTTCCTTATAGTATTGTCGACTTTACAGATCCCTTGTGAGCGATGCAGAGGCGACCAAAAGAACATTGCCCATGTAACCTGCAATAGGGATGTCTGCCACTGATCCTTAATATCTTCACTCTGCAGCCAAATTACATCCTCCAGATGAATTAATGTATAATCCCATCTTTCTCGACACATCAGACAACGATAGCAATGTCTCGTCACGATTCAATGTCAAGCGGAAAGCTATGCAGGTAATCTTGCTCTCTGCATGAGAATCGCTATAGTTGGTGCTCGGCGAATGAGGTTCTCACTATTAAAGGCATTGACTTAATAGTCTAAAATTAATTTTCATACAGTTTGATGATATTAAGACCCTGAATTTAAACCTCGCTCAAAATAATATTATTAGAAGTAGGCCTTTAATACTGTAACATTGATGGAGCTAGTATTCGTATTGATTGAAAAGAGATTCTCATTTCCCATGTCGTGAGAAAGAGAGACCGTTGACTGGGCGAACGAGAGAAGAAGAGAAGAGAGAGAGGGTTTCCATGCCGGTCAAAGGTTTTCGATTCTCATGCTGACGGCTTGGGTGGCGTGTCTGTCTTCTGCATTTTTGACTTGCTTATTTTGCAATTTCCATGACGCTCGACTTGATCCATAATGATTACCCAACTCTGGAAATGTTTCGACACAGTGCAATAATTTCCCAACAATGCAGACTGCTTATCTCGTACACTCGAAACAACCTTTTTGTTATTTCACCCTAAAGCCTGATAATTTTCCAGGTGAAATTTTATGGTGTTCTCAATCTATTAATTAAGATTAATATTCTCGTGTTAAAGCCCTAATCATGAGATGCTTTGAGCAATTAGTTTGCGTTCTTGGGAATTAAGTTTGCTAACCTCCTCATTAATTCTAAAACCCCATTTTCCATGGATAAATAAATAAACGAAAAAATTGTATTGGATCGGATTCCTGATTGGCAGTGAAAATGTTAGCCATCGACCCAACAAGAAACATTCGCTGATCCCCATGCCGCCGGGGCCTCCGCAGAGCTCAAAACAGGCCTGAGCAGCCCTGCGAGCCACACTAGAGGGACCGCAGCGAGGTTCCCGGCCCCATCACATCAAAAAATCTTGTATGGAATAAATATATAATTTAATAATATTTAAATGGCTCGTAAATTAATATTATTTATATAATATGATAAATTTTAAAATAATTAAATTTCGTTAATTTGTAATATAACTTGAGGATAATTACATATACATACATATATAGATATATATAGACACACACCGAAGACTATCCCCGACACTGCACGAGCGGCTGACCTACCCGCTTTTCCTTTTATTTCCACAAATCATGTCTGCACACGTGGCGAGCTCTTATAGAGCCTCTCAAGGCGATTTGTGGGACCCCTAGGAGGAGCCACATGGTCCAACGTCAAGGCAACCGTTGGCTAGTCGGCGGTTTCTGGCGGTCCAGAGGGCCCCGCCAGAGGCCCGCAGCGACTCGCACGTTCCGATGCTCTTATTCTTACCATGATCGTTACTCTCATAATTTGAATCGCCGACACATGAGAATCTTGAATTGGTTTATTTGCTCCAAGTATCATCCGTGGTAAATTCGAATCAGTTTGACTTTGACATGATGGCTTGAAAAAATAAAGAAAAAAATACCATATACAAAAAATCTTATTAATAAGAATTAAACTCGTAACTTTTCAATGTAATTAATACATATATTTGTTAGTTTTCTTTCATTTTAACCAATAAATCTTGCCCCAGAAGTGAATCTTGCTACATGCCTTAAGCCAGGCACCTGCCACAATGGGAGGAGACCCGATTAGACCACACGGGGGACAAGTTCTCTGTGTCGAATCACTTCTTACGGCAGCAAAAATGGTGCAAAAAAGAAGGAAAAATATCGTCGGGATTTCGTAATGAGAGCAGTTTCTATGTAACCCCACCACGACCGTCTGATATCTAATACTAGGCTCGGGTGCTAGATTATCGGTCTACATCATCCTCTTGCTTGACAATCAGCTTAACGATCGAAACACTAGAATTGATCTAGAGAATATTGAATGAAAAGAAGAAGATGAAGAAGAAGAGCTAATGCATGCAATGACTCGGCAACCTTGGAATAGTCAGATATTTCTCTAAAGGCAGCGGTGGAGATTACAAATAGTAGCCAAGTTGTAGCGAACAGTCACATGTCGGTCAATCAAAATGTCCACCTCAAGCAACTCTCGCGCATGCGATATGTCGGCCCGCATTTGTCCACGTGGATTGTATGCAGATGCCCTTTTGGCAATTCGATTCGATCGGGCTGTTCATGAATTTACCGTAAGTAGTTCATCTTGCTGCCCCCACTCCCCTTCGTATGATTATAATTAATTTGAGTAAAAATTTTACCCCATTCCCATGTAATATTACATTTGAATCAATTTTAATCAATGCTTTAATTGTGAAAAAACAATTATTCTCACACAATAATTAATCCACACATCAACCAACCTCAAAAAATTGAAAAGTAAAAATCGCAATTTGTGAAACCGTACTTGACATAAAATATAAACGATTATAATTTTGATTCTAACAAGTGGATTTCTGCTGCGTTTCACTTTACTCCCTAATTTACTCTTACTTGCTTACACAAATAACTACACTCTTGGAACTCTACTATTCCTCGGTTTGTACCACCGGAATCCAGAAGTTTAATAAGACCTAACTAATTCAGTTCGAATCCGGTCGACTCATTATAAGGTAAAACTCTCCCAATGTGAATTTTTCTTATTATTCGTCTTACATTTGTTTGTTACGCGGTAAAGATGCACGAATCTCACGTGCTTTTTACTTGCGAAAACATTGTTTCCTTCATTAGACGTGGTATGCCTGTGAGTCCATCGGGTGGCGCATGATCAATACGAGAGGTCGTGGGACCTTCGGCTCGAGAAAGGCAGCCGGTGGTTTCATTGTATTGCAATTATAACTTCAAATTGGCAATCATACGGGCAGAGGAGTTTGTTGGGTTACAGCCAACTTCCACGGGGGAGAGAACATTGAAATATCGGCTCGGTGCTTGCTTTGTTCCTTCCTTTGTTTTGCCTCATGATGGGACTGGCAGATTATGATGGGGCCAGGCCCTCATCAATTTCCTTTGGATATTGCCACTTTTACTTAATTTGTCATTTTCCAGTAATTTAACCACACCCAAAAAAAAAAAAAACACATTGTTGGGCCATATTTATCTACATTTTTTTAATTCTTTTTCCTAAAAAGTAACGAGAATTCCAATGGGTAAAGCAGAAAGGTACATGGTGAAATGTCTAAGAAGGATGAAATTACAAGAAATGGAAGTTGATAAGGAAATAAACATATCAAGGGTAAAATCATCTTTTACTGTCTCGACCGCGATCATGATTCAAACGCGTGTGATAGCTGATTAACATGTGTGCACTTAAGTTATTCGATCCAATGACCACCCTTCAATTTTCCTATAATTAGCTTGTCTTTTTCAATAGCACGTAACTTTCCACTTCCAGTAAAAAGTTTCTCTCTCTAAACTTTCATTGCTCCCTTCTCGTGGTCATCAGTTGACTTGAGGTGCCGGAGGATTAAGCCGGACAGCCCACTTCGATTTGGGATGCTCTCGTGTTCCGGGACACAGTGACTCTCAATCGGTACATCAAGTGGACTGGGGAGACCGACTGCTAACCGGTATTAGACTATTCTACCCTTGAAGACCTGTGACGGAGGGATTTTCCTACGCAAATTATAAAAGAAACTTCAGTGATAAACACCCAACAAGAAAAGATAGATAAAATTGTTGCAAGTTAAACATAGGTCGCGTGGATTTAATCGAATAGGGCATGTCTAATTATCGACCATGATAGAAATCAAATGCACTTGAAAAAAAGTTGTTAGTGAATTTCGGTCAATTAAATTATCTGTATATTTTTACTTTTCCATCTCTTCTATTTTCATTTACATTCAAGAATCCATCAACAGTCATACTAATATGTATACAGGGACGTATTTAAAAAAAAATACTTGTTTAATAACACGTACAGTCAACATGGGAGGGAGGAAACTCGACAGACTAACGAACCTAACTGCCAAGCGACGTTATTCCGCGGAACTTTCAGTCTTCGGTCCATTAAATTCTCGAGCTTTGCCACGTACAAGTGATTAGCAAAAGTACAATTATCTTCGATATATATTTTTTTGTTAGCTTGTGATGAAATGTCGAATTATTGTCAATAAGAAAGTTTATAAGTGAGATGATTCAATCATGGGTTGCTCCTAGACGCATCATATCCTTACTCAGGTTACATTCACGGTCGAGAAAAGGGGATTTGATAAGGTGGCGATACTTTCCACCTCAGATTAAAAATGCCTTCAATTCAATTTTTATCAGTAACACTTAGAGTTAACTATTTTCTCTGGTTAAAATAAATTGAATAGTTGTGCATTGAAAAAAAAAAATATATATATATATATATATGTATACCTCTATCAAAAGCTATGAAGCTTCATGGAAGGGAGCACCAAAATCTAAGGCATATTGCTCGAGTATTAAAACTAATCGCATCCAAAACGAACCTGCTGATTTCCTTTTAGAATCTTAAGAAGCATCCTCGACCGAGCAACTTGGCGTTGCTAATCAAAATTGTTTTTAAGGTTCGATGGTCTCGAGAATATGGCCCCCCATTGAAATGCAGCTCAACCCCTTCGCAAGTCATTTTTCCAATTACCAAGAAAACCCGATATAGTTTAGAAGAGAATAAGGGTAATCGAAGAATAAAGAGGCATATGTATCATACTAAAAATCCCTTAATTTCAAGTAGAGATTAATATTAATTGCATCAAATTCCCTTTCTCCATGGGCCGTTTAACTTTTGAGGGCATGGAATTTCAATTAATGACTCATAATGCATATCCAGCTAAAGCAACCCGGATCATAAAAAAAGGTTTAACTGGCATATATTATATTAACTATAAGGTTAAGAGCTTGGAAGTGTCAATGATCATTCATCGTCGACGAGAATCTCCATGATCTCCCTAATAATCAATTAATTTGATCTCCTTCCTTTATGTAGCCTCTCATCTTCTTTTTTTCTTTTTTTTCACCATAGGAAATATCTCAAAAGCATGCTCAATGGCTTGAGCTGTGAGCTTTTTGGAGCATTTGAGGCATTGTTATGATGATGATTATCATTGCCATCCCCATAATCAATCTCTTTATATTTAATATAATGTATATATACACACACGTATATGGATCGAATGCGAAGGGTTCACCTTTTTGATGAAAAGAAGGCATTTGCCATCCATAGAATTTATAATTTACAAAAATACTCGGGTTATGTTTACGGGAAGAGATTTAACTAACAGTTTGTGAGTCTGCATTATAACAACAACTCCAATGTCGATACAACCATTTGATGGATATAAGGAGTCAAATTTTAGCTTTTTTTGGGGTCATAAAAGAGTTTCATGAGTCAAAAATAAGTTTTTTAAAAAAGAAAGAATAAAAAGGATACGTGAAATTTTACTAATAAATCCAACCTATAAGCTTTCCTTTTGTCTCAGAGGGAATCAAATCTATAGTGCCTGAGTTATGTATAGAGAATCAAATCTAGTGGCCTCCATAAATCATATAACCCTAAAGGTCCTAGAAACCTAATTGAATACTAAATGAGACGTGGAAGCGTCCGTGAAATGTAATCATCGCTGAGATCATCATCGATAATCTCATCATGATCATCATCAGAACATCATCTGATCCAAATTGGGTTTGCCTTATCCTCAAATGTACAGTTCGGCAGACCAAATACCTCAAATTCCACCCACAACCTCATCGAAACGGTCCATCGTAATCCTCAATTTATCTCGGAGGTCTCCTTTTTCATCCTTTTCAGCCAGGCGATTGAATCTATGAATTGGGTTATCAGTAAGAGAAAAGATTATAAAGGAGAGGGGATAGAGCGGGTTGCTTTAATGGGATAAAACCCTAACTTTATAATTTATTGGCTTTAGCATATCTTCTCGTCTCTCTTTTTACAAAAGAGAGATCAAACATGTGAAGCTAAAAGGGAATATGAGAAGGAAAAGAATAGAAATATGCGAGAAATCTCATTGACAAAAATCAAACATTTGACCATCTCAGTCTCAAACTGTTGGCGAATAAAATCACCTATAGCATATCCGTTTTCTCGACTTTGGTATGTCGACCTCTTTAACCATCGATCAATTAACGGAAACAGTTGATGATGGGATCTAATGTGGGCTCCCTTCCTAGTAAGCTCCAGGTCGGCATGATGGACTTCCACGAGGGCTGCCCAGTATCCGATTCGATTAAATTAAGATAGTTGTTCAAATAAGATTAGATTAGATGGGATTAGAATAGAGATTACAGCAGAAAGCAACTGCAGAGCCATGAGGAAGCAGCATTACTCCAATATCCAAGTCTTAATGACCTTTACGGTACAGTACAGCACAGCTTGTTATATTAATACCAAATAATGATGATTAATTATGATCCCTTTACATCCCGCATACCAGTAATTCATTTTCAAGTTGAGTTGGTTCATTGAGGGAAAAAAATTTCAAGTTATAAATTTTCTCTATTTATAATATTCAAACTCGAAATATTAGTGAAGAAAAAGATGAGTTAAAACATCTCGATCGACCTTTCTGGGTTTTTTACTTCATGATAAACGATTTGATACAAGTTGATTAAAAGGAAAACTGCCACAACTGCAAATGTTGAATAAACTGGTTAAGCTGAACACAGAATTAATAAATAATAGAAACAAAAAAGAAAACAGCAAACAAACAAGAAATTAAAGAGCAGTTTGAATGCGACATTTGATGGACAAACACTAACTATCAATGTTTTTTCCATCACTTTTTTCTTGGCATTTTTCCACCTTTGAAATCCATTAAATTTCAACTCCTCCCTAAGTAAAAGCAAATCAAGAAAACCTCTTTTCCACGTCTCTTGACCCCTCAGCTTAATTATTCACATGGTGGAAGAAGACTTTACCATCATTTTTCTGATCACAAATGAAATCCAAAGGTGTAGAGTGGATCTATTAAAAAAAAAGAGAGAGATAAAAGAGCAAATAAATATTTGTTGATGAGAATCGGACCATCGGCCTCCTAATTCCAAGTTGAGTGGGCGATGTCTATCGTTGTACCAAGTCTCATTCTCCGAACCGTTTTACGATTGAGATTGATATGTGTTGGTCGGTCAAGGAATATAGATATTTTATATACAATGGCTTGCTTAATGAAGCTGTTAACTAAGACAGGTATCCTTTGAATTAGAAGGTGATTGATTTAACACTAAATAATTCCGATGAACCAAGCGTGCATGGCTTGTTTTCATAAATCAATCGACCCACCACCATTATTGAAGTTGTTAAGTCTCCAACTTCTTGTCTTTTTTGATTCCAAAGTCCTGCTTTCTGCACGCTTTTAGAACCTCCAAATTCAATGGCACCAGAGCCCGTCGACTTAAAATGCATATTTGGAAAGCGAAATGCATTCATCGATGATAACCAAATGTAAAATCTCTTGTTCCCAATTTGAAGATCACATCCTCTGTGTAATAGTTCTTACGTGGTGATAATATCGAATAAAATTCATGAAATTTTAAATTTCCTTATAAAACCCCAAAATTCTTGAATTCCATCGGTTTGTGTAATCATTTTGATCAACTGGGGTTCCGAATCTGTGCTTTT
Source organism: Lagerstroemia speciosa (assembly GCA_037672795.1). Classification (NCBI taxonomy): domain Eukaryota; kingdom Viridiplantae; phylum Streptophyta; class Magnoliopsida; order Myrtales; family Lythraceae; genus Lagerstroemia; species Lagerstroemia speciosa. Next base: position 2,119,115 of record CM075296.1, read on the forward strand.
CTTCGTGGTTCCTTTCTTCTTCTAAATTCTAGAAAACTTGACTTGAAACTCCAGCCATTTGATGGACACTAATATTCCATGTTGACCAATGCATGGAACTTTACGTATGTATACATGCTAGTTGCTGAAAAAAGGGTGCAAATTAAATAAGTAATTAGAGAAATTGGCGTACACTCGTCCTCTTAAATTAAAATATACTCGCATTTGATTTATGAATATCAAACGTAACATCCCTAACCATCGGTATACAACTCGAATAATAGTTTTGCCAATGCCGCACTTGGTGATTCTTCAACGTAACAAAAGAAAACGAATAATTTTCTTCTAAATTAATTGATGGTGTAAAATCAGCATAATCACGCTTAAAAAGGAGTTTCGACAGCCCTCGTGCCAAAAGATTTGAAAGGAACGATCCAAGATATAAAGTGTCGCTACTATAATATGAATTGATCGAGATATTTCGACAAATTTTTTCTTACGTATGAAAGGTTTCAAATTCGAATGCTGTAAATGAAATAAATTTCTCATTATGATAATTTACCTGCTGTAAAAGGCCAACCGAACTTGAATCTAAATTAGTCCATATTTAAAATATTGAGTGCCTATTAATGAAAAAATGAAAATTACTTATAGGCAAAAGTACAATCGAGCTGTTGGAATTCAGTCTGTAACTCTGCATTACGTTCCAATGTCAAATAATTAATTGAAAAGTATGTAATTTGTTCATATGTATGCAATTCCGATAAAAATGGGCAGGCACCGATATTCTATTCCGGAATTTTGCACCACACTCGAAGACAACATTTGACCGAATGGCTACCTAAGTGGCACAAAATATTTGCTTGATGGGATCATTTGTGGTCATTAGCGTTTCGAAAAATATCTTTCCGAGCATATATACCACCCGATTACGTCTCTCGCCTTTGGAACCCACCGATCTTCCTTTTCCCGTATCTTAATCTAGGAGACCATTCAAACGGGATCGACTTTATAGTAAATCCAAAATATTCCACCAAATTTTCCGTGTATTTCTTCTTCTACTTGTATCATTCTGGGAAGAACTTTAAAGACCGAATCTGACTTTCCATTTCATCGGATATGGAAAGGCTGAAAATTGAAAAGGTCGAAGCAATTAATCCAATTGGGCTTTATTTTTGGTGTCTGATGCCTTTTTATGGGCTTAACGCGAGAGTCTGAAATCTTCGGTGGGTAAAACTAGAAATAAATAAATTCTATTTGAGGGGCCCCAAGTGTTTCTGGGTTACGGGCCCAATAACCCAACCGTGAGAAATTCTCACCACTTGCCTCCGATTTACATCAATCAAATTATAATAAACGTACAAATCAGTATTAATTTATACCAATTAAATTATAACAAATGAGCAAATTAGTACTTATCAGAGTGGTTGCTCTTATCGGAGTGATTGATCCCTGTTTTGATGAAACATGTAAAGCTGATGAGAAATAAGTCATGGTACAGAATCTTAATTGAGAAGTCGGCCACAAGGAATTGACCCCGAGTCGGTGAACAATCAAAGTGTGTAGATCGGCTCAAAAATCCACCCGAGCAAAGATTGAAAGTAAGATACAGTGGCCAGTCACAGAAATTTGTCCGTGGTTTCTCGGCTCTAGAGCCCATTGACATCCTCACAAACTTACGGATTCAAGTCAGTACATGTATAAAGCACATGTGAGGAAGATTCAAACCTCCGACTTCGTGAATTTCCACCTGAGTCTTAGGCACGTCATATTCACCTAAACAAATCTTGGGAGTAAGTACTACAGTAATTGTACTTTAGAGTGTTGAGTCTTCTCAACTAGGATCGTCATGAAAACGAGCAAAATATTATCCTGAAGCGGTATGGACTAACGATCACATATAATTCTCGTGCAATTCCATAATAAAGTGCACGTAGTTACATCATCACAAGTAAAGGCAAACAGGAACACACCCGCTACTGTTTTGTATTTATATAAAACGGAGACCCAACGAGACAGTTTTTACAGTTGAAGAGTCTGTTTACTGCATTATTCACTTGTACTCCAATATCATGTTATTCTCCGGAGCCAGTCCGATGCAAGCCCTCAGGATGTTCTCCAGCATAGCCCGCTGTTTCGACAGTGCATTCACCACCGGTGTACCTGAGGGAACCTGCATGCCATTTTCCAATTCTCCGATCACTTCTCGGTTGCACGCAACTTAACCATCACTTTTCAATAGATGTCCGATCCTATGGAAGGGAGAGCGCGGGAATTAGGGAACTTACCAGCGGGGCCTTGGTGAGGTAACTGAGGATTGTGGCGACTGGGTGGAATGAATGGAACTTACCCTGCAAAACCCAGATTCATAGATGGCAAGGAAGGATGAGATTACCACGAACCAATCCGGTGTAATAAGATGCTGTAACGAGGAATATTTTGACTTCCAAGTACCTCGCCCTCGGCTTTGAGCTGGATCTGAGCGCTGAGCTCCGCAAGGAGGACCAAATCTAGGATAATGGGCGCAGCCAAGAGGGAATCTTCGCACGTATTGTGAAGGACTATCGTGTTCTTCCCTCCCATGAATATCTCTGACGTTTACTCATCCATCGCCCTCTTGCTGTCCCCGACAAACGGCACGTACTGCACAGACGGTTCTCGGTCAGGATGTTATGACCTTTCCGGCGAAGAATAATTTATGACATTTTTGCTCTTTGCGGTGGGTATTGACAATCGATGTGTGCATACTTTGATGACAACCACGTGCTCAGGATGCTCCCTGGGCTCATGCAGGATCCCGTTGCCGGACACCATGTCGTCCACCACATTGCTCTTCGAGATCTCCTTGGACCGGAAAGTCTTAAGGGGCCGAGAGGTTCATCCCATTGTTGTTCCTGAGATGGTTATAGCTCAGGATCGATGTCAGCTGTTCAATGAAAAAAACAATATGGATATGATCAACTAACTAATGTGTTCATGGCCTATTCGGAGCAAACTTGACAGTGCTATTTTTCCAATGATTTTCGTTGCACTGAACCTTGATTCCAGCCCCAACTAGGAAATCTACGACGACAGATTTCATCTTGGTCTGTCCACTCTTGAAGTCATCCCCTCCGATCAGGCAGTTCCCCTGAATAGCCAAGTTGATAAGTCCTGCCAGCACAATAGCAACACAACAAATCCATGCGTTAATGTCCACTCGAATCGCGGGAAAATATATCGGTTATCTTGGTACAGTCTGACCTGGGACGAAAGTGTTCTGGGGGCTGCCATTGATGAAGGGTACATTCTCGAGGACGCAGGCGATGGCATAGAGCGTGGAAGGAGAGATCTCCGGCCCTTTCCAGTCCAAGGAGGACAGGAGGTTCTCCATGGTGTCGTTGAGGCCTGCGACCACGTTGCTGTACCTCTCGGTATTGGCAGTCCACAGCACCACCACCTTATCCACACTGTTTGCCTCCTTGAACTCCCTACAGCACAGCACAGAGATCATTTAAACCGTCAAACCTTAATTCACCACATCCGACCCGGCCAGAACGATTGCTTAGCCATAAATAAGGCAAACCTGATGTCTCTGATGATCTGCTGAAACTGTTCCTTCCTGGTGCCCTCGATCACATTGTTGGCTCGTGAGCCCTGGTTGGCCGCGATGAAATCGGGGTCGTAGATTCCTGGAAGCGGGACCAGGTGCTCCATGTACGGCCTCAGCTGCTTCTGCAAGTCAATGTCCAGCACCCTGGCCCTTGCCATTGCGTCCGCTAAGTTCATGTCACTTATATCCCAGCCCCCAAACACGATCTCATCCGGGTTCACCTATTCATGTTACAATAACATCAGTTAATTTTGAGTCAGATCCAAATCCTCTTGGTTTCTATTCAATGGCACTGGGACAAGTTGAAAATGGCTTTAATTAGAGAAACACTAAGCAATGCAGAGTTGTGCACTTGCCATTGGGAGGAGGCTCTTGAAATTGGCATAGATCTCCTCACTATTATTAGACCCGACCCTGATGGTGGAGGCTTGGGTCAGTGACCCGAAGTAGTTGGCCCGCTGCACCATGTCCTTCGTTGCCCATGATATCCATCTTTTGCCAAGCCAGTGGAAATTTTGAAGGGGGGAAAATTGGTATTGTCAGTTCAGTACAAATGATTAAATGGCCTTATTCTGGGAAGGAAAGGTCGCATTTGTTTCTGTAGATTCGTGATTGTTAAATTGAAGATTTTCTGGAAATGCTCTCGTGAATGGAACTTGTTGGGAATTGGCCAAGTAATCGAAATATAGGAGAGTAGAGAAAAGAGAAATTGACACAAATGTGCATTGTTTGGGTAAGTGGGGTGCCATCCACGATAGATTTGCGAAAGTATCAACAATCTAGGTCACACAAAATTTTCGGAAATTCAATAACTTACTCACGATTGGCGATGACACTGCCGGTTAGCGTCGACCGTTGTTGCCTCCGCAACCCACCAACATCACCCTGATAGCACATAACAATTCGGCAAGATAACCATAATGATAAGTCGACCATCCAGATCTTTTATCGTAAATGAATTGGTTTGAAAATTCAAAAAGATTACAGGAAAGGGGAAAAGAAAATTAACTCTGGGACAAGCTGAACTGAAGTTCGAAGCCATGCATGCATGCATGTTTTTAAGGATGTCCTTAAGCATCGAATCATCTGTAATTCTATAATGTATATAAGCATGCAAACACCCAGATCTAGTAATTATATCATGATATCTATACTCGAAGAGAATTCTACGCCATAAAATGCAAGAAAAACGGGGCAGGGGATCGAAGTCCGAACCCGAGCTTGGGCACACGAGTATCGGTCCTGAACTCGTAGTTAACCGTCTTGGGCTTTACCACCCACTGGTAGGCACCGTCCCGGCTCTCGTGGTCGAGCTCCGCAGTTTGGTAACCATACACGGAGTGGATCTCGCCATCGGTGTAAGTGACACTGGGGCTGTCGACCTTGAAGCTCTCGATGAACATCCTCAAGAAGGGAAGTCCTTTGCCTCACCACGACAAGCTCTCAACCTTAAATCCTGATCTCTTTCCGGCTATGGCTGACGGGAGAGCTGGCGATGGAATTAAATAGGAGGAGGAGGAGTATGAATGAAATGGTGATAAGAATTGGTGAGAAGAGGGAAGACACGTGACGAGAGGTGAGCGGCACTACTACCACACAGCCATACTCCCCAAAGTTGAGAGCGGGAGGGTGAGTTGGCTCTCATGGGCCCGCCCAGCGATATTCGTACAATTGGCTCTGGGTTTCAGTTCAACCTCCGCCATGCAAAAGACCATCATTCTTATATGACGACGATGTCTTTCTTCCTCCTCTTTTTCCCCCACTCTTGTGCGAGAAAATACGTTTTATTTCGTGGAAATTACAAAAGAAAAAAGAGAAGACGAAGAGGGAGGCAAAGAAGAGGTTAGGATGTGGTAGAGCGGCGTCGTGTCACCTTTATTTGGGAACTCTGAGCCGCTCTTATTTTTCCATTCTTTCCTGATCCGGTGAGCGGAGACAAAATGATAACAAGACGGTTTTTCTCTTCTGTGCTTGGGATCTAACAAGGTACCAGCTGAGACAATTCCCGTCCTTCTATACTCAAGCAGGCTTGGCACAAATTAAAATGAGCTGGGCTTTCCTCCTGTTCCTCGGGTTTGATGTAAATTCCACATTCTAACCTAATGACGAGAGAGTTTATATTGTAAAAGGACATGATGGCATAATTTCGGACTAGGTCCGTGTCTGATTCAAAAGCCGAATGTGGCGAGACGGACAATGAACGAGCGGCCGAGGCGGAGGGGATGCTTCCAGTGAACAATAGAAGGGGTCGACGAGATCGTTTAAAAGGGCAGCGATGGAGCACAACAAGTGGCCTCCCCCAGACACGTGGTGCGACTACAGCTACCCACTTGGACTGCTCCAGACATGTGATCGCTGGTCGGGCGCGGGCGGTCATGAGAAGCCGAGAGGGCTGTCTGACGGCAGTCCCGTGACATCGTTGAAGACCATCAACGGCGACCGCTTCAACCCCCGATCGTGGCCGTTTACTCGTGCTATTCGAGGCCCGGAGGGACACGTGGCATCATCTAGACCGAGAGTGCACAGCACGAGGGGAAGAGTTGCAGATGCGGGGCTCCTGGAGGCTGGAGGGAGTTAACGCCTATTTACTGCCAAGTCGGTCCAGCGTGCCGGTGTGGCCCCTTTTTTTTTTAAGATAAAATATATATAAGCCTAAAAAGGATAGAAGAAATGTGAGTAAAATGGATAGAAGAAGCCCCACTGGTATACGCCTATTTCACAGATGAAATCGAATTTGGAACTCCTTGATCACTGAGCAAGAGTCATACCCTCTTTCTCAGTGTGGCTTTTTTCTTTTTCTGTATTTTTTCCGAGAGGGGCATGAAAATTATGCCAGTGCTTGAGGAGAACAACGTGAAATGCTTCGTAATGGAATCCTTTTCGCATTGGGCTGCCATATTGGATCAACCTTTATAAATGTAAAATATTTACAATCAAAAGTTTAATATTTGGTTAGTTAATTTGGTTTCTTTTATTTTTTTATAAATCCAGTGTCTGCTCTATATTTATTAAAATTAAAATATATATATACATAATTGTTCAGAGCTTACATGATGAGCGTGGAGACATTTACATTAAAATAAAGATAGATGAACAAAAAATAAAATGATTATAGGGACACATCCCAGTAATCGAGTAATTTTCTATGCTTATCCGATCTAACCTTTTTATACAAGTCTTTAATCCCTAATAATTTATACCTAATTGTAAACTTGATACTAGTTAAGATCTTCTCTTCTGAAAGAGTAGAGGATGAAAAATGATGTTGTTCCGTGCTTTCAAAATGTAGTAGATGTAAGCATTACAAGATTGATGAAACAAAATAGAGGAACATGATCTTCCTTTGCAAGTTCGTATGATCCAATCAAATTCAAACAGCCAGTCCCTACAGGTTTGGTGCACGTCACTGAATTGTAAAATGAGAGTCCAAGTTTTCTTCGAGAAAGGACAACCAAAGAACAAATAATCCATGCATTCAATATCAATTTTACAAAATAGGCGCAAAGGACAAGTACTCCTATTCCACCGAACAACTCTATCACAAGTAGCAAGCTTGTTAGTAACAGCAAGCCACGAAATAAAACTAAGTTTCGGATTTAGAGAATAATAGTTTTTCTGGAACATACCCTTGATAAACCTATATTTATTACAATCACTTATCCGATGAATATAGAGAGTACAACTGATTTCATCGAAAAAAAATCTCAGAACTTACATCATTTTTCATCTTGGAGTGTTTACATTTACATATATTTATAGAATTGGTAGAATTGAGATGATATTCTACTTGATGGATCGAAGAAGCTAACTTCACCTTTTGTGCAAGCCCTGCAAGCAAAGTCAGGATTCCTTTTGCCTCTACATCCGTATTTATTTATTTATTTACTTAAAGCTGATTAGGCCGGCTCTAAAGATTTTAAAGAAGTTGATTAACAATTGTAAGTGGCGGCTAAATATGAAATGTCACCAGCTCAAGTTGCTAATCTTTGGACCATGTGATGGGTACATCTCTAGGGTTTTTACGGGCCATATGTAAAATAATAAGTGCTGCTTCAATTTGACTCTCCACGCATTGTATGTTGTAGATTTATGCATACAAATGGAGCAAAATTAATTTTTTTTATATGTCGAGCAGGGTTGATTTATTAATGAATAAACTTTTTTCAATTATAAATTTTTCTCTATTAATAAAGTTCGAATATGATATTTTAGTTAAATGAAATAGGTGTTGAACCGTTTTAAAACATCTTTTGACATCATTACCAATAACTAGTAGGGTCCATCATGGTTTGACCGATTGATCTTGACCTGTTTGTACACGTTGAAATTCTCTCGCGATCTAAATCATTTTCGTATGTATCAAAGACCAAAAGATACACCAAGAACATGTTAAAACTGGACACACCCAATATTCACACACACTGTATGCAGCTGAATTCTATGAGCAGCATGTGATACATGATTGGCTGCTCCATCCTATACTTTTTTGTTACTCGGGTATCATCGATCGACGAGATCGGGGAGGTTCACCAGCAAACGAAGAAATATAAGATTAAAATTTCAATGAGGAAAGGAGAATAGAGAAGTAGAGAAAATTTCACTAATAAGAATCAAATTTAAATTTGTAAATCTTTTATCAAAAATAATATTAACTAACACGAAATCTTTTTTTTTTAATCTTTCACATTCAAAAGTCCCGTGTTCGATGCAATCTCTTGTTTCATAGATCATTAATTTCCATGAACAATCAGGTAACTAGTCACATGGTTTTGATATAATGAGTCGTGTAATGCATTCATATAAGAAAAAATTTATTAAACATTGGCTGTATAAGTACTGGTGGTGATATAAAAATTATAACTCCAGCGAAAAAAATTGTAAATGATCAGTTTTCTGAATTTTTTTATGATGTTTACCATACATTTCAAATGCATCTAACAAAATTTTATTATTTAGTGTATCGATTTAATTTAAATTTAAATTATTCAAAGTTGATTAAACTAGTGGATACGTATTGTGACAAAACGGAAAAAAAAAAAAAAAAAAGGAGCCGCCATTCAAGAAACAATGAGGAAATTTGAACACCTTCCATTAAGATCAATTGAGGACGAACATTTCCAGACAAAATTAAATTCAAAGGTCCTTCTTCTTGAATATATCGAGGGAAAAACCAAGGTTACAGACGCGGTTTCCGACCATATACACATTAATTAAACCATATTACTTTGACAGCAGAACCCATCTTTAATCCATATAAATAACCGACCACCACCTCCGACTTGTTTTGGAGCAAAGCAAGCTACTTCTATCTGCAGCCTGTTGCCATCATCCAATGGAGATTTCCTTCTACACGCAGCCTAGGGTTTCGAAAGTTCTGGTCAGTCCGCAAAAACCGAGAACATTCGTCGGAGTCTCGTGCAGAGCTACGGCTGCGACCATCTCCATGCACAGCGATAGGGTAAACTTTTACGATATGCTCTCCTTGGAGTCCAAGAGCGCCGGGCTCGATGAGATAAGGAGGGCGTACAGGTCGATGGCGCTGCAGTTCCATCCCGACGTTTGCCCTCCCTCGGCCAAGGAAGAATCCACGAGACGGTTTGTCGAGCTCCAGAAGGCATACGAGACGCTCTCCGATCCCGCCTCCCGAGAGCAATACGACTACGAGCTGGGTGTAAGTGGCTCGGTTGAGGTTTGGGAGAAAGGATATACTATTAATCACGTGGGAAATAGGGGATGTCCGAGAAAGGTATGGGAGGAACAGCTCTCCGGGCTGAGGCAGAGATCCCTTCTCCGCGTGCAGAGGAAGAAGAATACCCAGCACTAGCGTGTAATGTTGTGCTGCTGCTATGCTGATTATTTCATTCTTTTCTATATAACTGGTGCATTTTCCTGGAATTTGTTGGAATGCCTCGTGGGTCCAGTTGGTCCGAGAAAAGGTTGCCACGGATTTGTTTCCTCCTAGGAAAGATTTTTTTTTAAAATCTCGTAATCTATTTATTCAGGAAATATTTCTACATATGGAGAATAATATTATTCGAAACACTAGATAGAAAAATGATGTTATATCTATTGATGAATTTTGAGGGAGACATGTCATCAGAACATGTTTGTAAGATCAGCAGGTATCAGATGGTGTGTGCCATCTCAGTGTGCTCGGGTGCAGCAGGGTCCAGTTTCATCCGAGTGCGATACCAACTATAATCTCGTTGATACAATCGGTAAAATCTCTTATTTTACTCATGGATGTTTTTCTCTAGCCTAAGAATTTCATCGCAAGTGCCATACATCGTATTGTTTCTCGAGCTGCTCTTCCTGATCATGTAACAATTAGTCGGTTTATTAAAAGGAATACGTTCTCGGTCACTGTCATGCTGAGAAGTAAATTGCAACCGTTGTTAAATTTTATTAGGTTTATAAAAGATTAGATCGTATTTCATTTCAAATACATTAGGAATTTTGTATTAAATATGACGTGGGATTACAATTAATTTTCTGCTATTCACTTGGAATTTTACAAGGGCTAAAGATTAAAGCAGAATTTTTCAGTAAATTCCTCTAAATATCTATTTACCATATGTTAAAAATATAATTTAATTTTATTGATAACCAGATTTTGATTTTTTGAATAAGAAATGAAAATAATATGCCAGTAATCAACTCAACATCTTCTCTTCTTCACTTGTCCGGTAGGGCTTACCTCCAGACTGATCCAAACGTTCAAAATGGCTTCACATCACTCCCACATCGTGCTCAAGTCTCAGAAATTTTTTGTCTTTCATCCCATAGTCATTTTCTTATTGTTATGATCAGTGGGGCAGTCATATGAAAGTCAAAACCCAGAAATTTTGACCTCGGATTCAAACCTCATTTTTCGATAATCAGAGTTCTAGTCAATTGGATTAACGGGTTAAAGCGCCCGAGAATTGGGTGAAAATAGGGTAGTTTTTAAAAATAATTTGTGAAAAATGGTTCTTTTGAAAATAATTACGAAACTAGTGATTTAAAACCGCATCTTGAAGATGCGGTTTTGAAACTTAATGAACCGCATCTTCAAGATGCGGTTCTATTTTTATTTTGCTGGGAACCGCATCTTGAAGATGTGGCTCCCACTTTTTTTTTTTTACGAACGGGGAGAAAAGATTAATTAAATATTTAATGTGTAATATGTAACGAATTCGTTTTAAAAATTTATGTAAGATCTTTATATATATAATTTTTATAAAATTTTATAAGTATGAATGCTTAAATGATAATTTATATAACGAATTCTTATATATCATAATAGTTACTAAAGATTTCAATAACTTGAAACATTTCACGTAACTTTTCAACGTATAATACATAAGAATTCGTTGTATAAATTATAATTTACATATTAATACTTATAAAATTAAATATTAAAATTTAAAAAAAAAATCTGATAAAGATTTATAAAATGAGCTCGTTATATATTACACATTAATTTTATTATGAGCTTATTTTGTAAATCTTTTTCAAATATTTATATATGTAAAATTTTTGTAAAATTTTAATATTACATTTTATAAGTATTAATATGCAAATAGTAATTTATATAACGAATTTTTATGTGTTATACGTTGAAAAGTTACGTCAAAACCTTCAGCTTATTGAAATCTTTAGTAAGTATTATGATATACAAGAATTTGTTATATAAATTATCATTTAAGTATTCATACTTATAAAATTTTATAAATTTTTTTATATATAAAGATCTTACATAAATTTTTAAAACGAATTCGTTACATATTACACATTAAGTATTTAATTAATCTTTTCTCCACGTTCGAAAAAAAAAAAAAAAACCAAAGTGGGAGCCGCATCTTCAAGATGCGGTTCCCAGCAAAACAAAAATAGAACCGCATCTTGAAGATGCGATTTTAAATCACTAATTTCATAATTATTTTCAAAAGAACTATTTTTCACGAATTATTTTCAAAAACTATCCTGTTTTCACTCAATTCTCTAAAGCGCCCTGTCTGGGTACCTTGTGGGACCAGTTCTGTTGTTTTGCTCAAAAGAAGCAGAGTCGTCGAGTCGTCCTTCTCCTTTGCCCTCTGAGGAACCATGCAGGCTGCGTGTCCATTGACTCGCCATGGCCAATGGCAGCAAAAACGGCCTCTCTTTTGCATCCCATTGGTCAGTACACTCCCAGCCTGTTCCTCTGGAGCCGACCCCAAATCAGAAAAAATGGAGCTTTTACCCCCCAACTATCGGATATTCTCGGAAGGGTATGCGCCCGTGGAGGCCCCTGTGTGAGGAAGAGTTCGGTCTCTAATTACATAACCAGTCTGTGAAGAGCTCCGTCTGCAATGGCTTCTCCGAATGCAGGAAGAAATGATCGGCTTCGTCGGAGTTACTACGAGCCGGAGACTCCCCATTTCTTGAGGTTGCTGCACCCAGAGCTGCTACGGCTGGGGAAGATTGTAAGTTTGCCCTCTATTTTTCCTCTGCCTGCCATCTGTTCGAAGCTGTTTCTGCGAGAGGGATTGCCCTGTCTGAAACTGGAGCTTGTTTTTTAGCCTTGATTTTTTTCTTCCTAATTGTAAGAAATGCTTCCGTCGATTCCTTAGGACGTATTATATGGGGATGTTCTCGGTAGATGTTTGCTCTGCAGTCTGCTTAATGTCGTGTTTGTACTACATCTTTTGTTTTTTAAGATCTCTTCAAACTTCTCAGGAGAGCTATTCAAGATTAATACTGATACAGGAAAGAACGTGTTCATGTCAGAAGTACGTCGGGTTACTGGAAAGTTCTTGGATATCGATTATTAATGTTTGGCAAATAAAGATCAAAACTTCACTGATTTGTCTATTTGCGTATTTCTTTGACTTGTTGCACAGGAATTTCCAACTGCTTTCATCCGAAGGTATGGGAAGGATATGCTGAACTGGGTACTTCTCAAGGTCCCAAGTGGTGATAACTGGACCGTAGAGTTGGAGAAGCGCGATGGAAGAGTTTGGCTGGGGAAGGGTTGGAAGAATTTCGTGGACTACTACTGCGTTTCAGCAGAACACTCCGTAAGTTTTGGGTTAGTAGGGAGCTCCATGTTCCACACTGTTATATTTGATGAGTCTGGTCGGGAGATCGATTATCCTATCAAGTGTGGCTGCCATAAGATACTGAAGCACGAAGATGAATTGCCACCTCCACAAAAGGTGGAAGCTTGTGAGGCGATGAATATTGATATGGAGACAGCTGATGAAGTAGATGATGACTACTATGCTTTCTTATCGGCTTTGCACGTGAATATCGGAACTGGTATGGTAAATTATAAATACTTGATGTCTATTTCTTGTGTTTAATGTTATGTAAGGCCACTTGTGGGACTTCCACTTGAAGATTTCATCCCTCCCCAATGAAAAAGAAAGACGAAATCCATGTTTGTGCAGGAATTAATCACTAAGTTCACTTTATCACTTCTTCGTTCTTTGACGAACAGCTGCTTTTTTATAAAACCTTTTTTGTATGTTTGTGCTTGTGCTGGACATCATCTGCTGGTAGGACTACCTTTTAAAATGCACTGATCAACCTACGTAAGGAGCTGCTCAGTTATTTATTTCAAGTTATAATGGAATAATACCCTTTCTAAGTGAAAAGAGTTGGAAGGGAATTGACTGGAATTGCATTTATTAAACTTTCTAGGTTTACATAATCTTTTTTCTGATCGAGCCAGGTTTACAAAATTTGTCAAACCTGTGAAACTTCCATCTAAACCATATCAAATATAAGCCAAAGTTTTTATTTTAGCTTTTGGAAAATTCAGCAAACAGTTTATGCCAAATATGAGTACAAAGAGTATGAGGTTTCCTCTAAGTTATCTGCAATGCAGATAGGGCAAGTGTTCTGGGGAAGGCCACAGATCATCCTTCTGTGGAAGCTGTGGAAGCCACAGTAGCATCTGAACGATTCAAGTCAAAGTACCCCTTCTTTCGACTTATATTGAAGAAAAGTCAAATGCAGAATAGGCATGCGGTAAAATTTCAGATCCAAACTCTTTAGGAGTAGCCTATAGATATTTAGAGGTCTTAGAAGTGCTTCCAAGAAATTGTTCTTAGAATTGCCTTTACAAACAATTGAAGTTAGTGAAATTTTATTCCTTCTTTTTTGCTAAGTTCTCTCAAAACAGTTTTTTGAGAATCATGAGAATTGAGCTGGAGAATCGCCCGTTGACTGGTTGGTAGGTGTCAAGCTGGAGCTATAGTGCTAATGGCGGATGATGGTTGTGATGAAGTGGTGGATGTGTAAGGAATCTGTGGTTTTATGGGTAAAAAACACACACACAAAATCTCTATTCCTTTTTAAAACAATTAACAGGAAACTCGTTTGAAAGAAATTCCAAGACGAATTATAAAAGGTTTCACGTTTTAAATCTGACTTATGTTTTTTGGTGGCCGGTATTGCTTTTAATTCATAATTGATTAGGCTTAAATGGATAAGAAATCATCTCTCTGACATTAAAGCAAAAGTTTTATTGATCTGATATAAATGTTTGAAGGTCTGAAGTTCTCTTTTATCAAGATTTCTTTGGTTTTTTTGAAAGCAGTTCTGACATGAAGCGAATCTGGTGGTCGCTATTCAACAACATGAGAGAAATATGTAGATTGGAAAATGTTGAAATAGTGCCTGTTACGATTGTTCCCTGCATCACTCTTCCAAGTAATCATGTTTCCCTTATTCTGGTGTTAATAGCTACTTCCTTGATTATGACTTTGTTTTTGTAGTATGTGCCCAGAAAAATCCTACTTCTGTGTAAAATGGAGCAGGGAATCTATGCTGTGAAGCTTAAGCATTCGGGTAAATCGTGGCCTGTGAAATTGACGGTTTATGCGAATAGTAATGCATACTTCTGTCGAGGTTGGACCGCGTTCGTGACAGAGAATTCTCTAAAAATGGGAGACGTGTGCATGTTTGAGGTCATCGAAAGGAACGTATTCAACGCTGTTTTCTTCAGATGTGCTTAGTAGTTGAAGGTGCAAAAGAGGTTCTCTTCATCAGCCAGTGATAGAAGGAAGAGATTTCTTACTGAGATACTCTTTAGTTCCTGTCTCCATTGTGTTAATGACTTAAAAAGATGTTTACTGGCTTCAGTGTTTCTTCGACGATCATATGGGTATTTGTTGTTTAATGGTTTCTCTCTGCTTTTTCCATTTTTCTCTGCCATGGCTGCATGGCACAATGATTGTTCTCGTTAGGTCCTTGTGCGACTCAATCTTATGGGCTAACTGTTGTGGAAATAGGACTTATCCACAAAATGATTCACTGCGGTCGCTGAGAATGTCTAATGACTTTTCATTGCAGGTCTAGTAATGAACCGAAATAAATCACTCGAGCCATCGAGTGTATAGGGCCAATTACAAACATGCCACTAGATCTGTCATCTTAGCAGTGAATGGGAATGTTTGAGTAAGCTGGTTAGAGGTTGGCTGCCCTGCTGAGCTCTGCTCAGGAGGTTCTTCACTCCCTGCGTCATCTGCTAAAAATCATCATGTAAAATTGCCATTTGGTCGGAAGATGAGGAACGTAAATGAAACCATGCAGCCATCCATTAAGAGATGGAGAAAGTGCGATGGATCAAACCTTTCCAAGGCCTGCTGCTCTAGAATAAGGAAGAGATCTTCTCATGGAGGCTGGAATGGGCGGAGATCTTCTCGAACGTGCATTCATAGATCCGGTTGATTCTTCTGATGATGATGTTCTGCCCAGCGAGTTCTGGTAACTGCTGTTGCTTCTGCTTCGAGTTATAATTGAGGAAGAAGGATGCAACTTGCCGTCCAGTATTCCTGGCAGACTCGATTCCTGCTAGTTCCAAGTATATCACAGATAAATTAGTAGTGTGACGAGATGAAGTCGATTCGACCTGATTTTATTCATCTTCAGCACAATTTGCAGGGTGCGCAAAAGCTTCTATCAAGATTGAATTATCTAACGTATGCATAGTCAATGTGCTATATGTGGATTTTCGTTGGAGATTGATCATGGGTACTTCCTCTCGAAGCTGAACATCTTTCACTTCAACTTCTCTGTAAATTTAAATCCAGCTGTATAACTATCTTAAAATCTGAATTTTACCAGGAAGAGAACGGTGGCGCAGTTCTTGACGACCTCGAAATTCATCCGAACATCATCGAGACTCCTATAATCATCAAAAATTGATATGATCGAATGAATGAATTAAGTCAAGTTTACGTCAGACCAGAGGCTGTATATTGAGTGATTATTTTGATTCTTGCACCTGTGCTTTTGCTGTCCTAGACCAAAATAAGTAGCCAGTGTTTCCATCTGCAGGATCAGGCCAGGAAAACGGAGAATATCAACTCAGATCAATATTTTAATAATCAAGAGATCATCAAAAACAGAAGGATTTAAAGATGAAGAGATACATGCCTTCATATTACCGGCTCTGCGGCCGAATTTTTCCGTCAGCATGCTCAGGGAATCGATCACTGCAGCAGGAATAGGTGGTGCCCTTCCGGTTGCAGCAAATGCTTCCCTGATCCGGATGCAGTCGAACCGTTGGATGTTGTGGCCTGCCCATACTCTTCCATTCAAGATGTCGAATATCTTGTCCGCCACTTCCTCAAACGTGGGAGCATTTGCCACAGCATCGCGTGTAATCCCGTCCCTTCGGCCGGACCTCAAGGCGACCGTGGACAGGTCCTTGGGTCTTATGAGCGTGGTGTAGCTTTCCAGCTCCACAAGCTTCCGGGGGCAGAAGACAATGGCCCCAAACTCCAGCACAGAGAAGCCTTGCCCGGTCCTCCTTGGTACTGTTGTTTCCAGGTCCAGAAAGACAACTTCGGTCTTGCGGCTTCTGTACAAGTCGATGGAATCGGATGCATCCATTCCCGAGTTTAGTAATCCTTTCTTTGTTCTGTCTTATCCCGAAGAGTTACCCTCCCGGAAAGAATCCTGAAAGCTTGGTTTGTTCGAGCTCATCCAGTCATTATAAATCATTCGCCCATGTTTTATAATGGTTTCAAAAAGAGGGAGAGAATTCTTGAAATAGGAGATTGATTTTCTTGTGGTTCAAGTTATGTGTTATGGAAAGATTGGTGGATGTAAGGGTCGTTAGCTTATTAGGGATTCCTTATGAACGAGTACATGAATGGGCAGGGAATATTGTGAACTGTGAGAAACCCCAAAGGAACGCCCTTCCCAAACCCTTTCCAGCAAAACCTTCACCAGTATCCCGCCTTGGAAGTTCGGGTTGCTTCATCCATTGGAATATACAAGAGAATATCAGATACCCGGCAGCAAGATTTCTAGCTTTCCTGAAATGGGGAGGTCCTCAGGAACTGAAGAGGAATTTATTCCAATTCTCGTGTGCAAGACACGGTAATGTTTTAGAACCTGTGGGCCTTCCATTGGGCTGAGCCATCAAGAACTTCTTCCAAGCCTCAAGGCCCAAAGTTTCTCGTCCCAGTACCATGGGAGCTTCCATGAAACCATTTGATTTTGCATGTTTTGTGGTACTCAAATCTCTAATAACTGCAACTTCTTTGAAGGTTGCAAGTGTTCATGCTGATGTGTACACAGTCAACTTTCGAACATGTCAGAATGCTTGGCCTATTATGGAGATACATATTATCATCCTAATCTGCACGATGTTCCATTACGGAAAAACCTTCCGGAATAAAAGAAAAAACGGAGAACATAATAAGAGTTTAGTACAATTGTGAGTGTCTCTGTCGCCCATTTAAATGGTGAATGTGACTCCAAAACTATACCAAGTAGAATAATCGCGGCGTCCTTTCCTTTACTGGGTCAAAACTTTTATCATCACAATTCCTTGTTATTGAAGTATAGAAGCCTGGTCTGGCTTCAAAGTCTATATGGCCAAAGGCATTGCTCAAGATACCACATCTGAACAGCGAGGAATTTTCAATGCTTCAACCGAACAAACTTCAGAAACCTGTCCCAGAACCCAGCTGTTCTGTCCTTAGCGTCCGCCTGCACGGGATATGTAAAGTTAGCCTTCTCGCTGAGCTCCTCAAATGCATCCACGAGGTTCTGGAGCCTCGCGACAAACTCGATCAGAAGAGAAGCAAATGTTGCCAGGGAGAGGGCACTGGCACTCTCGTACACTTTAGACTCCTGCTCCTGCAAGATGTTTGCGTTGAAGGACAGGCGTGGCCAGGATATGATCGACCTCTTGATCGTGTTATCCGAGGTGATAGGCTCCCCGAGGACCGAGGACCCCATAATCATGCTCTGGTTTCGGGACTCTCCCATTTCACTGAGCGAGTTTATCACAGCCCGTGGCTGATCCTCAGGACCCTCTCTAATAAACTCCTGTATGTTCTCCTGCTCTTCCAAGAGTTCCTTTCGCTGTTCCACGATCCCCCAGCTCTCTGAGTTTACCAGGAGGTACGATTTTTCGTTGATCTTCATCTGGAGCTCTTCTGCAGCCTGATGAACTTCTAGGAGGATGTCTCCCGGGCTTAGCCTTTCCATTTTCTCGACTTTGCTCCCAAGCTCATGCAGCACCTTTGCACCTTCGTTGCCGACTCTCTGGAGCTCGCTTTGGAAGACTCTCCTCTTCTCTTCTGGTGCCTTGAATTTTTAAGAAGCAAAAGGAATCAAATCATTAGTTCATTCATATTCCTAGCTGGTTCGTTTACTTACATAACTGGATTCAACTTTAAACTGATCCGAACATTGATTCAAAGTGTGAACAGCAAGAAGAGAAACGTGTTTAAAGAAGAGCGACCAGGACAGAGCAGTGGTCCTTATGCGATCTGACTGACCTGAATTTCCGAGAGAATGCATCCGTGCATCGCCATGACCATGAAAGCACAGTGCCTTAGAGCTCCGCCCACTTTGACATAGTTCCTCCATGGGTAATTGAACGACTTGTAAGGCCCATGAGGTGGCTCCCATACCGCAAATTCAACCTGCCACGGGACATTTGTGTAAAAACTGCCTGTACCCCCAGTAGAGAAAACTAAGGAAAAACTTAATAAACTAGTGACATTTGGACTAGATACCAGTGATTCTTCCTGAGAAGTTGCTTGCACTGCTGTTCGGTATCCACTGTACACCAGATCATCAGAGGCCTGGTACGTGAGAATCTTTGATGGGATTCTCTCGTATCCCTTGCATTGCAAGTAGTTATTGACACATCCTAGATGGAAAAGGTTCATTCGGTTAGCTGAGAATCATCTTTCAGCGAAATCTTGACACAATCTGAAAAACTGAGCCTAAAGCACCTTCTAAGGAGGTGGCGACACCCTTGAAGTTCTTCACGACCAGCTTGTGGAGGTCCTCTCCCGCCCAGATTGGGTAGATGAATATGTTTATGACCAAACCTATTGCGGCTCCAACAGCGATCAGCATTAGACGGTAAAAGGCCATTTGGAAAAATGTTGATGTGCCTCCCGATACCATCACGATGCAGTAAGTCAACAGGAACACGCGGAAACTATATTCATAGCTCTTCATTGTCGGGTATAGCTTCACGTAGCTCGCACAAAATCCTGCACAACTGACCGAATAAATCTTCCCTGTAGAAGGATACAATTGAAATGTTCCTTCAGAATATGGTAACGGGCTCGGTTTTGAATGTTCTGACCTGCTATGAAAATGCTGATTATAATGATGACTTCCTCGAAAACACCAGTCAAGGTTGATAGTTCTGCAATGCCAAGAGCAAGCCCTCCTGCTGAGATTGTACCCAGGGCACGATTAAACCCCTTGTTAAGGGTTGCACCTATAGGAAACAATCTAGTATCAATAAATATCCTTGAACTCAATTAAACTAACCGAAATATTGCACATCAAATTGACTTGTCTTCTTGAACTGATCCCCGATAATTACATAGAAAAGACTTGGCTTTTATTTTTTCAATCTATCTTGCATAGAAATGCAGGAAATTTGCAGTCTATAGGTTTCCAAGATTTTCTATGAATCCAAATTCCTAGTTCTAATGGACAGCCAAATCAGGAAGAAGATAACACAGCATACTAAGGGACGGAATCAAGCTAGTTGGGAAAGCTGAAAATCATGCCATTCTTTTTCCCTGGAAAAGGGTAATACCTACGGTGAACTCGAAGACGACAACCACTGTGAGGATGGCCCAGATTGAATACTGGCTCACATCCTGGAGAGGCTCTTTGAGGAAGATCGCGAGGGACACAACCGCCAAGGACAGCCCCATTTTCGCCGCGAAGATGATTTTCCGTGGATCGGACCGGCCCATTTCCCACAGCTTAGCTCCGCCTTCTTGCAATCCTTTCCATAGATTGTTGATCTTGTCGGAGAACGACTGGAAGCACTGGCACTTGACGGTGGTGAAGCTGCTATCAGAGCTGTTGAGCCTGAAATCAGAGTATCCTTTTCTCGAGGGCAGCAGCCTCTCCTTGCTTCCATCCACAAAGCTGCCCTGCCGAAAAGATCCGAGTTTGGGTGCTGCCATATCTCAACAACTACCCTGCAGAGAAAGAATTACTCGGCGGTTAGCATCTATTCTGCACTGGGACAGTCCAGTGTATCCCTAGGAAGAGTAAGAGCAACGCTGGACAAGGTAAAGTAGAGAAACATATGTCAGACATGAACAGACAGGAAAAGGATCCTAGAATAGGAAGGAAACCTGTTGGGAGCATCAATGGATCTTCCTTGAAACATATGGTACTATAAGTAACTTCCATGGATATACGAGCAACGGCTAACTTTCAGAATTCTACGAACCCCACTTTGAGTCCGTAAAATGAAACATGGATCGGAATCATACAGCAGAGAGACAATCATACAGGTTACATTGAACAGGCAAAAAAAAAGAGGAACTGTTGTGTCACTTTCGGTCATGATGACCACGACCGAGCACAATGAAAGGAAAAGAGAGACAGTTGAGCCAGCAGGAAAGCTTACGGGGGAGCATCATGCAGAGGTCATGATGATTGTTCTCTTCTTTTCCGATTTTTAACTTGCAAAGATCAATCTGCGTTATGAAGAGAGAGGCAAAAATATTGAACAGGAAGAAGAGAGAAGAGTTGGAAGCCCAAGAAGCCAAACAGAGATGCCTGAAATTCAATGGAATCATGGAGGATAGATGAAAGAGAAGGGGGAAGGTTTGAATGGTAGTTGGACGAGAAGTCGTGTCATTCTATGGATGGATGGAAATTAGTCCCCTGGTAAGATAGTTGCAGTTCGGAGTTCGCAACCAATGAATGTAACACGGAACCCACTCCTCCACGGGATGGTAGAAGTCTTGTTTACATGAGAATCAGTCGATCAGCAATCCACTGTCAGTATCACTACTCCAGTAATTCCTGACCCTTTCCTAATAAATCAATCTAATCACCATTAAAACCGATGCTTACTCATCTTTTGGAGTTTGATTCAGCTTTCTTAACCTGGAAAGCTTCACAAAACTCCCTGATGGACTAGCCTTAACCGGTCAACCTTGATGTTTGTGGTATAGGGACAAACACAGAGGTAGTGTCCGGAAGACTTATTATTTGTTACTGGCTACTCACTAAGATCCACCAAAATGTCTCCTGTTTTTAAATTATTATTAAAAGGATCAGCAAAGTGGTGATTTGGTAGGCCTGTGGAATCAGTTGGATGCTGAGTTTACAGGATCTGAAGCTCTGAGCTAGACATGCTCAGAGAATATATTTTAATCCCAAGAATCTTATAAAAATATACTTTTCTATAACCCCATATCTTTTATATTGAACTTAGCTAATTTAAATGGAAAGATATTGGTTCGCGACAGAAAAACCGAGAACGGAGTGATGAAGCACAGATTGTATTACCACGATAGAATCATGTTACTTAATCAACCGACTGATCAACAAGCAAATAGCTCTTCCACTCTGTTCTGGCTTACTCAGGCCCAGCTGACATCCGATATTGAATGCTGGGTTCGAGTGCAATGATGGCTCCAAGCGATTTTTAAGCACTGATCATCTACAGGTATCTGATACTGAAATATGGCTAGGAGGAATGGGGAGGAGATGTTGGTTTCTACCATTCTAAAGAACTCAGATACCAGAGAGTGGTTTTAATGGCAGGCTAGTGTAATAATTAATTGAAAGGTATGCGTTGTTGATGGCGCAATACGATAATGGTCAGGTTTAGAATCACAGCAATCGTCTAGACAAAGACCAGCTGGACAATGCATCAGCAAGTTTTCATTGGATAAACAAAAGTTACATCAACACAGAGGTGCAACGTGCAACCACCAAAATCTCAAGTACAAGCAAAAACCACATCTTATTTACTGATTTGACATGGTTTTGTCTCTCCGGCAGACTGTAAATTTAGGAAATGTCAACGTCACACAGCCCAACTCGGCGCAAACAGAGATGGCTCTATCAAGATGTAGCCAAAACATTGGAGCGGATCCACTTATTTGCTATTGTAAATCACCCAATTTACCGCAAGAACTCTCTTGGGTCAGTCACATAGCCAGTCAAGGCAGAAGCAGCTGCTGTATAAGGAGAAGCAAGATATATTTGTCCTTCCTTGTGCCCCATTCGTCCCGGGAAGTTTCTGTTTGTTGTGGAAACACAAACCTGCATACATGAGATTCATACAGTTAGTTACAATATCAAGCATTCCCAGTATAGCAAAAGTCAATCGGAGGACAGCAAACTACCACAGACAGACAGAAATGAATTATTGTACACCTGTTCTGGATCTGCGCAAGTCTAGGCCGTAGTATAAATGGAGTGCAGATGGCAGCTTAGGTAACATGTGCCATCATGACTCTATCCACTCCTGTTGGCCACTTAACAACCCAACAATGGAAGCTACACGTGTCTTTCTTGTTATTCAACCATCATCATAATGGTAAAACTAACATTCCGATCGACCAGAAAAGAAATTTACAATACTAAGCCTACCATATTATCAAATATCATTACGAAATCCATCAATTATGGTGAATTCTTGTGCATATTGTAATTCAGTGGTTTGAAAGTAATTTCACTTGCCATAGGCTCATTCATTCGTGCATAAGTATCCTTGGGCCCGCCCAGACATGCTCCACAGCTTGGACTTGTGGGGGTGTCACAGCCAGCCTCCTCGAATATCTGAGAGCAAGTTCTTCCACCTGATCCTGGTACTTCCATGGTATATATGTCCATCCAAACCTATAATATATAGACAATAATCAACAGTATACTTCTCATTGTGTCCCTCAAAAAGTTCCTACTCATTACTACTATCACTATTAGTCAGGGAAGAAAAATAGCGCACTCTAATACCTTCTGTGTTGCAGGAACGAGGAAAGTGGGGACCTTCACCTTCTTCCCCTGCAATATAAAACGTCAACAGAAGCAAAAGCAAATGCACAAGTTCGAATTATGGAAGCACATTTTTTGGGAGTAGTGTAATCCTAAGTGTTCCACATTCCGAATTGCAAGAACAATGTCTCCCACAGTTTTTATCACCATAAAACTGCAGATAACCATCACAATCATGACACCTAGAATAACTAACCAGTGATAATAATCGACTAAAGGAGTACTTCTCAAACCAAGGATTTAACTACTGCAGAAATCCAAATATTAAGCTCAGTAAGTAATTGAAAAAAAATTACTGCCACATCTCCCTCTCAATTTGCTAAATTGATATTAATATTAAAAGTTACGATTAAGCAACAAGGAAGAAGGAACCATACAGATGCCAGGAACACTTTTGCTGCAGCAAGAAAATCCTCTGTTTTCCCACCAGTACAAGATCCAATGTACACCCTATCAATCTTCACATCCTTACATTCTCTTGCCAAAGCTCGATTATCCGGGGAATGAGGCTGCATGATTCCAAAAAATACATTACTTGGAAAAGAAAGGAGAACGGAATTATTAACTTTCAAACTCATTTAAAAGGGGATTTCTTATTCTAAACAGAGCAGAAGCCCCCCACCTTTGCCACCAGTGGCTCCAGCTTTGAAACATCAAACCTATACTCTGTAAGAAACCTGCAACACCATAGACCAGCAAAGCGTCATTAACAACTTTTTCATGTTATATTGAAATCAGAGAAAACAATCTACAGGAGAAAGTTACCGTGCAGTCTGATCACTATAAACCGGTTCATAAGGCAACGAAGTCTTTCCCTGGAGCAGAATTGGAGAAAAATTATTGCCAATAAAATTACAAATACAGAAGAATAATGGTGGATTTAATCAAAATATTCTAATATATCAACCTCGAGGTACTTAAATGTTGTGCTGTCAGCTGGCACAACACCATTCTTCCCCCCAGCTTCAACAACCATGTTGCACAATGTCATCCTTTCTTCCATCTAACAGAAGACATCCTCATAGGTAGTTAATTTGTCACGTTTCCAGAAAATCTGAAATGATCTCTTTTCTATTATTCAAAAACTGCTTACATTTAGACTTTCAACGGTTGAACCAACAAATTCCATTGCCTTATACGTTGCACCGGAGACGGATATTTCACCGATAATCTACAGCAAGAACTAAGTTTTTCAGATTCATGAACCAAAAAAGGGCAATATGTTGGAAGAAAGGACATAAAACCTGTTAATTAACAGGAAGAACAGAACTCAGGACTGGTTAAAGTAACCTGCAAAATCAAATCCTTTGCAAGCAAATAGTCTGGCATTTCACCATCAAGCACAAATCTCAAGGTTGGAGGAACCTGCAAGCCAACAGATGACCTGAGTGCTTCTAAAAGATTAGAGCACAACTGTGATTCACGAGTTAGCCAAACATAGACCACTGACATCATGTTGTAAATTCTATTTCATTCTCCAGAATAACAAAGAAAGATGACAAAGTAATTCAATTAAACTGAGATAGATGCATGTTAAAAACCTTCAGAAGGATCTTTCCGGCACCCAATACAAAACCAGCATCAGTGTTGCCGATGCCAGTTGCAAATTGACCGAACGCTCCAGCAGTACAAGTGTGGGAATCAGTTCCTAGCAAAACCTGTAGGTAGTGGCAGAAAACTCAAGATATTTTCAAGACAACCATTACAAGAGAAGGGGGGGAACCTGAGTATGGGATGAAGAAAGTCAGAAGAGAAAAGTTACCTCCCCAGGCCTACAATGACCTTCTTGAGCAAGAGCAACATGGCACACACCCTTATAATCTGGGTTAACCTGCAACAAAATTAATTGAATTCACAAGATCCATCAGTCCTCCAATCTTTCTCTTTAGAGAAGATGTTGTAAAAGTATAAGAAGCGAAAGTAGTTTCATGCAAGAAGACAGAATATAATCGTACTATAATGAAAAGAAAGAATAACAAAGAGATTAGCCATGGGGTAGCACGACTTTCGGTTTTCATGAATAAATTAGGAGATGCCAGGAGGAATGGAGATTATAGCAATGCCATACCTTAAAATTACTTAGATCTGTGATATCGTAGAAATATTTGATATCTTGCTCCTTGCAGAAATCTCTCAAGATATCAACATTGCGGTTTGCCCGTTCATCAGCCGTGAAAATGTAATGATCAGGTATGATTACAACCTTCTCGCGATCCCAAACCTCAATATTTTCACCAAAATGAAACAAGGTACTTTGAGGCCATGCAAACAGTGACGTATATAACACAACATTCAACTGACTAAACTATAGTTAAAATAACTCAAACATGTCGCCTCTCAAAGATAGATTTGCAATGTCCAAGACAAAACTGAAGCAAAACATAAATTATTTGACAAGAGTCAGAGAAACCAGCTTGTTTCTTGTGCAAAGCATGCATTGAGTCGTTTAAACTTGTAGTTAAGACCCTCTATCATGAGGAGCCTTCAACAAGGTATTACTGTTTGAGTGTTATTTGGAGGTATCAAGTCAAGATATATCATTCCCTTCGGATAATTTACAACGAAATTGCTCGAACTTTTTATAAACTTATCTGAAAATACCTCCTTAAAGGATAACTTCTCTTTCCCACAAAGCTGTAATAACTATTTCTCCACCAGTTCAAGCTTTTCAACAATGGGAAACTTTATTACAAGCCAAAAAGAATGATAGTAAGAGTCAATAGAGCCGCAGGAGCAGGGCACTTCAGTCAAGAGTACCTTGGCGTTTTGGCCAAACTCTCTCTTGAAGATGCCAATGGAACCAGGCCCGCAAACATCGTGTGTCATCAAGATATCAACATTAACCCAGACGTTCTCACCCGGCACCAGCGATGGCTTCTCCGAAGTCCTAGCCAGTATCTTCTCGGTCATGGTCATCGCAGTCTTCACCTGCAATCATTTAAAAACGAACATAACTCGAAAAATTCCACAGGTAACGGATAGAACAGACAAATTCTGCACAAAAGAACATCAATGTAAAATCGCATCAAGGGTAAAGAAAACCCAACTAAGCCTGTCGTGGCAGGTGTGCGCTGTGTCTGCTGCGGAGCCATGACTGACACGATTCTCTTGGAAACTGGTCTCTTGCATTTTGGGGAAGAGAGACCGAAATCTTTCTGCTTAGGTTTGACAAGATCCAATTTTTAGAAAAGGGACAGTTATTACTCGCATAGTTACATAAGACAAAAAAAAAAATTGGAAAGCAGATTAGCAAGATCTCCATCTCAGGTACTGACCCGGTTGCTGATTAAGGACGAGGAAGGTGGAGCGAGGGCAGAGGACGCCATTGGTGGCTGTGGCGGCCGTTTCTTCTTTTCTGAGAGTGGTGTGAAGGCAAGGTGTAGAAAATTGAGGTGGCTACTGACGGCGAAGACGGCGCCCAGGTTGGGTTGCCCTTGTATGCCAATCAATTAACTGACTCTCTCCGGGCCCCCAGTCGAGGATTTGGAAATGTCTCCTAGCTCAAGCAATACAAAACTGGCAATGTGTTAGCCACGCACTCCTGATCTCAGACCGGCAAACAGTACTTGGTGCGTATGCGGAGGAAGCCGACTAGAGTAGTGGTATGATCTAGAGAATTAGTCGGTGTTCATGAAGATACAAATTTACGAGTTTCTTCTGGCAGTATTATTTAAAACTATACTCAAATTCATGACATCAATTTCTACGGTCCATATCAGAGTAAGTTTTAAGATAACGAAGGAAAAGTCAAGAGGCGGATGTTTGTGATCAGTAAATAAACATACCGGTCCCATATGCCCAGGCCCATATGAGACGGGCCTATCACATGGACAGTCCATAAGGATGTGATTTTCAGTTTTATGGTTTGCAACGCTCTCAAGTTTCAAATAACTCAGTTGGAGCGGTGTGGAAGGCAAAACTATCAATCTCGTAGATTTTTTTCATGTATGATATTAGAATTCAAGATTTTATTTAACAAGAATATGTGACTTGGTTGGTCTGATACTTGCCGCAGGTAAAACCATGCTGTCGGGGGCTCACTTTCAGTTTCAGCCAACATCGGAAGAGAGGAAGCTCTAGATAGGAAACGGAAGATTCCAAGAGCATGCTTCTACCTCGACAGACAGGGCAGTGACTCGCTGTACTGTACCAGCTACAACTTAACTTGCACTAATTAGAACCGAATTTAAGAACTCTAAAACTTAGACTACCAAGAAATCTCGTGACCTCGGATGAAAGCCGATGTCTTTACACTAAATTCTATTTCTCTGCTAATCTATCACATGTTGCGATATCGCCTCAACGTACGGACCTTATATCTAGTAATCAATAAAGTGATGGGAAAGTTTCTGCAAGTGTGTGGTTCAATTTAACTTTATTGGGTTTTTTCTTCTTTTCAGCTCACGGGAAAATTCCAACGTAAGGGAGCAGTGGTAACACAACGCTCATTGCTGACGCACCTGCTGAGCTAATAATTCCACGCGACACATGTCATGTCATGATATCATTGCACACAAGAGTCACCGTACTCAAGAGGTGAAACTCAATAAATTGTTAGAGAACGGATTTCCGAGGTAAAATAAGGTGATTTATCAAAAAAAATAGTAAATAACTTGTAAAATTTATATAAAATATTAAAGTTTTTTTCGAATTTAGAAGGTAATTGTCCGGCGCGTCCCTAAAGTTATCATTGATCACGTGCAATGTTTGACACCATGCGTTGCATCAGAGAACATGTTTGTGTTCGTGGCTCTTCAAAATTTGACACCGTTCAGCAAATTTCTTTCACCTAGTTCAGAAATCACCTGGACCTGTTGAAAACAAGTTGATACCTTACCCAACAGACTGATCTAGAAGACTAGAACTATGGTGAGTCGCGTAGCCAGTTCAGTATAGAGAGACAGAAATGGCAAGAGATCGAATGTAATTGTATCGTAAGACAGATGTGACTTGCTCTTATCTGGTTCAGTCTAACCTGATCAACCGGGCCCCAAAGTTCTGTTCTAGGAAACCCAGGTATCCCTAGATTGCATCCCAGTCGAGTCGTTCTTGACAGAGTCGCACTCGGTGTTCACCACCCGTGACCCAAATCATGTAACATGCTTATACATATATAAAGGCACGTGGTGTATATATGGGTATGTACATGCACGGATACAATACAACAACAAAAAGCACTTGCCCTAACGAAAAGTTCATGGTCCGTGATTACATCTGCCTGACCTCTTTCCTTCATATGACCCCAACAGCACGCCATTAACAAACCTTTCTATCCGATTGCTACCTCGTACGTTCACACACGACGACCGGCTGCCTATATAAACTCCATTCCGTCGCTGCACTTTCCACTCAAAAGGACACACCGGCACTTTCAAAACACACTTTCCCATAACGTACGACCATGTCCATTGAAGCTCTTGCTATGGCGGGGGTCGACTACATGCAGTGCAGCGTTGACCTCGAAGCCATGGAGAACTTTGGCCCTTCCTATCTGTTGTTAGACGACGGCGGTGACACTCTGATCGATGCTGCCGCCAGTCGGTCAGCAAGGGAGGAGGAGATCGACAGTGCAGCAGCAGTGACTGTGGTCTTCTCCGACAGACAGTGGAGGATAGAACCGGAAAAGAAAACCAAGGAAAAGCCGCAGCACCAGGAGGCTATCTCAGTCGCCTAGCTAGGCTGCCGGCGCCACGAAACAGATGATGAGATGATGATGGAAATATATAAGTTGTTGACTATGTGGTCTCTGAACCCTAAATCAAGAGATGTTTCATAGACTTCGAATCATAATATTCAGTTCGAGTGCTTAAAGCACGAACTTAATTATGAGTTATCGGAAATCATCAATCTCTCCAAATTCTCAGTAGAGAATTTACAGTACTGTCTGATTGATCGACTGGAGGCATTCGTATTCTTAGTTATAATACAGAAGGTATAACGTTGCAATCAACAAATTTATCTATATGAAAGGCTTTAAACATCATGCACGCTGAATACCTTTTTTAAAAAATTCACATGCGAGATATGCTTTTCGAGATTTTTCCTGATAAACTTATACTTGGTAATTCTTTAAGGAAAGTAGAGTTTGAAACTCTGGGTGGTCGTTCTTAGAATCCAAGCACTACCATGTTAATGTTCCGTAAAGGAAGTAACTGTTATTATTTTATCATTTTAATTCGAATCTTTTAATAAAAATCATGATTTATCGATTTTAAATCATATTTAGCATGTCATTCATTCCACCGGTTAATTTAACAGAAAAAACTTAAATGACTACATAACGACACCGGCATGTGTGATTGAACATGCCATGGATACCATGCATTGTCCGGGTGGGACTAACTGTGCGAACAAACATTATTATATGTTCTAGATACTCTTCTTTAATCTAAAATCAAATCACTAAAGTGGATTGGTTGAGGTGGTAGTTAAGGCACCTTTTTCAATTCAGCAAGATATCGGGTTCGTGTCCCGTGAATGGAAAGAACTCGCATTGAGAGAGTTTTACCCCTAGTAGGCATTTCTGATGCGAATTAGATTAGTTAAGGTTCGTTGAATTTATGGATATAAGTGGTTCAGACCAAAAAAAAATTAAATCAGATAAATCGGTAAATTCCTTAGCATCTTCTTCTTCATCTTCTCTCCATTCAGCGTCGAGTCCAACTGATGGCGCAGTTTAGCGTAAGATGGCTTCGATAACATTTAAAATGGGCCATGGGCGCAGTGCGCACCAGCGAGGAACTCCACCTGGGCCACTCTTCAGCCCATTGGGCTTTAGGCCTTGAACGGGTGTGGGCCTACCAAGGGAACGGGCCCCTGACTGAGCCCGTGCTTATGCGCCGATTAGACTTTGCAATAGTTCACAATAACGAAGTGATAAGATGCGATGACGATACCAGGGGGTTGGGCCGAGTGGTAAGCAACTTGGTGCCGCTTAAGGAGGTCTCGAGTTCGAGACCTCGCGTACGCAGACACCCCCCTTAGGAGCCTCATCCGCCATTGCCAGGCGTGCGACCCGGGGCGACCAACGGATTAGTCAAGTATGGTTGACTGAAAGATGTCATCTCACCGCTGGTGGGGCCTGCTTGGATACCGTGGCTGGCGACGAAAAAAAAAAAAAAAAGATGCGATGACGATCGTGGAAAGCGAAAGATTTGCGGCACGGAAAGGGAGGCGAAAAGGGAACACCTCAAGACGTGTAACACATGTTTAGCAAGAAAATATGGAGGAAAAGATCTCATCGTCATCGAATCTTTGACACCGGCAGATAACCGAAACCTTATTTGAAAACCACATAATAATTAGAAGAATAAATGACACTGTGATACATGAACTTTATCCCACCTCTCAATTCTACTACGAACTTTAATTTTTATCGAAAATGGTCGAGAACTTTCAGATTTTTCTCACTTCTACCATCCGTCACATTTTCCGTTACTTTACTCAACGGAAGAGGAAAATGGGCGTTAAAATTGGATGAAAAGACCAGATTGTCCCTCTCTTATTATAAATATTCCATATTTACCCTTTTGAATAGACAGTTCATTGAATAGACAAGGGGGCTACTATCGCCCGCCCCGTTTATGCACCCTTCCCCGTGGAAGCGTTCCATGAGCCGACCGGGTCAGCTGGTACTAGCGACTCCACTGCCCCGTTTATGCACCCTACTGGGGATCCTTGTACGACGCCACCTTCTCTGTTGTTCCCGAGACGATTTCGTCGACCTCCGACGACCCACCCACCATGCTCAACCTCTCTCTCCCTGGATCTGAATCCGGAGAGGCGTCTCCATAGTCCAAGCCAATCCCCTCTATTCATCAGGGCAAAGATGGAATATTTATAACAAGAGAGGGTAATCTAGTCTTTTCATCCAATTTTAACGGCTATTTTCCTCTTCCGTTGAGCAAAGTAATGGAAAATGTGACGGATGGTAGAAGTGAGAAAAATTTGAAAATTCCCTACCATTTTCAATAAAAATTAAAGTTCGTGGTAAAATTGAGAATTGTAACAAAGTTCGCATATTATAGTGTCATTTATCCTAATTAGAAATATCATGGTTTCATCGATTAACATGCCTTTTAGGTTGTGGTTCTGAGTACCCTTTGTTTCATTCATGCGGTTGGGGACGTGCCTGGACGATCGTGATCGATAAGGGAGTAGGAATTGCCCGGACGATCGTGATCGATTCTCACTTATCTGTTACGCACCGGCTAAGTTGGCTATAAGCCAAAGTGAATTTTCCACTCCACGGGATGCTCGTGCACGTGATACTCGAGATACATGTACTACGCGGTAACCAAGTCGAAAAGTTCGTAGATCCCTTTGTCGTGATCATCCTGACAACTTATTCATCTAGAAAACGTCCTGGGTGCACACCCACAAACGTATGTGTTCAGATGAACTTGAAACACGCGGATAACCAAATGACACGGAACTGAGAAGTAGAAAGCCACATGATGTTTGGGATCTACATGGAATTCAAATGACTGCACTCAGCATCTAACTAAGGTTTTTTCGTTTTGGTAAATGACACCTTTGATCCTCAACATTTCGTACTCTTGTCATTTGAGTCCTAAACCTTTATTTTTTATCGTTCACGTCCTCAACCTTTTGAGTTGTTACCACTTTAGTTCTACATTTAATTACTTTTTCCATCCAAAAAGAGATATTCCATCTAAAAAAGAATATTTCATCCAAAAATTATTTTTTAACAAAAAGTATTTATTTTAAATAAAGAAAAAGGGAAACAACAAATCAAAGTGAAAAATATATGTAGAGTTTTATATGTGAGCACATCCCCTTCAAAATTGAGATATATTCCTCATTGAAAATTAATTTATGATTATCATCATTACAAAATCGTGACTTGTTATGATAAAAGTGAGTTCAAATTTTAGAAGAGATAATTGTTATTAATCAACATTTCATTAATCATGGACTGAATATACTTTTTTAAAATAATATTTTTGTTGAAAAATAATTTTCGGCTGAAATATTCTTTTTTAATGAAATATGTTTTTTTAATGAAAAAAGTAACGGTAGGATTAAAGTGGTAAAAATTTAAAAAGTTGAAAATATGAATGACAAAATATAAAAGTTTAGAATTAGAATAACAAAAATAAAAAAGTTAAGAACCAAAAGTCTTTTTCTTTTTTTTTTTATCTCCTTCGACGACAAGATTCTATGCCCATTGGAGAAAGGCAGCCCACCTAACTTTAGATGACTTGCCTTGTACCTATATTTCTGAATGTCTCTTTTTAATGACTTGCCTTGTTCGAACAGATAAGAACTTCCCACTGTATAATATAACCCTCTTCAACGTTTCTATCCTATTTTACCCTTCGGCGAATGAGGATACGGACTTTTCCGGATCAACCGTGATGCCATTGGTTCACAGTTTGCAATCTGAAGTTTCTGTTCAGTTCCAACCATCAACTTGATATCAAAGACAGATTTTAGTTATGCAAAAGAGACAGTCTTGCCAAGCCGTTTTGAAAGCCAAGCTCGGCCTCGACTTGCTCTTATTTCTTGCTGTTGAGATTCTGAAACTGTCTCTTATAGAACTACATTCACACACGATTCCATTAATCAAACTCAAATGAAAATAGATAATGACAACCAATTGCTAGCGTCCTTCTACAATAGCTCATCCCGACACCCGGTTTTGCAATTCTCTAGTAACAAGGCTTCTACCCGAAAGATCTCACACAGTACAAATGCAATGTCCAGGTCTACTGCAGCAAACAGCGGGTTCCAAGGACAACCATACTGAAATTTATTATGAAGATTACCAAGGAATTAATAACTGCATTTACTTCCGAAGCAGGGGCTTACAGGCCGAGAGACACCAGGCGCTGGGTCCCGATTCTCCTCTTTCTGAGCCGCTCGGCGATGATGAATGCGAGCTCCAGGGCCTGAGAAGCATTGAGCCTTGGGTCACAGTGGGTGTGGTAGCGTGAGCCCAAGTCATCATAAGTCACAGTTCGAGATCCTCCAATGCACTCGGTCACGTTCTGGCCAGTCATCTCAAGGTGGATCCCACCAGGGTGGCTTCCTTCTTGCTCATGAACATCGAAGAATGCTCGCACCTCAGCCTATATAAACAGATAGGGAATCATAGTAAGTCACAACATGATGCTTAATATGGAGCAGCTAAAACTATCAAAGAATATGGACAAGAAGTCGGCTTTTTTTTTTTTACCAAAATTGCATCGAAGGCACGGGTCTTGAGGCCACAGGGCGCCTTTATTGTGTTTCCATGCATGGGATCACACACCCAAGTCACGATTTGGCCAGCACTGCGTACAGCACGAATCAAGTGTGGAAGCTTGACCCTCATATTTTCGGCGCCCATCCTGACAATGACCGTGATTCTTCCTGGCTTGTTCTGTGGGTTCAGGATTTCGATAAGATTAACAAGATCCTTGGGATCCATCTTGTTGCTCACCTGCGACATCAAGTTACAACAATACGAAATTTGAGCAGCCGTCATATGGATGTCACTATGTCTCGCATTCGCTTGAAGAACAGTGGTCATGCAAAGCAGATTAACAATTTGGAGGTACCTTAATGCCAAGAGGGTTGGCAATTCCTCTCATGAATTCGACATGTGCACCATCCAGTTGGCGAGTCCGCTCACCAACCCAGAGCATGTGAGCAGAGCAGTCATAGTAGAGCCCAGAGGTTGAGTCGAGCCTAGTGAGTGCCTGCTCATAAGGCAAGAGCAGGCATTCATGGGATGTCCAGAACTCAGTCGTGGTCATGATAGGGTGATCCACTGTAAGTCCTGCAGCAGCCATGAACCCCAAAGCCTCATCCACTCGGT
This sequence comes from Lagerstroemia speciosa, assembly GCA_037672795.1. Lineage (NCBI taxonomy): Eukaryota > Viridiplantae > Streptophyta > Magnoliopsida > Myrtales > Lythraceae > Lagerstroemia > Lagerstroemia speciosa. The sequence goes on from CM075296.1 coordinate 2,152,783, forward strand.
GAGCGAGTTCCTGGTACCTGATAAAACATCCCATAGAAATTGGATAAGCTAAATCTAGGCAAATTCTAAAGCCAATGTATTTCATTCCATAATATATCCACATATGTACAGAACTTAGTTTTGAGCCCTTTTGCTTCGTACCTGTCTCCCTGCTCGCTGTGCTCAGCGAAATCTAGATTCCACTGGGTGACCCTCTGCATCGCTGCATAACCTCCAGTGGCGAAGGCTCTCAGCAGGTTGAGTGTGGCTGAAGACTGGCAATAGGCCCTGATCATCCTCTCAGGATCAGGAATTCTAGACTTCTCATCGAAAGCATCCCCGTTTATGTTGTCTCCCTTGTAACTCGGCAGTTTCTTCCCGTTCTTCTCCTCAAAGGGATCAGATCTCGGCTTGGCAAACTGACCCGCCATTCTTCCTACCTGACAGACAGATTCAAATTTGATCTCAACAAAGGCTCTATTCAGCTGCGCTTGACTTACATCAAGGTGAAACCCAATCAGAACACAATTCTCCGTATGATTCAATTTGAGATCTTAAACTTTCAGATTAATGATAACATAAGTCAAATTTCACATGTAACATGCAGATACAACATTCATGGAACCATCCATAGGAAGCCAATCATGTCCAAAACATTCAAGGGACAATCACCTGAAAATTTATCTACTTTGGATATTTCTAGGCCTGTTTGGTTTACTTCAGCATTTTTTCTCATACTTCTTGTTTCACAGTAAACCAGAAAATTAAGGCTAAAATAATGAAGAACATGATACACGTAGACATACCAGACATAATTGTTGAACAAAGCGATACTTTCAGGCACTTGATTGGAACACATTATCAAATCTTGACGTGACATGAAATTCTAATCGAAGTCAGAAGAAGGCAAAGGAAGCATTAAACAAAAAAAAAATATACTCACCTTGATCACAGGCATCTGCCCACCGAACATGAGAACAACTCCCATCTGAAGAAGAATCCTGAAGGTGTCCCTGATGTTGTTAGCACTGAACTCCTTGAAGCTCTCCGCGCAGTCCCCTCCCTGGAGGAGGAAGGCATTGCCCATGGCAGCCTCACCCAGCCGCTCCTCGAGGCTACGGGCCTCCCCAGCGAACACGATTGGGGGGAAGTTCTCGATGGTCTTGAGGACCGCCTCAAGCTCATTTGCGTTGGGGTACTCAGGCAGCTGCAGGGCCTTCTTCAGCTTCCAGCTGTCGAGGGTCCACTTCCCTGAGGGTGTCGGGGTGGCGGGTTTGGGGACGGTGGCGGGCTTGGGTGCGGGCTCGGCGGCATGGACGGAGGAGATTTGGAGCGGTTTGGCATGGGATTTGTTGGTGGCGGGAGGAAGGACAGAGAAAGCAGGCTGCTTGGAAAGTGAGTGGGAGGCGGAGTAGAGGGAGGAGGAGGAGAGGGCTGCGGAAGAAGAAGGGTTTGCAAGAGCCATCGTCGACGAATTCCTCAAGCTCTTCTCGGCCTGTTCCTCTCTCTCTCTCTCTCTCTCTCTCTCTCTCTCTCTCTCTCTCTCTCTCTCTCTGTCTGAAGCTTCAATGGGAGGAGTTACAGAGAGAGAACGAGGAGGTTGGGAGGCTTTTGGGGAAGGTGGAGCGGGGTTGAGGGTGGCTTTTATAGCGCTTAAATAAATGGGAGTGAGAAGGGATCTGCAGAGAGAGAGAGAGAGAGACAGAGAGAGGGTCTTGAGTTTTAAGTTTTAACGGAGAAAAAGAGAGGGTTTGGTGGGACGTCGGAGGGAAGGTTCAAACAGTCAATAGGGGAATTGCTATGGAAGAAGAAAAGCAGGTAGTAAGGAAAAGAAGGTCGTTTATGCAAAATTTACGGAAAGTCTGTTATGGAAATACACGATGAAAGAAAATTTTAAATAATTCTATCTCGTATTTTAAAAAAAAAAAAACATAGATGAAATTGTACTAATTAGCATATCTAACATCCATTAACATATTTGTTGTAATGTAGTTGATGTTTTTTAGATAGGATCACCGAAATATTTCTAGTTTGTGGCACTGACAATCCCAATATGACATATCGATATACCTTACGGAGTCTGACGAGTTGGGGTACGTGAGAGCCGGGTTGCTGAACGGTTGCAGATGATTCATCTTAGCGCTGCTCCTGCCATCACGTGAATATACAAACTCGACAAAAAACGTTTAAAAAAGAATAACGTATATAATGCCCAAATGATCCTTTGTTAATGAAGTTATATTATCTCCTGCTTCTTAACCTTGCGGTTTTATTTTTCTTTTAATCTTCTATTGAGTTTCGCCCCACTCAACTAACTTTTAAGATTTGTCCAGCACTGACCAGATCTCCTGATACAGAAGACAGGGTCCCCAGGTTGTCAGCGAGGGAGCACTTATTTGTATGTATACTGCACCACAAAGTACTGGACAGCATGTTGAATGAGGAACGTAGGGTCGTGTGGAAGAGCGCGGAGGATGATTTTAACCCTGAACTAGGAAAAATTTGTGAGAAAAAATATACATATTTTTATTTAATTTTATCTAATTTTTATTAAATTATCATATTTCACCATCGAATTCATCATATTATTCTTTCGTGCATGTAGTTTTGCACCTGGACAAATTTTATGAATCCGTCCTGGAGATGGTCCCGGCGGGGCTCACAAACTTGCGCGTCGAGTTCCTGTCTGCTCCACAAATGTAACAACTGCAAGGTGTATCCTTGGAAATATCATGAGGGACCGGTCGATGCCATGCCGATGCATGGGATATGCAGATCCAAATGGAAGCCGTCAAAGGTTTTCCTGCATATGGAACACAGAGCTCCTTGGCTTTCCCTGTTGAGTCGCAACATCGACATATACACAAACCTAAACGACATGGCCATTATTAACTGCCAACTGGAAAAGAGGATGCGGCTAACACGGATTGAATAAGGTGATTCTACCTGCCTCTTTCTTTCAATAAAGGTTGTGTTTGAGTCTTGCAACGGAGAAGATCCAGTAAAGTTTTACTTGCTCAGTTGACAGATCCAACTCAAATTGAATCAGTGAAGACCATCGTTAAAAAAAGAGAAGACACGGGGAGTTTCTGCACAGTTCCCTGCAAAGCACGCAACACAGTACGACATGGAATCTCAGAACGCACATGATTCCTAGCTAGTGCAGGTAAAGAATCTAATATGCGTGTTCTTATCAGTTATTATTCTGCAGTAATTTCGCTCAAAACTAAGTCCCCATGATCACCCTACCTTCGATATAAAGAACTACAGGTGCGGGGAGTCATCGTCTTCCTTGCAGATGTTTTTGGACGCAAGACTTCATCATCAGTACCCGAAAACTAAATTTGCCGGCCAGAAGAACTACTGAGGCCTATCTTACTTTCTCGAAGGACAGAAAAGAAATCATTCAGAGTTAGATCAGAGCGAAAGTCATTAATTTGACGTGTGGAGTTAGTTTGGTTGAAACATGGGATTGAGACAGCGAATCATGTCGATGAAAGTGTGGTTGCAAAAGAAAAAGGAAGAACACATGGTAGATGTGTTAAATCAGGGAGCTGCTGCCACCATCCATGCCGGCGGTGAATTCTCAACAAGATTTCTCTCTCTCTCTCTCTCTGTCTGGTCTGTCTAACGAAACTTCAAACTCGTAACTGAAAAAGAAGTGATCAGTCAACCAGTGTTTCGGACAAGACAGCAGCAAATTACTAGCTGTATAAAGGAGCAACTGATCTTCCTGTCAACGGTTTGGTCGCCGTCCGAGCTCAGGGCATGCTACGAGGAATCCATAAAACGGTCAAAGGTTGGATCTTAGATTAGTTAAATTAGGTTTAGCTGTACTGATACTAGTAATTAATTAACATCGACCATCGGAACGTTTGATGGTCGATACATATGCTGCTATATAGCAATTACAGATACACACGTTTGATATTCTTTTAGAGGTCTCGAACGAATTTCGATTTGTACCACGCAATCTGTTTATTTATAATTAGTATGCACGAGGATAGTGTATTGTGCGTGTAACGAGTGCATGCATGGCCCATGCTCTTACGATCAATCATGCCTCGTACCGTATCAACGCGAAGGAATCATCGTTGGAGATCTAAGGAAAATAAGATGATACATGCAAGTGAATTATCTATACATACATATATATATCTGTGTGTACGTGTCTCTGTGTGTGTGTGTGTGTGTATATATATATAAACAAGAGTATGCGTTTGCTTTTCCATATTGATCAAGTCAGACAGTTGATGTCTTGCTGATATACAGCTGGAAAGTGACCGAACGGTCTGAAGCACGGACAGATCTACCTGTGTTGCTGCAACGCCAGATACATATACACATATATATAGTGCGTATTTGTGTATGTATTAGCAGAGACAAATCCACAGGTTTCTGATCAGTGCTGAAACTCAATAGAGGGTTAAGAAACGGATTTCATAGATAAACTAAGATAATTCATAAAAAAGGGTAAGATTAGTAAAATTTATGTAGAATTTTTATAGGTTTTTCCGAGTATCACCCCTAAATCCATCTTTGTGTACACGAATGTTAATGTATTGTTGTATGGTTAATGATACCCACCCCGAATTTATGAAATAATTCTTGGAGGTATTAATTTTTTTTTATCTTTCCCAATATTTGGTTGTGAATTGCAAAAAAAAAAAAAAAAATCTTTATTTGAGAGTCTAACCTTTTCAATAAGCCAAACTAATTCGAATATGAATGCGTCGGGATTCAAAAGAGAAAAATATGAAAGGGGTAGAGGCAATTCACAGCTAACTTTCAAGTCTGTATACTGTATTGCGATGTATGCTAACCGTAACAAAGAAACGATATGATAATTAACGCAGGATGCTCCGAAGGTACTAACTCGCGAGTTGTGCTGTTCTTTTTGTTGTGGACCAAAAGGTCAGCATCATTCAACTCGGGCACCACCAATCACCCATTGAATTCTATTTCGTCACATGATGATTCCGACGTGCGATTTCATGCCGTTGTACCGGAAGAGTTTCTAGATTGGGTCCCTCGTCATACAACAACTTGTTTTGGCATTAAAAAAGCATAAGCTTTTAACCTGTCGAACTGAACAAAACTGCAGATGTTGGATCGGTATCAGCTCGGATCCAAGGCTCGAAACGAACACCATCATCTGTCTGACTCGCTTCTGAACAAGCCATGCACATTAACAAGATGTCGATATTGCATCGAATGAGAACCGACTAATCTTCTAGTTTAAATTTTCGAACCCAGTGGACTTCACCACACCTCCCTGGGTTGTAAAGGAGTTAAGTAGCTCTTTGGATGAAAACACCGAGACAAGAGGCTGATCTTTGAATTGGAATACTTCCCAGCTCGAGTCCAACGTAAGTCAATGCCAGCTTGAATGAATAGCGTTCTCCCTCCAAGACGCTCAAGTGGCCACAGGCAATTAGAGTAGAAATGAAAGCTGGTATTGCAGAAAATTTATCATATTAAGCAGCTAGGCCTCGATTCAACATCTCTGTTTGAATTCTATAGCATTCAAGACTACGTACATTTTGCTCAAACAGTAGCTCCTCAAGTCAGGTGGTCGCGGATGCAGCGAAGTGATACAAGTTGATAATAGCAAGTGAATGTGTCTGAAAAGTTAAATATAGCGCAGATATATCGGTCACTGGGCATAAATCTCTGCAACTTGGGGGCCAACAATGTCTCTAATGCATCTGTCTGGTCTTCTGAATCTTGGTGCCTTCCCGCAGCAGTTTTAAGACACTGATTCATCTTCTCTCCAAGTGAAGAAATAAAGGGCTTCCTCGGAATTGCCTTAGGATGGTGTGCATTCCAAAACAGTTTGATTTATCTCGAGCTGCCCTTCAGTACTCGAAGAATATAGTTGGAAAACACTGCCTACTATTACCAACTAGCAATCCCTCGTATCCTAGGATGCATCTTCAATCTCATCTTTAAAGTTGGTTTCAAAAGCAGTTTCTGGAAAAAGATTTCGAGCAACCTCAAGACTCCAGCAAGAGTGATGTACGCATATGCATAAGGGGAATGCAGAAATAAAGGGATCACAGGGCCTGTGGTACCTGAAGCCCTTGCAGGGATTGAATCGTCGAGGAAAGTACTGCTTCATGCCAGGAATATTGGTCCTTTCTGGTGGAACCTGCATTGAGTATCCAGATATTTGCTCATCTGGAATTGTACGAGGAGAAAAGGAAATTTTCGTGGAGATCCATAACATGAAGGCCACCAGGAATAAATCCCGGCAATTACAGCATAGACAGTTCAAAGATTGAAAAACAGAACTGAAGTCAATCACCTACAATTATGCCCATGCAGTTCAGATTCATTCAAAAGGAAAGCCTCATGAACAGTTTCAGTTTCAAGGAGTTCGACAGATGCGAAACCCACTGGATGGTCATATTTTTTGGTCAGAATCGTCAGCCCATTCCCAGACCCACATGCTGGGAAGTGCTGCTGCACTTCTTCAATGGTGCAATCACAGTCAACCTGCACCAACACGATTCAGCAAGAACATTTTCAAATTCAGGTCTGATTTGCTGCCAAAAGCAACACAATAATATTACAAAAACAAATCAAGAAACGACTTTTCTCAACACATATCTCAAGCCAACTTTATCCAGTGCTTTGCTGCTGAGAACTTTACTTTCCAGGGCTACTACCACCAGACTATCGAATGTGTAGATAAGGATGCTATATGAGAAACTTCTGAGGAATGCATCTCAGATACTTATAACAGGACAGGCCAACTAGCACAGATCTGACAAATGAATTCTTCGGATAAAGTGCCTTACAGTTTTAAAACTGAACATGCTATAAAGCCTCTATTTTTCCTCTTTCCCTGCATTTCCCACTGGTGAAGGTTCACCCAATTCAAGGTTCTAGCTTCCATTGCATGGTGAGGTCAGTGAATATCCTGTCATTGACATCAACTGAGCCATTTGCAGATAAAGAGGCATCATACTCCAAATCCCCATCCGCAACAATTTCAAGCCAAGAGATATTGAATCATGTAAAAAGGTTCAACTCTTTAAGATAGTAAACAACTTGCAGGAATCAACAGTTTTCTGGTAAATAGTAGAAAATGGACATTTTTAAGAAGCTTATAAACATTAGCTTCCCGCCGAGCAAAATACAGTGCAAAACATGCGGTAACAAGTTATTTTTTGGATGGAAGATAATCAATTGGAAGTCCAATGGAATCACATGGTGGGATTAACAATTCATTTTGATCTTACCATATGAGCAATGAACTGGTCAAACTCCAGAAACAAAGCACAATTTTTGAGGCACTGGCTCAAGGAAGAATGCTAAATGACCCTATGTCCTGAGGCACCAATATGATGGTGTCATGTCATCATCACCTCCAGCAGCAGACGCAGCAAGGCACCAGTGAACTGTCAAGCCTCTCTCTCACCCACCCACACACGCGCGCGCACAGAGACACTCCTACCTTTTCCAGCAGAGAAACCTTGCGGACGCTGTCCGCTGCTTTGTTTGGTGACCGCAGGAGGCCGAAGGCGGACGGTCAAGATTTCCGCCGTCACACATGATGCCACTAAAACACAGATTCGACCCTTTCTGGGGTCCATAGTAGTCCTGCCCCGGCCCGCCCGTTCAGCCTTCACCGTCACTTTTTCCCCTGTTGTGCGCTTAACATAGAAAAGCAAGCAAACTCAAAACTAATTCAAATTCAAATTACATTAAAGTACTAAGAGCTAAAGCTCTCACCTCAGTGTTTTTTTTCAAGTGTGAGTCACCTCATATCCATAGCCATAACAAGCTCCAACTTGCTTCAAGCAAGCTGATTCCTAAAGAGGTAAAAAAACATTCAATTTATGAATTTTTTTCAAATATGAGATTTTACTTACAAAAAGATTCCCTTCTGTTCTTTCGCATTGAAATATTATTACAAGCTACATCGCATCATATGAATCTGCAAATAATATTGCTTCTAGAATGCGACATGAAAAGAAATTGTCAAAAATCCACGAAGGGGTTCTGCCATTTTTGGGTGATGCTATTAACAGTATCATGGGAATGAAAGTCAGTGTTCGGTTCTCATTAACCAAATATCACCTGTCCCCATGACTTCTTAATTCCTTCTATTCTATTGTAATCGATAAGTCTGATGGAGAAGAGAGGAGGTAAAAACTTAAGTTACGAAGAAATCTTCTATGGAATAGTATCACTAAGAGACATTATTTATATGTTACCATCTAAAAATAATCTTAAGAAGGGTTGAATTTTATTAATATAGAATACTTTCCCCTTAAATTGCACAATTTCCCTCGACATATGCGGACATCATTGCCGACATTCTTCCATGCTATGAAAAGAAAAAAAAAAACGAATTATTATAAATAACTGGAATTTTTTCTATTCTCACGGTCCACCGCACCAAATATATTAATGAGTGTTTTTACAACTCAACCGCTCTGTTTAATCCAGAACAGCGTGAACCTGGTTCAGGTACCTCTCGTGATATATCAGTCGCCCGTGGTGCTGGGCTATGGTAGACCCGGCACATGATAGTCTCACCTTCGCAACGGTAGACGGGGAGACACAATTGATTCTGCTGAGCTGGCGGGTTCTTATTTGTCCAGTGTCGGCGGGGTCGCTTTCATTCACTCGCCCAGTGAGCTGAGCACTGTGTTGGGCAGAAGCTTCTCTCTATCTTTTCTTTCTCTGATCTTGCCTGGTTCGATCTGTCGAGCGAAGAGGGAGTCGGTGAGTGAGGTAGAGAGATTGCAATGGCGAATGGAGATGTGAGCGCTAAGGTAGACTACGTGTTCAAGGTGGTGTTGATCGGCGACTCCGCGGTGGGAAAATCGCAGATACTGTCCCGGTTCGCTAGAAACGAGTTCAGTCTGGACTCAAAGGCGACGATCGGAGTCGAGTTCCAGACTCGCACTCTCGTGATCCAGCATAAGAACGTCAAGGCTCAGATCTGGGACACCGCCGGACAAGAACGGTGAGCTTCCCATCTTTCTCCATCTGACCACCTCTCTCGTAAGTCTTGCTCTCTGATTTCCATATCTTCATTTCATAATGTGAGAATGGACGGATCCAAATCTTTCTGGAGTGAGACTTGTTGAGCGATTGTTGACTGAATCCTGACTTGGTCGCTTGCGTTTCGGGTTATCTGATCTGTCGCTTCTCCCGTAATTCTCGGATGACTGTAAGGAAACAATTTCCATTCATTTTCCACGAGATGGAATGTCTCGTAGATCCGGAAGCTCTCATAAGCTCAGCTACTGACTGATAATGAACTAGTTATGGCATTGAAATATGAATCTAGTCGGAGTTGGGAATATATTTTTCTAATCGGCGATCTCACCGACATTAAAGATTGGAAGGATCCAATGAAAATCTTTGAAGATCCGACACTGATGTCATGTCTCACAATTTTGTTGGCGTGTTGAATTACTAGCACGATGTCAAAAACACATCGACATTCAACTCATGCCAGATCAGAATCAGGGAACTATTTCTCGTGATTTCTTTCCATTCTGGTGCCGATCTGGCTCTCTTATGTGCGTCAAATGAACAGATATAGGGCTGTGACTAGCGCGTACTACAGAGGAGCAGTCGGGGCGATGCTCGTGTATGACATTACCCGGCGCCAGAGCTTTGACCACATCCCGCGGTGGCTCGAGGAGCTGCGGAGCCACGCGGACAAGAACATTGTGATCATGCTGGTGGGCAACAAGACCGACCTCGAGAAGCAGCGGGCAGTCTCCACTGATGATGCAAAGGAGTTTGCCGAGAAGGAAGGGCTCTTCTTCCTCGAGACATCTGCCCTCAATGCCTCCAACATCGAGTCTGCCTTCCTCACCGTGCTCACCGAGATCTTCAACGTCGTGAACAGGAAGAGCCTAACTGCCGGAGAGAACCAGGGGAACGGGAATCCCGGGTCTCTGGCTGGGAAGAAGATTGTTGTCCCAGGGCCAGCTCAGGAGATTCCTGCTAAGAACAAGTTGTCCTGCAGCTGCTCCTAGGTCGAATCAATCTGAGATTTCATTACAGTTACAGGTGATTCAACGACGATTTATGGGCTTTTTCACCTAATTTTCTCTACCCATCAATTCTTCCAGTGTCCTCTGTTTTTATTTCTTATTCTTCTATATTTGTTGATGTGATGCTGTATTACTTGTATGTAAGTTTAGATTCAGTCTCAAATTATTGGGATCAGACGTTTTGTGTCGATTGTATTTGTAAACATCAAATTCTTGCACGGACTTCGACCACTACATACAGATGATGATATTCAAAATTCATATAGAATAAACAGTCTTGATCAAGCTGGGATCTGGATCAGAAGAAAAAGAATTTCCATCCGCACAGGAGAGAACTTACGTGAAGATGCGGTATCTGAGGACTTAAGCCAGCTGAATGGCACAATTCTGTCAGACTTTCGATCGATCAAAATCTTGCAATATGCAAATCAGCCACCGACTATGGTGCTGATATGATCATCATTTCTGAGATCAACGGAACTGATTGCAGGCTTGCTTCTGTGCGCCGGGGACTCATTTAGGTTGTTCTCTCTCACCCGGGAAAAGCCGTTGAAGCAGCTCTTGACAGTCAAGTGGGCTAACCATCAGATTTAAGCTAGTCTTGCCCTTCCAGCATCCAATTGCTACTGTCGAGTCATGTGCGCGACTCCAATCCTTCAATGCCTCACTACCTGAAGAGTTGTTTTTCAATGTTGATTTAGAAAGCTAGCTCTTATTACATCACCATCAGGCGAATCCTAATGTGTTATGGATCTTTGAAAGAAATTTGATATGGAAGATGTAGGTGTAATCCATCTTTGTTAGATAAATAATTTTTATGTCTTCACTAAGTTCAAGATATCTAAAGCACGGAGTAGTAAAGTAGGTGAAAGTTTCACAAAAGTTTTGATAAGCAAGAACGAGCTAATGAAGTGTCAGCTTAAAGCCTCAAACTGCTAACCTTTACTAAGAACAACAACACAACCGCCAAGGTTAAGCTTCCATGCCTTCTCACCAAACTCGCGATCCACAAAATCTGCAAATTTGATGGACTTATATTGCAAAAGAAGCCTGAAGTCTACTTCAGATGCGTACAGGATTTGCTTTGTGATGTATGGGAGAAGCAAAGGCAATCCTTCAGATGATATTCTGAATGGGCATGTCAAAGTGCCTTGTTTAGATCTCTTTCGTTCCTGTCATTTAAATGGCCATAGTGAGTAAGCTTGCTGCAATCAATAGAAAGCATTAGCAGGATAGATGTACACGGAAACACTACTTACAAACAACTTCAAGCCGACATAAGGGATCTTAAGTTGCTGTCCAGCTTGAAAATTCAGCTCCAGAAGAGACTTTACAGATTTGGAGATATAGTAAATTCTCTTCCCGCAGTTAGAATCACTGTTTCTCGTCACAAGGTGACCCTTCAGAGGAAATGAACCGTTGATCCCGTAGAATGCTTTGATGTTGTCAATGATGGATTCATCCTTCAAGAACACGACGGGATCAACTCCTTTCCACTTGCATTGGACATGCAAAAGATCTTCTGCTTCATCTTTGTCTTCTGATGAGCTATCCTCCAAGATATTTGTATTTTCAACAAGATCTGGTAATTCTTGCAGATACAGCAAAGTTCCTTGCTGCCTCGTATTCCTCTTATGAATGGCTGCAGAAAAAAAGTCAGGAACAAAATATAACCAAAGAAGTCAATAAACTAAGAACTCTTTCCAAAATTTTATTACAACAAAAAGAGATGATAAAAGAGAATAAATATGCATTAATCACCTGGTAAGGAATCATGCTTTTGGAACACTGCAATGAAGAAGGCTCCACCATTCTGATCATGGGGCAATATCCTCATGCAACGTTCTAAAGGTAGATCACAAATCTCGGCAAGAGCATCATAATCAACTGTTAGGTGACTGTCCACTCGCTGCAACGCAGCCTGAGAATTATCGGAATCGTTACTCTTGTAATTTTCTCTGAATTCTAAGTTATGAAAGCCAACAAAGTCCTTTTGACTTCTATGAGAAGGAAACATGCTGCGAACTATCCCACCCCGCCGATAGCCTGGAACATCATTGAAGGTAGAATACCAGCGATTTTTATCACAAATCTACAAACATAAAGGAGAAAAAAAAGGTCAACTTCCCAAAGGAGCAATATTGCAGAATCAAAGCTTGACTGCACTGCTATACGCATCAGGAGTTCACAGGATGAGCAACGCCCAAAAAACAGGGTAATCTGGTGAAATAGCAAAACGTCTCTCTAAGGATGTCTCGTGAAGAGTATACGATGGGCAGCTCTCTCATAAGGCTACACCTTTTTTTTTAGGGAAAAGGCTGCAACTTATCCGAAAGTTTTTTGGGCAAATTATCCCCCTTATGTACAGTATAGCAAGTATTTTGGCCAAAGACAATCCTTCAGATGAACCTATAATAGATCTAATGTAGGTAACTTTTGATTGTCATGCCAAAACCGTTGGCCTTTATTTGGCTGTATGCATGCAATGCCAGTAATTGAGTATTTAAATTTACACCAAACTATGGCCAACAATAATTCAACAACCATAAATCATGGTCTACGGGTGGGGTGTGGGGGGGTGGGTGGGGTGTGAACTAAAAATCAGCCACTTTCTTTTTTGAAAAGACAAGTTTTTAAGGACAGTGGCAAACATTTCCGAGTCCCAAACAACCAGCAGTCAGTAAGTTTCCAAGCGTCAGCCTTTCAAAGGCTTGCCGAATGTAAAAGAGAGTTTTCAAGGAACCCAGACAATCCCGAGAATTCTCATTGCTGAGTTGAACTTCCAGCGAAGAATCCGACTGAATCACCACAGTGAAAGCCTATCTGTTATCCATCTTACAAGCAATCTGTAGGACAAATTTCATTTTAAATTTTCTGTTTATCCATAACAATAAAAGGCTCACTTGATTAACAGTTGAAGGATAAGATAAACTTTATAAAATAGTTCAGATGTATTGTAGAAGGCTGATTTGTTTATTACTTCTTTTGATTCAGCCCTGTAAATGACTAGATAGCCTGAAATTTCTGGGAAGCCCAAGCCTCCAGTCAGAAGTCACAAATCAATCAACCAATAACATCATCAGAGAATCAAAAACAAGTTCTGACAATAATGTAGTAACCAAACCTTCCATTTAACAAGCCCAGGACGGCGAATAAGTTGAGGAAGTTCATTGGAAATGTCAAGAAGCTCAACAGAACCTTCACACCTCCGCAGAATCTTAACCAAGGGAAACAAAACTGAGTTCATAGAAAAGAGACTAGAAGAAACAACCAATTACACACAGAAGTGGTACATAACTTCTAAGCAAAAGGTGTACACAGAGGGAAACTAAAAAATGCAAGAGGTCTACAGGAAAGAAGTGCATATCAAGGAGGAATGAGGGAAGAAACAGAAATGGTTCTGACAAAGCAGACATGATGAAAATGGAGACAGAGTTCGCTCTTTCTCAAGACATTACCTCAGCTACCACGGCCTCATTCTCAACTGGATTCATTGAACAAGTTGAATAAACCATCCGTCCACCAATTTTAAGCAATGCTATTCCTAAAATAACAAATATTTTAGCTGTTTATGCTTTTCACCATGTATACACCTTCTCAAAGTTTCCTAGGTTGCTCCTTGGACCAACTCCTCAAATATAAAACAAGTTCAGCATAGAAATTATAAAACCCCCAACAAGGGCCTGAAATCTAAAATTGCTTACCTAAGGAGATTACCTGAAGTTCAACTTTTTAAAATTTATTAGTTATGAGACGAGAAGGAAAGATACCTCGAAGTCTAAAAATATCCAACGCATCATATCACAAGCAAGTCTAACTAATCACTTGAGGACTGAGATTTTACCAATTTTATACTATAAATGAGAAGCTCAAATCACCAAGTGAGATTAACCCTGATTGGATTGTGAATAACCGTTGCCATACTAAAATATTTTGAGGTTGTGCATTAAACAATTAAAGGGAAAGAATGACTGAGACTAAAATATTTCTGATGCTTACCCTGCATAGCTATCTGAAGCTGTAAACTGTGAAGCCCATTTCCCATCCCCGAGTTCCTGCATATGACAAATTTTATATGCCTGGACAAAGAAATAAATATCTCAAGAGAATATATGTGCATCTAAAGCAAACAGGATACCTACCACCTCCTGCAAATATTTGGAGCTTTCCGAAGGGTACCATCTCCGCTGCATGGGACATCACATAAGACACGATCAAAGAGAAGCTGATGAGAACGCATCTCAAATTCATTAGCTACTTCAGAAGCATAAGTCTTGCTGAGGAGACATCCTGGGAAACATTGAGCCTCATGGTTGGTGACTACCAAGTTTGCAGTGTTCATTCTTTTCATCTTGTGAATGAGATGGTCGCATCTTTGAGTGACAAGATCATTTGCCACGATCTACAAAGAGACTGTTACTGTTCAGGTATGACATCTCCAAGTCACTTAAGAAATTGCAGGAAATAGAATTTGTGATTAAAAAGCAGCAAGGAATTTTTCTTAAAAGGAAGCACACCAGCCCATCAGGCAAAGATCCTTGTCGATTTGACTGGTATATGATCTCAAGCAATTGATATGTTTTTGAACCAGGTGCTGCACACACTGCATTCAAGCAAATGAAGAGTCAGCCTCTCACATGACTCATCGTGGTTCCATTATTTAATTGTCTCATAGTTTCTTGTCATCTATGTAGAATTCTCAATATTTCACTATTTCAATGTGTGGGAATTGAATTTGCACTATTTCTTTCATTTTCTTTCTTAAACTTCATAATCAACCCAAAAGAAGGTCATTGGAGAGGTCCAACAACAAATCAAAGTTCATCATGAAGTATAGAAGAGAATTTTTTGAAACATGAAAGAATATGCTAGCAGAGCATTGGCAAAGGAAGGTAAATAAGAGATGTGAGTTGTGTTGGATTGCTTACTGTCCAAAACCCAATGCTCTGGATGTACATCCAATAGAAGTGAAGGTACCTGCACTAGAAAAGGTCACTTGATGAATATAAACAGAAAATTTCTGACAGCTAAAGACATCAGGAGTGAACAACAAAAGGAAATATAGTCGTCTAACCAATCTAAAAACGTAAAGGAGCCTCAAATACCATGCTGACTGCCTCCTGTCTTGTGATGTTTCCAATTTCATTTTCCAGCTTCAAGAACTCATGAAACCTGAATGTCGTTGAAGAGAACCATCACTTACCCTGTGATCAACCTGTCTACCAATTTCTAGTTGAAAGGGCACAAAAGATCTGCCAGCAGTTTATACTGATAATGCTAGGGATTACTTCAAGAAAAATAATCACTAAATATCATGTGCACTGCTTAGCTAAGTAACTTTCTCTCATCTTAAATGTATCAAAACAGCATGGTCACGATTGAATGCAAAAAATAGATCATATGAGTTATTTTTATTATCAAAAAGCTATGCAAGAAATTTTGTTGAAAGCCCAAACTATTAATTCATTGATAGTGATTATCCCTGTGCTTTACCTTTCAAGGCTATTGTCCTTCTTGAGTTGCCTCCGAGAAAATTTAAACTGCCATGCTAGATTGTCAAGATACCAAGGCAACGGTGCAATAGCCTCAGTATTATTTTCTTCAATGTGCTGGAGATATTCCAAGGACATTAAGTTTATACTATATGAAAAAAGAGCAGGGTTAAACGTGACATAAGCAGTTTCAGAATTGAGGTTGCATACTTCTGGGTGAATGGACTCCCGAAAGTCATTTTCCAACTGTAAAATGATCTCTGCACAGAATCTGCTACTGTGAAGTCAAGCAACAGACAACAAATTTGTGTGACTTTCAACTTTCCCAGAAGTAGCACAATAATCACAATCAGGAATCAAGATAAAGGATTGAGTTAGAAGAAGTGAATAATTCGCAACAAAAAAAGTTCATTATAAAAGACCAATGCAAAGTCGCCTGTTTCTTTCTTCCGTCCCTACTGCTAAGCATGCTAGAACATCTCAAGGAAGGAGCTCAGATTACTATTCCCAGATGTTGGTGCTGACAGTATCCATTAACTTTCAGAACAGTTCCATTAATGCATTTGACTTTGCCTAGACTTGATAGCATCGTATTGCTTTTGAAGCTAAATGAAGAACCGCTGTATGACTTCTACCTAGAATTCACTCTAAAAGCAGCAGGCAGTGGCGTTTGAAGAACTTCAATAAAAGTGTCCCATTCTTCAGGTGACACTATCCCTTGCTCCTGCCAGAGACAAAAAATAACCAGGGAAAGAATCATCAGTTTGATATACTTGGAGAGACGAGCAATAAAGGGTAAGAAACTATAAATTGAAAAATATATTGCTCAATCAAATCCTCCAATTCACAATTAGCTATGCGAAACTTATAATAGTTGAGTTTTTTCTACCATTAACAAATAAAAACTTAAATCGCATTCCCAACCACTACTAACAGAGCAACTCAGCATGAGAACCATACTAACATAGCATCATATTTGATAATAGGATAAAATCACGTTCCAGAGGAACATCAATTTACATTATAGAAATGCGATCCGATTCCAGTAAAATTTTCAACAAACAACGTTTTTCTACACCTACTCCTGGCTCATTCGAACCATCTCTTCCTCCACAATTTCCAGTACAGGTTCAGACAGAGATGGACAGATGGAGGGAGAAGGAACCTGGTAATACTCATCGAAAGCGGCGTTCGTGATGACAGGATCGTACTTGCCGCCGCCTTCCCTGTCGCAATCGTCAGCCTCGGATTCAGAAGTATCGGAGACTGAAGGTGGTGCAGGCTGCTTTCGGCTGCTTTGGAAATGCAGTCTCTGAGCCGGCGCTCGGGCTCGGCCACCGTGGCCAGTTAGAGTGGACATTCTCTGAGAGTGGAAGCTCGGTCCGGTGATGGAGTTGGCAGCTGAGCCTAAGAGGGGAAGGAGAGGAAGAGTGTAGCTCTTATTCGAGTGGGCAATCTGCATGGGGAGCTCCGCCGGTTAGATGTTATAAGATAAGGCAGTTCGTTTACGCTTTATATACTCCTATTTCCCCCCTTTTCTTTTGCCCTAATTTTCCTGGCCTGTGCCATTACACAAATACTCGTGGGGGAACGCTTTATTGTAGTTTTCATCATCCTGCCCACCCTGGACCAAGTCGCTTGGTCTTAGTGATATTTCGTCAATTAGACTTCCCATTCGCTTGATGAGCGAATTCAAACGCAGCCAAAACCCATATCTCGACATTGCCAAGCTCCGTGGCAAACTCCATTGATGAGAAGCTGCCATTGATCACAATAGCTATGGAAGACTCTGTGAGCTCAAGAAACGCAAAATGGCAATACAAATGAACATTATTACACCATGTTTTGATTATAATGCTCAATCTGAATCTCGCTCAAACAGGTTTTCGCCTTCATCGAAGGAATGAAAGAGATGGAATTTGCTGTCTGGAAACATGACAGAAACAGGAAGGCCGCACTTGTAAAGATTTCAGATACTCCAACAAATCTCAAACCAGCAAATATTCAGAATTCGACCATTCAGCCTGCTAAGCTATTATAGAAAAAGGAGTCTCATTCGAAAGTAGCTGAAATTCCATCCAACGATCAAATAGCCAACAAGAAAAGAAATAAAGAGCCAATTCCCAACTTCACATCACTCAAACTGATCCGAACCTATGCACGACCAAACATGGTGCACATAAACGACTCCAAAATCGAACTGCTGCAACCTAAGCAGCAATGGATGGCTTCGAGGCAGCAGAGAGTCGGGATCTCTTCTTAGCCAAGCTCTCGCTGCGCCTCTCGCGCTGCTCCTTCAACCTCGTGGCAAGAAGCTTCTGGTACTCAGCAGCTTCTGACTTGGCCTTGGCGATTCTCTTCTTCTTCTCAGCAATCCTTGCACGCTTCCTCTGCAGTGTCAGGGGAGTCACCAGCCTCTGAATCTTGGGAGCTTTGCTCACCTTCTTGCCTATAACAGAGAAAAACACCGATATGATCCATGGTTACTAGTTATAGCCAACCATTAATGAAATCCTAGTGGTACAACAATGAAACTCATATTTCAGGATCATTCTCTACCAACTGAAGTTCTAAACCATAACCAGTAGGGCCTAAAAAATTCGACGTCAGATCATTTGCAAAGACTTAACATGACAACCTTCAAATGTAATGTCCTAGCAGCTCACTTACCGGACTTGGTTGTGAAAGTCCTACGATAGGTGTTCACATATTTGCGAACATCATCTTCCTTTGAAAGGTTAAACAACTTCCTGATCTTCGATGCCCTCTTGGGACCTCTCATCCTCGGCTTCTCAATGTCAGTCAGCCCAGGGAGATCATTCTCACCCTTCTTCACAATAACCAAGTTCAGAACAGAGAGATCTGGGCTGACAATGCAACCACGGACAGACTTCCTCCTCCTCTCTCCATTTCTCCTGCCATACCCACGGAAGCAAGGAGTGCCTGTGGAAGCAATTATTCACGCAATTGTACATCTTCACCAAATCAACTTAAACAATTTTCAGGTTATCAAACCAATCCTATCTATTAGAATTGAATGGATAGACTTAAGCAAGAATTACCTCGATGAAGCAAAAGACGAACACGACCAGGAGTCAGAACTCCTTGTTTCATCGGAAAACCTTGCTTGTCACATCCTCCCATGATCTTGAATACATAGCCCTTGAACTCCTGCAAGACATAACTGGTATCACTAAACAGAATATGCAATCAAAGAGGATAAAAATAAAGGTGATATTTCAGTAGCACACCTCGCCCAAAGCATCTCCACTAACTTCCTGGGAGATCCTCTTGTCAAAGAAAGCTCGACTGTGCAACCATCAACAGGAAACATGATAACATTCATATTTCAAAAAGTAACCCGCCAGCAAAACCCAATAGCACGTCTTGGGAGATGCGCCAAGAAACAAAAATTGAAACTTCTTTCAGAAAAATCTGTTTCACTACAATCCTTCTATGGATGTCGTTTTGTGAAGCAAGAAATATGTACCCTCCACCTCTGGCAAAACTTCAATCACAGACACGCTAAGGAGAAATCCCACAATGAGTCATTCAAATCCATAGAACCTCTAAAGCTAAAGTAGACAATAAACCGAAAGGATGGAAGCTTCAGAGAGCAAACTTAGCATTGCAAGCAATTACAATGGATTAATTCATCTGGCTGAACACAAAAACGCGGGAAAGGAGAGAACAGTATTAGGGAGGAGTGCTCACAGCTTCTGGTCATCGTCGATCTCGAGCTTCTTCTGGCATCCAGTGGTGGGATTGGCAATGTTGAACTGCACGGAGGGCACAGATAAACAGGACAGAGAATCAGAGACTACAACTACTCAGCGCAGACATGGAGACGAAGGAAAGACTAGAGAGAAGGTGGGGAAGACGGAGGTCCGTCGGTGACCTTCATGTTCGGTTGCTCGAAAGAGGCAGATGGGCCGCCGAATGCTTCTGCTCCGGGGGTAAGTGTAGGGCTCTCTGCTCTGCGAAGGGTTAGGGTTTTCCGTTCCACAAGTATATATAGTCGGTCTAAACTTTACGGTGTGCTAGGGTGCACCGTTAAAACTAGCGAACTAGCTATGAGATGACACGTGTCAACGGTTCTCCCGCCTCGATATAAATTAGCACCATAGCATGACAAAAGGGAAAAAATGCTCACAAGCAGCAACTCTGATGGTGAATTTTGGGAGGTCTTCAAAATCTTGTCGGTTCAAATTCTTATATGCGCGTTCCTTATGTGTAGGGCTTTGTAGTCCTCGAGCCAGTCAGATTCGTCTGACTTACTCGACACACGTTATTTGTGAGCTATTACGTGTGTCATAAGAAGGACGTGTCACAACCACCATTAGTCGGGTCAGGAAAGTGCCCAGATACCTTAGTTATAAAGAAAAAAGACAAAAGGCAAAAATGATAAATAATAGATAATATAATGTCGCGCCAATATCGCACAGTTGTTCGACCTCACATCAAATGGTTAGTTAGGGATGGCAGCAAAATCTCTTTTTAGTATGACAACCGGTTCGACTTCTGTCCCTTTGCACACTTCTGCCATCAAGGCAGAGTATGCTTTCACTCAATCAGACCTCGAGAAAAGCTCTCTGTTGTGTTTCAAATGGAGAACGGGTTTGGCAAAGAAGTGTTGATCCTGAAGCGGAAACAATAGCTGCCTTGATCGTCTCAAAAAATCACCAGAGCCCCAATAGACACCATACGATGTGGGAAATTTCCAAATTTCACTTTAAAACTTGTATGGAAGAATTTACGACCTCGAAAACCGAACGTACCATGGCATAAAATGGTATGGTTTTCTAGTCACGTGCGTAAGTTCTCTTTTATATCCTGGCTTGCTTTTCAGGACAGACTCCCGACAAGACAATGGATTGCAACATGGGCAAATCAATCTTTCCCATCATGTGTTCTATGTGATGAGGAAATTAAGAATTCAAAGCATCTCTTATTCACCTATTGATTCACCCACTCAATTTGGAAAGTTATCCTGAGACAATGCCAAATCACTCGCACAACTGAATCGTGAGAAGCTGAGTTGCAGCATACCATTTTGCTCAGCAAGTGGTATAGTTTAAACTCCTTGATATACAGGATATTGTGGACTGTTTTATTTATTTTGTACGGATAGAACGAAACAAAAGAATATTTAAGAATTCTTTTCAATGCACATCTCAGATAGTGGAGAAACTATTGTACATCACTGGGGATAGAATAGTCTCACTCCCCATGTTGTAGAATAGATTTCACAGTAGCATGTTAGCAAGAGCGCTACATATTCGACTTCAAATATAAAAGTAATATATAATTTTTTTATTAACATTAATGAAATTACAGAATTATCCAAAAAAATATAACGTTTTTTTCCTGAATTAAATGTACATGTAGATAAAATATTTCTCTGGCATATAAATGAATAATAATAATAAATACATCCGTAATATATTACCTACAAAGTAAAACAGGGCGAAATTTTTATATGTTTTTTCACTCTTTGATATCAATTTCTATATATTTTGACTTTATTTAAAACCAATCATGAAGATGACTTTTATATATATTTTTTCTCGCTCGGAAATAAATTTCCATATGTTTGGATTTATTTATATCAATCAAGAAGATGACGCGGCAATAACAATGTTTATATCTGTCATTGCTTTGCAACGTGGCAATCACTGGACGTGCCACATCTACACTATGAATGAGGTGGAAATTTTTATAATGTTACCTACAAAGTATTAAAAAAGAATTTTTTGTTGTGGCCCGCTAGCTCGGAAGCCCGTCTCGATTGGGCCTCTTCGTCTCCCCGTAGTTCTTCCCTAAAATTTTCGTCTCCCCGTAGTTCTTCCCTAAAATTTTTGAAAAATTCTTCAAGCTCGACTAAGTTCCCACACGTGCGTTCCAACAAGACAGAGAGAAAGTTCCAACAGTGATATTTCAAAGTGGGGAAGAAAAAAAAAAAACTGAACCATAACCAAAAAATTGACCATAAGAGTAGCTAAAAGCGGGGGCGCTTTTGCACCTCCAGCATTTTTCACAGGGTAAAGCACGCATTGATCTACCATTGAATCCTTCATCCACCAAAGAACCACACTGAACAGTTGGTGAACAGGAAATCAACAGGGTCGAATGAAAAAATCTCGCAGTTTCAGAACTTCCAAGCACCCTCGACCTCATACCAGAGCAAGCACAAAAGAAGAGGAAACGTGTTCAACAAACTGAGATATTAGATGATTAGTATTGTGTTCCAGCACAAAACAAGTTCATCCCACTGGCAGTATCCAACCAATAACAAATACAGAAGAAAACCACGAATTGGTGCACAAAAATTAATAGCACATCCGCTACACCACCCAAATGTTACCACTCTCCTGCCATACCCGACTAGACTTTTCCCAGCAACTAGTATAGACCCCTGACATCTAACACCACCAACCCCTACCTTTCAGCTTCAATATAAGAACCGAAGAAGCACCACCCTCATAACAGCACCCAAGCACGAGGGAGCCTTAAGCACGCTCACCACGGATTCTTCGAGCGAGTTGAATGTCCTTGGGCATAATCGTCACACGCTTGGCATGGATGGCACACAGGTTGGTGTCCTCAAACAGACCGACAAGGTATGCCTCTGCTGCTTCCTGAAGAGCTAGGACTGCGTGGCTCTGGAAACGAAGATCAGTCTGTAGCAAAATCATACAAGAAGAATCCTTTTCAGTCCTGGAGAATCCAACAAGAACATAGCTCAGACCTGCAAAGCTCAAGACTGTGTCATTACCTTGAAATCCTGGGCAATTTCACGGACGAGCCTCTGGAAGGGGAGCTTCCTGATCAGAAGTTCGGTACTCTTCTGGTACTTGCGGATTTCACTGTACAGAAACCCAATAACATGGTCAGCGAATAACATTCCAGAGACTAAAAAGGCATATTAGTTTAGTGAAAGTGGTGACAGGGCATTCACTACATACCGAAGAGCAACGGTACCAGGACGGTAGCGATGAGGCTTCTTGACTCCTCCAGTGGTCGGGGCAGATTTACGGGCAGCCTATAAACAAAAATGTCCAACCACTAAATGAGGACAACAGTGAAAAGATATAAACAATGGCGTTGCCAGGAAGCTTCCATAATTGACCATCTAAGATAATCCATCCATTCAATGTAACAGTGAAAAATTGATAGTTGATGGAGCATAAACTATTCCGTTTCTGAAATAAGTTAGTAACTACCTTGGTAGCGAGCTGCTTCCTAGGAGCCTTTCCTCCGGTGGACTTGCGTGCAGTTTGCTTGGTACGGGCCATCTGCATCAATAATTAAAGTAAGAATTAAAGCACAGAATCATAGCGAGACTGTTGCAGGAAAAGCCTTTCTTTCCCTGCTCAGCTTAACGAGAGAAATACATAAAGAAGAAAAAACCAACATTCCATTCAAGAATATTGCAAGAGCTCCAGCAAATCCAATTCCAACAAAACACATTAGAGGAAACATGAAAAATCTATCAGCCAAGCAAAAGAAAACGTGAGCTCCCAAGATCATAACGCCCCTAACCTGCACTCTTCAACCAAAAAATAACCCAAACCCTAAACCGTCGTTGTCAACAACAAAAATTGGATAGAGATTCACAAACAAACGATTCGAATACAAAAATTAAAACCCTAGTCAGTTGGATTTAACATAAACAAAACCCTATCTTGAATTACAGGTGCATTAAACGATATAGCGATCCCCACAAACGCGAAGTCTAGTAATTAGGAACCCTAAGAAACCATTCCGCTAGACGACGAACAAAAACCAGCAAAATCCTAGGACAATCCGATCAAGAACTAGATCACTTAGCATATTACTAGAAATAAACCAAGACAGATCGCTAACCTTGAATCCTTCAAAACTCTGTGTCGCTCTCCCTCCCTCTCTTCGGTTGTGCTTCGAGCCTAAAGTTTAAAACGATAAGGGGTCAGCTCCCTTATATACTGCGCAGGGGGAAGAGCCATAGGATTGATCGGACGGGTGAGATTCGCTATCCGTGTGCTTTCTGTTAACGGATCGAACGGTTTGGAGAATCTTAAGCCGTGTCTCTTTACTGAGCTGGACGACTCAGATGCGACAGATTCGGGTGGGGGGGACACAGATCTCCGTTCCTCGCTGGCGTACTAGCATTGGTCAGACAGATTGAATGTCAAACATTATACTTTTTTTATAGGGGCATCTTGATTTCTGGAAAAATTACATTAGTGGTCCTCAAACTTATACTAGGGACATGATTTAGCCCTCCAACTCCTAAGGTAGGAAATATGGTCGCAGCAACGTCAGAATAATGAGCTTTTTCCATCTACCAGATAAGTTGACAATTTCATTATGATCTATCCATTTTTATGTGTTAACAAAACTGAGAAAGTTAATTATTTGCCAAGATCATATGTCTAGATCCGACAAACTCAAGATACAAATCCAGACAAGGTACAATCGATTATCCAAAAAGAAGAGAAACGAGAGGAGGAGAATCAAAACAAGTGTCTCCGAGCAAGAGCAATCCCAACCACCTGGGCAATCCCCATAGAGATGACCCAATCCATCACCCTCACTTCCTCTCCCCCTTCCTCATTCACCATCATCCTCTTTCTGGTTCAGTCTCGACTTCAAGACCAGGACTTCAAGCCTGAGAACTCAAACCCAGTTCCGGTGCGCTGAGGCCCTCAGGGACTCACTCATTGGCCCATCGGAGACCATCTCCCTCTCCTTGGCAAGGCACAGTCCTCTCTCCTCCGCCTCTCTCTGTGACAGTCTTAATGCCTTCAGCAGCCTCAACTTCTCGGTTCTCATCCTCCTGCCAGCAGCTCGCTTCTTGGTTCTCTTCGGTCTCCCCTCCCAGGCCATGGTAGATCTTCACAGGCGTTGGAAGGTCACGGTTTTGGATCGACAACCTGAACTTGCTCCTCCATCTATGGATTTGCAGGCAATTCAGATTCACCAATCGGTTAATTCTGGGTGTTGGTTTTCGTTTGAAAAGGACATGGCTGCACGAGACTCGCTGCACTGTCAGCACAGCACAGGAACCACGAGGAAGAAGACAGGTTCCAACGCCTGGTGGGCCATCAAAGCATGCCTGCTTACATGGTCTTCCAATCGTAATATCACATGATAATCAAGATGAAAATTGATGGGGACGTCTGCACTTTCAGAGGGTTCTCGTATCAAATCGAGATTTCACCATAAATGTAGATTAATTTGTCTCCGGGTTAGGTGAAGATTTTTAAAAGGGAGAAGAAAGAAAGAGTTTGAAGTCTTTGATGTGTTTGTCTAACTTTAGGGCACAAGCAATCCCAGCAAATTTATAATTTATAGTCTCAATTCCTTGGTGGTCTCTTTCTCTGTTGACCCATCTGATTCGAAACTTTTTCCACGAATTAGCAGGTGCATTGAGATATTATTATTTTTGCAAAGATTGATTTGATTAACACGAATCAAATCAAGAATAGTTTGGTTTCTCTTACCTTTAATCTTACGCTTAAGTAGTGGACATGATTTGAGTTTTCTAAGAAGAAAAAGTTTATAATTATAAGAGTTTTATTTATTAGGAACCTAATCCAATTCAAACTTAAATTAGTCGGGATTCGATTGCATTTTTAAACATAGGCAGCTGACAAATAAGAGAATTTGATTCGGTTCGTTGATTTACTTCATGTCGAGTGGTACTATTCTCCAAGACATTAACATTAGCTGTCTAGTTTGGTTTATCTTACCTTTAATCCTACGTTTAAGTAGTGTATATGATTTGAGTCTTTTGACAAGAAAAAATTTATAATTATGGGAGTTTTATTTATTAGGGACTTGATCCTATTCAAACTTAAATTAGCCGGGACTCAACTGCATTTTTAAACATAGGCAGCTGACAAATAAGAGAATTTGATTGGTTCATTGATTTACTTCATGTCGAGCAGTACTATTCTCCAAGACAGAGACATCAGCTATCTGTCAAAGGCCCCCGGTCAACACAATTTTCCACTTGAATTCACTCTGATTAAACCTCACTATGCTTTTCTATGTGTTCGAGGAAAACGGTAAGACAAGGGGACGGGCAAATCCGAGGAACAAGTTGGTGGTCTTGGGAGTCCATGCCATGGACTTCCTCAACTGCGTGGGCCAAAAATTGTTTGTCTGTATCATAATCGACATGTTGGGACCCTCAGTAGTATGGGGAAAAAAACTCATTACTATTAATGAATCCATTGCACCATCTCCTTTAATTTGTCTACATACACCACTTGAAGTGATCTTGCTCCCCAAGGTTGATTACGCTGTCTCCTCTTCTTTCCCACTTTCCGATTACAAAAGAGAGAAACAAAGGATGACGGGCATTGCACTAACAAGAATTGAACTAAAAAAGAACCATATTCCTCAAGCTTCTACGGATAACACCGTTGCAGCATACACTCTTACTCTCTCTCTCTCCCCCTATTATTATTTTTTTTTTTTTGTTAAGCTCCCCCTATTATTTTTATACCAGTGCGTCTCTTTTATTCACTCTTTAAAGCATTGTACGGTTTGGTATGATTTACAGCTAGCTGAACTCAGCTTCCCCCTGGATTCCGCCCACCAGCTCGTGCACCGCAGCTGCTATCTCATTCCCTGTTGTGAGCTGACAGTCATCTTCAACCTGCTCCATTTCAGACAGCTTTATCACGAGTGATCGACAAAAAAAGGAGAGAAATACATGTGGTCACCTCGAGCTATTGTCGAATATGTAAATCTCTGAAACTACGAAGAAAGTGACCGAGCAATTAATATTGATATACCTTAACGCTGAAGGAGTACAAGACCCTGGCACCGACAGCGGTGACATTGATGTGGAGGATGCTGAGACACAGACACTGCAACCCGACCACCATCTTCAACAGTTGCTTTGGATGCTTCCTCGACAGGACCTTGACACTGGCATGGGCGTCCACCATGGTCACCTCAACATCAGCGATCGCAGCCATCGACCTGATCTCCGGCCCTGCCATCGAGTGGGCGGTCAGGCCGGCGTACCTAGTCGGGTCAGTTGAGTACTGCGGGAAGGTGAAGAAGTCGGCAAAGGGGGACGAGGATAAGTTGTCTGCAGTGTTCTTGATGCGTGACTCTGTGCTTTGAGCCGCCATGAGGGATTGCAGGAGCTGCTCGAGCTCCTTCACGAAATTGACAGCTCCTCCTATGATTGATGCCTGGTCCCCCTAATTTTACAAAACACAAACCGATGAGTTAAGATTAAGTCAACTGAAATAGAAAGCAACAGCAAAAGCAACCCGAAAGCCTGCCTTTTTAACCATAAGTAAGATCTCTCCATTAATAAGAACAACGCAGGAACTGTTAGTTGATCCATAATTCAAATATATGTGTATATAGAGAGAGATAGATGGCTTGGTGCAATTAGATCAATATTGATACAAGATCAAAGGATTCTGAATCTGATCTTAATTGATGAAATTTATTATACCCATGTTCATAATTTGCTTTCTTATCCTATCTAGACCTATGGAAATCTTCATGATTAATAAACATACGATAATTATGTAAAAATAGAGTTATTTGAAAACATCTCACATAATTTCTCGAGCTTATTAAGATCCTAGCAACAGCCAAAACGATAAACTAAAAAAGGTTCAAAAGCCTCCAACGTTGACAGTAACTCGCACATGTTGAAAATAGAATCTGATAATGAATAGCATAAAAAAAAACTTCATTTGATGAAAATTAAATGTATAAACTCTTGGTCTAATATGGAGCACAGTGCCACTAGATTAAACTCTTTTTTTTTTTTTTGTCGCCAGCCACGGTATCCAAGCAGGCCCCCACCAGCGGTGAGATGGCATCTTTCAGCCAACCATACTTGACTAATCCGTTGGTCGCCCCGGGTCGCACGCCTGGCAATGGCGGGTGAGGCTCCCAAGAGGGGTGTCTGCGTACGTGAGGTCTCGAACCTGAGACCTCCTTAAGCGGCACCGTGCTGCTTACCACTCGGTCCAACCCTTCTTGGTCACTAGATTAAACTCTCTTTCTCATTTTTGATAAAAGATTTAATTTCCATCGTTTATATATAAGTTTAAACTTTAGATTTGAAGTGAGAAATTATCTATAAGTGAGATGAAGAAAGACGAGATATTTAATATGGTAATACTTTGAACGAGAAATTGAAATGTAAAGAGAAGAGAGCGAGTACCCTGTGGACATATGAAGGAGGCATCAAGGATCGGAGCACGGAGAGGTATTCGTTCATCTGCTTCCGGCGGTTCCTCTCCACCGCAATGTGCGTTATCCTCTGGCTCTCCACCTCCTCCTTGTTCCTCACCACCCTCGCCCTCTGCCGCTTCCTCCTCCCCGCCGCAGCAGCAGCCGCCACTGGAAACACACCTGGCCCTCCTCCGAAGTTCTCCGGCGACGAGGAGGAGTTCATCCCCACGTCCCACTCTCCCGTTGGGATAGAAGGGTCCCAATCCAGTGTTGCAACATCAGTATCGGTCTTGCCCGTTGTTTCGATGCCGGTCATATAGTAATCCGGCTCGAACCCGAATCCGCACGGATAGGAGTACTCCTCGTAGGGATGGGAGGAAGAGGAGAAAGGGTCTTGTTGGAAAACAACGGTCTCTAAGGCCATGCCTTTATCTTCTTGCGGGCTTAGGCGCTGAGTTAAAGGAGAGAACTTAATTATTAGCCTTGCCCTAATTTGACAAGTAGTGTCGTGTTACCAAGTCTGTGTGGGCTAAAAGGCTTACCTTATAAAGGATTTAGCCAACGGTGTTTAGACATTATTTTTTTAATTATTTTTAAATCTTATAAATAAGATTAATAAAATTAAAACGAAAACTGGGGCCAAATGCAATATATTGTGATAAAATAAGCAAGTTGCACACGGGTGGCACTGGCCGATTATTGGGTGCAGAAATTCCATGGTTTGATTTTTTTAGTGGTCTTTGTTTGACGATGCACCGCATGAGTAAGTAGCAGAGGGGACATATGGACAATTTTTTAGGTAATTAGGGAGAAGGCAGATGAGACGTGACACACACACCAAAGGATGAATTGATCGTACCAGTAAGAGAATTTTTTTTGTTTTTTTTCTTTTTGGTGGCCAGCCACGGTATCCAAGCAGGCCCCACCAGCGGTGAGATGGCATCTTTCAGCCAACCATACTTGACTAATCCGTTGGTCGCCCCGGGTCGCACGCCTGGCAATGGCGGGTGAGGCTCCCAAGAGGGGTGTCTGCGTACGTGAGGTCTCGAACTCGAGACCTCCTTAAGCGGCACCGAGCTGCTTACCACTCGGCCCAACCCCTCTTGGTGTAAGAGAGAATTCTTCATTTTAACTATTCAAGATTTAAATTATCAGTTTATCAAGGATTGTGGATAAAAAAAAAAATTGAGGAGATATGCATAATTAGGGTCATCCGCATAATATTTTTTTTCATAGGCTCGATATATTTATTTGATTTAAAAAAAAAGGTCTGGAATTCGATTTGATTTGATCTGTAAGTAAAATTTCGTGATTGTGACAACTTTACTTCTTAATATGGTGGACTGGTACTCCAGTAAGATAAGTCGAGGTTTCTATTTTTTTCATTTGATTTGTAATAGGGTCAAATAAATTTAGAAAAAGGTACAAAGGAGAGAAAATAAAAGTACGTAAAATTTCACTGATCTCATATTGAAAATAATATAACTGTAATAAATCTTCTTTCTCGTTGGTGTTGAGTTTTGGAATATATATGTTAATTGACAATTAACCGTCGATGGTCAGCATTTTGAATTTTGACTGACTTAGGGTTTGTATGGTGAATTCCTCACTATGGGTCTAAATGGGTGATTCAATGATCGAATTTCAGGTTGGAAGGATTTACGAGAATTTTTTTAGAGATCACAATCTGATCACAGATTAATCTCGATATACGATACTGCGCAGTTAAAGAAAAAAGAATCTGAATTTTTTACTATACGGTAGGGTACCAATGGGGACAAATGGAGAGGAGGACACGCGGCCAAACGGGACACAGCGAGTGTCAATCATAAAGTCTTCGAAAATGACTGAGCAACTTACTTCTGTCCGGTCCTTCAACGATCGTCCGGTTCACAGCATCGCCTCGCATTCCTTCTTGCCAAAGTCCAACTGCGAAAAAGAAATGATAAAAATGTAACAATGTAGTAGAAGTCGCGGTGAATCTCATTCGTTCTAGTTGCCTTGGACGCAATTTAACTTTTCAAATTGCAAATTATTTGTTTATTTAATTTAGAGTCAAATCTTACACGTTTATGCGTGGTTGGACCAGCTGTCCAAATAGCCGATAACGAAACAAAAATGAGAGCTTTAGGAGAGGAAATTTTTCTAACCATAAATATATTCTCTAACGTGATTCATTCAACTCAGCTCCCAACTGTCGCATGTTAATGTCTGAATTAAGAATTAAATTTTCATCGTACCGCAGATTCATATTTTATTTCGCATACGGCCAATGACCATCGGTTGCCAGTGATTTCATACATCGTGTTCATAACCAGGAAATAAATAATATATTCTTCAATAATTGCACAATCTTCTCTTTTTTTTTTTTTTTTTACAAGAGAAGCCTATAAGGTTAGATACAAGAATATAAAATAAAGAGAAACAAATTGGCACGCAAGATCCCACGACGAGAATCAAATTCAGAATCCCTTAGCTGTGAGTCGGAGTTTTGTATCACTGTACCAAGATCACTTTCCCAACCCCGCATTCTTTGATTAATGCACCACTGGCAGCGTGCTATTATTCAACAGAATAACACCTCGAGCTACACGGTTATTGGCTCTGGCCGGTGGGACTCCTTATACTTTTATAAAGGAAATATTCATGTCACGAGTGACAAAGATGTAATAACCGCGTATTCTCTGCATCACAGATTGTCGATACCTCCGAAATCTTTCCCAAGTTGGCATGTGAAAGGTTTCGTGCCCCGACTTGTCAACCAACTCTTCAACATGTCCCAAAACCTTGGGTGCCCCGTGGCAATAATGAGAATCCATTTGTCTGGATCTTAATTAAATAAATCACCATTTGATTTGTTAAGTCTAAGAAGCAACACGGACTAGTGACTAATCTATATCCAAGTATGGCAGAACCCTTAAACGGTTAAATTTTTTTAAATTTATAAATTTTTTATTTATAATACTCGAAATTAAAATTTTAGTTAATGAAAAGGGTAATCGAATCAGTTCAACCAATACGTGCTATCCATGACCCTCACCCTCCATATATTGGTTGCATCACAAATGTCGATTTAGTTAATTAATTAATTAATTGACAGCATCTCGACCAGGAAAAACGAGAAAGGTGGCCCTGCGGGAAGGGAGGAGATGAACGTATTCTGTGAGGTATTGCAAGTTGTCGGCAATCAATAGGTCCACTAGGACTATGTTACTCAACACGCAAATTTAATATATTTACGAAAGGGGCCTCGTGATTAATTTATCATTAAATTTTTTTTTTTGGATTATAAAACTGTTCGTGAATTTACGGGGAGAGGCTGGTGGAGAGGAGAGTGAAACGCTATAGAAATTTTACTGGGAGAATCTTGCCAGAAATTTAGGTGGGATAACGCCCGAGATCATACGTATTGAATTCGTTGAAAGATTGATTTAAACGGAAGCGAGCGTCGGCCTCACTCGACCAATCACGAACACGAACTTGATCGTGTATTGAAACTTGAAATAAATAAATAAACCATGAAACTGAAACGGTCTTATAGTCGCTTACTCTCTTAATGGGATGTCAAGATAGTGATGTAAGCCCTTTAAATAGGCAGAGTTAGGTGCCTCGTAGAATAATATTACCATATATAACTTTTCATCAAAATGATATTATTTAATCACCGGATGTAAAATATCTAACTCGGATATCAGATTGGATGCTGTGATATTTGGGATACTTAATAGGGATATTTGTTTATTTATTCATATATTGAAAATATCCGATAAATCCATCTTGAAATCCATTAATTTCATATTAAGAACGATACTGGGGTGGCGAATTTTTTTTTAAAATTTAAAAGATTTTTTGAACTATGTTATAAAAATTAAAAATTAGGTTGAAGCTATTTACGGGCAAAAGAATTTGTCTGATCAACCGCAATTTGAAAATATCGACAAAATTAAAAAATTGGAATTTTTTGGGATCGATCTCCGATCTTCTTTCATTATAACTGATTAGGTTAAAAAAAAAAACAGTCGCGTATACACAAGTCAATGGTATAATATTGGAGAGAATCTTCTATATAACGGATATATTATACGATAATTTTTATATAATATCGCAAATCGATAAGGTTCAATTATTTTTAACGTTTTTTCTTAGGGTTTTTGAAAAAAAATTAGAATAACTGAATCTTATACTGTCATATAATATATTCATTACACAGACTATTTTATCGACAAATATGGAAACTTTCCCAGATCAGCTTATGACTTATGATTTGATTTGATTTTATTTATTTGGGTTAAGTATGAGTCATGATTTTCGAATACGAAAAAGATTCGTGTGGTTATGTACTTAATCGTCATTATCGAATCCAGGCCTTTGTTTGGCGGTAGGCGACGGATCTGGGGTCTTGTTTGGAGAAAAAAGGCCTCTGTCCTTTTTGCTGGGTTTAATAAATAAATAAACCAAATCCTCTTCTAATTTGATTAATTAATATTCATTAGCCCTTTAATTTTGTCACCTTCCCCCACCCTAATTGCATTCTTGGAGGGTCCCCTTAAGAATCACAGCTAATCTCTTGAGATCATACCCCTCAAATAAAAACAAAAATAAAAATAAATAATAACAACAATAATAATAATCCGTCTGATACACAAGTCCATGCACAAACTTATAAATATCGTACCGTTAATTATTCCCGTATTATTAATTAAGTGTTAGGCCGTACGACGCGAACTGCCGTGTTAATTTTCGAGATCCGGAGACTTGTGGGTGATTAGATGTTAAAGTAAGGTGACCCGTTGGGCAAGTGGAAACAAATCAAATGGTGGGCATAGCAAGGCAAACCGTGGACTGCGGCCCTAGAGTTCCGGTGCACAAAATATTTATTTACCAATTCCCTTCAAAATAATTCAGTCCATTCGCGATAATAACGACTGGTGCGATCATGCCGACCACGTAATAAAATATTCGATCCGTACGTTTTTCTTCTGCAGGTTCGATTTTATTGGCTCAGAGAGCGAGGGTTCGTATGCTTTTTACTAGTGAATCGACGTGTTCTTTCGTGCAACGCAGGACGAATTATAAAATATGTTGCAAGTTGCGCTGAGCCAGGAGTGTGCGCGTGAGGATCCGGGGCTGTGCTGCACGAAGAAACACAGGATCGACAGTGTCCAATGTAGTTCTCTAGACTGTTCAGTGAGAAATTAAGACGTCCGAGTATAGCCTGTCTTGGGACGATGCCAAGGGAAATCTCCATCGACCTTGTTGGAAGAATCTCGCCGCACAATTAAAATAGGAGATTACAATCCCTGTTCTCGATCCATTCGAGGAGCATCGAAAAAAGTTTACTGTAATCTCCTGAATCGTACGTTCATCGTCTCCGAATCTTTGTGTTTCTGGATCTGACTTCAATATAAGACATCCCGATATATTTTCGATGTCCGGTTGGAATCCCATGAGATTGTTAAAAAAAAATAAACGGCTTCGACAAAATTTATTGAAAGAATGAGGAAAAAGAAAGACACCGAAGAACTTAAATAAATGATTATACGAGGATATGTATTTTTAAATTCAATTTGAGCCTGGACAGTAAACCCCACATTTCGAAATTATGCGAACAATCTTCTTGTCTTTATCTACCTGTTTCTCTAATGAAAGAGACAAGGAAGCTTCCGAACGTAACGGCTGTCGATTAATTGAATCGGAAACTCTTATTTATAAAAATTTGAGGTAAGAAGTATCCTAATCTCAAGTTCACGTAATCACTCATAATAATAAT
Organism: Lagerstroemia speciosa; assembly: GCA_037672795.1. Taxonomy (NCBI): domain Eukaryota; kingdom Viridiplantae; phylum Streptophyta; class Magnoliopsida; order Myrtales; family Lythraceae; genus Lagerstroemia; species Lagerstroemia speciosa. The sequence continues at coordinate 2,186,253 of CM075296.1, forward strand.
ATTAATAATGACAGTTGATACTTGCACTTGGTCCTAATAAGACATCAATCATGGTGTATCGGTCAATGCTTATACATAAAAGGTAACTTCTCCTGTCCTCCTAATCTCTTTAATAACCGGCAAGTTGTCCTCTATTTTTCTTTTTACTTTTTAAAAGAAAGCAATAATAATAACGATTCAGCCATATCTTCGTAATGTTTAGACTGCATTATTGTTGTGTCCCTCCCCCACGATCCTCTAAGTTACCTGTCTCCGTTAATGGCCTCTCCACACAGTCGATCCTCTGCCAGGGCAGACCTAAGCACGACCGGAGACTGATACCTCAGCAACCTATTGTTTGAAAGTCGAGAGCGGTGTCAAAACACACGTGACATGTACTTGATTTACCGCAAAAAAGAAAGAGATCCTTTTCCTTTCGTTACAGACGCTGATATACAACAGCAAGAATCGTTTCCTCCTCTGTGGAGACCTACGGGAAAGCCCGTCGGTTCCACCATGTGTTTTACTGTAAATCACATGCAGCAGTATCGGCGGTTGTTGCTGCCACGAATTAATCGCTGTACAAATCATGAACCCACAAGACATGAACTCCTCGCGGAGCTCGCTCTCCGTGTCCGTGCTATGCTGCCTGGAGAATCCCCCCTCTCGCTTCGGATTCGGGGTTGTTGACCGGAGATCTTATCACTTTAACTCGAAAAGTTGCCTGCACTCACGTAAATCTCAACTTTTAGAAAATGAGAGCATAATGGACCCAGTTGCCCCTGAAAGAAGCAAGGAAGCTGAGAGTTTACCCGCTTGTCGGATCCAAACTCGATGACCTCCGATGGACGGAACCGAGTTGGGGAGTTTGGGGACACCCGGTACCGCCTCCCTTCATTGCTGCAAGTTTTAGTCACATTAACACTTGCACACTGTGGAGTCCACACTACAGATTTAGTAAAGCACAGAGGTACTGTGCCACTGTCTTTTTTCATTTTCAGGAAGTGTACTTACTCAGTGATCCAGCTTCCGTGTTCGCTTTGGAGATCGGTAAGGAAGTATGCACCATCTTTGTAGCTTATACGGGCATGTAAGTTTGAAACCTGAGGCAGAGGTATCGTCATGGACACTCCCTTTAGATCATCGTGTGGAACACTCCTGCAAATGTTCGGAAAATTCATTGAATTGATTTTCCTTTTATGTTCAGTGAAGGCGTCAGCTATAGCAGGAGCTAAGCAAATGAGATTCCACACCCGATGATGTAATCTTTGGTTTCATCCCGACTTAATCTTATAGGCTGCTGCAAACTAATCTCACTCCCGGAAGGTATGAGAATCCATCTAAATGTGAAAACATCAAACAAATATGTGATGCAGAAATAAATTCCAGAAGGCGCCAGAATCCATGTAAAGCAAAGGCACAGTTACACATAGGGACTTACTCCCCATTTATAGCACGCTCGAGGGCATCGTCATCCTCGAACCATCTTCTGAGCTGGTCATTTGCCTTCATTCAACGATTGACTTTATCAGCTCGAGTATGCAGGGGTTGTAAGAACAGGATTAAATTTCTTGAATGTCTTTTTATTGACTTAAAGAAGAGAAATTCAAAATTTTAAAAAGAGACATTCAAGAAATTTTAAATAGCGTGACATGAGCATACTTTGTCTGAGAGCCTACAAGAGAGCGGCCTTCCCTCAAGCTTTGAGCTGTCAACAGAAAACTCTTCAATCGACAGTCAGTTCAAGAGCATGGTGAGCAACAAAGAGAAAATACTCGACAGACATCCATAAAAATATAGAACAGGATGAAGTTATAAAATTGTTTCTGTCTTCATGCCAGGAGACATAACTAAAACAATAGACTGCCGGAAACAGAACACGTTTTCCCCAAATACATAAAAGAGAAACATGGAGATAGAAATATTTCTCTTGTCGATCCAAAATAAAATGGCCCTCAAAGACTAACCTGTTGCCACCCAATACCCAATTTAGCATTGGAGGCATTGCTATATCAATAAAGAATCTTCCCCCGACTCTTCCCGGATGTGGGATCCGATACTTTGTCAAGAACTACAAAGGAAATTCACACCCTCCATCACCACGGTTGCAGTACTTCATATGAGTGATACTAGTCATGTAGTTCATCTAACTTATAATATATTAACGTGTACCTACCGATAATGGACCGAGACCAACACCTAGATAGGCCTTGTAAGTCGAAGCCATGATCGCAGCCATCCTAGCCATCCCATGAATGGCGGCCACTCTGAGAAACCTTGCTCTCTCGTAGCTAAGAAATATCAAAATTAAGGACTTAACTTCATATTAAAGTAAAATTCAATTCTCCATTGGCCAACTTCCATAGGGATGATCCAATTGTACCTTTTCAGAGATGAAATGACATCGATGGGTTTTCCCAACTCAACACTATCTTTCCATGCTTTCTCGAGCTCCACTGCAAGTTGGTAACTATCCTGTACATGAAAGGAAAGGGTTAAAGATCTCTAATTAGCCACATGGCCTTATTACTATGCTAACAAATAAATTCCTAATTTCCATTTTCCGATATGTAGATTACTTGGAAAACTAAGAAAATAAGGAAAGAAACAAAAGAAAAGGGAACCAAAAACAGAAAGAAAGATATAAACCAGAGGAAGAAGGAAGAATGCCTTCGAAGAAGGGAAAACTCATTTTCTGTAAGCAGATGAACCCTATTATCTAATCTGAAGCATAAGCTTACATACCTCAATGGCCATGCACCCTCCCTGGCCCATATTCGGCTGCATAGCGTGAATAGAATCCCCCAGCAGAGTCACACGACCCCTACCCCATGTAAAAGCCGGAGTTCGATCATAAATATCCCGACGGAGTATCACATCTTCATCTGTTGCATTTATCAGATCGATCACATTGTCACACCATCCATCAAAAATCTTCAGTAGCCTCTGCTTTTTTCCTGGGTAAATCACGGGAAGGAAAAAGGAAGGTGTGAAACATTCTGTCCATCTGCAGAGCAAACTGGACCAACTACTGATGCTGTGCATACCACGAGGACTGTCAACACCACCAGGAGGTTCCTTGTGGAAAGCGTACCACTGCATCTTCCCTGCACCAACATCAGAAGACACGAAGTACTGTTTGTGGCCGAGAAAAACCCGGTACCTGCAAACCAAATTAAAGTTTATATCCCCCAGAAATAAGGATTGCTGACTATATAAATCAAATTCTCAAAAGAAGGACAAGGGAAGAAATATCAGTTCATTTACCCGACAGTTTCGATATCAGGTGGTGTGAAATCCGCGATACCTGTGTAACAAGTGTAGCCTGAGTACACAGCATCCTTTGGTCCGAATAACTTTGTCCTCACCTTCATAAGAGAAGCCAAAGAATGAGAAAGTCTAAACTAACGTGAAAAGTTCAGCACCAACTAGAGAGATTTATCAAAAAGGCGTATCACAATCACCTTCGACCATATCCCATCAGCACCAATTAGAAGATCGCCCTCAAACTGCTGTCCATTTTCAAGCGTGACAGTCACCTTGCAAAAGAAAGAGGTGGAATCAAGGAGAAAAATTGCAGCATTAAAATCCATCAGGATAAAATCCTATTGCTCTTGTTTTTTGGAGCATGTTATTCACCTTAGTGCCATCGTCCATAAAATCAACCACGTTACTGTCATTTAAGATTACATCATCCCCAACATGCTCGGCAAGGATCCGCTGCAGAGTCATTCGGCTAATGACTCGAGTGACAGGAAGGCCCCTCTCTGCTGCAGGAGTGAACGTATCAAATTTGATGTACCTGATACCCAACTAAGTATCATTTTCTGAGACTCTCAAAATTTAACATCTAGAAAATAGTGAAAATTACTAGAAATGGTAAAAACTTGTGCCAAAACCTGCACAATTACAGGGTTGAAGAGAAATGGAAAACGAAATGTATGAGAATAATGGGGGCAAATATTCAACTTTTTAACACGTAATTCGACTTACAACTATGGGGTAGATGATGCAAATGATAATCCTTTTTGTTTCATCCAGCCCAAACAATTCAAAACCTTGTGGCTTGTGGATGTCTTTTATTGTTCAATTAAGGTAATGCTCCACAAAATTACAAGAGCTATAGACCACGCTGCCTTTCAACCATTCTCAAAATGCTACTGTTTTTGCTTTGAAGAAAACTAGTTAGCAGACATATCTGCCTTCTTCTTATCTGCCTAACGAAGGAAAATTGTATTTCTTATGCCAGATTTTGGGTCTCTAATAAACTTAAAATTTTCTTGATTTGCGCCTGAAAACGAAACTATAGAACCCGAAATATTCATAAAATTAGATAGGGGAGAGGTTTACTGACTTACCAATTACCAGAAACGCCATCCACGAGACCGTTGATCCTGTCACCGGTAATACAGCCCGCCCTCATGACCTCCTCGGCGACGTCCATGTCGATCGCCTCAAGAGCAGCCAAAGCGTTGCTCTGTATCTGAATGGGTCCCCTGTACTGCCCTTCCCCTCTAATGGCGCTCAAGTCCTTCTCGAACACAACCACCTCAAACCCCTTCCTCTTGGCTGCCAGAGCGAAGACCAGCCCCCCAATTCCACCCCCTGCCACGAGGATCCGCAGCTTCTTCGTGGGGCTTTCCCCAGCGGCCACCTCCGCTGCGGGAGCCGCCGATGACGCGGCAGAAACGGGCTGCGGCTGCTTCCTGCCCTTGCTCCAGTAGCCGCTTCTTGTTCTGGAGCTCAGGGAGCACGGGACGCTGTGAGGAAAGAGGGGGTCTTGAGGGTGCTCTTTGCTCGAGTGAATCAGGAAGTGGGTCCGCGAGAGAAGCGGAGAGGACGGGTGAATTACCGAGTTGCAGAGCACAGAGGAAGCCATGGAAGGCGTGTAATTGTTTCTTGAAGAAACAGCTCCAGAAACGGAAAGGGAAAGGAAGAGGAGTGAATCCTTCACCGGGGGAGGAATGGCCAATCCGGGGAGCGAAGCAGGAGATATTGGGGAAGGCCAATCATGGAGAGTTGAGGGGACACGTGGCGATTTCAGGATGACCCACTCCACTTCTTCCTCCCTCGCCACTGAGCGAGCCAGTGAGAGAAAGATCTCCGACCGAGAGCGTTGGCGATGAGGCGATGAGGCGATGACAGTGACGGGAACCTCTTCTTGTGTGGATTTGAGAGAGTTGACCAAGCGGTCAAAACTCTTAAACAAAATGCTAGTTACTGTGGAGATTACCTCTTCAGCAAAAAAGAAAAAGCCAGGCACTGTAGAAAAATTATAAATATAAATAAGTAGAGTGAGTGGTGGAGGTGAGTAAATATGTGTTATATAATATATAACTAGTTCGTTGCGTAAATTCATATTCAAATCTCAACGTATGTAAAATTGGCTACTTGACTCTTAAAAACTGTAAATACTTTAAATATATTAAAATATAAGAAAGATTTGCATAATAAAATCATTATGTTGTCCACATTTAATATTTGCTCGTGGTGGAGGGCGGTGGTGGGATCTTCGGTTGAGGAGACGTGGGAATAAGTTATAGGCCGCGTGTGGGGCCCGCACAGCGACATCTTCCACGTGTCTCCCCGCTGCATCAGAAACCCACCTCCGAAGGTTGCTTTCATGTTCACGCCACAATTTCTCCCAATAAAATATCAGAGACTTATTTATTATTGTCCCCAGCACTAAAATTTTTCAGGGCCAGACATTAATTATTTTCGCATGCGATATACATATATATATATTGCAAAATTCGACTTCTCTTCTAATATATTTTCCTTTCTCCCCTTTTTCTTCTCAATGAAATAATCTCTCCCTTCTTTTATTTTCTCCGGTTTTTTTTCCCTCAAATTTCCCTGGCAATTGACAGCCACAGACATCAAATACATTCCCCCCTGCAAAGTTCCCCAGTCTCGGATTCTTTCGTCCCGCAAGTAGGGGCCCATGAATGGAACTCTGACAAGTCAGCGGGCTTCGGCCCAGGCCCATTTACTCAGATCAGGCCCATGTGAGAGCCTTGTGATTTCGAGGCCCAAGAATGGAGAGTAGTTTAGCTGGACGCAGCAGACCCCGTGAACGGGCAAGGTAAAAACAAATATTTGGGCACCCGACTTTTAATTGACCACTTCAAGAATCTCTTCTCCATTATCTCTATTACTTTAAACTAACACGAGATTATTTTAGTCTCATTTTTGTGTTCCAAAAGTACCCTCCTCAAATGCAAAATAAAATGATAGAATATTGGATATTATTGGCATTCCAAAATTTTCAATGTGTTTATCTATATTTCCAATTTTTCACGATTCTCTTAACCGTTACTGTGATCCTCGAAACAATTTTCATGATTCCCTTAACTATCAGATTTCCTTATCAATTTTGTTGATTCTCCTATCATTTCTATCTCCTTTTGCTCTTTTAAATTTCAGTGTCATCTCAATACAAATTAACTTTAACACCTTCCTTGATTACAACTTTATATAATCTATTATTCATTTTTCACTAATTTTTTTAAATGATAAAACCGTGCACACACACATACGTACATATATATAGACACACACACACCCCTCACCTCACCAAATAGCTAATATTGCAAAAGACAGAAGTTGTCAGTTCATCTTCTTCTTCCCTCAGCATTTTTTTCACCACAAAATCGATGGGTTCCACGGTTGTTTCTTATCGACTCTTTGAAGCTTCCTCCTGTTCGAACGTGTTCTCATACGATCATCATCATTGAGGTGGTCTCTCATCCCTTTGCTACAATATAAATTGTATCTGCATTCCCAAATATTCACACTGGGGAACAGTTACCTGAATATGTACAATGTATATATAAATAAATGAATGAAGTCTTCAACAATTCTGACGAGAATTACGACTCCTGCTCAGTTCTTTAACTGGTTCAAGTTTACCTGGAGAACTAGCCTGCAGGATATGGGACCCCTCGGGACTGCCATGTTTGTGAATTCGGCTGGAACACCGGCCCGATGTTTTGTGACCCTGTCCCCCTCGGGCAGTATACGAAAATGCTAATTTTCAAAGGAATGGAGATGACCATAGAAGAATGATAATCCATCTGTTACCATCAAGATTGATGGCGAGGTGTGAAGACCACATACAAATCGCGGGCGTTTACCCCGCCAAATAATCTTTAATGCAGGATTCGTCTGTATCGACAGCTTCCATCTCAATTGATTTGGCATCCTGCCAACACCATGAAACCGTGGAAGAACCAAACAAAAATCCTCCCATGTGCCACGTATATTTCCTGCCATATCTTAGTTCCCCCAACTGGAATTCACTGGCACTGTTACGCTTCTATATATTATGTTATGTAAACGAACATATACACGTAATGCAGCTTGATGGTCCTTTATTTGTTTGTAACTGTGTTTCGTATAGTCCAGTAAATGTTAAACCACCTTTTAGCTAGCATGATGACAGCACGGTCGAAGCATAGCTGACACGGCAACATCAGAAAATCATTGTTGGCTCACAAAAACAGTTCATGGAGACTGCCGATCTGATGTCAAATTGTAAGCTAAACAGCACGGTTGAGCGCATGCGATAGTTTCCTGGTAGCTGTTACCAGTAAATTACTCTGGAACAATCTCTCTTGCCAGAGACACCATCTCTTTAAGATTCACGAAAAGAACCCGAGGATTTCAACCACCAGACATTGTCACGTTGATAGCAGTCCTCCCCAATTCTTTGTTCAGTATACTAGAATACAGGTAATTTATGATCTCACAAATTTTCAGTTGGGATTGACCCAAAACGGCATTGTCAGTCCAATCCAACCAAGACCGTCCCAACAGTGTCCCTTCCGTGCTGCTTCCTCGGTAGGTCCAAAATTTCCTCTGTGGAGCTGTAAGACATTGCAAGAAAAATCAGCAGGCAAGTACTGTTCTTGTCTCTGGTTGTAAAAATTCCAACTTTACTACTTCTTCTGCATTATCAAACTGAAGAGAGCTAACTTTCAACTCATCACATTCACTTTCACAGCACCCACATTCACATTGCATCGCAGATCGATTAGCTTTACTCAAAGCTTCGATTTTTCTTTTTGTTTGCCTTACATAAGCGAAGACGAAGCCACCGAGACGATTTAAGGTTCTGGAGAAGAGCAGAGCTATGAACAGAAATGGACCAGGACACGATAAGAAGGGGCTCGGAGGAGGAGGAGGAGGAGGAGGAGGAGGAGGGAGAGGAAGGGGAAGAGGAAGAACCGTCCATCATCATCACCACCACCACCACCAAGAGCCTCAGAAGGGCTGGAGTTCAGAGAGAGTTGCGTCCTCCGCCGTACTCGCGAGCAGAAGGCACACCATCACCGGATTCGCCGCCGCTGTCCCGCCGCTCTCGCCGTTCAACAGCGGGAGGGCTCTGCCGTCGAAATGGGAGGACGCGGAGCGGTGGATTTGCAGCCCAATCTCGGCCAACAACAGCTCTCATTTCCTGAGGAACCGGCCAAAGTCCAAGAGCGGGCCCCTGGGGCAGCCCGGTAACTATTTCGGCTATGCCGGCCAGTACGGCAGTTTCTACTCGCCGGCCGTCCCGGGCCTTGAGGGGTGGAGCGGGAGGGGTTTCTTCGGGGCAGGGTCGCCGTTCTCAACTGGGGTGTTCCTTGCCGATGAGTCTGTGATGATGAGTTGTGTGGCTGAGAACAACAGCAATGGCGTTCACCGATGGATAGGTAAAACCCCAAATGCCGTGCATCAGTGCATTGCAGGAAGGAGATGAACAAAAACAGTGTCATACATAGTAGCAAGATTCGTTTCGGCAGTTCATTTTTCTCGTATTAACAGTCCCCTTAATTGATAAGACATCATCACTGTTTGATGCTTGAGATTAAGCTGAATCCACAGAAGCAAGAGTTCATAAAATGAAGTTTAACCAGTGAACACTGCAAATCTGTAGCTCGCTATGCCTTCAGCTTTGATGCTGGACAGGGCAAGTCATTTCAGTACACCTGAGACTTGCATTCCCGGAAAAAGTTGTCATAGCATGAATTAGAAATGAATTTGCATCATCAACTAGGAAACACTTAACCAGTCTAGCAGCATCTGAAGTTGCACAGGCATTAGTCTTTTTATGTTTTTGGAATTTGAGAATTGAGATTGATCCTGTTTGATCAATGCAGATGAGAAAGTTGACACTGCTGAGGAGGCACAAAATGGGGTTACCCGTACCATCTCGAGGAGGGACATGGCAACACAGATGAGCCCAAAGACCAGCATTTGCTCTTCTCCAAAGACAAGAACTTCGCTCCATCGCTCTCCTCCTCATGCTAAATTGGAAGACGTCCGGGACGTTCTGATGGACAAAAGATCGAATGTCATTAACTGGTCCAAGAGACACGCTGCCCGGCTCAAGAGGAAAGATCGGGCAGGCCCCAAGGACTCGCACGATGAGTTTACTGCCGAAATTCGAGCCTCGTCATCGTGGGACATCAGAGAAACAGCAAAAAACATCTCAAGGTGTGTATCCATGGAGGAATGTTTTTGGTAATTGTAGTGAACATGGAAGAGCCAATTTAAGAGTGCATTCTACCAAACTAGTTGGTTATTCCTGTGAAATTCTTTCAGTTTCAATTTCCTAAAAAAAGGAAAAGTTCTCATGTCTTTCTCCTTGCAGAGCTGAAAGAGCAGAGGCAAAGATTGCAGCGTGGGAGAACCTACAGAAAGCAAAGGCTGAGGCAGCAATAAGGAAACTTGAGGTTTCGTTTTCTTCATCCTCACTCTCTTCAAGTATCTAATCCATCTCCTTGATTTTGTCTACATGAATCAAACTCTCCAATGTGGTTCAGATGAAACTGGAAAAGAAGAGGTCTTCTTCAATGGATCAGATCCTGAACAAGCTGAGAAGAGCTGAGCTGAAAGCCCAGGAAATGAGGAGCTCAATCTTGGAGGATCATCTTCAAGATCACCCCAGGACTCCCCACAAGGAAACTGTAGCTAACAGGCATTTCTGCCTTATCATCCTGCCCAGTTGCTTTCGCTGCCATCCATTTTAACAAGTTCGGCTCATGCTGTTTCTACTGGTGCCCGATCCAACACCATAGAGGTCTTGAAGATTCAATATTTGCACAGCCCCTGCTAGTCCAATTCATCCAGCCTTGGCTTCTCAATTTTGTTCTCTTATCAGTCCACTCAGTCGAGGATGCTTCTGTATTTGCTCTTGCCGATGTTACATGATTTTAAGTTGTAGCTTTATGAGAAAGGACATGCTGAGTGTATTATAACGTGATATATGTGTATACAGATATAAGCAACAAATTGCTGGAGTGTGTTGATGAGGAAACATGGATTTGAGGGGCAGATAAGTATCCGAGTGAGAGTTAGTAGATATCTGAATTCTTTGTAGTGCAAATTTCTGAATGAAGATGATCGGAGTCAAGATGCCGAGGTACAGTGATTCCATGAACTCTACACCCACAAGCCTTCTGAAAACAGCCGGTCAAGTTTCTTGTGTATTTTCGGCTCGTAAACTATGCCTTCAGAAAATAGCTGAAAGGTGTCGACTCTCAAAAACCCGTGCTCCCATACTTGCTCTGTTGCTCGAGTCCGTCTCATGCTCATTCAAATTTTAATGATCTCCTGGACCCCACGGGAGGCTCTAAATAGAAAATGGGATTCGTGTCCTGGGTTGGGCTTGATATTAACATATAAAGAGATAAAGATACCGGGAGCCAGCCTAAAGTAACGGTAAGTGGAAAGAACTTGATATTATAACGCGAATAACATGTAGAACTTACTTGCAAGAATCGATAAATACATGGGACTTTCAGTATCATTTTCTCTTAATATAAATATAGTATAGAGAGAGGGCTCATCAAAACGGTAGCGCCTGTGGCCTAATGGATAAGGCGTCTGACTTCTAATCAGACGATTGTGGGTTCGAGTCCCACCAGGCGTGAATGCTTTCCACTCCCCCCCCATTGCATTTCAGCTTCAGCTAGTTGCATCAATGCTAATGATGATACTAGTCCATTTTTACTAGATTTACTGACGTGCTTTTCATATCTTTTAACAATTGAATGGTTTGATGAGGTGTTACTACATGAACCCGACAATATTTTCAAGGAGGCTCATACATAATCATCGAGCCAACAGACCTCATTAACAACCAAGATAGTTGTACCGATTTGGATGTTGTCCTGATACCTTTGTCCCAATAACACAATTGTTGCATCCATGTAATAGGAGCTCACATTCTTATCCGAAAATTCCTATTATACTCGTATCATTTATCGGACAACTGGTGTCCGTTATTCGATTGTCGATCTCTACTACAATTGACGCCGGAACCAGCTAATCACTAGCTGCCGGAGAAAAATAGCAGACAGTGGGCACCTGATTTAGAAAAAAAAAAGGGTGGAATGCTGATGTCTGAACTACTTTTAATGTGATAATCGATGTCGAAGAATGGACACCAGTGGATGTAATTAAGGGAACCCAAGATGCTGTGTCACCCCGCAACTTGCCCCCCTTGACCGGAGCACTCAGGGCCGTTAATTAAGGTTTTCAGTGGGCTCAAACCCTAGGATTGTTCGGCTCGATTCAATCAATCACTCCTTGCACTGCTCACTATGTTTAGACCGTGGCCGAGTGAGAAGAATAAAAAAGAATATTCGGTGCAGTTGGCATCGCGGTCGGTCTTGCCAAGACAAGTTTTCTGCATTAGAGTCACGTGTTCTAATAGTTTGACCAACACGGTACGGTAATATTTTAAGCCAATACCAGAGAGCTGTTCAATCGGCAACTCGTGAAAATCACAGAAGATCAATATACCATGAGAATAGAATACAGGCAGGTGGGGATAAAAGTAAGTTTGACCCAAAAAAAAAATCATGAAACGTTGAACCTGTGAAACATGACATATGCATCGGACTAGGACCACCCCTCCCTTCATTGTCCCTCCCTCTCCGGTGTTTCATCAATGAATGGAACAATCTAGTGTAACAGTATCTATCTCAGTGTTAGGTTAAAGGACACTGGATTCAATTATCACAAATAAAAGTAGAACTATTTTTAATATCTTATTTTTGTATTCCTTCTAACACTTTTTTTCTGGTAAGAAACGGGGCTGAACTCTATAAATAAATTAAATAATATATAGTCTAAGAATAAAGACCCTTTGTTATTAGCTAAAACTCTCGAGGACGTGTAATCAATCTAAACAAGCCAAGAGGAAATGAATAGGTGAAACTTGCGAGTCAATCTGCTCACGAGTTTCACTTGCGATAGGTGTACTGAATCATGACCGAACAGTTCGTTATAAAACTCTGTACAAATGAAGATATAAGTTTGGAATGCGATAGAAAGAATAGAGAATAAATGATACGAAAAGTTTCACCAATGAGAATTGAACACGCGAGCTCTTAATCTCTCTGTAGAGTAACTTCTCAACCAGGAACTTCAGAATCTGTTCAGTTCCGGCAAGCTGCATCTTAAAAATAAAACAGGGCACAGAAAACAGAGCAAAATATCTGTTTCATTTCAAATGCCTAAATTTGGGTATTTACCCTCACGTACGCAGACACCCCTCTTGGGAGCCTCACCCGCCATTGCCAGGCGTGCGACCCGGGGCGACCAACGGATTAGTCAAGTATGGTTGGCTGAAAGATGCCATCTCACCGCTGGTGGGGCCTGCTTGGATACCGTGGCTGGCGACCAAAAAAAATTTGGGTATTTACACCATTCCCATGTATATACAGTGTCAGGAATAAGAAAATCGAAAAAGTGACATTAACTGTGGGGAAAAAGAATCAATTAAATCTCAGTCATCTGAATCTAAGGAAAACGAAAATCTCATCCTACGCTGCTGTCTTCTCCGTGCTCCGCTTCTTCTTGTCTGCTCAGCTCTGCTCGACTATGCTGCTCTGCCTCGAGGGGAGAACGACTTCTACTATAGATTGGCTCACCTAACAGCGAACCAGAAGTTCTCCGAATCTTCCCAATTAGGAATCTCGCTGCAGGCCAGACTCTGAATCCTCTCAATCAGTGAGCCGTAACCGTGATGATCGGGTTCTCTGAAGTACCTGAATGTGCTCTGCTCTCTCCGAAATTCCCATGGAGAGGCAACCGGACTTGGTAAAACAGAAACTACCGACGATTGTATAGAAGAATCCCAATCCATGAAATCGAAGTGACTCCTCGGAGAGGGCGTTCGAGGAAGTGGCACGGCCTCGCAGTTGTTCTCATCGGCAACAAACGGGTGATTCAGAAGCATCTGGGTTGTCCACCTTTTCGTCGGATCTTTCACGAAGCACTTGCGCAAGAAATCCTTCCCTTCATCGGAAAGATCCTGAGGGATGACCGGGGTTTCATCTCCGGCCCCGATCCTGATCATCAGGCTGTACACGTTGGAGCCTTCCGGTTGGTCCCACGCCGGCCGGCCAGTCGCCATCTCGACGACTGCACACCCGAGGGCCCACACGTCCGATGGAGCCTCGTACTCGTTCTTGTTCACTGCTTCAGGGGACATGTACAGCGGCGTCCCCCTCCACTCGAGGCCTCTGCTTTCTTCGTCCTCTTCCTTTTCCGGCCAACTTCTCGTTGACCCTGCCTCTGTCGCCAGCCCGAAGTCGGCGACTTTGACCTCCGTCGCCACGCAGCGATTAACCGGAGGGAATACGAGGATGTTCTGGACCTTTATATCGCCGTGGACGAACCCGCGAGAGTGAATATGCCTCAGGGCTTCGAGGACCGACCGGGTGTGGCGGCGGACCTCCAGCTCCGGTAGCTTCCCTCCTCGCTTCCTCATCTCATTGACCAAACTACCCCCGGGGGCGTACTCGAGTAGGAGGTTGTAGTACTCCTTCCCGCCCTCGATCGAACGATCGCCACCAAAGCACCGGATCACCTGCGGGCACTCGCCGAGCCGTCGCAGCACCTCGTGCTCGTTCATCAGAGTCGCGGACTTGGACAGATCGCAGGACTTGACAGCCATCACCGGCGGGAGACCGGAGAGCTTCTTCTTGGGTACTGCGAGATTGATGGAAGCGAAGCCTCCGCGGCCAATCTCCTCGCCTCGGATCCAATCCATAGCCGTGGAACCTGCCAAGGCTTGAAGCTTTTCTAAGTTTCTTCTTTCAGTTTCTCTCTGTGGGTTCTGTGAGAGAAGCGATTTGATGGGAGAGATGGAGAGGGGATTTATATATAGGGGAATTTTTCCGAATATATTGATGAAACAGAATATATGATATTTCAATTTTAAATCTGATATTTTTTGTAATATAATAAATTGTTTTTCTGATTTTTGGGACTCAACTAATTTTGCACGTGGAAGTCAACATTCACGAGGGAGACCGATTTCCTAATTTGGGGTGAAATGAAACAGCGTACCGCAACTTCATGCTCTCCTTCAATCTACAGGGGTGCATCAGAGAATTTTTAAATACTCGAAACTTTTACTTAAGTTCGATCAGTAATAGTTTAATCACATGTCTCGTAATTAATGATATAGCTGAGTAAAATTTCACAAAGATTTGTAATTAATTTTTTTACCAGCTGAAACTGCGGAGAAGCAAATTAATGATTCACTTTACGTTGATTTGGTCATGCTATTCAATGTTTATTTCTTTAAAGTTTTCATATTTGAATCCTGTAAACAGAAAAATTTTATGATTATGAGATTTCTATTTTTCAAATGGGATCGATCATGCTTGAACCGAAATTAGTCAGGGTCGAGTGCAAAAAGAGAAACTATGACACATCATTGGATATCTCAAATAACGGGAATAAGGATTGGAATTTTTGAAGGGTTATCAGCGGCAATTGAGCACGTGGAACATGTTTTAAGTCAATCTCAGCATATGCATGCACACACATATATATATGTACGTATATATCTCCACGTGAAGACATCTCCTTTCTACTAATGTATTTGCCCAAGTGAGAAGATTGCGCGGAAATCATCGAGGAATTTTAATTTTAGCACGAGTTTAGAGTCATTGAAACGGCCAAGATTCTTTCTTCTTTTTTTTTTTATCAAGAAACTCGAACTCACCGACCATGTCGAGAATATATTTCTAGATTTTGCTTAACAATAGATCAACTTCAACTGATATCGAACGATCATTGCAGCCTTAATTCCTAAAATAGAAAGCACTTCAATTTAATTTACTCGAGATTACGTTTTTCTTTTTTTAATGATTCATTCAAGAAACTTAGCTCAGCCCTCGACACTGGCGGTTGCCCGGTCAAGAACTATAGATCCCGAGTTTAATGAAAGAGTAAACTATCAAGTGATAAATAGAATTTCGTACAGTTGGTACTACTCTCGTCTACCAGCACATTTTTAGGGATGAATGTTAGAATCAGGGCACCTATTTAATAACCGATACACCTTGGAGATACCAAATTGATGGTTAAAATTGTGCAAAGTACATGTTCAATGGCTTACATATCTCCGAGGCATCGGTTTGACGGTTTAATATTCGTTAAAGCAATTATCAACTAGCAAGAGTCTGACCCCCGATCGATAAGAGAGTTCTCTCTGCACTTTGAAGTCTCGACTTTAAATAGGTTGGAGTTTGTTGAAGTAATTATTGTACGTGTGCATGCTAAGTGCAGAACATACGGTCGGTTTGACACATCTGAAGATGGATTAGTTCATATATACTTAAATCCTTACTGATATGACTTCTTATATTCGTTTATTCTGTGTTTGCTCGCACATTCATAAGCTCATCGAACTCCATCACGAAAGGGAAAAGGAAAAATTAAAGTGAAAGGCACGTGAAGGCAGTAGCTATGCATGTTCAATCAACCAATAATTGATTTCGTTTTCTACATACCAATTAATTGTTGGCAAAGACATGACTCAACGTGTACTCATTTGATGTGGGTGTGAAACGTCAAACCTTGTGGACATTCCTTTCATGCACGTTACCCACTTCCCTTCGGCCGTTTAATTTCCTCTTCCCACGTGTAAAATAACTTTTTTTTTTATTTGCACCGCGCATTATCCCGAACCAGCTGAAGCGCACCCCGAGACTAATCTGCGGTCGGATCGGAATCAATGGAAAAATTTCCGTCGACCCTCTCAACCTAGAGATCGATCATATGATTACTTATTTAAGGATCTACTGAAGGAATTACTAGATCAATATCAGATCGGCTATGTGTAAAATAATCAAGAAGTCAATAGCTGTCTAAAATATTACTAATTTTTCTGAAAAATAAAAGATTAAAGAAAGCAGTGGAATATGATAGACAGCGTACGCAGGATCCCTTTAACGAAGAATAACTGTGTTAAGAATTCATATCCAATCATAAGATCGATTCGTAGATTAATTAACACGCAAAATAAGAAAAGAAGTGCAACGGATCCTCAACTATATCAAATAATATAAATTGTGTCTATAGTTTTTTTTTTCTCGGATGCACCGGAGATTCTCGCGTAAAAGATAGATGAGAATAAATAATATACAAAATTTCACCGATAAGAATTAAATTTAAAATCTCTCGATCTTAAATTGTTGGAAAATTTCGGGATCGCTCAGGAACAACGAAGGTAATGCATGGAAAAGAGAGAAGAAACAGCACGCACGATGTACGTGATTCGAGATAGCGGTGAAGTGTCGTTCGTACATCCACACTAAACGAAGGGTAGGTGGTGTCTTGATTAATGAGTAACAATGAGACAAGTATAAGACGAGGTAACACGGCAGGTACAAAGTCCAACTCTCATGATAGACAGCTCAGAACAAAAGAAGAATCCCCAAATCCCTAAACACTAGACTCTGAACACTCATTGGGCGCACCGAGTGCACCTTACATGAAATCTCTCGGTTCATATTATTATTTTTATCTCTATCTAAAATATTCCAAAATATAATATTTTAAGATATAATCTTTCCAAAAGATAGAGTATTAAATCTAGAAAAATAAGGAAATCAGATCAGATCTAAATTACCTTCAAAATTTAAGACACAATACCAACAGAAATTAATTACAATAAGGTTAGTTTGAGTTATGCGACACGCTCATGTTAAAATTTCCATGTGAAACATACACACACATACATACAAAATACGGGCATAGTTGGAGGGTGTTGACTGAGTTTATTTGCAAAATTCATGCTGAGAGAAATTATAATTAGGGTATAAGATGGTCGCAATTAAGTATAAGGAAATCGGAAGAAAGAGACAGAGGAGGAGGGGTCACGTTTTTGGTCTGCCAAAAATCAACGAATTTTCATGCACGGTCACATCGCGCGATGTTCACACGATGTTTGGACCGAACATCAGCTGTCCCCAGCTTATGTGGTAGAGATGGGAAAAAAAGGGAATATTTTACCTTCTCGGTTATAATTTTACCTCATGACTTTGTTTAGCAATGGAAAACAGAAAGATTCACCTTGTTAATTATTATTACAGATGTCTTATTGTCTAACGAGGACCGCAGACAAGAAGGAATAATGAGGTCGGATAAGTACGACACGGTCGACTTTTCTTTCCTAATTAAATTGACCGATGGACGATGCCTAAGAAATTAGGTGGATGAAGCCCAACGTTGTATATACATGCACCAAGAGGGCTAGAAGTAAACGCGATCAAATGTCAAAGTAAATATATATATATATATATATATATAGCCACGTGATTTATTAAAAAAAAGAAAGGAAAGAAATCAAATCAATTTCCGGTAGATCGGTAGCTGAGACGTCCGGGGAACTAATTCAACCTGAAAGTCTCCATATTCAAAACCAACCCGGCCAACAGTTCTACCCATCTAACTGTTGCATTGAAATGCAATTCATTCCGTATATTTTTCCCAACCTTTTCGTAGTATCCGAAAATCCACCCTGCCACGACTGATCGGCTCAGGTTCGATCTAGATCGGCAGCGGTGGATTATTGTATTCACATTCAGACACGAACACGTGATAGTATTTTAAAGAGACGAGATATCGAGGTACCCGAAAAAATTCACGTCTTATTATGGACTTAGTTTTCTGTTCTGTCTACGTACTGACAATGAAATGGGTCAGCATCAAAATACGGCACAGAGCGAAGCGAACAGATGAGTCGACATCCAAGGTTTCACGGCAAACGTTGCATGAAACATGATGGGCTATTTCTAGCCCTCCAAATTATTTTATTTTAATTGGGATTTTCCTTTTTCCTTCTACCACTCAGCCAAACGTGATGGGGGCACCGGCCCTAAGAGAGACATTTTTCACGCACACTGAAATTCAAGGCCTTCATTCATTGTGGTGTGAGTCTCGTGTCCATTGAATGTGCCCGCTTCGATGGGTTTTCCTCTTACGTTGCTCAAATATCTCATCACATCGGTTGATTTTTTACCGTGCGTGTCATATGATATTTAAAAGTCTAATTAGTGGATCTTGAATAATTCAAGTTTGACCCGGATTAACTCATTAATGAATAAAATTCTCTTAATATAAATTTTTCTATTAAAAATGACTTAAACTTGATAGTTCACTTACGAAAAAAAAAAGATGTGGCACCAACTCATATTGATTCAATGCATTTTCTAGGCAATTCTTTTTATAGGAAAATACATGCAGTCTTTGCTGTTGTTTGTCACTTTATTTTCTTACTTTTTCTAAGCTTATTGCTTAAAATTAGTGTAATATTTGCTTTCAACATTTATCATTAATGTTCATATTTTTTTTATAAAAATCGGTGAAAATATCTTGAATGTGAAGCTTTGAACATGGACCATTAATTAAAATTGTAAAAAAAAAAAACAAAAACAAAGGGCAGGCCGTCAAATGGATTAATTTACAAAAGGAATTTGCATTGGGAAGCACATGCACCGAAAATACCAAGGGGGTTGGGCCGAGTGGTAAGCAGCTCGGTGCCGCTTAAGGAGGTCTCAAGTTCGAGTCCTCACGTACGCAGACACCCCCCTTGGGAGCCTCACCCGCCATTGCCAGGCGTGCGACCCGGGGCGACCAACGGATTAGTCAAGTATGGTTGGCTGAAAGATGCCGTCTCACCGCTGGTGGGGCCTGCTTGGATACCGTGGCTGGCGACAAAAAAAAAAAAACATGCACCGAAAATATAGTGGGAATTGTCTGGGAGGACGTGACTTGTAGGTTCAGAGAACCACTCCCGTCCGCACTCATTAGCCGGCGGCGGCCCGATTAAGCAAACGAGAAATTCCTCGACAGAAAGAAATTTAACAAATCATAAGAAAATTTTTTTTCAATTTTACGGGGTTGGTATTTGAGAATTTGAGTAAAAAGAGGTTGAGATTTGAATATGCTGAGTCAAGACACCGGGTGGTGTTGTGGGAAATGAGATCCAGAGATTCTGAGATGTAGTGGATCAGTCAACTTGTCAAACAAAACTTCCTCCAGCTGTTCCTCTGCTCGAATGAGAAATGGACAGATTCCCACCAATTGCGCGGTCACTGCTCGCGTAATCGTCCACTAACACTTCCTCTTCTGGCAATGCGGTGGTCGGTTTGTTGCAACGATCCGAATAAACCGGCGCATCACCTGTTTCCCGAGGATGACATTTGACAAATGAAAGAAGTACTAGGTGCGGTGTCAACAAAGACCGAACATCATGTAACGGGACTGTTCTGTGGCCACTATTAGCCCCCCTATTTTCTATTCATTAAAAAAGTGTAAAATTAGTAACAGACATGTCAGTTTGGCACAGGGATGGAGAACGAGAGTGAAAACGGAGCATGTCGAGATGTGGGAGAGTAAAGAAGAGACTGACGGAGCTACATTCACACGTTAAAAAAGTATTAAATAATTATACCTTATAATAATTTAATAAAAAATCATTAATAAAATTATTCTAATAAATAATAAATACAGTAACTACTCGAATTATAAATATCAAATTACTCTTTTGATGTGCGACCTTTTGATCTCATAACAATAATATTATTAACGGCAGCAAGTCGATTCTCTTAAACTGAGCTCTTTAGTGTCAGTGAATACGATGCAGCTATTGGTTGTCGGTGGCGGCTGGTGCAGATCTTTTAAATGGGTGGCCCAAGCTACCCACCCAATCCGTCCCACAGTCCCGCAGTTTTCGACCGACTACCATTACTCATCTCTCCTCGTCGGCAAAATGACCATAGAAGCTTGAATGATCGAAGCTAGACATGGTCATGTCACGAATTAAGGAGATCTATTACACGAAATCTTAACTCTCATGTTGAGAAGGATAAAACCACCGGTGAAATTCTCATTTTCGAGTCTTTTTTTTAAGAAAAAATTTACTACTTCTGAGAATGTTTACGAACCGGTAGATTCCTTTTCCATTTTCTTCTGTAACCCGAAGGTTATTGTGCATGTAGCCGCAATTCTCCCCTCTTTACTCTTCCATCCTTCGACCAGGGGCGGCGGTGAATCTGCATCTACAATTCCATTGGCCCGATTTTCGGCCGCAGCCTAGAGACCAAAGTCTCGCTGCGGCGGGCCCCACAGCAGCAAGTTGACCCATAGAGCGGGGCCAACCCCATCTTCGCTTTCGTGGTGAGATATGCCGAGTCTGCCGAGGCCCTCCTCACCGTTGATTTCTTCATTTCCAGGCCTTTCGGCGGAAGCAAGGGAGAGACAGAGAAAGTGGCTGCGGTGAGGGCTTAAAATCAAGTGGGAATCGTCTCACCATTATCTGCTGTCAGCAGCCGAAGGAAAAGGGTCCAAAAAGAAAGGCAAAAATCAAGGGAGGAGACTGGCCAATAATTAAAGTAGTTGGCCCAGTCGTTGGGAGTCAAGTTGGGGAGTGCGGGGTGCTACAAAGATCTTCAGTATCTTCCAAAGGAAATTTTGCTTGTTTATTGCATGATGCGACAAGAATCTATTGATGAATTTGTCCGATATCCTTGATATTTTTTGTATTCACTTTTAATTGCATATTGTTTTCTTTTTTTTTTTCCTAAATTCTTTTGAAGTTTTTCATTTAACAGATAGGTTCGTGTATAGGAGTCTTACCTTCATCATGTTACGACTTGGTTACAACCAAATACGGGTATGGAACAAGGATGTGCAACTCCAGGCGAGTGACTAGAATCTGCATCCATGGAGTAGAAACAGATTCGACAAGAATCTGCATCCCTGTTGCTTTGACTTCACGCCAACAAATAGTTTGCCGATTCTCACAAATTGAACCTTACAACAAACAGTCGCATTTCTCAGGGCATGATGCCTATTTATTGCCCGAAGATCTGTTTCTACTCAAGTCGTCGGATAAACAAAAGGGTTATCAAACATTGCCTGATAACAGCAAGACACGAAGGATGCATCATCAAGAAGTATCACTCAGCTCAATTGTTAGTGAACAACGGTTCATGTCATGGAACAATTTGCGTATGCATCATTATATCAGATCAGATCAGAGATGTACCGGATATAGATACTACAGCATCTCCCAAAATGACTTATTATATAGCACAATGTCGCGTGTCAAACAGCTCAATCGGTCCATTTCATAATCCAAACTTCACGGACTCAAAATCAGCCAATGCCCTCCAATGGCAATTCCTTTGCTTTTCCCTTTTTCCATCGGCTGTGCTGCCCAAAAGGGTCTTACTCAGACCATCAGCCTGTCATAAAGAGCATATGTATCGTAAGCAATATCAAGACATGCTGCAGAATGGCTAGAGATCATGAGCCACAACTTAATTTACAAGTGGGTAACTGGTCAGCTACCTTGAGATCGGTCACCTCTCGATATTTTCACATCATTGGATGGATGTGAACCAAAGGGGAGTGAAACAGCTGCTCTTGCTCCCACCTCATATTCTTTGGAGATGTTAATCAGAGACACGTGGATCAGAAATACAGCTTAGGGATAACTTATTTTCTGTCAACTACTCTACTGGTAAATCTGAGCTCTGCATACCAATTTTGGGATTATATGTTTGTCTCGAGGATCCACCAAAGAGACACATGTCTGAGGGGTCAACATTTGGTTGTCGATGCCTCATCATATCTTCCCTGCAAGCTTCCTGAAGATCACAGACATATCGGTAATTTATCAATGTGCTAAGGAGAGGTAAATTTTAGCCCATGCTATTCAGGTGCAGTCTCGAAATGCATGCTGTAACTTAATGCCTCTTGATATGCTTCTCCAAGTTCTGAAAACCTTCTTAATATTTACATGCTAGAAAATATGAGGCGGGATGATGATAATTGTGCTCGTCTCACCTCAGAAACTGAGTTCAACTGATAGGCACCTGGGTGGATCTGTATGGGGGATTCTAAGCCAAATGTGGAACCAGCTTCAAACATGTTTGTCAAATGTGTCTCAGTTGATGCAGGTCGTTGATTGGGCAGAGCAAAAATAGTCTGTTGTGTGGGTGTTTCTTGGTTGATAGGAACACTACTGCCTGTCGCATTGGCATGTAAGCTTTCCGTCTCTTCACCGAATGGAGCTCTCATCTGTGGAATCTGGACCGGTGGTAGGACCCCGGGCAAGCACACAGGGTGCAATGTCAACCCATTTCTCATCGATAACATCTGAAAATGCAAATCATGAAACAGGATAAGAAAGTTAGCTGATTATCACCTGGGGGAGCAAAACAGTAATACTTACTGCTACTAACAACCCAGTTTGCACTAGATAGCGTATCAAATTTCACTAGATTCTTTCGAGCTGATGTTGAGAATAACGATCGAGTGGCCCGAGCTCCAGCTTGGGAGAACTCCACTCCAAAGAATCATGAGCCCAATCAAAACTTCTCCTATGATACTGTTTCCCAAATTACGAACATCATATATTACAAATAAAGCCTCTTCTCCAAGATGTTGTGAACTCAGACTTGTCAAACTCGACACCACTTCAGCTTGAGATGAGCCTAGTCTACATCAAGCTTTGTTTGAGGCTCAGTTTGACCATCATCCAGCGGGAAATAGGGTTGAGTCAAGAAGATCTCAAGCCTATTGATCAGGACTTAAACCCAGCTATAACCAAGAAGTTACACTTGATCAAGCCCAAACTTGGTTGAGCTGAGCTTAAGCATGGTTTTTCTAAGCTTACTCGGCAACCACATATTAGAAAGCCTATGTTCAAACTCTCAGGTGTAAGTGATTTTGCATTGCCTTTCTCAGCAAAAGGGTGAAAGCAGAGAACACACTTCAAGAATATCTTCCAAACCCATATCACATAAAGCTAGAAACTCTATATGAACACCACAAAATGAGTTCCCGCAATCTTGTCTGTCCAACACAAAATTACGCCAAAGAATGTAACATGTGAAAACATGCAAATAGCATATCTTCCAAACGCATATCAGATAAAGCTAAGACACTCCATATGAACACCACATGATGTGTTCCAGCAATAGGTTCAGTACGAAATTACACCCAAGTCCAGAACATCAGACAACAAGTAAATGGTGTAAACATATCCGCCGAACCCATACCGCATAAAAGTAGACACTATAAGGAATAGGGAACATCACATGATGAGTTCCCTCAATACTGTCCAGTAAGGAATTATACCGAAGTTCATAGCATGAGAAAACATGGATATAGTGTAAGGTAAAAACACAGAATTTTTGAGGTCTCAAAGAAGAGTGAATGAGCACTGTAACAGAAAGTGCATCATGGCCCTTTCTTGAGACAAACAATTACATTCATCGGAATGACATAAAGGTGGCAAATGTTCAAAAAAAATCAAAATAAGGAAAGCAAGCAAGCAATTGTGTCCGAGACAAGTACTTTGGATCTGATGACAATTGACCCAATGAAAATATCTAACTAATTCCATGATAAAGGAATTCTGAAATAAGAGCCAGAATATCACCAAAGCTATGTTCTGCTTGTGGGACAGAGTTCTTGGCAAAGTCGAGGTGTTTAGAAGAGAGCATGAACCTGAACTTGGAGCTGAAGCTGCTTGAGGTACTCGATGGCTTCATCTAACATAGAAGCCTTATCAGTCTGTCATGGAAAGAACAAATTACAGCACACAAACTTGAGAAAGAACAGAAAAAGGTGTCCACACCGCTGCAAAATCGAATTATCAGGGAAACATTTCTTACCTTGTTAGAATTTGGAATTAGACTTTGCAAAGCCTTCATTTTCTCATTGATCCTACTCCTCCTCCTCTGCCCATCACAACCAACAAAACCCGGGACAAACACATTAAGAGAGAAGGAGATAGAGAGAAGGGCCTGAGGATTCAAACCCTGGAGAAAGCAACCTTTTCTGACAAGTTATGAACTTCAGGAGTTCGGCTTCGCTTTGATGAGCTTCTCGGAGGATTCGGCTTCGGCGGTATATCCTCCAGCAATGCTTCAAGACCCTCCTACAGATTTTATATTTTCGCAAACTCTCAGCTCAGTGAACTATCGGATTGAAGGACAAAAATTAAAATACATACATTTAGATATTGAGCCGAGAAATTCCGATTGTTTATTTGAAGAATCTATCTCGATGATGAGTAGCAATTCAGTTTTCTGTTCCATTTTCAAGGAATGCAGAAAAATTGTACCAATTGGAGTCATTAATTAGAATGAAGCAGAAAACAAGCAAAGTAGGATGACGAGATTTAGAACGCGGATTGCTCAGAATCATTTGCTCATTTTAGAATGTCTTACTTTTAGTAGACCGATCAAATGGTGAAAGATCAAGAACTTGCACCCCAAATCCTGTACTTACTGCCGCATTTTTCCAACAACCCAACAAAGAAGACCTCCAAAAATTGACTTTGAATAACAAGTAGAGGTTAGAATAGAAGATTTCCAACAGAATAATACTAATCCGACAAGAAAAGCGAAATCTTTAGAGGGCAATCTAATTATTTTGAAAGATTCAGACACCCACTTGGACCAAATTATCATCTTTTCTGCGTTAAGAGAGAAGGAAAACAAATTTCCCCATTTTTATTGGCTCATCTAAAGTTGCATTTGACTTCATACCTCGCTTTCGCAGTCATACTCATCGGTCTCGTTCTCGCTGGCTCCCACCGAGGATGACGGCGCCTGGGGACCACCTGCAGAGAGAAGATATCCGCCACCTCCGCCGGCTGAGGATTCGACTGCTGGGATCCCATCCCCAGCAACCAGAGAGCGAGCTGGGGGTCGGTGGATGTCGGGCGGCAGGAACAGGGAATGAAGCTGTGTGTCACCTTGTGGCTGTGTCTGAGCAACGGAGGAAGAGGAAGAGGAAGAAGAGGAGCGGTGGAGGAACTGATGGAGGAGGAAGAGAGAGAAGTCGTCGTGTGGGGGAGTGGGAGCGGTGGTGGTGGCAGAGGAGGAACAGCTGGCCTTCTCCATACTCTCCTCCCCCATTCCTCTCTCTGCCCGCCTTCACTCTCTCTCCTTTCTGAATGTATCAGTTTTCTGTTTCAAAGTAAACGGGGGCTCATGGGTGGTTTTTGCTTGTAGCAGTAAGTTGCTGCTTTCCTTCTGCTTCTACCCCTTCCTTGCACACTCGTTATTATATATCTTTTTTCTTTCTCCCTTTTGAAATCAATGTTCGTTCATGACATGTTTGTCCGGTCGTTCAATCTCTCAACCATGCGACTGATGTTTTGCCCGGGGCAGGATCAACATCTTTAGGATGAGGGTTTGCCACATCGTCTGTCTCAACGATTATTTCAAACGGGAGCCGCGATTAGTCGTAAGTGCATTCGAGCTATTACATCATCATAAGAAACATTGAAAGGCTCCAGTATGTGTATATGTATATGTATACATGTACAAGTTAAATTTCAAGCTATCGCACGTGAGGGTCACTCAACAACTTAAGCAGCAAATTCTCCAGATTAATTAACTGTTAATTCCCGTAGTTAATATTCCCCTTTTGTCACCAAGAGGGGTTGGGCCGAGTGGTAAGCAGCTCGGTGCCGCTTAAGGAGGTCTCAGGTTCGAGACCTCACGTACGCAGACACCCCTCTTGGGAGCCTCACCCGCCATTGCCAGGCGTGCGACCCGGGGCGACCAACGGATTAGTCAAGTATGGTTGGCTGAAAGATGCCATCTCACCGCTGGTGGGGCCTGCTTGGATACCGTGGCTGGCGACCAAAAAAAAAAATATTCCCCTTTTGTCTTACTCCGTACTGTTAAACATTAATTAATACCCGCTGATCATTCAAATTTATTATTAATCTCCCGACAGCGTCCGTACAAACCGAGGATGCCGTGCTCGTTGTTAGTTCAGTCTGGTTGTAATGGAAAATTCTAAGATCGGCTCGTTAGAATCAGGTAGTCAAATATGTGTAAAAATATTAAAAATTGTTGATTAATTTTTTTTTAATTTGAATATTTAACTGTGAGGTATCAAATTATATTACATGACGGGTTACAAACTAAACCGTTTTCCCACAGTTATTGCATTATTTTGGATTTACATATCCTTATTGTAGTGAATTAGGGAAACCTGGCGCGGTTTAATCATTTAACAACTTAATCCGATAATTTATAATTAACGATTTGCATCACTAACATACAGATTCTTATGGGCATCAAACTAATTCGATTCCAGTTAGGTTATCCCATTAAGGAGTAAAACTCATCTAATATGAGTTTTTTTCATTCATAAAAATTTGAACTTTAGACTATTATTTAAGGGAATTAAGTGTCAAATCACTTAAATTAACTTATGATACTCTTCACAGTAAATATATTTTATTTATGTATGATCATTTAAGGAGTTTTTTTACTTCAAATCTATACGTAAACTAAGAACAACAAGAACAAATTCGCTATCACGTAACCAATTATTTATCAAAATTTTAAAAAAATTCTTTTATTTTCTTTTTTTTTTGAAACTTTTTGGTAGATAAATTCAATGCAAATCAGTAAGGATAAATCTCTCTCGCAAAAATGTTTCTCGCAAATAATTTTGTGAGAGAAAGAAAAGAAAATTTTCAATTCAACGAAATGAAATTTTTTTAATGAAAATCTCACCAAATATTTTTTCCCCATATCAAGTTCTTTTCAAGACTCGATCTTTCGAACTAAAGAGCTATGAGTGTGTCATTATTATCAAACCATGATTTATTGTAATAAATCTTAAACTTCTGTATTTATTATATATATATATATATAAAGAATGTAACATTTTTCATCCTTATTTTCTAAATTCTTTGTGTTCTATAAAAATTTTGAAAAGATAAAACATTTTCGACCTACTTCTTCCAAAAACTCAATTTCCAAAGAATTTATTGCTCCCTATAAAAAGGAAAAATAAACGAAAAAGGAAACCGGTCAGAGGATCAGACCACTCACTATCCATCCCATCACTGTCACATCCCCTAACCCAACGTCATCCCCAAGGACCCCAACGTCCCGAATTCTTTTATTTTCCTTTATCAACAGCTCAGCCGATTGCACCAGTGGCCCACGCGGCACGCTCCCATTGGTCCCGCACGATCTTTCATCCCACCCCACCGCATGTGGTCTACTACTCTGCGTTCGGGACCACGGGAGTATCCGCGTCGCCATCATCGGGACGTCAGGGTGCGGGACTGTAATCGAGCAGCAACAGCAACCGGCCAGACTTAAATACCGCGCTGCGTTGGAGCTCAAATGATCATCCGCATCCGCTTAAATAAGGTCTTAGATTCGATTTTCTTAAAAAGATATATGAATAATTAAAATTTTTGTTTTAAGTAAATTAATTTAACTGTGAATCCGAGGTACTAAATGCCAAAAAACGAACGATAATAAGGTTGGATGTAGACGTTTCATTTTGGGTAGGTGACTGGTTTTGTTTTGCCTCGATCTGCACACCCAAGGGTGGATTTACGGATAGACCGAGAGCGATCGTCCCCTGAACTATTGTATAGATTTTATTTGACAGTATCCAATTTTTTCTATTAAACTATCTAATTTTGCTCCCCTCAATCAGTGATATTTATATCTTCATTGAGTTTCGCCCCCCATTACAACCAAAGCAAGAACATTAGTGATCTAGTAATTCAAATTTTACTCGTATACGATTTGATAAGCACAAAATCTAACGTCTCTACCTCTTCTACATTTTTGTAGGAAAACCTTCATCAGGCTTGCCCTAAACTCGGAGGATAATGATTTTTTAAATTATACTGAAATGATATGAATATTATATAATGAGATATTTGAATCTTAATTATTACTGCAGCCCATTTTTATTTACAAAATATTTATCCGAACTTATTTCTCACGGAATATATTTATCAAGAATTGATTATTCTAACTAATCAAATGTGCTGGGACTGATTTGATTGGACAGTTCCATGACATTCATTGTGGCGTTGGACTCACGTGTCATGTCGCTATATGTACAGACCTTACGTTGATTTCAGTTCATCTAGGTTTCACCACAACAGTCCCCCTGCTAGAAGACTACGGTCATGGGTTGAAAACAAAAAACCAAGTACGGTCGGAATTGAACTACGTACATAACCCAGCTTTTAATTAGAGCAGACACCCGATAAAAATTTATGGCAACTACGAAGGTTGTCATTGTCCACAAAATTTAAGAGCTCTTCTCGACTCGAGTCCGGGCCTTTCGATTGCCTGCGAGCATCTCACTTTCATCGAACATTGCTCAGGAAGCATTCCGGTTGCCAAAAGGTTGGCCGGGGTACTCGAGGAGAAGTCCGGTGTCGAAGACCGACGAAATCAACCTCTCCTTCCTTGATGGGCCGTTTTTGCAAATGAGTACGACATGTTTTTGTCTGGGACTGCAAATTGTGCTTGCTGGGCTCGCCAGAGTTATCTGTCCTAGTAAAGGGCCCGTCCATTCAACATCGGCTGAAGTTCCTACGCATTAATAAGATGTGAATACAGTGTCAGTGAGTAGCTCGCTCACGACAAACTTTTGGGTGGAGTTTCGCCAGGTGGTGCATCCACCAAATGAAGTGCTGACACATGTCAGTGCGGCGTTGTCACACATGCGACCACATCAGCGGCGCTAACATGTGTTGGCGCTTCAATGTGTGGAGGCACCACATGGGCGCCGCCACGTGATGGCGCCGCTCCACCCTAGACTTTCTTCTCGCTCACAGGATCACATGTTTAATTCCCTCCTTACGTGCACAGCTCCAATCCCAAATGAGGCGGTGAGCACTTGTAATTGCATGCGAATTTACCCAGATTTATGCGCTTGTGGAGTGTTGATGGATCCGGAAGAATAAACTAATACAAAATGACTCATACGTTTATAATATATACTTATGCGCTAAAGTAGAGTTCCAACTCTCGGGGTCTCAACAGCCTCTACGTGGCATCCTCAACAGCCTCCACGTGGCAACCTTTAGACTTTTTATTTCCTTTTTGATTTATAAATGGTAAAATACAAGGATTGTTGCGTGTTTGTCACATCATACATATATTAGATATTTCTCTCTTTTATCTCTTCCTTTTTCAATTTTCGATCGATTGCTTAAGTTATATAAATCAAAATAATTTTTTTATTTAGTTAAATTATTTTCTATTTAACAAAAATCTATTTAACTTATTTATCGTTATTATTTTTTATTTAATTATCTATCGATTTGATTTAATTCTTTAGAAATTCATTCATGTAAATAAAAATCAATTTACTATTTAAATAAATTATTTTCCTATTTAATTAAAATCTATTTTCTTATATCTATCGTTATTATCTTTACTTAGTTTTCATAATTTCCTTGACTACTTAGTTGTGATCTATTTTTCACCTACTCTCCCTTTCTCTTTTCCATATTTGCTCTTCACCCATTTCCAATCTTTCTCCTATTTTAACTAGTCATAATCGGATGAACATCTGTTACTATCAATATTTATCTATTTGTTATTCTTTTCTCATAAAATGTACAACTATTATTCTTATACACAAGCAATTCCTATTTTAACATAATTTTTCGTAAAATAATATTTAAAAAATAATTTAATTCATAATTATTTTACGTTAGTGAATACTCATCAACCCTGCAGCGAAATGCAGCACGTTGCACTAGTATAATATAAAAAGAAAATAAAAGAGCACAGTAAATTTTATTAAAGAAAATTAAATGTCAAATTTTAAATGTGAGTTCAAAAGCGTGTCATTTCATTTAATTCTCCTATCAGAAAAGGAGAAAACTTTAATTTAAATAAAATATATATTCTCCGCATAAATACTTTCTGCGTGACCCCCAAATTCTTTTATTCTAAATAATAATTCTAAATTCCACTGAAAAAAATAATAATTCTAAGTTGGTTTTTTTTAATATAAAGGTTGTCCATCTCTTTTGCTCTGGCGGGAAGATATTAGTAAGCAAAGCGTAGGCGGTGTTAAATTTCTACTTAGCAGAAAGCAAACTGTTGCCATTGGAAAACAGAAAACTGGAATGCAAATCTCTGTTTATCTGAATGGTTCAAATTTTTGAGGAGGCAATCAAGGATAATTTTGTCTTCTTTTAGGAATTAATATGTAAGCAATGGAGTGCATCCATGGCAGCCCAGATGGTAAGCAAGTGTTTCGTTCCTTTTTAGGTTTGCGGGCGATTTACGTGTAATAATCTATGTTGAGCTTCTTCTTCTTCCTTTTTTTTTTCAGCATTCAGGAAGCAGACCAACTTTGATGACCAATTTTAAACTTCCTGATGGAGTTCATCAAGAGTTTCTCGCAGAGGAAACCTCAGATGACATTGATTTTGGCTCAGTTCCATGTTTGGTATCTAAGCTGAGCAATTATCTTCTCTTTTCTATTCCTGGGAAAATTGCGACGTCAAGATCTTGCCATTATAGTCTCGCAGAGATTAGCTGTGTCATTAAACAGACTATTGTGGTGCTGGGACAGGATGAAACTGGCAGTTAAATGAGAGGAAAGAGAGTTGGAAGAATTTATTTTTTTTGTTTGAACAGCTGATATCTAGAAATCCAACGGATCCTGACCAATATAGTTCGAGCCGGGAGAGCTCATTAGGAGATAAAGCCCTCTCAAGGTGAATTTTATCAATTTACAATATTTGAACTCGAGAACTTACTTAACGGGAAGAGTCGTCATTTCACATCAGTCAATCCACTTTAGTAGAGCTGAAAGACTTTATTTATGTCCATGTCTGGCAGAAGTTGGGAAATTTAATGGTCGGGCTTAGGTGGACATCAGTTGCCAGAAATAAGCCCACTTAAGTTGACTAGATCCGTGCAGAGGAAAAGGATGGTTGTTTCTAGGAATCCAGAGAACGTGCGGTCCAAGCATTGGAGTTTAGCTCCCTCCCGTCACTGATTCTTGGTCCACACGTTCCTTCAGTTCTTGCTCCTCTTGTGATCTTTCTTCTGTAAAACGACAACAGCCTCGACTGAAATTCCGTCGTGGCTAACCACGCTCTTTTGTAGCAAAAAGAGTGTCTTAATTTCTCTCAACATGAATGCATGGAAATGACTGATCCATCAGAGCATTGGTTTGAAAAGCAATTGTAACGTTGGCTGGACAGGCGTGTACTTGGTTTTGGTCCTATTAGGCACGATAAATGTATGTCGGGCCTACTATGTGCTCAGTACGACCAACCAACTTTGCTATAATTCATTGAACGGATGACATTTTTATGACGTTTTTCCTTTTTCTGGGATGTGAATAGTACCAAGGAATTTTCAAATTTTCAACAAATCTAGAAGTAAAGAAGAGGTGATAAAGACAGAGAAGAGGATGATAGGTGCCTGCAAGGCTGAAAGTATTTCTTGCAGCGCAAGTTGTTGAACGTCGTTGTTCATCATTTGGGCATTTCTGTAGGAGCCTCCGATGCCTATCCTCCTCAAGCTTATAAAAATCATTCTCCCCCTCCCCGACCCTGGACCAGAATTCACACACCCAAACAGACGGGGAAAGAAAAAAGAACAGGGAAAGGAGAAGCAGGATGGAATTGGAATTACCAGCTGCCTCCATTGGAGTAGCAATGGTCCTCGTTGCTGTAGCAGCGACATGGTGGGTGTGGAGGGTCCTGAACTGGGTGTGGCTGAGGCCGAAGAGGCTCGAGAGGCTTCTCAGAGAGCAAGGCTTCAAAGGCAATCCATACAGATTCCTGTTCGGGGACCTGAAAGACAATGTGAGAATGCTGAAAGAATCCAGGTTGAGACCCATCGGACTCTCAGATGACCCAGTGCCTCGTATTGTCCCGCACGTCTTTCATTCTGTCAACACCTATGGTAAGACTTCTCTCGGACTTCAAGCTGTCCCATCCCCACAGTAGTTCTCTCTCTTCGTGAAATATAATACAATGTAAACCTTCTTTGACTCAATTTAACGGCGAACCAACATTTGATATATCTCTTCGATGGATGACCTAAGTCAAGTCCAGCTGAAATAGTTTGTGTGGCCCAAGATTCTAGTCATCCTTCCTCGTCTCTTTCATTTCCAGAATTGTTGTCGATTGACCAGATATAAGATCTATTCGATCTCTATGATAGATCCAAGGTTGCATCACCCGGTCTAAAACAAATGTTTGCGTCAAATTGATATGGAGCTAGCTTCAATTGAAAATTTGCAGGTAAGGATTCTTTCATATGGCTGGGACCAACTCCGAGACTTAACATCATGAACCCTGACTATCTGAAGGACATCTTCTCAAAGATATACGACTTTCAGAAACCGCCTTCGAATCCATTGGCCCAGCTGCTAGCGACTGGACTCGCAAACTATGAGGGAGAGAAATGGGCAACTCACAGGAAAATCATCAACCCCGCCTTCCACTCAGAGAAACTCAAAGTTATCTCCATGAACTGAAATATAATTTCTCCTTCATTGCTAAATTCGATGCAACTGGACCCCTCATCTCCTTCATCTTTTCCGCGGCAGCTCATGATTCCTGCTTGTTATTCAAGCTGCAATGAGATGGTGACAAGGTGGGACAAGTTGACATCCACAGAAGGATCAGTGGAGCTCGATGCATGGCCCGACCTACAAAATATGACCCGTGATGTGATTTCTCGAATAGCATTCGGGAGTAGCTATGAAGAAGGGAAGCGAATCTTTGAGCTTCAAGAGGAACAAGCTGATCTTGCCATCAAATTCCTTCAGACAGTCTACATCCCAGGATGGAGGTAAAAGATACCCAAATAAATAAATAAGAGGACCTCCCTTCAGCATCAGATCCAAAGTCTGTTGAGTACTTCTATCTTCCGAGGAAGACATTGCATATATACATGTGCGTGTGTGTGTGTGTATATTCTGCTTGACTTGACCGTTTTACTTGCAGGCTTGTCCCCACAAAAATGAACAGGAGGATGAAGTTGGTGACCAACGAAGTGCACTCTCTGCTTAGGGAGATCATCAGTAGAAGAGAAAAAGCTATAAGGGCAGGGGAGGCTGCTCCGGGTGATCTCTTGGGGCTGTTGCTGGAGTCGAACATGAAAGAAATACAAGACAATAAGGGGAACATGGGAATGAGTACTAAAGATGTGATCGAGGAGTGCAAGCTTTTCTATTTTGCAGGGCAAGAGACAACCTCGGTCCTCCTTGTTTGGACAATGATATTACTGGGCATCCATCCTCAGTGGCAAACCCAAGCAAGAGAAGAGGTTTTGAAAGTATTTGGAAGAGATGGAAAACCAGACTTAGTCGGGCTGAACCGCCTGAAGATTGTAAGTATAAACTTATCTCGATATGGAGAAACAAGCGGTGATTTCTGACCTTGAAATATGATGATCTCTTCAACGTTTTGTTACAGGTTACAATGATCTTATATGAAGTTCTGAGGCTATACCCACCGGGCATAGCGCTCAGTCGTTTCATCCACAAGGAAATGAAACTTGGGGAACTAAATATACCTGCAGGAGTGGAACTGGCACTGCCCACATTACTCATCCATCACGATAAAGAGCTCTGGGGAGAAGATGCCAAGGAATTCAAGCCTGAGAGGTTCTCTGAAGGAATCTCAAAGGCGACCAAGAACCAAATCTCTTATTTCCCATTTGGTTGGGGCCCTCGAATTTGCATGGGAATGAACTTTGCCTTGATCGAAGCAAAGATGGCCATGGCGATGATACTGCAACGGTTCTTGTTCGAGCTTTCTCCTTCTTATGCCCATGCACCAGCAACAGTCATCACTCTTCATCCCCAACATGGTGCTCAAGTCATTTTGCGAAGAGCCTAATGTATAATCACAATAATAGTGAGTTGACCGTACTTGATATCATCATCAGATTGCAGGAAGATAGATTTACCGCAGGCTTTATTTAATGATGATGGTTGTTTCAGTAGTGGTAAGAGAAAGCATTAGCTAGTAATATAAATAAGTGAATCCTCCTTTTTAAGTTCTTTCGTGAGCTAATAAGTTTCTCCTGGTTTTACCTGGAGATGCATCCAGCAGATTTTCGAGTTCATTTCTCTTTCAATTTCAAGGATTTATGTTATAATTGATGGATTTAGAAACCGAATTAAACCCAAGATCATACGTGTTGAAATCGCTAAGAGATTGTGCATAAAACGTAAAGCGGAAGCGTACCTGAATCCATAGTGATTGAGGCATGATCGAGATTCGGGTTTGGCCTTCTAGGTCAACACCAGCCTCCTGAGAGATCGTGGGATTCTCTCTGACTCACAGTGACTAATGGGATATCATAGGAGTCGGATTTATATAGTGTGACCCAGGGACCATAACCCCTCTATTGCACATTAGTGCCTGAGGTTTTATTAATTTTTAATTCTGCCCATCATAGAATTAAAAATTACTTTTTGGTATCTGCACATTAGTCCCCCACTTTTACGAGATGTCGTTAGGGCCCATTAATTAACTTAATTAGACCACTTAATCGGGCCAACTATTAGGATAGCATAGATACTCGGTCAATGATATATTGTTGGACCACATTAGTCGGGTTAAAAAATCCAACAATCTCCCACTTGGGCCAACAATAGTATCCCGGACGACTGTGTATCACCGAATTACCTTTTGAGCTCAAAACTACTATCCTTATCAACATTCTCAACAATCTCGTCCATTGAATGCACCAACAATAGGACCAAAGCGTTTTTCGTCGCATGAATCGCAACTGGAACCATCAATGATCACTTACATTGATACATCTAACGACATAGATCAAGTGTAGGTGCACAGCATGAAAATTACATGTTATGTGATCTGAACATGCCTATTTCCAACTGGTCCTCCTTAAACTTTATGGAGATCAAAACTTTAAACCTTATACTGAAATTCAGAGTGCAAGTATACTGAAAACTTTATTTCTGCAGAAAATAATTCACATAATGTTGTTATAACTAAATGGCATTAATGTACAAACTCCCACTAAACCTTAGTATCATCATATGATACAATACCCACATGAGCAATATGCTCATGAAAGACCATGGGTGATATGCCTTTAGGAGCGGATCCGCAATTGTAGAGTTGTACCAATATGCCTACAACAACCGATGACTCCGAAATATACCTTCAACAACCAGGAACTTAATGTTATGATTTTAGAAATAGTCCTGTTGTTATTAGAATAACCGCTAACCTTTGGTCACAAAATAACTCAAGTGGTCTTTCAATCTTATATGAAATTTGCAGTCTAGCGACAAAAGTTTTGCAGTCATATTCCATAATTGGATGCCTCGTAGCAACTTACGAACAAACACTAAGGCAACAATGAGTGTCTGCTTAGCACTCATTCAGGAGACAACTCCCACAGCCAACAGATAAATACAACCGCATAAATCTGTGACTATCTTAGCACCCAACAAAATTAAAATTGAATACTGAATGTCAGAATACAAAATGACCTCCAATTCATCTGACTTACTGTATGTGAGCATAAAAATAGTTTGTTCTCTATAAATACCGCACAATTTATTTAGCTGGTTTTATTGATCCATGCCAGGATCGCTTAATTGTCTGCCAAATTATCCCAGCAATGTATATAATATCCAAATACGCATGTACCTAAGCATACATAAGACTCCCACCAATTAATGTATAGGAATCTTTTGCATTTCTTATACAGAATTATCATTTTCGAGGCAATGACTGAAACTTAATATTATTTGCCTGAGCAATAGGGGCATTACCTGACTTGCAATCCTTCATACCGAATCTAATCAGCACCTTATCGACATAACTCTTTTATGATAATCCAAGGATACCTCGAGAGCGTTCTCGATGAATCTGGATCCTAAATACAAAAGAGATATTCCCAAGATCTTCCATCTAGAAATTTCTTGGTTTCACGCAGTAAGCCTATATCATTGCATGCCAGTAATATGTTTTCGACATATCAAATATGTGTGTGTGTGTGTATATATATACATACTCCCACTGAACTTTTGGTATATACATTTTTTTTGACTGAAGATCAATTTCTTTGGGTCTCAAACCATGAAGTTTTTTCTGGCTGTAACATATAAATTGTTTCATCAATGTCACCATTGAGAAACGCCGTTTTAACATCCATCTGATGTAGCTTGAGATCAAAATGAGCTACAAGTGCCATTACAATCCTAAAAGAGTCTTTCGAGGAAACCGGAGAGAAAGTCTCTTTATAGTCAATGCCTTCCTTTTGTGTGAAACCCTTAGCGACAAGACGAGCCTTATACCTCTCCACATTGCCTATAGAATCCCTCTTGGTCTTAATTATCCACTAATAACCAATGGGTTTCACACCTTCTGGCAATGGGACGAGGTCCCAAACGTCATTGTCCTTCATGGACTTCATCTCTTAATTCATGGCATCGATCCACTTTTGAGAGGTAGAGCTACTCAAGACTCGACGGAAGTTGATCGGGCCATCTTCCACCACTCCAATGTCAACCTCATGCTCTTGGAGAAATACTATATAAAATCATTAGGAATTGCACTTCTCCGCTCTCTAGTGGATCTCTTAATGGCACATGTTCTTGAGGTTGTTGAGTTTGTTCCTCTGGAACACATCCTCTCGAGGCTGTAAATCCTCTTGAGGTTGCATGGGGAGATCTATAACATTGTCCTATTGCTCCCTATTAGAAGCAACAACCGTATGAAGAGAAATAAATTTCCCTTCAGACAACAACTTTAATCTTATCTCCCCCCGCAAACTCAACTTCCTCAAAGAACTGGGCACTTTCCATCTCAAATATTCATCCAGTAGTGGGATCATAAAATTTCTAACCCCTAACCTATTTAGGACATTGCTCTAATACGTATTATGCTGAGTATGAAAACTATAAAAAAAAATCATGAATGTTGTTACCATATATGTTAACCTACTGTGATATTCACAACCACAATAAGACCTAATAACTTTAATCCTTTTGTCAAGCTAACTTTCAACTTCGACTGCAAAATTCTTGAACACAACCAAGGTTTTAGACTTCTCATTGATTAGATACAGGTAATCATACCGAGAGTAATGGTCTATGAACATGATAGAGTAATGTTAACTATTCCAAAAGTAGTAGGGAACGGTCAACAAATATCCATATGTATCAGTTCTAAGACATCTGATTTTCAGTTGGTGCATGATCTACTTATATATATTTTATGTTTCCCTTTATGCACTAAGTACAGACCTCAAGGTCCGCTAAATTAAGAGGATTGAGAATTCCATCGAATATAAGCTCTTAATCCATGGTGTGGATCTCAACCTAATTTCTTGTGTCGTAATTCAATGGAACTCCTACTACAATTTGTACTTTATACCACATGAACTTATATGCAATGTTTCATTAAATGAGGTAGCCGAGTCAAGCATATAAAGGTTATCACAAAAAATAAATAATCGATACCAGTATTATTTGAATCCAAGAGCAGACCACACCAACTATTTCCAAATGGATGATAATATCCAAATTTATCCAAAATGGCAATAGAAACTAAATTCGTCTAAAAGACGATAAAATATGTCTTTCTCTAGATCTAAATAATAACCAGTTGTAACAATAACCTAAATGTGCTTGTAGACATAATGATGATCAATTTAATGTCGCCCCGTATAGATGAATCTTTCATCACCAATTGGCGTTTAACAAATTAAGCAACCTTGCATATGTGCATTTATGTGGGTAGAATTACTGAAATCTATCCACTATATGTGTGCACATAGTCAAATTAACCTTAAGACAAATTTCAATGAGAAGTGTACCTTTCTTTATACGTCAAGCATAATAACACAACCTTATTACTTTTTTTTTTTTAAAGAGCGTAATGCCAAGTTAGTACTCTATCTTTACTTACTTTACCCTTTTCTCCTCTTACACATAATGAGAAAAGAGCTCATAGATGCTCTACTTCTCCTTTTAGCAGCTGCAATTGACTTAGATTTAATTTTTGCGAGGAGATATTGCCAAACCAAATGCACGAGCACGTCCTTGGACTGCTTTAACTTATGTGCCTTAAATATTAAAGTAAGATCGGACATATCCATAATGTACTCCTAAATGTTCCTCATACTCTTTATACCATCAAAAAAAAAAACAATTTTTGATAGAGTTGTATTTGTTAGAACATTTCTTAATAGTATTGAGAATGACTTGGCATTTGTCTCCCAAAAATAGCCCCCTAAATGATTTCTGGAATTGCATGTTTCATGATTATTAGACTCAGTCAATTAGAACAATACCGCCGCTCAAAATCCCTCATAGCCTCAATGGGAATTTCAGCCATAAAAGCATATGGTTCTTCACGCTAGAGGGCTAAGTCTAAATCCATGCACAGATAAACTTTCAAAACTTAAAATTGTGCTAGTTGGCACTGGGATGGTATTAATTTTGGCAGAACCTAGAGTAGCAGAAATTAACTAAATAGAGAACAAACCACAAAATTAATGGGAATTTAATTAGCTCACATACTTGATCAATAATGAATAAAATAATAGCAAGTCCCATTACGAGATACCTAGCACAACATTGACGTTCCATCTTTGGACGAAAAGGTCAACTTGTAAGTGGTACTCTCGATGCAGTAATCAAACACTAACAATCAATCCGGCCAAACAGTGAGCCTTCCTTTGGGCCGACTCATGTTCGCATGGAAACCTAAGGATTGTCACGTGTTTATTACCGCAGGCATATATGAAATTCGGCCAAACAGTGACCTTCCTTTGGGCCGATCACTGCCCGCATGAGATTCCACACATGCAAACATCTTATATATCCCAAAATTAGATTAATCTACACAAGAGAGCTCACTTTGGCGAGATGTTGCTTCGATCAATCCATCTTAGAATATTAGACATATCCAAGCCATTATTCTATTCAAGAAAATGAAATTAATTTTAATCGGGTTCTAATTAGGCCTAAACTAAATTGAATTGAATAATCTTGAACTTAAAATGGACTGAATAGGCCTAAACCCATGAATTAGACCAAATCCAAATCAAACCAGATCGAATTTGATCTTAATCATATTGAACTAGTGAAATTCAATAAAAACCCAAAAATAATCTTGAGTTGAACCGATTTAAAGATAGTAGTTGACTTATCGGTTTGGCCTAATTGACTCATCAAATTTTACTGAATTGACATAGTCAGGCTTTACTAAAATTGAACTAGCCATTTATATACTTTCATAA
Source organism: Lagerstroemia speciosa (assembly GCA_037672795.1). Classification (NCBI taxonomy): domain Eukaryota; kingdom Viridiplantae; phylum Streptophyta; class Magnoliopsida; order Myrtales; family Lythraceae; genus Lagerstroemia; species Lagerstroemia speciosa. Next base: position 2,225,612 of record CM075296.1, read on the forward strand.
TAAATTGGTTAAACCATTTACATGCATAAAATAGCAAGCAGAAGAAGTCCTTTTTATTTTAATTATAAATTAATTCAATTTATAATACCCATGTGTGGACCCCACACCTTATGCGTCCCACTTAAAAAAAAAATTACCCATCCTAAATTACTAAACGGACGGCCTCATGTAATTAAATTTTTTTTTTAATTTACAGTTAATTACGAAACTGCCATTCACTTTCCATGTTCATCCTCTTCTCCGAATTCCCCAAAAAAAAAAAACTTACAGCCACAGTACGAAACGCCGTGATCCACGGCTTAAAAAAAATAAAAAAAATTCGTCCATGTGTCAAATTCACGAGCAAGATCAGTCTCCTGCCGGTTCTAGTGTGGCCGCGATGCTTCGGTGGTGATCCACTTTTCCGAAGTCACCGCCATGAACTCGTGCCCGGAGACACGACTGCTTACGGCCACAGCCCTTTAGCAACCGTGACCACCACAGGAGAAACTGCGATTGAACTTAATCCATAGTTCGTGCCAAAAAACCATGCGAGCGTAACCTTATACTCGCGGCGATTGAAATCGTGAGTCGGATTGGTGTCACACGGTGGGAGGAACAATTCGTGTGACAACGCAATTCACTGAATTGAACGTGGAGAAGCAAGCGGTGCCGAAAACTAAATTCATAGATCACAGACATCGAATTGCAGAATGGAAGAAAACGGTGCCGAAAACAATTCACTCAAACAATAAAAAATAATCTATAATTGAATCCTCAACGATTCAACACATACGGCTCTGATACCAATTGATGGATTTAGAAACCGAATTAAACCCAAGATCATACGTGTTGAAATCGCTAAGAGATTGTGCATAAAACGTAAAGCGGAAGCGTACCTGAATCCATAGTGATTGAGGCATGATCGAGATTCGGGTTTGGCCTTCTAGGTCAACACCAGCCTCCTGAGAGATCGTGGGATTCTCTCTGACTCACAGTGACTAATGGGATATCATAGGAGTCGGATTTATATAGTGTGACCCAGGGACCATAACCCCTCTATTGCACATTAGTGCCTGAGGTTTTATTAATTTTTAATTCTGCCCATCATAGAATTAAAAATTACTTTTTGGTATCTGCACATTAGTCCCCCACTTTTACGAGATGTCGTTAGGGCCCATTAATTAACTTAATTAGACCACTTAATCGGGCCAACTATTAGGATAGCATAGATACTCGGTCAATGATATATTGTTGGACCACATTAGTCGGGTTAAAAAAATCCAACAATAATAATTTAGATGCTTGCAAGGGAGGGAAAGAAAAAACTGCAAGAAGGTGCATGTTTGATGTACCAGAGAGTTAGAGATACTACTGTCAATTCATATCACAGACTCAATGGCTTATGCTTCCCAGACTTCATATCTCGAGGAAAGGGAGAAGTTTGGATTGGGAAAAGAACCATACTTGCAGCGAGACGGTTGTCATTACCTGCAATTCCGCTCTACCATAACGGAGTTCACAATCTTGTAGTGCTTCTTGCTCAAGACATTTCCTTATTTTTACCCATATACCGGAAACAATCATCAGTCTTTAATCCCAGTATGGTGCTGAAGTTGCTCTGCATAGAGCTTTGATATATAAAGGTCTTTGATGAACCAAAAGATACCAGCTATTATTTGCTTCAGCCCTTCGTAGAATTCTCTTGTGCAGCAAAAGCACTTTATTTGGCCTGGATAGAAAACCCGTGTAAATTTTTACCTTCAAACGTAACCTTAATCAATATAACATAATAAAGATGAGCAGAAACAGATCACAGACAAGTAGCACCGCTCTTTCACTTGAAATGAAATTTTATCTGATTATATACGGTAAGGAAAAACTGAGGACGTATCTCTTTCCTAAAGCCATGACCTTTCCGTGGCAATACTTTCCACGGTTCTTTCCATTCATCTTCCAATGGATAAAAATATTAAAGGTATGTCGATCATCAATGAGCAAGTCAGTTTGATGGAGAAATATTCATGGTGTGTCGATCATCAATCAGTCAGAATGATGAAAAATTGATAGAATGCCTGTCGTTGAGCTATAGTTGTATAGTGGCTTTTAACTTTGAGCAAGAGAATTAGATGCTTCACCTTCAAACAGAGTAGAGTAAAAAAAGTCCACTAAAACTTTAACGCATGCTTCAATGCCATCACGGTATGGCTCAGTCAATGAAGTTGGAATTGGAACACTTCCTATGATGCTTCCTCTGGCAGTACCAAACTCGTCCAACGAGCTTGCAGAAAGTTTAAGCAAGGAACTGATATTCCAGAAAGCGGAAAGTCTGGGAATTGGATGGATAGTACCCCCGACCCCAGAAGAGTTGAGGCAATCAGGCATAGCATATCGTGCGAAATCTTGAGTCTTATGAGTTCATGTACTGAGCTATCTTTGCAGACAGATGGGGAAGGTTAAGATGACTCCAGTCAATCCTTCTGATTCTCATAGATGGAGGATTTCTTTCAATTCAAACTGATTGATACCCTGCCCGCAATGTCCCACCCAAGGGGCCACGATGAGGCTAGTTTGGCCCCTCTGGTGCCCAGGTTTGAGATGGATGGTTAAGGGTAGCAAAAAGAAGGGGAAGAAAATTAATGGCGCCGTTGTTTGTCATTTTATTCCTTTCCTTACCTTGGAAAATATCATACGCCGGAATTTTAAGTAGAAAGATCTGACAATTTGCAAGCAAGTCTCTCTTGAATCTCCATGGCATAATTCTTCTTTGATCGAACGATCCCTTATTATTCGTTTCACTTCATTTCAGTTACAGTTATTTGATCCCTTCTTAATCGTTTCACTTGATTTCAGTTATAGCTACCTCCTTAACTATGCAAACCATGCCACAACCTAGAGAGGAAATGAAGCTGTCAGTAGGCAGAAAGTGCAACAGTTCTACCTCGCACCATGTCAGCCGAGCACCGGCCGTGCTAGTACAGAAATGTCCATTCCCCCAGACCGTTATCGAGTTCAAGAAAAGTCAATTCCTAACTGTATCTGTCCATCGACTGCCGACCTTCTCACTTGCTAACTTTAAAAATAAATACTTGGCCAAAAAAATCATCAGAAAGAGAAACTAAGCCTTAGTTTTTACATGAAAACAATCTCAACCATAATTTTAGTGTATAACCCTAGTATATCCAGATATGTAATGGGGCGTGACTAAGTCAATTTGGGTTGAGTGGGTCCTCTAAGGAGGGTGAAGTTCTCGAACATCATAATTTGATGAGGTGATGACGACCCTCCCATAAGTTTAAGGAACATTTTGAGATATTGATACGTCAATTGTATATAAGTGAATGTAAACCTTAACTTATCAAGCCTAATGCCCCGATATAACTGCAGCCAATCGAGTTGCCATTTACATGGATGCTGTTGGATTGATCAGGTGCTACAATTAGACTTACTACTTTGGACCACCCTAACCACAAAACTATAGCACTCCTTAGCTTTTTCTTTTTTTTTTTTAATCTTTTAATGAACAGATGAGATTTAGAGAATTGGGTGAAAATAGAGTAATTTTTGAAAGTATTTCACGAAATAGGGTTCGTTTGAAAGTATTTACCAAAATAGGGTTTTAAAACCGCATCTTGAAGATGCGGTTTTGTTTTTAATGAACCGCATCTTCAAGATGCGGTTTAGTCCCATTTTTTTTTTTTTTGCAAATAAGGAACCGCATCTTCAAGATGCGGTTCCTTTGTTAAATTTTTTTTTTTTTTTTACATTTGAAAATAAAGTCGCATGTTACGGATTTAGATTGAATATTTAGTGTGTAATATATAACGAGTTCGTTTTATAAATATCTGACAAATCTTTTATGTGTAAAATTTATATAAAACTTTAAGAGTAAATTTTACAAGTGTAAACATCTGAATAGTGATTTATACAACGAATTTTGATGTATCATACATTGAGTACTAAATATGTTAATACTTCGTAGAAGTCTTTCAATATGTGTAAAATTTTACAAAATTTTAAGAGTAAATTTTATAAATGTGAATACCTGAATAGTGATTTATATAACGAATTCTAATGTGTCACACATTGAGTTTGTGTATTATAAAACGAGCTCGTTTTGTCAATCTCTGTAAAATCTTTAGACGTGTAAAATTTTTACAAAATTTTAAGTGTAAATTTTATAAATATAAATACTTGAATAGTGATTTATATAATGAGTTCTAATGTGTCACACATTAAGGTATTAACATATTTAGTACTCAATGTATGATACATCAAAATTTGTTGTTTAAATCACCATTCAGATGTTTACACTTGTAAAATTTACTCTTAAAGTTTTATATAAATTTTACACATAAAAGATTTGTCAGATATTTATAAAACGAACTCGTTATATATTACACACTAAATGTTCAATCTAAATTCCCTAACTGCAACTTTGTTTTCAAAAGTAAAAAAAAAAAAAAATTTAACAAAGGAACCGCATCTTGAAGATGCGGTTCCTTATTTGCAAAAAAAAATAAAAAATCGGACTAAACCGCATCTTGAAGATGCGGTTCATTAAAAACAAAACCGCATCTTCAAGATGCGGTTTTAAAACCCTATTTTGGTAAATACTTTCAAACGAACCCTATTTCGTGAAATACTTTCAAAAATTACTCTATTTTCACCCAATTCTCATGAGATTTAAGCATTCATAGAAATTTATGGAATTTCTAAACATCATCACGTATGATACACATGAAAAATACAACATGATCATCCTGTTTGCGAAATAATGGTGAAAACGCCACACCACCCACCACTTCACTTGCCTTGCATATAAAGAAACCCCGACGAGAAAACCAGTTGTCGGTGAACTTCGATATTTGGATCAGACTTTATCTTTCCCTTTTCCCCCTTCCCATCGACCATGGAATTGATAGCTCAGTTGTTGGAGTCGTCCAGCTGCTCACACCACAACCTTAACCTCCGTTAAGAACGTCAATTACATGCAAACAAACTCCCCCTCGCAATCTCCATCTCTCAGCTTCCCTTGCCAGTTAGCTGGTGATTGATACTTGGGCAGAAGAGGGCTTCTGTCTTCGCTTCCCATAAGCTTCTACAAGTTCATCTGCGGCAGAGTTAACGAGAATGGAAGAGAGAGGAGGAGGAGGAAGAGGATTGTCGTGTAGAGAGAGAGAGAGGAGAGAGGCCGCCGGCGGCCGCAACAGGAGAGCTGTGGAGGGGAGGGAGAGGCCGTTCAAGGGGATAAGGATGAGGAAGTGGGGCAAGTGGGTGGCAGAGATTCGAGAGCCTAACAAGAGATCGAGAATCTGGCTAGGCTCCTACTCAACCCCAGTGGCAGCGGCCCGGGCCTACGACACGGCCGTCTTCTACCTCCGCGGCCCGTCTGCCAGGGTCAACTTCCCGGAGCTCCTCGCGGCTCTTGCCGCGGAGGGCACTGGAATCGGCGGACGTGTGGGGGACCTCTCCGCCACCTTCATAAGGAATAAGGCTGCAGAGGTGGGGGCTCGCGTGGATGCCGCCCTAATAAGCGGCCGTGATGTGGCGGTGAAGAGCGGCGTTGGCCCTGCCACCACCCACGTGTTGAGGCCTTTCGGCAGCGTCTTCCTCCAGCAGAGAGTTGATCTGAACAAGTTGCCAGAACCGGAAGACTCCGACGATGGCGGGGAGTCGACTGAGATTACGAATTGAAATATACATATCCGCATTTGCATGTCTGTGGACAGCAGATTGGAAGTTGCAAGTCCCAAGTGTTCGGGACGAGGCAAGATCATGGGGTGGTGGTCGCTAACATGCGCAAGGGGAAGAGAGTGAACGGCGGCGGCGTCAGGGACTGCTGAAGAAACGACGAGGCCTCCAGAGGGAGGGGAGGGCTAGAGTAACTGAATTTTTTTTTCTCCACGTGCTTAAATTTTTTTCCCTTCTTGTTGGAGTTTTTTTTTTTTTTCCTGAATGGAATTTGATGAAGAAATTTTGTCCAAATTATTGTTTAAGAAAAAGAAAAGAAATTAAGAAGACCCATTTGATATATCTCTTCTTGGTTACCCGTTGCATGGCCCTAACTCCGGAGTTGTTCCTTTTTTTCTTCTACTCCAATTCCCTTGTTCTCGTTTATCAAAGTGTTAAATCATATCATGAACGATGTATCATCTGTTTAGCGGCTTAAAGCGATCGGAGAATGTCACAGAGGACTTGAATCCAAAACTCGTTGATGCGAGTGAAGGTACGTATATTATTGGCAAGATGCAGAGGAGCATGATCAATGGTCAAATCATAACCCTCTTCTGTGGTGGATAGGGTTATTGGATCTTCACGTGAAGCACTGCTTCAAATTGCGCATGAATAAATCATAGATGAGTACAAATTCTCCGCATAAATTCCTTAAGAGTTACGAAAATGATGGTAGCACTCCGATTAACTTGATTTGTACTTCTCAAGCAGGCCATGCTGCCCTACAACACGAGAATATGGTTGTATTGATTCGGCCACATCATTGTCGTCATTGAAAATCCCGGGCGGATGTGCTCAGAGTCAACGTAATATCGCTGCACTTAATATTATTAAAATTTTAACTTCTTTTTCACCCAAAAGAGTGGCCTGCTTAGAAAAATAAAATAAAATAACAGGTCATATAATCACATCACATATGTGACTGCAAGGCTGAGTACTGATTGAATCAGATGCGATATTTCACATCACATAACTGAATACTGACTGAACCATATGCGATATTTCATACTCTTTGTATTAATTGACATCGTACATCTTTTGGTCAGAAATTAAGAAAAAAAAAATTCCATCGTACCTTGGCATAATAAACTCCGGGGAGACAATGACAACAGGATCGTGCATGAATTGGTCAGTCATTGGTGCCATTTTCCAGGCACGACCAACGTTGAAAGCCATTCAAGATTTTGGTCATGAGTCAGTGCATCAATTGTTATTAATCGTCGTCGTCAGGACAACTAAGTCACAGTCCACAAGGTGTCTTGTCAATTGGTTCAACAAACCAGTAGGGTCACTAAAACCAGCCACTTCTGTTCAACCACTGTCTGGCCCCAAGCATATCCAATCTGCTCACCAACTACTAGACATCCGATCCACGTCTGTGCGTCTCAGTAGCGGAAGATCGAATGAAATGAACGGCTGCTGTTCTACGTTCTTGGAGTCTGCCATCACTGTAATTAATCTTTTGTTTATTATGATTTCCATTATAGCAAGCAAACAGACACCGAAAAACAATCGGCAATTGGAAGCGCGGCGTCCAGTAATGTCCGATTTGGATATCAGACAGAGATTGAGATGATCAAGCCTGCAGGGGACTGGGCTGGGTCATTTTTGGGCCTCAACTGGCCCGTGCGGGAACAATTAAAGAAACCTCGTGCATATATACCTAGATGAGTTGAATGTGGCATTTTTTTCCTGTCCACTTGACCAATTATGAATAGCTCGAAAGTGGATGTGAGTGCTCAAAAGCCTCATGTGTAATCGCGAGCTAACTCGGTTGATCATGATTTTCATTTTGCTGAACGTGATGAATGTACGACTCTCTCTAATCATGACATGAACTGTACGTCATGAACCTTATATATGAATCCTCCATTAATACATTAGAATGCTCTATCGTTGATATTGATACGACTCAGTTCAAGCGCATTCAAAAGCATTTTAAAACGTCTGGACAGGTAACTAATAATACATGGAGGAATATCCGAAGTTATGTAACTGTAAAATTCTTATGGCATTTATGTTGTGGTACGTGTATATGTCTCTATATGTATGTACATGTAAGCATGTTTCTATGTATGCCCTGGTACTGGTAGGGGCTAAGAAAAGGTGAAAAGTGCAGAGCGCGCAATGGGGATCGCAGTGGAAAAGAGAAGGAAAAGGCATCCATACGTGTCGGGCAGATCTTTGATGGATTTTGAAGGTCCCCAGCCCTGGCCTGCTGATCTCATAGATCGATTCAAACTTATCTTCTAGCTTCTTTGCAGATTTATCGGGCAAGCGATTAACAATTGTCTTAGCAGTTACACGTGAGATTTTCTCCTAATCTACTCGGTAACTCTCTGATGTCGGAAGATTGCAAACCTTGCTGACTAGTTTGTACTCTCGATATTCTAATCTCGACCTGCAAAATGCCGGAAGAAAAGGGTTTCCTTCTCTAGGCTTCAAAGTTTATTCTCATGCAGAAGTGTTTAGGGTTGGAGAAACGAACAGTGACGGAAAGGTTTCTTTAGAAATTCGGTCGGCTATGTGCGTCCAAGTTCACAGCTTTTCCGGATTCGGGACCAGGGAATCGAAATACAACTATATCCTGTCTCATAAGAATAAAATTTTATGGACGTTGGTCATATGCTGTTTTGTAATTTGTCACGTATTTTCTATATCTATATGTATTGAACCTCTTTGGTAATCTGAAGACTGTTGATCAGTTCCGACTTTCTCACACGAATTGAAGATCATGTGAAGTTCATCCCAACAGAAATTGATATCAACACATCGTTTTTCTCAATCCAGCATCGAACCTCTGGGCTCCAGTTGACCTTTCATTCGTGCCAATATATATTTGTGCAAGTCCAGAGAGTGGTACGTACATGGAGCAATATGCACTTAAAACAGGGGCAACACTTTTTGGGCTTTTAGAAGAATATACCTGAGCAAGAAGTTGAACTTTTTCTAGGGTTTCCAGAGAGATTCTTTTTGGGCTAGTTTAACTTCTCTCCAGTCAGGCTAACGTTGTTGCCCTCTCTTTCCCAAGAGATCCCTAGCTAGCTAGTGAGAGAGAATTCAATCAACAGCTATCCATTATCACAAGGGCTAAAACTGTCCGAAAATGGAGATTAATACAGAGGAACCATCATTGACTTGTAATTAGTAAATTTTGATTCTATTTTTATCAGTTAAATTTTTCATACCTTCTGATCCTTTTCTTCACTTCTTATTACCCCTTCTGCGTTCAAGTCCCATACTACATAACTGAAAAAAAATTCCTAAAGTCAATGTTTTTCATGGATACACGTAAAATCGTAATTAAGCCTGACAATGTAGGCAGCCATTTATTTATCTCTAATTACGACTTCAACCCTAGCTACGTAGACACCTACCTACGTTGCTTTTATTAATTAAGTATGGTATACATCTTTTTCACAACGCTTAGCTTAGGCAGGGGTAATCTGTAGATTAGATTCCAGTGACTCGTCCACTGCCGTGCGTACACTTCCCAGTCCGAGCCCCACACATTATCTTGTGAGGGAGGCCTTGTCAAACCTGTGGGAGAGATTGAGCTGCAGGGAGAGAGAAAAAACAAAAAATGAATCCAAAGACAGATAAATGTGCATGTATCAAAACGTGCGGGTTTGATAAAATTTTGCTTTCTTACTGTTTTTCCGGTTAGAATTTACCGTTGATTTAAGGTTAAGGTTTTTTGTTATATTTTTTTAAGATTTTTTGGATTTAATAAACGTTATTTATCCAGAAAATCATGAATTATTCAAGAATTTTCTAATCTACCAAAAACTATTTTTTATCCAAAAATCACAGACTATTCAAGAATTCTCTAATTTACCACTTCATTAATTTTGTTTTTTAATTGCTAATATGTTCCGTTAATTTTATTAATTGCGCAAACGAAGTCCGACATGACATCTGTCTAGTCAAAAAATCATAAACTATTGTTAAATTCTCTATTTTATCATAAGGATAGACATTCCCATTTTTATGACAGGATAGACAACAAGTGTGACACCACATCAGACTTCGTTTATATAATTAATAAAATTCACAGTACATGTTAGTAATTAACTGTTAAAATTGATGACATAATATATTAGAAAAAATGAAGTATAGTTTTTTATTTTCTGGAGAAAAATAGTTCGTAATAGATAATGAAATTCTAGAATAATTTGTGATTTTATAAAAAAATAATTCGTTATAAATTAAAGAATTATTAAATAATTTATAATTTTTTAAATAAATAAATTATTTAATAACTGTAATTATATAATTATTTAGCGCATATAAAGCCCCCATTGAGCGTGACATCTGACGGAACTTCTTTTAGAACCGGAAGCCGTTGCCTTTTCTCCCGGCTGAAAGCGCTTCCTGAACTAGGTTTGGTCCCCCTCCTAAGTCTAGCCTGTCTCTTCCAATCCTCATTTCTCTTGAAATGACAAATCAAGTAATATTATTGCTTGCTCTGTGAGAAGGTTTCGTGTAGTAATATTGTGATCGATATGAAGTTAAGAGTTCTCGAGTCCAATTATCATTATGAGGACTCTTCCTGTACAACTCATCTGTGAGTTGTTAGAAATTAAACCAACATGATGGATAGAATTGGGGTCGGGCAAATCCGTTCATGGGGATGATGGAACTACATGCGTGTATGCGGCACGAGTTGCATCGAAATAAAAATAACACGTGACACAAAGCTCTTTACTGATAGATAGCGCGTGACGTAAAACTTACACATCTTAGCCGTATAGATCGACTAAGAGAGGTTCATGCATCCTAATCCATTGCATGGCGAAGGTCAATGGTCGGTAAAACCCTGTATCCAACGGTTGAACCCTTCCGATATAGTACCGGGAAGGTTCCATAAAATTTTCCCAGTGGTTAGAGTAATTTGGTCTTTGTAGATCAAGGACAAAATTTGTCAGAGAACAGCTGTGCTGTTACCACTGAGGAAGTAGAAGTACCAAACCTAATCGGTACTATGGTTCCCCGACGCTTCCTCATCAAGCCTGCCTCTCGAAGACTTTTGTCGAGTAGTGCAATGGATCTTTGCCCTCTGAAGGATTTCGACAAAACTCGATCCTCCATTTTTAGAGATTAGAGAAGACAAAACCTAATGTACTTACGCGATCTCTCCATGGATTTCCTCACGTACGCGCTCAACCGAGGTTAGGGGTGCGAAATTGTCACGACTCACAACAATCTAGAAAACTTAAATATAAGGAAATTAAGCATTACGGCATGATAATTTGACATCAAGAAGAAGCAACATCTCCAAAACTGACTGTCCAAAAAACAAGAAAGCCATAAAACAAACAGGCCCTATGCTCGACATTCCATCTTCACCTGCCTATTTATCTCCATTTTCATTCACCAAAAAGTAAATAAAATAAATCTCCAGTGCTGAAGTTTGATTGATTGATTGATGGACGGAGAATCTTGGGAAGATACGGATACTCACAGCTAATAGGGGGAAAAAAAGAGGTGAAAATATTCATATTCCCCACCCAAAAGTAGGAACCGGCAAGTTACATGCGATTCTACAAATTTGAGACATCGTGCCCTTAAAAAGTTGATCACCTTGCACCATAACATTGACTGTTGACTCTTGATTGCAAGTGCTAATATGCCTAGTCAGTGTGGTTAATTTATTACGTCTTTTTAAAGCAAGAATTCGAATTTAAATATTATAAATTTAAAAAAATTATGATATTCATGAAGTATTCTATCATTTAATAATTGAATATGCTTAACTATCAAAAGATTATTCTTACAATTAGAACATCAAAATCTTCTATAGATATTACCACCAAAGAAAATTTAACTGACTTTTTGTTATGCAATCGTTTTTTCGTGAAACACAATCTCCCGTAATAGTTATAATTGTCGAAATCTTATAATAAACTCAACAATTTTATAATTTGTATTTAATTTCTTATTACGCAAAAATTGTTGTAATCACAACCAATACTAAAACATTAATAAACTAGAGGAAAAATAGAAAAAATTCTTAAGAAAAATTGTTAAGCTTAAGGCGATCGTAGCGCAGCCACCTCTACCAGCACACCAATTTTGATATAAAGATGCACATGTATTGCACTCTATCTATTAATTTAAAATATATATATACTTAACTTTATATGGAAAATCAAAAGCAAAATGTGGAGTGCTAATTATAGGATTCCAAGTAGGGGGACATCCAGCTTCATGAAAAATATAATATATAATTCCCACCAAGAAGCATTATTGATTATTATATCGCATGCATATATATATATAATATTTTACCATATATAGGAAGTACAAAATAATGTCTCATCGTTTGTCTTCCTCGACGTCAGGGGTACGAAGATGCCTCTCATGCAAATTGTGGTGATTATTATGATGGGAAATTCTTAAGCTATCTGAATTTACCATGGCTGTGAAAAAAAATTGGCACTTTAATTTTTTATGTTCAAATAAATTAATTATAAGTATTTTAAATATTACGATTTCAGGTTTAATATTCCTTGAGGACACTCGATATTCAGTAAAGATTTGCCGGAAGAGGTTTGAAGGCGACCATTGTGTCTGTAAATTGACAGTCTCTCAAATTAAGAGTGATGTAGTGGAAAGGGGTAAGGCTTGAAATGTGATCGATATTAAGTATAGATTGAATTCAGGTGAGCAAAATTGGAACTTGTAGAGAAAAAAACCTAGTGTCTGATGTTAGGGGCTCAAACTTGAAAGCCTGTGGGCGAGTTGTGGTTGTTGCATTCTGAGATTTCTTAAGCCAATTCTCCAACTAGTTGATCAAATATATGCATAGATTCAATGGTATTCAGGGACAACGTTTGAAGAACTTGTAGATCATAAGTCAATATTAGCCAACGTGTTACAGGGAAATCAATGCACATTATATAGAGTCTTTAATCATCGCATTCACGGAGGAACAAAATTGCCATCCATGACATGAGAGAGACCTTAGAAGGAAACTGCCTCCATCGGGAGAGAAAGCAACCTCTGAAATCTACATCGGTTAGTTCAAGTAACTCGATATTTTTCCCGTTAATTTTCAGATTCAATCTTATAGATGAGAAAAAGTTTACGGTTTGAAATGTTACATCTTTGGGAGTTTGGTTTGGCTTCAACTTAAGTAGGAAAGGACTCGCCGAGATCCAGGAATTAAATGGTACGGATGAAAGGAGCATGCCTCCTCCCACTTCCATTACCAGCTACGTTAGTTCCCTGCGACCCACTGAAAAAGCAAAACCCTAGAGAAAGCTGAAAAGTTGTGTAAGCATGCCTCGTGAAGGTGGATGGTGTGGTAGAAATATTAATTTTATTCTGATAATTCTTCAATAATCTTAGAAAATTTTTATCTTTAATCCGATTTCCGGGTATTTCGTTGAGCATGAATTTGTTGAAGCTCCTCTTCCCGATCTCTTTAAGGTGTGCAATAGATCATAAAACCTAACAACTACAAAAATTTAAGCAACTAAAATGACGGCATGTGGATGTGGTGCTGACAACGCAACTGACCTTGAATCATATGCTATTCTTATAATCTAGTCACTTGATGTGCGTTAGATTAATTCGGCGATTTATGATTAATAACTTGAACTTGAGAAAAAGAATTTAACAGATTGCAGTTATTTTTTTCATCAATCTAATGATTCGATAATGAGAGCGTGAAATTTTCCAGAGCCCTAATGATCCGAGATCATTGTAGATTTTCCCAACCAACGCGAGAGACATGGAAAGAGAGATTAGATGGATTGAGACATTGGGATTGAGATTGAATTTGGATTGGATTAGACTGGGCCTTGCTGGAATTTTGTCTGTGGGAATCGACGTGGCCTCTTCTCACTTGCGGGGGGTCCCCCTCTTTTCTCTCTTCTGTCTACGCCATGCCAGCTTTATTTCTCTCCTTTTTTCCCACTTTAATTTTATATGTTGAATTTATATTGTGACATTAATCACAAATTAGAGAAGGGTAATTAAAATTAATTTTTTAATAATTCGAATTCTTGCATTGTTTGGTGATTGAAAAGGCGATGGTGTCCCCGATTCTCCAAATCTCCCTCTCAATCAATCAATCCCATAGTTGAAGTTAAGACCCTTTCATAATATCTACATATAAAATTTTAAGAAATAATTTTTTTTTAAATTACCATTATTAGTACTATATATTTATATGTATTTATCAACTCAATAGTCACCCATCACCACAACACCTTACTATTTGTAGAAAAATAAGAGCCACCCTCGAAGTTTGACGATCGACTATTTGTAGGAAAAAAAGTTGTGCCTCACACTGATCGGCGAGTGCGCTTGCAGGCTGAAGCGGTCCATTCGATATATCCGTACGACCCGTATATACCTCGAGGTGCGAGCGCCTATGAGATCGTCCGGACCGGCTATAACTTGCAAAGTAAAGGAAAGGAATAATTTACATGGTAATAAAAGGTTAATCATCGAAAAGGAGAGCAAGGAAAGTACAGAAACTCCTTCGATAAAAGCAAAACATGGGGTGAAATATAAGTTATTGGCGAGGAAACTCACCCCGATGTGTACTTTGATCCTCTTGCACCCTTCAACAAGAACAATAAACAAAAAAAAAGAAAAGATTGGGAGGAGGAAAAGGAAACACTAGCCCTTGAATGTGGCAAGCAAACAAGTTGTACAAGTTTTCTACACAAATCTAGTAGTTCACGAATTTTAATAGTTCGTATCTATTTCTTTAATTTTAAATAATTGAAGAAAAATATTAAAATTTTCACTTTGGTTTATAAGAGTCTTGAACTCGTTTTCACCCAAAAACCAAAGCTGATAGAACGTGATACTCAATTCTCTTATAAACCAAAATTTCTTTTTTAATCTGGTCGATGTAGGATTCTAATCTCAACACCCGTCCTTACATGGTAACGTGTTCACACTTGACACGTGCCATTAAACAATCGCCCTCCACAATTGACCTCGAACCGAGTATTTTTCTTCCAATCTCGGGCAATGGGGGAGAAACTACCATGGGGCAAGCATTTTCTTCTATCATTGGGCTAACACAAGTCGGACATTTTTCTTCCGATCTTGGGCTTAACATGCCACAAGTTCCACAGTCAGGCCTGGCATATATAGTGTAAGTCCAAGATTGACCCGTTCTGATACCATATTAAAATTTAAACTTGGACCTACAAGAGTCTTGAACCCGTTTTCACCCCGAAGACTAAGCTCATAAATGGTGTCTCCCAATTCTTCTATAAATCCAAGTTTCTTTTTTAACCTGATTGATGTGAGATTCTAATCTAAAAAAAAAAAGAAAATCTTTGCATTTGAAGCATGTCATCGGTATAATAAGTGTATCACGTGATGGAAAATTTTTTGATGATCTTATCTCGACACGTGATGTGAAAAAATACTTTAAATTTATGAATTGAATATTTATAATTATTTTTATTAGTGTTAAATACTTTACAATATATATCCAAAAAATATATAAAAAAACATTTTTCTAGTATATCTGAGATTTTTTAATGAAGTATGTCCCCTGAAGTAGGGCAAATTGCATCGTTGAGCTTCAAACACGCGCCGGGGGGGGCGAGAGTGAGAGTTGGGTTGGTCGGGACACCATGAATACGAGGTACGATTAAAGACGATGTGAAGGTAATTGGTCACAAAGATGGAACCAAAGAGGGCAAACGTGGCCCTCCTCCCCGTACTCTTGGATTGGACTTTTTCCAGAAAGGCTTTCCTTTTAATGCATTATTCCATTTTCCTTTGTTCTCCAACCAAAACCCTCCTCCGGTCCACTCCTCCATCCTCCTCCTCTCGATGAGGCCGGGCTCGCCGCGACATCACTTTTTTTTTTTCCAGCTCTTATCCGCCACTCTCTGGGACATGCATACTAGAATGGCTATTAAATGTCGATCTACAAGAGAAGAAGAGGATATTATTCATGGAAAATGGTTAGAGAGAGAGAAGGGGAGAAGTGAAAGTTTGGTTTTTTTTTTGAACTATTGAATGCGATACAATTCCCCAAGTTGCCATTGCACCGAAAAAAAAAATCTCCCAAATTGCCATTTATAATGATGGGTGGAGGTGACTTGTGATATGAGTGTGTGTAGTGACGATAATCACTGTTAGCCCAAGAAAGGCAATGTACAGAGAGGGAGAGGGTGGATGCTTTTTCGATTTGGTTAATCTGATGTAAGAATGCTGAGTAAAGATGGAGATTGTTCATTCTTTCCCAGTATTTCAATAAGATCTTTTTTTCTCTGTTATAAATAGTTTCGAAGAATAAGGAAGGGGAACTTTTTTTTTTTAAAAGTACGAGGAAAGATTCAACTTATCTTAAGTTGGTGTTAATATTACCGTATTAAATCGCCAATATTGCTTAAGTGGAAAAAGAAGATGAATAGATAGTAAAACAGTGTTTTTTTGGGTGCACTTGACTGGACTTCATGGAAAAGAAAGATGTGATTCTCACTGATAAGACTTTTTCATAAACAAAGGAAAAGATCAATCGATACACACAGATGCAACTTCAATGAGAATAACGACCCGGATTAGAGGAATAAAGAGAGATTGATGCTCTGCAAGTGGTAGTATTTATTCAGGTTTACTCCCTGTACAGGAGATGGGGGAGGAGAAAACACCAAGTAATAATTAAACAAGAATACAGAGAGAGATCAAAAAAAGAGAGATTGAATGCTACCGATGGATGTGTCAACGAATGAAAAGCAGATGGCAAGTTGGTAGAGAGAGAGAGAGAGAGAGAGAGAGAGAGGCATTAAGAGAGAGTGGAGGATGCTTTCGGCTAATCAAACTGCTCGTCCCCTCGTCTATGCTGTATTGGGCAGTTAGGGGAATGTAACAAATAAATCCGTTCATTCATGCCCGCACTCTTCCTTGGCCTTCCTCTTCAACCTCTCTCACTCTCTCTCTCTCTCTCTAGGGTCCTAGGTTTACATGTCTTCTTCTGGGTCGAACAAAGTTGAGATTTTGGTTTCTGGGTTTTGATTTTCTTGGCCTCTCAAGGCTGATGACTGCAGCTCAGAGTTGAGCAGGACTCTGATAGGAAGGACAAGAGAAGGAGAAGAAGAAGGAGAAGGAGAAATGTGGGATCTTAATGACTCGCCCGATCAGGTCGTGAGGGACGACGAATCCGAGGATTTCTCGGACAAGGGCAAGCGGGTCGGCACGGAAGGAGGCTCCTTTTCCAACTCCAGCTCCTCCGCCGCCGCCACCGCTGCACTGAACCCGGAGGATGTCGCCTCAGAGGACGAGGAAGAGGAGGAGATGGAAGTGGAGGAGGAGGACGATGACCGCGCCTCCGCCCAGAAGCGGTATAGCAGGATTTTCGGGTTCTCCATCCCCGGGGACGACCGGCCACGGCCCATGACCCTTCAGTTCTTCCCCGCAAAAGGCATCCAGGCGGAAGAGGAGGCTGCCATCGCCACCTCCGCTACCGCATCGTCCTCAGCACCAGGTGCCTTCCCTCGATCCCACTGGGCCAGCGTGCGGTTCTGCCAGTCTGATCCTGCCGCTGCACTGCCTGCTCAAGACGTCTTGCAGCCACTGAAGAAGAGCCGGCGCGGCCCAAGGTCAAGGAGCTCGCAGTATCGGGGAGTCACCTTCTACCGGAGAACCGGGAGATGGGAGTCACATATTTGGTGAGCTTACGGTGAACGATCAAATTTCTCAATCAAGCTTTAATTCCTTAAACCATATGCTCTGATCTGAATTTCTTTGATTGACTTCAGTCAATAATCACTAATTTTTTTTTTCTCCTGTAGGGATTGCGGAAAGCAAGTTTATTTGGGTAAGCACAAAAATCAGAATCTTATTCCCAAATTTCAGAACCAAAATTTCCCCTTCTTTAAGTATGTCAATCTTATGACAGCACATGATTATTGATCAGCTTGTACTTTGTTCTATGTGGTTATGTGGCAGGTGGATTCGACACAGCTCATGCGGCTGCTCGGTGAGTTGAAGCCTTATGAAATTTATATTTGGAAAATTCCAATCCGACTCATTTAACTTCTGAACGCCGGATGATGTACGGGAAAAAAAGGGTGCAGCCACATAAAATGTGGGATCCTTGGGAAAGTTTATCTTTTTATGTTCTCTTTACCCTGGACAGTGCGTATGATAGAGCAGCAATCAAGTTCAGAGGAGTTGATGCAGATATTAATTTCAGAATTGAAGACTATGAGGAAGACTTGAAGCAGGTTCTCATTGTCTTTGTTCCTTTTATTTATCCTTTCCTTTCACCTCATTAAATAGATTAGTAAATGAGCAGAATCCTTTGTTCATGTCCACACAGAAGGTTAAGTTATATTCGTGCATTTTTTGTTCTCGTGGCAGATGAGCAACCTGACTAAGGAGGAGTTCGTGCACGTACTTCGCCGTCAAAGCACTGGATTCCCGAGAGGAAGTTCGAAATTCCGTGGAGTCACCCTGCACAAGTGTGGCCGGTGGGAGGCCCGAATGGACCAGTTTCTCGGCAAAAAGTGCTGAGAGAAATTTCCCTCAAAGTTCCCATTTCCAGTTTCTAAATTAGTCAACACTCTCATGTATTTAATTGTATGTTTCGGTGTTGATTCTGCAGGTATGTTTACCTGGGACTGTTCGATACTGAGATCGAAGCTGCACGGTGCAAACCTTGTACTTTGTTTTGTCATTTGTCTTCCATTTGCTCGGTTTAGGAAAGTTTAATTAGTACACTGTCATGTTTACGGTAATTGTTGTTTCTGGGAAATTCTTGTAGAGCTTATGATAAAGCAGCGATCAAGTACAATGGAAAAGATGCCGTCACAAATTTTGATCCCAGCATCTATGAGAATGAACTCAACTTTTCTGGTAAAATATCATCCTTACATTCTCATTTTATTCACCCTTCTTCATCGTGTTTGAATCTCGACTAATTACCGAATAATTTGGATAGCGTCTCCGGGCACCACCAGTGCTGAGCACAATCTTGACTTGAGCCTGGGCAGCTCGGCGTCGAAGAAAAGCAATTCCGATAACGATTCCCGTGGCAACATTTCGAGTGACAACCATTCTGCAGCAGCACGATTTGAAGCTGAATGGAGGAGTCGGGAATTCGTGCCCAAGGTATAAGCATCAGCCTCAAACCTGAGCTTAGACAGATTGAACCGGGCCCTCATCGATGTATCCATAATTGTTCTGGTTGTTCTTTAGTTGAGCATGCAGCAGCAGGAACAGTGTGAGGCTGAGACATCTCCTCTACTGAGCCAAACACACCTCCACTCACCATCCTCATCTCGCTCGATGAGGTCAATCGGTGATCCGATGCAACAATATGGCCAAAGCAAGAGGAAGCCTTCTCATATGCTTCACCCCCCATCACCCAATCTCATCTCTCCTAATTTCCTCCACCCGGTGGGTTTCCCTCCTTTCCAGCTTCATCATCAAAAAGAAGCCTTTCCTTAATAAATTTCTGGAAAAGATATCCTAGAAAATGCAGTTTCTTTCCTTAGATTACTAATCAACTGGTTATTATTGTCTGTTATGTTAAGAGAGAATCTGTGAATCAGGTTCAGTTTCCAAGCAGCATCAATGGTGGAAGGATTGCAGGGGGAGGTGGAGATCCAACACTGAGCACAAGCAGCCTACAACAGCAGCAGCAACAACAACAGCAGTGGCAACTACCTCAACTGTATGGAACTACTGCTGCAGCATCATCAGGATTCCCACATCACATCGACGCCACCATCACCAGGCCCACTCATCACCAACATCATCAATGGCTGCAGAAAAACACCACCTCCTCCCCAACCACCACCAGTAACACTAATAATTCCAATAGTTTTGGGCTCCATTTCTCACTAATGAGACCCTCTTGAGGGTTTCATTCGTGTTAGCCTGACCGTGACTGAGGTTGTTTTAACCCGACCCCATATCATTGTTGTTTGTCTGATTCGTATGGAATTACAGATCGTGTTTACTGGGCATTATTCATGACAGATTTGGGAAATAGAACTGTTTTTCGAAAGAAAAAGTGGGGAAGAGTTATCCGGAACACTTGGGGGCAGAGGACGGTCAACGGTCAAAGTTTTGATGGGGAGGGGGAAGAAATCTTTCTACTAGATTTTCTGGGGTTCTTTCTGACTACTACTGGTCTGAAAAAATGTATATTTTCTGGTGCAAATGTTTGCTGCCCCATTCTGGGTTTTTAGTTTCATATTTTAATTAATTTACCAATCTATTTCATCAACAACATATATTAATATATATAATAAATATATACATTCCTAATCTTTTTTATCTGCGTAATATTTATTTATGGATATTTGTAAGTTTTTGTCGCGGATCTTGAGTGGGAAGGAGGGATGTAAAGGGGTATGATTATAATTATGAAAATTTATTTGATTGTTATAGATTTCATTTTGCATCTCTTTTTTTTGAAAGAGACCCTCATGCGAAATAATAGTCATATGGGAATTATTATATGGTGTTGTTAATAAGATTTTTATCATTAATAAGATTTTTATCGTTTTAAGATTTTTATATAAAAATTTAAAAATAATTGAGTTTTTTTTTATACTACGTAAGTACTATTATGCGATATTATTCGTTTCACTGGAGAGTTTATTCTTTTTTGCCTTTGTTTTTCATTTCTGTGGGACGTTGACAAGGTCTAGGGTTCTCATTACATGTTTTTGCTACTTGAGCAGTACCATGTTGGAACCGAAGCCAAATTCACCCATGCATGGACGGACCTAAAAAATTGTGTCCAGCGAGATTGAAACTTGAGAGAAGTCAAAGGACAAGTTGAAATCAAGAGATAACCTAACAAAATAATAGATTAAAATCCATGAAATTTATTGAGTATTTAACTTGCCTTTTCGATTTGAGTCTGACCGTGTAAGTAACCATGAAAGTGATGGTGTGAGTGATAACGCGCAGATGGACAAAACATCAAACATAAACAAGAGATCAGAGTGATCAGAGAGCACAGCTACATGCCTCCCATCGTACTTATCTTAATAACATGTTTGGAAGAATCTCTATGGATACTTCTATTCTTATTTTTTGAGAAGAAAGAAAATGAAATTTCCTTTTTATCCCTTACCATTCCAATCATCCATAATAAAAGAGAGCTCTTCTTCCTAATCACCTATTATCTCGTAGAATAAGTTATATTCTGCAAAACGATCTTCGGCATTTGGGCAGCTGAAGAACAGATTGTTTCGAGATTTATGAACAATGTTGTAGGAATGTGAGCTGAGAACCGAATTGCCCAGTGTCACAAAACTTTATTTGTCCTTTTTCTTGGAATCTGAGTTGATTCCACTGCTTGGGTGAAGGTGACTGGAGTAGTAGCACAAGTACATGAACATGGAGATTAAGGTTTGATTAGTAAGGTGTTTGTCGAAGGAGAGGAGACGCAGGGAAGGGGGCTGTGCAGGTTGGTCTTGGAAATATGATGATCAGACGGTAATGGCGATCGATGAACAGTCGCAATCAACGGCGTCCTTTGAATCAGTTCTCTCTCTCTCTCTCTCTCTCTCTGTCGTCCTTCTACCTGTTGTTGCGAGGCTTAAAAGCAATCAGGTTCAGAGGAACTGCCATTATTATGAGAGGGACTTATCGGTCTTAACCCTAAAGTTTTCAATGAACAGAGACAGCTGACAGACAGACAGACCGGACAGACCGACAGACAGACAAAATTAATTAAATTAATATATAGTTAACTATCACTATATTAATAATATAATGCAACTCAAATTAAACATAGTTTACGTGCCATACAGAATTCGAACATACTCAAGTTGGGCTGGGACATTTGCAGAGGTATTGATTACTATATACTAGAAATAATATAATATCCTATACAAATAAACAAAAATAGATATGTCTATATGTATGTATTAGAGGTGATTGCGTCACTTGGGTCGTCACGATTAATATTATAAAGTGTTTCCTTCTCCCTTTGCCCGATCAAGCATACATAACCCTAGGGCATAATAATTTTACTCGCAACATGTTATCCTTGTCCATTCTATTTGTAAATCGATTAATTTAAGTTATCAATTATGATATAGATAATATTATATATATGCATAAAGCCAGATTTCTTGTAGTTCAATTACACCTCGATATTATGGAAAAAAATGTCCGATGCTTGTGCTGATTTTTGAGGATTATATGGTTCCGAGTACTCTTATTATTTCTTTTAATAATAATTATTGATTGATCTCATTTCTTATTTCTCGATAATCTCGAGTATAAAAAAAGACTCATTTGCATTGTATTTTTTAAAATTTATTATCTTCATTTTTCTTACACAATCATATTCTCTTAGAAGAATTTGACTACAAGATAATGGAGAGAACTAAAAGCAAATGCAAATGAAAGAATTGAAAAGCGAGAAAGATTAGTCTCGCGATCCCCTCCTTAATTAGACCTCTAAATGGTTGATTCCAGTATGGATCCTCAGGTTAGAAGGATGGATGAGAATTTTTTTAAGGATTATGATCCGACTGCAGATTAATCTCGATGTGTACCTCCGTTAGTTCAGGAATAACGCCGTGAAAAGAAAGGAAAGGAAAAAAAAGGGCATCCCTAAGGTTCCGTTTCCAATTGAAGTGCTTGACGGAGACTTGACTGTGGGCTATTTGTGCCTTTTTAAGCGTCCAGTCGCTTTCATCGTCGTTCACTCGGACAGACTACTCCATAATCTCCATTGGCTTTGGCTTCCGACATATTCGTCCATTCACACACTTTCCTTTTACGGTAATCTTCTGGGAATTCGTTGCGTTTGCACCCACAAAATTTAAACCCTAATTTGCACCCAGTCCCTGTTGAAGTCCCACCAGCAGTACACTTAGTAATTTCCCCTTCTTATTATGCTATGCGTATGATGCTGTCTAGCTGGCTGTTGGCTCTGTCCTTCCGTATGATCCATTCAGTTTCAACGCATCGTACTGCCGAGGTATCTACGGAGATGGAAAAAGCTGTTTTTTTTTATTATTATTTTTATGGCTACACACATGCAATGCATACGTTAAATCTAGTGGGATCCTGAGTTTTGCTTCCATTATTACTGTGTAAAGTGTGACGAGGACGGTCCCCTGACTTTGGATGCTTTCGTTTTGGACCGTCCAACATCTAAACGTTTAAGGGGTACCGACTCCAGGTAAAATTCTTTGTTAGATCACGGATTTTCTAAATCAACAGATGCAAAGCTTGAAATTTTATTTAAAATAAAGATGCAACGGCCCACTTCGACTAACTAATGTATAGGTTTAAGTTAGGTTTCATCCACCGTCCTCGATTAAAAAATAAAAGGCGATGCCCCTCGAACCTACACACATCCTGCTCCCGGCGTCCATTTCTAGTCTTTTTCCTTTATGTAAGTCGAATATACAATGTGTGTGTGTGTATATAGATATATATTTGGATACACGCATGCACTAAGAAAAAGGTTAACAAAGCACTAGCTTAGGATGTCATTATAGTAAAAAAAAAGGTGATTAGTTAAGTCTAATGAATAATTAACATTATCTACACCGAAAAAGGTAATTAACATTATCTAATTGGTGGTTTTGTGTATAGGACATTCCAAGTTTGGAATGTCTACAATAATTTGCCCCCTCTCGACAAGCTAATGTCGGGCAACAGTTTTATTAATTTCTCCGTGAACATGGCATCTTAATTTGGTACATGTACCGATCACCTCTTTTCACATCTTTCTGCTTCATGGGTCCTCCATTTGTTCGGTCCAGTACCATCTATGTATTTATGTATATGTTTGTTTGATGTCAGCATTGAGAAAATTAGCTAACATCTTATCTTGTTAATAAAAATCGGTTGGAAATTAATTAAACAAACACCAGTACAGCAATAAAGAATCATTTTTTTCAGTGCACATAACATGGTCCTAATTTAATTAATTCGGATTTGAACATCAAACTATTAAGAGGTAAATTTCTCTCGATTGTAGATTTTTTTCCATTTGGAATTTTTATTCCAAGTATGTGACTATTGTTTACGATATTGCGATCAACAAACGATAATTCTCTTCGTGGAGAAAAAACTAAATTTTAATAGATTAGTGAAATTCAGTACATGGAAGGCTCACATATATGTTTAATAATTCAATTTAAATGTAAAAAAATGGCCCCAAAAAGAAAAGACATTGATTTAATTAATTTGGTCGACATTTGATGATCTCAAAAACACACACGACCACTTGAACAGAGACAACATACGCTTGTCCCACTCGACCTACATCTAGAAGATGAGAGCTTTCCTTTTGGATCCAAAGCAAGCCCGGGCCACGGCCTTCTATTTTAAGGAAAACAGAGACATTTCCGCGTCCCATTTCTCCAATTTCTTCTTGTTTTCACTTTTCACCAGTCTCATATAGAATTTGAAAATATGCCACGCCTTCATATATTTTCCCTTTTTCCCTTTATGATTGGAAATGTTTTATGATTGAAAAACTACTAATTGTTTCGCAGTTTATCAGTTGGGCCCAGGTGCCTCGGACTCGAACTTCAGGTCCGTCCAATCAAATACGTTGTAGCCCACTAAGACACAGCCCGGTTGGATTCTGAAGGCCTTCTCAACACAATGCATCATAGCAAAACCAAGACCTTGGAACAGAGAGGTCTGTCAGAAGGTGGCATGGTCAATTGCCAGCGAAGTTCCCAGTGCTTATTTTTATCCTCTCCTTCCCAGCATGGGGCTCAGTTCGAGCAATGGGATGCAGCAGCCTTGAGGAAACACGCAATCCATAGCTCAAAGAAAACCGGAAAAGTAAGATAAGAGGGGGGGCCAGAGGTCAACAGATACACAGCCAATATGAACCTGCAAGCATACATTTGATAACCCAGTAAGGTGAGTTAACATTAAACATTCAGGTACATTCCAAACTCCTACATATCGACAAAAGGCACATCCGAGCACGGGCACCTGACCAGGGGTTTATCAAACAGTCGGTGATATCAAGATATGACCAAATCACAACCAAGGGTAAAGTCCACCCATAGAAGCAGCAGCCTCTATAGTTATTAGCACCAAAGATTAACTGTCCCTCCTAAAGCGCCAACGATAATTGCCATAAGGTGCCAACACGGTTTATATATATTTGGGTATTAGACCGGAGGAGGGTATAGCTTGGCCTGTTGTCTGACTCTTCTCTTGTACTCAGCGGCATCCTACAAAATCAAACCACTCCACTTTTATTTGAACCATCGGAAAATGAAATGGCAGCGATTTGCAAATTTATTCCAAATGCTACGCAGAGCCTCTGCTTTATTTATAGCTGAAGACACTAGACAGCATCTAACACTAGATGTTTGATGCTGGATAGAGACAGAGGAAAGCAGTTGACTGCAAAAGGCAAATACCTGGATAAAGAGTTGATAACCTTCAGTCTGAGCAGGATCAGCAGGATTTGGCTGATCCAGCAAGTCCTGAATGCCAACAAGAATTTGCTTCACTGATATTGCTGGTCTCCAACCCTGCAGATAAGCCATCACCGTAACACAGATAAACAGACAAAAATATATATACAAAGGTTTCAGTGGCAGGGGGAAACCAAATACTACTTACACTATCCTCATTAAGAATTGATAAGCAAACAGTTCCAGAAGGATACACGTTCGGGTGGAAGAACCCTTGAGGAAATTTACATTTTGGAGGTTTACTTGGGTAGTCTTCGCTGAAATGGATACTGAGCGGGAAATAACCACCCTCCCAGTCAGTCTGCAAAATAAGTATCTCATGATTTGGCCCGTCAAGATCAATGTTCCATAAAATCAATATTATGTGTCTGACCACTTGGAATCATGACAATATGTCAGCAAGATATCGATGACGAGACAGACAACCTTTAGAAGCTAAAAAGAACTAAAATATCCCAAAACAAAATATGCCAACAGAGTCGTGTATATATATTGAATTTAAGTAGTATTCAAAAAATAAAATGCATAAGACATAATTACATAATGAGGGTGTTAAATTAAGGGTTTAAAAACAAGCCAAATCAAAATTGAACACTCCAAAATAGCCAATGAAAAAGCAGAAGAAATATGTGCCAATAAAGCTAGCTATATGTAGTAAATGAACAAGATCTCTAATAGCCCCGTACGCTAGAGTCTACTATCTAACTGGCATAAATGAAGCAGAGTTAGTAATCTGCAAATCTGAGTTGCCTGCCAACAAAGATTTACATTTGGATGAAATGCGCAGCCTTTGCACAAGTTCTATTATCTTTCACTTAAGTATTACTTGGTCTCCATTTCTTATGCACTGTTTCCTACCATCTAAGAGGAGCAAATAAAGCAAAATTTGTTATTCACAGTTCTGAGTTGTCAGAAGGCAAGCATTAAGAATTGGAAAAAAGTTCATTAGTTAGCAGGAATTCTACGTCATGATTAGTTTCAGTAGTATCTCCTTAGTTACAACACATCTTCCATCACTGTCTCAAGAGAAACTACTCTTGGATGCCTCTATTTAATCAGTTCGGCACAATAATTCACATAGAACAGATCACACGCCTCAAATCAGGTAACAAGAACACCCTGATACAAAATACACTAGGGGCCTTCCTTCTTTCAGATAAGTCAATTCCACCAGGACATCTCCAAAGCTTCTTCAACATTGAAGATAGTCCTTAATTAACTAGTTACCGCTTATGCTGAATCGACACCTTCATGACACTCATAACAAATAGACCAAGAACCCTATAACCAGAATGAAATTTCAACCATTGTATCCAATCTCCAAAATAAGTTTGATTCAATCCAAAGAATTGTACATCATTGTCCAAGTGCCAGACTATCCTAATAGTTGCCCTAAGTATATATTTGAAAAAAAATTCGTAACTTGCTTCGTTTTCACATTTTTACAACATTGCAGTTTGCGATAATCATTGAGGATCACAGTGACAAATTACACTGAAAGGTCAACACTGTTTCGGGCACTGTCCCATTTGAAATCACATTGAAATACATCATTTTAGTTTTAGATTGCAAGACCTTTGGAACTTATACATGCAAAATGGCCGATAAGGTTCATTAATCTCATCAATTTTCACGTTGATAGCTCATCATTCCCCTCCGCGGTATTTAATTTAAAAAGATTCGACAACTGTGTATAAAATGGAACTTCCATCAAGCGCGTGAGCAGTAAATTATTATGCTTGTTTTTCACAAACGACTTGTTAAAAAACTAATCTTGCTTCTGAAAATGCTTGCTAGATGTCATCTAGTTGCCTATGTTAATGAGCAGTCACACGCACAGGGAAGAAGCGATTTTTACCAGGAGAAAAAAAATAATATTCAACGGAAAAACACCGAGCTAGCAAGTCCCTGATGCAGACATCAATCAAATCGAATTGGAACGATGCATTGCTTGACTGAGAAGTGAAAGATTCCAGTGGACTTACTCCAGCTTTGCCCGGAATGATGCAATTCCAAACCATCAAATTCACAGTACCATCGACCAGAGTATCGGGCTTCGCCACAAAACCCTGAGGAACACGGACAAACCAGAAACACAATCTCACCTAAACAAATCTCGGAACCTCGAAACAACCGAAACCTCCAAACGAAACAAGGAACCAATTTGCAGAGAGAGAGAGATTTCACGGACGTGCGGGTGGTTCTTGCGCCAAGACTTCCGCTCCTCGGCGAGGCGGCCCCGAGCAATGCCCGACATCTTTATCCTTCTACAAGCTTCTCTCTAATCTCTCAAAGACTGCGAGGGAGGGGAAGTACTTCGAAGACGAAGCTGCCTCCTGTCGTTTTAATGGTGGATGACAATCCTCTCGTCTTCGAGAGTTTTGCGTGTATCATTTGCCGTGCTGATATAGTACCGTGAGTTGAGTTAATAAAAATTAAATTATTTTTATAACACTTCATAAAATTAAAAAAGTAATTTTAAAAAAATAATTTAACTTTTTAATTTATAATATTATATTATTATTATTATATAATATACTCGTTACATTTAATATTTTATCTTCGTCTTCCCTCTTTCCCTTCCAGACGAGGATGACTCTCCCTTTCTAAGATCGAACGGTCCACATTTCATCCCAGGCGGGGTGCCAGCCCGTAGGAAAAAGCAGGGAATCATCCCTGCCATTTCCGGTATTGACTTTAGCACAAAGTCCATATTTTTATTTTATTTTATTTTATGTATTTTAATTTCTAGCGTCAAAGCCACGCGACCGTTTGTCCTCACGTGATTAACGCTGGAAGAACGAAGATTAGCTCTCGAACTCTACGGCTTACCAGGCACAAAATGAGCTCTACAGCTTATTGGGCCGAGGCCCATAATCATCCTATAAAATGGTAAGTATCTCGGGCCCATGATAGGCCCATCGTCTTGTCATAAATCACTTCTCTCTAATTTTGAGCCCGGAAGCTGTGAAGCATGCTACCACAAGGATAGCTTTGTATATTTTTTTTCCAACCTACACCACTGTAATTCAAAAGTTCTACGCATCCCCACTAATCCAATTCAAGTCATGTCATTCTACTAAGGAGTAAATAAAAGTCCCTCGACATGAGTTTTCTCCATGCGTAAAAATCCGAACTCGAGACATTTGTTTAAGAGGACTAAAACCACATAAACCAATTGATGTTGGTTGTTCTATGTCATTTTATCTTCTAACTCGTCCTTTTTTTTATATTAAAATGCAGGCATTTGGCTGCTAGCCAACATTGGACAGGATAAAGAGCGACATGAAATTCTGCCGATGAGAACTAAAGTAATAATTTTTCATCGCATGTGAAGGGTAATATTCCTGCTCCAAACTCATTTCTCTTTCCTCTGCCTTTATTTTGAATATAATGCTCTTGTCGAACACAACTATCTCTGGTAGAACTTCACTGAATATAATGCTCTTGTCGAACACAACTTTATTGATAGACCTTAGCCTGGTTCTGTAATATCGATCAGTTTGATCAGGATCTGCATGATCTGCTGGTAGAACTTCACTGAATTGCAAGTGAATTGAAGCTGTTATGCTTTCATATACTCGTTGATGCTTCAACATTATACATAGGCCATTGCATCTGATTATCTGAAACTGAGTTTCATTCTGTTCCATTTCTCCTTCGATACCGAAAGATTATGCTTGAGGTTATATGGAAATCTAGTTATATCTGTGCACCATACAATATACATATCATATAAAATGGGAAGAGAACAGCATTATTTTTCTTGGAGGGGGCCATGATGTACAGTTATTCGTAGTGAGCAAAGGATATGATCATAGTGCATATCTTCAATCGTGATTATATCTGTAGTTCCGGTCGAGAGCTGCGTAGGTAGGTGATTGAGCAATTTCCTGAGCCGGGTCGCTCTTGGAAGCATGGACATCAGCATGCAGATGATCAAGCTTACAGGGGATGCGAGACATCAAGTTTTCACTGGGACAAGGAACACGATCTGAGTAGAATTTCTTGCACTCCAAGGGATCCCTCTGAGACGGGAGATCGATGATGCAGTTCATGGTCACGTCCAGCTTGTTGCTGCTTATCAGTTTCCTACACTTGGGTCCGACTTGGGTGAAGTAGTTGTGCTGCAGCGAGAGCGAGATGAGGTTCGGGAGCTGGCACACGGTCTCGGGGACTGCCCCGGAGAGCATGTTGTACGACAGGTTAAGCAGGCGCATCTCGCGGAGGCAACTGAAGGATCGCGGGATGGGGCCCATGAGCTTGTTGATGCTGGCATCGAAAACCGTGGTCCGGTTCAGTAGCCCGATCTGGTAAGGGAGGCAACCTGAGAGGCAGTTGTCTAGGAGGAGAACCTCAATGAGTGTCTTTGAGGTGTTGCCTGTGCCAAGGCTCGAGGGGATCGGGCCGACGAGCTTGTTACTGGACAGTGTGAGGTAGAACACCGGAGTTCGGCCGAGGTTGTGAGGGATGTTCCCGCTAAAGCCGTTGTTGTTGAGGAAGAGGGCCCGGAGGTCGAGGTCGAAGACCTCTGGAGGGAGAGGGCCTCGGAGGTCGTTGAACCGGAGGTCCAGGAAGGTTAGAAGGGACGCGTCGAGGACCTCCCGGGGGAACAGCCCGGTGAGCTTGTTGTTGCTGAGGTCCAGCTCGTAAAAGAAGCGGAGTTTGGAGATCATAGAAGTGCTTATGTTGTTGGTAACGCCGTTGGAGTTGGCGTGGAAGAATATGAGGTCGTCGAGCTTCTCGATGAATCCTCCAAGCGAGAGGTCGCTCTTGTTGCTTTTGAAGCCGAAACCGTTAAAGTCGGCGCCCGTAACCCCTTTTCCGCGTTTATCGGGCAGCTCTAGGCATGAGAAGCCTTTATAGTCGCAGACGTTGGTACCTTTCCAAGTTTTCAGGACCCCCTTGGGGTCTATGTCTATCCGTTGTTTGAATGCTTGCACATACGGATACACCATTTTGACTCTGATGGGTGTTGAAGGCGGCGGAGGAGGTGTGATGCATACTGGCGGGGGTGGGGGAGGAGGTGTGATGCATACTGGAGGGGGTGGGGGTGGAGGAGGTGGCGGGGGTGGTGAGGTGCATACTGGCGGGGGAGGGGGAGGTGAAGGTGTAGGACAGAAACCAGTTTGAGGACACTTCACTGCCTTGCGGCCTACTTTATCATGAGCAGCGCCGCGGTGCAACCCTTCCACCGGAGCACGGGGGTGGAAGAATGCGGCCGAAAGCAGGAGCAGCAGCAAATAGGACGAAGACGAACGGCTTCCCATTTCTCCCACATCCACCGATCTCCCGACAATGGCCAACCAAAGAGAGGAGAAGAATATGGATGAAGATAACTGTGAAGCCACCGACGACTCGATGTATTTGGTATATATAGAGAAGTGCTATATCTCCTGCTCGCACAACAACAATGGTAAGATTATTAGCTCGGTGCCGTGACCGGGGCAAGACGTTGCTGTCATCCAGCAAACCCGAACAGCAGAGCGACTGAAAAAGATCGAGTGTGCCACCCGACTTACATGTGATATTGTTCATCGTATGCAAGCATAAACAGTTTGGAGCTCCCAACTTTTGAAAAGTCCTAGGGAGAGGAGTGAATTAATTTTGTTATTTAAGAGGACATGTGAGGCCAGAAGGTAGTAGGTCCACACTAATATGGGACGTGCACTCATATTTCTTGAAAGCTATTGGATTTAAATCTTATGAACGGAGAAAATTTGTAACTGGAAGAATTTTTATTCTCAATAAATCGATTTGGTATGAATATGAGTGTATTATAGTTTATTCAAATTTTGAATATGAGGTAAATGAAATATGATACTTTTATCTCTGAGAAGAGAGCAGCGTGGAAGACATTGCCCTGTTTTCCGGAACAGGGGGATGGGTCTTAAATTCAGAGGGAGAGGGACGTGAGTTTTAAGATCTTTCGGCAAACAGCTTTTAAGGCTGAACATTGTCATATTCACCATGAGAGACATTAATCGCACGGTTTAAAATTATTCACTAGTAGTTACTCTATGGCCGTAGACTTAAAAAAAAGACAGTTTCTTGAATTATATTAGACTTTTGACAGTGCTACGCTTGACGGTTTGCTATTGAATGTGAATTGTTTATTTCATTTAAATTTTAACTTACCAAGAGAAAAAAGGTGCTTGAAATTTGTAGGGCGACTTCTTCCATCCCAATCTGATTTAAATAGCTGCTGGTCCCGGTGATCGATCAAGTATGTCAGCCAGGTGACGAAATTTCTCCCGAAAGAAAAATTAAGAGACGGATGAATAGAGCCAGCTAGGAGTAGTGATACCACTTTTAAACTTGAGATCCAGAGGCACCGAGTTCAAATTTTATTGGTACGAGTTCTCGTGTCCCTTTTATTTCATATATCTTTTATCTCTTTCTAATCTTACGTACGTTATTCGTGAGAAAACTCGAAAGAAAAATTAGAACATGCGCGGTCAAGTCAATTGCCAGCAAGACACCGCACTCTCCCTCCCGCTCGTTGTCCGTGGACGCACGTTGAAGTGGGTGGTTACTCCAAAGCATTTCCTCCACTCCTACGAAATCCATAGCTTGTGAATTAGCTTCGAGTGAGACTGCACGAGATTAAATCGATCTCGACATGATATTGTCCGTTACAGTTGATGAGTAATATTTATCAATTGTACAGTTGCGCGGGTTCCCTTCAATTTTTCTCGACCACAGCGGGCGTCGAATTAAATGTAAGAGCCGGTGGCGTATGTCAGCCTCTTTAAATGTGCCCTGTTTCCATGGCCGCTCAATGTTTCTGTCCGTGCAGGATTCCGATGGGGTTGGTGGACGCACTTAATTCCTCCTGCGCTAAAAATATAAAATATTTTGCAAGTAAATTCCAATAATGAATACACGAGGATGGTTAATTTCTGATTCGAGCTCTCATGTTGCCGACAGAGCCGGTGCAAGGGCGCCTGAGGGCAACAATTGCTCGGCGGACAAAAGGGAACTAGTACGATTAATACTGTTCACGAAAAATAAGAGATCCTACATTCGATTCTCGTTAATGAAATTTCTCGTATCTCTTTATTTATTATCCATCCACTTTTAAACTCATATGTATTCTTTGTACACCGGACAGATTGGTCGTACCGTGCTATTAATGGGTAGGTAGATATCGAAAAACTTGGCGAGACAAAGATCTTTGTTATCACAGTTTTGAGTACGGTGAATATTAACATTTATAAGATAAGATAAGCCGCACCATCTTGCTAAGTCATTAACTTTTTGTTCCTGAACATATATGGGTCTACCCTAAAAAATAAAATAAATTTGTTACGATTAAAAATGTGGTGGCAACTGGATGGATGATTGTGCTTCTTTGTCAAGAACACCAATAGTCCTGCCTGTCATTGTTTATCACATCTGTGAAGCATCATCGGAATCTTCCCTTTCTAGCTTTCGTCAGTAAATTACATCTCCACCGTTAATCAAAAGCAAGTGATACACTACTTTTTCCTTGTCCCCCACCCTTTTCTTCTCCTCCATCCTTCTATTCTCCTTTCTCTTTTTGATAATTGATCTTTCCATTCTATAAGAATAATCACAAAATGTACAACTTGTACACAAAAGGATTACATTTCATGGATTTCATCATGAACCCGCTAGAAAATATCTACTGTGCCCAATAAAGAAGCTAATCAAGGTATTGAAACTATTCTCGATCTTAACTGATTCAAAATGAAATCAACAATCAAGTTCGGAGCCATAGATCTATGCTGAAATATTCGTTGATTGCGCTCCTTCCATATTGCGTAAATATAACAACAAAAACCCAGCTTGAGGAGAGTAGAGTTTGGTGACCGTCCTTTGCTACTCCTTGTAATCCATTCAAGTTCTGAGTTCCAATGGCCTGGAGAATGTTGAATATGTAGTTTGGATAATAAACTGCTCCAGATGCCTCCAGTGATTTGACAAGAAAAGAATAGATGGGATCGTGTTTCTGTGTCAGTTCGGCAAAAGTCACATAGCATCATTTGTTGACCCCTCCATTTCAGCATTCTGGACTTTGTCGAAAGTCTATCAAGGATTGCAAGCCAACTTATAAACGAAGCTCCTGGAATATGTCCTGCAAACTAGATGAGATTGCTCCATGACACTTTGGCTTTCTTTTTCCTAATGTCCTCCCAAATATCAGTAACTTTAATGCAGCTTTTTGAATTCCAAAGAAACATGTCAGCAGATGCAAAGGTAGTCGAGCTCTGAATATGGTGGATGGATTGTACCACATTAGAGTCCACACTTTTGGGCCAATGCCAAGAGTTATCCCAGAATACTTTTGTGAGTGTAGCATGGACGGGAATAGATGGGAAAGTCTGCAAACCATTAGGCCATAATTGATGAAGAGGTCCAAGGGCAGACCAGTTGTCAAACCAAAAGTAAATGGCATCTCCACATCCCACCTTGCATGAGACAAATTGTTGAGCCATGGTTTGTAACTTCAGCAGTTTCCTCCAACTCCAAGAACAAGAAGGAGGAGTTGCAATTGCCCATAAACACCTGAATCGCAGTAGGTATTTTTTGGTCCATGCGACCCATAGTGAGCCAGAATTGGTTAGTATTAGCCAAAGATTTCGCAAAATGCATGCTGCATTCCACGTGGTAATATCCTTGAGGCCAAGCCCTCCTTCGCTTCTCGGGAAACATAATTCTGCCCATCTTACCTTGGATCCCTGTGCAAGTCCTTCCTTGCCCTTCCTTGCCCTTTTCTTCTCCTTTCATCTTGAGGGATGATCCATTAGTTCTTGTTGGGCTCACCATTTCCTCTGACCCGTCAAATGTCGTGCGGGGGAGAGCCATCCCTTTCAAGTGAGTGAAATCCCATGTGATCGAACGGGTCCATGATCCATCTAATGGTGAGCTGGTGCCCGGAATTCTCCATCGGGGGACAGTGGAGTCCAAGCCACTGATGTGGTGGCTTGCTTTTTTCAGCAATGCTTCAAATATCGGTCAATTTTTCGAATCTAGAACTTTTATGCTCTTGATCAATCTTGAAAATGATTGTACGAGGAAGATGTGTGATTTTCGATCGTGTTTATTAGGATGAGTGATGTCTGATTTTTAAAATATGACAGATACGGGGTTGTAACAGGAACCATTGTACTATGGTTGCCGACAATTGCAACCAATGGATAAATTTTGTCCGTATATGAAGAGAATATAATTATTTGAATTGACTATAACCTTATTCTCTTATAAGTCTACTTGTAGGTTTACATTTAGTGCATAATCAAGTCTAAAACATGTGGCTGCTAAGCTCGAGTCTCCCGTTACTCGAACAAGAAAGAAAGTTGTCTACCTTGAGACCGGTTGTGAAGGATACGTAGTACTACGTATTCAAGAGCACGGAACAAATATAGATCAGATTATCTGTGCGAGAACAGGTGTTATAAGCTGCAGTCCCATGTCAGAAAATCAATATCTGAGTTTGATCTCGTAAGTCCGTGTGAATTTAACAATAGTAAATCACCCTTTTTTGTGAGTGAACTATTATACTCCTTTTTGTACAGCGTTTGCATGATCAGAAAGTCGATTCCTCAGAAGGACACTGATGCGACCTCTCCTTCATCTAGCACGGCTATCTCCTGGTAACACGGGCACTAGCATCGACATTTCAAACCAAGGATTGACCCGACCGGACTTCGTTGAGCAGAGAAAAATTGATGAATTGAATGGAAAGACCACCTGTAATTTTCCCTTTCAAAAGCTGCAACTACACGAGAGTTCCCCACAAGATGGGTCCGGAGACATTCATTGAAGACATGCGGTTGATTTAGATCACTGTATAAATAATACACTGTTGAAATAGATCACTTCTGAACTGCATGATTTGACTGCTCATAGAAAATTGAATTCATCATCGCATTCTGCAACCATTTTCGATCATCGTAGAGGGAAAAACAGCTGGGCATCAGCACTTTTCCAATCTTTCCGTTGGTATCA
This sequence comes from Lagerstroemia speciosa, assembly GCA_037672795.1. Lineage (NCBI taxonomy): Eukaryota > Viridiplantae > Streptophyta > Magnoliopsida > Myrtales > Lythraceae > Lagerstroemia > Lagerstroemia speciosa. Next base: position 2,260,723 of record CM075296.1, read on the forward strand.
TCAGAAATGAATGTAATCACAGGATTTTAGCTCCACTCTGTCGGTGAAATGAATGTAATGACAGTCGTTAACCTTCGATGTCGACACCATTTGATAGGTTTGTGTCCTGTATTTTTTCTTCACAGCGAATGCTCATCTGGTGCGATGCCGGCCGTCTTCGAGCTGATCGCTGATACTCCAACCACCTCCGACCTTCATTCTCATATAACATACAATCGAAAGAGATTGTATGCTATATGGATGATCGTCCCAAGTTGGATTGGCCGGGCTGGGTTCGTGCCAAACTCAAGCCTTCTCTGGATGAAGGGCCTGGGCTTTGCTTGACGTGGCAGGATTGGCAAAGGATACGATGTAGAGAATTGATCGATTGGGCGGTGAGCTGTGGGGGAATGGACCGTTGGTTGGATCGAACGGTCAATCCAACTCTCACCGCACATTCTCACGGACTCTCCCTCTCCAACTAATCAATCCCTCACTATCCAAACTTAGATGAGTGTTGCTTGAAACGATTCGATATCTCTTTTTAATTATCGAGTTCGAGTTTTGTAAATAAGCAAAATTTAAGATTGTGAGGATTTTGTCTCTTAATATCGACAAGCGTTGAACCCGAGTCAGTCATTATAAATTAGATGTGTAAAACTGAGGTTAGATGCCATAATGAAACGTGGTTTTTTGATTAATCACACCGGTCTAGATAAAGAAAATGAGTGCTTGCACATGTCAAAAGTGAAATCCCATCGAACTGATCAATTAGCGTAAACGCAGAGAATGGACGGTGCGGGATGCCGTGAAGGATGTGATAATTCATGGTTTCCTCACCAAATTGGACTTCTCAATGCAGCACGATTTACTAAACTGCAATTGTGCCCTTCAAAGTTATGTTATTACGGGCAAACCCCATAAGCTTGAAGATTTTACACCAAATCGATCCTTGCTCGGTTCTTTCATGGCGGCATGTGCAGATGCCAAAGGAAAATTTGAGATGCCCTTTCCGTGTTTGAAAAAACAAAAATTAAATGATAATATTTCGTCAACAATACGCTCTCCAGCTGAGGGCTGAGGATAATAACATCTCAAATTTTCTCCCTATTTAGCTTACTCCTCTAATTAGAATATTAAATTCATTAAATGTTTCCTAATAAACTCCAACTCTCTCTCTTCTGCCCAGTCTCCATCAAACCAAACACTCAACGAAGCTCTCCCTTCTCATCGACAATGGCGATTCTCCAGGTCTCAACCCTCCTCTTCCTTTCCCTGTTCCTCACCCTCACCTCTTCCTCCCCCGACATCTCAATGCCCACGACCTCCGGCCCACGCACCGACCGTGAGCTCGAGTCCCTCTACGAGTCGTGGCTTGCCCGCCACGGCAAGGCCTACAACGGCCTAGGGGAGAAGGAGGCGAGGTTCGAGATCTTCAAGGACAACCTCCGGTTCATCAACGAGCACAACTCGATGAACCGGAGCTACCGGCTGGGCCTGAACAAGTTCGCGGACTTGACCAATGAGGAGTATAGGGCCAGGTTCCTCGGGGCAAGGCCCGATGCCAGGAGGAGGGTCATGAAGGCCAAGGCTGCCAGCGACCGGTACGCCTTCAGGGCTGGCGATAGGCTGCCCATGGCCATGGACTGGCGGAGGATGGGTGCGGTCAACCCTGTTAAGGATCAGGGGGCTTGCGGTAATTTATCGTTCTCCAAATTTACTGATCATCTTCCCTTTACTGCAATTTACACATTCTGTGCTTATGCCATAAGGTGCTTCGTTAGTGACAGAAAACATGCGACTGTTAATCGACAGCAAAAGCTCCTGTCAAGCTGTTCTCTTTATTTTCTCCAACAATAGACTCTAACCCGGTACTTGATTGGTGTATGGAAATCGGTGGGTCGATTTTAAGTTAATTCATTGTTAAGAAATATCAATATTCTCGTATTCGGAAATGAAAATAATCTTCGGAAAAATAATAGGACATATAGATCTGACAACTTATCTTCGATGGCACGAGAAGTGATCAATTTTTGTTGAATGGTAGTTTGGATTTGGACCGTTAGCCTATGAATGGAAAGAAAGGTAGCTCGGTTCAGCGGATTGGAAATTGGAAACCGGAATTTGGAATTTTGTGCTTTCCCTTTTCCTAAGATGGCTTGTTTTCCTGGAAAACAGTCACTGAACTCCCCAGGAAAACTTTAATATAAATTATACTCGACTTACAAAAAAGAACTTATTAAAATATCATACACATGTAAATGTAGTAAATCAAGATGGGGAGTTTCTATCCTTGCCGGATTGATCGAATTCGAGATTCATTGATCAAGATCTGTTCCGCGTATATAATATCTTTAATTTATTTGTCAGATTACGTGTCAGCGTCGATTCAACCGTTTCTGCTGCTCTAATAATTTACCAGGGAGCTGCTGGGCGTTCTCCACTATTGCCGCAGTCGAAGGCATCAATCAGATAGTCACCGGCGAGCTGATCTCCCTCTCGGAACAGGAGCTCGTGGACTGTGACCGGTCGTACAATTCAGGCTGCAATGGCGGCCTCATGGAGTACGCCTTCCAGTTCATCATGGACAATGGTGGGATCGACACCGAGGAGGACTACCCTTACAAGGGCGACAACCGGAAATGCGACCCTTCCAGGGTCAGCAATATACATCTCTTCGACCGTAGGGGATTTCTGGATGTTCTCTTCTGCTCCGATACTAATGTTTTGATTGGCATCGAGTGTTTCATTTTCAGGTGAACAATAAGGCCGTGACCATCGACGGCTACGAGGAAGTCCCGCCCTTCAACGAGATGGCCCTCAAGAAGGCCGTGGCTCATCAGCCTGTGAGTGTTGCCATCGAAGCCGGTGGCAAAGCTTTCCAGCTCTACGACTCGGTAACAGATTCATCCCTCCCTTAAGTTTGTAAATTGGTATCGAGGTGCTCTGGTCGTGGAATCATAACATGACCGATTCCTCGTCCATTCCTAGGGTGTTTTCACTGGAGATTGCGGTACTGATCTTGACCACGGAGTGATCGTGGTGGGGTACGGGACACAGCATGGAAAGGACTACTGGCTTGTGAGGAACTCGTGGGGCACGGGTTGGGGCGAGAATGGGTACATCAAGATGGAGAGGAACGTTGTCAAAAACTTCTTCGGGAAGTGCGGGATCACGATGGAGGCGTCCTACCCTGTCAAGACCAGCGCCAACCCTACGAAATCCAGTGAGGAGTTTTACAGCAGCTCTTGAGAGGACTGAGAAGATGGGGAGACTGAAATGTTTTGAAGAAGTTGAAGGTGCAAATGGTGAATTCTGAATTGTGTTGGGCGGAAAACCAATTCGCCGTCTCTATGATAATTTCCAATTGAATTTGCTCCCATTGCTGATTATGCATCCTTTTTTTTTTTTTTTATCCTTCTCACTTTAGTAACCAATGGGTCTTATTGTACACCTGTCATGGTGAAGAATTGCAGCTCAGGAACTGATTTAATTTGTCAATAAATTATAGTCGTTCCTTTTCTAGCTCTCTTCTCGATCGCTACGACTGGACAAAACACTTTCATCTGACAATGATTTGATTCTAGTAATGCCCCATTCTCCCGTAGAATCAATCTCGACCAATTACTCAACCTGTTGGTATGATGTTGCCAAAAGCACCCCACCCATGCAAGCTACGAAGATGGATTGCGACTAGCTCAACATGATGGCAGCTTGCGAACATGGGGAAGAAGGTCAGCACCAAGCCAATCGAAAAACCGTACATCAACAACCTCCTTCAAAAGAAACAGAACACACCATGTTACCTTTAGAAGCTCCTCCAAACTACCGAGATAATTCATGCATTAGCCACGAGTAAGCACTGCTAATTATAAGAACATGAAGAAGGGAGACCCAGTAGTCCACAAGCCAAAAGGTAACACAAAAGGGAAAGGGGAATAAAGCTCTAAGAATCGTTGAATCATGCAGTCAGCTAGAACCATTCATCGGTTTCAAAGTGCTCCCAGACATGGGCCATTCATCCATATGCAACAATCAAATAAAGACTAACCTGAATTAGTTGAGATGAAGATCCAAATCTCGTGAATGGAGAAAATTCACGTTGAGGAAATTGGACTTCTGGTACGTGATATACACTGAAAAACAATCAAATAAGGAGTTTACATCCAACTGAGAAGAAACTAAAAATCTCTCCTTTCTCCCTTCATTGTTGACTCCGACAGAAGTTTGCCACCTCACTAGTCTCCATCAGATCCATCAGAGTACCAAGTGTTTATAATCTGCGAGAGATGCAGAGGATACACCTTTCTCTACAATTATGCACAACATTCCCACCCCCACTCAAAAAGAATGAAACATAGCAATTGCTCAAATGTCCTGCACACAATTTGGGAACTAGGCTCGGGGCTTTAGTAATTTTTCACACTCAAGACACGATTCAATCTTTCAGCAAATCACATAGCGTTATACATTAGGATTTGATTCTTCAACCAATTTATTCGTCATCACCTATTGTCATTCTTATTACTGCATCCTCATCCAAACTTAAGAATGGAAAAAACATCAATAGCAGTTTCCCGCCAAAGAAGAACAAAAATTTCTCCAGATAAGAGCCATATTAGATTGACAGTCCAACGAGGAGAAGCCTCAGAGACGGTCAAAGGGAAGAGCAAAAAATCGAATTACAATGGAAAGTTGGATTATATAGAAAGTTATTATTTCATATGGAAAGCGGATTATAAAATAAAATTATTGTATTTTGCAACTATTTTAAATTATTAAAAAAGTGATTTGAAATACAATTTGATAATATTTGATGTGAAATATAATTGATATGATTTTACAAAAATGTAATCAATTTCTCTATTACATAGAGCTCCCTCCATGATTGTGGCTTGTGCTCTGGCCGACGAAAATTTGTGATCTTGGCATTTCATATTTTTCCTCCAAACTATACTGTCGTTTTTGCATCTCGTGCAAAACAATATAACATTTTATTTCGTCAAGACATTAGGATTCAAATCTTGTTCCCGTAGACTTCTCGTAAGATTGAGAGTGCATCAAAGCCCGACCATTCAAATCTCTCTCTAAAGAAGAAATGGACACCCATGGAACGAAGAAGCCAAACTAGAGATTGCTACTTTGTCGACAAAAAAAACAATATCTACTTTCCAGGAAAGGAAGAAAAGTTTATTTATTCAGAGCCTAACATATATATATCACAGTTATTCTTGCAATTCAATCATGGAATTTTCACGGTGGTTGAGTAATGCAACACTATCGGAATTGGAGGGAGAACAAAGAACAGCCAAAAATCGACAAATAATTGTAACTATTCTTGTAACAAACAACAAAGATACATGAATGGGTAGAAAAATCAAAGCCTGAGGCACACAAACTAACAGGAGACGTGCCAACTCTACTAGAATGAACAGGAAAAAAAAGGCCTAGAATCAGATGAAGCCCAGCATAGAACAGGGCAACAATAGAAAGTAGAAGCAAACCTGTAAACGGTGTAAACGAAACCCTAGAATCGGATGGGAAAATGCAAAGCTTGATGGAGAAAATTCTGTCAGAACGGCTTCAGCAGACGAGCAAGGAAAGAAGGCAGAGAGCAGAAGACGATCATAATTAAAAGGGCAAAAAGGGCTAATCAACCTTGTAATATAAGGATGCCGTCTTTCATCGTTGTAATTGGATTAGAAGGAAAAGGAGAAAGCCCGGTAATAGTTGGACGGCCCAGCAAAGTTAAAATAAGCTGTAAAATGCAGTCAAATATTGTAAAATGCAGTCAAATATTGTAAAATGCGATATAAAATACTTATTTTTCATGTATCCTTTTTTTTTTTTTGGTCGCCAGCCACGGTATCCAAGCAGGCCCCACCAGCGGTGAGATGGCATCTTTCAGCCAACCATACTTGACTAATCCGTTGGTCGCCCCGGGTCGCACGCCTGGCAATGGCGGGTGAGGCTCCCAAGAGGGGTGTCTGCGTACGTGAGGTCTCGAACTCGAGACCTCCTTAAGCGGCACCGAGCTGCTTACCACTCGGCCCAACTCCTCTTGGTTCATGTATCCTTTTATTTTACACCCAATCAAATAGTAGCATTTATATATATATATGTATATATTTGGAAGTTTCCGAATTTTCTAAAGAAACAGCTTTCCTGAAATCGATTAGTTTTTGGGGATTAAATCTGCAATATCTGTGAAAGAATTTTTCCTAATCAAAATTTAAAAAGTAAGCAAATTCAAGTTCACGTTTTCCCATAACGAGCAATTCCGCCATTGCAGCTTCTCTGCAAAAATTTTATCAAATCCCGCGATAAAGAAGGAGAAGAAGTAGATTGAGCTCGCAATCCTCCCCAATCTCGTCTGCGAAGAGGTACGATTGATCGTCCTTCCATGTCCATAGTAATTGGTGTCACGGTCTCCAAATCAGGATCTGCCAATGAATGCAGCTGATCTGAAGAATTTGCAAGAAGCACATTCTCCAGATCTCTCCCTCATATTGCACTGGGAGTCTTGCAATGTAATCCTGAAACATGTTGGATTAAGCACTTTGATTGTCGTATCAATTCAGAGAAGCTTATGCTGAATGGCGGTCCCAATTGCTGTAAATTGATTTGGCTATTTGACTTTGCCGAGCGGATAAGCGATTTCTCGAGTTTATTTACAATGTCATAGATGCCTGTCAGCCTCTCTTCCCCCTTACCGAAGCCATACACTCTCTGAAAACTTTGGATGCTGTTGACCGGTTACTATAACTTGCTTCCAAAGATGAGCTACGTTTCTCTCCGTTTTCAAGAAGTGAGCTATCGCTAAGTTGACTTTCCTGCTAAAAACTTAAGTTTCAGATCCTTTAAGGTTAATAAAAGTGTGTCACGGCTGATTATAGGCAAGCAGGACTTCTTATTAAGTTCAGAAAAGTTACAATTTGGATTTGTCGAAATTTCACCATGCCTCGTTCAGCCTCCTCTTGCTACCTCTCTGCTTGGCATGCTTATCATTCGTCTATTTAGAAAGCCTGCAATTGCATCACTTCCAACTGCTAATCTTGATTTTTCATATGGAGTTAGTCTACAAATATTGATTTAGCCGATCAAGGGAAGAGTTGGTAGTGCACTATCCGTTTGTATAGCTGAATAATTTATTTATGGTTTGTTCTGCATTGTCATATCTCTGAAAGGAGATGCTACTTAAATGTCAATCCACGACATTCCATTTTCTTCATCTACAACTATGAAAAGCAAAAAGAAAAGTGATTACAGACTGGGAGCTGCATAAGTCCCACTTATCTTTCGTCCAGAAACCCTTTTGTCCTGACTTTGTTTGTGCATAATTCTTACAACTGGTGCATTAGAGTCATACGTCTGAGTTGTGTTTCTTGAACTTTCTTCTGGCTGCAGAATGGACGGTAAAGTTGTGGAACCATCATCCCGACCTCCTCCTGGAGAGGTTTTTAATCAAGCACACCCCGTCTCTTCGACCTCTCATATAAACACTTCTGCACAAGAGTCCCCATCCCTATTATCTGCTTCTGGCATATCATCTTGGGCTAGGAATTTCAAACTCCCACAGCCCCTAGCGCCGGCACAGGACAATTCTGGGTTCTCGGCACTATCCCGATTTGCTACTGAAATAAGATCACACTTACCTTCTGCAACTTCCACAACAAATGATGGTGCTCAAAACTCTCCAATTGGTCAGCCTGGTGTACTAGGGTCACTTACTAAAGGTTTTGTTGACTCTTCTCGGAATGCTGTGAAGGCTGTCCAGGTCAAAGCGCGCCATATCGTTTCCCAAAATAAACGAAGATATCAGGTAGTATATAACCATCTCTTTTTAGTAGCATGCAAGGAAACTAGCTGCAAGCATGAAATTTTATCTCAAGTAGATTATATGATGATTTTATTTCACTGTCCTCTTCTCTGTTGCAATAAAATTATTTTGCTCTCCGTTTCTGCTTCATTTTAAGCATGACAAAAAACTTCACAGGAAGGAGAATTTGATTTAGATCTGACATATATCACTGAGAATATAATTGCCATGGGATTTCCTGGTGGAGATATCAGCTCTGGAATTTTCGGATATATTGAGGTGAAAAGACTCGGCCATCATGTTCCCTCGACAAGCCCGTTTACTTCATGAGTCTATGGTAACAGATATTTGTCATGCAGGGATTTTATCGTAATCATATGGAGGAAGTAATAAGGTTCTTTGAGACACATCACCCGGTAATTTTAAGTTTCAACTTAAGATGCCGTGTTGCTTTAGACAATATTCTCAACTTTTTCACCTATAGTTATTGGCTTTTTCTTTTTCCTCATACAAACACTTCTCAGGGAAACTATAAAGTCTACAATATGTGCTCAGAGAGGCTGTATGATGCTTCACTTTTTAAGGGAAAGGTAATATCCTTACTACCTGGATGTGCTCTCTACATAAATTCATAGGAAACCCACCATTATGCTGTAGGATACAAAATATAGACTCATTACCTGCCTTTTTTCAGCCTTTCACATACTATGTTACTGCTTTTGTGCTATGAATCTCTACAAGTTTTTCCTGAATGCTCTGTTCTTCCAAAGCTGCATGAAAAATTTAAATCTTTACAGGTGGCATCATATCCAAGGTATATTTACCGTATAAGGGTTCTTGATTTTGTGGCAAATAACATTACATTCACCTCTGGCTTTATTGCCAAATCATATCACATGTAATACCATAGGTTCGTAGCAATTTCTCAGTGTCATGACTCTTATAATTCACCTTGATTATTTTGTGATCTAATTTGATATTACTGATTAAATATTGCACCTGCTATTTTAGTCTTGGGGTTCTTCCGCACGCATGTCATTTAATGTCTTATGCTTGCTTCTTTTTTTCTTTTTCTTTTTTTCCCCCTTTCACCCTACATGAGAAGTAAATTTATCATTCCAATGGACCTAGGTCACATAATTTTGAGCTGTGCAGGTTGCTAAATTTTGACTTGTGCAGGTTGCTAATTTTCCATTTGATGACCATAACTGTCCTCCTATCCAACTCATATTATCATTCTGTCAAAGTGCATGCTCATGGCTGAAGGAGGATATTCAGCATGTTGTGGTGGTTCATTGTAAAGCTGGCATGGCAAGGACAGGACTGATGATCTGCAGCCTTCTCTTGTACCTCAAAGTAAGCAGCCGTTGAAGATTCTGTATTCCCTGGTCTCTGTTTGATGCTTTTGTAAAACAAGAAAGTGGCTATAAATTTAACTTGTTTAGTCGGTTTCCATTTGCTATCTCACTGCAGTTCTTCCCTTCAGCTGAAGAAGCTATTTCCTACTACAATGAAAAAAGATGCATAGATGCAAAGGCTCTGATTCTCCCCAGTCAGATTGTTAGTCGTTTTAATATTTGCTAGATTTTGTTTCTCTTTGAATGATTTCCCATCTTCATATCCCTCTGATCATCCTCTGTCTTCAGAGGTATGTCAAATATTTCGAGAATATCTTGACAAGCTTCAAAGGAGAAACTCCGCCTGGACGTAGGTACGTACATTATATATAGAGTGTTGTTCACTTTTATTTATTTTGTTGCTCCATATTCTGTACGTTACATTTTACTAAGTACTCTGAAGTTTTGTCTGTACAGGTGCATGCTTAGAGGATTCAAGCTTCACGGCTGTCCTTATTGGATAAGGCCATCCATTACCATATCTGATCATAATGGTATGTGGTAGCACTCAACTGTATATTTTAAATTTCACCATATCAGATATATTTTATTTATTTGGACTTTGGAAAGAGGAAAAATGCTTTTTCAATGCTTTGTTCGATTATGCCTGTGATTGTGGGATCTTCTTGGTCCTCTGTTTTTACTTTCAGCGCAGAATATAAAACATAATTGATCTATCCAAAAAAAAGAAACACTCCTTGTTATCCAAAAAAATAAACAGAATTGATCTATCAAGTGAGATTGGAAAAATGTTGGAGCTGGTATTCCCAATGCTTGAAACGGAAAAAGAGCATTTCAATTGACCAAACAAAAAGACATCGTAACTTGAGTTATTTTTAACATCCGTATTTTGTCATCAAGCCATTAATTCTTCTATATTGTCAGTTTGCCCTTGGTTTGGATAAACACGTCTGTTTTGCAAAGGCACGCTGCGCGGTGAATGGTTATGCCTATTTCACACAGAGAAGCATTTCCCGTGCAACCAGAATATTTCATTGTCAACAAATAGTTTTAGTATTACAGTTATATGTCATGGTAATACTTGACTGAAGAAAGCATTCCTCAGCTATTGACACCAGAACTTAGTAGATATGGAGAACCTCTGAAAGTTGAATTTCTAGACCATCATATTTAACTTGAAGATAATGCCGTGTATTTTTCACTTTCATAGGCCAAGTTCTACAAACTATATTTTTTCTCCAGTTCTTTCATCAATGGAGGCTTCATTCTGGAATTCCAGAAGTGCCATGTTCATTCCTCAAATGCAACTGATCAAATGTTTTTGGAATCGCAGGGGTTCTTTTTTCAACAAAAAAGCATCCAAAGACGAAGGATCTGATGGTACATTAATATGATTGACAAAAGTTCATCCTCCCTCTCATTTCTATTTTAGTTTGCTCCTCACATTAATTTTTACTATATCCCTGCAAGTAATCTTCTTTGAGAAACCTCATCTGACTAGATGAGTTTGTCTTTGAAGCCTGAAGATTTCTGGATCAGATCTGCAAAGAAAGGAATTGTGATTTTTGCCTTGCCCGGAGAGCCTGGTTTGACAGAGTTGACTGGAGACTTTAAAATCCACTTTCATGAACGCCAAGGAGACTTCTATTGGTTTGTCTGATAGCCTTATTCTCTAATCTATGGTTATAAGATACCATTACGACTGAAAAATTGGAGCTCTTTATGGACAACTGGAATTTCTGCAAGGCTCTTGATGATGGTGATTGGTTGTTTCAGTCCAACTATAGAACCACAAAAATAATAATAAAAGATATGTAGTTCCTTTTTAAATCATCCACTCCAACCATGAGATCCCTAAACATGAACATCACTCCTGTAGTTTTGCAGAAAGACAGCTATCTCCTCTACTGATAAAATAGGACGCTCGCAATTTCTACTTTTGCAAGCTGTAGGAGTGGTAATTAGAATCAATAACCGTGTTGCTAAAGGCTTGATCTCTAGGAGTATTTGTCCTTCAAACAAAACATAATAGGGCATTTGTTTATTTGTCCATAAAAGAGAGCAATATCCTAATGTTCTCGTTTTATTCATCCATTCAACTTTCCATCGTCTTGTTAAGTATTTTCTTTCCCTATTATAGTTGGTTGAATACCACCATGATGAAGAACAGGATGATTCTGAGCTCATCAGATCTTGATGGGTTTGATAAGGTAAATTCAGTGTGCCTGTTTCTCAATTTCTTTGTGCAACCTACCCTAAGACGATGCGCGGACTGCACTGCAGCGGAAACTGCCTTCACCTGGATTCCAGCTCGAAATTGTTATGGTAGACTACAACGAAACTCTCCACGCAAAAACCAAGTCCGATGGGAGAAAACCAGGCAATTCGTCGGACCCTAACTCTAGCTCTGGCAGTGGAGCCTCTTCAGACCCCCACGTGAAGAAGGTATCTAGGAATGAAGATGATGACGTTTTCTCTGACAGCGAGGGGGAGGATGGGGCCCCAAAGAACAGCCACAGTCAAACTATCAATGGTGGAGATGGACCTAAAGCCAGCAGTCAAGCACCAAAGGGCTCTTCCGTCCGTGAAGTCTCGACGGGGAGTAAGGAACCTGCTCAGCGGAGAGATTCAGGGAAGATAGAATCTCCAAGGGTTGAAACATCTAAGCCCGACTCCGGAGGAGCCAGCGAGTTCAAGGTTATTGCAGCAGATGCTTCGGTCTTTACCTTCGGGGATGAGGAAGATTATGAAAGCGAATGATTTCAAACAGCAAGCAAAATTGAACAGAGAGAGGGGTACGAGGCCATTCCAAAGTTGTAACAGTTCATATCATGTTAAGCATGTTCATTCTTTTCTTCTTCTTTTCTAATATTCCTTTGGCTATCAGTCAGCAGCAGGATGCAAATGGAACGAAGGATCCCTGTCGTCAAAAACTCGACGAGCATGGGATCTGATGTTGTTGTACTATTTGTCTTCTACATTATCGAATGAATGACTATTTGTTGGATTTCTGAATATGTACAAGCGGAAGAGGAGAGGAGCCGAAGCATGAAGGGATACTGATAATCTCCTTCTGGGCCTGTGGAAAGCCCAAAAGACGAGCCCCAGTTTTTCAAAAAGAAATCCAATTTTCGCTTTCTGGAAAAGAACTAGAAAACCACGGGAAACTCTTTTCCTTTTATACAATAATTACAGAACAGTCTTTTTAAGTACTGTTTTTTTAAAGTATGTTCACTTGAAATAAATGACCTGGAAAAAAACTGACAGTAAATAACAGCTGGAATTAATGTCTCTCCTCCCCAGTCCAGGAATAAATAAAATAAGATTTATTTCGTTTTATTTCATGCAGCGGAATCTTTAAAATAATTTTGGAAATTAAATTACTTTGACAAATAATAAAAATTAAAAAGGCTTTTATTGAAGGGGGAAAGAAGGGAGCTCTCTAGGAAACCGGTCCAAGGCCCCTTCCCTGTGAATCGGAGAAGTAGGAGGAATTAAGTACGTGGTGGATAAATAATACAACATTATAATTTATTTATAGCATGGCAAGAAATAACTACAAAAATTAGATAATTAATACTCATTTTTCTTAATTATTGTGATTTAATCAGTACTTTCTTCGAGAGAGTTAGAGAAGAAGAAACTCCCCCATGAACAGTTCACTCTTTTTTTTTTTTGGTTGAGAGAGAGAAATTTAAGTGGGAAACGGGAGAGGGGAAATTGGAAGGACATGTCCCCCATCGGATTTTTTTCAATATGTAGCAAGGACGTACTTCATCAATCAGACGATAATTATTGCTGAGAAGTAAGACTATACATCAGTAATTGCACCTGAAGCTGCCAGACAATAATCCGCTCCGTCGATTTAAATGATCATTTATTTATTCATTTTTTTTTTTTGGTCGCCAGCCACGGTATTCAAGCAGGCCCCACCAGCGGTGAGATGGCATCTTTCAGCCAACCATACTTGACTAATCCGTTGGTCGCCCCGGGTCGCACGCCTGGCAATGGCGGGTGAGGCTCCCAAGAGGGGTGTCTGCGTACGTGAGGTCTCGAACCTGAGACCTCCTTAAGCGGCACCGAGCTGCTTACCACTCGGCCCAACCCCTCTTGGTTTTTATTTATTCATTTATTCGAAGAAGAAAAACCCTCAGTTCTATTCTGAACTGTCTCGTGGCATGGAACATGTGCACTGCACACATTAAAACGCCGATCTCGGTTGTACAACTAATATTAATATTACACCCGACAAAATAAATCACTCGGCAGATCGTTCACCCTTCTCCTAGCCACCGGTCGGATCCATCTCTTAGAAGTAGTGCAACGCTTCAACGTGTGGTTTGGTAGCACCGCAAATCCCCGCTCGCTTAGCCTATGGTTGTCGGATGAAATTCACGGGACAGGCAGGAGAAGTTTCGCGCGCGCGTGTGTGTGTGTTTGAGAATGTGCGACTTCCCCACCTTCTCCTTTGCCTTTTCCGTGCAACAACTTAGTCTATTGCTTCGATTAAAATTTCCCCTTTCTCGATCGCGTTGTCTCAGTGTTTGTACCCTCCTGCCTGTTCCCCGTAATGGCAAAAAAAATTCAAACCCCACTAAGTCATCCAGGTTATTTCCTAACTTCGAAGTTCGAACCCTCTTACTCCGACAGACTAACCATCAAGTTAGTCTCGCGTCTGACGGAGTGATCATACGTTCAGACGCTCCTAAAGTCAGATCTCCAACCACCCACCAAAACTCATCACCTAACGAATAAGATGAGCATTCAAAATTCGATTCTTGTCAACAGAATTCCTCGTATCCATTTTATTTTCTCATTCTCTTGCACCCTTTTTACCCAAAAATGCCGTAGGAGCACTCGCAACGAGACAACCTTGAAATGTCTAACGGTGCTTTCTGGGTAATTGCTCATCTTAACTTTGTTCTCCCATATGGTCCACAGTACACATGTCTTGTCTTCTCATCCGTCATAGCTGTGCACTGCACATGCCGTGGAAGACAATCCTAACTGATTCACATCGTCCAAAACTCCCGTCGCAATATGATCTGATTGATCTCTAGCCATGGCTGTTGCTCATGCCATGCTCTCGACTGCGTGCGTACTTGTATACGATTTGATACCGCGTCCATAAACTGCCTGCATGACCGGCATAGACTAATCGATATAACAAAGCATTAACAGCCGGGAGAATGCTCCTCGTGACGGACTACTGAAACCGCATCCTTAACACGGACCCTTTTCTTCTGTGTCTAAACCATCTCTTGCAAAAACACCGGAAAATACATCGCTTTTTATGTGACGAATATATCATATACGAGAAATCTCACGGGTGAGTTCAAATCTAATAACTCTATATCACAGGATAACAACAGTACCAATTAAAATAAATCCTTTTTTTTTTAGCTGTGTTATAATTTTATCAGAGGAAAAGCGACAAATTATAACAGGCTGGTGCATTTAATTTTCATCGAAGCCTAAATAGTAAACTAAGTGCCCACCTGATGAAAAAAAAGAAGAAGAAATTTTGCTTTTTTCCATTCCAACTAAGATGGGTCACTGTGTTGACCAAAGCTGACTTCCTATTGGTACACGTGTCCCTTTTTCAGAGGATCAGATACTCTGCGGCTTACCGCATCACAGCACCGCTTTTGGCCTTGAGGAGGCAATTTTCCCGCCCCTTCTCTGTCGCCGGTCAACACTCCTTCCCAGAAATAATCTCCCCAGTAATCATATTTATCATCAAATCCTCCTTTTTTTTAATATCAAATTATAAAATAAATTTAAGTAATTCGAAATATCTATTTTTAACTAAAGTAAATGACAAGAGTGTGATAAAAGAAGAAAATTCAAAATTCGAATAGTTTTACTCCTGAATCGACCGACTGAACTCATAATGAATTTGTAAGGGTACGGATTCAAAACTGAATCCTTAAAATACATTTGATTTTCGAATTGATGAACTCTGAGAATGAATTTTTGATTTAGCCATTGGTGAGATGATCTAAGTAAATTTTCCGTTGAAAAATTAGACTAATTCGTGAGACGGACAAAAATATACCCGATCAACTTAAATAATTGAATGGGATTAACACGCGATGAGTTCCCGCCAATTAAGTGGCTAACGGTGTGGATGGATTCAAGGGAGTGCACGATGGTCGATCGCCGCCTTAAACTCGAGAAAATCCGTGAAATATTATACAAATTTCACTTAATTTTTTTCTATTTTTTGTAAAATAATTGTATTTTACCATCTTAAATTCATTATCCCACCACTTCACTAAATTTTATAAATTCGCTATAAGATTTTGTTCATTGACTGACAGCTTAATAGTCAGTTAATTAGATAGATTAATTTAAATTTTTATTGACTTAATTTTCCCAAATGATTTTCTAAATAAAAGTCGGTGCGATAATTTTATTAAAATTTTGCAAATGGGTCGAAAAGCAACACAAATAAATAAAGAGCAGGTTGTCGAAAACACTGTCAAACGACGACTGGGAATTGCACAATTAGAAAAATATTGTCACAAGAAACGACAAATAAAGAGCAGGTTGTCGAGCTCCTCTCACCCTCGGTGGAGGGCAATTAATTTCGCACGTGGTGGATTTTTCCTACTTGCAGATTTCTCTCTCTTTTTTTTTTCTCGGAAAATTTACTGTTCATTTAGTTATCAGCTATCACTTCGTTTATTTCCTTCAACTTCTCTGTAATATTTGGCCAAAAAAAAAAAAAAACTTCTCTGTAATATTTTAGCTAAAATCCAATAGAAAATGGCAGTAAGAGGTCATGATTAATTCACAATAATGGATAAATTAGAAAAATTAAGAATTGCACGGCAAAAATGAGACATGTGCGGAGGGAAATAATTCTCCGTTTGTGTTATTTTATAACGAAAAGTTTACTTTTTAGACTGATAAACAACGCATGACTATTCATACACGTTCATATGCAAGCGTGTAGCGGTGGTTGTAGAAATTCTTTAACATGTATATTTTACGTGGATCGAAACTGCATTAATTAAAACATAAAAGCAAATGTAAATGTGGTCTGTCCCCTGAAAAAATGAAAATCGTGTTACAGTTAGAATTTGAAACGCGTAAAAATAAATTCAGAAAATTCAACGATTGGGTGCGGAGACCCATTGAAGTTATGCGAATGCGACATCTGTATATGTATACATTTATTAGGAGCCTGGAATATTTAACCAGAAAAGAATTATTAAAAAGCATTTTTTTTTTACTTGTAAATTCAGTTAAACTTTGTCTCGAGAATTGCTCCCCTGAAACCAAGAGGGGTTGGGCCGAGTGGTAAGCAGCTTGGTGCCGCTTAAGGAGGTCTCAGGTTCGAGACCTCACGTACGCAGACACCCCTCTTGGGAGCCTCACCCGCCATTGCCAGGCGTGCGACCCGGGGCGACCAACGGATTAGTCAAGTATGGTTGGCTGAAAGATGCCATCTCACCGCTGGTGGGGCCTGCTTGGATACCGTGGCTGGCGACCAAAAAAAAAGAGAATTGCTCCCCTGAATACGTTTAGTTTTTATTTAATATAAAAATATAAGAAAAAAATAATTACAAAAGCCTAAAAAAATTCGACCAGTATCGTGCTTTAGCGCAACTTTACATAAAAGACCCTGCCATTTTACTTTCTTCTAAATTCAGCCACTGTGTCTGTCACTCTCTCTGTTCTTCCCGCGGCCCTCCATACATAGATAGAGAGAGAGAGAGAGACTGAGTTGAAAGATTGTGAAGGGGGGAGAGAGATAGAGAGAGAGACAGATGCAGAAATGAATCTGGGTCTCAGCTTTTCCCTCCTCCTCTGAGCTATAATGAGCAGAGCTGCCAATCTCTTCTTCTCAGAAGAAGATGGCTCTGCAAGAAGAAGAACAAGCCCACCACCATCTCCAAGCACCTCTACTCTTCCTCAACGACCTACTCTTCTGTGAGGAAGAGCAGCAGGTGGATGAAGACGAGGAGGAGAATGCCACAGAGGAAGATGAAAAGGAAGAAGAAGAGAGCGGAAAGGACCCACTTTTCCCATGGGAGGGGGAGAGCGAGGACCTTCTCGATTCCCTGATATCGAAGCAAACGGAGACCCACCCCTGTTACGACGACCTTATCACCGATGGGCCTCTAATGGCGATCAGGAAGCAGGCGGTGGAGTGGATTTTGAGGGTTCATTCACATTATGGGTTCTCTGCTCTGACAGCTGCTGTGGCCGTGAACTACTTTGATAGGTTCCTTTTGAGCCTTAGGTTCCAAAGGGACAAGCCGTGGCTGGGTCAGCTCGTTGCAGTTGCCTGTCTCTCTCTAGCTGCTAAGGTGGAGGAGACCCATGTCCCTGTTCAGCTCCTTCTTCACCTCCAAGTACGTAGAGTGCTGTATCTTCTCGGTGCCTCAATACCTACGTTGAAATACCACAGTTTGTGTCTCTTGGTTTAATCCACAAGCACCAAAAGTATGTTTTGCTTATGCAAGAAGGCTCAATGACTAGACTTTTTTGCTTGAAGTTTGTTAAAATAGGTCATTGAGCATTGTCGAATTTTATCAAAAAAGATCAACCTTGTCAAGCGGGGATCGTTAGTGGACTAAGAATCAGCAATCTGTGTCTGGCATTTGCTAAGAGTGACTCATAAAAGTCTTTCTTGATTCATTCATTAATCGACTAAGTGGAATTTCTGTAATTATCTGCCGCACAATCAATTTTGTATGCGCAGGTCTTGTGCTGCCATCTAAAAGCTGAACAGTCATTTGATTTGAACTAAGTATGTGAAAAATTCTGAATCAAGGAAGTTATTCTTGTGCTATTAGGAGGTGGACGAGTCGGTGTATCTGTTCGAACCCAAGACCATTCAGAGGATGGAGCTGTTGGTGCTCTCCACTCTCAACTGGCGGATGAATCCAGTTACTCCACTCTCATTCTTTGATCACATTATCAGGAAGCTGCCTTTCCGGGCAGAGGCCACTTCGAATTGGGAGTTCTTTTGGAGGTGTGAACGCCTGATTCTATCTGCCCTTACAGGTATCCACCCTCGAAAGGATCCCCCATTAACCATTTGCAGCATAATCTCCATATTGTTCCTGACAAATCAAAACCGGATCTTACTGCAGATATAAGGCTCATGACCTATCTTCCATCCACCCTCGCATCTGCTGCAATTCTCTACATTGTAAAAGAGGTTGAGCCATTCGATTCGGAGACATTTCAGGACCTGCTCACATGCTTCCTGAAAATGAATAAGGTGTGTACACACATGAATTGGACTCGGTTTCTGTTAAGGAGTGTTCCTTTACCCATTTTGACTCTCTGATTCCAAATAAGTGATAGTTTCAAATAGATTGTTTTGTGATCCCTCCACATAAAATGTGATGAGTTTTTCATCTTAGTGTGGAGAAGGCATGTTTCAATTTTCATGGTTCAATGCATCACTCTGTTAAGTCCATTCAGCAGTGGCGATGATCATATCACTTTAGCCAGAGATCGGTTAGTTAGTAAATGACATTATAATTTGTCACTGGCAGGACAAAGTGAGCCGGTGCTATGAGCTCCTGGCAGAATCATCTGGCAGCCGTTTCTGCAGCCTCAAGAATGGCAACAAGAGGAGGAAGCTTAGTTTCCCCAGCAGCCCGAGTGGTGTGATTGATGTTTCTTTCAGCTGTGAGAGCTCCAATGACTCTTGGGCTGTGGCTTCTTCAGTCTCATCGTTGCTAGAGCCAAACTTCAAAAGGAGCAGAACACAGGATCACTATCAGCAAGCGGGTTTGCCTTTACCCTCTATTAGATCATTCCTCCAAGGATGTTCTCGATAGGACTTCAAAAACCTAAATGTGCTAATTAATCTTTTGGGATTGTCTCTAGTTATGTTTCATCAAACCCATTATAGAACAATCTCTCTCTCTTCTTCCTTTGAATGCCATTGAGATTAAACTAGTTGCTGCACATATTCCGTGTATGCGAGTGAAATGGCGAGAATTCGATGGACCATCAGATCAAATGTGACCTTTGTAGCGTCAGAGTGACTTGGAATGAATATACTGACCTGTTGGACGATAAGCTCTTGCCTAGTAGACGCTTAGTAAGGAGTAGGTGGCCTTGGATGACCTATGGAAGGAGTTGATAACTAAGATTCATCCTCGGATCTTACTACGCGATTTTTCCCGTTTTCTAGTGATCGAACAGCAACGGTCCAGACCAGACGGCTTTACTCGGTTTTATTCTCGGAGGATATACTTCCCCTTCATGGCACGAACATCTTGTTCTCCCAAATAAGGCCACCTTTGGGACAGCAGAATCCAATCCAATGGCCTTCATCTTTCTATCAGAAGTAAGCATTGGACAAGGCAAAACCGTCTGTTGACTACTCTGTTGCAGATGTTTCTCAATGGTCGCTTGCTATGTTCTGATTTACAGGAAGGTTAAAAATCGGTTTGATAATGGGAAAAAAAACTTAATAATTGAAAAGGTCTCATCTCTCGGTAGATCGAGTAGTTAATCAAATTTCGGCCATTACTTACTGCGGCTTTTTAGGAACAGCACAGCGGAGCAGCATACCCCCAGCCCGACAGCCTCTTCCCCGCTCTCTAGGAGAGACACCTCACCTCCCCATATCTCCAGAAAACTGTTCCCAATTAAATGCTTACTATTTTTTTTTTTTTTTTTTGGTCGCCAGCCACGGTATCCAAGCAGGCCCCACCAGCGGTGAGATGGCATCTTTCAGCCAACCATACTTGACTAATCCGTTGGTCGCCCCGGGTCGCACGCCTGGCAATGGCGGGTGAGGCTCCCAAGAGGGGTGTCTGCGTACGTGAGGTCTCGAACCTAAGACCTCCTTAAGCGGCACCGAGCTGCTTACCACTCGGCCCAACCCCTCTTGGTAATTAAATGCTTACTATTATCATTATTATTTTGTTCTGGCAATAGATTATCATTATTAATTATTATCACTGTTATAGCATTATTCAAATTATTTATGCTTTTTAGGACACCTTTAAAGTTAACAACGGCTATCTCATGCTTGAGCAGTTGAGCTTGAACCGGAGCTCACCATCTATGGAACAAGTTGTCTCTAGACTGTCAACACTCAGATCTCGGATCAAAGATCATGGTCAACAATTCATCTCTCTCTCGAAAACTTATTCTTGGAGTCGGTGAATGATTCGCATTGCATTTTCATTCTGATGGTGGAATTCTTTTACTATTTATTTTTCGTGTTATTATTATCGGATATCTCAGGAAAGAACATCAACATCGCACTGATGTAGAGCGCAGAAATAGAAGGTTTTTCAATTGAACTCCCGGTCAGTTCAGTTCTTCTTTGTTGGGTGCAACCAAAGGGTAAGTTTTACTGGCAGACCTTTTGAGGACACAGGCTGATTAATTTAAAGGGCAAAGCGATCTTCCATTTTATATTATGCCGAGACATGTATGTGTGTGGGTGTGTACAAGCGATAATGTCTCTTTGTTATCGCATGTATATGTCCTCCTTGTGGTCCTTCCTTTGGGCACCTCAGTTTGAATATTAGCACGGGGCTTCGTGCCCGCCGTGCATCACGTGCCTCTCAACACGCCTAACCTGAATCGGTCTAAGAGATCGGTCTGGTCTCCCTTTGATAATTTAAATATGGAGCGGTATCGGAACAGGGCTCAGTATTCTACCTTCTTCTAGTCATGCATGAACCCCTTAACTATCCAACAATACGATCATTTCCCGATCTTTTGTCAAACAAATACCCTTTTTGAGATCTAGTTTACCCGTGACATTTGATGTCGTTAGTTATCGTATTTATGTGCAGTGTGTGGGGACTAGGTACGTAGAAATGTTTTATGACGAGAAAGGGACCTTCTACGAAAAGCATTAATAGGGGAGTGGTTGCATGCAAAGAGACGACCAATAGTCGGGAATAAATGTTCCTAAATCAAATGGAATAGCGACGGTTCAGTTTGAATTTTTTTTACAAATTATTTCACCATTTTTTTCCGACTTGGAAGGAAGTTTATAAATTTAAATAAAGATAATCGGAAAAGGAAAATAAAAAGGGCTAGTCCAGCTAGTAACTCAAACCGGCTCTAGAGAGAATCTCCCGTAAAATGAATATATTATACTATAATATTTACGTTGAGTCATAAATTATTAAAACTCAATTATTTTAAGATTTTTTTATAAGATTCTAAAATTAAAAAGAAAATAGCCATATAAATAATTTTTATTTGTGATATAATATAAGTACTGTCACGTGATATACCTATTACATACATGACTTTTCTCTATCAAAAGCGGTACAAAATATGCTGAATCTCCATTATCTCAATGATATAGGATTAAAGTGATGCAGAATCGATCTCCCCACATGTGAGTGAATATATTCAAACATACATAAGGAGAGTACAAATTGCATGTGATAAAACAGAGCTAAGTTGGAGAACAGCTAATAAATACATATGTACATTTGTTCAAGAAGAGAGACTATCGGGCTCTTTAGTTTGGTTCACCTTACTTACTCCAGATCTAAGATTAAGAGATTCCGAGTTCGATTCTTGTCAGTCAAACTACGTACTCTCCTTCATAATGGAAAAAAAAAAAAAAAAAGGAAAAGAGGTTTGCTATGCCATCGTTGGAAGGAACCGCTGTCCCAGGTTGAGTGCTCTGTGTTGCTTCCCTACCCACTGAATGTCTCTGGAAGCTGAAAGGAGTAGTGCTGTTAGGTGAAAATTTTCAGACCGCACTGCCACTGCCTCCATTTGAATGAGCCCACACCGTCCATACATTTACATATATGTTTATATACAGTGAAACCGGCTTCGCCTCTCTCAGGCACGGGAATGGATTTAGAGGGTGCGGTGACAATCGGACCCTAAATTTGAGAAAATCTTTATCCACATTTTGACTAAATTACCTTACTTCACTTAAGAAATCAACCGTTTCACTCTTTATAGAGTTTTACCTCATATTTGGATTTTTGGGATTCGTTCGCAGTCTCCCTCAGTTCTGGGAAGCTTTATTATGTGGTGACAGGTTTAAATAGGGCTACCTATAAAAGGACTGGAAGTCTTGTGACCTTGGTGGTGCGTGCGTGGCAAATTCTGCTACAAACTTGTAATTCTTGTAGTGTTACTTGTGCCATTTCCGCGACGGGACGGGTGTGCCGTTTCAAACTCACCCGTAGGAGCCTAGCTAGCTGTGACATGGATTCCGTATTGGTCAATCGGACCATGCTTATCAAGACTCAAGATTGAGTGCAAACGGCCACTTCTGTATTCGATTTTAAGAAGGAAGATTACTCATGCCTTTTTATTTTGCTTTTCATATCATTCACTTCCATTTTTTATTTTTCATTCACTCACCAAAAGAATTACATATTTTCAGTGCTGGGTCAGCTCAGTGGATTTTACCTGACGAATTTTCCACGGATTAAGTAAAAGAGCAGGCTGACTTTGGACCTAACAGGTCTTGTCAAAATCCAACCAAATTATGAGACTTTTCCCGACCTTGAAATGAATTGAGCGCCCCGACAGCCAACTAACATTACGGTCGAACAGTCCCTAAAACTAACGGCTCCCGGTTGACAGATTTTGTGTGCTGACCGCGTACAATTCAATTAATCATCATGTCCTGAGCTGTGAAATTTGTACCTGGCTGGCAGTCCCTTATCGGAACTTGCTTCAATTTCCCGATTAAACGTGAAAACAAAAATTAATTATTGAAAGAGTTTTACCGATCCGTAGAGCGAACCCACCCGAACTAACATCAGTCATGACCTCACCGAACCTCTAGATATCGTATCATCGATACAATGTTCCAATTTTATGTTGCAAATGTCCATGTACTATGAGGGGATTAACTCGGCCCAGCAAGCCCAACCCAATTCTAAGGGAAAAGTCAAAGCCCGATCCAATATGAGATCTGCACGTGCATAATTAATTGTTACTGGGCCTGTCCAGAAAGCCCAACCCAATACCAAGGGAAATGTCAAAGCCCGATCCAATATGAGATCTGCACGTGCATAATTAATGGTATTCTCTAGGAATCAGTAACGGGCTTAAAGAACAGTCTTAGAGAAGGGACGAAGTCTTTGCTTGGGGCTCAGAGTCAGATCCAAATTGCCTCCATGCTCGTTCCTCAAGGCTTTCTACTCTCTCTCTCTCTCTTTTTTTTTTCGATATACAATATTCAAAAGTCTAATATGAAAAGATATCTTATCATTTCAACTAAGTCTCTCAACAAGTTACTAAGACTCTCTCCTTCTTTTGATATGTAAAGGATGTCCCAAGTTATATCGTATCGTAGATCCGTAAGACTTACGGGAAATTTTATTTTTTTAATGAAACAATATTGTATTCAAAATTTGAAATTTTTTTTTTGATCGATGTGATAAATAATATTGACTTGTAATGTATACCGTGAAATATAAGATTTTTTTTCCCTACTTCCAACTTTCCATGCAATATCTGTTCATCCATAAATCATAAATATTTTATTGGATGAACTGCTGGGGGAGGGAGATTATGTAGGACCCTTCTTGAATTGAACATACCTAATTCTTTTGTCTTCAGCCACAAAATTAGGTAATGGGTACTTATAAAACATGCGACCAAGTCCATCGGAAAAGCTAATAATAATAATAATAATAATAAGTTAGATTAGGTTGTTCTTGATCAGGAAAAATTATCTTCTGAAGATTGCTGGAAGTGAATCTTCCGGTAAAGTCAACTTTAGGATGTAAACAATTCCACTAATCAAATTACTAACATCTGTCACATTGGTGTCCACATCGGAACTCAATTTCTGTAACGTTGAGTATGCCTATCCGCACAGTGCATGGACCATGTTGATAACGTAACATGATGGACGCGCTTGTAAGTTGTTCCTGTGCTAGAAATTGACATTGCAGATCAAGTTCAGTGGTGAGGCGGTCCTCCCAATGATTGAGAAACAAGAACGAGATCTCGAGTAGGGCCTGCATTTCCTATTAAGTAAGATGTCAGATTCGAATCCAATTCAAGTTTTAAGTTAGTTAATATTGATTAATTTTTCTGAGTATCAAATAATGCGGACTAAAAAGATCACTCATATCCCAAGGCAAAAGGGGCAAAGTGAAAAGAAAAAAAAATTGCAGCAAACATTTGTGGTGAAATTCTGTCAGTCAACCGTCCTTGCATGCAAAATCCCCTGGCTCTCCCTCTCTTGAAGAACCCATCACAAATGACCATGAAAGTGAGATGTGGAAGAACAAGAAGAAGAAAAATTAGATGGGAATTTTTCGAGAACGTGGAGGGCTTCTTTCATTGGGGGTCTCTTTTGAGGGAGTGGGGATGCACAGCCGAATCCCAACTTGAACAATGCCAATAGGGCATCCTCCTTGCCCTCGAGATCGGCCCGGATGGCCACATCCGCCATCCGCACGGCCCGACTTTGGTCATCGACCACGACCCCGTTGGCCTGGCCCAGCTCGTCCACGACTATGACCTTACCCGATAGGAGCTCCAGCAGGATCACCCCGAACGAGTACACGTCCCACTTCGGGTTAGGTTTTAGGGTCCTCAACGATTCCGGCGCGTGGTACGGGGAGATGCCCCCGATCGAGCTCGGGCTAGGGCTCGGGCTAGGCCCTGGGCCCATGGTGTCCTGGAAGCTGTCCCTGGAGGCGGTGGACCTCTTGCTTCCGAAGTTGCGAGCTGAACCTCCAGCCTTGTAGCTCGATTCGCCGACCACGAGCCGGTCAAGACCAAAGTCGCCGATCTTAGGCTCCATGTCGGGGCCCAAGAGGATGTTGCTGGGCTTTAGGTTTCCGTGGACATGCTTCTTCTCGTGGAGGTAGGTCAGACCACGGGCCACCCCTTTTGCTATCCTGAGGCGGGCTTCCCATGGAAGATGGCAAGGTGATGAGGCGACTTTCCCTGGAAATATGAAACACCTCAAAAACATTAGTTCTTTTTGGCCGAAAGCTCAAAAACATTTGTCCGAGCGTGAGTACTTGTTCACATCACATACAGGGAAAACAACAAAAAAGAAAAGCATACGTGATTACCTCGACACTGTATCAATAATAGACAAATCTCGACCGTTTATTTACCGGTCAAGAAAGAGGTCCATGGACATATTGACAAGAATCGGACATACAAAACGTCACTGTACCAAACGGCATTTCTCGTCGGGATACTTGATTTCAGGCAAGCGTGCAGCATTACCTCTTTTCTCAGAAAGGGAAAATTGAAAGGGACAATTTGACCCAGTTCATGAATGATTATTATCTTAGCAATTGGGTTGAGGAAAATGACCACAGAAAATCTACGTGTAAAAAGCTCATTCCAAACCAATAAAAAATTTCATGGCCGCCTGGATTTTCTAATGGAACCTAAAGTCAAAAGTGCTTTCAACTCAGGGAAGATGAGGGACCTTCTATTTACATCTTGACTTCTCAATTATTAAAAGAAAAAGTAAAACAAACAACAAAATTTTCAGTAGACCTTCACATCATTAATGAATTTGGCCAATGGGTGAGTTTGACAAGCCTGCAAAAATGAGCCAAATCAACTTTTGCTATCGATATTTAAATTAGTTCACTCATTTTTTTAAAGATAATGTAAAATCTTTATTAAAATATCAAATGTTCATTGACCGAATTTATAAATGATGAGATGGTCTTGATTCACCTTAAAAATGTTCAGAAACATAAGGTGTCAAGGTCCTTGCAATTTTCTAGGAAAGAAAAAGGCTGAATAGGTTGAGGGGGCTCGCGGTCAAACTAGTAAGAGACATGTGAAATGAAGGAGCTCGTTTTCCACGAAAACAGATCCATATTTTCCCGAAGATAGGAAAATAGAAAACGGAAGACAGGTGAGAAATGCAAGCGGGTCGCCATCCAGTGACCGCGACTGACCGTGGCATGCTAGTAAACTGAAAAAAAAAAAAAAAAAGACAAAGTCGCTAAGGAACTGGCAGACAGTTGACTTGCCCTCTTGTCATTAAACAACAAACGCTTCGGTTGCACCAACTCCACAAGCTCACGCTAGCTTAGCCCCTCACCCCTTCCTTCCATCCCCCTCGGCCCTCGTCTTCCTGGAACACCTTCGAGGATAACTCGTCCCATACTCGTGTCAATTTGGAATTAAACATGTCACATTGTTCGCTACTAGACCCGGGACGACCATCCACTGTAACATTCATGGTTCCATACCAACCTAGAGGGACACGACACCCCGTAAGGTCGCAGCTATTAATATCATTGGAAGGTCCCTGGAAGACCTATTGCTTTTACATTGTCATTGACCCCGTCAAAACGGTCGATCTAACTTGGAATCCATCCATGCATCCCTAACTAGAATCTAGAGAAATTAATCCTGGTTTCTTTTTCCCTTAGTCTTGGTCGTTTGATGTTATGGAACTATATGGCACGGCCCTATATGAATGATTATCTAAGCATAGATAAGAAAAGTCGAGATTGTAGTATGGAGATGTGACTCACTGTATCGGGCATTTGCGAGGCTGCCGTTGGGCACGAAATCGTAGATGATGAGCTTCTCGTCGATCCCCCAGTAGAAACCCCTCACCTGGACCAGGTTCGGGTGGACCAGCTTCGCGATGGCCCGAACTTGGCCCTCGAAGTCCTTGAACCTCTCCAAGCCGCTCTCCCCAATCCTACGAACCGCTAGGGCGGTTCCATCCTCTAGGACCGCCTTGTACATGATGCTCGAACCGGTCGCACCGAGGATATAAGCCGAGGCCTTGAGCAGCGTCTCCAGCTCCAGCTCCCTGTCCCCGGCATCCACGGTAACCAGCGTCCCCTGTTTGTACGGCTCGTTCGTTCCTGGCGGGTTATTGTCGATACTACTGCCATGCTCCACGTCGCTGTCGGACGCTGTTGTATCGGAGCTTTCCTCATTGTTCCCACCTTTCCTCAGGCAAGACCAGCGCATGATTCCTTGGGACTCGGACGAGGTGGAAGACCACGAGTCCTTGATCCCCGTTGCAGCTGATTTGGTTTCCATCTTCTTTGCTCTGAACCGGCACACGTAGGTGAAAACTGCAGCCAAGATCCCGATCACCACCACATCACCGACCACAATGCCGACGATTGTCCATGGCCGAAGCCTGGAATGGCTTTCACTCCTTTCCGAATTGGGCTGGTGGTCCGCAGGGCTCGAGTCTATCGTCTTCGGAATTGCGGCGATAGCAGGAGGCGAAGTCGGAGCTGAGATGTTCGGAAGCGGAGATGGAAAAGACGGAATTGGACAGGGGTTCCTGGTCGGGACACCGCAGAGCCCCAGATTGCCGGAGAACGAGCGAGGATCCTGATTTAGGAAAGTCACTGACTTGGGGATCTCTCCGGTGAGATTATTAAATGAGAGGTCGAGGGTGGCGCTGCCGGGGATCCTGGAGGGGAAGTCGGACGGGATTTCTCCGGACAGATTGTTGTGTGAGAGATTCATGTAGTTCAGGCTGTCCCCGCCAAAATCAGGCGGGAGCGACCCGCTGATAAAGTTCGACGACAGATCCAGGACCCGAACATTGCTAAACCTGCTCGGAACACCGCCGGTGAAGTAGTTGTTCCGGAGCGAAACAACGGTCAAATTTTGGAGGGTCGTGAGGTTTCCCGGTAAGCTTCCCGATAGTCCGTTATCTGACAGATTAAGTAGTTGGAGATTCGTCAGCTGACCTATCGCCTCGGGTATCTGGCCGGAGATTCTGTTGTTGGAGAGGTCCAGGAACCGGAGGTCGGTGGCGGTGGTGAAGAGTGTCGGAGGGAGGGAACCGTTGAGGGAATTGTTGGATAGGTCGACAGTTCGGAGGAAAGTAATCATGCCCATGTTCGAGGGGAGCGAGCCGGAGAGCAGGGAGTTGGGGAGGGAGAGACCCACGACTCGGTAGTCGGTCGTCGAGTTCCCTGGGACCCCGCAGGCGACACCACGCCATGAGCACGGCGTCTCGTCGCCGTAGTTCCAGCTCGTAAGCGCGCCGAGAGGGTCCTCGACCATCGAGTACTTGAAGGAGAGGAGCAGGACTCCGTCGGTGCTCAGGCCCAGCGAAGGAGCGATGATGACATTACAGAGAAGAGGGAGGAGGAGGAGGAGGGGAAGCGAGGCAAGTCTCTTCCTTCTCCATGGATGGAGGTGATGAAGAAGAACATGAGGTCTCTTAGGGCTACTCATCATTCTGCGAGAGAACCACTCATCTCTCTCTCTCTCTCTCTCTAATCAAATGTTGAAGAAGGGACAGAGATGGCAAGAAGAGGTGTGAAGGCTAAAGAAAGAGAAGAAAGCAGGAACTGAGATTTATTGTGATACCATAATTCAGAAGCCATGTGAAGGAGGAGAAGAGGATTTTTGTTTTTAAGAATATGAGGAAATTGCACAGAGAGCACAGCTCACCAAACCTTAACTCCTTAGCAGCTCCATTAGCTTAGTATAAACAATTAATGTGTTACCTACATGATTAAGGATACTGATTTAATAGTTCAATATTCGCTTGTCATGCCATTTGATAGATTGAAGATTCTATATTCAGATCCTTTTTACCTATTTATATCAATATATGTTAGAAGTGTATTCTTTGACCTAAACTTGAGGGATACTTATTTCTTGGATTATACTAGATTTTTAATAGTATTATAGTGATAATTAGAACTAAATATTGATTATTTAGTTCGTTTATATGTAAACGGTTGAATATGAAAACCTATCCAGTGTCGTTGCCAACTTACAGACCAAAAAGATGTACCAAGGCGATTGGGTGTCCTATGTAATCACGATACAAGGGCCACCAAGGCTGATAGTGTAACGATAGTTCTTCTTTGTAGTTGGGTCTAACGAGGTTTTGATTCC
The DNA here is from genome assembly GCA_037672795.1 of Lagerstroemia speciosa. Taxonomy (NCBI): domain Eukaryota; kingdom Viridiplantae; phylum Streptophyta; class Magnoliopsida; order Myrtales; family Lythraceae; genus Lagerstroemia; species Lagerstroemia speciosa. The sequence goes on from CM075296.1 coordinate 2,289,697, forward strand.
ATGTGTTAATATGCAATGTATTCATAAGAATTCATTTCTATGCCCAACCTAAAAGTGTATAAATTGATAGGTGATGGTGCTCTCGTCTCTAATATACTTGGGTTTTTTTTTTTCCCAATTTTGCAATGTAACCTCGTATCTAAGATTAAATCTGGAAGCGAAGATCTATGCTTTGGTGGCATAGCTTGAGATTACATTTATTTTAGTAGAAGAAAACTGGGGAGGGAGAAGGGAATAGCATCTTTGCAAAAGGACATGGAGATGGAGCTAAGGAGCTGTGGCAGGTCCTTCACCCTTACAATACATTCACACACCAGAAAGATTGACTTTATTGATTAACAAATCAACCCTCAGACCTTTTGATTTTTGTTTTTGATTAATGGACGTGCTCTGAAATCTACTTCTTTATTCTCAGTAACATGCAGCTGGAATAAGATTAATTGTCCAAAAAGAGCAAGATTTAGGAAATCATTAAAAATTTTCCCCCATGTTCGTATAGCTTCCAGCAAATTAGAATCTGTCACTGAGTTTGGTCCAAGCTCATTCTCTTGTTCATTCCATCACAAGATGTGATTCCATTAAGAAAAGCCCAGAGACATTCTGCATTGTTTGGCATACTGGTCAAGTCGGAGAAGGAAAGGAAACACAATTCACAGTGCACAGACAGAAGTTCTTATTAAAGAGAACCATCAGGCTACATGAACGAGGTTGTTCCTGAAAATATATATATATATATATATATCAAAGCGCCAATATAAATTAGTTGAGATGGTTTAATACGTTTTTTTCTTAACTAATATATCGAGTTCGAGTCATATAAATGAACAAAACTTATGCTTGAGAGAGATTTATCTCTCAATGGACCAGATTTATTGAATTTCTGAATATCAGGTGGTGCATACTAAAAAATGAAAGAATGTCAATTCCATTTAGGAATATGATGGGTGGATACAACACCAGCTACATTCGTATCGCTCTCATATGGGCACTCGAGAATAATGTCGACCCTCTCATCCAAATACACCGTACATCGTATCTGTCGTACCAATTAGTTATTCACTCGAGTTCCAGGTGTATCAATGCATGCGTTCTTGGTGGTGTCAGGGTCTTGGATTCTTCGGTTCGAGCGATTACTGCGCGGGGGGGTCCCGACTTCCAAAAGTTATTCCAGACCCGTAGCGGCATCGGAAGTTCGACAGATAAATGGAAAGAAAATTCTGGTGTCTTTCATTGAATGCCTGATGAGTCTGAGACCTGCCCATGGGAGTAATTAATATGGAGCGGTTGAGTCGGGTCAATATTAACTGTTGGAATGGGTTCCATCTTCATTGAATATGTCTGAAAAAGATAGAAAAGGGATTGCCCATCTGTTCGATCAAAAGTGTGTCCTTCAACAAGGTAAATTCTCATCCTTTTGTGGCTCTGGACCAGTAATTAATTAATTTACCCGGGAGATCAATGGTAAAAGTGCATCAACAATAATGTAAGGTGATCGAACACGTTTTCATAATCTCATATTTAGTTTTATAAGTAAAAAAATTATATTCGTTAGTCGATTAACTCGACTCAAAATTGAATAAATAATATTTTATTAAAATTTTCTAAATGCTAGAGAAATTCCGTAGGTATCCTGATTTTTGTTTTTGCCATGTCATTGACTAGGAAATTTGGTGTGCGAACTCTAAAAAAGTTCGAATGTCTTATCATTCTCCTGCAGCTTGCTCTTCTATATAAAGGGTCCACTTACAGACAAATTTTTCATATAGTTATAATTAACAATATTTTGTGATAATTGTGTTTCGGTAGAAATTATAATTATAAAAATTAAAATACTTTTTTATGGCAAAATTTTCTCGGATTCTCGTGTAATGAGAGACAAGACGATGCCCTGTTGCTCGATCATCTTTATCTCGTTCTATTAAGCGAGTACGAAAACCAAACATCCCTCTTTCTAACTTCTTGAGGTTACGAGGTAATAAATGACTTTATATAAAGTATTCTTTTTTATTACAGGAATATCTTCGAACCCTAGAAAAAAAAATTGAGAAAGAGATGCCAATGAACATTAAATTTAAAATATCTTAATCTCATATTAAGAGTAATATTTCTATATTAAACATACTTTCGAGTTTAGTTAAAGTTAATCAGTTTCAAGCATCATCCATGAACGATCCGTTCCTCTCGACAACTTGGAAGACTCGGGTCGGTAAAATGTACATATGATATGGCAAATTTGATTGCTGATTATTTAATATACTGGTAAAAAGTATTACACCATCTGAAATAGCGACTTTTATTAGTGAATAAAAAAATATGATAAGATAGTTTACGGTTGATATTAAGATGATTGCTTCATTATCAGTTTAGAAACTGAATAAATATATAAATATTATCTTACATGTCCAGAGTTACAGTCTCATATACATGAAAGTTAATAAGGAGATCCGGGGGAGTTATAAATGACTTGAATGTCACTGCCCACGGACTTAATATTTCGGATTGGATACGAATACTATCCCGATCTCTTTATAAATCTACATTGTAAAGAACCGCACTTGTATTTGCTTTTCATACTGGGTGTTCGGAAGAGAAAACGAGTTTGTTCGAAAGCCCGGCGCGCTTGGTGGTAGACCATTCTTGCTCACATCACAGTCACATTGACAATCGATCAAGATTAAGGGAAGTCTTTAGGTGCCCAATGGTACGACGCTTCTAATCATGATTAGAAAGGCTCCTTAGCCTTTTGATCTGCAATAAATCTCCCCCTCCCCCTATATAATAAAATGGGAAGAAAAAGGAAAGCGTTCTCCCAATTAGCATCTCGCTTGCTTTTCTTTTCTTGGTGGGAAAGGCATCCGTCCCAGTCCCGGTAGAAGTGCCGTTTGTTGGGACCTCGTGAGGTGTTATCTCGAGACAAATCGAGGAGAAAAAGGCGCTTTTGGGAAAGATCACTTCTCTGGAAATTAATGTTTTACCTTATCGATCCCTCGACTTTGCATGTTGATCTAATGCGCCCCCCAAGTTCTGGAATTAATTACCATTCGGGCACCTTCGTTGTGCAGGTGGCCGCCAGTTCAAAAGTAAAAAGTTCGCGTACTGCTGCTGATCAACAGAAGCACGCGTACACGTCACTGTCACATTTCATTTCGGAAAAAAAAAATGTTTGGTTTTGGTTCCCAAACTTTTTTTTACCTTTACGGTTTCGTCCTAAGCTTTGTTTGAATTAGATTGAGTATTCAAATTTCCTCACTTAGATTCATTATATATATATATATATTTACCAATTTAATAATTAAAAATATGAACCTGTAAAATTGAAATTTTGTGAAAAATACAGTCAATGGAGTCGGGGGAGGAACGGGAGATTGTGGAATTTATTTGTACGTATGCAAATATATAAACTTGTATAAGTTAATAAATCCTGAAACATTTATAAATTTGGAGAGAGTAAATTCTGGTACGAACAAAGATGAGTATACAAATGTACGGAGTTGAATTTCCTGAATTTTACTTTTCCAGAGCCAATTTCCCACATGACAGCAATGAATTGCAAAGGACAATTGGGCGTTCTTTCCCAAGCAATCCATACTGTAATTAATCTTAGTATTGTTGGGTAATGCAAGAAGAGTTTTATCAGGGCATTGGACGAGCTCAAGAGCTCAACAATCGACCGGTAAAGCCAGGGACCCATCGATCCCTGTTGTGATTCTTATTATTCTAATCCAACGGCTTGCTCGCCGGGGCTAAAGGATTTTTGTTTCGAAAATACTTAGAAAAATGTTTTGTCGAGTTAATTAACTGAGAGGGACAGGTCACAGGTGACATTAAACCCAAACAACGATCCATGCACGCGTACCAATTTAGAATTAAAATTCCAGATCGACTAAATTGAACAAAAAAACTTGAGTTTATAAGAGAATTAAATACTATCATCTATCGGTTTAGCCTCTTAGGTGGATATGGGATCGAGACTCTTATATGATCACGTCGAGAATTTAATACTATGGAGTGCAAAAGAGTGAGTCTAAGAAGGGAATGGCTGGGAACCGCAGAACTGAGAGCCACCCAATTGAACGGATCTTGTTTTGCCCTCATTCCACGGGCAGGACAGTGAAGAATTGCAAGCATTCGTAGCTCTAAAATTTAAGAATGGTGTTTGAGATTTGTGAGCGGAGGGAATCCATGTTCGGAGAGTTTACCTCTGCTCTCAACATAGTACGAGATTACATAAACTAAAATTTTTGTATCATCGGTAAATTTTTACTAAATAAACACTTGAAATTCTTAAATTTATATTGTACAGTTATTTTACGTATATTTACCAAACTTTATAATCAATTTCAGATACGCCAATGTCACATATTATAAAGAAAATTTTCTTATAATTAAATTTTTTCTCGTAATATTAACATTTATAGTAATATAATAATATTCAAATTAAATGACAATTAACCCGAATCTTAATCGCAATCAATCTAACTGATGCTTCGAGGTTTAGGCCATCACAAGGCACAGGTTTTTTTTTTACACGTAAATTCCTTGGATCATTGGGATTTATGTCTTAATTTCTACGAATCCAAATCTTGTTACTATTTCTTAATGAAAAGAATACTACCAATAAATATATATAGATTTATGTTTTTTTTCTGGAAAAAATGATATGCAAACTAACTAAAAAATATTTATTTCATGTCTCATATAAAACCTAGGCAAAATCAGAACATCTGATACACTAGGCTCATGTTTTCTCTGGAAACCTTAATAATGGATGATTGAGACCTTCCATCTACTCCATCAGTGTACGTGACTCTCTGAGCATCGACTCCGTTCCTAACAATGCCGACATTTGACTGGAAAGTCCGCTGGCGGTTGAGATCAAGAACGATATATCTCAATCATTTTATATTAATATTTAAAATGATGAGAGTGAAAGAACGAATTCTTATGGGGAACCAATGACTTACATAACTTACCGATCGAACCCAATCGCGATGATCGATCGCTATATCTACCAGCAATAATCGAAGTCAGTACACGTTCCATTCAGCTTTCACCTCTCTTGAATCGATTGACCTCTTGATATCAACCCTCCTCACTAGAGATAATCCTACGGTTCAAGTTAAAGTCGACTTTTGGCATGATAAGATTTAGGGTTATTTGCCTAGAAAAATACGAATTATCTAAGAATTCTCAAATCTGCCACGAACGATTTTTTTCGCCTAGAAAATTACGAACTATCATAGAATTCTCTAATTTACCACGAATTATTTTTTTCCCAAAAAATCACAAATTATGCTCTATTTTTTCTAATCTACCACATCGTTAATTTTAACCGTTAATTTTTTGTACAGTTAATTTTACTGATTGTGCAAACAAAGTAAGACATGTCATCACACGTGACATCCATCTGGTCATAAAAATAGAGAACACTTATTTGTACGTCCATCATCATGATAAAATACAAAATTCAATAATAGTTTGTAATTTTTTATGATCAGATAGATGCCATGCATGATGTCATGTCAGACTCCATCTGCACAATCAGTAAAATTAACGATAAACATCAATAATTAACAGACAAATTAAAGGCATGGTAGATTAGGAAATTCTGGAATAATTTGTGATTTTTCAGGTAAAAAATAATTTATGGTAGATTAGGAAATTCTAGGATAGTTCGTGATTTTTTTAGCAAAAAAATTTATGATAGATTGGAGAATTCTTGGATAGTTCGTATTTTTCTGGACAAATAACCCTAAAGTTTATACTTAATCTTCACATTTAGTAAAATTGGAGGCTGAATGAGCAAAGCAGGCAAGGCATGGTTAATTTCATAATATTGTTAATCAAGATTCCTTTCAAGATTTGTATGGCTGGATAGTGATACTTAATTTCCCTTTCGTAATTCAATTATTGCTAGGGTCCTGGCATGCATGTACTTACGTGGCCCACGTACTCCTTAATTGCTATCGTAATCTAGCAGTTCGGATCGTCCAACAAATCTCCAATATCCGACAAGGCCTCATGCTCCGTCGTGACGAGGAAAAAAAGAGTGTTAAAAAAAGAGCAAAAGTTTGATTAAATCAAGAATGGTGTTGCCCTTTTTGTTAATTGTCGGGCACGGATTACACATACAAAACGTAGACCGGGTGCCAAGAACTAAACAAAGTGGTGCGATTGGTAGGGCATTGTGCATGAATTTGCTTTTTCTTTTTCTTCGTTGTGGGGGAACCGATTCTTCTCCAATCATGTCCCTCATCGGATGGCTCCTTCCATTGCGAAGACCAACCTCTCGGGCAAGTTGGTAAAAATGTCTGTCGTATTACTGTCTGGAACTTAACAGGTTCGTGTTGAAACTTATCGGTTCTAACAGATTATCTAACCATATGAAAAAGAATCTATAATTTCCAGAGTATGTTCTACTAGTACTTGATTCCGAGCAACATATTTGGTCAAATATGGGTGATCGGGTTCGGGTCTCCTATATTTTTCATGATACACCGATCCTATCCCATTTTAGGTCAATTCCTAAAATTTGGAACTGGACCCCAGACTATTGATTTTAAGAACCAGACTCTACCCGGAATCTGTATTATGCCACATGTTCTGGATATTCAGTGGAACCTATTTTTTCGTTAATAAATAAAACCAAGAATTTTAAATTGATTAATCGGATAATTATTTAATAATTTTATTGTTTGACGTACCCAAAAAACATCGAAAATATATAATTGAATGCAATAGGAGAGAGGTTTTGTAATCGGTAAAACTTTTCTCCAAGAGAATGAATATTATTAGATAATAAAAATTGAGGAAATGATGAGAGTCAAGATAGGCCGATGATTTAGAGATGTGAAAAAATAGATAAAATAAAATATTATAAGATAAGATGTTGTATTTTTACTCTTTATGTTCGATATAAATACATTACATATTTGTCGATTCCGGGTGTCACATTTAATAGAACCGGAATCGAAATCGAAATCTATTTTAATCGGTTCTTCATTTTTCTATCCAAAACCTGCTCTATTCAATTAGAATTTATCCGGAACTTATCCAATAAGATAGGTTTCAATCGATTCTGGATTTACCTAGTACCCATGCGCACTCCGATGGTCAAAGTCGTCCGTGGAGTCTTACGGGGTTAGTTATTTCAGGATCACATCTTCAACTTCTTCTTAAATTTATCTCTTGAAAATGTTCTGTTATCTCCCAGCTTACCGTTTCCAAGGAGCCTTGAAAGTTGAAAGCTATCCACAATATCTTTGAAATCTCGACTGACAGCTCAACGAATCATTGCCACACCGACAGACTCGACAGCGCTGTAGAAACAGACCCCCGGACGAAGAGTACGACCCGACTTCCTTGAACTGGAACTGTACGTTGGAGGAAAAAGCGAGCTGCAGTGGGGGCAAATGGAGACAGTCAAATTTGGATGCTGGAAAACCGAGACGTGAGAAGACTTCAAGGGCCAAACTGTAATTTAATTCCTTTTTTTTTTTTAATTATTGGTTAAAAGAAAGAAGAAACCATCACAAGGCTACTATGTTCTCATTACTTAACCATTACTTCTGGTCAAAAAAGCAAATCTCAGCTGTACATCCACGTGCTGTACCCGGATTAACATGCGTACGTACATGCATACATATCAGTAATTAATTAATTAACTTAATCATTTATTAAAGTATATTCTGGCATTTCTTTTTTACGGGCATAAAAAATTCATTCAATTTCGGCTAATTTCGGTTTGATCGTAATGGGATAAGACCCTTTCAATTGTAATTTTACTCCATGAGTAATATTCAAAAATGATATCTCAATTTAATTAAGTATTGTCGAGGAGTGAGGTCAAGGAAACGATGAGCTGGTTTCTAGTAAAACTTCGGTAAGCGTAGTCGGACCCCGTGATTGTCACGCCACGGAGTCACCTTAGACCATTCTAACTTCATTCATTATTTTCTTTTCAATAATTTATTTTTGTTTCTTTCCACTATTTACTCTTTTTTTTTTTCGATTTTAGAAGAAATCACAAAAATGAATGAGCGTAGTAATAATAACACGGAAATGAAGGGACATGAAAAGTCTTACTAACAGGAGCTGAATCATGATCTATCGATCTCAGATCGAGAACAGCATCGATATATCAAAACCTATTCTCCTCTCTGTGTTAATATCTCACTGTCTCCTCTGTTTTTTCCACTGAATTTATTTCTGGTCAAAACCGAGGTAGACATAATTCCTGTACTGCTTAGTTATCTGGGAATCGTCTTGTGCTCTGTCCTTACAGATGAGGAATTTTCGCATATAATAATATTAATTAATTATTTAATGTTCTCTTTTACATACATACATTATTGTGGAATCTTCTTTTCGATGCACTTTACAATTGGGAACCCGATTCCGATGCTCGCAGCTCGCAGGGAATTTTGTGAGATAAGGTTTCCCTTTTCTAAAGCACAAAACTCCACAATCCCGATAGCTAGCTAGGTTCCTAGACAACACTAAAACCATGTCCGGGATTTTGTTTTGCCTCTTTTCCTTCTCCCTTTCGGGTCTCTCGGAGATCTGGTGCCGATCGAACGATGCCCTTTCGGCTTCTTAGCTCGATCTCGTACGTGTTCGAGTGACATGCTCAGTTTGAAGCTCAATTAGTTCTTAGCAAGAAGGATCAGTTATTCCAGACATGGAGTGTATAAAACTCTATAGAGATCGGGAACGACAGCCGTTGTACCAGACCGGACGACCGGCCAATCTGAACGTGTGCCGACCCGATGCCAACATTCACAACGCCATCTTTTAATATCTGTGATATATGTATACCTGTAGGAAGAGGATACACTGCTATTGTCGGGCTCTTTGGGATCCAACAAAGATCCTATGGACCCTGAGCCCATAAACTGAGCGGAGACAACACTAGCCCGAACTCCCCCGGGCAGCGGTCTGGTCCAACACTATGACCTGGACTTTGGCCCGCAGATAACGGGGGCACTTCTGAACCGGCCCATTTTTCCATTGGCATATCAAGGAGTCACGATAAGACCTCATGATTCGAAAGATTTCACCGAATCCTAACTGATTTAGCTTCCTGGCAGTTTCTCTATTTAGTGGTAAACTCTCATTGTCATGAATTTTCTTTATATATAAGATTTGAAGCCGAAAGGTAATCACGTGAATCAAGACACATCAATCGAATACATGATTGGTCTCGAATTTGATTAGATTTCTAGAAAGAGGCTGAAAGTCCATGGTGGGAATTCAGATAAGGTGGGTGGGTCCAAAATCCAAATTAGAACTTATAATTAAAGTTGGATCATAACTTCCAAAATCCAAAGCCGATGTCCAACTATCAAATTTTTCTTCAATATTGTATTCGAGTCTTATAAATAAAGATAATTTATGATTGAGAGAGATAAACCCCTAGCTAAACAAATTCAGCTCAAATTTGAACCAGACACAGACTATATTAGATTTCATGATACCATACCAAGTAATCATAAAAAAAAATATATATATATATATATATTCAAGTGGCTGAGTTCAGTTCAGGTTATGAAATATTTGACACTGACACAACCATCTCTTTGGAATAAAATTTCAATGACAGCCCTCGTATCTGTTGATTTTTTTCCCGGTTGTTAGTTGGAAGGTGGCAGTTTATCCAGGTATTACTCGTACTACTCGCAGAGACGGATCCAAAAAATCTATTTAAAGGGAAGAAACCCGAGTAAGAGCAAATAAACAAATTCCAAGACAACCAGATAACATAACTTAATATGATTAGAAATGATAGAATCTGTACAATATATTACAGATATTTTCGGTCGTCTCTTAGATGAAGTCCGGTCATCTCTCGTTCTATAGTGTAAGTAATATTATTTTCGTCGAAAAAGAAACTAATATCTTCTGCGAGGATGAAATCCCACTGAGCCATATACACAAGGCATGTATACTACGTACAATCTAATAGAGTGCTTAATGTTAGATCCCACGTCTATAAGATAAAATAATAATTCCAGTTTTATAAGGTAACGATTATCATTACCTGATAATTTAGATTTTTTTTAGAAATGCGCTGAATATCTTGTCAGCGCATTAACAATAAAATAATACTACTTTAATTTCAATTATATCATATATATATATATATATATGTATATTATAAGGCTTATGATAAGTCACATCTAACACCTAACTTGCATACCCTCGTCACTTTGAGAAAAGCTGCATGCCAGAGTAAAGTCCACACGATAAAGCCCTCCCTGTAGTGGGCCGATTAATTAGTTCAAAGCGTTTTGTATAAATAAATCATCGGTTAGCTCAACCGGGTAAGATGTGTGTACGCCGAGAAAGAGGGCTCTGTACAGTTGTTACCGCTCTCGTCCTGTAATCTAGAGGTCCTACTTTCGATACTATCCGTGGGACTTCCCATCTCTTTTATCATCTCTTACTTTTACCATTTATATACTTATGTGCCTCCACTGGAAAAAAAAAAAAAGATGTGCGTACGTTTCATAAGTAGTTTTAAATATCATTACAAAACCAACTCGTTGCACTCGACCATTCTGCCTTACAAAAATGTTGACTCACTCGGCGGAACGTACCACATCCTAACCCTTGAAAGGGAGGTTCTTACATGTACTGAGCTGGTCGCATCTGCAGTGAACTCAATTAATGAATTCCCTAAATAGAAAAGAAAAGTCCAGTGAAAGTAATACCGTCGGAAGGACTAAACAAACAACATCGGCAACGACAGGGAAATATGAACCGGGGGCAGGGAGGACAAAGAACAAAAGTTAATGCGTTGTAGCTGGCAAAAGTCACCCTCCTCCCTTATCGAAAATGACGGTTTAAAAGAAAGACAGCTCCAGATTGCTTAAAGCCACGATTGTTGCTCTTCGATAAAGTTAATCCCACGAAATACACGTGTGTGGTTGGACGTCTACTGGGATCTTCTGCACTGCACGGCCACCTGGACCTGCTGGCTACTTTTTGCATCACGTGACCGTACAAATCGGACACAAGCCTGGCTCGTGAGTTCCTTCGATTCGGGTTGCAGTGATGGTTGTTCATCACGTGATAGTATAAACTTGTATCAGTTCGTGTACGAGCAAGAACGACCTGTACTAGTGAACAATATAGCAAATTGAGATGCGATACTGCTTCAAAAAAAAGTTGTTTATAGGTTATTGATGGGTCCATTGCTCTCTCTCTTTTTTTTTTTTTTGGTAGTCGATGGGTCTATGTTAATAAAACAAATTAGAGCATTTATAGGGTCATGAGTAAGAGAGACTATTATGTAATTATACGAGTATACCACATGTATACTGTCACGTCAATACAGTCACGTGATATATCCGTTACGTATGAGACTTACTTCATGAGTAGCCACCATGACAATCCTCGTGCATGCATCCAACAGATTATATTGGGCGTTTATTTATTTATTTATTTAAATTACAGCTCATGGACCTCATATGAGAAGAGATAAAGATCGCGACGATCAAAATTTTACATTTTTTTTTTAAATTTCAAAAGAGGCTTTATTTAATTCAATCGGTTTCATCTCCGCATAATTTGAAGGTTCTTTTATATAAACTAATTAAAGAATTATATGGTAAATCAATTGATCTAGTGCTGCACGTAAAGTGCCCGATTGTATTAGCCTTTTCTCTCTCTCTCTTTTTCGGTTTATAAGATCTAATATTTAGAAATTTAATAAAATTTAATTAATTTAAATTCAAGTCGGATCGGTCCAATAAAAATGTGAAACACTCGTAATTGTAATTCTAGTATTATTTGGTCGTGGAAAGGTTAATATTGTAACGAAAACTTATCGATCGTGTGAGATTATTTTGCTTAATAAGTATATCTTTTGATTATAAAATTTGGCAAGTGTAAAAAAAAACCGTAAAACTGGTTGCAATATATGAATTTCTCGTACTTTCACAAATAAAAACTTTATCAAGTCACGTAATACTGTATTACGACGCGATTTATGATCAGGTACTACACTATACAATGCAATGTATCAATTTCTCGTACACATCACACGGCTTTGGCCGGTTACATGTGGAAACAACAAAGCGACAGCAACATTTTCCAAACGAAAATTGAGTTTTCCGTCGCAGAAATGTGTTTTTTTCTGACATAATTAAATAAATCTATGTAACTTAATCAAGATGATTTGATTTTTTTTCCTCTTAAAAAAATGTCTTAAATCCAAGGATTTTAGTTCTTTAATAGACTGATTTGCTCAAATTCGCATGAATATATATATATATATATATAACGTTATATAAAAGAATAATTAAATAATATGGAAGTGGGGTCGAGAAGTTGACGGGCAAATGTCGGTTATGAGGATGAGATCGGCCGTTAAAGTAGGCATTTTGCCCTTTTTGTTTTTGAATGTTAATCTGGACATGCTGGACACTGACGGGACATCTGTAATGATTCGCGTTCCAACTCAGCAGATGTTTTTTGTCGTTTTCCGCCAGCTCAGACAAACTAACTTTCATAATTATCCTACAAATGTTATATTAGGAAAAAAGAAAAAACTCCCTAATAAGGATCCCCAGCATTATTCTTCGGTACTACTGACGCTCATGCTCCGTTTACATTCAAGTTCATGGAAGTTTACAAACTCTTTAATTGGTGAAAAGTCTAGGAAAGCCATGGAAGGATATCTATGCATGTCTCTCAGGGAGTTTTTATCGAGGGAGCCTTGTGTTCAACTGGTAGTGCTGATATAATGTTACAAGTCAATATGATTTATTTATTTTTACCAGGAATTTTTAATAAAATCTAAAATAAAAAAATTGATCGATTCGTGATACGATACAGACAACGATATACTTATTACATGCAAAATCTTATCCTTTTTATCCCTCATTCAAATTTCAAAAATCCATTCCCATAATTTTTTTAATCTATTATTCCCTTCCATCTTTATTTCTCTGTAAATATTCACCTTCCCGTCTCTTTCTTTACAACCAATCTAGCCCTCTTCTCTCCTTGATTCACAATATCACCTTGTCACAGCTGTCAGAGGTAATAATTTTTGGAACTCTTAACTAACCATGTTGCAATTTTTTCCTCTTAACTGTTTATGATAAGATATCATAATTAATGATTTGCTCTTCGTAATAAAGTAATACGATAAAAGTTCTAAAAGAGATAAACATTTAGCGTATAATAAAATTATATTATCAATTTACGAGAATCAACAGTAAGAATATAGATATTTAACAATTAAATTACAGTGTCTCTGAAACCTTTTTTATCTTATCATAGCTCAACTAACGATTATTTAACGAGTACATGATTAGCATCACATTGTTTTAATAAGTGAATGTATTATTCACATACTTGAAAATTATCGTTCGTATTGACGGATAACGTTACAAGTTCGAGTCACTGTTAACTATGTACGGAATACACGTCAGCTAGCATGAGAAAAGACAATCAGGACCCGGAAGATAGAGAGACAGGGAGAGCGACTCGTGGCTTTATTTGCTTCATTGGAGTAAGGGGAGTGCGACGCGTGTCACCGAACAGCTGTATCCCAATGCCAACTGCCTGACCTACAGCAGGCGGTGGCCCAGTCACCTTCCTCCGCTGCCCAACCGGTCACCGGTTCACCAAATATATATACAACATCACCAAGTTCACCGCCAGTCCTACACCACCACCAACGCAGTCTGCACCACCACCACCACACCTCTCGCCGCCCCGCCCCCCGAAATGGATCGAGTCAAAGGGCCGTGGAGTCCCGAGGAGGACGAGGCCCTCCGGAAGCTGGTTCAGGTGCACGGACCCCGGAACTGGTCCATCATCAGCCGCTCCGTTCCTGGGCGCTCCGGCAAGTCCTGCCGCCTCCGCTGGTGCAACCAGCTCTCCCCCGGGGTGGAGCACCGCCCCTTCACCGCCGAGGAGGACGAGATCATCCTCCGCGCGCACGCCAGCCTCGGCAACCGCTGGGCCTCAATAGCCCGCCTCCTCTCCGGCCGTACGGACAACGCCATCAAGAACCATTGGAACTCCACCCTCAGGCGCCGATGGAGGAAGCGTCCCGGCCACCCGATCCCCGGCTCCGATCCGGCAAGTCCCTCTGGGTCAGAGGACAGCGATTCTAGCATGGACTTCTTGTCCACCCGAGGTCTGCCTGAAGCGGCTCCTCCGCCTGAGGCAGTGCCGGATTCAGACGAGCCCCTGACGTCACTCACATTATCACTCCCGGGGTCGGATCCGCCCGATAGGCCGAGCCCTTTCAGTGAGGAGCTCATGGCGGCGTTGCAAGAGGTGATAAGGAAGGAGGTGAGGACTTACATGGCAAGACTGGAGATCAGTGGTGGCAGTTTCGAGTCTTATTCGCAAGGGGCGATAAGCGAGGGTATTAGGAACGCTGTGATCGATCGTATGGGATGCACTCATAATTTCTTGGGCGGATCGGATGGGATACAATCGTGATTTCATCGCCAGGGTTGGTCTTGATCGGGAATCATAGGAGACTGATGGAATATGTTAATATTAGGGGGAAGACTGTTGTTTATGATTCTTCGTCTTGGTTAGTGAAGATAACTTCGGGGCGTTATAAAGTGAGAGAGATGGATTCGGTTGTTGGCCGTTGGTTCTGATTGATTGAGGCGTAAGCAAGAATGGAAAAAATGAATGATGAACAGCCTGATACTAAATTGCTATTGTCACAACAGGCAGCAGCTTCGGAAACTTTGGATGCCTCGTATGGAGTGAGGAGGAAACTACTCCCATCGGTATTGTGCATGCAAATACACATTACCCATGTGTCCTGGCATGCATAATACCGATTAGAGTCGCAGTAGATGTTCAGCATCTTAGCCCTCGTAGGACCTTACCGACCAAATCAGTTATCCTTCATCACCATCATAGTTGCAACATTAGAGGATGTCCCATTTTCTGGTAAACACAGATACTTCTGCGAAACCCATGTGAAATACTGCAGACTCCACCGGACTGGGCATTGGAATAACTTCGAATTCTAATGCAATGTAGTTGAATATTGTAGAGGAAAACAGAGTCTTCAGGATCCAAACGAATTACAGAGCATCCTTCTTAATTTACATCCAACTTTTGATATTCATAGAGCCATCGAGACCGCAATTAATTCTAACTGGAACCGTGTTCAAGTGAAGATAATCACCGTCCGGGAAACAAATTTATCCAGGAGTACAACCTTCCTGCCATTTAAGAAAATTCGAAATCTAGACACACATTGAATACTGCGTTTGATATTTGAATGCGAGTGACGACTGAGCAGGAGAACATCAAAAGTCTAAGTTTTGATCGAGTCCCCTCCTGGATGATTCATTCTCAAAGACGTGGAAAAAGAAGGAAATGCGTACAGAAAGCTACAGCCACACATGCGCACCAGAGGATTCCCCTGGATGCAATATCAATTGCCTAACCACAGCCCGCCAGCGGGCGAAATTGCATAACAAGATGCCATCAGCTGCCTTTTCCACCAGCAGCAAGTCGGGCAAGCTTCAATAATTTTACGGGTGGCTGTGGAAGGCCACGAGGAAGACGGACGCCATTACCTTGTAACACCAGTTCTTTCTTCCCTCTCACATTCTGTGATTTCCCTTCTTCCTGCTCATTCATCTAATCTTCACAGTTTACTCGGACGAGTAAAGGTATTGCCTTCAAAATCAATGTGAATGGCTGTCACCCCCCAACATTCCCAAATTACAGGTGGGGAATCGGTGCCCAAGCAGAAGCAGCATTGTATTCTGCTCTGTGATCTTAAAGCCTGTGACTTTTTTCATTTAGGATGTTTTTCAGCCTTATGGGCTTTGCCTCTTCGGCCATCCGGGCCTCTGGGCGATCTCATACGAGTCGGATTCTCACAATCTGCACTGCTCGTACTCCTCATGGGACTATAACTATCTCACTGGCTTGTATGTTCTTCTTTGCACATAAAAAGAGCATCACTCACTGATAAAAAAAATGTAAAATGGAAAATGAGTTACGCCATTAGTTCGCATCTAGGACAAAACAATTTGTGCCATCGAGAAGCAGCACAGCTGGTGGGGTAGTACGCCTCGCAGATCTCCCAAATTTGATCCCCAGTAAGTGCAATGCCAAGGGGTGTTCTGTCGAGGATGGAGGTTTTATAGCTCTCGAACCTGTTAAGTTCACTTGACTTACCAATCACACATGGTTTGTGGGCTACTGTGTTTGCTCGAAGAGGAGGTGTCGCAAACCCCACTAGTCGAGTTCAAAAGGTGCTCGTATATCTCAAAAAAAAAGGACAAAACAATTCTTATTTGGTAGGATTTTTGGGCCTAGGGCTCATGTCTTCAAAAACTCAATATCCTCCTAATTAATGAGACAGTAAGCTTAAATATCGATCACTCCATGTCCATTTGATTTATGAATGCCATTGCATCGGGTGGTGCACGTGCAAATTTTAATTTGAATTATTTTCACTGGCACTCTCAAAAAATAATATCCGGATACGTGCAGATAAAATAATCGGGTAACGTATTTAGTACGCATGACATGTATATCTCGAATCCTTCTCGCTGACGAGCCGAATTGGCAGCATTGAACAAATCCTCAATTTGTCCGAACTCAAGACCTCCTGGATACCGGCGGGGGCAGCGCTTTTAATTAATCCTAATTATTTATTTTAATTTATATTTATTTATGCAATTAAAACCCCAGCCCAGCCTATCCTGTATTATTCACAAATAGTGCTTCACCGATTACGTAAATGACACGTAATGATTAGGCAATAATTTCAGAATTGATCATAATATTAATATTATTTAATGGGCTATAATTTCCAAAATTATCCCTTTTTCGACTAAAATTTTTGCTTTTTAACTATTAAAAAAAGTTAAAAACAACCCACAGTTAATGAGATGCTAGTGTTGCACGGGGAGAAAGAGAACTTTGCGTAATAATATTATCCTTAAATTGAGAAATTAAGAGATTTCGAATGATTTCGAAATTCATTTTCATTAACACGAAGTCTAAATTTAAAAAAATGGGCAAATTGGATGCGGGACGTGAAGCAGACAAAAGAGAGTCGAGACAAGCCCAAGAGGAAACAGGGAATGGGGGTGGAGGTTTCTTGTAAGACAAGATCACATTCGATTAATCAATCTAAACGAATTTCGATTTTTGATCGAGGGAATACGACTGTATCATATCTTCTTTTTCTTCTTCTTCTTCTTTTTTTTTTTAATGAAACTAGATTTACTGATAAATCTAAATATTATTTCGAACAGATGAAGAATATTTATTTTCAATTTTAAATTTAATTAATAATGTAGTTTCTGAAGTCAGGAGATAACCATCATTATCAATATAATCATCATTATTATCCACACTAGCTTGCATCTTGTAGTTTAGCTAAAACGTCCCTTAATTTCCCAAATCTTTCCAGGGCTGAAATTTGCTATTTGCGTCACGTAAATATACATAATTTCTATTCTAACGGCTTATACTATTATAAATTTATTATTTTTTATAAACAAAAAATATATAAAATCATGGCCTTTCAATTGACATTGATGCTGTCAATGTTCATCTTTCGATTTTTTTTTAATTGCCAATTAAATATTAAGATGCCGACAGCCGTTTTGAGTGTCCGATTTTGATTCCCTCGTTTCCTTTTCACATTAGAATCTTCTTCATAGTTTGGGAAGCTCCTCCGACCAGTCATCGTACGGTCCGCTCGTGATTAATTATTCAAATAAGAAAGAATTAACAGTTCAGTAACCGAACTGTATAATTTTTTTAAAAGATTACATAGAACTGAAGTGTAATAATTGAATTATGCACAAGCAAGACGAGTTCGCGATTCGCGAAGTGCCCATTCTCGATAAATGAACTAAACAGAACTGTGTCGACGGAGACCTATAGACCCATGAACGTACCCACCGTTACATGATTGAGACCTTCATTTCTATTTGGGATTACAATTGCTATGCGTGACAGTTTGGATCTGTCTACGTGACGCTTTCACAACACCCACCAGCCCCACAACACGTTTTTAGAAATTTTTTTTTTCCGTTTCTACTCCACCAAAAAAAAAAAAAAGAGCGAATGAGATCGCCTATTGGTAAATAGTTACTTGGGGTGGTCTAAACATGGTGGTCGATACTTTCTTTGTTTTTCGGGTTAACAACGAAGTTGGTCGGTTTAGAACGGAGAGTATCATTGATGTAATCTTTTTTGTTCCAATTCGGGATTAATATAATTGGATCAACCCATCTTCCTCCTATCGGTGGATATTCGATATTTACGGTGAACGAACGTTAAAAGATGGCACGCCAACAATTACAAACAAAACATGTATAAAAAACAAACATTAGTGTAACAGGTGATTTTTAGCACACAAACATTTGCTAGCTGGTCAATCTCGTATGCATGCATGGACGCATACTGAATCACTCGATCAATGAATGATCCGTACAAAGAAAACTCGTTACATCTTGATAGAAACCAGCTGTACCCGACACAACATGGCATGAATCGAATTAGCCGGAAGAAATTAATTAACCAGTGCATGATGAGTTAAGGATGGTGACCTTCGCCGGGGCTAGGCCCCGATTGCCTGATGCCTTCTAGGGTTTTGTGGAAGTCGACGCTCCTGTGCCCCTGGCCCGGGCTAGGACCCGATCCATGAACCTGGATCCGAAAAAATGCATATCGATCGTCGAAGGAACCACCCTTGGTGCGCCCTACAGAGGACTGAGCCTCAGGGTTGCTGGAGCGGTACACTCGGGCTTCCACCGAGGAGACGAGCAAGTCCATGAGAACTAGGAGGACCAAGAAGAACAAGAACGAGGAGCAGGAGGATGTGGATGCTCTTTCCATGGTACAGTTCGATTCTGGGAGACAGAGTTGTGAGTGAGTTGCCTCACGCAACGTTGCATGGATATATGGTTCTGTTTCTGATGATGTCTTCCTCTTATTTTTATATATAGAAAGATGTAAGCGAGTGTGTTTGTTTGGAGAAAGTTGTCTAGTTAATGAGTATATCAAGTGCAGTACTGATATAATATCATAAACTATATAATTTTTTTAAAAATTTTATTAAAAAATCTTAAAAATAATAGAATTCTATTGACTCGTGACACACACCATATTAACACTGGCATGTAGTATACCCGTTACATACAAGCTCTCTCGTTTGTATAATATGTTAACACTGATTACGACAAAAGCGACTTGGAATTTCTTTAATTGGGCAGAGGTAATTTGCGAGATGTGCACACCCTTGTCAAGCAAGGAAGCGACATTTCCACTTTTCACATTCAAATAAAAACTCTCGAAGACGATTCATAATTAAAATTATTTGACAAATATGGGCTGGTCAAGCTGGTTCAACGCCTTTTTCTTTTAATCATTTTATATTTGAACATCGTAAATGGAAAAAATTCATTATTACAAAAGTTTTACTCTCTTAATAGACCGGACAAACTCAAATTTAAATAAATTAAAGGTATTATGAGTTTCTAAATAACGGATTGGTTGACTAAGAAAATAGTCTAGATTGATAGCCATAGTAATACCCTGCAATTTTTCCTCTGATTTTTGCCATTTTTTCTTAATAAAGAAAAAAGATCGGTGTTATTGGGCCTGATCCATTCCAAATCCAAATTGCGGGCCAATAGCTTATAACTCGATCGCGAGCTATGTAGGGGTGTAAACTAACTGAGTCGAATTCGAATCTATAATGTTCAATCTCGGCTCATTTTGCGATTTGCGAGCACTAGTCCTGGCCTGGGCTCGAGCTCGGCTGAGCCCAATATTTTAGGATTGGGCTCAGCTCGTTAAAAAAAGCAATGACTCATTGAGCCTATACAAGTTGAGCCGAGAAAGAAAATAAAACTTGGGCACGTGATCATTGTGTCAATTGCATAGGACGAGGAAGACTAAGAAAGAGAAGAGAAATAACGAAACAATGTTTTTAAATAAGAATTTGAGGTATTAGAGTTGATTTTTTAAAAAAATTTTCTCAGGTTAAATGATAATAGTAATTATTATTATTATATAAAATAAAATATTTGTTTAAACTTGCGAGTTTTACGAGTCAGATATTATTGGGTTTGGTTTGACTTGTTTAACTGACGAATTCGAGCCGAGCCGAGCTCGAGCTCATTAAGATCGAGCCGAGCTTCAACGAGTCGAGGCCGAGCTATTTGTGAATCGTAATATCTCATTTATACCCTTAGAGCAATGTAGTGTGTAAATTTGGCAACCTTACTGGAAGAAAATATTAAATAATCAGTTATCGGTAATAATACGAAGAGGAAAAATCGAAGGACCCTCTCAACTAATGGACAATCTCTAACTTTTCGCAGCTCGGAATTTATATTTTAGTATGAATATGCAAAAATGCATTTATTAATATATTAAATTGGGAGATTGTATATTAATGATAAAAAGAAAATTGTAATTTAACATAGAAAGGAAATAATTTAGCTATAGAAAAATATTACATGAGGTAAAAAATATTAGTTATATATTAAAATTTCTTGGAAAAGAAATGAATAATTAACTTCCACAGAAAAGTATAAAAAGAATATCTTTCCCTCATTTATCTAAATATGAAAAGTGGATATTGTTCACACAATTTTTTAAATGATTTTCAATTTTTTTTTAAAAAGAATCTTTTAAAAACCAAACATGTGTTAATAGATCACGTCGCAGAGACACTGTAATCATAGCAATTGAACTGCGTAAAAATGCTATCGACTTAGCTCACGTTTAGCAGATCTGTAGCTAAAAGGCAAAACTGCCAGCATTTCGTGTTTTACCATAAATTTGACTTTTTATGGTTTCAGTCTTCTCGTAATAATTTTACCACACGATAAAATATACCGTGTTATGTGGCACGGTATCTTTGCGTCAGACATTTGTGCTCTAGTCTTCCCAATCCGCGACCGAGACGTGCACAGGTAAGCCTATGCTGTACTATATATCCACGAACATGTGCATCGAAGATGAAACTCTTATTGACATATTGCACAGTAATTCTCACTAAGGAGATGCCGACCGTCCCCCCCCCCAAAAAAAAAAGAGCAAACACGGCACTCACGTTGCCTGATGCTGACGGAGCTCGGCGGTCACGGGAGCTGACTCTGTTGGAGCATTGGGCATTGCGGCTGGGCATAAGATCTCATGAAGTGGACTTCGACATTTCACGTGCAATTCCCACTCATTTCAATCGCTTTTTTTTTTTCAATTTGCTCCATTAATTATTCAAAAGTTCACCGACAGATTCAAGATGGACCGGTCCATTGAAGAATAAAATTATTTCGATAATAAATTTTATTCGTATAATACTTCTACAGGAATCTTTTTTTTTTTTTTAATATTCTTCCAATCAACTCAACCCATTCATTTTGAACCTTGCAGTCTCAAACTTGTCTATGCAAGTGGCAAGCATTCCCCTGACTTTCATCACAGCCCATCGATTTATTTCCTTAAAAAAAAAAAACACAAAACCGTACTATTTTTAAGATAAGAGAATGTCAAGAGTCAAAGTGCAAATAATCGTACTAATTTTAAATAATGATAATTTTCTCATTACTTTTTATAATTTTTAAGCCCGACAAAATGAAAAAAATGGTGATGATAGAATAGTATGACATTATTTATAGCTATTAACCTCCACGGAGAGCAAGTATTACGTGAAACGATATCATTACGTGATAATATTTATTTGATAGTACAAATTAATAAAATTTATTTATTTTTGAGATTTTTTTATAAAATTCTTAAAAATAAAAAAATAATTTAAAAAATAATGTAATTTAATTAGTTGATATCAGAAGACTCTTCTCCACGGGCGCCTACTGGCGATATGGCAATCGTGTCCGACACCAACAAGTAGGTGGCATTAGGATAACGTGTAAATGCATAAGCTGAACAGTGTGATCGTCAGCCATTCCAGATCTTCCGGTTGACTATCTACTCGATACAACGGTAACTCCAGGTGGCAATCAAGTGACTTAACCGTGGATATATTAGATGAACTGAATAAGCAGCACTAGTACTGAATCCGTCAATACAGCATCACCAAAGGTCTAGTATAGTTTAAGAAAATAGTATCTACCAAAGTACAAGCTCAAGAATCTATTCAACAGTGCTGCAAAAAGTGCGAGGCGAATTTGTAATCTCGACCTCATCAAATATCATGAGAATGAGTTTTAGATCACCAGACTCACTGGGTGGCACCTGATATAGCCAATATGTGTCAACATTAAAAAGGGAACACCATGCTAAAAGTTGGGAAATAAATGTGAAGAAAAATTTAACGCACGGAAATAGATAGTTCAAAAAAAAAATCATTTGTTCAAAATCGAGAATCCAATGAATAGAAATACATAAAGAAATTAAAATTAATTTATGCAGAGCCGTATAGGAAATCTCAAAGTATTTTAGGGAAATTCAAGCAGCCATCCATTTTCCCTTTTCCATCTATTCGAAAACGAAGTATCCAAATTGTTCACTAAAAAAATTGGATTAATATAATATAATATAATATAATTAGTCGAATCTCTTCTCCTTAAATAAAGTTTTGGATTTGAATACTGTGAATAGTAAAAGTCATGATTGAAAAAGTTTTACCACGCGATCCGACTTAAACGTAAATTAACTGAAACCTGTTTAGCTTCTAATTACCGGGTGGCGTGAATCCGAAAGAAATGAATTTATTCTCTACGGTCAGCGCCTAATCGTGAAATCCCTCAATCTACCTTTTGAACGGCCTCAAGACCATTCTTTAGGGACCTCTTCTAACCATTCTTTTTCGCCACTTTTTCCTTTTCATCAAAGACTGGAGATTCCTATTCCCATTCCCCTCCCTATTCCAGTGGGTCTTGTCTTCCCCTTCTCCTCAAAAATAATGTAAAGAATTCCCATTCCGATTTCGATCTGCGGGTTCAGTGCCATCCCCCAATAAGAACAATAGTCGGTCGAACCACATTTAAAGTGGAAGGAAAAAGGAGTTTAAGCGGACGCCCAATTCTCCTAAATAGCTTCATATATGTTGAGATTAGAATCCCATATCGATCAGATTGAGATAGAAATTTGGGTTTATAAGAGAATTGAGTACCGCCACCTATCAGCTTAGGCTTTTGGGTGGAGACGGGCTCAAGACTATTGTGGTCCCAGGTATAAAATTTAATATGGTATCAGAGCGGGTTGATCCTGGACTCACACCACGTCATGTCCGAGTGTGGAACTCGTGGCCCGTTAAGCTCGAGATCGGCAGAAAAACGTCCGGCTCGTGGTTAGTTTGTCGAGTTTGGAAAAAAATCGACTCGTGTGTTATCAGCTTAGACTCTTGTATGCCCAGATATAAAATTTAATAATATCTCTGTGAAAATCGACAACCATCGATGAATAGCTTATTCCGCGGTCTTAATTTTCGGGCTAGAAGGGGATCGTGCATTGTTCGTTAACCCACATCGTTTCTTAACTTTTTTTTAATGAAAATTAAAAGTATTTAAATTTCAGACTTTTATTTCACTTCACTGTGTTTTTATTTGATATAATTGGATGGATTTATTTATTTTTTTTCCTGAATTTTTCGAAAAATTGAAGGGAAAAAAAAATGAGGGACATTTGCTTGGAGATAAATGGAGTGGACGGTTAGTGTTTGATTAATTGGCATCTCCCTCTTCCACCTCCCATACTTGACGTTTCACACCTTTTTGTCTTCAGTCTATTTTTCCCTTTTCCACTTGTGCACTTCGCGTCCTCTCATAAGGTTTCTGGACCGGTCGTTGATAATTTTAAAAAGAAAAACTAAATTATCGTGATAATTAGGTATTTTTTCTCTTCTTAAATAAAATTTTAGATCTAAACTCTTATTAATATGAGAAATTGCAGTTAAAAAAATTTGCCACCTAATTTCGATATTATTCATTATCTATTAAATTTTTGAATATAAAGAGATAAATGTAAAAAAGAATAATGTCTTCATCCCAGCGAAGGCAAGTGATCAGTCTCCTCTGCTTTGAATTATTATTTTTGTCCTTTGTGCTTTACAGATTGATAAAGTTGAGTGTCAGTAAGAGGTTAAATTTATATTTATCTAAATATTTAAAATAATAATAAATTGGGTAGTAATGTGAGAGTAAGGTTCTCGATATTTTCACGAATTTTTATAAACTTTATCGAACCAAAGAACGACCACGGGGTTACTCCTAGTGACATCTCCAGCATTTCAGAGTCTTGGTGGACACTGCCCGATCGATAGCATACGAAATGGCAGCACAGACCATCACCAACCTAACCAGGAATGCGGCATGGCAGCACAGACCATTACCAACTAAACGGGGAAGAAATTCCCAGTCAAATGCCGATCTCCGGCGGGTCCCACTCCTGAAAAGCCGTCCACCGTCCTTTCTCCTCAGCCCAAACCCCAATATTCCCTCATCATCCTCAATCTTGTATAAGAGGGGGTGGTGCCTTCAACCACGGAACTGGGAGATGCCATTAACAGAACTTCTCATAAAAATATAGCACTCCCCCCCGTTCTTATAACAAGAGACTACTCCCTCCTCGAGACTCGGCGATCAAAACAGAGCATTCGAGCCCCACAGAAAGATGGGTCTTGCAGGATCGGTGGGAAACTCTAAGAGGGTAGTGCTGCTGGTGATAGTTGCAGTCTGGGTGCTGAGCTCTGCGGTTAGGGGAAGGATGGTTCCGTCGGCAGATGATCGGAAGTGGTCGTCCTCGGCAGCAGTCAGACCTCTTGAAACTGAAAGGAATTCAGCTCCAGAGGGCTCCAGTGGTGCAGTGAGCAGTCCGACGGACCAAGTGTTCACCCTGACCGCTGGGCCGAGCAGAAAAGGCCCCGGGCATTAATTAAAGAAGAAGTTTCAGCATCCGGGTTCATGTGAATACTTATTGGCCTGTCTGTATTTAAACCGGTAGGTTCATATAAAAAATTTCTGTGCACAAGTTGCTGGTGAGTGACTGGTGAATTTGTAAAGAGCCTTAAGGAAATTCTTTGATTTTGCCGTGAATTATGCTGTACATGTTTTGATTTTAAACAAATTTATGTAATCTACAATGGGGGAAATTAAAAGGGTTAAGTTTCAATATCATTTACAATTTCGTATTTTTTCGATCACGGAAAAGAATATGGTGATAAAATCAACGAGCCCAAGCTCAGGCCCATCACACTCTGTGCCTGAGGAGCACCCGGGCAGGACCTTCTCCCGAGCCCAGATGGTAATATCGGCTTATGCGCTTCTTTTTTCCTGTGAGTCCCTGCTCCTCCTATCCAGAATTCCGATAAATCTTAACTAATTCATATTCGACTCCGTTCGGAATGTTAGGAGATAAAACTCTTGCTAATTTTTTTTTTTTTTTTTTATCATTAACAAGACCTAAACTCTAGACTTTACTTAGCAAGAACGTGTATTAAACCACATCAATCTGCCTGTGTTGGTTTATGGGCTTCTTTGGGGCCCGCTTCTGGCCCACCCTCGAACCTCTCTGGACGGATGCTGGTCGGGGCGTCATCCCATGCCCTGGGTCCCTGTGGACGGCCCAAGCGTTGACCAGTACCATCGAGCAGCGCTGCACGTGGTGCCCTGTGATTCGGCATTCATCGGATGCTTGGTGGGGCACTAACAGCGGAGCTGCAGGCTTCAGCCGGAGGGTCTCCCAGATGATGTTCTAGAGGCAGTGAAGCTTGGAGGTATCTGGTACATCGGTCAGGCAATCTTGACCGATATGCCCATCGAACTCGATCTTTGCTCTGTCCAGGGCATGTGGATAATTCATCAAATGAGCCGATGCCCGTAGCAGCATTACCTGTACCAGAAGTAACAGTAGAGAGTAACAGCAGTAACAATAATTTGATGATTTGATCCGTGCAATAACTGGGCTCTGATTCCTGCAAGTGAAGGGGGTGATCGATCATAGTTTTCTTCGTCTCCGAGCCATCGATCTTCTTCTTCATTCGATGTCCATCGATCAAGCCTCGCAAGAACTTGTCCGTCTTCTCGAACAGCTCAACCCATCCTCTTCTGAGACCTGCCATGGCAAGAACTCGCCCGGTTTTGTGCTACGCGGATCTTCACCTTTTGCTGCAAAACATTAATTTTGAGTTGTGTTAAAAGCTTTTTACAAGAAAACCCTGAAATATCTCTCAATAAGTTGATATTAAGATCTGTCTCGTATTACTTTAAGGTGGTATTTATCAATTAACGAATTGACATAATACTGTTTCGTGAAATACTTTTGGGTTGGTCGGAGCAGCCAACAATATCTCCCAGCAAAACACGTGATAACATTAAGGAGGGGTTGAGGGGTCGGTGTGACGGATGGTACTCCGAGCGCAAAAATCGGGGGGCGGGCTCCTTGTGTCCAATTACCATTTCACCCAGAGCAAGGCGTAATGTATAAATCAGTGCTGGAGCCGCTGTCCGTGTTTCTCGGGGCAAATTCGTATTTTCACATGAGAAAATGAGCCCGTCGGATCGGGCGAAGGGTCCGACTAATTAACGGGCTAAACCATCCCCGCAGGTTCTGACAGAGACTCGAGCAGCGGTTCCTTCTCTCTGTAAAACTCTCTCTCTCTCTCATTCATGCATTCTTAGCGATTCATTCGTCTGCCGTCTCCAATCGGAGCCAAACTCGTCTACATCGCAGGCATGGCCTCCCTTACCTCCGTGCAGTTGAACTACCTCGTCTTCCGCTACCTCCAGGAGTCAGGTAACCCTTTCAACGACCTTCCAGCTCGTGGTTAAGCTTAATTGAGATGGCTTCTGCAACGCCTTTCGAGTTTCTTCGCGTCCTTGGGCTCTTGTTGGTTTGTTTTCAGCTGAATCTGTCTATGGAATGCCTTTCTCGCTGAATTAATGTTTAGTTAGGGTGAGGGAGTTCGTGTTTTTGGAGTTTGGAAGCTGGCTCCTTCAGATCTTTAGCATGCAATCTTAATTTCTGTATTCCTGTCATCCTTTACCCCTTGGCTTTACCCCTTCCGAATCTTAAACTTTGGTCAAAGTTCGGATAGGCTCTGGAGAGTAGATGACTTGTTGCCTATGGGGCGTTTAATTTGCATCACTACGAATTTTAGCTATGCTGTCAGATACCCTATGCGCCTATGCCTAGAAAATAGGGAAGCACCATGTAAAATTAACTATATAAAATGTGGTGAAGGTGCAAATGCTTTTAATGTGAATATTTGCTAGGCAGTAGACCTTTTTATACTTCAGGCAGTTGTCTATATGATGTACATGAGGTTATAATCTGAACTCTGTAAAGTTCTCAGCTTCATAAGGAAATTGAGCACTGTAGTTCCTTGTGGTCTCATATAATTTTGTGGTGATGGATTTCATATTTGAATGTTTTTAATTTAACTGCAGGTTTCACCCACTCGGCATTTGCATTGGGATATGAGGCTGGAATCAACAAATGCACGATTGATGGAAATATGGTTCCTCCAGGTGCCCTTATTACATTTGTGCAAAAAGGACTTCAATACTTGGAGATGGAAGCAAATTTGAGTAATGTTAGCATAATTATATCTCTCGTTATTTTAATATCATAAACGTGCATTTGATATTGTATCAAGATATTGACAGTACTCTAGACATCTTGTTGATTAGTTTCCTAATGAGTTTGTCAGAACGATGCGGATGCTGATGAAGACTTCTCATTGCTGGAACCGCTGGATCTTATCACTAAGGATGTATACGAGCTACGGAAAATTATAAGAGAGAAAAAGAAAAATTTGCAGAAGGATAGAGATAAAGATAAGGATTTAGACAGGGAACCTGACGGTGAGCGAGGTAGAGCAAGAGAGAAGGATAGAGTTGAAAGAGAGAAAGAGCATAAAAAGGATCGGGAAAGCAAAGAAAAAGATAAGGTGCAACAAAAGCAACATGAGGATCACAAAGAAAAAGAGATGGTTGCTGATGCAGAGGGCAGAGATGATAAGAAAGTCGAAGAAAATGGAGCTTTAACAGGTTCCTGATCTTTGCTGTTGGTTCTGTTTGCCCGTTCCATTTTTCTCTTTCAGTCTAGTGAAAGAATATTGTAGATTTTGTAAAACTCGATGCTCATCTAATCCTGTTTGATGGTAGATTTTGTCAGTGTTCCTTTTGTGGCATGGGTTGCTTAGTCATTAAGACTTATGTTAGATTTAGACTCAGGTGACGGGGATAGATTGGTCGTTGTCATTAATTAAGATACGGTAGATTAGTCAATTTACTAATTATGGTTTAGGGTTATATATTGAGGCATGAGGTAGCAAATAAGGGGAGGCATACATTAGTTCAAGGGAGAGCCAGCCACCTCTCGAAATTGATCAGCTTACAGTTGGAGTCAATTTTTGCGTAAGTTGCTATCACTTACTTTTCTTTAAGTTTTTGGGGAGAGTAGTCAGGTTGCAGCAGTTAGCGTGGGATTGGCTGGAAAAATCTGCGATATATTGGCTGGAGAATGTGAAAATGCTCAAGGACACTGGGGGAGGAGTAGCAAATTTTGCATCTAATCATTGGTTTCCCCGCCGGGGGGGGGGGGGGGGGGGGGGGGGGGGTGTTGGGTGGGGGTGTGTGGTGGGGGGTTGGTTGGCTTTGGGGGCTGAGGAATTTTTGCAAATGTTGTTATCTAAGTTGCACCATTATTGCTCTTCCCCCCATTTCTGATGGTAGGATGCTGGTTTATATGATTTTAATTTTTGGCCAAATGGGTTAGTATGCTCATGATTCTTGAATATTAGAGGGACATGTTTTACATAGGTGATACTCATGGGGATAGAATTGCCTCTAAGGGGAAGGAAATGTCCAGGTTTCCCCTGGAGTATTGACATATCCATCTTAATATGGGCATCTAGTTATTTTTTTAAATCAATAACATTGGCCTCTCTCTCACACACATTATGTATGAGATGATTACTGATTTCCTTATTTGGATAGGACCTGAACCAATGGATATCTGTACTTCCCCATCAGCTCTACCATGTGAGATTCCTAGTTCAGATGTGACAATTTTGGAAGGTCACACTTCTGAGGTTTGATTTCATTTCCATCCTTTTTCTGCTCATGACCTTTTTCCATTAAATATATGACTGCTTTCTGACAGGCGATCATGTTCATTTATAGGTTTGTGCCTGTGCTTGGAGCCCTACTGGATCGCTTCTTGCTTCAGGGTGGGGATCAGTTTGAACCTTGTTCTCTTCATAGTTTATTTAACTTATAAAGTGTTTGTCTGGCTCAAAATGAATTGATCCTTATAGCTCACATAAGTCTGTGAAGTAACACAGCATGATGGTTTGTACAATTTATATTTATGTGCTGAAGGTGCCTAGTTTAGATTTTGAGCTGTCAGTGAATCTCAGGTTATGTGTATGGCAGGCAGAGAAAATAACTGATAATGAGAATCCTATTTCACATCTAGCATATGTGTACCTGTAATGAATACATTTTTATGGTTTTTCATCGCTTATAATGTATTCCATCTTTGTATATGTATATGGTGGTAAGCTTTTTAATGTTTCCAATAATTCACCCTTTACAGTTCTGGAGACTCAACTGCTCGTATATGGACTATAGCTGATGTGGCTTCTAGGTCCAGTTCTAAGAATGGCCCATTAAATGTGCTTGTTTTGAAGCATGTTAAGGGAAGAATGAACGAGAAAAGCCAGGATGTCACGACACTTGATTGGAATGTAAGTTCTCCTATGGCTTCTCTTGCAATATTTGAGTGTTGTGCGGGTGAGGACTTGGGATTAAGGGTTCATGCTTACTCGTGACCTTTTTCTTTGACTGGGTTCTGATATTTTGGATAGCATGCTTTATATTGGATAATTGGTTCAGTATCTGGTGAAGATGCTGGAGTTGGTTGGATGGGATACTGGAAAGATTTGGTGTAGGGTGAATATGGAAATAGCACAGAAATAACAAGAGAAGCACAATGGAAGGAGAAACAAGGTAGAACAAGGGTTTGAAACCTCATTGATCAGAAAAGGCTGCCTGGTGATTTGTCCCAAGACTATATATACTAGGGTTTCATGACCTGCATAATCCCCAATCCTACTTCCCAACAACTTAAAATCCCAATGACTACCTAGGCCCCTAAACTTGGCCTAATTGGTCCTAACTGAATATAAATACGACTAAATGACCAAACCTTGTTAAAAGATAAACGCAGCAGAAATAAAGTCAATCAATCTAACAAAATGCTACTGTATCTAGATTTCTCATGGGGCTACTAGGATCTTTGTCACCGTGGTGGGACATATATATCCGCAGGAGTTGGAAAGATAAAAGGGAGAATGACAGAAAGGAATGTAGAAGATAGGTTGAAGATCGAGTGGCATTACAGTATACCAGAAGACGACTATTATTATTTAATACTCTCTAGGATCTTTTTGTTTCTTTCAATTATGAGCTATGTTCTTAGGCTTTTGCATTGGCATGAGGCTGCCTTATCTGTGGCGTGGAGTGGTTAGTGTGTTAACAGCCATGTAGTTAACTGTCTGGGATTCAACAAAGCTGATTAGCATCCTTTCTTCTACATTGTAATTGTATAAGTCTGGTGAAAAGCTGACTTTAAAGTGTCATGGACCACCAAATTAATTTCCCTTCTTTAATCTTCCTGACCTGTCTTGTTTTGGATACTGCAAGCTTTTTCTTCAATGCTATAACTTTTTAACTATCATTTGTAGGGGGAAGGCACATTGCTTGCAACCGGCTCTTATGATGGACAAGCAAGAATCTGGAGTACAAATGGTAATTTTCTCAGGTTCTCGCATGGCCTTTGCATCTCTTTTTGGTTGATTAATATTTTTCAGCCATCACGGCTTAAGACAAAAAACATGGGGTTATGACTCCTAAGCATTAGAGATATGCAGAAATGTTTCTAGATATGTGCTCGGGAATCATTTATTGATCCTTGATGGACACTTCTTGGCCCTCCACATATCCCTAAAGTCGTAAATCTTTTTATGTTGCATATACTCAGGTGAATTAAAGACCACATTGAGTAAGCACAAAGGACCCATATTCTCTCTAAAGTGGAACAAGAAGGGCGATTACCTTCTTACAGGGAGCTGTGACAGAACTGCTATTGTCTGGGATGTGAAAGCAGAGGAGTGGAAACAACAGTATGAATTTCATTCAGGTACTATGTTGAACTTTTTTATGCAAGAATACTGTCGAGTACTATGATCTCATTCTTCAGATATTGATGCCATCTGTGATGTTAGGTCCAACACTCGATGTTGATTGGCGTAACAATGTTTCATTTGCAACAAGCTCAACAGACAACATGATATATGTCTGCAAAATTGGAGAAAGTCACCCGATCAAAACCTTTGCTGGCCATCAGGTTCATTGAAATTTCTACATTTCACTATCTTCATCTCTTGTTTCGCCCAGCTCTTCAGTGATTGGCCATGCCAGATAGATGTTTGTAAACAATTATCAATTATGATCCAAATTTTTAAGAACCTTTGCCTAATTTCTCCTGTTCCTCAAGCCCAAGGGCTCGTGGTAGAATATAATTGCATATTGTAGTCATGCATAAAATATTTAAATCGATATAATCAGATGAACTGATAGATACTCAACTTGCCTGCATTGTTTTCTGTTAAGACCAGAAAATTAGCTTGAAAAGTGAAAGGGAAAAGTACTTTCTCTCTGTCCAGCTTATTTCCATAGAGTTCTGATAGCTGCCTGGTCCATATTATTTATTGTGATAGGATGACACACTAAATTGTTTCAATTTGTTCCCGTTTTGGAGTTTGATATCTATAAGTTTCCACAGTTTTTGGGGAAGAACTGAGGAACTTATTTGATGCTCCTTTCCTCCCAGTGCTACTTGTTTACTTGAATTTACTTCTCCACATATCTCTAATCTCTCTGCCTTACCTGCAAAGTTCAAGCACAATTTCTGAGGTCTGCTGCTGAGCTTCTGGTATCTTTTTTCTTGTGTTATCTCAGGGTGAAGTGAACTGCGTCAAATGGGATCCAACAGGCTCATTCTTGGCCTCTTGCTCTGATGATATAACTGCAAAGGTTATACAGATTCCCTTAAGTACAATCATCGAACTTTTCTGCATTAAAAATCTTGGGACAGCATTTTGTGCTTAGATTCTCGTTTATTGTTCGTTAAATAGAAGCAGTAGTGTCAAACTTTTACACTTCTGGAGGGGCTCCCTGTATGGAAAGATAAACGCAACGAAGATCTACTTCTCCGGAGATTCTATTTCTGTTGTCAGCTTCTTTTCTCTCCTGTCTCCCTTGCATGGTTTTGGCTTGGAATAGCCCACTGTTTGTCATTCAATATTTGATAACTCCCTCTAATCCATTGGTGCAGATATGGAGTATGAAGCATGACAAATACCTTCATGATTTGAAGGAGCACACTAAGGTATCTCTGTTCTAGTAGATTATCTTTTTCCATCTATTGTTTTCTAGTGGGCCTTTTGTCTAAGAATTTGCATTGTAGGAAATATATACTATCAGATGGAGCCCGACAGGACCTGGCACAAATAATCCCAATCAGCAATTAGTTCTTGCTAGGTATATGAGCTGCTCTTGCAACACAAAATTTCCAGAGTTGGAACTAGAAGCTATTGATTACTTGTACCATTCTGCGATTAAGTGTCTGCTAACTTCTTCAGTTATGTTTTATGCAGTGCATCATTTGATTCAACGGTGAAGTTGTGGAATATGGAGTCGGGACAGCTCATCTACAGCCTTAATGGACACAGGTTCGATTTGTACTACTATGTTGACAAACTCAAAATGAACTTCCTCTTGAAGTCATTAAATCTATGGAATGACTTCAATTGTTCTGTAATTGTTCAATCTACTTTCAAGATTAATCTGTAATTGTTCTGATAAGCAATTTTGGTCACGATAAACCAGGGACCCTGTGTACTCCGTTGCATTCAGCCCCAACGGAGATTACCTGGCTAGCGGGTCACTTGACAAGTCCGTCCACATCTGGTCCCTCAAGGAGGGCAAGATTGTGAGGACATACACGGGCAGCGGAGGTATCTTTGAGGTCTGTTGGAACAAGGAAGGTGACAAGATTGCGGCATGTTTCGCCAACAACACAGTCTGTGTTTTGGATTTCAGAATGTAAAACCTGGCCAATGAGCTCCTCCTGGAATGACCAGTGGTCGAGAGGTGTAGTTTATGCTTAACAACATTGTGGAAGTAGTTAGATTTCTAGGGCTGATTCTAACTAACAAATACTGCTATCTGCTGTCGTCTGATGATTAGAAGTAAGAGTTTTATGTCATGTCGGAAGTGGGAGTGGTAGGAAACTGTGTATATGTAGTCGTGAACTCATAGTCAGTCACTCCCAATCATTTCGCAAAATGGCTTGATTCTGTTCCTGAATGATTGAAGGATCCCTCCCCTTCATATCTTTTTTGCAGCATTCGCCGATTGGGAAGATTCCGTTTGAAATTTCAATCCTGACGTTCCCTTTTATATTTGGTATTTAGGAACAAATCGGGTGTCGAAACCTAATTGGATAATTGGGTTGTTAAGCTCGATGGAAACATTCGTAAGGCATCTCCATTGCAGTGAATACCTCATCGACAAAATTGACCGGGGGGCATGTGTTCCGGAGCCACGGTCGGATTTTTCTCGAGCTGTAGCTCGGTAATCTCCTTCCCAGGTGTCAAGTCCAATCAAATCATTGCAGGGACCGCACGTTAGGGGTAGATGAAAAAATACATTTCACGAATAGTTCGGGTTCGACTCGATGAAAGTTTAAATTCAGCTTGATCTTGGGTCCGTCGGGTAAATGGGCCAAGTTAAACTTAATAATATTCGGTTCGTAAAATTCGTGAGTTTAAACAAAAGTTTCATTTTATATAACAATAATAATAATTATTATTTAACTTTAGAAAAATAAAAAAAGAATCAAAATTATTATTTTAAATTCTTATTTAAAACAATTATTTCGTTCTTTCTCTCTTCCTCCTTAATCTTCTTCATTCTATACAATTGACATAATAACTCCGCGCCGGAGTTATATTTTCTTTCTTAGCTCGTATAGGCTCGATAAGCCTTCGCTTATTTTAACAGGCTATTGATATCAGGCAACGTGCATAAATCCGGTGAACGATTGAAACAAGTGAATAAAATGAATTGTAAATTGCGATTTTAGTAAAAGTCAAGGATGAGAAACAAATTATGGAAAACGTTTGGGGTGTAAAGCAGGAGAGAGCCCAAGGGACAGGGAGAGAGACGGAGAGTTAATAGAACGAAGATGCCCTCTCTATCTACCCAGCAGGAGGAATATCTCCAATTCTTCGCACAGATCACTCTCCATCCTCACGGAATAGCCAGCCACCGGAGCTCAGGCGAGGCCGTCACCTTCGAGAAAGCTTCGATATAGAACCCTTATCTTCCGAAGCGGAAGCTCAGTCTCTTGTTTAGGCTCACCCAATCGGATTTTCTTTGCTCAGCTGGTATCCTCCCCGCGGCACCTGTCTCTTTAATCACTCGTATATAGCATTCAACTCTACCTTCATTTTCTCCATATTTCTGCTCCCCAAATATTTCTTCCTTGCGCAAGTAATTTTCTGCGGAGGCCTCTGTTTTCAGAATCTTTGAAATTAACAGAGAATTCAGGAATTGATAGGGTTTATCGTCTTGTTGTGTTAACTTTCGACTAGTATTCAGAGAATCAAGGATCTTGAATGCCAGTTATTTTTCTAAATTTTTGATTATGTAATTTCTACGCTTACTTATCGAGTCAAATGTTGAGGTGTCACTGAGCTTTAGTTAAAGCATCTGAACTCTGAAGGATATTGTATTCCTGTGAATCCCAAAAATTCAGTTTTTCGTATGTATTGTTTTTTTTTTTTTTTCAATTTTTTTCCTCTGAGCTGGGTTCTTCTTTAGTGGCGGCATGTCTAAAATATGATTGGAGATTGAGTTTGGAAGTAATTTGTTGAGGTTAGAAGTTTGGTTTCTTAAATGTTGTTTATAACATGAGTTAGAAATATTATCCAGCTACTAGGTGCAAGTGTTCGTAATTAATTTTGTTATTGGAGGACTAAGGATATGGCTGTTTCAATTGGGGGGTGTTCAGTGGTTCAAAGAGACCAATCTCCGGTGGTCCTGTGATAAACTCAAGAGTTGAAACATCTTTCAATTTTATCATCCCTTTCTTCCATCTGCTAAATAACTTAGGCTTGAGGCAGTTTATAGTTGAGATAGAAACTTTAGCTTTAGGGGAGCAGTTTCTGCTCTTTATTCTGTTATTACTTTGTTGTGTTGATGTAGCATTATGTTCACCTTACTTTGACAACAGTTCTATATCTTTGTTGAGTAACAAATACAGCATAATGCTTTGATATTATCTTCGTCATGTGTAGGAAAAACCATTCTGAAATAGTCGTATGACTTCATTTTGATCAAAATGAACTTGAATGCTTTAAATTGCCAACGACAATTTGTGATTCTTTTTTAAATGGATATGTAGGATTAGTTCCTGTGGTCGATAAGGGGCCAGATATGGAAGATGGTGCTGCATCTTCATTGTTAGAGCAGCTGAGCAAGGCCTTTCTTGAACTTCAAGGCCGAAGGGATGCTTCTTCTGGAGACAAGGTCCAGTGGAAGGAGATCGAGGATCATTTCCGCAACCTCGATGCCATTTTCAAGGATAAATTGGCACAGCTTGAAGCCAAGGAGGAGGAGTTTGAGCAGAAACAAGCAGAAACCCTTTCATTGATTGCTGAGAGAAAGGCAGCTGTTGCTGTTAAAGAGCAGGAGATGTTGGACCGACTGCAAGAGCTGAAAGATGTTGCAGTTGCTGCAATTTCAGCTGTTGCTTCCATTTCAGCCAGTCACCAGCAAGCAAATTCTGAACCAGTCAATGATGGTGAAGATGGGGATAAGGAAAATAAGGTAAGTAGCTCTCTTAGTGATAAGAATTCAATGCATGACCCAGAGGATTTTCCAAATGGAACTATGGAAAATCCACAAGTTGTGGCTAACATTGTTAAGCCACATCCCAAGTTGGTGCAATTTTGCCAGCAGATGGATGCGGCCGGAATCCTGCACTTTACCCTGGAGAATGAGAAAACCCTAAATGATATTCGTGCGGAACTTTCTGTTGCCCTAGAAAGTGCCGCTGAACCGGCCCGTTTGGTGCTGGATTTACTGCAAGGGGTTTTTTCTCCTGATCAGTCTGACCGACCAGAAAATGATGAGAGGGATGGTGCCCTTGAGGGCAATCATAGATCACGTATCATGGTGCTTGAAGCTTTCGCTGCCTTTCTGGTGAGGGCCGATGCTGGTCACATTCTGAACACTAAAATGAAGCAGGAAGCTAAGGAAATTGCCTGCGAGTGGATACTTAGGTTGAATGGCGCTGGGGAAGCTGCCAATGATAACACTCTCAGAGCTGAGGCTCTTTTGCAACTCCTTGCAACCTTTAGGGTTGCTTCAGAGTTTGATGAAGATGAGCTCTGCAAGCTTGTACTTGCAGCGGCTCACCACAGGCAGACTCCTGAGCTCTGCCGTTCCGTTGGGTTAACAGAGAAAATGCCAGGTTCGTTTTCTCACGATTGACTGGCCCAATAACATTGTGGGATTAACTCTGGCTCTTGTTTCCAGAGCTTCTTACTCTCTAGTTTGGGTATGGATTTCTTGTAAGAAGCTGTTATTTTCAGGCTTTATGAGATTAATTGATCAGCCAATTTTGTGCAGATGTTGTTCAGCAACTTATTAGCACTGGGAGGCAAGTGGATGCTGTTCGTTTTATTCATGCATTCGAGCTGACAGAAAGCTTTCCTCCAGTGCCGCTCCTGAAGGCTTTCTTGAAGGACCTAAGGAGAAATTCTCAGGGGAAAGGTTCAACTGCAGAAGGCGCTTTTAATCCACAGGTACACCCTCAATTTTCTTGATTCATATATATGATGATAATTAATCGGCCATAAGGACCTCAGATGCAGGGCATTCCAAACACAACAATTGATATCCGTGATGATAACTAACTGAAAAACAGTGTTAGATACATAATGCCAAGAGAGAATTTCCTAGATTTTTTGCTTGGAATTCAAGGGAAGATGATGGAAATACGATGGCTTAGTTGAGCTCATGGTCATCGGTCACTGAAATTCTCAACCTTGATGACTATATATTATCGTATACACCATGACTGCATGGTAGCTATGATATTGTGTGGTCATGCCAAGTATCATTGTCAACCCAGTTACTGATTTCTTGATGTAATGGTAAAAAATTGCTTTTTATAGTAAATTCAGGGCAACAAAAAGCACAGGAAATTTGCTGATGAGTATGGAAATTCCCAAGTTAAGTGACCATCCGGGCAAGTTCTTTAATTTTCTAGCTAACGACTGTTGTTACTCTCTGAACAGGTTGATGTAAATGCGCGGGAACTGGCTGCCGTTAGGGCTGTGATCGGGTGTGTGAAAGAGTTCAATCTCGAGGTAAACTACAAGCTCGATCCCCTTCAGAGGAGGCTTGAGCAGCTGGAGAAAATGAAACCTGACAAGAAAAGAGGAGACCCTAATAGGAAGCATTACCAACTCTCCAAGAAATCCAAGTCCAAAGGTGGAGGTGGATCCTTCAAGTACCGAGGTGCGCAGAGCAGTGGTCTCGTGCCAAGGGCTGGCCCGATCTCATTTGCCCAGAGGGCGGCGGCTTATCCGGTAAGGCTTCCCCACTCTGTCCCTTATCAGAGCCCTGGGCAGCCTCTTTATGCTCAGCATCAGCAAAGGTATGATCAGAGGGCATACCATCCTCGTGGGAGCACGGTGTCGTCCTCATCGTACAATTCTGCCGGGGCATTCAGTCATGGTGCAAATGGTTTGCAGAATTCTTACCCATATATGTGATTCGGATATGTAACTCAGGAAGCATTATCATATCAGGGTCCCGAGGAACTTCAACGGGAAACTGCCTGTAGCTGGAGTGTTATTGGTGTCGGGGATTTCAAGTTAGATGTTTATTTTCCCTCCTCCTTGATAGTGAGATGCTTATCTAACCTATTAATTAAGATGAAAGCAGAGGTCTTGCTCATGGTTCCAGCTGAGAAGACTTCGGAAAGGCATCGATACGAGGATATGAATAAACCCAAAGGCGTCAAGCGGCTTCCCGTTGCTAGATCAGCCACATCAATGGCCACGAAGTTCCTCCAGTGTATTGCAAGCACTTACTATCCAGTACGCTAAATGATTATGAAATTTATCAAATAGTCATTTATTACTGGATACATAATCGGTGTACATCATCATATCTTAGCGAGAGGATCCCATGAATATAATTGGCCAAGTGCTTTAAACCACAAGCGCTACGATTAAGAGAGCATACGAAGAGAAGCTTATTAATTTAAGAGATGATTTAAGATCATATGGTTTCTCTCTAGGGGCACTTGGACTTGCCCTTGGAGTTCTTCATGTCCCTGTAACAGGGGCACTGTGACTTGTTCCCATAAGTCCCGGATGGCACGCACTTGCACCGCTGGCAGCATATCCTGCAGTACTTTAGGCACCGGTCCATCACGCCCGCATTCCGGCACCTTGCCCCGCACTTTGAGTCACAGAAACCTGCAATGCATCGTAGCAATGAACCATACATACAAGGCGTGTGTATATCTGTACGTGTCATTGTGAGTTATATAAAGTGTGGTTCAGTGGGAAACCGATCCAAGAGTCGGGAGTTCCTTACTCGGAGGGCTCGGGCTCGGGGGAGCAGTGCGGCTGAAGTCAGCGGCGTAGAGGGAGGAGGCGCTGAGCAGTATCAGAGAGACAATGAGCAGAGCTGCAGTGACGAGCTTCATTGTTTTCTCAGAACACACAACAATGGTGTGGGAGTACAAATAAATCTGCGAACGTTACTTTGAAGAGGGGAATGAATGGGATGGAGGAGGTGGAGAAGTGTGTTCTTTTATAGTCGAGTTCAGAAGCTACCTGCGGTGAAGGTGTCGGTCTATTAATTGGTTTCAGCTGATGGAGTGCAAAACCAGGGGAGGGAGTGGGGAGATGGTCACCTTACTGGCAGGTGATTACTTCAATGATTATACCTCAGTCAATAAAATTATACATTACATATAGCAGTTGCTTAATTAATTAGTAAGGTTACGAGCACGGTCCATCCCCGAGTGTCGTTCGACTCGCTTGCACCTGAGCTTGATTCATATTAACAAAACTTTTGGTATCCCCTTGCCTCATTCTTTCTTTCTCACATCCCCTTCTGAATGCTCGGCTCCTCCTTTCTAACTATAAATCGCACGGTTGAAGATCACTTGCCACTATCTACCTAGTTCCACATCCTGGATTCAGAGTTCAAAACAAAAAAAAAAAAAAAAGAGGTTGATTGACCATGACCATTAGAGTGGAAGAGCCCAAGTGGACCTCGGGAAACAAAAGAGCCAGAGTGGAGTGAAGAACGAAAAGAAAATTAAATACCGGAGTGAATGACTTGCACACGTACAGACAGCTCGATACAGACTGTAAGTAAGGCCTTTATTTTTTATGGTTTGCAGGGGTAACAAGTACACATGGGAGCAAGTGGAATGCAAGTCTTAACTCCTACGGTCTTCGTTTCCCATCCCATGTTGACTTGACGCCCCCCCTTTTTATACAATAACAATTATTAATAAGGGTGTTTCCGCGTAGTCTCCTCCCAATAGATTTGTTAAAAAAGACTCGGTACATTCAAAACAGGACTCAGTATTTAAATTGGGATAGATTGAGATAATTGAATGTTTCATTTGTAAGTAATGATCTACTGTTTGAGTCTTTGTATACGGAGAAAGTTCACTCCTTAATTAATCGAGATCTGATTTGAATTTAACTAGTATGTCTTATTAGACTTCTAAATAGCCGCGCTCCCCACCAAACCGCCCAACTTTAAAAGCAAAGTTAAATGCGGCACTAAGCTAGATCTCAGCTGGATGGATCTGTCTTTTCCCCCCTTCCTTCCTTCCTTCCTTCCTTTTCTTTAAATATTAAAATAATTATATATAGCTTAATTTTTCTTTTTACGCTAAAATAACCGTCTCTTATGATGTTTTGAAACTAGAACAGTGCCACTGTGCCGGTAAGATCAAGAGGGAGTCCCCGTCGCCTGACTGAGTTGATTTAGAAATATTAAAAATCTCAACAATTCAGTAACTCAACCATTTTAAAACAAATGCTTGTCTTGCTAATTTTCTGCCTGCTCTCTAGGCTAGCCACTGGGGCATCTTGTCTTCCTCATAGCAAGTGGACATGCAGTTTAGTAGCGCGTTTTCTTCGTACATAAGATTCCTCGGGTGGGTTCATGTTCGATAAGTAAATAAAGCATATACATTCACGAGAAATGAGGTTTAGATTAAGTGCCAGTACTGCCCTCGACAGCAAACTGAGTAAGAGATCCCGAGTTCGATTCCCACTCATATAACTTTCTACGCTCATTTTATCGTCTTTTCTTCCAATAAATCTCTCGGTAATCGGAAAAGAAAAAGAGGGCAATCATGATTTCAAACGGTTGAAACTCGACATCCCAGGCCCAGTAGGTAAGACATGGGCCTTGGTGTGGTAGAAAAAGACCGGCCCAGAAGTCATAAGGCAGGCCCATGATGCCGAATTTTCCCTCCTCGATTGGCCCGTACTCTCACCAATCTAATATTCTTAATTTCCTCTTTTTTTTTTGGCTGAATAATAATTATTATTATTAATTTCTCTGGAAAAAATGTGTCACCAATCAAAGTCAGGGCAGAAACTTTGTGAATGGGGACAGACAACATCATTCCTGCCAGCAAATTATTCCAATCGTAATCCTAGATAAATCGCCTCCTTTCCTCTTTTATTTCACCTTTCTTTTTTTCCCTGACCCCTCATTGTCTTGCCTTTGATATAACACGACATATCAAAATCAAATTGACCCGAGAAAAAAGAGATTTACTATGGTCGATATTGCTCTCGACCCGGGAAGAAGGGATCTTGAACTCGATTGTCACCATCGAGGTACTCTCTGTGTCCAATATTGTATAGTTGATTAACGGTGAAGCCAATTTATATGCAGAAATCAGAAGCAAACGACCATGAAGTCACGGGAAACAGTACCCGTTCCAAAGTAATAGTAACAATAAATAAAATTCAATGGAGATCCTCATCCTCATCATCATCGTCGTCACAAACATCGTCAAGATCAAATATCAAGAGACAATAAAAATAAATTAAACCCAACGGTAATGTCTCTCTGTCTCTGTCTCTGATCATCCTCTCCATCTTCTTCATCCTAGAGGACCAACCCGAAAACAACAGCGGCCCATCCCAAAGCCAATCCAGCCGCCATCTTCCCCATACCTCTGATGCCTTCAGCTCCGCTCTGCAATTCAATTGAGAATCTCATCAATTTCAACAATTTTCAACAGATATAAATGAGCTTTAAGTAGATCTTAATTCTCATTAATGATGCAGAGCAGTCATTGCCATGGTCAAGATTTTCTCCACCGTTAAGTCCAAAGATTCCCGTGATTGCTTTCGACATGTTGCGAGCTGAGTCACTCTCCTCCAACAGCCGACACCGATAAGAAATTTGTCTGGTAAAAACAGTCGTGCTATGTCTCCGTACTACATTGGCTCACCAATTTCTTTTTCCCCTTGAGTGTCAGTAATTAGTTTTTTCCAGAAACAGTACCCTTTTCATTTTCAGACCATGCAGTGGACAGCTATGATTACGGTCCTGTAGAGGGCTGGTTCCGATCCGTGAAAATTTTGACAATGACTGACCTCGTGCTTCGAGCCGCTAATGGGCTCCATCTCTACCGGTTCCCTTTCAGTGGGGCGTTGGCGCGTGAGGGACCCCCCCCCCCCCCCAGCACGCGCGCAATTCATCAGTAAAGCAGTCGCAGGTCTAAAAAGTCCTCCAAATATTCAGAAAGGACGCGTCCAAGTGATATCATCACCTGACCGGGCAGTTCACCACCGACATAAGGGTGGCGCGTGTGGTCCACTACTTTCAGTGAGGTCGGACTCGGCATGCCTAGCAAGTACTAGATCCGGCGGATCCGAGCTCATTTCGGTCGGAATATGAAGGAAAGTTCTAGGTCTGAGCGTGCATTGCTGAGATTACAGTGTTATAGGTTCTAGCAATGGAATGTAGCAGAGACGGAGTGAGAAAATCTTACGTCGTCGTTCAATGAAGGTGCAGGAGACATGTCTGACTCGCTAGGTCCGGGAGCTTCCGCTGGGGGAGCAGGTGGCCCGAGCAATGCCGGTGAAGGAGCTGGACTGGGCTTACTGCGCTTCTTCGACTTGCTCGGAGCAGGTGCCGGGACCTCAACGGGGGCCGGAGGCGAGCTCACGGGTGCAGTAGTCGGCGCGGGAGAGGGGGGAGAGCTGACAGGAGCGGGCACTGGAGGGGAGCTCACCGGCGCGGGGACGGGAGGGGAGCTGGCAGGGGTTTCCGTTGTCGGTGGAGAAGCAGGAGTGGCAACGGGGGCCGGAGTCGCGGGCTTAGGTGTTGCGGCCGCCGGAGCGGGGGCCGAAGCTTTGGGGGTGGCGGCAGGAGCCGTCACGGGAGCCGGAGAAGTAGGTGTAGCGGGGGCCTTGGCTGGTGCGGCAACCGGAGTGGCCGCAGGGGCGGGAGTCGCCGGGGATTTCGTGGGTGCCGCAGACGGCGACTGACCGCCGACGCCGGCGACCACAATGCAGAGGAGAGCGAGTGAGAGCACGCTTTTCCTATCCATTTCTTCGTGAGAGCGAGAAGAGCGAGACACGGGCACAGAGAGAGAGAGAATGAGAGTTGATGTTGAACAGAAACAATGGTTACCGGAGCAAGTCAAGTGTGCGAGGACATATATAGGCCCGTCCCACTGTTGCACCCAGGACCGTCCAGATCTGGCCGCTCCTCTGGCGGGGGACCCACGTGTGGGCCACTTGTAGCCGTTGGATCACCAACGTATATAGATCGAAGAACGTCTCAATGGGCCCCACTCGTTTCAAAAGATGATCGGTCCAAGAGGGAATTATTGTCCACGGCACGCAGTCAAAACCTCAAAGCACTGTAGCTCAGTTTAGCAAGACTTGTAATATGAACATATTATTGATTTTGCCTGCTTGTAACATGAATTGCACACGTGGCAATTGATGCGGAACCAACACATTCGGCAGGGATTCAAATCGGGAAAAATTGAATCTTAAATAAAATTCAGTCAATGTTCATTGAATTTTTAAATATCGAGTAGTATATATTGAAAAAACTTAAAAAATCACTGTACGATAATTACCATGTCGAGGTGAGTTTGTACGAGTATCTATGGTAAATTCAAATAATCGTAATTTTATGGAGCTTTTATTTATTTAAAACTATAGTCAAATCTTTATTACTTTATTTTCTTTGGAAAATGGAAAAAAGAGAAAAAAAAATACGGGAAGACTTACAGATGCAATTGCTATCTTCTTTTACGGCCGTGAACGCAAGTTTGGTGATTTCTCGATTCACTGGAGCCAGTGGAGCAGCCATCTGCTGCTGTGATTCAACACGGTATGGAATGGGCCCCGTTGCCACAATCGGTGCATGTGACATCGGCTACGGCTAGTAATTAAAAAAAAAAAATTGTAGAGAACAGAAATTTTTTTTTTTGGTTGAATTGCATTACCAAGAAAGCCAGAACAAAAATAATAATGCAGATAATCATACTAAAAGATCACTTGAAATATATAATTTATACATAAATGGTTAAAAGGGTATAGTAATCGAGGTAATAAAAATTGAATTTAAAATCTCTTATAATTTTCAGAT
Organism: Lagerstroemia speciosa; assembly: GCA_037672795.1. Classification (NCBI taxonomy): domain Eukaryota; kingdom Viridiplantae; phylum Streptophyta; class Magnoliopsida; order Myrtales; family Lythraceae; genus Lagerstroemia; species Lagerstroemia speciosa. The sequence continues at coordinate 2,333,451 of CM075296.1, forward strand.
ACAAAAGGGATACGCCAAACTCCTTTGATCTCATATTAGCTTTGTTTGTAAGAGAGTATGGGCTGTTTTCGTAGCTCCGAGCCTACCTTCTAAGTGTGCTTATCAACATGAATAGATTTAGGACGTGCGGTCCTGAACTCGGGAAAAACCTTCAATTTTCCATATAAATTTTATAATTTTTTTTTTCATATTTTTGATAAATTATCTTATTTTATTCTATGAATTTCGTTCTCTAACTTAAACGAGCCGATTGTGTACGAATGAACCCGTGAGGCGGAGAAGGGGACCAGTGCCTCTGCGCGTTGGCATCACTCGACGATTCGCTCCCGCTGCCTGCTTGCTGGCTGGCTTCGCGTTGATGGCTTTTGGCGGAACGTGGGGTTCCGGCTCCAATACAGCTGTATGGCGTGAAGGTGGGGCCCTTCCCATAAAAGAGCCAATCGGTATCAGGCCACGGTATCGCTCTGTCCAATGATTACGGGACAAGCCATTCCATCCCTTTGTTCTTCCCAACCTTTTCCCATTCATCTCCAGCTAACTCTCAAGAAAAGCATTTGCCTGTACTATGCTGAATCTACAAGGGCTGGCATTGCCTGCAAATCTGGGTAAGACCGAGAGGTATTGGTGTGCTGCAGGGTAAGAGACTCGGGAAACGAGCGACTTGGCAGTTCAACCACTTGCATTACGATCAACAGCTGCGCTCACGTACACTGAGGAATCTTCCATCATTTCTCTATGGATAAGGTTCTTCATTCTACCTTAATTTTGGTCGGGCAAACCACTTACTGGTTAAAAAAAAAAAGGAACAATCTAAACTGAAGAATGTTGAAGTAATGATAGCTCGATTAAGTTTCCTTCCCTTATTGTACACTACACTTCATTGGCGCTACCACTTCAAGAATATATTCCCATGTTAATTAGAACAAATACCCGTTTTCCATATATTCAGTAACGCGGCACTGCCCTCCAAACCTAAAATCAAGAAATTCTAAATTCGATCAATCATCAGTGTAACTTCCCGACTATATTTTATTATTCCTCCCATTCCCTTTTAGACTCATCGATCTCCTTTAAAAAAAAAAAAGGAACTAATTGAAAATTAATATTCGACTCTATTCTCTTATTCCTTTCATTCTTTTTTTAGTTCCTTATTTGTGCTTGGTTTTCTTTATGTCCTTAATTAGTCCACTGATCTTTATCTTATTAATTAATTAATTAATTAATTATTGGTGAGTGTTTTGGTTCCATATCCAGACGAATTGGTTGTTTGAAAACTGCATGTGATATGTTCGTAGCCCCAGCTTAGGGAACCATTTTTATAGAATAAATAAATAAGCATGACTTGTTAAATTAAATAAACACATAATTACTAGCGTGGTCGGTCGAGATAATTCAATACCCCATCTCCCCAACTAAGATTTTTTGTATTCGAGTATAGTGAATGGAGATAATAAATAATTGAGAGAATTTCATTATTCATTTACAGATTGATCTAGTACAAATACAGTCCTGTCACGGTCCGAAAAATAATGATAACAAAGGGAGACCCATCCGTCTCGGCGGACGAGTCACTTGATGCTTCATCCGCGGTTCTCTTCTTCGAAGATCCTGGTTAAGTAAAGGAAGTTTCGTGGTCCCCAAGAGAAAAGGAGAGTAATTGGATTCGCTCGTCCATGCTCGACTTTGCCGGTGTCCCAAGTAACCTTTTTACCTCGTTTCGCAGGGTTCTTAGCAAAGCCCTGATGTCATCATGGTCTTGAGCTTCATGCCATTTTTCTTAATCATTGAATGTGCTGAAGTAGTGAACTTTGTATCTCTTCCAAACCGACACGTAATGCTTCCCTTTCATAGACGTATAGAGGTGGCAGAACAAAAAAATTGAATCAAAGGGGTACTTGGATTGTCCCGACGTGAGAATTAAATACGAAATCTCTTGATGTCAAATTGAAAACGATACTGATAGTATCAAACCCCAATTTATCAACTTTTGAAAGCAGTTATCATTGATCGAAACATGCTTGCCTGCTAGGGAAAGAAGCAAGAGAGGTCGGGTCAAATGAACCGGAACTCCAGCTTAACTTAAGAGCATCGATGGGCCCGGCCCGGCAACCTCTTCATTTATACTTTCCTTATACGTGTATCGGTGAGGGTAAATTACTGATTCACCCTCTGGGCCTTTCTCAGTCAACGACTGCATGAGATCGGGCTCCTCCTCTTCTTCCCCTAGGCCCAAATCAGGCCTATTCTGTTCTCGATCTAATGGAGAGAGAGGCAGAGAGGCTGGAAAATCCGAAAGCTTCCATTGCACTCCCGGAAGGAAGGAAGGAAGGAAAGAGGGAGAAATTCTTAAACGACCTTATCTTATTATGTGATGTGAAAGAATATCAATCAGATTATGATAAACAAGTAAATTAACGTTAATTACCTGACCTTAGGCAGTCATCTTATTTATTATTAATTAGAACAATTTAACTGGTCATGAACATCTAAGATTTTTTCCCGGCAAAACCTCTTCCTCCAGATTCTGACTTCTGAATTCGCTCGTCCAGATGCTACTGAAATTGTGATGGATTGAGGCCACGATTGGCAAGCTCGGAGTCTGTTCCTCTTTCTCCATCACCACCACCAACCGGAAGGTATGATATATAATCGCCTCAACATCCATTGTTCTCCCAATTTCACTTCTCGCCCAAATCAAATATATAAATGAACTTCTACTCTAGAGACTAGGGAATATTCGTAAAAAATATATATATATATATAAAAAGTGTTTCTGCACAGCTACTCTACCTAACGGCAAAAGAAATGTTCAGTTTGCCGGATGTCTTCACGGTCGGAGGATGATGGGAGCTGAAGCGCTTTGAATCTCCAGAGCTTTACCCTACTACTGCTGACCCTGCCATTGCAGAACGAGCAATAAGTTAAAAACGAGGCTCGGATCCCGGGTTCGATCTTTATGTGAAGTGAAAAAACATGGACAATATCGATAGAGTACTTACAGCGAGATCACTCTGCGTCGGTTCGGGGGAGATCGCCGAGACACAGTCAATGTACTGTTGCATTGCGTCCTCAGGGGACATGCTCCCAAGTTGTTGCCAAGCACACCTAGGAAAGAAGGCAACCAAGTTAAACTTAGGCAGCAACAGGGCAGGATTCTATGATGCAATTTTGTACAGAAAGTCTCAGCATATCGTTTTGTCGGTCTTTTCCAGCTACCCGAGTATCAAGAACTCGAATCCGTCGAAACAAATCCAAGAAAATCACACGCATTCCTTCGTTTCTTAGCTTGAATCACATTTTCCCGAATCGAATAAGAATCACGTCTTCTAAATTGATAGATAAGGAAAGAAAGCCTGGATCACCATTTTGCTCGTGCCGAGACTTTGAAGGGCAACGGTTGGGGCTCGTGGCAGGGCCCCTCGGTAGCAATCTTCTGGAGTCCGTACAGCTTCATCTTCTCATCCCTAGCGATCTCGGGGACTAGTCCGGAACTCTTCAAGGAGTCGAGGAGCATAACCGCTCGATCGAAAGCCCTCTCCAGCTCAGTCTTCTCTATGCCCTCCCAATCATCATCATCATCATTATCATCTTCATCAAACCATCCTCGGCCACTTCTTGATTCCTTGGCCCAACCCTTCACTTCAGTATCCTCGCTCTGGTTTTCAATCTCGATTTCCCGGACGTAGTTCCTTTCTATGGCAATTTCTTTGGCAGATTCACCCGACAGACCTGTCCGGGAAAAACCGGGAATCCATATTTCATAAAAAGGATTCATTATGAGATCGCATAATTAGTACGTGGTCACTATGTTATCATTGCTAAGCTACACTTCAATCAAGACGCATCGCAACCTAACCAAGAAGAGGGCATCGTAAAACATACTACTGAGTTGACACACAAAATACATCCTAAATATCAGCAAATTTGGCAGAATATCCGAACCAGAAAATATTGAAGCAGCTGAATTTCCAAAATCTCTAACTGTTGATTTTATTTTTTTAATGTAATTTACCTGATTTCCCGCTGATTCTATCTATCCCATCACATCTCTTAGCATTATCCTCGAACCCGACTCTTCTTCTGCACTTGAGCCAATCCCGGCTATTCGATAGGACGATCTCTGTGTCACCTCTCAACGGCCTTGACGTCAAACCCCGGGGGGCAGCACGTCCTGTCTCAGCCATTTCACGGAGTTTCGCGGCGATCACGCCCAGCAGAACCAGACAGGCAAGAAGTACGGGGAAGGCAAGCTGCAAGCAGAAAACCATCTCTAGAGATTGGGAGGAGGAAGGGAATTTTTTTGGGGGGGTTGATGGATGGAGACAGGGTGAGAAGAGGATTTAGAGGACAGAGCAAAGTATATTCTTCATTCTTGCTTCTTCATGAGATGGAGTAGTGACGATGGAATTGGAGGTGGGTCCAGCGTTTGAATGCCTAGAAGAAGAAGAATATGAAAGAAATCGAGAGGTTCTGTTGTTGGAAGGGACTGTGCGGCTAATTGGGCTTTTGAAAGAGAGAGAGAGTTTGAGTTCAACTGTGCTGATTTGATATCGTAAAGTAATAAAATTTAGTTATTTTAAGATTCTTTAAGAAAATTTGAAAAATAAAAAGTAAAATAGAAATAATCAAATAATATTAATTTATAATATCACATCAGTACTGTTATGTAGCATGTTATATAAGAGACTTTTCCCTCTTAAAGACTAAAGAGCGACGGAGGGATTCGAGGGGCTGGCAGTTGAGCTGAGGGCAATCAGCTGCCACCGACCAAAACTTCAATGTACACTCAAATTTGATAGATTATTTAACGAAAAAATGTGTCATATTATTTTATTAATATATGTATAAAAAGACTGATAATTCTAATCGGGGATAGAGAGATAAATAAAAATTCGTAGTAAGATTGATCAATGAAATCAGAGCGAGAACCTTTCGTTCCTATTCATCGATGAGCAACATTGTCGTAGACCCGTTTTCTCATTTTTTTCTAGTGCTAGTTAGGCATTCAGAAAATTGATTGCTTGATTTTGAAGTCAAGGAGATATGACCCGATTGGCTCATAATTTATCCTCAGCTAATTCTAGTAAGTTGAGTTAATCAATCAAATTGCAGGACCAACCAAAGAAAATGGAAGGAAAAGACAAACCATTTCACTAGCAAAGCTTCTTGTTGTAGTGTCCATTTCTCTAAACCTTTTTGTCAGAATCTCTGGACTTTAGACCAGATGTGATACATCAACTGATCCAGCAGGATCCCATTTTTCAGTTTAAAGCGATAACAGCCGTCATAACAATCTTTTATTCTTGGTAACTGCTACATTTTCAAACTATGGATTTTCTTTTCTGGTTTTCAACTTAGAAAAATTGAGTTTATATAGCTGTATTTTTAAGAAATAACGAGAAAGAAAATGATAAAAGAGGACGTATAAAACTGTACCATTTTGCTAACGCAAATAAGGACATCTTTTCCGTAGTTTCCAAGTTTTCCAAGAAGAGAATAAGGGGACGGTTTTTCTTATTTCTACATTTCCTGAAAATGGAAAATGAAGATTTATCCGTTCTTATGAAAAGCCAAAAAGAAGTTTCTAACCTGTTCAAAATAACAGAACCGAAGATTCATGAAAATCATGAGGACTTGAGGGAGACATTCTATCATAAGAAAAAGGAAAATAAAGATTTTTCTGTACCGATAGAGTCTCTCACCTCTTGCTCGTGTCTTTCGTCCAACATGTCCTAACTATTGGTTGTACTTGATAAGAACTGAACGTAGAATCTTTTTGATTTCATATATAGAACGTGATGTGTTTTCACCAAAAACTCTTTTTCTTAAATTTGGAGGATGAGAAGTTATGACATTCAAATGATAGGCTCAAGCAACTGGTAGCAACAGGGAGAAGAGAGAAGAGAGGAGAAGTGACTCTCCAGTTGCCATTTTGCTAGGGTTTTCATGTATATAAATCAGCCTTTTGTAGATCTTCACATGTAAAGATGTTGATCACAATTGTTAATAATACACCAATCTTCCAAAAAAATGCAACAGGGAGAAGAACCACCTTTGAACTTTTTTATGGCAGTGCATGTGTTCTCGGCCTAGGAATTATGCCCAGGCCCAGACTCATCAAGTCCGAGTTAACTATCAGAAGGGTCCAAATGGGTCATCAATCTCGACTAGGCTTTGCTTGTTGGAGTTCCAAGGATCCGACGCCCATATGACTCGATCATCACAGTCATGGCACATCTGCCACTCCCGCACACGGAATTCGATTATTTCAATCTCTTCTGCTAATCATCCCTATCTAACTATTCAACACAGTTCATCGTCGCATTGAGATTCAGGCGATTCCTCGTGCAATTTCTGTGTACACGCTTCTTCCAGAGTGTTCTTTTCTTGATTCCTAAACCAAGTTACACACTCATCGTATTCTGCCTTATGCTTGTGTGTTCCCCCACAGGCACCCCATAAAGGGAACCATCTGTAGCACAGTAACTCCGAATTATTGGAAGCTGCCAGTGGCTACCTGGGCTCTTTCTTATCTTCTAAAATAGTTGTTTTTTTTAATCACTAATACAAGTTGGATGAGATGATTTGATGAAAATCTTCAATTCCAGTTTTGCGAATAAAAAAAGCATAATTGGAAAAGTTGAGCCATCAATGGAATGATCCGAAATCAATAACAACCTGTTAAATTTTTGCATAAGAGGTGGCGTGCAGCGAAAATATTTCACCACTTGGTATACCCGAGGCCGACAAACAATGAATTTGGAGTGCATGTGATCGATAGGATCTGGTCGATGTTCCTACAAATTGAGGAACGAATATACTAGGATGGTTTGGTCTAGTCTTAAAAAGGAGAAACATTATAGTGCTAAAATAGTCCTTGTAGCACATAGATCTTAAACATGTTTTCGGATACATAGGAGCTTAGTCATCATAAAATGAAATGAAAGTGATAGAGAATAAGAAAGTAAGAGAAAACTCGTTAGTAAGAATCAAACATGCAACTTCTTAATTCTTGATAAGCATAAATTTATTGTATCAAATCATTTTTCTCATTATGAAATCGGTTGAATCACTCGATGGACATTACCTGCAGTGATGCTTGGAATCCGATTCCCTTCTCAAATAATTTGGTTACACGTAGCCTATAATAAGGGCCATGCATGACTTATTGATAAAAAAAAAGGGCCATGCATGACTGATCGATTGTCCACAATCCATGACTCCGGACCAATAATTGTTGCAATCCTTTGCCCCTTTGTCCCTTCCCTTTAGAGCTAGCTAGCCTGCCTCTGTCTTATCAATCTGGCTTGAGGCTTGTAGGATATATATTAGACCCATCATTCTATCTATCAGACTTCGAAATAGTAGCTCAGTCATTCATGCATCTCCTCCAGTAATTTTCACATGGATGAGAGTCTCTCCGGGCTTCTCAGTCTTAACAGTACAAAGAACATGACATCAAGGACATTTTCAGGAGCAACTCATGGGGGCAGATAGAAGGCACGCTGACTCGAGTTCTTATTACAAGATGGATCCAGAAGAATGCTTGTCTGGTACTCACCATTTGTTTCGCAGATTAAATCCGATGACATAACCACTCCTATATAAGGGAGACTGATTCTGTTTCTTACAATCAATCACCCAATCGAATCGACTGTGCCCAAGTCTAACGTCACAAACAAGCAGACACTTGGAGGGAAACCAGCAAGGAATAGGACCGTGGAAATATTAAAAATCTGTGGACTTTAGATTTGCTGGTTGATGGAGAAGGAACATGGGAGGAGGGCTGGCTTTGATGGCAGCGCAACAGCCTGCTTTCATTAACTTCAACTGGTAACATTTATTGCGGAGGTATATGATGTCCCATCGCCATGCTGATAAATAAGGAGCAATTTTAACACGGAAGTTGCAAGACTCCGATCCCTACATGTGCTCTATAAGCTCCCATCGTCTCGTCGCCGGTCCCCTTTTTCCGAGACTTGTAAAATGTATTACATGGGAAACTTTTCTTATGGTACCTGGGACACAAATAGAGCAAAAAGAAAAGGACGGGAAGGGCTCTCTTTCTCTCTCCCAGCTCTCACCACACAACTAAAAACAGGAATTTCCACAGTGACCCACCTAGAACAGGATAATTACGAAAAAGCCTTCTTCTTCCCCCACATTCCTGCCCCACGAGGACCAATCCCGACATGGGTATTTCGGTGGATCCATGACTGTCCCGTGAGCTGAATGAAACGGGCAGGGGAGATCTCGGGTTCAGAGCTCTTTCTTTTTCTTCCTGCAATTATCACATTGTAAAGTGAAGTCACGGTTAATAGTCAAGGATTACGTGGCCGGGACATTCTGAGCGTTATGTGATATCAAGGTTTGCTTTGCTTCTTCAAAAGCAAGGTGATGATCGGTTGATGATGGTAGGGATCCAGCAGCCTCCATTGGCCATAAAAGCAGAAGCAGCTCTGGTATGTCTTCGAAGAAGGAGCTTCTCTCAACTGCCATGAAGAGGACAAGTGAATGGTTCCTGCTTTGTTCATTCTTCACTTTTCTTGTTCTTTTCCTCCTCAGCATTAATAAGTGACTAGTTTTCTGCAATGGGTTCTGTTGCTTCTTTGTTGCAGGATATTCTCTCAGGAAATCCCCAGTGATGTCACAGTTCAAGCTGGAGGAGCTTCTTTTGCCCTTCACAAGGTAGAAATTGCAGTCCAGTATTCTATTTTATTTCTATACGTTTCCGTTCCATTTGCACCAAACGCCGAGTGTTTCTTTGAGCTCACTATGCACGGTCGTATTGAAGAACACTTGAGAAAGTACGTATGTGATATTGCTTTCTTCCCAAAGAGAACTGTTTGCAAGGGCTGACTCCTTGTATTGTCGTGTCTTAGTGCGATGTGCAATCGGTTGATTAACTTCTAACTGCTTTCACCTTTATTAATCGCTCACATGTATGGAATCTGTGCCGGTAATTGCCTTCCCATTTTTGGTTGTGTTCCTTATTTACCTAATGATTCCATCAGATTCTTAGCACGGTTCTTTGTTGCCGCAGTTTCCTTTGGTCTCCAAATGTGGCTACATAAAGAAACTTGTGTCGGAATCGGGCGAAGCTGATCTCCCCGAGGTTAACCTCCCGGATATTCCGGGAGGTGCAGAAGCATTCGAGCTTGCTGCCAAATTCTGCTACGGGATAAATTTCGAGATCAGCTCCGACAACATAGCGATGCTCCGTTGTGTGGCAGAGTATTTAGAGATGACTGAGGACTACGCCGTGGGAAATCTTGTGGGGAGAACCGAGGCATACCTGAACAAGGTCTCTCTGAAGAGCCTACGGGGGGCGATCTTGGTATTGCACAGGACGGAAACCTTAGTTCCGGCAGCAGAGAAGGTGAAGTTGGTAAGCCGGTGCATCGATGCCATTGCTTTAATGGCTTGCAAGGAAAGCCAGTCTTCTGGGCTGGGGAGGGCGGCCGAGATGTGTGGCTCAAATGCCATGGTAACGTCTCACCCGAAGACCATTGTGGAGTGGTGGGCTGAGGACCTGACGGTTCTCAGGATCGATGTCTTCCAGAGAGTTCTGATCGCGATGATGGCCAGAGGATTCAAGCAATATGCACTCGGCCCGATCCTGATGCTTTATGCACAAAAGTCTCTTAGGGGTTTGGTGAGTCGAAATCGTACAATCAAGTTATTATGATAATCTATATGGTCTTGGAAAATTGGAGATTTTTCAATCATCTGTATTAGTTAAATAAGATCTCTTAGAATTGTCACTGGGATGTTTTTAAGGAACATATCCCTCATTTTCTGTACCTTGGAAAAACAGGATGTTTTCGGGAAGGGGGGGAAGAAGATAGAGCCGGAGCAGGAGCACGAGAAGAGGATTGTGCTCGAGACAATAGTGAGCCTCCTTCCTAGGGAGAAGAAGGCAATATCTGTGAGCTTTCTATCCATGCTGCTTCGGGCTGCAATATATCTCGAGACAACGGTCGCTTGCCGGGTTGACTTGGAAAAGCAGATAGCTTCGCAGCTGGGGCAGGCTGTTGTTGACGATCTCTTGATCCCATCGTACTCCTTTACTGGGGATACTCTATTTGATGTGGACACCGTGCAGAGGATCATGATGAGCTACCTCGACCACGAGACCGAATGGCCCAATGTAAATGATGAGTATGGATCTCCAACTACTACCTTGAATGATATGGAGCGGGTTGGGAAGTTAATGGAGAACTACCTTGCTGAGATAGCGTCTGATCGGAACTTGTCAGTCTCGAAGTTCATTCGACTTGCCGAGCTTGTGCCGGAGCAGTCTCGGGCAACCGAGGATGGAATGTACAGAGCCATAGATATCTATCTCAAGGTCCACACTGTACCTTCCAAGGCATTTCTTTTCGCTTTTAGTGGCTTTACCAAAGTTTGGGAGTTCAAAATTCCATACTCGAGAGTTAATCAGACATAATTGAGCTTCTCCAATTCAGTCTGAATCCCAAGCTAGTTTGAGTCGATGTAGTCGCGTCTTGGGCATCAACTCAACCTCATCCTTGGGGAATCATCAATAGGAATCAAGTTAGCCTGGTTCAGTTTAGAGCTGAGACCGAGCCTAGAAGATGATGTTCTGTAGAGCTGGAGCCTAGTTCCAAGCCCGAGCTTTGAGGGTCAAGTGGAGATCAACCCTGGCAGTACTGGGCTCGGGTTGGATTGATTCCAAACACCCATTTTTAGTAGCCTAGGAACCATTTTGAGTTGTATCGGTCTTTGGATAACTTTCGTTTATCTGTTTCTATAGGCACATCCTATTCTAAGTGACATGGAGAGGAAGAAAGTGTGCAGCTTGATGGACTGCCAGAAACTATCTCGGGAAGCATGTGCCCATGCGGCCCAGAACGACCGACTCCCTGTGCAAACTGTAGTTCAAGCTCTCTACCACGAGCAGCAACGACTCCAGGAAGCCATGGATGGCACAGAATCCCCAAAAATTCCCTCTAAGCCGAGCCTGTATTCCACGGACCCCCGCCCTGTCCCGGATGAGCTCTCAAGCCTCAAGAGAGAGAACGAGGACCTTAAGATCGAGCTTGTTAAGATGAAGATGAGGTTACGGGAGATCGAGAGATCTGCCCTCAAGTCAAACATTGGTAGCCCCCTGGAACCGAGCTCGGTTCCATCAGCTGGTAAGCCTCCCCTGCCTCGTAAGTCTTTCATGAACTCGGTGTCAAAGAAGCTGGGGAGACTCTATCCATTCGTCTGGGCCGATGGGTTCTCCCCTGCTGGCAGGAAGGGACGGACAAAGCAGCCCAAAGATCGGCGACATTCGATATCTTGAGAAATCATGATTTTCTTTCAGTGCTTGCGTTTAATGGATGTGCGAATGTATGTATGATGCTTTTGTGAAGGGTGAAGAGTTATAGTGTCGTATTTCTTTCTGCAATAGGAGACTTTGAGCTGAGCATAAAGATGAACTAAGTGTTCAAAAGGAAACTACCACAAACTCTTTCTGCAACATCAAGGGAAAGGAGATCAGAAGCCTTGGCAACCAACATGGATAAACTCGAAACAAGCCATAAACTAGAGCAATTTCTTTATTACCAAAATTTAAGAGCAACTCTAAGTTCCCAGCTCGAAAAATGGTTTCTGAATCAAATCTGATGGTCTATAACAATTACACAGAGCTGAACCAAGAACTACAACTCGTGCTGCAATTTCTGTTTCTCGACAAAAATCAAAGAATCAGGAAAAACTGAAGAGCATCAGCTGTAAACCCTGCCTGGAATGATGCTGTTGATAAGATTCCAAGGAGATTCCAACCCTTTTGGAATTTGTCTACAAATTCTTTCCAAGTTCAGGTGACTCATACTTTAACAATTTTGCTTCTCTCTCCTAAAAAACTCTTATGGCGCAACCTGTTCTTGACTAGTTAAGCTCATTTAAGCAATGTCCATTACGACAAGTAAGGATCAAATGGAGGACAGGGATTAGGTTCACTTTACGTGATGTCGCTAAACGGCACGCCACGAAATTCTTTGACAGGATAGGTTACAGTAATGGGAATCAGATGCTCAACCAGTGGCAGACAACTACAAGCCAAAAAAAAAAAAGGAAGAAAAGATTGATCTTCATGGTCCCTCTATTAAGCGAAAGCCATTTCGACGCAGAGAATCTCTTCTCCGTCACGCAATCCGCACTTCTTGCACGTCGAGATGTGGAAAATATTTTCTAAAATCTAAGCGTGTAGTTTTGACCAAGAAAATGCTTCGTGTTGTTTCACAACACTGAACACTGAAAATATGGAAAACGTTTTCCTGCCTCAGAGGGAGAGGTTTTAGAGCCACTGATAACTTAGTCATGCTTCTCGAAGTTGAATACTTTTAACGAGTTTTGAATAGTCTATACTTGAGTAGGATCGGTCTACTACAGAATAAAAACATCTTTTACCATATGGTAGCCAAATGTCTTCATCGGAATCCAATTCTAATAACATATATGGCGTCTGCGTTCCAGGATCTTCTCGGGTAATATAAGGTGAATCTGTGGACCCGCTGTGTCCGGCCATGTACTCGACCTGCACTTTATATTACAAAGATTCAGCAACATAAATCTAAATCAGCCGAAAATTATTCACATCGGTATCCGATAAAAACATTTCCATTTGTCCAGACGACTCAGCCTTTGAACTCTAATACATAGTCCTTGATGTATACGACATGAAAAATGTCGTAGGAAGATGTTGTAAACTGCTGATGCAATCTATACACACAGCCCACTGTAGATCCGATTTATACGGATTTGTGAGAATTTTCTGCAGCCGTACGTCGAACGTAGCACTTGGAGGAAGATATTATCTCGGATCCATCCTCTGTGGTGGGACCATGTGCTCTAGACATTATATAAGGTGAGTGGCATGGAGTAACTTTCTTTTTATATGCAGATATGGGTTAGTTAAAAATGATTTGGCATTTTGCATTAAAACGAATCATATAAATAGAGAAAATTCATAATCAAAAGAGTTCTTATCCTAGTTTGAATGAAATTGATCAGAACTTGTTGAATTTTTGAATAACAAGTAATACATATAAAGAAAAAAGAATCTTATTATTGGCTGTGCTGCTATAAGCCAAAATTAGACAGTTTCCGCAGTTCTTGCAACCACTGAATGATGCTTGCAGCATGTCCGGTCCATGAAATGGACATTGATTAGATCATCTCCTGAATAGTTAATTGGCAAAAATGCAAACCAATTAAAATATAAAAGAAGAGGACGATTATCTTTATACATATACATAAGATTCGTCTTAACACAGTAACAAAGAGGAAGAGATTTTTTTTTTTGAAAAATCACACTCCAAATGATTAATTAGTCGAGATCCCGGTAAGTCGATAAGAACCGGGGGTAAAAATTTCTCGTAACTGTTACAGCCATGTTAAGGAAAGATCTTCAAGTGGAATTTAAGCTCAGGACTTGGAAACCCCAAGGTGAATGGTTCAGCCTCTCACTCTTGAGCAATTGTCCTTCCTTAACCAGTGGCCCGGCCACGAAGCCGCCCGGCTTGCCGCTAGTCATGTTGTCGCTCGACCCAGTGGAAGAAGAGAAGCTGCTCGAGGTCAACTGCGTGTCGCCCTTGTCTGATCTTGACGTGCTCGTGCTATAACTCGAGGGCCCAAGGGTGAGCTCGATTTGGCTCTCTTCGATGGTGTCAGAGGCACCGGGTCCTTTTAACATGGCATTCGAATCTCCGGCAAGCCTCCCCGGATCGACTACTGTCTGTGACTCGCAACCTGTTCTATCAATTTCGCCTGCTAAATTCAGGGTACTTCCCCCCCTTGGAACGCCACTTCCAATCGTTTTCATCAGTAACTTCTGGATCCGGTATAGCCGGTGCAGCTCATATACCTGGGAAACCACGAAGAATTTCCATAAAAAAGGAGTAGACACACGGTTTAAGATCAGAAAATACGGCACACACAGGGATCTAAAAGAGACCAAAACCATTCTCAAGAATTCATTTCCCGACGAGCCTCTCTAAGCCACCCTTGGCAATTGCTCAAGCAGGGACTCTTCAAACAGTTGATTGCCTGGATTAGATCGATTTTTCAGTCGTTCGATGATTTATTAGAAAGTGAGATTGTCTTTGCAACAGTTGATTGTCACGAGCAACCACTCAACTTTCCCTGAAAAAACCAGGTAGAGAGAAGGGCGCGGACGAGAGAGACAGTACCTGCTCTTTGAATGTTTCTTCATGTTTTAGCATTGCCATCCTCATGCTTTCCTTATCATATGGCCTCATAAGCTTCTCCATCAGAACTTCCGGAGCCCGAATGACTTATCGCAGAGGAAACCTATAACCGGAGCACTGGAAACGTTCTCTTCCTCCTTTCGCGAACTGTATCCGTTCAGAAGGTGGAGGCCGAACGGGGAACACGAACAAGGAAAAAAAAAGTTAGGCTTTAATGTTATGTGTTGATTGATCCCATGAGTTACCCACATAGAAAGGAAGGCGGAGAAGAGTGATGAGAAAGCCAGAGCTTAATATGTCTCAACTGTTTCTAGGATAAGACTGTCCTTTTTACTCTCCCTTTTTCCTCCATTTAATTCTATCAATGATTTTGGACAACAATATTAGCAAATATTCCAAACGAATATCTTCCAGCACGAGAAGCTATCATTCACCCCCCCCACAAACACTACAATTTTAGCCATATTTCAGATTCTCGGTTAGATCTCTTAGAGAGAATCTCACACGGTCTGGCTTACATTGCTTTTGTGATGATTTCCATTGCTATCCGATTTTAGAGCACGATTATCGTGTTAGTTCAGCCCTTGACATCACCGTGAAGAGTGGAAGAAAAAATGTCTTATTAGATCGTAGATAAATCGGTGAATGACGTCAGGCTGCATCAGATGGAGGTGATCAGCAAATTCTAGGAGTTCTTTTCCGAGTTTTATGGACTTTAGCTCTCAACTCTCACGGGGTCGTCATTCAAAGCATCGACCAAGCGGGAGGGAGACGAAGAACCAAAGAGAGAGTGAGTTAGAGAGGAAGTAAAGAGACCTGTGATTGATCTCCAGTTGACAGTGGAGGGGAAGATCTTCTTCTGCTGCTGCTGATTCTGATCTGATGATGAAACAATTGTGCAAGAAATAAAGGATAAGGAATCTCTTTAAGCTTTCAGGACCTCTTCCTTTTAAAGGGTGCTTGCCCCTCCCTCACAGACGCACACAGCTGATGAGAGACAAACACAGTAAGATGAAGCTACAGAAGAATTTAAGATTCTCTCTCTCTCTCTCTCTCTCTCTCAATCACACGCAGAAACCGAAGCAGTGTTTGTTGTGGTTTAATGTCTGAGCAGTTCCCTTGTCAGGGCATGCCAAGCATGTCCCAGTGCTCCTTCCCCCAATCCCATTCAAGCTTTGTGAGAGGAAAGCCCCAGCCAGACAGCACCATGCCAGACTTTTATATTCTCTATTCGCTGATTCATAATGCAGTACGAACATTGTTAATTCGTATGGACGTGACTTAGTTGAAATGATTTGATATCTTTTCCTCTTAATAGGGTCTTAGTTCGAATCTTGTAAATGAAGAAAATTTATGTATGAAGAGTTTTATCTTATCAATGAATCGATCTACTAGAATTTGAATTAATTGAGGTACATTGAACTTTTTCAATATCATCTGAGATATATATATATACACACACAACGGAAAAACAAAGAACTTTGTTAATTCATTTTATCTTCTCTTCTTTGGCTCGTCCGTACCTGCAAATCACTGCGAACGATATATCGATCGAGGCTGAGAAGCAGGGTTTAGCTATCAGAAGATATGGTTTTATGATCTCAAAGGCCTCGACGAAAAAGAAGGCCTCTTGTGGTTATGAATACGGGACAATGCGTGTGAAAAAGACATTATTGTTTCAGCAAAACGAATAGAATATTTGCTGTCCAATGTGGCTGTTGAGGGATCCAGTCCACCAGGGCCATTCTTGCTTTGCTCAAGGCAGCAATGATCAACAATAACAAAGTCTGACAAGATGAAAATCACATGCAACACCCGGAATTCTTATGTAAACAGTTGTCTTTGTTGCCTATTTTATTCATCTGCTATTATTCTATGTCAAGACGTCCACCTCTGTGTCCGTCTGAGCGATGCTAAGTACAGGTGTTGGAATGTGAATGGTCGGGAACCCCGGTCTCCCTAAGTACGTCCTTCCCCGGTTAATTTTAACTTCATTCGAACTACAAACTCTAACAAAATCTTAGAAGTAAATCAGATCTAGGCATTTTCTTCTCCCGGCAAGGCTGTAATAGCTATCGATACACAAGTCGGATTCGACTCGTGTCCGGGAATTATCGGATCTAGGGTGCGAAGATGCTCATTGCAACGAGTCATTGCTTACCTCATTCTAGTGTCCTTGGTTATTCAGTCTAATTTCAAAAGATCGTCGCATCTCTCCTCCAGTCCTGGGGCCGGCCGTCAAATAGATCCTCACCGGACATATAACTGGACACCTTCAATGAGGCCCCCCACAAAAAAAAAAAAAAACAATGTTTTAGGATCTGAAAATTTCCTTCATTCCTCCGGGAGGCCCTTCGATAATTCTTTACCTATCTGCAATAATTTGGATCAGATTGAAAAGATTTTGGAACAGTGATGAACTAATTGATAAAATAAGAATTATGATGTGCAATCTGAGAACAATGCAAACTAGAGAGACTGCATTGGAATTAAAGCTTTTTGCAATTAAACTCCTGAGTGTTAAGTCAAGTTAATAGTACGTACGTGTGGATATTTTATAAAATATCATATCGTAAGTTTAATTTTCCCCTTGAACGTGTAATTTACTCAATTTCATGCCCTTACAAAGTATTGATAAAGTCTTTCTTTAGATCTGTATCGACACTGACAAAAGTCATACGAGTCTTTAACTAATTCAGTTCAAATTAATTCAACTCCTCTCACATCTCATGAGTTTTCTCCATTTACCGAACAAATGAACTCATCATAAAAAAATAAATTAATAAAATAATCAAATGGGTAATGTTACAAGGAACTGTACTTGGTACAATCTCATTATCAGCATGCCCACACAGAGAGGCGTATTAAATAAATATGGAATTGTGCGTGTGGACATGGGAGCTATCAATTGTTGTTTGTGTCGGTTGAGAGACAGATCGGAATGAGAAAGATCCAAAAGCCATTAAAAAAAATGAGGACAAACAAAACATACCATAATAAAGACATTGACAAAACCTGCTAAATAATAATAAGAAAGAAATACCTTATTTTTAAATCTTAATTTTTCATCCAATAATATTTTAATAAATCGATGCTGAATTGAGCAAATAATGCAATGCAGGGTATAATAAAACCGCAGCCTATGTTCCCCGTATGCTTATCCTCACCCTCATGTCAGGCTTCTCCCTCCATCTCATTAAACTGGTTTGAGATCCACCTCAAATATTATTCAAAAATTTAATAAATTTATACTAATTTATGGTAGAGTTAGATCGATCCATTAAATAATAAAATTCTTTCAGTAAATTTTCTTTATTATATGGCTCGAATCTGAAACCAAACTTAATGAAAAAAGGAATTAAGTCACATTTACCAGCTTGTATTAGTGGGATGGAAGGAATTTAGGTCTACTTATTTAGGAAAAAATTCACAATTTTTTTAGATTTTTTAAATATAAAATATTACAAATAGTATGATTGCTCATATACAAACTGAATATTTCATACTAAAATTCTAGCCCTTCATTTTTTTTACTTCTCCGTTTTTTTTCATTAATCAATTTCATATCTAAAATTCTAATTTATGATCTCTTTAACATCCATGGATTTTTGCATTATCCAAATTTTTAATTTAATTTTTAATCTATGACTTTCCTGTTATCGTGGAACATGTAACTTTATAATTTAACACATTAGCGAATAAACTTTTACATAATTTTATTCAAAATTAAATACGTGAAATAAGAAGAAAAGTGAAATTTATTATTATTATTATTATTTAAAGCAATTTGTCTTCAGAACAAACCGACATCCAAGTGGGGATTAATATGACCAGATAGGCTGCACCTTGTAAACATCATAGAAATGAAAGCGCCTAAAAGCATAAAATTACTTGCTCTTCTAGAACGAAAATAAAGACATAATATAAATCAGATATCTTATATTGCGGTATTATCACTTGATAGTATTTACGCAGTAATATAAATTAATATAAATTAATTATTTTGTTCTTATAAAACACTAAAAACTGAAAATAATAGTAGAAATAGTAAAATTTATAGTTTGATGTTATTACGTCCGCATGACCGTTTTATAAAATACTATGTCCAGGGATAGAGAGAGAGAGAGAGAGAGAGAGAGACAGACAGAAGAGAAGACAGGAGAAGCACGCGCTGCCGGAGAGGGGAGGAGCAGCCGCATGGGGCGGTGGGTCCAACTATTCCCTGTTTTTCCTTTTCAGCTGAAAAAGGCTGAGAATGCTGCGGTGTCGTTTCGGTCCCACTCCCACCCCCCCAGCCCTCTTCAATTTGCATAAAAGAATGATTAAGAACACTGAAACGCGATGGCCCCCATCTTCCAATTCTACAAGAAACACAGATAGATAGGAAAAAAAAAAGCATCAAATTTCTCTTTTTTTTGTGGAAATAAATGCTAGATCCACGAATCATATATTAGAATCCCGACATACTTTTACATGGGACGACTTCCGGGGACGACGTAGTTTGAAAATCGAGCAGAGGCTCGAGATTGCTTAAAATCTGGTTATGTGGGGGGTGAGAAAAACGTTGTCAATGAATTATTGTGATGATATAGATGTTTCTCCTAATAATAATTAAGCTTGTGCAATCTCAAGAATCCATCTAGATCAAAAGTTACATCAATTCAAGTCATCTTCAATACCACGGTCTCAAATCGTTTTCTAGAATTAATGCGATGTGGAGAGAATCTATATAGTGGACACGGCTTCATGAAATGGCAGCGTGCGTTTTTCAAACAATTGAAAACACATTGTGATATGATGGGAGCGACGACACTCGTGAATCGATGTCACGGTGAGTGCTAATTAATTAGTAAGTGTCTCCAAGGAAAATGGTTCCTGAAACATCAAATTAATTAGAATTTCGGTGACATCGCTGCGTGCTGGGACTCGGCGGGTGCTGACCAAGGGGAAGGATAACGACAACGAGTCGGGCATCTAATAATATTGATCGGTCGATTGATCCGGGCATCATCTCCTTTTATTGTAGCTTGACTTTTAGTTGGAAATATGTCAATCTCTTGTACAACTCAGTAAAAATATTTACTTGGAGGTCGAATCTCAACGCAAGCATACACCAGCTAGTCTATAACACGCGCGCGCGCGCACATAAGTGCTCGCATGCACGGCGGCTGAAGGCTGGCTGAAGTAGAGGCTGTCGGGTATTATACATCCCTATTCCAACCTAGGGAGCTGCCTGTGCGGTCTTTCGGTGATTTTGAGAAGCACGTTCGATGATTAACTTATATATATATATATATATATATATAGGAATCAATTCTCTAATTTGTTTATGCAATGTAGAGTACAGACACGAGGACATGCACAGAATAGATTGCACATTCACCAATTATTGTCCTCTCAGAAACACACAGTGAATATACCTCAAAGAAATACACAGGGAACGCGGGAATGCAGTCAGTACACATCAAACACAAAGCATCAAAAACCGAGCAAGAGCGGGGGCGTGTGAAAAAAAATAGAAAAGATCATGAAAATGTGATTCATGCAACAATATATATTAGCGAATAATAGGCCTTGAGTTGGATTTTATAGGTGGGACTCTCCGTCCATTTTTCTTTTTAACTTTTTTTCCTAATCTTTTAAATCCATGAGTCTCTATTTATAACAGAAGGAAAAAGGAATAAATGAGATAGAAAAAATAATGATGTTGATTTGTGATTTTACCGTAAAATTTCAGGGAAAGTATTATTAAACCTGCATGATAAAATAACTGCAGACTTGACAGCCGTTGAATTTGATTTTTCCCCCCCGCCTATTTCTCTATCGTGCAATTGGATTAAAGCTAACTACATAAACCGTTGGATCGTACAGATTCCAAACCTGCACGGTTCCACGGAGGCTCCCTGAGTTTCAGATCAGATTACATTATCTGTTAGTCATTGTCGCGTTTCACCGCAGGCACGTTTTTCAATAATTTTTTTTTTAAAAAAATTCTCAGGCATTAATTCAAAGAGATATATTCTTAGAAACACATCAAATAATATTAGTGAGGTGGAGTCATTTTTAAATATTAAATAAAACGTTCTAAATTAGCACGCTTTATTCACTATTATTACCATTTAATTAAATACCTGGATTTTCTCCTGCTTCATTGGATCGAGATTTAGATTCGTTCTCTCCCAGTTAAGATTAAGTGCATCAGGACGTAGCATGTGATGACTTACGTGTTTGTTTAATGATGACGGATATTAATAATTAATCAGCATCACGACAATCCATCCCTCGTAAATAATTATTATTGGCTCTGTTCATTATCTTCATAATTATTTAATTACCGCATCAGGGAATCATGTTATTAAAAAAACAATTTATAATAATATTATCTTTCTAACAGAAGGAGGAAGTCATTAATTAGTCGCTAATTATGATTAAAATATGCTTGAAGGCATTATTATGTGATGAGCCAGTAAGGATCAATTCATAACTGGATAACACGTGGCACCCTCCAAGCTGTTCTCAGCAAATTTCCTGCCAAACTAACCCGCTAAGCTATATTTGAATTTTCGTCTTCAAATATGAACGTATTAAATAAACTGAATAACGAATATCAATACTGAACTGTCAATGTAATATCATTAAATGTCTAGTATAATTCAAAAATCGATGTTTGCCAACACCCAAACTCAAGATTCTCTTTTAATAATATTACTTAGAGTGTGATCCAAATCAGAAACATTAATCTCACCAAACTATATGAAAGTGAGTTTTTAACTATTAGATCATCGACTTTTATGGTTGTGCTTATCGATCTCAATTATTAAAAAAAAGTACTTACCTATATATATATCTATGAGGGGAAATTTTATTTATTCAATATATAAACAAAGTTCACCACATTATTTATTCTTTGCAAGCAAAGAAAAAGATGTAAAAATAATTTGATTTTTATCAATAAAATTCTCTGTCGGTTACTCTTTTAATTCCCTTACTCTTATGCTTTTTTTTAGATCATATATGTATCTTGTATATAATGGAAAAAAAAACTTTGCTTTAAAGCCTTTTTTTTTTAATGTGAAGATAAGTACGCCACTAAGGTGACTAAATGCCCAAAATAAGGAGGGAATCTTCCATTAAATAATCCCTTTATGTTTATGACTTATTAGTACTATTATCATCTCATATATATGGAAGTGGCATCATTCAATGGCTTTTGTGCTGTCAAAAGTTGAGATCGGATCATTGTTAGAAAACATTAATGTGTAAGAATTATTCAAAGTTGTGGTGGCCATTCGTGCAAGAGCTTCCATTTTTACGTGTATCGGAGATTTGTAGGTGAACATGTCCACATCGATAGAGCACTCCAATATCGAGTAGTTCTCTATCGGAAAAAAAAAAAGGAGGAAGATGAGAATGGTAGCACAGAAATCCAATCTTCAACTAGCTTTTACTTGAAAGATCAATAACTAGATGAGTTTTTCAAATTTTGGTTGATTTTCAAGATAAATTGTGCAGAATTTATCAAAATTTTGTCTTATTTTTTTCAAGAGAAATGATAATGCATAAACATTATCATCGAGTCTGGGTTGTGCAACTATCGAGTCAGAGTTCTTATTCTTGGAGGTCTCTTCTCAAGTTACGTCCCATAGCTTTCCCCCTTATTCAATCCAAGATAGGGGATGGTCGAGGTACTTCTTTCTGGTATGACAACTGGGCAAGGGATAGTCCTTTGTCTGCCCTGGTTCCTTCTTTCCTCGGCATTTCCCCGAATGCAACTGTTGGGGAGGCTGTCCCCCTGTTGCAGTCTCGTCGAGTTCCCAGGGGTCGATATTTCTATGTGATCCATCAGCTGGTTCACAACACTACTCTAACTCCTGTTGTTCCTGACTCTATTACTTGGCTCCCTAGTTCATCTGGCCAATTTACTCAGTCAAGTGCTTGGAATACTTTGCACATATAGGCTGTCAGGTGGCACAAGTTGGTATGGTTCTCTCCTTATGTGCCTTGCCATTATTTTATCACTTGGCTAGTAATTAAAGACTCACTACCCACACTAGACAAGTTAGTCAAATGGTCCCTAGCTTGGCTTCGGAATGTCGATTTTGTAACTCTACTGAAGAATGCAGGTCTCATTTATTTTTTTCTTGCCCATTTAGCATGGCATTATGGTGGCTTATTCTCTAGAAGTTTGGTATTTCTAGATCAATTGGGAGCTGGAGTTCTGAACTTGATTGGGCTACCAATTTCTTGCAAGGGAAGTCGTTCAAATGTATACTATTAAAACTTCTTTGGCATTCTCTTATATATTACCTTTGGAGGGAGCGAAATCTCATTCTTTATGCTAGTGAGACTCCTTCAGATTCCAGAGTCTGGCAATCTGTGTTCAGTTCCGTTCGATATCACTTTCTTGGCTTTCTAAAATTGCGGGACCTTGTTCTTTCTCGACAACAAGTTTTGCTGGCTGACTGGGGGATCCATATTTAGGCATCCGGTTGGTTATGTACAATGGGCCTACTTGGCCTAACAATTGTTGTAATTATTTTGGTCGATTAATAAGATAATGCATAAACATTGACATAAGCGATTCCGAGGAAAAAAATTTGTTCTTTATATGCTTGAAAGTTGATTCAATCATGGATGTATAAAACGACCCTGTAGAAAGCAAGTAATCATAGAATCATCAACTAATCAATCGGTGATTTTTTTAACTTGAAATCTTATACTATAAAAAAAATCAATAATGTTTGTTGTATTTAAAATTATATAGGAGAACAACAATAATTCTAATCCCATTATTTATCCGTAGTTATCCCTTATTCAAACTCATTTAAAAATAAAAATTTTAGCGTGTTTTTAAAGGAATTACTTTATGGTGATCACTTTCACTTTCGTAGAAAATCACGAATGGTTCATATTTCTTTGTACGTGGTCGATATTTTTAACTGATATCGTTAAATTTATTACCAGTAAGTGGCATGGGGTGGCCGTCTAATATTGCCTTCACACTGATTACAACTTTTCCTTCTCTTTCTTCATCCTACCTTTTGCTATTTTTTCTCATGTGAGATTCTTCCCTCTCTTCATCATCAAGTGCCAAAGGCATCTTTTGCCCACCTAACATGTCTGGACATTGAACATTCCACGTGAGGGTCCCCCGAAAACACGAAAAGATGAAAAACGTGGTCCATTAAGAAAAAGGACTTTTACATTAGCCCATCAAATTTAATCGACAAAATTCCCTATCAAACTCCCAGAAAATAGATAGGAAAACAAAGTAAAAGGGAATGATTACGTCAATTCGTGCATTGTAGTAGCACCATCATAGCTTTTGGACTATTATCAACCCATAACCTTTCTTTAGCTTAAAAAGGATGGTGGATCCATTTCAAGTTAAAAATATGGAATATCGACATTCTCTTCATATGATTTTATGGGAAAAAAAAACAGAATATAACAAATACGCAAGATTGGAAGGTTTTGTCGTTTTTCTCAACCTTATTTCCGTCCATCATTGGTTACAATTATTCCTGTCGACTTAGTTCAGAGTTACCCTAATCTTCCACCTCCGGCCTAGCTGGTCGGTGAAGACCAGTCACTGCCTAAGGTTGGCCGACACCAGTCCAAATCTATGATTTTGGTAGGTGAGCGACAGCTTTCAAAGGGGGGGAAAAGATCTCCAAAATGATTATTTCGATTTGTTAGTTTCATTTGAAGGTGTTACATCGTTAAAAGTTTTACGCTGTTCATGCAATTGTCCGGTAAGATCGAACCATACACATATATAGCCAGACCGAACATTGCAGGAGGGAGAGAGAGAATCGAACGATCCAATCACTGAGCTCCAGGGACCTTCGGCTTTCCTGGCCCATCAATGGAATCGGCATCCAATTTTCCCATTTTAGGAACGTCAACCTGTGAAGATGGACAGCACCTCGTTGTGCCCTGAGCTTCCTCGAGGAATTCGCGAAGCGATTTCCCGACTACTCGGACGGGCTGTGCAGGTGGAGTATTATTCGGAGAAATTAAAGGAACTGTCACGCTGGTTTGGAAATTATTTTAATGAGGAACAGAGAGAGTGAAGTGGGTGTTCATGTTATCGGCATCCATCTGCCCAAAGTAGATTTACGGTTCATAGGGGCCGAAGCATAAGCCCGCCTATGTTTTGACAATGGGCCTATGGATGTCCTAGAGCACGTCCGGTCTGTTGACGGAAAGCTGAAAACGGGGGAAACGGTGTTTGACTTGACGGTTTTCTTCGGTGGTTTAATGTATACATACATATATGTATTTTTCCAAATAATATTAAGCGAAAGCAAACGGTCTCGCATATGAGTGGCTTGGGATTGGACAAAGATGTTTGTCTTTCACCTACCAAGAACAGTTGACCAAGGTTCTCTGCCTTTTTTATTTTCTTTTTCAAATATGAAGTAGTTTTTGGCTTTAAAACTGGATTGTATTAATTTTTAATGGTTGAGTCGAAAGGCAGATAAATAACCTACATGATTGTCCAACATCCCACGTTCATATATTCTTCAGTTTACATATTTATAAACTTATTTTTTTTTCAATTTTTTACACCAGCCATTTTCTATACCCCGAAATACAATTATTGAATGCAACTATTTATTAAACTCTTGAGTTTGAGTTGTTCATGTTCATTGTTTACTTATTCAGTTAGCCATTGACTCATATTCTCTCGAGCTTTCGAAGCAGTTAAAATGAAATTCTGGGTGCTTTTGTGATTATGGATATTGAATCTGTGGGTTAGCAGACACGAAACAGGTCTAAATTTCGACTGGACGCTGAGAAGACGGTGGAATTTGAGAAAGCTGGACAGGCTTGTCATGCCACTGCCACGCAACACTCTTCAATAGAATGTAAACTGGCCCTGTCTAACAGAAGCATCGTACGGCGGGACTCATTGACGATGTCCAGACCCATTTGGCTCGAGTTTTCGCATCTCCCGGAAGCACAAACAAGCACGCCGGGAAATGCACAAGGGGAGAGAGGAGCCCTTGATGGATTGGAGATGGAGGAGTTCGAAGAAGGTCCGGGTCATCAAACACAGCAATTTCAGTGGATATATAAAACTCGTCTTAAGCTGATTATTTTTTTTTAACCTTTTTTTTGTTATTCAATCAATGTCTTCATTTATATTTATTCTTTCGAGGCCTATTAACACTATAAACTGAATTTTCTTTTTCAAAGAAAATCATTGGGACCCGGAGCATAGAGACGTTTTTACCGTTGCGTTTATGTCATCCCTTTTATTTCAAGCCAACAAACTAACATGAATCTTGAGCATCCGAAGTTTTAAAATATCATATAAAATTTAATGATTTTATCTATTTTTATTAAATTATTTTATTAGACTTCTTTCATCCGATCTTATCCTAAATCTCCAATAATCTTCAATGGAAACATAACTTGTTCTATATTTTTCTTTGTATTATTAGATATCTGCACTTGGTTGGTTGGATGCCATAATATTTAAGCGCGTAATTATGGATATAAAGAATATGTATAAATGTGAGTTACGCAGATGCACGATGATCTAGCTGTACGGCAGAGACTAATAAGCCCATGTTCGGACGAGTCAAATATAATTATTTATATAGAAGTTTACAAAATTTATTTATTTAAAAAAAAGAAGGAAAAAAAAAAGGAAGCATCCCTTCCTCCTCTTGTAAAGCCCCCCTAGATATATAATTAATCTACATGACTTTTTTTTAAAAAAAGCAAATCAGACCGCCCATTAAGTTCTTAAATTATCGACTTAGATATCAAAACACATAAATTATTAACACTATTGACAATGATAAATATATAAAAAAAAAGGGGTCGAAGAGAATGATAAGAGGGGAAAGGAAAGGGCATACCGAATGTAAAAATGACAGAGACTTTGGAGTTGACGAGACGGGCCGGGCACGATCACGTTGAATACTCGCCGATAGTTCATTATATGGATCCGGTAGCGTACAGATCGATGGTGTGATCATTTGGCATTCTTGCGTTGATCTATCTAATACCAAAAAATGACTCTAATAAGAACTCGAAAAGGAGGGCTTAGCTACTTATGACGATTTGACAGCGGCTAATGGAATTGACGGGTTACTGGTAATGGATAGGTAATGAGCGAATTGAAGGAGAATCGAATTAATTAAAATTTTTTATTTTGATAGTAAAGAATAGACTATATGAATTTTTAATTAGAATTATAAATATAAGAAATGGAATAACAAAAATGTCCATTTATATTTATAAATAAAATATAAACATATATGACCATATCTTTGTAATTTAAAAATAAACAGATTAAATCAATCCTAATAATGTAGAATTTAAATTTATTTTTTAAAAAAAAATTTCCACTTTAAGTTGAAGAAATTTAATGCTTTATATAATTATTTTATAAAAATTTTCCCATTCTTTTCTAAAATAAAGTTTCAGGATTTTACTTAGAAAATATAGAAAAGGTAAAGAAATCTTTTGACTTTATATAAAATAAGATTGAATGATGAAGGCAGATCAAATTTTCAGATAATAATCTAAAAAATTAGTTGGGGGATGGCAAATCATGTGGATAATTTATTTATTAAATATTATAATATTTTGATTGATTTATATAGTTAAAGATCTCAGTGAGTGATGGATTTAAGGGATGCGAGAGACAATCACCTCCTTAACTCGGAAAAATCTATAAAGTTTTATATAAATAATTTTATTCATATTTTTTTTAATAAATTATCTTATCTTGTCGCATAATATTCATTTTTATTTAGTTTTGATCATTGATTAAAATTTCTGGATCCAAGGCAGCCCTCTATCAAATTATGTCAAACTTGCACATCTTGACTCAGCCATCATTGGGGACTGAGATTATGCCGCCGCACATACGAAAGTCGCCGTGTGATATTTATTTTAGATGTGAGGAAAATACATCTGTGACAAATTATTTATGAATTTTGGAAAAAAAGAAATAGGTCATTTCATGCAAAAAAAAAAAAAAGAAAAGAAACCGCCTCGTAAAATGTTAGAGACTGTAATTTCATATTGCTATCGATATCAGTTATTGATTTAAAATTTTAATTTGAATATGAGTCCGATCACTTATAAATCAAGTGGAAATTTGTGAAATGACGGAGTCTCGTCGAAGTGTAAAACTCGTAGAATCAAGTTTCACTAATTATAATCGAATTAACGTGTGTCAACCGTATTGAATACTATTTTTCACTGTAATTAACTTAACCCTATTTCTCTCTTTAAATTAATATACCAGATTCGTCTATGATACAAAAATGCATATGGTGGTGGTCCAATAATAAGTTTTCAACCATTATTAGAAAGAGCAAGCATTCTCCCACTAAATTTTTATCCCAAGGCAGCACGGGAGAAGCTTCCTTGCCTTAACGTGCATGCTACGTACGTACTACTCTTGCTCTCTCATCAATTATCAATTTTTCTCCGTCTGCACCGTCGGTATCCAAAAGTCGAATGGGCTCCGGTTCTGATCGAACGGACCATTACTGGGTACAACTCTTTTAATAAGATTTGAATCCGAAATTTTACTTAAGAAGAAGATGCATCTCACTATCTCAACCAATTTATTTTACTCATCATCAGTTATCAA
Source organism: Lagerstroemia speciosa (assembly GCA_037672795.1). NCBI lineage: Eukaryota > Viridiplantae > Streptophyta > Magnoliopsida > Myrtales > Lythraceae > Lagerstroemia > Lagerstroemia speciosa. The sequence goes on from CM075296.1 coordinate 2,361,297, forward strand.
TTGTAAATCTCTTTCTGTGCAGAGACTAGTAGTAACAATTATTTTACAAATGTTTACAGCAAACAAGTAAATGGCATGTAATGAGACGAAGGCTGCCACTAACACACACAACGAAAGGAAAAAAAAAAAAAGAGGCCGAAAACAATGTCTCTTTCGCAAAAAAAAAAAAAAAAATTTACTATCATAATAACTTTATTCTAAACAATCCGCTTCCCCTTTCCAGATTCTAAATAGTACAGCCAACTGGCACCATGGCCGCTTCTCGACACTGACCACCCCCACCTCAAACTTCCACACAAATCAGTCCTTATATAATCCCAAATTAGGAGATCTCCTAATCGCTTCTGATCACCACCCATTTCTTGCCCCCGTAAGCTTCTCGATCGAGTATATCCGGTCCATCGGGTCATCGCCAAAATGGCTCGGTTCGGTCTCGCTGCCCTTATTTCCATCTCCCTTTGCCTGCTCGCCCACTCGGCTTCGGCCCAGCTGAGGCGGAACTACTATGCCAACACTTGCCCGAACGTCGAGAGCATCGTGAGGAATGCGGTTCAAAAGAAGTTCCAGCAGACTTTCGTCACCGTCCCGGCCACTCTCCGACTCTTCTTCCACGACTGCTTTGTCCAGGCAACTTGTCGACCAATTCAGTTGAAGATGACCACATTACATATTTACAGGTGATCTGATCGACTTGCTGATTATCTGACAGGGCTGTGACGCTTCGGTCATCATCCAATCGACCGCGAACAACAAGGCGGAGAAGGACCACCCCGATAACCTGTCGCTTGCCGGGGATGGCTTCGACACCGTGATCAAGGCCAAGGCTGCCGTTGATTCAGTTCCTAGATGCAAGAACAAGGTCTCTTGTGCCGATATCCTCACCATGGCGACCCGGGACGTGATCGCACTGGTCGGTCCAGATCTACACAGTATTTGCTTGTTTCAAAAAAGTTATAAAATCTAATTAATCGAGGTTCACGGCATAAAGTTTTGTGCTTAATGGTGACGCGACATTTGCAGGCGGGAGGGCCGTCGTACGCGGTGGAGCTGGGAAGATTAGATGGGTTGATCTCCACCGCATCGAGCGTGAACGGCAAGCTGCCTCAGCCGACCTTCAACCTTAACCAGCTCAACGCCTTGTTTGCTGCCAACGGTCTTACCCAAACCGACATGATTGCTCTCTCAGGTATGTCCCGCAAGTAAGGCAGATGAATTATATAAAAATGGCAGGCGTTCGATACGACGGAATAAACTGAAGAAAAATTCATTTTAAGATGATAAAGTAAAATGTTTCTATCTCAATATGTAAGGCTGTCTCGATTAAATTCCATTTCCACGACTCAGCACGGAAAACAAAATATGATCAACTCACGAAGATATGCATGGAAGGACGGATTGGGATTCGACGGTTGATTGCTCTCTTCTGTTCAAGGGAATCTCATAAAATATAATTGATATGAGTTAATTGAGATAATTTAATATTTATCCCCTTAAAGTAAGGTTTATTGTTAGAATATTTGTGAACGAATAATAACTGTACAGAGAGAGTTTTACATTATAGTGAATTAACCTGATAAAAACTTGAATTAATTATGAGATTTATAGACTTTTTGGACATGAAATGTAAAAAAAAAAAAAAAAAAATCATTCATATTAAAGCATTTTGCCATGTGGAATTTGGTTCCATGACAGCTCATGATGGCTTTTGTTTTTTATGTGCTTGGACCTTTGCAAAACAACGGTTCTAGTTGTACAAGGTGGGGAACTGAGATCCTGAGACTTACCACCTAATCCCGAATGAGACCCATGTGCTTAAATTTTTGTATTGTGGTATTGATAAAAAAGATTTGGTGAACCCGAACTATATTATATATCAACCTGTCTCCATCTTCATTTCCGATCACCATATAAAGTTTCCCAATCAAGAACAATTTTACCCTAAAACTGTTTTATTCTTAAATTTCTCCTCACAAAAGCATTCATTTGGGCGAAAAAAAGGCAACTATCAATCGAGAACAATTTTACCCCGAAACTGTTTTATTCTTAAATTTCTCCTCACAAAAGCATTCATTTGGGCGAAAAAAAGCAACTATCAATCGAGAACAATTTTACCCTGAAACTGTTTTATTCTTAAATTTCTCCTCACAAAAGTATTCATTTGTCGAACTACTAATCAAGAACAATTTTACCCCGAAACTGTTTTATTCTTAAATGTCTCCTCACAAAAGCATTCATTTGGTAAAAAAAAGGCAACTACTAATCAAGAACAATTTTACCCTGAAACTGTTTTATTCTTAAATTTCTCCTTACAAAAGCATTCATTTGGTCGAAAAAAGGCAACTATGTTACTATGTTTCTTTTACTTACAATATATGGGAGTAAAATTACAAAGTGAAGAGAGTTTGGAGGCAGGAGTGTAATATTTCTTAAATTCTCAATCACACGGTTGACTTCCGAAATATGCAGCCGCACACACCGTTGGATTCTCCCACTGCAGCAAGTTCGCGAATCGGATCTACAGCTTCAGCCGGTCCAACCCGGTAGACCCGACCCTGAACCGAAACTACGCGTCCCAGCTCCAGGGCATGTGCCCCAGGAACGTCGACCCGAGGATCGCCATCAACATGGACCCCAACACCCCTCGCACCTTCGACAACATGTACTTCAAGAATCTCCAGTCCGGCCAGGGCCTGTTCACGTCTGACCAGGTCCTGTTCACCGACGGCCGGTCCAGGCCCACGGTCAACGCCTGGGCCAGTAACTCCGCTGCGTTCAATAATGCGTTTGTCACTGCCATGACCAAGCTGGGCCGGGTCGGGGTCAAGACCGGCAGGAACGGGAACATCCGCCGTGACTGCTCCGTGTTCAACTGATCGACCCGATCCCCCTGAAGCTGCCAGGATCGAGGGCGAAGCTGTTTAATTCTTTTCGCTTTTCATGTTTGGGTTTCTCGGGTTAAAAGAAATTGATTCTGTAGAGTTTGGGCATTTCAATAAGGTCCGGCCGTACCATTTCATGTGGGTGGAGCAAAGGCGGCTTTGTACTGTAAATGCAACGAATATTTGATTTTGGATGGCAAAATCATATGTGGGTCACATGAAACAATTGTCAAGATTCCTCTATTAGTAATAAAATATTGCAACGTGATTCCTTTTTTTGAATTGAGATGTATTTGCAATCGCATCTATTTTTCCATGAGATGTGTGGGCGACGACTACATCCATAATTGATGCTCACATGCATTATAATTACCTCTTTAATCATTATGAAATGGCAAAACTTCAGTAAATGCAGTAAGTGAATTGGTCGGAATTCACTGGATTTTATAACAAAGTGGTTCTTGTTTGATACCGATAACAAATTCGAAAGGGAATTGCATCGAGCGAAAGTAAACCGGGTGCAATCGTAATTTAAGCGTCATGAGACTAATCTATATTTGTCAAGTGACGCTAGTCACCAGCTTAGTAAATCAGTGGCTGTCTGCGTCGTGCAAGGCTGTCTGATCAGTGAGTGCTACGTAGGACTGGAAAACTATATGAATTGACTCAAGAATCGATTTTTCACCTAACCTTATCAACAGACAGAACATGCAAAGAGCTTTTCCTGGTGACAAATCATAATATTTTTCTTTTCATTTCTTTTCTTCCGTGTGTGTGTATATATATAAAACACAATATATCTAGGATATATAAATTAGTTTGAGCTATATAAACTCACTAAAGAGTAAAGTTGTTTTAATCGTGAATTTTCACTATTAATAAGACTTGAATTTGACATAAAAAAGTGTCGAACTATTTCAATGAATTTAAATAAATTTATATCAGTAATATTATTATTGGTTCTGATGTGATTATTGAGGATATAAAAATAAAATTAGTCAAAGGAATCCCTCGACTTTTGTCATTTTATACAGGGAAAATGACCCGACAAAGGTAGTATTCTGTGGGCTCCTAATAACAGAACATGGATCACTACTCCAAGTGTTAGTCAGTTGTTTCTTTTTCCACTCCAGTTGGCTTCGTTTTGTTTTTGTTAGGCTCTTGCTTGATGTGGTTTTGTTAACTGACGATCCACAGGAGCAGCATCGTGAAAGATGCACTCGTCACGTCCAAGGCTGGCTAGTCGACTCTGAAACAAGATTAGCATAAGCTACCAGATTAAGACTACGTCGTGATCTCACTGTAAAATAGAAATGGTAAAAGGCATTTTAATAAGTTTTCTGAGTCTTTTGTTGAAATTTCCACCAGCTGGGAGAGATGCATTCATGAAAAATTTTGGTCAGCTTTGGGCTAAAAGAGAGGAGCTGAAAAATAAAAAGGCAAAAAAAAAAAAAAAAGAGGAGGAAAATGTGGCTGCTAGTAACTTGAGCACATTGTTTTATTATGGCAGTAATAATATAAAATTAAAAAGAAAAAGAAGGGTAAAAAATGAGAAGAGTTGGCCTTAGTTGAAGCATCATCGACATTAAGAGATTGAATTTGATTATCATCTACAGGACTTTCAAACAGTTTTTATTCTCATCTTCTTCATTTTCACTGTTAGGTTCGTGGTTGACCCTTTGAAATGGCATCCTCTTCCAGACACCAACAGTATCTCAGTGTACAAACACATTTGAGACAAAACCCTGTTGCGGAGCTTGGAATCTTCGTCATCGTCAAACCTTCTCTCCTCTGATTCAACTTGCCGAAGCTCATCGACATTATAGTCAGCACCAAGGACTAGGACTACAGTGACAGCAACAGAAACGTATAAATCCATGAAACATCGTATCAATGTCCTGTGGATGCATACATTCTCGTAAACCAATTAGAATCGTCACTTTTAGCTAGAGGTACGTAAATACTTCCAGTCAATGTCTAGATATTCAATCTGCACGTACATCGCATGTTCAGATTGTCTTTCGACGTCACCGTGCTGTAATTGAGTCGGTTCAATAAGGGGCTTACCAACCAGGAAAAAAAAAGGCCACGAACTGCCCAGGGTTGATGGCCTTTTAGCAATCTGTGTACGACAAATGTGCCAAATCCAGCTACAGCTATGAGTCATTCATAACGCCCGTCGTTCCTTCTCTGATGAGAATCCCATGGATCCCCTATACTATGATTCCTCCGTATCGAGGCCGCACAACAATCTCGAGCAAGGACCGTAGTTAACCCTGACAAAAAATAAATTGCTCTTTACAAGCTTGGGAACAGCATGACCCTCAGCCATCAAGGTTATATATAGGGAATTCCCATCTCAAAACACTGAACAGCGTTTGCTAATCCTAATATTCCTCGGTCAATTCCTAGCATCATCAAACAAATTCACTGGTGATTCGGAGAGTTCAATGATTTAATCTGTTCATCTGGGTAGCCCATGATGTCGTAAGAACTTGAATTCAGTGAAGCCTGATGAAGGAAAAGGCCCCACTCTAGAGAATCCACGGCCCAAGACAACATTCTCGATCCATATTTTCTTTTGCTTTATACAAGATGCCCACCATGGGCCCAGCTAGAAGAATTCTACTCAAAAAGCAAGGGTTTTAAACTAATCTGTGTCGAAATAGCTGGGAAAATATCTCGCTTGAGAAAATAATCAATTGAATTCTCTATGCTTTGAATGACTTTAGAAGACCTCCTTTTTAAGTAGATTACTCCCTTTTAAAATGTGATCCCTCCGCGACCATGAATAAGTCAATTGGACATAGCAGAATCCTTAGAGGAAAAAAAAAACGACAGAGACAGCGAGAGAAACAGCTCTTTATTATTATTAAGCCCGAAAATGTCGAGTGGTTTCCTCGGTATTGCAATTTGACTAATTATATTTTTAGTATCTTTCTTTGGTAATTTTACAGAACATGCACTGGCACATTCTCTGCAAATGTTGGGTTTTCTTTACACAATATATATATATATATATATATTGTTATTAAGAAAATTCATAAGTTTATAAAGGACACGAGAGGAATAAAAAAAAATGGGCGAGAGGGATCACGATGATAAAAATAGATTGAAAAATATCTTCATCCCAGATCAAGGTAAAACTATCGTATCAAACCCTAGTTTTGTACAGTTTTTTTTCTAACTTTTGGACCCGTAATTAAGTGGATCTTGACCATATACGTTACCTACATGCACATATATAACATAAACACTTTTTTTTTTTTTAATGATTATACACGCTTGGTCTCCTTAGCAAGAAATAATTAATTAATAAATTCAACTGACTAATTAGTCAAAATATTATTTGTTCTACGCGTAAGTTGGTACTGGTCTGTAATTAATCAGCAGATGGACAAGTGGGGTTAGTATTGGTCCCGAATCTACTCTGTAAGCCCCTTCCCTCCCTTCCTATAAACTAAATCTCCAGTACCGACCAAAGTATTCATTAATGTAACCAATGTGTATCGAACACCGGTCTAATATGCCCATATGATCTCAAAGAGTTACACAATCTACGTGACGTGAGTTCAAGAAAAAAGATTATATTTAGGTCGGTTGCATCGATGATGGTGTTCATATTGTTGACTGACACGATCGATGAATGAATAAGTTAGACCTCAAATTCAAAGGATAAGGCATGCATTGACTAATGACTAGTAGTTTGCTTGGGGCTTTTTATGATCACTTGGGAACAAGACTGCCTAACATCACTTTCATTAAACTAAGGAAGAAAAGAAAAGTCCGACCAAATTTGACAAATTCGTATGTCCCCACCCGAAGACCCGCTCCCTACTTCCTAACTAAACCAAACTCCATGCATTTTCATATATCCCATGATAGTCAGTCAAGTCATGCTATTCATAAAGTTACCAATGGAAAGTATAATACTCATTAGTCACCTTTTTCTTGGTCTTTCTTTATTAGATGAGTAAGATAACCAAAGTAAATTGGTTAAGGTGGTAAGGTTTAGGATTCGAGTTTTGTGAATAGAGAAAATTTACTCTATGAGAGTTTTTACCCCTAAATGGGTCCACCTAACTTGAATTGGATTAGCCAAATTGATTGTGCTTCTAAATATCAGTAATTCATACTAAAAATAAAAGAATAAGATAAGTTGTTCTCTCTCATGAAGCTTGAATAGGAAGGGTCTGGGACAATTAATCTTTTATTATTATTATTATTATTATGTACTATCTGGTATTTCGACCAGAAGTTTATTAGACTTGTCTAAATCGGTTCAAGTTGTTTCGATTTATAAAGGATTAAAACTATCACAATTGCATGTTTAGTCAATTACCATATTCAAAATCGAGACTTTATTTAAGAGAAGTGAGTGTCGGAACTATCCGTTTCATTCGGAACAAGCTTTTTATAGGACAAAGATATGATATTTAATTAGAGTTAGGTTGAAAGCCTAGCATGCTCGATGTGAAAAAGAACTGCAGTCAAAACTTGCCAAATTAGCCAGGTACCTGCTTCACTTTGTCGGCCTTATGGATAACCCAGTACTTGTTGCCGAGTCGAAATAGCTAGAGAACTAGGTTAAAAATTAAGACAACTGTATGGAAAATGCTGTACTACCTGCATACTCGATGAATTCATCACCGAGTTCATCACGGCCCCGTAAGTCTCATCAACTTCCGAGGATATGGGACCGATACATCACCGCTGCAACTGCGACGGATGTAGCTAACTCGACCTTTCAGTCCCTATCTGATTTTCCAATGAAATTAGTCTGATTTTTCTTCGAGCCTTCTACCAATCTTCTGCTCACTTGGGTGATCAATATCATTATCTTTCTTGCCAATCTCGAAACACACGGTTTCTTCCTTGCCTTTTCTTAATAATCAAAACAAAACAGCGTACTAATATTAGGTCTTTTCCTTCTACCAATCTTCTGCTCACTTGGGTGATCAATATCATTATCTTTCTTGCCAATCTCGAAACACACGGTTTCTTCCTTGCCTTTTCTTAATAATCAAAACAAAACAGCGTACTAATATTAGGTCTTTTCCTTAAATTAGGTCTGAGGTTTGAATCTTTTGTATAAGAAAATCAGAATTGAAAAAGATTTACCACTTAGTGAGTCACTATACTCGATCCTGAATTGATTAAGACTTATAGGATTTTTAAGCATGAGTAAAAAGAAAAAAGAAAACTAATGGATGATGGATCTTGATGGCATAAAGCTCTCTTTCCCCAGCGGTCCTGCATCATGGAAAAACGTTACACATGAAAACGAAGCTTAGGATCCGTCCCGCGAGCCCCATCCCTAAGAAGTCGTGATTTGAAAAGAAATTCTGAAGGTGAGAGGTCAAGTGTACCGAGACCTACCCCATTTAGTTTGACATCGGATACTACGAACAGGTGAGATCGGGACCATCGCGTGCTCCTGCTTTAATGCTCGACTCCAGTTTCATGATTTTGAAATCGTGCCTTTGGATCGACACCGAACCATCTCACATGTTACAATATTGGGCTATTAAAAAGGCATTAACGGGTCAAGTTCTGGTGTCAATGAACTCCGTAGAATCTTTCTCGATCTGAGATAAAAAGATCTTGAATTCGATTCTTGACAGAGGCGCTCTTAATGCCACCGTGTTTCATTTTTGTATTTATTCCTTTTCAGGCACGAGTGACGGCGAAAACAAAGAAAAGGGTCTCACGTTCAAGGAAAAAAAAAAAGGAGAAGGAGAAGGAGATGGAGATGGGGGAGAGAATCTATATGGAAAGGAGGAAAAAAGGTAGCGAGTAGTTTCAAGTGATGGCAAGACGGCGGACCTTAAAGGGAGTGAAAATCGATTCTTCAGTTAAAAGATCTCTTATCTTGCTAGTCAAATGTCAAAATACCTATACGATGATATATATATATATAAATATGGTTCGATAGCTCTTATTCTTTTTGTAAATAAAGTACCGAGAGTTTTATTACTTAGAAAGCGTCAACTCAGCTCGTATTTATAAATTAGTTGGATTCTAAGTAACTCTCATATATCAGATAATAAACACATAAAGAATAAAAATAAAAATAAAAAACTGCATTTGGAATATATACCATCAAGAACGCTGCGTGCAATCAATGCTTTTGGCCAAATTTCTTGGAATCATTCGATTGGGTCAATTCAGGAAATATCACTGTAGAACCAATGTTGTGCTCGTTGTTTTTTTTTTTTTTTGGTTTCCGAGACTGGATGAGATAAGTGAACGAATTTAAATTTTGAGAAAAAAGAATATGTAATTTTTCTCACCATAAATTCATGCATTCCGTACAAATCTTTAATTTGTCTTTTTTAAAAAAATCAATTTTCAATAGTTGAATTTTTTCCGTCAATATTCTCCTATTCTGTTTTAATTACAATTTTATCCAGTGGTGTTGTACAATAAGTAGGTTTATGTAACTCTTCCGTATATCCAAAAAAGGAAAATAAATTCGGTTAGTGAAAATTGAAGTTAAATTTTTCTTGTGCTTCGGACTTAGTGGTGTCACGCTGGCACTCAAGCTCACATCAAAACTCACATCTTGTCCTATGACAGATTGAATTTATTTTTATTTAAAAATTTAAACTGATGGGTGATAAATCCAAATTTCTTTATAATTTGGGGATTTTTAATTTATAGGAGAGAGATGTGAAATTCAACCATTTAAATTATTACAAATTAAATTTGGCACCTTGTATTTTATTGGTCAGTTGCTTAATGAAGGGACGGACCACCATTGTCCTGCGCACATAAACGTCTCTTTCTCATGGACGGCGTGAACATTTTCTTATTAAGCGAACATCGTGAATTCCGAGCGTAACCGCTTTTCCTCTTTTCATGTCGACTTTTTCTGGGTCCGATTGTAAATGTTGCGGGTAAGGTCGATCCCTTTTTGACGATTCACGGGCGATAGATTCGCGCCATATAAAACCACCCTAAATCGCTCGATTTCTGCATTATCTGCGGGTCTAGAAGTGATGCTCGATATAAAAAAAAATAGCTATCATTGATTTCCTGCGCGATTAATTTAACATGAAAAGACAGACGAGACAATCGTACGAGTTAGAGATCGATTTGTCGAACTGTTCCCACCACGCAATCTCAAATGACGAGGATCGATATTCCCGGTAACGGAATTCAGCAGTGCGTGCGCAACCGATCATCCGGGTAACTGGTCGTATGACTTGCATTAATTTCTAGCAACCTAACATAACCAGCATAGTTGGTTGTGAATCACATGTAACAATAGAAAGGGGAAAGAGAGTCTTCTTAAATTCGAGTATCATAAATATAAAAAATTTACGATTAAGATAATTTTATCATTAACTATATCTGTAGTATGCCACAAAATTAAATGAGTATTATATAATAAATTTTTAAAATATAAGCAAGTTTGCCCTTTCTCGGCTTTCTATGTTATGCATGAGTTTCGCTTGGAATTAAATCTTAAATGAGTAATTTCTATCCATAAATGCCCCAAATCAAATATAATTAGCTCAATTGAATTGTATTCTAAAGAAAATTACTCAAAAAAAGATTGATTTTACCTTTTTATTTGCCTATTTCAAAAATTGAACTTGAGTCGAATCAATAAGAAATAAATATATAGCATAATGAGCTCCACGCAAAAGGCTTATTATTTGATAGAAATAACGAGCAATTTTAAACTTGAAATCTGTAAAAAGATTTATATTTGAAACTCTATTTTTGAAATAATCAATGTCACTTTAATGGAAGTATCTTTTTTTTTTCCTGTAAATTAATAAACGTTGGATAGAAAATTAGGCTGATCCCTAGCCTCGTTTAACATGGCAATTAAAACTCACAACCGTTTTTTATTTCTTTTTTTTCCCCCATTTTCTCTCTGTACTTTTTTTCACTTTATAAAATATTTAAATGATCCGCTTTAATGCTCATATTTTTAAATATTCAGAAAAAGATATTTAAAAATGAGAATAATAGCAAAATTCTTCCTCCTGTCGTACGTATGAATCAGAAAGAACCTCCTGGGGTTCCTGTATCTGTCCCGGGTCCTGTCCCTATCTCCCATTTTATTTATACCATAATATTTATTATCTAATGAACAAAAAAGAAAAAAACACCCAGAAGGCTATTATGTAGAAAAGGACGAGGTGTGCAAATTGCTAGCTGCCACACGTACGTCTCAAGTTTCCTCCTCATGTTCTTGCTTTATCCGCATCCTTTTCCGATTTGAAGGTAAATTCATCGATCTAAAAGGATTACAGGGGAAGGAAAAAAAAGGGTCAAAGGGGGTCCTGGAGGATTTTCACCATCCCTTAATTTTATATTAAAATTAATATCATTATATCAGACTCTTTTCTTTTCTCGGCGTCGCTTGCATTTTCAACCACCTCACTTCACTCCCCCACTAACAAAAGGGCAGAAACCCGAATCTCCTTGTCAATTACAATCATCATTTTGATAAAAGAAAGTTGCCCATTAAAAGTGTCGTGTCCCCCCCCATTTTTCACCACAAAATTCCAACTCCGCTGTCGCGATCGACCTGCTCGGACGAAGATACGAGATCGTGTACCGGTTTTCGCAACTGTCCGCTTGCTAAATTCAACGTGCAAATTATACAGTGAGAGTTTTATCGGGCGCTTTAACGGTCATCTTATAAAGATCACAGAGCTTATTTGGCGTGGAGAGAGAAGTATTTTCTCTCAATAATAATCCAAATGCACTGAACAAGCTCACATCACCAATGGCCGCCCACTATCCCTAATTAGAAAGATACTAAGAAACTCATCAGTGCAATAGTGAATGGTTATATATATACATATAATATATTATTTATACTTTAAGGTCATCTCATATGGCATAAAATCGTGCATAAATAGATATGACAATATGCCCCGGAGAGATGCTCGCTTGACAAAGGCTCTCTCAGGAGCAGGCGGCATATTCGTATTGCATCACATCCTTAAACTCGATCGAAAGAGAAGAAAGAAGCGAAATCGAATGGAGACGAACTGTACCCGCCAGTACCATAGACTACAAATTGCAACGTCGTAAACCTTGAAGATTCACTATATCTTTTGCTCGATAAGGGTAAGACGGCGAGTTTAATTGGGAACTCAACGATGAACATGATTGACAGAATCGACTTGACCCCACGACATCGAGGAGATGCTGAGAACAAGCGAGAGGAAGGCAAAGAAGCACGACCCCACATTGAAACTTGGCACTCGGAGCTGCGTTGGGTTCAAGTAGGATCCCGATGGCTAAAATCCAATTCACATAAAAAGGAGGAAGAGATAAACATTATATTTTTTTAATCCTAAAATTAAAATTAAAAAAGACATGGATATTCCACCTCGACCTTTTTCGCAACCGAACCCATATCTTCTCAACCCCTTCCTTTTCCTTCCCAAAATTGTCACAAATATGACCGAAAAAAAACTATAAAACTAAAATAAAATAAAATAAAAAAGCTAACTACAAAAAAAAAAAAAAAGAGGATTTCGTTTTTGTCTCTCTCTCTCTCTCTCTCTCTCTCATCTCTCCACTCCCCTAATTTCCCAGATTCTTCCAAAAAGGATTTTTCCCCTTTCTTTTTCCGTTTTCTTGCAATTTTCCTTTTACTAGACACTTAGACCTCCCTGGGGTCAACGAAGATTGACACGCCGGCCGGCGACTTCGTCCAGTCACCGACGGAGCCGTCGCTGTAGTCCTCCCCCAGCCGCTTGATGCACCACACGTCCTCCGCGCACGAGAACCGCCGCCAGTGAGGGATCCCCGACCTGAGCGGCTCCGACCCGGCGATCTCCGTTGCCACGGCGCTACACCCGTGGGCCCGGGCCACGTTGTGGGCGTGGCCGCAGAGCGCCCTCATCATCGCCGAGGCCCGAGGGCCTTCCCCGCCGAGACCGTACAGGAATTGGACCCCGAACGGCCGGAAGAAGTTGGGAACAGAGGGGAGCTTCAGAAACGGCAGGGCGCCGTCTATTAAGCGAGTTGCCTTGCATAGCGAGCGGCGGAGCCTCGACGCCCCGCGAACCTCGAAGCGGAAGACGTCGTTCGAGTTCCAGATGCTTAGAACTGCCCATGAGTCTGGCGGGTTGGCCAGGAACTCCGCTGCCCCGGGCCATGTCTCAGGCCGGTAGCTGCCACGTGGCACGGCCAGGAACGTTCCCAAGTTGAGCTTGTTGTTCAAAACCGAGTCTATGTCCCTCGGAAAGAACTCCGTCGTCGATAACCTGAGAATCGGAACAACAAGGCAATGAGCCAACATTCGTAGCCGTCGACGAGATTTCTCGGCTAAGGAGGTGAAAATTGTCTTACCGGAGACGGTAGAAGAGCTCGGCATCAGGCGGGAAGAGCTTGATCAAGGTAACACGCCGGGAGTCGGTGCTAAGCCGGTGGACATAGACGGGGTTGACTAGGATGGACGGCGTTCGGAACTTGGAGTAGCCGCATTTTCCGACGAAGAGCTTCAGAGAGGCCGTGTTGTCGTTCTCAGTCGCCATGTACGCATACTCTGCGCCATTGTCCCTGAACCACTCCTCCATGGCCTCCACCAGCTTTAAAGCGATTCCCATTCTCCTGTAGAAAATCCACCATTACTGCACAATGTCAGCATCACACTAAAACTGTTCATTATTTTAAACACTCAGAGGTTCCTGTGAGGAAGAGAGAGAGAGAGGAAAGGAAAATGATTAATGGGAAATAACAGATGGCTCGTTCATCTCTTTCTATGGGCCTTTTTTTGGTAAAGATTTGTGTACGTACTGTCACCGCCACCATGAATAAACATTAGAACAGGGGAGCCAAAGAAAGTTGAGCAAAATTAAAATTATTAAACGATTTCTGAGAACAGAGTAGAGTGCCGTACCGGTGAGACGGAGAGACGCGGAGGCCTAAAATGTAGGCGAGCTTAGTGCAGACCGGCACCGGCTTTGGAGGGTCAAGGGTGGCGCTGATTACGGTCTTGCCAGCTCTTGCGAGCTTCTTTCCGCAGGTGACGGTCTTGACGCAGCCCCGTATCAGCCCCACGATCTGCTTCTCCTTGCCATCGCCGCAGTCCATCTCCGCCACCTGATACAGTCAAAAGGCAAGGGGGCCCAGTTTCAGGACGACGGTACGTTTCACCGACCAACAAACTCGTAACGGAAACAGAGAAACGCCCCCGTACGGACTTGGTGGGAAGAGAGGAGCCGTACCAGCATGAGGAAAGCAGGGGAATGGCGGACGCGGCAAACCGGGTCGCCAAGGAGGTCGGTGAAGATGGACAGCTTCCCGCTGGGTCCCACCTCGCACCGCCTCTCGACATCCTCGACCTGGGCCCTGTCCCGGGATGGGTCGTACTCCCTCACCACCACCACCGTCGCTTCTTCTCCCATTCCAAAAACACTCTGACAGACACCAGAAATCCCGAGTCGCCTCCTTTGATTCGAAGAGGACAACTATTTCTACAGATGAGAGATGCAACCTTTTGCAGGCAGCAACTGTACGTGAGAGTAGAGATTGAAGTGTTTAGTAGTAGCTATGAGATTTCGAAAACAGAGCAACCAAGCTCTGCTATTTGTGGTGAAGATGATGATGATCGATGAAGGAAGGTGATGTGATGTGAGTGGAGAATGAAGTGTGTCCGTTCCAGGAGGAGGAGGAGGAGAAGAAGAGAAGATGCGAGTAAGAGTGGCATTCGGATGAGCAAAAGTTCTATAGTTCATCATTGCGGAGCTCTATTTCTTAAATACCCAAAAGTTTTTGTGCTACTCCTCGGATTTTTTTTCCTTTTAAATTTATTTATTTATTCCTTAAATAAAAAATTTAACACTTCTCTTTCTCTCGCTCTCTTCATCAAGCCTTCCTTAAATTTTTTTTTTTCTTTTTCTAGTTCTTAGGATTAATTTCCGGGCTTTTTTCAAGTCCCCGTCCTGTCCTTTCTCCTTCCTCTCCCCCTTCTCCCCTGTCCCAAAAAAATCACTATTTTTTGATTCACTTTTTTCCAATCTAAATAATTGATATTCAGAAATCTAACATGTGTTAATTAATTCAGTTTAAACCGAGAGAAGATCCATAAAGATCAAAACTCTCTCAATATAAATTTTTTTTATTTACAAGACTCAAACAAAAAATCTTACTTAAAAAAAGAAACGCTCTACCACCCGACCATCCCACTTTGATATTTTTTCTATCATTTGATGTTTAAAAAATTAATCCATCCTAATTAATTAAGATTTAAGTTATATTATTTCATTAAATTTCAAATTTTTATCAATCATGAATTTCATTATTGGTAAAATTCAAACAAAAATATTAGTAAAAATGATAAAGATTAAATCAACGTTCGGTTGCCCATGGGGCGGAGTCTCTGAGCCTCTCTACGGAGAATGGCCTCCAAGAAATAACATAGATAATGGAATAATAAATAAGGAATGGAATGGAATGGGTGGGCGACGAGGGAATAAATGGAGGAAATTAATTATAAATAATTAATAATCATCATGAGCAGATTAAAGGTGTGAGGATGGAAGAGGGAATGGCGGCTGTGGCTGCGCAGTCTTTGCGGATCATTCACTCTCTCTCCCTCTCCTCTCTTAAAATCTTTTTCCCCTTTTTTTCTTTAATCTTGGGCGAGGGAATCATTACAATCGACATGCATGGCTGCTCGTTCGGTAACGTGTTTGACGGTTTAATATAACGGTTTATAATTAATAATTTAAATTAAAAACAAAAATTATCAATTGATAAATATTTTTTCTCTTATTTAAAGGTCTAATAACTTGATCGTGAAATCTCGCACGTCCACCCCACCACGACCGGATATACACTAATGTTATCTCGCTCCACCACCGTCCACATCAATGATCCATTCCTATGATAATGATCATCATCATCATCATCATGGTCCGTGAACATGAACTGCAACGAGCTTTTTGTGGGGGGTCACCTCGAGACCCAGTGTGCCCCTGTGGACCACTTGGAGTTTTTGGATATAATAATGTTACATTGATTTCATGCTTGTGCGTGCACATTGAAAGTGCGCCGGAAAATATATACCGAGCTAAATCAGTTAGGACCGACCGAACAAGTCTTCCTATGCTTGGTAGTGCGTTAGAAATGAGAGCTGAGCTGAGCTGAACATATAGTTCAGAAGGGGTGTTTAGTCCACCTTTTTCTATGCACTGTTTCTTCGAGGGGAAAACTGAAGTGACTAGAAGTGCATATAACACCCCGCATGGCGCATCTCCGGTCGCTGATCCGTGAATTCGTTAGATTTAAATACAATTAAGATTTAATGATAAACGATGTGGGTTTCGTACGCAGGCATTGCAATGCGATAGAGAAAAACACTAGGAGCTCGTATCCGCGATGGAAGCGAGAGCCTTCGATTAAGGTCGGATCTAGAAAATTCATCAAAGATGGCAAACTCGAAAATATAGGATTGAGGAAGTTAATGAATTAAATAAGATAATTTAATGAAAAAGAGTAAAATTAAGGGGAATTTATTTTGATATTTTTTTAACAAAATTTCTGAAATTTAAGGTAGGCAGACCTCTGAGTCAACCCCCGACTCCCGTGCTCAGATGAAAAACTTTTTAAGAGAGATGGGGGGAAAAGGCAAGGTGTTGATTTTGTCCCGCGTACTCTTTGAGGGCAGTGGACTCGCTGCCATGTGTCCTCCACATGTGAAGTAGAACACGATTTGCTAAGGGGATGAGCACTACTTCATCCTTAATATCTCTCCGGGCTGGTAAATCTGACCTCAGCAAATCAATTTTTTTCCCATTACACAAAAAAAATATATTTTCAGAAATAAAAATTTCTCATGGTAAGAGAAGCTCATGTATTTGATATAAAAATAAAAAATAAAGATAAATAAATGAACACAGAGCTCCTATAAATAAACATCAGGGGAGGTATGTTAGTGTGGCGAATCACAGGCCGTAGGATAGGGGAGGAGGCAACTCCCCAGGAAAATCGGCCGTTGATTTGGTTCGTTGCCAGCGGCCACTGGCCACCGAATGCAGAGCCATCCCAGCCGGTTGCTATTTACGTGGCGTGGGTTCCGTCTTACGTGATCATCAGCTCACGCAGCGATAACCCTGTCCACGTGTACGGCTCTGATTGCCTCGTCGTTATTGGATTGTGCTCGATAATTTTTTTCTCCGTTTTTAATAAAGATCAGGGGCTTAGAACGAGAACGAAGAAAATAAAATGGTATAATAATTGGAACAAAATTAAAATTTAAATATTTTTATTTAAAAATAATACTAATTGCATTAATTACTCTTTTTTTTTAAAATAATCACGTTATCGCTCGCATTCAATGTTTATTCACAAAGTCGAATGACAACTTTGGTAAAAGTGAGATGTAAAATTTTTCACATTATCAACGTGGGATACATAGTCCATCATCAACATGGAACCCATTCTAAGTAGATTAGCAACATCTTTAAACCGAGATTTAAAAAGCTCTATATTTGATTCTCGCTTAACACCACTTTCATCTCCTTGTATATCAACAAATTTACTTTATAATCGAAAAATAGAGTCTAGAGTTGGATTGTGCCAGGTCTCCTTTTCCGGAGAAACAAAGAAAGCATATTAACGCAATAATGTATTTTAATTAATTAAAATAAAAAGAGTATCCATCGCTCGGGTTGATTCAGGAGATCCACCGATGAGGCTTTTATTTTATCATTACTATTTTCAAAGGAAAAAAAAAACAACCAAGCTGATGAATCAGCCTTTTTTTTTTAATTAACCAATGTTCCTTAAAATCTTCACACACACATATGTGTGTGTATATATATATATATATATATGCAACATCCAAAATAATTTTAGTAACAGAAACTTCTCGAGAAAATAATTTTTGCAAGAAGCTGTCGAAAAACGATAAAAAAAATCCAATTTAAACAAATATCTTTACTTTTCAAAACTACGAGAAATGGTGAGTTTGGACAGATTTGCTCTCATCCTATATATATACCATCGGTTCTGCGGTTTTTTGTTCATGTCTTGATTGTCCTGCTCGGCTCGGTCTCTATCCATTCCATGACATCATTTGAGCCATCATACCTCGATTTTATACTGTTTAATCTATATATTAAATTAATTTGGATTTCGGTCCGTATTTAATGAAAAAAAGAATTCTTTGAGCCATTATCTTTTTTTTTTTTTGCACTAACATCACGAGACATAATAAATCTAGACAAATGTGGGATGAGCTAGTCGGGGCATTGAGCCGTAACATTTCACGAATCATTAATGTTATCCATTTACAAAAATGATCTTCTTTAAAAGAGATGAACGTCGAATTATCTCAATTAATTTTTATCGATTAGTGACTCACCTTTTAGATCCTCGAAAATTTGGAAAAATTTTCATATGTTTGATCGAACCCCTCAGCCTCTTGTTATAATCCGTAATCACAAATTGAAAGTTTCTTTCCACGTACACGAGACAAGGAAAAGCTTAAATATTCTTACATTGTCATCACATGTTAATTTTTTTTTATCGGGACCATTTAAATAGTTAAAATAAACAAATATTATAACAGCCAGTCCGTAAATAATGCTATTTTATTTATTTTGCTTTAATTTAATTAGTGTTTTCTCATGTTACGTAATAAAAAAGAATTACCGAAAAGTTTCTCGAGCAAAACAGTCATAATGTGATTGATTAATGATATATGTAAATTAAAAATAATTAATATGGATTAATTTGAATAGTTTAACAGCTATTTCAGATATTATATGATGTAAATCGAGACGATATCAAACGAAACAAGTGAAAAGGTTGCCTTCTCACATTTATTTAATCGAATCAAACAACGGTTTGGCAATGATTGGACTTTTCAAGAGAAGGGTGCACGTCACCGCCAATTGGGTCATCTGTATAATTGTAAATTAATTAGTCATCTAATCAATCGCACGCATCATACGATAACCCAAATTTTTATTTTAATCTCGATTTGAAAATGACCATGAAATAATTCGACACTTAAAAAAGGGAACACTTGGGAGCAAAGGATAGCAAAAGGAACGCCTGTGCCAAGTTCAACGAAGTCTGAACTGAAGTTTCCTTGTCCTTCCACAAGGAAAACAACATTTCTAATACTTTTTTTTAATAAACTTGAAAATGATAATTAAAATGAGTCAATTTGATATTATTCAATATTTTTCTCTACAAACAAGATTCCCGGTTTAAATCTTATAAAGTGAAAAAAGAAATCCTTGATCTAGGTAGTCTTATTTATTGTGAACCGATCTAATTTGTACTAAAATTAGTTAGAAATTATTAAATTTTTGGATATGACAATGTGTTGTCAGAAAGAAAAAGGAATTCAAACCAAATGAGACATTTTTTCGAACCTTTCTATTCTAACTAGCTAACCACGGATAAAATAATACAATTTTATATAAGGCAAAGTTTTAAAAAACACTTGTAGGGACAACCCAAATATTGACCGGTCTTGTTGAAATATCTGTATGCAATGTCACGTATTATCTATAGCTTTTTGAGCATTATATTATTTAAGTGAGTTAGGAACTACGACATCTCGGGAGAGATGAAAAGAAAAATATGAAATTTGACATCGAATAGATGTAAAAAGAAAATCATTAATGCAAATTAGGGTTTCGAGTATTATACTGTTACCATGAGATTAATAACCAAAACATTTGTTTTATTTATATCTCCTCTACAAACTACTCGTATATATACATGTTATATATATATATATATACCCGAATTATTATTTATCATCATCGAAGATGGATGTTCCATGTTTTGTAGATAATTAAATGTCACTGTCTCTCACTGTCAATATTGAATTGGGATAACGAAATCCTAAGGTCATCCGAATATATATGCTGCCTGCAAACCGGTTTTACTTGTCAAACTGTGAGTAGCTTTCGATTTGATTCACTTATTGTTCCTTAACTGTGATCGGGCCATCAAAATATACAGAACAAACTGACTTCCGGGATTAACTCGTAGTGAGCCCCGGAATTCCGGTTTGGTTCCCCGAGTGATCACGAGTCTCACACAACAAATGATTGAAGCTAATTGATCTCCCAAGAAAAGTTCGTCCAACTTGTGCTTTGGTATGTTCTCTTCTTCTGGTAACACTTTTCCTTGGGAGCCTACACGCTGTGTATACATACTAAGCATACATATTACATTTCCGAGCCACACGTTGATTGGCTTAACCTGCACTGAACAAGAAGCACTTGTGTGCTGCTGAATTTCAGTACAGAGTACATTAGGGTTTTTCTTGAATTCCACAATCGCTTCTTCTTGAACATTTGCCCAACAATACGGAAAAAATGTACTTTTTAATTGTAAGCAATCCCCAATTTGGAGGGAGATGTGCAACCCGTGCGACGTGTGTATGTATATATGATTATATATGTGTGTGTGTGTGTATTGTGTGTGTGTGTGTGTATATTATTTCAGCAGTGATTTATAACCAAACCTGACGATTCTCAAATAATTAGCGTACGAGGATGGAAATATGTGTACTCAGATATACAGAAACAATAATATTAAAAAGACATGGATGTCTCAAATATTCATCTATTTAATGATTTCCCACCGTAAAGGTAACTGGAAAAATCGACTTTCAACACTGGCATGAATCGTAACCCATAGAAAGCCAATTTCTTCAATATCTAATTAGATAAGAATTGATGGCTAACAGTGCCCTAGCTCTTTGAAAAAACAAAAGGCTACGAAATTGCAGCTGGATACGATGATTAAATCAGAGAATATTTTATAGTATCCTTTAAAATACTGTAAATACGAGACTGTCATAGGTTATTTTATTTGGCTATTACATCCATATACTCATATACATACATGTATATGCACTACAAATTTAACCTTGGAATACCAACTTGGTTAAAGTATCGCAATCAGTCGCCATATTGAAAGTTTCATACGCGTGGGGTACTGACAAGGACCAAGGCAAATACTATATTATACACAGACCATTGAAGTTGAAATGAAAACCACAAGTGTCGGGGGAAAAAAATATTTAGGGTTCATACAGGAGGAAGATGGCTGGCATTTATTAAGTGGCGCTGAGAGAGAATGACAGTTCAAATAATGTGATGGTGGTGGTGATGGTGGTGGTGATGATGGTGGTGATGATGATGGTAGTTGATGATTAGTTAAAACCATGATGTACTAATTTTAGCATCTTTGCATACATATAATACGTGTATATATATATATATGTTTGTGTAAGCACTTCAATATTCCATTGAATTATAAGTTCCTTATAAAGCCAACTCTGTGGGCTTTATTGGCTAATTTTCTTTTTCAAATGATTGATGGTCAAAATATAGCTAAGAGGGAGAGTATCTTACCCAGTGTACACTTCACCCCTGAAGCAATAAAAGGATTTGAATAAGAGATCAGAAAAAATGGATATAGAGAACCGGGGTTCCATGCATGTAGCGATATTATTCTCGATTTAGGACTAAAACATTTTATATCTGACTTTTATCGAAGAATTTTTCGAGTCCTATAATTTTTTCTTTCTCACATTCTCTTTCAAATTCATGCTCTTTTATAACAGAGAATAAAGAGATGTGGAACCAAGAATAAACTCTTGAACGGGTTTTTTGGAATAATGGTCATCCATTCATGTACATGATTTTTCAATTGATTTGAAAAATAAATCTAATTAATTAATTCTTATTCGTTTGAGTTGATCCTGAGAATCAAACCAACTTTTATCATCAAAGATTATTCTGTCTGGAAGATTGTCGAGGTTCCATAAGATTTGGAATCGTGGAAGATATCGTAACCTTTGATTAATTCCATTTATAATTGTGTTTTACAATTATTAAACCGCAAAAACATACCTCCTTTTCATTTTTGTTCGTTGACCGGACCTTATCTAAGAGCACTTGCTGCAAGCATTCTATGGAGGATATATGGCTCGGAATCTAAATCTATGGTGCAGGAAACCTGTTAAAACAATGGATCAATCAAATCTTCACTTAAAAGTTATTTCAGATACATGTGACGTCATCGATGCCAGATTTATTTATCACGATCGATGATAAACATGACAATCTTAATTAAAAAACCCTTTGATTCTCGCAAAGCTTTCGGCTTTTCTCGATGCCATTTTTCTTTCTCGACCATGGATTAATAGAAATATAGAGATTGATTGCACCAATGATGGATCTTTATTAACATTATCAAAATACACAAGTTGAACCAATCAAGAAGTAACGTAGGAGAGAGCCTTTTGGAAGAAAGATAAAAGAGGGTTTTTTGCAGTAGGACCACAAGCACATCTGAACATTATATTCTATGATATATATGTACATCTATATTCTACGATTGTATATCATGTATGACATCAGAACCCGAGAGTTTAAAAATATGTCGTTGGTCGAGAAAGTGGGTGCAGACAATCGACACGTATCGCATCAGAAGATTCACACATATGATAAAACAATAAGGGACAAAAACAAAGACAATTGCCTCGATCAGATGGAGGGAGGGATCTTGTTCCCTTTCTTGTAATCTAAATAGCTCACATTCCGTGACAGCCATCTAACCCCACACATCCCTTATATTATATGTATACAGTATTTCTTATGTATTTAGGTGAAAGCAAAACAAGCTCTGTAGGGCCGGTGCGAAACCAATGAGTCCTCTGCAATAGGTCATGTCTCTTTCTTGGATTTAGCACATGGAGAAATAAGGGGGTTGGGGCAAAATTGATTTTCTTCATGTTCCCCCCACTTTTTTTTGGGGAATTATGTAGGAATGGAGATGAACCCCAGCATGCAATGGCTTAAAGAAAGAGCAAGTAGGGCAAACATGTCCACAATGTATGAATGGTCTGATTATAACTCTGTCTTGTGGTCATGAGAGCTTAGAAATCCTAACAATGAGATTGTAAATTATTGGGAGCATCACATTCCTTTCCCTTAATAAATCATATCTCTAATATCTTCTTTGTAACAAATTTATTACATGAAATATAATTATGTTCATTTCAATCTTATGAAAAAATGTTTATTTAAACGCTTTTGTAATTTGCAAACAGGCTTTCTCAATTTATTATGTCAGTCACATATTTATTAAATTTGTCTCAAAATTATTTTGAATTTCCTAATCTCAATAAAAGTACGAGCTCTAACACGCAACACATTGATGAGACTACTTCAATTTCTTTTAAAGAATATTCTTTATAAAGAAAAGCAACGGTGTAGACAAGACAACACAGTCTAAAAAGGTTAGGTTTTTTAGGGCAGAATGAACCAAGCCAAAGATTAGAAAAATAGAGAGTGTGGCTCGAGGAAATGATACGTGGGATTAGTTGAAAGGAGTGGCGCCTTTTTCACATTCTCTCTTTTAGGGCCTTTCGTGGTTCATATATTCTCCGTGTGCTTTATAGCATAATTATTAGGCACGCTGCATGACAGATTTAAAATATTAAATTAAGAAGTGAAATTGAATGAAGAGTTAAAACATGGAATCTAATAGTTAAAAAAGGTAATTTAATAAAAATATAATAAAGTTAATATATTTTACATAAGACTATAAATTTTCTCAACCTAAATTCAGCCTGGCATTCCATTATGTTCTTACAATTTGCCTAGGGAGGTCCAAAATCACAGAAAGAGTATAAGGGATAATATAGCATGTGAATTGCACTCATGAGATCAAATTCAAAGTCTATTAGTTCTAAGTCTGATGTGAATATTATTGCAATAAATATGATTCTCTTATAATTAGTTGATTTGGCTTGGGAGGGGCTCCACCTAGGGTTTCGTCTTTCGAGCATTGTGGTCTCCAATAATTGTCATTTCTAACTATATAAATATATATATATATAATAATAATAATTAACTGCACGAAATGAAAAGAAACTTTTTGTGATGCTCGAAACGGACCCTTGTTCCCTTCTCGTTACCCGTTCTAAGGGTCGGTGGCACCAAAAGAGAAGAAAGCCTAAACCTTGACTTAGCACCACTTCCACAATAAATCAGACCTAAACCTATACCCAAACAAAACCGTCAAAATATAATATAATCTTCTTGCCCTGAGAGACCTCGGCACTGTCCCACCTTTATTGTCACCCCATTTCTCCATTTTCAAATGTTTATGTTATTTTGCTTGCTTTTGTATGCGTTCAGTACTTATGCTGTTATGGGGTTGTGTCAGTCGATTATTAATCGATTAACGAGATCTTGATCCATGGATATGCGTACATGTATGTTCACATCTAGGTATTTGACGATCATGGTAGAGTGATTGGATGAGCATGGGGGACCAAGTTAGACACAGAGCTTAGATTCGGTTATTTGCTTCGAAATTAGGGTTACGGCTTTGAATAGAACAGCGAGGGACAGTGTGTGTTTGGGTGGGGGACGTATTTGGGAGAGGGACGAAGGAGCTGTCATGTCTTCAACGACTGTTTCCTTTTTTTTTTTTCCCCTTGTTGGGGGCATTTTGTATGCTAAGTGTCCGACACTAGTGAGAGGCCATATCCCCAATATTATGCTCCACTGTCTCCCATGTCCTCCCTCTTCTCTCTCTCTGCTGTCTTCTTCTTCTTCCAATCTTAACATTATCGATACTGACCATTTTCAGATGATATGATACAACCTGATGCGATAGAACATGCGTCTCGGTCGGGATGTTGTGCTGATCGCGCATGGTCACACTGAGTTCCGGTGTTGTTATGACTCGATCGAAGTATGTTAAGACTGATCAGTTTTGCATATACATGGTCGATACTCGAGGGCTTACTATGCTTATTGGGAGAAAAAGATGCGATAACGAATTGGGGGAACTACCTCAAGATTAGACCACTCACAAATGCATGGCAGGCTCAGACGGAGCGACCATCCCGAACAAGCAATGAATGGTCTAATCGAGATCAGGTAACGAATAAGATCAGCGTATATTACTTCATAGAGATGTAACAGTGCATGCCATATTCTCTGCGTTTGTAAATGGATACATCAAACAGACTGCGTACAAAGGCGGCGCGGTTCCCTAGCTTCATGAATCTATATATACACGAACATTATATATATTTTTTGTGTATATATAAATGTATGCGAACGTATATAGGAGAAGAAGAGACAATGATGATAAAATTCGTGGGCCCTTTGAAGTGACATATCACACGGTCATGAGATATCTATGACAAGTGGAGAACATGCATCCAAAGACTGCATATGTGGGAGAATCAAGCTGATGGATTTTGCAGGTGAAGAGCCATTCCCTGCAGCTTTTGCCCTGCAAGTTGGTCAGCTGTCAAGAGACATTTCAGTAATGTGATCAAGATTAAGTTCAAAAAAGAAAGGGAATTCAGTAAATAATTATAATTTAAAATGAAAAGGTTTTGAATTTTGATGTTAACGGTTGGATTCTCAATGACCCGCACAAACCTTTCCTATGATTACAAGTTCACCAACAAATTATTTTTGGTTTTCTTTTTAAATTATCAATGGAGAGATATATTTTTTTGATGCACAAAAGAATCATGTATACTTAAAAGATGATAGAAAAAATAGTGAATAAAGAACTACAGAGAATTACTAATGAGAATTCAATCTAAAATTTGTTAATCTTAGGTCGAGAGCAGTACCGTTATATTAGGTTATCGTCATTATTATGAATTATTAAATACTGTACTCGCAATTATATGCATGTGAAGATGTTTTCCATGCATTAACATGCAATTAAATGCCTTTGACCGTAATGAGAGATCTGTCTGGAGAACGAATCGCGTCGAAGCTGGTGTGCTTTGTCTCTGTCTACTACATGTATAGATTCGAATATCTGTCTATATATAATTTATTTTATATTATTACTTACTAAATACTCCCTAAAAATTAAAAACTCTTGAAAACTAAACAAAACATGAAAAAAAGTTGAAGAAATCCTAAAAATTTGATATCATCCAGAGAGATTAAAAAAAAGATGTCGAACATTATACAACAAAGTTTCTTATGATTTTTAAAGATTTCTTACTATTATTATAATATTTATTAAAAATTTCATTTTAAATCTGAATTTATGTTTGTATTTTTTACTCAAATTCTTTTATAAACTTAATAATGCAATAAATTCTTATGATACTAAATTATACTGACGCGATATATCAACGAGATACTAGACTTTTGCCCCGGAAAGGATGATCAGCTGGGGAGGTGCTTCTTTTCGGAGAGTTTGGCTTTATTAGGAGACAAAGCGATTCACTACATCGTCACATTGCACCCAGTGTCTGCAATCTTTGAAATTGACCTTTATATATGGGGGTAGAGACAGGCATAGACGACACAGACCCATATTTAGAATCAGACTATGTTGTATATCTGTCACCTGTCTATTGTCTTGTCAATAAAGATAAGCTTGTCCGTTCCAATAAACCTCTAACGGTGGATGATCGTCACTTTAGAAGGATTGTCATAATCCATAACGAATTCGTAGTCTGATTCTAAATACAAAGGGAAGCTTTGGAAGGTCTAGGTTTAAAGCCAATTTTATAACCTCTTAATTTTGGATTGAAAAACAATATCTTCACAGTATCAGACAAGCTCCATGTCAAAATATTTATAGTTTTATCCAAACTAGATAATTGACACTCAACACCGGCCAAGCATAGCTCAAGAAAGGGGTATATATCTTCCAAATATTAGTTTAAGGAACACATATTCACTGAATATTTTAGAGGGATATATAGAAGGGCTCGAACTTGGGTCGATGAACTAACCAAAGTACATATAAATAAGTCGTAAACTACTAGATTAGCGAATTAATCTAGTAAAAAGATTTTTGTAATTTGGACTCTAAATAAAGACAGTGCGGGTTCACCGGCGCAGCGCAGGAGGAAGAAGACAAAATGAAAAAGCAGTGCGTGAACACAACTATTTGTTCATGTGAGATCGCAAAAGGTTTTGGAGGAAAGAAACAAAAAGTACTGAAACTGATCGGCCAGGCCAGGCGACATGGGGGAAACTGTCTTAACAGAGAATACCAACAAAAAAAAATACTCGGAAACCGTATAAAATACGTACGTAGCCCCATCGTATCCCTCCCTCCCTCCCTCCCAAGTCATCATTAATCAGTGTTCCGTCAAATCAAATTGCTCTCCATACGGCAGCACGTCCATGCATGACGCCTTGGGCAGGGCAATACACTCCTTAGTCCTTCCTACACTACTCTTGAGATCTCTATTAGCTAGGGTTTTGTTCGCTCGCCTCCCATTGTAAACTTTCTTCGAGATCTATTCACTGGAAAAAAATCTTTTTCAACGAACACGATCTTGTAGTTCTAGCTATGCGATCGGGTAGCTCTAGCTATTGAGCGGAGGAGGGGCCAAGCGTTATGGCATGGATGTGATGATAATCGGTTTTGAGTGTGTTTGTGCATGTTCTCGACTGTGAAACGAGCTATCGAAACTTAGTCTCTGTCCATGAAAATCTTATAGGATTAAAATTCATATAATCTCTCTTTTTATAAAATTTAAACTCAAGATCTTATAATGTAAGAAAAATTGGTATGAGATCGACTTTATCAATCCATATCAGCTGAAATGCATTTGACCACAAGAAGGGAAATAGCCACTTTTTTTTTGGCGCAAAAACTATGGGTATTTCTATATTATTATGTTATATTGAAAGTTTTAATTAATTATAAAAGGAAGATAGCTGTAATTCAATTACAATTTAATTATTAGATAAGTGCAATTGTAGTGATCGATATTGAACTCCCAACAGGCATCAACTTGGGCAATTAGAACTCAAGCCATAGGTCAACTCCCCCCAACTTGACATACACTTATGTCCCTAAAGACCACCATTGCTCAAAGTATCACATTTGATTTCATATGAATATTACATGCAATTTTCAATCTTCCTTTCTTTTGGCCCAGAATGTGTGTATATATATTTTTTACACGAAATTAACCGCATAAACCGGCTCCTTTTCTTAGTGTTTCCAGTGATATGTCCAGCCAGAGTAGGATTCCAATAACATTAGGGAAATTTCGTTAGAACTTTTGTAAAAAAAAGTTCCATGGTTAAGAAATACATAAGGGGATAAAAAACGAAGAAGTACGAAGAGTTTTACCGACCTTCATTACAGCAAGAATTAAGATGTGAAATGTTTCGGGAGATCGTTAATTCTTAGAACTTTAATTAGCTTCTTAGTGGCAATATTATTAAAGTCGAAAGTTGAAAACTACCCCAACTGAGCTTTCCATGCATGCACATATGGGACGCTTTGCCTGATTAATTTAAATGTTGAACACATTTAGCAGACTTCCTTTGTTTTCCGACCTCCTCTGCACATTGCATGATATCCAAAAATCTATTATATATTGACTAGTTCAGGCAAGAATATTATATCGATTCAAAAAGGGATAAAACTCTTCAAATCGTAAAATTTTCTACGCATAAGATTCGAATGTAATCTTGCTTAATTGGTGAGGTGGTGGACCACATGAACCAACCAACCGCGTTGGTTTATGACCCATTTTAGCTTGAGCCTATCAGCGTGAGCACATGATGAATTAAGAACTATTTCTTGTTAGCACATTCGTCGACCTACTGCATCGAACCAGACAGTTGAGCCAGCGGAAAGAAGCTGCGGCAGGAGGAGGAGGATGAGGGGCAAGACAGAAGAAGAAGGTTGTCGGACGCTAAGGGTCAGCATTGGGCCGGGCAGTACTGGGCCCAGTCTGCCACGGTACAGTTTGGGCTGGATCAGTATGAGATAGCGGTCACTCCGTTTCCTCGGCCCAAGCCCATGTTAATCCGGAGAGATTAGATCAATAAGAATGTTCCTTGCTGTCTTGCGGAATCGTCGCGCTTTGCAGTGAGACGCGTGCCTGAATAGCGATCAGTCGGAACTTTTGTTGTCTTTATTTTTGCTGTGATGCATGAAATTGATGAACAGAAGCATGGCATGCGGGTCGGAATCATTAAGGAGTCACGATTTTCTTAGCATGGTTGTGCAAGTGATTAGTGCATTTACTCGATTTGTGAATCGTAGGGTAACAAGTTGGTAAGGAAGTTGATGTCTAATGTGTGTAAGTTCCTCAATCCTTAGGTATCAAAATTTCAAACTGCAAAGACTTGATGGAGCAAAAAGAAAATAAAGAAACAGTATTAATGTCAAGAATGGGATTCGAACCCATGCCCTTTCGGACCAGTACCTGAAACTGGCGCCTTAGACCAACTCGGCCATCTTGACTTGATGTCAAATTTTGTTCTTTTTATTAAACATACCATAAAATGAACGATGTAGTTTACATTAACAGCATCTGAATTTTTAAATTACATTTAACTTTGCAATAGTTATACCTATATTTATCAAATTTTACAACCAATTTAATACTTTTACAAATGCCACAATATCACATTTCAACCTGTAATTAAGAAAAATTTACTGAAATATTTCTCG
The DNA here is from genome assembly GCA_037672795.1 of Lagerstroemia speciosa. NCBI lineage: Eukaryota > Viridiplantae > Streptophyta > Magnoliopsida > Myrtales > Lythraceae > Lagerstroemia > Lagerstroemia speciosa. The sequence continues at coordinate 2,390,627 of CM075296.1, forward strand.
TAATATATATCCATCCTTGAACTGGACGAACCTCCTTTACCAAGACGAAAAGGGGGAATAAAGGCACAAACTTAAAGTGCGGCTACATGACATGGCAATAGGAACGAAAGGAACGAGAGAATGCACAGAACACAAGGGAAAAAGAAACAAAGATCAAAAGAACTTGTACCCTGCCAGTCCAAAAGCAAAAGGGAATAGTGGAATATCAACATTCACGACTGAAGGGTCATTCTCATCAGCTCGCGGAATGTTTGAAAATGCCATTAGATTAAGAAACCAATCATCCATCATAACATATCTATCCCTGTCTACAGCTTCTTTGCATGACTTCTATCAATCTCCTAATGACAGAATCTAAATGGAATGAAATGAACCAGAAGCGCTGTCTTCCTCCCATCATCAATCCCATCCTACACATCCTAAGGAAGAACCACCCGGACATTCTCCATGCCATTTCTGAGTATCAACTAAGTTCGAACTTACAGTGAAGGAAACCTGCAGTACAAGAAGGACGTGAGTCGGATTCGACCAATTATAAAATGAAAAGACAAATGAGACAGTAAGGAATGATCAGTATGTCGATCGGTCAATGATGAGGAAAAAGAGACAGAAAGACTCACTGGGGTCAGCATTGATCAGCATTGCAGTCCCTCCGAAGGAGCAGGTCCCTCCATTCCTCTTGTTCTTCTGCCAGTAGCTGTTGAACGCATAGGAAGCATGAGCAATCACCGTGTTGGGATAGTAACAGCTCCCACTCGGCATAATCTTCCCACAGTCCCCTCCTCCCTCTCCGCAGGCATAGTCCATTGCTTCCTGCAGCGTTTCCTCAGGCACGCTCGGCTTCGCGACGCACCACAGCCTCTGCCTCCGCGGTTCTGCTGTCCCTGGTGACGGAGCAGTCCTAGCTCCGCCATCATCGGCCGGAGGAGAGCATGGTGGCAGCGTGAAGGCTAACGGCGCCATTGCAGGCACGAACACTGGCGGCTGCTCGGGAGCGGAGGGGAAGGTTAGAGGAGGCAGGGGTGTAGGGTGAGGAGGAGAAGACAATCTTGAGCTTGAGGGTGGTGGTGGGTGAGGGCTTTTGGCTATGTGGGCAGGGGCGGAGAAGCCAACAGAGGAGTGGAAAGGGGTCTCCGGGGGTCTTTCCGGTAACGGACTCGGTCTCGCCGGGTACGGCTTGACAAGCTTGGAGGTGGAGTCCAGAGAATGTAGCTTCCTGTTCGTGGTTTTCCCTTCCCAAGGCCTATTTAGACCTAAAGATCCAAACTCTCTCATCGTCTCTGGTAAAGGCGACGATTTTACGGATGAATAGTCCAAAATGTAGGTGGAATTCACACTTTCAAGGAACTTCATCACTGATCTCACAGAACCCACGCTAGAAACAGAGTCCTTAATCAAGCAGTCGCCTGCGAGCGACACAGAGAGCCTGATTTCTTTCTCTAAGCCCCACCATTTAAGGGAGTGTTGGATATTCTTCAGAGACAGGAGGACCAAACCCAACTTGGGCTCTTGCTCTGCGGTGCATGAAATGGTATCTCCTACGACAATGGCGGTCGTTCCGGAAGCAGGGTAGCGCGGCAGGACGTGGACCCTCAACCAAGCTTCAGCCTTTAAGACACTGCCGGAGACATCTCCCAGGTAGGAGTCGGTGAGGACTAGGAGAGGGGTATCACGGGGACTCGGTAGCTCGTCTTGACTCGTAGCTGACCAAAAAAAAGAAAAAAAAAAAAACAGTAGTAGCGCCGCAAACAACATGGAAAGAGAGAGGGAGGAAGAGAGAAATAAAACTAGAGATGGCAAACGAAAGAAACTCAGAAGCTCCTCGGTAGCATTTTACTCACCAGCAAGATGCTGAAAATGGAGGGAATGGAGGGAACGGAGAGTGAGAAAGAACAGCAAGAGCTTCAGCATTGCGGTGGCGAAGAGGGAGTCTGAGCAAAGCTACAGGAGAAAAAGAACAGAAGCGCGTAGTGCTATGTTCAGTCTCCTGGACGGAGCAGATATTATAAAAGGCCCTTCCCTCTCGGTCCCCAGAGTGCAGAAGTGTCAGAGCAGGGGAGAGCTGCAAAACGAGGTACGGTACGGAGCAGGGATTTTTGATTAGTTTTAATTTACTATGCATAACAAGCCATTGGCGGGCACGAAGTAATCTTGGAAGTCTAATCAACCAATTGGGCTCCCCGAGAACGAGGAGTAAATAATCATGGTATAATTCACGGTGAGTTTATCGTGTAAATCTCTTGGCTTATGCACGAACTTGGTCACGGTCCTAGCTAACCAAGCCACCTGTACATCTCGACCTAAGAGCAGCCATGTCCAACAAACATCATCCCGAAAAATGTCGTGCTTGAGGTTGCCAGTCCTGTTACCCCAGTCGAAGGAATAATTATTACATAAGTCAAACTTATAGAGGATATGGTAAATTTAGTCAATAGATACATGACACATAAGCATATATGACTAAAAAATAAATATTTAAAAAGATGTGATGTGATAATTATTAATGATATGCTAAATATTTATTTATGAAACTAACGAATAATGTGGTTACTGGTGAGCTGAGCCCACGCAAAAATCTCTCTAGTCAAAAGGGGGCTTGTGCTCAAAGAAAATTAACTGTATATGTACACAAATTTGACTGACCAGCAACGGTAAAAATATGGAAAGGGTGTCGATTTTGATGTGTCATAATCTAAGCTTTTTGGGACTGTTTACGAATAATAGGGCCGAGATTGCAACGCAGAATCTACAGAGATTGTGTGGTCGGTATTGTCCGGCCCAGCAAAAATATTGTTCCAACTTACTCCGACGGTGGCGATACGATTGTAGGTATTGGATTTCTTTATAACAATACATGTTTGACCAAAGACCATGATCATTACGAAGAGATTTCACGACATTCGATGATGACATAAATTTGGGTTCATGTCGGTTTATTTCTTTGATAAATCATCTCAGTTCCAACATAACGAAACAAATCAAAAGGCCTCGAGTAATTCTCGTTCTCTTGCAACCTCAAGAGCAAGGATGTCTTTCCTTCTTTCTTTCTTTTTCCGGGTCGAAAAGCAAAGACGTGCTCAATCTAGAAAAGGTACAACATGGATATCAAACCACATAGCACGACATTCGCTCGTTGTAACTCGTAAGGTGGTTATGTACTGTCCTCTAAAGTGAGTGCACAAATTGAAGGCCAAAGGGTGTTAAGTAAAGCGAAATCTTGAATTGATAAATGCGCAGATCGGAGGAGAATGAGATGCCCCAAAAGCAAATGTGATTGGAAAAGGCAAAAAATTTGCGTGGGAACTATACTTCACCGACACGACAAGAACCCAGCCATTGGGTTTAACATGCATGTACTCCCTCCCTCTTGGTTGTGTTTCAGGCCTTTTGCATGGCTTACATTCTTTGCCTTTTTTTCCCTTTTTTTTTTTTGTGGGTTTGGGTGTCGGGGAATCACGGAGAATAGAGTGTCGTAGCTCAGAAGAATATGGTTTTGTCGATGCAACGAGATTGGGATCATCTCTAGGACCACACTCAGTTTATATGGGTCGAGAAGTCACGATAGATTTAGCGGTTAATAACGTAGATGGAATCCTAGAGCGGTCAACAAATACAGTAACAAAGTTGCCTTCTAAATTTGCCCTCGGATTCCATTTCCATTTCCTCCCTGAATTTCATAGAAACAGAATCGAATTCAACACACACATGTTCGACTTTTTACATACAGGGAGTAGTTTATTCTCTCGCATTTACCAATATTCCACAACTCTATAAATTTATGTGTAAATAATGTTTAAACACATGTACGAGTGATCCCTCCAATGACTACACGTCCGAGGGGACTCGGACGATCCCATCAACTATATATAGTATTCGAGCACCGGCACAGCTGATGCTCGAGGAGACCGAAACCAGCATTTTACACTGGAAATCGACACGTGCTAATTAATTATTGAAGGTTGTTGATGTGATCGATTTGGAATATATAAATCGAGAAACGCCTCGTTCTATTTGGACTCGTCCCATTCGTCGGACATGATAAAGTGCCCGTGCCATAGGGATCGGATGAGATGTTTTGTTTATATTAGTAAAATTTGCGTCCTTTAAAGTTGAGGGCAATAAAAAAAGTTTGTCTTTTGACCAGCACAGCAACAAAGCCAATAGGTGCACCTGGACCAATGTACTTAAAAAGAATATCTGATAATACCAACGTCGGTTGGTTCGTGTAATTTAGCACATCTTTCTCTTAAATAAAAGTTTCAAATTCGAAACACGTAAATAGAGAAAATTTGTAATTTAAATATTTTAATTTTTTATCTTTTATCTTAAAACATGTAAATGACGTACATTGAATTTTCAGATATTTTGCAGTAAAAAGAATATAAGATATGTACAATCTTTTTCTTTTGAGATCTTCACAGAGGACATGGGAAGTGGGAATAAGCCAAAAGAAGAATCCAAGTTTTAAGCAAGCCTTCATTAAGATACAAATTCCGATTTTTAAGCACCCGTTAAGTTAGGGAACATGGTTGGAGCGTAGGATTAGGAGTCGCATGAACAGGGAATTCAGCAAATTCTCTCTTTAATTTTAATAATGGTAAAAATTCTCCACTCATATTTCGATTTCGTCACGTGAAGCAATAAGAAACACATATCAAATCATGATGCATAATTAAATAAACGTTAATAGTCCGAATCATTATCATAATTATTTCTAATTAAAATAATATCTTGAAGATGTTAACTCTCCATTCCAAAAAAAAAAAAAAGGAAAAATTGACATATAATCAACACGAATTAGTTGAAATAGTTACGTATCTCCTTCTTTTAAATAAGATCTCAAAATCGAATCCTATAAATTGAGAAAATTCGTGTTATGATAATTGGAAAAGTTTTACTTGTAATGATTCAAATAATGTTTTCAATTAGATTAATCGAGATCAAATAAAGTTTTTGAATATAAGATAATATTTATTTTTTTTTTTAAAAAAAAAAAGAGGATTAGCTATGAACACCCAATTGCATGCGATTCTTTTTGCTTGATAATGCTTAACAACCATATTTATCCCAAAAAAAAATCTAAAATCATAATAAATAAATGAATGAATGAATAAATAAATAAATAGCCTGTGAGATTGATTGTGTTACAGTTCTCCTGTAATGATCGAAACAATTATGCTTGATGTGCAGCTCACGCTTTTTCATGAATCGAAGCGACACCGTCGGCCCCCCCCGCCCATGATTTCACCCTCAAAACACTCCACGAACAGGGACACTGGGGGATCCATCGATCTCTCGGAATAAGAGAAATTATTTCTTATCATGAATTAATTACTCCACATCCTAAGTGGAAATTAAGCTCGCTGGACCAGTTCGAGGACCGTAACTATAAGCATAATTTGCGTACCAGAGCTGTTCGGGAGTCGAATTTGAGGGTAATAATCTGATATTACCGGCTGTGCTTTACATTTTTAAGATCAGATTCAAATTGACAGGATCGAGTACAACATTGTACTCTGTGTAAATCAATGATCGGACAAGAATTTTTAACCACTTCGTATGGATGAAAGGTCCAATTAAGACAAATTGGCCCATAGTACACGTTCCTACCTGGATGACTTGTGGAAAACGTTTTCCCACAGGTTTTGTCGGTCGCGCATTAATTTCAACTTATAATAAAATAAACGGATAAAAGATTAGACCCCTGATTTTATCTCAAAAAATTGATCATCAGCCCGTACGCTCTCCGGCAGGAAATTGAATCAACCAGCTAGGAGATAACCAATATAGATTTCATTATAGTGGTTCAACGCGCCTTTCTTAACTAAGATTTTGTATTCGAATTTTTTAAATAAAAAATTTATAATTATAAGAAATTCGAATGGCATTTGTTTTGCTAGTAAATAAAGCAAAGCATCAGCCTCCTCTATGGCTACAACGGTTCTTCTTTTTGCCCAACTTTTTTGCCATGGCAAGTACCCAGTTAAGTTATAGGAAAAGGCTTTTCCGAAAAGCTAAAGGAACTGACGGAATGGGGGGAAAGCACGGGGCAAAAAGGGTAAGGATGTCTTTGCACTTTGCAGTACTGGCAATGCCCCCCGCAACTGCCCTTGCCTGCTTGCATCCATTGTATCGGGATGGTAATAAATTTAAGTTAGGTGGGCGAAAATAAATCATTTATAATTGTAAATTTTTTTACTTGTAAGATTTAATTTAAAGGAAAAAGATACCGAACTCTATAAATCGATCGAAGCAGGTCATGATCACTGTTAATTAATATGGTATTAATTCGATACTCATATCTTGTAATTTTTTAGCATATTTGGTAATTAAAATTGTGAATTTTTTTATTAATTATACTTGAATCATTTGAATTCACCAAGTTTAACTGCATCTCATCGAAAGTTTCGCAACAATTCACAGTCGGTTTGCTGAGAATTAATTACAGAAAAGGGTGAATGAGGTTTGAAATGATTTCCTTATTTTACCAAAAAAAAAAAAAAGAAGCGGGTCGGTGGATCGAGCCAGCCGGAAAAAAAAGGGTGGAACACTGAAACAATCAATCGGCCAATCAGGTTTTCTATGAATTTACATAAGTGCCCATACATCTGTAATCTGCATGAAGAAAGCAGTTGATCGAAATCTAATATAATGATTTCACGGAGTTAGGTTGTCAATCGACAAAATTTACTACCGTTAGAATTTAAATGTATTCAAGTATTAGACATCGAATGTACTTAAAAAGGAAAGGCATGCAACTCTTAGATTCATAAAATTTTACCCTTCTCAGTAAGGACACATCTTGTATTATTTTAATTGTCAGATCGAAATTGCAACGATAAATTCCATTTAAAAGTTAATCCGACGGTTGAAGGAGGTAGCACATGGCATATTGGACGGACTTGATAAGCATAAGCTTTCTATGGCCATTAGAGATCCATAAATGGTAGATACATATGGGGAAATTGGTAATGTTAATCCAACGGTCAAAAGGAAATTCTGTAGAGTCAAAGATACTATCTTACTGTGAAATTACACGGTTGCCCCCTCCCAGCCCGGCAGGCAGTCCTCGGAAGTACTGGCAGGGGCAAAGCAGCCGCCAGTTTAACGGCACTGAAACAGTCACGAGAGAATGGGTGACAGAAGTGAAGTGGGAAAACGAAAAGACAAAAGAATTTTATAATGTTTTTTACATTTAATTAAAAATTAAATATGCGTATATGCACATTAAAAAAAGCACATGAAATCCAACTTTATATAAAAGAAATTCCACTTCGCGGTCACCATCCTCCATCTCCTGTTAAATTTTTAAAAAAAAAAGGTGGTGTCACTGCGTTAACGGGCTTTTAAGTGTCCATTTTTATGCCACGTGGCATTTCTTAATTTGCCACGCTCCCCAGGTCTCCCCCAAGTAAATAGCAAGAATAAGTGGTTATGGAATTCTTAATTCCAATTTGCCCCCTCAACTTGTTTTTATTTCATCCTCCACTCACCTCCTCCGATATCAATCTTTAAAATCCACATCCAATAATTTGAATATCCATCTCAATAAGACCACAGATTTATTCACAGTAAACGTATCATGTGAATATAACCCGTGACAGCAAAATCGAACTACACCTAGACCGGCGCTACCATGACTCTTGAGATGGATGATGAAGAGATTTTCAAAACACCTGCTTACAGAAGGTCAAATATTCAGGTGTAAAATAGGGGTGACATGATGTAAGAATTTTTTAACACTAATTTTGATGTGTGTAAATTAAACCATTTTAATTTAGTTGACTTGAAAATTCAGGAGATCCGTCTCAATGCATAACATGGACCGCGTTGGTGGTACACCTACCACCGATGGAGAATCTTCTGGGGCAAACTGAGAAATCTAGAAAATAAGGAGATCCATTGAGATTGGAAGTAAAAATGTGGGGCAAACAAGATTTAAATGGAAGATATGAGAATAATAACGGTAAATATTACTGAAAGGATAGAAAAATGAAAATAACGGGAACTAGTGATGATGTCACCAAGTGGAGCATCCAGATCTTGCAGGCAACAGAAGTTTCCCCTCACATACCTCCTCCCCGCCCCCCCTCTCTGTAATCCTCACACACTCTCTCTCTCTCTCTCTCTCTCTCTCTCTCTCTCTCTAGCTACGTCCGATCAGCTGAATTGGGATTGGCATTGAAGGAATAAACCCAGAGAAATGAACTGGGTTAAAGTCGAAGAAGGCAAAGCAAGAAGAGAGACCCACCAGAAGTCACCATGAAAGCTCACCGACTGAGCTTCTTTTGGACACTCACCGTCCTCTCATTGCCGCTTCAGTCCTCTTCACAGGTCCTACTCCTGCCCCAGAGGAGAATTCTCCACCAGCCATTGTTTCCGGCAACCTCGGCCCCACCCCCCGAGTCACCTCCCCCGCCGCCTCCCCAGAGCCCCCAGTTCCCGGACCCAGACCAGCCGTTCTTTCCGGAGGTACCGGGAAGTGCAGGAACCCAGCAGCAGAGCCAGCCACCGCCATCGCCGCCGGCGTCCGTCGCTAATGGGATCGCGGCCCCAATACCGACCGCCACGCAGCCGACGAAGCCCACCAAGAAATTGGCCATCGCGATCTCCGTCGGGATCGTGACACTGGGGATGCTCTCCGCCTTGGCATTCTTCCTCTACCGGCACATGGCGAGGCAGCCCATCGAGACGCAGAAGCTGGTGGGGCCCCATGGCTCGGGTCGGTTCGATCACGACTCCAGGACGATGGCCGCATCATCTCAACCTTCCAACTTCCTCTACATCGGCACGGTAGAGCCTGCAAATGGAGGGAACAGATCAATGGGTGATGAGAATGGGGGAGGGAGCGGGATTTCCAGTGGAGCAAAGGGGTCTCCTTATCAGAAGCTGAACTCGATCAAGAGATCGGAACGGTACCGTCCCAGCCCCGAGTTGCAGCCTCTGCCCCCACTGCCGAGGCCTCCGGTGGAAAAACCAGACCCGACTCCAATCTCGCCGACTTCGTCTGAGGATGACGAGGAGAGTCGTGACACAGGGTTCTACACACCGAATGGGTCTTCCATGAGCAATGAGGAGAGCTATTACACACCGATTTCTCGGCAGAATTATCGAACCAATACAAGTACTAACAATAATAGCTGCAGCACATCAGTTTCGATTCCTCATTCTAAGAGAACGCCTCCTAGATCGAGGTTCTCAGCTTCTTCACCGGAGATGAAACACGTCATAATTCCGTCAATAAAGCAGGTTGTGCCACCGCCGATGCCATCAGTTGCTCGGCCAGCAGCTGGTGGTGCACAGGAGAGCCCGCAGAGCATCCCAAGCCCACCAAAAAGGCCAAAGTTCGCGTCCCCGCCACCACCTCCCAGCCAGGAACTTCTCCAGTCGATAAGCTCCTCCTCTCCAAAAACGAGCAGAGCTCGACCACCGCCACCTCCTCCTCCGCCGCCACCTCCTCCACCTCCGCCACCACCTCCACCAGTTGCACGGACAACTTCAACCGCTGCTATGAAGGTGGGAAATTCAGAGACCAATGGCTCCATCAAACTTCCACAAGAATCACCAGGATCTAAATCCTGGACTCCCACCACCAAAACTTCACCGGGAACTCAAAAGGCGAGCCCGGAGGAAGGAGACAACAGAAGCGGCAGTTCATCAGAGAGGCAAAACGGAGACGATAGTAACGAAGGTAGACCGAAGTTAAAGCCTCTTCATTGGGACAAAGTCCGGGCGACCTCAGACAGAGCCACAGTGTGGGATCAGCTGAAGCCTAGTTCATTCCAGTAAGTCCTGCCTTCAGATCAAGTTACAGGTATCAGGAATCGGACTCTTTGATCAGTACATTTCTCAATCTTTTGTCAGGTTGAACGAGGACATGATGGAGACCCTTTTTGGGTGCAATTCCACTAGCTCGGTCTCAAAGGAAGCAACGAGAAGATCGGTCCTACCTCCGGTGGAGCAGGAGAACAGGGTGTTGGACCCCAAGAAGTCGCAGAACATAGCAATACTGCTCAGAGCATTAAACGTGACACGCGATGAAGTGTCCGAAGCCCTTCTCGACGGTAAAATTTTATAGAATGTTCTCGTCAGTTACAATCTAGCCTTTCAAATTGATCGAACTGGGAAAAAGCACCCTTTTTCTCTTGTTTAGGGGGTATGCTAGGAATCTGGGCTCTTACGGCAGTTGGTCATTATCTTACCGTTATTAGTTCATCAAAATTTTCGGGATCTTAGGACAGGTTTCTATAATGAGGAGTTATGCCAGGTCAAGTAAACATGAAGTCACTAGATTTTAGGGCAGTTTGCTGTATTTGAACATATTGCTTCAGGATGAAGACTGACCCATTCGAAGGAAGGAAGCTGATATGAATGGTGCCTTGAGGACCTTCATGCATCCGTTGAATGCAAAAAAAGGATACGGGTTTCAGAATGTCAGCACTAGAGATTTTCCCGGAAATGGGAAAAAGGACGCGTAACAAAATGTTACCCATTAGTGGCCGAAGTAACCTGAAAATCTTTAATCATAGAGGGCATAGGACAAAAAACTTGATCAAGAATTTTCTTTTCAAATGGTAAAGAGATATAGAATTATCACTTCAGCAACTAGCGTTGCTCGACACCCATCATTGTCTGCACTAGTGAACGTCTTCAATGTCACTGCACTAACTTCCACTCACTACTGTAAAAGAGTCTTCTCTATGAATGTTAGAAGAATATCTTCAGTGCCATCTTTGCTATCTGTTTCTACCAATTTTAAGCATCATCTTACCTGACATAATCATATGTGCTCTCAATTTTCTGTTGACTGCAGATTTTTCCTTTTATTGTTCACTTATCTTTCTCTTAGAATGATGGGCAATCATTATACTGATGTTTCCCTCCATGAATGATGAGTAATCATCGAAATTTCAGACACAAGCAAATGTTCATGCAAGATGTTTTTGCATAATTGATTGCATTCGTTGCTATCCCAACTAATCTGAGCAAAAGAGAATGCATTGCATATAATAGGAATTTGGTCCTCATATCTACCGAGGCTACAGCAAATTATGTCTATCCTTTGTGAGTGACAGGCAAACCAGAAATCTTGGGCCCTGAGCTTCTAGAAACACTGGTAAAAATGGCTCCAACAAAGGAAGAAGAGATAAAGCTCCGAGCCTATGATGGTGACATTTCCAAACTGGGATCTGCTGAACGATTTCTCAAGGCAGTCCTCGACATCCCATTTGCCTTTAAAAGAGTCGAAGCAATGCTATACAGAGCGAATTTTGACACGGAAGTAAAGTATCTGAGGAAGTCCTTCCAGACTCTAGAGGTATGTCACCAACTAATTTACTAGATTCCTTATTCAGGATACTTTGTCCCACTCTGTTCTTTTCCTGATCTAATCTGTATGATTTACCTCTGCATTCAAACTTAGATAATACAAATTGTGTTTCTTCAATAAGGAATCTAATTGTGTCATGTTTATAAAGATGGTCTTGAAAAGTTCTGATTTTGCTAGCTGATTTTTTTATTTATGAACTCTCAGGATATAATCTCTAGGATTTTTTTTGGCTTTGTAAATTACAGATAGCAAGTGAAGAGTTACGGAACAGTCGGTTATTCCTTAAACTTCTCGAGGCGGTATTAAGGACAGGGAACCGAATGAATGTCGGGACAAACCGGGGGGACGCAAAAGCTTTCAAGCTTGACACACTCTTAAAACTTGTGGACATAAAGGGAACAGATGGGAAAACAACTCTCCTTCACTTTGTAGTTCAAGAAATCATTAGATCCGAGGGAGAAAGTGCAAATACATGTGATGATAATCTTTCGAAGCTGAAGGATGAGGACTTCAGTAAGCGAGGCCTACAGGTTGTGGCGAGTTTAAGCAGGGACCTTGGAAACGTCAAAAAGGCTGCAGGAATGGATTCTGATGTCTTAAACAGCTACGTGATAAAGCTCGAGATGGGGCTGGAGAAAGTGAGGAATGTCTTGCAATATGAAAAACGTGGAGTGCTGGGGAAGTTCTTTAGCTCGGTCAATACATTCCTCAAGGAGGCAGAGGAAGAGATCGCGAGAATTAAGGAAGATGAGAGGAAAGCTCTCTCACTTGTGAAGGAGGTAACAGAGTATTTCCATGGCGATGCTGCAAAGGAGGAGGCCCACCCTTTTAGGATCTTTGTCATCGTTAGAGATTTTCTCTCTGTGCTAGATCATGTGTGCAAGGATGTGGAAAAGATGCAGGAAAGGGCTGTAACGGGGTCCTCAAGGTCATTTCGGATTTCTTCAACTGCTTCACTCCCAGTTCTGAACCGGTACAATGTTAGAGACACCAGGAGCTCCGATGAGGAAAGCTCGTCCCCATGAGTTATTTTCTCCATCCGATATTCGAGTGAAAGGATGGAGGGGGAAGTGTTAGTTTTTTCCACGAAAATGTATGTTACACAGTAGGAGACTGTAGAATTCAACTTCACAAGCTGGGATTTTCTCACCCACACAAAGATCAACCATTCGAAACTCTCTCCTGGAATTCTGGGATCGAGCTGCAGATCGGATCAGTTCACAGATGAATGAGGAAATCGCAAACTGTGAAAGGACAAGAGCTGTGTTGTATTATACTGCATGTGAAGGGCAATAGAAACAAATGCTTTTGCATCCTATCTGATACGTGTCCTCCACAGCATAGTAAAATTTTCATTTCAATGAGAATCCCAGACAGAGTTCGAAACCGGAATGTCTTGATCTTTTCTGTTGTAACGAACAAGATTGGCATTCATGTTTTTGAAGATTGCAAATAAGAAGTAGATGCCTTATTCTTTTTATGCACAATGTTTTTATGCACTTTATCGGCTTTAAAGGTGCTGAGTTGGGTGCTTTGTCTACTCTGAAAGAATCTCCCTTTTATCCTTTTTGGTAGTAAGAGGCACAGAGCAACCTGGAGTTACTTTTAATACTGCCATGAATGTAAGGAACAGAACCTATTCTTTGTTGGCTGCTAGCTGCAACAACTCGGGCCAATTGTCAGAATGTTTCTCAGAGATGTTCTCAGGTTCATCAGTTAGCTAATATCCTTCAATCTTGTAGAATAAATCACTGATGAATAGCTTTATCCTGTTTGTGCCACCAATGGGGTCCAGGTAAATAGAGAGATTCATTTCCAGGAGTTCGTTTTCTAGTCCACAGTTGCGACTCTCTCCAGGTCATTGACCGACCGCTCCACCCAGGGGACAGCATCTTAAAGGAGCCAGACAATTTTCATGGCTACTTTTGTTGTTCAGTCACGGCCACTATGATGGACCGAAAACGACATGGTTGAAATGAGAAATCTGGGAAAATGGAAAATCCGAGAGAAGACGAACGACGTAAATGATGTTGAAACTAGGAACGATGCGGGGAGAGAGAGTGCAAGCTGTGTACTTGCTTGTAACATGGAAACGTACGGATCTTAACATTTTCCTGAATCTGGCCAAGATTCACAGTCGATCCAGTGGGACACTGGAATTATATAAACTATTTCTCAGTTCTGTGGAAGTGAACAGACCAAAACATTGGGAAAGATTTGATTTGGATGGAACAAAAAAAGGTTTCGTGAGGTCGAGATCTCAAATTTGAATATTCACTATGCAGTATTTGCTAAGAAGGGCTCCTTAGGTTTGGTCCTGACGGACATCGAACTTGTTGGATTATACTAGATTTTTTCTGCTGTTATGTTGTTAAGATCAACTTTACTGTTCCCGTAGAATCTGGGCCCATGGCTTGTTCTCTCTCAAGCTTCTCCAAGCTAAAGACCCGAGGAGGGCCATATTCCTTCCTTCCATCCGTGGGATCCCTAGGCCCCCATCTCTCTTTGGGAGGGTCACTGTTTCCCAGTTGACTAAATGGATTTTCCTTTGATTCTCCGAAGAGCCCCAAAGGAAATTCCTATTTAGTCTATCCAAGGAGTTACAGATCTTTTTCGGTAGCAAAGTGCATTGCATGATATGGGAAGGTAGGGCTGCTAGGGTTGAGTTTATCAGCATGGCCCTTCCCGGCATTGATAAGAGTTTTGCCTTCCAGCCCTCTAGCTTGTTTTTTACTCTATCTACTAGGAATTGAAAGGAATTCGCATTCCTAGCTGATAGATCCATGGGGAAACCCAAATACTTCCCTAAGTTCCCAGTCTCTCTAATCCCCAGTGTAGAGGATATCTCATTTCTAGTGCTAGTTGGGGTGTTCTTAGAGAAGACAATCCCAGATTTGGCGAAACTTACTTTTTGTCCCGATAGGAGACAGAATGAAGTAAGTGTTCGACTCAATGCTTCGCATGATTCCCTGTCAGTAGTACTAAATAGCAACACATCATCTGCAAAAAGGAGATGTGACAGTCGAAAAATACCTCTTCCTAACCGGAGACCTTTCCATTTCCCCTTGTTCATCTCATCCTCAATCATAATGGAGAAGTATTCCATACATAACAGGAACAAGTAGGGGGAGATGGGGTCCCCTTGGCGAACACCTCTGGAAGGAGAGAATTGGTGTAGTTTATGGCCATTAAAGAGGACATTAATCCTTACCGACGACACACAGTGCATGACTATTCTTATGAACTGGTCAGGAAAGTTAAAAAAGTCCAAGACTCTCCGAATAAAATCCCATTCTAGACGGTCATAGGCCTTTTCTAAGTCGAGTTTGACAATGAAAGCTCCAGTCCTTCCTTTTTTCCTTTCCAATAAGTTGGCTGCTTCTCGTAGGAGAATTACATTGTCTGCAGTACGCCTACCAGGTACACAGCTCGACTGAAAAGGGGAAATAAATTCATCCAGGAAGGATCTCATCCGCTGCACCAGAATCTTGGTGATGATTTTATAGCTTGTATTACACAAGCTAATCGGGCGGTATTGAGAGATAAATTATGGACTGGGCTACTCTATGGTTTTAAACCTGGTTTTATTCAAAAGATGGAAAGTTTTCTACAAAATCAGCCTATGGGCTACTCTATGGTTTTAAACCTGACAACCATCAAAATGATTGGAAATGGCTGTGGAGAACGAGAGCACATCCGAGAGTGTTGAACTTTCTCTGGCTATGTTGCCATGGAAAGATTCCGACAGCTGAGCATCTGAACTACAGAGGGCTGAATATTCCCCCCGGGTGTAGACAATGCGGACATGAAGAGGAGACTATCAGCCACTGTCTTCGAGAGTGTCCGGTGGCCGAAGATTTCTGGCGAAACCTCCATGTGCCAACCTCTAAGCAGGCAACTTTCAGGTTAACAGTTCCATTTTGGTTGAGTTACAATTGCCAAGCTTATGAGTTGCATTCTTTGAATATACCTTGGAATGTCATCTTTCCGATTGCTATTTGGCTCTTGTGGAAACAGCGCAATGCAGCAGTGTTTGAAGACGTGGCACCATCAGGCAACCTTCACCGTACCTGCATAGAATTGGCTGCAGAACACTTCGCCTTGCTTGCTGCCCCGAAGAAGTTGAACAAAACTCCAATCTTCATAAAGTGGAGCCCTCCCCCACCAGGCTGGGTTAAATTAAACTCAGATGGATCGGCTGTGAGCAACTCAAGGGCAGGAGCTGGGGGAGTTCTTAGGGGACCGGGTGGCAATTGGTTGCATGGCTTCGCTAAATTTCTGGGCAACACCAACAGCCTGGCTGCGGAAATTTGGGGAGTCAGAGAAGGATTATGGATGGCATATAACTTGGGTTTTTCCTCCTTAATTTTAGAAATGGATGCAAAAGTAGCTTTTGATATTATTTGGAATGAGAAATTGACTCATGCAGCACTAATGCCACTGATTGTGGAATGCAGGCAACTCAGCCAACGCTTCACCAGATTCCGAGCGACCCACGTGTATCGAGAAGCTAATGGAGCAGCGGATAGGATGGCGAAATTAGCGACCGAGGCGCGGAACGATAACAATTTGGACATCTTCAGAT
Source organism: Lagerstroemia speciosa (assembly GCA_037672795.1). Taxonomy (NCBI): domain Eukaryota; kingdom Viridiplantae; phylum Streptophyta; class Magnoliopsida; order Myrtales; family Lythraceae; genus Lagerstroemia; species Lagerstroemia speciosa. Next base: position 2,406,541 of record CM075296.1, read on the forward strand.
GCAATTATTATGAAAAGCCACCTGTTGGGCTTTCTGATATTTTGTACGCTGACTCAATAGGGGTGACATACCCCAGGCTTGTATGTCCCGAACCGTTGCCTCAGTTTGATGGGGGCTAGCTGATTTAGCAATACATACCATCTATTTAACCAAAAAAAAGATCAACTTTACTAGACTTTATGTAATATGTTCGTAGTGAAATATGAAATTACCGATGTATGCAGTGGGCTGAGAAAAATAATCATAATCAAAATTATTTTGGTGCCCAAAATAATCATAGAAGGCCCAAAAAATGAGGAGGACATATGCGGCCCATTTATATTGGACCCAGAGATATTCTGGGCTACGGGCTGAGAAAAATGAGTTGGCCCATGCCAAGGTTGTTCCTCCTGCAGTTTCCTTCTCCTCCGCCGCCGCGACCGAGCCAGGGGCCGCGACTTGCATTGGCTCGTCCTTGACCGCCATTGAATTTGAAGCCTCGTGTATTCGCAAGATTGACAGTCAAGTCAGTGATGCAGCTTCCAGCACACCCGAGAGTGAGAGCCGATTTCTATGACGATCGAAAAGGTACGTTGCACTTCTCGCTGAATTCTATGACTTAAAATGGGAAGAGGAAAATGCAGTGACCTGATGCATGAAAAGAGCGTAGATTTTGTCTCTCTACTATCTTCGGAATCTCGAAGAAACGTGATCCCAAAAGGAACCTATCTGTGACAAACTGTTAAGCAGATATGAGGGGATCGTTGTGATGACCGGGAAAGTTAAGGGCTCACCCTGTAAATAGGCGTCCAGTTGGTTGTTACTGGCTGTTAAAGAGTGTTGGAGGGAGCTGTTACCATGGTGGGAAAGTGCAGTATAAAGCCCCTGTAATCCGATCCTGAGAATTCATTGAGCAATAATACTGAATTCTCTGATATCTCTCCACCATTCTCTCTTTCCCTCTCTTCTCCTATCTCATTCCATCTTTAAACCAGGTCCTCTGCGTCTGCTGCTGATATCCATGGGGAAAACCAGGTCTCATGATTGGCAGAAGCTTGAGTCTCTGATCAAGGATCATGGCAACCAAATGGCAGAGCTCCGAGAACAGTTTGTTGAGCTCAAGAAGCAGAACGAGCAGCGATTCAATGAGCTGCAGTATATGATCCGAAACTTGACCCTGCAACAAGCTCAGATGGGAACCATAGGGTTTCCCAAATTCACACCTGAAGACTTGGAGGGCTGGCTTTATAAATGCCAGAAGTTCTTTGAGCTCGATTCCACCCCGGAAGAAGCCAAGTTTAATCTCGTGGCCATCCATTTGGAGGGAAAGGCGCTTCATTGGCACCGGTGCTTCATGAAACTCGAGGCAACTGCGGGAAGGACAGTGGAATGGCAGGAGTACGTGGCAGCCATGTCTGCGAGATTCAGCGAGCAGGCGTATAATGACCCAATCTCGGATTTGAAGAATTTCTTTCAGGACGGAGCCCTAGAGGAGTACCTCGACAAATTTGACTCTCTTCTCTGCAAAGTAGAAGTTACGGAGGAGTTTGCAGTGAGTTTCTTCCTCGGGGGACTTAAGGCCGAGATACAATATCCGGTGAGGATGTTCGGACCCAAGAAACTACGCGAGGCCTACGCACTTGCGAAGCTGCAGGAGGCATCATATCAGGCAATGGAATACCGTTGCTCCGATGAGTATGGTCACTCAAACTAATTCCTACAAGGCTTCTGTCCCTGGATCCGAGAGCGTTTCCCAATATGGCTCGAGGACTCCTAGTCTCAAACCGGAAGTATTATCCTCTGCAGTATTGCTACCACTACCTTTGCTAGATCCGAAAAGAACCTCCACCAATCTCAAAGAACTGTGATGCGAGAAAGGATCTGTCCATGACAGACCGTAAAGTAGATATGAGGGGTGTCACTGCGATGACTGGGAAAGTTAAGGTTTTGCCCTGTAAATAGGAGTCCAATTGGTTGTTGGTTGCTGTTAAAAGTCCTGTTCGGTTCGTTAGAGAAGTAAGTTTGAAGCAGTCTGCTGAACAGAGTTCTTGCAATGGAGGGAAAGTGCAGTATAAAGCTCAGCAATCCGATTCTCTTTCTATCTCCCTCTCTTCCCCTATCTCAGTTGATCTTGGTCTCTGTTCTTCTTCAATCCTTTGTTTTTTGATCCTCTTTCAAGAAATCACATGTCAAAGTGTGTGACTTTCAGAAGAATGAATGTGGGTTTACTGTTACCTGTCAGTCATCACACTAAGATGAAAAAATTCCAGAAAATCTTTATGATACAAGTGCATATATGCAGATCGGCTCCCACCTTGCCTTGCATTTCATCGTTAAACATAGATTTCAAAACCAAAAATAAATAAATAATAAATAATAATAAAATAAAACATGAGGTTATTATATTACTCAGTTCATCTCCTGCATTATCTATAGAGAATTAGAGATCACTATTGTCCTGCATTGTTTGATACAGCTTTGCAAAGGAAATTTCATGCTTCAAGTTGAAAATCTCCCCAGCCTTGCAAAGGAAGAAACCCAGGACCAAACTGCTCCGATCATTAGTCCTCCTAAAGCCAACATATAGTTATCTATTTCTTTACTTAGTGAGAAGCAGCAATCAGGAGTTCTCTCATTCCTCCTTCAAACCGGAATCATCTTCAGACCAGCAGAAACGGGCATCCCTAGGAACCCGAGGAATATGCTGAGGAACCACTGTGCGAATGAGAGAGGCGTAGTGTTCGCAAAAGTTCCCAAGTACTCGACAATTATGATTTGGAAGAATACAGTGCAGCTCAGGACTCCCACAAAGACGTAGTTGTCGAGTATTCCCTTGAAGACATCTATCTCCTCCATCTCTCGTGAGCTTATCTCGTTAAAGACCTAAAGAAAGAAACCAGATCCTCATGAGATTCTTGGCCAGCAAGTAAGTACCATTAAGCTGAGTTTATGGAAACTGAATCAATTCTTTTCTTCAAGGTGGAAAAATGATATACAAGGAAACAAAGAACAGCTTTAAAAATCAAGATGAACGAATTGAATGAATGGCAGCGGCGGGAGCCTTCGGAAGAAACTCACCTGACAAAAGACAAACGAATTAAAGATGAGGGTGTTCAAGACAAGGTCCGAGCCAGCACCATCAAGCCCGAAAATTGCTTTTCCTTTCGCCTGAAGAAACCATATCACCAGAAACTGATACAGGGATTGCCCCAAGATGTTCCTCCACATGACATTGCTTATGAAGTTTCCTTTTCTTCCAACAGGTGGGCACTTCATCAGCTCATCATTGGGGGGCTCAGTTGCAAGGGCAAGGGCGCCCAGTGTGTCCATTATCATGTTCACCCAGAGTAGCTGAACAGCTGTCAGAGGAGCAGACCCTGAAACAATATTCATTCGAGAGCTATTAGCATAAGTCACTTTTTCTTTTTCTTGGAAGGAAATAGAAAGAAATATGGTAGTAAAGTTGTGTGGAAAGAATGTATTCCTAATTTCTTACCAGTCAAGCAGGCAGAAGAGAAATTGACAATCAGTGCGACCACATTAACAGTAAGTTGGAATTGCACAAACTTCTGAATGTTAATGTAGACGGAACGTCCCCACTTGCCCACAGTCACAATGGTTGAGAAATTGTCATCCAGGATTATAACGTCTGCGCTCTCTTTAGCAACCTGACATTACATTAAGAACTTTTGGCATAGGATAAATTGAATTCCATTGCTCAATTAACAGGATTTTGAAAAGAGAACGAACACCGAGTTTGACCATCATGGTGAAGAAGTTCGATTGCTACACATCAAGTTCTGTAATGACTTAATCTTTCTCACTGCTTAAAAGTCAAAGGTTGTCTAAAACCTTTTATACATATCCATGTATATTACACCTGAATAGGAAAGTCAACAAACCTCTGTTCCAGCTATGCCCATTGCTAGTCCGATATCTGCCTCATGAAGTGCCGGGGCATCATTTGTTCCGTCACCAGTCACTGCTACAACTTCATCAAATGTAGTACGCAAATGCTTGACCAGTGTGTGCTTGTCTAACGGTGAGGATCGAGCCATCACCTGGAAACAAAATTGTGCAATTTTAATTCAAAGATTTGACCAAGTTTAGAAAGCAGTCTAGTATATCAAATTACTCTATAGGATTAGAAAGAAAGATATGATACCTGAATTTTTGGGATTATATTTAGCAACTCCTCCTGGTTCTTCTCTCGGAAATCTGGGCCTTCAATAGCTATACCATCGTCAGTAAGGATCCCGCACTCCCTTGCAATCGCCTTAGCAGTGTTTATATTATCTCCAGTGACCATTCTTACGGTGATACCAGCAGAGCGACAAACTGCAACAGACTCCTTTACACCCGGACGAACAGGATCCTTAATACCAACAATCGCAATGCAAGTGTACCCTGATTCAGGAATAGGGCTGCTGGCAGAGACTTCGCTTCCCAGTTCCTTGTAAGCAAGACACAGAGTCCTAAGGGCCTCGCTCGCAAACTGATCAATTGTGGCCTTTAGGTGGTTCCTTGACACTTCATCAAGTGGCACAATTTGGCCATTTGAATCGATGAACTTGTCACAGGCAGCAAGTATTATCTCTGAAGCGCCCTTGCAGTGGGCCCGGAAACCTCCCTCAGGAAGCTCGACTACAACCCCCATCCTCTTCTTGGTTGAGTTGAAAGGCTCAACCTTGACGAGCTTTGCTGATTTCCGCTCAGTTTGAAAGTCACTAACCAGAGACAAACCAAACTCTAATATCGCCGTCTCTGTCGGGGTCCCAAGGATCTCGTGCTTTCCATTCTTGTTCACAACTACTTCTCCACCCGTGTTAGTGAATATCGACTGGAGGAGAATCTTCAGTGCTTTATTGGGAATTTCAGAGGATAGATCCGTGGCCTTTGTCACTTCCTTAACATTCATGCACACACATGATTTCACAACAGTCATGTGGTTTGTTGTTAGTGTGCCGGTTTTGTCACTGCAAATGCTTGTAGCAGACCCCATAGTCTCACAAGCTGCCAAATGGCGAACGAGGGCTTTTTCATTCATCATCTTCTTCATGGCAAATGCAAGACTTAAGGTCACAGCTAATGGCAGTCCCTCAGGAACAGCAACAACAACAATGGTAACTGCAACAGCGAAGTATTCCAACATTTCTAGCATGTCGTCTCCTGACCAGCTTAAGTAAGTCCCCTCGTGCCACTTTCGGCTAATTAGTCCTTGAACAAGAACAGCAAAAGTAACTATAGCAAAGAAAAGGCCTATCTTTCCAATAATTGTGGCCACTCCATTCAACTTAACCTGTAATGGAGTTTCATCGTCTCCTCCCTCGCTCAAAGTCGCCAACAGCTTGCCCCATTGTGTTCTCATCCCAACAGTGGTTACCAGCATCTTGCAAGACCCATCACGGATTTTTGTTCCAGAAAGCATAAAAGGGTTCTCCATACTTGCCATTACCGGTTCACTCTCCCCTGTTAAACTCGATTCATCGATTGATACAGAAAAACCAGAGATAAAAAGCCCATCTGCAGGGATTTGGTCTCCGATAGAGAGATGCACAATATCCCCTGGGAGCAATTCATATATTGAGAGTTTCTGCCTGTATCCATTTCTTGTTACCTGGATGGATATCTTCTTCTTCTCATTGTCCAAGTCTTTGAACTGCAAGGATTGGCGATAATCACTTGTTGCCGTTACAACAACAACCAACAGGATACTTGCCACGATTCCAAGACCATCATGGGCACCGTGGGGCCATCCTTCCATTGCAATGCCAACTATCAAGGAGACAATTGCACACGCTGCAAGTATAATGAGGGTCATGTCTTGTAATGCTTCCCATACGAATACCCAGAAGCTTCGAGATTGGCTCTCAGCAAATTTGTTTATGCCGAAAATCTCTTGCCTCCGGTCCATGAGCTCAGAGTCAGTACTGAGCCCACTCGTAAATGATGTGGAGAGCTTTTCTGCAATACCATCTACTCCGCCATGGAATTTCAGCTTCTTTAAATCATGACCCTCAACAATTGATCCTAGCTCTTCAGCACAAATTTGAAATCCAGCCGCTTTAACTTCCTCGGGAACAGTATAGTCACTTGGTTGAACACCTGAAGTCGGATCACATGAGCGTTGATTCATGATTTTCCTTCACAAAAGATCAACATTATCAAGCTTAATTCTAGTTTAACTCGCCTTGGATGAACTGGAATGCAGCCTTTGATACAAGCACTGCAATCCTCAATTTCTCCTGTAATGATCAAATTAGGAAACTAATAATAAGCACTGGACCCAATCCAACAGATCTGACCTTCTAAATGCCAAACACTTAGAAGCAATAAGAAGTTAACTCACAAGTTAAAGTTGATTTCAAGGAATATCATGCCTTATAGCTATTATGGAAAGATTGATGTACCACAAAGTGAAAGCTCCTCATAGAGAACGCCAGTGGATGGAAACAAGAGACTGATGCTATTCCGTTACAATGAGTCTATGTACCAGGGAATTGAAAGTAAACTTCTAAAGTGTATCATTTGGCAACAACTTCCTTTCTTTCAGTAGAAGAAGAGGTAGAGGCTCAATAACAGAGGTTTTTCATCAGTGTTCAAAGAACCAGCTTGATGGTCAGATTGATGATAATGTTCCCATCTTTGAAATTCATGGTGCAGAATATAGTTAGCTGCAAGTTAATCAGACATAAGATGCTTAAAAAGTAGCATCTTGACATATCCATTATAAAATATTAACACAATCTCTGGCAATAAGAGATCCACAAATTAGGATGAAATGACTGACATAGATCATTAGGTAATCATCCTCCCATACACAATCCGCAGGATTAAATCCAAGAAACTTCTCCTTTGACTAGTATATCATACTCTTTAGGATCCATCAAATTTTCCCTCATCAAACGTTCTCAGGGAAACAGAACTATCAAATAACAGAAAAACGATTCAATCAGAATCAAACTTTGGTACTCTCTTTTCCTCATAACTTAAATTCTATGCATTTGTCATTATTTAAAGGATTACAGAGCACGACCTTCATCATAGTTGAAGTTCATAAGTTGAATATCTGATCATTGCTGAACGTTGAGGTCTCAAACTCAAACCGTGCAATTGCCTTCCTATGGGATTTCATAGTACAAATTCTACATGCTCGAAGCATTCAATAGCAAACACAAAGTTATCTTCTCATTGAACACAGATTGTTCAAACTTGTAGTGGGCCAAAAGAGACCTGATCATGTCCACCAAAAGTGTCCACCCAAAACTACATTCCTAGTTGATTTTGTCTATGATTTTCAATACAGAATGCAGCACATTCATCTACTTTAGAGGATTACATAGACAAGCAGACAGAGAGAGAGACAGACAGACAGACCTGATTGGTGCGGCGCATAGCAGCTGCCTCGCCGCGCTTAGAGAGGTTGGCTGTGAAACGGAACCTGCGCTTCGGGTTCTTCACCACACCGCAAAGCGTCCTCCACCTCTCGAGCACCTCCTCCGACGAGTGCTTTGCCTTCACGTCAAAGTTCTCATTCAAATAGCTCTCCATGATCTCGCGCCTCTCCTCTCCCCTCCTCCCTCAGCTCACTCACAAACCGCCTCGCCACTCAAACACCAAACCCGCCAGTGCAAGACATTAAATAGGAAGTGCCTCCGACGCGTCTCTCCGTCAGGGAACTCGCACTTTACTTCTTTCCAAAGTGGAAACTGACGCGTAAAGGAAAAGTGGGAGAGGAACTGAGGAAGGAGATGGGAAATTGTAAGGCAATTTCTCTGTCTCCTCCCCCGCTCTCTCGCCCCACCTCTGTGGTCTTGCAGCGAGCGACAATATCGAGAGGTTGTGGACATTCTGAGAAAGGAGGAAGATGAGAGTCCGAGAAAGATCCGAGATTTGGTGCAGTCTTCCATTCCATCCTACTTTCTTGGAAACTGTCCGTCGAAGTGGAGACTCCCGTGTGCAACGTGCCTTCCTAGACTGGCATCAGTATATTACATAATAATATTTAAATATGAGTAATATAGTAATATTTAATTACTAACGAAGGTTGGCGAGAGTTGAAAGGGTTTGTGTCGTTTAAGTAGAGGTGCCGGATTCGAACTCCTGTGAACGCAGCTGACTTTCTTAGGAGGGATTCCCGAAAAACCGCCCGACAGTACCCCGAATCCGGATTAGTCGGCTAGTCTTCAGATACCGGACACCGAGTGGGCAATCAAAAAGAATAAAATTTAATTTAATTTAATTATATTTAAAATTTATTTAATAAAATCTAAGAATGATAAAAATATAATGGCTCGTGACACAACATAAATATTAGCATGTAATATATAACTACATAAAAGAGTTTCACACTTTTTTTCAATGTACAAGCTCTTGTGGTTTTACAAAATAATATAATTTAATTATTTTCAAAATTTTTAAATCGTAAAAAATATTTATTTGTGAATTTTATTAATATATAATACTAAATAAATATTATTATGTAATATACCTGATAAGACGATGAGGGTGCTTGCTTTTCCATGCATTTGAAAATAAATTAAAAATTACTGATAAAAAAAGAAAATAACTTAAAAATATTCTTTTTTCTGGACTAATTAAATTCAAGCAAAATCGGCTTAATAATTAAAATGGATAAGTTCCTATAAAATTTTTTTACATTTACAAATTTTAATATCAAAATTTTATTTAAAATGAAAAATATCAAACTAATCCTATCGATTCTAATGGTAATTCGTGAAGCACAACTACTAATCCCATCGCTGTTTTAACTGTAGAATTGCAGTCGCGCGTTCTGCTAAGATCGAAAATTAGGTTCGTGAACATGGCGTTGAAGATTCCGGTGAACTCTGAACAGGTCCTTACATCAATGGTACTGGAGAATGGAGGGGTTCTAGCGCTGATGCGGGTGCAGAACCCATCTACAGTGGAGCGCCGATGCTGAATCGCACGTGAGTTGCAATCCGCCGCTCCTGCTGATGTTGGAGCCCTGATTTTATATCCTGTTCTAAGATCGGTGATCAGCGGCGGAGAGTCGACTGCCGCCGTGAAGCGCGCCCTCCCTTCGGGTCGTACTTCGTCGTGACGCAACGAGGGTTGCCATCGAGACGGGAGACGGTGGTTTCTGCCTCCCCGGATCGATATATCAGTCGTACGTGATGTGTTAAGTGGGCTTTGTATTATGTTGTTGTATGACTTTGGGCTTGGGCTTGGGCTTGGTTAACCGAAAAACTAAACATTTTTCGTATTTTGAAGCATTTATTTGGATAAATTACATTTTTTTTAAAAACCCAAATTTGACAAAATTATTTTTTTTTCTATCCACATTCCAAACACATGCATGGTTAGCTTTCTTTGCGATACTTCCCAGTCATGAACTTGCTTTCGTGTTTTTCAGACGATTTTATACTTTTCAACGACACTAATCGCATTACAGACAGACAAGAGCTTCTGGGGGGGCGTTTGGTTCGAATAATCTTGAATTATAAAGGAAAATTAGATCACATGGAAAGCTGTGTTTGGTAAGTGTTCTAAATTGTTTAAAAAGTTGATGAAAATATAATATTATAATATTTGATGTAATAGATAGTAAATTTAATTAACAAAAATACCCCTTTTTAAATATTAATAATCAAACTTTGGTACGCTGTGAGAGGCAAAAGCTGACGTTGTTCATTGTATTCTCACTTTCCGTCCTTTCCCCTTGGTATTATGATTGCTAGGAAAGGAGGCGGGCCCGGGATAAAATTGGACAGCCCGGGAAAGTGATTTTGCACCCCTTTTCATCCAAACAAAATAAAAATGGATGTAAAAGATCAGAGGATTACACCCAAACAAACACACCCTAAGAACTGCAGAAATGAACTGTTTAAACGATGCTAAAAATGCTCGAGCAATATACTATCGAGTTGGAATAATTGTATGCCCATATTGCAGTGGGATCACCAACTTTCTTTTGAAGGCTTCCCATGAAAAAAGAAGCTTTTAAAGTCTGCCAACATGGGCCCGACCGTGACTGTCGTGAAAGGACCCAGTCGGGTGGCAAAGCAAGGGGGGACGACGGGGAAGTCGTTGGGCCAACAGCAATATGAAATCACACGACATTCAAATTGACTGATCAAAAGGAAATGCATAATATAATACTGTCGTGGAAGGCAAGAATGGAGGAAATGTCCGGTTTGGTTAATGAGTGTTAACGTCTGGAATGGGGGGAGGAGTCTCTGTCTCGTCAAAAGACGAAGATGTCAACTGCAGGAGTTGATTCAAATGGTTCGAAATTTGATCGTGTTGAATAAATGTTTCAAATTTAAGTTTTCATAAATGGAAACAATTTATATTGTGAGAGTTTTACTCCTTCATCCAATTTGAGCTGACCCGACTTAAAGTCGAACTGAATTAACAGGAGATACATGTGATATCCAGATACAAGTGACGGGCCTCGAAAAAGATAAAGATGTAAACCCTAAAAAAGAAGCTCCCACTACACGCTACACGACTATAATACACGTACCATATAGTGGGGAGATGCCCGGGACAGGTCCCTTTCAGAGACATTGCTTTTTTTCCTTTTCCATTAAGCAAGAAACCCAAGAATGCAAAGGGAATGAGAGAAAAAGATATTTTAAAAAAAATGTGAATTTTATCAAAAAAAACCGGACCGAAGAAGTTATTGATCTTAGATTGGGTAAGGTACTACTTCACAAGATTCTCTAATACACAATTCCCAATGCAACTATATGTCTGGCTTTCTCACCTCCCCATTTTCATTTTCCTCTGGCCAACGAGCTCCGACAAACTTGACTTTCTTTTGCTTTATCTTAGCCATTGACTAGAGCAAGCAGCTAAGCAACCCCATGGCTTAAAGGGCAGAGAGACTTCCTTCTTTGGGTTTTTGATGGAGCTGGTTGCTACAAGTTATTGCACTTTTTTTTTTTTTGATAACGAAGGTATCCGAGCGCCTTCCGGGCCCAACTAGCGGTGGTTGCGACACCTCCTCCTCGGGGTACACGCAATAGCCCGCAAACCACGTGTACCAGGTAAGCCAGGATAATCCTGACGGGCTCGTGTCCCCAAGGATTCGAACCCAGAACCTGGGAGGCAAGGAAGCCCTTGCCCACCACTGGGCTGTCCCCCCGGGGACTACAAGTTATTGCACTTGATGAGACATTTTCCTTCACTGGTATGGAACAAGTTTCTCGTCTTTGAATGTGTTAGTGCACATCGATGTACTCAACACATGACCGATCTCATGGGCTACACTAAGATTAACCAGTCTACGGGTGCGTGCACATACGTCTGAAAGAAGATGGTGATGGGCTCCAATGGAAAATATAGACAAGACCGCACTATCAGACGGCCAAGCATGCAGGTGCAGACCACTAAAACTTATACCTCTTGAAGAGGACAGGGCTTCCATTGATATATCACATCCAATGAGTATAATTTAAATACATCGGTATAGTATTTTTAATCTATCAAAAATTTAATTTATAATTATTTTTACTGGCGTATTAAGCACCCATAGATTAATGGCACAACATATATTACTTATTAGATAGAAGACTTTTTTATTGAAGAGATTTCCCGACTCAATTGGCCGCCCAAAGATTCTCATGTATTGCCTACCGGCCATCTCGAGTATGACCCATCACCAAGAGGGTATTGAATTCGATCCTGAAAAAAAGATTTTTCGTAATTCTTTTAGTTACTTTCTTCTACTTCAATTTTTAGGCCCACGAACTTCTTTTACGATTGGAAAATAGTGTAATTCATGGGAAATTATAAGTTCATATGTTCTCGTTTATCCTTAGGATCAACATGCTGATATCACCTTTATTCAACAAATGCATACCAACTCCATTGGGATTACAATAATCACACAATAATTCAGTACCCATAATAACTAAGAAGTCTAATCAACAACAACCGATTAAAACTAATCTAAACTGTGCAATCAAGAGGTTTAGATAATTAATTAGAGGCAGTGGGAGGCTTAATTAAATACATATTTGACGTGTTAGTTTCAGCACGACTACCAGAAAAGCAACTTTGTTTAATACATGACGATTGATGGGCAATTTAATATATAAGCACGAAGAAATAAAATTTGATTTAATGATTATCATCGTTGATTCGAATCCAAACGATTCTAAATTCGATCGTTATTAATAAAATTCTATCTCTTTCTTAATTTCCTTTTAATCCAATACACTAAAAAAATTATATGCACACAAATACATTTTATTTACTTTCTTTTTTTTCCCTAATTTTTTTTCGAAACCAGCAAAAAATATGTACATGGGAGGGGGAAAATTTATTGCTGAAATTAATGAAATACATTTTTGTGTAACATGAATTAAATAATTGCAGTCGAAGGTGACGAAGGAGATGGGAATCTAGATGGTGATGCACAATCCTGATTGCATATCGTGATGAATTTCTAACAATTGTAACAAAAACAGGGTGAATAAAATGAAATAGTTATTTCTCGATATGTACAACTCGATATTTAAAAATTTAATGCATTCGGGTGTTTTAAGTTCGAAACTGAGATCTTAGTTGAGATGAATAAATATCGAATAATTGTTTAATTCACAGTTCACAGATATATAAAACGAGCAAGCACGTACCGAAAAACCAATTGTTTCATTTCTTTTTCACCCAAATCAAACCCAAATCTCCTGCCTACTCCAACATCAATTGTCTCTCAAAGCGAAAATAATAAAAAAGCAAGACAACCTAATTCCTTGAAAATTCCAAACCAGCAACCTCTCGCACGAGCCATAAAACACGCCACACGTGCGAAAAGAAACTCCAACCCCAGCCTTCCACACCATCAATTTCATTTAATTGACCGTCTTTTTTTTTCATCGAGTCATCCATCATCAGCTGGTGGGCCGCCAAGCACTGGCCCACACCACCGGCTGGTCTTTCCAGGAAAGGAATATTCCGGCGGAGTCGGAGCACTGTGTCATTGCCCAGCTCTCCTTGTGCCTCCTCAGCAGCGCCCTCACATCGTCGCACAGCTCGTCGCTGTATTTAATCGGCCTGAACCCTCCCGCCCTCAGCCTCCCCGACCACCGTACTGCCGGTTCCCTCCTCTCCACTGACGCTGCAGGTGGGCACGCCACCAGGTCCATGATGGCCCTCCCGGCTGCTCTCTCAAGCATCAGCCGCTCGTTGCTCGTCCTCGGGAAGCTCTCCTCCAGCGCCTCGAAGTAAACCCTAAACCACCTCAGGCACTCCACGAACCCTCGGACAAACTCGGGCCCATCAACCCCGACATCCATGTCCGCCTCCTCCTCGACCACCGTCACGATCCTCGGGTTCAGCTGCCGGAAGGATGAGATCACGTGGTTTCGCCGGTTGTTTACTGGTGTTATCGAGTGAAGCGATCCCACGTAGTTTATGGCTAGAGCCTCATCGTTCCTGACATCAAGCTCTGACAAGTTCAGCTCAGAGAGGTCGCCGGTGTGGTGCACGACATTGAATTTGAACGGCACCCCCATGAGCCTTGCGAATTTCTCCATCCGATTCCCAATCTCCTTCATCACCTTCTGCACCCCGGTGGCCCCGACGTCGGTCCGAGAAGCTGCCGCCGCCACCACTACGGTGGTCAGACGAAGGTGAGGAGTCTCGTCAGAGCGGGTGGCAAGGGCCTCGAACAAGGTGGGCCACTGGGTGCAAAAAGTGTTGCTAATGTCAATGATGTGAAGCTTCGGCTCACCTTCTAGGGCTTCCATGATTGCCCCGTTGCAAGCGACGTGGCCAAAGGTGGTCCAAGGGCTCACCTCCTGGAACTTGAGCACCATCTTCCTAGTGGACTCGAACGAGCACGTCTTGTCAGACGCGGACATGAGCGCACGGTGGCTCCGCTCTCCAGAGTCGGTCATCCGGCTGAAGAGGGCCTGCAGGAAGTAGGAGGCGAGCTTCTGGTCAATGTCGCCGTAGGGTGACCCGAGCTCATTGAGCATCCACATAAGGTGCTGGACACGCCCGCTGTTCTTGTCCACGATGCCTCTGGCTGTCTCAAGAAGGATCTCGGATGCCCACTGATGGTGCCCCGAGAAGTTGAAGCTGAGGGGGTCCCGGGCAGGCGAGAAGGACGGGTCGGTGGTGCCAGTAGTTGTGGTTGTGGTCGGATCATAAGAGTGGGGTGTCGTCGTGGTTGCGCTTGGAGTGCTCGTGCTGGTGGGAGGGTAAGCGGTGGATGAAGGGAAGTAGCGCTTGGAGGAAGAGGAGGAGAAGTCATCTTCATCCATGAAAAAGTTGAAGCATTCTCCTCGTCCTCCTTCAACTTCTTGATCTTCTTGGTGGTGATGATTGTGAGGATAGTAGCTGTAGTGTTGGGGATGATGAGTTTGCTTGGAGGATCTTGAGCTGCTTGAAGTTGAGTTGAAGGAGGATTGATTGCTGGATTGCTGTTGTTGCTGGTGGTGGTGGTGGCGTTGCTGTTGGGGGTGAAGGCTTACTAATCTAAACAAGGTATCCATTTAACCCCACAAGAACTACAGAAAGCTATAGATTATGAGAGAGGGAGAGGCAAAAGGTGGGAGGTATGGGCTTATTGTGTAGTTAATTAGTAGGAATAATAAACATAAAGAATTTGATTAAAAAAAGGAAGGATCTTAAGGTTGGATTTTAGCTCTTTGATGGGGGAGAGAGAGTGTGTGGGAATCTGATCTAAGAATGTGAAAACTTTGGGGTTTACCTCGGTGGAACCGGTGAGGAAGGAATAATATGGAGTGGAAGCAGAAGGTGAAGTGGAAGGGTTTCCTTTTCTATGCATATAACATGCTTTGGTGTGGGATCAATTTTCTTTTATCCTTTTGAGAAAAATGAAAAAGACTATGGATCAATATGAGTATGAGAAAGAGATTCAGTACAGTGACAAAAACTCGATCTGATATCAAAATGCTCAATTTCTCACTTAAAATAAATTTCAATTTAGTATTATACATCAGTAATGAATAAATAACACTTAACCAATATTTAAGGCAGGATTAATTGAATAACAGGGGCATGATCTTGGGGAAGAGAGGGGCTTGGCTTTGAATTAGAAATATAAAATTCTTTGACTGTCATAAAGGTAGAAAAGATGACAGTGC
This sequence comes from Lagerstroemia speciosa, assembly GCA_037672795.1. Taxonomy (NCBI): domain Eukaryota; kingdom Viridiplantae; phylum Streptophyta; class Magnoliopsida; order Myrtales; family Lythraceae; genus Lagerstroemia; species Lagerstroemia speciosa. The sequence continues at coordinate 2,421,627 of CM075296.1, forward strand.
TTTGGTACTGGTGGATTAGCTTTTCACTTTAAAGTAGATAAACACGAGACAAAAGAATCATGTGCTATACAGTAACGCATATATTTATGCATCGCAATTGTATCATCCCTTTGTTAAGGTAATCTTTGATGCAAAGAACCTCCTAAGAATGCATTTTCCACTTGCCCACGGTGTTGAATTTTCCAATACTTATTGGAGCCGTGAACTTGACATCTCGAGATTCCTAACAAAACCACTACCGGTGCGACCGGAGGGTTCGCGGGCTCTCGCGTGTATTAATTTCCTACATGAGTGCCAGAGCATAGTTGATGCTGCAAGACATCGATCGTGCAAGGTCTCATGTGACAGGTTATGTGTTGATGAATACAGGCAGCAGTGCTCACTTGTTGAGAATCCAACGTAGTGCCAAAAAATATAAAATGGATTGGCGGATCTCTGGTGATTCATTAATCGGGAACTTGCGAGACAGGCGTGCATAATTTAATATGGAGAGAGGGAGAGAGAGAGAGAGTCCGAAAGCTGAGACCGGCGTGCATCATCATCATCATCATCGAGCCCACCATCGAAAGTGCAAATTTTGTACATTCCTTTGCTTCGTAAATACTCTCCCACGACCAGCCCCGCTGGATTCAGAAAATTTTATAATATTTATATATAAATTTCACCAACTTCGTATGTGTTTATATTTAATTATCTTATTTCGTCCCCTGAAAATCCATACTTTTAACTTTTTCATTGAATTTCGCCTCTTCACCGAGTGTTTTAGATCCGTCCTCGCCTATAACCGATATATCATAGTTGGAACTTGGGGTTTTGGATGGTTGAATGTCTTTCTTCTTCTAATGTTTTCGGGTTTGGCTATCATCAATGGAGAAAATATTTTATTCAAAGAGCTTTACTTCCTCAGTGGCGGAGTCTTAGGTATTACAAGCTAACTCGACTATTCTACGAAAAGAATTTTAAGCTGTGAAATATATCTTTTTCTAAATAAAAATCTTGATAATAATTAAGGAGAATGGAAATGATGTCAACCACGCACGACAATGGGTTTTCAGGATTTTTTTTTTATTAGTGCTGTAAGGTTTTTTTTAAAAAGTTTTTCTGATTAATTTAAAAGTATTTTTAGGATTAATGATAACGAAAAAGTGAATTTTCAGGGTCAGTAATAATAATATAGCAGTTAAGGTAAATTTTAACACGAATTTCCTTTTATTAAACATCTTATATCTCTTTATTCTATACTTCCTCTGTTGCTATATTGTTATGCATTCCTTGTTATGTTCATTTGAATTATAATATTAAAACGTACCAGCTTTCACAAAATCCTATGGAGCATGCTTCCTCTTATTATTCCTGCCTTTTCTGTTTTTCCTATTCTGACTGTCTCCGGTCTACATACACGCACCCCCACACAGACACTTGTACAGGCTGCGTACATACTCTCAGAGTACACATCACTCAGAGGCAACTAGCTAGCGAGGGAGCAATGGGCCACTTTTTCCTAGTCATGTGCTGGCCGGTCGCGATGACTTTGAAATTTTACACCTCATCCACCATATATCATCACCCACCAAATTCAATTTCCAGCCGTGACACGGTCCGAGTCCAACCAGACGCTCGATTTGTTGAGCTGGTTCGAGGTCATTCTTCCATTCGAGTTTACACCAGGGAGGTGAGAGTCCGAAGTTGAGGGTCAGAGCTCAAAAAGGATCCGCTAGAATACTGTTGGTTCTAATTCGATAACAATTGTTGGGACGACTAATTGCACGTAGATGAACGATACCAGTCAACTCGAGGGAGCCGTCACGGTTCTGTCAGCATTAGGCGACCAGGCCGTGTTGAAAGGGCCTCCCGTCGAGTCAAGGCTATAAGGGGTTATGTGGAAGTTGGCGCCGGTCCAAATCAAATAATGGCCTGCGTATGATAGACTAGCCGACGTGGATTGGTCGGGAAACGGCAGTTTGATTTCACTCGATTCCCAAGGAAATATACAGTCTAATATTCCTGATGAGAATGTGTGTGTGTGTGTGTGTTCAAAAACATCAAATTGACAATGAGAATGTCATTTTCTTAATTATTGATTACAGAGGAGGCTTCTGTTTTTTTTTTTTTGGCTGAATTCTTAATTTTGAGAATGCTGATGAATCCTGCAGTGGACCCCGCGCGACTTTAGTTGGTCAAATCTGGCCCCTGGCTCCACCTGTCGGCCACAATGATGAATGTGCAGATGATTCGATGGGTAAATAATTATTTGATATGTGAATAATAGACATCTTATTATCTTAGTAAAGTGAATATTATTAATGGATAATAGTACAATGTGATTTTTTTTATTAATGTGCTAAATAATTATTGACCGAGTTTATAGATAATTGGACGAGTCCATGAAAGAATTTATTAAAACCAATACATGGGTCCCCGATGCTCTCCCATGGACCCTTATTGACTCAGCCTTATGGAACAGGGCCTCGTCGGGGGCCCAACCATTGATTTCTGTTGAGGAAGGATCCATATGTTCATTTCGTTTTGCTCGGCCAAATCTCCAAGTAATGTAAGAAGAATATCTTATACAGGTTAGATTCTCGTACCTCAATCTGGCTACGGAATTAGAGAAGGGAATAAACCATACCGATACACCGCCTTCGATTTTCCTCGCTAGTTTCTGATTCAGTGATGCGGATTTCTAGTTTATTCTGCTTGTGATGAGCCTTCCACGCGCTTAACACCCAGATCAACACACCATTTGATATAGAACCTTTGTATAAACATAAATCCGATGAGAATTCAAATGAAGAGTTTAAAACTCGTTGGAGATCCAGGAAGGGTAGAAAAGCCTGTAGGTAGAAGTTACTGGTTGAGCCATGATCAACCTGTGATGAGGCTTTGGCAGCTCGGGGGCTGACCCGCCATGGTCGATGCAGATTCTAATCGTCATTCGTTAGAACAGTGAAAGGGATGAATAATTGCAGTAATATCAAAACTAGCCAGTGGTAATTATTAACAGGTAAGGATGCTGAAGCAAGCTTGTAATTGCAATACAATGAAAGAGAGAAGCAAAGCCATATCTACAGCAAAGCTTTGGCTCAGTAAAGTTTACGAATGTGCTTCATTATCAACGTTTCAAGTGACCAGCCTCAGAAGGCAGCATCCAGTAGGCAGCAGCAGCACAGTACCAGTAAACTGCATGAAGAAACAATGTGCAGAAGTAAAGGAAAAAGTCAATTATGTAAGGCCATAAGAAAAATCCCGAGAGATCATAGACACGACGAATCACTCCAACCATTCTGGAGATGATTTTTTCCCTTACTACCAATAACCAAACCCATGGACAGAAGCTATGGATGAGATAAAGTGGAATCCATGTGAAAGTTACCATCCTTCGAGGAAACTGGGCTCTTCCCTTTTGGGAGGAGGCTGTTGCTGGTACTGTGGCGGTGGCCCGTATGCCAGTGGCCGTGGAGGGTGGTACCCCGGTGGTGGACGAGGGTAACCACCAGGGCCTGCCGGGTATCCTTGTGGAGGAGGGACACCGACCGGGGGTTGATTCTGGTAGTAGTAACTCATCTGCTCGTTCTCAGTATGTCCTCTTCTCTATGTCGGATCTGTCGATCTCTCGAGTTTGAGGATCGTGGTCGGATAGAGCTAATACAAAATGGGGTGATCTTATGTGTTTACATATATATATATATATATATAATGAAGCAAAACTCGTGCACGAGCCATTGAGGAAGCTCGCGGGAAGTTTTGGCTCCCAGAGAAATTATAAACTGGCGTTGACTCCACAAGTCATTTGGATAAAGAATGCAAAGTCTTCTGGAATTTGCTGGTTCAACTAACATCCACTTGACATTAATATTGCAGCAGCGGCAATATTAACAATGACAACCACAACAATGATAAAAAAAAAATTGAATATGAGTGCAGAACATGCTTTCGATAATGTAAAAATTTTGAAACGTGAAGCGACAACGGCCGGTTTGACTTCGTCAATTCAACTCTCGAACAGTATTCTCACCGTTATCGAACTTGCGAGCTGACGCATGTGGCTTCATGTCGAAGTTGGACTTCGTGAAATAACAAAAAAACATTTTATGCAGGAGTTGATAGTGAATATGTCATCAGTCGTAGAGCGAAGAACAAGTCCTTCCGGCTGGATATTTCTCTCTTGCACGCTCTAAAAGTAAAAGAAGCCTTCTACAGAGGAGTGTAGTGTGTAACGAGTATACCATGTGACAATATTTAAGTGGTGTCACTATCCAATAGAATTCAGTTATTTTTAAAATATTTTAAATAAAATCTAAAAAAATCCAAAATAGAAAAAAAATAATTTAATTTGATTGACTTGTGGCACTACGTTATCACTGTTAGACACAGCTTTCTCTTTCCACGTTATCACTTGTGGCACTACGTTAATTTGTAGTGTGTAACGAGTATACCATGTGTGTTTGGTTACATACAAGACTTTCTCTTTCCACAGCTTTTATTATCAGTAAACTTAGCTAGACACGCCCCTTCAATCTTCCTGGAGGCAGCTCGGTACATGAAAGGAAAATAATTAAGAGAAATTATATATATAGGTCTGATAGCCCTCAACTTGAAACTACATTTGATATTCTCGTCGGTGGGACTTCTCATACCATTTTATCATCTTTTCCTTCTAATTCTAAACATGTATCTTTCTTGTATGACAGAGTTTTGTGTGTAACAGATATATCGCGTAACAGTACCAATGTAATGGCACAAATTAAATCATTTAGTTATTTTTAAGATTTTTTCAATAAAAACTAAAAGGAAAAAAAATCTAATAATGACTTAATCAATTGAATCATGACATTACATCATCACTATTATTTGATATATCCATTACATACAAGATTTTCTCCTCTTGTATACTAAAAAAAGGAGATGGTGGATTGGCCTTTTCTCTAGATACCACCTTGCGATAATATCCTTACATAGAAGACCTGGCATTTTACATGGGCCCATGACAAACATTACAAGACGAGCAAGAATCCAATCCCATGGCCAGCTATCGCTGAGATGGGCTTGGGCCCCTTCCGGCCTTTACCAAATTGAGGTCCTTTTCACTGTTAAACACAGTGGATTTTATTTATTCATTTATTTTTTTCACAAATGAGATACATGACTACAGAAGATTCGAAATTGGGATATCTTAGTTTCGGATCGACATTCAATCTTCTTCCTCTCGTAAAACGGCGGAATTTAGTGACCGATCCGTTGTTGCTGTATTTGTTGGAATTAACTCAGCGCGGTCCTATACGCCACCGTTTCCATCTATCCAATTTAATAAATAATAATTATCCTTTTAAAAAATACATAATCCGAATCAAATTAAAGAAAAAAAAACATACATACCAAAAATGAAAAATATCTTCTGAACAGCGCGGAAATTCGCCACGTCATGTTCGGAATTTCTATGTCGTACCAAAGCCACAGCCCCACTACAAAACATTCCGACTTTGGTGTCTCAGCATCTGCCTAACGAGTCTCTCTCCTCCTCTGAATCACCGAATCTTTTCCTGTACCTGTCTCTCATATATATAGATTTCGATCATCGTCATCGTCGTTCGCGGAGCGCGTTCCTTGGCAATCCCCCTCAAACCTAAGCGGAGCAGAGCATATTTCTGTCAGCATCGGTTGGCGGTTGGATTTTCCCGTCGCTTCCCTGACGTGTCCATTTGTCTCAGTTGGTTCGGACAAGCGATTCCCCCTCATTTTTTCCGCCTGAAGCGTCTCCGTATAATTCACCCAAAGAAGAGAGAGGCAGCGGAGGAGAGAGGACCGCCATCTGGGTGTTGCGGTCTTAGCTGGGCTGTTTCTGAATTCAGAGGTAAAAACTCTCTCTTGATTTGGGATGCTTGTTGGGTTGTTCTTCAATCTCCCTCCTCCTCTGATCGCGCTTTTGTTTTCCGCCGCTTGGCTTCATGGTGGAAAGCGAAAATGTGTTTAACCCGGAGTAGGAACTCGTTGTCAGCGTCTCATTTTCTAGCTCTGCTCTGATGGATTGATTTAGCTGAGCTCAATTCGAATTGTCATGGGAATAGGCATGCGTTTAGGATCTTGAAATAGATTGGCAGTTTCAAGATTGAACGGAGGCAGAGAGAAGAAAGTTTCGGGGGCGACCTATTTTACATTTTAAATCATCTTTGTTTACCTTTTTCGGTCCATCATGCTGCAAGCCTTACCTATCGGAAAATAGGGTAATTTATCATGTTAAGGTGCAAGTCCTTGTATCAAATTCCCCTTTTTACCTTTGGGGTTTGCTTATGTTGTTTTTCGATGCATTGATCTGCAAAGCTCAAGTTTTAGGAGTGTAGCTGTCTTTCACAAGGGAAAAAGAAAAAAAGAAAAAGAAAAATCCCAACAGGGACACAGAAAATGGATATCTTTGTAGAAGTTCACTTTAGCGCAGCTAATGGTCCCAACCACTTAAAGGATGGGTTGGGACCTTTAGTTGTCAAGTGTTAGAGTTTCAAGCTGTCAGATATCGTTGCTACATTATATTTGTTATTTACAATTAGTGCTCCAACAGCAAGGTTGGAAGCAATTAAGATATGGTAGGTGCCATTAAAGTCTTGAAAAAGTCAGTGGCTTAAAAAGTTTGGTATAGTTATTTATTCTTGTGTTGTCTGCTTTATATTTTATCATACGGAGGACCCCGTTCTGTTGGATAGGGCAGAGAATGAAAAGGGAGCATCAGACTTGGGAGAGCAGCTCAGAGATGTCTGCTGAGATATTGGAGAGCCATCAGCATTGCTCTTTGAAGGAAGGGAAAGGGAAGAGGCTGTGGAAGAAGGTCAAGTATCAGCTTGTGGAATACCATTCCTTGCCTGGGTATTTGAGGGACAATGAGTACATTCTCGGCCATTACCGGTCCGAGTGGCCAATGAAGCAAGTGTTGCTTAGCATGTTCACCATTCATAATGAGACGCTCAATGTTTGGACGTGAGGACTCTTATACCTGTCTCTTTGCTTGTTAGTTTTTTCAGAGGTTTTAGCAGTCTCTTTCAGAGAGAGAGAGTGATTGATTTATGCTGCTAAAACAAGATCATTCCTGTTGCTCATTAAATATTGAAGATCAGTGCTGCTTGGAAGCCAAAAACATGATTACCATTTTCCAATTGGCAAGTGTTAGTTGATCAATGTTCATAGTCTGGTCATTTGCTTCATATGTGTCTTGTTAAGTGACAAAAATGTTACATTCTCTAGTTCATGATCATATTGGTCTTTCTCACGGGCATTCTTGAAAGATTTATCTTGTATTAAATAACTTCTACTCACCGTTCGGCTTGTATTCAAAAAATTTTGGTTTTAAAAGAGGTGCATAAATTTGCTTCTGTTCTCCTTTCTTCTCCATCCTTTTCTTTTTAAGATTTTGCTATTGAAGGACAAGGAAATGTCAGACATAAAGAATAATATGAACTTTTGCTGTTAGTCTTGGTTCTCCTGAAATATATCTGCATTCATTTTCTGCTGAAACCTCTATCTGATCTCTTGCGCTATACTTATTCTCTATCATGCAGGCATTTGATAGGGTTCTTCATTTTCCTTTCCCTAACCATATACACAGCCATGAAGGTCCCGAATGTCGTGGACATACACTCTCTACATCTTCCTGATGTCCTGAGAAAGGCTGATCTGCACAAGATCCAGTCTGAGCTAATGACCTGCCTTCCTTCGTTGCCCCACATGCCCGACCTCCACAAGCTCCGGGAATCATCTATGGATTTGCTGCATTCTCTGCCCAGCTGGCATGTCATGGACCTCCTATATAATTGCTTGCCGGAGCGATTCTCCCATAATCACACCGATGCCTGCGTTTTGGTAATGATTTACATATAGGTTTACCATTTTTTTTTGCCTTAATATTTTTTATCATAGAGAGATGCTCATTTTACCATTTTCTTTTAATTTTCCATCATTTTTTGTTCTGTTAATTTTTCTGATATGCACGTAGAATTGCTCTGAGGATTTATAAAGGTGGTTTATCGCTCTTGGCCCTATGGTGCTTCTATTCTCTTGCTTAGGACGGCACTGAATATAGAACTGGCATATAATGGATCTATTGGATTGCTTTTTCTGATGGAGTTATTCTTTGTTTAATCAGATTTTGATTTGTTTGTATGCGCTCTTCCTATTCAATTCTTGCTTTTACCAGATGTCTTGACTTGTGCTTTTCATTAAAATCCTTTTACTTGATGCACTCTAGATAAGATTATCGTGGTCGCAGTGTATTGGAAGTGGACTATGACACACTGACAAGACGTGTATTAAGTTCAAAATGAAGCTGATACGTTGTTTGAAATGAAATGTAGAGTGCGATGAAGGAAGATGTGGTGAACATGATTGCTCCATTGATGGCAAGGCCGATCACGAGATGGCCCTTCTTTGCATTCTTGGGCGGTGCCATGTTCTGCCTCCTGGCAAGCAGCACGTGCCACCTCCTCTCATGCCACTCCGAGCGCATGTCCTACATCATGCTTCGCCTCGACTATGCTGGGATTGCTGCTCTCATCTCCACCTCATTTTACCCTCCTGTCTACTACTCCTTCATGTGTGACCCCTTTTTCTGCAACCTCTACCTGGCCTTCATCACCATCCTGGGGATCTCGACAGTCTTGTTCTCCCTCATGCCCGTGTTCCAGAACCCCGAATTCCGGACCATCCGGGCATCCCTATTCTTCGGGATGGGAGTCTCTGGCGTGGCTCCAATTTTGCACAAGCTCTTCCTCTTCCGGCACCAACCCGAGGCTATCCACACAACAGGCTACGAGCTTCTCATGGGCCTGTTCTATGGGATCGGGGCCCTTGTGTACGCCACTAGGATCCCCGAGCGATGGAAGCCCGGTAAGTTTGACATTGCCGGGCACAGCCATCAGCTCTTCCATGTACTGGTGGTGGCTGGGGCATACACTCATTATCATGCTGGGCTCGTCTACCTCAAGTGGCGGGACATGGAAGGATGCTCATGAAAGGATCACGGTGGCAATCAGTCGGTGATATGGATCTGTTTCAGGGTTCATCTTACATTCAACTGTATGAATATGAATTAGCCAAAACGATTAAGGTGGGGGCAAAGTCAACAGTATATGTACCGTAGAACACAGTAGTTATTGTCTTTGCCGCATCTGAATAAGTCTGGCTTGGGAGCTCGAGGATCAAAAATCAGGAACTTCGGGACTTTGAATGTATTGAAAGTGTAGTAGTCCTCTACATTGAAAACATGGGCCAGTGAACCTAGGTGCACGGTTTCACTTAAGAAGTGTGGTCTCTGATGCAATTTTCATGGAAGCTCCAGGACAGATACTGCCGGGAATCAAAATTTATGATCAATTTGGCGATCTCTTCGATTTTCATATGACTCGATCATGGGCTGCTCAAACTGACAGCGTCTTAGAGCAGAAGCATATGGCGGAGAGGTTTGGATCAGAAACAGGAGATCTAAACGTTCGTGGCCATTTCTGTTGTTCACAAAGGAGCTTGGCATGGCATGGCATGGCCTGGCATGGCCAAGAGATGGGCTTACTTCACATGTTCTTGTTGGACTTGGAAAGGTGTGGGCAAGGACGAGGACGACGTTCATTCATTCAATGTGTCCTTGTCTCTCCCATGAGTTACTCCATCGCTCATCCCTTTCCCTGGAAAGGGAAAATCAAGCTCCGGCAGATAATATTTATTTAAAATTTAAAAATCAAGTGCTTCAATACCAATCTGAATTAGTTTGAGGGATTCGTGAGATGCTTGGGAGAACATGGCACGGGAGTTCTAAACTTTTTGGCTCCATTCGGAATATCATGGGACCAATTTCTGACTCAGTACACACGTGTTACTGCTCTGTTGGTTTGCCTTGCTTCATATCTGCATGGTGGTCTGAATCCATGAACGGGGGGTGTCACCGTCTGGCCTGCCTAATCAATCCTCCTCGAACTAAAACCGATGGGGGGTGGCAACTTCCACGTTTGTCTGTTTGCCCGTATCGTAAAAAATCCTGGAAGTCCTCCCTCAATTAACATGACGCAGTGAAAAAGGAACTGATGATAAAATTTATTTAAACAATTAATTCATATTTATTCGTGTATTATAATTTGATCGGTCCTCTCTGTGTTAAGATGAAGGTCAAATCAAACCGATCTCATGAGCCCAAATAAGTAAGCTGCGCCAATTCTGGGAAGTTAATTACGGGAGAGGAGGAGCCGGAGATGATTTCGGGGTTCCCAGTGGAAGAAGCAAACACTATCCTCACATCAAATCCCTCCTCCTGCCTAAAAAACTTAGATGATCTAATCTCACAATAATATAGCGAGTAAAATTAATTAAATTGTACTGATTAGTAATAATTATGATAATTACTTAGGTAATTAATACTAATTTAATTATTTATCATATTTTTATTAATAATTTTTTATATAACGTGATGAGATAGTATGGCACGAGAATTTCTCCGCCTCCTGCCTTTTGCAATTTTCTTGCCACTTCAGTCATCGAGATTCAACTCTACGAATAAAACAAACTGAACCTGATAAAACTTTGTTCCTGGAATTGTGGCCTCCATATTTCATTCCTTTTTCTCAAATATCTTTTTAGGCTCATGATTTTTAAAAATTGTTCAGTGAAAGTACTTGTTTTTAAAATAAAGGTCTTTTTTTAAAAAAAAAATTAAAGTATCCGAGCGTCTTCCAGTCCCGACTAGTATTTATTGCAATACCTTCTCATGGCACACATAATAGCGCAAGCTGAAACTCCTACCCTCCAACTTACATCCGCTGGATTTCGAGTTTGGAAAACCAATTTTCAAGATAAAGGTTAAAAGGGGAAAAGAAGGTGAGTCAAAAGAAGCTGAAATTCTACAGGAGACTCGGCGGAAAGAAGAGGGTGTCGGTAATTGATATGATTACGACACATCACCACCGCTCTCCGGCCCACGTGTCAGCCGGGAATCGCCATCCACCACGGGCCCAGAGAAAGTCCGACATCGGCCCAAGCCCACTGTTGACGGATGCGCGTTTTAGCCTTCCCGGCGCACCGAACCAACAATAACTCTCTCTCTAGTCTGCTGTGGTGCGGAGACGGGAAGATGCTAAGGCATGCACCCGGCTCACGCGTGCCAGAAGGGTCGGCGGCACATCCTCTGGCCACATGTCCTGTCGCGATCCCTCGCGCCTCCTGTGGCCGCTGATAAAATCTTTCTGTTTCTCATTAATTTTATAATATATATTACACGAAATAACATATCCTATATATATATAATACTTTTTGTTGTTGTTGCAAACCATGATCTCGTCCGTCCGAGGGACCTCTGTCTCGATTTGTTTGCGCGAGACAGGTTACGGATAGGAATTGGGATAGAGGATTTTGCTTCAGAAAGAGTCCAATGAGGCCTCCAAGTTCCACTGCTATTGATATTCTGTGGATTTCTTGTAGATAACAATTGTCTACGTCTATAAGAAAAACTTGCTGCCAATAACAACATCCTATCTTAGAGAGAGTCTTGCATAATAGGTACATCACGTGTCAGTACTGACATAATATTATGAGTTAATAGAATTTATTTATTTTTAAAATTTTTTTTGATAAAATCTAAAAGAAAAAAATAATCCTAAGAATAGTTTGATTTGATCAGTTCGTTATACTACGTTAACATTAACAAACACGTGGCATACAAGATTTTCTCCCTAACTTGAAGTGTAAACTAATTGTTTTTTCGCTACAATAAATTTTTTTTAAAAGGAAAAGTCCCATAAATAGAAATCAAAATGTATTGCCTTTTTAATCGCATCCGATATCAATTTACCGGTTTTCTTTTCAGACTACCATAATTTACGAGCGGATCTCCCAATATTCAATTTCGCCACGTGTCACAGTGCGAATGCCAAAGGGGCAAGGGAGTCCTACGTGCTCCGGGTTCATCAACTTCATCTTCTTCCTCATGTATTCCCTTCTCGCTTGCCATTTATGTCGCACTGTCCGCTGGACTGACACCAAGAGCAAGAACCAGAGTGACACTGGCAGAGGGAGTCTCTGTGTGTGTGTGTGTGTGTGTGTGTGGGTGTGCGCGCCTGCGGCCTCCCCCCGCCATTGACTGACTAGCCTAAATCAACGTGAGCAATCTCGGAACCGACTCCCTGAAATTCTCCGGCCGCCCTCCTAAATTTCAGGCTCTTTTGAGCTGTGCAGTGACCGTGAAAAATCGAACACCCATGGCCACCGCTTCACGCTAACGGCAGATATAGACACCGTCACCCCGCCGACCGAGAGCTGGGAGAAAAGGGGGAGCTCCCCGCCTTAAAATGGCGTCCCCACCCGAGCTCTCTCAGCAGCATCACCACCACCACAACCACCACCAGAACCTTTCAATGGCCAAGTACTCCCTCAGGAGCAGAGCCCTCCCCTGCTTCACCGACGCCTGCCTCTTCCTCGGTGGCGCCCTCATGGCCCTTCTGCTGGTATGGTCGTTCGCTGCTTTTGTCTTCCCCAATCCTAACCCCAACAACCCAGAGGCATTAGCCGGGGCTAGGGTCGCCGCCGGAGAGGCGGAGGATCAGTGGAGGGGGGTGCGTGTGCCGGACTATCTGCACGACCCGCCGGAGAAGACTTTCTACGACGACCCGGGGCTCAGCTACGCCATCGAGAATCCTGTTAAGGGCTGGGACGAGAAGAGGAAGGAGTGGCTGCGGCGGCACCCGTCGTTCGAAGGGGAGCGGGAGAGGGTCGTCTTGGTGACGGGATCGCAGGCGGCTCCTTGCAGGAACAAGATCGGCGACCACCTCCTGCTGAGATTCTTCAAGAACAAGGTGGATTACTGCAGGATCCACGGCTGCGACGTGTACTACAACAACGTCCTGCTGCAGCCGAAAATGCACACCTACTGGGCCAAGTATCCGGCGGTGAGGGCCGCTATGCTGGCCCACCCGGAGGCGGAGTGGATCTGGTGGGTCGACTCCGATGCCATCTTCACCGACATGGACTTCACGCTCCCGCTGGACCGGTACCGTAAACACAACCTGGTCGTCCACGGGTGGTCTCACCTGGTCCACGAGAAGAAGAGTTGGACCAGCATCAACGCCGGCGTCTTCCTCATCCGGAACTGCCAGTGGTCGATGGACTTCATGGACGTGTGGGCCGGCACGGGCCCGCAGAGCCCCGACTATGAGCGGTGGGGCCAGGAGTTCTCCTCTACCTTCAAGGACAAGATCTTCCCGGAGTCCGACGACCAGTCGGCGCTGATCTACCTCATCCTCAAGCACCGGGACCTCTACGAGGACAAGATTTACATCGAGAGCCAGTACTACTTCCAGGGCTACTGGGTCGACATCGTCCCCACCCTCGATAACATCACCCGCAGGTAATCGTTGCTGCAATCGTTCTGTGGCTTACTCGAATTACCGTAAATCTTTCACCCACCTAAAATTTAATCTTTAGGGGTGGCAACAATTACTCTTATGTACCAGAATTTACGTGGTAAAAAAGTTGTAAGTTGAATGTTTTTCTCTTATTCTTGTGTTTACTAATTGGGAGCTCCATACTTTAAACAAGCGAGGTTAAGGTGTGGGTCTGTACAACAACATATTTTGCTATCGTACAATTTTTCACCGAACTTATAATAAATAATAAATAGGACAGTATCCATCCAATTACTCTCATGTACTAGAATGTGTATTTTTTCATCTACGTGCCATTTAATTCTCAATGGCAATGTCGCACAGGTACATGGAGATAGAGAGAGGCGCGGGCGAGGACGCCCGCATCCTGAGGCGGCGGCACGCGGAGAAGGTGAGCGAGTTCTACGGCATGCAGTGGGAGCCTCACCTCCGGGAGGCCGGGTACGGGCTGGGGAGCTGGAGGCGGCCGTTCATCACCCACTTCACCGGCTGCCAGCCCTGCAGCGGGGACCACAGCCTCATGTACTCGGGCGAGTCCTGCTGGAACGGGATGGTTCGGGCCCTGAACTTCGCAGACAACCAGGTGCTCAGGAACTACGGCTTCGTACACCGGGATCTGTTGGACTCCGCCACTGTGGATGCGATCCCGTTCGACTACCCGCTGGGCCGACCGGGCTAACTGGTTAACCCCAGTTGATTAGTCTTCTTCTTGGAAAGGTTGCTACAAGACCTGAAAAGGGTAATCTTTTTTTTGTTTATTCCGTGGTTCAGTTTCTTGGGGTTTGAGTAAGCTGTGCGACGGTCAGTGTTGCTAGTCTGTCGGGTTCTGATTATGTATCTAAGAAGAAATAGGCAAAGATGGGTCACTTCACCTTAGCGGGCTAATTAATTTAAATATGCGGATTACCTAAAAATTGTATATTGAGTAAGATCATGACTTAAAAGAAAAGAAAAAAAAAAGGGCTTCCCTCAACGTAAGCTTCTTTTCATCGCATCACATTGTATATCGATCATATCGTATGGCTGATGTTTCCTGTCTTAATTAGTCAAAAGGATGGTGAGGGACACGGCAGTGCTTAGATCGGATTCCCTACTTTGGGATCGATAGCCTCCCGCCTTTACGGTGGTACCGGAATGATTAAAGCATGTCTTTGCTCCCATTTTTTCCGGCCTCAAAAGAGACGTCTTAGTGCTTTTGGCACCAAAAGCAAAAGACATGCCTGGCTGTTTGTCTTGAACAAAAGCCATGATTGTTGCTCGAAATCTTTGCATAATGGAAACATTACGGGCGTGGTGTTGGCAAATGGTGGTGGAGTCTCTCTCTCTCTCCTTTTTCTTTTTAGAAAACAAATCTGTTTATGTTTATTTAACCATTTTAGACACTCTTTTTAAGGCACTTTCTATCTTGCAATTATAAGTTCGACAAGTGCGAGAATCTTAGGTTTTGTGTATATGATATCAGTCATTGAGCTCTGTATATCTTATTACTGATCTGCATCAGTAAAAGAGCCTGACATCCTCTGGCCCAACAACTCGACAGTCTCAGTTACCTACTGCTCCTTTTTTTTTTTTTTTGTTGCCCTCGGTGAAGAATAAGATTTAGGAGGCAATAAGAATTGGATTCGGGAAATCTCAATAATAAGAATCAAATTTATGTTCTTTTTCATTTTATGTAATATTGCCACGTCTTGAGCTCCAGACACAGTGCGAATTTGGTCATCTTAATCGATCCCCGACAAGATCAATGCAAGTTTGTGCACAAGAAAGCTGCAGAAGTCTTCTACAACGGTAAATTGTCTTCCAAGAGGTGGAAGCCAGCAGCAGAAATGTCTGTCAGTAGGTAGGAATGGGAATGTTTGCCTTTGCATGCAGAATAACTCCTCTCTGATCAGCCATGTGAAGTTAACAATTTGGCACTGTCGATGTTTAAGGAGTCTCAACCCAAACAAGTTCGATATACTTTTCTTTAAATAAAATTTCATATTTAGGTACTATGAACGAGACAAAGTCTATAATCATGAGAGATTTGACTCGAAATCTAAATTAATTAGGACCCGGTGACGTATACAAAAGAAAAAAAGGAACATGAGTCTGACCCACCAATCCATCCCTGATAACCTATCAAATTTGAGATATTGACCTTCAATGAATCTTATATATTGAGATATGACAGGTTAACTAACTGTATTTCCTCTTCCCGAAGCCATCGTTTTCAGTTTAGAGTTGCTTTCAGAAGATCATTTGCTCCTGCACTTGAAATATTTACACAGCATCCTCCTGGCCCAAGTCACCATCTTGCTGACTACACGCCACCCCAACTTAGAACTAGCTCGTGCCCATTCTTATCATTCGATGACTCTGAGTATTGCTTGCCTGTTATTCAGTACCATCTCCAGAATCTCCATTGACGGTGTTCGCCGTCAAGAACAATATCAATCGGGCATAGAGAAAGTGATAAAGGAATGGAATACCCTGAAAAAAGGATAAAACAGTGCTTTAATGGCAGACACTGGGCAGAAACTTGCTGGCTCAGGGCTTAGCAAATTCAGCACCGAAAAGTTCTGCTCAGTAATACTACTAGGAGCTCTCTAATCACTGTCGCAGGTTCAATGACAGGAGTGTGGTATAAAATCTACGACATGATAATGAAGCAGATTGCTGCATAAAGCGGCTGCAGCTTATGTTGTGATACCATCTGAAACATTGCTTCTCCATACTAACACAGCATTGGATTGGAGGTTTCAAGACTCCAAGCTAGTGACTTTCATGGAGAATCAGCAGCAATGCAAAGCACTTTGCAGTAAAGAGCGACAGATCAACACAAGACTATAGAATGCGGTTAGCTTTCATCTCTCAAAAACAAATAAGCAGCAATGCCATATTTGATAATCTTCTCATTCAATAGCGCTCTACCTGCTTTCATGCCCCATGTAAATCGGTAAAAATACATTGATGCTTCAACTCACATCGTGATTCAATTCAACCACTGACAAAAAGAACCCTACATGGAATTTGTTCGTTCTTTACATTCAGGAAATACAAAAACTAGGTTTCCTCACTCGCCGAACCACCGTCAATATCCCCACTAACCTGATTGGGTTAGAGCAGAACTTTTACACAACGGCATCAAGATATCATTGTGTCAGCTTCTTCCTGCCCCTCTCCATCTCCAGGTTCACTGAACATGTATTGGCTTTGGTATTCCATCAAGAACTGGGTTGACCTCTTCACATCTAGGAACAGCGTGTAGACTCTGTGAACGTCTCTCAACTCTACAACAATCCCCTTCCTCTTCTGGCATGCCAATGCCGCCGAGGTTATGAGGTTGATTGCATACCTCAACGAAGTGTCTGCACCGATCTTTGTCAGCAGGAGCCTTGCCTCCTCAGATACCTCCACATCCTCTTCTTGGCACCTGCAACACTTTTCAGAACCAGTTTAATAAACCTATCCAAATGTTCAACCACTTGAACTAGCTAGATCATTCAGGTTCTCAAGACCAGGCCTCACCTGATGTCAATAATCTTGCGAATCTCATCTTCGGTGTAAGGCTGAGTTGTGATGATCAGGAGTCGATCAAGCAGGTCAAGCGGAATACCATGTGGGGACTTATAGTCTGTTCCACGGATTGTGGTGATTCCTCTATTGGTGGCAACAACCAGGATTGGGGCCATCTCATTCTCTAGAGCACGGTTGAGGAAGGAGAAGCACTCGATGCCAAGCATGTGGACTTCATCGATGAAGAGCACTCCTGGCACTATATCAGCCTTCCCCTCATCCCTCCACTCCATCACCTTCTCATCAACTCTCTCACGAACCTCTGATCGAATCTCACCAGTGTCACCAGTGAAGAGAGCCAAGAATCCTTGGGTCCTGCAATCAGAGCCGTGTCTGCATGTTATGCAGGACAATGATCTGGAAAGAAAAAGACTTCCACCATAGTAATATCAATGATAAACAGATAATCAACGGTTCCAGTGATTTTATGCAACCATATGTCATTGTCCCATCATTCTCCAATCTGCTCCAATTTACCAAAAACTGGTATAATGAATTCAGATACAAAATCTACCATTCCGTGATGTTATACTAAATAGAATAGCAACTACAAAGCTGACCTCATACATGCATGAGTGCAACATTCCAACTTTAATGCAGACGAAAATCTAAGCACCATAGGAGAAAATTGTGAAATCATCAAACTGCTACATACCTGCTATTGATAACATCTATCTCATGGAGAGTGACACAGTGCACGATCTCCTTCCTTTTCTGCAGCTCCCCATCAGGGCACTGGACGAACTTAGTCTGAGGTCCCATGGCATCATAATCCCTTGACCTCGTGAATGACCTTCCAAGCTTCGTGATCTTCCCCGAGGCCTTATCTATGGCAATCACGTCTCCACTCTGCACCTTCTCCTTGCTCAGTGCCTCGATCATTTTCGCTCCCATATCATAAACAGTCTCCATCTCTGTTGTCTTCAGAGTCAACTTGCCTGTCTTTGAGGCAGCACCAGCCACTGCCGGGCGGTCGATCTGTACCTCTACAACTTCTCCTTCAATGACCTCAGCTTCCTCTTTGATTCTCACTCCAATAGCTTTCCTATTTCATTATGCTCGTCACGACCCAGTACCATGAAATAACTAAAAGAATGACCCATTTTACGACATACAACACCGGGAAGCCAAATCAGCAAGCAACATCATTTAATACGTTTTCAGCGCGCTACAATTAAAATGAGGAAACTGACACTTTTCGCGATCATCTTATAAGACAAATCAGCAAAAAAATCATTTTTCAAACAGCCAATAGTTGGAGAACGAACTTAAGCAACGAACTTAAGCAATTCGAAGCAATTTGTTCTCGAGAATTTCCCCCAAATTCGCTGAACCTACCGGAAAGCCTGCTTGAGAGCTTCGGTCTTCGACATCTCGAGAGAGAAAAGCTCACTGCCAGCGACCATTGCGAAAGGAGTCTCCAGCCCAAGCGACTTGGCCATGCCCATGGCAATTGCGGTCTTCCCAGTCCCGGGCTGGCCCGCAATGAGAACCGCTCGGCCAGCGATCTTCCCCTCCTTGATCATCTGAAGGATTACACCGGCGGCCTTCCGGGCGGAGGTTTGGCCAACCATTCCCTCCGAAACGGTGCGGGGCTCGAGGGAGGAGTCGAGGCCGAGGCCACGGATGTGGGAGTGAGCGCCTATGCGCTCGACTCGGGTAAGGTCTCGAGATTCCGCCGAAATCCTGAGCTCCGCCATGGCTGCAGGAACGACAGATGGAGGAGTGGAGGGGTTAGGGTTTTTCGGGTCGCAGAGGAGAAGCGTGACAAGCGACAGGTAAGCGGGAGGCTTATGAATTCTGAGGGTTTTGATGTGGAAGCTCGAACGGTAACGGGAATTTTGCTTTGCAGGGTGAAAAATGGTTTAATTTCACTTTGCTCCCTCGGTTAATCTATTCTTACATTGAAGCTCCCATACTTTAAATAAACTCTTATTTTTCTTTTCTTTTCTTTTTTATTGGGCCGGACTTGAAGCATGTTAATTTGTATGGTCGTTGTAAGGGCCGAATTGGAAAACACGGGGGCCCGATGAGAAGAGCTCGATTAATATATTTTCGAAATATTTGGGCTGTTTCCAGCAAAAAAAGAAATATTTGGGCTGTGCCAAATAATCGGGGGTATTTTGTGAAATGTCCAAAAAAAATTAAATCGGGATATTTGATATTGGTCCAGGAGGCTGCCTTTTCTATTTTTCAGGGCGTCCGAAAAATTGGAAAATAAAAAGCACTAATAAAAATTAAATTTAAAACTATTTTTATTTAAATTTAATAATAATATTGTTGTATTGAATCTTTTTTATATGGAAGCTATTTATTAGTTCATGGTTCGAGTATGCTCCCATGAATTATTACAAGTTGCCCCATTCAATTATCTACCTGTCGAGTGTCATCTATTAGTTGAGGTGCTCCATTTATTTTTATTAATTATATAGTAATTAGTTCGGAGATTTTATTTTTAATTAGTTGGAGATTTTATATTAATTTCAATATTAAATTTAAAATTATCGGCTCAGCCGTTAGTGGTACATAAAGGGAAATTTAACGCTAATGAGATCTGGAGGTCAATGTCTTACTTCATCATGACATAATCACTGGTTTTACTTTGTTGACATGTTCTTACGTAGAGAAATTCTGGCATGATCCCCTTCCACCACGTCAGGAATGCACTGAGCCAATGACTCACTGACAAGTGCAAAAGTGTTCCCACTAAATATTTTCAAGGTGTCCCTCAATTTTCTCACCTTGAAATTTGGTTTCATCCCATGAAAAAAGTTTTCAGTAGAATGATTATATCACGCCAGTATTACGTACGTGATATATCTATTTAATCACAACTTGACATATAACCAATAATAATTATTAAATTTTAAAAATCTTTAAAAAATAAAAAATTTAAATAAATGATTCACTTTAATTGAAAATAATTTATAATCAGTAAAAAAAAATTTAATAAATATTGAATTCTAATTAAAAATAATATATAAATAATAAATTATTATTAGACGGATATACTATATAAATAATACTGATGTGATATAACCATTACTTAACACTTTCTCCACCCCATGGCTCTCTCTTTATGTAATATCTCTCTTCTGTCCTTGCTCTGCCCTCCGTTAATGGCTGCTCGTCGTCGACCTTTGTTTCAAAATGATGACGACGATGACAATTTCAGCATCGTCATGAGCAGAGAGTGAGAGAGGGTGAAAGGGGAGAGGCGACGCGAGGGAAGCTGACGGTGACGATGTGAGAGTGGGTGAAAGGGGAGGGGCGACGAGAGGGAAGTCGTATTGACAGAGCAGATTCGGAGTCTTGACGAGAGGGGGGAGAAGAGACTTGCGAGAGGTCAATTCCGGGGATTGGAGATTGAAGAGAGGAGTGACGGACAAATTGTGGAGATCGACTCCGATGAACACGAGGAGCTCGACGGACGGACAAATCATGGTGTCCAATATGTCGTCGACAAGCTCGACTTCGATGGCTGGGGGTGCCTGTACAATGGAGAGACTGTCGAAGAAAAAAAAGAGGGGAGAGAAAGGAGGAGTTGTTCTTGAAAATATAATAACAAATTGGAGTATTTTGCAAATAATGGGTGAGTTGAAATTTTCACACGTATTACTGAGTCATTGGCTCAGTCCATTTCTGACCTGATAGATTGGGATCATGTAAGAATTTCTCCCTCTTATGCAATATATTATTATTATTATTATTATAGTATTTAAGTCGGGTCAGGAAGAGATTATTGTCAAAGCAGAAGCAGGAGAAAATCCGCCGTCGGTCCCGATGCACTGAGTTTCCACCTGAAACCGGCGGCTTGCCGCCGGCGCCGGTTCATGTATTTAGTCTAATTTTTCCCACCCCTCGTCCGATCATTGATTGAATTTGAGAGCGCGACAAAAGAGAATGACGTAGCGATTGTTAAATTATTTGGTTTATAGTCATCTGAGTCATAATTATACGTAAGTGACTGCTGGGCTTTTGATTTAATTATGTCCGTGACTCACAAAAGTTTGAGAACAAAGTGGCATTACTATTGCTTGTCTAGTCGTAATTCCAAGAATGAATTTTGGTAAGGCGAAGCGATCGTCAGAAAATATTTACATGAAATAATGCACGGTACGATCGATATTGATGACTACCTACTTGCGCCGGATTGAAAACCAGAAAGATGCGTGTGTGCTATTGCTGGAAAAAGGAATGATATTGCGATACCGGTTCTAGAGCTTGTTGGATTGCATGTGGGTCGAGATCCAAAACTCGACCAGACCACAGAAGATATGATGATAGTTTCTTAAGGAGACTTAGAAAGAGGCCATGACTTGGAAGACTCGAAGAACAGGAGCAGGTCCAGCTTCTTCCACATTGATAAGAGCTACAACAAGTCTTTTTTTATTTAAATTTTTGTCCAACTGATAAGCACTCGAAGAAGTCTTATTTGTAGCAGCAAAAGAGGAATTTCACTTGTGTTACAGGTGAAGAAACGCAGAGAGGAGACAAAAATGATGAAGTAATCATGCATGTAATTGTAGCGGCGGCGCCAGTGCAACCTTCCCCGGTAGAGAGCCGTGTCCCCGTGGACGGCTACAATCGTTTCCTTTTTCCTAGAGCAACCACATCTATATACCTAGAAAAATAATAGAAGAAAAATGAATTAAACGGTACATGAGACATAATTAATGAAAATTTAACACAATTTTTTAAATTTAAATTAAGAGCGATATTAAATATACTGATATAATTCCTCTCAATTTGCCAAAAGAGAAAGTTCATTTTTCCATTGAAGCACGTGATTTGCGAGAGCACCTTGACTCCGAACATGCATAAATATTGCATTTTGTTTAATTCTGCAGAGGATGAGGTCCAAATTTCTTACATTTATTTCAATTATAAATATTTTCTATTTATAAAATTTGAATACTGAAATCTTTCTTAATAAGAGTAAATGTAAAATTATCTCGACCAACATATATTGATTTGGGTGTGTGTATATATATATATATATCAACACTTAGAAATTTGCACGTGGTTTTATGTCAAACTAATTAGAACTTTGACTTCCCTTTACGGCTATTCCCTTCTGTTCTTTTCCCATGGTAATTTGATAGCATTTTCTTGGGTTTTAAGCTTATGACGACAACCGAGTTAACTAGGGGGAAAGGAAATTATTTCAAATGTCTCAGGAAATCATATTCATATTTGAACTAGCCAAAATTTATTTTAGATACTGAGTAATGTGTTAGAAAGTCCTGCTCACTGTCAAAGCGCGAGGAGAATAAATGGTCGACAAACTGTGCTGTCATCGGATATGCTATAGTTTTTTATTGTGGAGGTTCGGTCCAAATCCACTGGATGACTTCTAGGCCCGGACAAGTTACTGTCCATGCTGGAGAGGCAATTAGTCTCTGTTAGTAGGATAAGGACATCTCGTAATTTCAAATGCAAAGATGCTAAGTGTCATTAGGAATTCAAACCTTAGCAGTATTATTAGAAACTTCCCCACTATGTGAAGTTTTGTCCACTCCATTGAATGTTTCCAAATTTTGCAGCAGTGCCTTGCCATGCTTCTATAAAAGGACAATATCAGTACCATCTTCATCACCTCCTCTCTTCCCATTCTTAAAGCATTGCATTTCCTTCTCACCGCATTATTCGTTTTCTTTCCGAACAGGGGTCGAGTTTTTGAAAATGGAAGCTTACACTCTGAACTCGTCCGACTCCTCGACATCTACAGGGAAAGCCCTAAGCAAGGTCAGGAAGCTGAGGCACCAAAGAAACCGGCCCATGATGCCCAAACGCTGCTCGAGCCAGTCAGCACCGGCCCTTCCCAGACCGTGGAAGAAGAAACCACCAGTCGCCCCGCCAATTCCGACTCCAGCTAGGGTTTACAGTGTGGACTATGCGAACTTCAAGGAGGTCGTCCAGATGCTCACCGGTGCGGACCCTAAGCCATTCCCACCCCCTCGAAGGCAGCAGCTTCAGAGGGAGCGTCCATCGCCGATTGTCATACCTGATGTTCTCGAGGGGTGCAGATATAGTGTTTGTTTTCCGGGGAATTCGCTCGACGAGTGTCCTTTCCCTTGGAAAGAAACCCAGGAGTCCTCAGCAGGATCGAGCTCTACTGGAGCATTCTTTACTAATTCTTCGCTGTCTCCTTACGATTGGTCTTCCTCAATTTCGCCCATGAGTCCGGGGACTCTGTCGAGTTTCGGGATGAGAACGATTCTCTAAGGTGGAGCATTATTCGATTTGCTAGCTAGTAAGATAAATAAGATCACGGTGAAACGCTGAAGGTCTGTGGTAGTGTTTCCCCGCATCAATATGGACTTTGGCCTACTGGCTTAAACTGTGTTCCAGTGTAGTATGCGTATTATTTGATCAGTGACATTGAATCCCCGATCTTTTAATTACATATAGCATGGCTGACTAAGTACTTTCTATACATGTAAAATGACACCATGTTGTATTTAATTTTACACAATGCGATTCCGGATTTGTCAGGTCATGATCTCTGGAATCGTGAGGGAGTGGAGTTACCAGTGACAATTGAGTTATTTTTCATCTTCTTTTAAGATAAAACAGCTGAGTTCGTTGATGGAATATCCGCCGATTCAGCTTATAGCCAGAAACTGTAGTACTGGAACAATTTTAGCTGGATGAAGAACGTTCGTAATAATTTCAATTGTTACATGGAATGAGCGCGACCCGAGTTAACAGTCCAAATCTGATCTCAGAGATGCACACTCGAGAAACTCGTGCGTGCGGAGGCGAACAGAATGCAGTGACTAAGCAATTCAGGTAGACAGGTACGCGTTCTCTAGTAATTTAAATGTCGTCCATTAGGGTAATCTTTGAAATTGACTACTGGCAATGTTCGTTGATTCCTTCTGTGTCGGGTCGAACCTCTACCAGTCGAACCATGGATGTGCTAGGAGTACAATATCAGATCGGCCATGAATGGCTGTGGCGAGGAAACGAGGAGCCCGAGAGATCTGTGCAAGAAATGGCTCTCGAGCTTGAGCTTAAAACACTTTTTTGACATACATATTCGAAGATTAACTGTTAGAGCGATTTGTACGAGTTATTACAAAGATTAGTTAACAGAAGGTCGAAAGTATTATGAACACATCAGCACGATAAATTTTGATCGAAATTGGTTTCCAAACGAGGTAGGGTTTTTCCAGATTTGCTGCACTGCAGACTTCCATCTCATTACTATAATACGGGATATAACCTATTTGACCAGAGATTCCGAGAGACACCCTCGACCGACCGAGAGCTGACGACATCCTGGAAATGCCATGTATGCGCATTACTTCCTGGTTGCGTACTCCGGCCAATGCCATTGCTACGCATGGATTAATCGGCTGCGCGGTAAATCATCCCCTCCCCTCCAATTCATCTTCATCGCCGTCTTTTCTCCCATGACACGATGCACAGGCAGGGCAAGTTCAACAATTGGACTGGGCCAGACTAGATTATGGGCTTTTTCCGGGCTTTAGGCTTGGCTGTTTTATGGGCCACTGGGCCTCTTATTCAAGCAATCTTGTGGTAATATTTCTTCAGGTTCCAAATTTCTCTCTTTACACGACGACGTTTTTGTCGCGGGAACAGTGACCTTCGTCTCACGACAGCCAGTAAGAAAAAGACAAGAGCTCTGAGTCTGCAAGTCGGGTATTTTGCTTCAATGATTCTTCTTCTATAGCTGGAAACCCTTCACCATAATTGTCATCTCATCCTCATCCTTGCTGTCACCATCAGTTGCGACCATGTCATGGCTAGCTAGAACGATCGCCAACTCTCTCAAGCTCGATGATGACGATCCCGATTCTGCCTCAAGCAATACTGCCACAGCCGCCGATCCCGGCTCTCCGAGCAAGGTGAAGTCGCTGGACGCTCAGTCGGATTCCCCGACCTCTCCATCGAACCAGTCACCTCGCGGCGTCAAAGAAGACCTCACCGAGCTCAAGAAGACCCTGACTCGCCAATTCTGGGGGGTCGCCTCCTTCCTCGCTCCGCCGCCGGATTCCGATCCGCCTCCCCGGGATGAGTCCGTCGATAGGAGTCCGAAATCGTCTCCGCCGCATGATCGTTCTCCTTCTTCCCCGAATTCGGCCGATCAGGAGGCCTCCGATGACGAGGCGCTGATTGCTGGAATTCGGAGCGACTTTGTTGAGATCAGCGGCAAATTCAGGACTGGAATCTCCAAATTGTCTCAGAACAAGACTGTGTGGGAGTTCACAAAGATCGCTTCCAATTTCCTGCAGCTCGGATCTGAATCGGAGTCTGTAGACGCGGATTTGGTCGGAAACGCGATTGGTGTGACGGAGGAGGTCGTGGCTTTCGCCAGGAATGTAGCTATGCATCCCGAGACATGGCTTGATTTTCCTCTCTCCGATAATGTTGACGATTCAGATGGTATGCTTGCATTCGATATTGATATGATATGCTTCTGTGCGATCAATTGCTCCTCTAGCTCGTGTTGATTGCGGTTTCATTAAAGGAAAACAAAATGCACTTGCTACTCTATAGGATCTAACTGTAATGCCTGCTCCATCGAGTAGGTAAGACAAATTTCTCGCCTTTCTGCAAGTACCCTGTGAAGAAACTTCTTTTCGGATGTGTTGCAGTATTCTCCACGGGCGTCAACTAACATACCTGTAAATATAGGCTTGTTATAATTAAGTTGGGTTAACTCTATTAGGCATTGAAGGGTGTATTCACATATAGTCTCTGCCTATACCTTAAAGATCTAGGAGTATCCTAGAGCATTCTTTTGAGCACTGTTGTGTATTCAATTTTTGGAATGGGCCTGCACTTTCGGGTAATGTTTGCGCTGTTATTTATTTGAATTTTTCATTCATGTGTTTGCTTGAATGTGATTGGAATGCCCAAATGGAGCAACTAGGTAGATGAGTTTCTTGCAGGTCCTTGGCTTGTCATGACTTTTGAAGTCAATCTAGTGTAGATTTGAACGTCTGCTCTTTGATTGCATTGAAATTACTTCCTTGTGCTTTGGCTATTTTTTAACTAGAAACTGTTTCTGAGTTCATATTTTCAGATTTTGAGCTAACTGATGCCCAACAAGATCATGCCTTGGCTATTGAACGGCTTGCACCGAGATTGGGTGCTCTCAGGATGGAACTGTGCCCAGGATATATGAGTGAAGGTTCCTTCTGGAAGATATATTTTGTACTTCTGCATCCCAGACTTAGCAAACAAGAAGCTGACATTTTGTCAACACCTCAAGTAAGAAGTTGTTATAGAAAAGAAAATCTTTTTATCCATGTACTTGTAAATCTCTTTGAATGCTATCAAAATTCTCTTTCAAATTCATTTTTTCATTATATTTGCATCCATGAGATCCATAAAATCAACCTCAAGTAAGTACTTAAAGATTAATCTGGTCATCATGCTCTTATATTTAATGATCGACAATCAGTACAATCGATAATACTTATAATTCGTAATTTTGTCCAAAGTTGACATACTACTTTGGTAATTAAAAATACTCGCAAATTCGGTGATACTTATTATTCGTAATTTTGTCCAAAGTTGACTGTCTACTTTGTTAATTAAAAACACTCGCGAATCCTGCCTGCCATACTTCACTACCTCTGCTTGAAATATAAATTTATGATGAAACCTCTACTTTGATCTGCGTCACTTTGATGAATAGGGATTGCCATATTTTGAATGTATTAGGTGATGGCCTTGTGTTCATGCATGTTTCTTGTAATGACAATTCTCGAAACCTCTATTGCCAAACAAAGTTCATCCTCATCTAGGACAAGTTTAGGCTAATTGTTCAATAGTAGCACCTTTCCCAAACTCTTGTAGTAGTACGTCTCCCTAATCATGAGAAATTGGATTTAAAAGCCAGTGCCGCTTGATGTATCACCTTGTGTTTGCTCTACAACAGAAATCCATCTGCACCTTCTCTCTCGGATAAAAGCGGCATCACTTCTATTTACTGTGTCCCCAGGGAATGCTTATTTTTTATGGTGATACCTAGTGACTCAAAATGTTGTGTCCTTGCCACAAACTTGATCTGTGAATTTTATCAACTTTATTGTTCAGGCATTTTCTTTGGTTTCGTTTTCATCCTATTACAATGGACATTCCTCTATTCTTTACTTTCTCTTGTCACTTGCAACTTAGGATATTTGTTTCTGGAAATTCATATGGCATGATGAATCTTTACTTCCTTTCTGGTTTTAGCGCAATTGCTTTCAGTGTGTTGTTATTTCTTATTAGTATATGAACTCAAAAAATGTCACTTGAAATTGGAGGCGTGTGAAACTTAATTATGAAGCGTCTCTGCAGATAGTTGAGGCGAGAGCAACGTTGACGCATGAGTTGCAGAGCCGAAGTAAGGGAAAGCTGGAATCAGATCCACCTGGAGGTGGAACTTCCATGGCAGGAGTCGCCGATTCATCTCATGAGGAGAATCTCTCTGTACCTTCAAGTGCCGATTTGAAATCAGCCATCACGCAACCCTTTCCTGGTAGGGGCACGGATCCCACTGGTCCGACGGTGGTAGAGATGGACAAGCATCCAGTTCAGAGCGATGAAATTCAGGTCATCGACAAATCTGTTGTTGATGAAGGGCCATCAGGACAAACCAAGTATCAACAGTCCTATTCCACGTCCTCGTCTAGAGCCTTTGACGATAAGTACGAAGATGATGCCGATGATTGGTTGAAGGAAGAAACCCCTGAGATCCCTGAAGCTAGAGGTGCCGCTGTCCAGATTGAGAATGATGAGGATGTGTCATTTAGCGACCTTGAAGAGGATGATGATGATGATGTGCGTCCCAGTTACAAAAAATCTGCTTATTGTTCTGACTCTTCAACGAAAGATTCACGGGACTGGGTTCAGCTAGGGGGAAGCTCCGATGAATCTGGAAAAGAATCCAAGGACACAAAGGCGGCCGTTCGTGAGGTCGAGATCAAGGAATCAAACGACTGGCTCAATCTTGATGATATCGACAAGATATGACCGCGTGCGATGGTTGGCTTGAGTTTCAATTCCTGCTTGCTCTCATAATGTTCAGATGTTACACAGTCTAAGCGGTTTGGCTCTGGAAACTAGCGTTTGTACATAGTCGGAGTCGAAGTTACATATGGTCCTGGATGGAAAATTCCAAGACATGCTTACCATCAACATTTGATTACCCGTCAAATCTGTCTAGTCCAATGTTCGTATTCTTCCCGTATGGAATGTAATAATTCAAAAATAAATAATTTTCTTAAAAATCTTCACTAGAATTCTGTAACAATTGGAAAGAATTTTTTAGAATGAATTGTCATTTGGTTATGTATTTAGAATACGATTATTCTGTAACATTGTGACATATTTATACGCAAATTATCATAGACGTCATCGATCAATTTTAGATATATTTATTTAGGGAACAAAAAAAAAGATTTGGGAAATTATTCATGGCTGATGGTTTTGAGTGTAGATATAGTCGATGTGGGCATTGAGCGTCTTCCTCATCAAGCACTCCTCTTCTCCTCCCACTCCATTGCAGCTTCCAGCCTCGACCACTTCCTCAGCTGCTACATCCTTAAACAAAAAAACAGATCCAACCGAAATTAATAAACCCCGGTGTGCATCGCTCCTATGATACTCAAAAAACTCAAATGTCTTCAGTACGGTTCGAGAAACACCACCCGATTCCCTTCTGGTATTCCTGATCGCGTGCATCGGAAATCGTATTAAAAGGAAGGTGAGAGTAATCAATAATCAGATGATCAATTTGGCCCGAACTTGAATTAGTTTGGTCATCAAAAGATGGAGAAGATATCGGGAGGTTGGTTACCTGGTTATCTGATTTTGCAGGGACTCCGTGAAAGGAGGCAGGCTCCGGTCGAGCAGCAAGAGTCGACAGAGATGAGCAGAGGAGCAGAGATATCAACAACAGAGCCCTAAATTTAGCAGCCATCATCATCATCATCTGCCTCTTTTCTAGCTCTAAATTCAGACAGAGAGGACAAGTTTTTCTGAGAAATTGAGGATACTTATGGTGGAACAGGCTGCGTTTATTCGGGGTCGTATTAATAGGCACGACACGCATGGAGACAGAGACAAAGGGTGACGTGTAATCTTCATAACTCCTATTTTATTTTATTTTTTATAATTCATTTTTTTTTCACGTAAAAGAGGGCATAAAATAATACAAGGAATATTATTAATGATAATTAAACGTAGAATCCGGGAATCATATTTTCTCCAATTTTTTTTCCTTTTCCTTTAAATCTACTATATTTGCTCTGCATGCTGACAATTATTCCTAAATTTGAATAGAGATAGTGTCGTCCACGAGGGGGCAACCCTGGTGACGGGGTTTTTGGCAAGGCCTCCTAGGTTTAAATCTCGAGAGACGCATTCCTTGTGAATGGTGCTTGATAGCACTCGAGTAACTTTCCAATACACAGACTTTTAATACTATACCATGTTATGTTCTTCAAGCAAAAAAAAAAAACCGTGTTATGTTAATGCATGATGATTGATATCTTCTAATAAAAAATGTCATGAACTTTGCTCATTTATTGGATTCACCTAATTTAAATTTGAATTAGTTAGAATTCATTAAATTTCTAAATATCGGTAGCGTAAATAATGAAAAAAAAAAAGAATGCCATCAGCATTCTCCAAACACTAACCTATCTAAAATAATTAAGTAAATAGTCAACATTCAACTGTACATTCATTGTTTAGGTCTTGTCATGTGTAAAGTTGACCCTACAAAATTGTGAAAATTTTATGTACATCAAGATTTGATAGAGTTTTGCACAGCCAACTCGTCGTGTGTTACACAATCAATATTTACTCAGGTTGTCCAAGCAAAACCTGTTATAATTATCACAGAGATGAGTTCAGTTCAATGTACCACATGTCCAGCCCACTGGGCCCACACATCTTCATGATAAAGCCCAAAATGGAGGCCCAATAAGACCATTGGGCCGATAATGGATCTAATGGCTGGAACTGGGCCTGATGAGACCTCTATCGAGGTTTAATCTAATGCCTTCAGCAGTGCCACTTGGGCTAGCCTGAGCCAGATCGGAGCCGATCTGACCTAAGCGAACCCCCGTGCGGGCTCGCCGGAGCTCTCCAGCAGGTCAGCAGTGCTGTCAGTTCCGACGAGGTCGTCTGGCAAGCCTATCTGAAACTAGGAGGAACGGTAACTTAGATCTGATCGCTCCAGTCTAGTTTAGACGGGTTGTGACCCAATTTGCACTATAACGAAACGGGTCGAGATCCAAACCCGTACATGAGCCATGTCGGATTGTGCATAATCTTGTGCCTAATTTTCCCTAAATCCAAAATTATCTGAACTGTTAAATTAAAAATCATTTCTCTATTTTCTCTCTCCTTCCTGTCACAGTTTCATGAAAATTTTCAATTAGAAATAGAACAACTTGTGAATGACTTGTCACATGTCAACATGCCAGTCCTCTCGAATTTGAATTAGGCCTAGCCACGGTTCCTGAACCGGATGGTTCTGATTCCGTGGCCCCTTAAAACCGGTCCTGAACTTTCCCTTGGATAGTTTAGGGACGGTTCGGAACCGGACGGTTTCGATTTCGGTTTCGAAACTAAGGTTCCGTCCGGTTCCGAACTGATTGGTTCTATTTCTATTAAAATTAAATAAAATATAATTTAATAAAAAGTTTGTTATATAAATTACAGTTAAATTCTTGATATATGTAAAATTTTTACAATTATTAATAGTCAATTCTACTAATGTCAAGATTTAAATAGTGATTTTTCCAACGAATTTATTTATATTTTATATCATATAATAATTATTTACTCTAGATTTTATATATGTGGAAAAAAAAAAACCTAATGGGATGGGGCGGCGGCTGCAACCTGTACGGGGGGCAGGGGGCTAGTGGGGGAATTTGAATTTTGAATTGAAAATAAAAAAATATTTTCCACCAGTTCCGGTTCGAAACTGACGGTTCCGCTTTCTAAGACTACCAGAACCGATCCTAAACCTTAAATCTCACGGTTCGAGAATAGTTCTGGATCAGTTCCGGGCCGGTTCCGGGCCAGCCCGGGGCCCAAACTGGTCCATGGCCAGGACTAATTTGAATGAGGTAAAATTCTTGCATTATTTTTCTAATATAAAGCGGTGCAGTCCAAGAAAATAGTCACAGTCGTCGAGCATCACCGACCTCCCACCTTGTTCCTAAGAAAAGACACAACCGAGTCGTCAGGGGGAAAGAGAACCTTTCGACGAAAATGACGAAGAAAAATGCTGCAGGTGTCATCCAACTGTACAAGCTTGCGTTCGCCATGTTCTGAATATAAATTCCGAACAGCTCCGACAATTTCTCTCGTCCTCCCTCAAGCGAGAAAGTCTTTGGTGGAACGGTGGTACCACGTGGCAGCGCCCACGTGGTGCAGCCGCCCACTAAGATGCTGCCATGTGTCAGCGCTGCTGATGTGGCCGCCCGCATGGCAACGCAGCACTGACACATGTCAGCGCTTGAGTGGGCGGATGCACCACGTGGCAGCCCCCAAGCCCACACAGATCATTCAAATTCACAGCCGTTGCAACTGCCCGCAGGACAATCTAAAGATTAAAGAAGCAGGAAGGCTATTATCTCATTCAGGCATCCTTCTCTTCTCCTGTCGGGTCTGGTGATTTCTCGAATTCTTGGGACAGGAGGAGGGAAATGGTTGGAGATCAGTGCTGCATTGTTGTCGGGACCTTCCTTCTGGGGTCCCTGTTGGGTCTGCTCTTCTACAGCGTCCTCCGTCACGGCAAAGAGGATGGGAAGAAGGGAAATGAGGGATCGAAGGGGGCACGGGGAGAGATTAGGAGCCAGCGGGAGAGAGACTTCTGCTCCGGCCCCGCCGACATCGTCATTGTCGGGGCCGGGGTGGCAGGGTCCGCCCTCGCTCACACCCTCGGCAAGGTGCGTGGAGTACATTCATTTCTTTCTTCTTCTGTTTCTCTATTCCGTGATATTACGCACGCTGCTTTCTGAATTCCAATATGGAGGGGACATAAATGAAACTTTCTAGCAAGTTTTTTAAGCTGCCAACTGCAATCTGTAGTGCTGATAGGGGAAAAAGTTGGTTACGGAGCAAAATGGAATGAACTTTAAAAGTTGATGGGGGAAAATGAAATCTTGGCCCTTCGGGCTGTCATTTTCTTCTTTTTATTACGCGATTGATTATGGTGCGAGCACTGAGCAATGAAAGTTTCCCAGGATTTGTTTTGTTTGATGTTCTTTATCTCTGTTTGTAAGCAACTCTTTTAAGGCCATCTCTTTCTAGTAGCTTAAGACAAGTTCATATCTTTGACTACGTTCCCCAGGTAGCCTCTGTTTGAGATACGATCAGAAGTTTCTGATTACAGTATGACATTTCTGTACGTAGCATAGATGGTGAAAACGGTATGTTGAAGTAAAACGCCAAGAAGGAATGGAAATTATATGATGAATTGCTTGTTTATTTGTAGCATCTCTTGTGGAGTCTATTCAGTGGATCATCTTATGTGGTCTTTTATGTGTTTAGCTGGAGCCTGAGCGTCCAATGAAAAGAGGTTGTCGTTGGCTTACTAGTTGGCACCAGATTGGTGTGGATTTTGTCTTTACACTGTTATATAGTGATTTGAGTCTCTTATTAAAGATTTTTATGCTAAGATCGTCTGTCGAGTTTGTCCTTATTCAGCTGTTAGCAACTTCATCTCTCATTCGAGCCAGGTGACCCTGACTTGATTAGCTTAAGAGTTGGCCCCTAAGGATGATCATATTTGCTTCTTCACACACTGAAGATGGTATCGTCTCGAGTTAAAAATTTGAATCTAGCATCGCCGACCTTAATCTTTAGGTTTTCTTGAATATTGACAATGCCGGTTGAGTAGCCAGATAAATTATCATTCACATTTTACATGAGTAGTTGCAGCATGGTATTCTCACAGAAGTGTTATTAATCTCCCTGATGGCATCTTCCAGTTGCTACTTCAATTCATATCTTGCAGACAATGACTCGATAGTTTGTCATGATCTATGATTCCTCCTTTTTTTCATTTCTCATAATCAACTGCTTTAAACCAATGAAAGAAAATAAGTAAAAGCCATGGCTCTTATTACATGACTGCATTTGATTGAAAAACTTAGGCAATAATCTTTTGAGGGACTGAATGTAGGATGGAAGGAGGGTACATGTCATAGAAAGAGACTTGACCGAACCTGACAGGATCGTCGGGGAACTCTTGCAGCCTGGAGGCTACCTGAAGCTAATTGAATTGGGTCTTGAAGGTAAGTTTGAATTTAACCTGATTTATTTGTGCGCAACACTCTGATGATCCTATTCTGATAATATGTTGCCTTGAGAATATAAAAGCACCTAGTTTTTTGTTCTTTGATAGATGGGAAACAAGGAAGAGATTAATTCTACTTTAAGGTTCTTCTTAAATTGATATAACTACCTCTCATGGAATTACCTGTCATGTAACGTCATGCTGCTGCTTTTTGCAGATTGTGTCGAGGAAATCGATGCTCAGAGGGTGTTTGGATATGCTCTCTTCAAGGACGGGAATAACATCCGACTCTCCTATCCCTTGGAAAAATTTCATGCTGATGTGTCCGGAAGAAGTTTTCACCATGGACGGTTCGTTCAGAGGATGAGGCAAAAAGTCACTTCTCTACCCAAGTATTGCTTCATTCTTATTTGCTTCAAATTCAACAGTTGTTCTAATATTAGTATTGAGTTAATTCAACATCTGATACTTTGACGGGACACTGGTTTCTTGTTCCTTTTCTTGTTGGGTTAGTGTGCGACTGGAACAAGGAACAGTAACATCTCTGATCGAAGAGAATGGTATTATCAAGGGAGTTCATTACAAGACCAAGTCCGGGCAAGAGCTGGACGCATATGCCCCCCTCACAATTGTATGCGATGGATGCTTCTCAAATCTGCGCCGCTCACTTTGCAAACCTAAGGTGATGTCCCCGCAAAAAGACCTATTTATATTCGTCAAGACGCTTATTTGGTTTTGCCTTCGTCATCCGGATCTACTTGTAAATAACATGTCTCTACAGGTAGACATTCCTTCCCACTTTGTCGGTCTACTCCTTGAGAACTGTCAACTTCCATATGCGAACCATGGGCATGTAATTCTAGCCAATCCTTCTCCGATCTTGTTCTACCCAATTAGCAGCACTGAGGTTCGCTGCCTGGTGGATGTGCCTGGTCAAAAGTTGCCTACGGTCAGCAGCGGTGAAATGGCCAATTACCTGAAGACTGAGGTGGCTCCACAGGTATTTTGTCGATAGTATTTGAGCATTATTTGAATGCGTACCCATGGGGACTTTCAATTTACTGATGATGAATCTATTTTAGGTCCCACCAGAAATTCGGGATGCCTTCATTGAGGCGATCGAGAAAGGGAACATAAGAAGTATGGCGAACAGAAGCATGCCCGCTGATCCCCAGCCAACACCTGGAGCCCTTCTTCTAGGCGATGCCTTTAATATGCGGCATCCTTTGACTGGTGGAGGAATGACAGTAGCCCTCTCTGATATCGTTGTGCTCAGGGATCTCCTCAAGCCACTGCAAGACCTTAATGATGCAGATGGCCTGTGCAAATATCTCGATTCCTTCTACACCTTGCGTAAGGTGGGTTGGTTTTGTCTATTTGGAATATTCTTGTTTCATTAGAACGGCTGACTATCACTTTGAAAGGATTTTCCTTTGCTTAAAATTATTGC
The DNA here is from genome assembly GCA_037672795.1 of Lagerstroemia speciosa. Lineage (NCBI taxonomy): Eukaryota > Viridiplantae > Streptophyta > Magnoliopsida > Myrtales > Lythraceae > Lagerstroemia > Lagerstroemia speciosa. Next base: position 2,456,323 of record CM075296.1, read on the forward strand.
GTTCAACTTCTCTGTCTTCTTGGTGCCTACATTAGAAGGAGGAGCTAATGGTCCTTTCGTGTTACAGCCGGTGGCATCGACTATAAACACATTGGCGGGGGCTCTGTACAAGGTCTTCTCTGCTTCACCCGATCAAGCAAGGAAGGAAATGCGCCAAGCATGTTTCGACTACTTAAGCCTTGGAGGAGCTTTTTCAAGCGGGCCTGTGGCCTTGCTCTCGGGTCTTAACCCGAGGCCATTGAGCTTAGTTCTCCACTTCTTTGCAGTGGCTGTATATGGAGTTGGTCGGCTGCTTCTTCCTTTTCCTTCACCAAAGCGCCTCTTGATCGGGGCCAGATTAATCTCTGTAAGTCTCTTTTATCTAATGCGAATTAGGAAGCTCCACCTCCTATCCTCTTGCTTAGGCCGAGCTTTTCGCTGTTCTCACTGAAGGTTTACTTGTTCTGGCCACTCTTTGTGCAGGGTGCATCGAGCATCATTTTTCCAATAATAAAGGCTGAAGGGTTGAGGCAGATGTTCTTCCCCATCACAGTTCCATCTTATTACAGAGCCCCTTCAGTCAATTAGGAGCCTTAGTAGTGGAATGAATTTCTTGATGATTGAGAACATTTGTGGTGATGGACTTCTTCCATTGTTTCTCTTCGACTGCTGAGTTGTCATCGTTTTGATCCTGATATTAGATGGAAACTGTTGTCCATTCCTCTGTAAATGTCCCCTCCTCTCCTCTTACGAATAGATGGAAACAAAAAAAGTGTTGTCATTGGATCGTTCAATTTGTTCTATTTTTCAAAGCTCGATTTCTTGTTCAAGACAAGAGATTCGATTAGAACAGGTTGGATCTGAAGGTTTTCATCGTACGAAAACTGCAGAGCCTTAATACATAGCCCTGCAGTAAATAAGATATACATGCCAGAGGAGGAAAATTGGTGGATGAAACCACTAATTAATCTGTAGCATGTTTTTTCATGGTTCCAAATGTTCATACTTTCTGGGACAGTGGACTGCGATTGGGGCATTCGTGGAGACCATTGTCTGCAACGTGAAATCAGACATGCAACCGCATCAGTTTGGCAGATTCTTTGAATGTACTGAAAGGGAGGGAGAGACAGAATCAATCTTCTTTTGGCTGAATTTGTTGCACAGGATCCTGGAAGATTGCTGTGGTCCATGAATGTCACTTCAATGGAAGGCACCACGTAACAACATAGGAGGGCGAAAACTGAAGAGGAATGTTTTGGTTTCTTCCCAGGATTTTTCCAGTCCAGAAGCAGTCTGATATCAGTTCTAGATGAATGGAACGAACTGGGTTGAAACTGAGATATTGCAACTCGAAAGGAATGGAGTATTACACCACCTGTAATCTCAAGTGCAGCCAATTTGTTTGGAGTTGTACACTGCAGTATCAGTCATTGGCCATTCAAATTTAAGAGGCAGTTGCTAGCTGCAACCATAGGAAATCAGTTTTCACCAGAAAGCTTTCCTTATTTGGCAGAAAGCTCAAAACTGAATTTGAGCTAGTTACTAATTGCCAGCCGTCTGACCTTGAAGAACAATTTAATGTTGCCTGTTTCACCCAGGAAAGGACCGTTGGTTGTTTGAACCCCCCGGCTCAAGTGTTCATTGGGTCAAAATGGCTCGTCTCAGAATCCAAGACAACCCAAGTCCTCTCCACCCAACACCAGCTTAGGCCTATTGTACTTTTCATCGCAGAGGCGAGAAGAGAATGGTATGCTATTAACTCTTTTCGCAGAAAAAAAGCTCTATGGCATAGTTTAAGCAAGAAGAGAATGATGGCTTTTATTTCTTTCAAGGAAACTTCTGGATATAACTCATCTAGCATCTTATTAACTGAGAGGCTCAATCATAATTCTCAGCCACAATCTCTCCTGCTTCTGCTAGAAAATCCTGATTCTTATTCACATATATACATTTCGGATGAAGGTAACGGCATTGGCAGAAAGTTCGGGACACAGATTCTTTAGTTCATCTCATAAAGTAGAATGAATATGCAAAGATTTTTCTGTACAAATTGAATATACCTGTCCCTCCATTCGTTCTCTTTAATACAAACTGTCATATTATAAAAATCACAAATTCCTGCAAAAGGATTCCAAAATCCTTATGATCCGATCCAGCTGCATCCAGGCTGCTTCACCACTCTATTTCTCTTCAATACTTCTCTCACATCAGCTGCTTCCTTCCACTGCCCAGCAGCTGCATAAATATTTGACAGCAGCACATGAACTGATGGGCCATCTTCTTCACTTTCTAGCAGCAACTGGGCAACGATCCTTCCCAACTTTAAGTTCCCCTGAGCAGCACAAGCACTGAGCAAAGTCCACAAAGAACCTGACTGTCCCTTTAGATGATTGCTCCTAATTACCCTTTCAGCCTCATTGAGATATCCAGCTCGACCAACAAGGTCGAGCAGACAGGATACATGGTCCTCTTGAGGGATGATGCCATAGTAATTCAGCATAGTGTCAAAAATCTCCATGCCCTCATTCAACAAACCTGAGCGACTGCAACCAGAAATTAGGGCTGTAAAAGTGGCTTCATCGGGTTTGCAGGAAGTTTCATTTTTCATTGCCTCAAATAGTTCCACAGCTTCCTTTCCTTTACCATGCTGAGCCAAAGCAGAGATCACAGAGTTCCATGATACTGTGTCTCTCTCAACCATGTTATTAAAAACTCTCAAAGAATGATCAAAAGCTCCGCACTTTGAGTACATTGTGATCAGGGCATTGCCTAATGGTGAATGTAAGAAGAAACCGTTTCTAAGGATGTATGTATGAATCTGCTTTCCATGTTTCAAGTAACAAATGTTTGCATAAGCAGTCAAAGCGACGGTCAGAGTGTATAAATTCGGTCTAAGCCCGGAAATCAGTAATTGAGCAAAGCTCTCTATGCCCTTGAACAGAAACCCATTTAGTAGTAATCCTGAATTGAGAGCATTCCAGGTGATCAAGTTTCTTTGAGGCATCCGCAAAAATATCTCATACGCCTGGTTAATAAATCCATGTCTAGAGTACGAAGAAACTAATGCATTGCAAACTTGTACTTTTTGTATTAGCCCATTTTTCAACAGTAGACCTTGTACCATTTCTACCAATTCCATCGAGTGCAAGCTAGCTAGTAAGCTCCCAAAAGTGTACTCATCTGGTTTGATTCCTAGCTTCCTCATTTGCAAGAAAGCCAACATTGCTGATTTACTAAGAGCCCCCAGTGCATAGCAAGATATAATGGTGTTCCAAGAGACAAGATCCTTCTCTTCCAGCTGGTCAAAAATCATCTGAGCAGCACGTAGATCTCCACAGCTAAAGTACATTGAGATCGCTGCATTGCTCAATAATGTACTGCTTTCAAATCCCATTTTGATAGCTTGAGAATGCAGCTGCTCAGCTGACATTGTGAATGAGTCTGAGCACATGAGCGACACAAAGGTCAGCTCAGTCGGTCTGATACAAGCCTCTTGCATTTTCTGGAAAATCACCAAGGCCTTCTTGCCTCTGTTCAAGCCCACAAGCCCATCAATCATGGCATTAAATGTAATTTCATCACAAACCCCTGCTTCATCAAACACAGAACAAGCCTCCGAGGGATTGCTGCAGTTGAAGTACATAGTGAGCAAAGCATTGATCACCGAAGTAAAGGCTAAAAAACCCGTCTTGATGACCAAAGAATGGACTTGCTTCCCGATATCAAGCATCCCTGGAGAGCATGAGCTCAGCACGCTAGCGACACTGTAATTGTCTTGCCTGACACCTAAACTATGCATCTCGGAGAACAGCCAAAACACCATCTCGTCATGCCCATTATCCGCACATCCCGTGATCATTGCGTTCCACACAGGGAGTTCTTTCTCGGGCATTTCATTGAACAGCTTATATGCACAGCTCAGATGTCCTAGCTTGGCACAAGCTGAAATGAAAGTAGTGCGAGAATACAAATCAGGGTTCTCTATATGATTGAAAACCCGTCCCACGGAATCCATATCCTCGGCCTTTACATAGAGGAAGAGGAGAGAGTTGGCCACATGAAGGTCGGGCGAGAGGCCCATGTGGGCAGAAAGGGCATGGAGCTGGGCACCGAAGGCGGTGTTGCGGCAGCGGGCAGCGGCAGAGAGGACGGTGGAGAGGGTACAGTGATCAGGCCTGATATGGCGGCGGGCTCGGGCGAAGAGGTGGAGGCAGTCTGCGTGGCAGCCGGAGCGAGTAAGGGAGGCGAGAAGACGGTTGAGCTTGAAGAGCTGATTGGCGGGATTTTCAGTTGAGAGGATTTCAGTGAGACAGCAGGGAAGTTTCATCAGCAATCGATGTTAATGTGTCTCGTCAACGTCTGGGTGCCGAAAAATTGAAAATTATCGATCCATTATCTACTTGTTTACGATCAGAAGGTGTTCCAGATACGCAAAAACTTACAAGATCTACCAGACTCGTCGACAGCAGCCCCAGTGCTCAGCCCCGACATCAGACCTGCGAACCCGACGAGAAATACGATGAAGCCTGCGTGGATGAAGAAACCTGTTCGACAGCACCTATAGTCTATCCCCACCGATTTAATCACCGTCCTCTGCTCCACCTGGTCCTACTTCTTCTGCTGCTGCTTCTTCTTAAGCAGCCGGATCCGAATACGAAAATGAAAATGATGAGCAAAAGGGATGATCTTTATCCTGGACATACTCAAGAATAATGTAAGGGGGGAATAGGAATATAATCCAATTCTGACAATATCTTCCCTCTTTTGGGAAGAAGAAGGTTTCGAAGCGCCTCCAAGTTCAGGCCTTCACGCTTCACATGTCGCGTCAGAGTGACAAATCAAAAAGCGCGATGAATTGCTGCCCAGTAAGCTCTTGCCGGATGAGGAAGAATGTCGAGAAGATATAACGTTCGAGAAATCCCCCACAAGAACGCAACACAGAGAATCTTTCCGGTCGGTTTGATTCGAGGGAAGAATGTTCAAAAGTTTCTTCTTTTAAGGATGGAAATTTGAAAGTGCTGAGAACGGGTGTATGCCCTGTTCAAATGAAGATAAATATGTGCTGCGGAAAATTAAACAGGAATCTGGGACAGGAACATTGCCCTCGAATAAAAGATCGAAATTCCCGTATAAAATAATAAGATGAAAGCCATAATATAATAATAAGAAATTGATTGAAGTATTATATTTTGAAGTAATAACAAAATCACTTTTCCACAAATAGAATTTCAGTGTCATTGAACACTAAAACATTCACGTGCTTGACAAAGATTTCAACTTGTCCCACTGCCGACAGCCGTACCAATCCTTAACAATCTCTCAAGGATTTTTTTAATATCGTAATAGTGAAAATGAATCTAAATTATCATGCGGCAAACCAAGCCCTTCGAAGGATTTATTGTGCCCTGTCACCCAAGGCGCGTTCTCGATCTTGACCCTCCACTGCTCCCTCACAAAACAGGCACTCGATTCGCTTTATATCCCTCTCTCTATCCCTCCTTTCGCTTCCCCGTGTCGGTGGAAGCAACTGATGCAGATCTAAGATCCACAACAAGCCCCCAAAATTTCCCAGAAAAGATCCACTCCCCATTTACCGATCGGTCGATCCTCAAATGCGGGCTTCCCTCCTCCTTGTCTGATTGATATGTAAGTATGGTCCCTCTGTTCCGTTTCGCGGCTGCAACATCCGAGAATTCCCTCTTTCTCATCCCTCGATGCAGTCGAGATGTTGGGTTCAACATCTGTTGTTGTTTGAGGCTCGTTTCTGTGGGAAAGTTCTGATCTTTACCCTGACGTTCTGCTTTTGCTGATCTTCTTCTCATTTCCCAAGGAAGGTTTTTTCCTTTTTAATTGGCATGTCTTGCTCGAGCCGGTTATGGATCCCTGTTCGGATTTTCTATATGTAATACCATGTTTTGACGCCTTATTGATCGAACTTCAAGAAATGGCAGTTCGGCATGGTGTTTCTGCGCTTGATTCAATTTCACAGTTCTTTCTCTGATATAACACTCCATCGCCTGATTCATTTTTTGTTTCAAATGTTCATGGTCGTGTCGTTAATTACTTTAGCATGTGAGGTTCACTTGATCGGTTGTTGCCTCAAGTCTTTGTTGCATCTAGTGATCTAGTATTTGGACAGCCATTAATGAACTATTGCCTAATAAATGACTTTGCTGAATAATCTTACCCTGTCATATGGGTTCAGTTCAAAATAAACACCGGTTATATAAGAGCTTAATATGATCCAACTTTTCACAAAGAATATCACTATCGGGTCAGCTGAATTTTAGAGGCAATTTGATGATCTATGTTCCAATTGGAAGTTAAGATTGTCATTGCTTACTAGAAATTGGACCAACTCATATCAGGTTTGCTAGGAGAAGAATGAAACGACTAGAATGGATGATCTTGACATGGCATGGAGTTAGCTTATAGGCTTTCTCGAGTCCAATGTTTACTTGATTATTTCTATTTATTTCATCACTCTGAAATGCTTAACGGATCTCAAGTTCATGTCTTATTAATCCGATACCTTATGAACATGTTGCAGTTATCACGATCTTGACCACATAAGTGACCATGTCGAGAAGGCAAGTTGGTTCCACACGTCGATTTGTGGACAGCGGAGGCTTTCCTTTTGGAGGATTGTCACATTCGAAATCTCGGTCTTCTCCACTGCTATCTGTCGTCCTAGTCCTTCTGGTACTCAAATTCTCTCATCTGGAAGCACTAAAATGCTGATTCAGTATTTTGCATAGGCTTTACAGTAGAGTTTATTGGCGATTGATTGCATAATTTTTCACACAATTTGTTCAAACTTCCAGGGAGCAGGCCTTCTTATATGCCTCGCTTACGGTGGCTCCGGTTAGTATTCTGCTTAACTCAATTCCTATATCAAATCACAGTAAAAGATGCATTGATGAGACAGACAAACCATGTCTTGTTTCTCTCTTTTTTGGATCCTGCCCAAGCTTGTCCCGTCGATGCTCACCGGGCATTTCTAGCTTGATCTGTCATTCCTTCGGATGATGTTGTGAGGCTGTTTTCGCCATTGTTGATTTGAATGAAATAGTCTTCTTAAATTTCAGGCATTTTTGGAAGTCCCAGAGCAGTAGTTAGCAAGCTTGAAGGTAGGTGTTTGACGCTTATCTCGACTCTCTCAATAGGACTCCTAAGAGCAGCAGCAAGCAACTTGTAATTTTGTTGTAAACGTCTTGCTTTTCAGGAGACTTCTCGTGCACAACTGAGGTCTACAGAGCGATTCCGGTCCTTAAGAAAGCATACGGTGATGGAATGCACAAGGTCCTGCATGTTGGACCCGAGACCTGCTCGGTGGTCTCTAAACTGTTTGCTGAGGAAGAGACAGAAGCGTGGGGTGTGGAACCATATGACTTGGAAGATGCTGATGGACACTGCAAGGCCCTTGTCCGCAAGGGCATCATTAGAGTGGCTGATATCAAGTTTCCCCTCCCCTACCAGCCAAAGTCGTTTAACCTCGTTATAGTGTCCGATGCATTAGATTATCTGTCTCCAAGATACCTCAACAAGACTCTTCCTGATCTCGCACGAATTTCGAGTGACGGGCTCGTCATCTTTGCAGGTAACTATCAGGAAGTACATGGTCTCACGATGTCTCTTACTTAACCACTTTCTCTGTGATATTCTGACTCTGAAAAAAAAGGCTAACCTCTTCAATTGTGTTAGGTTATCCTGGTCGACAGAGGGCTAAGGTTGCAGAGTTATCCAAATTCGGAAGGCCGGTAAGCCCTTTTTGAGACTACTGAGAATTAATTGTTAGGGCCTGCTAACATAAAACCCGAACTGCATCATTGCATACGGAGCAAACATAGAGGATCATAAGCATCTGAGGATCTTTAACGAACAGATTTTAAATAGATGGTGCATTAAAGGGGATTCGTTAGATACCTGCATTGCACTATTCGTAGGAAAGGTTATGGTCAGAAGATGTTAGCCGGGTGGCTGAATTGTTCGAGTTGGTTGAATCCCATAGTTCCACTGTTTTTTTTTTTTTTTTGTTCTCGATGACACTGCCAAACATGGGTACATGAAATTGACTTTTTATTTCATCGTGAAGGCCAAGATGCGGAGCAAGACCTGGTGGGTTAAGTACCTTATGCAGACGAGCTTGGAAGAGAATGAGCCTGTGATTAAGAAGTTTGAGGAAGCTTCTTCGAAGATGACATTCCAGCCCACCTGCCAAGTTTTTCACTTGAAACCATACCATTGATGGCACTCTTAGAGTTCTTTCAAGTCTTCCTCTCTTCCATACCAGAAATCTTTTCTGCATAAGGGAATATCCTTCATGTTGCTTCAGTTTTGTTCTCAACATCATTCATTCAATATTAATTTGTTTATCTTCAGAATCCGCTGTTGCTTAATTTGTCGCCTTTCCATTTCATTCGGGTATCTCATTTTCGTTTCACTGCCTTGGAATCCATAGTTTCGGCAGCTTGTGTATCAAAAGGTTGTGAGACAACTGTTGCACCGAGCTCACTGTGATACTTACAATCACATTGAGGGGCCTGAAACGCTGCGGACAACAAGAATCTATGAAGCTCAACTGTGAAATCAGCTCACATTCAATCAATTGGGTGTGTGACATCAAGGTGTCAACCCCACGTCAGATGCTCCATGACCCACAAACATCAACCCTCCTTAAAGCAATGAAATTGGTGCGTGTCTCGAATTACATTCCCACCAACAGGTCAATGAATTCTAGATGCAGTAAATGTTGTATCACTCCAGTCGGCATTTAATTGGCCTGGAAGCAGCTTGGAAATTCTTGCACATTCTGTCTTGATGAATTTCAATACCAACCATCTCTCGCTGATCAGTCAGCTTATTGTTTTGGATCAAGCTGATTCCCAAGTCCAGAACATCTCAACTAGTGGATGAACGGGCACCCGGTTGGAAGCTACTCCAAAGGAACATGCAGCTTACAGTTTCTAGCTTTGAATTCCAAAATGTTTCCTACTGTGACCAGATATATCGTATACCATAGTTATGTGCACAGCAGAGGAATAGACAGATGAGCCTTCTGATAAGGTTCTGCCAATAATGATTTATTTGATTCAATGGAGCAATGCAATCACAGAATCAATAGCTCATGCTCAACTTAAAAGTAGCAATCAAGAGATGGAAGTATTTGCAAGGAAAAGGAATTGGATTACAGATTTCTAAACATAGCCAAGTTCAGCATCAAAACATAATTAGAGATGGCACATAAAGCGGCAATTCTTACGAGGACACAACAAAAATCTTATCTACAGCATCAACTGGTGCTAGGACACTTTATTGAGAAAACAGCATCCTTAGTCCAATAGATGGGCAAACATATGTCGATCGGTTTGGTCTAATGCAGATTCCTTACCTCAACTGGACAGTCCAGTTCATCCCATCATCGATCAGACCCATCTGTAGTCTGGTGAGGGTAGAATACAACTGCTCAGATACTGGGCCAAAACCTCCCTCTACATAAGTCACTCTGCAGCCAACAGAGTTTCCATTAGTTCCATATGATCCAAATGTTCTTAGGAGAAAACCTCATTTCCCTCCTGTAAATGCTAAGACCACCATTCAATACAGATAATGCAAAGAGAACATATTGGCAGAGGACTGTATACAAAATAAATATATTTTATAGGCCAAGTTCCATATGAGAAATTTCCGTACCCTAAGATCAGACAGTCACCCGATTGACCTTGAAATGTCGGAATGCGTGGTTATGCGCACAAAATTGCATCATGAATGCAGTTCTTAAATGCATTAGATGCCCCTTGACTGCCTCAGAACATTGACTGCCTCAGAACATCCCCCAAAATATGCTTCCATTAAAATGCACATAAAAGAATTCCTAATCTAACTAGTGGATTACCTTTGACCACGGTAAGTGATGCTCCCCACTGGTGATATGACGACAGCTGTTCCCGTGCAGAAAACTTCATCAGCTTCGAGCAATTCATCCACAGCAACAAGCCGCTCTTCAACCTGCATTTTTGCCAAATGAGCAAAAAGGAACTGAATAAAAACCAAACCACTTAATTTTGCTTTCTTTTTTTATAAGTTGATAAGTCCAAGTAAATCAGATTACATAAGAGGAAAAGTACCATGCACATGGCATTAGGAGAGACTCAGAGATGCTGGGTCAGTTATTACCAGCACCAGTCAACCTAACATATATTCTCATACCAATTGCAGAAGAGCTAGATCAAATGAATCTGAAGGGAATAAGGATAGCTTCAGATTTGGAGAATGTGGATAGCTTTACTGGCCAGAGAGCCAAAAAGTCTAATTAAATGTAAAAGCTATGAAGATGGCTTCCTCATACTGGTTCAGATCATTCGAGTCTTTAGATGAAATCAGCTGCTATATCACAGCAAATCACTGAGACCCTTCCATAATTACGTCAAACTTCTAAGGTTGAAGAACATCAACACATTATGGGCAAAAGATTAAATACGTGACCAGATGAAGCATAGATTGAGTACAGGTAGCACAAACTACAAAGATGAACAGAGTTACTTAATGCTACCATATTTCTTAGTTCTTACACGGTGTCATCAAATGCTGACAGTTATATTAGACCTGGACAAAAGATAGCATTATGCTTGGATATAAATCAGCATTAGACAGAGCTTTCCGTCCATTCTTGTCAAAGAAAAGACATACTACCTGGAAGCCTTGGCTGCGAGCAACATCAATTATGCTCTTCCTTGTAATGCCAGGTAGGATTGTGCCTTTTATTGCTGGAGTGGATATAACTTTACCCTACGAAATCAAAATAGTTGGGAAGCCTAATACCATAATGAGAACTACTTTTCTTATAATCAAAAAGGCAGACCTAGTAAATCAATAGAAGTACCTTCACAACAAAGATATTACATGAAGACACCTCCTCTAGGTATTTCTTGTGAACACAATCCAAATAAAGAACATCTGAATACCCTTTGGCTTTTGCAGCAGACTGCGCCTTAAGAACCTAAAATAATCCACGTAATAAAGGGGACTGTTAGTCCAGGACTCCATTAATATATGCTAAATCATGAATGACTGCTACGTGAATAATCAAGAACCAGTGCGGTCATAAATAAATAGAATGGTGGTGAATAACCAGAAATTACAACATAGAGTCAAAAGTATTTTGTCAACCACTGAAAGGCATAACAGGCTGAGACATTTGATGGTACAGTTGCAAATAAAAAGACAACATGAATTTGTAAACTAAACAGCTGCAAGCAAGAACAAGCCTCTCGCAGACTTAATTTAAAAGCTCCAATGCGATAAAAGGTTGTGCTTCATTAAATTGTAAGAAACTGATTTTCCAGGATCAAGCTAACAGTAACAACATAGTAAAAAATGCTGATGCAGGAAAAAAAATCAGCACCTATCACGAACTCTAAACATGTTACAGACTAAGCACAAACTTCATTTGAAAGATTTGGTTGCCTTTTCACCTAGTCTATCTTAGCTCCTTAAATTTTCAAGCTTAATTAGGAAAGGAGTGAGTAGTTCTGCTTGATAACAAGAAATAGTGTACTTACAGCAGCATAGTTTCCAATGGTCTTAACTCCTCCAGTACCACCTGGAGTTGCCCTGTGTAATTCCTGCTCCACCAACAGGCTTATTGGTGCTACACCTTCCTGCATTAGATAAGCCATGCTGTTACTCTAAATTTGCGGGCCAGAACTCTAATTGCTAGTGAAGCCCTCAAAGGGCAACAAGAATCGCTTGATGGTTAAAATACACAAAAGCGTGATGTCTCCCTAAGAAGATTGAGCACCAGTGCCCAACAGAGCTACACAAGCAAAAGAGTTTTCTTTAAGGAGACTCTTCAATTCTACTCATGCAAATGTACTTAGGACCAAAGATAATGGAAGTTGATCCATATTCCAAAGTCTATATATAAACAATCTTCAATGTCTTTGAATGAAAAAATTTCATGTCCAATAATAATATACTACGTTGAAGGAAAAGTGTGCATCGCATTGCAACAAGGAGCCCAACGGCTATGACAAACCTTAAAGTAGTTTCCTACAGGTGAAACATAGATGAGGAAGGTGTACTCAGGAGCAGGAGCAAGACCGAGAACAGCCCCTGTTCCCATCAGCAATGGCCTAATGTATAGAGAACCCTTCCCTGTTGGTGGGATCTGAAAGAGAAGAATTACTTCCATAAGACAAACTGCTAATACAGACAAGAACTCGAAATTCACATTGACAGTTATTCTATTACCCAGCGTTTGTTTGCCAAAACAGTAGCTTTTACAGCTTCAACAAACTGATCGACAGTTGGTGCTGGCATGCACATGCGTTCTGCCCCCATCCTCAAGCGCCGAGCATTTTCTTCTGGACGAAACAATAGGATGGTACCATCCTGTTTCCTATATGCTTTCAGACCCTCAAATAATCCCTACATAAAGAAAGTAAAAGGTCGGTGAACTGAAATTTAGAAAGCAAACAACAGAAAAATGGGTGTTATTTGAAAGCCTCGTCATTACCCCCCAAAATCTATGTTAGAGTTTCACACTCCACATGGAGAATTCTCCAACTGAACCCTACCTGGCCATAGTTTAGCACCCCAGCTGAAGGACTCAACTCAATATTTCCGAATCGCTGCAGTTCGCCATTGGAGAAGTTTCCACCTCGATCACATTTCATCGCATACATATAATCAGTTGGAATGAAGCCAAATCCAAGGTTATCCCAGTCTATGTCGGCTAATCTTGCTGTATCGCTGTCTCAGCAGGACACGTCAACAGATGAAATGAAAAAACATGTTAATAAGAGTGGATCAAAAGTTCGGGATAAAATATGTGCAATTACAGACTGAGTTCCGAAGAACCAACATCCCAAGACTCTAATTAAACCAAAGTTACAATCTTTTTCCAGGAGATTGCACTATCATAGCTACAATGAAAACAACCTATAGCTATATGGAGGAGGAGGATCCTGACACCATCTCCGACCCGCGCCAATAAATGGTCTCTGAGATGAGCAGCATATAACTCCTCGGTCTACTAAAGAGACAGCAGAAAACAAATGTAATGTAATACGAGGTGTGCAACCACAAGGCATTTCACACCTGTAAGTGTCGGACAGTGTAGCGTCCCGTCTCAAGATGGACGCTCGCTGTTCTGCCGCATTGCAGCTCGAGAGAAGGGGTTGCCTTTGCAGCTGCAGCAGGGAAACTTTAGGAACGAACTATGGACAAAACATAATCAGATTCAGAGACAGAAAGATGAAGGCGGAACCTTGAGTGATGGGGGAGAGCAGAGGAGCCTCCTCTGCCAGGAGGAAGACGAAGAGGTGGAAGGGAATAGGCGGACAATGCGAGGTTGACAACAGGAGTAGACTAGGGAATTCGGCTGGAGCCCAGCCAGCAACGCGCCGCTCTCCATCTCTCTGTGAGCTGCCCCTTCCGGTTCTTCTCTCTCTCTCTCTCTCTCTCTCTCTCTGTGTCTCTGTGGCTGCTCTGCTGCGCCGCGGAGCTCTGCCTCTACCCTAGGAGGAAAGATCCGTCGCCCGCCAGTCAAAATGACAAAATATGAAACTTCTCTTATCAAAAAAGGGTCAACGGCTCTTCGACTGCAAATATGTTAAGAGGAAATAAGATATTTTTAATTTAATAATTTATAATTAATGATTCAAGATTTAAAAAAATAATATAATATTTTCGGGTCATTTTTCCTTACACATTTTTTTATAGTACTGATATTTAGAAATATAATGTATCTTGACTAATATAGTTGGAGTCGGGTCGATTCACTGAATAATAAAATTATCTCTGTACGAATTCTCTCAATTCACAGAGACTATAATTCGAAACTCTTATTTTAGAGGAATAAACACTGAATCGTTTAAATTAAGGAATTTTTCTCACCTAGGCGTGGAGTTCGCCTAAAGAAATCATCTTAAATGAGAAAACTTCGGTGAATCTTATCATCTTGCGTGGCATGCTGGCGATCCAATTCAATTGCATTAAACATGCGGATAAACATCTAAGCGCGTCGTCAGTGAGTCATAAATCTGTAAAATAAAATAATTTTATTCACCCTTAGACAGTATGGCCACAAAAGGACCGTTTTACAATTTCCTTTTTCCTTTTTGGTATCAATTTGAAAACAAAATCTTTGCGGGAGGAAAGTGGTTAACCATAAAGTTGATGAGAAATATATATAAGAAAAATGGTTACTTGTCCAAAAAATCACAAATTATGTAAAAATTTCACAATTTACTACGAACTATTCAAAAATTTCCTAATTTACCACTTCATTACTTTTGTCTGTCAATTGCTAATGTGTATGGTTAATTTTACTAATTGTGCAAATGGAGTTTGACGTGACATCACACTTGGCATTCATCTAGTCATAAAAATACGAATTATTATCGAATTCTCTATTTTATCAAGATGATAGACGCGTAAACATGTACCAAACAATGTTTCCTATTTTTATGATCAGATGGATAACACGTGTGATACCACATCAGACTTCGTTTGCATAATCAATGAATTAAAGGCACATATTTACAATTAACAAATAAAATTAACGATGTATTATATTAGGAAATTCTTAAAAGTTTGTGATTTTTTAGTAAAAAAAGTTTGTGGTTGATTAGAGAATTCTTGGATAATTAGTGATTTTTTTTTAAAAATAGTTCGTAATATATTAAAGAATACTTGAATAGTTCTTGATTTTCTGGACAAATATAGTAGGTAACAAAAAAACCAAAGAATTTATTAATTTAGACATTTATCAGGTGCGGAATAAGCTGGGCCGGGCCTAAAGGGGCAGCCCATACTCCACGGGCTTATAATCTGTCCAGGCCCAGCTCAACTCCATAGAAATTTACCTGGGCTAGGCCCATGGTAAAAAATGCAGTGGTAATCCACTAATCCCAATTCAATCTGGCCCAGTGCTAGATTGTGATCATGGGCCCGGACCAGGTAATCCGTACTGACAGCCCGCGGTCGGATTGCGTTGGTCCGATTCTTAGCTAAAATCGGAGTCAAGCTATACATTTTCGGATTTGCCAATTTTCAAATTGGTTTCAATTTATTTTTTTTTAATATCGATAGTGTCCAATACTATAACAATCGATCGATCTATCGGACGATACATTATACGGTGTGGGCGCTGAGGCAATTTGTTTTTTCTAATTTATTTGCTTCATATTTCCACTCTATGATATACTTTCTCTTTTTTCTTTTTGGTCCTCAATATTCTGTGTTCACTGTTTTGTGTGAGTTTGGAGAAAATGGAAAAAAAAATCGTGTTTTGCCCGATTGAACATTCGGGAAATTAAAAAAAAAAAATCTCCTCTGCGAGGCTTGCTGGGCTGTCGACGCTTGCAAGGGTTTTCCGCGCACTCTTCTCCGCAGCTCAGCTTTCTCTCACTTGCAGAGCTTGCGGTCCATTCATCGGCTCCTCCATTTCCACTTTTAGGGTTCCTTATATAACTCCTCACTTGCTCCCTCTCTCTGTTTCGAGCTCAAGTCTGAAGAGGGAAAATGGCGATCGACATCTTGGGGGAACGCCAGTCCGGTCAGGACGTCCGCACCCAAAACGGTAACCGTATCAATGTTTGCATTTCGATCTGGACATCTTGCTGCCCGATGAAAGCCTTTTGATGACGTTAAATCTCTGGGTGTTGAAACAGTGGTGGCCTGTCAAGCTGTCGCCAACATTGTCAAGTCCTCCCTTGGACCTGTTGGTCTCGACAAGGTGGAGTTTTGCATACTCTCTCTTGCTATGGCTCTTGCTGTAGTCATATCTAGTTTCTTTTCTCTCTCTCTCGTTTACGCATGCGAGAGATCTTTGCTTGTCCAGTACATTCGCACCTAGACCTCTGTGAACTGCCCGTGTCCCTGTTCTGACCGCTGAGGTGGAGGGCTCAGATTTGTGCCCTGTGTTATATTTCTAGGAAGAAGAGCTGAAATGTTTTAATCTAAAGAATGGAGCTTTCTGAATTCTGATACTAGATTGGCATGCGAAGATTGATTTTCTTATTTCTTTCTGGTTGATGTGATATTGTCAAACTAAGGTTTATAACTAGCACGAGTCAATCTGGACGTCCCTCTTGAGCATGTGCAGTGGTCTGCTGTATCAATTTGTTAAAAAGCTGAGAAACTGACTCTAACTGCTTAGAGTTATGTCAAAGTATGAATGAGCTTCAGGTTAATTGTCAGGAAGAAAATGTTTCTGGATGTATCAGTAGGTGCCATGCCCTAAATTGGTTCACTTTGAGATGCAAATTTGCTGCTAATGCCAAGTTGATAGGCTAAAAATGGTCCTTTTCTTTTTTGTCATTTGAAGCCAAGGATAGCCAATGAGGTTCAGTTCAATTCTTATTAAACCATTTTTTTGTTGTTGTGTTGATATTTATTTTATTACTTGAATATCAGATGCTTGTTGATGACATTGGTGATGTAACGATAACTAATGATGGTGCCACGATCCTGAAGATGTTGGAAGTGGAGCATCCAGCTGCTAAGGTGGATGATTTATTCTCCATCATTTTCTACTGCTATTTTGATTTACTTCTTGGGTTCACGGTTCGAAGCTTTCTTCATGTTTGGCTTGCATTTTGAATTATACAGGTACTTGTAGAATTGGCCGAGCTTCAAGACAAAGAGGTTGGTGATGGCACAACTTCAGTGGTCATTGTAGCTGCAGAATTGCTCAAGGTGATTGCTGCTTATTATTGGGCTGTGTAATTGTTTATGCAAATTTGATACTTACAGATTCTACTACATCCATTATTCTCTGCAGAGGGCTAATGATTTGGTGAGAAATAAGATCCATCCAACATCCATAATCAGTGGCTACAGAGTGAGTTCGTCTTTCTGTTTTTTTCCTCTTCCACTATATATGTTCCATACCTTTTGAACAGCTAATACTTTTATTTTACATATTCTTTCACTTCTATGGTTATTGAAAATGGTGACATTTTGTAAACTCTTTTTTCAACAGCTTGCCATGAGAGAAGCTTGTAAGTACGTTGATGAAAAGTTGGCTGTTAAGGTAATGCTTAGCTGATTATTTTCTGACAGCTATATTATCTTAGGAAAAGTTTCTATTCAGGAACTTTGTAATTGCCTAACTGGAATTTTAATAGTACCTATAAAAAAAGTATTCTAATTTGTGCTATTTTACACTATGATTGGCAACTTCATTTCATACTGCTTAACAAGACAGTTGCTTCTTCATTTATAGGTGGACAAACTTGGAAAGGAGTCACTTGTAAACTGTGCCAAGACTAGCATGTCATCAAAGTTGATTGCTGGTGACAGTGACTTCTTTGCTAACCTGGTATGCTCTTATGGTACCATCAACATAACTACGCTGACAAGTAGATTGCATTTTCTATCAAGATCAAATAAGACATACAGCTCGTAATGTGTGCTTTTCAGCACTTTATTGTTGAATTAATTTGTCAGCAGTTTTATTAGGCAAGGTTTATTTCAGATGCCTGGAGTTGGTTTTTTTATTTTCTTTGATTAGATAATTAGGTAGTTGCAACTCATATCTCTGATTCCTATTTCAATTTTGCTTTAGGTAGTTGATGCTGTGCAAGCTGTGAAGATGACTAATGTTCGCGGGGAAGTTAAATACCCTATCAAGGTTGTTCTTGCTGCTTTTATCCCATAACATATTTTTTAGCATTTCACTAGTATATATATGTTAAAATCTTGAGACAGGTGCTAATTTGAGTATTACAATTACTTTACATTAGAGGAGTTACCAAAACCGGAAATATCCTTTCGAGATTTAGTCTGTCGTATACATGATTCTAATACATGCATGTATTTTGTTGTCTTAGGGAATCAACATCCTCAAAGCTCATGGAAAGAGTGCCAGAGACAGCTACCTCTTGAATGGATACGCTCTGAACACTGGACGTGCAGCTCAGGGGATGCCCGTCAGAGTTGCCCCAGCAAAGATAGCCTGTCTTGACTTCAATCTTCAAAAGACAAAAATGCAACTGGGAATCCAAGTTGTGGTTACTGACCCGAGGGAGCTTGAGAAAATTCGTCAGAGGTGATGACATGATGGACTTAATTATTCTTTTTTAGGTTATATTGTGTCAATGAGCAACTGTTAGTTTCTTTGCATGCTATGAAAGTTTGGAAAAATCATTTTTCTTCTGATTTTAGAAACCTTTCTTCCTCTCTCATTTAAAGATTTCACAAGGCACCGCATTGTATCTACTGAAGAATTGTTCATGATATGTATCATGATTGCTATGGTAGATCTGTGTTGACTTCTCTTAACAAATGACTGCAACAATTTTTTCTTAGAATTCAAGATCTCATGAAATGCTGACAAGTAGATGTTTTTATGTGAAGCAAGCACTGATAGTTTCTTCATCTTGGTAGGGAAGCTGACATGACAAAAGAACGCATCGAGAAACTATTGAAAGCAGGTGCCAACGTCGTATTGACTACAAAAGGGATTGATGACATGGCACTTAAGGTAACCTTCGTTAGACTACTTTTGTTTTCCCTATGCATCATGATGGGTTGCATCCAAAATGAGTAGTTTGGTGACAATTTTATGATCAGCTTTCTTCACCTGTTTCTTTTTTATCACTTTGTGAATAAGATTTAGAAACTTTATGGAGGTTTAATCCTTGAAAACTTCATTCACAGGAATTTTTTTTACATGTAATTTTTAATCACGGGTGCGGTTAGTGATGAGGAATTCTATATATATATATATATATATATAGCTTGGTTTCATTCTGGGTTTTTTCTTGTTATAAAATATTCTAGTACTTTGTGGAGGCTGGGGCAATTGCTGTCAGACGAGTAAGGAAAGAGGATATGCGTCATATAGCTAAGGCCACTGGTGCAACCATGGTTTGTCATCATTACTTTTGCTGCTATAGATTGTTTCAGAAGCGTATTTGAGGGCTATTCCCTTTCCTGAACCAATCGTGTGGTGGATATACAGGTTTCAACATTTGCTGATATGGAAGGGGAAGAAACATTTGATTCGTCATTTCTTGGATATGCTGATGAAGTGGCTGAGGAGCGTATTTCTGATGACGACGTGATCATGATCAAGGGAACAAAAACAACTAGTGCGGTGCGTAAATGCTTCATGGAAGTGGCAGCAATGGGTTAAAATAGAGCTTGAGATTGTAAATGAATTGATAGATGTAAGAAAATATCGAAACAAGAGGAAACGGAAAAATAAAGGCTAGAAAATCAATGAAATGATGGAAATATCCTAACTGAAAATGATGGCAGTGTTCTGTGTGCTATGATAGTATGCCATTAGTCTTTTAATGTTTTCTCATATATGTACTTCTTAACTTATAGGTTTCTCTGATACTGAGAGGTGCAAATGATATTATGCTTGATGAGATGGAGAGAGCTCTTCATGATGCGCTATGCATTGTTAAGAGAACACTTGAATCCAATACGGTAAATCCACCCAACACCACATTTTTCTTCTCTGCATTTTTTTTTTATTGTGAATGAAGACGGAGTATAAGCTCATTCTTCTAAAATCTTTCTGAACAGGTATATTATGTCACCTGATGATTATTCTGGATATATTAAGCTAAACTTATCGCAGATTATTTACAGGATTTAAAATATGTAGTCAAGGAGAAAGATGCTGAAATTTTATCACTTGTCTCAGGAATTGCATCTTGTTTGAGATTGATTCCATCTTTTAGCATTATGGTTGTTTCAGAGAATAGATGAGGTAAATTTAGGGAGGTCCAAACCATCTTATTTTAGTGCTAGAGAGCGATATAGGTACCATCAGTTGATAGTCTCAAGTACCCACACCATTGATAACCTTCAAATTATGTAACTGTGTCGAGACCAATGGTGGTATGACTTTATCAACTGAATTTAAAAGCTAGTGCACTTCCTGTTCTATATGTTTGCTTGTGAAATACTCCTAAGTGCTCTATTGCCATGCAGGTGGTTGCAGGTGGAGGTGCAGTTGAGGCTGCACTATCTGTTTACTTGGAATATCTAGCCACAACATTAGGATCCCGTGAGCAGTTGGCAATTGCAGAATTTGCTGAATCCTTGCTAATTATTCCAAAGGTCCATATTATTTCACATTTGAATGCTTACTGCCAGAGAGTAAAGGAGAGAGAAAAACGGTGTTCAAAGATCTGTGGTATCATATGGCATGATTATCATAGTTTTTCTGTTTCTGCTACAGGTTCTTGCTGTCAATGCTGCCAAGGATTCAACTGAGTTGGTTGCAAAACTGCGAGCTTACCATCACACAGCCCAAACAAAGGCTGATAAGAAGCATTTGTCCAGGTAAAGCACATGATGACTTTTGTATCGCTTCTTTTTGATAATTCTGTTAAAGGAAGTCAACATCTTAGATTGTATCAAAGGATTGTGATTCCCTTCTATTATCTGACCTTTTTGGTAAGCAGTAGTGGAACTAAAGCAAAAATTCTTCCATCTTATGACATAGTTTTGATGACATCTTGAAGAGTACCATTTCAACTAGTATTGTCTGTGAGTTATGCATGACACTAGGAAGCTTGAAAACACACAATTCTGATATTGGTGAGACTTCCTTGGATGAATGGCTACCTTTCTTTCTTAGGAGTGCAGATTTCATGAAAACAAATCAATGTAACTTAAGAGAGGTAAAAAAACCCCAAGTACGAAACTTTACGTGCTACCATAATGTCTGGAATCTTATTTCTCATCATTCAGCACCTTAGAGAGGTTCTGTTGTGCATCTTGATCTGTCCCGTGCTTATCTTTTGGGGGGAGTTTTTAAATTTGTCTTTAACTGTAAGTTTTTGAGAGGCTGTAAGGGGTTCTTATCAAGTGAACCTTGTTTTGCAGTTCACAGCATTAGTACACTTGTCATTGTACTGCAGTGTATAATATGATTTCGTTCTCCTCCTTTTTGCAGCATGGGATTAGATCTCTTGAAGGGTGCTGTCCGCAACAACTTAGAAGCCGGTGTCATTGAACCTGCAATGAGCAAAGTGAAGATAATACAGGTAGACAGTTGAAAAACAAGTAAATCTATTTTTCACTTCTTTATAGGATGCTTTTTAGTCAACATAATTATCGATGACCTTTTGGTAACTTCCCAGTTTGCGACTGAAGCTGCTATAACCATTCTCCGGATTGATGACATGATCAAGCTCGTGAAGGATGAGAGTCAAAATGAAGAGGACTGATCATTTTCCCTTTGAATCACGATTCTGGGGCTTCTTTTCGCTTATTACAATGAGAGAATAGGATGATTCGGGTTTTGTGACAGTAAGCTTCCCCGAAATTTTTGAGGAAGTGAAAAAGTTCCCGCATAGCCCTGGAGTACTGGTGGTGTTCCTGAAATGGGTCGAATGCAAATTTCACCTTTTGGGTATGATTTCTTGTTGTATGTCGGCTTTAGCATTGTTTTCTTTTTTGGGTTACCTTAGTTCTGTTTGAGTTAATGCCATTGATATTGTTAACTTTGAAAGTTGGGGTTAACTAGGTTTAAAGTCACAGATAAATTAGCAAAAGCAATGTCAATGTGAAGCCTGCATACGCTGAATCAGGTATCCTCCTATGAATGAATTGATGGACCTGGACAAATCGAAGTGCTTTACATGATAATTTCCACCATCGTTAACACATTTAAATTGACTGTTGTCCCAGAGCTATGCGTGACCCGCCTTGAAACCTTAGTGAAATTCATTCTGCTAACAGATTGCTCCATTCTAGTCATGGATTGGATAACGATCTGAATTAACCGGCGGTAAGGGTTAAACATGCCCCCTTTTCCATTCACAAGTTGAAAAAGACCGTGCGCAAATAAAACTCAGCAAACTACATAGGCAGACGTGTCATCAATCTCTCAACCGACCAGAAAACCAACCCCATCAACTCAAATATTTCAAACCCAATAACCCACAATCACGCTCTCATACATCGAGCGGCCAATCTTTACTGCCAATCATCAAACCCGAAACCAACCATGTACAAATCACAATTAGGAATGGACTAAGTCCCTTGCGCATTTACAGCGGACACCTCCTCTACGTAGAGATGAACAGATAAACCACTGCCTGCGAAAAAGGAGAAGCGAATCACTAGAGGGCACGGGGGAGCGAGTTGAGAGTTGCACGGCAGAATGATTATATCAGTGAACAGACATGTAATCCACAGAAAAGGCAACATACTCTACCTGTCCCGTGATCTAGCTGATATGCCTAAAATCTAGAACTAGAGCGTCAGCCCCAATCTGATCATTTTACGGTGTCTTGATCTCCAAGTTCTCCAACATTCCCAGTGAACACATCTTCGAGCTGCAAGAAACAACACTGTAGTTAACTTCATCTGCTGTGAGGTGTTACCATTTGAGTAGAAGCTACAGTGAGGATGAGAGGAACCATTTTTATCACCTGATCTTCCTCGCTGACTAGTCCAACACTTTCTAGCTGTTCTTGTAACGTTTTCTGTGCTTCTTGGAGTGGAGAAACGCCATTGATCACTTGTCTAGAAGGTTCATCTGATATGGGAAGAGGATTCTGCAGATGATCTGTGCTGATTCCAGTGACACATTTTTCATGGTCACTAGTTTCAGAAGCCATGGTCGTAACTTCCTCAACCACCAATAGTCTTGTTTCTTCAATGGTAACTTGATTATCTTCACATGGTTGAGAGACAGGCAAATCATCTGGTGCATCAAGCAGTTCCAAGTTGGCACTGCAAGGACAGGAAACATTATAACAACCGAAATTAGAAGTAAAATGTCTATAGCTTCAAACATTATATAACCAATAATCAAATTGTATTAAGTTTCAGGTGAAACAATTGTTACCAACTGGTGTTGGATGCCTGTGACTGATTTCCAGCCACCTCTTTTTGACCTGCCTTTTTCTTCTTGGTTTGTCTGGACTCTGGAAGACTATCAATGGGATCATTTGATTGCAAATCATCTACCCTCCTCTTCCTTCTAGATTGAAGGCATTGTTCACCAGCACTTTCACCAGTAACAGGTTCCACAGTATGAATCTCCATAGCATCTCCGTCTAGATTGGGCACTTCAAAAATCATTTTTTCTTCTCCCACAGCATTCTTCTCACAATGACTTCCATTCAATGTTTCCGTAATCCGAGCATTCTGCTCATTGTAAACTGGAGATTTGATCAACTGCCTTCCTGATGGCATAGTCACTTTATCAATCTCACTCATTAGAGATTCATCATGGTAGGCCAATGGGGACTTCTCAGAAGAAGTCTTGAATAGCAAATCAGCAGCCCTTCTGATCCAGGAGAAACGAGCAGAACTGGGAGAAGCATGGCTTGTTTCTTTCATTGCCAAAGAACCTGGTTCATCTCCATGGCTAGCATGATTGTTAATGCTAGCTTGCTGGTTTAAAAGTCTTTGTTCTGATATCCTCCGCAGACTGGATTCAAGAGCAGATTGTTGCATCGCAGCAACAGCCATCTTTTCCGATGCAATTTTCAAGTCCTCCAATTGCTTCAGTTGTTCAATGTGATTACGAATTTCTTCTCTGTCAGCATGTAATAATTCCCTCTGCTTTCTTAGTTTCTCTCTCTGCAGCTTAAGCTCCTCAATGGAATTATTCAGTTCTGCCCACTCCTTTTCTCTTCTCTCGCGGTCCAAGTTGACTTCCATCCTCTCAATTTCAAGCCGCCTCATTTCTGAAGCAACATGCTCCATTTCTTTCAAGGTGGATTCTTTAAGTGAATTGATATACTGAAGTTCATTTTTCTTCTCTTGCTCAAAAGCCTTTTCCTTTTCCTGCATAGAATTTTCCAACTCTTCACGCCTCTTCTCAAAGCAGTTTTCAAGTTCCTTCTTCTGCATCTCAATCTCCAGAAACATGTCTGCACGTTCCTGCTGAATCTTGCTGAACCACTCAGTGTGCACCTGGGAGATCTTATTCATGAATTCCTCTCTCTCGGCACGAAGTGATTCAGCATCTTTTTTGTACTGATCTCGGATTGCATCTTTCTCAATTCGCAGGCTATCACGTTCTTCCTTGAGGAACTTTGAAACAGCTATCCTCTCCTCAGCAACACGCTCGGCTTCCTTCTTCAGTTCTTCTCTTTTTTCATCTATAGACTCCCACTCAGTTTCAAACTTTGCCTTCTCAACCTTCAGTTTGTCTGCCTCAGCCATAATTTCAACTTTCTCAGCTCTGACCCTGTCAAGTTCTTCCTTAAGCTTAATTTCTAGAACTGATAGCTCATCTGTTTCAGTTTTCATGGACTCAAGTTTACCTTGTGCGCTATCGACCTGCTTCTTTTTATCTTCAAGTAAATCCATAGACCTTTGAAGATCCAGTTTCAATTTGCATACCTCCTCCTTCTCTTTCTGTAGAAGACTATTCTTCAATGCAATTTCCTGTTCAGCAGCAGTTACACTTTTCTCTCTTTTGTTCAGATCATCTGATCTCTCTGAGACATCCTTTTCCCTTTCTGTCAAGGATTTGAACTGAATTTCCATTTCATGCTCTCTATCATTAAGCAGATCTTCACGTTGACGAAGATCCAACTCTCTCAACTCCCAAGCTCGTTTCTTGGTCTCAATTTCATTATCGACCATTTTACGCTTCATCTCAAGTTCAGCTTCAAACTCAGATTTTCTCAACCTAAAAGCAGCTTCGTGCTTAGCAATTGCCTTCTGAATTTCATTCTAACAAGACGAGATATATTGACCAAGGTTAGTCAAATTTCTAACAAAAGGCAATCTAAAAGAGCTGAACAATATAGTAACCAGATCTAATATATTACACCTGCTATTTGTTGATATAAGAAATGAAACAAAAATGAAAACTCACTGATTCTTTGCTCACAGCCTTTTCCTGCAAAATGAGTAATTCTTGCTCTTTCTTATCCACCGAAGCCTCCCTTCGGATACAAGCCTGTGTACAGGCACTCCCAAGCTTACATAACAATAAACAACAACAATGATAACTCATAACTTAGCGCATACAAATGTTAGTTTAAATAGTAACCTGTTCCCTTTCAGAAAGAGAAGCTGCTCTAAGATCCAAATCAGATTTCTCATCATTCAAAGCTCTCTGTTGTTTCTCCAGTTCACTTTTTGCAGCCTCCAACTCCTTTTCAATTTGAGCAAGTTCTTGAGATCTTGTCATAATATATTCCTCCCTTTGACTTAGAAGAGCTTGTCCCTCCAGTAACCTTTTTTCTCCTTGGTGCAAGACTTCTTGTCTTTCCCCCAGTGATTTCCTTTCAAGTAATATCTCATTCTCCTTAGCATCACATCTGACATAAATGAAAAATCATTAAGCAATCAAACCAAAAAACTCCTGAAAGGCATCTTTCATGCTCCAATCAAACATGAATATAAAATGGAAACAATCTATATATGATTACAATGATAAAAAAAAAAAAAGAGCATTAATCTTGTAAAAAATAATTAAAAAGGAAATAAAAACCAAGAGCATTTTCTTTATGAATGCAATATCACTGGGAAAATCTGTTCACTGCTCCTTTTTAGAACACTTATAACAACTGTATGCTGAACGATGTTAAGTTCAAAAAGATTAATTTTGGAAACAGGTAGTCCCTGAGAACAAACTAAACTTCCAATTTTAGTGTCAAGAGAAACATACTCAGAATTGAATGACAGAATGCGGCGCCTAAGATCATCTTCCCGAGATTCAACCTCTTGGAGCTTTCTTTCAGCAAATTGACGATATCTGCCAGCATCAATCTCTAGAGATTCAGCTGCTCGCATCTTTAATTCAGCTTCAGTAAGTTTGCTCTGTGCATCCTCCATCATATTCCGTGCCTCGGTCAATTTATTTTGTGCGGCAACTTTTGTTTCAGCAGACTCTGCACGCATCTCATGCAAGGCTTTCTCAATCTGCAAAAATCATACAGGAGGAGACTGTAATCAATCCAATAGAACATATACTCATCTAGGGAATGACATTGAGGTCAGCATGCTTACATTTGTTATGCACTCTTTTTCAACTCCGAGAGCTTTCTTCAGACTCTCTTCTCTTTTTCTTGCCTCAGCTAATGCAGATACATGAGCTGCCTGAACACGCTTATGTTTTAACTCTGCAGCATCTGCAGAGGCCTTAATTTGCTCAAACCTGGAAGTAAGTTCCTTATTCTCCAATATAAGCAGGCCCATTTGATGTTGATGATCAAATATCTATGAAAAGACACAACCGTCAGATCTTCTAATAAAGAGATGAATAAACCAGATAATCAAACATGTCAAGAGCCTGAAAATTGACAAAATGCAAGAGCAACGAAGGTCAAATCCTAAATATATCAGCATCGCAGCTATGCAAATGAATTTAGAGTCTTAAGTAAAAACACTAAATGTGCGTGAACATTTGGAACTGATAATAATTTCTCCCTGGAGATTTACCTCCAGCATTGCCTCTAAAAGTTCTACAAGAAAATCTCACCAACAAAGCGCTCACAATGCAAGGTGAGCAATTGCGGATTGCCCTTTCAGCAGCCAAGTAATGAAATGAAAGCCAATCCAAAAACCATCTTATCTTGAATAAACGACTTAATCATTGAGAGAGCAGTTGACAGTTTGTTCATGGGTACCGTCAAACCTTAAATAGATAAAAGAAGGAAAAAAAACCTTATCAACAATAATTATCATACTATTCCTTGGTTGGCATCATAAATACTCAAGAGGAACCTCACCAATCCCTTATGCACACAAAAAATATTAACTTCATTTCTACTATAACAGCCACGAAAGATCTGGATAAGCATTGTATTAAACCAAAGTATTCACGCTAATACAGAAACCGAGTGCAGGATGAGTAAACTTCCAATCAGATCTCTTGTCCAATAACTCATAAAACCCACAGTTGAACCCTTCCATTTTCCAAAAACGTCTTCCACATTAGAACACCGAACACAAAGATCAGCCAACATTATTAATGATACACGGAATTGTAAATCTACCAAACTAGGAGCAACCATCAGGCACTCCTAGCACACCCAAAAAGCCCCAGGACACAAGACAAGTGATACTCTACTGCACTGCTTCCTGAGACACACATTGAGGCTGATATAGCGTTAGATGCAGCCAGTAATTTCGAAAGAGCCAACAAAGTACAAAATTTTCAACTCAAGAAGAAACTATTCTCTCTACAGTACCAGTTCAACTTAGAAAATCGATACGACAGTCCAGAGAGCAGAAGCCTCGAGTATTATGGAAAGAGAGGCGTGCAACAGAAATGGCGCTTCTTGAAGAATCGACAAACCTCAGCTTCCAGCTTCGCTATATACGCAATCAGAGCTGCCTTATCTCGGTGCTTAATCGACTCCTCATCGAATCCGGCTTCCTTAAGGCGCTTCCAGATCGTCTCGTCGACGATGGGTCTCTGCAAAACCCTAGTGCCGGGCGTCAGCGACAGCAGCTGGGAGCTCGGGGTGATCGCCAATCTCCCGGATTGCGGGCTCGCCATCTCAGCCACTCCGATCAGAAGCCGCCAGCTGAGAGAATCAACAACGGAGCCCGAGAAACGCCGTTCCCGGCCTCTCCTTAGAGCGCGATTTCTTGCTTCTCTTCAAAGGATTCGCCTTTTTGCCTCTCCGAGATAGAGGAGAAAGATGGAGCAAAGTAAAGTTTACTGAGCTGCTGATCCGAGTTGACTCAAGGGAGCGGGTTGAAGGTTTTGAAGGTAAATACGACGGTGGAGAGATACTGTCACTGTCACTGTCGGTTTAGACTACGGCTGCACCAGACAAACGACGCCGTCGCTTATTTTTGTTCCTTCCTGCTCTACACAATTGTGACAGATTAAATTTGATCAAAAAAATTTGTGACAGATTAAATTTCAAATAACCCATCGGGTTGGATTATTCCACCAACCCGACGTTCGTTTAGTAGTTTTTTCACTAAATTCTCAAATAAATGATTTCAAGATCAATCATTTGTTTGAAACAAAAATTTTCATAGGAATCCCGACCCCGACCGTAAATTGGCCTTGATGTGCGATTCTGTAGGTTCGAAAATACTGCGTGGTACAAATAAAAAAAAGATAAGTATTATCCCATCTAAAGGTTAATTGAATTTAAACCCGTCTTGTGAGCTTTTATGTGTACGTACAATTTTAAATTTCAACATATCTATGGTAATTTTTTGAAATAATAAAAGATTATATATACATATATGTGTATATATATATATAAGGAAATAAGCAAAAATAGAAAGAGAGAGGGAGCCAGTGATGGTTCCTCCCCCCGCCACCACGCTCTCGCCGTCGCCGTTGGTCGCTGGCAGAGGCTGGGCTCGTAAACTGGGACAAATGCCGCCGGCAAACAACCACGGCCAATGTCAACCCATCAATCTGACTTTTTTTCCCCTGATACGTTCGTTAGTTAAAGGGGGAAAAAAGGGGAAAGTGTGGGGGGAAGCCCATAAAATATGCAAACTGTGAAATTGTGAATGGGCCTGGCCCAATTGCTTCTTTCAGCCCTGTACATCTCCAAGGCCCGCAATGCTCTCAACCAACTCTGACATGGAAACGGGCCTCCCCATGGAACTGTAAATATTTTATTTTTTCATCCTATAAAAGAGGTCAAATCCTACGTAATCTGGAATGTTATCAGTTCCAGTTTGTAGACCGAATAATACAATGCAAGCAAAAGTTCCCAGATTCAAGACCCGCATAGAAATAGGCTACTGAATTGAATTTTTCTCTCCCCCGCCCGTTCTTCCTCTTCTTTCTGCGACAGCCCAGCTTCTTCATTTTACTGTTGCTCATGACGCCCCCATGGCCTGGTGCCGTCGACCCCCACAACGCCCGACGCTGTCGATGCCCTCAACGTTCCAGAGCCCATGGCAGGAAGAGGGAGAGAGCTCTCTTGAGGAGATGAAAATGGCGGAGGGGAGGGGAAGGGAGAGTGCTTCATTGAGGAACTGCTGCAGGAGGAGAGAGAGAGTGGGTGAGAGGGGCAAAATTGGCTTTTATCATAAAATAGTGCTAATATTGAGAAGTTGTGGAGGAACGATGTTACTTTTCTCCATTAACACTTCTTCTAATATAAAATGGAATTTTTTTTATTTTTTGGGATCCGTGAAGGAAAAAAAGGAAACTGAGGTGACGCATAATTTGTTTTTCTTTTTCTATTTTTTTTGAATTGCACGAGAGACTACGATAAGATACGCACAAGAACATTAGGGAGAAATTGGATAAGGCCGTGGACCCCGAGGGCTTCGATTTCAAGCGGGACCCACTTTGCGTGCCGGCCCTAATTGCTTGAGAAATGATGGCTCAACCAACCAAGTCCAAATAAAGGCTAAGATAACCCCTCTGAACCACGCCTTGCAATACGTTATCACCCGATCCGACACTTTTACGGTGTGGTCTACAGAGTCTTCACATCCGAAACACGTGGAATTCTTGGATCTCGACCGACCCTGCAACTATCTAACTCGAAATCTTACAGCCAAATTTATATTTTTATGAATATTTCGATGTACCTATTAAATACAATAATCTTTGTATTACAACATATATTTATAGAGTTTTTTTTTTTTTGCTTTGAGAGCTCTGTTAAAAATTTGTTTAAATGAATAATTCTAATTAAATTTTTAAATGACTAATTCTAATCAAAGTTCTATTAAGTACTGTCATTTGATATAGCAGTTACACGGAAGACTCTCTACAAAAAGAGAATCGCATGCACGTGATCAACATGAATCAACTGAGACGATTCGGCAACTCTTCTTCTTTAATAAGGTCTAAATTTGGAGAAAATACATTACTCGAATCTGAATCAGTCACGATCATCTAATTAGTGAATTTATGGATTGGGAGAACAACACGATATCGAACGCGCTGGGTGACTTAGTTAATTATGGCTGTTAATGGTCATGCAATCAAGTGAATTTGCAATCTGGTCCCTGAACTTTAAGGGGGTGGGTACCCAGAGTTTTGTCCTACAATTTTCGTGCCAGCATTATGGACGGCAAGGCCACCATCTCAACTGTTCCTCACCACAACACGACTGCCATTGTCTCAAATCTCTGAGCACTGCTCTGTCCCTTCACTCCACCATTCCTCCTATTTTCTTCCACGCATATACTTTTTCTTTGTAATGAAAGTACAAGAGCCCGGATCGATAAATCAAATTCTTACCATCACATGTTGAAATTTCCATGGGTTGTGCGAATTAGTTGCACGATACTCTGTAATATAAAAGAAATGCGAGAGAGGTGTTCGAGAAAGAGAGTTCATTCAAGTGGGGCTAGCCAGTGAGACAAGGCAAGGTGCTTTAATGGAAACAAGTAGGTGGATTGGCTTTATGCTACCTATCTATCTACTGGAAATGGAATCCTTAAAAAGACACACTGATAAAAGGCTTGATGAGTGGACTCATGTGACGCTGTCCATATGCTCACAATCATTAAATTCAAATAACTATGGTCTTTTTTTTTTTTAATCAACTCATCGTCGACTTGTTTCTTGATAGATTTGTGTGCACATAATGATCAGTAATATCTCCTAATTTTCGGCAAGGAACGGGCAATGGCACACACCACAGAGACCAGCCCCGAGCCCTGCAATCTCTCGGGGCGTTTTCTGTCACGTGTTCTTCAAATTCGGATGGAGGACATAGACAACGGTAGATTGAAGTTGAAGTGTGTTACATTATGCCTTTATTTTGGGAGGATGTTGTCACCAAGTAGCACAGGGGTAGTAAAGCCCTCGAGAATGTGTACTTTTCCCACCATCGATTCTTCTTCTTCTTCTTTTTCTTTTTCTTAAAGAAAAATCTCATAAAGGGTCCGGGGAGCTGATAAAGATGATTCCGTCACGTGCGTGATATTTGTTCTAGACTTCAGAATCAAAACGTGACACAAACTACTACTACAAATTCTATGGCTGTTTCAGACATTTCCATTGATATATATATACATATATAGATACTAGTCTCCTAGTTGCAAGAATATAAATTGTATTAGGTCTTAAGTTGGAGAGCGTGTCGTGCGTGATGGGTATACCAAGTGCCGACGGAGAAAATCTTGTGTGTAACAGGTACATCAAGTGGCAGTCCTGACGTGGTGTTACGAGCCAATAAACTCAAGCTATTTTTAGGATTTTTTCCCCTTTTATAGTTTTTTTTCCATTTAGGTTTTATTAAAAATATCCTAAAAATAATTAAATTATATTGGCTCGTGACAGTATGTTGGCATTATCACGTGGTGTACCCGTTATACATAAGACTCTCTCTTGCAGATATAATATTACGAGCCAAAAGGATTTAGTTATTTATAGAATTTTTTCAGTAAAACCTAAACGGAAAAAAAATTCTAAAAATGGCTTGATTGATTAGCTCATGATATCACGTAGGAGAAAGTCCTGTATGTAACAGGTACACAACATGATAGTCCTGACGTGGTGTTATAGACCAATTAAATCAAACCATTTTCAAGGCTTTTTCCCCTTTTTGGATTTATTTTTTTCATTTTAGATTTTATCAAAAATATCCTAAAAATAACTGAATTTTATTATCTCGTGACACCACATCAGCATTATCACGTGGTGTATCCATTCTATCCAAGACTCTCTCATCATATAGATACTATCATATAATATACCAATTATACAGAAGAGTTTGTCATCAAGTTGCCGCTTCCATGAAGAGTAATGGGACGACGACAACCTGAGTGTTGGGGGGGTGGGGTGGTGTTCAACTGGTCAACCCCATGCAGTGACACATACATGGAGGAAGGAAGGAAATGGGAGTGGCAGATGTATTTGAAGCGGTCCTTCCTTTCACACCTTACCAAATTGTACGGTCTGTATTATTCTTGCACGAATCACGAAAATACGAATGCCGGTCTTCATCGTTTACTATGCGGGATGCGGTCCCTTATTTTATTCGACGCTCACATATTTACGATCAAATCCCTGAAAATTTTCCCGAATTGAGGCCAAAGGGAGGAAGATTTCCATATTTCCTTATGTCAAGATTCGTCTGCATACTCTTTCGTCCGTTTGATTAATAATCACAGCCACCACCCACCCACCTCTCCCAAAATTTAAAAAGAAAAAAAAAAAGAAACTTTTTCGAGGTCGTATTAAGTGTGTACTATCTTTTCATTATAAATATATAAAAAAATAATTCAAATTGATTTAAACTGAATACATAGAAATTGAAGTGAACTAGCTTCGCATTCAAATTGATTTTAGTTCAGTATTATATATTTACGGTGAATGAGTAATACATGAAAAATATCCAATCCAGTGTTCATTTTCCCTATCCTATTTAGAGTCTTAGACCCCGTTTTCGCCATTTCCTACGACAAAACACTCTCCCTCTTCTCCTCGTCATCATTTGCTTCTCTACGTATATGCAAACCCTAGCAGGGACTCTTCATTCTGCATACGCCTCCAGATCAAGATTGCATGCTTTTTCCAATGGGCACAAGTGATATCTGCCACACCGGCCTCGCTCTGGGGCTAGGCTTCCCCTCCGCCACCATCGAGCCGGCATGGAAGACCGAGCAGCACATGCCCATCAAGGGCACCGCGCCGGCTATAACGGAGATCATCGAACCGAACCTGACACTGGCCCTGTCGGGAGACAGCTACGTCCTAGGAGTCCCCAAGAAGACCGAGCTGACCACCGGGAACAAGGTGGTTGCTGCCGGTGACGACTACCTGGCGAGTCCTGCAGAGCTGTACCGGCAGCAGGCGTCTCGTCACAGCACAGTGTCATTGTTCTCGAGCCCGACGGTGAAGCGACAGAGGGATGACCGCAGCTGGGAGGAGGTCGAGGTGGAGCGAGTCTCATCGAAGCCGAGCGAAGAGGATGATGTCGATGGGGTTAATGCGAGGAAGAAGCTCAGGCTCACCAAGGAGCAGTCTGCCGTCCTAGAGGAAAGCTTCAAGCAACGCGGCACTCTCAACCTGGTAAATAAATAATATCAACGCTATCGTAACCCAGCTCGATCCATGGGGCCGTCGAGGCGGCGGTCATGATCTATATGACTTGATAGGTTGATATAGATTTACCATCAACCCTGAATATACAATTTAACACAGTTCGGTTCATTTATACTGAATCAATCTCAACTTGGTCCGTCCGCCAACCATTTTCATAAGATATTTTTTTTTCTTAAACTTGGCACGTAGCAGGGTTATTAAGCTGCTGACCGATCGGTTGTGTTACTATTGGGTTTTGTTGTGTTTTACATCAGAAGCAAAAGCAAGCTTTGGCAAGGAAGTTAAACCTGCGGCCCCGTCAAGTTGAAGTTTGGTTCCAAAACAGGAGAGCCAGGTAAACCCGATTATAGATCGATCATCCATAAACATATACATACACACATATATATACATATAGTTTATATTAATCTAATATCTAAAATACCAATAAATTTTGACTAAATTTGATAATAAAATCTAACCCGAAAGTCATAATATATTTTCAACCAAAGACACTGTTATTTATTAAAAAAATGAAGTTTTCCGTTTTTGTCACTCTCAATCTCGGATTCTCCGTATCCTCAAGCTTATATTGATTTAGTGATTCCTCAATAAGTCCTCAAATAAGTGATCTTAAAATCAATTCTTAGATTTGGAGGATCGACGGAATTTTTTCAAAAATTATGATCTGATCATATATTAGTCATAAGGTGTACTTCAATTGGACCGAGATACCGCGTTCTTCAAAGTACAGATTTCGGTTTCTGTCACCTTTTTGCAGCCATACCCACGGGAACCCTTCATCGTCGTCGTATCTGTCCTTTTTTCCAGTCATATGGGATATTATCCGATCCGTCGTTTTTTCTTTTTTTCTGATCCATCACAGCAGCATCCGGTACCAGAATTACGATCGAGAATAACAGATTCTACCGCGTCGTCGTGGTAATATTCGTTCTATGCAATTGCAGGACGAAGCTCAAACAGACAGAAGTAGACTGCGAGTTCCTGAAGAAGTGCTGCGAGACGCTGGCGAACGAGAACCGGAGGCTGCAAGAGGAACTCCAGGAGCTCAAGTCCCTGAAACTGGCCCACCGTCCCTTGTACATGAACGTGCCGGCGGCGACCCTCACCATGTGCCCGTTGTGCAGGAGAGCCGGCAGCACTGCCTGCGACGGCGGTTCCTAGAGGTCAGTCCCGATGGCTCCAAAGGCTCACCTTTACGGTCCCTTCAGTAATCCGCCAGCGGCGTGCTGATCAATGCCGTCATTCACCAAGATCCATCGATCAATCCAGAAACGTCCTCGAGTCCATGGCTTTCCCCCCCCCCCCCCCCCCCCCCCCCCCCCAACAGGGGGGCGGTCTTCAGTGAAATCTGATACATTTAGAGTAATTATTTGTGGAAAGGAATGGTTGTTATACTTGGGAGCTGGTCGGACCAACATTATGCTTCTGATCATTAGAGCTTCTTTTTTTTTTTTTCCTTCTCTTTTTTACACTTTTAGGCTAATCTTAAATGTTTATGGGTGGATAAAAAGGCTATTTGTTTATTGCTTGACTGTTTGTTCTCCGAGGATTTTTTTCCCCTTGTTGTGACCGTTTCTTATCCAAAAATTAAGGGGGAAAGGCATCTAATTCATAAATTTTATTTATTTATAAAATTTAAATCTTAAATTTCCCTTAAACAAAAAGAGATATCGAACTATTTCGGTCAGACGATGCAACACCAACGAAAGATTATTCACTAAGAACAAAACAGTTGACATATATGTGTCCTACCTAGAGAAAACCCTTGAAATATGTAGACATAAATATATATTTGCTTTTCCTAGTCCAACATGACGAAATAATTTTGCCCAACATATCCCACTTATCAAATAATATGGTTTTCTAGAATTTTCAAAAAAAAATAATGTGATTTTTTTGAGTGAAAGTGGAGTAAGTATATACAATGATATTATTCTCTGATTTTAAATTAAAATATTATTAAGTTTAATTTTTACAAATAAAGTTATCCGTACCACTTCATTTTCTTCCTCTTTTTTTTTACCCACTTTAAATAGATTATTCTCTCTTATAATAAAAAAAAGTAATTTGATATTCTAACCTGTATAATTATTTATCTATTTTATTTATTTAATATTGAAGTCATCGGGCATCGAGGAAGCTTCACTGCTGACAAGTCAAAAACACGCTAAACCTAAAAGGGATTGGGACACATTTATCATCAACCCCCTCAGGCCACTTGGAGGTCATCACACTTACTAGCCAAGCAGATTGGCACGTCACCCTCAGATTTTTTTGGACATGCATTCCACAATACTCAAGACCCGACAATGGGTTGATTATGAAACAGAGTCATTTCAATTATAAAACTTTTTATGTGTTTATAAAGTTCAAATTTAAGATCCTCTTCTCTTATTATAGAGAGGCTCAGATACATCTCAATTAACCCATTTGAGACATTGATTGTAGATATTAAATTAAATTACATACATGCATTCGCACGTGTAGTTAGCTGGTCCATCTTGATTAATCGCCTTCCTTCTCTGTACGAGAAAGTCGTCGCGTGATTCCACGTGCGTGGCTCTTTGTTTGAAATTGCGCTGCGCCCACGAGAGACGTCTCGCTCCTCCTCCCCTGCTTCCACGATGGAGACCACGGAATGCATACTAGTCCTCTTCCTCGAGTCGTGTTAGCGAAATCACGTCGATCCGATGAATCCTACCAAGACCAACTAGACCCGTCCGGGAGCTCATCTGATGCGTGCGCGAGAAGTTAATATCGACCACCGAACCCTAACCCTAAGACTTCCGAGTACATATTGACTTAGTTCCTTGGTTGATCAAGATAATTATTTATATGCGAAACACGGTTTGGAAATTTAAAAATGGTCGATTCTCCAATAGTCGTAATTAACTCTCTCTAAATATACATTGATATGAGAGGTATTGACAGATTTCTCAAAAAGATCTCCTAAAGGGACAAACTAGTAGTCCTCAGCGTGTTTCCACCGGTCAGTAGTAGGCCTTTGATCGAGTTCCCTGATTCTTGTAACTCAACAGAAAGCCAAATCGTAGGTGATGGTCCGATTTAACCATCCGATACTTAAGTCAGTAAATGTATAGAAAATAATACAAAGATATAGAGTGCAAAGTTTTTCGAAAATACCACAAGTCGAAAGCCAACCTCTCTTTGTAAGGGAATAGGAGATATAATTGAGGATAGCCGGCCAATTAGAAGGTGCCACATGGCACGTGGTCACAATAAGAAAGATTTTTACCCTCATAATTATTTTATTCTTCATCATATATATATATATATATATTATGTTTACTATATTCACAAATGAGACTTTTCCAGATGGATTATGAGATTATCATATATGACTTATTCAACATTGTCGCACATGCCATATAGATCGCAGATATAGCCAAATTTAACACCCGAAACTTTATTCGCCTTACTGATATAAATTGGTTGAGATGATTCGACATTTGTTAGCTCAAAAAAAGCTGATTTTTTTTTATCCGAATAGCTTGTGAATTAAAAAAGTTCATAGATAAGATAAATTAATCCTTGAAATGGCTCGGGCCAACGTCTGCTCGACTAAAAGTTTTCGTTGAATTCTATGCATTCCAAGTGATTGGCAAAAAGAAAAGTACATAATATGGTCTTCTCTTCGACAAAATTGGAAGATATCTCAGTCTGGTGGTCTCTTACTCTACTTCAGTGGACGGTCGTGACTTGATGTGGAAATGGGAGAACATCCGACGTGGTAGCCACGCCACCATGATTGGGGAGTTGGACTCGGACTAGTCGTGAATGATGAGATGTATCCCTACACACGCACATATATATATGTATATGTATATGTGTGTGCATATATGTATATATTTTTATATAAGTGACGCTTTTTTTCTTTATTAAGTCTAACGTATGATCAATTGTTAGCTGAAATTGAGGTGGCTTGGGCCCATGAAATGACAGAGGTTGTTCGGATGGTACTTCCTCGAAGACTTTCAGGTTGACCGAATTACATACGCAATTTCAAGATCCCGGTAAGAATTGAAAAAGGGTAATTTTTTAATTTAGATCCTACTGTTAGATGTGAGAGTGTCTTTAAGTATTTTACTAATGTCCTGGATCGAGGTGAATCGATCGAACAATTTTGTAAGATCAATGTGAACTCATAATGTGGTTTGAGCATCTATATAGACAAGACATCTTTACAAGATTGAAGAGCCCCGATTAATTTTGTTTTACGTGTGCACCCACGTAGACCAAATCGATTCTTGAAACATTAAAAAAAGACACATGTCTAGGGTTGGCTGAAATGTCAGGCTCGTCGAGTTAATGGACTAATTAACACACTTTTTATATAAAGTGTAGTGAGACGTGTACAATTCTAATAATCCTGCCAGAGCAGTTAGGCTGAATTAGGAAATATTTTAAATTTAAATCTTCCGGATGAAATCTAAAATTAATTATCGAAAATTATTAAAACTAATATACACGTGTCAATATTCGATAGCGATCCATACAACCAACCGGTCGTGTACTATATGTTGGATATTATTTACTGATCTACAACTTTTGCATACCCAATCCTGATCGATTCTGCACGTGGGCAATCACAGGCTTGGCGTAATTTCACGTGCTCATTCCCACTCGTATTTAGGACCACGAGCCTTTCTCTGCAATCGAAAACGGACTGTATTTAGGCCTACAGAGCCCGTTCACTGCAGAAGATCCCAGCCCAGCTATTCTCTAAGATGTTGGGCTCGAGCTTGCAGTGACCCGACAGTCCCCCCACGCAGTACGGATGACGAAACTCCCCCGTTCCGAGCCGGGCCTTGACTCGGTCGATGTTCGCCCGTATTGTCACTTCCCAATTTATCAGCATTGTTCATTTTCCATTAGAAATCAGAATCCGATCACGTCTGCGTGACTTTCGATCTGAAATCGATTGTAATCCTAATTCCCAAGGGTACGTATCAATTAAATTCTTTCGTCGACGTTGAGAGATGCAGAAGTCATGCTTTAATATTGTTGAGATATCATTGTTTATCGTATTAAATAAAGCGAAAAGATGTGTGATTATTTTCAGCATTTAAGAACGCCATGTGTTTGGCAGCCATGACCTCAATGCGCCTAGTTCTTTCCATTCCACTTCTTTCTGTCCGAAATCACTCTTATTCGTAATCCTAACGGATTCTAATCCGGTTGAACCGAGAAAATCTACTTAAGGACGAAACTCTTTTAAAGTGAAATTTTTTCACTAACAAAATTCAAATTCGAGATATTATTTAAGAGGAAGAGGCGTTCTACCATCTCAATCGATCTGTTTTAGTTATTTTTCTTTCCCTTTTGCTGAACAGCACGTCTATTTAATTTTTATGCTACATAGATAGCTCCAGATTTAGAGGAGTCTGCCCGAGAGGGCCATACACTTCTCAACCTTCCAACTCTGTTTTTATCTAAAAATAAATCTAACTATTGCATCCAACATAAAAAATTAACAATTTGTTAGAAAAAATAATTATTGTGAAGTGAATTGTCCGAAATGCCCTCATGTTCCCTTTCGGAAAAATGGAAGCTCGCCCGCGCTGTCCCTTGTGTTTGTCTTGGCCATGAACGTCCATACAAACCTGAAAGTGTCGGTGGTTTGGGGGAGGAGAGGAGATGTGATCTGAAAGAGACACATTTAAGATTCCTCTAAAAAGGTTTAACTTTTCATCATCGAAAAAATAAATTATTTTTGCATATTCTTAATCGATCCAAAAATAAAAAAAAAATCATTCGCAAGAAATTGCCAGGGAAAGAGAACTGTAGAAGTTCATCCGCCCATGCCGTCGTGACTGCCACATCCACATGTATCCCAAGGGAAACTGCCCCAAGCTCCAATTTTCTGCGTGTGTGGCGTTGAAGCTCCCTCCATGCTCTTCCCTATCTCCCACCAGATCCAGTGTGAATCCTGAAAACGCCATCGCTTCCGAAACAGAGAAAGACACCCCAACCCTACATCTCTGTCTTCCTTCTTCTCTTTTTTGGGCAGGACCCTTCACCTCGACGCCATTTTTCTGATTTCCACTTGAAGTAATCTCCCCTCCCCCCACTTCAGTGAGAAGGGCTTCAGCTCTCCTTGTCGTTGCAACTGAATCCGCAGCCTCTATCTCTCACCGTGTAAGTTCCCTCTGCGCTCTTCTTGTACAGATCTCTCCAACACCAGTCTGGATCTGGGTTTTCTCTGAGATGTCCTTCCCGTCAGGCAATATAGTCCAAGTTTCGGACAGCGGGTTTGTTTTGCTCCATCGATCAATGCCGCCTTTAAAGTTCTAATCTCGTGAGGGATTCAAGAGGGATTCATCTTTCCCACCTTGGAAAGTTGTGATTTTTCTGTCTTTTCTCTGGTACTTTCAGTTTTGCTTATCGAAATCCTAGATCATCAGTGTGTTCTGATGTTGCGTGGGAGCCGATGCAGCTCTCTCATCGTTCCTTCGGTGAAATCGCTTCTCCATAATTTTTCCCGACAGCATATGGGATACTTGGGTGATTCCCTGAAGAGTGAATTGATCCTGTTTACATGATTCTCTTTACCTACTTGAGCACCCTTATTTCCCTTGTTAGTGTCCTGTGTTGATGATCTCACTCAAGATTCAAGATATGCTATCTGGGCGTGAGGAAATCCTTAGATGTAAAGGAATTCGTACAGACTATCCTAGTAGGCGCCTTCTGATGCTGCCCATTGAAAATTGAAAACTTAACTGGTTCACATTTCTATAAACAATAAATGTGAAACTGATGCTTGCTTTTCTTGGATGAGCTTCCTTGATTTGTTCTCACACCTAGCACCCAGTTGCGGTCTATTTGAAAGACTGCTTCCCTCACCGGTATTCAGGCGAAAAAGAGATTGTTTGACCGCTTCCCTATCTTGTTTCTTAGTGAAATTTGACCCCGAGGTTAAAGCCTAGAAGTGGAATGACTCTTTAGCACATTATAACTCCGATGGTTAGGGAAAAAAGCACGGCAACTTTTCATGATCAAGATTTCTCTGGGGCCATCCTCAGATTATTTTCCTAGTAAAGCTAAGCTAGCTAATATGGTTGTTGGCCGGTCATTTTCTTTCCACTTCCTGATATATTGATTTGGTACAGTTCTCTTTTGCTTTGGTGGTTGATCGCATTTTAGCTGATCTTGCAACTGATCAAAAATTTTAATATGTAAGATAAGTTGTACTTATGCCAACCTTGTATGTTGGGGAGAAACCAGAGTTACTGACAAAATATGTAACCCAGACTAAATAGAGAGGCAAAAGCATTGACTGATATATTCAATCATATGTTGGATACCTTGCTCTGAATATATGAATTAGCCTTTCAGTGGTCAGACATGCAATTGAAAATTTTCTGGAGGTTATGAGTTTTTCCATTAATTAGTTTGATGTTTCTCTTAAATGAAACCCTTACAACAGATGGCATTGGGCAGGTTTTATTCGGAAATAGAAGATTTGATTGTTTGAAGTGGGCCCGAGATGTTCAGGTCTTCTCCTCGTAGAAGCCAGAGATCTAAAGGTCTCAAGGTGAAGCACGCTCTTCAAATATGTCTCCTGATTGGTGTCTGCATTTGGCTTCTCTACCAAGTCAGGCACTCTCAGAGCAAGAAAGCAGCTTTCGATGAAAGAGCCAAGGCTGGCAATGATGTCGTGAAGTTGGGCCGAAAGGACCTACAACCTGTGAAGGAAATTCCCATCAAAGACATGAGACATAAGGAAGATGAAGAAGAGGAGGAAAACAAAAATGAAGAGGAAGAAGAAGAGAAGAAATCCGAAGGTAGTGTTGAGACTCAAGAGCAAGATCAAGGAAAATCTGATGATGATTCTGAGAATCAGGATGGTAGGACAGAGTCTGAGAAGGTGAGCGAGGAAAGGATGGAGGACATGAATGGAGAAACCAAGGAGGTGGAACGTGAAAATTCCGAAGCTGAGGAGAAGGTGAACAGGGAGGGTGAAGGAAACGAGGGTAAAGATGAGGGAGAAGGTAGCGGACAGCATGAAAGGACTGAGTCCGAGAGAGCGAGAGAAGAAAACATGGAGGAGACGGATGGAGAAACCAAAGAGGTGGAACATGAAAATCACGAGAATGAGGAGAAGGTGAATGTGGAGGGTGAAGGAAGTGAGCGTAAAGATGAGGGAGAAGGGAGCAATGAAAAACAGGAGGAGGACGGCAAGATTCAAGAGGTGGGCTCATCAGAGAGTCAGCTTGATGATGGGAATGATAGAAGCAGTGACAGTGCCAGAGAGGAAAACTACAAGGGTGATGATGCTTCGAGCGCTGTAGAACATGAATCATCATCTGAGAATGTGCAGGCAGGGGACGATCAACAGGGTGGAGCGGAGAATTCCAGTTTCGAGGAGCAGTCAGAGCAGAAGGAGGAGGACAAAGTTGAGCAAGAGAACAAACCGAATAGCTCTGAATCTGTTGACGGTGCTCAGGACAAGCCCGATTCAAATAATGAAGGAACAGAGAAGAATCAGGAAAACCTTTCTACCGATAGTGTCCCTGAGACGAACCAGCGAGCTTCGGGAGGGAGTCCTGATTCTAACTCTGACGAAGGCAAGAAATCTAGTGAAGAGCAGCAAGAGAGAACCACCTCCGTGGAGGTTAATACTGAGAATCTTGGTACAGCACCTCAGAATGGTACAGACTTGTCGGTTGCAGCCCTGATGCAAAATGGAGATGAGCATAGTTCGGATACTAAAGGTGGTGAATCAACCAAAGAAAATATTGCAGAGGATCAATCCGAGAAAACTGACTCGGGGTCATCAGACGGACAATCAAATTCTGGAGATACTCCATCCACGACTGCTGATGATGTATCCAATGGTGGAGAGTTCAAGGATAGCTCAGGGATCTCTGAGTCTGTAAAGTTGGAGACACAGACTCCTGAGAATACTAATGCATCTACAGAGGAGATGCAGAAGGACTCAAACCAGGAAAATAACATTCAGAGTGAAGTGGCCAACGAGAATGCTGAAGATGGTAAGAAGGAAGGGATCGATCCTTCAGGCTCGTCTCATCAGGAGAACAACGAGCAGTCCTCTGAAACTGGTGACAATTCTGAGGCGGGTCAGAACAAGAGCAACACGAGTGTTCAGAAC
This sequence comes from Lagerstroemia speciosa, assembly GCA_037672795.1. NCBI lineage: Eukaryota > Viridiplantae > Streptophyta > Magnoliopsida > Myrtales > Lythraceae > Lagerstroemia > Lagerstroemia speciosa. Next base: position 2,498,385 of record CM075296.1, read on the forward strand.
AATGACAATGATGACACTGCAGGAAGGACAACTGAGCAAGTTGATTCCTCAGGCTCATCGAACGAGCAGAAGTCCGACCAGAACTCGTCAACAGGTCAAGATAACTCAGATCGAGAGAATGTTGATCAGAATCCCTCAAATTCCCAAGAGGATTCCTCAAACACGGACAATAAAGGCAGCAATGAGGGAGAGCAGCAGGTAGTCAGTCAAGACGACCGATCAATCCCTCAGGAAGTGAAGGACGTGAAGACAGATCTGGAGACCTTGCCGGATTCAGGGACTGAAGGCACAAACAGTAAAGATGCTGCTGCCGAGTAATGACCTGGCTGCCACTTTTTGTGTTCGAGTGAACAAGCAATGTGTTTAAGGTTCTTTGCCTGTCCTTATGCTGTGTCACTAGGTACACCGCTCGACGTCGAGATTTCTGAGTGTGTCTATAGTTTGCGAGCTACTCACAATTTCTTGTTATCTTTTGGTCAAATAACTCCCATGTATGATCAATCTCTAGCATGGCTCCAGTCTCCTACATTTCTCTAAAACGGCAATCAGACCAGCTCTACACATCAGACACATGCTGATAATGTTTGGTGCACTGTTTGATAAATCTCTTCTGATTTCGGTTGTTTATCATACGTTGCTCAATCCTGATATTGACTGTACCGGGCAAAATAAGAATGGCCCTCTTGCGACATTTTCAAAGTTTCCTCCTGAAAACGGCCATTGTATTATGAACCGTGAAATTTGTCTGATCTGTAGAAAACAGACAAGAGAACAGGAGAAGCGTCTTGTGTCCTAATTAAGGAAAGGAAAGGAGATTGCACCAAACACATTGCTAGATTTTGTGGAAATTAGGGCGTGAAATTCGATATCTTTGACCAAGACATCCTACTATGACCACATGTGACATGGACCCCAAGATTTTCCTGGGTCACTTCCGGAGACAGGGACGAGGACGGCTGGAAGCGGTGCATCTTCCCTGGAACAACATCGCTGCAACAAAATTTTCATCTGCAGACAAGTATTTCTGTTTTCTCGAAGGTACATCTTCTTGTTGACAATCCGTAATGGTAAAATTGAATTAGGTGAGGTTCTATTGGAAGTTCTTAACGTCAATTTTATGGTAAATTGCTGTCAATGCACAAAAAATGCAGTTCCGTATGGGAAACAACGAGGAAGACCTTATCCGTCGGCAGAAGAACGATGGCTCATGGCTGCATCTTGGGAAACTCCAGCCCACGGGACAACGCCCCCCGGACTCCGGGCGGTTGCATCAAGGAACTGAGACCACATTGGAAGGTCTCCGGACAAACCGACGACGCAACAACGTACGGCTCTTTCATTTAGCCTTTTCCATCAACTTTCATTGACATCCTTAAGTAACATCTCGTAATTGAACCTTATAAATTGAAAAAAAAAAGGCAATTTAATTAAAGTCCTATCTTGATTCGAACCCAAATTGATCTAATTATTTGAATTTATGAATAAGAAGCGCTGAAAAATATATAGAAAGGGACATGCCGTACATACAATGTCGGGATCATTACGTTGTCGGCATTGAAATTCTCATTTCCCTTTTGTGGGTCCTTAAACAACTTTATTGACATAGTGAAATATTGTCTCCACGAAGACGCCCAAAGTCTCCACTCTCGTCAAGGTTGACAGAGACGGGAGGATTTTAAATTGGCTCATTCACTCCATCTTCTATATATGTGTGTGTATATATATCGAAATAGTATTGAGGGTAAAAATAGAAAAACAGAAATAAAATCACTTATTCCTAAGAATGCAAGACAGCTGGGCCACGAATATCTATCAGTTTAAGGATACGTGTCCAATATTGTATAGATTCTCTATCAAATTTTTACAAGAATATGAGCTATATAACCGGACGGAAGATTCTTTTTCTTGGAATCTTTTGCATCATCCGACGGGACATTAGACGAGATGAACTATTTTCTTTATCCACTATGTGTGCATGTATTGCTTCGAGAGTTCAACATCATAAATCTGCTTGATTTTGCACGCTACCAGCTTGCAAGTTGATTAACCGCATTGACAGGGAACGACGACTCTGAAAATCAGCGACCGTGCGGAATGCTTCGTATGCCTTATCCATTGACTCGGTCGGTTTACCATTTTACTGGGGACCGTTAAGGTTCACAGCTAATTTGAATTGCTGTAAGACGGGTTTGTGTTATCTTTAACATGCGTTCAACTGGTTTTACTCCACGTTCCCGACGGATATTGGCCTGCAGCTCACTCGTCGATGATCTGTATATGAATTTTCAAGGGAATATCCATCGGTATTTCGTGAGAAACACCGATGAATCCATGTCCGTCGATGATGCCGACAGATTTTTTTCCGACAGATAATCCGTGGATGTTTCATAGTTTCTGGTAGTGATTTTAGCATCGCTTCTTTTGATTAGACACTTGTAATTGCGTGGTAGGGCAATGATATCTTCTTTTATATATGTGCATGCAGCCAATACTGATATTACCATTTCCCATCATTACCCAATCATTTCATTCCCATATCCCAAGAAACAGACCCCAATCTTCTTAGCTTTTCCCGGCGAAGAGTTTTGCCTCTTCCAAAAATCCGTCCGGAGTATCTAAAACAGTACTAGAATACTAGTGGACTGGTAAAATTTTATCCAATTTTAATATGAATCAGTCAAATAAGGCAGTTTTTTTTGCTATGAAATGTATTAGGGTCCCTCTTTATTTACAGAAAAATTAAATTTTTTTCGAGTTATAAATAGTTACCCTTTACAAAATCTATCTCGGCTATATTTGATTGTATCAGACAGGTTCGATCTGAGACGAGGATGATGCCAGGCTAATCAAGCAAGCGATCTGTTGCCCTGATGGTGTGGCTGTCGGGCCCCGGGCAGCCAAGCCTGGTGGAGCGACTGTAGATGTATCGGTTCCGTGGCATCTCCGTCACTCAATGTCCGACCACTGCCACCGTCTCCATTACCTTGAATTTGCTTTGCGCCTTCACCATCACCGTCCTTCGGTTGCTTCTGATAGTCAAACCACGAATCCTCTCCATCGGAATCGGAGATGAGATTCACCTGATTGTCAATCTCACCATCGTACAGCACGACCCCGAGCGAGTCCACTACGTCTTCCGTGCTCCACCCCCCACGCAATAACTCCCTCGACAGCACCCTTACCTGCCAGACGGCGCCGTCCGAGCACCTCAAGGCCCCTCGGGCCCCACCCACCTTCTTCCCCACATCGCAGCCGTCCGTCATCATCATCATCTCCCTCACCTCGTCCAATCTCCACCCTCCATCCACCAGCCTCCGGAACGCGTCGTCCAGGGCCAACCCGAGCTTCCCGCCTCCGCCCCACCAGCTGCGCATGGCCAAGCGCGCCGCCTCTAACGCCTCCGTCCAGAACTCGATCTTCCGCGGCTCCGTGGCCGCCCACGCCGGCGAGTCTGTCTTCGGGCCAGCACGCTGCCGTAGAGCTCCGTTCTGGGTGAACTCCATGTCCCGGAAAAGCCCGGCGAGGTCGAAGCTCAGAACCCGAATGTCACAGCCGTTGATGTAAAACACGGGATTCCCCGCCATGCTCGGCCTCGCCGCGACGTAACAGTTCCGGTAGACTGGCACGAGGCGGGGGGCCTTCTCCGCCAGCCGCTCCGCTGAGGCCACTGCCTCGGCGGCCGTTTTCGGCCTCTTTCCCCACGAGGCGCACCAGAAGTCATTCTTGGAGACCAATTTGAGAAGGGTGAGGCGGGGGAGGTTGGACAGGATCTGGAGCTGCTGGGAGGAGGAGGACCGCCAGTCGGGGAAGCCATGGCCGACGGGGACGCCCTCCTGGAGGATGGAGCGGAGGTCGGGAGGGAAGGAGATGGAGTGTGCGGACTCCAGGGATGCGAGTTCGGGCTCAGTGAGGCCCTTGAGAACGGGGACGCCGGCGGACTTGAGGTGTTCGATCAGGGTCCTGGCGTAGGCCGCGAAGGAGAAGCAGACGAGCTTCGTCGGACGGTTCGCGGTGGCAGTCGTCGTCACCGTCGTGGTGATAGTCGCCATTGAAGGGATCGACAGGTGTTTGGATACGAGCTGGTCGAGATTAAAAATGGCGAGATAGAGAACCGGAAGTGAATTGTTTCAGTTGAGGTGTTTATTTCTGCCGAGGGTGTTTATTTCTGCCGAGGGGGTGGTGATCGGGGGGAGATGGAAGAGAGGAGGATGAGGAGGAAGAAGAGGGAGATTGGTTGAGCTGAGAGCCTCCCGGCAACTGTTGAGGACCGCGGAAGTCGTCAGAGTGAGGAGACACGGGGAGAGAGAGAGGGAGAGAGACTCGTTCCTTCTGATTGACAATGTTGCCCGGTCGTGGAATATACAACCATTTATTTATCATAAATATAGCTAAATAGTATTTAGTGTATTAATGAGAAAGAAGGCTCTCAGCATAAATAATCTAAAGGTCTTGAATTCGATTTCACCTGTAAAATTTTCTGCATCCTTTTTATCATCTGTACATTGAGTAAGAAAAGTAGCTAGTGTATTAAAGTGTTACCGAATTAAGCATCTCCTACAATTGGTATCAAGGTCAAGACACTATTAATTAGAGCAGATCATCCGTAATTACTTTAAGCAATTGAAGAAGATCCTATGAATTGATATACAACCAAGGTACGTGGCAATCTAGTCGTGCAAGTCTCACCCCACGCGTTTTGATGAGGTCGAGATCTCGAATTCAAGTTCCCCTCCGAGCAAAATTATTAAAAGGAACTCTTGAACCACAGTCTCAGTGAACACCGGTTTCTTGAACTGTACGAGTCTTTAACAGTGTTATACTGATGAGATCAATATTAGTAATAATTATTCAATTCGTCTGATATATTCACAGTTTAAAAAATTCTTTTGAATATTTTATTAAAAGAAGATTATATTTCCGACCCCGCGATTAAAAATGATATGACAAAAAATGAATAATCGGACACAGGGAGAGTCAAGTATACGTTAGAAGATGCTATTTTTATATTTGATAATATATTAAATTTTTCTAAAATTGCGGAATTTATCATGAACCAATAATTTCACAAATTAAATATACAAAATTATTGTGAATTATATTACAAAATCATAACCCACAAATTTTGGATTTAACAAAAGTCGTACACTAAACATAAAAATTCACATTTATTTAAAAAACAAAAAAAAAAAAACAAAACTAAGGGACCCTACACATCTAATATTTTGTCACCATGATGAGGCACGTGGTAAAAAAAATACGGGAATGGAAAGTCACGTGCTGGACACTGTGATTGCTTCGTTGGTTTTCACAACTAATCTCACGGTAAAGGTGAAAATACAACAAATACGAATTGGTTAAAGTAATTAGGAATCTCGAATCTGAACCTCTCTTTTCCTTTCAATTACTATTGGAGAAGAATTAAGGATGATCTAGTTCCGACATTTTTCAAAAAGTGAATGAGATGCTAACTCGGTTATGCTTACACGTTTTTTCATCGGATCCTTTAAAATCAATCATTTGAATGAGCCATTTAAATAAACGTCCCACGATCACATCTTGCCTCCCCAAAATGTGACACTTATTGCTTCATCATTTCAATCTCTGAAATGACTGCAAAAGCAAAAAAAAAAAAGATCTTAGATAGTCCTGTCACATGATGGCGTGCGAGAAAAAATAAATTAAATTACTCCGATCAGTGTTAATTATCGCAGTTGTTCGGGTGATTAATATTAATTTACTTGTTTGTCAGACTTTAACGGGTGCTCACTCACGTCACGTGACGAGGTAGGTTCACCTAAGAATTTCTTCCTAAAATGATTCGAAGAGAGAAGAAGTTTTGCTTCTTGTTCAATTCCCTAGACACACTTGTCTGCATACCTTGGAACCCGGGTGGAGGAGAGAGTTTGTATGTGATGGATATACCGCGTGATACTGTTGACGTGATGTCATGAGCTAATAAGATTAAATTATTTTTAAGCTTTTTTTAATAAATCTTAAAAATGAATGAATATAAGACACTCTGGTACTGCGTAGAAAATGAATGAATATATGACAATTTGCAACATTTGGTGTGTTTCTAGGTTTTAAAATAGAAGAAAATTGGCTCTCTTGTGGACTGTGCTGGAACGATTTCGAAAATAAGTTATTGATTCGCGATTAATTAATCTTGTTAACCCTAAGGAGTTATCAATTTGTGATGGTCTGCCTTTGCAGAAAATAAGGAATGATCGGCAATCTTTTGCAGCATGCATGATTAATTTCAATGAACAATCATAGGAATGATTGACAGGAAACAAAATTGTTGCAGAGCTGCAGAAAATCTGTTTTCATGATGGGGGAAAAGAAACCGGTGGATCTTTGTTCGTGCAATCCCTCTTCGAGTTGAGGCTTGAGTATCCATCATGAACTTGCATCGGATCATCAAGAGTTTCGCAGCCCATTGTAGCCTGGATTCTGGTCGTATCAATCCTTACGCGGGGCGAAGAACTCCCTACAGTTTCCTCTTGTACCGAGATTGCTCGAGTTCTAGTAAAGAAACCTGAGCTTCGATGACCTCGATGTCCTTCTCCAACTCTGTGTTACTCCTCTTGAGTGCTGAAATCTCGCCGGTGTTAATCATGTTCCTATTTGACTGAACAGATCCAAATAGTAGGTGAAATACAGACATTTGCCATGAGTGAACTCATCATTCTCGGTCGCTACCTGATACCGAAGTTCTTTGCTGAGGCCATCCACGGTAAGTTTCAGTCTCGAGACCTCCTTGCACAGGGTTTTCTGTTCGGGTGAGAAGGATGATGATGAAGGACGATGTCCTGGCGGCGCTGGAACATGCAAGAAAGAGAACCAAATTACAGAGTTAAAAAGAATGAGCAAGGAGATGTTTGCTTGAATGGATCACGGGGACGTCTCCCACTCCTCGAAGCTTGGATCGAGTTACCTGGGTGGTTCCTCCCAATGGAGAAGTTCTTGAAAAGGTCCCCGAGAGCGCCAGCAGCCGGGCCAGCAGAAGATACCGGGACTGAACTTTTGAGCTTCTCCGGCTTCATGGATGGATTTGAACTTGAGGGAGCATGTCGCCTCCCTCGACAGATTTCCATTTTATCAGTCGATTAAAACCGTGGAGATAACTCGAAAGAGTCGGAACTGAGGTCTTCGTGTGTCTGTCAAGATTGTAAAGGCGTTTGCTTAATTACTGTGTTCATGGATGCGGCACCAATCTACTGAATACCGATCCGAGAAAAAGTACTAAACGTTTGATACTGGGTCTTGACTAGTTGATGCTTCGTAGCGGCCGTAGTCCATAAGGGAAAAGTTTCTGGAGGTGGAACGATGCGCCATTGAAGGAGGACACAGTTCTTGTATCTGAAAGACTGAGAACCATTCGTGCATACCATTATTAGTGAAATCAACGATTTACCCAAGAAAAAAAAAAAGATTGAGAACCATTCGATTCTTCATCACAGATACTGCAGCAATCTACCGAATGTTGACCGGAGATCGAGAGTGCGGTTTCCGCACCGTGGATTCGTTTCTTGACGGGTCTTAATTAGTCGATGCTTCACTGCCTCTTCCGCTGTGTTGCCTTTCCATGGATCTTGTGGGAGAATTTTATAGAAATCTGAGGAGTCAAGAAAGAGAGGGTGGAGAGGAGAGGAGACAACGTTCACAGCGATAGCTGTGGGCTGGAATAATCAAAACAGAGACTTGACAGTTATTTCCGTTACTAACTCTTGCACCTACTAACAATTTAACACGTTTATTTATGAGAAGAAACTTTCTTACTTTTTCTGCTTTCGTTTTAAACCTATTTTACAAGTGGAATTTGATCTTCAATCTTTTTATTTAAGTTAATTTAGTTATTTTTTATTATTTTATTATTAAAAATAAATAAGAAAATTTGACTATTTAGAAAAATAGTGAAGATTTCTTTTAAAAAAGTGACAAGAACTAGGAGGATGGAGAGGAAGGGCGTGGCTGCCGGCGAGCCCCTGCCTCAGAAATTACCGGAAACCTTATAAGGTGCTGACAACATTGGTGAGGTAGATCAGTCATCGACAAGCTCCGTTGTCTTCCTATTCACTTATATACAATGCGTGTGTGTGTGTGTGTGTGTGTGTTTTTTTTTTTTTTTTAATTTTCATTGCCTTTTATTTTTCTTGCACAATCAGATACTTTTTCATAATTTTTTAATAATAAACAGCAGAGGACTAAAAATGAACCTAAGCTAAGAACTAAATCCAACTACAAAAGGTTAATTTAGAAAATAGGATTATAGATATATAAGGGATAAGAGGAAAATGAGAATACAAAGACATAAAATTTCTTCGATGATAATTAAATGTAGATTCTTTTTATTTTTACCAGAGAATGTTAATTTAGAAATTTGAGTAAAAAATAAATTGTAATATATCCATTTATTTCTCACACAGTGTCAGAACAACTGATATTTAATTTTAACAACTTTAATACCATGAGATTTACATGAATGTATTACACTTTGCGGTAATCAGTGAGTTTCTAGATCTGAAATACAAGGAAGTTGGTTCTCTTGTGGACTGTTTGGGACTGAGTGGGAAAATAAGTGCTTAATTCACAATTAATTAATCTAATAAATGCTAAAACAAAATAGACTTATCCTACTGATTTCAAGAACTGCACCTATCATTCTCAGAAACTCAATCCAAACAAAGCTGTACTCATAGAGTGACACCATGCTCGGTCTCGACCACGGGATTCTCCGAACCTGGAAACTGAGAACAGAAAATCGAATCATGATGGTCTGCCTCTGCAGAAAAAATCATATGATCGGCAATCTTTTGCAGCATCGCACGATTAATTTCGATGAACAGTCCTGGGAAGGACAGGCAGGAAGATAAATTCTTTAGAAGTCGAAATTAATCGCTCGAGCACCGACGATACTATTCGAGGAACACGATGGGCATCATTTGATCCCTACAAAGAAATGAAACACGAAAATCATCTGTATTTCTTCTACCATGGAGAAGTTCAGACATTCTACAGAAGAAGTATACTGTTGCAGAACTCCAGAATATCCGTTTTGATCATTGGAAAAAGAAATCGACAGACTCGCATCGGATAGTTCAGGTGTTGCGCGGCTTTGTTAAAGCCCTGATCCGGGTCATACCGAACTTCCTACGACTTCCTCTTTTTCTGAGGCGGCTTGCGTTCCAGCGATGAAACCCGATCCACAAGGGCCGCGTAGCCCTCCTCCAGCTTTGCGTTCCTCGTCTCGAGTTCTGAAATCTTATCGTTGTAAGTCATGTTCTTTTTTGACTGCACGGATCCAAAATAGCATGTCAACTTCACTTCATAAAGATATTTTGGAAAGAGTAAACTCATTCTCCTCCATTTAACTACCTGATATTGAAGTTGTTGGTCGAGTCGATCTACCTTCATTTTGAGTTTTCTGACGTCTTCGCGCAAAGTATCCCGCTCATGTACCAGGGATGGTGGTGATGATGATGAAGGCGGCAGTCCTGGCCGTGATTGAATATGCAAGAAAGATAACGAGATTACTAATAATAAGAGTGAACCATGGAAAAGTCTGTGACTACTTGAAGTTCTGATCGAGTAACCTGGGTCCTTCTCTTCTGGAGCAGGTTCAGAAGATTGGGCTGGTCGGAACCGTGAAAATCGCACCGTAGGAAACACGGAGGCGCTCTGGGTTTGTTCCGGCAATGGGGACGGTGACGGTGACGGTGACAGCAACCCTGTGGGTCCGTTCGAGCGTGCAAGAAGAGGAAGGAGTGATAAGTAAATGAATAGGATTGAGAAGAGAGAAGTTTGACAGAAAGAATGCTGGAGACGACGAGGGATCCATAGCTTTATGGGGTTGGATCGTGTTATTACCCGGATTCGGCTCGGGGGAAGAGCTTCTTGAACTCCAGCTTCGCGGCGTAGTCCTGGCACGAGGAGATGACGGAGGGAGCGGCGGCTTCCCGGTGGTTTGTCGAGGTATGTTAGGTGCATCAGGACTTGTAGTATCTGAAAGATTGAGAGAACCATTCCATTTTGCATTATGGATAGTGCATCAATAGACCGAGTGTCGACGGAAAGATCGAGAGTGGCGGTTCCGTACCCCGGATTCGTTTCTTGAAGGGTCTTAATTTCGACATTTCCCTGCCACAGCCTTGTTGCTTTTCCATGGCTCTTGGACGATCAGGGTTTCTGGTAGGGTTCAGAGCCAGAGAGGGGCGGGGAGGGCGGAGAGGCGACTTCTACAGTGAATCATACTTGAAAACGGACTTGACAGTTATTTCCGTTACTAACTATTTGCTTCGCATCAGAATGTTCCAAATTCTATTTATTTATTTATTTTTCGAATGTAAAGTAGTAATATTTGCATAAAATGAGATATGAGGAAAAAAAAAAGTAAATAAATAAAGAAAACTCTACTAATGAAAACTATATATCTGCTGTTTCCTTTTTTTTTTGGCCTAAGCATGAACGAGTTGCATTCAGTACTAAATGGTCAACACTCTTACCCCTTTGACCGGAGATCGATAGACTCAAGTTTGATTTAATCTTCAACATGGTATCAGCATCGCGATCAATGAGCCTCTAATTCTTGCAGAGAAGAAAGTTGGCTGTCTTGTGAGCCTTGTGGGATTGAGTGCATGAATAGGCGCTTAATTCACAATTAATTAGTTTAATCAACGATGGAAGGGCAGAGACCTCAGATCTAAACAAATCTATGGTCAAAGCATGGCACCGTGTTCGGTTTCGTTATGTAAATCACCGCTCAGACCTTAACGATCGTGAAAACGTTACATTATCAAAATTCGAGAGATTTACACAACGAACTCGTTATATATTATATACGAAATATTTACTCCATTGAAAGGGGGAAGGAATTGGTGGTTGGTGAGATGAGTGGAGGCATGAGAAAGGTGGGTCTGACCACAATAATCTATTCCAACCTACTCATACCATGAACTCAATTGGAACAAAATTGCCACGAGATTGAACCGGACGGGACCGGGAAAAGACCGAACCGGACGGTGGCCACTACCCGTTTTGCAGAGGATTAGGAGCCAGTCGTTGCGCTGCGCGGGTTACGCTACTCTCTGACATAGGGCCGAGAAAGGCGACGCCGCGCCCAACCCGCCGGAAGATATGCTTTCCGCCGCAGTAGCTCTTGCTTCAGTGCCATCATAGGAGGTGTCTCTCAAATCTTTTGGGTGTTCTTTCAACTTCTGTGTATGTGTATGATCTGTTGCTAAATTGGCCAGTTTGATGTTTTGGATATTCTCATTCGCTGATGCTTGCCGCCGGGTCTTTGGCAGCATGTTGCTAGCGGATCCGGCGACCTGAAAATTTTATACATATGATCCTGTCATTCTGAGATATTGGTACTGAGAGAGAGCTATTTTAGAGGCCTTTTGTTAAGTTTACTTAAAAGGGGTTCCAATATTATAGCTTTTTTCTGCTTGTTCCATTGATAGGTGTGATGGGTGATGCTATTTGTGAGAAAGACTGGCTTCTGTTAGTTTTTCCTTCTTCCTGTGAATGGCTTGAGATTTCAATGGTTGGTTTAGGATAGCTGGCAATCTAAGGAGATATGTAAATGTGTCACCTTCTACTGTTAGTTCAAGGAGGTGAAGTTGTTAAGACGTGCACTTTCCATGAAGGGAAAAACTTGGCATATCTGGCTACCTTAGACTACAAAGGGAAGAGTATTCTGATCCATAGAGCTATTAATGTCAGTAAGCAGAACAATGCTTTAAAGGCACTGTCCATTGGAGTACTCTTGATTGTGAGTCCTTGATGTTCTGGACTGCAGTTTCTGTTCCGGTAGGTAGTGTAGACTAAAACCACGGAGACAGCATGCTAGGTGCGACAGCTTTGTGCATCTTCGAACATTTTAGTCATGGTTTGGTTAAAGTTATAGTTCAAGAAAGGATCTTACTTTGTCTTCAAAAATGGGGGGAAAGGGGGAGGAAGATGAGGCATGCAGCTATTTTTCTTAAACGTCTTGTTTTGTGCTCCTCTACCTGGCCCCTTAACTTTCTAGCTGTGGTTTTATTGATGTAATGTGGGTTGAAGTGATGGTTCCCATTTCTTTTTCATTTTTTCCCTGTTTGGCAGGTGTCCTGCTTTCTGATGCTTGTGCACACAAAAACTCACCTGAGGTGTGAGGTACTTGGAATTTCACACTTCTGCAGGAGGAAAAGTCTCTGCTCCTGCAAAAGTGCATGGCACTTAGCTCATTTCCCTACTGCAGTTGACTCCAATAGTCCAAAAGTACTAAGTAAGATCTAAAAGTTTAGAAGCAAGCCTAGATTTACAGTTACTTAATATGCACAAAAACAAAGAATTCTCAACTGCTATTGACTACTAAACTTTGCTCTGGGTGTATATTACGATGAGAAACTGGAGTTTCATCCTTGAGTTGTTTCTGTCAGTATCATGCTGTTCTCCTAAAGCCCTTATTCTAATGGTGTTATAGATAAACCTGACCTAGGTTGAACTATTTTCCCGAGCTTCATGATGTTGAGAGCATGCAGAACGTATAACTTACTTTCACTCATATGTCTAAGTTAAAATGAATAACTGCATATACACTAATTTTGTGAATTTCTTTCCCGCTGTTGATTCAGGAATTAGTTATACTAAGATGTCATCTGAAGTGATTGAGAAGGCAAGAGCTGATGAGAATTTCAAGAGTGATGAGCAAGATTTTCCTCTTTCGTCATCATACGAAGCTGCCATGGAAGCACTATCCTCCCTCATTACACGTCAAAATCGCAAAGACCGATCATCTATTGGCGGGAAGTATGGGAAATTGGAAAGGATGTCAATCTATCTTAAGGTACCATTGCAATTCTCATTTTAGCCCTCCTTTCTTTTTGTTTTCAATTTTTTTCCCTACACTATGCATCTGTTTGTTTCTTCATAGACCATTACTAATATCTCCTTATATAGCTGGGAAAAAGCAGATAGATTGCATGACAGTTTTGAGGAAGGTAAAGTTAAATGATATCTAAGTCAGAATCAGATATTTTTCCTGGACTTCATTTTCTCTGCAGATACTGGACTTAGAGGAGAAGATAAATGAGCTAAACATCATTCATGTTGCTGGAACAAAAGGGAAGGTAATTCCACATTTTCCTATTTGACTATATTTATTAAAGGTTGCACTCTCTTACTACTGTTGATGTTAGCATTCTTGCTATTATTAGTTTTTATAAGATTTAATTTCTGTGGTTCTAACTCACCAGACTTCTGCTTTAGGGTTCCACTTGTGCATTTTCTGAGGCTATTTTGCGGGAGTCTGGCTTTCGAACTGGACTGTTCACTTCCCCTCACCTAATTGATGTCAGAGAAAGGATACGTGTAAATGGGTTAGTGTCAACATCACTACAACTGCTGTATTGTTGCCTACTTTTGTCTATCCTTCCCCTAAAATAAGCACGGCTGCCCACCTATGTGGGATTGAATTCTACCAAGCACAAGAAACTGGTAATTTTCTCAGGTGTACCTGTTTTCTAGGTTGGACATATCCGAGGATAAGTTTCTGCTTCACTTTTGGGATTGTTGGAATCTACTAAAGGTATAGTCTCTTGCTTCAGCACGGACCTGGAAACATGATCAATGTCGTCCGGCAAGTTGGCACATCTCTAATTGTTATATGATTTATGGTAAATTTTGAAAGCTTTGGATGGAGGTGCATATCCCATGAAACTCTTCTGATGCACTATAGGATTTGCTTTCTTTAGCAGTGAAAAACCTTGGCAGAAATGCACAGTGATGATTTGGTCCTTGCAATGCTTAACTATCCAGAGATATTTGTGCGTCAAAAATGATATTTTGGGCTTCATTCTACTGTTAAATCTGATGCCATACTTTACATTTTGATCCTATTTTGTTCATTGCTCTATTTTGCCCTGGAGTAGCCCTTCATTAGGGAGATTTTTAGTTAGTTTTTTTTCCATTTTGCAGGAAAAAGTTCCAGATGACCTCCCAATGCCTCCTCTCTTTCAATTCCTCACGATATTGGCTTTTAAAGTATTTATATCTGAGCAGGTTTACTCCGATACTTTCAAGTTTCCATTAATTACAGCAATTCGTGACATTATTTTCATCTGCGTTTTACATTGTTTTATCTTCATAGGTTGATGTTGCTATTATTGAAGTCGGTCTTGGAGGGAAAATGGATTCCACAAATGTGGTGCGCAATCTTTCCATTGTCACCTGAACCGGTTGTTCTAGAAATGTTCAATTCCAAAGCTGTTGCCACTTGTAGTTCACTATTTCCCAATCTTTCATTTGCTCTAAAAATAAGTAGATTCTAGAAAAGTCATATCTAAGATCCATCTATTTCACGCAATCGGTTTTCTTGAGGAAATCTGTTAATAGAATAATAAATTTCATGGAAAGTTTATATTTCCGTGTTTCATGGAGTAATATGATATTTTCAGAGCAAATCAACCTACTTAAAGTCCACCAGAACTTCCTTTTACCACTGCTGCCACCGCTGCAGTCGGCCTGTAGCCAATTCGCAACTTTAGCTGGCATTACTCACCTAGACAGATATTATATTGCCTGCCTCTGGCCCCAGATGGGGGCTGACAACAGCTAACTGTTATTATGCAGCCACCCTTTTTGAAAAGGTGGAATTTAATTGAATCTATTATCATGGACTTTAGTGTCTACTATACAGATAAAAGCACCAGTTGTCTGTGGCATTACTTCTCTAGGAATGGATCACACAGAAGCATTAGGTGGGTCTCATTTTCTCCATCTGCTAAGGAAATCCATTCTGCTCTTGCTAAATTACTGATAGTGTGTTTTCCAAAACTTTGAAGTCAGTTGACATATCTTGCAGGAGACACCCTTGGAGAGATTGCCTCACACAAGGCGGGGATTTTCAAGGTAGAAACTCCTAAAACGATAGATTCAAAATTAACATGAATTGTTCATTTCATATACATTTTATTTATTTCTTGTGTTGCTGTCTTGGTCGTTTACATTGGCAGTTTTCATTTTTGACTACTTTCTGAATTGGTTTATTTCTTTCCTGCTCCTGAAGCCTGATGTTCCAGCTTTCACTGCACCTCAACTCTCTGAAGCTATGGATGTTCTTCGGGAAAGGGCTTCTCGGCTGATGGTATTTTCCATTGCTATTGCTTGAATAGGCTAATTATTATCTTTGAGAGTATTCTGCAGCATCATGAACTTTTGGTCAAAATCAAAAGCATATGGTTTCGAATTAGCTAATATTATGGCTTTTCCATCATGTTCCTGGTGTGTCGGGCATCCAATAAAATGGTTGCAGGTACTGGAGCTGGATAAACTTTGGAGCTTTTGTGCTGCTAAACATGATGTGAATATTTACTGAATTGCAGATTCCCCTGGAAATAGCTGCACCTCTTGATCATAAAAGGTGGGAGGGACTAAAACTCAGCCTTTCAGGTGACCATCAGTTTATCAATGCTGGCCTTGCTGTTTCACTGTGCAAATGTTGGCTTCAGAAAACAGGAAACTGGGATAATCTAATAGGAAAGGTCAGTTCTTTACCTGATCGACCTTTTCTTCTTCTTATCGTGAATTCTGCATAACTTAGCAATTTCCGATTCTTACAACATTGTGAACTTCAATCAAACACCAATATGTTTTATCTCCTGAAGTTGGTCATTTCGCGACTGATTCCTTTTCACCGCTTCTTGAATCAGAAAGAGGATGATGAGGGGTACATCCCAGAGGCCTTCCTCAGAGGTCTTTCAACGGCGCGTCTTTCTGGGAGAGCTCAGATTGTCCATGATTCACCTTTAGTGCTTCACAGCTCCATGAACATGTTGGGAGATATTGCAGGCGAGTTAGTATTTTACTTGGATGGAGCTCATAGTCCCGAGAGCATGGAAGCTTGTGCCAAATGGTTCTCTAGTGCCACAAAAGAAAACAAAACATCAGCATCATTGACGCTACCTTCTTCCTACGAGGTTCAACATATGAAGTCCTATGTTAATGGTTTCATCCCACAAAGAAATAAACCAGACTCTGATGTGATATCAAAGCAGGTATAATTCATTCTAAAGTAATTACTTCCCTGATATCCTGTTTGTTGATTCCTTGATAACTCTGATTGTGTTGTAGATTCTGCTGTTCAACTGCATGGAAGTCAGAGACCCACATACTTTGCTCCCACGGCTTGTGAGCACATGTGCTTCATTTGGTACGTCAGCTTAAACAAAAAGGGGCCTTCTTAATACAACTCGGCCAAAAATATCACATGGGTTTGTTCTGTCTGATAAAGCGAAAAGTTAAATGTCTTTGCTCAGGGACTCATTTCTCAAAGGCTTTGTTCGTCCCCAACATGTCAACCTATAATAGAGTAACTTCTGGGTCTACGGTTGTTCCTTCAGATATATCTTCCAAGGACTTGACATGGCAGTTTAATCTCCAGCGAATTTGGGAGAAGATTGTGCATGGAAAAGGTTCTCCTGCTCCATTCTCTATTCCAAGCAACCTGGTCTTACCTTAGTCTAATGCAAATTCACTTTTGAAGGCATGAAATCTCACTAAATGTCTCTTTTGAACAGATCCCATGTTCGAGACAAGTTGCAAGACAGGAAATTTGGAGTCACTGCCACCATCTGATTTTCTTTACAAGGATATTATGCACTGCAATCCCGACAGGCATTTTTCTTGCAGTGTGGTTATGTCTTCACTGCCAGTGACAATAAAGTGGTTGAGAGACTGTGTTAGAGAAAATCCCTCTCTCCGTCTTCAGGTATTGGCTATTGTAGGTCTTAGGCTTATAATATGTGAGAAGGCTTAGAATAGGCGAGATGAAATTAATCGAATTGCTTATTATTCAACTTGTGTCTGTCTTGTAACTCTACCTGTTTCTGCAGGTTCTTGTCACCGGCTCATTGCATCTTGTTGGGGATGTTTTAAAGCTACTGAGAAGGTGATATACGGGCTAGGCCTTCCTTGAGGAGGATCCCAAGTATCATTCTTTTACAAATACATTGGTTCCTTTCTTTCTTTGATGTTGCTGTTTTTCACGGTGATTTTTTGGGGGAATGTACCGTATTATTCTACAGATTGTTTGTAGGAAAAGGATGTCATGTGTGTACCATCACTCAGCAAATTCTAGCTTCAGGTATAGAGAAATATATGCAGCATTGAGGGCATAAGTGCCACTGCATGTGTACTGTACAAGTGCTTGTGGTATGAGTTTCTATTGTTTGAATTATTTCTGCATGAAACAACCGTAGTTAGGAACATATTGCTGAACATTTGCCATGAGAAGGCAAGGTTGTAATCTTGAAGCCCTTTTCCAAATGCAGGTGTAATCTGTTTATATCTCATGAATGAATAACTGAATGTTTCAGTCAGGGGATGGACGATGAATCATCGCCCATGAATGACACGGTATGAACATAAATCTAAAGGCCGTATCAACAAATTCCTATTGGCAAGCCCCTAACGCATTCTCGGAGTGAAAAAGCAAAGGGCCTAAACGTGTAAGAATGCGCCCCATGTGTAGAATCTGTCTACCTCCCTAAGGAGAAGCAGCTCCAATGCCTGAGATGAACGCCTGCGCTTGGGGTAAGGGATCAGGAAGAACCTGCAAGCCGATGAGATCCAAGCCTCGCTGAGGTTCTCCTTGTGAGAGAAGCAAATTGATTGGTTTGAAAACTATTGATCGTTTGACGCCCTTATTCTAGATCAAAATAATGTGGGTCAGGAGGAGATAACGGCGGGATTGCTGAAAGCTGAGAAGCATTATTCGGGTAGTGAAGGATCCTTCTAGCAGTTGTTTGAGACTCCTCTTTGTTGCCAATCTTTCTGGAGGAAATTTCTCCAGAATCAGATTTCCTCGAGGAGTTGTTAGTCTTGATGGATTCCAGGAATGTTTCTTTGGACAGAGACGTCTGCGCTGAAGCTACCACGGAGCTGAACACACCTGATTCCCTCAATCCTTGCATGATAACCTGCACGAATTGATAGTACGAGGTTTTAATACGGCTCTTCCTGCTGCAATCACGCAAAATTTTGAAAAGTAGCTTAATTCGGCATTCTAAGCGCACAGAACAAATACTCACCATTGGAGCATATATACGAGTCAATATGCCCTTCCTCAAAAGCTTTAAGTTCAGTGTTTTGTCAGTCCACACTACTCTTTCTCGGTACCTAAAGAAAGAAAGGCAGGGATTTCAAGGTTGGAATATTTCACTTAGGCAGTAAAAGACCGACGATATTTCTTTGTACTCTTACCAGTGTAACATTTCCTCCTCAGTTGCTGTTGATGCGATTATGAAAGCCTGCATGAAAGAATGAATTGGTAAGTGAATGAATAAAAGAGCTCATCAGACAGTGGAAAAAAAGGAGGAAAGCTCAAGAACACAGCTCGCTAAAACTCACAGCTCTGTCAAATTCCAACATAAAGCATCTTTTAACATCATCCTTCGTAGGTTTGCAGCCACAACGATCACGTCTTGAAGTCAAATCTGAAAACTTTGGATATGTATAATGTAGAACAGCGGCCTCATCAAATTTAACCTCACTGCAGCAGAACATGCATAGTAATGTTAATTCCAAGCAGAAGTCACAGTCAGTGCATAGCTGCGTTCCATTATTATCTCCATGGCACCTGACAATCGGTGGTCATAATTGAATTCCTCCATCTTTTTTTCCCTAATCTGAACCTAGTCAAGAAGAGAATTTACTCGATACGAGAAAAAACATATAGAGCACCCCCAGGTTCTACTGTTTTTTCCAGTTAACAACTTACTATTGTAAACAATGATATGAGGTTTACATAGACAACAGAAGATTGAATTTAACATACTTTGGAGTTTTCATATAGTTGTGCCATCTGTGAGCACCATTTGGACGAAGATGATCTTGAATACGAGCAGCAGACTTCCCATTTCCATAAGTCAAAAAGTAGTTCGGATTACCCCGAGTGGCCTCTTTGTAATTTCCAAAATATACTTCTTTTGGTAGATGGTCATAGTTCTTTTTAAACATGGAAACCTGTATTGACACATATAACACACACATAAGCATCTCAAAATCTGGGGCAGGAAAAAACTCATGTTGCAGAAAAAAAGATAGGAGGTTCTGATTGTCAAAAAATCTACGGGGCTCCAAGTCTCTCAGTCAAATAGTCAACTCTCAGCCATAGGCTATAGTTACCTACTGCACATGATACTTTTTGAACTTTAAAGTTCAAAGTGATGGTGGTCTCACTAAGTGTTAGCTGCTCGCTGTAATTAGGCAGCATATCTAGCATATCTTTCAATGGATAAACAATTCAGACTCGTCTCCCATAGGAACAGAAACAATATCAATCGCGAGAGTTTTATTTAATGAATTCACAATACCTATCTCCTTAAGTTGTATCAGACAATAAAAGATCAGCCAAAAGGCTAGAAGAAAATGCCGAAACTTTTCATACCTCGCTAAAGGGCTCCCTTACATCGTCTCTCTCCACGCTACTTTCCTGAGGAAATAGCATACCATTAATCATAATTTTAACTTAATAATTGGAAAATAACTTTACCTTAGTAACAGCGATGTAGTAAAGAGACATTTAAAGCAATAGCGGATAAATGATTTCCCTCAACACTACATTATCTAATACTTTCAAAACCAAGTTAATCCAAAGAGATCTCCTAAAGATGAATTATACCAGGTACGTTTCAAAGATGTCTAACTCACATAATTTGGAAAAACAACCATATCCACATTAGCAGGTACTTCTGAGAGCAACAGCCTCAAAGAATATTCGCGAGTCCCTGCTGGATAAATGAGTTCATCAGTGTCAAGGTGGATAATCCAATCCGCACCATCATCCTGAAATGAATACAAGATTTAACACTGTCAGGTGTGCAGAATGACATTTTGTCGATGCATTGGAGGAGAGGTGACAATCATATTATACCCTTGCCATGACAATAGCCATTTCCATGTTCAGGGACTGCTTAACAAATAACTCATAGTTGCATGGCTTGTAGAAGAAGCTAGCCAGCCAAGTCTCATTCCATATACGACTGAAGAACCGAAAGACAGCATTAGTAAACATAATTAGAATTGTGTGAAAGAACATGTCACAAGCCAATAAAAGCCATCAGTAAGGAAAAACCATCGAGCCTACTAAGCTAGAGTTAAGCCAAACCAACTGGCCATCATTAAGGCGTCAATTCATTTCTGACTACAGGATGAGTAAGTTGAAGAAAATTGCGGTAAATTTTTTACACTGGTTAACCACCATTTTTTCCAAAGTAATTCGATACGCTATTTCCAGTTGCATAACTCAATGATCAGGAAATAATAACAGTCATTTCTAATAGTGGCATCCATATGTAACATAAGGTAGCTAAGCAATACTACATGACTGACCTTCTAGCTTGCCGCTCCTCTAATTCTTTGGTCCTGTAAATAACTCTAACACCCTGATAAGAAATCAGCAGCTATTATGCATAGACAATTGAGAATATTTTCCACAGAAAGGAAGGAGAGGGGAGAGAAAGTCTACTGGGCATTCCTTGAAAGAAAAGAAGCAAAACTGACTAAAGATACTCTGATTGAAAAGCTTCTCAGAGCAGAACATTTTCACTTACTGGTATAGATTCCAAAACTTTGGACACATCGGGTGACGCAGCCTTTCCTTCCACAAAAAGGAGGAAGCTTGAAACTCCAATAACCTTGTGATAAAAAATCCATGGCAATATCTGCTCTAAGCCTCCGGAAGTGCTTGTTGTAATGCATATCTGGGCTTGAACATAAAGATGAAAAGGAATGACCGTAAAAATTTTATGTACCAAATAATCAAGACCTAAGAAATTGTAACTTTTTGTCCCTCAAGAAAATTTCGCTGGCATCAATTTCGAATCTTATGGCCTTACAGGTGCTGCCACCATTCCAACAAATGAACTAAATAATATTGTGATAGACTGACCGGTCACAGACTATAGTTACAGTTCACAGAACCTCAAGGAAAGAAGCAAAGAAGCCAAGAATCTGCTTTGAAAGTGATTCAGTGGGGGATTGGTCGAGTAATCATCCAGTGAACAAATAGCTTCAGCAATGCACATCTTTATGGTAAAAGAACCAAATTTGCATTCCAATTTTGCTATTGAAGATGAATCACGTATTATCAATAACGGAGTAAAGAGTATAAATCCACAGAGTACCAGAAATCAAAGCCCGACAGGCAAGAAAGAGATGCGGACAATTCAGTCATCTCAACGTATGAAATGGTAAAATGACGATGTATTTTATGCACTCATGGGCGCATATGTATGAAGGAGCGTATGCATTCGCAAATCTTTTGTCGAAAAGCTAAGCCCCAAATGCACGACGCCAATCCAGGACTCACCTTAGGCCGCAGATCCGAACTGTAGTCGAACTTCCAGTCCCGGTAGTACGGGAAGGAGGCGGAGCGGCTCTGCCCGAGAACGTCGACGCAGTCGGATGGGGAGGGGTGTACGGAGCCACTGGAGTCTCTGGAGCCGGAGGAGCCCATGCCGGGGAACCCGAGGGGATCGGGGGACCACCGGGTCATTGGGTCGGAGATGCCGCCGCGCCACTGGAGGACGAAGGCGAAGCAGGCGAGAGTCAATGGGAGAAGGGTAAGGAGCAGGAGGAGGCGGGATGTGAAGGCGGCGTGGGAAGAAGAGGAAGACGACGACGACGAAATGGACTTGTAGTGCCCCGCCATTGGAAGGGGGAGGGAGGGGAGCAGACGATAGAGGACTTGAGCATCAAATGTGCATGGATGAATCTCCTCGTCGTCGTCGTCGATCGAAGGAAGAAGAAGAAGAAGAAGATGAAACCGAAGAAAAGGGAACGGGAAACTGTTACAAAGAAGGCCGTTTTGTCATTGCCGGCCTTCAGTATATTTTCTTCCGTATTTTTTCTGCTTTTTTCCTTTTATTTATCTCCAGCAATAAAGCAAATTACTTTGATTTCAAAGGAAAAGTTATTTCCAATATCGAGCTGCTCCAACTTCTCTCTCTATTATATGAGA
Source organism: Lagerstroemia speciosa (assembly GCA_037672795.1). NCBI lineage: Eukaryota > Viridiplantae > Streptophyta > Magnoliopsida > Myrtales > Lythraceae > Lagerstroemia > Lagerstroemia speciosa. Next base: position 2,520,391 of record CM075296.1, read on the forward strand.
GAGTCTCCACTAGATTATCATATCACATCAGCATTGTTTATGTGGTATACTCGTTCAATTACAACTTGATATGTAATCAATAATTATACAACTATGATTACTAAATCTTTAAAAATATAAAAATTTTAAATAAATGATTAACTCTAATTAAAAATAATATATAAATGGTAAAAAAATATTAAAGAACCTAGTAAATAGTGAACCTTAATTAGAAATAATATATAAATAGTGAATTATTAAAGAAAGAATATACCACGCAAGCGATACTGATGTGATATAATCGTTCCACTGAATATTTTTTCCCATTATACGATCTAGGATTCGTGTAATGTAAATGGAGGAATTTATAATCAGTACAACTTTAGTTTTATTGAACCCGCCAAATTAAAAAATACTAATTCGCACGGTGAATATCACGAGATTCGTTTGAAAAAGATAAAAATACTGTTATGCACAAATTAAATAAAGCAACTGAGCTGCCTCCATTCCCATGGATTAAAATACTTTTTGAACGATTAAATGTACTAAAATACTGTAGTAGAAAGGCACTCCATCAACAAATAGTTTCAGATAATCTCAATTGTGGAGATAAACCGTCATATATAATCAATAAAATATCTAAAATTTTCATATAATCAAATTAGGATGAAGCGTAGTTTTGGAAATAAAAAAAGGTATCAAAACTATCACTTCTTTCCCGAAGAAACACAAGATAGAAGATGAATTTTTAGATTAAGTCTAAATCTTGGTTAATATTGACTTCTTAATTGATATTATGCCTTTGGTGGTCATGCGCCCATGGGCTCGGTGTTAGTGCTATTGGTTGATCGGTCAGTCTATTATATTCGCGATTAAACACGAGAGTCGGAACATTACGCTGCGATGTAGGCAGTATCTCCTCTAGTGCCGTATTCTTTTTGGTTTGATATACAGAGAAAGCACATAAATATAAAAAAAGTAAAAAAAAAAGGATAAAATAAATACGAAAAATCTAATTAATGAAATCAAGTCCAATATTATAGTCTATTTTCTGATAAAAATTATATGAATTTTCAATGACAGATATTGCTATTGATAACCCAAATTCTTACTCTCTTAATATTAATGCATCGATGACCTTATCATGCCTTTTTTATAAAAATAAATAATAATAATAATAATAATTTTTTGCCTATTTATTCACTGAACTAACCTTTAATTATGTCAATTTCCTCCTCCCTCATTCTACTCATAAAACCTTATTTTATCAATATTTCAATGTATTTTTCTTAGCATAAAGGAGATGTGTCAATTTAAAAGTGATGGAAGAAAGAAATAATTAATAATATTAAAATTTTACTAATAAATATCAAATTTAAAATTTTATTGTATCAAATCGATAGCGACATCTACCCTTCTCTAAAATTCAGTGCTCTTTATTCATTTTATTTCCATGTAAATGGAAACTAATTTAAAAAAAAGATATACTGTGCCTACGTGTACTCCTCGGTTGAGGCAATACTCATCCACGTGGCGAAATCCAATTAGAGTACATGACGCGACGGGAACTGAACTGAACTTTGACGTGGCCCGAAGGCCCAGCGATTTGAAACGACGTCGTTAACCAATGACAGTTGAACATCCTCAGCTAGTTTCTTCTTTCTACATCCCGAGAGGGGGACGCAGGAAGAGGACTTTCAGCCATGGCAGCTCGCAAGAGAGCGTCTGCTGACACCTCCGCTAAGCCTCCTCGGACCGAAGACTCTTCGTCCAAGAAGGCGGAAAAATCTCCAGAAACAGCGCCCTCCGATCCTCCAATTGCTCCTCCCAAGCTCGGCTTCATCCTCAAGCTCTCGACATGCTTCCTGGTCCCCTACCTCTACTTGATCAATAACTACTACAAAGTCGATCAGGAGCTCAAGAGATCTATCCTCATCAATGCTTGCCTCAGTTTGGCGGGCTTCTTCATCACCGTCAGAATGATCCCCGTGGCTTCGAGATACGTCTTGAGGCGTAACCTCTTCGGTTACGATATTAATAAGAAGGGTACTCCCCAGGGATCCGTCAAAGTGTGAGTCTTCCGCATTCGTTTTAACTGTTTATCAGGGTAATCTTCATTCCCAAACATAGTTCGAGCTATGTTATATGCGTCCGTATAGCTCAATTAGAATGTTTTACTTGGAAAGTTGCCTGTTTAGCTGATTTTCTATGGACTATTGGCAGTTTTAGTAGATTTTTTGTCAGTTTATGCTCTCATTGCACTAACAGGTGTGTTTTAAATGGAGACGAACAGGCAAAATACCCAAAAAAAAATTGCTTCTTTTCACCTTCCACCAATGTTATCTCGTCATCCGATTCAGTTACATGATGTTCGGTCTCCAGTCCAGTGTTCGGTTTGTCATTTCCTGAGCCACGAGTATAGATTTTTGGAGTATTGACGGGCATCTAGACAGTTTCCTATTGTTGCATTCAGTTTTATTTAATAATTATTGTATTGTGATGATACTCTTTGATGTGCAGGCCCGAGTCATTGGGAATTGTCGTCGGGATTGTCTTTTTGGTTTTGGCGATCTCATTTCAGTATTTCAATTTCACCGCAGATTCAAATGTAAGTGTTTGTGATTCATCAACCAAAAAATGATAGCTTTGTCATGTTTAGGTGGTCGACTTATAGTCTATTTCAGAAAGACTAAGTTGCCTTAGAAAGACTCGGTTGCCATTCACCTCAAGCGACCTTCTAAAGATATTATGCTCATGCAAAGCGTCAACTTGGATTTCATGGTAGCTTTTAATTGCAAGAAATGACCCAAACTTCAATTAAACTTGGAGGGGAACTTGTGGTTTTGTGTTAATTCACTGAGACGTTGCAGGCCTTTTCTCAATTATCAAGCTGGCTAGTGTTCTTTTCTTCCATAACAAGTTCTGAAGAAGTTTTAAAATTAACTAACAGAAAGTTTTTTGTTTAAAAGTTCCATTTCACCATATTACCAGTTAACAAGCAGGAGTCTAACATGTTCTTATTTGCAGTGGCTTGTGGAATATAATGCAGCATTGGCATCCATTTGCTTTATGATTTTGCTTGGGTTCATGGATGATGTCTTGGATGTACCCTGGAGAGTGTAAGCAATGATCCGTTTTTGGATTTTCGGAATGCTATGAACACCAGCATAAATTGTTCAAGAAAATACGGTCACTCTGCAGAGTCGAACATTTCGTGCATAGGTTCCAGATTAATTGGTTGTGCTGACCCTGTCTCTTATTTTTTCAATGTCGAGCAGAAAGCTAATCCTTCCATCATTTGCTGCTCTTCCATTGCTAATGGCCTATGCTGGGCATACAACTATCATCATACCAAAGCCTCTTATTCCCTATGTGGGTCTAGATGTGTTGGATTTGGGTATGCTACTCAATATTCAGATCATGTTCAATTAACTTGTCTGTTCTGGCTGTCTATGCTGTTATATCTCATGGCAGTATAGCATTCAAATTGAGTCTCATTATCTTGTAGACCTTGAAAAAAACATCATATATCTGGACAGGATGTATCTACAAGTTATACATGGGACTTTTAGCAGTGTTTTGCACAAATTCCATCAACATTCATGCTGGTCTAAACGGCCTTGAAGTTGGGCAAACAGTTGTGATTTCAGGAGCTGTACGTATGAATATACTTTTAATGTTTGTATTTCAACTCTAGGGGTATCTGATCTGTCGAAGCAATGTGCAGATTCTGATTCATAATATCATACAAATTGGAGCATCTACAGATCCCGAGTACAAGCAGGCCCATGCATTCTCAATCTATCTTGTTCAACCATTACTAGCTGTCTCCCTGGCTTTACTTTCATATAATTGGTAACAATTGCATATCTTGCGTCCCTGATTGTCTTTTACCATTGCATTTTCTGGAGCTGCTCTGATGGTTCTGTGCGATGCTTATTTTAGGTATCCTTCTTCAGTTTTCGTCGGAGATACGTACACCTACTTTGCTGGGATGACTATGGCAGTAGTAGGGATATTAGGACATTACAGGTATGCCACTATTTATGTCCCTATCTATCTGCAAATGCATTCGTTGAATGACAGAGGATGAGTTCCTGCATTGCTGGTATGAAGTAGCCCTCTTGGTGCATTCACTTTTCATTGCATCATTATACATGGTTGCAAAATTTTGATGAGATTTCTTCTGCCTATTGAAGATTTAGAGCTAAAAACTACGTTGTTTTCATGGAATTATATGTTCAGTTGGGGTGTTTAAAAGGTCAAAGGAATGCCATCTTATCTCAGACTCGCTTATATGTAACTGAAGTCCCTTTTTTTGATCGATATGAGAGATCAATGCGAGTAAGAGTAACATTCTCGTTGGTGAACCTTAGCTGCTCTTACCTCTCAGCAAAATTAGCATGCTCTGTGCCATGATATGAGTATTAAGGCGACTTAACCAACTTCCGCTTTCACCTGTGTATGCACGAACTTGGGCTCAACAGTTTCTTTTTAATGCATTTGCTAAACCTACTCATTTTCCCTTTCTGCTCCTCAAATTTGTGTTTCAGTGAGACACTCCTGGTCTTCTTTCTCCCTCAAATTTTGAACTTCCTCCTGTCGCTCCCCCAGGTATGATCTCCCTCCCCCTCCTCTCTCTCCCTCCCTCCCCCCTTCTCTGAGACACGCGAGCGCACGGCAGTGGGATGCCATGATTCTGGCATTGATTAGTACTTTCTTCTTACCAGCTTTCAGGCTTTGTGAAGTGTCCAAGACACAGGCTGCCAAGGTATAATTCCTAACCTGTAAATTTTGCTTCTGTTGTGTTGACTAATAGTCATACATGTCCTTTCGCCTGAAGTGATATCAATCTCTGTCTTTTAATTTCAGGTTTGATCCTCAGACAGGACTCTTGACTGGCACAAATGATGGAACACTCGTTAACTTCTTCCTAAGGCTGTTCGGCCGAAAAACAGAGAAGTCCCTTTGCATCTTTCTGTTGGTATTCCAGGTGAGATTGATATCATCAAACCACATCAAGGAAATAAAGATGAGACCTTTCCCTTGTTTTCTTGTAAGAAAAGCATAAAAAGAGGTTCTGTTCCATGACATCTAAACCAATCAGTGCCACCCGAAGAGATCTGATATGGAGTTGCCTTGTTGACTTATCCCACCATTCATTACTTGCTAATTCAGTAAAAACTCTTGTTTCTCTCCATACAGGCTATTGGATGCTGCTTCTGCTTCATGCTGCGGTGGATTCTCACTGGCTGGTACAAATAAGGCAAGACATCGCTCCATGGGCAGTTCATGATACTTGGAAGGGATTGTTTCCTTGCCAACTGCTAATTTTGCATCGCTTGGGTTAGAGAAACCATCCAAATAGCGGGATTTGAGTTATAGGAAACACAGATGATACTCAGTTTTGTTAGAATCATCATTCTGATTTGTAGTTTTCCTTGAATTTTGTTCCATTTGGATGAGTGAATAACTTATAAAGGGAGAAAACTGTCTGAGATTCATGCTTGTGGTACTGTCAACTTATCTAATACTTTTATGGTACTCTGGAATGATACTGTAAGAGTGATGCATAAAGGAAGCACACACGAGGACTCGACTTACAGTCTTGCCTCTTGCATCCTGTCGATCTGCTATGTTAGCGGGACATCAGATGCGATTACAACTCCATTTCATGGAGATTTCATCCAAGCCACTTCCATCAATAAGCGTCAAACTCATCACTTCATAGTATATGGCTATGATAGCTTAAAAACAAACCCTTAAACAGCGAGAATGTCTGCTGAAACTCACCAGGAAAAAGGCTGCAGAAGTCTACTGATAGCTATCATGCTATTCCCTTGGTTTATCCCACCCGAGGCCGGGCCTTCGAGTTTCTCCTTCGGGCTCCTCATAATTGCGGGCATCACGTATTGCGGCTTCAAAGTCCGTGGAATCACTTGCGACGGGCAGAAAGCTACCTATATCATCCCTAGCACCGAACCCGCCAGCCCGAAGAACATCATCCGTAGTTATAGAGGCCTCCATGTTTACTTCCCCCGAGGAACCTCTACCGCCAACAACCTCATCCGACTCTGCTTTCTCCTGAGCTTTCGGGTCTGCGACATCAAGTTTCATATTGTCATGCGCAGGAGAACCCGTTGCCGGTTTCAGGACATCCTTAACATTGTCAATCGCTGGTTGATTCCCCTGGCTACTCTCATCCTTGCCTGAAGTGTCTGCAGACCAAAATCACCATCCGTTACCAACTAGAAAGGAATCCCACAAAAGCAAGGACAGAGCACAAGCTTTAGGCATGCTCTTCATTCTATCATAAGAATCTGAATCACTCGAGCTAAGTGCAGATGAACCTTTAAGCCAAAGATCCAGAGGAGAAGAAATGAAAATCTATTGCCACGTTGTAATCAGTACTACCTCGGGGAGCCCCTGAACCGTATTCCATGATTGAGTCGAGCTGCTCCGAAACAGCCACAGTTGTTGTCTCGCTCTATCCTGGAAACCCCTGTAAATTTAACGGGAGAAGCAAAGAGAAGTGAGCCTGGAACCGAGAAAGAAGCCATGTTTGCTGTAAAAGCTTGTACTTGAGGATAACCGACAAGAAAGACGTAAATCAGACAGGCTTCAGGGGCGACGACTGCCCTAGATACTCGAGCATCTAAGGGGAGATATCCGACATTCACAGCATTTCAAACCCATCTAGCGATGTGGAGGTTCCATCAAAACTCCCCGAATCGACCGGACAAGAAGCCCCGACAAGGTCGTCACTGAGGCTGGGAGCTCGAGTTGCCATCCCGGGCACACGTACCTGTTAAAAGAGCGTTCTTGACTCCTCCTAATTAGTCGTTTCTCCTCCTCCCCTCACGCGTTCTCTGGAATTTGAAAGGACGCAGCCTTCCCCCACCCTCTGTCGGATTCTTGTGACCTGGCAGTGGACGCGTCGCAGCAGAATGAAGACACTTGTTTCATATCTGAGAGAATACTAATAGCGCCGTCTCGGTTCTTGCTATATTTGCTGCCATGCCCAGGCCTCGCGTTTTCTAACCCGACAAAAGCCCATGGTTGAATTAATATCGGACTCCATTTGTTATTCCATCCGCTTATACACTTTCGGGGTAGATGGCCGACTGAGCTCGAATGATCCCCGACCAATCCAAGTATTGAGACCAGTTGATCCATTAAATATCAAACCATCTCAAACAGTCCAGTCTGAGAATGCTTCATTGACCGGTTGATCAATTAAATCTCAAACAATCCAACCACAGAATGCTCTGTTGACAAGCTACCTGCACAAAGGCCTAATCTGTGCCACAGCTCAGGGTATGCACATTGCACAGCCACCGATGGATAGGCCACCAACGAGGACGGTGGAGACCACACGCTTGCAGGTAAAATAACCAAATCTGCAAATTCAGGTGAGATCCATATCCATTTTGCATTAAGTGATACAAGTTTGATAATGTATCAGAATTAGTGCATCTAAACTTTTCATCATAATCAACTAAAACACTATCGACAATATCAACCACAGAAGGATTGTAGAGCACATCACTAACTATGCAAACGATGAACAAGTGAAACAAAATATCATGTGTCATAACAAATAGCTTCAGTTTGACACTAAATAAATCAATTCTCTCGCAATAGTACAAGACAACTTGGATCTAGCAACAAGCATTCCTGGCAATTCAACCAAAATTATCGCGTAGGTAGTGTCTGTGCATGCTCCATCACTTGGCTCACTAGTTTGTAAGTACGCCCAGAGAGAGCCTTGGTGTGGTCTATCAACTGCTCGTGCCTGTTAAATCGGAGAATAGAAGATCACCAATCAGAAAGCAATTGAGAGAAATCAAAACGAAAATAGGACATCTAAATGCACTGTAGATGACATATGCGAAGTCATCTTACACATTGGGGTAATTGGATTCCATGAGAACAGTCCCCGTCTTCGAATCTATCTTGGCATCAAGTTTTGAGCCTCGGATGAGATTGACAATCCATCTCTCAGCCTCATCATAATTCAGATTCAATTTCTCTGCAAGTACTCTGCAGAAAAATATGAACAAAGATCAGTTACGTCAAAGTCAAAGCAAATATTGGAGTATCCTTTCATCCTGGGGAAAACAATCCTAATTTTAAAATTTTAATAATGTGAAGAAGAAGAAGAATTACACTTGCAAAGTGGACTGAATATCATCTGATTGCTATACGTGAAGTTCCCAGAAATATATAAAATGTAAATGTATCCCAAAGATTGTGTTTGATCATCGAACAGCAAATAGAAGGTAAACAAGGAAAAAATTCAATGCCATGAAGATCACCAGTTGAAGGTATACCACGGACTACATTATGCTGAATTGGTAAATGATATTGGAAATGGAATATCTCTCAAACACTAAATGAAAATGCAACAATATAGATGTAGGCTGAACGCATGACTATAGTAAACACTTAAAGTTAGCAGGCACATACCCCATGTCAATGCGACGATGGATTCTGCAATAAGTCTCAAATATAAATAGGCGAGCATTCTCAAGAAACTCGTCTCTTAACGGTACAGTGGAGAAGTTGCCTTCCTCAACCCGTTTTCCCAGGAAAGGATCATTCAAAATCACCTGCATCATCAAGAGGCAATTCGGATTTTCATGATCATAATCTAGTTCACATAAGCAGTTCCAGGTTAAAGCTGAAATAGTATCATGTGATCAATCAAAACCAAAATGAAAATACCAGCTGAAATGAAGTTACCATTCCTTTTTTACAAAAGCCAATGTGAAGGATATTCATTTTTTATTCTCCGAAAGGGCAGCCAAAATAAACATAAGTTGCATTGGAGGGAAGAAACTAAAAGAAATGAGGACGGATGAAGATATCAGATCATAGAGAACTTACTTCCTCACACTCTCTCATTTTCTTTTGTGCACCATCAAAGTCATAGTTGACATAGACACATGCGAGAAACTCTGTAATGGGATCTTTGTAGGAGTGCTGCTCCTGCTGTATGACTTTAATAAAATCCTTGAACTGAGTCCTCCTCCTCTTATTGACAATGAATGCAGTGGCAAGATAACGGAGAAGATGGGGAGCACTTGTTTGGATAGCATTTATGTACCTGTAAGAAATTTAAAGACATATTCTGAGTCAAGCAATCAACATACACGATCACCATGAACTAGCATAATGTACTAGGAAGAGAACGACAGGGACATACTTGTCCTGATTAAACAGGTCAATTATTTGTGTCCTCCCATTGTCATTGTTGAAGAAAATGAAGAGACTCCAGTGCATTAACCATATCCGGCTCTGGACTTGGTTCAAGGGTGACGCAAAACTCTGCCACAAACATCATCATTAAATAATTAAAACCACGGGCTCAAGCTACAAGAAACCAATTGATTAAACTGGTGGCTGATGGACAAGTTAAGAAACCTTCGAATCAATAATTTCCTTCAACCGATTAAGTTCCTCAAGAGCAGTATCCCAGTTTTGCATCAAAACCTCGGCAGCAAACTTCCCCCACAGGGCACTCAAACTACGTTCACTGTTTGTGCACAAGGCCCTGTACTGGTAGAGATAGTCAGCAGCACCTGAGTAGTTTCCACATTCAAACTGGAATTTGGCATACTGATACAATGCCTCAATCTGCTGCGGACCAATCTGTTAAACCAAAACCTATGGATTTAAGCCCTATTTGACACGTTAAACAGAAGACAAAACCACTTACAGCCTCACCTACCCACAGACGCGGGAAAAAGCTCATGGGATAGGATATATTTAGAGACAATTATGGTATAAAAGCAGCGATTTTTTGGACTCTTCTCACACTTCATAGCGAAGAAACTAATTAGAAATCTCAAATTATATCAAAATAAGCTAAAACAGGTGGTACAGATCTACTACTGCTAGAAGACTAATACAAATAGCAGGTGAATTCATAGAACGCCATCTGAAAAAAGATACCTGGTACCGGTCATTAAGCATCTGAAGATTATAGTGCCTGTCAGCCCTCAGCTCCTGAACCGCGTTAGGGTTCTGCAAGAATGCCACAAGAGGCGCCGCCGCCTCCTCCAATGCCTTAAGTCGAGCCACGACCTCCGCTCTCCTCTCCATCATGTCTAGACATAAAAGAAAACCCTCGGCGTCACAAACAAAAAAGAAAAATTGAAGTGCGCACGAATTCCCAACAATGCACGGATCGGAATCGAGGATACCTTGAGGGACTTCATCGGTGTGGTAGAGGCTCTTGTGGATGTCCATTGCGTAGTCAACCATATTTGTTTTACTGAGAAGCTCGATCTTGGATTTAAGGATCTCCTCGTCAGGGTAGAGCTGCCTCTCCTGTAGGAACTCCAGCAACGGGAACACGAGGTGCCTGTCTAGGTTCGGAGCGATGCGCGGCGTCAGGTCGTATTGCGCCATGGCTGTCTCTTTCTAGATCGAACTCCCAGCCGCTCTCGGTGTCGGACTGTGGCAGCTCCAGCCGGCTGAGGAGGAGAGGATCTGGAAGCGAGCGAGGTGGTGAGGGAGGTTTTTTAGGTTTCCCTTGTGCGTTTCGATGATCCGCTAAGCCCAGTAATGAATGGGCTGAGAGTTCTGGTCGGCCCATCGGACAAAGGATTGGTGGGTTTTTCCTCTTTTATACTGTGAGGCGGCGGTTCCAACCCTTGAAGGACCGGAACCAGCGGCTCCAAACCAGAATCGAAAGTGGACAGGAAATTAAATTATCTATTTTTTTAAATAAAATAAATTTTAATTTATTTTTACTATAATTTTTAAAAATTTATGCTTTAATTTTCTAAAAAATTTGACGAGCCGGATTTCAAACTTATGGTTCCAAACTATGGCTAGGGCTATATATAAGGTGTGCGCTTTCGTCCGAGTCCTACACGTGCCCCGGAAGTGGATAAAGTATTTTATGAAACAATATAACTATACGATAAATTCAGCTATTTTTACGTTTGATAAAGAAATTAAAAAAATACTAAATTTTGTTATATTTTTAAATGAGAAACAGGGGAGAGCCCATAAATAAATTAAACAATACACAATCGAGGCATAGTGGGTAGTGTTACCGAATAACAGTAGCTGAAACCCTTGAGTGCATGTATCCAATCAAATTTTGTTGATTTGTATCATAGCATAGGTATTGACACGCATTTCTAGAGAATACGATAAATCAATAATGATCAATCGACCGATAATTGATCAACGTGAGGCGTGTCGTTTGCATAAATTGTTGTGTTGAAATGACTGATTTGCCCTTAAATTCTACTCCTTATTGCTGATAAACTTATGTGACAGGCCAATTCAAATGCAATCTGTACAGTTGATTTCAGACGGTGCGATATTATATCGGTTAGTTCGAAGAGATTTGGACGAGCTCGGTTTCTGGAGATCTCGCGCGATATCATATTGGTTAGTCCCTGCAATCGCGTGTTCCATCTTCCTGGGTATCGTACTTCTCCATCGGGCCCTGGATCAATGTAAATGTACGGATGGGAAATACTTTCGTGGCTAGCTGTATACGGGAAGAAGAAATGCTTACGGTTCATATGAAAAGACACACACATGAAGATAAGGCATCGTGTATGTGCCATTGGACAGGTGAATATCGCAGTAAAAAACCTTTATTCTCTGCTAAACCCTTGACATAGGATAGCCATTTCAAAGCCAACGTAAGACCTTAGAACAACAGGGGGAAAAAAAAGACCAAACTACACCGGAAGAACCGATCCCACAACTTGAAAATTAACCTGAAACCGAAGCCTCAAGAGTGCTCTGCAGATCTCTCTAGGCGATCAGGAACGGAAGGACAGTCAGCATGAATCCCTCGTAAGTGAAGGATGCAGAGCCTGCGTACATGGTGTCCTTCTCCTTGAACTTCTCGGTCAGCCCCTGCAATATCGGGAAAGAGAATTGCTCGTTAAGTCGGAAGCCGATGACATAGAAATGTTGCCTTGCAGGGACATAAAGGAAACTGGGAGCTTACCTTAACAGTCAGGCAGCACCTGCAAATGGCACGAGGCAGAAACACAGAACTTAATTAGGAGGGGTTGAAGAAAATGGGGACGAGGACGTTTGGGGGTCGTTGGTACTTACTCAATGAAGTTGTCGTATTCGATGGCCTTGTTCTTGCCTCCGCTCTTATCGAACTTAGAGACGAGCAGGTCCAGCACCATGGGCGAGACCGCGAACCCGAGGCTCAGGAGGGCTTCCCTGAGCTCGTTCGTGTCGATCTTCCCGCTCCTGTCCCTGTCAAACGTCTCGAAGATGCCCTGCAGATTACGCCAGGTTACCAAGATCAAAAAGGAAAGAGGATGGTATCAGATTCCTTTATAAAGCCACGATTATTCTTTAACTAGTTACAGATAAAAGTAGTACAGACAGACAAACACATTCATACACATGTTTCAAATGCTTGTACATGCATACAATGAAGTGAAACATGAGATATAATCGAAGAACATCGCTTACCCTCCAGTTCTGCAGACTGTAGAACACTGAAGTGAATTCCTTCGGACCTGTTTCATGAAAATCGAGAACTTATTCATCGGGTATCGTGTCCGGGTTATGTTCTAAGGCACATTACAACATGAATCGATCTGGTTTCCTTTTTCCTTTTTCGAGTTCAGTCGTCAGACTCACCGATCTTCCTCATGTTGGAGTTGGTGAACAAGTACATCAGAAGGTGGACAGTCCTCATGCTGAAGCTCTGGTTATACGTCGAGAGTGCCCTCTGGAGCTCCTTATCGTCAATGAATCCGCTCCGGTCCTGATCGGCCATCTGGAAGCATGAGACCAGGCTCGGGTCCGTGCCTGGAGGGAACTGAGATGGCATCAGGGCCGCAAACGGGTTACCAAGCGGCACCGGAGCTGGCGGGTATCCACCGGCTGCAGGAGGAGGAGGAGCGGCAGCCGCACCATAGGCCCCGGCCTGGTCCTTGGGAGGCTTGTCGGCCTTGTTGGGCTTGCTCCCTGCTGGCGCTCCGTAGGGGGCTGTCGGAGCTCCATACGGGGCATAGGGCTGCTGGCCGCCATAGGGGGCGGTGGGAGCACCGTAGGGTGGCTGAGCCGGTGGTGCACCATAGCCGTAGTTCGGGTACGACATGGCTCTGGGCTAGGTTAGCTTTGACTGGGACAGATAAGTGGAGAGTGGAGATAACTGATAGATGTAGACACGGTCGACGCTGCCTACTAGTCCGGGACCCGAAAGGCGTATAAATAGACAAAAGCTCGGGGTATTGCGGATTATTACGAAGTTGCCATTGCGTTGAAATGATGAATTTACGAAATCAATTTTCGTCGGTCAATGCTTAATTTTCCACGTCAGCCTCGAGACGGACCGCGTCTGATGATTTTCCCTTTTTTTGTGCAAGTGGACGTCGGTCCATTTTTAAAGTAATGCTTCTTGTATCAGTGAGTATGAATTTTATAAAGACAGTGGACGGGCCGTGCAGAAACCAAGTTATAATAAGATCATTTCAAAGTTTTTCGATTTTCCCATTTGTTAATTTTAGTTAATATTTTTTCGATTATAAATAAAGACTTAAAAATCTAATATAAAACTATCAACGCATATATAGAATATATGTTTTTCGAATTATGTTAAATTCATAAATTTTCTCCGAACTTCAAAAAAAATTAAATATAAGAAAATTGAGATCTTAAAACGGCAAGTACGGGCCGTTTTCTAGTAAACTGAGTGCAATCCTTTAGCTTATAACTTTAAATATGCAAATACGTAGAAAAGTTCTCCTTAAAAAGGTGGAGTTGCACAGTTTTGGTTCGTATATATTAATATTTAAAAATATAATAAATTTTAATAAATTTATTTACATATAACTTATGTCTACCGACTAAATGATAAAATATCGTAATAATTAATTTTTTTATTTATAAAACTCAAAAGTAAGACTTTTCAAAAGAAATTACTGAAACACCCACTCAATTTTGCATTGGTTGCACGACTTTATGTTTCCCAATTTCTTTTTTTCCCCCAAATTTCTTCTCGATTTCATGGTTTTCCTTTTGCAATCTAATGTTATTCATACCGGGAAATTTTGTATTACATCTCTCGATTCTTCTCTGGGATAGCTCAGCTGCTAATATCCCATAATAAAGAAAAAATGTTGTATAAATCAATTGGCTATTCAACTCGAAGTTGATATTACCAAAGCTCTCATGATTCAGTTATTGGACCGTTCAATATTTTAATCCAACGATTCATAGTCAACTATTAAATTAAAAAAATAACAGTTTATAATCATTTTCTCAGCTACGTAACAGTCCAACAATTGTATCATATAATTCCCTTTAGTGATGCTTAAATCTATGGGAAGAAGTCGAAGTCAACCTTCCCACTGGAAGGTCTAGAAGGATGAGACGCAATCAATCTACACTCCAAGTCTCATGCCATGTCAAAGATCCGAAAAGGAAAACAAACTAGCTTCACTCGATCTCGATCGCGCTTATCTCCAGAATACGTGTGTATGGGCGAGCGGCTCCGGTGTCATGGCCTCCTCTTGATTTGCGTTTGGACTCCACGAGAATTTCAAGAACACGGTCATGCATGTGTTACAGGTATCGAGTCGCTGATTAACAATGGTGGATGATAAACTCGGCTTGAATTCATTAGAAACTCATTTGCACGGTGAGTGACTGGCAAAAAGTGAATAATTACAGCTTCGATGCCTGTCGCTAAGGTTAGAAGTTACAACATTGTTGAAGAAGTTAAGAATTCACATAACTGGACTAAGTTGATTTTTAAACGGAGGGGGGTTTACTTTAAATTTTGAATTTATAAAAGAAGATTACGGATCATATGATTTAATTTTTTTTATTAAATAAGGTCTTAAATCAAACAATCAAACTCGAACGTTAGAAGACACTTTTTTTTTTTTGGTCGCCAGCCACGGTATCCAAGCAGGCCCCACCAGCGGTGAGATGACATCTTTCAGCCAACCATACTTGACTAATCCGTTGGTCGCCCCGGGTCGCACGCCTGGCAATGGCGGGTGAGGCTCCCAAGAGGGGTGTCTGCGTACGTGAGGTCTCGAACCCGAGACCTCATTAAGCGGCACCGAGCTGCTTACCACTCGGCCCAACCCCTCTTGGTACGACTTTTTTTTTTTTTTTTTAAACATCTACTCGGGCATCCTTGAATCTAAAACTCTTTACGTTACTATGTACAGCGGCCAGGGCTTCTTCCACCTTCCCTGATAATACCCTCTTCTCGCTTACAGCACCGTCAGCCAAAACAGGCCACTCGAGCACGGGGAATGCATCAAAATTAGATCATCTTCTAATCCCCACAAAGAATTAAGTAAACACATTGGTGGAAGTGGGGCCGCTGGAGTCTAGCTCGTGGAGAGACCCATACTGGGTCTGCTCCAGAACTCCTGAGAAGGGAGCAGCAGTGTATGCAGGCTCAATGTTCTCGTTTACACTCCTCTTCGGCCTCTTTGGTCTCTTCAGTTTTTGGGATGGAGGATCATCATTCTCAAGAGAGTCATCCCAATCATCTGCCGGTGGCAAGCTATATTCGTTTGCAATCCTCTGGTCGTTTCTTGATTTCAGCACACTTTGCTTGTTAGAGGCAGCTTTTCTCTTTTTGTTACACGACTTGATTTTTATGGAGTGTGAAAGAAAAAATCAATGGGAAAGCTACGATCCATATTCCGCGGTAGCACGTTTCCCGGCTGCGCTCTCCCACGCGGGCGCCTTACTGTACATAGGGAGTCAAACAGACAGCTGCTCGGCAATAAAATAGTCAAACAGGCAGCTCCGTTGACCTCAAAAGCAAAGTCAACCCCCTCATCCCGGGCGATTTACAACTGAACCGGTGGGTGCACAGCGTGAAAAAAAAAAAAACCTCACGTGTCTTATTTCACAGTGATGTAATGAGAGAAGTATCAATTAAATTTTTTGATTAATAATTAATTAAGACAACTATTTGAGTGATTAATGCGAATTTACACATTCATGAAAATTCAATTAATATTTTTTCATGTCACGTGGTAAGATAAGATTATCTAAGTATGTCTTCGACAGCAGAGACAGGCGACTTGGAGACTACAAACAGACGGAGAACCCATCCCGGAGAATGCTTTATATTGGAGAAATTTTAGCTGTAAAAATAATTTAACGATCCTACCTCACAATGATATAACGAGAAAAAATTAATTAAATTGCTCTAATAAATAATAGTTAACATTGATACATTCGTTTGTCATAATCTGATTGGTATTTTCCCATATCATGCGGAGAGGTGGGAGTGTCTAAGAATTTCTCTGGCTGGAATGATCGAATCACATTACTTAAACCATCAGTCTGACAAAAAAATTCCTTCTTCTCCCTGTAAATTACCAGAAGAATCAGCAAGGAGGAAATCGCCATTAACTAGCCATTCTTGCCCGTCCAAAAAAAAAAAAAATAGCCACTCTTGACTGGGCTGTCCTCATGCACGCAGCAAGTGGCCCGTGGGCCTGGGCCCATGAGCTTTCTCTGTCCAACGGGCCTCAATTCTTGAAAATTTACAGTTAGTCCCCGAACTTTAATATTTACAAAGTAGCACATCCCCCCTAATACCGAAAAACTGGAGGAAAAAAGTGCAAAAATTGGAGCGAAATGCCTCGCGGCCAAGAAAGATGAACCTCCGAGGGCGCACGTTAGTGGGCACCGCACGCACGGCGCACGTTAGTGCGTGCTCCTCGCCCCATTGCTCCTTTCTACACCGTCCCTGCTTAGGCTTCTCCTTCTCCTTCTCTCCCTGCGCCCTCCCTTACCTTACCTCACCTCATCCGACGCTGCTTCTTTCTTCTTCTTCTTATTGTCCCTCCTGTTCACTCCCCCGGGGTTAGGGTTAGGGTTTGGGCCGCTGGCCAGACCCTCCGCGTCCGGCGAATTCTGCATGTGATTGTCGGGGACGAGGAATGGACCCGAAGAGGCAGGCCAAGGACACGTTCTCGTACTCGAATCTGTTCAACCTCGAGGTCTGTACCTCAGGTCCCTGTTGGATGTTATTCTGTGCTGCGGTACTTGCTGTCTTGTTGATTTGGCTGGGTTGAACTCTCTGGGGCGGTAGTGTTGTCATTAGCTCTTCTTTGTAGGGTAGCTGATTGTGCTAAGTTGATCCAAATTTGGTGAATTGGTCAGTCGCCTGTCTCTGGGTTAGCTGCATTTGGAAAAACTGATCATGTCTTAACGTTTGTTTCTTTTGCCTATGTTATAGCCGTTGATAAACTATCAACTTCCAGTCCACGATGATGATTTTGACTACTATGAGAATAGCAGCCAAGATGAAAGCAGAGGTAGCCAAGGTGCTCTTTCCTGAGTCCAAGTGCGAGCGATTAAGATTTAAATTTTCATGCTCATGACAGTATTTTGCCTTTGCGCCGCCCTCCCCCCCCCCCCCCCCCCCCCCCCCCCCCCTACTGAGGTTTTAGGATTGAATAATCTCTTTGGTGGTTAGATGATTCAAGTTAGCAGAGTTGATTTTTCTATTGGCTTTTAAATAGGTGGAATCTTAGGCAAACAGAGTAACGGTACAATGCCTGGGAAGGCATCAAAATCTGGTTCATCTAAAAAGAAGAGGCAAATTTATGATAGTGATGAAGCAGATGAGGATGGATTCCGAGGGACGCATATCACCGAGGATCGTTATCGAGCAATGCTGGGTGAACACATTCAGAAGTACCAGAGGAGGTTGAAGGATTTCTCATCGCCTCCCGCAACAGTCCGGGCACTGGTTCCAACTCCAAGAACCGGTCGTTCAGGTTCAAAGACCCGTAAATCAGGTATTGAGCAGCGAGGAGTTGTGTGTGATTCGGAAAATGCGTCGGAATGGCCCAATGACAATACCCCCAATCATCGTGGAAATGGTCACATGGCAGATTTCCTACGGACACATCAATCAGATAGGTTTGTTTGTTTCAGTTCATATGTTGTTCTGACAATATCTTCATTGCTATATGTTTGAAATTTTTAAATATAAAATATAATAATTTTAATGCAGTGCTTACATGGTTATGCCTTTCTACAGAATATTCTATGAACCTGCATACTTGGACATTGGTGATGGTATAACATATGATATCCCCCCAACTTATGATAACTTGGCAGCCACATTAAATTTGCCAAGCTTTTCAGATATCAGTGTGGAGGAATATCACTTGAAAGGTACTCTGGATTTGGCTTCGTTGGCTAAATTGATGGCCAGTGATAAGAGGTTTGGACATGGAAACAGACTTGGAATGGGGGAGCCCAGCCCCCAATATGAATCACTTCAAGCGAGATTGAATGCGTCTAACTCGACCCAGAAATTCTCTCTGAAAGTGTCTGAGATGCCCTCCATCCCAGAAGGAGCAGCTGGAAATATAAAAAGGTCCATTTTGTCTGAGGGCGGTGTGTTACAGGTGTATTATGTGAAGGTTTTAGAGAAGGGCGATACTTATGAGGTAACAGGACACATGATTTTGTTACCTTTTGATTTCCTTGTGCTGCTCATCTTTAATTTGTAATTTATGTTATGATCACTGACTGTATACATTTTTATGTAACCAATTTCTGCCACTTGCAGATTATTGAAAGAAGTCTACCTAAGAAGCCAAAGTTGAAAAAGGACCCTGCTGTGATTGAGAGTGAGGAAATGGAGAAGATTGGAAAAGTATGGGTGAACATTGTGAGGCGAGACATACCAAAGCATCATAAGATATTCTTTTCCTTTCACCGCAGGCAGCTAATCGATGCCAAGAGGTTTTCAGAGAGCTGCCAAAGAGAGGCATGTATATGTGCTTTAGGTTTTGTTGCATCCGCAATCTACTTCTAAAGTGAACATGACTTGTTCTTTGATGAGGGCTATTTATGGACTGGAAGCTAAATTTCTTGACTGTTTGTCTCTATCAGGTAAGAATGAAAGTAAGTAGGTCACTCAAATTGACCAGAGGAGCTGCGGTCCGCACCAGAAAACTATCCAAGGACATGCTGCTTTTCTGGAAGCGAATAGATAAAGAGATGGTATTGTACATATTCTTTTTCTCTGGGTTGATATGTCAAAGTCTCTTCATTGACTAAAATAATGTCGTGATGTGTGTAATGATGAAATCTAGGTGGAATTTGGTTAAGATATCATTAAGTTTGTTTAAACATCATGATAAAATCAATAGCATCGCATGAGACAGCTGATGTTTTTATACAACATTATAAACTATTAATGGGAGACTAGTCAAAATCTTTCCACTGATATTCAGCCTATCAGCCTTCCTGTAAACTGTCATAGTGCAATGCTATTATTAGGAGTATGAAATGGTTATAGATGGATGTTTGCTGCTTATAAACGAGCTCCATGCTGTAGTGAATGCAGGGAGTGCCTGAAGGTTGTACCAATTTTTGACTTATTTGCAGGCAGAAGTCAAGAAGAGGGAAGAGAGAGAAATGGCCGAAGCTTTGAGGCGTGAACAGGAGCTTCGAGAAGCAAAGAGGCAACAGCAGAGGCTCAATTTTCTTATACAACAAACAGAATTATATAGTCACTTTATGCAGAATAAACCAAATTCTCAGCCCTCTGAAGTTTTGCCCATGGGTGATGAGAAGCCAAATGAAGTGGAAACTATTGGCAGTACTGATGTTGGACATAGTGAGGAAGAGGACATGGAGGATGCTGAACTGAAGAAGGAAGCTCTGAAAGCTGCTCAAGATGCTGTCTCAAAGCAGAAAAGTTTAACAAGTGCATTTGATAGCGAGTGCTTGAGACTGCGGCAAGCTGCTGGCTTTGAGGTCCCTTCAGATGATAGTTTGGTTGCAGGGTCAAGTAACATAGATCTTCAGACACCGTAAGCTTCTATTTTACTATGTGCTTCATTTCTTCTTTGCCTGACATGATGAAGAATGTGGTATATGCTAATTTTATGATCAATTATTTCCGCCACTTCATGCAGATCTACCATGCCCGTAACATCGACAGTCCAGACACCAGAGTTGTTCAAAGGAAGCCTTAAAGAATATCAATTGAAGGGTCTTCAGTGGCTAGTTAATTGTTACGAGCAGGTTTTGGTCCCCCCTTACCCTAGGTTGATTGTCCTATCCATTTTTCAGTTTTGTTTGATAGCTTAAAATATTCATTTGTTTCCCTCAGGGCTTGAATGGCATACTTGCTGATGAGATGGGACTGGGAAAGACCATCCAAGCTATGGCATTTTTGGCTCATCTCGCTGAAGTAAGGAATTATGCTGGTTGGTTATAGATTTAGTTATTCTCTTTTTTGCATGCAGTAAAAAGTTGTTTTTAAATCCTACAGGAGAAGAATATATGGGGGCCTTTCCTTGTTGTGGCACCTGCCTCTGTTTTGAACAATTGGGCTGATGAAATAAGCCGGTTTTGCCCCGATTTAAAAACTCTTCCATACTGGGGTGGGCTTCAAGAACGGACAGTTCTGAGAAAAAATATTAACCCAAAACGTCTTTATCGAAGGTAAATGTGCTGTCGTCAGAGAGAATACCTTTGAATCTTGATATTCTTCTTCTTTATTAGCTGCCATTATAAATGTTTTCATTGAATAAACATATGCAGAGTAATCTTAACTACATATTCATCTATTTTTCTTTCCTTATTTTGACTAGGGATGCAGGATTTCACATTCTCATTACCAGTTACCAACTGCTCGTTTCTGACGAGAAGTATTTTAGACGGGTTAAGTGGCAGTATATGGTATTGGATGAAGCGCAGGCAATAAAAAGTTCCAGCAGGTTTTTCATTTTATATTTTTATTATGGGAAATTTCACATTCGAAGTGATATGACTGTCTATAGTTTCCTTGACTATTTCTAGGTCTTTTATATTAGTTCCGTATATGAGCGATGCACCTTCTTGGTGTAGATTAATAAAATTATTTACTTAAAAAAGGTCTTTTATATTAGTTTCTGTTTAGCATGCAGCTCAGTATTGAAATAGTAACTTCTATTTCAAATTTTCTTGTTTAAAATAGGCAAAAAATTCATTAATGCTGGATGCCCTTTTTTTGGCTGCGATAATGCATGCCTGTTACTAGTGTTTGTTAAGCATTTTTGTAATAATGTGGCATGATGCCCATATGCTGCAATTTTTTTCGCTATGATTTGATTGAAGTTTCTGAAAGTTTTACTGATATTTTCCATGTAATATACTGTCCTTACAAATTGTCTACAACATTTGTATGTTCAGTCTCATTTGTTCCCTGGTTTATTTTGAGCAGCATAAGGTGGAAGACCCTTCTAAGTTTCAATTGCCGTAATCGCTTGCTTCTAACCGGTACACCGATCCAAAATAATATGGCAGAGTTGTGGGCGCTTCTGCATTTTATTATGCCCACTCTGTTTGATAGTCATGAACAGTTCAATGAGTGGTTCTCAAAAGGGTATAATCTTTTAGGAGTTATATTTTTCTATTTTGCCAGACCTAAAGCACATGTATATAATGTTTGATAGTTGATAATTTTATTCTTTCCTATTGTTATTAGGATTGAGAACCATGCAGAACATGGTGGTACTTTAAATGAGCACCAGCTGAATAGACTGGTAAGCATGTGTGTCCAGTAATTTCTTCCAAAGTTTCATTTGTGTAGAATTCTTTGTTTGTTTCTCTGATTAACACTTTCCTCTGGGTGGCAGCATGCAATTTTGAAGCCATTCATGTTGCGGCGAGTGAAGAAGGATGTCATTTCTGAGCTTACCAGAAAAACAGAAATTACTGTCCACTGCAAATTGAGTTCTCGGCAGCAAGCTTTTTATCAAGCAATTAAGAATAAAATATCTCTTGCTGAGTTGTTTGATGGTAGCCGTGGACACCTTAGTGAGAAGAAGATTTTAAATTTGATGAACATTGTCATCCAGCTTAGGAAGGTATGCTTCTTTTCTTAAATTCTCTTGAGAAAGTATTCATACATATTCCTTCGTATAAGTGAGGATTCGGATCATGGCAACATTGTTTTAATTTTCTGCAGGACACTGCTGACAAATGCTTTGTTTGTTCTATATTAGGTCTGCAACCACCCCGAGCTGTTTGAGAGAAATGAAGGAAGCACATATTTCTATTTTGGAGAAATTCCAAATTCTCTTCTACCCCCTCCCTTTGGTGAATTGGAGGACGTACACTACTCAGGAGGCCACAATCCTATAACATTCAAGGTGCTTTTTGTGGCATTTTACAGCTTTTAATTAATAGAATTGGTATTTTTTAATATAGTTTCAGATACTTCTTAGATGAAGTAGCTGGTTTTATTTTTGACTTATTGAAAATAAAAACTATGTGGTTGTTATTTTCTATTCAATCTGTGCATAGCCTTTTTGCTCATATCTCTAATTTAGTTTCCAGCCAGATAGTTGAGTGCATTTTCTGTCACTAATTGTTTTTTTTTAAATTTTCATCATTGCTCAGATTCCAAAATTGATACAGAAAGATATGCTTCATGGACCTGAAACTATTGACTCGTCTGTTCAGCACGGTCTACATCAAGAGTCATTTCAGAAACATTTTAACATATTTTCTCCCAGTAATGTATACCAGTCTACATTTATGGAGGGAGGTGAGCAGCTTCCTCGTAGTGGAGCATTCAGTTTTACCCGATTGATTGATCTGTCCCTAGCAGAAGTTGCTTTTCTGGGAGTCGCTTCTTTTATGGAGAAACTATTGTTTTCCATAATGAGATGGGATCGGCAGTTTCTAGATGAAATTCTTGACTTGCTTATGGAAACAGTTGATAATGACCTAGGCAGGAATCTTGGAAGGGAAAAAGTGAGAGCAGTTTCAAGAATGTTGCTAATACCATCTAGATCGGAAACTAGCTTACTCTCTCGGAGGTATGGGACAGGCCATTGGGAGAGTCCATTTGAGTCTTTGGTATGCTCTCATCAGGACAGGCTTCTCTCCAACATCAGGCTTCTTCATTCAACTCACATATTCATTCCAAAAACCAGAGCTCCTCCGGTATCTTCCAATTAATATGGCAGAAAATTTTTGGTTGCCAGATCTTGTGATTTTTCATGAATAGCTTTTTTATATTTACAATTTCTGTTTTTACAGATAAGTGCTCACTGCTCTGATAGAAACTTTGCTTACAAAGCCATAGAAGAATTACATCATCCCTGGATTAAGAGATTGTTTATAGGGTTCGCTCGTACCTCTGAGGTCAGTGGACCAAGAAAACCTGTTGGTCTACCTCATCCATTGATTCAAGAGATTGGTGATGAGCTGCCTGTCTCTGATCCTGCTCTTAAGACCACATATAGAATATTCGGTTCTTGTCCGCCTATGCAAAGCTTTGACCCCTCCAAGTTGCTTACTGTAAGTTTCTGCTTGAGAACCTCATAAATAACTGTTCTAGATGCTGATCTGCTTCTATTGTGTATATTAAGTAGGTATATCAATGGAATCCCTTGAGTCTAATGTTGGACATAATGCAGGACTCTGGAAAGCTCCAAACGTTGGATATACTTTTGAAGCGCTTGCGAGCTGAAAATCACCGCGTTCTCTTGTTTGCTCAAATGACAAAGATGCTTAATATTCTTGAGGTAATTTTAGGGTCTCATCTCCTGAATGTCTCAACTTTGATTTTGGAATTCAACATGCTATTTTCTCCATGTATCTTGGCACTTGATTCATTTCAAGTACATAGGAAGTGTTGGCATAAATCTTGCTGTATGGGAAAAGACTAAGGAAAAGGTGCTTAGGATAGTGATTTTCCTGGATCCTTGCAGGGCTTAAAAGATAAAAGTATTTTCCTTTGGTTGGTTATTGAGATTTGCCACACTATTTTCATCACCTTTGCTGTTTTGCGTGTGGGGATATTGAGAACTTTGTTCCCTACACGTATTGAAGTTTCATGCTATTTTGTGGTCTTCCCTGGCTCTTGGAGTGAAATGTACGTGGCAGATTTATGGAGGTGCCATGAAGTTGGCATTCTGTAATAATTCTCTGGTCAAAATATTTGATAGTTTCACTGCAATTCTTCTATTTTCTGGGTATTTCAAAGAAAAGACCTCGATACCTACTACTCTAAGCTGTATCAAGTCATTAAGCATTTGATCCAAGATACCTTTTTGACTTTTTTTTGGGGGTAAGTTGAAACTTTTTTGACTTTTATTTTAACAGTTGTCGGTTATGGTAGGGGTTGTTGATGGAAGGAATAACTAGCTAATGGAAGTGAGGACCTTACAGTGACCTAACCTTGAGATCTGATTCCCATCTGCAGGACTACATGAACTACAGGAAATATAGGTATCTCAGATTAGATGGATCCTCCACTATTATGGATCGAAGAGACATGGTCAGAGACTTCCAGCATCGGTAGGGGCACCAACCACATATTCCATTAAGGATTGTTCTTTTTCATTTTCTTTCTCCTTTCCTGCAATGATAATTCATTTTACGGATACATTCTTCCTTTTGCTTTTAATTGATTAAAGTTTTTTCTATTGCCATGCAGGAGTGATATTTTTGTCTTTTTGCTAAGTACCAGAGCGGGTGGTCTAGGCATTAACTTGACAGCTGCTGACACTGTCATATTCTATGAGAGTGATTGGAATCCCACTCTCGATTTACAGGCAATGGACAGAGCTCACCGTTTGGGACAGACAAAGGATGTGAGTCCAATGCCGCGTTTTCTTCCTTCTGTTAAAAATAAAACTCTCTGCAGTTAATTATTAGTGGAGTTAATTAGAGAGAAAGGGTGGAGGAGAAATCCAGGAAAATAATATGGGGTATACAAAACAAAATGTCTTTTAATGAACCTACCTACTCACCAATTTTGCACCCCTCTTAATCTGTGCTTGACATTGTTTCAATGTTACTTAGGTTACTGTTTATCGGTTGATATGTAAAGAGACAGTCGAGGAGAAGATTTTGCAGAGAGCCAGTCAGAAAAATACTGTACAACAGCTTGTAATGACTGGAGGACATGTACAAGGTGATCTATTGGCTCCAGAGGATGTCGTGTCTTTACTTCTCGATGATGCTCAATTGGAGCAAAAATTGAGAGAGACACCATTGCAGGTTGGAACTGGATATTGACTATTTCATCTTTATTTTTGCACTCCCTTCACATTTTGGGGGCTTTTTTTTGTATTGAATTTTCCTGAACTGTAGAGGCTGAGAGGTTTTAGGAAGTGCATGACTTTTAGTTACCTACTCATATCAGGCTAAGGATCGACAGAAGAAGAAACATCCAACGAAGGGTATCCGATTAGATGCTGAAGGTGATGCTTCCTTGGAAGATTTTGAAGACATTGACGGCGAGAAGAATGGACTCAAGCCCACTCCTGATGCAGACAAAACAAAGTCGGGTAACAAAAAGGTACCATTGAGAAGAATATACAAGATATAGATGTTGATGATGTCAATATAACTATTGATTTGAGCTGGCCATAAGCTTTCTGTTTCGGTATTTTGTTGCCATGAACTTTTGATAGCAAGCTTGTTCTGCCTCTTGCTATTGGTGGCTTTGCAGAGAAAAGCTGCCTCTAACAAGCAAAGTGTGCTGAAATCAAGAAACGACCAGAGGATTGCAAACGAATATAGCTTGCCACCCGCAGATGATTGGGATGACTCTCTTGAGAATGATGATCCTCCATCCCAAAAACTGAAGAGACCAAAGAGGCCGAAGAGGAGTGTAAACGAGAACATTGAGCCTGCATACACTGCTGCTCCCTTCTCAGGAGTTCTGGAGCAGACCCAGTATGGGTCTCTCCACGAGCTAGACTCCAGCGGCCCCACTTCCACCAATGTGTTTACTTAATTCTTTGTGGTGATTAGAAGATGATCTAATTTTGATGCATTCCCCGTGCTCGAGTGGCCTGTTTTGGCCGACGGTGCTGTAAGCGAGAAGAGGGTATTATCAGGGAAGGTGGAAGAAGCCCTGGCCGCTGTACATAGTAACATAAAGAGTTTTAGATTCAAGGATGCCCGAGTAGATGTTTACAGGCGGGCTCTTGCCCATTTTTTGGCATGGTGTAAATTACTAGTGTAATTAGTAAGATACATCTGTCAGATACAAAGCGGAAGGTAAGAGACTCGTTTCTTAATGTGAAGAGCAACTTCTATTCACGCCGTCATTCTCCTTCCCTGTTTGTTGTGTAATGGGATGGACGGGATTTGACCTATTTGCTGAGAATATCGTAACACCGCTATCTCAGAGTACCAAAGAAAGAGAGAGCTACCATGGTGTTACAAGTTCCCTGTTTAGCCTTTAGGGTCCAGTATTCTTGCTGGGCTTTCGGTTCGGAATTCAGATAATGCTTCAGTGAATCCGGCTCATGAGTAGCCTCTAAATACAATCTATGCACAATTTCACATGGCGATCATGAGTGTGATAACATTTTCTCCTCAATTGATCCTGTATATTGTGAAAATCGTAAATGAAAAGAACAAGTCATCTCTATTACCCGGTTGGCACAGCAAAATGGCCATGAAGCTGTAGCAGCAGCAGCTGCAATCACAACCCGAGTTTGCATTTATTTTCAGAGACTGCCTGGAGTGGAGAAATAGACGGTATCCTTAGCCGAACTTGATCTATGAACACTGGGTTAAAACGTGCTCTGCATCAATGTTGCAGTAGTATCACATGAAATCCGTGGGCAATTTCATGAACTAAATCCACCACCGTCCACTTCAACCACGCTCTCGTGTTGAAGATGGAAGAACAGAGTAACATGAAGAACAGCTAAGCTCATTCCTCGAACTGAAACTGACAGGAACACAGAACAGCGAAAGGCAGCCCAAACCCAGCAACAAAGGAGTAGTGTACCACATGGGGAGAAGGGAAATGTGCTAAGAAAGAAAGCAAAGGCATGCACAATGCAATATCCCCAAACTAGCCGAAGTATTTACGAGGCGCACTTCGAACTAATTTGTAGTCGGGCTTGTATCTCTAGAAAAATTCTCGTCGACTCTCTCAACTTATAGAGATTGATTATATATCACTCATTTGGGAGTCCAGCGAGAAAACTATTAAACCAATCTTAATATGGTTAAAGAAAAGGCATGATTTTTCAAGATTTAAGATTGAGATAGACTTGCCAACGAGGCAACAGCCCCACTGGTGGCAATTGGAGATTCAAACCCCAGGCGCTTCTCTGTTGGTGGGGGCTTTAAACCCTTTTGAACTCGTCAGATTCGCTAAGTGGAAGATGTTTGACTATGTCTACTACCAAACCAAAAAAAAAAAAAAAAGATTGAGACAGACTCCCATCCTCCTCCCTTCTCTCTTTCTTTGTTATTACTGATCACCTGTCACCTCCCCCACACCTCATTAATGACCGTTTGGGAAGTTAGCAGCCTCCATGACCTTCACCTGCTTCCATCAATGAACCCCTCTCCCTACCCCTCTCTCTGCTCCCTTGTTTTCGCTCTTTCATAGTCAAATCCCATCTGTCTATAATCTCATGACCTCCCCTAAAAAAGCTCACACATTCCCCATTCCACTTAACCAAGAGGTTCGCTCGGGTTCATCCCGACCAGGCTCGAGTTTCACGTGCCCATTGAAGTACACAGAGGTCAGATGCGATCCATGAGCTCGAAGATCCCATCACAATCCTTTGTCTTCCTTCTACTGCATGCACTTGCCATTCCACTTGCCGGGCACTGTTAGATTTCCTTTTTCCCTACCAGCCCCCCTTCGCCTCCTTGAGCAGTGTGAGCTGAAGCTGTGTGTTACAAGTAAATGCTGCCGTTAATTTGAGGACGGTCTTTGTTTTTAAGGACACGAAAAAGTTTGGTCTTTGATTGGTTTGCTTCCGATCTGCTTTGGTCATTTGTGTTTGGACTTTACGGTTGGGTAGATGAACAAACTCTTTCCCGCGGAGATAACAAAGTTGTTTATATTCTTCTATCTTCTATCTATTCTGCTCGCATTGGAAGTTTCGTCGGGGTTATTGAATGTGTTTGTCAGAAAATTCGAGCGTAAAACCCCGAAGTTTTGAGCTTTTCTGGTAAAGAAACCACCCACCTGTAAGATTTCATTCTTCGGATGCACGGTGAAGCTTTGGAAGAGAGAGAGTTTCTTTCAAGAGAAAGGAGAACTTGCCCATTCTTCTATAAAGAATCTGAAGTGATAGTTCACTTTTAATATCACTCAGAATTCGGAGCAACAGAGGTTTCTGGGATTTCAGTCCTACTGGTTGAAGGAAAATGGTGGGCAGCGTTGACAGAGTGAATCACACTGTGTACTCAAATGGGTTGATTCAGAACGGGAACTGCACGGAGGAGAAGCTTGATGAGCTCAGGGGAATCACAGGGAAGGCCAATGGTGACCCTTTGAGGATCGTTGGAATCGGGGCGGGAGCGTGGGGCAGTGTCTTTGCTGCCCTTTTGCAGGACAGCTATGGCCAGTTCCGCGAGAAGGTCCAAATCCGTATTTGGCGAAGGCCCGGGAGAGCCGTTGATAGATCCACAGCAGAGCACCTATTCGAAGTTATCAATTCGAGAGAAGATGTGCTGAGAAGATTGATCAGGCGTTGTGCTTATCTGAAGTATGTCGAGGCAAGATTAGGAGATCGTACTCTGTATGCGGACGAGATTTTGAAAGATGGATTCTGCCTGAACATGATCGATACGCCCCTTTGCCCCTTAAAGGTAGTGACTAATTTGCAGGAGGCCATCTGGGATGCCGATATAGTGGTCAATGGGTTGCCTTCCACGGAGACTAGGGAGGTGTTTGAAGAGATAAGCCATTACTGGAAGGAGAGAATCACCATGCCGATCATTATATCTCTAACAAAGGGTATTGAGGCCGCTCTCGATCCTGTTCCCCATATCATTACTCCCACGCAGATGATTTGTCGAGCAAGTAAGTGTTTCTCCTCATCAGTTGATGATTATGCAAGAGTTCTTTGTTGCTCAATATTAAAAGTATGCTGGCTGTTTAGTTTTTATGCCTTGTCTGGACTATTATCTGCATTCAACTGCTGGAAACCTCTTATGGACTAAAAAGAGCTGCACGATGCCTTGGTAGTATTCACTTTATGATAAAATGCAAAGACCTTATTTTGGGC
This sequence comes from Lagerstroemia speciosa, assembly GCA_037672795.1. NCBI lineage: Eukaryota > Viridiplantae > Streptophyta > Magnoliopsida > Myrtales > Lythraceae > Lagerstroemia > Lagerstroemia speciosa. The sequence continues at coordinate 2,549,382 of CM075296.1, forward strand.
TTCTCTTTTTTCTATGCCGATATCGAATCACTTGCAGCTGGAGTTCCTTTAGAGAACATACTTTATCTGGGTGGACCTAATATAGCCTCGGAGATATACAACAAGGAATATGCCAATGCTCGCATATGTGGATCCGGCAAATGGAGGAAGCCTCTTGCAAAGTTTCTGAGGCAACCTCACTTCATCGTCTGGGACAACAGCGATCTTGTGACCCATGAGGTCATGGGTGGATTGAAGAATGTGTATGCCATTGGAGCCGGTAACCTCTGAATCTCACACTCTGATTCTGTTGTATCTGCATCAACTAACTAATGGTTGCTGATAGCATTTCAATGAACTTTGTTTGTCTCTGAGAGAACTTATGCACATATCATAGAATTCGTGGTATTCTGTACCACTTGAATGTCTTTGTTAAAATATAGCCAAGCACTCCATGGCCAGAATGTAATGACTCAATGCTACCTGGTTTTGAAAATCTGTGGCATTCACTTCTTTTATGACTTTCTACTACCAGGAATGGTAGCTGCTCTGACCAAGGAAAGTGCCACTAGCAAATCAGTCTACTTTGCGCATTGTACATCAGAGATGATATTCATAACCCATCTTCTCACGGAAGAGCCCGAGAAGCTCGCAGGCCCTCTGCTCGCAGACACATACGTGACCTTACTGAAAGGTCGTAATGCATGGTACGGCCAAATGATAGCTAAGGGACAGCTGAACTTGGATATGGGCGATAATATCAGTGGCAAAGGAACGATCCAGGTATGATACTGGTTACTATGCCTCATAATTTTACCTGGGAAAAGATCCATTTTCATACGAGTAGTAGAATCGAGTATTTGAAGCCGGTTCTGAATTGAGGAATTTATGATGATTTCTCCTTTTCTGCGTCCAGGGCGTATCTGCAATAGAAGCATTTTATGAGCTGTTGAGCCAGTCCAGTCTAAACGTGTTGCATCCAGAAGAGAACAAGCCGGTTGCTCCTGTCGAGCTCTGCCCCATCCTCAAAACATTGTACAGGATTCTGATCATGAGGTAACCAACTCTCCCGGCCAAATCTTTTCCTTTTCCATATCCAACGGCAATCCCAGTTTCGGTTTCAAGGGGAAAGGAAAGAAGCATCCCTGGGATCGAAATCACAAGATATTGACTTCTCTTGGATCAGATTCCCGGGACTGCCCAGCCGGGGCAACTCAGCCACAGGTCTTAACAATGTATCATTGCTTGCTCTTTTAAGTTGAAAACTCTTACTGGTTTCTTCCCCATTTCCAGGGAGCAATCTGCTGAAGCCATCCTGCAAGCACTTCGGGATGAAACTCTCCACGACCCTAGGGAAAGAATCGAGATCGCGCAGAGCCATGCTTGCTACCGACCTTCGCTTCTGGGTCAGCCATGAACGGTTTTTCTCCCTGTCCCTCGCAGAATTCGTGGATCGAAAGAGTGCAAATAATCGATTCTTACTACGTACACGAGCAGTTGTAGAGGAAAAGATCTGCATTGTGATGTAATGTAAGGAAGCATAATGGATTTGTAATAGAATTTGTTGTTATTATCATCATTAATTAATAGCGTGCACATCTCATACAAGCACCGGACATGCTTGCGAAAAGTAAAAACCATAAATCTCTCCGACCGCATCACATCGAGATACGGTTTCTGCTAAAGGTAAAGACCCAAAAGTATTTGGCAATTAATAAAAATAATTGTAAGTTGGAGACCCAGAAGACAATTAATAAAAAGAAATACGATTTGCATGAAGAATTTGAAAGCGAGTTCAAACTATTAGAACTTCAACCAAACGAACCATGCCTCTCAAAGTTGGAGAAAGTCTTGCATGTAAAAAATATATCTGTAAAAGTATTGATGTGATATCACAAATTAATTATATTAAAATATTTTTAAATTTATATTTTCTATTTTAATTTTTATTAAAAAGATTTAAAAAATAAATTTTATTAGTTTGTGATACTATATCAGTGCTGCTACTTGATATATCTGTTGCACAAGAGCTCTACGTCAAGTTTAAAAGACGAAGGTGCCCCTACTCCCGGCTGCCGTCCAGCTTCTTCTCTGCCCTGCAGTGCCCCTACTTGATATAGCTTTCATTTGCTGCTGCCCCCCCCCCCCCCCCCCCCCCTCTCTCTCTCTCTCTCTCTCTGCATTGTCTGAGCTCAGTCTCCTTCCTTCGGCAGTCATTTTCCCGGGGATACCGTGTCCTCCCCCCGCAGGTACAGCTGCATCTCTGCTTTGCTCGTTTCGGCTATGTCTGGTCTTCGCGAAAGCTCCCTGAGCTTTCTATTTCCCCGGCTATGCTTCTCTCTCTCTCTGTCTACCGGAACCTTCGCGCCAGTTCCTGGGGAGAGGGTTTTTGATCCCACCACCTGTACCGCGCATTTAACCTCGCCTCGGTTCAGTTTCCTCTCTCTTTGACGCTTCAGTGGCCAAATTGGCTGCAAAGTTGCCGTATTTAGCTCCCTGGGTCGAGCTCCTTTCTCTTTTGGTCGTCGAACTGAAGTTCAGCTCTGCTGCTGGTTTCCATTCCTTCTTCCTTCTTGTGGGTTTTCTTTTGCGCTTGCATTGCCTCTCCATCTTCTGTCATCTAATCCTCTGATTTCCTTTCACACTGTGTTGCCTCCCCCATTGCGGGCTTTGCTTCCATGCTTAAGTAATTACTAACCTACATTGAATCCACATGTGATGATTGGTTGTGAATGTCAGGAAATTTTGGTTGCTTGCCTTATCGTTTTGCTGGGCGTAACTTTCTTGTTATGATCAATTTCTTCCTAGCTATTAGGGTAGGTGATCTTCTTCTAGCCTTAATTATTGTTAACCAACTGCAATTACTCTTCCGTTTGTTATCTTTTTCTTAACGAGAGGATCATGTTATTGACAGTTCCTTTTCTTGGGTTTCAAGGTAAAATTTTTATGAAGCAATGAGCTGGGATCTCTGGGGTCCGCCAGATAATCAAGGTTTTATGAGTGCCTGGACTCAGTCTAGCATATTTTTCATTTCTATGCTTTTGATGCCTAATCACGAGAATCTTTCAGTGAGGAGCTTTATGAGAAGCGTTTTCTATTGTAATGAATTGCTTGCAGTTGAACTGGAGTGTAGCAACCTTGTTCAACCACGGTTTGATTTTTATGCTGGTTTTGGTGTTGGTGAGCCTTTGTTCCTTCTCATTCTTACAACTCCTCGAGGTCACTTGTCTTGCACTTTTTAACTTTGCTTTGTTGTCTCAGATGTGATAGATGAGGACGCACTGAATGAGATGTCCTGCGTACAAGTGCTGAGGATTTTGATAGCAAAGGCTGATGCCGAAATCGATGAACTGGAGCAGCATCTCGTTTCTCTTGAATGTCAACTAGCCTGGGAGGAACATGAAGAGTTCTATCATATATGTTGTGATGCTTTAAGGGAGAAGATTGACTATCTTGATACATCTTTGAGGAGCATAAGGAGTACTGCTGGAAATTGTGCAAATGGAACTTCAGGCATGCGCGGAGAACCTGCTGAGAGAACGCATGTAATATTGAAGGCTTTACTGAATAACTACTACCAAAAGAATCAGGAGGTGCGATGATTATCGGAAGTTTTGCCTTGTCCTTATAGTAGCCTCAGAGTAGTTTACTTGATGCACAGCTATTTCATATGAAAGGAGGAAACACGGGAATTATATCACTGACTATTATTACTTTATTTTTGGCTCAGCTTTATTGCAACAGAGTCATTTGCCTCCAGCATATATTTATGCTTGCCCCATCTCCTGGTCTTGACTCTTATGCTCTGGTTTCTTTGACGCTGGACAGGCTGTGAAAACTGTTACTGGAACTTCTAACCTGGATGCTCAGGATACTTCTGTTTCCAATTCTAACAGGGAACTAGAAAAGACTGATCCTGATTCAAAAACCGCAAGTAAGGAGGTACAAGATGATACCTCTTCTTTCTGGGTTTCAGGTTTCTGAAAATAATCAACTATTGAGATTACGCAAAGATAATGGTAGAAAGGGTGTTTTCCCTTTTCTTTTCTTGCTGAAAATAGAAAAAAAGGGGGAGTTTAGTAGAAATTTTTTTGATTTAACATCGAATCAGGTTTTAGTCTCTAATCTGTGTGCTGGTAAAGTTGTGACTTTACAGAGCATGATGATATTACATTCTCGAGCAAAGATCTTGAGCATATCTGATGTCATCATTCTCGATTGCAACAGGCATTTGATATCTTTTTTCAGTCCTGAAGCAACAGAAAGGTTTTTGACGATGATACGATAAATTAAGCTGAACTTCTCAATTTATTTTGATTTGGTACTCCATGCTTCAGTCATCTAAATTGCAGGCTCTAGTCCAAATGACTCATGCCATGGTTCTTAATTTGCTTGAGATGCCGCCTTTTCAACAGCCTGCTGATGTCATTGTCGAATTCAACACTCAAAATGTTTTGGAAAAGACGCTTGAGCCTGAATATGATATACTGGGCGACTCTATCGTGCAGCCAGCAACAATCGATACAATACTCAATTTGAGAGATGACATGGAAAGTTCAATGCGTGCTGAAACTCAGGAGATGTGGGGCTTATCATTTGGGAAAGAAGGTAAAAGAGATGATGAGAAGTCTCACTTGACCTCGATTTTACAGCTACAGGACCAGGGAAGTAATATATCCGAGTCTCTGTCTCATGAGAAAGAGGATCAACTGGCTGATTTGGCACTACTGAATGATGCTACTGTGACCGAAGAATCCAAATGGGGCCGGCAACTGTTGGAGCAAAGACCAGAGAGTAAGAGGAAGGTGGAGCTAGACAGTCTGGGTGCTGAAAAATCACTGTTTCCTTGCGAAAAGATTCTTTCAATCATTTCAAAAGCTAAAGTAGCAAGAAGCTTCAGCACCAGGAACAACAGCTTTATTGAGCCTTCAAGGGAAAGGATGGGAAAGAAGATGGTTCTTGCACTCTCAGCTTTACCACCAAATGAAAAGGGAGAACTAAACCAGACCTCCAAGGAGACACGAAATGAATCTATTTATCAGAACTCCTCAAGTTCACAAGAACAGGGGGTGGATGATATGCTCAACAATGGTCTGCCAATGACTGGATTGGATAACTTGCATAAGCAGCTGGTTGGATTGCCTTCATCTGCAGAAGGAGTTAACTTGGAAGATTTGAAAGTAATCGACCTGAGGGCTATTGCAAAAGGAAAGAAGCTGAAACAGTACTACAAGCTCTCGAAAAAGTTACTGGTCGAGAAAATAGCAAGCAGTCCGGATACTTGCTGATCAACTGGTACGTATACTTTGGAACATGCACTTCATGCTTCTATTCTTTTGTAAAAGTATTCATCTTCTCTCATACTTGCAGGTCTCTCATGTAGATTCTTTCAGGACTTCTCGAAGGCATTGGAAGGGTACAAAACGAGGTAGGTAATATAGGTACCGGTAGAAAGCTAGAAGACTCAGTGTACAGGTTCGAGTTTAGAATTACAATTAACTTGTGATCCTTTCATTTGTGGATCATCTTTATGTACAAGAAAGATGGATGTGGCGTTTAGGTGGTAATAGAGCATTTTAGAAACCGAAGAGTCTGCTATGCAAGAAACGAACGATGATATACAGAACTGCTTGTTTTTCCACGTGAAGCTGTGGGATGACCCGACACATCGTGCAAGTCTATCTTCCCTAAAATCTTCTGTTTCTCGCACTATGATATCTTATGTTTGGTAAGAAGAAATGTAATGCCTTGTTTTGGAGTCGAATGAAGTCGCTGTGAAGCCAGGTTTGTTTTTTATCAGCAGATAGTTACAGCTTGTTTTTTATCAGCAGATAGTTACCGTGGCCTAGCCTTTTCTCTTGGCTAACTCAACACGATTTTTGCTCAATTTTTCTTCCTAACTGCCCCACTCTTGGCCATGTTGGGCTTGGCCATCTGGATGTACTTGACCATGTTGAGCACAACTCACTCGGCCAGGGGTTGTCAATGGACATCTATATATATATATATATATATTGTCCATATTAATTATAAGTAGTCAGTAGGCCGAGGGTTGTCAATGGACAGCTATATATGTGTGTGTGTGTGTTGTCCATATTAATTATCATCGCCGTCACCGAAAGTAGAGAGCGACCGGCCGCCATTCTCATTGGACAAACAAAGATTCAGAAAGGATAACCAGCTGGAACTCCCGGCAGCCACTGACTAAACTTGTGGCTTGTTGTAACGATCGTGTTCCAGGAACCTCAGTATTAGTCCCCAGCCGTCACTATCTGAGAAATGTGTAGATATGTGCTCTTATCTTGTAATGAAATAGTCCTGATGATATAGAGTCTCATCCCCGGGGTTGTATTGGACATGTATTGATTGATCGATTGAAATGTTTCGATAAATCCATGTGAAATGGTTGACCTTTTGGAGAAAAAACAAACTGATAATAACCTATCTAGTAGTAATGTGGGCGATGAAGGAATCCAGCTCCGCCCGAGAAACTCCCCCCTCATCGACCGATCTCCGGATGGCCTTGCCCAGCTCGGCTGCCCTCTTTCTCATCCCGTCCCCTTCCTTCGATGCCATGAGCTCCTTCACAGCCCTCTCGATGGCTGACGACTCCACGAGGCCACCGTTCTCAAGGGCCGACCACTCCTTAACCATGACGCCGATCTTGAGGATCCTCGTGAGCAGGACACTGTTGCTCGGCTGGTCCGAGTGCATCGGCCACGCCACGATGGGCACTCCCATGCTTATGCTCTCCATGCTCGAGTTCCACCCGCAGTGGCTCACGAACCCTCCGACCGAGGGGTGCCCTAGAATCTCGAGCTGGGGGGCCCACTCGCTCACCACCAGTCCCACCCCCTCGACCCTCAGCTCGAACCATTTGGGAAGTGATAGCTCGGCTCTCTCTCGGGCCTCGCAGGGTTCTCCTCCACAGCCATTGCTGTCACCGCCGTCAAAGATGTCTCCCTTGTCCGCCTCCCTTAGCACCCAGATGAACCGCTGGCCGCTGTTCTTGAGCCCGGTGGCGATCTCGTGGATCTGGTCCTTGCTCAGGGCTATCGTCGTGCCAAAAGAGACGTATATCACGGAGTTCTCCGGGTGGCGATCCAGCCACTCGATGCACTTGTGTTTCCCGGTGGCTGACGGCGGCGGGATATTCACCGGGTTGAACGGTCCCACTGCCCAGTGCTTCTGACTGACATTTTCTCTCTCTATTAATTCCATAAAGGCGCCTTCCACAACCCTACATGCACACGTACATATAGTTGTAATAATATTTATCAATCAAACTCAATTCCATAAATATAATTTTTCGACCATGGCACATTCCGATCGGGAGGTCGTAAGCGTGCCACCTATGTACGCATTCTCTTCTAACCTGGACGTGTTATAAAGAAAGCCGGAGCTGAGGCGTCTAAACTTGTACTGGTGCTCGATGAACTTCAAGAACTCAGCCGGAAAGCAACCTTCAACCGGCGGGGGGTCCTCCCGGAAAACATAGCCGAACCCTCCCACTGGCGGCTGCTGCTCGGCAGCCTTAGCCATGTACCAGTAGACTGAGAAGGCCGAGACGCTGTGGAAGACGTAGGATTCCGCGTTTGGGATTGATATAGTGTCCTGAACAGCCGAGGCCATAAGGGAGTCGTGGATCACCGCGACCCGGCTGGACCTCGCGGCCAGGGATCTCACGAGGGCCGATACGGGGCGGCGGAGGTGGGACGAGGCGGCCTCGAAGGCCGGCATGAGCTGGGAGGGGAACTTGCAGGTGGAGTCTGGGTCGGGGGGAGGAGAGGGGAAGGACGGGATCTCGAAGCCGTGGAAATAGAGGAGGCGGTTGATGGCCGCCGAGGACGGGTCCCAGCCGTGGAGTCGGAGCTTGGCCTGGTGGACGTGGGTGGCGGCGGCGACGTAGTGGACGGGGATGCCGTAGGAAATGATGAGGCGCGAGAGGTGGAGGAGTTGGTTTAGGTGGCCTTGTGCCGGCAGAGGGACCATGACCACCACCAGCTCGCCGGCTGCGGGAGGCAGTATCACATCCCGGCCGTTCACGGGGTGTGGGTGGTCGGAAGAGGGAGCCGTCAACATGCTCACAAGGAAAATTGAAGCTGTTAAGACTACAAGGAAGATCACCCGACTCAAATAGCTATTTAGTTAGCTCCACACACCCACACACAGATATATATATATATATATATATATATATATTATAAATAAAGAGAGCATATCAATTTTATTAATAAATTTATGAGTACCTGATATGTTGTACATCAGCAATACCAACCCAACCGCCTCTCAGTCTCAGCCAAAGGTAACTAGTATATTATTGGATATATGTAATTAGGAGATTAAATGATTTGGATCCGGCGGGTTTTCTTGGCAAATTTTCTGGCCATCTTTTTTCGAACGGGATTTTTCAAGTAAAAAATTATATAAGTGATCGGATTCGGGTATCCTATATTTTTCATTATACTCGGATCCTACCCTAATTAAGACCGGTTCCTAAAATTTAGAACTGGACCCTATCGTGTTGGTTTTAAGAACCGGATCATGCTCAAAACTTGTATTATACCACCAGTTCCAGGTATTGTTTAGGACATGTTCTTCCATTAATAAATAAAAATAAAATTTTTAAATTGATTAATGAATAAACATCTGACAATTTTCTTGCTTAACGTACTCGAAAAATGTTGAAAATATCAAATTGAATGCACTAGAAGAGAGGTTTGTGATCGCAAGACTCTTATCGCAAAAGAATGAAGATTATTAGATGATAAAAACTACATACTGGGGATTTGAAGACGAAAAGAAATGGATAGAATAAAATATTAAGATAAAATATTGTAATTTCATATTTTATATTCAGTAAAAATATAAATATATATTTTTCGATTCCGAGTACCAGTTCTGGTCCAGGTTTCGAGTATCACTATTAATGAAACTAGAACCAAAATCTATTTTAATTGGTTCCTCACATGCCCGGAACTTGTCAGATAGGGAAGGTTCCTACGGTTTATGGGTTTACCCGCTACCAGTGCACCCCATTAAAACAATCATAACAACGGTTTCAAATACGATTTTTTCGGGTCCTAATTTTTAATATATAATAAGTCAAATATAAAAAAATAAATAAATGTATTATAATAAATCAGAAATATTAATTATAATATATATTAGTTGTTTAAACAACATAAATAAGAATCAAAACTCAAATTTAAAATATCAAAAAATTATTTTATTGTTGGAATCTATATAAAATAAATTACTAAAAATAGTATTATATTTTTTATAATCAGCATCGGACTGTGGCATTTTTTGGGTTGGGCACGATTTTTTTTAATTGTTTTTTCACATAAAAAAACCAAAAATTTATACTCGAAACTTAGTTTTTCGAGTTAATTTTTTGATTTTTTTATTTTCTTTTACACCTCTATATATAACAAGCCAATGTCTATTTAGTACATCAGTAAGATATTTATAATATATCACATATTTATAACTATTTTTTATTAATGTACAAAACATTTAACAGCAATCTTAGATCCAAAATATTTGAACGAAAGCATGATCAATATAATAACCAAAATGTCCGAATTACACATTAATATTATATGGCAATTATTAAATATAACTTATAACTGTGAAAGTTTTATTTATTGTCTGGCTGATTCTGATTATAATATAAATTTATAACAGCCTATTGAATTTTTTAATATTTAATACATAAAAAATAATGTTATTGCTTGTATTTCTTTGTCTTTTTTTTTTTGTTTCCCACCCGGTGTCCGGTACCCGAAAGTTGACCGACTAATATAGATTCAGGGTACTGTCAGGCGATTTTCTGGGTACTGTCAGGCGATTTTCTGGGGACCTCTCCTAAAAAGATCTACTGCGTTCACAGGAGCTCGAACCGGGTATGTCTCTGGTTTTTATAATATGAATTTATCAGTTAATTATTTTATTTTATTTTTGTATGCCACGTTGAAAATATGCGCCTAGTATGTCCGGCGGTTGCTATGCGGCGGACGCCGGAGGAGCAGTGGTCCAGTGAAAGTAGGGAATGCTTTGTCGTTGTGACTCGACGTGTTATTAAGTATCATATTAACCGGTGTGGTTTTTGCGCGTGCGAGCGTAATGTGACATCGGGATGGTAATGGGTCAAGTCGAGGTGGGTACTGGAGGCCTCGGCCTCGTCCCATATTTGACTTGTAGATCCGATCCACCTGTGACCCATCACGGACCATCTCGTTTCGACTCTCTGTTTATTAAAAACTCATGCTAAATAAAGTTAGCATGATTAAATTTACATAATTTTAATAAAATATAATAACTATATCTAATTTATTAACATAAAAGTGATCTCAAATCAAATAAAAGTTGATTTAAAATGTAATTATAGGATATGATATTATATAACGTGCTTGGAGACCGAACCGGAACTGATCCATGATCCACGCACAGGTCCGGTCGCACATGTCGTGCGCAAGCGGAACGTGGCACCTCACAGAACCAGGACTGAATGCTAAGCATCACCCGACAGTCAATTCAGGGCATTTATTGAGAAGACTGACACATCCACTTTGGGTCCATGTCGATCCAATCGATTCGAATTACTGACGTGATTTGGATGCCCGCACCATCGGAGATTTATGGTTAATATAATATTGATGGTACTGGATGAGGAACATGTCGTGATCACTGCTTTTACGTGTACTTAACCTAATCTCTTCTCCATCTTATGGCTGGACGTACGACAGTGATAAACATGAGCCAACTCCTCGTCATAGCAAGGTCTGATTGGATGGAAGAGTTGTTGTCCGTGTTAGTCAGCCCGACTCGACAACGACTATGGGAAATGTGTTCATACATAGACTGGTCGATTTTTCGATGATGGCGGAGACACCTTTGCCGACTGATATAGGAGTCTGTGCCGCCACACTACAACAAGACAAAACACATCCAAATAATGTCGGTCAAAATAATCAATATTTTCCTCTTTAAATAAAAAAAATTAAATAAAGTTCGGATATTATAAATAGGGAAGAGTCGTGATTGGAATGACGAACCATATTAGTTAGGGTTTACAGATTTTTTTTAAAATTAGGTTAAATATTCGCAACGTGTACCCGTGCTATACATTGGCTTTCTATCTCATTTTCATGGTCGAAAAATGTTGTATAATAGTTCCCTATGCTTGCAGTAGATTATGGCATTCGATTGATGTAACGAGACCGGTACATACTTCACCGGCTCGTCCGCGACACTAGCACATTGCCGGGGATTAAACCTCGGAACGAGTTCGATGCGACATTCTCGGTTAGATGCTCCGTACGTAAAATCTTTTTAGAAGAAAAAATGACTATTAATGAATTAATTCTTTTTCTTTCTTTTTAGATAGATGAGTAGGTGGCTCGAGTTAATTCACGCACCTAGAATCCAATGGAATATTTTCGGGTACGAAGAACTATTAATGGATTTTGTAGCGTGCATAACGTGAATCAACACGCAATTAATTTTTTTCTTTCTTTTTCAATTTCTTTTATGAAGGGAAAATTGCACAAGTGTAATGTTTTGATATAAAAACTTTTTTTTTACCACTTCGACTCACTAATTGTTTTTAAAATGTAATGTTTTATTACAAATCATTAAATTTTCACCGGTACCGTTAAATTTGCTGATGTGACAATGTGATGTAACACTTATTGGGACTCCACGTGACGATTGTACTAACGTGTGATCAAAAATAAATATAAGAAAATGATATGAAAAATGACACCGACGAATTTAGGTTAGAACAGAGTTGGTCGAATAGCAATCCCAATGATGCGTCTCTTCATTAGTATTCATCGGATCAGATCCGGTCCAGTCCAATCCAATACAGATTCGAGGAATTGGAGTCAGATCCGCGTCCGATTCGTGATTTCGGCGATCTTTGTCCGGCTCGATCTGGTTCGTCGTTGGTTTGCTGTCGGTCGGCTCCACATGTCCGCCGCTGTCGCGGTTCCCTCGCCTGAGCTCTTCACACGTGATTCCACCTTCGTACGAAAGACAAAAGAGGCGATGTTCGTCGTCTTCGGCATTCGCTGTCGGCCAGATCCTGTTCTTGGAGCGATCTCGTTCAGGTGACAGCCATGAAATTCGGAGGCTCTGGACAAGAAAAGGAGGCCCAATTACCTGACCGGCCCAGATTATCGGGCCCGTTTCGTTGTCAGTGGCCCACAGATGGATTTGACCGTTGACCGGGGGGAATGGGAAGAGAGGAACATCGATATTCGAAGAGGATATATGAACAGTGTACATCTATCTACGAGCACCCAATTCTTGGAATAAATAAATATTATTTCCACGTAATTTGACTAGGCTGCGGTTACCCGAACCCAATGCAATCCAAATGTTGACCAAAATAACCCAAAAAAAGTAGTTCATGATAATAACATTAATCTCGATTTAGAATTAACAGGTCTGATCACGACTCACCCGAAACCTATAAACCGTATTGTACGATAATATGTTTATATTTGACAATGTTCATAGCTGTTCTTGAGTCGAACATTTGATCTAATGAATGACCGAATAGAATACAAGAAGGGGCTGAGCCAAGGGAACGTGACAATCTCAAGTTAGATTCCCTCTCATCAACGGGCAGTCCCATTTGGCTGCCCGCAAAATATATGGGTGTGTGGGTGTGTGTATTGACAGATGTTTCCCAAGGGACAATCTCTGACCGACCCTCTGGAGGGTCCAATTCAGCAGGATGGTGGATTCCTAGGAGTCGGCCCAGAATTGAAGATCCCTTCCAGGCAGCAGCCAAAAACTTTTTGTATCACACCGCCATCCTTGTAACGGTCAAATTCTGCAACTTAATAAATATTATAATTTTCTGTGAATAAATAATATTCGATTATAATTGATTTTAATTTCGGTCGAATTTTCTAAATGCTATCTGAACGATCATTACCGCATGGCATGCATGAAACAAACCAGTTACATCGATTTACCTTTGCTGGAAAAGTGACAGATTTCTATGGGCATCCATGACTCCCCCAGTACGGTTCTGTTCATTACGGACTTCGTGCAACACTGATATCGAGCCTAATTAAACACGATACGAGTGAGCGTGTATCATGTTCTTTTTTAATTAACCTCTTAAAATAGACGATTACGTCAGATTTAATCCTATTAATTCGTATCCTTAAGAGGATGGATCCTGATTTTCCAGAGTATAAATCCATCTCAATTTTCCCAAACATTCCATCATTTTAGGTAGAACCCTCAAATTCCTAAAGATAATAATAATAATAATGATAAGCTTGCGAATTCCATCACTCTCTCCATCTCATTGCGCTCACGTCGATGCAATGTGTCTGGAAATGTCGAATGTCCGGTTCTCGGAGTGAAGTGCTCAGGACGGCATTGACTATTGAGATGCGATGTCGACTTCGAGTTTGGACGGAGCTGGTTAAAAGACGGAAAACGAAAGTGAACGGAACGCAATGGATGGCAAGGAAACGGAACGGTCGGGAAAAAAAGGTCAAATTAATTAAATTATATAATTATTGTATACGCATTTATTAACCCAAAAAAATACAGAAAATTAACTCGTCATTATATTTCTTTTTAAAATGAAATGAGCTTAATGATAACAAAGAAGGCACATTCATCTCCTTAAAAAATCGCATCCAAACTGATGCGGATGTCCACATCGAACCCGGGTCGAGTTCATCTTCGTGTTAGTATCCAAGCCGAGCAACCTGCAAGGAAGCCGAGTTCAGGCATAGAGGCACAGATCGGCTCTCCAATGCTCAAGTTAGAGAGGAAAGTATGAAGAGAGTAAAAATGAGAGAAATCTCTCTATGAGATGAGATGTGTATCCACATCATCGGTGCTCTCGTTGAGAATCGAACCCGAGCTTCGACCTCTCTCTTCGAAGGGTGTGTGATGGGGACTAATCCCACATGGAGAGGTAAGGGGGAAGTGAGCCCCTTATAAAACTCACGGGTACCCTTTTTCCGTCGAGAGGTGTCTTTTCAAGGATAAACCAGTGAGGGGCGAGCACAGTTCGGTACTCCAAAGCAGATAATACCTCTCGACGGGGCCCTTCATGTCGGCGATTCGGGTCCAATCCACATCACAAACATGTTAAAATTTCACCTCATTTCTCGTATTTTAGAAGGAAGACTCGTGGATTATGCCGATGAACTACGTGCAGTTGCCGTTGCCGTTGCAAGCAAACTTCGTATCAAGCTTTAAGGGGGAATCTTCACCAAATAATATTGCTGGCAATTTAATCAAGCACATCGCATGTGGCTCGTACGGAAACGAGTCAGATCAGATTATTCCCTCCGTCTATTTTATTCGTGCGAACTAAACGTAGATGAACTAGACCAGATTGTATGAATTCTCCTATCGGAGCTCGAGCGAAACAGTTCTTGCTCGGTGAATAGAGTGGTCCTAGCGAGAATCCACGGTCAGAGGGACTCTGTGCCCGTGCAGGTGCAGGTATCTCAACGGGTGATTGAATTCCATGCGACGATCCCGGGCATCGGTTCAGGCTGCAAAGGTGTACCTTACACCCATCTCAGATATTTTACGACGTACATAGATTTTTTTTTTTTTTAATAAACGAGGTATCAGAGCGCCTTCTGAGCCCGACTAGCGGTGGTATTACGACACCTTACCCACAAATCACGTGTGCTGGATAAGTAAGGCGAATTTAACGAGTTCGAGAGATATAAAGCTCCACCTATGAAGAATGCACCTCTGAAGATTTGAATCTAGGAGGTCTCGGAAGAACTCCCAAAGTCCCACCAAGGCTACCCGTGGGCTCCGATGTACATAGATATATTGATATGCTGTGTGTATATATATAGATATATATATATATATATATATATAAGATTCCAACGATGATCTTGCCGCGTTACGTATTTGTTGACCATTCTTCTACACCCAGAATTGGTTTTATCGTATGCATGGACCACGGTAATCAATTTTGGACAGACTCCAGTATTGATATGACCGCCGTTGACACGGGAGTCAGTCTTTGTATCTAACGGGTAGGTACCATGTGGAGTGCTCGTGTAGTGTTAAAAATTAATTAGAATTCGATTATTTTAAATTTCTTATCTTAAAAAATCTTAAAATAATTGAATAAATCATATAAGACAGGAGAAAAGGTATCTTTTTTCGGTAATAAACAGGAGAATCATATATATATATATATATATATATATAAAAGAGTCCAAGGTTTATCCGTTCTAGGCGAACAGTGGAGGAGCTGATGGCCAGAGGTGACCGAAGAAGGAAATTTCAAAAGCGCGTGCTGAGCCGAACGTGGCAGAGGGGCAAGCCAACCCGTCAAGAAAACGAGGCGTCCGTCGAAAAAGGAATCGAGAATCCCGTCAGAACTTTCCCCCTCGCGCGGAGTTGAATTTTTATTAGATATTCCCCCTCAAAGACAGTCATTGAGCAATGCGCAAAAGTACAGCTTCTTAAAAAAAAGTTAAAAAGAATATTTTTATTAATATTTTTTAAAATATCATTTTAAAAAGATTAGATAAAATAACATTTTTATTCGAAGAAAAAAAATACTAATTTACCTAGTATTTTCTTCACAATTTATAATAAGGTAAAAAATTTCAGTGTGTTGGGTTTTTCTATTTACTAAGAAAACGCCTAACTGTTCAACTTACTCGGACTTGGTGTGTGTTGGCTTATTAAGTAGTAAATGTTAAGTGTATAATACATGATAATTTTATTTTATAAATCTTTTTTTTTCATATTTTTATACATATAAAATTTTTATAAATTTTTTAAAGTAAATTTAACAAGTGTTAACATCTGAATGGTGGTTTATATAATGAATTCTAATCTATGATATATTGAGTGCGTACCCAAAACATGCTATAACAAAGATCAGTTTATGACACATTAAAATTCATTGTATAAATTATTATTTAGTTGTTAACACTTATAAAATTTATTTTTAAAAATTTTATACGTTTAAAAATTTGAAAGATATTTATAAAACTAGATTATTATGTATTACACACTAACATTCACTCCTTAATAACAGCGAACGCATAAGTTTGAATAGAATAAGTAGAACAAAGTTGGCGTTTTCTTAGGAAATAGAAAACCTCACTTCGGATGGCGTTTTCACTAAATTTTTTAAATAAAAAATGTCAATTAAATTAGCATTTTTACCTTAATATAAATGACAAAGAAAACACTAATTAAATTAGCATTTCTTCTTTAACCAAAATTACTATTTTATCTAACGTTTTTAAAATAGTATTTTAAAAAATATTTATAAAATACCATTTTTTATAAATCTTTTTCGAAATTAGCTATACTTTTGCCCATTCCTCCATTACAGCTGCACTTCGAAAGCTCCCTTACTTCGAAAGCTCCCTTTTCAAGGCTTATTGAAAACATTCCTTTTCTTTTTTTCTTTTTAATATTGTTCTATGCTATACATCCCCCGTGTGCGTCTCTCTCACTCGCATGCCCAGGAGAAGCAAAAGGAAAAACTTTCTCGTTCTCTGCGTAGCTGTATCCTCAAGCTTTGGGAACCCAGACCTCCCCCTCTCTGCTCTCTCTTCCTCCGCAAGTTTTTCTGGGCTGACTTCAAAAATCGATCGGCTGAAGCCCTGGTCAAGAAAATAAGGAAAAAGTAGAGAAAAAAGTTGTAAGCTTTTTGCATCAGAAGATGGTGCACTGCCAGAGGTACCATCGATGGAGGAAAGGGGAGGCCCACATCTACGAGGAGTCGCATGGTCTCGTCGGTCTCGGTTGTGCAAACTCCGCCGGTTACAAGTGGAAGAGGCCCAGGATTTTCTATCTTCTCATCATCTCCCTCCTGTACTGCAGCTTTGTGTTGGCTCCTCAGCTCTTTAGTTCATCCGCTTTCTCTCTCTTGCGTGAGTGTTTCCGTTTTCTGGTTTCTCTGTCTTGTGCTCGTTATGCTCTGCTTATCTCTCTCTTGATGTCCTCGTTGATGTTCTGTGCAGACACATTTGGAATGGACAGTGGAAGCCCTGTATATATTGATTTCAATGCTCCTCTTTGTTCTTCGATGTCTACTGGTTAGCGCCTCCTCTCTTCTGCATCATCTCAAAAACTGGTAGAAAAAGAATATTGATTATTATTAAGGTTTTGTAACATCTCCTTTACAAGTTTAAGCTTTTTATTGGAATCTTCTTGAACATCTGGTAGATTGGCAGCATCTATCTCTCTCCAGGAATTCTATTCCTTCCATTTGAGTGCAGGAATTTAGACTAGTTGGTTCCTAGTCGTCCCTTCGGGCCATCTAATGATATTCCTATGCTGAAAACAGGCACCGTATGCTGCGACAGGAGCAGTCTCCGCTCCGATGTTTGCATTATGAGAGGGGACATAAGAACAGACTCGGCCTCATCCTCGGTCTTTGTGTACACTTCAAGAAATGTCAATGTCTCGATCAACAATGAGCACGAAGCACAGACACCGTACGAGAAGATAAAGCCCTACACTCGGAAGTGGGAGACATCGGTCATGGACACGATCGATGAGCTGAAACTCGTCACCAAGAAGGAGGCTGCGGGTTCTACCCACAAATGCGATGTCTCCTACGATGTGCCTGCCGTGTTCTTCTCGACCGGGGGATACACTGGGAATGTATATCACGAGTTCAATGATGGAATTCTCCCGCTCTATATCACGTCTCAGCATCTCAAAAGGAAGGTTGTGTTTGTGATTCTCGAGTACCACAGCTGGTGGATCATGAAGTATGGTGACATCGTCTCTCAGCTTACGGATTATCCTCCCATTGATTACAGCAGGGATAATAGGACCTTCTGCTTCCCTGAAGCGATCGTCGGGCTTAGTATCCACGATGAGCTTACTGTTGACTCCTCTTTGATGAAGGGGAATAAGAGAATTGTTGATTTCAGGAAGGTGCTGGACCGAGCTTATTGGCCCAGGATCAGAAGTCTGGTAAGGGATGAGGAGAGGGAGATGAGTATGAAACTGAACATCTCATCTCTATCTCCACCACCCGAGCTCTCACTACCAGACCAGGCTGAGATGAAGAAACCGAAGCTGGTAATCCTATCACGGAATGGGTCGAGGGCTATTCTGAATGAGGATGCAGTGGTCAAGTTGGCAGAGGAAATTGGGTTCAATGTCGAAGTTCTGAGGCCCGACCGAACAACCGAGCTGGCAAAGATCTATCGGGTGCTGAACTCAAGCAATGTCATGGTGGGTGTCCACGGAGCAGCTATGACTCACTTCCTATTCCTAAGGCCCGGTTCTTGGTTTATTCAAGTTGTTCCCTTGGGCACTGACTGGGCTGCAGAAACTTACTATGGCGAACCTTCGAGGAAGCTCGGGTTGAAATACATCGGGTATAAGATTCTTCCCAGAGAGAGCACCCTGTACAAGGAATATGATAGAAGCGATCCTGTGCTCATGGACCCAGAAAGCGTGAATCAGAAGGGATGGGAATTCACGAAGAAGATCTATCTTGATAGGCAAAATGTGTACTTGGACCTCACAAGGTTTCGGAAGCGTTTGATACGTGCATATGATTCCTTTAGAGCGATCAACAGGAGCACTAATATTAGATCACTGTAACAAGCACCAAACTATACTTGAGATGAAGAACTAGGCAAAGGATCAATAAGGGCCTGATCTTGTATGATGCCTTGTTTTTGACTTTGTACTGTATATATTTCTCATACTTCTGGGATTTGTATTCTTTGATTGCTTGGTTGCTATTCGTGTGCCCATCCTGACACTGCCCATTAGGCTCATCCGTTTCTTTTCTTTCCGGCAAAGTAACCGTCCTTTTGCCCATTGAAAATTTCCTTGATAGAGGGCAAAAGCTTAACAGAGCTGATAAAATTCAGTGAGCATGGATATTGTTGCAGGAGAATTCTCCCGGACACCCACCCAATGTGTTACAAAATTTGTTAAGAGTCCCTAAGTTTCCGTCTAGTCTAAATCTCCTATTGTCAATCACGAGATCGGAGCAAGTCCTAACTGTTCATCTACCTGGTTGATTCTGTCAACAGTGACTCTCAGCTTCGAGTCAAAGCTCATCTCGATCAGAAACATGCTCTTCTATAACCACCGTTTCATGGTTACAGATGATGGTTGAAGTGGAGGTGTCCCGGCAGTTCTAGTCTCAGTATTATTAACATCTGAATGACCATAAACAGAGGAACCAGTTCAGATGACAGCAAAAAAAGTTCAGATGACAGCAGTAACGACAGAAAAAGCTTTAGTAAGTTTGGTCTTTATTTACCTGCTGGTTCAACAGGTTTGCCTCCAAGAGAAGACCTCCTCCTGGACCTTATCTCGGCTCCAGGCAATGGAACCCCAGTCAGCGACTGCCTCCTTGAAGCCCTTCCATTGCTACTAGCAACACTCGCTCCTTTGATCGGTGAACGAGCCTCTACAGAGCTCCGAAGTTGTCTACTTCTGGAAGTTCTAACATTTATTAAAGCAGATTGTTAACAGGAATAGTTTCACGATATGTCTTTAGAATAATCGCCTCTGACTGTCATTTAACATCAATTTCTGCTTACCTCTTGTCAGGTACATTGATCAATTTCCCGATTGTCCTCAAGGATTTCCGAATCTGAGAACCTTTCCCATTTGTGCTGCCGATCACCGAGCTTGGTGTTTGAGGGTCTGCAGAAAGAGTACGCTCGCTTTGCATCAGCTTGTGAACCTCATTTATTGGTACCGATGATGGCTCAGGAGTCTTGAAGACCTGAAGAGTGGGCACTCTCTGTCTGCTCTCTACTTTTGCTACCCGATTATAGATGGAAGCACTCGGAGGACTTAGTGGTGCCTTTGTCTGATGATATTCCTTGTGGCTATAACCTGAACGACTTTGGCGGCTAAAAGATCCATACGACTTCAAAACAGCCTCTACTTGTAAATTCCTGTTTCTCGGAGTTAAGACAGCGCTGTCCAGAACTTGCGCCTGGTAATCATCCTTCTTAGCAAGTCTGGGACGCTCAATACTTAACCTTCGAGAGGGAATGGTTCCTGGAGTTTTTGTTGCCTTTCTATCTTCACAATTTGCAGACTTCTCATTTTTTACACCCGTGCTGCTTCCACAGTTCTCGATGCTCAATCTTCGTGGGCGTGGAGGAGTTCGTTCCATGAATGTTTTAGGTCTCTCAATTGAAGATGCAGAGTCCCTTATGTTGGAGAACTGTGCAGATTGTGTTTTCTTATTTTCTAATGCCTTCTTAAGGTTTTCAACCTATGGAATCAAAGAGATGGACATGATTATGGTGAATCCATCGAGACAACTTATTCTTAGTACAAAACTTGACATAATCCTCACCTGTTCCTTGAGTTGCATAACCTCGCTGCTCTCTTTATTCATTCGAGCAGCTCCAAGTTCGATAATGGAGACCCTCTGAGCAAATTTCAGGGTGCTGATTGTTTCACCAAAGGAATCCTTTTCAGGATTTATGTGAGCAAACATCAGTGTCTTCGCATGCCCACCTGAAAAAAGAATCAGATCCACAGAAGATCACTTTCAAACCGGCAAAGAAAAACAAACAAGAAAGCTTGGAAAATGGAGTCACTTAGAACCTAAGGAATCCTGCAACAGAAGGGTGAGCTTGCTGTTCCGATAAGGAATGTGCGAGTTCTTCTGAGCTAAAGCAGTGATAACATCTCCCAAGCAAGACAGAGACTTGTTGATGTATTGTGCTTCCTTCAGCCTATCTCCCATCACCTCCGACTTGTCTACCCTTTCGCTGCCCGCAAGATCGACCAAATGAAGGCAACTCCTCAGATTGCAGCCTGAAATGTCTTTCCCGCTCACATGTACTGTCAAAATACTTTAAGAATTGGAGGAAATCACCACATTAGTACTGGAAAACAGCTAAAGATTTTGCAGCATGTCCTGTTACTTATAATATTGCTTTATGCTTATTTAAAAATAGGTAGGATGAAAACTGGAAACTGTGTATAGATTTTTGAAGAAAAGATTTTGCTGGTTAATGCTGCACGCCTCTAAGAACTCGATGGCTGCTAGACTGTTAAGTTGAAAATTTACTCCAATAGCCTATGTACTCAGACAGACCTGTGAGAGCGACTGCTTCTGTTGTTGAGAGCCGTGGAGCTAATGACACGGTTTTGATCTCCGAGTTTCATCAGGCTCATAACATCAGCAGTGGACTTCACAGAATGCATGGTTGCATCAGGAAGGCTCAGGCCACCATCAGCAGTGCAGCTGCGGATCTCCAACTTATGCATTGTCAAGGACTCAAATTCTTCCCTATAAAGAATTTCTTAAAAGCAATTTCAGAATGTAAAGGAAATGAATTTTCATTGCACAAGGTTTAGCATGAAAAGATATTTGGTAGTTGATGAATCCTCTGCAAGAAGATCACGAACTTGTTCGTTATATATCTCCACCATCTGCACCCGAATTTCATAATCTGCAATGTCCTTCCTCATACTGGACAGATGGAAGAGATCATTGAGTGCGAGGTAGTTGATTCCCACGTCCTTCGTCAGCCCATCTGATGCACCGCTCTATCACCGAAGAAAACCCAGTAATATCTCATCAGATGTCTAAGGCACAGTCTTTGTACACTAAAATAGCCCAAGCAGAATGCAGAACTACCCATTCATGTGTCATTCTCACCATGGTATGTGTTTTACCCGATCCTGTTTGACCATATGCAAATATGCATACATTATAACCATCCATCACGGACCGTATTAATGGTTGAGTATCTACATAGACCTCGTCTGATAGAGAGCAAGCATTACATAGCAAAAAGCAATTATTAGGCTCATCGAGAACTATGAAAAGCAAACAAGAGAGAGAGATTTCATGTCTACTGAAGGAGAGATTTTGGTAGGTACTTTGTGTAGATGTTGGACCAAAGACTTTGTTAAACTTGAAAATTTTCCTCCCCTCTCTTTGAGGTTTTGAAGGGTCTGACACAACAAGTGAATCGTCCTGCCCGATAAAATCCACCACACTTGCAGCATCATCTCTGAAAATAGGCCTGATTCTGCAATACACCCGTATATTTCCTGCAGAAAGTTTTGGGTGGAAATTATCAAGATTTCATATGAAGAAGCAGCTGAAGAGAAAAACCGAGTTAATCACACTGCACGGTCAGAAAGGCAACCTTTTAAATCCTGAACCATGTTATATAAATTCCTGTTCTCTTTCACCACTTGATAGTAGCCAAGAGCAGCTGTGGACATTTCTTGGACTTGAACATCTACACATCAGTGTCATTGGCAGGATGACTATGTTTAACATCAATCATTGTAATTCAGCAATGGCCAAGAAAAAAAAAAGGAGAAAGAAAGAAATATTTCAACTTTTGATTTTAACAACAAGAGCAATGATATTAAAGTTGTTGAAATGACAAACTTTGAAGACAAGAAGATCATTATTATGTTGCTATAAACGATTCAGGGGATCAATTGATTCCTTTCTTTTCCACTCACCAAGCTCTTTCAAATCCCTTTGGAATTGGCTCTGCAATTCCTCAAACTCAGTCTTTGCCTTCATCAGCAAGTTTTTAAGTGCCTGCAATGGCAAATCATGTTGGGCAAGTGCTCTTTGGTACTCAATCGAGGAATACAAAAACAGGACTAATCCCAAATGAAACTAAAGCTCATTGACCTTAAACGTCAATATCCAATCTCCAAAGCAGTCTATACAGGAAAGGACTTACAGAAAGTTCTCTCTCTTGCATTTGGAACCTCTGCCAGTGATTGCAGTGACCTTTTCTGGAGCACGTCCTGCAGCACTAAGAATACGAGATATATAGCATAAGAATCTGCTGGACATTTTCATGGTGAAATCCCTATGTGATCTATATTAAGCCAAGAATACCTTAGATCTTCTTGTGGTAGAATGTTCCTCTAGAGGTGAAGGTGTTGAAGGCAATGATGACCTGTCTCGTTGTGCAATATAATCTTCAAAGACTGCATTAAGCTGCAGAATTTTCAACTAAGGAGACGTTACTCCATGTTCTGAAGCCTAATTTTGATGCTTATAAAAATAAAAAGATTAAACTTGATACAACTGTCAAGCGAATTGTTAATCTCACGGTACTGACCTGCGGGTTGTCCATACAATTTGAGATAATTTTGCCCAAGATCTTGACTGGATCCTGTCGTGTGGAGACTCTAATCAGAACAGCTACTTAAGGCACATCTCCGCAGATTCATATGGATTAGCAAGAGATACAAAGAAAGAATTTTGCCTTCACTATTGCCCCATTTCCATTGGAGAAGGCAGAGAGAAGGCTTTCGTCAAAGTTTTCCTTCGCCTCAACCATAGAATTAGCTAGCAACCTGACTATAGACTCTGTAATGAAAGTCGAAAAAGTGAAATGGATTAACTATCAACATAAAGTTAATTCAATGCAACTAAGACAACTCTTGCACATTGGATACAGGTTGGACCATAAAAACTTATTTTGATAGTCGATCCAAATTCCATGCAATTTTTTTACGATGAAAAAAAACAAAAAACCTTCTAGGATTCTCTTTTCACTATCAGATGGTGGTTTTTCACATGCTGATGCACATGCTGATGACATGTCCAAGCGCCGACAAGAGTCGGATGAAGATGGTGCCTGGGCCCATGCATGGCCCCTACTAGCAGAATGCATGATCATAGGAGATCTCGCGTGCTTATACTGTCCATTCCCGTTGCTGGCCATTTGCTTCCAATCATGGTAGGCTTTCAGGCCTAATATGCAATCAACGACCTTGGCGGATGACCCTGCTTCCAAATTGTCCTGAGATATAGGGAAAGAAAAAGGGCAGTGAATCACCGTTAAGAACTGTTCTTGAAAATGCAAAACTAACGTGGACATTACCCTTTCGAGATCAGAAGCTTCAAAAGTAGGCAACTTAAGCTCTTCAATAGCCACCAGAAAGTTCCGCACGTTCTCAAAGTACTGATAGGCATGCAAGGGCTGAGTTTCTCGGTGGAAGGGCTGCTGAGCGGGGTTATTCTCCACAACCTAATGATCAAATTACAAAAGGTGAAGCATTAAACTGAGCTCCATGGTTGATCTGCTGTTCCTTGATCACGTCACTGATGCTGACCTTGGGAACTGCTCCTGGATGAACTTTGTTGATTGCATTGCACAAAATCTGACCATTTCTCAAGCATGAAATGAACTCTCTTTCTGATGGCTGTGATGATAACCCAAGAGGGCCCACTATGCTATCTAGCCACCCCACAGCCTGGTACCGTCTCCAAGCTGCAATTTGAAGAAGAGAGAAACCAATCACTTAAACAGCTCAATCTAACAACGAACGTCTAATTCAACTATAAATTTCCCAGATTACGAAAAAGCCCCTTTTCTCTAGGACCTACGAAAGGGGGCCTTTTCAGATTAGAGAGAAAGAAAAGCCAAACGACCTGCTTCTTCCGCTTTTCTTGAAGCCAAATTAATGTCGTGTACACCTCTTCCAGCAGAATCCTCCATTAGAACTCGAAATCCTCCCAATGCCTGCCAAATTAATGTCATGTACACCACGCGCATTGTTTCAGAAAACTTAAACCGCAAACTGAAAATCCCTCATTTTCCAAGAATGACCGACAATTGAAGAATTTCATCACCCATAAATCCACGAGCTTGTTATCGTCATTTCTTTTCTTTGCAGGCACCGATGCATATGGTAACACTCACAAAAGGGGGACAAAACAAGGAAGGTGAACGCCCCAAAAACAACGTTATCAACAATTTGAAAGAAAAAAAAATACCAAATTTACCTTAGATTCTTCTCCAAAAAAAAAAAACAACGTTATCAAATTCGACAATTCGAGCAAGATTTTACGGAGTTTAAGAGTTCGATAGAATCTACCCGACTTTATCCGATAGTTATCTAAAGTCCGGTAACCATGCCAAGAAAATGTTGTTTTCTCGAAAACTCAAGTTCAACCCAGAAGTCGAGAGCGAGAAACTGACCTACAGAGAGAGAGGGAGAGAGGTTCCGTATTGAAAGATTGGATCTTTACTAGTTCTCCCTGCCGAGTTTCCTTCACTGCGTTGGTTGGCACTCTCACTCTGTTCAGTTGAATCAGAGGAATGGAATGTGGAATCGTAACGTTGCATTAGCGTACCGTTTGGTTTGAATTCAAATTGGGTAGGGACAGCACATACTGATCTCGACCGTTGAAGCTGCCAATGACAGCGATCAACGGCTGAGACTCTCTGGCCATCAGGAACAGGGACTCGTTTCCCATTTTCGGGCCTTGGACCTGAAACGAGTGGAAACCTCTGCAACCCTTTAGGAGCAGTTAACGGTCGAGATTGCACGATCCAAATCCAACGATGAGGGAGCATCTGTCTTTTTTTTTTTCCCCAAGTAAAATTGAAGTGCAATTTCATATTACAGCTCCTTAGCACAAACACATGACAACGATGTTAGTCTGATAATAGAAGAGAATGTTACTCTCTCGTTCGAGTACAGGAAAAAAAGTACCCGGTTCCAGGTCAGCTGATAAGAATGGACATTTAAGAACACACGACAATTGTAGATCATACTACCATGCAAGTGCGGGTGTTGAGGATTGAAATCTCATATTAAAAAGGTGGTAAAAAATTATAATAATTGAGGTGATTTAGTAGTATCTCGCTACTGACCCTTTTTCTTTCCAATGTTACTAAATTTATTATTTTTATTAAAAATAGAAAAAATATCGATTTTGTTCCTCAACTTTTTGAAACATATTCATATTTGATCTAAATATTTTTTTGTGTTGATTTTAGTACTCAACATTTCAAATATTATTCACCTTTAGTCACTTATATTATTTTTAATATTAAAAAATGTGGTTAGGCTTTTTGATATTAAAAACATATTTTTAATTGCAAATTAAAAATTAAATGGAAATTTCAACGAAAAATAGGATCAAATTCGACCATTACAGTTATTGTAAAACCACTAGCAGTATCACAGGCTGTTAATAATCTTATCGGGGATAGTTTACAGTCAAATTCTTGCTAACCCTCTTTTCTTACATCAAAAGTTTCTCCATTTTTTACCATTGTAAAAAATAATTGTTAGTTAAAAATATTTTTTAAATTATTAAAAAAAAAAAAGAGCAAGGTTAATTTTTTAATATTAAAAATAATATAAAAGACTAAAGGTGAACAATATTTGAAAGGTTGTGGACTGAAATTAACAAAGAAAAAGTTTAGATCAAATATAAACATAATTCAAAAAGTTGAGGAGGAAAACCAATATTTTCTCTTAAAAATATCTCTTTTTTCCTACTCTTTTTTTTAACTCCTCCTCCTCCTATTATATCCTTAACTTCCTCGAAATTATATTTAGACTTGTCCCGAAATATAAATGGTGATGATTGTTATGCGAAATCAAAGGCCAACATCTTACCAAGAGACACGGTCAACACGGTCGATTGAAATTCTTATGTGGCTATATCTCATTAGGTAGTATGAGAGAACGGCAATTAAAATATGATAAATAAAAACTTTAGTATCAATTATCCAAGCAGCTGTCGTAATTATTATCTATTAAAATAATTTAATTAATTTTTTCCATCATATTATTATTAACGAGGTAGGACCATCCAATTTGTTTTTTTTTTTTTCCAGTCAAATGTTTGCTTTTCAAGCTCCCATTAGATTCTACATATGATCAAGTAGTCAATGATTGATTGATTTTCAACCGGAAACTCGAACACAGCATTAATTATCAATTACATCCATTCCAGTTGATCGGAACAGGTCATCTTGAGGATCAGGTTACCCGTCACGTCTTCCCGGTCACGACACGCATCGTTCAACGGTAGATTATTATCCGTGGATATCGGGCCAAGAGCAAGGATCGAGAATAACACCGGTTGCGACTATGGTCCGAGCATAAATAAATGCTCATGGTGGATTCATGATCCTAAAGTCAGCGGATGCGGAGGGTACGCGACTGTGACCTTAATAGCGTGCCATCAAATATTGTCGGGTTCCACGTTCACATATTAGAACAGTAAAAATATTTGAATTGCACGCGATAAAAAAAAAAAAAAAAGACAATCGAGATAATTATTTTGTTTGAATTTTTCTTTTATTTTTTTTATTCAATCAGGTCTTTTGAATTGTCGCAGGTGTGGTTCAGGACCGGTCCGTGCCGCTATGGAATGGGAACCGGCCAGTTCCGCCTAGTTGTACTTTCTCTTCTCTATAAGAAAGTGAAAAATTCTATGAAAGTACAACCAATTAGGATTATATTCTACTAACTTGGAATTGATTTAATGATTCTCTCAATAGATCTCCAAATAGATGATCTCGGGATCGAATCTCAGGTTAGGAGGGTCGACGGAAATTTTCTCAGGGATCCTAACCTGACCGTAAATTAGTCTCGAGGTGTGTTTCGATTGATATGAGAATATTGCGTGATACCAAAAAAATTGGGTTATATTTTTAGTACTTGAAGATTGAAAATCGCACGAGGACGCTAAGCTCATCACAAATATAATATATTATGAGATTATTTTTCGTTATACGTCAGATGATATTTGAAAGCTCCATTTACCTCGATTTATTTGAGATTTAACTGAGAGTTGATCTATCAAAAGTATGAAATTTTTTTATTCGTACGACTCGAGTCTAAGGCCTTAAATAAGTCGATTATACGTCGAATCATCACAATCAGACTCGGTAATGTTAATTCTTTTAAAAAATTACCGGAGTCCACAAATGGGAGCTCAATGGGAACCCAAGCTGCATGGGGTTGTTGGGGATCGTATGGAGACAAAACACGGCTTGTACAAAATTGTTTTTTTTTTTTAAATAATTATAGTTATTGAGTAATAAATTAATAAATAGATAAAAAAGACTAGTCAAGAAAAATGGGCCGCCCCGACCGTACTTCCGAATTTCCAAAGGACTCCATTCACTCCCTCACCCACGCGCGTCTCTTCCACGCGCTCCGTGAGTGCCGACAGTGGACTATGCAAATGCCGCTCGATTTACTCTATATATAGAGAGTGCTTAATTGAAATTGATTTAAATTGATAATACAGTTATTTAATAAATTCTAATATAAAGTTATTCTTCTGTCATGGGTGGATTTATAGGGTGTGCGGGATGATCGTCCCTGAATTAAAATAAAATAATGCATAAATTTTATTAATTTTTGTTAAATTAATTTATTTCGTATCCAAAATTTATCCTATTATTTTTCATTGAGTTTCGATGTATTTAGATGAATTTTTTTAATCCGTCCCCGTTTGATATATTAGATAGGTGATACTTGAAGGATATATATTTCATATAACACATTAAAAAAAAAAAAGAAACTCGTTTTCAAAATTTATTTAGGAAAATTACATCTTCTCATCTCGTGCAAAAGGTTTGGTTTGACTGGAGTGTCGTGTCCATCACGCCCTCCCGAAGCCGCGTGGGGATCGGAAACTCTCCCCATCCCCCGTATAAATTCAGGCGACGAAAAATTTATGAAGTAAACCATGAACGTCAACAAAGACACTGAAGGTGGCCAGTGGTTTCATAATTAAACGCTTAAATGAGTAATTTTAGAATCGAATTTTAGATTGGAAGAGTTTATAAAAAAGATTTTAGAGATCGCAGTCCAAATATAAATTAGTCTTAAGTTACGTTTTGGCTGGTCCGAGAATGTTAAGTGGTGTAAAGTGAAAAGAGAGTCAACAAAGAGGCTTCTGTTACGGAATGGAAAGTCGGAAGATTTTTGTCATCGCGGCATAAACAGACTTACGAAGGATCGCGATTGGATGAAGAGTTTCTTGATAGAAGAATTATCACGTTGTCAATGACAAGGAGTGTTTAATTAATCGAAAGTGCAGTGAAAGTAGGAGAAGTTAAATTTGATTTCTATTATTTTATATGCATTTTACTTTTATTCTCTAGTTACAAATAAGGCTGAAATGTCAAACATATGCTTTATATATATCTGTATATGTATATATATATATATAGGAGCAAAAAAAATAGAATTCTTATATATTTATTAATTCTTTGAAGTGGATCATAAATATTTAAAAATATTAAATTAAGTCATATGTATTATTCGTGTTATAATGTCGAGTCATTTCTATCACTTGCCATTATTTTTAGCTGATATGTGTCAATATCATGTCAGCTTAAAGTAACAGAAATGAGTCTACATGACTTAATTGAATTAATACTTTAAAATATTTAGAACTTATTTGTATGAATCAATAAATATATAAAACTTATAGTATCTTTTTATCCTTTATATATATACACATATACAGAGAGAACTCTATATATATATATATATGCGAGTGTGTGTATGTATAGATTTTTTTTTTACATGGTAACCTTATATCTCACGTATGCATCATTTCTCTCTTCTTGTTCTTCTTCTTCCTTCTTTCTTCTTCTTCTATGGGTGAGAGGGGGAGAGAGAGAAGAGAGGGAATCAACTGAAACCTCGCAAATCTCATGAACTGTGGAATCGTACTGGGCTTCTACCGCTGGGGCTGGGAGTTCTTAACTGCCCTTCTTCTCTTCTCTCCTCTTGAAAAACCCTAATCACACACACACACATACATATATCTGTCCTCTCTGGTTCTTCTTCTTTCTTCCGTCTGTTCTTCTTTCCTGCGAGTCACAGCAAGCTGCTGCAGAATACAGTTTACAATGGAGCGAAGCTCGAGTCGAAAGGCCGGTAATCTGCTGGAACACGTGAGGAAGTCGACCCCGCCGCCTTTCCTGCTGAAGACGTACATGCTGGTGGAGGATCCGCAGACGGACAAGGTGATATCGTGGAACGCAGACGGGTCAGGGTTCATCGTGTGGCAGCCGCCGGAGTTCGCCCGGGACATCCTCCCGACCCTCTTCAAGCACAGCAACTTCTCGAGCTTCGTCCGACAGCTCAACACTTACGTGAGTTCAACTTAATAAGAGTGCTAAATTATTATAAGCAGATCACCGACTTAAGAAAGAGAGCCCTCGACCGAAGAGAAGATTGCCGGAAAAGCCCGGACTTAGTGTTAGAGATTATTAATTTGAAATGCTCATATATTATATTATTAGTAGTAGATTGTGTATGGGGTTGAGCCCATTTCTATATATGTCAGGGATTCCGTAAGGTGACGACGACCCGGTGGGAGTTCCGGAATGAGATGTTCCGGAAGGGGAAGAAGGAGCTGCTGTGCGAGATCCGGCGGAGGAAGGCACAGCAGGCGGCGGCTGCCCAAGCAGGTGGTGCACGCCAGCAGGACCATCAGCTGTCCAACATTAATGCAGATGAAGACCAGAGGTCGTCGTCAACCTCATCATCGTCGGAGTACAGCAACCTCGTCGACGAGAACAGGAGGCTGAAGAAGGAGAACGGGGACCTTAGCTCCGAGCTCTCAACCATGAAGAACAGGTGCAAGGAGCTCCTTGACTTGGTCTTGAAGTACACGATCGGTACTTGCAATCTCGATCGTAACCGAACCCTGGAGGACGGCAACGGTAGTGAGGAGGGAGGAGGAGCACGGGAAGATAAAGGGCCGAAGTTGTTCGGGGTTAGATTGGCAGAGGGAGATCGTACGAGGAAGAGGCAGGGACAGGGACAGAACATCCGATAAATGTTGCTTCAATTCCTCGGTCATGAGAATTAAGATAGCCAAGAAATGAGTCGTAGCAATCAACAGTACGGTTGATCAGTAACTAAGAGTTATCGATCGACAGCTAGAAGAGGAAAAAGGTGTCATGTGAAATGTAAATATATCGGGATATCCTCGCTTCTACTTCCTCGTCTTACTTTGTGATCAATCGGTGTGATATGTACATGGGAAAAATGCCAAAGAAAGTTGAGGCATGTCTCGAATTCCCATTGGGATTTTGTCCGGAACTGCTTCAAACCCCGTAGAACGTCCTAGCGCGTTGAAGAGTGATTGCAATGGACTAAAATAAAAAATAGGACAGAAATATCTTTATTTTGTACCATCTGATATTCGAAAATCCATTGAACCCACCTAATTCAGATCCAAGGTTAAGCGTAGTCGGTGGTCAGGGGACGAATCCAGGTCGGTAAGAGAAGGAAAGAGCTCTTATCTTCACTTCAAGGTGATGAACAGTCCCCTGCTTCTTTTTTTTTTTTTTGGGCTTTTTCTTGTAGATCATACTCTCTGTTTCAGTTGAAATCAAACTCGTTGACACTCTGCTTGTTGCCATTTTTGACCGTGTTAATTCTCCAGTCTTGGGAAGGAGACATCGATGATGTTTGAACTATGAATTTCCGTGTCGATCGGGACATATTTGCGTGGTTTGGCTACGGGCTCTGTGCACAAGCAACTGCCAGTGTGAATGTGATGTATTATTAATCAGTGCACTATTCTTTACACGACCGAGTCATCATCGAAAGTGCACTCTCACTTTGAAACTATTAGCCGTCAGCCAATTCAGATGACAAATCGATTGTAAGTGCTGCTGCCCGTTCTCCGTTCCTGAGCGGGCGGCTTAACCAATGAATATTCGACACGTAAACAAATATTTTAAATCATAAATAAAAAAAATATTATTAATGAATAGAAAAAGATACTGTGATAATTAATTATGATATGCTAAATATTTATTAATTAAATTTACGGATGATATGGTAAGCCGAGTTGATTTAAAAGAATCTTTCGTCTGGTCGTTAGGATTACTGCCGTCTTGTCCCTTGTTGAAAGACGAGGTATGACGCCCCCACACGGGCTTCTAAGGCCCATAACTGGGGATTTGTTACTGGGCCGAAATTATGGGCCGGGCTTTGGTGCCCATGGTCTTGTGGGCCGAACGGTTGCTTTAGCTCAATGCTCCGACCCCCTCTCGAGCTCCTCCGCCGTCCTCCTCCAAGCCCTCCGCCCGCCATCGCAGCTCCAGCTCTGGAGCTCGGAGCGATCAGCGGAAGCGGAACCCCTCCAGAGTAGATGCGATAGCTCACTTAAACCCTTGCCCTGAACCTCCAATGCAGGAGCGAGATTTCAGCTTCTATGAGAGTGCCTCTCCACCACCGTCGAGCCATCTCACAGCTCCGTAGCTCTCTCCGCTGTTACAGCAACGACGCCCACGTCTGCAATGAGGTCCTCTCCATCCTCGAGACCGCCGACCCGATGGAGCGGGCACTGGAGTGCGTGGCACCACGACTTTCATTCCACTCTGTCAAATCCGTCCTCCTCCGGCAGCCGAACCCTGAGCTCAGGTTCCGCTTTTTCATCTGGTCAATGCGGCTCAAGCATCTCCGATGTTGGAGCTGCTACGATGTGGTGGTCGACATGCTTGTGAAGGACAGCGGGTTTGATCTGTACTGGAGCATCCTCGAGGAGCTCAGGAGGCTTGAGATCCCAATCGACTCCGACGCCTTCGCGCTGCTCATTTCGGGGTACTCGAGGCTTGGGAAGACCGAGAAGGCCGTCGAGGCCTTTGAGAAGATGGGGGATTTCAAATGCGATCCAAATGTGTACACTTACAATAAGATACTCCATGTGATTGTTGAAAAGGAGGTTTTTTTGCTCGCTCTAGCTCTGTATAATAAGATGTCAAAGTCGGACTGCATGCCTAATATTGCCACTTACACCATTCTGATCAATGGGTTCTGTCGAAGCGGTAAGATAAAGGATGCGCTGAAGTTGTTTGATGATATGGCCATGAGAGGGGTCTCCCCAAATAAGATGACTTATACTGCTGTGATCTCAGGTCTGTGTCAAGCTAGGAATACTTCTTATGCATATAAGCTGTTCGAGTCCATGAGAACAAGAGGTTGCATTCCTGATTCAATCACTTGCAATGCTTTGCTCGATGGGTTCTGTAAATCAGGGAAAGTGGATGATGCTTTATTGCTTCTCCCTGAGTTTGTGAAGGATGGGTATGTCTTCGGGTTGAAGGGATACAGTAGTGTGATTGACGGTCTGTTTAGATTAAGCAGATATAACGAGGCTGAGTCATGGTACGGGAGGATTTCTGAGGAAGGGATTGAACCAGATATTGTTCTTTACGGGATTATGATTCGTGGGTTTTCAAGGGCGGGCAGGTTTAAGGATGCCATGGCCATGCTCCAAGAGATGACGCAGAAGGGCATGCTCCCAAACACGCACTGTTACAATGCCCTGATAAAAGGGTTCTGTGATGCGGGTCTTCTCGACGAAGCTCGGTCTCTTCAGCTCAAGATTTCTCTGTCTGATACCCCTAGCAGTGCCTACACCTACACGATTCTTATCTGCGGGATGTGCAGGAATGGGATGGTGAGTGATGCTCAGAAGATCTTCAATGAGATGGAGAAGAATGGATGCTTCCCTTCTGTCGTGACCTTCAATGCTCTTATGGATGGCCTCTGTAAGGCTGGTGACCTCAAGGAAGCAGGTGTTCTGCTCTACAAGATGGAGATCGGAAGGAACCCATCGATATTTCTCCAGCTCTCACAGGGACCTAACCATGTCGCAGACACTGAGAGCCTGAAAAGGATGGTTGACCAATTATGTGAATCCGGATTGATTCTTAAGGCCTACAGGCTCCTCATGAGGCTTTCCAATGATGGAGTTGTTCCCGACATTACAACTTACAACATCCTGATAAATGGTTTCTCCAAATCGGGCAACATTGGAGGTGCGATCAAGCTCTTCAAGGAGTTGACGAGGAAGAGTCTTGTCCCTGACTCGGTCACGTACGGGACTCTCATTGATGGGCTCCAGAGAGCTGACAGAGAAGAAGATGCGTTTAAGGTTTTTGATCAGATGGTACAGAGCGGGCACAAAGTAGCGCCCAGTGTTTACAAAACTCTAATGACTTGGTCAAGCAGGAAGGGCAAGGTCTCCTTAGCGTTCAGTCTTTGGCTAAAGTACTTTAAGAGCATCCCAGGATTGGATGAAGAGGTAATCAGATCGGCGGAGGAACATTTTGAGAGATGCGAGGTGGAGAAGGCAGTTCAAGAATTGCTCGAGCTTGATCTGGCTCTGGGTGATTTCGACCCTTGGTTCTATACTATCCTACAGTTTGGGATGTGCCAGGCGGGAAGAACCGAAGATGCTTTCAGGATCTTCTTGGTTCTTCAGGATCACCGAGTCAATTTGAGCCCACCGAGTTGTGTAAAATTGATTCAGTGTCTCTGCAAGGAACAAAAGCTTGGAACAGCAGTGGAGGTATTCCTCTACACCCTCGAGAGAGGTTTCATCTTGAGGCCGAGGATCTGCAATCAACTGCTGCTAGAGCTCCTGCGGTCTCCTAAACCGAGCGAAGCTGTCGATCTTATCGAGAGGATGAAGGTTGCAGGGTACGATATGAATAGACATCTCTATGATGCTGCTAAGGGCCTCTTGTTCAGTCATTTGGGCGACCCTAAATACTCGATCGAGCCGGAGAGGGCTTCCCCGGGATAGAACTTTGGTAGGAAACTCGAGTTTCCTTCATCGGCTTCACTCAAGAGAATGATGAGAACTAGTGTGTCTGTTTAAACACGAAGAGAGTCTCATCCTTCTCCAGCAGCACGGTCTCGGCTGCATTTGTTGACAATTGATATGCCGAATTGGTATAGCAGATTCGTGTTTTGAGAAATAATTCAACTGCCTCCAAAAAGGAGGCGGCAATGTACGACCCTCGCGAGCTTGTAATTCTTTTTTTTTTCACTGTGTAACATTTGTTTGTTAGGAAACAAAGAAGAGCAGGAGCACTTGTTTTCTCCTGGTTTTTTAGTTAATATCACTCCCGTTTACTCCAAAACCAATGCATCGCACCCTTCTCAGATGTCTACTTTGGTTAAATGAAGCAATACTTCCTTATTTATCTGCCTTTCCCCCTTTTCACCTGCCTTTTTTTAATTATGAGGAGTTTATACTACTCAAATAGTGGATTCAGTTAAGTCCATGCGTTCATACGTAAAATGACTACACGCTCAAGGGGAAAGGTAGATTTGTGACTTTGTAATCAACTCATGGCTTTATCTTGAATTAGTATTGGTTTACACCTTCAATTTCTTGTGTTGGAACCGACAATGTGAACCCGTTAGAGGAGAAAAGGTGCAGGAGATTAATGAAGTTCATATGGTAATGAGCAAGACACGTAACAAGGTTCTAAATTGAAACTCAATTCCTATATGTAATATACAAAAGCATAACTCTCTGTTTATTTTGTCTAATCCTTGGAGATAATATACAACACAGGCTGCAAGAGATAAGCTGAAGTCCAAATTCCAAACCTAACTGTACGATCGATGCCCTTTTAGCTGAACCGCACGGTACCTGGTAACATCTTGTATGATAAGAACGATTTTTGAACCCTGCGATATTCAGTAGAAAAGAGGAAACAGATTCATCATTCTGGTGGCCGTGCAAAAGTATAGGTGGAACTGGTCTCCGTCTTTGGAACCTGCAAAATCTAAAGGGTCTTGCGTTAGGTGAACTCTCATAGAGTAAACTCGAAAATCTGTTAAAATAGAAGTGCAACTCTCGAACAAGTCATATGCATATACTTGCACAGACATAAAGAGTATTGGGTCAGTACCTCAGGTGCACGAGGCAGTCCTGCTGGAAGGACTGGCACGAGAGACGTCCAAAGTACAGGGTCTGCAAGTGGATCGATAGCATTGTAGCTGGTAACGAGCGGTGCATTCAAGAAAGAGGTTAATGGATAGGCATTCTTTTGAAGGGACAATCCCCCACTCATCCCAATCGCAACTCCGTGTCTCTCACTGTCACCATCATGGCCTGTTGTGGTTGGTTTCTCAACCGCCTTCCCATGATCCATCCTGTTGATAGTATTCTCTTTCTTGTTATCATCATTACTATTCTCATCTTCTTGCAGCTTCAGTGCTTTTTCTTGCAGGTTCTTGAAGGCACCTGACTGGGATAAGATGCCTAGAGCAGAGGAGCCCAAGCTTTTCTGCTTTTTCCCCTCACGTGATGTTCCCAAACGGGGCATCTGGTATGGTTCAGTGTGCTGAGTGGCCCACTCCGACGATTTGAGTTCATCACTGGTGTCCTCGGATGGACCTTGTTTTGTTTCTTCATATGACTTCGATGCAGAATCAGCTTGACGTCCCCTGTTGGGTCCCCACCACTTGATGTAACTCGTCAGGTCAATCTTCCTATCAATGCAAAAACTGCCCGCAAAGTCACTATCCGTTGCTGCATCTTCACTTGTACCTTTCAGTAGAATCAGCTAATTAGAGATAATGGATTCGAAAGCACAAGAAGTTTAGGATAAACTGTCGTCAGGATAATGCTTGAATTTGAATGCGATGACTGAGGTAGTCACACGTGTCAGATTATCTGAACTTTATTTGATTCAACTTAGATCAACACTCACCATAACACATGCTGTTGAAATATTCTGTTCCATCAATTCGAGCAAATGATGATTCCCATCGGCTAGTATATTGAGCGAGAAACATGGAAAGGAAACATGATACATCGTCAGGACAGACGGTTACTTATGAATTACGAACTTACCATAAATCCTAGATGCAAAATCTGAAAAGATGAGAGAGAGAAAGATACAATTACTGAAAACTTGTGGATGAAGTACTTTAACGTTAAGCAGCGAGAAAAATATGCCAGAGTACAAGAACTATAATCACAAAAGCGAGAATGGCTAGCGCACACCCAACAATTTTTTTAGTAGGAAAGAACAGTCAATACTTTTCGACATAATAAATAGCAGCATCTATGCAGATAAGATAAGTGATTTTATGCTTCAAAACAGTGAAAGGACAGTAAAAGCAACCTCTATCAGATCCATAATGTGATTATATATACATCAAAACTGAACCAGAGTAGCAATCAACCTGGAGAGTCCTCGGTGCTTTGAAATTCCCCTTGAGAAACCGCTGCTCTTTCTGCAGGGATATTTATTATTAACAAATGAGAAATTAAATGAGCAAAAAAACTCTTTGTAGGCATCTGCTCACCTTCGAAGCGACGCAAGATACTCCTCTCTTGTCACATTTTGCATTTCTTCCAGGTCCCGCGTATAATCAGTAACCTGCATGAAAAGAATGAACATGCCTGGGCACATGAACGGAGAACAGGAACTTCCCAATGCTACGTTAATCTAAAGAACAATGAAAGAAGGTTCAGCCATTGATGCATCTTACCGGAAAATTAATGAGGGTCCCTGGGCCCCAATACTTTAACGCAGCAAGGTCATATGCTCGAGCTGCAGCTTCCTCATCATCATAAGCACCTGTCCATGGGTGCAATTAAAATTAAAAGGACATGATAAAAACATTTTTTCAAAGGAATATTTAAAAAAAAAAAAAAGGAAACCAAAAAGTACATCAAGATGCCACACTGCATTACCTAAATAAACTGTTCAAGTGGATCACCATGCGCAATCCATGCACAGTAACAGAAGACCGGTGTCAGCTCTCTGAGAGACATCACATCCAAATCTAACTTAAGTAGATAACTGAACAATCCAGCATGCTGAGGGGAAAAATGACCTTGTTTTCCTTTCTTATTCTGGTTCTGGTTCCAAGTGCTCTTGTCCCAAAGATGAGCTTCATAACGACCAGTCCACCTATGCCTAAATTTCGTACACATTGAACCTTAAAACATCAGCAAACAATCATATTCCCAAAAGAAAAAAGAAACTGATAACAGCCACAGAATATAATCAGTCGTCTGTCTTTTCATGATGTCCGGAAGAACATTCCGAATGGCCAAGCATAACTTCTAGACAGGAATGTCGTCAACTACCAAAGTCAGCGGACCGCTAGTTCCAACTCAGAGTCTCTCACATGCTCACTGTTAGCTCAACGCGGCAAAAAAATGGAAGAATTGGTCGGAGAGATCGATTTCAATGAACTCGAGCAATGGAGATCGGAAAAATCCATGAATACTATGCACCTGGTGACGCCTCTATAGATAGAGCTGCGTTTACCAGCAGCACAGGGAGGCATCTTACTGATGCGTTCCTTGGCGGTACATCCCCTCTCCTTCTTCGCCCTCTTCAATCCTCTGTACATCAGCAGCTGATCCTTCGATGCCGCCGCCGCCGCCGCCGCCGCCGCATCCCCTCCGCCAGCTTCCGACTTGAGCCACGGCTCGGAGGACGACGAAGCCATGGCAGGGCCGAGCTCAGGAACCCTAACCCTGCGAACACTGAGAGACTCGGAGGAATCAGTGAAAGGAGCCAGAGAGAGCGACCGTGATCGGCGATCGAGCTCAGTGCTTTTGATTCACCGAGGAAGGGTGGGAACTACAGTGAGGTGAGGAGGAGAAGGGCGGGCGGATGAATTTACGAGAATGGCCCTCGGCTGGCCAGACACGTGGCGGCCGGTATGGCGTCCGGGAAAAGTCCATAACGGCTATGACATGATGAGGGCAAGAGCGTAAATTCGAGGAGTTTCAAAACAAAGGCCTCCGGTCCACGTGGACTCTAGCGCTGCTTGTCTCTCCAGCGGGTTCCGGACATTTTCGTCCATAAGCAAGCAAAAGCATCCTTTGATGGCATGGCCTCAATTCAACCTGCAAATGAGAAGAGCTGAATCGCAGCTACCGATCTCCGACTGCCCAGTAATCGACTCACCCGATGTAAGGGCGCTTCAGTAAAAGAAACGACTCGGTCTCGAGGTTGTTAGATTGGGAATAATGCTTAGAGATGGGCTTCGGATGCTCTGTAGGAGAGGAGATCAATCATGTTAAAAGTAAAAAGTGGGATTTTTTTTTAAACTATTAACTGCCCAATGATCATATAATTGCTCTTGGGGTTGTTTGTTCAACTAATCAATGGCCCCTCGGATCTTTGCGAAATTGACTTATTGGGCTTCCAAAAGTCCATCAGGCTCCCAGGCCCATGGGCCCAAAATTATCGGCCCATAAACATTACACTTTCTCTGCTAGCGGCCCATCTCTCAGCACCAGCATAATACCACAAAAGATCAGACCTGGTATAATTTTAAAAAATCCAAGTGTCCCTGAAGTCGAGAACTAAATATTCAACGTATAATATACAATGAGTTTATTATATAAATCACCGAGCAAGTCCTGACGCATGTAAAGTTAGCCATATCAATAATTGTAAAAAGTTTAAATATATTAATATATGATAAAGTCTTACACAACGAACTCACTGTATATTATTATACATTAAATATTTAATCAAGAGCGTATCTTTTACCAAATATTTTTGATGAATGTGTCGGGTGGACTTATACCCTCTCGGTTTAAGTAGGTCGGGCTCGGGGATATGACACTTTCGGGTAACAAAAACTCGGCCGGGCCAACTGGGCATGTGGATGATGACAGTGGCGCCGCAGCCGAGGAAGACAAGACCGCAGATCCCTGCCGGGTGCAGTCAGCTAGCTGTTGCAGAGTTAAGATGCCACGTGTACATGTTTCATGGAAACTTCCAGTCTCACTCCCTTCTATCCAAAAACAACTTCCTCACATTTTATTGCTGTCTTTCTTTTTTTAAAAAATCTCATTAATAAATGCAGAAGCAATTGAAAATCATCAGACTTTGTTACAACGTCTTCTGCTTCCTCGACTGTAATTTTTGACAGCTGTAAAGTGCCCACCATAAAAAAAACTAAGAAAGAAAAGAAAAGGAAGAAGCTCATGTAGTGTGAAACGGATATTTGACATATCAGTAAAAGTACAATATTAATTTTTTCAAAAAATCAAACAATGCCAATTTTTAAAAAGAATAAAAACTACTGCTGCCTTTCTTTGTTAATTTTTCTGAATAAAATGATAGTTTTACATATGAAAGAGATATAAAAATTAGAAAATAGATGTGTTTTTTTGTTTTACCTGTTAAATATTTATGATCGATGGCGGCAGGGAAGGCCCATCCGGATTCAGCAGGCTGATGCGGAGGAGTAAATATTTAGTATGTCGTAAATAACGTGTTCGTTGTGTAAAACTCTATCAGATCTCGACACGTGTAAGGTTCTTACAATTTTTGAAAGTCAACTTTACACGTATTAAGATCTGAATGATAATTTAAATAATAAATTTATTACATATTACATATTAAATATTTACTGAGCGTCCTCGGTCCTGTTATGTTATGTCTCGCAATGGTTGGGCTGGCAGGTCTCGGTGGAGTCGGGCAGTCCCATTATTAGTTAGCTGGAATTTCCATTTTAACCCCTGCCAGTCAACTTCCAAGTAGATTCTTTACCTCACCGACATCAACCGTAAAAATCTAACCAAGAGAATATTCCATTTTTTACCTAATTTAACAGCGTTAATAAAAAAACTAATATTACCACTACTGATCGGCTTAGATTTTCGGGCAGATTCATAAACATGGGTTCGGTGACATGGGAGTGCAATAATCAGCAAGCATACGAGAAATATCGGTTTACGGTAGGCAAATATGATAAAGAGAGATTTTAAATGGCACGTCGGCTGCCTTCTTTTCCTACTTCTACATCGAACCTGAGAAAGAGCATCAGGGTGGTAGTCGATTCCGAACGGTCCCACGGGGGCCATCTTAGATTTTACGTATGTAACACAAGCCGTGGTCGGGCCATTCCAAGTCGATGCCAAACACGAGTCGTGAAGAAACATGGAATCGAACGGCCTTCGTTGTGTGCGTCCCTACTCGGAGCTGTGCGTGCCTTCAACAGATGAATCTAAGTGAATCGAGCCACAGAGGAGGAGGAAAAAGAAGAATTGGAGTTGGTCGGTGATTGTCGGCAGGATTGGACCGATCGTTTTGCAGTTCCCCGCCTTCCTATTTTCTCACGTGATTAAGTGGTTGGTAATCGATCGGGCCGTCGAGCATTCGATTTCGAGCCACAGTATCGGGACCTCCACCTCTCGTGTCCGTGTTCTCGTTACTGCAACATTTTAGGATGGATCAGACAAATGGGTATCCTTAGAGGCGGGTTCGAGATTGCGACTCTCTGAAGATACGTCCATCGTACTTAAAATTTTTTGATTAACATCTACGGTATTGCACGAACTCGAACCTCTAGCTCTCGAATCAAGCAAAATTGCTATTCGGAAATCCAATCTACCACATCAATCCTCCAAGATGAAAGCATCTTAGCTGAGAGTATGTTTTGATTTGGTAGATCGAGTGATCAAGTGGTCAGATTTTATTTTCTACCGGTGAAACTCCCCCGTAATTTTATTTTTTCTTCTTAGTATTCTCCTAACTCCTTCGTAACTTAAAAAAAAAATGTGGCAACGAAAAGAAATTAATGGGACTCCAACAGGAGCGGTAGAAGAGAATATTCAGGGGAATATATATATATATATATATATATATCACATATCCGAATCAATAAAAATTAATTTTTTTAAATTTTTAATAAAATCTTAAAAATAAGATAAAAATATCCTAAAAATAAA
Source organism: Lagerstroemia speciosa (assembly GCA_037672795.1). NCBI lineage: Eukaryota > Viridiplantae > Streptophyta > Magnoliopsida > Myrtales > Lythraceae > Lagerstroemia > Lagerstroemia speciosa. The sequence goes on from CM075296.1 coordinate 2,590,651, forward strand.
TTAATTTTATTGATTTATTATCATCCAATCACCATCGATTGAACACGCAATATGACATATAAAAATTTCTCATTTTTTTTAAAGTACATAAACTTAAAAATTGAAAAAAAATGGAAGATAAAAAATTTATTTATTTTTTCTTAAATAGATAAAAGAAAGAAAGAAAAACCAACCAGTGCATGGCATCGATGGGATCCAGGATGTGACAGTTTTGCCGGTAACAGGAAGTTTCCCCACTTCGAATAAATAACATTTCACTTTGGTCCCGGTCGCCGAGTAAACTCCCTCAACAAGTTAATCCGCACGCACCGACCGATAAACCATAAACAGAAACTCGAGAACACAGAGAGCTCTCAGTCTCAATGGTGTCCACTCACTCACTCCCTCCCTGTCTCTCTCTCTAGAATCTCCTCCTCCCACGCATTGCGCTCACGTTCACAACAACGTCAGGCCCAGCAAGCAAGCCAGCAAGCCAGCAATGGCCATCTCCACCAAGGGAAGCCAGCAGATCAGTAGCAGCGACGCCGATAACTGGGACAATATGGGTCTCCTCCTCGTCTTCTTCCCCGAGGAGGAACACGCTCCTCCTCCTCCTACTCACCCCAGAAAGCTCTTGCCCTGTCCTCCTCCTCCTTCGTCCTCCTCTTCTCCGTCTCCATCTCCATCTCTTTGTCCATCTACGACCTCGATCAATAACTGCAATCTGTCACCTTCCTCTTTCAAGAGGAGGAGCAGCAGCAGCAGCAGCAGCTCCAACCGCATCCTCACCAAGGCCCAGTCCACCATCTCAATCTGCGCTCTCCTCGTCTTCATCACTCTCTTCGTCTTCACCCTCTCCACATTCGAGCCCACCTCCGCTCCCGTCACCGCTCCCCGGAGACTCCTTTCCCAGACCGCCGGTACCCGTCCGGCTCCCGTACTCCGCTTAGCTAATCTATGGGGCGGTTCCGATTTCTCGCGGCAACGGGGAGCACCGAAGCACCAATTAGCCCTGCAGGGGATGGGCACTCTGTATCGCAGAGGCACCGGAGCCATGGACGACCTCGTCGTTGCCCACGTGGCGGAAACCGCAACGGAAGCTGAGGTTCGCCTGTTCTTGAGAGCGCTGCATCGGTCCGGCCTGATGTCGAGGGCGGATCTGGTTCTGATCCTCTGTTCCAGATCGCCGAGCCTCGATTCCGTAATTCATGAAGAGAACGACTCGTTCTCTCGGCTCCTGCTCCGTGACGGTGAGTTGAACGGAACCGCTGTCCCGAAGCCGACGTCAGTGTGGAGCTTCAACGTGAACCAGTTTGTCAGACCGGTGAAATCGAAGGATAAGGAGATTGCCGAGCCATTATGGGGCAAGAGGACGCGGAGCAACTTCAGTGACGGCGAGGGTGAGGACGAGTCGGCTCGGTTGAGGTACGGGTCCGTGGTGAGCTTCGAAGCGGCGGAGCTCGACCCGGAGAACTCGCTCGCCGGCTTTCTGGACCACGTTCCGATGAGCCTGAGGAGGTGGGGTTGCTACCAGATGCTGCTCGGCCGAGTTCGCCGGAGCTTCAAGCACGTAATGCTCGTGGATGCCAGGAGCTCGATCATCGTCGGCGATCCTCTCATCCGGGTCAGGAGCCGGAGCCCCGAGTCGGTCTACCTGCTAGACAAGCCCGATGGCGGGCCCTCCAGGCACGGCCGGAAGAGCCCGGAAAAGGCTCAGGGCAGCCACGGCTCAGTCGATCCGGGGGTGGTCATGGGAGGGGCAAGGGGTGTGCGGAGGCTCGGGGCTGCCATGCTGGCCGAGATCGTCCGGGCGGCTATGCAGCACAGGAGGAGGGGCCCGGTCACCGACTCGGCAGTGCTGAGCCAGCTCGCCGGGAACGAGCACCTGCTGAGGAACGTGGATGTGGTCAGGGCCAACTCAGGGATTGGGGTCATTCAACGGGGCAACGGTCTCAGTGCCTCTTTAACCATGAAGCAAATATGTTCCCGAGAGAAGGATTCATCTTCTGTCTATAAGGATTGTCGGTGACAATTTTTTTTTTTCCTTAAAAAAAATTTCGAAGGTACAGAAATCACAAAATCAAGAAACAACCTCGTGTTTTTCTTGATTGTTTACTCTGCAACGTGAGTTGGCCTTTGATCTCTAAAGTACATAATTATCTGGTGGTAGAATTCTGGACTCAGTTGGACGTTAATGACCAATTTTCCAGTGGACGATGGTGATGATCCTGGTTGGTCCTGGTCCTTGGATGGGTCCAGCCAAAGTTGTCCGAAGAAAAGGACTGTTGGCAGCAAATTCTTAATTATTGAATGGGAGGACGGCAGTGATAGATTTGTGTTTGGGGGAGGGGGGGGGGGGGGGCGGCGGCGGATCGTCCCCTTTAAACACGGAAAATTTTATATAAAATTTATTTGATTTTATCTCTTTTTATTAAATAATACATAGTTTGTTCCCTAAATTTTTTAGGTTAATTCTTTATAAAGTTTCGTCCCCAGTACAAATTTTTTTGTATCCGTCCTTCAGGGCAGAATCTTTAATTGCGCAATACGATGGAGATCCTATGAGACAGAAACTTCGTTTGTTTCCGTCTGTTTCTACTTTAATTTTTTTTTTTAAAAAAAAAGGAAAGAAAAAGGAGTAGAAAAAGTCTGGGAGTCATATCATGGGGAGAATGTGAGGGAACTGAACTAAAAATTGAAAACGCGGGCGCGGGGGTTGTGGGGGGGAGCAAGAGTGTATCGAGCGACGGGCAGATTTCCAGTATGGTTGGTGGGTTCAGTGGTCTTAATTTTATTCTCATATATTTTGTTGGTGAAATTAAGATCTCAACTAATGTGAGTTGATTTAAGTGATGAGATATTTATTTCTTTTAAATAAAAGTCTCGAGTTTGAGTCTTTGTAAATGGAGAAAACTCACACTGGGAGAGTTTCTCTTTAAATTGATCGGCCCGACTCGAACTGGATTAGTCAGCAGTTAAATAGATTTCTGAATACTAATGTACGAAAAATCGAGATCTCATGAACCAGTATTTCTCAAGGTAAAAGTGCTATTATTGTTGTTCATTCAGCGCGTTTGATAAGTTCGTAACTTGGTAAAATTGGGATTTCAAATCCGAGTGTCTCTCAAAGTAAAAGCATTATTACGATTGATTATTCAACCCGTCTTATAGGTTTGTAATTAAAAATTAAGGCTCGAATATTATTTTGGGTGATGGGGGCTGTGATTATTTTTTTGATAATCAAGGTATTCAGACACCTTTCGAACTCGACTTGCAGGGATTGTGATATCTTCCTCCTCGAGGCACACTCAATAACCCATAAACTATGTGTGCCGGACAAGTCAGACGAATCTGGTAAATTCGAGAGTTCTAAAACTCCCACCCTTAAAAAATGAGCTGCTGAAGTAGATCTTGGTACTTCCCAATTCCCTACCAACACGGCTGCCCTTTGAGGGAGGGGGGCGGCGAATTACTATGCTACTTTTACGGTAAAAAAGGGGAAAAGCGACGGGCAGAGTTGGAATTCATTAAACCCGCACGCCGCTTCCTTCCTTCCGCATTTAATTCCCGGCGGAAAATAAGATTCTCTTCTGGGCATTGGATACTTCTTGCCTCTTCGCTTTCGCTGCGCTCCCCCATCCTCATCCTCAACCTCATCCACAGCAAAGCAAAGCAAGTATCTGAGACATGGTACGAGAATTTGAATCCGATCGGCTCCATGGTTCTAATTATCGATCCTTCTTCCTTCTTTCCCTTATTCCTTCCTTCCCTCACCCAGTCGGAATGCCCCTTTTCTTTTCCTAGAATATTTAAGTTGGCTTTTAGCTCTGGCTCGTATTGCACGTGATGTGATGACGATGATGATTGCCCTTCCTCACTTCACATGATCACGACCGTGTCTGCTCTGTTTTCGACCCAAGCTAGCCCTCGAACCAACCAATTAACTCTCCCATTGGGAGTGCTAAGATGTAACTTCTACATTGAATAAATAATGAGTTGAAATATGATAGAGAGCGGGTACCACTGAATTATTGGATTGAGCTTTTGGAATGAATGTGGGTCCAACCTCCTGTGGGCCGAGTGGATATTTCATATGGTATCAAAGCAGGTTAATCCTGAACTCACACCACGCCAGGCTTGAGACCGGAAGAAAACTGTCCGGCTCGAGGCGGCTAGTTATTAGCTCAAGGACTGTAGAGAGTGTCCGTCTCGTGACAGTTTGTCCCCCCTTACTCGAGACCAGAGGAGAAATGTCCGGCTTGAGGTCAGTTGTTGATGGCGGGCAATCGAGGGTGAACGCATTGTCACGTGAGGGCGGGTGTTGAGTGTTGAAGCCCGGTTTATAAGAGAGCGGGTATCGCCAACCTATCACGAGTTGGCCGAGATAGTAACGCGTCTGTGCGCGGCAAATTTCGAGTCTATAAACTTTAGACAAGAAAAATGAGCAGACAAAATATATTTGTATTAATTTCGCGGGAACAATTTCTCTAGTGAAATTCTGCAAAGAAAATACAGAAAATGGTCTCCTCTGATTCTCTTTCTTGGATGGTCTCGAGCGAGGGCTGTAAAAGCGTAATCTCGATCGAGGAAAGCTGTGGTCCACTGGGGCTTTTGAGCTTGATCCGGTGGGTTCGATGAAATCTCGAGCAAGAAGCCTCAATGGCTTGGTCTCGATCGAGAGGCGGGTCCGACAAAATCTCGAGAGAGAGAGCAGCCTCAATGGCTTGGTCTCACTCCAAAGTTGGGTCCGATGAAATCCCGAGAGAGAGCAGCCTCAATGGCTTGGTCTCAATCGAGAGTTGGTGGTGGAATCAACGGGGCCTGGGAGCTTGATCCGCTGGGTCCGGCTTGTAGCTCGAGCGAGGGCTGGAGAAGCGTAGTCTCGGTCGAGGGCTGGTACCGACGGGCTTGTAGGCTTGATCCGACGAGTCCGTGCGAAGTCTTCCGAGTATCTTTTTAAATCGGCAGAGCTTCGACGAGTTCTGAAGAGTCTTGATTTCGGCAGAGCTTCTTCAGGTTTTGGCACCTTCTCCTCTGTTCAGTGTCCCGATTTCTGAAGAGGAGCCCTCTATTTATAGAGGAGGAGAGCTGATGTGTCAATCCCCGTGCTTTAATCTGGTTGGTTGATCAGAATCGATCCTGACCGTCCATTATGATTTCATGAATAATTATCTGATTTTATTTGTAGATAATATCCATTTGTGGAGATATTTTGTATTCTCCAGATTTTCTATAATATCATGTATTTATCTGTACAAGATATTATACGTATTATCTGAAATTATATTTGTTAATTCCAGATAATATCAAATATATCGATTAACCACAGGTATTTTCCTGTAGATTACCGATAATTTCCCGATGACACGTTTCGTGTATGTACGTATCGAGAAAATTGTGAAATGTAATTTATCCGAGACTTTAATACCGCATTTAATTGGGCATTTAATATGTCGGATAAGTGATGTGGCAATTTGTGACTGGTTGCAATTTTTCGAGTTCTACAAATGCCCCCTCGAGACTTGCGCACAACTCGATTTGGTCGAGTGTGAAGTGAGCATGTCTCGAAACGCTTATTGTTACTTATATAGGCCGTAGTTCGCATGCCCGAAGTTCTGTACCGCATCCTTCATTCGGATTCCATCTTGCATGCCCATTGCAATTTGCATGGGATGTTTTGCACCCCACCCTTAATTATCGCAGAGACTCAAAAAATCTGACAATTAGAAATCTGAAAATTAGAAATCATCACGCACAGGATCCTTTGAATCTTGTTGGTTGATTCGAATCCCAACTTCGAAATCACATCTCAATTTAGATATGATTTTCTTATCATAATCAAACTGATCATCCGATGCTCTATAAATTGTGCAACAATTACTCATTCTCTCTTAATCAGCTTAGGGCAGCGAGGCTTTCTTGAATTCCACAAACGAAATCTTCGTCGTGCAGTCATCCGTCAACATTCCCAGTTTGCTCATCTCGCGTTTGCATGTAAAAGATTCTTTCCTTACTTGCCTTTCATTTAGTTTGATCACCTCTCAAAAAAAAAAAATTTCTTTTTTCTTTCAGCAACATCTTCATATTCCGGCCAGACGAATTAGAGGTATTTCATGTCTTTCTGGAGTTGATATATCAACATAGAGGAGAAGAGACAGAAAATATGTCGTAGACCACATCAACGATTCAAGCCATTAAATTCAGTGGCCGATCAAAGCAGAAGATCATATCAGAGCGTGAAGTTGAGCAATAAGAGGGTGAAGTTCGCACCTTCTGATTTTGCTCCATCGAATAAGAGCACAAGATCCCTTTTTTTTTTTTTGAAAGAGTCAACTTGAATCCACTTTCTAGAGATTGGCGAACGTGTATGTGACCGCAGGTATACCTTTTGCATGAATTTTTTTTTCTTTTCAATGTTCGGTGCATCAACTTGAAAGTAATGGCCAAACTTTCGTAGATTTACTTGATCGTGTAATCTTGGCCTAACCCGCTTTGTTGCCCCCTTTGCTGGTCAACTGCGTGAAGCCGGTCCTCTTTGATTGAATTTTTTTTTAACTGCAACATAACTCTCACATTCTCCTTCGTCACAGGTTCTTGAATACTGCGTGGCTGGCTGGGAGAAATATAAGACCTTTCTCGTGTTATCATACAACATTATTGTTCCGTGCACGATCCTTCAGAACGAGCGGTGACCTTCTTTTCCTTGGGCTCTCTTTTTTTTTTTTGTTTATTTTCTAAAGTATATATGCATGTACGTGCATGGCTTTGGTCCCCCTTCCTACTGCAAGCAAACCATGGGACTCATGCATGATCTCTTTTATGTTGAGAAACTTTTGTTTCAGATATGATTCTACTATAGTCATGAAGACAAGTGTTACATGCCAACTTAACCTGTAGGTTCGTTCAGGGGCAACTCAATATCTTGTTGACTTGACCCTATGGCCTACTCACGGTTAACTTGGTGCCGACGCACTTCACCATCACCTTGAGGACTTTATTCTGTCATCACTGCAAATAGGATAAGCACTCGTGCCCGACTTAGCCTGTAAATTGTTCGGGGTCAACTTGACTTAGGTTGACTTGACCCTACGGCTTACTCACGGCTAACTTGGCATTAGCGCGCTTCTCCACCGCCGTGAGGACAGCACTCCATCATCATTGCAAGGGGGACAAACACTCGTGCCGACTTAGCCCGTAAGTTGTTCGGGGTCAACTTGACTTTGGTCGACTTGACCCTATAGCTTACTCACGGCTAACTTGGCGTCGAAGTGCCTCTCCATTATTCGTGAGGACCACACTCCATCGCCACTATGAGGAAAGAAGTGTTCACACCAGCTTAGCCTGTAGGCCTGTTCGGGGTCAACTTGACTTTTAGTTGACTTGATCCTACGGTCTACTTACGGTTGACCTGGTGTCAACGCACTCATCATTACCTAAAGCATGACAAGTGTTGCTTCACCATCATTATGAGAAGCACAAATGCTCGCATCGTCTTAGCGAATGGGAGTTGAAAGAAAATTCCATGATGATCCACATTTTTTAAACCATGCCTTGACTGTGCACCCCCTTTTCTTTAATGTTTGTCACACTTATTTTTCCCTTCTTTTTTTTTTTAGGTACTAATGGTGACTTTCAAGAATTTTACAAAGCGTGATGGGCAATATCTTGCCATTGCAAACCATCCTGGGGACAAGCCAGAGGGCTGCCTCAACCTGCTTGTTGATCGAGAGCTCAGGAGCAATCTTTCGCATAGCTCTGTTACTCTTGAAGAGCTTGGCCACCAACCTCAATGGACTTATGAAGCGTCAATGGGTGCCAACAAGTCCTCAAAAGGCTGGTTCTTGCGCTCACCCCTGCATAAGTTATCGCCTGAGCCGAGTTCTCGGACCACTTTGAGACAGCGGATAATCTCCGGAGAAGTTTTGTGGGGTTCACAATTCAGGCCAACTGGCGAATTCACTTATACTCCCAACTACTGGGAATGGCTTGAATGTGTTTTGGTTCGTTGCGGTGAGCTATTAAACAAAACGGAGCTTCAACATGCAATCACATGCTCGTTGTATACGTATGATCGCAGCATCGACATAATCCGTGCATTTTGTGAAGCATGGTGTTCGGACACCAATACCGTAGAGACTTCAGAAGGGTCATTATCAATATCTCTTTATGATATCGGGCTGCTTGGAAAACTCCCCATAATTGGCCAGATGTACGAGGAAACGATACCTGGGCACCGCGAGCTAACCAGTGATGACAGGGGTCACAGGCTCTTACCAAAAACTTGTGAATACTTGTTTGCTGCCTTTCATAAACTTTGCGGGAGCAAAAACAAAAATCCACATGTCTCGGCCATCAGGTGGATAAATTTCTGGTATCGAGGAAGAACACGTTATGCGAAGCCTCCTCCTCGGAGAGTGCGCAAGTTTCGTTCTGAGGAAACATACAACCCCTCTGGCCGTCTTCCAGACGTGGGGGACTGGACTCGTGAAGAAGAAGATGCTTTTTGCGAGTTAAGTGTTGAGGCACACTTGCGTTCGGAGACATATCTTGCCGCCTTCCTCGCTTGTTGGCTTTCTATCTTCGTCTTCCCTCAAAAGCCTGTTGGAGCCATCCGCCCCGGGACTTTCAAGGTTGCTAGCTTACTTGCACATGGCAAATCTTTTTGCCTTGCTATCCCTGTGTTGGCCCAGGTTTATCACGGGCTGGGTACTATAACTCGAGCTCCCATTGCTGGAAAAGCTGAGGCATGTCTTCCTTTCCATTTTATTTATGGATGGTTGGCATATTATTTTTCAACCCACTTCCCTCTCCCAAGCAAGATTCGTGGCCCCTTAATGTGCCAGTACTCGGGTGAGGGTGGCGCAAGGTGCTATTCTGAACGTGGTGCTCGGGAGTTGATTCATGGAGGGTCGGCTATCCAGTGGTTCCCTTATAAGGTTAAGAGACCACTTCGTGTTGTAGACAAGAAAATGCCTTCGTATCGCCATCATCTTTTCGTGGGCATACGTTCATGCTACTTGACTTTGAGGAACGGTGATCATTTCATCGTGGAACCTTATAGCCCATGGTACTTCGCTCGCCAGTTCGGGCTTTGTCAAGACACAACAGGAAATTTGAAGGAAGACATTCGCTCTGCATCGCTTGAAGATGGTGTTCTCCTGTGGATGAGATCTACCAAGCTTGAGACATTCTCTGAGGCGTATTTCCCAGAAATTTTCGAAGATCTCAAAAACTATACTAGTGCAAGGTACGAAGGTTGGAGACACCGTTATAGCCTGCCTATCTTGGATGGGATAGACACATTAATTGCTAGCGTATCATCCCAAGTGTCCACTGGTAAAGGAGATGCAAACACATCAAGGAATAAGAGACCTGTTCTCATCACCAGCACTAGATCTTCCAGCAATGCTCCAACTCCTCACGATGATAGTCTTGACCCAAGCAAAGGGTCTGACTGGGAAGGTCAAGCCTCTAAGAGGACATCAAGTATGGTATTCATGTCACTCTTTTTGCAGTACATCTCTCATAATGAAATTGTACTTATCTTTCCCAATTTTGTAGGGATAGTCGAGGATGAGGATAATAGCGACAGTGGGAATTGCCACTTCAAAAGGAAGAAGCGGAAACTTCATGGTTCCGAAGGAGATAATGCAGATTCGCATCACTCGTTTCCTCCTGTCCCCCACGACCTTGCAACTTTGGTATTCATTTTTTTTAATCTCTTTTCTTTTCCTCCCTTTTTTTAATCCTCGCAACATTCTAACTGAGCATACCCTTCAGGCTTGCTTAGATCTAGATGTGGACGACATCTTGGAAACCACTGAGTTTTCAGTTTCCAAGCCTTACCCCCAAAATTTACAAGAGAGAGGTAACAGCAACGAGAATGGGGATGTGAAGTCACGGGTAGCTATTGCTCGTGAAGCAGATGAAGGTATCGACAGCGTAGATCCCCAACCCGTTCGTGACGTCAGCGCACAGGCCACCATCGTGATTTCAGATTCGCCTCAAGTTGCCCCTGCCATATCATGTGATGCCTCGCAATTTTCGGTCTTCTCGGCAGATGATGTTTTAGCAGCAGGTGAACGAGCTCTGGCTTCAATCTTGTGGGACAGCATTCACAAGAAGCTAAAACGCTTGTCTCCTGATGAGGCCCATTTACTCCAAGGTGAAATTACGAAGGTGTTGATGAGAATCCAAGAGATCTCCTCCGTGGACTTTGCTTTGGTGTGCAAGGATGTGGAGAACTACTTAGACTGTGCGAGTCGTCTGGCGACTTTAGAGGGTTCAGTAGGTGTTAAACCCTCGATTGCCAAGCACATTGAGCGTATGACGGCAGTTGAAGCACAACTTTCCCAGAAGACGGCATTAGAGGAGGAGGCAGCTAAGCACTTGAAGGCCCTCATCATCGCACGTGACAACGTATCTTCAGAACTTGCTATTTTGAAAGCAAAGGTGGAAGAGAAGGTCAGGGAATTAGAGGATGCCAATGCACTCGTCCAAGAGGCTTCCAGTGAGTTAGAAGTAAGGCAAGCCGATACCTCTACTATCAGGGCTGAGGCGGAAGCTGTGAGGACCGAGCCTCATATGTCTGAGGTAGAAGCGAACTCTCTGCAGGAATTGCGCGAGCTGGTGAGGGCGAAGAGGGAAGCTTTGAAGAGCCTCGAGTGGCAGCCGTAGGTCTCCCCCCCTTCTTTTTTTTTTTGTAAGTTTGGATTTAACAAGTTGAATAAAGTGCATTTTTTTTATCTACAACTTTATCCATCAGTTGCTCATCAATGAATGCTCAAGCTTGTATCAAGGCAAGCATCAACCCATATGTTTTTTTTTTTAATAATGTGACCGAACCTTGACCAATGTGGCCAAGACTGCCTACGTACCCTTGTGAGGGATCAGGTCATGACGTAGTTCAAGAAAGAGTTTTTTTTTTTGATGATGTGACTGAACCTTAACCAGTGTAGTCAAGGCTGCCTACGTACCCTCGTGAGGGATCAAGTCATTACGTAGTTCAGTGGACAGGGGATCTTCTTTAGGCATAGTAGCGCTTTAGGAACTTGCCATTGATTGGGCCAATCTGCAAGCCATCTTTGTCGACCAACTTGTAAGCTCCATTCGTATACGCCTCCTTTACAACATAGGGGCCATCCCACTTAGGAAGAAACTTATTCCCTGTGCGGTGCGTGACAACAATGGGTCTTCGCACTGCGAGGACTAAGTCCCCAACTTGAAATGAGCGTATGCGAAGATATTTGTTGAAGGACTTAGACATCCGAGCTTGGTAGCATTCAAGACGTTGTTGAGCATCGAGTCTTTTCTCATCTAACGCCTCTAGCTCCTCGAGTCGTAACTTTGCATTTTCTTCACTCGTGAGCCCTTCTTGCACCGCTATTCTCAAAGATGGGATCTGGCGCTCTAGTGGGAGAACAGCTTCAACCCCGTATACCAACGAATAAGGAGTGGCTTGAGTCGGGGTTCGAAATGTTGTTCGATATGCCCACAAAGCTTCACCGATCTTCTCATGCCAGTCTCTCTTTGACTTGTCAACTATCTTCTTGATGAGACTACAGAGAGTTTTATTGAATGCTTCAGCAAGCCCATTTGCTGCTGCGTTGTAGGCGGAGGAGTTGTACTGCTTGAAGCCAAAGTTTTCACAAAGTTTGTCCATGGCCTTGTTGTAGAATGGCTTCCCATTGTCGGTGACAATATATCGAGGCACACCGTATCTAAATATGATGTTCCCGCGTATGAAGTTGACCACCGTCTCCTTTTTCACCTCACGGAATGGAGCAGCTTCAGCCCACTTGGAGAAGTAGTCAGTAGCAGCAAGGATGTATGCATGCCCGCCAGATGATTTTGGTGTCAGTGGTCCGATGACGTCTAAACCCCATGCGTCAAAGGGCCATGAGGCAACTGTAGGATGTAGCGGCTCTGGTGGTTGGTGAATAAAATTTGCATGAACCTGACATGCTTGACATCTCTTTGCATAGTCCATGCAATTCTTCACCATGGTAGGCCAATAGTATCCCATCCTCTTGAGTTGGAAGTGGAGTTTTGGACCTGATTGGTGAGCACCACAAACTCCAGAGTGCGCCTCCTCTAATGCCTTGGAAGCTTCATCATCGTCAAGGCACCTTAGGAAGATGCCATCAAAAGATCGCCGGTAAAGGTTCCCCTTAAAATAAATAAACCGAGGCGCACGACGCTTTATGTCAGTTTTACGCCTGGGGTTGTCTGGCAACTTGCCGTATTCCAGGTAATTGATAAGAGGCTGTCGCCAATCTTCCTTATCGATTTCGTACACTGACGTTGCTCTACATTCTTCATCATCTTGAGCATCGTCCACTGGAGGAACAACCCATCTTTGGCATATCGGGACCTTCATTTCTTCTCCCGTCAAAGTGAGGGCAGATGCCAAGCAAGCAAGTGCATCAGCTTGCTTATTCGATTCCCTGGGAACATGTGCTAACATGAAATGCTCGAATTGCTGAAGGAGTTTGCCAGCATATTGAGCAAATGGGATCAACTCGGGCTTTTTCACCTCGTACGTCGAGAGGAGTTGATTCACGACTAGCTTGGAATCCCCGAAGATTTCAAGCTCAGCAATATTTTTCTCTACTGCCATCTCGAGTCCAAGAATTAATGCTTGGTACTCGGCAACATTGTTTGAGCACCTTTCGGTGAGGGCAAAAGCATAAGGCAACACATCGCCTTCCGGAGTGACAAAGACGACTCCTGCCCCTGCGCCACGTCTACTTGCTGCTCCGTCGAAGTACATTCTCCAGGGTGGTGTCGGCTCAACAAGCATAACATCCTCGTCAGGTAAATCATCCGAGAAGTTCCAAGTATCGGGAATCGGATGGTCAGCAAGGAAGTCCGCAAGAGCTTGCCCTTTAATTGCCTTTTGAGGTACGTAGACAATTTCGAGGCCTTGCAACAACAATGCCCACTTACCTACTCGTCCTGAAAAGTCAGAGCGGGACATGATGTACTTGAGAGGGTTCACCCTTGAGATGAGTCGAACTGAATGCGCTTGGAAATAATGTCGCAGCTTTTGGACAGAGAAGATCAAGGCCGAACATATTTTCTCGATCGGCGTGTAATTAATTTCTGCCACAGCCAAGGTCCGACTCAGGTAATAAAGGGCACTCTCCTTCTTATCCTCATTTTCTTGTGCGAGGAGGACGCCCAAGGAACGTTCTTGAGCTGAAAGGTAGAGTATGAGTGGTCGACCCGGTATCGGAGCTTGTAAGACAGGTGGCTTAAGCAGATATTCCTTTATACATTGGAAAGCATTCTTGCAAGCATTGTCCCAAACGAACTCCACATCCTTCTTCATGAGTCGATTGAAGGGCTGACAGCGACCGGCAAGGTTGGAAATGAAACGACGAATGTATGCGAGCTTCCCTTGTAGGCTTTTGAGCTCGTGAAGGTTCCTTGGTTCGGGCATTTTTAAGATTGCATCAATTTTGAAGGATCAATCTCGATTCCACGATACCGAACAATGAACCCAAGAAACTTGCCGGATGTGACCCCGAATGCACACTTCAAAGGGTTCATCTTGAGCTGGTAGCGACGCAGACGATTGAATACTTTTCGAAGATCCGTTAAGTGTTCTTCCCTTTTCTTAGACTTCACAACCAAGTCATCAACATAGCACTCAACCTGCTTGTGAAGCATATCATTAAATATTTTCTGCATTGCCCTTTGATATGTTGCCCCCGCATTTTTCAATCCAAACGGCATAACTTTGTAGCAGTAAATGCCTTTTGGAGTCCGAAATGCTGTCAGCTCTTCATCTTTTGGATCCATGCGGATTTGGTTGTAACCAGACATCCCATCCATAAAGGACAGGGCTTCATGACCGGTCGTTGCATCAACCATGATCTCCGTGATGGGTAACGGAAAGTCATCCTTAGGACACGCATTATTGAGGTCACGAAAGTCCACACAGATGCGAATTTGGCCGTTCTTCTTTCTCACCGGCACGATGTTTGCAATCCAAGTGGGGTAAGGAACCTCTCGAATGAACCCGGCTTCAATCAACTTATCCACCTCGGCCGTTATTTGAGGTAGTAATCCGGGATGATATCTCCTCTGTGCTTGTTTGATTGGCCGCACTCCGTGTTTGACGGAGAGGCGATGTACTGCGACCTTTGGGTCCAACCCTGGCATCTCTTGGTAGGACCATGCAAAGACATCCCTATACTCAGCCAAAAGTTTGACATAAGCCACTTCCTCTTCTAGACTTAGGCTTGCGCTGAGGAAGATTGGGCGTTGTTCTTGCTCAGTCCCCAAGTTGACCTCTTTCAACTCGTCGACAGTAGCTTGCCCTCCTTCTTCCAAGGCATCTGGGGCCTCCTCCACTTCTGCTTCTTGAATCTTGTCCTCATCAACGTCTTGGATGGTGACATGACAAGATGACATGGCCTCATCATCGGTGCCTTGACTACACCCCTCATTTGGTTTAGTCAATACTACCACTCGAGTGTTTGCCCTTAGTGTCTTGTCGACTGTCACATCTAGCTCCAGGCGCCTCTTCATCCGAGAAGGGATCGTGCTTCGAAGCGACTTTGTTCCAATGGACAGAGGCTCTGCACTCTCGCTTTGCCCCATTGTCTTTCCAGCAGTTTGGCAAGCCCATGGAGTTATCCCCAGCCTCTGCCTGATCGGCCTCTTGGTTTCCCGAGTTTCAGTTTCCTCGGGGGTCTCTCCTAGTCTGTCGAAGACCGATGACCTCTTAGGGCGCTTGCCTAAACGATCAAACACGGAAGGCCGTGTAGGCAGCACTGGCTCAGGCTCTCGCTCCGGCTCTCGCTCTGACTCATCTTCACCCTCTGCAGAGATATACTTTGTAGAGGCCTTCCTTATTGGGAAGCGTATGGGTTCGGATGGACTATAACCCAAACCAGCTCGCGAGCTTCCAACAACGTACCCCTGCTCCTTCAATGCAACCTGCGTCTTGGTCAACCCTTTCGTGCTGGATGTGCTGGTGCTTGTGTTAGACCTTGATAATGATTTCATATCTTGGTCATACCCAGCCTTTGCAAGTAGCTTGTAAGCATTGGGATCGAATCCATCTTGACGCTTCGTAGGTAGCGACCCTTGTACAACGTGTGGTCCCTGCGATGGCCGTCTGAACCCTTTTAAGGGAGGACTGGAAGGTTTGACTGCTTCAATTTTTGTGATGGGCAGGTTTAGCCCTTCCAAGCCCTCACCCTTCAAATCATTGCCGCATGCGAAGGGAGACTCGCCTTCCTTCCTCTGTCCCTTTGGGACATACCGCAAGACAGGCACTGGCCTTTTTTCCTTAATGACTGGCTCGTCTCCCTTGCTATTACTTGAGGAAGCATCAAATGTCATCGCCTTCTTCGTTACCGACTCTCCTTGTTTCAAGCCTTCAGCAACATCAGGTTGTTGCAACTTTTTCTTATCTTTCGAAGGCGACGTGTGTTGTACCCATCCTGTCACTTTGCTTTTGATATAAAATTTTGCATCAGCAAAGTGAGCTTCAGCTTCTGTAAACGGCTTATCATCTGCAACAACCGTTTTCTGGCAGCCATCCTTGATGTACTTAAAGCACTGATGGAGGGTGGATGGTACTACCTCATGCTCATGAATCCAAGGTCGACCTAGGAGCAAGTTATAGGTCGTCTTCGCGTCTATCACATGGAAGAGCGAACTTGACTCCATGTCATCTATCAGCAAGTCAACTTTCAATTTGCCGATAGCCCTTTGCCCCCCTTGGTTGAAGCCTTGGATCATCAACCGACTGTCTAGGAGTTCATCAGCTGCCACTCCTAGATTCCTCATGACTTGAGCAGGCATGATGTTCACCGCAGAGCCTCCGTCTATCAATATCCGGTTCACTCGTTGTCCCCGGACATAGCCGGCCACAAAGAGTGGCCGATTGTGTGATTCGAGCCCCAAGACAAGGTCTTCATCAGTAAACGTGATTGCTTCAAGGCAATCTGCCTTGGGAGCAGGACAAGAGATGTCAGCCTCACTTTTCTCCTTGTCCTCTTCACCGACAGTTTGGTTGCAAGAGGATGAGGAAGTCACTGCGTCTCGCAGCTTCTTTGGAAGAAAGTCCCATAATGTGATTGGGACTCTCGCCTTCTGATGAAAAGGCTCTTCAATTTCAACGAGCGTTTTAAGCGTTCCCTTGGAGGCCGGCTTCTTCTTCCTTTGAATTATTTTGGACCGAACTTTCGGTCCCTTGGCGGCCTTGCATGAAGCATGCTTTCGTGCCCTTCGAGGGATGGCCAACTTTTGTGAGGCATGCCCCCGAGTGTTTTGTGATGAGTGTAGGGTGGGCTTCGAAGCTCTCCTCCGTCTCGTGACAAGGGTCCAACCCTCCTCATCTACCCCAACACGATCCATAACAGCACATGTGGAGGGCCTAGTGACTGTCATTGTCACTGTTGCGATTGTGGAGCATCTCATAGGACTCGAGATACGCAACGGGTAGGAGTAAGTTACTTCGATCGGGACGGGCTTGTGACTGCCAAACCTGATGGTTGGTAAAGACACCTCCTCAGGTTCTTCCATCATGGAAATGGTGTTGCTGGTGGTCACATCATCATCGAATGCGATCTTACCTTGGCGTGCCAAGTCCATGATCTTTTCCTTCAGGACAAAGCACCTCTCCACAGGATGACTCACCAGGCGATGGTACATGCAATAATTTGGGTCGTTTGTACGACCCGCCTGCTGCGGACGCTTCATTGGAGGTAGCTCAATCAACTTCAACTCGAGCAAGTGCTCGAGCATACCTGCAACGTCGGAGTCCGGGAATGGGTATGTCTTGTTCTGCAACTCCTCCAGTGTAGGCCGCGTCTTTGCCTTCTGCTCAACGGGAGGAGCCTTTTCTTCTTTCTTCTTCTTCCCGGAGATCTTAACCGGGGCAGCAGTAGCAACAGTCAGAGCCTGCTTGCCATCTGTCTTGGAGGAGGACTTGCCCCCCTTTTTCGTATCCTGGCGCTCCTTCATTTTGCCAGGCTCGAGTACAGGTGGCCCTTGCACACCACTGGTCCTAATGCTTAGCTCCATGTCGTGTGCACGGGTTGCAAGCTCTTCGAACGTGTGGGGCTTGATCCCTTGCAGGATGTAGCGTAAGCCCCAGTGCATCCCTTGAATGCACATATCGATGGCGGAAGCCTCAGATAGACGATCCCTGCAATTGAGGCTCAAGTTTCTCCACCTTTGGATGTAGTCCGTGACAGGCTCATCTTTCAGCTGGCGGGCGCTGGTGAGTTCTATCATACTCACCGTGCGCTTGGTACTGTAAAACCTGTTCAAAAATTCTCGCTCAAGTTGGTCCCAGCTATCAATGGAGCTAGGCTCGAGGTCGGTGTACCACTCGAACGCGTTGCCCTTCAATGAGCGAACGAACTGCTTCACTAGGAGGTCTCCCTCAGTTCCTGCGTTATTGCAAGTCTCAACGAAATGGGCAACATGTTGCCTTGGATTGCCCTTTCCGTCGAACTGTTGGAACTTCGGTGGCTGGTAATTGGCAGGCATCCTCATCATGTCAATCCTATGAGTGTAGGGCTTGACATATGCAGTCATTGAGGAGCTACTCACCTGTACTTGGCCCCTCAGGGCTTCTTTGATGATCTCCTGCAATTGATCTGCAGGGATGGAACCATCAGCACCGACACGCAGCGTCTTCATAGATGACGTTGCCGTTGTGACATCGGTGGTGACACCCGTAGTCTGTCCTTCTGTAGGAGCAGCCTGTGGAGTCTCCACCGAAGTCGGCACTCTTGGGGCAGCTGCAACAACTCCTGATGCGTGCACTTGCCTTGAGGGGTTGTTGTGCACTTGGCTTGATTCTTCCATGTTCTCAAGCCTATTCATCAGGTATGCGATCTGCGAATCGCGCTCCTGAATAGTCTTCATCAAGCCTTCCAGCGTCTTGGCCATGATGGAGACTTGCTCCTCGAGCGATGATGTGTTGGTCATCATCACCGGCAGCACTCCTGTGTTGCGTGAGCTCTCGGCATCAGTAGCCAGCATCCGAGGTGAAGGAGGAGCAGAGTCATCACTACTTTGCAGGTCTTCAATCTCAGCAGTGACCTCCCCCTTTGCAGCACTTTGCTGCTCCTGCAGGATATGTTGAGCCAGCACTTGCTCAACGAGGGCGGGCACATCAATGTCCGTACCCTGTCCTGCCGGGGTGGATGAGGCACTGGGTAGGCTAGAGCCAAAGACGGGATTGGTCTTCATCGTGACTCCACCTTGCGCCATTATCTCCCTAGCTCTGCTCCTGGTGTGAACCCTCTGTTGGGTCTCCACGGTGGAGTCTACAGCAGCTTCATCAGCACAGTTTTTGTCCTTGGGGTCAATGACGACGAACTTCCTCGGGGCCATAACAGCTTTCAAGTTTGATCTTCGAAAAGAGAGATGAGAGGTAGAGAAGGTCCCACCGGGCGTGCCAGAAATTTGTGCGCGGCAAATTTCGAGTCTATAAACTTTAGACAAGAAAAATGAGCAGACAAAATATATTTGTATTAATTTCGCGGGAACAATTTCTCTAGTGAAATTCTGCAAAGAAAATACAGAAAATGGTCTCCTCTGATTCTCTTTCTTGGATGGTCTCGAGCGAGGGCTGTAAAAGCGTAATCTCGATCGAGGAAAGCTGTGGTCCACTGGGGCTTTTGAGCTTGATCCGGTGGGTTCGATGAAATCTCGAGCAAGAAGCCTCAATGGCTTGGTCTCGATCGAGAGGCGGGTCCGACAAAATCTCGAGAGAGAGAGCAGCCTCAATGGCTTGGTCTCACTCCAAAGTTGGGTCCGATGAAATCCCGAGAGAGAGCAGCCTCAATGGCTTGGTCTCAATCGAGAGTTGGTGGTGGAATCAACGGGGCCTGGGAGCTTGATCCGCTGGGTCCGGCTTGTAGCTCGAGCGAGGGCTGGAGAAGCGTAGTCTCGGTCGAGGGCTGGTACCGACGGGCTTGTAGGCTTGATCCGACGAGTCCGTGCGAAGTCTTCCGAGTATCTTTTTAAATCGGCAGAGCTTCGACGAGTTCTGAAGAGTCTTGATTTCGGCAGAGCTTCTTCAGGTTTTGGCACCTTCTCCTCTGTTCAGTGTCCCGATTTCTGAAGAGGAGCCCTCTATTTATAGAGGAGGAGAGCTGATGTGTCAATCCCCGTGCTTTAATCTGGTTGGTTGATCAGAATCGATCCTGACCGTCCATTATGATTTCATGAATAATTATCTGATTTTATTTGTAGATAATATCCATTTGTGGAGATATTTTGTATTCTCCAGATTTTCTATAATATCATGTATTTATCTGTACAAGATATTATACGTATTATCTGAAATTATATTTGTTAATTCCAGATAATATCAAATATATCGATTAACCACAGGTATTTTCCTGTAGATTACCGATAATTTCCCGATGACACGTTTCGTGTATGTACGTATCGAGAAAATTGTGAAATGTAATTTATCCGAGACTTTAATACCGCATTTAATTGGGCATTTAATATGTCGGATAAGTGATGTGGCAATTTGTGACTGGTTGCAATTTTTCGAGTTCTACACCAGCATCATTTTCCGGCGGCTCCTAGCTTTGGTTCCAATTCGCCCTCCAGTTTCAGGTTTCGTGCGACCTCGAGCTCAGCCAATCATTGCATCCTGGGAGACTAAAGTCCACGCTTCCTCGGCACAATTAGAGGGGAGAAATAAGTCTTAAGGAAACTGTGACCGCCACAGATCTCGACAATAAAATTTTCTTTTAGTCTATTATTTTGCATTATGTATTTTTTACTCTATTATTCTTAATTCTAAAAGGTATAGTCTTCCTAACACGATTTTGTGTTTATAGAAAGGAAAAAAAATTATTTTTACAATATTCATCGTTTAATTTTGGGCATCAAGATTATTATTTATATATTTCGGATTACACTAATCAAGGGCATTCCAAGCAACACAGAAGAGACTGATGACTTACCTGTCGATCAACTGGACGCTGAGCAGCAGAGGAAAACGCCCGAACATACCTTGCTGTGGTAACTATCTAGAGAGAGGGAGAGAGAGAGGAGCATTGTATGATGATATGCAGGTTTCTTGGCAGAGGAGGGGTTTTAAGAAGAGAACGCCGGCGCCCACACTGCCCAACGGTCGGATCGTTGAGATGATGCTGTAACGTCCCTCTTCTAATGTGTAACCGTCCCAACGGTCGCCGGAGCTCCCCAACGGGCGAGTCGTTGATATGATACGTACACACTTAATTGGATAATAACCGCGGAAGCCCTATAACTTTGTCGGTTTTGGGAATAGAGCCATGTAAGTTTAAGAATAACTAATTCAGTCCTCTAAAATTAGTTCTGTTACACTTTCAATCCGAATTGTCACTGTTTTACGAATGTGGACTCCATGTCATTAATGGAATATTGACTAATTGAATGAAAAATATAGTAGAGGTAATCTTATAAGACTGAATAAACTAATTTTAAACTTATAGGACTTAACTGCTAAAAAAGAATAATATGTAGAATTTCCAGTATCATTTTTCCCATAATTAATTTACGTTAGATAATTACAATTTATAAAATATCATAACGAATAAAAATTTGATGAGCATTATCAATAATATATGGGTTAAATAAGATCCATGAGGCTGTAGGCTTGCTCGTTTACGAATTCCCTGCCTGAAGTTGCAGCCGGCTGGGTTCGACTGATCTTGGGCCTTGAAAGCCCATTGGGTCTGGACCGATTATCCACAAGACCAGGCCGAGGCCCAAAACTTGGCCGAGGCCGAGGCCCAATCATTCTTTGACCGAATTGGGGCGTTTCGCGATTCTCTCGTTGAGGGGAATGGTTTTCTCAACCAAAAATTGACACTGAAAGTTTTATATATATCCGTCATGTTTTTATAATTGTGTCATGCTAATTCACTCCTACAAAATTTATTCCATCATACTTTCAATTCGACCCGTCATCATTCTATTAATAGATTTAGTTCACGGCGTCAAGTTCATGTTAGCAAAACAGTGATGGTTTGGACTGAAAATATAACGAAACTGATTTTATATAATTTAATTAGCTATTTTTAAATTTATAAGGTTCAACTACAAAAAAAAAAACTACAAGTACATAGAGCTTCCACTGTTATTATCCGTTTCTTTTTCATGTACATTATATTTCCTATTATTTTCTTTCTGAGCCCTTCATTTTCCAGGTCTGCTGGTCCAACAGTTGTTGATGTCAACCGAAGAAGAACGTCTTCAGTGGAGCGGTCATACCATGTAAACGATACCGACGTGCTATATCTGTCCAATTGAAACTTGACATGTCATCAATAATTATACAATTATGGTTATTAAATCCTAAAAAATGTTTAAAAAATATAAAAAAAGATTTAAATAAATTGTGAATTCTAATTGAAAATAATATATAAATGGTAAAAAAATATTTAAAAACCTAATAAATAGTGAACCATAATTGAAAAACTATTTAAATGATAAATTAAAGTTGGACGGATATACCACGTCAGCATCGCGTACATGATATAACTGCTTCACTGAAGATTTTCTCCAATGGGCGAGCCCACCAAGTGCTCATGTCTTCCGATGCCACAAAGTTTTGTCGCAGGTGATTTGTTTCCTCAGTCGACCGCCGTCCTCGACCATTATCCGTCGACATGGATGGGTGTAATCTGAAGACTTCCAAAGCACATGGGACGGACCTGATTAGATCAAAAGTCGAATGGACTTGAGATTAAGTGAAACTCATGTGCAGCGGCAGATAAAATATATCTATTTTTAAATTTTTTAAAAAAATAATAATATTTATTAATTGGTGTCACTATATTACATAGTACATACAAGACTTTTAGCATAGTTAAGGCACCATTTTGAGTTGTTTGACTAGGTAAGAAATGAAAATAACCGAGGTATTCCTTTCCTCATTTTTTTTTAATTTTTTTTAATCGAGGTATTCGAGCACCTTCCAAACCCGACTAGCGATGGTTACGACACCTCTTCTTTGGGTTACATAAAATAGCTCGCAAACCACGTGTTCTGGGGGCGAGTCTGACAGGCTCAAGAGGGCTGAAACCCTCACTTACGGAGAAACGCCCCTTGAAACTCGAATTTAGAAGACGTCTCAGTGCCCGACCAATGGGTTGCACTCTGCGGGCAAGTAATCCCTTCCTTGCTTGGAGAAAAAGCCATGCGAATGGAAGCGGATTCAAAGTCAACCCAAACGGTGGAATCAGGAATAGGTTGAACTCCCGTGGGCAAGTAAACCCTTCCTTGCTTGGAGGAAAAGCCATGCAAATGGAAGCAGATTCAAAGTCAACCCAAACAGTGGAATCAGGAATAGGCGAGTCTGCTCTGTACATTTGGGAAAAATCTTATATCATCCTACTGTGTCAATGATGCGATAAGAAATTGTAAATTAAATTGTTCTAATTAATAATAATTATTATATTTGCTCAGATAACTAACATCCATTGACTTATTTATTATAAGTTGACCGATGTTTTCTCGTATTGTGTGGGTAGATAATTCGAGATACAGTTACCCACTTTCAAGGACGAATCTACAGAATTTATTTGATAGGGCAAAATTTAAGAAAAGTTAAAAAGAAGGGTGAAAATGATAGTCTTAATGAGGACCAAAACTCAGGAGAAGTCAAAGGAAAGATTAAAATGACTAATGAGACAAAATAAAATTACCCAACAAAAAGATAAAATCAATCAAATTTAAATAATATTTCACATATTTTGGTGAGTATAAGAGAGATTATCATGTCTGTTATCCCTTAAGGGGCATTTGGTTTGTAGTGCGAAAACGGAAATGGAAACAGAATATGGCAGAATCGGAAATGAAGTGATAATTTTTAGTTTCTGTTTGGTTTAATGCGAAATCAGAAATCGGAATCCGGATCCATTTATTTAGGAGAATTTGTCTTACGTTTTATAGATCATTTCACCATATGATTACCTAGTTTTGTAGGAGGAATCAGATTCCCTTATATGGAGGTGATGGAGTCCGATGTATGAGGAAACGAAATCATTTTTTTCCTTCAACAAGCACATTCAAATGGAGTCGGTGATTCTGATTCTGACTTTGATTTCGGAACCATTTTTCATGTAAACAAATGGGTCCTAAATTCATTACTACCTCTCTCTTCTTTGTCGACGTATGCATAGTGGATTCTTCAATTAATACATAAAATAACAAAAATTTAAAAATCCGAATATTACTTAATAATGATGTCAATGTGAACCCTACTTCTACCTTATCCTTCGCTGATTAAAAAATAAAGGAAGGGTGAAAGAGACCATTGCCTTTGCTCCCTTGCGTGGAGAAAAAGCCATGCCATGGCAAAAAAAAAAAAAAAACCAGATTTTCATTAATTATTAGATCAAGTATATTTGTCACCACCAATCAATATTTTGCATTAATAATAAGGAAAACGTAAGAATTTATGGGCCCCACGTGTCACAAAAGAAAGGTTACTTGTAACATTATATATAAAAAATAATAAAAATACGAAAATTCAAATATTACTTACGTAAACACTACTTCTAACTTTATCTTTTACAAATTCGAAAAAATAAAGGGCGGATGAAAGGGTCCATGGCCTTTACTCCCTTGCTTGGAGAAAAAGCCATGCCATTGCCGTTGCCATGGCCAAGAAAAAAAAAAAAAACAATACCAGATTTTCATTAATTATTAAATCAAGTATAATTGTCACCATCAATCAATATTTTGCATTAATAATAAGGAAAACGCAATGGGCCCCACGTGTTACAAAAGAAAGCTTACTTGTAACATCATATATCAATGTCATTGAGAAATTCTTCCGTGAATTAGGACCACTCAGAGTCATTGCTCCTAAGTTTGATATGTAAATAAAATAAGTACAATATCATCTTAAAAATACTCATTATCAATTAGAGGATTATAATCTATATTATCCTCCATTTTATAATATATATATATAAATGTTTAGGAGCTGTTTCAGTTTCCTAAACTATTTATTGACATATATAATTTATTTTTAATATCTATTATATCAAGAAAAATAGGAGTGCGATAGTAAATTTACTAGTATTTAACAATAAATTCTTTTCTTCTACAAATTTTCTCCGGCAGCCTTTTCATCTACTTTATTATATTTAAAACCACTCTACTTTTTCTAAATTTATTAATAACTTTCATATTTAATTTATTGACAATTAACATATTCTAAACATTATTTGTAAATAAAACTTTATTAAATCATTTATATAATCACTTTTATAAAATAACAAAAATCCGTACATAGTACGAGTATTTGTCTAGTATTTATATCCATATTATTAGAGATAATATTATTCTATATTGTTAGGAAAAAAAATATAGATAATATCATGTCAATCACATATGTTAATTAGAATCTTTGAAATATTAGAATATTCATTTAATATTATTTTTAATATTTTCACTCATGTGTTTTTTAAATTATTCAGTCATCTTTGTATATAAATAGACTGCCTCCTTATATAATTACATGAGTTGCTTAGTATGGTAAATTCTGCGGCTCGGCTGTAGCCACTACACTTATCTTTTATCTAAATATTTATCATTCTACTCTTATCTTATTTTGATTATTTTCATAACTTTATTTTTTTTAAAATTTAATACTTATTTTCATATTTAATTTATAAAAAATTCACATTTCCCTAGATATTGATTATTGTGAAATATCTAATAAAAAGCCTAAATTGTTAGGTGATGTTACCCAATTTTCTAATAAACTCAGATTTAATCGGCCCTCACGTGGCAACATGACATATATTTGTTACGTGCCCTTAAACACACATACTTTCAAGTAATTGACCTTGAATTCCGCATTTTTCTCTTGATGTTGGGGGAGGCAAATTACTGTGAGGTGGGTGTTTTTCTTTCGTCCTTCGACTAACATACAAGTGGGACTTTTTCTCTATAATTTTTATAAAATAGTCATGAACCGAGCATTTTTCATCTAATCTATAGCTGGAACTCGAGGTTGACAAGGCATTAGCCCACATGATTGTATCTGCTATCATGTAAAATATCTGCTTGGACCTATAAGAGACCAATCTAATTATTACCTTAGAGGAGCTTAGGCTGTTAGGTGGTGGTATTCAGTTCTTGTATAAACTCAATTTTATTTTCTAACCCAATTGACCTAGGAATTTAACTCTAAACTATTAACTTTATTCTATATCAACGTGGATTAGTTGGGATGGTAAGACATTCTCTCCTTTTAGTATGGTTCAAATTCGAGTCTTATAAATAAAAGAAGGTTTAGATTGGGAGAGTATTACGCATGTAATGAGTCGACCCAACTCAATTAAAAGCGGTCGTTAGACTTAAGGAGTATTCAGTTCGAGCAATATTAGATTGCAGTGAAAAGTTAGATCACATGAAAGTTGTTATTTTATAAGAAAAATGAGTTGTAAAATAAAATTATTATATTTACTAAATATTATGAATGGCTTGAAAAGTAGATAAAATATAATATAATAATATTCGATGTAACAAAAAAGCAAAGCAGTTTTGCAATAATACCCTTTTTTATTGAGTAAAAGCAAATAGATAATTAAGGACAATCTTGGAAATACAACCATGGCGGGGCCTCATTGTAGTGCGGGAAATCTGGGGGTTTCAGCGGGCCCCAGTGCAAAGTTAAAATCCCACCCATTTCTTCTGCATTGTGCTTACCGGCTAAAATGATTGACTCCTAAAAATATTCTTGGCCCAAAAAACTTACAAATGTTGAGAATATTACAACCAAACAATACAAAGTATTGTGTAAAATGTGAATTTTTCCTGCAAAGAAACAAGACTCTATAGATACAAATACTACCTTATTGATATTAGGTAATATACACGTAGGCATGACGAATTCTATCGTATCGTGTTTAAACGTGCGGTGTCTAAATATATTCGGGTTAAAAATCCTGAAAACCTAGACATGACACATTTATTTTTCGCGTTTAAACGAGTTCGTGTTTAAATGGGTATATCGAAACCGTGTATAAATCTGGTTGACCCATTTAACATGAAATGCCAACAATATATATTTATACTTTATTAATATATGATATTATTATTAAAATAATAATATTTATAGACAATTAGTAAGATTAATTAATTATTGACCATGTAATATAATATTTGACAATAATGAATAATGTAATGTATATAATATTTTACATGTCATAAAAATTTTTATATAAATATATTAAATAAGTTCAATATTTGTATTAAAATAGTAAAATATATTTAATAAATGTGTTTTATCTCGTTACACAGATTGAACTCACTTAAACACATTTACTTATTTTATCTGGACATATTC
The DNA here is from genome assembly GCA_037672795.1 of Lagerstroemia speciosa. Lineage (NCBI taxonomy): Eukaryota > Viridiplantae > Streptophyta > Magnoliopsida > Myrtales > Lythraceae > Lagerstroemia > Lagerstroemia speciosa. Next base: position 2,616,980 of record CM075296.1, read on the forward strand.
GTGCCTAAATATATTTGACCCAAACACTCATACTCTTATTTCATATCATAACATATCGGGTTATCATATCGTGTTAAAAATTATCATAGTTATATACTCCGAATCCTGCCCGTCCATTTGTCAGCGATGGAACCATCTAGAGAAAGCAAAGTCAAATCAAGCTAGGGGAAACCGGCCCGTCCAGATTATACAAAACCCAGTCTTATCCTTCTCCTCCGACTCATACAAAGCCTCTCGTCTCCTTACTTGAGAATAGGGAGGTATAGCGGAGATCTGAGATTGGGTCTGAGTGAGGACGAACATGGCCGGAGTGGAGCTGCTGCCAAGGGAGTACGGCTACGTAGCGCTGGTGCTCGTCCTCTACTGCTTCCTTAACTTCTGGATGGCCTTTCAGGTGGGCAAGGCCCGCAAGAAGTAAGGCTTACTCGATCTTCACTTCTTGACTCGGATCTTGTCGGTTCTTCCTAATGGGAGTTTCTTGAATTGGGGCAGGTACAAGGTCTTCTATCCGACTCTATATGCTACTGAATCTGAGAACAAGGACGCGAAGCTCTTCAACTGCGTTCAGGTTTGATTCCATTTGATGATTCTGCTGTATAGGCCGCAGAATTTCTCAATCACCGTGATGTATCGCTATGAAGTATTGAAACTTTTTTCTGAGGGAACGTCCGTTGACCTTTACTGCCCTCCAACTGTTCGATTAAATGTTCCCGGTGTAGGACCCATATGAATATTAACGATGCAAAACCCGATTCTCCTCCAATATATATGAAATTATGCTCAAAGTGCTCTTCTTTTTGACATACTACAAATTAGCCCAAGAATTATGAGAAATTTTTAGGTGATATTATCTCGCCATATATGTGAGGAAATGCCAATTAAAACGTTACAAACAAGCAAATTAGTGTTAATTGTTAAGCAATTGCTGTAATTAATACTGATCAAAGTAATTTAATTGATTTTTTCTCACAATGTTACGAGAATCAGAGATTCTTTCCAGGATTAGACTACCTTATCCAAGTTCTATTTTTTTTTTAAAACTGTTTTTTCCCCCTATAGTTTGCTGTCACTGCATGTAAGCTAGCCGCAAGAGGAAACTGTAACATAATTCTCGTGCACATTCAGTTCTTCCTCCATCCTTGCCATATACAACTGGCCACTGTTAATTGGGTTGCTGGGATTTAGGACTGCAAGAATTCATGTGGATGTTGGGTGCTGAGCTTATTGTGATGCAGTGAATAAATTTGCGTTTTTGACAAACAGAGAGGGCACCAAAACTCGCTGGAGATGATGCCCACGTTCTTCATGCTCATGATCCTCGGAGGCATCAGACATCCCTGCATCTGTACTGGGCTCGGGTGCTTGTACATCGTCTCCCGCTTCTTCTACTTCAAGGGCTACTCCACTGGCGATCCCCAGAACCGCCTGAAGATCGGGTAGGATTCGCTCACATTATACTCCTCTTGGGCTCACAGGATACTCCTCTTGGGCTCACAGGATCCTCCTCTTGGTTAATTCTCCCAACTGGCATTCAACTGCTGGTTCACAAATGCTGATGGTGATATCTTTCCCTGTTTGTAGGAAATACGGGTTCTTGGCGGTGCTGGGACTGATGGGCTGCACCATCTCCTTTGGAGTCGGCCTTCTTCGTGCATGAACGTCGATCCTGGATACAGAGCCCTCCAGTTGTTACTAGTTTGCTTTTTGATAATTTTGCTTTCCGTCTTTATATCTTTTCCTTGGAGTAGGGCTGCAGTTTGGATGGTTAACTCTCGTTGTTACTTGGGTCTCTCTTACTACTGTGTAGTTCATGGAGGGGCTTTAATAAAGTGGAGTCAGGATATCTCTGCCATTTGTGTCATCCTTGACTTTCTCTTCTGTTATTTGCACACTTGGATGGGACTGAAAATCGAACTGCAACGCATGGGATACCATTCTGAAGGTGGGAGATCAACTGGTAGGTTTGACAGTGAAGACGGGTAATGGATGAGAATTAAATGGATTAACGTGGCTTCATCTTATAGTAAGAATTTCTCTGTGGCCATTAAAGGATGTTAGGAACCAGGATCAGTGTGTGCGGCCAAGTCATTATTACAGGGAGTTCCGCTAGAGTCAAAGGCCGCATTACATCCCATAAAGTCCTTGGGAAGACAGGACAGAGGTTGGTGATGATAACATCCAATCACATGGAACCATCCCCTTCCTAGCATTGTGCAACTAAGTTAGCAAATTTACTAGTGGGTAAATGATTTAATTCTATCATTAACTTTCACTTCTGATTAGAGTAATTCTTAATTCTTTTTTACATTTACCATACCGTTACCTTTTCCATCACTTCCATTAATGGAAGTGTCGAATTAACAAATTTGTCTATCTCGGAGTTATGTGTAAATGACGATTTAATACGCGAATTTTGTGTGATTTTTTAATTCTATCACAAATTTTTTCTTTTGATTAAAACTTTCAAGAATTGACAAATTTACTCCAATAGTACATTAAATTATTTCATTACCCTCAAGTGAAATGTATATTGTGCCCTTATAATTGTTTTCATGCCCAAGAATATGCAACGTGGCAGAGGAAGCATTAACAATCATGTCATAGCATATAAAATTCTCGGTGAAATTGGAATTTGCAGATTGGGTCCTTCACGGAAAGTTTAAAGAGTTGCTTGAAGGATCATTAAAAATACAAAATTCCTGACGACAACATTGAGACTTTATTGATCAAATTAATATGTCAGTGACAACTTCAAAATTAGTATTTCAATTTCAATTCGCCCTTATATGATTTGATACAATTAGGGATGTAAATCAAAACTGAGAACTTGGAAAAATCAACCAAATCTACCCGAAAAGCTCAACTTTTGGACAGTATACAATTTTTAGGTAGATTTTAAGGTGTTGAAGAACCGATTAGAGAAACTTAAATCTCAACCTAGAAAATCCTCAACATTATATTTTTACCATGTGTTACATGGTCTTTTACATGTATTACATTTCATTTTTCGAGGTCAAGAGTTGAGTTTCTCTGGTTAATTTTTTCAAAACCTTAAAATCGTCCAACATTAATATAGGACTTCAAAAGTCGGGTTTTCCATATTGAGATGGTTGATTTTTTTAGTTTACCAATTTTTATTTACATCCTAACTACATTGAGATAAATAAAGGGAGATTGAAATTGAAATACTAATTTTAAAATCTCGGTTCATAGATCAAATTGATTAGTAAAATTTTGGTGTCGTCACTAGAAATTTCATGTTTCTAAAGGTCCTTCAAGCAATTCTTTAGACTAGTTTTCAAGAAAATATTATGTAAATTCTAATTCAACTAAATATTTTGTATGCACTAACATTATTGCCGATGTTTTCTCTACCACATTACACTTTTTGCGAGGTAAAAAAGAATTATTTCGTACACAAAAAGAATTTTCACTTGAGTGTAATGAATGAATATAATGTATCATTGGGTAGATTTTTCAATTCCTGACCGTTTTAATGAAAAGTGAAAATTCATGATAGAATCAGGAAATTACATACAGTTCATGTGTTAAATTGTTATTTATTTGTAGCTCCGAGAGGAGTAAATCTGTCAATTCAATGCTTCTATTAATATAAATGATGCAAAAAGTGATGATGTAGTAGATGCGGAGAAGAATTGAAAGTTTATGACTATTCTAATCAAAAGTAAAAATTCGTGTTAGAATTGAGAATTCAAACAAAGTTCATATTTGCCCTTTATTTGCTTGTCTTTTAACCAGACTCAGATTCAAATCAGCAAATTTCTTCTTAGCATTTCGAAGCTCAAATACATATGGTCGCAGTCGCCAGTAAACATGATCTTTCTCAGCAACGGTGGCGTTGAAGACAACCTCCGCATCTGCTTCACTTTATTCCTCCCCAGCTGAGCAGCAGCTTCAATTCCTTCAACCCGAGTTCAGTCACGGCAACGTCCTCACATTTCTTAGTCTATGAAGAACTTGCCCAACTGATGGCTGTTCATGTTGAAAAGAAGGCACCCTTGTCAACAACCTTTCCTTCTAAGATTTCCTCAAGACACACGACTGCCCGAGTTCTTCCTGCCATCTGTCCAAGGGCTCTTTACATTCATCAGTTCAGACCAAATGCAAGAGGTCCAGGGACAAAGTAATAAAGCATGCTCAATAGACTCCTCTTCGTGGCAGAAACAACGCTTACTTGAAACCAGCGAACTCCTCCTATTTATACTCAAATTCCCTGCCAGAGCACAGAGCGATGGATTCTTACATGAGCACAGAGCGAGGGATTCTTACATGAGCTCAGCTCGCCGCGTCATTCATGAATTCTACTGATGAATATTCAACATGTCATCATAAAGCGTCACGTCACATCACATCACATTTTTCTATCAATTAATAATATTTACTTTTTAAACATACTTACTGACGTGTCAAATATTCATTGGTTAAGTTACCATATAATTTATGAGCTCAGCTTATCTACGAATTTCTCCGGAGCGCCGGATAGAGCTCGCCATAGAAAGTGCTTTAGTTTAGGTTGGCAATGAATCTTCCATATGTTTTTTTTTTTATAATCATCATCATTGAAGGAGGGTAGCAATAGTGGAGATTCGGCCATCCTATAACTTAATATTTGTGTTTCCATGCCCAACCGTCAGCATATCAGACAAACTGAATAATCGATACTATAAGGTACCTTCTCGAATTATCATCTGACACCGGTTGTCCCATTTCTTGTGATGCCTTCCCATGAAGACCAGGAATCCCTATGTCCTTCCAAACTTTTATATGACCAGCATCTCCTACTTGTCACATCATTCACTTCTTCAGCTTCTCTTTCCCCTCAAAGATCCCACTCCCAATCCATGAAGATCTATGACCTTTTTCTTCTCCTCCAAGAACACCTCCACCAAAATACAACCCTTTTAATATGAGAAAAAGATACCGAAAGTTATATATTTGTCGATTCTTACAAGTGAATCCTAAATATTTCATAGTAATAATTTAAGTCCTATATGTTTGCGTGAGTTATAATGTGAAGTTCTTTCCATCATTTGCCATTACTTTAAGTCAATGCCACGTTAACAAATATATAAATTCCTGATATCTTTCTCTACTTTTAGTATCCCACGGCAGGGTGACCCATTGCGAGAATCCTCCGAACCATCTTCGTCAGTAGAGCATCATCAAAAGTTTGCAGCTCTTTAAATCCCAAACCACCATCCTCCTTGAAACCAGACATCGGCTTCCAACTCACTCGATGTATTTTCATCTTAATAATAGAATTGAATTTATAAAAACGTGATTAGGAACATATATACACGGAATGGAATAACCTAAAGTCTTTTCGATGTTTATAATAAATTAAAATACATATTCATCATTTTTTTGGTCAAAGTAATATATATTCTTTATGATCTATAATTATGATAAAATTAAATTTAAGAATTAATATGCAATTTTAAATTTATGAAAGGCCTTATTCCATATTTAGCTTTACATCCCAATAAAAGGATGGATTATGTTTGAAACCGTTGTACACAAGGATGAAATTGATTAAATTTTTACACTCCTATTCAATCCTTGCGACAGATTAATGGTCAGTATCTACAAATATGGTCTTGGTCCAATGATATATCGTTGACCCATTATCTATATTATCTTAATAATTAGTCCGATTAAGTGATCTAATTAAGTTTGATAGCGGGCCTTAAACGACCTCTTGTAAAGTGCGAGAATTAATGTACAGATACTGAAAGATAATTTCTGATTTTATGATGGGTGAAATTATTAATTAATTAAATATTGCGCATTTATATACAATTGAGGGGTTGTGATCCCTGGACATATTGAAACCACTATGATGAATGTATACTTTTATTTATGTTCATGCACAATATCTTAACGATCTTAACACATGATTTTTCGAATCTTGTTCGGTTTCAAAATCATTTGAGAATTTCTTTATAGTATAAGAAAAAAAGTGTGATCATTTTCCAAAGTTACCAAATCACTCACAAAGCATCTCAAAATCGAGAATTTCTTCAAGGATTTGGAAACCAAATTAAATCTCAAAATCATACATGTTGAAATTCTTAAGAAATTGTGCATAAACATAAAGCGGAAGTGTACCTAAATCCATAGCAGCTGTCATGTGATTGGGATCTCGGTTTGGTCTTCTAAGTTAACAACAGCCTCCCGAGAGACTGCAGGTTTCTCTCTATCTCAACTAACTAATGGGATATCAAAGGAGTCAGATTTATATAATGTGACCCAGGTACTATAGCCCCTCTATTACACATTAGTGCCCGAGGTTCTATATGATGTCCAATCCCATATCAGTTGTATAAAGAGGAGATTTTAGGTATATATGTAAGGTCCAATGATCTAAGAGTACCAACAGCTAGCACTTTTGAGTGACGGGCCTGTGGTGTTACGTATGGTATCAAAAGTCAATTCCGACCCATAATCATGGGAGATTCGGGTGGTATGCTATGCCGACCACGAGCTGGAATCGTGGGGAGTAGTCTAGACCCTGGCCTGCACGGCGGGAGTTAATACGAACCCGGCTCGAGAGTGCGGCGAGGACTTTGGGCCTTTAAGTGGGAAGTTTGTGATGTCCAATCCCATATTGTCACGACCCGAAAATTCGGCAGAGTTTCCCCTGTATTTTTAATAAACCAAATAAGAGAAATATAACCTGCTTTAAAACACTTAAAAATGACCAACCAATCTGAAACATATAACTTCAGAAATCTCCAAAAATAACATTTCTAAAATTTAACCAAAATTTCCGGGTCGCAACGATTTTACAAATCCACAAATATTTAAAATAATTTCTATGGACTATATAAGCTAGCTAACCAAAAACCTCCTCCTTCGATCCCCGCTAACTCACTCTGCTCGCCGTATCCACCAAGTTGACCTCAAGCTTACTTATCTGTAAAACATTATGCGGAAGGCGTGAGCCGCATCTCAGTGAATATTCAATTCTAAAGTAAAATAAATTTATATATATATATATATATTTTTAAGCGGAATAATTCACTTTCAATCACCCAACTTAACTTATTTAGATTCCTTTGTCAACAATTATTGAATACATATTACAATCGTACATACCTCATACGCATCGGCATAATCTCAGCCTTACTCAATTCACCACACATCAATTACTTACATATCATCTCAATCAATTTAATCCATATAATCACATCGATATAAATAACACAATACATAATCACAACAATATAGACAAACTCATATCAATAAACCCAATCTCACAATCAGAAATCAGACAAACAAATCTCAACCACACTTGGACCACATCAATCACCTTAAGTACCATTTTCTATCAAGACACTCAACAAGCCGATGCACCGGACTTGACAAACAATTAGTATAGCCATGGGGTCACATTTCCCCTGTGACAGGGTTCTGGCGGTATCGATACTCCTCTCTCCGACGATACCGCGACCCCGTGAAATAATCAATATCAATCTTCCTCCCAATCTCCCGGTGCCCTTCATCTACACACCTCACACCCACGGGGGCCGCCTATTACCCTCTGACGGTAAGAGCAATTTTAATTATCTTTTATACCTCGCTGGAAACCGACGGTAAGTTATCTCGTCGGACATCAGCGTTAAATTAAATATCTCTCTGTTTTCACTTTTATTTATTTTTTTCTTTTTATTTTTCTGGCCCATTTCTACCCCGCTGGCTTAGCGGTCACCATGGCTATACTCAATCAATTCACATCAATGCAATATAATCATAGCACAATACACATCTCCATAATCAAGGCACAATCAACCAAAATCAATCAACTCCAATAGACCATATATTCAATCAATAACATTTAATGTAATACAAATAATATCATACAATATGATTAGCATTAGCATGTAATTATCCATACACTTAACCACAGAGTCAACAACCAATCAATCACACTCAATTCAAATAATATATTCATCCATGTACCATTCCACATAGAATATAAGGCTTTTATACTATATATAATTATATCATTTTACGATAGAAAAGAATACTCACACCTATCTCGAATAATTTCCACCGGATTTAGCCCTCACATTGCTTGGACTTCATCTCCGATCCCTAGCCATTATAAGTATGAAAAGGGAGGTTATATCACCAAACATTCCTCAATTATCTTATCCATCCAATCCTCTTGAATTTACGCATAACAATATACATATATATATATATATACATATATATGATTAGTTTAAATTGATATTTAATGCAGCTAATGTTTCAAAATATCAGAGTTTACAGGATCCCAAGGTTCATGCTAGATTTGAGTAAATTAATGGCTTCATTCGAACTACAAGAAATTAACTTATATTAGAACTAGTCAATATAAATTAAAGATAAATGTTCCACCTATCTACAATAAGCTTCTTCACGGCCACTGGATCATCCTAACTCAATGACTTAACAAAGATCAGTCCATTTCAATTGATAATTATTTCCAAAAAATAAAAAAAAAATAATAAAAGAAAAGGTCTTATAACCTATAAATTTAAACGTATGAATTATAATAACAACACCCCACTTCCTATAAGGATCTAATCATATTTATAATTATTTCTAATAATAATCATTCCGTGGGTATTTCGTATCGAACAAACTCATTTCAGACATGTTAAAGTATTCAGATTCTAAGCCACCCAAAAATATTGATAATCTTCAACTTGTATCCTAATATTCCCAAATCAAGCTATCGATGACACAAGCCCGAATGCAAATTAAGTGCAAAACCAAATCATTGGTCCTATGCTTATTTTAGTTTATCACTTTCGATATTCCATTTACGTTAATTAACAACTTCAATTTCATACAAGCAAGTCCTAGGGAACAATAGATCGATTCAATTTAAAGAAAATAATTAAGAAAGGTCTACCAATCGAGAAGCAAGAGGAACACACCGTTTAATTCCACCCCGTAGCTCTTAAGACAAAGTTTATTTAATATATAAAAAAAAACAAACAAGTAGCAATTACCTATTACTTTCGTAACTCTTTCTCTGTTCTCCTTGCTGTATTCATTCCTCCCGTGTCCCCACAGCTCACGCCATCGACTTCGTTCGCCCACTAGCACCCCCCCACGGCTCGATCCCACTCAACTCTTCCCTCTCTCAGCTCTCGATCATCCTCTGACTCTCCGTTCCTCTCATGCCTGTTTCTCTCTCTCGCTCGCTCAAAAATGTTGATGTGGACGAACATAAATATAAAGCTGAGACAAGATATACAAAGTGGAAGACAGCTGCAAGGCGGTGGAGGAAGAAAATGGGCCCAGAAAAAATGTGGCTGGTGGGCTGAGCTTATGGGCCTTGGGCTTGCTTACTTTAGTGGGCTTTATGCCCAATTATTATTATTTTTTTTTTAACTCAAACCCTTCGTTTATACGTGTATATGAGTAAATTCAACAAATAAAAATTCACGGCACTCACACATATCGACTGTGTAAGGAGGAGATCCTGGATATATGTGTAAAGTCCAATGATCCCAAAAGTATAAACAACTAGCACTTTTAGGTGACGACCCGTGGTGTTACATTTCATTAATTTCTAATTATGTTCATCATAAAATTAAAAATTATCTTTTAGTATCTACACATTATTCCCCACACTTTTACTAGATGTCGTTAAGACCTATTATTAAATTTAATTAGATCACTTAATCAGACCAACTATCAGAATAGCATTATACTCGGTCAATGATATATTGTTGGACTATACTAGTCGGATTTTAAAAAAATCCACATTTCTAGCATTATGTTTGTTAATTAGTTTGACAGGCATTGTTGTTATTTTGTTACTACTTCCAATTTCCATGGCGTCGTCCATGGAAATTTTTGGGAAAACAGAAACCGATAGAAAACGAAAACAGGAAGATTTACATATTTATAGAGGCAATGGGCCTCTGGAAATACTTTGAAAGACATTATAATTCTGATCAAGAACTCGATCTGCAAAGAAAATAAAAGAAAAAGAAAATGTGGAATACTGGAAGGGAAATTGCAGCAGGTGGAAGGAGAGGAGCAGAAGCTGGAGGAGGAGGAGGAGGATCACTGGCAGTGGCCGTCGACAGAGGCAAGGCCAGCAGATGTGCCCTCAGGTGGGTCCTGGAGAATGTCGTCTCAAGGGACCAGACTGTCAAATTGGTCCATGTTCTTCAAAGGGCTCCTCCTCCTCCTTCTCCTCATCCATCCCCAGGTCGCCTCTCGAATCTCTGATCTTAATCTCCCCACCTCTCGAATAGAAAGGGAATGGAATGGGATTATTTGTGATTTGATAATCTTTGTATGTTAAGTTCAGTTCGGTTGGGTTATCTCCTTTGGAAGAGTACTGCTTCCGATGTCGTCCATATGCCGGTTTATTACCGCTGCATGGGGCCATGCACGTAGAGTTTAAGCTAATAATAATCTTCTGGTTGAGCGGCTGCTCGTTTACGCAAAAACTGCAGGGAAACGAAATTGATCCTTGAACTCGTAAATTCATGTCTGAGATGACATGTCTTGTCCAGCAAAGAACCTTTACGTACAGCCATAGATCGATGTTCTTATGAAATTTAACCGTTGTTTACGTTTTCTGGTATTTGGTGCAGACAAGAGCAACTCACTGTCGGAGATAAGGCAGCCGGACGGCCCAACCACGGAGCTGCTCCTTCCCTTCCGGTGCTACTGTATGCGTAGACAGGTCAGTTTCTCTACTACCCTTCCTCGGATGCCCAATTTTTTCTTTTCGATTGTCCTCTTTTTATATGTTCATCCCTTAAGAAAGGAGCATGTCTTCTGAGATTTCGATTTCTGACATTTCAGGTTCAATGCGAGGTTGCAGTGATCGAAGATTTGGATGTAGCCAGAGGATTAGTTAAGTTTGCTTCCTACTACGCAGTCGAGAATTTGTTCCTTGGTGCTGCCTCCAAAAGTTTTTCCAGGTAAGACAATGGAGATTCTCAAATTTTCCGATAATTTGACATTCGATAAGAAACCAGAGCTTAAGCCCTAGCTGTTTTCATATGCTTCCTCTTTTCCAGATTATTCAAGAACGTGGACACTCCAAGCACCGTGATGAAGTCGGCACCGGAGTTCTGCAGCGTATACGTGATTGGCAAAGGGAAGGTCACAAGCGCAAGAACCGCATCCCGTCCGGCACCAGCGGCTGTAGCTGATGGAGCAAGGCTTGACGGAGCTCGGCAACTAAGGTTAGGCCAAAAAGCCGAATTTAGCAATCTGTCTTATACTTGCACGGTTTGTTGGTGGTTGGTGCACCAGAAATCCGTGGATGCTTCGTTTCGTAATGCTTTTGCTTTGAGAAAATAACGGTGCCCGGATTGCCTGTGATATTCCTAGACGGGGAGGTTCAAGCGAGACAGCGTACGATGAGATTTCCGAAAGCGAGAACGATGTCATTTGTGTGGACTCCGGGAGACCGAGCACGGACAGCAACTTCCTTGCTTTCTATGACAATCTCGGGTCGCCAGTGCAAAACGAACCTGATACAAATTGGGACTTTGAGGACCAAGACTTCGATCGGGACCCAATGACGGGCCCTAAGCAGTGGGTTGATCATGAGCTAGAAGATGACATGCCTGCTGCACTTGTCTATAAAGATGGAAGGGTGCTGCAGGTACTGAACAATGTAAGTAAATTTTATGGCGTAGGGAGTCCTATTGGCTCTCCTCTACCGCTCATGAGAGTTATTTAATGATTTAAAACTCACTCTCATATTATTTCGTGAAGTCGAGATCTCATACTCGAATTCATTATGGAAAAATGTGCTAATAGCGCGTCTCAGGAAAGGAAAAAGTTAAAAGGGGCTCTTGTTGCCCGAGTTTCATTAATGGATACCAACTATTTGAACTATATTAGATTTTTAATTGTGTTGTGTTGGAGAAACTCCTATATGTAATAATTATATCACATGGTAATACTAACGCGATATTACAAAATAATAATATCAAGTTATTTCTATATTATTTTTTCTTTTAGGGTTTAATAAAAATAATATTAAAATTGTTAAATGTTATTGGGTTGCGACACAATGTCGGATTGTCAAGTACTACACCCATTACACAAAATACCCTCTTGCTGTGTTGAAGGGACAATACCAGTTATTTAGTTCGTCTGATATATTCATAATTAAAGACAGAAATTCAAATATTACGTAGTGGGTGGTTATATTACTACCGTTATGCTCTTTTTTTTTTTAATAAGTAAGGGAGAATGTCATGTGCAACAATTGTCTCGGGTTGCAGGGCCTGATGGAAGAAGAAACGCGAAGGCTGGCAGCAGAGCTCCAACGAACAATGGATATGTATCACGAAGCCTGCGAAGAAGCTGCCATGGCCAGACAGATGGTACGCTACCACGTTCCATTGTTAATTTCTCATCGTTTAGATGATAAGTTTAAGATCGAGCTAGTTCGATGAATCTTATTCCGTTTCTCGTCCGATTTGTAGATTCTCGAACTTGCAAGGTGCAAAATGGAAGCGGAGAGGAAGGTTCAGGATGCACAGCTAGCAGAAAGGGCTGCCATGTCGATGCTGGAGAAGGAGAAGGCGAGGTGCCGGGAAGCCCTAGAGGCAGCGGAGGCAGCTCGTCGGTTAGCAGATCGGGAGCTGCAGAGGCAGGTTAGGGCGGAGTCGAGAGCGTTCAGGCAGGCCGAGGAGCAGAGAAGGATGATGGGTGCTGCAGGACTCTCCGGCACAGCCGTCGAGTGTCGGAGCTTGTTCCACATCTTGGTCGCGTTGGTGTTGCTCTATGTTTACTTCTGTTGCTGGTAGGAATTGGCAGAGAGGAGCCTGGAGACTTGGCGGTTTTAATCTTTATAATAAGCTAGCGAAGACTGTTTGAATCAAACTGCGTTCGCGTCTCGAGATACTTTCTTCTGTAACTCTAAGTCTCCGGAACTTTTAAATATTTGTTAAAGAATTTGCTACATGGAAGTTTTTCTACCACAAATTAAACCAATTGCACCATCCATAAACTAGTATAAATATGTGTTGTACTTCATTGTCAAAGGATATAGAAAAGCTAATTACCGCAAAATAAATGGGATCTCTAAAAACTCATGAACATTCTCGACATACTTTCTTCTAGAACTCTTAAGTCTCCGGAACTTTTAAATATTTGTTAAAGAATTTACTACATGGAAGTTTTTCTACCACAAATTAAACCAATTACACCATCCATAAACTAGTATAAATATGTGTTGTAATTCATTGTCAAAGGATATAGAAAAGCTAATTACTGCAAAATAAATGGGATCTCTAAAAGCTCATGAACATAAATAAGAAAGGCAAAAAGTAAAACAAGCCGTTTTGGAAATCAAAAGAAGAAAGAAGAAGAAAGAAGAGCACATGAAAGTTTCATAAATGAGGAAACTCAAGGAGGCAAATATCCACTATGGCATATGCAAGAGAAAGAGCCACTTGCAAAAAAATTGTCATTTTAAAGGAAATCACAATATCGAAATTACAAAAAGTTTGGTAATCTTGAAAAGTTTTGCTAATTTAAGAAAAACCACCAAGCCATTTTTTTATGAAGAAAAGGGTGGTGAAAGCAACCTATTTTATGCTAGCCAAGCCACGACAGAAGAGAAGTAAGATATATGATATCTTGATAGTGGTTGTAGTAACTATATGATAAAAGATGAAAGTATATTATGTAGACTTGAAAAATTCAAGACCAAAGTCTAGATTGAAAGTGGACATTATTTGGAGACAACGGGCAAAGTTATCATTACCACACGGAAAAGGGCAAGAGATACATCAATGAAGTATTCTTAGTCCCTAGAATTGAACGGAACCTTCTAAGCATGGGCCAAATGATTTAGAATGTATACTTTTTGTATTTTGGAGGAGACTCTCTCATAATATATGACAAGTAAGATAGATTCCTCCAAATTTGCCAAAAGTGAAAATGGAACATAATGTGTGTTTTTGAATCCAATAGAGATATGCAAACAGTGTAGCAATGACCTTATAAATAGACGAGTCGTGACTATGGCACAAAAGGTTTGGGCATTTTAACTTTCGTAGATTGACGATTTTACATTTAAAGAACATAATGACTAACCTACTAGCAATAAAGGAGATTGATGGTGTCTACGAAGGGTATATCCTCGGGAAACAACACCAATAACCATTTCCATCTGGAAATGCTTAGAGAGCTAAGGAGCCATTAGACCTGGTACATACAAACATCTATAGTCCGGCGTGCACTCCTTCACGTGATCAAAATAGGCACTTCATCTTGTTGATTACACCGGAATGATGTGGGCTTATTTTATATGTGAAAGGTTACAATTTTTGGAAATATTTAAGAAATCTAAGAGCTACATCAAAAAACAAAACGGTCGTTGCATCAAGATCATAAACAGTGACAGAGATATGGAGTACACCTCCAATGAATTCAACAAGTTTTGCGAAGATGAAGGTATTGAGCATCCACTCACTATTAGATATGCTCTAGAACAGAATGGAATCTCTGAGCGTCAGAATAGGATCTTAATGGAGATTGCTAGAGTTATGCTCCTTGAGAAAGATCTTCCAAAAACTTTTTGAGTAGAGGCAGTAAGTACAATGGTTTACTTGCTAAACAGATGCCCATCTAAAGCAATTCAAAATAAGATACCAATTGAAACCTGGATTAGGCGGAAGTTGTCAGCAAAGCATGTTAGAGTCTTTAGCTGCTTTTGTTATATTCATGTTCTTGATATAAGGAGGATCAAAATCGATGAGAAAGTAGAGAAAGGGATCTTTTTTGGTTATACTACTCAATTTAAAGGTTGTCAAGTCTATAGTTTAAGAATAAAGAAGCTCGTAATTAGTCAAGATGTTAAAGTCAATGATGATGTAGCGTACAATTGGAAAATAGGAGAAGTCGAAAGAAAGGATCAACATGCCGCCATTACCATAATAAACAGTTGAAGAAGAAGATGCTTAACCTAGCATGCTACCTCGAGCAATTGCGCAAGGGTCAACCCAAGCTCAAGATTCCTCTCTAGAGTCACCACCAAGAAAAAACGAGGCCCTCATCCAAGATATATAAGAGATGCAACTTCACCATCATAGAGCATGAAAACTTTGAAAAAGCTTTCAAGCAGGAAGATTGGAGTTAGAGAATTGTACACCAAGGAGGAGTATTAGAAATTGTGGTGCACAATTCTTCAAGAACTTTAAGTCCGTAGAAGTTTAAATATTTGTGGGTGGTAGGTAAATTGCACGATTAAAAATATATATGCGTAAGTAGAAGAAGCTGCTACATGTAAGTTTTTTTTAACTGCAAATCAAAGTTACCACACCATCTGTGAACTAGTATAAATGTGTTGTACCTTTTGTGTAAGTGAGCTCCAAGAAATACAGTTCCCTTTCTCCTCTCAAGTATCTCCTCTACTCAAATCATCCCATCAATCCTCTAATTTATATTCCTTCTAAACACCTCTCAATCATCATTCTAAAAACCTTCGCCCGTCTTCCCCGTACTACAAACTTTTCTACAACCCTCAATACAAACCATTAAGACCATTATCCGAGTCAAGAGAAAGGAATTTACTTGAATAAACGGGACAATTTGAGTTAATCGAATCTCTATTTTTTGATACCGGATATGCATGTAGTTCTGTCTTCTGCAGAGACAGTTCTCGATAATGTCCTTTGCTTCAGAGTTCTTTTTGGCCAGGTTGAAACGTTCTTGGCTCAGCCATTCAAAGTTCTTCCAAGTTTATCCCTATCCTTGTACTTTCACAAGTCACTGACATAAACATTCTCAGAGAATCTCAAAACATGTTGAAATTCTATAGAGACAGTGTGCTTAAAGCGCATCAACGATGCGAAGTTCGAATCCACACAGTCCCGGACTATGTCATCCAGATCTATTGCGACATGGACAATCACAATCTTACACAAATTCACGTTGATATTACGGTACATAAGATTGACACAATTTGGAATCTCTTATCAGACCGTTTCGGAACATTGTCAAGAGGGAATGAAACACGGGACTATGTTTCGGTGTGTACGAATTCGAGCACGGGTGAAAGAAAAAGGAGAAATCTTTCATTTTTTCCATTGACAGCCGAGATAAAAAGTTCAAGGAAATGTATCAACAGTCCCCCTAATTTCATCCCCAAAAATTTTTTTACCTCTAACAAGGAAATAATACACACTCAAGCCTATCACCAACCGGTTCATTCATTTCTGCAAATGAAGCTCGATCAGCTTCAACTCGGAACCGAGAAATGGATTTCATCGGAAAGCCCTCTCGAGGATCGACCGTCAGCTTCACTGGCGTAGGATGAGTAGAAGTCCTCGTCCGCGTCCCTCTCCTTCACCTCCTCGATCTTCTCCACTGCATCCTTGAGCTCCATCCTCTTCTCCACGTCAACCTCACAGCACGCCAGCCCAACCTTGAGAAGCTTCGTCATCTCGCCCTCGCTGTTCGGCAGAGCCTTCATCTCCTTGTCGAAAACTGGCTCGCTCGACCCCTCAATCGCCTTGACCCACATAGCCAGGTCCTGGTCCTGGTCGCTCGGGTGGCCCTTCTGGAGGAAATTCGCTGGGAACTTCCCAGTCAAGATCTCGAGGATCAGTATCCCGAGACACCATATATCGGTCTTCTTCGTGATCCGTGCATTCTGGATGTGCTCCGGGGACTTATAGGCCACCATGAGCTCCTCGGCGCTCTCCTGGTTGATCACCGGGATGAGGCCGTAGTCGTTCAGGAGAGGCTCGAAGGAGTCATTGAGGAGCACGTTCGATGACTTGAGGTGGCCGTGTGGAGCGATCAAGGTCGGGAGCTCGTCGTAGAGGTACAAGAGGCCCTTTGCGATTCCTTTGATAACTTTCAGTCGGGTCGGCCAGTCGAGAGCCGGTTGGCCGCGTGCATGGTTGCCTGCAAAGGTTTGAAGCCGTCGGCCAGATGGGATTAGTCATCACCAATGCATAAAATTCAGATGAATCCAGCTTTGATTTCACCTATTTCCATGGTATTCATTTTTCTTCCACACTATAGAGACTTTTTCTTCCCTTATAGGGCTAATAAATTTATTTGAATTGGATTTTCTTTTCCAAACTCGATGCACTGATTGCGGGACATGCATTTTCCTTTCAGTTTGGGCTTATAGAGACATGAGCTCCATACTTTTTACTTGAACTTATAAGATGTTGGGTCTACATCCGTCTAAAAATTTAAATTTATAGAATGATACACAAATTCTCTTACAAACAAAACTCTTTTTTTCAATTAATTGTGCGACGCATGATTCAATTCTCAACACCAAGAGCAAGTCCCGTATGTAACGGTACACTATGTAACAGTACTGATCTAGTGTCATAAACTAGTAGAATTCAATTATTTCAACTGTTGTTTTCTTGTTTTTTCAAGTTTTATTAAAAAATTCTTAAAATTATTGAATTTTATTAATTTGCAATGATACGTCAGCATTGTCACGTGATATATCCGTTATATACAATACTTTCATTGATGAGAAGGTCTTTTATGCCGTGGTATTAGCATGCGACAGTATTTATATGATGATATCAGTCAGTCAAAGTCAGTTATTTCTATGTTTTTTGTAAAATCTAAAAAATAAAAATAACTTTAAGAATAACGTATTCTAATTGACTATTATTATCATATAAGCACTATTACGTAGTGATATATTCGCATACCAGGACTTTCTCCTCTCCAACGCCAGAAAAATGTGAAGCAAGGGAAGACAAGAGAACTCACTATGAAGATGAACGGCCAAGCTTCCTCGTGATACAAAGTTGGAGACCAAGAGCTTCTCCTCCTTCCTGTAATAGTAAGCCACGACGGGCAGCAAGTTCGGGTGACTGAGCCTTCCAAGCCTCCTCATGTGCTCTTGGAACTCTTCCTTCCCCAGGTTGTTCATCTGCCTGAACCTCTTCACCACCATCGGGGCACCCGATGGCAGAGCCGCCTTGTACGACGCCCCGAAGCACCCGCTCCCGAGAATCTCGGCCGAGGCCTTGAGCAAGTCCTGGAGCTCGAACCGCTCCCCGTCATCCTTCAGGAAGGAGAGCCTCGTGGCCTCGGCCTTCCTGCTGCTCCCTGAGTGGTCCGGCGACCCCTGCCTCGAGTAAATCTCATCCTTCAGGCTCGCCTTCTTCTGGAGGTTCGATGGGGTTCGGGTTTCTAGCGAGTCCCGTGGTTGTTGGTTCCGTCTCCGGAGGCAGGAGATGAGCATGACGAGGACGAGGAGCAGCGCCAGGCCCAAGACGACGGCGATGACGATGATGGCCGTGTGACTTTGCGGGCCGTTCTTGCCCGAAGACGGTGGAGAGGTCGTGGTTGGACTCGGACTTGAACACGGAGCCAATGGTGCATCGCACAGTGCTTTGTTGCCTGCTCGAGAAAATTGCAAGCGATATCGTTATGCTGAAAACCATTCTATTTTTGGGCAAGGATAGGCAAGCGGATCTTTAGATTATAAGATAATATCGATATCAACTATACCAAGTTCTCTTTCTCACTTGTCATTCAAATTTAAAGAAGATTAAAACCAAACTAGACCAAACGTGGGATGTAAAACTTATGATGTCGATACCGATTAGTGGTGATATTCAATTATTTTTATGTAAGCAAATTCCTTTTATCCTAAGATGATATTAATTTTTAACACAGCTCTCACATGTGGTTTTGGACACTTGTCCACACCAACTTAATCTCAACCCTTGTCTTTCCTTTCATTTTCACACCTGAGTTATTTTTTTTCCCCATATTCATGTTTGGCGAGACGTGACAATTGTCTCCGACACTGTACAAGTATTCAGCTTATAAGATGTTGAATTCTTATCTCTTAAAAAGTGGTGGTATTAATTCCGATTATCGATATAGGATTTATTATTTATCCATTATGATATTTTAATTCTAATCGGATACTGTAAAAGTTTTCACCTGAGAAAGAGCTCGGATCCAATTTAGAGATACTTGCAGGGATGGGGCCCTCCAAGGAGTTCTCAGACAGCTTAAGAACCTGCAGATTCTTCTGTTGGAAGTCGGGGATCGGACCGGTGAACTGGTTATCTTCCATCCTCAGCTCGAGCAGCCTCGGCAACTGGGCCAGCGACTTTGGGATCTTGCCGGAGAACTGGTTGTGGGCCAGATGGAGCTTCTTAAGGGACAGCATCCCGTCAAAGGTCCCATCGGGGATCTCCCCGGAGAACTTGTTGTATGAAAGGAAGAGGGCCTTGAGGGCGCCGAGCTTGTTGACGGCTGGGATAGGGCCTTCAAAGCTATTGTTCATGAAGCTGAGGGTTCGGAGGGACCGGAGGCGGCCAAGGGAGTCCACGTCAATCTGCCCACCGAGGCCCATGTGCTGGAGCTGGAGGCCCCAGATGGATCCGCTGAAGCAGATGACACCAGCCCAGGTGGAGCGGTCGTCACGAGCATTGCAGGGTGGGGAAGAGGCGGCCCAGCTGGAGAGGGCGCCAGAGGGATCCTTGATGGATGACTTGAAGCTGAGGAGGGCAGAGGCCGAGTCGGAGCTATCATCGGATGAGGCGGTGGCGGAGTAAGCCACCGCGAGCACGATCACGAAGAAGTGGCGGCGGCGGAAGATCAGGGAGGGGGACGAGGAGACAGCCATGTTGGCCTGGACAAGGCGGAGGAGGAGGAGGGGGGCGCACACTAGGGCGGGGCAGCGTGCGCGCCCTTCCGAGGGGGCTGCAACTCCGTGGAATGGTGACCCGCTTTTTGAATGTGTGGCGGTTCTGTGGCTTCTTCTCCTGCTTCTTGTTTCTTTCCCACTCAAAGGGTTCCTTTTTTGAGTGGTTAGCCTTTGTTTGAGGTTGTCTGCTGTGGAGAGACAGAGGCGACGAGAGAGGAGAGATGAGGCTGTCGAGGAGAGAGATTGTCTTGCGAGGTAGCTGGCCGGAACATATGGACGGTTGTGCGCACAGCGGGCTTCCCCACAGCTCAACACACACAGAGAAAGGTCAAAGGTGTCTAAGAATAGGGAGGGAGTGTAAGTATGAAGTTGACGGAGTCTTGTGTTTCATTGTTGTCTAGACGATCTGGGAGACCTTCGAACTGCCCATGAATTATTTTTTTTCCGATAAGAATAGAGGGAATGTCCAAACATAAAACGAACTAGAGACTACATAGCTGAGGTAATGCTACTCCTACAATATTAGCAGAAAGAAAAGATTTCAAATAAGTAGGGCATTCAATGATCCTGTGAACTATCAATTGGTAGTGAAATGCATAGTTTGCGAGCCAGTCTGCACAAACATTCCTCTCTCGGAGCGTTTACTGTATCATAATTGTCCAATCCCGAGCGAGAAACCTCCGAACGTCAGCCACGATCACTTGACGCTACACCATATCTATTCGGTGTCCTTGCAAAACTTGTACTATTACCTTCGAGTCAACTTCCGGGATGAGCTTTTGGAAATTTAAGTCCCAACCTAACTCAAGAACTGACTTGACAGCCCATAATTCAATTGAAATAGATGTGGTGATACCGATATTGTGCGTGAATCCACCAATCCATCTACCCCATTCATCACAAACAATCTCACCAGCCCTCGCGAACCCTGGATTTCCCTTAACAGCTCCATCAGTATTCAGTTTACCCATCCATGGTCACGTTTAATCCAACCCACTAACCAAAATCCTGATTTGATTTTTATAAATAAAAATTGTAAATGAAATAATTTAAAATAATTAATTTGAATTTCAAGGATATAATTTTTTGATTTGGTATGTTGACTGTTAAATATGAAAAATCAGAATATTGTACGGTGGAATTCTTTGCTATCCTCATTTTATTATAACAAAAAAATTGAAATTAAATTTATTTTGTGTCTGACTTTATATCATTTTTCACAAAAAAATTAAATTAAATTAATCAATAAGCCATTCAACTTTTGATTAATAAATACAACTAAAATAGAATCGTTTTATTTGATGATTTCAGAGCAAATCAGTTGCTCTCCTCTTACCCAGCAAAAAGAGGTGGCCACTTCACCATATTTCTTGATTTTATTTCTCAATGCATTCAAAAAGGAATTCAGTGCAATTAGCCAATTTATCATATTTCCTATTAAGTTCAATTTTATTTGATAATTAAAGGACACATCTTAGCATAAACATAAGCGGGCGGTTTTCGTTCTGAAATTCAACAAAGTACACCGTAGTAGGGATGGATTCAGATGAAGGGCGACCGCCCCTAAACTAGAAAAATTATATGAAATATTATATAAATTTTATTTAATATTATTTATATTTTGTTAAATTATATCATTTCACACCCTGAATTTGTTCTCTCTCATTCTGTTTCGCTCTCTTGGATGTAAATTCTTGAGATCGTTCAGCTCAAATGGAATCTTGATGTCTTCATGATGAGTGCTAGGAAAGCAAAATAGTATTTTTTTCGTTTGAATCACTAATATCCAAAAGTCCAATAAGTCTCACTATCAACCTGCTTTGGTAGCAAAATAGTAATTGGACATTCGTTCTCTTACCCCTTTTTGTCCTCATGTAATGCAACTTTTTCAACCTAGGAAATAGCAAGATCAACAACAACAATCGAAACATAAATCTCAATTATCTTTAAAAACTTATCGAGTGTTGATATAGACAAAGTTATTCGACATGACTAGTCTGGACTACTCGACCTGGGTTTAACGCGGTACGGACTCTGTTGATAAAAAAGAGAACTTTATACCCTCTTTTCCTGCCCATACCCCATCTTTTGTATAGATATCTCCCCTTCATTTAAGGGAGGAGACCTCATTTTTTTTATCTTCTACTTCATACTACATCTTCTCTATTGCCCACATGCTCCCTTCCCTTATAAACTTGAGCGTCGGAAAGCCGATTCAGACCTCCAAGCTCGGGCTCGGGTTTGTTACAGGTTACTCGGCTCGGTTACGGACACTAAGATGAATCCGACTTAGGTTCAATGTGGACTTTCACATCAAGTGCCAATAGGAAATGCTTGCAATATCTACTTTTTTCCTCCTCAACGGGAATCTAGTGCGAAAGTTCAGGCTTCTAAGGAACTTCGCAAGGACTTGTCTGACAATAGGCGAACCCTCAGATACCTGGAGACATGCCCTAAAAAGGAGAAATAAGGGTCACCCATAGAAACTCGCCCGGCTTAGCTTTAAGAAAGTCTACCCATGCATTTATCAATTAAGATCCCCTGTCGACATCGCTGCTTTGTAAAAATCTATATCACGTGCGTAAATAATCCCCAGCAAAGTACATATATGATGAAAGTGTAAAACGCTGCGTAGTTAAGTGATAAATATACACCAACTTCCAAACCAAAATGTAAAGAAATTCTTAGGTGATCGATCCTATCTTGCCGCCTGACGTGAATAAGCATCAATCAAAATGTGACAAACGGGCAAATTAGTATTAATTATCCAAACAATTATTATAATTAGAGTTCTTTCTCGCCACGTTATTGCGAGGTACGACCATCTAAGATTTTGTTTCCCAGAGCATAGGATAAAAAGCTCAGTAACAGCCACAAGAACACTACACCAAACACTCCCAATATCACTTTCACAAAAAGTTTATAAAATATAACTAGCATCATGAGAGGTCTAATAAAAGTGCATCACGTCGTGTTTAAATGCATCGCATCTAGACATATTTGAGTTAGAACCCTCGACGACCTGACATGACACATTTATTTATCTCGTCTAAACGAGTTCTTATGTCTGAGACAAGAGGATGTCCGGGGTGCAATGATAGTATCACATAGCATTGCCACGTGGTGTTATAAGTCAATAATAGTTCGCAACATCTGTAATTCCATGATAATAAATTTAGGCTGCAAACATATATTCAAACCCTTCTTTTTCATGGTAAAAAACTTGTAGTCTCCAAGAAATCTCAAAAAATCGATGTTCGACAATTTTCAGCCTTCTCTTCATCCTTTTAATAATTGATGCGGACATTTCTTAGGTTTTTTAAAATTTCCTAGTTCTTTTAAATTTTTTATTTAAATTTATAGTATTTTTTTAATTTTTTACCAGTGCTGATTTCACTTATAGTTCACTCACAACACAATTCAACAATAAGAAAATACAAATTAGAACTAAATTGAAAAATAATTAAAAGATTGGCACGCTTTCCATGAAAAACAGTAAGTTTGGGTAACTTTGATCCTGTTTTTATATTTCGTTAAATGGTTCTTTCTCAACAAAACAATTTATTACCCTCAACTTATTGACTAAAACTTATACCGATTTAGCTTTTTTGTCTCATGCATCTAATGAATCTTAAAGCATGTTTGGTTCACGAGAATAATTATTCCACCGAGTATTTATTCTGCACGAAATAACTATTCCTATATTTAGTGAGCATTAATAGTATCATCTGGCTATTTTGGATACATCAAGAATATGAATAGAAGGAGAATATGTAATCCCACTTTCCTCGTAAAGAATACTTATTACTTGTAAGGAATAAAATTAAAAGGACACAATTATCCTTAATCTTAAATTTTTAACTTCATTAATTTTATTTATTTATTTTAAATTTATAATTTCTATTTTTTCTGGTCGAACAATATAATATCATTTTATTCCCTACTCTATTTTTTATTGATTTCATTCCTTGTAACTTTATTCCCACCTATCTTATTTCCGTGAACTAATCGTGCCTTTAGAAACTAAAAAATTGAGAGCTTATAGTACGGGTGTATCAGTTTGTGGCTAAAAAGTATCATTTTTAAAAGATTGAGAGCTGCATTTTGAATGAATCAAACATGGAGAGTGCATTTCTTATTTAGAAAGTAAGTAGTGGCAATTGTGAAAATAATAAATAGCTTGAGGACTGAATATAACATCTTCCAAAATAATCTCTCTGCCAAAAAATTGGGGAAAAAAACAAGACGATTTGAAAATAACAATTTCGTTGCCAAGAAGCTCTTCTTAAACCCTAAACCCTCCCTGAGGGCACAGCTTCACATCAGGCGGCTCATTCCGTCTCCGTCAATCGTGGCCGACGCGCTCAGGACGGAGCATTAACTGAGGCAGAAACAGAGTCTCAACTGCGACGGAGGCGGAGTGAAGAGGATGGGAATATTCGAGCCATATAGAGCAATCGGATACATAACCAGCGGCGTACCTTTCTCCGTTCAACGGCTTGGCACCGAGACCTTCGTCACCGTCAGCGTCGGCAAGGCTTTTCAGATTTACAATGTAAAAAGGAATTTTTTTCAGCTGTTACCTTGTTGATTGTGAGCCTCTTGCTTAATTCAAGTTCTTATTTTTTTTTCTTCGGTGCTTTTCTGCTTGCAGTGTGCGAAGCTCACTCTGGTGCTCGCTGGTTAGTGCCTGCCTGTCTGTTTAATAGCAGTTGCTTCCTACCATCGTACTAGCTTATATGTAATCCTGTCCACGTTCTGCCTTTCTTATTGAAGGTCCCCAATTGCCCAAAAAAATCCGAGCTCTTGCATCCTACCGGGACTATACTTTTGCTGCTTATGGGAATGAAATAGGCGTATTCAGGCGTGCTCATCAGGTTCTTAATCAATAAAGAGCTTGCTCGTAGCTCAATAAATTTTCTTATGCTGTGAGCACACGTGTCATAGATTTATGTAAAACATGATGGTAATCAACGACTATGAAGAAATAATATTTTCTGCGAGTTGTTTAGTAACTTTATCTCTGAAATTTTAACGGCCCGAGCGAGAACCCAAATTAGTGGAAGGCTGAGATTAGTGAAGTGTGCCAGCTTTTTTTGCCAGTTATACAGAAAAATGTATGACATGGCAATGCCATGTTGGTCAGATAGCTTAGCTCTGTTCATCTTGTTCAGATTGCATAGTCCAAGTAACTGCGGTTACATGTTCTGTCTTTTCTTTTTGGGATACATGTGCTGATTCAAATATTAAGTTTCCTCTGTCATTTGTTGAAGCAGTTCTCCTTGGTTAACTGGGGTTGGTTTGGAATAACAGGTTACTACCTGGAGCAGGCATGGTGCTAAGATCAACCTCTTGCTTTTGTTTGGAGAGCACATACTGAGTGTTGATGTTGACGGTAATCTATTTGTGTGGGCATTTAAAGAAATTGATGAAAATCTTGCTCCTGTTGGACATATACTGCTCGGTGCGAATTTCACTCCTAGTTGTATCATGCATCCTGACACTTACCTTAACAAGGTACTGCTATTGGGTAAAATTGAATTTATTTTAATTCTGAAGTAGGTCCATAAGCATGGATTGCCCAGCAAGTTGATTTCTAATCTTATGAAAAGAGAGCAAGCAAAGAGTAAAAAAGATCCCTTTTAATTTCAAGTTCATGATTAGGTTCTTCTGGCAAGTCACCAAGGTTCTCTGCAACTTTGGAATATAAGCACAAAATCTAAACTGTACGAGTTCAATGGATGGAAATCGTCTGTGACAAGTTGTGTGTCATCACCTGCTCTGGATGTCATAGCAGTTGGTTGTGCTGATGGAAAGATTCATGTTCACAACATCCGCTATGATGAAGAAGTGATTTCTTTTTCACATTCCATGCGTGGAGCTGCCACTGCACTATCCTTTAGCACAGGTGATTTCTGTGGCCATTTTTCACTTGTTTTTATGTTGTATTGCAATCTGATACCTTTATGAGAATTTTTTTGATTGGAATTAGCAGTTACAATATTTTTGTTTGGCATATTCTAACTTTTTGGTCTGCATGTTAGATGGCCAGCCTCTTCTAGCTTCTGGGAGTTCATCTGGTGTTGTGAGCATATGGAATCTTGAGAAAAGAAGGCTCCAATCAGTCATAAAAGATGCGCATGATGGTGCCATTATTTCTCTCCACTTTTTGGCTAATGAGCCTGTCCTGATGAGTTCATCTGCAGACAATTCAATCAAAGTTAGTAAAAAATGTACTTTCTTTCTATTATTTAAGTTACTCTAGTGGATAAATACATGCAGCCGTCTTTTCATTAGGATGAACGAAGTAAAATTTCATATTTCATTAGTAATCGTTAGTGAAGTTGGAAACTCAACTTCACTGGAATTCTATAATGTAGTTTCAGCTTTGATTGGTGGTTCTGGAATCAGAAGCGGTGGCTTTTGAAAAGAGTTTAGTTTTTGACTGATGAAATGTTATGGATCTGTGGTTCATTAGTATGATATTTTGCTTGTTGTCTGCACTATGGGAAAGATAGCATCGGACCTGAGGAAGAAAAGCTATAAAAATAAACCTTTTCTTTTCTAATTCTGCATGAAATGACTATGAGCTTGGTGAAATTTGTATTGTCTTGTATGTCTGTAGTCATAATAGATCTATGGTACCTCAGTAATCTCCTGTTGGCTTCGTTTATTGAAAGCTTGCTTTGGAAGTGTGAAATGTCTGCAAACATCTAAGCAGACCAGATGGCATTTACAAATTGCTAATCAAATATATCATTTTCCGTAGATGTGGATATTTGACACAAGTGATGGAGATCCTCGTCTTCTACGCTTTCGGAGTGGTCATAGTGCTCCTCCTCTTTGCATAAAGTAATTGTCAAGTTGCCTTTCTAGTGAAAAATCTCTTAATGTTAAAGGGCAATTTTCATCTTTAATTATATATGAATGGCTTTCATGCAATCATGGCTGGCTAAGTCTAACTCCTCATGTATGGCAGGTTTTATGCCAATGGTAGACACATACTTTCTGCCGGTCAAGATCGTGCCTTCCGACTTTTTTCAGTTGTCCAGGTTTGTAAGCAATGTGCACAAGATGCACCTTCCTGCATTGACATTGTATTAGTATTTAATATAATATATTATCAAATACAACATGCTGAATCCTACATTCAACTCCTGCATTTTCTTCTGCTGCTCCTCTTTTCATCTAATCACTAAAAATTTTCCCCGATAATGTGTTTGTTTGTAACTTTACACCATTTTACATTGTTTGGTTGTAAAATTGTGCGCATTTTTAGTTTACTGGGCTCCAATCTTTTTACCTTGCTCGAAAAACTTTGCATAATTGTGTGCAAAAAGTTTACCACTGAATAAAGGGAATTCTCATGATACATGTGGGGCCCACCTGTGAAATATCAAAAGAAAAGTTGTCAGCTTAAACCTTTTTCTTTCTTAAATTGTCAAATCTCAAAGAAATCCTCTTTTCACTCCACTTCTCCCTTAGCAAAGGAAGGGTATTTTCAGAAAACTGCATTTGTTTCCTATTACTTAAGTATTATAATGTTGTGTTTTCGATCACATTACAGCTAATTCATGTTGTAACTTACATTCCATGAAAAATGCCAGTTTTCCATGTAAATCAAGTTTCCTTGTAACTTAATAATGCTCAAACCTAATGCCGTCTGAATGTTATCGGCGAAGGAAAATTTATAATGGGTAAGCGTTTTGAAACAATTTATAGTGGAATTTGCATTTCAATAAATTTAACATCTTGGGAAATTATTCTGGTGTTTGAATAATAAAAGCAGATAAAATTCACACTGTGAAGATCATTCTCCAGAAAAAGTTTTTACTATTTTCTTTCTGCCTGTTAAATGTGAACTGTATTACTTTCACATTGATTATCCTGCTAAAGTTTTGCCATTTTCCTCCGAAACTTAACATATTAAATTCCATGTCAAGTGCAGGATCAGCAAAGTCGAGAACTCTCTCAGCGCCATGTAACTAAACGAGCCAAAAAGCTCAAGTTGAAGGTAGTTTCTTAATGGTGGCATTTCTTGCCTTTTTGTGATTGAAAAGTATAGAGAGCAGAAGTTCCAGAGGAAAAGATTATAGAGGAAAATTAAGGTGTATAAGAAGAACATATTCCATTATCAGTCTAGGATTTTGGATTGGACATGAGCCTAGCCATCTGTTTTTAGGCCTAGTGATGCAAAACCTTAGGCATCTTAGCATTTTATGTTTTTAGCTTGTATGTGACCACTGTGTTCTGATGAAAAGGATTATGAGTTAAAGGTTCACTGTAGCCACTTTATCTTTTTGTCTCTATGACAAGGAGAGACATATCATTTCTTTTCATTGCTTGGACAATTGATAAGCTTGATTTTGTTTGTGATAATACAGGAGGGAGAGATAAAATTGAAGCCTGTTATATCATTTGATGTAGGTAAGATGTTTTTTTTCAAGCCCTTTGAATAATTTTTATTCTCATTTTCTATCTGAGAAATGTTTCTTATCAATATTCTTTATCTAAGGTGTCAGTAATGGCCAATTATATTGTTGGTTGTTTATTGTAAGCATAGGAAGAATATTTTATTCATTTAAGTCAATGTAGCGATTTATGAATGAGCTCATTCTTCACTTGTTTGTGTGGGCTCCATATTTCCTGGCGATGTAATATAGACATTTAATTTAGAAATGATATGACTTGGCCAAACAATCATATTTGAAGGCCTAGTGTAGAAAAAACTGCAAAAGATCTCTTATAAACCGTTTCTTTCTCTCTCTGTGCAAAATAGTAACCACTGGTATTTTGATCGTAGGGTTCAGATTTTGAGTCAATCAATTTCTTTATTATTTTTAAGAATATTGTGTTTTCTTCCTCACCCCTTCCTTGGTCTTAATTTTAGCTGAAATCAGGGAGCGTGATTGGTGCAATGTTGTTACATGTCATATGGATACTGCACAAGCATATGTTTGGAGACTTCAAAATTTTGTCCTTGGGGAGCACATTCTGAGGCCCTGCCCAGATAACCCTACACCTGTTAAGGTTGAGCTCACAATTTCGTTTACTCAAAACCGTGCATGTTTGGCTTGAATTTGATGTAGTTGGGGTGCAATTTCTGTTTTTCAGTTTTTGCTGCGAGGATCTGACTCTCCTATTTTTTCCTCCAATGACAGGCATGTGCAATTAGTGCATGTGGCAATTTTGCAATTTTAGGTACATCAGGTGGTTGGATTGAGCGGTTTAACCTGCAATCAGGTTTCAGCAGAGGCACCTATATTGACAGATTAGAAGGAAGAAACTGTGCCCACAGTGATCAGGTGGTGGGAGTTGCATGTGATTCAACCAATACCCTTATGATTAGTGCAGGTTACCGTGGAGATATAAAGGTCTGCATCTTCTTAATTGTTCTTTCTCCAGTTGCAGCATATTTGTTATAGTATATTGTCAGTTACTCGATATTAATTTTTTTTACTCTTTTAATCTTAATTGGAATAATGGGCTTATATTTTCGTAGTTAATCTTCTTAGTTTCCTCCTTAATATTTAAATTAGATAGAGAAAAGTAATTAAATGAAGACAATGTGATGCTCGTCTCCCAATCTGATGTCTCTTGCAGCCCATAAAGATAATTGAGTATAAGATATGGATGTCATAATTTATGGTAGTGTTTCTGACATGTGGTTTGTTGGCACCTAAAATGGTTTTTGAGAAGGATGATTAAAGTTGTGTGAGATCACTTTCGGCGAAAAAAGAAAGTTGTGGAAGATAGGATGAGATATTGACCAGCCATTGGTTTGAATTGTAGGTTTGGGATTTCAAGGGGTGCAATGTAAAGTCCAGATGGGAAATCAGTCGTTCTTTGGTGAAAATTGTTTATCATCGCCTGAATGGTAGTATATTCTTATTTGAATTCTCTCTCCTTGTGCATCTCACATCCCCAAAACATACTTATGGAATTGGCCTTGATATGAATGCAGGTCTTCTAGCTACAGTTGCAGATGACTTCGTCATTCGTTTATTTGATGTCGTGGCATCAAGAATGGTTCGTAAATTCGAAGGTCACACGGACCGTGTTACAGATTTATGTTTCAGTGAGGATGGAAAATGGATTTTGTCTTCAAGCATGGATGGAAGTCTAAGAATATGGGATATTATTTTAGCTCGCCAAATAGATGCTATATATGTCGATGTTTCCATCACTGCACTGTCTCTTTCACCAAATATGGATGTCCTGGCAACAACACATGTTGATCAGAACGGAGTCTATCTCTGGTGAGTTGTTTCACTTATTCCTCATCTTTTTTTTTTTCCCCTCTTAGGTGAAAAAATGATAATGATTTTCAGTGAATTGATGATCACTTAATGATTCCAAATTCCTAGGTGTTCATTTATCACCTCTTATGTGGAAAAAGACAACAAGGAAGAAACCATTTGTGTTTCACTTCTATAAAGACTTTGTTCCTTATCAAGTTGGTTCCTTATTTATCCTTTTTCTTCAAAACGAAAAACAAAAATTGGAAAACTTCTATTTTCCCCAGTTTTCCTTAATCAAATAGAGCTATCACCTCTAGATAATGCATTGAAATTTCATTACTGTTGCTTTCTTACTATGTTTTGCCAATACGAGAACTGAACCAAGAGCTTCTCAATCTAACAGGGTTAACCAGTTGATGTTCTCTGGAAGCTCCGATATCCACTCTTATGCGAGTGGAAGAGAAGTCGTAAGTGTTAAGTTACCATCTATATCTTCCAGAGAAGAAGATCCGCATGAGGACAATAGCGTGCCTGCTCTGAGTTATGCAGAGTCTCAAACTGCACCTTTTAGGCCTTCGCTTCAACAGATGCCTGATTTAGTTACACTTTCGTTATTGCCGAAAAGCCAGTGGCAAAGCCTGATCAACTTGGACATCATAAAGGTTCGATAGTGTTCTATTTCTTCATCTTATCACCTTCCCACATTATTCACTCTCTTTCTATTTCCTTCAAGTTATTCATGTTCTGTTTCACACTGTTATGGAAGTTCAGGCTCGCAATAAGCCCATTGAGCCTCCAAAGAAACCCGAAAAGGCTCCTTTCTTTCTGCCGTCAATACCATCACTTTCTGGAGAAATACAATTCAAACCTAGTGAGACTGCTAACATGGAGGACACGGCTGGTGATGTGGACAACGTCCATCCAAGGAAAGATGATTATCCAGCATCTCAGTTCTTGCAACTTCTCCATTCATCTGCAGAGAACAAGAACTGTAAGTCTACTAGCCTCTTTTGTGACTTTGTATTAATCTATTCTTAATTGCCTTGACAAATCAACTCCCTGTTATGTGGAGTGAAGTCTCTGAGCCATCTCTATAATGGAGCTTGGCCTGGCTGCATCAGTACTGCTTCCTGAGGCCAAGCTTTTGCCTCACGTGTCCTCAATATGACCCAGTTGGTGGCCAGCCTCATGAGACCCTATCCAAACAACTGAAAGCCCAGGCTAGGCCTGGACGCTGCTGTGCCCTGATGCACGAGGCCAAAGGCTATTGTTCTCAGTGTAGTTTTGATCTGGAGAGGTTGAGATTAGGGTCCTTTTCAGCAGAGGGTGGTTGCAGTGGTTATTTTAAAAATATGAAAAGTTCCAGGGGAGATTCTATAATTTTCTGAGAATCGAGAAATATAAGAGAGAAGCCAGTCTCAGAAACCAAATGAAATGTGTGGTGTTTTAGCCCAGGAAAAAAGACCATATATCACCATTTGACACCCCAAGCTGAAATTCAGAAGCAGAATTGAACTAACTTTTTCTTGAAATAACTTTTTCTTGTGAACAATGTTGTAGACTCACTGTTCACAGATCACATCAAAGGTCTATCTCCCTCAGCTCTGGATATGGAGCTTCGTATGCTTCAGATTATAGATGACCAGCAGCAGCAAGATGTAGATAGCCGAGAGGAGTTGGCTTCACTTGAATTGCTTCTCGACTACTTCATCAGTGAAATCTCCTGCAGGAATAACTTTGAGTTCTTACAGGCCCTAGTCAGGCTGTTTCTAAAGGTAAAGATTACTCTGTTGATTTTGCCGTTCACCCTGATGGTACTTTTCAATCAAAATCACTGTGAGAATAGATGCCTGAAACTACCTTTTTCTTTTTCAATTTAACTTTTTTTAAAACATAAAATATGGATTATTTCGGTTAAGATGAAAATGAATGCAGAAGATCGATTACAGTTGACCACATTTTTGCTATCCGTTTCCAAGGTGGGATGAAATAAAATACTGGGACAACTGGGAATAGAGTTTCCAGAGCTATACTGATCCGAATACTTAGTGGAAAGAGTCATATTATGTTTCGGTGTCAATAGAAAATTTTTTATCTGTGTCTTGGCAGATACATGGGGAAACTATAAGGCGCCAGTCGAAATTGCAAGAGAAGGCAGGACAACTTCTAGAAGTTCAATGCAGTGTGTGGCAGAGAGTGGATAAGTTGTTCCAAGGAGCTAGATGCATGCTCACTTTCCTCAGTAACGGACAATTTTAGGTGCTGGAGGGTTGGTTTGATGAGCTCCTTCCTCAAGTAAGAAAAATTTTGTCTGATGTTCATCTGCGATGGACTTATATTGTATGTATTTACAACTATAGTTCATTTTTCTCCACCAAGCACCATCCCGACTTCACCTTTTTTCCTAATCTTGATCGACATATAATGTATTGGTTCTACAATCAACTGTTTCTCTGAGGCTGTGACAAGAGTAAAGTTCAATGTTGAACTCTGCCTTTTTCAATACTTTATTGAGAATTTTGCATTTGCTTCAAGTATGTAAGCTGGTCTTGTCTTCCCCTGTTTCAGAGGGAATGAAAGTTCCGTCTTTATTTGAATTCGTTGTCTGTGGACATGCGATGGATGAATCAGTTCTTCATACGAACTTGTCTTGAAGGTAAGAGGACATGATTGTAGTATTCTCCCAGTGCCCATATTGGGAAGATGTTCCTATAGGCAGAGTAACTGATCATACAGTTCTTGTTGAATACTCCCATTATTTCCTGCAAAAAAAATTGACTAAGTTAAGACGATTGTTCATTCAGTTACAGAGCAGCAACACGTGGAAGTCTATTGTCGTGTCGTATTACAGATTTATACCTGCTGTGGAAAATCCCCGTTCTCCATCTGTGAGTTTATCAGTACCTTTGCGGCACGGTGGAGCGGCCCTGCGTCTCTTTTTGCCTAGTTAGTTGTCGATCACAGAATCAGTGGAATTAGAGACCTGTACGGGTAACGTGATGAGGTTGGACTGAGAGTAAAATCTCAATGAAATTTTGTAGGTTACGGGTAATTAGATTAGGAACCGGTCGCTTCTGATTCTGGCATACGGGGTACTTGGAGCAAGAACAGAGACTTGTTACAAGAGGCTGGTTTGTACGATTAATTTTAATCGTTTGTAACTTTCTTGTTTGAACATCAATTCTCAAATCTGTACCTAGCGTGATGAGCTTATATTTTATATGGTAACTTATGCGTACTTGATAAATTTATCATGTATAAAATATTATTATAAAGAAATCGGTAACAAATAATAGTTAAATGTATAACAAATAGATTTAAAATTATGGCATGTTTAATTACGATAAAATAATTACCTAACATAGTAATAATTATAAAAATTCTTTTAATGCAGTTACTTTATAATTATTAAATATATACAAAAAAAAATTATTGAACTCATTTATACTATAGAGGTAAAAGAAAGAATAATAGACAAGTTTCACTAGGATGTCCGGAATTTGTGATATCTTACGGGTTTCGGACAGAATCTGATTTCAACACTCAATAGGATGGAGTGCGGTTCCATCATTTAGAAGCCGATCTTATATAACGTAAAGTTCGAATATCATAAAAAATGTAGGATACTGGGACCTGATCACATCCCTTATTGGACCAAGGAAATTCTGTTATTGTTATTGTACACGTGGTTTACGGGTTATTGTGTGTACCTTGAGGAGGAGGTGTAGCAACTACCGATAGTCGGGCCCGAAAGATGTTCGGATATATCGGTTATAAAAAAAAAGTTCGGATATCATAAAAAATGTAAAATATTGGGACCCGATCCATCTTTTATTGGACCATGGAAAATCTGTTGTTGTTATCCTTTTGGATACTACTGCAACCAGGGGGAATAGAAGAGCAGGGAGTTTTTCGTTGCTACCTACCTGCCCCGCTTCGATGAGTGCGAGCATTGCCCATCCCGTGTTCACGATATGTGACTTGTTTCCTGGAAGGTTCGTGTAAACCTGTTCGCAAGCGAATTATCATCAGTAAAAAGAGGAAGTTTGCAAGCAACTGTTGTACCGCAGCATATGACCAACAAGGACGGCGGTCTAACGATTTAAAGTTCACTCTCATACAGTTTGGTGCGGTCGAGATCTCCACGTTCGAGTCTCGTTCTGAGTAAT
This sequence comes from Lagerstroemia speciosa, assembly GCA_037672795.1. NCBI lineage: Eukaryota > Viridiplantae > Streptophyta > Magnoliopsida > Myrtales > Lythraceae > Lagerstroemia > Lagerstroemia speciosa. The sequence continues at coordinate 2,651,053 of CM075296.1, forward strand.
ATTGCTGGAAGAACCTCTTGAGCATATGCCTTGACGGATACTAACTTCTTTAAACTGTACTAGACATTTGATGGTGCTATGTTTGTTATGTTTGCTATGTTTATGGGTGTAAGCAAAAAACCTGAAAACCCGAAAAAACCGATCCTACCCTGCCCAAAAAGACCGGATCCTCGGAGCCCTATTTAAAATCTGGTCAATTTTCTAGGTCTACGAAAACCGAGCCGAAAAAGTGGCGACCACCCGAAAAATCCGATAGGACCAGAAATGCACCTGATTTCCTATGATGCAAGATTTATGTTTTAAGTTTTAACAATAAAATGGATAATATTGTTAAATATTTCTTATACCCTTTGAAAGAAATTATAATCAATTCGATCTTTATGTATTATATCGGTCTACTAGTGCTAACATTTCCTTAGAGGTTTACTCTTCATTAGCTTCCATACTTTTAAAACTATTTTTTTTATTTAATCTTAATTTTCTATAAAAAAAAAATGGGGGCCCTAAAAAACCATTCCTGAATTAGTGTAGTTTTTTTTTATGCTTGAATAAACTGGCCCGAAAATGGACCCCAACAATTTTTATGAAAAAACCACCTGACCCGACCATTTACACCATTAGTTATGTTGGGAGTCAGTGTTTGTACCGGTTATTCAGTTTGTCTTTCAAGTGTGCGTGTTTGTGCGTTTTTTTTTATTCCTTTTCCTTTTCCTTACCTTATCTTGGCATGAAATGTAGCTTTCTCCCCATCCACCTGAATCGAGCTCTTTCGACAGCAAGAAATCGCATGCCCGTCTGATGCTGGAGCTGTCCTCGTTCGTTCTTCCCCCTGCAACCAGTCCGCTTATCCCGAACCATGTTCCGTAGGTGAAACACACCCCCCATGAGCCATACCTGATTCGGGACTGAACGATGTAACCAAACATTCTGCAACGGCACAGTTTGAAAAGTGTGCACTGTTGCTGGGAGATGGACCATGAGAACTGACCATGAACCATCTGGTAGCTGTCTGCTCTCAATGAAATCGGTTGCCTTGTCGATACACGAGTCAACTTCCTTTCTCCGGTGAGCTGGGTACAATTTTACAAATGACTTGAGGGCTTGGATTGCCGACGACGTGCACTCCACGTACCTTTCATGCAAAAACACGACAGGAGAATGCATCAAAGACTGTAATACATTGTAGAATAGAGATGTCAGACTCTTGACATCTAAGAATTTCGACGAGGAAAAGTACGCTTCTTGTCGCCAGCACTTTCTTCTGTTATCGTTTTTGTTATAAACCTTCTTTTGAAACAGATTTGGTCTCCATCCTTTCACAGAAGGGCACTTTTAATTTTTTTCATTATCTTAAAATTAAATATTATTTAAATGATAAGAATGATAATAAAGTAATATTTTTTATTTAAAAAAAAGGAGAGAAATGGATAGTGGGATTTGCCACTAATACCCTTCCCTTCATGATCGTCTGTCACTGCTAGAGGTGTGAATGAGTCGAGCCGAACCCGAATTTACCATATTCAAGCTTGGCTCATTTAAGAATTTGCAAACTCAAACTCGTTAATATCGAGCCGAGTTCAAACCTTCACCAAGCCGAGCCTGGACCTTTTCTCGAATCATCTCATCTCATTTAGGGGTGCAAGTCCCTTCCCTTCATGATCGCTTGCCATATTAGGGATGTAAACGAGTCGAGTCGAGCTGAGTCTGAATCTATCATATTCAAGCTTGGCTCATTTAGGAATTTGAAAACTCGAGCTCATTACTATTGAACCGAATTCAAGCTTTTACCGATCTGACCCTGAACCTTTCTAGAATCATCTCATCTGATCTACACCCATTGCCACTATTGAGGGGGACTTGACCACCAGCAGCAAACTGAAAACTGAAAACTAGGATGCAAGTGAAAAAAAATATAAAAATCAATAGCGTTCAACCTAGAAAATTGAGGATTCAGGTTCCTATATAAATTTCAAGTGATTTTCAAGATTTTTTTAAAAACAATCAATCCCAGAAATCCGAACAACGATCCAAAAAACTAGACTACAACAATGAAATAAAATTCGGGGTTGTCTATTTCTCTCTCTTTTTCTTTAATTCTTTAAGTTTTATTATTTTATTATTATTCTTACTTTGATCACTATATTTAATGTTAGATTAATGGAAAAAAAGTAAAAATTTCCTCATATGAAAATGTTGAGGACCAAATTTGTTGAAAAAATGGTTGAGGACTAAAACTTACGGGTAATCTATACTGATGTCTCCGAATATTTCAGCTGGATTCATCATCTGCAGTAGCAAAAAGCTGTTAAATTCCAAGAACTTTCCTCAACAATGTACCCAAACTTTTGCACGCTAAAGAAAGAGTAGAAGCGATGAGCGTTTCACCTCCAACCATGCATACGATCTGGTTAGCTCGTAAGAGGCAAAACCTCCATTCTTGTTCTGAACACGGGCAAGCAACAGGTTATGTTACTACAAGTTTTTCATTAATCTCTTAGGTTGTTGAAGAGCCGATGTTACGCTCTGGAAGAAATGATGTTTACCTGTAGAGACAAGATCAAGTTGACAGCATCGTATATTCGGTCCTCTGTAATAGCATCTCCCACGACCCTGGGCGGCATTTCGGATAGTAGAAGTGCAGCCTGCAAGAGTGTGATCGATCAAGTTGTTAAATTTTGAGAAATTTCCTCAGAAGTTACTCTGTGGCCCCCTTGTGGGGGAAATAAGAGATGGAATGGATGGGAGGATTACCTTCAAGCCTTCAGCAGAACAATCCGAGACAGCCCACCCATGGTCTGCGGTCGAGAAAGGCCAGGCACCCCTCGACATGTGCCGGTACCATCGACTCAGATCTCCTGGACTGTCATTCCTAATCTTTACTTGGACTATAAGAGTCAGAATATCTGTTTGAAGCTGTACTCTGGATGCTGGAATGTCTCCTGTTTTAGAGTAGCAGGATGCAATTACCTGCGTGTTCTTGATGAAGTTGTTTGCTCTCTTGAGCACAGCCCCGTACTCATCGACCAGGCCGGTCGAGTGGATAGCACGAACAGCAAGGGCAGTATCCCACAATTGCGACCCATTGTTTCCCTGTTGTGTAGACATAATCTGGTAAGGAATTAATCCGTTTCATTTTCTTGCAGCTCTTGAGAGTCATACCTGCATCTTCATCCCGTCTTCAGCCAACCAGAGATAGTCTTTGATTCTCGATATGTGTTTCTTGTATGCGCTCGAATCCGGGTCATCGACCCAGCAGCAAATCATGTTTAGCACCTGCATCGAGAACTCGTCAGTATCTTCACCTCACCTTGGAAGTCGAAGCTCAATTTCGAGTCAGGAAACGTGCCTTATTGACGGGTGCAATGCAAAGGTACCGGGTGTTCTCATCCTCGTAGCGTATGTGCTGTAAGATGACATCCAGTGATTTCTGTCTGAGCTTGGACAGGGGCCAGTGCGTGAGAAATGGCTCCCCGATCCTGTGCAGGCACCCCCACAACAGATCTTGGATTCTCGAGTGCGGGCAGTACAGATCCTCCTACAAAACTCAAGGTTTATTCCCGACATCCCAGGATTTCTCGATGCTTATAATCTTTTGGACCTCTACCTTTGCACAGAGATTTCGGGTTCGGTCCCAGTCGATCAGATGGAAAGGTCTCGTGTAGAGCTCACTCCTGAGGGATAGAACAGTGGAACTCAAAGGGCCGACGAACCTCTTGCCGTACAAGTATGACATTGGAAGGTATACCATCCTGCAATGGCACCACATTCTTCCTGCACAGAACATGCAACTTTGCTCGTGATTTGGTTTTAAAGCTCTATCGGTCTTGTCGATCTGGGTAGTCTTGCTCAAACTTTTCATTGCCTTATAGGTGGCTGCCACAACAGGCTCGGAATTCGGAAATCAACCGGGTGTGAGCTAGGATTGGTGAGACAAGCATTCAGGACTCGGTGAAGCCCGGATTATGTAACATGTGATTTCGATTGAGTGTTTAAACAGGAGTTTGGCCGAAGAAGAAGAAGAAGAAGACCTGGATGGATCGGTAGAAAGTAAGGGAGCAACCATATTTCCGGAGGCAGGGGATTGTTGCCACTCCATTCGTACACACCCAGTACCTTCACCACCAGCCATGGAGATTGAGTCGGGGAAAAAAAAGGTTAAAATCAGGGTTTGGATTAGTAAAAAGTGGAAAATATAGGACCTAAAGCCAAATAGTGAAAAATTATTGTGTTGAATTGCTGGGAATGGTTTTATTACAGAGAGCCACATCTTGCCCCAGGAGGGAATGTAGGTGGCCCCGCCATGGTCGAGAATCCACCTTCTCGCACCGTCCGTTGCCCCGTTCCCTTCGCCAGTTCCTTCTCCGAGCAATCGTAGCGTCACGTAGCAGAGAACGGTGCAGAGCATCGTGCTGCTGCCTTCAATGTGCAGTCCCCACCCTCCGTCCTCGTTCTGTCCAATCGGAATGGCAACAAGGGACATGATCATCTACGCACTAAGAGGAGGGCATCAATCGATCGATGTGCATACTTACCTGGTGGTTGTAGAGATAGCGCCGCATCTCGAGCGTATGGTTGTCCGTCAGGACTAGCCTTAGTGCTCCCGTTACGTGCAACGCGATAACCTTGGAAGTGTTAAGAATAGCGATGATAAATTCGATCCAAGTTAAATTGCATGATTCATTCAAGGGACACAATCCGAAGATATGCGTGGGACCCACCAGGCCAGGTAGGAGGAACAGGGGTCCACCACAGTCTCCAGGCCAGAAACCATCCTCGGATTGGAGAGTGGAATAGAACCTCATGGCCTTCTTCAGGGTCACCCTCAGTGCCTCCTCTCCGATCTCCTCTTTGTCTGTCACTTTTATTCGAGGCAGTGGTTCGAATTCCTTCTCCCTACCAAACTATACACATTTGCATTAATTAAAAAAAAATATTAATCGATTCAATAAAGCAAATGAAGAGAAGGAAAAAAGTCTTCAATGATTTTATTCTACAATAACGCGATAAGGAAAAGATTAAACTACTTTAATTAGTAATAATTATGGTAATTGTTCAGGTGATTAGTAATGATTAGCTCATATGTCACATTTTGATTGACCCTTGTCCAGGATCCAGTTCGATACTTATTAGAGGGATTGCCTATCAAATATATAATTTTAGGTAAATTCTAGTATACCCACATAGTTTTCATAAAAGATAAATGGCACCTCCTACCATGAAAAAGGTACACCTGCCACTCAAGGGACTATACATTAGTGTATAATACATAATGAGATTGTTGTATAAACCATCGTTCAGATTCTTTTTAATCAGTAAAAAGAGAGCGGTAGTAGTGGCAACCGAACTACCCGCTACATAATATCCGAACTTTCATACTCAACTAGGAATATATCAAATATTGTTAAGATCTATTAAGGATACTAGCACCTCTTTTTTAAATGAACATTTCACATCCCCTAGTTTCTAAAGACATCATAGGTGAACCATTTTCCATTTAAAGCACTCACGTAGGTGTTAGTGTCCCAATAAGATGTCCATATCCAATTATTAAAGTAGGTGTTTTTTTTTTTTTTCCTGATCGAAACCATCGGTATCTAAAAGTTCAATAAATTCTAACTAATCCAATTTAAACTGGAAAGACCCACTAAATGGAAAAACTCTCACAAGATGAATTTTTTTTTATTTACAAGACTTGAACCTGAGATCTTACTTAAGGGAAATAGGAACCCTACTATCTCATTTAGTCCACTTTCGTAAGTGTTGTTATTTCCCTTTCATAGAATCTTTAACATTTTTTTCATAGTAATTTAATTCTCTCTTAATCTTTTATGGTTTATTAGTCACATAATGGCACCGACAGTTGTGGTCTAACGACTCAAAACTCACTCACATATAATTTGATGAGGTCGAGATATCAAGTTTAAATATTTCTATGCACTTAAGTCAAAACATCTGCTACGTGGTTTTCATATTGGTTGTATAAAAGAATAATAGTAATAGATTTATAAGAGAACTCAATATCATTACCTGATAGTTTAGACTTTTTTGTATCAAAATTAACATGGCACGCCGCTAAATCCGTTAGTTTTGACATAATTATAACACGGCGCTAAATGGGACTAACATCCCATAATTTGTACCTTGTAATGTCATGCGAAAAAGTGCGTCCCAAGGGTGAGAATTTGATCAAAATACAAGTCGAATTAGGTTATTTTATTTATCTATTTCCTCTGCCATCGTCAATCGCTTTTCTAATCGAAATATTAAACATACACAAGAAAATGAAAAAAACATATACGTGAGTGTGTATATATGTATGTATATATGTATATATCTGTGTGTTTGTGATCATTAACAAGTTAATTACCTGAAGTCTCATCAGGAGATCCGAACTGTTTTTGTATTGGAACCGGTGCTTTGTGAACTCGTCCCGAGCCTCCTGTATCCTGTCAAGTTCTCCTTCGCAGTCTCCGGCAGGACTGTGGTCGAATTCCCACCACTAAAGCCGTTCACGCTCGTCAGCCATGGCTCGTCGCCCCGGGAGAGCTTCAGCTTCCACATTTTCATTTCCTAGTGCCCGAGCTCTTGAATTTTAGAGGGTTCTTCTCCATGTGTTTATACATATATATATATATATATAATTTGTAGGGAAGATGACACTGAAATTATTTTAAGTTCATTATCTTTAGTGGTCGTGTGAGTCCTAATATGTTTGAAAGTGTCTGATTCAGTCCCATAAATTCACTTCCACTATATTTTCGATCTGAATCTTTGCTGTTCCATTAACGATATAACGTGTGAAATCCACATCAGCAAAAGAGTGATTACTCGGACCAATAGTGCAACAGAATTGATCTTATAAGATTAGTCAATAATTTCCAAGCAACTGTCAAAAACGGGAGATATACAGAACTTTCACCGTGCCATATATATGTCAAGGGTACTGGGAACTAATTTTTCAATTAAAAAGCATATCTAAAGATCAGGAAAATGTCAAGGTGACAGGGAAAATTGTCCAGGGATGCAAGATCTTCGTGAAATTTAACACTCGCTACAAAAACTTAAAAATGCCACTCAGTGGTAAAACGACTTTTTGAAAATGTAACAGTTTGATATAAACCTTCAATAGATCATCTCGTCATTTCTCCGAGGCAACTGAAATGGGAAGGTCAAAGGAAGAACAATAGAAGAAGATGCAAAGAATTCAAAACAAGGGGCGAAGGTAGAGATGGTGAGACGGGGTATTCGAGCGTGGTAGAAGAAGTTCCGGTGAAGGTAGGTCGTACTGTTCGGTTGGTGACAGCAGAAACAGAACCGTCCCCTCGATCATTTCACATCGAAACGTTAACGATGGACGACCTCTCTTAAGCATAGGAGGGATATGATCAGGTGTACCTTCTCTGTGGAGCTGGGAGACAGACCGACACCAACGTCGTCAATGACCATAAAAAACACACGAGAGGTCCTTGACATGTTTCTGTATTGGGTATATATAGATATTATGGTGACGCCTAACTGCTTAGCTCGCTTCCTTCAAAAAGAATAAATGGTCCTCCACAGCCCACGTCTAATATCCTTCGAAAATGTAAAATATCACATTTTTCCTCTTGATTTTGACAGATTTGGAGGAGAATACGAAGAAAATAAACATATATCCTTATTGAATAACTCAAAAACTATATTAAAAAAAAACCAACTTAACTGTTCATAAATTAAGTGATATTAATGTGAAGTCTAATGGAAGAATACACCATAATTGATAAGAAAGTGTTGTACACGATAAGATATATCACGTGATGGTGTTAGTACGCTATTACAAATTATAAATATGATTCATATATATTTTTAGGGTTATTTTTTTAGTTCTAGGATTTTATTAAAAAAAACTTAAATGACGGAGTTTTGTTAGTTTGTGATATTATGGTAGCACTGTGACGTAGTATACCCATTACATAGGATGGCAATGCAGCGAGTCAGCTCGTGCCCCTCGCAGGCCACTAGTCATCCCTGTTTACTTGAAAATTAATAATTATTATGTTAAATATGATTTACAATATTATATAAATTTACATATATGTAAAAGCATAGTTTAATAAATTAAAAATTTACATAACTTCAATAAAATAAAATGGTTATTATCCAATTTGTTAAGATAAATTTATTCATAAATTAAATAAAATTAATTTTAAAATATATAATTATATAGTATAATATTATATAATAGGGATGGGATGGGGGTCAGGTCGGGGTGAGTTAGAAGACAGACCTAGACCTCATAGATGGGTCAGGTTGGGCCCACCCAAACCGAGGCAGGGCGGCTAGTTTGGGTCGAGATTGTCATCCCCGCTGTTACACACAATACTCCCTCCTATTTGATTAAAAAAAAGATAATATCATTAATACCTAATTGAACATATTTTCCGATATTCAAAATATTATTTACTAATATCAACAAAACTAAATCTCTAGCGCTCTCTCTCAATTAGGGATGGTAATGGGGTTGGATACCCGGCCCCGCCCCCACACCCTTCACAGGTGCTTATAAAAAATAAAATTTATTATGTAAAATATTATATAAAATTATATATTTATAATAATATAGTTAACTTGACTTAAACAAATTAAGAGATTACGCAATTTTGATAAAATAAAACCATTATTATCCAATTTATTAAGTTAAAAATATTCATAAATTAAGTTAAATTAATTTTAAAATGTATAATTATATAATAAAATACTATGTGCAATAAGGGTGGGGTGGGACAATAGATAGAGCCAGACCTGCCCCAATGCTGGTTAAGGCGGGTTGGGTCTCGCTGATCTGGATCAAATTACCATCCCCACTCTTAGTATGAGCATCTATCTTGAATATTGATCATCGAAATACTTTAATCCAGTGCATGCTCCAGAAATATCCGATCTCCTATTTTATATCGTTGTATACGTCCGCTTTGTATCCTATGCAATACCCGTTTTAATACATCTGTTGATAAAATGTTTTATCTCATGTCAGTCAAACGATCACCATCTTTTCATAGTCGAGCAGCCATTTGGTCAACACACATGTTGTATGCCAATTAGAGATGAATTAAGAAAATCAATACAAGGAAATGAAACTTAACAAAGAGTAAAATGACTTATAAAAAAAACCAAACAGTAAAATGACGGATTTCATGGGAGGAGGTAAAATAAGATAACTTAGCTTAAATATAAATAAAAATTTACTAAAATTTGCACAAGCATTTAAAAGATTTTCTTGAGTGTAGGGGTTGATTTAAATCCATCCCTATGCCAGTCAAGCGGCTAATGCTCGTTTCTAATCCCATTGATTAATCAACCAACCCTGCTTTATATTTGAGAAAGACGCAAAAATACCGTATATTAAGAAAATTTTCATAAAAAACCATTTCTTGAAAATTATTTTAACTTATATTTGTTAAGAGATTACATCTTAAAAAATTTATCTTTACAGTTAAAATGAAAATTTCATTTTAGCATTCAACTTCCATTTTTTTGCCAATAAAAATTTTTAAGATGGGAGAAACTCTTCAGTAGAGTGGTTATACCACATAAGCAGAGCTGATATAGCATATCCATCAAATTAGAATTTACCATTTAGTAGGTTTTTTAAATATTTTTACCATTTATATATTTTTCCCAATTAGAGTTCACCACTTATTTAGGGTTTTTAAATATTTTTTAAGAATTTAATAACCATAATTGTATAGTCATTGATTATATGCCATGTTCTGATTGGATGGATTATACCACGTCAACATTGCTTACGTGATGTGATAGTAACACTGAAGCTTTTCTCCAACTTGCAATCTCTTAATAATATAATAGTTTCTGGGAAACTATTTTTTAAAGATTTTTTTAGACAATGTAAGGTATTTTCGCTCATTTCTTTAAGCAAATCGTGAAGCGATCAACATCCATTTTATGTCCTGTTGGTTAATTGGTTGTTATATATCTTCAAGCAAACTTGTTTCTCTTATATTTGAACCCACTATGATTTTATGAAGAAATTTAAATTTAAATGTGATAGTACCTTCGGATGGCCTATCAGGTTAAGAGATCCTCGAGTGAAATCGGAGATGGCCTTGTGGTGGAGAAGGTGGGCGGACTTCACCGGAGACTTGCAACAAGCCAAGTTGGGGGGTGGTTCCCCAGAACGGCCTTCCGATGCCTAAGTCAGAGAGGTAGGATGACAGTATGAGAGGGAAGAGTATGTGGAGTATACAAGACCTTTGGTACGATCGAATGATGTCACTTTATCCCCACACGTTGAGCAAGTGAGGAGTGACATCACCACATTGCTGCACTTTATTGATGGCTAACTTGAACTTCCTCAGGGGACCGAATCCCATCGCCTCGAGTTGGGTAGATGGAGGTGGAGGAGGGAAGTCAGCTGGTAGGAAGTCCAAGTGGGGTAGATGGAGGTGGAGAAAGGAAGTCGGGTGGTAGGAATTCCAATAGATTGGGGTAGGTGTGTTAGTCCATATCATTTATCCCTCACTTCTTAGTATCAAAGGCACCTGGAACTATACCATTAGTAGGAGCCCAGTTATGCGGGGCCTTTAGGGGTCGAGTGGAGGATGGGAGTTGGGTGGTACACAATGTTGAGTCGGGTTTGTGATAATGGATGCTAGCCAGCCAAGAGTTGGGCACTTGCAGGGGACGTTGGGCATGAGAGTTCGTGTTGTGAGATATCAGTGGTGAAAGTTCATACTGGGTCCCCCAAATTTCCCATTTATTGGTAAGAAGCTATGACTTCTAGAATTTTGTATGTTCGGGAGTCTTGGTTATATATTAGTGGGCATCAGGTTGCATGTTTTCGATGCATGGTTGTGTATGTCGTGCACTGCCCATGGTGGCGAGTGTCGTGAGGTTCTAAGACACAGGACATTGGGTATCACGCAAGAGACTGGTTGTGATGGGTTCCGGCCGTCGAGTGTTACCTATATGTTTGCTTAGATGGGTGACAGGGGGATGTTGGGTAATTGGGATATTTCGGCACCCGATTGTCGTGAGGATTTTGCATTTGTTCGATGAGAAGGGAGTTTACCTTTGGTAGAAGTTGGGCCGTGTGAGAATTTTGGTTCATGTCCCGTAGTCTTGAATTTACAATCGGTTGGCTTGATAAGCTCTTGACCAAGAGTTGGGTCATGGGAGTAAGGTGGTGGTGCATGGGAATCGGGCATTTCCTCGAGATGTCGAGTGTTTCCTGGGGGAGCCGGGTTAGGTTGGCTATGGAAATGTCTAGTATGCATTACATCTCGGCATCCGATTGTCATGGGAATTTTGAATTTATTTTGTGAGCGGGAAAAACTTTGATAAGGGTTTGACTTGGAGGATGTCCGATGTCCACATGGGAGAGTAGGACTTGACATCTAACGTCCGTAATGTGGGAACAAGTCAGACTTGGTAGATGTTTGGCATCCATCATATGGAAGTAAGTCGAACTTATTGGTTTTCTATGTGGGAGAGAGTTGAACTTGTCCGACTTCCATCTGGAGGAAGTTAGACTTAGTGCATGGGAAAAGGTCCGACTTGGGGGATGTCTGAAGTTCACATAGGAGAGAGTTGGACTTGGACACCTGTTATCCATAACATGGGAACAAGTTGGACTTGGACATCCGTTATCCGTAAGTGGGAACAAGTTGGATTTGGTAGATATTCATTGTCCATCATATGGGAGTAAGTCAAACTTAGTGAGTATCTATATGGGAGAGAGTCGAACTTGTCCGACTTCCATCTAGATGAAGTTGGACTTAGTACATGGTTAAAGGTCCGACTTGGGGATGTCCATCGTCCACATGGGAGAGAGTTGGACTTGGACATCCGTTGCTTGTAACGTGGGAAGTCAGACTTGGTAGATGTCTGACATCCATCATATGGGAGTAAATCGGACTTAGTGGATGTCTGTATGGGAGAGTCAAACTTGTCCGACTTCCATCTGGATGAAGTCAGACTTAGTACATGGGTAAAGGTCCGACTTGAGGGATGTCCGATGTCCACATGGGAGAGAGTTGGACTTGGACATCCGTTGTCCATAACGTGGGAACAAGTCGGACTTGGTAGGTGTTCGTTGTCTGTCATATGTGAGTAAATCGGACTTAATGGGTGTCTATGTGGGAGAGAGTCAAACTTGTCCGACTTCCATTTGGACGAAGTCAGACTTAGTACATGGGTAAAGGTTCGACTTAGGGGATGTTCGACGTCCACATGGGAGAGAGTTGACTTGGACATCAGCTGCCATAATGTGGGAACAAGTTGGACTTGGTAAATGTTCGTTGTCCATCATATGGGAGTAAATCAGACTTAGTGGGTGTCTATGTGGGAAAGAGTCAACTTGTTTGACTTCCGTTTGGATGAAGTCGGACTTAGCAGATGGGTAAAGGTCCAACTTGGGGGAGGTCCAACGTCCACCCGGGAGAGAGTTGGACTTGGATGTCCGATGTTCGTAATGTGGGAATAAGTCAGACTTGGTAGATGTCCAACATCCGTCATATGGGAGTAAGTCAAACTTAGTGGGTGTCTATATAGGAGAGAGTCAAACTTGTCCGACTTCCATCTGGAAGAAGTCAGACTCAATACATGGGTAAAGGTCCGACTTGGGGGATGTCTGACATCCACATGGGAGAGAGTTGGACTTGGACATCCGTTGTCTGTAACATTGGAACAAGTCGGACTTGGTAGATGTTTGACATACATCATATGGGAGAAAGTCAGACTTAGTGGTGTCTATGTGGGATAGAGTTAGACTTGTCCGACTTCCCTCTAGACGAAGTTGGACTTAGTGGATAGCATCCACATGTGAAAGAGTTGGGTCAAGTAATGATGCATATGTCTATATCAAAGTCGGACTTAGCGGATGGCATCCACACGGGAAAGAGTTAGGTTGAGCATGATACATATGTCTATATCATTTATTTGTCCTACACTTCCTGGCGTGTATAACGCTAGGAAGTAGATATTGTGTTCAATCGGATAGCAACCACAAGAGGAGATAATTTTGAAACATGATTGATGTGATCTTTCGGCTCCTAATGACAAAAGTCAAGCTTCTACAGGCTAAGGATTTGATTAAGACTTGTGAAGCTAGGACGTCTAGAGATAAAAAATCTAGTTTGTCCTCCAGTCCAAGTTCATGAAAAGTGGGACGTCAAGAGATCAAAAATTTATTTTGTCCCACGGTCTGGGCTTGTGAAAAATCGATGTAAAAAAAACTGTATCCTAGATATGATCTTTTGGTTCCTAATGAAAAAAGTCAAGTTTCTATAGACTAAGGATTCGATTAAGACTTGCGAAACTAGGACGTCGAGAGATCGAAAATCTAGTTTGTCCCCTAGTCCAAGCTCATGAAAAATTAGACTTCGAGGGATCAAAAATTTATTTTATCCCACAGTCTGGACTTTTAATAGACCGACATCAAAAAAATTTTGTAACTTGGTTCGGACTTAATAAAGTCAGATGTTGGAAAGTTTGGACATTAGGATTTCTAGGCTTTTTATGCACCTGACTCCCTTGAGTCAGGCGTTAAGGTTGGTAGGATGTAAATCGGCACCCGACTTCCATGAGGCGGGCACCAGTGTCGTTGCAGTGTCCATGGATACCCAACTTCCTTGAGTTGAGGGCGGGGATGGGATCGATGTTTGTAGGTATCTAGCCTCCTTGAGTCGGCTGTCGAGGTTTGCCATGGTGTGAGCGGCAACCACTTCCTTGAGTCAGGTGTGTTCGTGGTATCCAACTCCCTTGAGTTGGGCATCGGCATCGCTGTAGTGTTTCGCGGCACCCAACTTTTGTAAATGGGGAGTCAGAGTTGCCATGATGTCTGTGGTGATCCTACTTGGGCATTGTGGTTGTCACGGTGTTTCGTGGGTACCCTACTTCCTTGAGTCGAGCGTCGGAGTTATTGCAGTTCCAGGGTACCCGACTTCCATGAGTTGAGTGTGGGGGTTATCGTAGTGTCCAGGGCATCTGACTTCATTGAGTTCGGTGTCCATGGTCCCCAACTTCCTTGAGTCGAGCGTCGGGTGTTGCCACAATGTCCGGGGTACCCGACTTCCTTGTGTTGGGTGCTGGAGTTGGTGCGGTATCTGTGGTACCCAACTTACTTGAGTTGGCATCTGGGTTATTGTGGTATCTAGGGTATCTATCTTCTTTGAGTTGAGCACCTAGCAGAGATATTTTACCCGACTTCTAGGAGTCAAGCATCGAGTCTGCAAGGTGCCCGCATGGTGCTCATGAATGTGATTGCTGAAAGGTGATGTCAGGTGTGCAGCCCCTGGAAGTCAATCTATCCATCCTAGTGCATGGAGTAGGGAGTGCGTACATTGGAGGGGGGTGGGAGTTGAGGTGCGTACAATGGTGAGAGTTGGGTCGGGTGTCGCTCGATTAGATGGTAAAGTTGGGAGTTAGGTGCTCAACTCATCAAATTGAGGTAGGGAGTTGTGCATGCTCTCAAGTTGGGCATGCAAGTAGAGTGCCTGACTCATGAAAGTAAGGTCGAGCGGTACTTGTAAGTTGGGCGCTAGTCGGATAGTGTTTGCAAGTCAGGTGCCCGACTCATGGAAGTAAGGTCACGTGGTGCTTGCAAGTTGGGTGCCAATCTTGTGATGCTTGCAAGTCGGGTACCCCAATCATGGAAGTAATGTCAAGCAGTGCTTGTAAGTTGGTTACTAGTCATGTGATGTTTACAAGTTAGGCGCCCAGCTCATGGATCTAAGGTCGACAGTGCTTGTAAGTTGGTTACCGTCATGTGATATTTGCAAGTCAGATGCCCAACTCATGGGAATAAGGTTAGGCTGTGCTTGCAAGTTGGGTGTTGATCAAGTGGTGTTTGCAAGTCGGGTGCACAACTCATGGATGTAAGGTCGAGCGATGCTTGCAAGTTGGGTGCCGGTCATGTAAGGTTTGCAAGTCTGGTGCCCAACTCACTGAAGTAAGGTCAGGCGGTGCTTGTAAGTTGGTTGGCAGTCATGTGATGTTTTCAAGTTGGGTGCACAACTCATGGAAGTAAGGTAGGCTGGTGCTTGCGAGTTGGTTGGCGGTCAAGTGGTGCTTGCAAGTCGGGTGCCCAACTCATGGATGTAAGGTCAGGCAAAGCTTGCAAGTTGGGTGCCAATCAAGTGGTGTTTGCAAGTCAGGTGCCCTACTCATGGATGTAAGTCAGGCAATGCTTGCAAGTTGGTCGTCGGAATGTTCGAACTTATAAATTGGATGTTGGAACGTCTAAATTTTGTGTGAACTTGGTCCTTAAGATGTCCGGACTGCTTCAAAGTAGGATGTCCAGACTTGTGAAAAGTCGAATATCGTAAAGTGTGAGGTGGTAAGAAGTCAGACTTATTAGAAGTCGGACATTGGGATTGGCCGATGTTGGGAGGTTTGAAAATGTTGGTTCTATATCCAAAATTATGGAAAGTCAAACACTGAGGAGGTGGAATACTTGTTTGGTTGTCTCCCAATCCGACCATGTGGGAAGCTAGATGTTGAGAGGCGGAGAAATTTTGCCTCCCATTCCAAACATAAGAAGCTGGAGAAGTTTATATAATCTAGAATGTGAAAATTGGGCGTCGACTTATGGAGAGTCGAACGATGGGAAAGTCGAATGTAACTTAGGAGGTTTGACTTGGAAAGTCAAGCTAGAGTAAGTAGGGCTTTGATTGAGTTGTTAGAGCAACCGTGATCGGCTTGGTGAAGGCTGGGTTTTCATAGACTTATCCTATGACTATGTCCTGAAGGGAGACGTCAGACTTGGTCTTGGCATGGGTCCCGGGGATCCCATGGCTGACACCGGCAGTATCGGGCTTGGTCTTGGCACGGGTTCGGATGATCCCGTGACCGACACCAGCAGCATTAGGCTTTGTCTTGGCACGGGTCCCGAGGATCCCATGGCCGACGCCGGTAACGTCATGCTTTGTCTTGGCACGGGTTTGGGGGATCCCGTGGCCAACATTGACGCTGTTCGACTTGGTCTTGGCACGGGTCTAGGGGATCCTATGGCCGACACCGGCTGCATTGGGCTTTGTCTTGGCACGAGGTCCGATGGATCCCATGGCCGACAGCGAAGGCATCGAGCTTGGTCTTGGCACAAGTCCAAGGGATCCCATGACTGACACGGGGTGTGTCAGGTTTTGTCTTGGCACAGGTCCAATGGATCTCGTGGCCGACATCGGCAATGTCTAACTTGGTCTTGGCACTAGTCCGTGGGATCCCGTAACCGACACTGGGGGCGTCGAGCTTCGTCTTAGTTTTGTAGGGAGCAAATGGAACCAAGAGGAAGCTGGCCTCCCTCAACATTGGAGGGAAGAGTCAGCACATATTGATGTCTGAAATCCGTTTGGCTATTATTGTATTTGAGAAGAGGTGTAAATGCACCTTAAGGTCCAACTTCCCATAATAGCGGGGCACGTGGAAAAAGTTTAAGGAGTAATGGGATGGGCGCGCCTAAGACCTGCAGGGCAAAGGGAAAGTCAGGGTTGTCATTGTACAAGGATGACTTCCCTTTGTCAAGTGTCCTTAATGTCTTCTCCACTTAGATCTTGATTTGATCATCCAAGGAGGCGTAAGTCAGGTGTTGGGTGTGACTGTAGTCGTACGCCTATGGCAAGTAAGGTTGGGCTGGTGGGGTCCTTTGATCGGGTTGGGATGGTACAGGTACATAAGGTGGCAGTAGGGTGACAAAAGGACGATGTGTGGGTCCTTGCCCGTACAAGTACGGTTCTGACATCTACCCAACATTAATGTTTGGGGCGTTTTGCCTGTCCACAAAAGGAGCAAAAAAGCTGTTGAGTTGTGTTTACCTCCCCTTATAGTTGTACCCAAAAACAGGCTAATTTTGTGGGATCTCCTTTGGTGTATCGGCCTTAATCTTCAGGTTCGAATTTCCAAGCACCCCGGATGGGGTGGACTCCATCGACTCAGAGTTGTCCAACACCTCTGCCACGAGGGGAAGGGTAGGTGGCATTGGTATGGACAAAGGGACACTGTTGCGACGCCCCCCTCTTTGGCTCTGGTGGCTTATGTTGGAACGGTGTTGCCCGGATCCCTCTCGGACTTGTTCATGGGTAGCATTTGGGAGGTTAAGGGAAGGGCGGCTCCTTCACTAGTCACAGGAGAGATGGCCTCTGAACTCTCTCATCTGGGCGGCATGGCGGGGTGGGCGTATGGTAGCAGTTTGGGGCATGGTTCATAGATCGGTGATTTCATACTCTTAACAAGAGCACCAAAATGATAGTACCTTTAGGTGGCCTATCGGGTTGAGGGATCCTCAAGTGAAATAGGAGTTGGCCTTGTGGTGGAGAAGGTGGGCGGACTTCACCAGACACTTGCGAATAGTCGAGGCTGGGGGTGGTTGCCCGGAACAGCCCTTCGATGCCTAAGTCTGAGAGGGAGGATGAGAGTATCAGAGGGAAGTGTATGTGGTGGGAGTAGAATCTTCCTCCTTTTACTTGGGCCTCAAGGACTTATTTATAGGACCTTTGGTACGATTGAATGATGTCATTTTATCTCGACATGTTGAGCAAGTGAGAAGCGATATCTCTGCATTGGTGCGCTTTAGTGATGACTGACTTGGATTTCCTCAGGGGATTGACTCCCATCGCCTCGAGTCGAGTAGATGGAGGTGGAGGTGGAGGTGGGAAGTCGGATGGTAGGAAGTTCAAGTGGGGTAGATGGAGGTGAAGGAAGGAAGTCGGGTAGTAGAAAGTCCAATGGATCGGGTAAGTGTGTTAGTCCATGTCAAAATGAACATGGATCCTAATCTATTTTGATCGGATCCACTCTAAAACCATGAGACAAAATCTAAAACATTGTGGACGATATGTTATAGGAAGAAACAGATAACGTGTATGTTGCAATTCAAAGACTTTATTTAAGGGAGTTAAACATCTATACTATTATATGCAAATATTTGATGAGTTTGATGTCTTTCCATGCTAGCAATGGTATGTGTTTAGTATATTTTTATTGAGTGACTTGAGAATTAAAATAACCAATTTAACTTTATAAGCTAAGTGATACGAAAAATATGAAAATATAAAATGGAAGAGATGAATATAAATCTACATTTAATTTATCACTAACTTCACTTTTTATTAGAATGATCATGAACTTTTAATTCTTCCTTAATTTCTACCTTATCATTAAATTTTTGTTAATATTGTTGATGGAAGTTACAAACGGTCGTTAAAATTGGCGAATCGATAAATTTGTCCCTCTTCAAACTGCAAATAAATGACTCATAATGCACGAACTTTGTGTGATTTCCCAATTCTATCATGGACTTTTTATTCTTCTTTAGTTCTATTATATCATCAAATTCCCATTAATATTAATGATGGAAGTTACAAATGGCCGTTAAAATTGGTGAATCGACAAATTTGGCCCTCTTCAAACTGCAAATAAATGACGACATAATGCACGAACTTTGTGTGATTTCCCAATTCTATTACAAACTTTGCATGATTTCCCAATTCCACTACAAACTTTGTGTGATTTCTCAATTCAACCATCAACTTTCACTTTCTCACTGCTTTGAGCAGCCGTTTGTAACTTTTGTCAACAATATCAATACAAATTTGACGATATGGTAGAAGTGGAGAAAGATTGAAAATTCCCAATTATTTTAATTAAAAGTGAAAGTTTTATGGTGAAATTGAAAAAAAAAAGGGCAAAATTCGTGTATTTTCAGGTCATTTACTCTTTAATCTAACATAATATAAAATTATATTTCTAATACCTAAACATTTATATTATCCAAAACATTATTTTCCCGGCAATATAACAAAATTTTCCTAGCAATAGCTTTTGAAGAAAAAAGGAAGTGATGAAATTAGACGTCCCGCATTGGAAAAATTTGGTTCGGCACCGTGTTAACGTTGACTTGATCTGTGATAAGATTCCATAACTGTTAGGTATGAATTAATGTGAATTAATTGACAGCAAAAATAAGGTATGAATTAATGTGATAAACGTCAAATAATCACGAGAGAGTCTGCTACGTGACGGGTGCACCATACAGTGTCATAAACTAATAGGAATCTGTCATTTTAGATTTTTATTATTTATTATAAAATCTTAAAAATAAAAAATAATCATACAAATAACTAAATATTATTGATTTGTAATACCATATACCCACTAATGCGTAGTACAGCTTTACGTAGAAGACTTTTTCCATAATTATGGTAAAAAGGACTCTACATTGAATGATTTTATATAAATAGACTTTTTCCATAAAAGTAAACCAACATTTAACGCATTTACATAAATAGAAATCCAAGTGCCATACCATTTCGGGTAACTTGGAGAAAATTCAATGCAGTTTTATGGCATGATAAAATCCAATTCTCCACAACAAATCCAATTCTCCACAACATGGAATTCTTAGGTGATCCTAAAGTATATAAACACATCAATTAAATCGTGACAAATGAGTAAAATAGTATTAAATATTCGAGTTGTTGTTATCGTCATTATTAATCAATCATATCATTATAAGGTAACATATAAGATTTTGCATTTTGCACAAAGTGTCATCGAACTAATCCAGGTGTACTTATTTGTGTAAATGATGTAGAATATAAAGGATGGTTCTTTAACCTAAGTAGCATGATAATCGTTCGGCTTGTGTGGGGATAAAATGGGAAGCAAAACCGAGGATGCAGGGTTAGTGCAATGACACGAGATTTCGACTTGTAACTTAGAAGTTCCGAACTCGATCCTCACTGTGAGAGTTATATATTTCTTTATCTTTTTTTTTTATTTCATGTCTTTATATCAGGTTTGCGGACCTCCCTTATTGCTGAAAAATGGCAAGTAAAAAATTCATGATTTATGAATTTTATCTCTCTGTGAATGAACCGAATCAACTTGAATTGGAAATTAATCTGAATCTATTGAATTTTCAGATACCGTGTGATATAAGTTGAAAAAACATAAAAAGATTAATTGGACAAAACACGTCAGACTCTCGTTAGGTCATTTAGTTTTTTCAAGTTTTTATGCTTTGCTGCCTTCGTAATTCATTAGGGTTAGGTTAACTTTTTGTGCTATATTGAACTCCTCCCTCTAGGCTTCATTGAGTCCTCCAATTATATATCGAACTTATTTCTACATTTCAAATTCGACTCTCACCATCTTAAATTTAAGAATCGAATTTTACGTGGAATCTATATTACGTCACATATTTCAATACCTTGTTAGAACCTGTTAATTCTTTTTTTCTTGTAGTCATATTAATATATTTATACATAGCGTTTTATTTTTATGTTTTTTAGCATAACTATTTTATTAAAATTAATACAATTTAAGTAAACATTTGTATAATTTCTTAATGTATTTTATTATTACCAATTCTACATCTATTTGATATTAGCGCATACCTTATTTTATTCCAAGCATTTTAATTTGCCTTCAATAATTTTTCACTTATATCTTTAATTTTTCTTTATATTATCATCTAACTTATAAAGAGGCTAAGGCTTACAGTCCTAATGAAGGGCCAATCAAAATTGATTTCAAGATATATTAATTTTAGATCGAGAATAAGTGCGAGTTGAAAGTTACACCCTTTTTATTTTTCTTTTGTAATCTTACTTTGTTGGTTTTATATGAAAAAGAGGTGAAATGGACCAATCTAATTTAATTTTTATGGGTTTTAAAAATTAGGGACCCCGAAAAACAGATGGGCCAGCATGCCTTTTTATTAATTAAATTTGTGGGCACGTAACCCCAAGGCGTCTGTCCCGATGTTACTTTCTTATTTATTAATGGAAAAGTAAGAAGACTTCAATAATAATTGGTTTTAGGCTATCACCAAAAGCGATGGACTACTGATTTAAAATTTATTCTTAATTGTAGTTTAGAAGGTTGAATTTTTATATTCAAATTCCTTCTAAGTAAAATTGTCAGAAAGGGAATATTTGAGGCTAAATTTCGGTGGACATCAAATTTTTGGGCTATACTATGCCTCTATTAGTAATATATTGATAAATATAATATTAATATCAATTATTTAACTCGTCTAATATATTTGTGGTTGAATATGGGCGCTCCAATATTATATAGGGGTGATGGCTGAGTTATCATTACCATCACCCTCCTTTAATTTTTTTATATTGATGGTGCACAGCAGCACCGTAACAACCAATTAATTCATCGGACGGTGTATTATACAATTTTAGGCCCGCCATCAATCCCCACATATCTGCATGCGGAGTTAAATCCTGAACCTGATCTACTACATGTTGTCAACTTACCAGCGAGTTCACCCCTTGAAAGTTTGCCGTCCTTTAATTGATATAAAAGGGTACCAACCTAAATTGAGTAATAAATGATTCGGCCTCACCTATATCAAAATACCTTAGACTATTGTGATAGTCTTTAAACATACTCATTTTTGGGAGAGCATTCAAACATATTCATTTTTTTTCATTTGTTAGTGGGGTCATTTGACTATCTCCAATTGTGGATAAATTATTTTACGAAATAGTATCACCATTTGATAGTTCTGATGTGGTCATTTGACTAACCTCCAATTATTAGGGTTGTTATTTAGTTTTCTAGATTTTATAAAAAAAAATTACAAAAATATTTGAATCTTATTTGTCAATGTCACCATGTGACCTCACCTCAACACTTTGACTAGACCTCGAAGGGATAAGAATAAAGTGAAGGGTGGTACGAGAGCAACTTCTGAACTAGCAAGTGACTGTAGTGGAGAATACCGAGCAACTCAACAACTTCTAGTGTTGCCTAGAACTCTTTCTCACAAAGTGAGGATATATATGGGTAAGAAATCTAAATATATACCAATGTTTTTTAGCTGATAAAATTTTTCTTGTTATAAATTAATTTTATTAATATTAAATGTATAGGTCGAACTTTCCAACCACTTTGATGATCATATTAATTATGTAAAATCGACTAGATACATTATACGCTACTTGGAACACAATTCCGGAGATGATTCGATGACATTGGTAGGACAGCAGGCGAGCAACTTCCGACCGAGCAAGTTAGTGCATCGGATCTACAATGGTGAACTAGCTAACGTAACCACATGATAAGACCATGCGTCCAAATTGACACATGATTCATCTGTTGGGGTGAGCTGGCTACTCTTTCCCCTCGTGAACCATATGAGCTAGGACCATTATGGGGAGCATCGAATGACTCAACCACCTCTGGTACTGCCTAGAACTGTTTCATATAGAGTGAGGAAAGATATGGGTGAGAAATCTAAATATATACCAATGTTCTTTTAGTTGATAAAGTTTTGTTTATCATAATTTAATTTTATTAATATTATTGGATATATGTAACAGTCAAACCTTCCAACCACTTTGATGATTACATTAATTATGCGGAAGCGATTGGACAAGTTCAAGTTCTACGCTACCTGGAACACAATTCCGGTGAGGATTTAATGAGATTGGCTTAATAAGTGGAGAGTAAGCTTCTATGTTTGTACAAACTCTTTGAAAAGTTAACACCGATTGTATAAACCGTCAATTATTTGTTGACGCCATTAATAAATACTAACGTGACTCCTAAACGATTTCTTACTTGGTTGCTGATGTGAAAAATTAAATTACATGACATTAAAAACCTTAGGAAAAAAATCAACATTATAAAAATTTTGCTAATATTAAAATATGGTAGGAAATCTTTAAAATATTGTAGAATCGAACAAAATCTTTGTATTTTTCTTTTTGTTATATTTTTTGATAAAAAGCTAGTGTCGATCCATCTCTCTTAGGGGCCGTTAGGTTTATACTACGAAATCAGCAATGGAAATGGAAACGGAAACGGAATGAGGAGGAATAGGAAATGGAATGATATTTTTCAATTTTTGTTTGATTTTATTTGGAAACGGAATATGATTCCCTTTATTACTATTTATTAAAATATTAGACATTTGAAATAAAAAATAGTTTGAATAATTTATTGAATATAATTCAGATAAATTAAATAAATATAAGAATATTATCTAATAACAAATTACTTATTTATCAAAAAATCTATCAATTGTTCGAACTCTTCCATTTTTAAGATTTTTCTCTCCTTCTTCACAAGCTCGTCCCTTCTCTGGTTGTTGAAACTGTCTATTTCTTTTCTTTTTCAAAAGTGATTAGTTGCATTTTTTAGGATATATCTATTTTTTATTCCGGAAAACTGTCAACCCGATTTCCTAGTTTTAGGAGGGGAATCAGATTCCGGTATATGGGGGAAATGAATTCCAACACATGAGGGAATTGGAATCTTTTTTTCAAAAAACAAACATATTCAAATAAAATCAGTGATTCCGATTCCAATTCCAATTCTAGTGCTCATTTTTAGAAAAACAAATCAACCCTTAGTTTCTTCTTGATTTTGCTCTCTTCATCTTCTCTTCATTTTAGCAGTTCACCACACACAAATCATTCTCTCCTATTGTGAAATCGCCAATCGGCCTTCATCTTAACACATTTTAGAGGGTTGAGATACTAACGCCATTATGCTAACTACTTGCAAAGACAAGATTGTCGCGGATGAGGAAGATGGATTTCCTGCCTTAGAGAGTATGTTAACGTCCTGTCATCACTTAATACCAATCCATTGAGTGGCATGATTTAAGCATAAGTGTTATATATATCATTGTCAATAGGGTTTGAAAGTTCCAATCTTTATTTTTTTTTGGATAATTTCTTCTTGGATTGATTTTTTAGTTTGTTGTCATATTATTTTATAGATCATCAAAAACAGTAAGTTGTTGATTATGATCACTCTAGTGGTAATTTTGATAGCTCAAATGCCAAGTATAAGGTTAAATATAGTAACAATAATATTTATGATGATGTACCTTTGGAAGAAATAGAGGCTGCTGGGATGTTGGATCATCTTGAAGTGTGAACTTTAGACTTATTTATCAGTTAGGATGTATATTTATTTTGAAACTTGGGATCTGACTATAATTACGGTTATGTGGTTCATTTTTGAATCATTTTAAAATATAATTTTGGTATATGTGTTTGTTGGTGGTTATGCTTATGGTATATATATAATTTTTGCTATCAGTTATTGATAAGGTTAATTTTATTTTTATGATATACATGCTGTTATCAATTAATTTCATAAGTCAATATTGAAACATAATATTTCATATTAAGCACCAAAATTATAAGAAAATAAGCATGACAACGAGAAAA
Source organism: Lagerstroemia speciosa (assembly GCA_037672795.1). Classification (NCBI taxonomy): domain Eukaryota; kingdom Viridiplantae; phylum Streptophyta; class Magnoliopsida; order Myrtales; family Lythraceae; genus Lagerstroemia; species Lagerstroemia speciosa. Next base: position 2,675,250 of record CM075296.1, read on the forward strand.
TATAACAAAAATAAATATATGAAGATTTTGTACAATTTTGTTATGTTTAAATATTTTGTACCATATTTTAACATTAGTCAAGCTTTTTGTATCATTGGTGCCTTTTTCCTAAAGTTTTATTACAACATAATTTAATTTTTCACGTCAGCAATGAAGTAAGAAGTCACGTGGGAGCTATATCATCACTTTTTAACGGCGTCAATAGATAATTGACGGTGGTGTTAACCTTTTAAAGAGTTTATATCATTCTATAATAGTTTAAAGATTTTATACCATATTATAATATTAACTAAACACTTTGTACCATTGGTGCTTTTTACCCTTAATATTCTTAACATATTAACTAAATTTTTTAGCTTATAATGTGATAGATGTGTTTACAGTGCGATCCAATAGACAAGGACGACATGCTAGATGTCTTCAATTTCAAAGGAAGAGTTCGCTATCATGACATGTCGAGCGGCATCGAAAGGTGAAGAAGAGACCACATTAGATGGGAGAGGAGCTGTACAGGGAACTCTTATGTCATTTGGAGCCGCAGGCATTCTTACGAATGTCGAAGGCAAACAAGGAGAAGATGAAGTCTCTCATTGATGGGTCTTTATACGCTAGGAGGAATGAAACGATGGGCACCCATCAAGTTCGATTAGTAAAATATCGGAATTTATAAAATTTTATTCAATAAGTAATTTAATTTTGTAACAAATCATCACTCTTGTGGCCGGGAAAAAGAGTTAAATAAGGAGCCTCGTCTCTACAAGCATTATCGTTGTATGAGATTCTCTACAAAAATGAACAAATGATTAGAACCATGAGTAATGATTGTCCAAATAAGTGTATGCTTAATAAATTGGTTTGATCATAAATAATTAATTAAATATTTGCATATAACCTAAATTTTTCTCGCTTAATGTACGAGGTCATTTCCGAGAGCGCTCCCAGCAACAATTCGTAGCCCCCGCTGAATAGGATGTCTGAAATCTGGAAGGAGACTGTCTGAATAAGGAAGAAGGGACACATTTACTGCTTTTAGTACTTCCTCGAATCGAGTGTCTCCTAACCACCCACCCTAGGAGAACGTCGGTTCTTCTAGAGCGTTGGAGGCACGAATAGAAGAATTTAGAATCCGTGTGCATCTACTATTAGGAATCTACAAATCACAGATATACCAAAGACTCCAAAGGATGGAATACTTCGTGAACGAGTGTTGTTTGAGATTTTTTAAGAAATTTGGCCAAATGGTCCCTTATCCACCTCCTGCACGAACAGCGATGAGGAGGACGATGTTGAACATATTTCTGAATCGCGATCGAAAACAAAATAGTTAGGAGACTTTACTTTTCAGGATTTTATATTTTCTTGCAAATATATTTTAAATATTTTTAATTAATGACAGTTTATTTTTCCTAATTTTCGTCATATTTATTTATTTGATCGATCAAGTCTCCATCGCAGAGAGCAATCTCCTCATCGCTTAAATCTCCACCGATGCGTATATCTATCGGCTACCCGTCGTCTGAGACGTCGATAGTCTGTTGGTAAGCTATCGGAAATATCATGCACTTTACCAATGGTTTAATCTTCGGTTTTTGGGATAAATTGGTGACGGATATTCATCGGGAATCCATTGGTGACAATTTCTCGACAAACGAAAACGTGACCTGATGCTTACTGTTGGCGATCCTCTGGCCATCTCAGCTCCCGATGGAGTACTGGCAGATTTTTTCACCGGAAATAAACAACTTTCTTGTAGGTCTTCAAGAAATCGAGTTTTCCATGGATTGTAACTCACTCCGATAGCATGAAGAAATGTAAATCAATCTTGATTGTAAGTTTGCTGAGATTCCAACTCACTCTCATATTATTGAAAAAAAAATTTATAATAATGTGGACGAGATTCATAGAAAATAGATAACAGTGTGTGGTGGTTTGATTAGGGGTGTTCAATTGAACCGGTTCGGGGAGAACCGAACCGGAACCGAACTGGAACCGAACTGGTTCCAACCGGTTCTATTTTAGTGCGGTTTTTAGACGAAAAAAGGTTTGGTTAATTTCTAAGTGTAATCGATGTGGTTAACCAGTTCGAACCGAACCAAATTGATTTTAATTTTAAAACCAATTCAATTCGGTTCGAACCTAATTGAACCGTTGAAAAACCAATTCAATTGGTTCAAACCGAATTGAACGGTTTCAAAACCAATTTCGGTTCGGTTTGAACCGGTTTTGAATCAAACCGAACCTTTTTAAAGCCAATTCGGTTCAGTTCGAACTGATTTTGAACCGAACCGAACCTTTTAAACCAATCCGGTTTTTTGGACACAACAATTAGAGTTTGGACTTGCTATATCGAACCGAACCGAACCGGTTCGGCCCCACCCCTAGTTTGATGGCCTCACCTCACCCACGAAAGGAAAGATTATATCGTTATTAAACGATCTGGTGCTTTGCACGTATACTTATCTGAATTCATGGATTTGTGGGGTATTTATGGGTTTGAGGAGAATAAAATCCTTGTCATTAAAAAAATTAACTATTTATAGGATAGTGATAGTGAAAATAGAAAGGATATTAATATGATGTAATCCGTGCACAGCACCCAGGAGTAACACATTTTTCCTGACAATTAATTTCTCAAAGAAACTGATAAAACGCCCCGCTTTGGAAAAAGGTAGCACCGTGCTTTACACGATCAATCAATATGTAATCAGATTCCACATTGTTAGGTGTCATAATTAATGTGATAAATGACACAACATAAGAAACAGGTTTATTTCTATATCTATCAACTAATCCATCAAATGATTCATTTTTTCTTTCAATTTGAACAACTAGTATTCAGAAATCCAACCGACCCTTATTAATCCAGTTTGAACTGGGAAGACCCAGTAGGGGATAAAGCTCTCCTAATGCAAATTCTCTTTATTAAAAAGACTCGAACTCAAGACCTTATTAGGCACCCTACCACCTCAATTAATCCACATTCCTATCAAATAATTCATTTCATTTAAGGTTTTCAAACAAAATATCTTATATGATCTTATATCACAATGATGTGGTAAGGAAGAGCCGATGAAATTAGTTTGATTAGTAATAATTATGATAACTGTTCGGGTGATCAACACTAATTTACTCATTTGTAATATTTTGATTTGTGTTTTCACACATCATGGGGTGAGATATTGTCACATAAGAGTTTCTTTCCTCCTTATGCAGTGAATGATTATATATAATCTGCAGAGCTTAAAAGTACACCAAATGCGGTGGTTCAGTGGTCCTAACATTTCCATGTTTTTTTATATCGAGGGGATCCAGATTTTAACCGACTAATTTCCATGGCCTCATATGCATGCTAATAAACACACGTGGCATGAGAAATCCAGGGGTTTTGGCTGGTCCTAAGGGGATTCAAACCTAAAAATTGTTGAGGTTGAGATCATGGATTCACGCTCCCCTCTAGTTAAAATTGTTAGAAGGAACTCTCTGTTCTGAGACTTGACGAACACCGGTTTCTTAGACTATAAAAAGTCTTTGATGATATTAAATTAACGTGACTAGTGCTAATACATAATTGGTCATTTTTCTAATATATAAATGGTTGTATATGAAAGTGAGAATATTATATAACGGATTAACTAAATCATCACTATTACTGCTCTCCTTTTTCTCCATGAAAACATTTGATGCATTTACACTATTAAAAATCAAAATTCCATTCCATTGCAATTTTATGATATGATAAAATCCAATTTTGCACAAAGGCTCATCACTCTAGTTCCTTTGTTTTTTCTTGGACTATTTCAAGTGTACTATTTGTGTAAAAGACCCACACCTAAAGGGTGGAGTAAATATTCAATGTATGATGCATAAAAATGTCGTTATATAAATCACCGTTCAGATCATGACACATATAAAATGAACTATAAAAAATTTTAAAAAAATGACACGTGTTAAAATATGAGAAAGATTTACATAATAAATCCATTATGTCTTACAGACTAAATATTTTTTTGATGACCCAGGTTTAATCCTTGAACCTCGGTTAGCCTTTCACCGCCCTCGCAGGCTCGGAGAATCATGTTCAGGGGGGCACCGGGCAACCCTTATGGAGCCGCATCAGGTGGGTCGAATTCCTGATCCGGGGATCCCCTTCCCATTTCAGACACACGCTCTGACCACCCTCGCAGGCCCCGACTAGGCTTACACATTTAATATTTAGTCTAAAGGGTAATGATTGTTCAGGGAGTATGAATATTATTTCGCTTGTGTGGGGTACAATGAGAAGCAAAATTCATGATTGGGGAATTTTTATCTCTTAATTGATCGATTTGTTTTAAGTATAAGTTAATTTGGATATAATGGGTTTTCGAATATTACGTGATGTAATGTCACAACCTAAAAAATTGACAGAATTTATCCTTATTTTTATAACATTCCAAATTAGACAATAATATGCTATAATTTTCATCAAAATGACCTCATTTAACACCACTTCCACATATCATAATTCATCCTCCCACACAATCCATAACAGTCTCTACAAAAAATTCAAGTTATAACAGTATATACAAATTGTATATGCTCATATCTTACATGATTTTAATGTATACCTACCAGCAGCCTCAAGTTGATTTCTAACCAAAATAGCAATTTCAAGCGACTCATCCATCTATAACTTAGTTGAGAAAAACATGGCAGGGAGTGAGCTGCGAGCTCAATGAGTACAAATTTCTAAAGTAAAATAATATTATAATTATACTTTCTGATAAATGCATGGAATGCACAGAATTAATCAATACAAATAAGAACCATGGGGTCGCACTCACTTTGTGATAGAGTTATGACGATATCGATACTCTGTCCTTCAAGATACCGTGGCCCCGCGAAATAATCAATATCAATCTTACTCCCATCTCCCAGTGCCCTTCATCTACACCCCTTGCACTCATGGGGGCTACCCGTTACTCTCCGACGATAAGAGCAATTTTAATTTATATTATTTTTATATCTTGCTGAAAACTAGAGGTAAATTACCTCAATGGATATTGGTGATAAATTAAATCTCTCTCTTCACACTTTCATTTATATTTTATTTTCTCATCAGTTTTTTCTCTTGACCCATTTCTAGTCCGTCAATTTAGCGGTCGTTATGGTTATTTACAAATACAATCAATAATGTAAAATAGATATAATAATACACACATTATCATACAAATTTCATAGCAATTAAAGGCAATCCCATTTGTATACATTTATCTCTAATATAATTTGTACAATTTACAAACTTGTAATATTATATATATATATATATGTATATAACGCATGTTGATTATATATACTTTGCATGCAATATATAAGCTATGCATGCAACTGAGACATATATAATTATTTAAATTTTTTTATATGAAATGATGTCATAAATAAATATATATATATATATATATATATCTATAACATTCTATGTATTATTCTGCCACGGAAAAGAGTCTTACAACCTCTTTATTCAATCCTTCAATGAGTCAAATCTCCAAGTGATTTATTTTGGGTCTCCTCAATCCATATCATTTTAATCATAGTAAAAGTCAATGGATATAATGCATTCACATATCATTCAAATAAAAACAACTCTAAAAATAATTATGGAGCTTAATCTACTCCATCTTGACCAACCCTATAACTTCACATATCTTTTTAACTATACTTCTATACCCAAATCATACTAACCAAAACATACTATTAAGTAATAAAATCTACTAAATTTAAAACGAGTCTTATTTACATCCTATTTTTTTTCTTTCTTACCCGTGCCTTCCCATTTTCCTCCTTATTTACATCATATTTTTTTTCTTCCTTACCTGTGCCTTCTCGTTCTCCTCCTTCCATCCTTCCTTGGCTTTCTCCCTCTCTCTGTGTTAATTCTCACTCTTCTAACAAAACTCTACTAACTATGAAGTAATATCAAGTAATACAATCTACTTGATATAAAATAGATCTTGATTACCTCTAAATTTTACTTACCCAATTCCCTTTTCGATCTCTAAATCTCCGATTCTTCTTTCTATTGCTTTCTTATACTCTCAGTTGTTTTCCTTTCCTCTCAATTTTGCTACTTTCGGAAATGGATTGCAGATGGAAAAAATTAAAATGTGAAGTGGATATGCACGTGGGGTTTTGTTGGCGGTGGAAAAGTGCAGCAAATCGTCAATTAGGCTTTAAAATGTGTATCGGGCTTTTTCATGGTCAAAGCCCATGGACTGGGCTTGCATGCAAATTGGGAAAGCGGAAAGAAAAAATGGGAGAAACCCGGAAGAAGATCTATTTTTCCTTATTTGCATCCAGTAAATTTTCATTTGTTCAATTAGATCCTTTAGTTTTCATGTTTTTATGCTTTGCTGCCTTTACAGTTCATCAGAGCTTGTTTAACTGTTTTTTTAATTATTATTTTTGGTGTTATGTTGAAGTCTTCTTAGGTTAAAGGTTAAGTTACCCTGTATTTTTTTCATGAGCAAATTCACGAATACTTTGGTACCTAATATTTGAATGAACTCGAGAATTTTGTGTAAGATAATCAAGTGTCAAATCACTTGAACCAAGTTATATTGATAGTGATTGTAACTTTGTTGACTTCTTTTTGACAGCTCTTAATATATTCCTAAATAACTTTTTCCCGTGCAACCTATCTCTACCCTTTTACGTAGTGTCGATGTGAGTCTTATTTACTGAAATCAACAAGAAGCAGAATAAAGGCACCATTCCATACGATTTGCAACTTAATGCTTGCCGGAGGCTCCAGAACTGAACTCGGACAAGAAGATTCAAGTACTTTTCTAAGCGAAAATAAAGCTAAAAGATAAACTGTTGACAGGTACAGTACAGTAACATGTTGGCATTACAACTCAACTCTCTTTAGAAGGTAAGAGGACAAGATTATAGTACTCTCCGAGGGCCCAGATTGGGAAGATATTGGTATATGCAGAGTAGGTGATCATGCAGCTCTTGTTGAAGACTCCCATTATTTCCTGCAAGGTTTTAACAAAGAAATCAGATGTAGAGAAAGATGGTCTGATACAGTTGATATTGCTCCTATCCCGTAACCTAAGTAGAGAGTCTTGCGTATAACTGTGTCACCGCGTAACAGTACCCTTTGATAGTGACACTAACTAACAAAATCAACCCAATCGTTTAGTAATTTCTTATGAAACCTAAAACGAAAAAAATCATGAAAATCATTTACAAAATTTTCTCATAATGAAGAGGTCTCGGGTTCCATTTCACTAGTGAGACTTCTCATACCACTTCATCCTATTTTCCTTGTACTATTTTTAGGCCTATGTGTCTCCTCTGTATCGAAAGAGGAATAAAAACTAAAAAAAAATCAAAATTCAAAATACAAATGGATTTTGATACAGTTGATATTGTCCTCAATTTATAATCAATAGATTTTGAAGTCAATTCTCACTAGTCGCACTCACTCCCTACTCCATCTGTCCCCTTGTTGATTTTCATGTCTCCTTTATGAAAAAAACACATCTTGCAGAGTCTTAATGTAGATTCACCTGCTGTGGAAAATCCCCATTCTCCATTTGTGAGTTTATCAGTACCTTTGCTGCACGATGCAGTGGCCCTGCGTCTCTTTTTGCCTAGTTTGATCACAGAGTCAGATGACCTAATGAACCAAACTTGGCTCAAACGAATCATAGCAAAATCAGAGGGAAGAGAAGAACATGAAGATTTTTTCTGCACCTGCCCGGCTTCGATGAGTGCCAGCATTGCCCATCCTGTGTTCACGATATGCGACTTGTTTCCTGGCAGGTTCGTGTAGACCTGCTCGGAAGAGAGAAACATATCCGAGAAAACGCTTACATGAAACTATACAACGGCACAAATGCAATGGAGCAAACAACAGCAATCTACAGATGTTTGATTCCTTTCATATATTTTTTTACCTTGTGATGTGATGAGAGATAGCTCTCTCCCCATCCACCCGAATCGAGCTGTTTGGACAGCAAGAAATTGCACGCCCGTCTGATACTAGAGCTGTTCTCGTACGTTCTTCCCGCTGCAACCAGCCCCTTTACCCCGAACCATGTTCCGTAGGTGAAACAGACTCCCCATGACCCATACCTGATCCAAGATCGAGTAATATGATATATCTTTATCTGCTAAGCAATGGATTTTCCGGGAATACATATTGTTGTCATACGACGTATGAAAACGGACCATGAACCATCTGATTGCTGTATGCTCTCGATGAAATCGGTTGCTTTACTTATGCACGATTCTATTTCTCCTGTCCGGTGAGTTGGATACAGTTTTATGAATGACACGAGGGCTTGAACTGCAGCTGAAGTGCACTCCACATACCTGTCAGGTAACAGCACATCACATCACAAATTTCACTAGGAAAATGCTAGGATCTCGACAAGAATTCCCAATAAACTTACGGGTAATCGATGATGATATCTCCGAATATTTCAGCTGGATTTATCATCTACAGAAATAAAAGCTGTCAAGAACCCTAGACATTTCTTCCTCAACAGTGTGCGCAAACTCACAGATGATAAAGAAAAGACTGGAGGAGAGATTATTTTACCTCCAACCATGCAAACGATCGAGTAAGCTCGTAAGAGGCAAATCCCCCATTCGTATTCTGAACATCGGTCAGCCATGTGTTACCAGAAGTTTTTAATCTTATATTTAGTAGAAGAACTAAGGTTAGCCTTTGGGAGAGGAACAATGTTTACCTGTAGAGACAAGATCAAGTTGATAGAATCATATAATCGGTCCACCGTTATGGCATCTCCCACAAGCTCGGGTGGCATTTTCGATAGTTCAAGTGCAGCCTACAAAAGTGTTATTCAAAAAGTACTTGCTGGCCTCATTTAATAGAAAGGAGAAGGGAAAACAAGATGAAATGAAGGGGAAGATTACCTTCAAGCCTTCCGAAGAACAATCTGAGACGGGCCACCCATTGTCTGGGGTCGAGAAAGGCCATCCACCCTTCGATATGTGTCGGTACCATTGACTCAGATGTCCTGAACTGTTCTCCATGATCTTCACACAGAACATAAAGTCAGAATCTCCCATGGTTCTACTCTATCATGTAAGATCTCTCATGATTGCCATGGTTTTCTACATAGCGGGATTCAATTACTTGTGTATTCCTGATGAAGTTGTTTGCTTTCCTCAGCATCGTCCCGTACTCATCGACTAGACCGGTTGAGAGGATTGCTTGAACAGCAAAAGTGACATCCCACAATTGCGATCCATTGTATCCCTGCTTGTGTAGTAGAGACATATTCTAATGAGGAATTAATAAGAGTCGTATCGATGGAAGGCTGGAAATGGACGGACGGACGAAGTAAACCTGCATTTTCATCCCATCCTCGGCTAACCAAAGGTAGTCCTTTATTCTCGAGAGGTGTCGTTTGTAGGTTTCTGAGTTCGGGTCATCCGCCCAGCAGCAAATCATGTTCAACACCTGCATCAAGAACTTGCCAGTATCTTTATCTCATCTTGGAAGCTGGTACGCTTCTTGAAGCTCTCATTATAGTTGGGCAATGTTACCTTATTGACAGGTCCGATGCAAATGTATTGAGTATTCTCGTCCTCGTAATGTATGTGTACCAAGACAGTAGCTAGTGCCTTCTGCCTGAGCTTAGACAAGGGCCAGTGCATGAGAAACGGCTCTCCGGCCTTGTGCAGGCAATCCCACAACATGTCTTGGATTCTCGAGTGCGGGTGGTACAGGTCCTCCTGCAAAACTCGAGTATCCAAGTTCTCAAGGCGTTTATGTTTTTCTGGACTTTTAGTTGGAGGACAAACAGGTTACCTTAGCACAGAGATTTCGGGTTTGGTCCCAATGGATCTGATGGTAGGATGTCGTGTACAGTTCCTTCCTGAGGGATAGAACAGTGGAACTCACAGGGCCGACAAATCTCTTCCCGTACAAGTATGACATCGGAAGGTACACCATCCTGGAGTGGCACCACATCCTTCCTGCACAAAACATGTGACTTTACCTGTGATTTGGTTTCAAAGCACCATCGATTTCATCGACTCAGGAAGCTGTTTTTGAGCTTTGCTTCTTTAAACAAGCAAAGATTTTGATATTAACGGCCCGGACTCGATCGAACATGTAAAGAGGGTGCACTGGGAGAAGAAGAGAACCCGGGTGGATGGGGAGAAAGTAAGGGAGCAGCCATATCTCTGGAGGTAGGGGATTGTTGCCACTCCACTCGTATACACCCAGTACCTGCAAAACCAGCAGTGGGGGCCCGTGAGAAAAAGTGAAATATGGGGGCTTGAACTAGTCAAAAATGAAAAATACAGGTCCCAAATGTAAATAATGAGAATTTTTAAATTGTGACGAGGGTTATTACGGAGAGCCACATCTTCCCCCAGGAAGGAATGTAGGTGGCCCCGCCATGGTCGAGAATCCATCTTCTTGCATCGTCCATTGCCCCGTTCCCTTCGTCGGTTCCTTCTCCGAGCAGTCGCAGCGTCACGTAGGAGAGAACGGTGCAGAACATCGTGCTGCTGCCTTCGATGTGCAGTCCCCACCCTCCGTCCTCATTCTGCCCAATCTCAATGGCAATGGACACGATAAGCTACCAGTAAATTCGATGTCTTTGCTCGTAAGTTCAACCGAGAGGAGGGCATGCATCCATCGATGTGCACACTTACCTGGTGGTTGTAGAGATAGCGCCGCATCTCGGCCTGATGTCTATCCGTCAGGACTGCGTTCAGTGCTCCAGTTACATGCAACGCGATAACCTTGGAAATCAAGAATCAAGCAGTAAGTTCAGACATAGACGTCAATGTAGTTTTTGCATTTTTTTTAATCGGTAATTACATAATATTCGAACTTCCGTATTCAATCATGATGTTAACATATAAAGCAAACTACACAACCAGTACTAACAATGATCCCGTTAACGTAATACCACCAAAAATCTTGTGTAGTTTAAGAGGCCAATACCTCCCGCCCCATGAAGTAGTTTTATGTTTTTTTTCTTGTCTGAATCACATGTATCTAAAAGTCCAATAAATCCTGACTAATCCAGTTCAAGCCTGAAGGATTTACTAGGGGATAAAGTTCTCCAAAGATGAATTCTCGTCATTCACATTATTCGAATTCGAGATCTTGCTCAAGAGGAATGAGTGTCCCACCGCCTCAACCAATCCACTGCGCTTAATTTTTTTTTGTTTTATGTTATTATCGTCACCTAAACTATCCTCTAAGTCGTTCGAGAAATTAACAGTCTGAAGACTTCCGTGGGACACCCACCAGGCCAGGCAGGAGGAACAAGGGCCCGCCATAGTCTCCGGGCCAAAATCCATCATCGGATTGGAGAGTAGAGTAGAACCTGAGAGCCCTCTTCAAGGTCACCCTCACTGCCTCATCTGTGACCTCCTCCCCTTCCTTCACTTTTACTTGAGGTATCACTTCCAATTTCTTCTCCCTGGCAAACTGTGCCCGCTTGAAACATTAGCATAGGCAAGAAAACTAATGGGAATTACTGTGTACCTGATACTATCAAGTTACCTGAAGTCTCATTAGGAGATCCGAGCTGTTTTTGGCTCGGAACCGGTGCCTCGTGAACTTGTCACGAGCCTCCTTTATCTTGTCAAGTTCTTCTTTGCAAGCTCCGGGATCGTCGTCGAACTCCCATACCTGTCTCCCAATAAAGCCATTCACGCTCGTGAGCCTTGGCTCATCACCTGTCGAGAGCTTCAGCTTCCACATTTTATCTTCCTGCGCCCGAGACTTTGAACTTCAGAGGATTCTTCTGCATGTTTTTACATATATGTGTGTGTGTGTGTAGTGTTAGAGCATACCAGAACGAAGTGATCTATGCTGAAATAGGGGGATTGATGCTACTTGAAGGTAAATTAATTGTATGATTTTTTTTTTTTGATAAACAAATTAAATGTGTGAGTTTTGATTGAAGTAATCATAGACATGAGTTGTGTATATATATACACATACAAGGATAGTTGGTCTCACTTTTGAATTTTTAAAATTACTTTAATAAATAAACCAACAAATTTACTAGATGTGAACTCGTACTGTTAAATATATGGTTGATTATTTTACATTTTTTTTATATTTTACAATAGTCATGAATAAAAAATAAAATATATAATTAGAAAAAAAAAAAGAAAGAAAATTAGAGGGTAGTTAATGATAGTTGTAAATTTAAAAGTGATTTTCCATTTTATCCATTTACCATTATTATTGGTTTATTTATCAATGATATTTTTGAAATTTCAAAAACGATACCGACTACATTTGTCCTCACATGTAATAATACATACATTTTTTTAAATCACAAATATTTAATGTATTAAGTGTGATTAATATTTTATCGCAGTTAATACATTAAATATGTGTGATTTAATATATATCTATATATATATATATATATGTACATGACACGTATATAACGTCCACGGATGGATCCCATATTGATGGATCTATTCAAACCAATTACGGATCCTCAAAAAAAAAAAAAAGATTTTATACGAATTATTATACAAAAAAATATGTAATCTTTCAATATGTCATCGAGGTGCTTTTGCGAGAGAAACGCTCCTTCGGAAATCTTCAACAGGTTTGCGATCGAGATTATAATTTTTTTTAAAAAAAAATATTTTCTCACGCCAACTTCATTATTGAGCATTAAATCTTGCACTGAAATATAATAAGAAAGAATTATGATATATAAGAAAATTTGTGTATCACAACCTGTAATTTTAAACTTTTAAGTAGATATGATCATAAGTTCTTACAGATCCAATTGAAATTTTGCATGGTATCAAATCAGGTTAATGTGCAGGACACCTCGTCACGCCCGAGTGTAGAACTCCTCGTGATCAAATGAGTTGAATAACGAAGAGAAAACCTAACTTGTTTAAATCCGTTACATGGTATCAAATCAAGTTAATGTGTAGGACACCTCATAAGGCCCGAGTGCAGAACTCCTCGTGATCAAATGAGTTGAATAACGAAGAGAAAACCTAACTTGTTTAAATTCGTTACTTCGAGAGTAAAAGGCAAAACCTGCCTTGTGGTTAGTCTTTCCTATTGCTTGAATAAGAAAGAAAAATATCTAGTTCGAGGTCGGTTTGTTGAGGTAAGGAATAGCAACTTGACCCAGATAGACAAGACCCGAACCGCCCAACCTGACTCGTCCCGCATGCATTATATAATATAACATTGTACTACCACATATTCTAATGATAATTTTATTTAATTTATGCATGATTTTATTTTAATAAATTGAATAATAAATTTTCACTTTTATTAAAATTGAGTAAATTTCAATATTATAAATATGTAATTTTATGCCATGTTTTAAATTGTATAACATAACATTTATTAAATTTTAAAATAAATTGGGCCAACCACGCTCCAACCACCCCTATAGGTTGAGACGGACAATGATCGACCCGTCGTGGTGTGAGGAGGGTCCAAGTCTTCAAATACGCGGTCTGCCCCGCCCATCATCATCATTATCTGAGTACATGTGTGTAATGACACTTGTCAAATGCGAACAAATTATTGCGTGAGAATAGGTATTGAATATGAAATTCCACAACTAATAGTTAACAAAAAGAATCCTATATATAAGAAGATTCGAACACCACCAAATTTAAATTTTAATTTTTAGGTAAATATGAGACTAATCTCTCGAAATTTTACACTATAGAACAATTTACAAGTAAATATGCAGGGAAAGATATGTTCTTTCTATTTTTTACTAATTTCTTTTTGCATGTGTACCACTGGTATTCGGAGATTCTTTGGACTACCGACTAATTCAATTAGAGCTGAGTTGATCCAATTAAGGATAAAAATCACCCGACGTTAGTTTTCTCCATTTATAAAAAGGAGTTGAAATTTCCGACAGCAATTGCCAACTCCCTTTGAAAAAAAAATTCAAATCCGAGGAAGTCAGAATCGTCCCTTGAAGAACAAAAAAGATCTCATCATGAGTTGTTTTGTTTGATCTCTCTGATTTAATTTATGGCAGCGACCACTGCTTACCTTCATTTTTTTTTAATTAGAAATGTGAATTGGACCACAAAAAAACAATAGAATTTTGTAAATTGAATCGTGGACCACGAAAGAGAAAGATTGAGACTTCCTGCTAGTTGCGTTAGCTTAGTATGATACTGGAGTAAGCAATAAAGAAGTTGAATCTAACACAACTAGTCGACGGGTTCACGCTTTATCAAGAAGAACTGAATGAAAAATCTAACTACAGCCCGACTAGGAACTCGGGAAAATCTTGACAGAATCGCATGAAATTTTTCGGGGTTCGATTGCTTCGAAAGAAATGAACCGCGGACTTGAATCTTTGATCAGGATTAGCATTTGGAACGTTATACGTATGTGCGTGCGGAAATAGAAACGGTCTTTTGAAAATGAAGGTCACTAAATCGATGAATCAAATAAAAAATACTGAATTTTTAATATTCGATTTCATTATATAATATGAAATTAAAATTGCAACAGACCGATCCATTTCGAATAATCAGAATCTATTGGATTTTAAATATAAGACGATATATAAAAAAATGTGCATGCATCCTTTGTTTTATATGTTATTATAATATAAGAAAGGTTAGCATCAAGATAAAGCAATATCTCAATTTTTTATGTTTAAATTTATATTAAATTTTGATTATCCTAACTTCATGAGATGTGTCCACTACATTATGTTATTTGATGATGAAATGATGTTTAATTAATTAAATATATTTCTCTTAAAGAAAGAATTATAAACTGGCAATTGGATAATTAAAAAAAATCAAAAATTTTAAAGAAATTACGAGGCCATGATGCTTTTAAATTAGTCTCAATCGGTGACTGGGCCTGGAGGAGATTGTCGGAAATTGTCGGAGATAGATCCAGTCTCACGTTAGTGAGTATACTACCGGAGACATGTCCGGGATTATATTAGATATTATCATGATCATCTACTCATTTATTATTATTATTATTATTATTAATCATGATAAGAGACTAAGGTTGTTTTCACCCAAAAGTCTAAAATATTTTGTGATTATACAAAGTTATACTATAAATTTATTATTATTTTTTTAATTTAATTAATCTGCGATCAAACATGGAGAAAATAAAGAGTTAGGAAAGTAATTGTTATTGAATATGGAAGGAGAGAAATGAGAGGGCATTTTTTTCAATTATAAAGAAAACTCGTAAAGAATGGCAACGGGATGGGTGGGTTGGGTATTTGAAGGCCCAGCCCACTCAGCAACCAGCACGGGCGAGCTGGGCACGATCTAATTTATTAAAAAATAACAAATTTACGTAAAAATATAATTTTAAGAAATACGTACCATATTTATAACAGTACAATTAAATAATTTTAAAGTAATTAGAGTTTACATAATTTCAATAAAATATAACGATTGTTATCCAATTTATTAAGATAAATATACATATAAATAAAATAAAATTTAATTTTAAATGTAATAGAATATGATAAGGCAGGTCAGGTCGAAGCTGAGTGAGGCAGGTCGAGCTAGAAGACAGACCCAAACCTGCTGTGACCAGTGAGTCCACTGGTCGAGGGCAGGGCGAGACAGGTTAGCTAGTCTAGGTCTAAATTGTCATCCTCCCGTTGGTTTGAAAAGGGTTAGAAAGAAGAGGGGAGTAAAGGTGTAGGCAGAGTTCTACTAACAAAGATCGAGTCCATGATCTCTTCAATATAAATCGAGGATGATATCATTACATCGAATATATGAGAGGGTATATTATCAGAGGACGTTCATTGTTACAATACTGGTGAAAAAGATCTTCTCTAAATTCTCTAAGAGGAACTCACGACCTCTTGATCTCAATCGCACTCTCTAAATTGGAATGAGAGCAATTGGAAATGTCATGCATGTATGTATAGCATCTAAGGATGTTCGATCCGAGCCTTATTAGGTTACGATAAATTGTATGTCGAGAATTAAATATCACATTGAAAAGTTGACAAAAAAATGGTATTAAGAAGAATTACAGGCCTGTGGATATTTTATATTTTAAAATTAAGTGAAAATTTCTACTATAATAAGATAAATGAGATTATTGTGTCTGATAAATATATTAGATCTGCTGTAATATTTATTAAGTATAGGAAAACTCGTAATAAAAATAATTACAATATGAAAATTTAACCCGTAAAAAACATTTAATTTTAGAGTTTGTTTAAATCAACCTAACAAATTGGAGGAAATATTAATGTGAAAAGATGATAAGCAATCGCACCCAAGGAAAAGATAGCAAATAAGAACAGCGCGAGATGTTTACGCTCGCTTGTTTATTCCTCTGCTTTAGGAGACACTATCACGCGTAATGAATATACAATACGATAGTACTGACGTATTGTCACGAGCTAATAGAATTTAATTATTTTTAGAATTTTTTAAATAAAATCTAAAAGAAAAAAAACAGTAAAATTGACTTGATTTGATTGACCCGGGACACCGTGTAAACATTGTTACGTTATATACCCGTTACGTACAAAACTTTCTCCTTCTTTACACACTCGATTTGTGTTCTGTTAGCAATTCATAAGAGCCCACCGATACTGACAAATTGTTCTATGGAGGATTTTCCACGACAGACCTCGATATTATTTTTCTTCCACATTAAGAAAATTAATATTTTACTGATATTTCAAGTATTCTTTTGAATTTGAATAGCCTCATAGCGATATGCGTCTCATGGTTTCAGTCTTTCGGTCTGTCTCGTATTTTTCATACAATAGCCGCGATCCAAGTACCCGTTACAGAATGTTCGAGCCTTCGTATTCAGCTGTGAACATATCATACGAATTGAACAACGGGTATTAATACTAGTCTTATCAACGTAATATCACCAAATATTCAGTATAGTTCGAGAAGTCAGTGTTCGCCTAAACTCAAGTCCAAGAAGTTCCTTCTAATAATTTTATTTAGAGGAGACCCGAACCTAACACCTTCGTCTTTTTAAACTGCATGGGATCAATGAGCTTGAATCACCGCCCTCGATTGTTTGGAGAGTTGGGAAATGTTATTCTGGAGTTACATAGATCAAGTGCAGAAGGAAAAATCCTTAAGGGAACAAAACTCGTAAATTGTGTGGTGAACTTATTAATCAGTAAATGTTTGACGTGTAAGTTTGTATTAAAGATTCATTAAGGGAGTTAACAGATGACGTGGTGAGTTGAACTCATCTAAAATTCTCTCGTGCAGGAGGCTCCCGCAAATTGATTTTCAGTTTTTCTTTTTGCTTTTTCTTTTTTGGGTTAATCTTCATTGCTATGTAGCAACATGTGTATATCTCTATGTAATACATCTGAATAACATGTGTGCAGTGTTCGCGTCTTAAGCGCGATGTTATCGTGGTGGGGTTATAATCGATCAGAAAACACGACTTACCTCTTCCCTTCCGCTGTCTCCAAGTTCTTCGTTCGGAGGAAGAATGGCGTGAAATGCAACGGAATCGAATCAAATCTCGTGAAGAAGCACGCGGCCGTTTGGCATCCGAGAGCGAGGATACACTTTCTGGACCTTGAGTACCTGCACGCGGAGGGTTATTGAACAGTGAGCATCGGCTCGACAGCGATGACGACCGAATGAACGAATGCAGAGGAAGAGAGAATAAAACGGACTAATCGGGAGAGAAGAAGTTCTGGGGAGAGAGTGATGTTTGGCTGGTAAGCGTAGAACTGACTCTCGCCCAAGCAACTTACCTCGAGAGATATCGATGAGACCTCTATGCAGCAAACTGGCATTCTCTAGTTCTTTTTATTTACACTGAGAGATACCACTTGCACCTTGGCCATAAAGCCTTTGATTTTTACCAACACTATTCAAAAATCCAACGGGACCTGACCGAGTTAGTTCGAGCCGGGTGGGGTCCAGAGGTAAGGCTATTGAATTTTCTCTATCCAGAAGACTCAAATCCGAAATCTTGTTTAAGGGGAAGAGATATCCTAACATCCCAATCAATAGTATGCCGTGCATCTGTATTAAATAATATGGAAAAATCTTCCCTCTTTGAGATCTTTTCCACTTTTTAAAATTATTTGTTAAATTAATATGAGCCCGTTAAATTAAGAATAAACAGGAGCAGGTAAAATTTTTACGTGAGCCTATAAGAAATTAGGTCTGTTTCCATGATGGTGCCTGATTTTCTTATAAATTATATTTCAGTCATTCGATGTGAGATTATTTCTCGATAGAGTGTGAAGATAAATTTACTAATGCGTAGCCAACTCTCTCTACTATCACTCTCTCTTCCTTATTTCACGCCGACTTTTCTTCAGCCACGTATTCATCAAATTTATTACATATAAAACCGCTCATTTTTTCATAAATTTCTCCCTTAGTTTCACAATTAGTTTACTGAAAAATCACACTCCTTGTATATTTTTATGATTAAAATTTTATATTTAACCATTTACATGTCCACCCTTTTTATAAATTTCATTAAATAATAAAATATGTACGTAGCACGAGTCAACCTCCAGTTATTTTATGTTATGGCGAGAGACACCAACTTGGATGAACATGAAAGACACAAGTGAGCTTGACATGTTTTTGGACAGGGAATCAACACGATGATGCTCGTTTCCTTCGAAGATGAACACACGAGATACTCGACAACCCCCGCTAATCTCTTTTGCAAATATAAAACCTTCTTTTAGCTTTTCGATTTTTGTTTTTTTTTTTTGTACCACTTAATTTGTCCGTAATAAAACGCCAGTTTTTCAATATTATTTCTAAAAAATCATCAAATGTCAAGTTTAAAAAATCGGGATCAGGGTAATCTTCGAACATGCACAAATCCAACGGTCCACATTTTTTTCCTGTATTTGGTTTGCATATCATGAATACTTTTAGCTATGTTATCGCAAGATTAAATCAATCCTTTGAATGAATTTTAACGAACAACGTTTCTGGAAATTATATTCTTGTTCATCTGCATCCATTATATTTTCATAATGTTCATTCACGCCCTTATTTTTCCTTTCATTTTTTTCTGAAAAAATTCAAAAAGGTTATGTAACGGGAATACTACGTAACGATGTTAATTTGGATCACAAATGAATAAAATACAGTTATTTCTAATTTTCTTTTTTATTTTTAGAATTTTATTAATTATCTTAAAGTGACAATATTATTAATTTGTGATATCGCATCAGCACTATCACGTGTAGGGGTGTGCACGAGTACTGGGTAGACCCAGAACGGGTTGGGAACCTACCCGACAACGTAAATTCTTATAAGAACAAGGTGGGTTCCGGATAGAAAAATGAGGAACCGGTTAAAATAGCTTCCGGTTCTAGTTCCATTAAAAATGTTACCCGAAGCCAGGACCGGAACCGGTACTCGGAATCGACAAATATATATTTACATTTTTTACTCAATATAAAACATGAAATTACAACCTTTTATCTTAATATTTTATTCTATCCATTTCTTTCCATCTTTAAATTCTCAGTATCTCTCGAAACTCATAATTTCCTTAGTTTTTATCTTCTAATAATCTTCATTCTTTTAGGTTAAGAGTCTTGCTGATTACATAACCTTCTTCTATTGCATTCAATTGGAAATTTTCAACATTTTTCGGGTATGTTAGGGAAGAAAATTATTAGATAATTAATCATTAATCGATTTTAAATTTTTATTTTTATTTATTAATGGAAGAATAGGTTACAAACGGGTATTCGGAACTGGTGCTATAATACAAGTTCTGGGTATGGTCCAGTTCTTAAAAACAACAGGATAATGTCCGGTTTCAAATTTTAGGAACCAGTCTTATAATTAAGGTAGTGTCTGAGTATCATGAAAAATATAGAGTACTCGGACCGGATTACCCCTGGTCATGCGATGTACCTATTACACACGTTACTCTCTCCAAGTTATGGGCTACTATATTACCCGAGCTACTAATCCAAACGCGTTCACAGCAATCAAGGTACTTCAACAATTCCAAAATATGGGGTAATTGCACCAGTGGTACAAAAAGTTTTGTCAACGTTCAAAATTGGTACAAAAAGAAAATTATGTATTTAATTGGTATAGAACATTTGAAAACTATTCTTATGTGATACACAACTTTAATATTTTCGTAACGCCTTCAATATATGATTACGTGGCATCTGATGTGGACGTCAAGCACGTATCAGTACTGATGTGGTATATTTTTTTTATCATTCTAAATGGAATAAAATATGCAATTTTTAAAAACTTAAAAATTTGTCGACTCTTGTAAGTAGTCCCGGCCACGGGCCGGTTGGGCCCGGAACCGGCCCGGAACAGGTCAAAACCGGAACCGGCCTGAAACCGTCCTCGAACCGTGAGGACTAAGGTTCAGGGCCGGTTCCACCTGTCTTTGAAACCGGAACCGCCGGTTCCGAACCTAAACTTGAACCGCCGGTTCCGAACCTAAACCTGAACCGGCCCGGAACCGGCGGTTCCAAACCGGAACCTTAGGGAAATTTTTTAAAAAAAAAAATTCCCCCTCTGTCCCCTACCCTGCCCCCTGCCCACCCGCCCCCCTGCCCCTCCCCCCCTACGCCCCTGCCCCCTTTCCTTTCCAATTGTTTTTTTTAACCTAATCTAAATAGTTATTATATGATATAAAATATAAATAAGTTCGTTATATAGATCGTTATTTAAATCTTAAAATTTATAGAGTTGACTATTAATGGTTGTAAAAATTTTATACATATCAAAATTTAACCGTGATTTATATAACGAACTCTTTATTAAATTAAATTTTATTTAATTTTAATAATAGTAGGTTTGGAACCGGACGGAACCGTAATTTTGAACCGGAACCGTGGCCAGGACTACCCCCAGCTGGCAGGGGTCCGAACCGCAAGCGCGCTACCATTTTTGTATGGAGCGAATGGTTGGATTAATTAGACATAGGGCAAGGACCATCCCAGAACTCAGATCCAAGCTAGAAAATTGTAAAGCAAAAACGGTGCATACATTTTGGGTTACATGGACATCTTTATCATCTTAAAGTCGTATCGAGTTTTACAACCACCGTATCGTTTTGGACGGTAAACTACGGGAACGGATTCAGAAAACTAACTCGTTTAGTGGGCGAAACTTGATGGAAGAGTGTATAACGTACAGATTCAAGGGGAGGGTAAAGTAAGGGCGTTTACTGAAAAAATTGACAAAATCTACCCAGTGAAATATATAAAACATTTCACAGATTTTTCAGAGTTCGGGGAAAGTGCCCACCTAAAATCATCCCTGATCAAGTTGCAATTAGTAAAATCAAGAGAGCAAATCCTACCTCATCTTGTAGCATCGAAAGGGCACGTGAATTGATAAAATATCAAGAAAAGGGCTTGTGATATACGGGTAAATTAATGTTAATCACTCGAGCGATTTCTTAATTGATATTAATCAGAGCAATTTAATTAATTTTTTCTCATCAAGTCGTGATAAGATAGGACCATCTAGTTTTTTTTTTTTTTTTAACGTTTATTATGATGGGAATTTCGGACTTTGTAGGTTGGCGGCTCTAAATTAATTATGGACTTCCACAGGTTAGGAATTATTGGACTTCCAAAAGAGGTAGAACCCTAATACACAACCTTACAACATAATATAAAAGGAAACAATTAGCTCGGCCTAACATGCCTTTAATGGGAAGAACTATGAAGTTGAGAAGTGAATCCCAAGTTGGGTATATGACAAAAGAAATCCTAGCTAGTGTTTAAGAGTAACTGGATTCCAATGCCTACAAATTTAGATTTTTTTATGCTATTATACTATATTACCATGTGAGGCTGCACCGTGCTAAAGTTGATGGTGGAAACTACTGCCAATTAAGCCCCGAGATCTAAAGAAAAGCATCTGGCTAGTGGCCAACTTATCGAGTGCGAAAGATAAAGCGCAGCTCACGTAAAGTTGTTAGTTTGAAAATCAAAGAGAGTACCCCGTCTCGTGATTGCTTGTCCCACTTGTTCAAGTGTGAAGAAAAATGCTACGTTCGACATTAGTTATTGATGACAGATATTTAAAAGTATGGTATAAGTGTAAGTTTTTTTTTATTATGATAGGACAGATGCTGAGGAATACATCGTGCATCAGATTCCATTCTTCTTAAATAGTGATTTTGTCTCCAAGTGAATTTTCCTTTTTCATCTTCCGATCTCTCCAACCATATATTTTCAATCTTCCCTTAAATGGAAAAAGAAAACCTCCCATCTTTCTATCTCCCTTTTTAGGCAAGTTAGGCATATCGTTTATCTAAAATAAAATTACAACACTAGTATGAGCCAACCGAGCAGCTAACCTGTCTACAACGAGATAAATGCCTACAATCAGCTAGGAGTAGAGAATATAGGTCTATTGAAAGAAACAAAATGGACATAAAATTCTCTTGTAGATTGACTCCTTTTTAGCAAGGGCATCTGCACAAAAGTTTGCTTCACGGAAGATATGCCTAACTTGGAGTATCTGAAACCGGCTACTCAGCATCCATTATTGCCCCCAAACCATATCATAAATTGTCTTGGCATCCAACTAGACCTAAAGGTGGGAGATACCAAGGTTCAAAGCAGGTAATAAACCATCTCTAAGGACCCAAAGCTCTGCATTGACACTGGATGCAATTTCTAACCTACTAACAAAGCTTGCAACCCAATGCTACCAGAGGAAAGTTTATATTATTGGGGTATAATTTGCTTTCTAAAACAAAATAGAGCTATGTATTATTACCAAATAGAATCAAAACTGGTAAAATAAAATACATGAAAAATCTGTATTTAATGACATTAATTTAAACATACTAAATTTTAATAAAATAGTTACGTTATCTAGCATAAAACTATGGCATCATCTATCGTGTCTCTTCTCCTCATACATCACAATAGAATGGCTCTACCGAACATAAACACATGCATATCGTCATCATGGGGCTTACGCTTCTCGTTAACTCTCATCTATCTACAAAATTCTGGGACTTTGCCTTTAAAATATCAATTTATCTCATTAATTGACTTCCTACTCATTCATTGTAAATTTGTCTCCATACCAAGTTTTATGCAGTCATTCTCCTTAGAGGTGTACACAGATATAGGATAGACTCGAAATCGATAAGAGTCTACCATATTGTGTAGGTTTCAAATAGATACTTATGAAATTTAGATAGGTATTGGGTAATAAAATAAGGAATTGATCGATTATGGGTTTGGTTCCAACAAACAGCGTACTCGGAATTGAAACCAGAACCTGTTACATATTTACATGGTTTATTTTAATTATTTGTAATTTTCTCTTTTGAACTTTGATTCTTGAACCGTTTAAACGTTACTCGATAAACTTTCATTTAAATAATAATTATGTATATTTAATGAATTTGTCATGTTTAAAATATAATTGTAATTTAAAAATGGATAATAAATATTAATTTTTTAATCAACAATAATTAATATTAATTAAATATACTGTAAACATTCTTAAAACTACAATATGACAAGATAACTTTACAAATACTAATAACCATGAAAATCTTTTGAACGTGATTACTTTACAATTATTAAATATATGAAAATATATAAATAATTTATATTATAGAGGTAAATAAACAAGTTCCAACATAGATTTCAGGTAGGGTCTAGTTCTAAAATTCAATAGGGCTGATTCCAGTTCTAAGATTTAGGAACAAGTTTTATACAGAGTAGGGTCTGGATACCATAAAAAGTATAGGGTACCTAGTCCCGATCACCATAATTCTCCTTATGATAGTTTACACAAAGTCTTTGGCTGTAAATCTTTTCTTTTTCTCTATCATTACAATAATCACAAGCTACAGTTATGTTCTTGATCTTGTATTTTTCTTGGTTACCCGTCTAATTATCATGAGTATCGGTGTCTTGACCTCTCTTTAGATTGAATTTTCATTGACCATACTATGATGTTTGATGAGTAGTACTTTCTTTATCAAACTCATGTGACTATAACACTAGGTTTGCTTACAGCACTATAGGTAGATCCACCCCTATTTCACTTCCATTCCCATCCCAATCGCTTGATTCATCATCATCACTACTGCCTACTCATTTTACAGTAAGCCCAACAATTGATGAAACTAATCTTTTTTCATCAACTGTGCCACTGTCTAATAATACGGTAGCCAAGTGTCCTCAACAGACTCATCGCACCATTATTCGACTACACATGGATCCTTATCACCTCAATGATTCCAATCAGTTGATATTCTTTGCTATTTGGCATTTTTTGTCACTTATGTTGCAAAGGAGACCAGGTCCTTCTTTACTACTAAGAAGGATCCACGGTAGGTAGCCACCATGGATGGTGAGTATATGGCTTTGATTGATAATCATACATGAGATTTCATTCTGCCTGCACCAAATTGTAAGATTATTATGGTTGTATGTAGGTCTATGAGATCAAGTATAAACTAGATGATTTGGAGGATCAGTTCAAAGGTAAACTAGTCGTGCAAGGCAATACTCAATGAGAATGTACTAATTATATGATGAAACCTTAAGCTCTTTATAAACTATATTATTGTTCATATAACACTTTCTATTCCTACTTCTTTGTAATGGCATGTTTAACAGCTTGATGTTAAAAATGCATTTATCCGTGGTTATTTCAAAGAAGAAGCTTATATGCTTAGGTTTTATTGACCCCGAGTAGCCCTGTTATGTTTGTTGGCTTCGCCAATCCTCATGTGGCCTTAAGTTGGCACCATGAGTATGATTTCTCTATCTTAACTCATATTTGCCTAAGCTTGAGTTTACTCCTCCATGGGAGACATGTCCCTATTCACACAACATATTGTTCTTACTAGCTCCTTAATACTAACTTTGATGCTCTACCCGAATAGATCTCTAAGGATTTTTTCTATAAAAAAAGGGACCTATTCATCATTTTCTAGGGATTGAAGTGCTTCCCAATAGTATGGGAATTCCCAATAGTGTGGGAATTCTTCTCATGCAATCCATATATATTTACTCTATTCTTGATTAAACTGTCATGCTGGACTAACTCTTGCATGTCTCTTATTAATGTCGACCCTTTTCCCAATCCATCTCTTTACCATCAAGCCATCAGTTTCCTTCAATATTGAACGCTTACGAGGCCCAACATCACCTATGCATGCCACCGCATCTGTCAATTCATGCACTAGCTTTCGACTATACAATGGACAACTATGAAATGAATTATACAATATTTGAAGGGTATGATCTCTTAGGGATTGCAGATACGGAAAGATCGGGACTTTCTACTGCATGGTTTCTCAAATGCTGCCTAGGCAAGTAATCTTGATGATCGACACTCAACTAGTGGATTTGCTATCTATTTAAACTCTAATTTGATTTCTTGAGTTCAAAGAAATAGCACATCTTGCATGGTTCAGTGCAAATCTAAGTACAGAGGCATGGGGAATGCTACTGCCAAATTAATCTAGATCTAGTCACTATTACAATAGGTAGGATTTTCTTCTCCATGATCTTGAATTCTCTTGTATGAAAATGTCTCTACTATCTACTTAACAAAGAACCTCGTTTTTCATGCTCACACAAAGCATATTGATGTGGACTAGCATTCGATTCATGAGCGAGTGTCTTGTCAGCTGGCTGTTATTCGATTCATCAGTTCTAATGATCAACTTCTTATTTTTATGCAAGCTCTTCATGGCACAACTTCTATCTTTATGATCCAAGCTTAATGTCTGGGAATCCCCATTGCGCTTCTTGAGGAGTTATGTCCAAGATAGAGTCCCTTTATTATAGTAACAGAATATTTTGTAGGTACTATGTAAGTGTACTTGCAACATATTATGTATAAATACATAAACCATATTCCATGTTGTTGGGGTGAATTCTTCCCAAACAGTACAGACTTGTTAATGTTGATTGAAAAATCCCATGTCACATTCAAATTACTTATTGTTCAATGTTTTATTAGTTACATAAATACAGTGTAAATAATTAATAATTTATTATGAGTTTTTAGTTTAATGTCTTTATTTCATCCCACTCCGATATGCTTTTGCTTTTTAGAGGTTACAAAATGGGTCATAGTCATGTGATTTGGTGAGGTCAAAATCTCATATTCGAGTTTTCCTTTAGGCAGTATTAATAAAAGGGAATCTTGAGTTCAGGCCTTGGCAAACACCGACCTCTTGGACTTGGATTATACTATATCTTTAGTAATACCGCATTGACGAACCTAGTGTTAGTATTAGTTGTTCAGTTCATCTAATATGTATGCGGCTAATACAAAAGCCCGAACATTCTAGTAATAGGAGTGATTGAATCCTCATTACTTATTCTTTTGGAAAAAGAGTTCATAATTATGATGAAAATTGATTAATAGAAATTAATTTAAAATTTCTTTATTTCTTGCGCCTCTTATTTTTAGTATCTTACCCCATTAATTCCACATACAATTAAATAATGAGTTGAGAAAGGATGTTTAATGCAATAACTTCACATTCATAAATTAAGAAATCTTAAGTTTGATTTTTATTGATAGACTTTCCATGCTCGGTGCTTATTGAAAAATTTGGAGGGCAAGATATGAAGATCTCTTGCCATGGACAAATTCTTAGGTGATTCTACCTCGTCATATGACATGAAAAATTATCAACCAGAATGTAATAAACGAACATATTATGGAGTAGGATTATCTAAGATTTTTTTTCCTAGCGATGTCAGATCCAAGTCAGCTGTCCTGTCCACACATTTCCATCAGTCTATTGATAAATGGGCTCAAACCCAAAACGACAAGATCGATTGTATGAAATTATACAGGGCAACGAATGAGTGGCTCGGCACTATCAATTTGATTTTAGATTATTGGGCTTTAGTATTACTAGGTCTTCTTTGGCACGTGCTGTTGCTCTCCATATCAAACCTTACTTTCCTTCTGCAAGGAAAATCCTACCGTTCCATGTTCATATCCAGAACTGTTTAGGAAGCTCTTGTTTGGTTCGCCAGGAAGAAAAATGATAAAGGAATAGAATAGACAGAGAAAAATAGATAGGAAACAGAAATTAATTTTCTTTGGGAATGATCTCATTTCTCGGAGGGAATAGAAAATGTTCAAATGATAAAAAGACCAAAATGACCCCAAATATTAATTTTTTTTTAAAAAAAAACAGAGAGACCATAGTTGAAAACTTAATGAATATCAAATGGTAATTTTATTATTTTATTACTATTCCGTACAAGTAATAGATATTCCTGATTGGGTGATTGCTCATTCCTCTTTTGTGCTGGATGCATCTGAAATAGGCATCAACGAAACACTGGAATAGTTATTCTACCTGGAATACAATAGATGCTTCAGGGAATAATTATTTCAGTGAAACCGAATGTGTTGTCTGACTAGTTAAAATGCTTATTTTTAGTCCGTACCATTGGAATAGTTATTCCTTGGAATAGTTATTCCTTGGAATATATACTTTGTGCAAAATAACTATTTCAACATCTGGTTGGTACACCAAGAATATCTACTTTCAAATACATCCGGAGCACAGGAGAGTTCCCATTAAAGAATAGCCATTACTTATAAAACGATAAAATTATTCTTAACTATTTCTTCAATATTCAACTTCTAACTCTCCCTTTTAAAAAATCAAATTTAAAAATATTTATATTAGGTAATTTAATCTTTAATTATTTTACATTTTTTATCCCATCATTCAATTTTCTCCGACCGAACAAAATTATTTCCTTTCATTCTTAACTGTTACTCTCTATCTGTTCTTCTTCATTTCTGCTCCATTACTCCTATCATTTTCTTTCCAACTAAATAAACAAGCCAGACTTTGCACAGGGGATTGAAAATTCGAGTGCAAATAGGAGAAAGTCTTCAGTATAGCGGTTATACGACATGTTAATGATTATATATTGTACTCGTTCAATCAAAAATTGACATATAATCAATAATTATACAAATATAATTATGAAATCTAAAATTTCCTTAAAAATATAAAAAAATCTAAAAAAATGGTGAACCCTAATTGAATAAATATGTAAATCTTGGACTCTAATTGAACAGATATATCATGACTGCTCCATTAAAGATTTTCTTAGATAATAGGAGTTTTATCACGATCCAACCAAGTTTAGCTTAATCATAACTCTTGGCATTGTGCTAAGGTTGTATACTGAGATTTCTAACATGGGTGTAAATAAAAAACGAAGAACAGATAAAAGTCGACCCAATCTGGCACGAAAAATTGAATTTGTGGACCCTACATAAATTTCGGGTGGTTTTTACAGTGTAGAAAAATCGACTCGAGAAATTCGAAACCTCCATCTAAAAACACGATTGGTCCTGAAACGTTAGGCCCTGAAGAGTATTGAATAAGCTCTTCCATGCTTAATATGGAAGGATGAAATGCACCTTTGGTGAATCCCTAAATCTTGCATGTATTTACACTTTGCTGTATTGCTAGGCTTGACAATTTTCGACCCCGCCTAATCAGGCCGTGACTGGGCGAAGGCTTACAGGGCCTAAATCTTATCGGGTCGGGTCAGGGCAGGCCGGCCCATTAGCCTATTTAAAAAGATAGTTTTTTTTAAAATTTATTCGAATCCTATCTCAATCTGATTCATTAATCATAAAACACTTTTTTTGTTGATCTATTATAGAAATGTGTAATTATAGGACTTGACTTACCTTCTATTTTAAAAGAACTTTTTTTTTATTTCATTTAAATTTCACTTGTATCTCGTTCTTGTACGAGAGAAACTTTAATTAATTGAAGCGTCTATTGAGCGGGGCAGGTGGCCCGATAAATTTACCGTGCCGGGTCGGACGATGACTTAACAGGCCTCTCTATTATTGGGTCACGTTAGCCTGGCACGATAACCTTAATGGACCGGGCCACCCGCCCAATAAAGCTGCCAGGCACGGATTGCTACCCCCATGTATTGCCATATTTTCTACCTAAAAATATTTTTGCCCATGGATCGCACTCTCCTCTCGATTCAGGGACTAAATATCGAGTGCGCAGTGCATGATAAATTCAATGTGTAAATTTTTCTCAGATTTGAAAGCCCGTTTTAATCTAGAATAGGTCTCAAATTTCATTAGGTGGGGCCGTCACCGATTACGACGTTTATTTTTTCATTTGTTGACGCTAAATTCTTGAACTATATTAGGAATTTAGTTGTTACAATGTAGACAGGACAAGTATTGATACTAATTATTCGGTTCGTCTAATATGTTAATCACTATTATCCTCGTTTTTATTTTGTGAAATTTTTCCCCGGGTTTTCCTTTCTTGACACGGCTAAGATTAAAAAGATGAATGATAAAATAAAAAAAAAATTAAAATAAGTCGGTAAAAGATTTAAGGATTGATAATTTAATCTGTCTTTTTTTTTTCTCTTTATTTCTCACTATTTCACTAAACAAATTACGAGAAAAAGCACGTGGACACTTTATTCACAGTGGAAGCCCGCCGCCGGACCAGGACAAGCCGAAAAGTAAAAAGTTCTGTCTGGGGCTTGGAAAGGAAATGCCGTATTAGTCGACAAGTCACGAGACCAGTCAAAAGACATCTGTGCAGTTTCCACACGTGAGCAAGCGACCATTCCTTTTTTGAAAAAGAAGAACAGGAAAATAAATAAATGCTCACGAATCTGGAAAAATTTTATCTAATTCTATCTTATAATTACCTGATGAAAAAGATATAATAAAATTATTTTAATTAGTAATAATTATAGTAATTACTCGGATAATTAATATTAATTTATTTATTTATCATATTTTGATTAGTGATTTCTTGCGTCACGTGGTAAGGTAGGATGACCCAATAATTTCTCAGCCGAGAGGCTAATGGGCACTCCACTTGGAAGATTAATTTGAAGCTTGATCGAGTCATCAACCGGCTTGCTCCTATTCGGTTCTTTGGAATTAGAGAAATTCTTCAATGATCTTATCTCACCCAATCAGACTATGATAAGTCTGTGAACTTGTATTAATCACCCGAACAGTTATCTTAATTATTACTAGTCAGAGCAATCTAATTAGATAGGACCATCTAAAATTTTTTCTTAGAATTGACCTACAGTTTTTCAGTATCGTCGTAGTCCATAATTCCTTCTATCCCCTTTTAAATTGAATTTTTTTTTGATGCATTGGAAAAATTAGTGCATCTTAGATGAACAAATGGTAATGGTAAAAGAGTTGTCCCTATATCATAACCATGGAAGATTACGGGTAGGAAATATTTGAAGGTTGACTCCGAGCCTGAATAGTGAGAACGGTTCGGACCCGGACTTTAAGTCTAGAGAAGATGTTTGTAGCCTCGACCGTGGTCGGAATCGGGCAGAGCAGTGTAAAGACAGCTTAGAACCATTTGATTCCAACCGCTTTGTCAAATTTTTAAAAAAATTAATGTAATAAATTTTTAAAAATTATGATAAAATTGAATTTTAAAACTAACTAAATGTGGTGTGTTTTGAAAAGTATATAATTCAATGTGTAAATTGATTGATTTCTTATTAGTTAAATATTTTTTCCAATTTCAGTTCGGATTTGTAATTGCTGGTTCCGATTCCTTCAAGGGGTGGAACCAGCGCATAGGCCAATCCTAGATGCCTGGCTAAGGGCAAGAGAGCCGATGATTTTCAGAGATGAACATATGGTAATGGTAAAAAATTGTCTAATCGTAAGCATAACCCTGGAAGACTACAGGTAAGATGTATTTGAGAGCTGGCTCTGATCCCGAATCCGTCCATATACATGCATAAATGCAATAAGAGGAACAGTGAATAACGGGATGGACCATTATTATTGATGAGAATTGAACTTATGACTTTTTAATTTCATGTTAGGAATGGCACCGCTGCAACAAACTCCTTTATCAGGAGAGAGTCTTACGCGTAACGGGTATATCACGTGACAGTGTTGATGTGATAATTAAATCTTATTAACTCCTGATACCGCGTCAGCACTACCGCTCATGTACTGTACTCATCACATTCAAGGCTTTCTCCTTCCTCGGCCCACAGGTTTTTACAAAGACAGTTCAATAGACTTGTCAGTGAATGTTATCGCTACACTTGTACCATCTCAAGACAGATCCCATTCTAGAATAAATGAGAAATTTATCTGAGTCATATTTTATTGGCGTTCTGATGATACTCACGGGTGGCAAAATGTTCTGTGGCATTACAACACGAAGTTGATATGTATTGGATAATCAATAAAATATTACTTTTGTTCTAGAGACAGTGCCAAATAATTATTTGGAATTTCAAGAGAAAGTATTTTATAAAATAGTGTTATCACGTAGAGAGTGTCTTGTGTTAACGGTAATAAAAAAAATAAACGTAATCATTTTTGGAGTAATTTTTTATTCGTTTAAACTTTGTAAAAAATGTAAAATAACTAACTTCCATTGGTGATTTCACCGTAATTTTTTGTGGCGCGAGAGATTCTTGCATGAGTTCAGCTCATCACGTCATTTATGAACTCCATCGATAAACATTTTACTTATCATCTTTAAGTGTCATATAAATTTTTTTATTCATTAATAACATTTATTTTTTAATTATAATTTAAAACATTTACGTATCGAATATTTATAAACTAAATGTATGATGTCATCCGATGGCTGGACTTAACTAAGAATTTTTCGGTGACACATTGCACACCAAAGTGCACGTGGTATTCTGGTTTAACATTCCAAAGCGGGACACGTGGCAGTCGAATCATCGCATCTCTTCTTAAGGAGAGATTGGTCATCTGCCAGCTAACCTCATTACTGATGTCATTTTCCTTTTTCCGCAAAATAAAAATAAAGAATTTGTATATATACACACACCCACACTCTCTCTCTCTCTCTCAAATGCCACTGATTACCCTGTGAATGCAAATCTCGCTGCTCGCTCTCTCTGCATCTCTAACGCTCTCTCGCTCGCTCTCTCTCTCTCTCTCTCTCTGCAACTGTCGCCTCCATTCGCGCTCCAAGGTGAGAGCTCTGAGAACTGCTTCTTCCGATCATGGCAATGGCAGAGGAAGCACGAGCTTCTCGTATCTGCCTCTGTCCTTGTCAATTGTAGCTTCCTGCTTTGTCGATTTTCCTTTTCCGTGGAGTGTAGTGTTAATGGGTGAATGACGTAACTGCATTTTGTGATTGTGAGCAGAGAGAGGTATGTGGAGACTGAAAATCGCCAAAGGTGGTGACCCGTGGCTGCGGAGCGTGAACGGCCACGTCGGGAGGCAGACGTGGGAGTTTGATCCCAATGGCGGGACTCCTGAGGAGCTGCAGAGAATCGAGAACGCCCGCGCGGATTTCTCCATGCACCGGCTCGAGAAGAAGCATAGCTCGGATCTGTTGATGAGGATTCAGGTAGTCCCGTTTGGTTGACAGAGAAATGCAATGCTACTACGTCTCTCTGTCTGGACTTTGTGACTGATTGACTGACTGCTGTTCTTGAAAGCCTGACCGAGCCTGCCATTCAGTTTAAATGGGATTCTGTTTGATGCTTGTCGTGATTTTTATGATTGGCTCCTGCAGTGTTTTCTTTTAACTAGTCATTAATCCAATGATTGCTGACCTAACAACTACTTCTGCAAGTTGTGAAATTTATTTTTCAACCCAAGCGTAGCTCAAGTGGATAAGAAGTGCATACAACTCGTGTGGTTCGAATCCCCTGAATGTATAACTCTTGGTGAAACCACCCACACATGTATTTTGTACATGAACTGACCTGTATCCACAGGCATGTGTAAGAATTTCTCATTTCAGTGAGGAAACTCTGGTGGTTGGACATTGGACAGTGACATTGCCAGGACGTGGGGGTCTACATGCCATCTTTCCCAGCTTGGCCACTTAGCTTGGAAATTTGAATTGAACATCTTAGGAAACTATTAGTCTTGCTCTGATTTTGTAATGACCTATGAACATCTTTGGCAAGCTTTTTATCTTGTCTTGATTTTTATCACCTTTAATACATTTGGTAGATCTGGACACTATTACTCTCAAAATACTCAATTCTTGCTAAACCTGACTATAGATCTCATTTCTAGCCGTGATGACTATGAGAAAAATAGAGCACGGTGCAGCTGCAGCCCTGTTTACTTGGTATCAGTGCTTTCATTTTCTGACTATTTATTTCCTCTCCCTGGTTGCAGTTTTCTAAGGATAATTCAGGTAGAACAGTTCTACCACAGGTGAAAGTGCAAGATACAGATGAAATTACAGAGGAGGTTGTGACGCGGACATTAAAAAGTGCTATAGATTTCCATTCAACTCTCCAGGCTCATGATGGACATTGGCCTGGGGACTATGGGGGTCCAATGTTTCTAATGCCTGGCCTAGTAAGCACTCATCTCATTTCTATTTGTTATGAATCAACAATAGAGTGGATGACCAAAGAAAAACTTAACATTTCCTTAGCTATGCACTTTGTCTAGATGTTATGTGTGAGGTACTGCTTTGAAAGCCAAGGGAACTTTGCATTTTTACATAGTACAAAAATTTAGAAAGGAAAAAATTGCAGAACAGAAGTAATTGTGCAGGCAACATACTTAAATATTTGTATGCTGAATCAGGTAATCAGCCTCTCGATTACTGGAGCACTAAATGCAGTCCTATCCGAGAACCATAAAAGAGAGATGTGCCGTTATTTGTACAATCACCAGGTGTGGCATGCCTTTCTTATAGAAATTTTCGAATCTGCATGTATGTCTTCTTTTGAATCCATTGATTCTTTTCTAGTTCTTTTCCTAGTTCTATGTCTTCCTTGGGTATGAAACTGAATTAGATGATCTATGATTTCAGAACAAAGATGGTGGTTGGGGTTTACATATTGAGGGCCATAGCACCATGTTTGGCTCTGTCTTGAACTATGTCACACTTAGGTTGCTTGGAGAAGGACCTGATGATGGAGATGGGGCTATGGCAAGAGGAAGAAAATGGATTCATGACCATGGCAGTGCTACAGCAATCACATCATGGGGGAAAACATGGCTTTCAGTTTAGAGTCTACAACTCAATCTTCTTTGCTTGATTTGCTTATTAGATTCTATTCTGATGTTAAAATGCTTCATCTTGACAGGTGCTTGGGGCTTTTGAATGGTCTGGGAACAATCCACTCCCTCCAGAGATATGGCTTCTTCCTTACATGCTTCCATTCCATCCAGGTCGGTCAATGGCCTTACAGTAGTTTGGGTTTTGAGGATGATAGGTGTGTACTATAGGAGTTCACAATCACTATTTAATCAATAACAGAGCCCTAAACATTGTCAATATACATATTTCCTGTCAGTTGTACTGGAAGTTCTGTTAATTATCCTGGACTTGAATAATGATAGGACCAGTTTATAGATCAGGATGCCACTACTAACATTATTGAGTGGTTATTCAGGCTAAAGCAAGTCAGCTAGATTTCTGACTGTTGGACTGCATCTCTTCCAGATATTAGCTTATACTACATCATACTGTGGTATTTGTCTCTTCTAATGATCAATGAGTATCACATAAAATAATTCACAAATTGACCAAAGATGGAAGAACTTGGCTTTGTTCTTTGTGGTACTTGCTTGCAATTTTACCTACAGATTCATATTTCAAAAATTGATCCAGATGGGAGGATAATAATTTTGAAGCATTGCAGGAAGGATGTGGTGCCATTGTCGAATGGTTTATTTGCCAATGTCATACTTATATGGAAAGCGGTTTATTGGTCCTATCACTCCTACAGTGTTGTCTTTGAGGAAGGAACTCTACACGGTCCCTTATCATGAAATTGATTGGAATGAGGCACGAAACTTGTGTGCAAAGGTTGGTTAATGCTCTGACTCACCCAGATGGCCCAATTTTTTGCAGTGAAATTAATTAAGATTAGAGTTTTCTCATTTAACAACTGATCCGCAGCATGCAATACTATATATCAATATGTATTGCAGTTGTGCTACGGCATAGTGTGTAAGTGTTGAATTTTTGCAGGAAGACTTGTACTATCCTCATCCTTTGCTGCAAGATGTACTATGGGCATCTCTCCATAAGCTTGTAGAGCCCATTTTGTTGCATTGGCCAGGGAAAAGGTTGAGAGATAGGGCTCTTCGCTCGGCAATGGAGCACATACATTATGAAGATGAAAATACTCGTTACATCTGCATTGGCCCGGTTAATAAGGTGCTTCTTTGATGATTCTTTTTTATCCCCCACCCCCCCATGCACTATAAGCATGGGAATGATGTTGCACATAAGTTAAATTTTAAGACAGGCAAACACAATAGTTGAACTTTGGCCTTGTTCTGACCATTTGTCTTACATTTTTAGCCTAGATGATAATAATTGCTTTGAATTCCATTTACTTTTTTTATGCTAAACTGGCTCACCCATGCAATATTCAGGTACTAAATATGCTTTGTTGTTGGGTGGAAGATCCAAACTCTGAGGCTTTTAAGTTGCATCTCCCGAGGATACAAGATTATTTGTGGATTGCAGAAGATGGCATGAAAATGCAGGTACTTAATTGGCAGGAGTCTGCTCTCATCATAAATTTGCAAAGATTTCTTATGTGAATCCAATATTGACCTCACTAAGATATCACCATCATCTAGGTTCATTGGGGCAGCCTGGATGCTGGTATTATGCTTAAGCTGTTTGTGATCTGATATGGCATATTCATTGGAATTGTGTTTGTTAGGCTGTGATTCAGTTTAAGGAGCACCTCATATTTCCATTCTTCACATGGAAGATGACTTTAGAATTTTTAGTTATGAGTTATTGTTTGCATGTGAGCTAGATGAGTGAAGTCTTTTATTTGCCTCTGTCAGCAAAAGATCAGTTGCAACTTTATCTAATTCACTTTTGGGAAGTGAGTAGGGGATCCATGTTGTATATGTCTGCCTTGGTGGTTACCTTCAGCTCACAACATTTTCTCAAAATGCTGGACCTTTCAACGCTCCTTCATTTGGGTTTCAGTTTTATGGGATCTGTTGTTCTGTTTCCGTTGTGTTCCATCCTAGTGGGTCAACATTCAATATGTCCACCTCTTCATTTTCCTGCTGAGTTTCTATTGACCTTGGTAATGCTTTTTGTGCAGGGTTATAATGGAAGTCAGCTCTGGGACACAGCATTTGCTGCTCAAGCAATTATTTCGACCAACCTTATTGAAGAGTTTGGTCCAACTTTAAGAAAGGCACACATGTACATAAAAAATTCACAGGTGCTCTCTCTCTCTCTCTCCCTCTCTCTCTCTCCCCTCTCTCTCTCTCTCTCTCTCTCTCCCTCTCTACGAAGAGTATTTTATTTTCTTAACTCTTGACAACATTCCTGGTGCACTTTTTCCTCTTGATCTTAAGGTTCTAGACGACTGCCCTGGTGATCTTGATTTTTGGTATCGACATATTTCTAAAGGTGCATGGCCTTTCTCAACTGCTGATCACGGTTGGCCCATCTCCGACTGCACAGCAGAAGGACTGAAAGTACGAATTTTCTTTTCTTGAAATGCAAAGTTCCACATTTGTTTCTTCCATTTCATATGCTTTATGTTCTGTTCATTTTTCTGGCAGACTGTTCTATTACTATCCAAAATTCCATCAGCGATTGTTGGAGAGCCATTAGAGGCTAAACGGTTATATGATGCTGTAAATGTGATCCTTTCCCTGCAGGTGAGCTGGTTATTTTAAATGCAAAGCTTCTTGCTTTGTTCTTCTCCTGTTAATAAATTTGCTTAGTTCTGATAAGTAGCCACCTGATTTTCATATCTCTGCACAATTTTTTTCAATCATAGAACTAAATTCTAACCATGATAATAATGGTATCAAAATTCAAATCAAGGTCTTTTTCTCAGCACCTGTACATATGTATGTTTCTCATCTGCTTGCTTTTCTCACTTCTTTCTGAAGTTTGTCCTTTCTTGTACCACAGAACAATGATGGTGGCTTTGCAACATATGAGTTGACAAGATCCTACAGTTGGTTGGAGGTAACCTTTTTGTCTTTGTACCGTATGTGATACCTCCACAATGGCACAAGTAACTTCCATGGTGTTGCTGTCATCTATCAGATCAAGTATCGCTGGACAAATTTCCAGCTCTGATGTGTATCAGAGAACCAAGATTTCTGGAAGTTCTTTATGCCTTTCATTACATCCACAAATCTGTGAAATGCGTTTCACCCTCAAGTTTCAGTTATGGACTTAGAAGCTTTTTCATTTTCTCTTATCAGATTATCAACCCTGCAGAAACTTTTGGAGACATCGTAATTGATTACCCGTAAGAAGTGAACCTCTGGATCTGAATAGTGTTACTAGAGTTTTATCTTATGCATTGCTTATACATAGTACATAATAAGTATTTACCATATTCAAATTTCAAATTGCAATTCATTTTATGCTTAATTGAAACAATTTAGAGAATTTGAAAAAACTATGCTGGCTGTTTAAAGACTAGATCTATTTATTAACTGTTGTGGTTCTGCAGTTACGTTGAATGCACATCAGCTGCAATTCAAGCTCTGATGTCATTTAAGAAACTATACCCTGGTCATCGGAGAGAAGAGGTAGAAAATTGCATTGAGAGAGCTGCAAAGTTCATTGAACAGATACAAAAATCAGATGGCTCATGGTTCGTCTTCCTCCTTCCCTAATCAAACCTTGCCCATGTTCGATATTTTTTTGGTAAATTGTCCATGTTCAATATTAAAGAAGGAAAAGGATAAATGGAAGTTGCTTAACTAACTAGTTCTTCGGGTGTTCTCATCCATGATATTTCCCGTCCTTTGCCAAAAAGAATGAAAACAAAATAGAACCAGAATACCATATAGGCTGCCTTTTTTGGCAACTCCACTCTGCTTGCTTCCGTTCTTTGCAGGCTGTTGGTGCAACTGACATGTATAAGAATGCATAAAAAAAAAAAGGGATGTGCACATAATGATCTAGAGTCTTGTTTTCTCCTTTCTAGCACATAGACCCTTTGTACCATAAAGTCGTTCAAGTATTTTATTGCTTAGTGTTTACCAAGATCTTACATGTCAAATCTTTCAAGCTGGAGTCTGCTAGAATATTTGTTATTCATTGTAAATTGAGATAAGTTCATAAATATGCATCAAAGTTAATCACCTAGGAAAATACATTGTAAACAGGTATGGCTCTTGGGGAGTATGCTTCACCTATGGTATATGGTTCGGAATTAAAGGGCTGGTGGCTGCTGGAAGGAGCTATAATGGTAGTGTTTGTATCCGTAAAGCCTGTGAATTCCTGCTGTCCAAACAGCTTGCTTCTGGCGGATGGGGAGAGAGCTACCTTTCATGCCAGAACAAGGTATCTATTTGTTGATTCTGTTCCTATAGTTTGTTCCAAGGACTCCAGTATCCTTTACTAGTGTGCCTAGCATGCTGAAGCTTTCATGACTGGCTGCATGTACAACCGAAGATCCTAGAAGCTCTTCCCTGTGATAATGAATAGATGGATATCACTAGTAAGTCAAGGGTAGTAATATTAACATAGCACAGAATGAAACACGGAATGCTTGCTTCGTTCCAATTTAGTGGATTAGAAGAACTATTGGACAATAGTCTAGATGAGTTCATTTTCCCTTTTCCCCCTTCAGTGTGATCTGCACTCTTACTCATTGCCATTTTCGCTAATAAACACGTTGAGAGTACTTCTAGTGTCACCTGAAAGTTACACTGGCAAAATATTTTATTGAAGATTCTTTTGACATTTGTGCAGGTGTATTCAAATCTCGAAGGCAGCAGGTCGCATGTTGTAAATACTTCATGGGCAATGCTTGCTCTTATCGATGCTGGACAGGTGCAGTGCTAAAACTTTTACACCAAATGAAACTTAATGTGTTGCAATTCTGATAAGTTCCTTTTCTTGTAATACTGAATTAGCATAGCCAATCCAAATTGACTCCAAATTTACTTTCCTTGTCATTTCAATCCACCTGCTTCATTTCAAATTGTAATTTGACATGGAATGTTTTCCTGTTTAATTTCCAATATGATCTTGTCTGCAAGTACAATCTCTACATGCAACTTTTACCTAATTGACTAGGCCAAGCGGGACCCGAGACCACTGCACAGAGCTGCTAGGTGCTTGATAAATTCCCAAATGGAGGACGGAGATTTCCCTCAGCAGGTAAGATTGCACTCACCCTGTTCCAACAGATCCGCTGTAATTCGCTCTCTGTGCACTCACCATGCACCTAATCTGGCATTTCGTTATCCTTTTACGGGGTCATATCCTCTTCCTCTACTGTATATAGAACCTGATCTGTCAGTGGGGGTTTTGTACAAGTGGCAGTAACCGAGTGTCTATTGAATCAGGAAATCATGGGGGTGTTCAACAGGAACTGCATGATTACCTACGCAGCTTACAGGAACATTTTCCCAATCTGGGCCTTGGGAGAGTACCGATGCCGGGTTCTGCAGGCTAGTTGAAGAGGCACTGCTGCTACCTCTCCCACCAGTTTTGTCCTCCTTTTCATCAGTAGAATCATTAGACGCTTCTGAAGATTCCCAGGAAAGAAATGACCGGCAGCTGAACATTCGGCAATGGTAAGTTATTCTTTGCTTAATGGTAGGATTCAGCGTGTGAACATATCTGTCGGGGTCGCTTTATGTTGCGATAATTTATTGGGGAAGCATCGGTAGGCTCCTTTGAGTCAGAATTAGAAGTTGCAGTCTGCTGATTCAGAACGATCTGCTAGGGAGTGTTGATGATGCCTCTTTTACAGTCTATAATTTCCCTATCGATGTCAAATTTTCTCTCTCCCATCTTTGCTCCACCTCCGAATCGAGCCTCCCTCTGGCCCGCTCGATGAACTTGATGCCCTCAAGCATGTCATTGCCTTGTGCTATTTGATACTATAAAGTTACTCTCTAAATCGAGAAACCTGAGACTCTATATAGGACCATTCACTCGATGAAACATTTGCGGCCATGGGTTACCATTTGCCACGGTCTACACTGATCAGTGACCTCGGCGGGGCTACGCGACCTCGAGCAAGACCGACAATGCACACAAGGCCACAGTTGGGCTAAGGTTGGGAAATCTAAGACTCTGGGCGGCTACTATATTTTTGTCCAGAGATATTTCCTCATTCTGAAGAGATGCTTTGCTTTTTAGAGAACTCTGTACCCATTGTATCGAGTTAATTTCATCGCAGACCACCGATCACTCGAAGACTGAATTAACCACAAGGCTCAAACCCTGAAATTTTATTTTAAAAAAAAGAGGCGACTCACTATTTTAACTAATTTGTATTGGTTTTTTGGCTAAATAATTCATATTGATTTTACTATCACGTATAATGTCGTGGAGGAATTCTTAAGTGATCTTATCTTATCATGTAGTGTGAGAAAATATTAATTAAAATATGATAAATGAATAAATTAGTAATAATTATTCGAATAATTATTATAATTATTACAAATAGAAGTAATTTTAATCAAGTTTACTTTGAGGTAAGACCATCTAAGTCATGAGCTTTTTTCAATGTCAAGAGTGGCAAGTCTATTTGACCACGACAATTGACCTCCGGCAAGCAGAATTTAAATGTTTGTGTTTGTGTGATGTTTATATGTTCAAATCTCAACATCGCATCCTCTTTTCCTGAAGACTCGACAGGTTACTATTTTCACTTTCTTTTGGATAATTTGAACAAACATTTAGGCCAAAAAAAAAAACAGCATAATTTGATTTCTATTTTTTTTTTCCTTTTAACAAAGCATTGGTCAGACATTGCAGACCTTTTTTGTCTGTCTGTGGGGTTAGCCGGGCCAGTGAATAAGTTATTGGAGCCTGAGATTTGAAGAGAATAGGGTGACCGTTGGGGGGATTCAAATTGAATGTCCGGAATCAGCAGTTGGTTGCAGTCCTTTCTCCCTTTTTATTCAAGTTACAATTTAAGTCGTGCAAATAGAAAAAGTTTACAATTAAAATAATAATGTCATTAAGTACTTATATTGCGTTTAGTACATTTGAATGGAAAGCAATACAATAAAGTGAATATTACCTTTCATTTTATATATTTTACATAATCAATCATACTCTTGAAAGTTGTCACGTATATTTCATTGGATTGTATTTTCTCGAAGATTCCTTAAAAATAGATGTTTATTCCTTATATTCTTTTATATTTTTAAAATAAACTTGTATAATTACTAGTTTTGTACGTGTTATTATATATTTTTTAATCAGAGAAAACCCATTATATTTCATTTTTCTAGATTCCTTCGTGCCAAACTTAAATTTCAGAATTAGAGACACGTTTGGTTCGCTGGAATAGAATATAATGAGAATATAATGAAGTGAG
The DNA here is from genome assembly GCA_037672795.1 of Lagerstroemia speciosa. Lineage (NCBI taxonomy): Eukaryota > Viridiplantae > Streptophyta > Magnoliopsida > Myrtales > Lythraceae > Lagerstroemia > Lagerstroemia speciosa. Next base: position 2,716,559 of record CM075296.1, read on the forward strand.
AAAATGAATAGAAAGAGAAATAAATAAAATGATGAATGAGAATGATATTATTTGGTTAAATGAAATAAAGCAATAAAGAATAGTATTTTTGAAAGTAAAAAGATAAAATTATCCTTATTGTATATATTAAAAATATTATTAAAAAAAAAAGAACACAGTCTTCTATCGTCTTCTACCTTGCACCGACCACCCCACCCGCCGTCCCCAATCCCAACGAGTCTCCACCGAGCCACCACAACTAAAGCTACCGGGCCATCCCGACGACCCTGCCTCCTTCCTCCATTCCTTCACCCGCGCAACTAGTGGAGAGAGAAAACTTTCTCGTCAAATCCGTGATGAAATGAAGGGGCAAGGGAAGGTTCGAGAGGTTCGGAGAAGGCATGGGGTGATATGGGAAGGCTCGGGGAAGGGTAGGGGGAGACATGGGCGGCATGGGGGGGGGAGACAAATCGGCACAGGAAGGCTCGGGCCGGCATGTGAAAGCGCGGAGGAGGCACGGGAAGGTTCGGGGAGGCTTGGCTATATCAGCGGTAGGCTGATAGTGGCGGTGGGTGGCTGGTGTTGCTGCGGAGATAGGCGGTAGAGGCAATGGCACAAAGCCAAAGTCTGATGAACATTTGAAGGCAAATATATAATTTGGTGTCCTATTCTGGGTGGGAGTTTCTATTTCCGGTTGAGGTGGAAGGAATGATTATTCCTCCTCTATTCCAAGTAGATCCGAAATAGTTATTCCGGATTGGCCTATTTCGATTAATCAAACAGCGGAATAGTTATTCCATCTAGCCAAACATGCCCTAGAGGTTCTCCAACGTCTTTCCAATATTTCGATTCTTGTCATTTTCAACTTGGTAAATATTTTTATGACGTGTCTCTTTTAAAATAATAAACAAAATCCTCCTCCAGAGAGAGAAAGATATAAATAAATAAATAAATAAATTCTGTACGTTCACTTTGAGTTCGAATTTCGAATTCAACTCTCCATTTTTGCGTTCCAAAAATTTATTCTAAAAAAAATAAATACAATATCTATTTCACGTGTCCCTTTACCGAGGAGGGAAAAAGAAGAGGCGAGGCGGGGCGGGCCCACATCCGTCTGATAGGGACCGGACCTTCCACGTGGCTGCAACAGGGTGGCCCGAGGGGGCCCCCACCAATACAGACGCTCCCCCAATTCGAATACCCAAATCGAGCGCCAAAACCTATATATCTAAAGCCGACAAAAGAAAATACAAGTGAAAGAATATAAACAATTTCCCTCTTTCTCTCTCTATGTCTCCCTTCGATGCAAGAAAATTTCTTCAATGTTTTAAATTTAATCTAACACGTGACGTAAGAAAATATCAAGAAAATAAGTATGAACGTGTTCATAATCCAATTAATGGCCATAACTTTTCATTGATGATGGTAATTTTTACTTTTTTGGTACGCATATCTTGTTATTCAAAAGTTAAAAAAGTTTTAACTGAATCAGATTTAAGTTAAATTAACTCATTAAATGCTTAAAATTCCTTGAATTTTAGATCTTCTCATTAAATAATTTTTAAGCAGCAAATATTTAATGTGTAACCTACAAAATAATTTCGTTATAACACGTAAAATTTTTAGAAATTTTAATAATCAATTTTACACATTTCAAAATTTAAATTGTACTTTATATGACCAAAACATACCTCGAAATTTATCTACGATCGGATCGAGATCTCTAAAAAAATTTTCGTCCACTCTCCTAATTTAAATCGATCTTAAAATCACTTATTTAGATATATAGTGAGAGAATATACTAACTAACTGATTCTATGTTAAGCACGGGAATATTTTCTCATAGATAAGACAGTTTCTCCTTCGATGTGTGTGTGTCTCTCTCTCACTCACTGCGCATGAAAAGACGCACTCCTGGAGAGAGAGAGAGAGAGAGAGAGAGAGGCCATTGAGATTCGTTCATTTAGATGGTCTCCTCCTCCATCATTACTCTCTATCCCTCTCTAGTTTGAACTTTGAGGTTGAATCTCCCTTTCTCTCTCTGCCTCTCTCTCTCTTTCTCGCTCTACACCGGGCGGTGAGCTGCACTTCTTGATAAGAAGCGCTCGAGATTGGAGTGTTAATCGTAGTTTGAGCTCCTCTGGAAGTGGAAGCTATGGCGCCGGCGACGGCCTGTAGAGTTCCCGCTCGGAGCCTCTATGCCGAGCTACTCGTAAGCCTCCCCTTCTCTATCTTCCTCGGCAGTTGCAGTTGCAGCTGCTTCAGTTATGTGCTACTTATTGGGCTGCTCCTCCATTATCCGCAACCTCTCACCAGCCACTTCGCATTTCGCGCTCTCAACGCATTGTTTTTGAAGACATGGTCTGGTTAAGCTGACGCCATTAGCAGGAGGATCAGTGATTAGGATTGTTGCTTCTTCCAGTTTTTGCAGTTATTTTTTAGCTTTGAGCTCGGATACTGATTCTCTAGGTTTAGCTTCGGATGGAATAGTCTTGCTGTGAGCTTCGCTTGCACCAAATTTGAACCGCTAAATTTCAAATTTTTCGCTGATATTAGCCTTACTCTGTAATTGGAATTGTTATATCAGGCCCTAAATTTTATTTCCTTCAAAAAATTTCCTTTTTTATTTTTTTTATTTTGCGCCCTTGCATTGATTCTTTGTTGGGTAACTGTTATGATGTGGAAATGATTCTCTTGTTATCTTTGTTAGTCTCCTGCTTTGGCGTGCTTCCACTGACTTTTCTCCCTACGATCTATTTACTGCAGCTGTCAAGCCCGTGAACAGCATCAACACTGATGGAGGCAGTTTGCTGAAGCATATTTATAACCCAAAACCATGAAGACACAAGTGCCAATGAAAGGAAGAGGACCGAGCAGGGGCAGCTCTCAACAGGCTATCATGGAACTCAAACAAAAGGTTGTTCTTGCTCTGAATAAGATTGCAGATAGGGATACGTACCAGATAGGGGTTGATGAACTTGACAAAATAGCTGAGCGCATGAACCCAGAAGGACTTGCAGCTTTCCTATCCTGTATCTTGGACACGGATTCAGAGCAAAAGAGTGCTGTTAGAAAGGAATGTATTAGACTCATGGGAACATTAGCAACACTGCATGAAGGTCTTGTTGGACCGTATATTGGGAAGATTGTGTCCAGCATTGTTAAGCGACTCAAGGACCCAGACTCAGTTGTGAGAGATGCTTGTATAGAGACTATGGGCATTTTGGCCTTAAAATTGGGCAGTCATATTGGACAGGGAAGTGGAGTTTTTGTCATGCTGGTTAGGCCACTTTTTGAAGCTTTGGGTGAACAAAATAGGCAGGTCCAGTCTGGTGCAAGTTTGTGTTTGGCCAGGGTTATTGACAATACCAATGATCCCCCAGCATCAGTTATGCAGCGGATGTTGGCTCGAACAGTGAAACTGCTTAAGAATCCACACTTCATGGCAAAACCAGCAGTTATTGAGTTGAACAGAAGTATTATCCAGGTAAAGCTTATTAACATAGTAATGGTAATTGGTCTTGAAAAAGGATGTGCCTGGAATCTGGTCAAAGTATTGTGGACTGATTATTCATATGACTAGTCTCTCGTGCTTGTCCATTTTCCACAGACATGATTTCTGATTTAAAATGGTTTTCCAAAATTCTGTTTCAGGCAGGTGGTGCAACAGCGCAAAGTGTTTTATCTGCAGCAGTTACTAGCATCCAAGAAGCACTGAAAAGCACTGACTGGAATACACGCAAAGCTGCTTCCGTAGCATTAGCAGAAATTGCATTATCCAGTGGTCCTTTCTTGGGATCTTTCAGGGCGACCTGCATCCGCTCCCTTGAATCATGCCGCTTTGACAAGGTCAGCAGTTCTAAGAAAATGTATCTGAAAATGTTCTTTCATCCTGTATGGTTGTTGTTATGGTATTTCTAAAGGGCCAACACAACAATATTATAGGTAAAACCAGTTAGGGACTCTGTAGCACAGGCATTGCATTGCTGGAGAAGTCTTCCAGGTTCCTCTACTCCAGAGCCTTCAGAAACTGGATCATCCATCAAAGGTTTAGACATGGTTTTCTTTACCCTTTCACCTCCTGTTTACTGTTTATCTGTTCAAGCATGTGCTGCATGTGAAACTGAAGTAATTACTCCTCTCAAATGGCTTTGTATGATAATCTAGTTTTGAGTTTCTTCTTGCTTGTTAGATGATATTTCGAAATTGTATTGCTGTCCTCAGAAATAAATGTCTGAAGAGTGTGCCCTGTGGAAGATAGGACAAAATTTAGTTTATATTTCCAAAACCTTTTATTGTCTCCTGTAAACATGTGATGGTACATTCCATATGGAAAATAATATTTGCCTCATGTGAAAATGAAATATTTTATCTTTTCACCTATTTGACATATTTTTAGTCGAAAACTTCTATGAAAAGGATGGGAAGCTTCGTAATGCAGTGGCCTGTCTAGACATTGAACCCTGACAAATGAAATCACAAAATTGTTCCTTCTTTTTGGAAGTTTATAGAACTTGATTTTTGTGCTTGCTTCAGAGTAGATTTATACAAGTTTTACGCTAGCTTCTGAAAACCTAGAGAAACATTTCCCCTTGGTAAATTTTTCGATCTACATAATAAAGACTTGTTAGATGCATTCCTTTAGTTCTTTATCTTTCTTGTTGGATAGTTTTATTGTTTTGTGCAGATGTTGAGCTATACTTCCCATGCTGCAATTATCATTTTACTCAATGAAAGTTGGGTCATCATATTATTAGTGACAACAAGCTTTTAGGTATATGTTTTCATAAATTGGGTCATATCTTTTAATTAGTTTGAGAGATTCACCTCCCATACTTCCTTCATCAATCGTGGTTAAATCATGTTTTATCACTTCCCTGAGCACCTTCCCTCTTAATTTCTGCATTAATGTGGACAGACAGCTTTTTTGGAGGGGACTACAGTGATGTCAATGATACCAGTGAATCTAGAGAAAAAGGACCCACTTTAAAGAAAACTGTTGCAAAGACCACCAAGAAGAAAATTCCTTGGACTGTCAGGAAGCCTAGTCAAAATTGCATCGAGAATCTTCAGCATGACAAACCAGAAGAATGGCAAATTGAAATTGCAGTTCCCACAAGCAAAAAGATCTCTTCTGTTGATATTACAAATGAAGAATCGGAGAGTAGTTGTATCACTAAGACTCCAGAGAAATTGACAGCCCCCAGTGTTAAGAGCAAGCAATACAGGATTTATGAAATTCCAGCCATGGATAAGGAAGAGGAATTTGCATCAGTGACCAATGTTGCTGCTGGTATCTCAGAAATGAAGTCCGTGAGAGCTTCACAAGATTGTTTGGAGGATGTTAGTTTGATTAGGTCAATGACAAGTGACGTGCAGTTTGTTGATGAAGAGATCAGTAGTGCAAGAGATATTTTCCTGGAAAAGATTCAGGATCGCCGTAGCCTTGATTCTACTGTGACAGATTCAAGTTATCATTCCCACCGCGACTGCTGTGTGCGGACAGCAAATGAGATGGCTTGCATTCGCAAACAGCTTTCAGAGATTGAGAATAAGCAATCCAGTTTAATGGATCTTCTGCAGGTACATGTCAGCATAACTTTGTCCAAGTTTTGGAACTTTACTGTTGCCTTTATCTGAGTTTATATTTCTAAAACAGTGAGCAGTCTCTTCCATTCTCTTACTTTACAGTCACAGCTCTAAAATGACTTAATCAGATAACTTGATGTGTACTAGGACCCAGTCTTAAAAAAAAGATGGCTTAATCAGATAAATGCGAGAAGACAGCCTTGATGCAAAATAGGACCCAGTCTCTCCTATTGCAGTGCTGGTCAGGCCATTGTCAGTCCCATTAAAATTCTTCATAGTAATATTTGCTAGGATAATGATGAACTGTATGGTTTATATTAAAAATCAGGAATAGCAGCTGAATAGCAGTCACTTGACCCAGTCAAGTGCCACAAATTATAATCTTGATTTCCATGTGTTGATGCAGGTGTTTACGAAGTCCTCTGCAGAAAGTTTGTCTATGGTAAAGTCAAAGGTACTATCTTTGGAGCAGGAAGTGTACAGGATAAATCAGGTTTTTGTGTACGGAGAAGAAGATACTCGTACAGCAGGACCAGTATCTATCAAGGACAGTAGCAGAAGCAATTCTTCAAAGCTCTCTACATGTACCCCAACCCCAAGGCCATCAGTGGAAATACACAACAGACATTCTACATTGTTGAATAGGAAAAAGGCTGAGATCTGGGATGATAAAGCACTAGCTGGGAGCAGATTGAGCAACTCATCTAAGCAGGATGTAGACATTTGGTCTAGTCCTGTTAAGTCCAGTAGAAGCCAAACAAGGAGAGTTGTCCCAAAATGCAGTGGGCAAGGACCCCGGAACATGGTTGATGATATGAATAGAGAAACCAATGCTGCCTTGACATCGCATTTTAGCTCAATTGGTAGACAAACCAGTCCTTACCATAACAACAGCTTGCGGAAAAGGGTGAAGGACTTTCTCTGTGAGGGAGACCTAGATTCTGCTTATATGGAGGCCATCCTTTCTGACAATGAACAAGTTCTGGTTGAGCTGCTCAATGGAACTGGTCCTGTACTGGAGAGTTTATCACAGAAAACAGCAAGCGAGGTCCTTAGTGCCTTAGTCTCTATCTTCATTGAAAGAAGATATGTGAGACCAACAATCCCGTGGCTACAGCAGGTTAGTCATTTACCTTTTGTTGTCATGTTTGAATTCTCATCCATTCTCCAGCTTCAGTAGGATTCCATGTTTAGGGGTGCTGCTTAATTTGTCCTTCATTTTGAAATAAGATAAGATAGTTCCTATAGTAAGAAAGTTCATAAACCGGGTGCCGTGCTCTGGTAAAAGTTCCTAATGCTATCATATCACAAGTACCCTTGTGGCATTTATTTGCTTAATTCACAGTAAATGCACGATTGAAAGGTAAACTTGGCATATAATTCAGTAGTTTCTTGATGGCTAGCTGGCCAAGACTCGACCAACTTATATATTCTCTCTTGTTCCTACTTTAGGTGGTGGACCTGAGCTCTATCCACGGGCCGAATTATTTCCTCCTCCCCGTGGAAGTGAAACAAGAACTCATGTCTGCTATTCAGGAGGTCGTCAACATGGAGTTTCCTTCATCCATGGAGAGGAGATCCGTCCTTCAACTAGCTTCAAAGTTGCACCAAATCTGGGGTGAGAACTTTGAATTCCATCCTTTCCTGTTCACCGTAAACCTGTTGCAGCTTTATTTACCAGATTAGCTCGACTTTGATTTCTACTGGGACCGAACTTCGTTCAAAAGGCACATGACTGCTGATTGTCTATGTAGGGAAATGCTCGTGAGGTCATCTTCGGTGAATGGAGGGGTTCTCAGTTCCAGGTCCAGATCAACACTAAAGGCTGCCTGACGAGAAAACATATTTTCCGTGTAGTAGTGGTGTTCGTGTTTCAACTGTGTTTCGATATGTACCAAGTGAGTCTGCCATGGGACAGACATTCCCACCACCCTTTTTCCTTTCTTCCGAAGAGCTAGTTATGTACTTCAAGACAGACTTTGAAGCCATTAAAACTCGCACCCGGTTATTTCGGGCAGGAGGTCAGAGTTAGGCAAGCCAAACATTTGATTTCTATTACCGACCATTCAATCCAACCCCATGATTGCATTTGCCTTTTCTTGGTGAATCTAGTCCAAAGGATGACCTGATTATAGCTATCAATCATTCTCACTGCAACAGCTCCAAAGAAGCATGAAATTGGTGCAAAAATGCCACTGGAATTCTCGTTCAACATTCGATTCTTGTACACCTCCTTCATTCGCGAGTCTGATTCCCGCATCGACTGGGACAAACAAAAATCTGTATTCCGGAAAAAGAAAACTTACTGGGCAAGTCCTGATGAATCTTGCACGAGTACATTTACCACAGATCATATATTACAGGAAAAAAACTCACTCTAGCCCGAGTCTCTTGCCACCCCCCTTCCAGTCCGGGGCGCCATAGAGACCATTCTCGCTCGGATCTTCCGCTTTACCATTACCATCCATTGGCCTCCGATGGAGCTCCTTCCTCTCAGCTTCGGACTTGACGGTGTCCCTCTTCTCCCGAGGATTATTGGTAAAATCCTTGGAAGCCTCGTACAGCGTTAAACTCTCGACTCCGTTGTGAACCATGGCTTCTTCCGCCCTCTGTTCCTTCGCCTGGAAGTTCTCGAGAATCTCCACTACTTGGCTCATCAGCGGCCTCCCCTTCGGGTTCTGGCTCAGGCACTGGTATGCTAAGTTGGCAACCTTGGTGGCTGTCTTGATCGAATACTGCCCTTCCATTCTCGGGTCTAAGATCTTGGCGAGCTTCTTGTTGTTGTTTAGGAGTGGCCGTGCCCAGTCGACTAGGTTGTGCTCCCGGCTCGGCCTGCTCTTGTCCACTGCTTTCCGTCCGATGAGCATCTCCAGCAGGACCACCCCGAATCCGTAAACATCGCTTCTTGCAGTCAAGTGACCTGACCAAGATCAGTAAACCATAAACATTCATTCAGTTGAAATGCTACAAAATCAGCAAGCCATAAACATTCATTTAGTGGAAAGGCTATTTTAGCACTGAGTGCGCATTTGGATCCATGTAAAGTGCACTGCAATCTCACGATACAATTCACTTTACATCATAAATTACAACATTTATTCATAAAGTTCACTTTAATATGAAATTACACGAGTTAAAACTTTACGACGTAATTGGTAAAGTCATTACATCCAAAACAACAGACTTCTTAAATTACATCAACTTTACAACCAACTCTACAACCATTTATGACCAACTCTATATTTATTTTTCAAACACCACGATCTCACATTTCGACTCATTACCCTAGAAAATTTTACCATGGTTCAAATTTTTCCGATAATCTTAACATTTTCCGTAATCTAACAACACTCAAACAAAACGCCCTTGAATCAATAGAGGTGTGCAGAACCGGTTCTTTGGTTTTGGTTCTGGAACACTGGGAGAAGTTTTCCATTTTCTCTTGATTTCCCTTTTCTAAAGAGAGGAAAAACTAAAGCACGAGAAACATGCGAGACCATTAATTGCTAGGCATGCTAGACACATTTATTACCCTTGCAAACCTCATAGTTCCAAGATGGAAAAAAATTGAACACTTTTTTGTAATCACGAACACCAATCACCCTACTCTCGGCAAGATCACTTGTTAGTTACAGAGAACTGTGCAACATCATTTCTTAACTATTACAGCCAAGGATCTAATTGCTTCGGTCCTGAATAACTCTCCATGAACATGCATATACCAATGAATACTCACCAGTCATAACGTACTCAGGAGCAGCATATCCATAAGTGCCCATTACACGAGTCGACACATGAGTCTGGTCTCCCATAGGACCATCTTTTGCGAGCCCAAAGTCCGAAAGCTTGGCATTGAAATCCTGCAGTTGGGAAGAGAGTCATTCGTAGAATATGAACAAAGATCCTCTATTACCATAATTATCATTTTCCTCACTGGGGAAAGCATGGCTTCACAATTTATTATAGCACAGAAGTTTCTGAAGTCTCACATGTCAAATGGATATGACAAGCATCTCATATTACATCCCCAACAATTCCTCCCAGAGGGAAGTCACGCCAAAGCTAAAAAGGGATTCTAATTTTTCAGGTTGTAAGCTCACTCACCGCATCGAGGAGAATGTTGGAGGTCTTGAAATCGCGATAAATGATGGACCTCTCGGCACCATGAAGAAAAGCGAGCCCTTTTGCAGCATCTAAAGCAATCTTCATTCTTCTTGACCAGGTCAAGACACAACCCACCCCTACAGCAAAATTCAAAGGGATTTGATGAGATTGTACTTGAAGATGTACTAGCGCAAATTAAAGGTATCTTTGCTTGCAAAATATACTTCACTAAGAAATTTTAAATCATAATAAACAATGTATTTGCATAATGATAAGCATGGGCCTAGAGCCAATTAATAGTTGATGAATGCAGAAGAGATTTATGCAATTGCCAAGCTAAATATACTAGCATGCTCGCATGTGAAACCTTATCCCCTTCTTGGGACCCAGGTATCATGTACGCATCTAGAGTAAAGAGCATTGAATTCTAGAAGAAAAGCAGCCAGAAAATTTGATTAAGAGATAATAACAAGCCATCTAACTTAGAAAAACTCCATGTATCCTTTCTTGGCCTTTTGGTTAAGATCAAGTGTAACTCAGGAAAACTCCATTACTTACTGCGGAAAAGGTGCTTTTCAAGGCTCCCACTGGCGAGGAATTCATAAACTAACAGCCTGTGCTCATCTTCACAGCAGTAGCCAATGAGTTTCACAAGATTTGGGTGACTGAGTTGGCCTAAGTAATTAACTTCAGCCTGAAGAAAACCAAGAAGATTACGGTCATGAGTGGTATGATGTACAGCTTTAAAATGGAAGAACCCTTCAAATTGAACCAATGATAAAAAGGTTAAGCTCCAAGCCCAGGGAAGGTAAATACAAGTCCAGCCATTATACTAAGTGCAACAAGAGATTTTGTGAGAGAAATTCCAATGCACTGTAGCCGTTAGATGTCCCTTTTTAGACGAAATTAAGGAGAACAATGAAAATGGAGAAATTTTTTGCTTAGTTTCAACTCCACTTCTTCTTTTCTGGATCTAATTTTCATTAAAAACGTGTACAAATTTGTTTACTAATATGTTGAATAAGAAAATATGATGTTACAAGATGTAAAAGGAAAGCTATAAATTTAAAATAAAAAAAAGTAAATAAGTTGAATAATACAATAAATTATATGTGACAAAAAAAGAATAGCCATAAATTAGCACTTTGGATAAGGGAATAGTTAACAAATGAAAAAGTGGAGAATAAAATTTTACAGGAAAAACCTCTTCCTTTTTCTATGTAAGTAAACATGCTTTTGTAGTTCTCCATTTTCTGGAAAATTTTTCGCAAGTAAATGAGCTACATATAGGCATGCATGGCATTCCAATTCTTTCATTTCCCAGAAAACTTGACAAATGAGATCTGATTAATTCTTACGCCTCTCTTTTGCACAGGGCATTTTACAAAAGTTTTCCTGCAAATTTGCCGAACTCTCAGACTTTGTCCCGTTATTGAACTTATTGGCGGCATTTATATTTCTGTATTATCAGCTTTAACAACTGAGTCAAAGGCATAAGATCGAGTAACATCAGAATGGCTCACAAGATACAAGATGCAATATTATGGAATTTTGACAGATGAGGCTTCAACATTTTGGGAAGGTTCTCCTATAACATTCAGTGATTCAACCTAACCATCCTTTTCAAAAAATTCTATCAAGCACAATTTCTGTCCAATGCGCTAAACTTGATAGTCAACATGGCCAGTATCATTTGGGCATAATGCCAGGCCAAAGCACGGAACTAGAACATAAGGGGACTAGTACTTACCAACCATTCTCTATCACCTTGGAAACCTTCAGGATTGAGCTCCTTAATTGCAACTTTTATGCTCTTATAACCTGGCCTCACACTTGAATCTATAACTCCTTTATAGACAATCCCGAAACCGCCCTCCCCAAGTGTCAGGTCTGGACGAAATTGCTTTGTGGCTAACCTCATCTCCTCATATGTAAATATGTCGACATTAATATATCCTGGACTTTGCCGGAGATCTTTGACATTTTTCGATGCCAACGGAGTGCTACATGAGCTTGGCACCCTCTCCAGATCAGTCTTACCCGATTTTGACCGACAACCATTCCCTGCTTCACCCAACAAAGCTTGTTATATCAGTTTAATTTAAAAATCAAAAAGAAAATGAAGGAAAGAAAGAGAGTGAGAAACACAGAGTACACAGTTGTTCGGTTCGAGTACTGTAGCTGGGTAAATATAAGCTAAATGGTTGAAGTCCCAGAATGCCATCTGTTTTAAGTGTATAAACTTTACTGGTGTTTTAACTCATGTAATCTCATATTACAATCCATGGTGTAAAAGTCTGGATTTTGCATGGAAAATTACAAAACCCAATATGCTCTCAGGACACTTGGCATGATCTCTTCATTTTATCTACAACTTTCTACTTCATTGTGAAAGCACATTATTCTGGTAAGTAAGAATGTGCACAAAAGACAGCTACTTGGGATGCAAAGTAACGTATAACATCGACATCTTCATTAGTAGACAGCAATAACAATTGGCTTATGCAAGCATCACAGTTCCACCAGTGACGTAACCTGCATTGCTTCCTACGGAGACAGCAGAACTCCAAATCAAACTTACGAATCACAAATCTCCAATTTCCCAGACCAAAAAACCAGACTTTACCTCAACCTCTGGGCAATCAACAAGAAACATGTGGCAGAAACAGGGGAAAGAATATGATTACAGAACAAAGAAGAAACTGGAAAGAAAGGCAGAATCTGATACCTGGGTATCTCTTGCTGGACCTGCCCTGTTCAGAACTGAAGCAAACACCCATGAATCCGAGGCCAAACCCGAACCCAGGCCCGGATCTGCTTTCCGTCCTAAGGTCCCATTAATGAATCGGGCGGCCCCTTAATCGCACAACGGACTTTCTTCGAGGGAAAATCAAATAAAATAAAAATTCACTGAGGCAACTCTGCAGATCAGTTACTAGGTATTAAGGGTTCCGGATCGGATCCAAATCGGAAGGAATCCGTAAAAACTGAATCCAGCGGAACGACCACTGTCTGCCCAACAGAGAAATGCTCAGACAACCAATGTTCGACCAATACTAGTAGAAAGGAGAGAAAGAGAGAGAGAGGGGAGAGAGAGACTGAAAAGCAGAGGAACTGTGCGAGTGCGGGAGAGGGTGGGTTCCGTTGGGATAGCGGCCAAAAACGCCAAGCCAAACACATCATCAATCAATTCACCCCAACCCAAGTGGAATAAGAAATAACTAGCGGATCACAAGTCCTCGGCTCCATGAATACCGTAAAATACAATTGAAAAATATAAGTTTTATTATATAAGAATTAAATAAATTAATCGAACTCTTTCCATTTTCACGAACGAAAATTCTTTGAATGAGAAAATGTCCTTAAAATGACATCTTATTGATGAATAATTTTATATAATTATGATTTTATAGAGCTCCTCGCACAATTTCAAAATAAAATTTAAATATAAGAATGGATGAGTAAAATAAAAATTATTGTAGAGGAAAAGTAGAAAAGCATGTGAAGTAACTGTTTCGAGATAACAAAAATAACATAAAAAAGATCCTGAAATTATCATATAAATTAAATTGGGCTTAAGGATAATTTTAGATATCAAAACTACCCATTTTCTCTTTAAATGAGAAAAGAAGAGATGAGAAATGAGGAAAATATGGAAAAATGAGAATGCTGGCGGAGCAGAGACCATGCCGAATCAAGCGTTGGACATGTGCCGGGAGGGACAGAACAGAAGTCCGAGGTCTGACCGTTGACTCGCCTGCCTCGCCGCGCTCTCCCATATTTTCCGATCTATTACGTACCTCTGCTTGCTCTCGGGGACGACAACAAGAGAAGAGCACAAAAGTTAAAATTGTCTGGTCTCATCCTTTCTGGAATCAACGCTCCGTTCAATGATAGTGGGGACCTGCCTGAGCATGGACCGCAGTGGTAGCCTTGGATACCTGCACGGTTACTGTCTTACCGACACGAACGTGTTCGGAGCGGTAAATTTTCCTCGTAGCCTCGATCCCGTCTCCCGCTCTGTTTCTGTCACGTTCTTCAATTCTCTTTGGTCCATTTATTGGGGATCGAAGTCGGTTCGAAGAAAATGTCGAATCATCTTCTGATTGAGTTAGAAAACAATTATGGGTCTGTAAAAAATTGAGTATCATCGTCTAATAGCTTAGTTAATTAATGATATGCAAGTGTATAGGCAAACACAGTCACCCCAATAGTGTAGAAAGCCTTTTGCGGTCGGCCATGACGTAGTATGTCCGTTCAATTAGAAACGATGAAGTTTAATTGAAAAAAATATATGGATGTCAAAAAATTATTAAAAAATCCTAATGATTGGTGAATCCTAATTTGATAAATATATAAATATAAACTCTAGTTAGACGGATATACCATATCAATATCGTTTACGTGGTTCGACCGCTCCATTGATGGTTTTCTCCCAACATTGCCCTCCAGCAGCAATTTTTGTAATTATAGTTTCCATGTCTGTTTGGCTATAAATGGATCTTTGTAAGACAACCTCGGAGAAGAGCTTCCTCTTTTGTTGTTTCTCGGACAAGCATTACCCTTTCTCCTCCTTTTGCTTGGTTGTTGCGATTGTCAATTGCGTTCAGTTAGATCTTGAAATTGAGTAAATAAACAAATGAAAGATCTCTTTTTTCTGGTGAAGAAAACGAAAACTTTGACCTTTTTCGGCAAATGGAACATACAAATTGCACCTTGGCTCCTGAGTTTCAGCCAAATTTCATCTGTACCCCTGAAGATCCATGTGGATGCGTCGCGGAAAAGCGGACAGCACTGGTGAGCTTGGGCAGCAAGAGGGTAACTGACGGTTCCTGCATAATATTATGAGAGAATTAAATTAATCTATTTTTTAAATTATTTTTTTAAAATTTTATTAAAAATTGTAAAATAATTGGCTAATATTAGCTCATGATGTTGCAGTACTGCTACGTAATGCTGTCGTTGCACCTGGACTCTCTCCAACAAAAGTGGAAGCAGAAAATTCTTATTTGAAGCCTCTGCTCGACCGACGCGATAACCACAACCGATCTTTCTTGGTGAAATGAAGAAAAAATGGCGGACGAAGCTAACAGAGCTGTAAAACTCTCTCTTTCCTCTCTCCGGATACTGGGCTTATCTTTCTTGGCTGTTTATGGGATGAATCAGCCCCTAAAGAACCGACTTCGTTGAGGCATCTCGGGGCCTCAAGTATACGATCTTCTTCATTTTCTACGCAGGGATGGATTTAGGCGGGAGGGGGATGATCGCCCCCCTTAAACTCGGGAAATTCCACCGATTCCTATACAAATTTTACTTAATTTTGTACTATTTTATTGAATTATATATAGTTCAGGTTACTTTCTTAGAGTTTTGCCCCTTTGGATTGTTCACGTTAGAGTTTCGCCCGAGCAAGTTTTTGGATTCGTTCCTGTTCCTACGGATGGCTTGCAGATGAAGTGGGATTTAATTGATTGGTTGGTTGATCGATTTCTGGGTTTCGAACCTTGTGTTGAAATTTCTGGCCCTTATGTGAGATTCAAGCTCGTGTAAGCTGCACATTAAATTTTACATGATTGGGAAATTTGGCTGGCTCTCTCGATGTTACTCAACTGAGGCTGCAAGTGCTTCATTTCCAGGTTTGAAATCAGATACAAAAATAAAGAAGATAAGAAGTTTGCTTGTTCGACCTGGGAGGAGCTAAAGCAGCTACCTAATGATACCAATGCATACAAGTTCATAGGGACAAGTACCATGCCTGATACTACGTTCATGTTCGTAATGAATTTGCTCTTAGCTGTCTCTGGGTGTAGATGTATTCGTAACAGATTGTGTGGGAGTATTGATCCAGATATATCATAACAGATTTGCAAATCAAACTGAACCACCCTTAATGAATTGCAGCCAAAGTCCATTTTGATGAATGAGCAGGAGCAGAAGCTTAAGGACAGTGAAAACTGCTATAGCCTCATTACAGGTATATTCACCTATTTCTGACGAAGCTGTATGTTCTTTTGAGTAGGCCTGAGAAAGAAGGTTTCCACTGCCAAAGTGTTGAGCACCGGCATTTGATGCATGTCATGCCCATTTCTTTACTGTATGCAGCTAGTTAGCTGGACCTGCTGTGCTGTAAGGAGAAAGTTCTATTTAGGATGAATGTCTGTCATGTCTCTTCTGAAATAATGAAACTCGGTTGCATATTTGGAGCTTTTAGTCAGGATTCGGAATCGATCCCAGATAAAGTTCATTCGTTGTTTTTGTTTGACAGTAAGCAATTGTGAATTCGGACATCACTTTGAAAGATGCTCTGCAAACCGCTTTTCCCTCTTCCTGGTAAAAGTTATTAGTTTCGCGTATCGTTTGCCATAGTCACTGGATTAGGAGGTCGATAAAGGATTTTAGTATGACCTGATATAGGCATAGAACTTTGTTTCTTCAGTCATGCTCGCTCACTCCTGGTACCAATCTCCAATCTTAGTTCCTTGCCTGATATATCAGCTTGAAAGGCTGTTTGCTTACAGTCTTCCAAAAAGCATCTTGAAAAGCAGATCAAAGGGGGAGAGAACAACCCGAGGAACTGCTGCAGCAAGACCCGGATCTCGCTCATCATGTCACGTCAATGGCCGTAATGTAAACCTCGTGCTTATCAGACATTTCTGTCGGTCTGTTACTGTTCATCAGTCTCGATATCTGAAAGTATATTCCTGTAATTGTTTTATAGGCCCTTACCTGTGCAGCTTAGCCGAGATAAGTTGATATGGTGCTAGACTTGTGCTGGTTTCAGGCCCTGCGATTCAACCTCAAAACTTCACTCGAGATTTATCAGTCTTGTCTTTTGACATGGAATTCAGTTGGTAGTAACGCTCGAGATACACTCGAGTTCGGTTCCATTTTGTTCGAACTTGCGCTCAAGATTGATCTAGATTTAAAGCTCAACAACTGTGGTAGAGTTCAGCTGCAGCTCTGTTAGAAGCTACAGTCTCATTTTCAGAATTTTGGCTTGGTCGATGCTGACCTCGAACTCAACTTCATTCGTCAAATGAAGAATGCAGGAATTGGTGGATTTAACATAGAATGCGGGAATCTGTATAGTTTAACAGCTTGTCAGACCCGACTGTAAAAGTCGTTATTGAACCTGAACACGGAAGAAAAAAGACATCCCATGTTTTGTTATTCCCTTACGAGTGCGAAAGAAAAGAATATTTGACTCATGGATTCATTTCAATAGTTTCATTTGGGCCTAGCCACGACTTGCAAATCGTTGATAATGGATCAATAAAAATGAGTTGTTATTTTATTTAGTTCTTTAGAACCATTGAACTTATCGATGTAATCATTTATTCTGACGAACTTATTGGAGTAATTCGTGTTATTCGCCCCGACTTGCCAACCAACTTTTTTATAGTTGACCGTGGTGTTTTCACTATACCGAAGTTCTTACCTCTTTATAGGTGGTTGGTCGCGGTTCCACCTTTCGAGCTTGGCAATGACACGTTTCCTAAAAACTTTAGTCATATACAGATTTCGTCTCATGTTGGTGAGGTTCTTATCTTACTCGATATTGAGTTTCATCACGTCGTTGACAAGGTTCGCATTATTTTCCGGTTCAGGAATTTGTTGGTTCATGATTCCGTGATATATGGAAGTGGCCGATTTTGATTTAGGTACATGGTTTTCAATTGGTTTCACAAAATTTTTTTTTTTAAAAAAAATGAGAATTAAGAGATTGAGAGGGTATTTAAAATAGGAATTGCATGAGAGATGTAATTGTTCATGTGTAAAAAAAAGATTGGCATTAGTACTTAACTACTTATAGGTTAAACACTTTTTTTGAAAATCCAAAAACCTTTTTTATAAGTAAAAAAATTAAAAAAAAACTAATTATCATTTAGTTGTTATTGTCGATATTTAAAGGTAATTTAACCATTTAAATATTCACAATTTATTTCTTTTATCTAATTAAGAAAAAGGTGAAACGATCAAGTGACTAACGGTAACGCTTTCTTTCTTTTAAATTTTAATTTTTTGTGATTTGGAATCAGAGCCATCGGTTCCTAAAATGGAACTGATCATCTGAGGGGCAGCCGGTCGGGAGCGGTTCTAGGTCCATACTGGTTTGTGGGGCTATCTTAATTACCATATTACTCGATGATCATTTCCCGAACTATTCCAACTGGAGGAGCAAATCATTAAATTCCAGCTAAATCGATCTACTAACACGTAAAACATTGAAGTAGTTAATCTTAATTAGTCATTGCATAACTAAAGGCAGTGGTGGCCACAGGCCGGTTTGGGCTAGGAACCGGACCGGAACAGGCCAGATTAAAACCGCCCCGAAACCTATCAAAACTTGAACCTGGCCGAAACTGACCCAAAACCGTGTTGCCCACTGTTCAGGGCCGATGAAACCGAAACCCGTGAGGTATTTAAACATAAACTTTTTTTTTTGGTCGCCAGCCACGGTATCCAAGCAGGCCCCACCAGCGGTGAGATGGCATCTTTCAGCCAACCATACTTGACTAATCCGTTGGTCGCCCGGGTCGCACGCCTGGCAATGGCGGGTGAGGCTCCCAAGGGGGGTGTCTGCGTACGTGAGGTCTCGAACCCGAGACCTCCTTAAGCGGCACCGAGCTGCTTACCACTCGGCCCAACCCCTCTTGGTAAAACATAAACTTTTAAACTTTTGATTTGATGAAATTATAAAAAAAGTCAGACTACCATATCCTACTCTACCCCCTACCCCTCACCCACAATTATGTTGTTGAAAAGGCTACATACCTAGCCTCCGCCCCCTAACCCCAAGCTGTCAGGCACTCTCCCACTTCCCTCCGCGTCTCTCTTATCACTATGCCCTGCAGTGCTGCCACCTTGCGGCTCCATATTGGAGGTGAAAATCTGTCGGGACATCACCCGCCCTAGAGCCGATTTGAAACCGGATAGAACCATAATTTCAAACCAGAATCGTTCGGTTCCGAATCGTCCATGATCTATCCAAAGGGAAGTTCATGGCCAGTTCCATGACCCATCAAAATCGGAACTGCTGGTTCCAAACCGAAACTGGACGACTCTTGAATCATAACCACCACTAACTAAAGGGATACTCTAAGGGCACATCGGTCTTTCTACATATGATTAGCCATTGGTCATTAATTGTTACTACTGTTGAAGATGTGTCCTTCTAGATGCCTCTCTCCTTCTATACATTGAGGAAAAAATTAAACAACAAAAATGTCTGTCTCATCTAAATAAATTGGTTTAGGTGATAAAATACTTATTTCTCTTTAACGAAAACATTGGATTCGAATATTTGTGAATGGATAAAACTTATACTTTGAGAGCTTTATCCCTTAATAGTATTAAATTTCCACATGCGCCTATAATAGTATTAAGTACGAACACGTTTGTTCACACTTGACACGTACCTTTAAACACCCGTCTTCAATAATTGATTTCGAGTGGGCATTTTTCTTTCTATTTTGGATAAGGGGGAGAAACTACCACGAGGCGATGCCCTCTTTCATCCTCGAGCTAACATACGAGTTGGACTTTTTTTTTTTAATATATTCGATAAGCTAATCGCGATAAGGGCATTTTTCTTCCGGTCTCGGGTTTAACGGGCCACGAGTTCCACATTGGGGTCTGCCGTGGTGTGAGTTCATGATCAACCTGCCCTAATACCATATTAAATTTTCACTTGGACCTATAAGAGTCTCGAGCTCGTTTTCACCTAAAAGTCCTCGAGCTAACATACGAGTTGGACCTTTTTTTTTTAATATATTCGATAAGCTAATCGTGATAAGGGTATTTTTCTTCCGGCCTCGGGTTTAACGGGCCACGAGTTCCACATTGGGGTCTGCCGTGGTGTGAGTTCATGATCGACCTGCCCTAATACCATATTAAATTTTCACTTAGACCTATAAGAGTCTCGAGCTCGTTTTCACCTAAAAGTCCAAGTTGATAGTTGTAGTACTTAATTCTCTTATAAATTCAAGTTTTTTTTTCAATCTAGTCGATATGAGATTTATATTTCAACAAATAAACCAACCCAGCTCGAAATGAATAATTTAGTATTCAAAGAACTTCTATTTATCAGTGGTGCACAAAAAAAAATCTCTTTCTCGACTCCAATTCAAATTGGATTTAACCGACCGGTGGTGCAAAATCATCCATTCTCGACCTAAATCTAATAGGTTTAGGACTCGAATCTCACAAGTTGAATTCCCGAAACTTATTATTTTACTTTTTCCCTGTTCACTTTTTGACTCACCAACCTCGTAAAAACTTGAATTCGATTTGCCGATGAGTCGAAGGCCATGTGAAGTTGCCAGCGCCGAAAGAGGCCATTCGAGAGATTTCAATTAAGTGGGTCGATCTCCTTAATTGCGCGGCGGGTTCGATGGACCCGACATGTTCTTTCTCGTCAGAATTGTGACCGGGTTGTCGGGTTTGCGGGAGAAATCAATAATTATCAAATCCTTGCACATGCACAAAGTCATAAGTGTCCTTCCCAAGCAAAATGGGTCGATTTCTGCATTTAGTCTGCTCGGTACCGTATCGATCATGCTCCAAGTGTTCTCGCAACGAGTGATGAACGAAGACGGCTTTCGGATCGATCGTGCCGGATTATGTTTTCATTGGATGTCGATGCTCTCGGTTCCTTAATTTCAATGGTTTTGTGTTAATCATTACTATCAAGTTCAATTTGAAATTATCAGACCACTTCCTTTACAAGTTGCCATCTAATCAACTCATCGTTACAAGTTTAACGTAATCCGTGCGATTTTGCTCTACAAAAGTCTTCTCTTACTACTTTCTAATAGGAGATCACGTATTCTGTGGGATGATTTCGATTTCTTAGCTCGAGTGGCGATTGATGTAGAATGCTTGATAAGGAGGGGTCTAGTCATATCGACTAGCTCCAACGTGCACGCATTGTGTAGCGTCTTCCTTCTCCTCCCTGACCAGTAGTCGATCTGGTACTCTTTGAGTAGGTCATGAAACACAAAAGAAAATCAAATGAGAGATGACGGTCTAATTTAACTCTTTAGTACTCAAGTCAGCCATCAGTATGATGTAAAGGAAGACAAATAAGAGGACAAGATGAACGCAAAAAGGTAGTTTGAGAGTACCTTATGTTTGACATTGATGGATATCTACAGAGAAGATACAGTGTCAATTCCAAACTACTGGTCGACAAACAAGAGATGTATGTCCTGTGTAAATTTTCATTGGGACTGAGCCCGTTTCAACCAAAAAGTCTAAATTATTATGTGATGATACTTAATTCTCTTATAAACCGAGTTGATACTTTAGCTCAATCAACGTGAGATTTATTCCTCGCGTAGTAACGTGATTTATACTTGTCACGTGTCATTATATACCTACCCTCAACAGCTAATATTGAGCCAGACATATTTCTCCTAATATCGGGCGAGAGGACAAACCACCACCAATAGCTCTTCTTCTTCCTTTCTCGAGCTAACACACTATTCCATTAATTTTTTCACACTCGATAAATTGGCAACGAGACGAACATATTTTCAGGCCCTGGGCATAACTGACCAGGAGTTCTATGCTCTGTCCTGGTATGGTGTGAGCCCATACAAATTTGCTCAGTACTTTATAAAATTTTTACTTAGGTGTACAAGATCGTGAATCTGTTTCCTCCTAAAAGTTCTAGTTATTAAGTAGTGATATTCAGTTTTATTATAAGTCTAGGTTAATATTTTAACTCAATTGACGTGGAATTTAATTCTCAATATCTCGGAATGCAAATTGTGGCTAGAGAAGGACAGAGTTAACCCTATCCCTCGTTGTTGCTACCTAAGATTCCATTGAGAAATGAAATCCACATCGATAGACAGTAAAAGTAACTCTGCTATATATGAAGTTTTGGGTACCGTGCTTTATAAATTTAGACCTTTAGGTAGATATATACTCAACTTTTTACAATTGTAGTGGTAATTTTATATGATATTAGAATCAGTTGCTGGGTAAGCTCAACACCTCACATAGACACAAGCATGAAACTCGTAGTCAGTGGAAGGCTCGGGCACGAAAGAAAAATATGCAACTCACAGTCAGTCATCCTGTACTCGGATGCAAAAAAAAAAAAGTCAGGTTCGAGGTCAATTGCTGAGCGTGGATATTTAAAATTCGTGTCAAGTGTGAACATGTTGTCACGTAAGGAAGAGTGATAAAAAAACAAATCCTGCATCAAACGAGCAATAAAAGGAATTCCGATATATACTGGAGTGATTTTCTTGTATTCATATCATTTCTTATAAAATTTCTCAAATTTCATTTTTCAAATATATAATTCTAAGAGCAATAAAGATTCTGGTGATGAATTACAAACAACAATCTCTAGCAAGGTCAGGTTTATTAATTAACTTTTATTCTGATGTGATAATTATTTGGAAAATTATCAATTTTCCAAGAAGCTGAAGCTTCCTCTATTTTATATACTATGTATAAAATAGAGGAAGCTTCCCCAATAAGAGTAAAGTGAGAAATTTTTTTTATCAAAAGGGAAAAGCGAGTTTTTTTTTAAGTAATGGTCTCCAGCACTGTATTAACCGGTTGATCCACTAGAAGGTGTATTATACAGCGTGGAGCTTGCCATTAATCTCCAAATACCGGTCCCAGGAGAGTCGAATCCTGAACCTGACTCTACCGCACATTATCAGCTTACGAGCAGATCCACCGCTCTGAGCCTAGTAAAGCGAGATTGATTGGCCATGTCAGCTCCTCTTTCTTGAAATTTCTGATTTCAGACGCAATTGATAATTGATTACTTCTTTAAAGTCTAAAATTTATTTATTTTAATTTCTCCGAAAAAAAGGAACCCCACACATTCTGTTTTGACATTAAAAAGATATTGTTTTTAATATGCATGTTAAAGTTTGAAATTATTTTACCTTTTAATTAATATTTCTAGAGGCTAATTAGTATTATGTACATACTTACCAATTATATCTTTAAACATAAATTTAACATAATATATTTAATTATTTTTCATTTGAGTGTCGAATTTTTTATATTATTATTAATTTTTACAGAAACATAATTATTTAATTAGATAAAAATGAAGATTAACGAGTTGTATGAGATTGACGGCAATCCCATCACCGTCATCGGAATGGTGCAGTCGTGCTGTGGAAAAAAAAAAAAGAGCAACAGGGGCGGGTTAAATATTCAATATGTAATATATAATGAGTTCGTTATACAATTTTTCTTAGATTTTGACACTGTAAAATTTTCACAGTTTTTGAAAGTTAATTTTGTACGTGTCAAGATTTGAACGATAATTTACACAATAAACTTATTATGTATTTAGGCGCTGAATATTTACTCCCAGGGGCAGTTCATAAATATTCCACTTCTTTTTTAATTTTTTCTTTGACTAATTTATTATATTTATTTTCTAGAAAATTTCAAATAAATATGAAAAATTTTAATTAATGTCTTTTTAAGCAGGTTGAAGGGTTGTTGGTGTGATTTACCCTTTTTCTGTAACAGAATACAAAGCAAGTAAATACGTATGTTATATAGCATTTACTACCAACAAATAAATACGAAGGGATGAACGTCAAATTCAGTTTCCATGATTTGAGACATGGTTTCACGTTGTTTTTGCTTCTTCCTACATGTCGCTTTTCCGGGGAAAAAAATTTACAGCTAAATAAAATTATATATTTGTTTATTTTTCGATCCGGGTCCTCAGTTTTAAGAAAGTTTTAGTAAGTGTGATCTTTCATAATTTTGACCTGCACCGGGACTCGTGGAAAACCGAGCTAATGTGGCTGTAACGACACTTCCGGCTATCATTTCTTTCTTGGTGTGATGGTCGAAAGTTATGTCGTTTGTACTTGTCGAATTGTGTGGTGTCGTGTGAGTGGAACGATGATGAAGTTGGCGACTAGGACCTAGAAGAGATTGTCGGGTTCGTGAGCTTACATCATCATCAGAGAGTACGGGAGACGGGTCAAGGTTTACGTCAGATATCACCATGGTCATGTGCTCACACGTTGTGTTATGATTGTTGGACCAAGAGATTGGGTTTGTCTCCACCCAAATGTCCAAGTTGTCAGACGGTTGTGACCAATTATTTTATAAACCCATTATAATTCTCTTGTATAATCGACGTGAGATCTAACTTAAGTTGACGCGTGTAATCTTTTGTAATTTTGATCCTTACCAGGACCTGTGAATAGCCGAGCTTGATGTGTTCGTAACGACACTTCCAACTATCCTTTCTTTCATGATGTGATAGTCGTAGGTTATGTCGTCTGTGCTAATTCCCCGATGGTAAATTAAAACACGTAAATTTAAAGATATTGAATTAATTAAAACATCAAAGGGGCAATACGAGCAACGTTAGGGAAAATGAATATCGAGAATATATGGTCTTAGCACAGCAATACAAGACTCTCACTCGTAATCTGGAGGCAGCCATGGCTTCTTGGTTTGGTTAACTCTTTCGGAATGATATTTCATTGATGGCTTGGGCCCCGGAAGGAGGTTTTCTTTGCCTTCAATCCAAACCGCACAAGAAAGATCCAAAGTCAGTATCGGGGAGCGAGAGCGTCTTCAGTGGAGCGGCGGTACCATATAGCGATGCTGATATGATATATTCGTTCAATCAGAATTTGACATGTAATCAATAGTTATGTAATTATGATTATTAAATCGTAAAAATATCTTAAAAATATGATAAATAGTGAACTCCAATTGGACAAATATATAAATGATGAATTCTGACTGAACGAATATATTATATCAGTATTGACTGCTCTATCGAAGGCTTTCTCCACAGGGAAGAGTGGAACCTCAGTAAGTATAAGTTAAAGACTCAGAAGGGTATCATGCCTGAACTCGATGGATCTTGAAAGTGTGCTATGACCAGGGAGGAAAAATGATTGTGACAAATTTATCTCTAAACTTAGAATGCCTTATTATACCCATTTAACAGATTTTATAATCACTCAACTAAAATCGAGCATCTCCATTCTACGAGAAATTCTCAAGCGATCATATCTCGTCACGTGGTGTAAGTAAATTAATATTAATTATTTGAATAATTATTATAATTAATATAAATTAAAATTATTTAATTGATTCTTCCACGGCACAGTCTATCAAGTCTGCCAATTCCATATAATGCTGCATGTGATCGGCGAACTGTTGAGTAAGACACGGCGGCCTTGACCGTGATGACATCACGAGTTGTGGAAGCATGAGATCACTGGGGGAAAGTATGATATTTACTCTGCACTCACTTATCTGAGTAAAACTGCCATTTCTATATAGTGCTGCATCTGATCATTGGCGACCTGCTGAATAGAATTCAGTGGAAAAGAAAATCTTCGTACCTCACAATGATATAATGAAGAAAAACCGATTAAATTATTATGATTTGTAATAATTAATACAGTTGCTTGCAATTAATACTAATTTACTGGCTTGACATTATCTGATCGGTATTTACCATGCCACGTGGTGATAGGCTTGGTAATTTTGATAGGATTCGATAATTTGACAGGACACGGGTTCAGGTTGAGCCTAAACGGGATGATCAATTTAACCCGTTTACATAAACAGGTTAAACCGGGTTGAACCCATGTAACCCGATATGATATAATTAAACTTGTTTAATTATGTATTTATGCATCAAACTTTTTAACTCCCTTAAACATATTAAATTAAAATTACAATTACACACACATATTTATTTATACGGTTAAATGTGTCTGTGATATTATTTCAGTCCGATTTTAAAGGCATCGTGTTGGTATTTAGAGTTTTTGAACCGTTTATTAAACGGGTCATATACAAGCTGTAGTACTTTTAACACGAATACATTTAGACATGATACATTTAAATACGGCACGATGTGACACGTATTAGTATACTTATATTGTGGGTTGATGATCGTTCAAGAATTTCTTAGAATTCAGGGTCACTGACACTATCACGACATCACGAGTTGTGGAAGCATGAGATCGCAAAAGGATGATCTAGGCAAGTAGCGAAGAGTCAGGATCGTGGTACATGTCTTCCAACATATGAGATATTTTGGTCAACATATGTTTTTTTTTTTCTCTTCAATTCTTCCCTCCGCCAATCGTCCTCCAGAAGAGCATTAATTAATCGAAGATTATATATATATATATGTATGTATGTATGTATGTATATATGAGATGGGCCATCACGCACGGCAACAGGGTGATGGAGAAGATGCTCTTTTTTCTTTTTCATTAGTTCTATATTAGTTAATATTCTCAAATCTATCGAAATATATTTCTAAATTAATCTGTGATATGATCGGTATTTCTGAGGGAGTTTTTACCAACCCTCCTAATCTAAAAATTGAACATGAAATTAACTATTTGGAGATTAGTGAAAGAATTACTAGATGTGATTTTTTTTTTCTGTCGTTGGTAGAAAAATTAGAAGAAAAAAAGGAAAATTTCTACCGTCAAGAAAAGGGAGAAGAGAGACGAAGACTACTGTTTGGGTTCCTGCCCTTTGGGATTCTGCCCCTCTCTCTCTAATCTTCTTCGCATTCCATCACTCAATTCTCGGGCGATCTCCTCTCTCTCTCACTCCCCTCCCTCCTCCCGCCGCTGCTGCGATGGAGCTCCCCAAGTCAAGCTGGTAAATTTCTTCGCGACTCAGTCAACTCAATCCCCCTTTTCGCTTTTGGCTCTTCGTTCAGCTGAATCGCGTCTTTGCAGAGTTGCGGAGCTTCGTTTTTCGGTTTCTGGTTACAATCGGGCTGCAATTTTCATCTGTAAGACCTCTCCCTCTTTCTTTTTTTTTTTCGTTTCCTCTTGTTTGATGATCAGTTGCTAGGGTAAAGGCTACAGCTTTGATGGTCCGTTTTATGGGTTCATTTCCCACTGTTTAATGTTGTAATTGATCTGTTCTAGGGTTTATGGGAATTTGATGGTGCTGTGTTGTCCTCGCCGTAAATCTTGAGGCAGTCGTTTTCATGGCTTCTGCTATTATTATTGGGTTTGGATGAAACTTCTATCCTTTTATTGTTGTTAGAAGTCTTTCCTTGGATGGTGATTTGACTACAAACTTGCTTTTATCTTGTCTGAGAATCACTTCCATGCAAGCTTCTTTATTTTCTGCTGTTTTACCTTAGCATTCATTGAGATTAGGTTGCTAATTCTTGTGATATCATTGCTTGTTCGCTGATTGAGATTCCAGTGGTTTTTTTTGTTTACTTTCTAGTTTAAGAGGGGTAAAATTGATTGTTTATGTTGTGTAAGTGTGATATTGTTGAGCTCAGGGCTTTGAATCTTTGATAATCATTGATGCCGTTATCGGGGTTATGTGTTGCTTGGCTTTTTTATAGCCGATTTATTGCTGATTGGTTGGGATTCGGCAGTTAAGATAGTAACTTCTCCCCACCCAGTTTCTAAATAAGTGCATCGTTAAATCTTAAATGGTTTTTTCTTTCTAAATTCAGAATACCCTTGGCTAATATCCTTTTTTTGGGTTTCTTGAAAAACTGGATTGAAGGTCCGAAACTATGACATTGAAGAACTGAGGATATCGGGGGTTTTCTATTCAATCAAGCTAAAGAACGAAAATGTTGGAGGCAGGACAAAAGATCACCGGAATTATAGACTTGAACAAGCCTACCTTTAATGATCTATCGCAAGGATGTTATCATAAGCTTGCAGAGGGCAGCAACATGTCCCTAGAGAGTTATGGAAGCCTTCAAACGAGCAATGAAGGTTCGGTCATGTCAATCGATCAGAGCAGTGTTGCTTCAAATGAGTCTCATACTCGGATCCTTAACCATCAAGGCCTTCGGCGCCGCGCTAATGATAACAATCCTACTGCCCACAGTGCTAATAATCGCCGAGGGAGAGTCACCCATGCCCTGAGTGATGATGCTCTAGCCCGAGCCTTGATGGACCCGAACTATCCTACCTGGGGCCTCGAGAATTTTGATGAGTGGACTCTTGACCTCAGGAAGCTCAACATGGGTGAGCCATTTGCTCAGGGAGCCTTTGGTAAGCTCTACAGAGGCACCTACCATGGGGAGGAGGTTGCCATCAAAATCCTTGAGAGGCCTGAGAATGACCCAGAGAAAGCCCAGTTGATGGAGCAGCAGTTCCAGCAGGAAGTCATGATGCTTGCGACTCTCAAGCACCCCAACATAGTTCGGTTCATCGGAGCTTGCAGGAAGCCATTGGTTTGGTGCATTGTAACAGAATATGCAAAGGGTGGCTCAGTCAGGAACTTCCTCTCTA
Source organism: Lagerstroemia speciosa (assembly GCA_037672795.1). Taxonomy (NCBI): domain Eukaryota; kingdom Viridiplantae; phylum Streptophyta; class Magnoliopsida; order Myrtales; family Lythraceae; genus Lagerstroemia; species Lagerstroemia speciosa. Next base: position 2,744,503 of record CM075296.1, read on the forward strand.
GAAGGCAGAGTCGGGCTGTGCCACTCCGGTTGGCTGTTAAGCAGGCACTAGACGTAGCAAGAGGAATGGCTTATGTGCATGGGCTTGGGTTCATTCATCGGGACTTGAAGTCTGATAATCTCTTGATTAATTCTGACAAGACTATCAAGATTGCTGATTTTGGAGTTGCAAGGATTGAGGTGCAGACTGAGGGAATGACACCGGAAACAGGAACTTATCGCTGGATGGCTCCGTAAGAGTTTTTTTACCTTTTGCTATTGAAGCTCTTTCTTTGCTTTGTATGCAATCTGCTTTCTATGAATATGGTATTGTCTAGCGGGAATTACTTATTTTCTATTTCTCTTATTGCTGTCTAACCCATGTGCGCGCTAAATTTTCCGCTGCTTTTGGATTCTTGATATGTGATGCATAAAATATGGCAGCGTTAGATTTTGTCCATTGTCACTCCCTTTGCAGCTCTTTGCAATGATTCAATTTTACTTAATCCTATGAAGTTTGCAGAATTTAGCAGGCCTTACCAAAATATAACCTTGAATAAGCGTCTAGATTAGGCTCTAAAGCCCGATATATCATTGGTGTGTTATTTTGCTGTTTTCTGCGTCTGATAAAGTTAACATGGGATCCAATCTGAGATTGTCTGAGATGGCATTTCCTCTTTCTTTCTAATGAACATCTTTGCTGTATTTGCACTGTGAAGGACCTATATGGCAAACTTGCTTTTATTGCAGGAAGTTAGATTTTATGGATTGGTTGGTAAGAAAGGGGCATGAATTAGCTTACGGTTCCTGTTTACAGATCTGGAATCTTCCCTCAATACATAACTCGCATATCTTATTCTAGTCCATTTCCTCTGCCTTCTGAGTTCTTTAATTAAGTAATCTTTGTTTGTATATCTTTACCCTTATCAGGGAGATGATCCAGCACAGGCCCTATACCCAGAAAGTGGATGTGTACAGCTTCGGGATCGTCCTCTGGGAGCTCATAACAGGAATGCTTCCGTTTCAGAACATGACTGCAGTTCAGGCAGCCTTTGCAGTGGTTAACAAGGGAGTCCGACCAATCATTCCATCCGACTGCCTCCCGATCCTTAGTGACATCATGACCCGATGCTGGGATCCAAACCCCGAGGTCAGGCCTCCCTTCACCGAGGTCGTCAAGATGCTCGAGTACGCTGAGGCTGAGGTCCTCACTACAGTTCGCAGGGCCCGGTTCAGGTGCTGTATTGCCCGGCCGATGACCATGGACTGATGCTGAGATGGAAGAACCAGAAGACAGGAGGAGGAAGAAACCGGGGAGCTGACAGAAAGAAGAGATAGAGGAGGTTTCATCATCTGTTTGTATTTCTTTCTCTTTTGTATTTATCAAACTCTTGAGGAAAGCAAAGTTAAAGATGTAAGGGGAAAGAAAGTCTGCTTCAGGACAAAGTTTGACGTGGTAGGAAAAGAACCAACCTATGGAGAACATTCGATGTGTATAAGAATGCTTTGCTTTTTGCATGCGGTCTGCTGCTTTATGTCCTGATAACGTAACCGGTACTCATGGCATGTGATATAGAAAGGAAAAAGAATTGAGCAACAAGGACGTGGAATGAAATAGATCTTAGATTGGGATGCAACTATCCTGGAATCCGTGTTAAGGTACCTTTTAGTATACTCTGTTCTTTTATGCTCAACCATGATACCGCCTTCACCTTTCAGATCCCAATGGAGAAACAACTCATTCAATTCTCATGATCATATCAGTATATTGTATGCTCGGCTCCCTTTAACTTAGGAAAATTCTAACAGTACTATATAAATGTTACTGATTAAGAGTTTGTTTATTTTCCTGTGATTAAACTAGGAGGTTGTAGCTTCTAGTTGGACTTGTAATTTGATTGAGCATTTTTCGTATGCCTTTCTAAGTTATGAATGAATCCTCATTACTATCGTGAAAAAAAAAAAAGATTAATACAGATAACACGCAGCTAGGCATCCTCAGCCTCGAGCTTACAAAACCTCTCGTCATCAGTATTTTCACACTCATAGGCTGCGCAATGCAGCACGCCAACCGGGTTTTTTGGACGCTTGTCCTAATCTCAGTCTCTGCAAACTCCAGCATCCTCATGGCTTCGCAAAGGGAAGCGTTCTCGTGAGGATGTCCAGGTAGACATCCGCTTTTTTAGTATAAGGCCCGTGCTTGATCATCTATCTCCCTGACAAAAAGAGAAAGTGGACTGGATAGATAAGCGGGAAGATAAACAGATCAGCACTGAGGACATTGGGTCTCTCTGTTGCTACTTTGCCAGAACTTTTCCTTTTGTCCCCCCAAAAACACAGGTTTACCAAAGCGAGAAGCATCATCTTCGGGTACAAGATCACTCTGTACGACCATCGATTAGTTATTTCCACAAAAATGACCTACTGTTTCTAATGTATAATTATATCAATGTGTTAGAGGCTAAAAGTGGCACCACTCTCCACTCAAGTTACAAAAATAGCACCAAGTTATAAAAAGTTGGAGAAATAGCACCAAGTTATGGTAATTGTCATGTTTGCCCCTTTTTTTGTCCTTTTCCTCTTTTCCCTCATTTATTTTCCCTCCAAAAACTCTCTCACTCTCTCCTTCCCTCCCTCTCTCCAACACAGCAGCAACTCTCTCTCCAGCCCGAGTCTCTCTCTTTCCCGACCTGTCCGAGTTGCTGCCGACCCCGAGCTGCCGACCGAGTTGCCCGAGCTGCCCGAGATGCTGCTCCTCCCTCCCCCTGGTGCTGAGTGGAGTTGTTTCTGCTGCTCCCGTCCGTCCACTTTGCCATCCCGGTAACCCCTGGTAGTCCATTCGCTCTCAGTTAAATAGGTCCCGATAATATAAAAATAGGTCCCGGTCATAGAAAAATAGGTCCCGAAGGCTAATGCCTTTGTCAGATTTCATTAGAAAGACCGTTTTCATTCTCAGTTAAATAGGTACCGATAAGAGAAAAATATGTCCCAGTTAGGGAAAAGTAGGTCCCGGTAATAGAAAAATAGGTCATAGTAATAGAAAAATAGGTCCTAAAGACCACTGCCTTATATTTCCTTAGAAACTCTTCTATTTTCCGTCTCAGTTAAATAGGTCTTAAAGACCACTGCCTTATATTTCGTTAGAAACTCTTCTATTTTCCGTCTCAGTTAAATAGGTCCCGGTAAGAGGAAAATAGGTCCCGAAAAAAGAAAAATAGGTCCCGAAGACCAATGTCTTAATCATAGTTCGCTAGAAACTCTATTTTCCTTCTCAGTTAAACAGATTTCTATTTGATACCATGAGAACGTATTTTTGAACAATGAGGCTAATTAGAATATGCCAATATTGCTTTATGTAGAGTGTAACTAATATATAGATTTGCTATATGTTAATGGGTAGGTATTATGGAGCGTGTTCGAGTGGTAATTATGTTCAATGGCAAATGGGAGTGTACGGCGTGTTCGAGTGGTAATTATGTTCAATGTTCAATGCCTTCTACCTCTATCGCCACCGCCCGTGCCCGAGCCGAGTTGCCCGAGTCGCTCCTCCCTTCCCCGATGTAGGGTCGAGCACCCCCCCAATGCTATCTAACTCTATCTCCATCGGCCGTGCCCTAGCCGAGCTGCACGAGCTTCTCCTCCCTTCCCTGGTGTCGAGCCGAGCTCCTCCCCCAATGCCGACACGTGACTTTGTTCTTACATAACATCCGGATCTTTATATGTATAGTCAATGTATTTTTTGGACCAATTATTATATTCCATGTACGAGTTTATGCTTAAGACAATGCTCTTCGGAATCTATTTATCTCTTATCGGAACCTATTCAATTCTTACTAGAACTTACTAATTAAGATGAAAAACAAAACTCCTCATCACATTAACTAATGTATTGTTATTCAGGACCTATTTATCTCTTACCATGACCTATTTATTTCTTATCGGGACTTAATCAACTTTACCGGGACCTATTTAACTGAGATAAAAAATAAAACTCCTTATCACATCTGACTAAAGCATTGTTCTTTGGGACCTATTTATCTCTTACCGGGACTTATTTATCTCTTATCGGGACGTATTCAACTCTTACCGGGACCTATTTAACTGAGATAGTAAATAGAACTCCTCATCACATCTAACCAATGCATTATTTTTCGGGACCTATTTATCTCTTACCAGAACCTTTTTTTTCTTATTGGGACCTACTCAACTTTTACCGGGATCTGTTTCTCCTCATCACATCTAATTAATGCATTATTTTTCGGAACCTATTTATCTTTTACCGAGACCTATTCAACTTTTACTGGAATCTATTCAACTGAGATGGTAAATAGAACTCTTCATCACAATGCCCGTGCATACTAAGAATAGATTGAATGTTGCAGCTACAACGAGGACTTAAACGTAGAGAATAACCATCATGGACGACCAATCGGTCTTTGCAAGAAAGTCTTTCCTCACTGATAAATTTACATTTGAAAGCACATAAAATTCTTGAATGACTGTTACTAATATTCCCAAATTTAACAATCGGTCTAATATATTTATTAAACACCATTCATTATAATCCGGCCATTCCTCGTAATTTAATTGAATGCAGACAAGGGGCACAAGGGTTTGAGGAATAGAAGTTTGTCGGGAGACTCCATTTCATCCAGAATTCGACGTTTGTCAATGGTTTGCAGTAATGAGAGGCAAGGACCCGAACTGGAAACGGGGCATAAACAAGAGAAATGGCTCGGTTCGGGTGGCAACAGCTCAGCTCGGGCAGCAGCAGCTCAGCTCGGGCAGTAGTAGCCCTCGACTTGGGCGGCAACAGCTTGGCTCGGCAGTAGCAGCTCTCGGCTCGGGGGCAGTAGCTCGGCTAGGGCGGCAGCAGCTCAGCTCCGGCAGTAGTAGCCCTCTGCTCGACCGGCAACAGCTTGGCTCGGGCAGCAGCAACACTCGGATAGGGGGCAGTAGCTCGGCTCAGGCAACAACAGCAGCTCGGGGTGGGCGGGCAGCAGCAGCTCGGGGTGGGCGGGCAGCAGCAGCTCGAGGCCGGGGTAGCAGCAGAAGCTCGGGGTTGGGCAGCAGCAGCTCGAGGCCGGGGCAGCAGTAGATCGGGGCTGAGGTGAGCAGTAGCAGAGCGGGGTCGAATCCGGCAGTAGCAGCTCGGCTCTGAAGAAATGAAGAAGAAAAAGGTAGATGAACAGAGAAGATGAAGTGAAGAAATGAAGAGGAGAAAGGCAGATGAAGGAAGTGATAAAGGGAGAACGGCAGCGGGTTGGGGAGTGGATCTGGAGAAATTAGGGTTAGATGTGAGGAGGGTATTGTGGGAATTTTTTAAAAAGTCTTAAAAATATATTTTATAGTAGTGCTATTTTTACAAATCTTTACAAGTTGGTGCTATTCTTAAAACTAATTCCTCAAATGGTGCTACATAAAATTTCAGCTCTTATATCAATACTATAGTGTGCACAGAATCTGGATCAATACGCATTAAAGGTGGAAGACCGTGGAGCTCTGTACCATGGATTATTCCCTCAAGTCAAAAAATTTCATGCTTTTTCATTCTTTCGCTTCCAAAAAGAGTGAAACTCTAATAGAGCACCAAAAGAGTGATTCTAATAGAGCTAACTGGCGAATAGTTCCTGTCACTAGTGTCATACCTTCCGCATGAACCTATATCCTTGCAATCCAAAATCATCAATCTTGATAGTCTTACTTGGATTAAGAGGTTATCAGTCTTCAGATCCCAATGAATGAAACCGTGCCCATAAACACAGGCTTTTCCCCTTGCCGTACCACTGCCAGTATCCAATCCGAGTGTAACCGATTGGTTTTTCCTTTTCATTGGGAACTGTAGTGCAGAACTGCCTTATCCACACTGTCACAGTGCAGCAGACCACTGTTAGTTGATCAACCGAACAATGCTTGGCTGATTTAGTGTAGCCAACATCATGGATTCATGCTGGAGCCGCTGTTCCATCAGCTGGGCAGTACTAATGTTATTCTTGGGTCTCTCAAGGATCTTGATAGCAACTTCCTCACCATCCAAAGACCCTGACGATTTAAAATTTCAGTATGCAATTCAATCAAAGCAATGCTACTGCTCTCTGTACACATCGTAACAAGACCCTTCATCATTGTTCTGAATCTGAAGACTTCCCAAAACTGACTGGATCGGCATGTCGCTTCCCTCTATGTATCGGACCAGCGTGCTACGTCAAATGTGAGTTTGAGAAACTCAGAATAGCTGTCTCAAAAGCCACTTCTGACAGACACCCATCTGCCAAGTTCTTGCGTAAGTCATAAGTAAGATAAAAAACTTGAACGCTTACAAATTCTAAAGTCAGCATCTTTGCTTATATTCATCTTCTTCTTCTTTTGTAGTGGTTAGAGCAATTTACATTTGCTTTTTGTCCGATAACATGAATCTATAGAACACTAAGTAGAGATGATGGGTTCAATCCCATACGATGTGCTGCATGACAAGCTTAAACTTGAGGAGGCCTAGCCCAGTCTCTCACCCTAATAGCTATATTTTCATAAGAAGTGGTTTTCAGATTACATCCTCCCTATTCCACGACCACCCCAACAAATCTTTTACATCAGATTGATGCGTTGGTGGTTGAAGCTTATTCTTTATTCGGCTACAGGGGCATATCTTTCATTTGTTGAATGTCAAGTTGAAGTGACAGAATGCTCTTAGGTTTCTATCTAATCCATATCTTACATAAAAACTTATGTTTAATGACTTTGCTTTGTTTCTTCTTCGCTCATTTCAACAAAACAGTGCTTCCTATATGTTGATGAGATCATTTTGTAGAATTTCATGTGTAGTTCTTTCAAGATCAGCAATATTAATCTCAGATATATGGATGTTTCAGATAGAGTTGGCTTGGAACCTCCTCAAAGTGGTGCTCATCAAAGTGTTTTCTCGTATAACATTTCTCGTGGGTTCAACAACCGATCTCCTATCGCTGTCCGCATTCTCATAAAGGAAAATTTATTGTCCATGGGATGTTGGATTGCCGATAATTGTAAGCTCTAACACAGCCAAGGACTGGAATTCGGGCAAGGGCAGTTTCCGTATTGTTGTTGAGATAATTTTACAGAACATCAGTTTCTCATGCTCTTATGGTCGGTATAAGTCGACTTATCATTCTTGTTACCTTCACCTTCTCACAGAGGGAAAAGCTCCATCACCTGTTTGTGGCTGCAGGGATTCCTTGAATGTGAAGTTGAAGACTTCCTTACTTTTGATTCTTAACGAGTGAACTAAATCAGATGCGCAATCTTCCATGCATTTCTGATTCACCATAAGTTGAATCTTGGCCATTTACCATTGAACAGTAGAACGACATCACAAAACTGGGACTGGGAGATACTTCTCGTATAGAATGACACCATGAAACTGAGATGTACTTCTCAGCATGTAAGTTACCTTAAGATCCATCAAGTACAGTGTCATGGCAATCTGGTGATGTTTTCAGTGTCCAACTTCAATTTGCTTACACCATTCTGGTTCATGAGGGGGAATTCGGTATCTAACACAAGGGGGTTAACCTCAATGCTGTTTTTCACTAGAATTCAAGGAGTTTCTACAAGGTGTGCAATAGATCCCATAATGTTGCCAATGGCTAAAATATCGCATTATGACTGGCATCTTTTGACATACACTATGATAGAGAAAAGAGATGACACTTTTCTGTTTATATTTCAATCTTCCCAGGACAGAATGCATGGCTGGAGCAAGTTGGGGAGTTTCTCGTGGCAAGCCATCTTACAGTTTTTCGTGGCTTACTACAAGGCTCGGGATTTATAGTCTCAAGAGAAACATCATCTATGCTTGCCACTGTCTGTTATATGTGATTTCATGGTCCTTGTGTGTTCCTTTTCACATGATTCTGTCCAGTGAATAGCGTGGATTGAATTCTGAGATTTATGAAATCACCTAGAGTACTTCTGTAAACAGAGCCGGGCATATTTCGTAGAAGAAGTTTTGGAAAGAGAAGCCGAATTTGAATCCACACTCAGTTCGGGACAGATGCAACCATAGCCTCTTCTTTAGACCAGTCTGAGCTTGCATATCATCCTGAGTTTTATGGTTAGGCTAGATGGGTCCGACTTTGTTAGAGCTCAAAAGCATTTAATTCTATTCTTTGTACTTCATTTACTCTTCTTGATGCAGCAACCACAGTCCCGAACCTTTGCCTCCAACGGTTTGATCTCTCAGGATCATGTCTCAACCATGGCGTCTCTGGCGCAGATAAAGTCGGCTCCGGTAGCAGTTGTTGTGGGTTGATCCAAAAGCAGAGGAGAAATGGGAAAGAAGAACCTTAAGAACTGTGGGAGAAGGAGATTTCTTCATTCATTTCACAGATCCCTCCAATCATACATCCATCGCCCCTTAGTAATGGACTTAAACTGTCTGAACAACTCGCAAGAACAGACCAACGAACGTAGACACTCAATTTAGGAATCACCCCTAGTCACACCTAGTCCTTTATCTCTATTTAGATAAATGACATCCTAGGTTGCAACAATCAAGTCCCTGCCATGACAATCTCCTCCTGTAAGAGCTGGTCACTGCTTCTTGTGACGATCTTGACCTGTTATTTTGTCCGATTCCGTGGTAAAAGTCTGAATTTGTACAAGTATTTTTTTGCGATCAAGTAGAGTAGAATCTTGATTATGAGATACATTTAGGTACATGAAGAGAGCATCAAGCTGGTAAGTTTTAGTCTACTGCATTTAATGCATTACCAAGAAGAAGAAGCAGCAACAGCAATAGTAGTATTGTTAGTGTAAAACTTGGACCTTACACATTCTGAAGTGAAGACACATCTCCTTCACTTAAAATTCATCCAAAGAATATCTCCATTTTTGTTTGTTTTTCCCTTTTCTTAAAGATGGATCGTGGCATCCGATTCAATAAGTTTGCCTTGGTTAAAGCATAACCCCCAGCACCCGCCATCGTCAGAGACTGCAAACTTTTCCTTTTCCACCACTTTCAGTATCTTGTTCTCCAGGAAGAATATGGCGGATCTGATTCTCTTAATCAGAGCTAGCTGCTACTCCACTGCATTTCTTAGAAATCGTATTGGCACGGGACAACCACAAGTACGATGGACTATAAGTAAGTTCGAATTGAATCGATTTACGGAAGGATAACAACTGGTGGCACTTTCAGTCGTCTAAATTAATACGATCACATCTTAAAGATTCACTAATGGTTCGATCTTCTTATTGTACTGCATGCTAGGGGTGTGGACTAGTATATGATAGACCTCATAGGAACATATTCTATTTGGTAGGCTTTAGATAGATATCAATCAAAATAGGGGAGATTCCGCGTAGCGAATGAAAGAACTAGTTAGTTCTAGTTCCGGGTACTCGGAACTTGTTAACCTATTCTCGTTATTAATTTTAATTATTCATAACTTTCTCGTTTGAACTCCACTTGTCTATAACTTTCACTCGACATAATATTATGCATATTTGGTAAAATTTTCATCCCTAAAGTATCACTATAACTTAAAATCAGTAATAAATAACACTTAGATATAATACAAATATACTTAAAATTAGACATATTTTATTATTATAAAAAATATACAAAATCATAATTATTATGAAAAAATGATGAAGTAATTCATATTTCAGAGATAAAAACTAAATAATAAACATGTTCCAATAGCATACCTGAAACCTGTGGTATCGTCCATTTCCAAGATTCTACAGGGCAGGTTCCAAATCCGAAAGTTAGGAATTGGTCATATATAATATAGGGTACGGATATCATGAAAAAAAATATAGGGCACCCAGACCCAAACACCCCTATTAGACGCATTCATATGTGTTGCTAGTAGTTTTTTTTCCCCTGATATATCGCTCTATTAAAACACACTTGCAACTATACCGAGCAAACACATCTTGCAACCATGGGTTCTTCAGATTATTATTTGCTTTAGTCGCACGTAACATGAAAAAGTTGGATGTTATACATTCTGAACTCGCATATTCTTTGCTTGCTTATGATCGTGAAGAAAGGGACCATGCTGTCTTTCTTCTTTTCTAAAGCAATTGGTGAACATGGCTGCCTTGTCTAATGCAAACGGAAGGGCACATCTCCACATCTCTCTCTCTTATAACCCCCTGCCCAGCCATCATTCAGACTCCAAATTTCCATTTCTCATCAACTACCCTCTCTTCATTCCCAGTTCCTTCTTCCAGTGAGAAACCATGGCTGATCCGATCCTCGGGAGCATTGTGGATTCCATCACTGGACATGTTGTCTCGCTCATCTCTCAAGAGATCGGACTAGCATGCGGAGTCAAAGAGGAGCTCAAGAAACTCCAGAGCACTGTCTCCATTATTGAAGCACTGCTTCGTGAGGCTGACAAGAGACACGTCAAGTCCGAGGCTGTGATAGCCTGGCTTAGGGAGCTGGAAGATGTGGTTTACGATGCCGATGACCTGCTAGATGACTTCTATTCAGAAGCGCTGCTCCGCCGGAGTGTCAAGGGAGGAGGTAAGCGGATCCTGAATGAGGTGCGCACCTTCTTCTCCTCTTCAAACCAGATCATTTATGCTAGTAGGGTGGCTCATCGAGTCAAGCACATTAGGGGGAGGATTGACGCTATTACGAACGATAAGGTCCATTTTGAATTGGGTACAAGAACTGGCGGTAGACTTGGGAGCCTAGTGGAGAATCGGGTTAGGCCGGAAACTATCCCATTCGAATCTAAACCCTATGTGATCGGTAGAGATGAAGACAAGAAGAAAGTTATCGAGTTCTTGCTGAACCCTCAAAATGATGAGAGTGTTTCCGTCCTTCCAATAGTAGGTATGGGAGGCATTGGAAAAACGACATTAGCAAGACTTGTATTTAACGATGAGAGTGTTAAGGAATATTTTGAGCCGAAACTATGGGTTTGCGTGTCGACCAATTTCAATGTGGAGGATATCTTGAGGAAGATAGTCCGAGAGTGCACGCAAAACAAGGAACTTGCAAAGCTTAACATGAATGAGTTGCAAAAAAGGCTCAGAGAAGAGCTTGGTAGAAAGAGGTTTTTACTCGTTTTAGATGATGTGTGGAACGAGAATCGAGACATGTGGTTGAACCTACAAGGATTTCTTATGAATGGAGCGAGAGGAAGTACGATTATGGTGACGATGCGTTCTCCCCGTGTGGCCAAAACGATGGCAAAATCATATTACGAACTGAGTGGCTTGCCCGAGGACGAGTCGCTCTCCCTACTAATGCAGGTGGCAATGAAGGATGAACATGAGTGGAGAAATCAGATACTAGAATCCATCGCAAGAGAAATTGTGAGAAAGTGTGTGGGCGTTCCGCTTGCAGTTATGACAATGGGACGATTGTTATTGTTCACAAGGGATACGGAAGAAGATTGGCTGAACTTCAAGAATAATGAGTTGTCAAGAATAAAGCAGGATGAAAGTGACATAATGCCGTCACTTAGGTTGAGCTATGATTTTTTGCCATCACATTTGAAGCAATGCTTTGCTTACTGCAGCTTGTTTCCAAAAGATTATGAACTATACCCATCTGAGCTCATTCGCCTATGGATGGCACAAGGATTTATCAAGTCCCCAGAGAATAGGAAGACGCTCGAAGAAGTCGGCCAAGAGTATTTCATGGAGTTAGCTTCGAGATCCTTTTTCCAGGAATTGGAAGAAGATTTATTGGGCAACATCATAAAATGCAAAATGCACGACTTGATGCATGACCTTGCAATGTCGGTGGCGGGGGATAATTGCATCACCATCAATGATGGTTCCCCCACTTCAGAGATCCCTAGAAGATTCCGTCATGTGTCTATACTGGATGGAAAAGATCATGAGTTGAAAGGATCAGGGATGGAAAGGATAAGGTCGATGCTTAATATTCTTGGTCGTTATGATTATCGCAAAAACAAGATTCGTCCCTTGGATCTTTCAAGATTTAGGAATCTACGGGCACTGCGTATCCAATGCACCATGATAGAGTCGCTACCCGATTCAATCAGCAAACTAAAGCATCTGAGGAGCCTCGATCTCGCTTATAATTTTGAGTTGAGATCCCTCCCGAATTCCATCGGCATGTTGTGCAATTTGCAGTCTCTTGATCTCCATAGTTGTATGACTCTGCAAAGAATACCGAGAGGCATTACAAAATTAGTCAATTTAAGGCAGCTTAATGTAAGTGGATGTCAAGGTTTAAAACATATGCCTCGGGGGATTGGGAAGTTGACGAGTTTGCAAATGTTATCTGATTTCTTTGTGGGACAGAATGGGGACTCAGATGCAGAGAGCTTGTATGAATTGAGTAGACTTACAAGATTGGGAAATGGCTTGAGCATTCAATACTTGAGAACTCGAGTGAGTTGGATGCTTCCTTCTCGATTGACAAGCTTGCTCTTCAATCACTAGAACTAAGTTGGGAATATTCTTACGTGCGTGGGGCCAACGATGAAAAGATATTAGAGAGGTTACGACCCCATCCAAATCTTAAAATTTTGGGGATAAAAGGATATGACGGCACTAGACTTTCGTCATGGATTTCTCGACTGCAAAAACTCGTCGTGATTAATATCTCTGATTGCAAATGCAAGTATCTGCCTCCACTAGACCATCTCCCTTGTCTCAAGAGCATCACTTTATTTCATTTGTTTTATTTGGAGTCGATAGAATTATCGGAGAGTGTGACGCAACAGCAGCCTTTGTTTCCATCCTTGCAAGAAATACAGCTTTGGAATTTAATTGAATTCAAGGGATGGAAGTGGAGGAGAAGGGGCAATGCCAATAGAATTGAAGGAGGAGAAGAAGATATTCAGGAGGAGGATATGGAGGATTCTTCTTGTTTATCTATGTTTCCCACCTTCTCTGACAAGGTGAAGGTCACTCTAGAAGGCTGTCCGAGATTCTCTTACATGGATCGACGAGTGCTACAATTGAGCGGGAACGTAATGGAAAATTGGCTACAATTGCGGGAGAATGTTGCAAGCCACGCTTCACACTCCCCATTCACGATGACGTTTGTCTCCCTATCTTCTATTCCTCTCTTTGCAACAACATTGACGTCACTCGTCATCTCTAATTTGGAGGACACAGAGAAGTTGCCGTCGGAGTTGTTCCGGTCCTTCACATCTCTCAAGTCTCTTGTAATCGAGGGCTGCTCGTGCCTGAAATCTCTTCCTTGGAAGGCAATCCTACGATATCTTACTGCCCTCGAGACGCTGAATATTTTCTATTGCGAAGAGCTCAACTTATCCATCGAGGACGACGATGGGGATGATGTCGCCGACGAACACGTGCAAGATCTGCAGCTGCATGGTCATTGCAAACTCCGTGAACTTACGATTAGGCAAATTGACAAGATGGAGTCTTTGCCTGGGTGGTTATGCCAACTCACTTTTCTCAAGTCTCTTGTAATCGGGGACTGCTCGCGCCTGAAATCTCTTCCTTGGAAGGCAATCCTACGATATCTTACTGCCCTCGAGACACTGGAGATTGCCTTTTGCGAAGAGCTCAACTTATCCATCGAGGACGACGGTGGTGATGATGTCACTGACGAACAAGTGCACGATCTGCAGCTGCACGGTCATTGCAAACTTCGTGATCTTACAATTGGGGGGATGAACAAGATGGAGTCCTTGCCTGGGTGGATTCAGCACCTTACTAATCTTGAAAGGTTGAGTTTATGGGGTTGTAGCCGTCTGGAGTCTTTGCCTGGGTGGTTATGCCAACTCACTTCTCTCAAGTCTCTTGTAATCTCTAATTGTGGGGAACCGCTGAAAAAGGACTGGCCAAATATCCCCCCTCACATCCATGATGTGGATATATATCCGTAAAGATCCTCTCAGCCTCCTCCTCATTCAAAGGTCAATATTTCATGTCTCAATCTCATTCTGTTTTCTTGATTAATCAATTAATACTTCTTACCATGACTACTGCCACTTCGGTTTTGGAATTCTTCCATTTTACATAAATGACCGGGCAAATCTTAATAATTGCAAATGTTAAAAGAATCCTTTACTTTGTTAATGCATTAGCGGATGAAACTTGTTCTTTATTCTGCTCTAGGTAGTAGACCATTCATTTTTTAATGTTAAGTTGAATACTCATTTACATTCAGCTCTATAGGACAGATGAAAATGTTCGTAAGTTTCAACCAAATTGAATTTTATGTGTCAATAGGTAATTTATGAGGATGAAATATATAATATAGATAATAATATATTGGAATAAGTTTTATAATTAAATATTTCTGAGAATGATACTATACTATCTGCCAACAAAACAAACGGGTCATAGGTGCAATTTGGATTATAATGAAAAGTTTAGGGTGCAAAGTGGTTTTGTTTAAAAGTTAAGGGCTAAGATGAGGAATGCGCCACACAGGGGAGACAGACTGACCAGATTCAAAGTGTCAACCGACGCTCGGACTCCGTTCCCGAACTCATACCGGCACCGGCGGTGGACGGAGGCACAGAGTAGATCGGATTTTTCCCCTGGACCTCGACGATTCTTCCGATGATGGGCCCTCGGTGCACAGGTTTGGGTTCTCGCGTGCGTCTGAAGCACACAGCTTTCGCTCTGCTACTGGTAAACCTATCATCGGCCTCTTGATCGGTCTCCGTTGATCCTGTGCATAAGCTTTCTGAGAAATCAAGTGAAAGATTACCTTGCCAAAGGACTGATACATGAAGCTGCGTTGGATCAGCACATCGCCAGCACGATGGGGCAACCCCGTGGCATTCGTAAAGGCAGGTCATCGGTTTTCTCGCTGTTCAACCTCAAAGAGAGGAGCAGATCTTGGTGCGAGTCTGGGCGGTGGTATGCTTTTTCTGTTTACGCTTCAATCTTCTGGATTTTGATGTTTAGGGGCGAAAATGGCTTCCCAAGAAAAGAGTTTCTATTCCTAAAAAAAAAAAAAGAGAAAGGCAAGAAAAAGGGTTCCGTACAGTAATGCTGTTTTAAGTTAAAACAAAATTTTCATTTCAACATTTAACTGTATTTTTTTATAAAAAATTTTCTACATCGTATAATAGAAAAATACTGTGCAGTGCAAAATAAAATTTCTTCAAATACCCTTTTTTGAAAACTATTTTCTATTATATTGTGGAGAGAATTTTTTTTAAGTTGAATGTTGAAACCTCTTCATCAAATTACATACGATCTCTTAATAGTATATAGAAAAATGATAAACAGGTAACCGATTTTTAAGAACTTTTTTCTCATGCACGGTATTTTTGCACCTTTGTCCTTCTTTCTCACCGGTAGCAGATGATGTCCGTTTTCAGATTTTGATGATTTGGAGTCTTCTAGCACTGGGAAAATCGGTGCCCTGAATTATTCCAAAGCAGGTATTTAAAATAAAACTATTGCTTTCGCCTTCTACATCACAGCTCTCGTCCTATGCTTTCTTTCTATACCAGTTTCCGTGTTATTGTTTAGATGTTTTGTTTAGTTGCTCCGATGATAGTCTCTATTGTATCATAATTTGGGAAATCCTCTTAGGAAAGTCTTAAATGCGCAATGTGGAGTAGTGGACTGTCAAAATCATCCCAAGCTTCCACTTTTAGGATTCGGTTCTATCGGCATCACTACTAGCAATATTATGTTTGTTCAAGTGTTTTCTCTCATAACTTTTTCTTGGTGGGATTCAATAATTCATCTCTCCGTGCTCTGCCCTCGTTCTCATAAAGGAAAAGTCCTTACCGATGTGTGGGTGATTGCCTATTTTTCGACCACACACTAATAATTGATTTCAAGTCGTAGATTCTACTGGTAGTCAATTAATCTGGGCTTTGTCATCTTTTATGCTTCGCGACCGCAAAGACAAATCCATCCAACATGTCAGCATCAGCATTGTGAATCTGAATTTAAAGGCTTCGTGGGAGCAGAACTCGATCACGGACATCAATCGGCAAGAAGATATGGTAAAGTTAATTGCTGTGGAGCTCAAAATCCTTTTTTTTTTGTATGAAGGGAAAGGTATTTAACAGTTTTCCTGCAGTGATTCTCATACTGTCATTTGCACAAGCCAATAATAATTCTTTTTTTTTAAATCCCTTTTTCAGGACCAGGGTTTCAACTTTGCTGAAGTTTCCTTCTCATCTTATGAATTTAAACAAGCAACAATCAGGTGCTTATGTGCTGTTATTCACTCGGCATCATCGCTGTCGTCTCTACTTGTCAGAGATAGAAATGAGTTGCAGTATCTCTTGGTACCTTTGACATGTGCAAGGGGAAGGTTCGGTTGATGAGAATGGTGGATGAAAAAATGGGAATTGGAATTAATAAAACCGATGAAAGAAGTGAACATGCAATAAATGGTTAAATAAAATTTTAATTATAGTTAATTATGTGATTTTTAATAAATCAAATATAAAGAATAATTAATAAATTTTATAAAAATTGAGTGATAATGGAAAAGGGTAGAAGGCAACCATGACGAGAATGATTGTAAGAGGAGTGAGAAAGTGAGATTAAATAGCTACATATTATTAAATTTATTATTATACACTTATTTTTCCTCGTCTAACAGTTATTAAAAATTAAATTTTATGTGTTAATAAGTAATTTATGAGGATGAAAAAGATACTAAATATGTAATATAGATTAATAATATATTGTAATATAGATTAATAATATTTTGGATTTGGGGTGCAAAGTGGTTATGTTTAAAAGTTAAGGGCTAATATGAGGAATGCGCCACACAGGGCAGGGAGACTGACCGGCTTCGAAGTGTCAACCGACGCTCGGACTCCGTTCCGAACTCAGACCGGCACCAACGGCGGACGGAGGCACAAAGTAGATCGGATTTTTCCCCGGGAGCTCGACAATTCTTCCGATGATTGGCCCTCAATGAACCGCCTTGGGTTCTCTCTCGTGTGCGTCTGAAGCTCAGAGCTTTCACTCTGCTACTGGTAAACCTCTCATCAGCCTCTTGATCGGTTTCCGTTGTTGATCCTGTGCATCAGTTTTCTGAGAAATCAAATGAAAGATTACCTTCCCAACATAGTTCGGTTCATCGGAGCTTGCAGGAAGCCATTGGTTTGGTGCATTGTAACAGAATATGCAAAGGGTGGCTCTGTCAGGAACTTTCTCTCTAGAAGGCAGAGTCGGGCTGTGCCACTCCGGTTGGCAGTTAAGCAGGCACTAGACATTGCAAGAGGAATGGCTTATGTGCATGGGCTTGCGTTCATTCATCGGGACCTGATGTCTGATAATCTCTTGATTAACTCTGACAAGACTATCAAGATTGCTGATTTTGGAGTTGCAAGGATCGAGATTCAGACTGAAGGAATGACACTGGAAACGGGAACTTATCGCTGGATGGCTCCGTAAGAGTTTCTTTTACCTTTTCCCATTGAAGCTCTTTCTTTGCTTTGTTTGAAACCCGCTTTCTATGAATATGATATCACTTATTTCCTATTTCTCTAATTGGTGTCTAACACCTGTGCGCGCCAAATTTTCCACTGCTTTTGGATTCTTAATGAGTGATGCATAAAATATGGCAGCATTAGATTTTGTGCACTGTTGCTCTGTTTGCAGCTCTTTGCAATGATTCAATTTGACCTAACCCTATGAAGTTTGCAGAATTTAGCAGGCCTTACCAAAATGTAACCTCGAATAAGCATCTAGATTAGCCTCTGACGCCCGCTATATCATTGGTGTGTCATTTCGCTGTTTATCTGCACCTGAAAAAGTTAACATGGGATCCGATCTGTGATTGTCTGAGATGGCATTTCCTCTTCCTTTCTAATGAACATCTTTACTTTATATGCACTGGGAAGGACCTATATGGCAAACTTGCTTTTATTGCAGGAATTTAGATTTTATGGATTGGTTGGTAAGAAAGTGGCATAGATTAGCTTACCATTGGTTCCTCTTTCTGTATCTGGAATTCTTCCCTCAAAATGTAACTAGTATTTCTTAATTACTCTGCTTAATTAAGCAGTTTTTATTGTATATCTTTTCCCTTATCAGGGAGATGATCCAGCATAGGCCGTATACCCAGAAAGTGGATGTGTACAGCTTCGGGATCGTCCTCTGGGAGCTCATAACAGGAATGCTTCCCTTTCAGAACATCCCGATCCTCAGCGACATCATGACCCGATGCTGGGACCCAAACCCCGAGGTCAGGCCTCCCTTCACCGATGTCGTCAGGATGCTTGAGTACACTGTGGCTGAGGTCCTCACTACTGTTCGCAGAGCCCGGTTCAGGTGCTGTATCGCCTGGCTGATGACCATGGACTGATGCTTAGATGGAAGAACCAGAGGACAGGAGGAGGAAGAAACTGGGGAGCTGACAGAAAGAAGAGAGAGAGGAGGTCACATCATCTGTTCGTATTTTATTTATCAAACTCTCGAGGAAAGCAACGTTAAAGCTATAAGTGGAAAGAGGGTCTGCGTCAGGACACAGATTGATGTGGTATGAAGAGAACCGACCTATTGTGAGCCCACTAAATTTATTTGGGTTAAGCCCAGTAATACAAGCCCACAAGCCCATCCACTAATCATGATTGAGCCCATTAATCTTTTTCTTTTTTTTCTTAACCGCCTAAATTTTCCCTTCATGCTTATCTGTCCACCGCCACAAAAATATCCATGCCTATCCACTCCCTTTTTCCTTTCTTTTCTACCGGTCTTCGTGTAAATCAATCAAAAAAAGAAAAAAAAAAAAGAAGAAGAAGAGCAACAGAGAAGCCGAGACATGGAACGGAGGGGGGAAAGAGCTCAATCTTCGGTTTAAAGGGTAATACGAGTTTAGATATTTGTAATATTTACTTCCTATTAAATCGTGTGGTTTGTCTTCCTTCGTAGTACTTTTTTTTTTATTGAACAAACTAAGAATTAGTTGAAGATGTATTATGGATTCAATAAGCTGTTTTCATAGTTTTTCGGATGAAATTGTGGTATATTTCATAGGTAACTGCTACCAATTAGCAATTTGTGTTACGGTGGTTAATGAAAATGATTATTAGGGTTTTAATGATAGATTTTTATGATTTATCTATGAATGAGGAAAATTAATCCTAGACAAGAAAAAAAAATTAGCAAGTCTTGTTTAGTTAATTTGTTTGTATCAATAATGTTATTTAAAAAAAAAGGGGTTGTCGGTTAAGAGAAATGACAAGAGCATGGAAAGGAATTTATGAGAAATGGAGTGGTGAATGTCATAGGTAGAGAAATGGAGAAATTGACTGAAGGAATGGCGTAGACTTCATTACAAATTATACTTATATTTAGTTAATTGTCATCACTAGTTTTACCAAGTTCTGTCAAACATTGGTGTCCCTTTATAAATCTAATGTGCACTTTTGAGAGATTTTATCTCTAAGGTGATGTCTAAATGATTAGTTAAGGTCCCGGGATGGATGACAATTCAATCTTTTGCACCCTAAGGAGTTAACTGGTGAACAAACTCTTTAAGAACGATGGTGAGTATTCTTTTCTACTGTAAAATAATATAAATATGTATACTATATATTGTGTGGTAAGTGGGTGTGCTTATAATTTGTGTGCTTGGTTGGTTCCTTGGTGATGTGGTTTGCTATATAAGCATACGATCGGATATTCAAACTTCCTTATACTGATGTTTTTGCTTTATAATATATTGATGGTATGATGGTGATTGGATTATAGTGATATTTGATTAAGATTCTACTGATTTTTCTATATTGAGTGGTTGAGTGTGAGATTCAATTATGTTTGATTGATTGAGTATTCTGTAGTGTGGATGATATATATTGATTGAGTATAGCCATGGTGACCGCTAAGCCGACGGAGTAAAAATGGGCTAGAAAGTAAAAGATTAAGATAACTAAAAGTGAAAACAGAGAGATATTTAATTTACCACTGATGTCCGACGAGGTAACTTCCTATCGGTTTCCAGTGAGGTATAAAAGTAAGATAATTAAAATTGTTCTTACCGTCAGAGGGTAATAGGCGGCCCCCGTGGGTGTGAGGTGTATGGATGAAGGGCACCGGGAAATTGGGAGAAGGATTGATATTGATTATTTCACGGGGTAGCGGTATCGTCGGAGAGAGGAGTATCGATACTGCCAGAACCCTGTCACAGGGGAAATGTGACCCCATGGCTATACTAATTGTTTGTCAAGTCTGGTGCATCGGCTTGTTGAGTTTCTTGATATAAAATGGTACTTATGGTGATTGATGTGGTTTAAGTGCGGTTGAGATTGATTTGTCTGAATTTCTAATTTTGAGAATGGGTTTACTGATATGAGTTTATCTGTATTGTTGTGATTATGTATTGTGTGACTTATATTGATGTGAGTATATGAATTAAATTGACTGAGGTAATATGTAAGTACTTGATATGTGGCAAATTGAGTAAGGCTGAGATTATGCCGATGAATACGAGGTATGTACGATTTTAATATGTATTCAATAATTGTTGATAAAGGATTGTAAATAAGTTAAATTGTGTGATTGGAAGTGAATTATTAAATATATATATATAATTCATTTTACCTTAGAATTGAATATTCACTGAGATGCGGCTCATGCCTTCCGCATAATATTTTTACAGATAAGTAAGCTTGATGTCAACTTGGTGGACACGACGAGCAGAGTGAGTTAGCGGGGATCGAAGGAGGGGGTTTTTGGTTAGCTAGCTTATATAGTCTATAGAAATTATTTTAAATATTTGTGGATTTGTACAATTGTTGCGACCCGGAAATTTTGGTTCAATTTTAGAAATGTTATTTTTGGAGATTTCTGAAGTTATATGTTTCAGATTGGTTGGTCATTTTAAGTGTTTTATAGCAGGTTATATTTTTCTTATTTGGTTTATTAAAAATACAGTGGAAACTTTACCGAATTTTCAGGTCGTGACACCTATGTAGAACATTCGATGTGTAAAGAATGCTTTGCTTCTTGCATGTTGTCTGCTGCTTTATGTCCTGATAATGTAACAGGTTCTCACGGCATGTGATATGGAAAGAAAAAGGAATGAGCAGCAAGGATGTGCAATGAAATAGATCTGAGCTTGGGATGCAACTGTCCTGGAATCCGTGTTAATGTACTTTTTATACTCTTGTTCTTTACGCTCAACCATGGTACAGGCTTCGCCTCTCAGATCCCAGTAGAGAAATTCCTCAATCAAATCTCACGATCATATCAATTTATTGCATACTCGACCCTCTCTAACCAAGGAAATTTTTTATAGTACTACATAAATTTTACTGATTAATATAGATAACACGCAGCTGGGCATCCTCAGCCTCGCACTTTTAGAACCTCTCCTCATCAGTATATTCACGCTCATGGGCTGTGCAATGCCACACGCCAACCAGGTTTTTTGGACATTCATGCTCGTCTCAGTCTCCACAAACTCCAGCATCCTCTTGGCTTCGTAAAGGGAAGCGTTCCCATGAGGAAGCTGCAGACGTCGGCTTTTTTAGTATAAGGCTTGTGCACGATCATCTATCTCCCTGACAAAAAGAGGAGTTGCACTGAACAAATGAGCGGGAAGAGAAACAGATCAGCACTGGGGATATTGTTGTCTCTCTTATTGCTACTTTGCCAGAACTTTTGTTTTTTTCCCACGAAACCGCAGGTTTACCAAAGCGAGAGGCATCATCTTCGGGTACAAGATCACTCTGTAAGACCATCGATTAGATTTTTCCACAAAAACAACCGACTGTCTCTAAAGTATAATTATATCATGACTCTCGTGTGCACAGAATCTGGATCAATACCCATTAAAGGTGGAAGACCCAGGGACATCTGCACCATGGACTATTTCCTCAAATCAGATTTTTTTCGTACCTTTTCATTCTTTCGCTTCCAAAAAGAAAAAGGAGTGAAAATCTAATAGAGCTAACTGGCAATTAGTTCCGGTCACTAGTGTCATACCTTCAGTATGAGCAGATATCCTCGCGATTCCAGAATTAGCAATTTTGATAGTATTTCCTGGACTGACTATGAGGTTATCAGTCCTCAGATCCCGGTGAATGAAACTGTGCTTGTACACACAAGCGTTTCCCCTTGCAGCGCCACTGCCAGTATCCAATCTGAGTGGAACCGATTGGTTTTGCCTTTTCATCAGGAAATTGCAGTGCAGAATCGGCTTATACCCACTCCGTCACAGTGCGCCAAAACCAGACCGTTGTTAGGTATCAATCAACCGAACAATGCTTGGCTGATTTAGTGTAGCCAAGCATCATGGCTTCATGCTGGAGCTGCTGTTCCATCAGCTGGGCCTTACCAATGTCATCTTAGGTCTCTCAAGGATCTTGATAGCAACTTCCTCACAATCCAAAGGCCCTGACGATTTAATTAATACTCAAGTATGTGATTCAATCAAAGCGATGCTACTGCTATCTGTACATATCGCAACAGACCCATCACCATTGTCCTGAATCTGAAGACTTCTGAAACTATGACTGTCGTTTCCCTCTATGTATCAGACCAGCACGCTGCTGCATCAAACGTGAGCTCGAGAAACTCCAGACAGCAATCTCAGAAGCCACTTCTGACAGACACCCATCTGCCAAATTCTTGCTTAAGTCGTGAGTAAGACCAAAAAACTTGGACCCTTACAAGTTCCGAATTCAGCATCGTCTTTCCTTAAACTCATCCAAAGACATCTTCTTGTTCTGTCCCTTTCTTAAGGAGAGATAGTGGCTTCCGGTGCAATTAGTTGGCCTCCCATTAATCAAAGAATCCAATCTTCTCCTCTGTATCCTCCACTTACAATCTCTTATTCCACCAGGAGTGGCGGATCTGATTCTCTGAGAGCATCCTGGACGAAAACACTATCTATCTGCTGCTGCATTTCTTAGAAAATTCTAGTGTTCTCAGTTTTATTGTCGAGTAAACAAAATTCTTAGTAGTGGTTGAGGTGATTTACAGTTGCTTTTTATGCAATAATATGAATCTAGAGAACAATAAGTCGAGTAAATTTTATATATTGAATTAGTATTTTAATTTTTTTGCTTAACTCATGCTCTAATTCCGAGTCAAATTCTCTCCAATGCTTGTGTCGTACAATTTTAGAGTCCAAGATATCTTTTGTCACGTGTATCTCCACATTCTCAATCCCTTCCTCAATGTAGAAAACATGTCACACTTTTTTTTTTTTTGAGAAGTAGTAGAACTTTCATTTACTTTTCAATGGCTTTACATCAGTCGTGGTTCACAATTTACAAAAGCTCCACAGATATGCAGTGACGTTACATTCGAAGCTCACATAGCTGCAATTGCCGAGAGGAAAAGGTAGCTTCTATTCTATTTCCTAAATTAGACAAAGAAGAGATACGCATCTGCATCATGTTCATCGCTATCTCCTGAGGTTGGACTTGTTCGGAAGTTCGGACTGGAAGGTGGCCTTGTTTCTTGCTTGCCATATGTAATATATATATCCTACCCAACAGAGCCTTGGCACTGCTTATCAATGAAGGGAGGCAACTGAAGAGGCAGTAGTCATAACTCGCTGCAAAGGGGAACACCCTTTTGCTGATACTTGTATAAAAAGGATGGAACGATCAACAGATCTGTGAACATTGAGCTTCCTTCAACTGTATGACCAGAACAGTCTGCTTCCTTCCATGCTGACATCATGTTTACCGAACATGAAAATTACTATGATGTCGTCCAACTGCAGTTGCTTGCTTGTTTGTTCTTTCGGTTTGCTTTTTCACATACTGTGATAGAAACCCAAAAGCTGTTGGATAACTTTCACGCATAACAAGAACATATATTTGAACTAGAAACAGTTCATGGTTATTGTTTGCCGAGATACAGCCCTACGATCGAAGAGTGGACGCACATCGACTATATTCAGTTCCTGCACTTGGAACGGATTGTACCGATGTGTTATTTCTCTCCGACACGAACTTATAGAAGGAACTTGTCAGCCTATTCGTGAGGTTAATTTTAATTGTTCATTATTTCCTCATTTGAACACTGATTTACAATCCATTTAAACTAGTTCCTAACTCGGTGAACTTTCATTTGACATAATAATTATACATATTTGATAAATTTTTCGTGCCTAAAGTATCATTATAACTTAAAATCAATAATGAATAGTACTTAGATAAAATACAAATATACTTAAAATTAAACATGCTTTATTATGATAGAAAAATTATATGAAATAATTATTATTATGAAAAAAATGTTGAAGTAATCCATTTTTATAGATAAAAACTAAACAATAAACAGGTTTCAACAGCGCAACATGGTATTGTCCGGCTCCAGGATTCTACAGGATAGGTTCCGGATCTAAAAGTTAGGAATCGGTCTTATACAATGTAAGGTCCGGATATCATGAAAAAATATAGGGCACCCGAACCCGAACACCCCTACAAGACGCATTCATATGTGTTGTTAGTAGCATTTTTTTTATTCGATATATCGCTCTATTAAAACACGTCTTACAATTATACCAAGCAAAGGCTTCATGGAGAATCAAAAGAGAATCGAACTGTATGCACTCCTCCAAAGCATGAACCCTTGATGGATTTATAACTATGGATTCTTCATATTATTATTTGCTTTAATCGCAAGCAACATAAAAAAGTTGGATTTTTTTTTGTTTGTACCACGCAGTATACTCGGGCCAGCCGAAACGCATCTTGAGACTAATCTGTAGTCGGGCCAGGATCCTTGAGAAAATTTCCACCGACCCTTCCAACTTGAGATTCGATTTTGGGATCACCCATTTGGAGGTTTAGTGAGGAAACCAATCCCAAGTTGGTAAAAGAAAAGTTGGATGTCACGCCTTCTGGACTATCATATTCTTTGCTTGCTTATGATCGATGAAGAAAGAGGCCATGTTGTCTTTCTTCTTTTCTAGTGCAATTGGTGTATAATAATGGCTGCATTGTTTAACGCAAATGGAAGTGCACATCTCCACATCTCTCTCTCTCTCACCCCCTGCCCTGCCATTATTCAGTGAGAAACCATGGCTGATCTGATCCTCGGGAGCATTTTGGATTCCATCACCGGACATGTAGCCTCCCTCATCTCTCAAGAGATCGGACTCGCATGCGGAGTCAAAGGGGAGCTCGAGAGACTCCGGAGCAAAGTCTCTGTTATTGAAGCACTACTTCGTGAGGCTGACAAGAGACACGTCAAGTCCGAGGTCGTGAGAGACTGGCTTGGGAAGCTAGAAGATGTGGTTTACGATGCTGATGACTTGCTGGATGACTTCTTCTCTGAAGCTCGGCTCCATCGGAGTGCCAAGGGAGGAGGTAAGCAGATCTCAAATGAGGTGTTCACCTTCTTCTCCTCTTCAAACCAGATCATTTATGCTAGTAGGTTGGCTCATCGAGTCAAGGAAGTTGGGGGGAGGATTGATGCTATTACGAATGATCAGGTTCATTTTGAACTGGGTGCAAGCACCAGCAGTAGACTTGGGAGCCCAGTGGAGAATCGGGTTAGGCTGGAAACTATTCCATTCGAATCTAAGCCCTATGTGATCGATAGAGATGAAGACAAGAAGAAAGTTATGGAGGTCTTGCTGAATCCTCAATATGAGGAGAGTGTTTCAGTCCTTCCAATCGTAGGTATCGGAGGCATAGGAAAAACGACATTAGCAAGACTCGTATTTAACGATGAGAGTGTTAAGGAATATTTCGAGCTGAAACTCTGGGTTTGTGTGTCGACCAATTTCAATGTGGAGGATACCTTGAGGAAGATAGTACGAGAGTGCACGCAAGACAAGGAACATGCAAATCTTAGCCTGAATGAGCTGCAAAAAAGGCTTGAAGAAAAGCTTGGTAGAAAGAGGTTTCTACTCATTTTAGATGACGTGTGGAATGATAATGGAGACAAGTGGTTGCATCTACTAGGATTTCTTATGAGCGGAGCTAAAGGAAGTCAGATATTGGTGACCACGCGTACTCGCCGTGAGGCCCAAACGATGGCAAAATCATATTACGTACTGAGTGGCTTGCCCGAGGACGAGTCGCTCTCCCTGCTAATGCAAGTGGCAAGGAAGGATGATCATTGGTGGAGAAATCAGAAACTAGAATCCTTCGCAAGAGAAATTGTGAGAAAGTGTGCGGGCGTTCCGCTTGCAATTACGACAATGGGACGGTTATTATTGTTCATAAGAAATACGGAAGAAGATTGGCTGAACTTCAAAGATAATGATTTGTCAAGAATAGGTCAGGATGAAGGTGACATCTGCAATCACTTAGGTTGAGCTATGATTTTTTACCATCACATTTGAAGCAATGCTTTGCTTACTGCAGCTTGTTTCCAAAAGATTATGAACTAGACCCATCTGAGCTCGTTCGCCTATGGATGGCACAAGGATTATCAAGTCCCCGGAGAAGGCGCTCGAAAAAGTCGGCCAAGAGTATTTCATGGAGTTAGCTTCGAGATCCTTTTTCCAGGACTCGGAGGAAGATTTATTGGGCAACATCTAAAATGCAAGATGCACGACTTGATGCATGACCTTGCAATGTCGGTAGCGGGGGATAATTGCATTACCATTGATGGTTCACCTACTTCGGAGATCTCTAGACTAGCCCGTCATGTGTCTATACCGGATACAGAAGATCATGAGTTGAAAGGATCAGGGATGGAAAGAATAAGGTCAATGCTTCTTTTTAGTCGTTACAGTGATAGCAGAACCGAGATTTCTCGCTTGGATCTTTCAAGATTTAGGAATCTACGGGCACTGCGTATCCAAAGGACCAGGATAGAGTCGCTACCCTATTCAATTAGTAAACTAAAGCATCTGAGGAGCCTCAATCTCGCTTGTAATTTTAATTTGAGATCCCTTCCAAATTCCATTGGCATGTTGCGCAATTTGCAGTCTCTTGATCTCAATGGTTGTTTGAATCTAGAAAGCATACCTAGAGGCATTACAAAATTA
This sequence comes from Lagerstroemia speciosa, assembly GCA_037672795.1. Taxonomy (NCBI): domain Eukaryota; kingdom Viridiplantae; phylum Streptophyta; class Magnoliopsida; order Myrtales; family Lythraceae; genus Lagerstroemia; species Lagerstroemia speciosa. The sequence goes on from CM075296.1 coordinate 2,771,335, forward strand.
GTCAATCTAAGTTGGTTTGATGTAAGTGGATGTTGGAAATTAAAACATATGCCTCGGGGGATTGGGAAGTTGGTGAGTTTGCAAATGTTATCTAATTTCTTTGTGGGAGAGAATGGGGACTCAAACGCCGAGAGCTTGAATGGGTTGAGTAGACTTACAAGATTGGGGAAGAAGCTGAGTATTCAACACTTGAATAGACTGGGGACTAATATCTCAAGGGAGTTGGATGCTTCCTTCTCGATTGATAAGCTTGCTCTTCAATCACTAGAACTGGATTGGGACTTTCGGTATTCGCATGATCCGAGAGAGTATGGGGCCAATGATGAAAATATATTAGAGAGATTACACCCCCATCTAGATCTTAAAAGACTGGTGATAAATGGATGTGGTGGTACTAGACTTTCATCATGGATTTCTCGACTACAAAAACTCGTCGTGATTAAGATCCATAATTGTGAATGCAAGTATCTGTGGCCACTAGATCATCTCCCTTGCCTCAAGAGAATGTCTTTATTTAGGATGTTCAATTTGGAGTCGGTAGAATTATCGGAGAGTGTGACGCAACAACAGTCTTTGTTTCCATCCTTGCAAGAATTACATCTTGAGGAATTAAGTGAATTCAAGGGATGGAAGTGGAGGAGGAGGGCCAACACCAATGGAATTGAAGGAGGAGAAGAAGATATTCAGGAGGAGGATATGGAGGGTTCTTCTTGTTTATCTATGCTTCCCACCTTCTCTAAGGTGAAGGTCACTATAGAACGCTGTCCGAGATTCTCTTACATGGATCAACAAGAGCTACAATTGAGCGGGAACATAATGAAATATTGGCAACAATTGCAAGAGAATGTTGCAAGCCACGCTCCACAGTTCACGATGATGTTCGTCTCCATATCTTCTATTCCTCGCTTTGCATCAGAATTGAGATCACTCGTCATCCATAATTTGGAGGACACAGAGAAGTTGCCATCGGAGTTGTTCCGGTCCCTCCCATCTCTCAAGTCTCTTGTAATCAAGGACTGCTCGCGGCTAAGATCTCTTCCTTGGAAGGCAATCCTACGACATCTTACTGCTCTCGAGACGCTGGAGATTTTCAGGTGCAAAGACCTCAACCTAACCAACGAGGACGACGATGATGATGGTGTCGCCGATGAACACGTGCACGATCTGCAGCTGCACGGTCATCACGAACTCCGTGATCTTATGATTAGGGAAATCGACAAAATGGAGTCCTTGCCTAGGTGGATTCAGCACCTTACTAATCTTGAAAAGTTGAGTCTAAAATTCTGTAGCCATCTGGAGTCTTTGCCTGGGTGGTTATGCCAACTCACTTCTCTCAAATATCTCGAAATCATCTCTTGTGGGGAACCGCCAAGAAGGGACTGGCCAGATATCCCCTCCCCCCCCCCCCCCCCCCCCCCCCCCCCCCCCCCCCCCCCCCCCCCCCCCTCCATCCATGATGTGCGTAGAGATGCATAAAGTGGTGAAGAGGATCCTCTCAGCCTCCTCCTCATTGAAAGGTCAATTTCATGTCTCAATCTCATTATGTTTTCTTGTTTAATCAATTAATACTTCTTAACATGACCATTGCCACTTCGATTTTGGAATTCTTTCATTTTACATAAATAACTCGGGAAATCTTAATTGCATATGTTAAAAGTGTCCTCTACTTTTTCAATGCATTAGTGGATGAAACTTCATTTTTGAATGTTAAGTTGAATACTCATTTACACTCAGCTTTACAGGATATATGAAAGTGCTCTTAAGTTTCTACCAAATCCTTTGGTTCCTTGTATAATAGGATTGTACATTTAGTGGCTCTACTTTGTTTCTTTCTTTGCTTCATTTTGAGAAAATGCTGCTTCTCGTACGTTGACGAGATCAATTTTTGTGGAATTTTCAGATACGATGCTTGCAGGATGAGCGATATTAATACCTTAAATATGGGATGTTTCGGACATAGTTTTTTTTTTTTTTTTTGATAATTGGTAAAACTTTCATTAATGAAGGATGAACAAATTACACAAAATGAGCACTCTAGCCTCAAAAGAATACAGAAAGCTCGTCAGCATCAGAAACAACACTATATGAGCCTGCATTAGTGAGTCTAGTTAACTTAGCTGCAAGACTAGGCAATGAGCGAACCCGTAATCTAATTAGATTCAAAATCCATTCTAACAACATGCTACTTGTGGATTTGCTACGTTTGAAGACCCTATTGTTGCGCTCCCTCCAAATTGAGTAAATGAAAGTGGTGAACGCTAGTTTATATACAATGGCTTGAGCACTTCTTCCTTGCATATTTGAGACAGCCAAGGCAAATTCAAAATGCCAATCACCTGTGGGCTTGTTAATTTGTAACTTGGTAAGTATTCCTTTCCACACCTCACCAATAGCTTGGCAAGAGAAGAATAAGTGGTCCCTGGCTTCTTTTTCAAGCCCGCAGAATTCACAATCTTTGGTATTTAAAGAGCACCATCTCTCGATTCTGGCTTTAGTGGATAGTCTATCCAAAATAGCAAGCCAACATATAAATGAGTGACGCGGAATGTGTCCCGGAAACCATATTAGGCGATGCCATGGCACCTTTGGCCTTCTAGGCCTAATTGTCGCATAGGCTATTGCAATACTGAACTTTGGTTGTTGATTCCAAAGAAAGGTATCAACTGCAGCAAATCTAACCGTTCCTCGTATTGATTGCAAAGTGGAGGATGCATCAAGGATGTTGCAACGTGGCCATTGCCAAGTGGAGCTTTTGTATACATCAGACACCTTAGCTTGCTGGACTAAGGAAGGGAAAGAGTGCATTCCGAGAGGGAGCGTAGTGAGGAGAGTACCCATCCCGCACTTGGCTTGGCTGACTTGAAGTCGTGTTCGTTCAAGTGTAATAGCCAGGATACGATTCTGCATCACTCCAAATGATTCTTTCCTATTCTATCATTCATGTACATCATTAGTATATTACAATTGATATGTTTCCATTTACACTTACTTGTAAATCTCTATATAATACAATGAATAGAACACCTCACAAGTGTGTGAGGATACAATTCTCAGTTTCTCTCCTTACTTCTTTCATGGTATCAGAGCACGTATTCGGAAACCTCTCCGAACGAAATTGATCCTCCTATTCTGTTTTCCTTGTTTTCCATAATCCTTGACTTCTTCCTCTCTGTCTCTGCCCTTTACCAAATCACCATAGTCCCGTCCCTCCTCATGGCTTCCGAGACCTCTCTTCCTACTTCTTTTCCTACAATCCCTGTGAAATTAACTGGCAGGAATTACCTCTTTTGGAAGGGAATCATGAGTCCACTTCTTGACACCTACGGCCTTCTTGCTTATGTTGAAGGAAAAATTGAAACTCCTGCAGAAACCAAAACAGATAGCAGTGGCACTATCATCCCAAATCCCGACTATCGACTGTGGGTGTCTCATGACAAGTTCGCTCTAACATGTCTGATGTTGTCGGTAACAGAGGAGGTTGGCAGTAACCTCCTAGGGGCTAAGACATCCCATGAAGCTTGGACAACGCTCCGCACACTCTTCGATTCCCAGACAGCAGCCCAAGAAGATTTTCTCGAACAACAATGGCGTGATCTGCGAAAGGGATCGTTGACAGTGGTGGATTATATTCACTCGGTGAAGCAAATAGCGACCCGTTTCACTCAGCTCGGCAAACCGAAAACGATGGCACAGATAAATAGATGCATTGTTACCGGATTGGGTACGGACTGGGAGCCCCTCATTCTCGCTCTCTCCCCGTCGTTGGCCACCATGAATACCGATGAGCTCTCTGCCTTGCTGCTCAACAACGAAGCTCGCCGCAACTTTGCTCAAGACCGAGATCTACAGGCACCATTCTCGGGCATCCTTGGCCCAGCACCGGCCACAGTTCACCTTGCTGAAGGGCGACGTCCATCTGGACGGCGTCAATTTGGCCGCGGGAGCACCGGAGCCTTCACAAATCGTGGTCGTGGTCGTGGCAGGAACCCTAATTTCTCTTCTTCTAGTCTGAATCTGCAGGGAACTTACGGAGGAATAGGAGGCCGTGGGTTTTCTTCAGCTTTGGGTCATTCTACTAGATCCTTGAGGCCTCCATCGGGCCCGATATCTCGCCCGGCCCACTATGCAGGCCCACCCGATAACCAGCAGATTTTTTCAAGTCCAACAGTCCATTACAACTCCAGGCCTTATAATTCCTCCCAACTTCACGGACCTGACAGCTTCTCTAGGCCTCTAATCTGCCAGCTATGCAACACTCCTGGTCACACTGCTCTTACCTGTCACATTCATCAATCTCGTAGTCCACAAGTTCATTATGCTGAGGCGTCGACTGCTGGACTTTATGACTTGGATTGGTACATGGATTCTGGAGCGACCCATCACATTACATCTGATTTAGCCAATCTCAGTGTTCGAGATGCTAATCCTACCTCTGACCAAGTCCTCATGGGTGATGGTACATCACTTCCTATTATTGCCTCCGGTTCATCTACACTGCATTTTTCTACTCGTCCACTGCACTTGAACAATATTCTGTACTCACCCCATATTTCTAAAAATCTATTGTCTATTTCTCAATTCACTCGTGATAACTCTTGTTTTCTTGAATTTCACCCTCATTCCTTTATTGTTAAGGATCTCAAGACACGCCAGGAATTGCTACAAGGCCCAGTTAAGGATGGTCTTTATTGTCTTCCGTCACAGAGTGGACTCGTTGCTGCCCCTCAAGCTCTACTCTCTACAGCACATTCCAGTATTTTGTGGCATCTCCGTCTAGGTCATCCGTCATTTCCCATTGTTAGTCGTACATTAAATTTTTCTTTAAATAAAGACAATGTTGGCTTTGTCTGCTCTGCTTGTCAATTGGGCAAAATTGTCAATTGCTCATTCCCTCTCACAATGAATAGAAGCACATCATTATTTGAACTCATTCATACCGATGTTTGGGGCCCTGCTCCTATTCTTTCTCACTCAGGTCACAAGTACTACATTCATTTCTTGGATGACTATAGTAAATTCTCCTGGTACTATGTGCTAAAATCCCGCTCAGATATATTACGTGTTTTTCGAGCATTTCGTATCCAAATCACAAATCTCTTTGGCAAACAAATCAAATTTCTTCAGACTGATGGAGCCAAAGAATTTCATTCTCGTGACTTTCAGCTTGAATTACAAAATAATGGTATCTTTCATCGAATTTCTTGCCCTCATGTTCCGCAACAGAATGGCTCTGCTGAGCGGAAACACCGTCACATTGTTGATATGGGTTTAACCCTTCTTCACCACGCTTCTCTCCCCTCTAAATTCTGGGATTATGCCTTCGAGACAGCTGTTTATCTCATTAATCGATTACCTACTAAGTCACTTCAATTTCAGACTCCATTTCATCTTGTCTATGGTCACCCTCCAGATTATACATCTCTGCGAGTCTTTGGTTGTCTATGCTTTCCGTACTTACGACCCTACTGTTCTCACAAGCTTGAATCTCGTTCTCATTCATGTATTTTTCTTGGTTATCCTTCCCACTATCTTGGATATAGATGCCTCGATCCCTCTACCGGACGCATCTTCATCAGTCCTCAGGTAGTCTTTGATGAATTTTCCTTTCCTTATCGAGCAACGATGTCCACCCAGGCGGCTGACAACCTCTCCACATTTGGGTCTGTGCACTCTCCTGGTAATCTCTCTTCCTCCTTTTCCTCCTCAACGTCTCATATTCCGACCCCACCTTCCCTCTCTACTCCAGTGGTTTCTCCTGTTCTGTCCTCTCATTCTTCTGATACTCTGGCCCCTAACGCTCCAGATGACATTGTATCCTCTCCAAGCTTATCTAATCCTGCAGATGGCGCTAATGTACCACAACGGACTCACCACATGACAACACGCTCACGTGATGGTTCTCTCCCTCCTCGCCGGTTCATTATTTCACGTCATCCCGTTGCCTATCATGTCTCTGTTGATCTCCAGGAGCCCACTTCCTTTTCCACGGCTCACAAATCTACTTATTGGAGAGATGCAATGCAGGAGGAATTTCAGGCACTGCTACACAATCATACTTGGGATCTTGTTCTTCCCAATCCTGGTCAGAATGTGATCGGATGCAAATGGGTTTATCGAATCAAGCAAAAAGCGGATGGGACTCTTGATCGTTATAAAGCACGCCTCGTTGCAAAAGGCTTTAATCAGCGTGAAGGCGTTGACTATGCTGAAACTTTCAATCCGGTCATCAAACCAGTAACCATCCGCACTATTCTCACTATTGCTGTCTCGTTGCACTGGCCCATCAGACAACTGGATGTCACAAATGTGTTTCTTCATGGTCACTTACGGGAAGAAGTTTACATGCAGCAACCTCCCGGCTTTGTCGATCCCCTTAGGCCCCATCATGTTTGTCGACTACGCCGGTCTCTATATGGTCTTAAGCAAGCCCCCAGGGCCTGGTTTGAACGCCTCAGCCACTTTCTTCAATCATTTGGTTTTGTCGGCTCTCAGGCAGATCATTCTCTGTTCATTTTGCGAAGTTCCTCGCATCTCATCTTTTTCCTCGTCTACGTCGATGATATAATTCTGACAGGCTCCCCAGGTGCTCCCTTTGATTCTCTTCTGGCTGCTCTCCACAAAGAATTTGCCATGAAGGATCTTGGCCCGCTCCATTTTTTTCTCGGCATGGAAGCCCGTTCAGATCATTCCGGACTATATCTCACCCAAAGCAAATACATTTATGATATTCTCAACCGGTCCTCTGTGCTTGAGTCCAAACCTCTCAGCTCACCTGCTTCGATGGGCACCAAATTATCCGCTCTTGATGGCGTTCCCTTTGGCGATCCTCATCTGTATCGCAGTGTGGTTGGAAGTCTTCAATATCTCTCTCTCACACGACCTGACATTGCCTATGCAGTTAATCAAGTTTGTCAGTTCATGCATAATCCATCTACAATACACTGGCACGCTGTCAAGAGAATCTTAAGGTATCTTAAAGGTACTATCAACTATGGTCTTCACATTCGACCCGCCTCGTCACTTTCTCTACATGGCTTCTCTGATGCTGATTGGGCGGGTTGTCCCGATGATCGCCGCTCTGTTAGTGGCTTTATTATCTATTTTGGTCAGAATCCTATCTCCTGGAGCTCCAAGAAACAACGAACTGTTGCACGATCTAGTACTGAGTCCGAGTACAAGAGTCTTGCCAATATCACCTCTGAAATGATTTGGCTTCAATCTCTCATACGGGAACTCGGTCTCACTCTTCCTTGTGCTCCGACCCTCTGGTGTGACAATCTGTCTGCCATCTACCTCACTGCAAATCCGGTCTTCCATGCACGAACCAAGCACATTGAAATAGATTATCATTTTGTTCATGAACAATTCATGCAGAAGCGTCTGAACATTCAATTTATCAACTCCGATGACCAACTAGCAGACGCACTGACCAAGGGACTCTCATCTTCTCGCTTTGTGACTATGCGATCCAAGTTCAATGTGGTGCCCACCCCATTGCACTTGCGGGGGAGTAATAGCCAGGATACGATTTTGCATCACTCCAAATGATTCTTTCCTATTCTATCATTCATGTACATCATTAGTATATTACAATTGATATGTTTCCATTTACACTTACTTGTAAATCTCTATATAATACAATGAATAGAACACCTCACAAGTGTGTGAGGATACAATTCTCAGTTTCTCTCCTTACTTCTTTCAAAGTGTTTTTTGTCGTAACTTTTCTCGGGCGGGTTTAATAATTGATCTCCCCATGCTCTGCCACCCTTCATCAGATGATGGATTGCCATTACCTGTAAGTTCTAACACAGTCTAGCTCTTCAAGAACGGTCAAATCTTTGTGAAGCTGAAAAGTTTTGCTTGACTCATTTTCCATGTATTTGCACACTCTAAAGCACTTTCTAGATAGGCATTCGATTTCCATTTCCATGGCTTTAGATCATCCACCTTAAGTTGCATCCTGCCCATTAATTTGTCATTGAACAATATAGTATTTTATTGAAGATATTTTTCGTTTCTTGTCTTTTTGTCTTTCAAAGAAGCAAAGGCAGAATCCAATTCTCGGAGGAGAACTCCATTGAGTTGCCTGGAGAATTGGGCAAAAATACCACTCATTCATAAACAAAATTTTAAAAAGCGGTAAATTTTAAAGCATTTTCGCGAATACTATTTTAAAAATACATTTTTAACGGTTTAGCTATTCCATTTCCATGGCTTTTAGTTTTGCTTAGAAAGAGCATTTGCTGAAGTTTCTCCTCTATAATATCAAATTTAGAAGTGCAAATGTCAGGAATTTTAATGGTTTTGAATCATTCAAAGATTAAAAAAAATAGCTAATTGGTTAATTACATTCATCTCACATGAAGTGGAAATCTCACAAGTATTCATTAGATCAAATATTTCTTGAAATGTGGAACTGATCCTGATACAGACCAAAATGTATTGTCCTTTATAGTTCCCTGGATCAACCCTAAGTCAGAGCCACTGAGAGGCACCGACTCTACAAAGGGCGATGCCGGATGTGCTTGCCACCCTACAGGACCGGTGTCGGACAGGCACGCACACGTAGAGCAGGGTGGCCACGCTGACATCGAGAGTCGGATCACACCAACCCGCCTCTCACGTGTTGAGGTAATGTTGTATTAATGGGATCTATGAATAACGCATTGATTCTCCTTTCAATATCTCTTTACTCTCCTTCTTCCTCCACATTCCATAGCTCTTCTCAATTTCCTTTCTCACTTAAGTATCGAATGGACGGAGGCACAGAGTAGATCGGATTTTTCCTCCGAAGCTCGACAATTCTTCCAATGATGGGGCCCCCGGTGCACAGGTTTGGGTTCTCGCTTGCGTCGGAAGCTCACAGCTTTCCCTCTGCTACTGGTAAACCTCTCATCGGCCTCTTGATCGGTCTCCGTTGCTCCTGTGCATAAGCTTTCTGAGAAATCAAATGATAGATTACCTTGCCAAAGGACTGATACATGAAGCTGCGTTGGATCAGCACATCGCCGGCACGGCGGGGCATCCCCGTGGCATTCGTAAAGGCAGGTCATCGGTTTTCTCGCTGCTCAACCTCAAAGAGAGGAGCAGATCTTGGTGCGAGTCTGTAATTAAGGGGATGGTATGCTTTTTCTGCTTACGCTTTAATCTTCTGAATTTTGATGTTTAGGGACGAAAACGGCTTCCCAATGTTCTTTGTCGAGAAAAGAGTAAAATACCGTACAGCGCAAAAAAAATTTCTTGAAATACCGTTTTTTGTAAACTGTTTTCTATTATACGATGAAGAGCAAATTTTTTTGGCAAAAAATGAAAGGTGAATGGTGAAACAAAAATTTTAATTTAACCTAAAATAGCTTTCAAGATGCGATTATATATGTTATGAGTAGTGCTGGCCACGGGCCGGTTTTGGCCCGGAACCGGCCCGTTCAAAACCGGCCCGGAACCGGCCAAAACCGGAACCGGCCCGGAACCGCCCTCGAACCGTGAGGGCTAAGGTTCAAGGCCGGTTCCAGCTGCCTTAGAAACCGGAACCGCCGGTTCCGAACTGAAACCTGAACCAGCCCGGAACTAACGGTTCCAAACCGGAACCGTAGAGAAATAAAAAAAAATTTGCCTAACCCCCAGCTGGCAGGGGTCCGAACTGCCGGTTCCGGGCCGTCAGTTTGAAACCGGATGAAACCGCGGTTCGGAATCGGAACGGTCCGGTTCCGAACCGTCCCTGAACCGTCCAAAGGAAGGTTCAGGGCCGGTTCCAGGGGGCCATGGAACCGGAACCGCCCGGTTCTTGAACCGTGGCCAGGGCTAGTTATGAGATAGTAAGATCACATTTTTAAGATGTAATTTCTTCATAAAATTACATACGATCTCTTAACAATATATACGAAAAAAGTAACTATTTTTTAAGAATTTTTTTCTCATGCACAGTATTTTTGCACCTTTCTCTTTCTTTCTCATTAGTAGCAGATGATGTCCGTTTTCAGATTTTGATAATTTGGAGTCTTCTAGCACTGGAAGAATGGGTGCCCTGAATTATTCCAAAGCAGGTAGTTAACATAAAACTATTGCTTTCCCCTTCTACATCACAGCTCTTGTCCTATGCTTTCTTTCTATGCCAGTTTCCGTGTTATTGTTTAGATGTTTTGTTTAGTTGCTCCGATGACAATCTCTGTTGTATCATAACTTGGGAAATCCTCCTAGGAAAGTCTTAACTGGACAACGTGGAGCAGTGGACTGTCAAAATCATCTCAAGCTTCCACTTTTAGGATTTGGTTCTATCAGCATCACTACTGGCAATATATCCAAGTTAATATGTATTCAAGTGACTTTTTGCAACTGAAGATTTTGATCTTTGAATATTTGAGTCTAATGTTCCCAAACTGGGAAGAATCAAGTAGAACATCCAAAGTTGGCCATCTACAACACTAGATGCTTTCTTTTCCTCTTTTTCTTTTGGATTGAGGTGGAGCATGAAATATTTAGCCTCAGCCCTTTATAGAGGGAAAGATAACGAGCTGACATTGAACAACATTGAAAATTACTATAGAGGGAAAGATGTTGCTGACGTTATTCAGGGCAAAGTTTGACAGGTCGATATCTTTGTCTATGCTCTATCTAGTCTTAGAAGCAATTAGATCTTACGGAAGTTTAAAGCTACTGATATTGTTCACTGAATGCTTGTTTTTCATTTGCATTTATATTATTGAAAGGAAAAAATGATGATATGAAGCTTCTATTTGAGAGGGAATTAAAACATGGACATCTTCATGCAGAACGTCATTCCGATGCATGGATTGGTAGGGATAGATTGAATTTCTGGCTTGCAGTTGCAAGCTTTCATTGTTGTGTTGAGAGAAAAGTATATATACTGGCGAGCTAGACTTATCATATTATACTTGTGCTAGGCGGGCATTTATTGATTTAACTACAGGCCCATTCTCACGGGGCCCAGCTGTCGGTGGGGAAGGTGTGAGGACTGAGTACAACTTACCAAAAGTGACTGAAACAAATGGTGCTGTGACAAGTAACTATACTAATCTAATTTTAATGATTAGTGCTTTTTTATGCACTGAATGCAAATGATGCAATTTGACACATAACTGCCGCTGTAAACAGGAAAGATTATGCAACCTCCTGAAATGATGTTTTGCAAGTCCTTGTCAACTCAATGTTGCTATAGATATAATTTTTGTATGTATAGTAGACGTTGACAATGTTCTTTTGACTAGTAACTCCATATGGTTATTGGATTTTGGCAATCATCCCTTCCCTTCTAAACTTTATGATCTTTCTTTTGTTGCGTGCAGAAATCTCTAAAGATGAGGCTGAAGATCGCTTGCAAGATGCCATTCAGGAAAAGTTTGCTATATTTGGTGATCTAAGTGTGTTTCTCTTTGAATAACGTGGTCAAAAACCTGTATCATTTATCTGAAACTTGGTCGGATCATGCCCCATTATACTACAAAACTAACTCTGTGACCTGCAAAAAGTGCGTGGAGAATCATTTGAGTACACAACTAAGTTAATGGACATCTTATGAGACCAAATTTTATATGTAATAATGGACCACATCATAATTCAATGAGGTCTTGTCAATAAAAAATCTAGCTTGGCCAGGAAAGGGATAACATCCGCATTTTTTTTCCTTTTTGTTGTAAGGGTTGCTCTTATTGAACATATATAATTTTCTGTTTAATATCCTTAATTTATTGATAGCTTGGTCTCAAAAGTAGTATCTAGTTGCCACTTGAAGCCATGAAGCACTATCCTTGATTGAGGGTCTAGTTTGGTCAATTTAGTTTCAGAATAAGATACAGTAATTACAGTGGAATTGATTTTTAGTATGATACTTAGGATATTGCTTACATTGACTAGTCCACTTTTACATTATGGAAGGAATGGAGCTGCCTACATTGTCACTTTGAAAGAGATATATATCTGGATAACTGACAAAACAAAGAGATATTCTAGCATCAAGTTGAATAAGTCTGATTTTTCACTGCCTCCCAGCATTGTTTTCATCTTTCTGAGGTTCTACAATGTAATTGGCCTTTATTCTACTGCAGAAAGATCATCAGGCCATTGATATTCTCGTAGCAGAGATTGACATGTATGAGCTTTTTGCTTTCAAACATTTCGAGGGAAGGAAAGTTAAGCTTGCTCTCTGTGAAAGTAACCTTCTATGCCAAAGTGGCAACCCTTGTATTGTTTGGGGTCCGCTAGGGCCTTATGATTCAGTTTTTAATTTGTACTTAGTAGTTTGTTATTTTAGAAACTAATAACCTTTAAGCATCTATCTCTCAAGCTCAGAACACGTGGCTTCTTTTCCAATGCTCAGAAGCAAGGTTTACTGAATATCTTTAAATTGCTTCATCGTCCAAAATCAATTTCTTCTTTATAACAACTTGTTTGTAAAACTCATAACATATAGGTCTGGGACATAGTAATAGGTCTTACTTTGCATGATCATTTCTTGTGCCATGAGCTGGTGATTTTACATTTGTTGTGATGCTGACAAGCTCAGAGCTTGAGGAGATGCGGGACTTGAAAAATGAACTCCAATCATTTGAAGGTGAAGAATGTGATGAAAATCATAAGAGAAAAGCCACGGAGGTGTTAAAACGCATGGAGAGCTGGAGTTTGTTCAATGATACTCAAGAGGTATCGAATTTTAGCCTCCTTCCTCATGTTCTTTCTTCCAAAATTACAACAGGCCAACCATTGAATAATGATTCTTTCATCCAGGGGACTTTGTGGACAATGATTAGTTTTTTTTTTTTTGTTTTATGCTTGTTATATGTCATCTCACTCTTATTTGTCTTCACTCCAGGAGTTCCAGAACTACAAAGTCGAAGGTGACACTTTTCTTGCCCACTTAGGTACAACTTTTTGGGGTTCTATGAAGCATATTGTGTCTCCCTCGATTGCAAGATATCTTTTCGGCTGTTTTTCATCACTCAAGAGGTTTGTGCATGTTCTGCATGTTGGACGTGGGATTTTGTATTGGTTGTTGTTGCTAATCTACACTTTAAACGTCTATCGGCTTAGAAGGTTAGACATATTAAACAATTGCCGGTCAATCTTGGAGCTTTGATGGTGGGGCTTTCCTCCTTGCTGTTACCCTCTCAAAAATCAATGTTTAGTTAGCATATGTACGTAGAAATTCTCTCTTCTGGTTTTACGATGTGTTGTCTTTATGATTTATCTAACTGATTCTTGCTTTGGTCTCTGTAGGTTACCACTCTCACAGGATCCTGCATTAGCAATGGCCTTCTCAGTGGCACACAGAGCGTGGGTTGTCCCATTTTACTTGTGAATGGAACTTATCAGACGACCATTCATTCATATATTGATTCCTCTGTTCTACAATATCAACTGCAGAGGCTAAATGATGACGGTTTACTCAAAGGTTTCTTGTTGAATTGTAATGTTCTTCTGATAGTTCATACATCAGCATGTGCAAAATTTTCTGATCTGAATCATCTATAGTACTACGGTTATTTGTCGAATATTTAGGATAATAATCTTTCACATACCTTGTTTCTCAAGATTTGGTTGTGTTGTTGAAGAACTATTAGGAGTTTCTTCCTAGGAGCTTGATGCATACTATGCTTAGGACATAACCTTGGGTACACGTGCTGAATGTAGGAATGCATGCTCATAGCCGATCCACACAGGAAGTCCCAATCTTTTAGTTCATCCATGGAGACCCATTGCTGATCAATAGGCATTATCAAGCAAAGGCTCTTTCTGATTTGGTTGTAGTAGTGCAATCAGCATCATCATCCTTGGAGAGCTATCTGCAGTGCAATAGGCAATCACTTTTGTGGGATTTGGATTTGTACCTGTGATTGTTACCATTTCTTCCTCATTTTGATCAGTCTTTGAATGTAATAAAGGGATGCATTCTCGGAACCTTGTGGTGCTAGATAGATTTGGGAGGGTTAGTTGGCTATTCCTCCTGTTCGGGGGAATTCAACACCTCTTTTTCCATGAAAGGAAGGTCTATAACTTATCAAAAACAAAATCAGACTATTATAATTCTTAAATTCAAATTCTTCAATTTTGACGGAATAATTTTGTGATAGGGTTCTTGAAATCATCTTGTGTTTAATTATATGTTGTCAGTATTCTTTCCTACTACTGCAAAAAAGCCAGTTCTATATGCTCTGTTGGATAATTCACTCACACATATACAGTGATCTCATAAGTCTTTTCATCCTTTTCTATGACACAGTTCTTTGTAATTCTATACCAGCGACTTTGACACACTTCTCCCCTATAATAAGTGGAACCTTAATACAATATTTATTTTATTACATTGTATATATTTTTTCTCATCAATGTTCATTTGAACTTCAGATGGTGAGGTGTCACTATCAATATAGAATTGAATGATTGACCTTAAGGAGCCTATGAACTCTTCTTGTTTATTTTATAGGAGGCCTCTGAAAGCTGCACTGGTAGCAACTGCCGAGCATATTGCTAGTTTGCATGCTCTTCATCTCACTTATCCCAAGCCCATGAGACTGCAGTTGAGTTATGCGACGGTTAGAGTGTCCTGTCCTTGTACTGTCTTCATCAAGAGTTTAGTGTTGTTATCATTCATATTCTTCAAGATTTATTGAGAATAATCTCTGGAGATAACCTTATTGTGGCATCTGCTAGGCGTTTCATTATGAAATCGAGCCTTGTAGCTTGCATTTTCTATATCAAATACACATAATATGGGAACTTCATAGCTCCTCTATTTCACTCCATAACGTTTATTTAGGTAATCTGATTCTATCCTCATTCCCAAAAAAAATTTACTGAGACTATTCACGTTACATTTTTCGTGCTATTCATTATGTGCAATGTAAATTACAGCTCTATAATCTGTTATTTGAATCTGCTCATTTCATTATATGCCTCCATTTTGAAGAATTTATGACAGCGGTGGTTATGGTCAGGGGGATGTAATCCCTTTTCAATTACTTCTCAAGGATGGCGTATTTCACAAGAGTCAATACAGCAGGTCAACTTAGCAATCCAACTTTTAGTCTTCGAGCCTACCAGTATCCTTGTCTTACACCGTTTACAATTTTAGTAGCTTTTGTATCATAGCATGTGGTTTCAATTATACATCAGCATACTGGATGTTCTAAAGTCCGACTTTGCAAAAATTAGCTGAAAAATCATACAAAATGTTCCTGTACTAAGAGCGAGAGCTGGTGAACAAATACAACTGCATGGTCAGCTTGTGGAAGAGAGTGAGTATGTTATCTACTTCACCCCTCCTTGTGGAAGATAGTACGATTTTGAGTTCTTTCTCCTTTTGAAAGTCTTGGTACGTTTCAAGTAAAATTCACATTTTTTTTTCTAGATTTCAACTTTGTTTGGAGATTTATACTTTGTGGAGGCATTGCAACGGCTTAATATCCTAGAGGATGCATCAAATGGGTAAAAGTTCCTCTGATTTCGATCTCTCTTTGTGATGCATTAATATTTCTAAGGGCTAACAATCTTCATCCCCATATTACACGATCATCACCATGCCGCAGTTTGAGTATTCTAGGAGATGATTCGAACCCTATGTGAAACGAAAAACACTGAAACTAACACAATCCGACCCATCTGTCACCGTGCTTGAAATTTTTGACTTATTTGACATTAACGAAAAATTAGTAGGAAGTGCTGTTCGACGAGGGCCAACAAGACAACACAAACTGCACGTCTTGCAACCTTTCTATTGAGATCAAATGCATTTCGTGATACTTCTGCATGCTAGTCCTTATGTTGATATCGTTTGGTGAAAATTTGTCATGACCGAAAAATTTGGTAGAGTTTCCCCTTATTTTTGTCACATTCCACATTAAACATATACCTGATATACTATTGATGGGAAGGTCCACATCGAACCCGGATCAAGTACGTCTTCATGTCCGTATCCAAGCCGAGCAACCTGCAAGGAAGCCAAGTCCAGGCGCGGAGGCTCGGATCGGCTCTCCGACGCTCAAGTTAGAGAGGGAACTATGAAGAGAGTAAAAATGAGAGAGAGATCCCCCATGAGATGGTATTGTGTGCATGTATTGATCCCCCTCAGATGGTAGAGGTGAGAGATATGTATAATAGGTCAAGAGTGTGGGAAGAAAAGGTTCTACCTTTTAAAGATAGAGCCCATACCTATATATGATGCGATTGGTCTCAATGTCCTATCCGGATGTGATCTAACATGACACATCGATAATAAATCAATCACCTAATTTAATTCGGACCCGTGATTGGTAATATAATTATCGATATCGCTCGGTTCAAGTCAGATGGTCCATAGTTGAGTCGGATAACTCTGTCTATATCATTTATCCCCCGACTTCCTAGTAGTTTTAGTGCCGGGAAGTAGTACTGAGTTGGTTGTCCCCCGAGCGGGTAGGTGACTGTTGCCTGAGTGCTTGCAAGTAATACTTGGGTTTGTCTCCCAAATGCTCATGCTGAGAGTTTTGCATTGGATAGTTCATGTTTTGATGCTTGTGATCGGTTCCAAGGAAGCCGAGTTGACACAGAACCTAAGGTTGCCCTGATAAATAGTTTAGGCAAGGATTTATCAAGCCTGAGGAGTGAAATGATGCTGGTCGTTCATGACCGATGGTGAGCATCAGGTTTTAGACATAGATGCGGGTGGTCCGTGACCGACGGTAAACGTCACGTTTAAGGCACGAATGTAGGTTTAGGGCACGGATGCGGGTGGTCCATGACCGACGGTGGACGTCGGTTTAGGGGCACGGATGCGGGTGGTCTGTGACGGACTGTGGACGTCCGATTTAGGGGCACGTATGCGGTTGGTCCGAGACCGACGGTGGATGTCGGGTTTAGGGCACGGATGTGGATGGTGGACGTAGGGATTGGTGGCACGGATGCGGGTGGTCCGTGACCGACGGTGGACGTCGGGTTTGGGGGCACGGATGCGGGTGGTCCGTGACTGACGGTGGACGTCGGGTTTGGGGCATGGATGCGGGTGGTCCGTGACCGACGGTGGACGTCGGGTTTGGTGGCACGGATGCGGTCGGACGTAGGGTTTGGTGGCACGGATGCGGTCGGTGGACATAGGGTTTCGTGGCACGGATGCTGATGGTCCATGACCGACGGTGGACGTCGGGTTTGGTGGCACGGATGCGGGTGGTCCGTGACCGACGGTGGACGTCAGGTTTGGGCGGGTGGTCCGTGACCGACGGTGGACATCGGGTTTGGTGGCACGGATGCGGGTGGTCCGTGACCGACGGTGGACGTCGGGTTTGGTGGCACGGATGCGGTGTCAGGCTTGGCTTGGCATGCGTCCGGGGATCCCATGGCCGACACGGGAGGCTTCGGGCTTGAATCGGCATGGTCCAGAGGAGCTTGTGGCAGACTATAGGGAAGTTGAGTTTTGATGATGGAGGGAGGCATAGGGCGAAGGTCCACGGCTCCTGGTAAATGTTAGTCGTAGACAAAATATATAAATATATGAAAAGTATGTATTTGATAATAAAAATTGCACATGACCTTAATCAGACGATTGTGAAGTCAATGAGAGTCGGGTGGGCGCCAAGATTTTGATGGACTCATCTTCTTAGCATTGATGTCGTCAAGCCACAGAGTGAGCTCGATCTCATTGAAGCATGATAGATGAGACGGCTAGGTTGGATGGAGCCTACGATCGACTTCGGTGAGTCGGGTTCAAATGAGATGGCACAGTTCCGAGAGAGCCTGTGGTTGACTCCAGAGGGCCGGGTTTGTTGGTGTATGGTGCAAGGTGAAAGACCAAGGGGATCCTTGTTAGATGGTTTTAGCTATTGATGAACGGCAATTCATGCCGAGTCGTCATAGGAAGTCGAAGGAGGTTGGCTAGTTGTCATGGACAGACAGTTGAAGGAAAGCATTCGGAAATTTGAGTTTGCTTGATGCCACCTCTGGTTGTGAGTTTGGCTCTCTACACGATTCCCTTGTCCTGGTTTCAACGTCCGAGATGGAGCAGATCACAAAGAGATTGGTTGGACCTCCAAGTAAGTGTCCCCCCTTAGGTTGTATCCCTTCGTACATCATCTAGTGGGCCGCAAGATAAATCGTATTATTCCCTGATAGGATATGTGCATGAAAAACCACTGTTTAAGATAACTTGGATGTGCTTCGAGATAGTCTCCTGTGTGCGCGTCCCGGGATTGTGGATGCAAGCGGTGGCATTGAGGATGAACTTGTGTGCCAATGCCTGTAATTGAGGAATCGTTTGGACTTATTCCTCACGGTACCTCCTCCATAATGATCCTCAATCTTCATCTCGTTCATGCTCAAGGGTACATACATTAAACAACAAAGCAGAGAGGGTATGAACGAAATATGATTGCAAAGGAGATATTAACTGACAGAGGCATTCAAGCAAAGACTGAAATAAGCTGTATACTCCATATTCAGGCATGATATTCAAAGAAAAGTATGTTAAAGGGGAAGCGAGAAAGGGGAAGTGAGCACAGTTCATCCAATAATTTGGATTCAAGCTGAATAAATATACTAAAGGATAAAATTTCGGAATATATTAAAGGATAAAACTCCTCGACATTGCTATGGATTTAAGGACCCCAATGGGCATGGAAAAACCTAAGTATAGACTTTTCTGATTTGATATATGTTTTTGCTAAGTCATATTACTCTGCCAACTTCCAACCCATCCTTCAGCTCTTTTTTTCACCTTTAACATCACCTTTCGAAAAACTCTTTAGTACTCACATGGTGAAAAAGAATTAAATTATTTTAATTAGTAATAATTATGATAATTGTTTGAATGATTAATATTAATATGTTCATTTTTCACATTTTAATCAATATTCTCTCGTGTCATGTGGTGAATTAAGGTCACCTAAGAATTTCTCCCACCTTCCGCAGACTTTTTAGATCTGTCACTGCTTTCAAATTGATATTTTCTCAATTCGTAAAATTCGAATTTAATACCTTTAATTAAAAGAAAAAAGTTTTGAATTATCTCAATCGACCTTCCTATGGTTATTGGGAAGTGCCTTTGATATTATAATATATTTAACAATTATATATATGTAATGTTGAAAATCGGAGTTTTCTCCATTTTATTTATTTTTTCTTTTTTTAATAATTATGGAGAGAAGGCGTTTGACATGATAGATGGCATGGTTAGTTCTCTTGGCATATCCTACCTTTTTTGACCTTTTTCACTACCATTCTCACCAGGACTAAGAAGGTACTTTAAAAAATAATTTTAAGTAAATAATATATATAATATAAGAATAAAAGAGTACTACATATTATTTATAGCATATATTCTTTTATATATAATATAATATAATATATATTCTGAGAATGAATATTTAGATTTCATATAATTCTCCATACGGAGCACATATCCTCTCCCCCACAGAGTCAAAATGACACACTCATTCCCACCTGCAAATTTTTCGTTTACAATCATCTCCCTCTTTTTTTTTTAATTGTTTTTCGATTCATTTTTATAATGCTATAGTGAACTACTAAATTGGTTGAAAAATATATGTTTTCGATATGGAATTTCCCTTTCCTTTTTTTTTTTTTACTGAACTAATCAAGAACTGCTCTCATTTTTTTTCCTCCACGATATTTATCATCCGACATCTACTAATCACCTAAAAACCCATAAGTCGAGATCAATTCATATTTAAACTACAATATTGTATCATATTAATTCACAAGATTGAAGAATGTGAGACCTTATTTAAAAAGACATATTTTAGAGAACTGCGGTGACTTTTTTGCTGTCCAGGTTATCGATATCCAGAAGTCTAATTATGTCTGAATAATTTAGTTCGCACAGGATGGGTTCACTGGGGGCAAAACTCTCCTAAGTAAATGCTCTCAATTCACAAGATTCAAATCCGAGATATTGCTTAAGGAGAAGAAGTACCTCTACCATCTCAACCAATTTACTTTGACAAATGAGGCGACTTTTTTAACAGTTAAAAAGGTTTTAGCAGTATTAGTGGCCTTGTCATTCCCAGATTTTTATATCTAATCTCAAATATATCAGTCGCACTGAAAAACCAACACAAGTGTCGGTCTATTAGCATAACATCACCAAAAACCTAAATAATTCTCCTAAGTCAATATCCTCTAACTACAAGTTCAAAAAATACACTTGTAACAGATTCTTGACTAATTAGTGGGTCGTGTATGTGTTGTATAAAATATATTCTCTAGAAGCAATTGTATAAAATATTTCTGAATCTTATAAATTGAGAGAATTCAACTTAAGAGAGTTTTATCTCAAGTAAGCTCTTAGATTCGAACTGAATTAGTCAAAATTTATTGAATTCCCGAATATCAGTGGTTGAAGGAAAAAAGAGAGATGTGAGCCTTCTTTCCTCTCTTAGAAATGGTGAAAATAAAAACCCTACTCCACTCCTTTTGTTCAACTTCATCAGATCCAATTCTCCTAAACCAAATCAAATCTTCTTCTTCCTCCTCCCTCCTCCATTTTCTTTATTCTACCGGTCTCTTCAGCCTCTCCCTTTCGATGTTTTAAACGGTAAACATCTTCCCTTTCTACTACGATATTTAGGTTCTCTTTGCTCATGTCCGGACAAAACCATTTCCGAGCTACTCCAGCCACAGCGAAACTGAAACCTCCACGAGAGAGCATCGAAGTAGTGCAATCATGAACACAATATGTGTATCTTTCTATACCAGAACACCTAAGCTGCTAGGTATTGTTTCTCCCGTAAGTTCCAGAAAACGATCACGAATTAGCTCATTCATGATCTCTTTCAAGTCAAGCATCAGGAAGATCTCTGTTCATCTTTATGGTCTTCTCCAAATCCCAGAATCCAAATTCAGAAGGCATACTGTACCGGAAATTCCAGTAAATCGTAAGGCTGATGTTACGTTTCCTTCCTTCGTTCAAGAGCTGCTCCCCCTGAAACCCTAGTTCTTTGCAGCTCTCCACCGAGACAGTCCCCGTTGATCTTTTTCCTGCTCTTCTTCATTGTTTTGCACTGCATTTGCTTGTTATTGTGTGTGTGTATCGCATAATCTCTGGAACATTTCACGCTTAATACAAAAATCTACAAGCGCAGGAGCACAACAGATTGCTCGGTCAAGGTGACCGAACCGAAGCTCTGTCGTCTTCGCACTAATT
This sequence comes from Lagerstroemia speciosa, assembly GCA_037672795.1. Taxonomy (NCBI): domain Eukaryota; kingdom Viridiplantae; phylum Streptophyta; class Magnoliopsida; order Myrtales; family Lythraceae; genus Lagerstroemia; species Lagerstroemia speciosa. The sequence continues at coordinate 2,792,480 of CM075296.1, forward strand.
CATATACACTTTTCTAAGTCTGTCAATATATCAAGGACAATGTTACATACACAGCACTCGTGTGTATCATATCCTCTTATTTTCCTACCGTGATTGGTTTCAGATCAAAGGAGGAGAGGTCATTGTTGGTAATCGATTGAGGGTATACATTCCTTGTCATAAAACACTATGGCATCGTCCTCGTCACTGTCGACTTCTCCTTGTGCGGCGTGCAAGTTCCTCCGCCGGAAATGCCAGCCCGAGTGCGTGTTTGCCCCGTACTTCCCACCCGACCAACCCCAGAAGTTTGCGAATGTGCACAAGGTATCTAGGTTTGAAAAAAAAGACTACTTCTCCAAAGTTCTTTCCAGTTGATCTCCATACTCGATTGATTTTATCTATTTCACAGTACTGGTGTTGTCATGGAAAAAATTAGGTCTTCGGAGCGAGCAACGTGACGAAGCTCCTTAACGAGCTGCTGCCGCACCAGAGGGAGGATGCGGTGAACTCACTAGCTTACGAGGCCGATATGAGGCTGCGCGACCCAGTCTACGGCTGCGTCAGAGTCATCTCCTTCCTCCAGCACCAGCTCCGGCAGCTCCAGCTCGATCTTTCCTGCGCTAAGTCTGAACTCTCCAAGTACCAAAACCTAGGGTTCATCAATCAGCATCAGAGCTTCGGCCAGGTCAACAATCTCATCGCAGCCAGTAGAGGAGGAGTGGCCCACCACCACCACCACCACCACCATCCGGCGATCACGATGAGCGGCTATGATGCAGCGAGCAGTCTCCTGGTGATGAATGTGTCAGCTAGCCTCGGTGGTGAGTTTCACCACACGGTTAGGGCCGACGATCTTGGCCTCAACATCATCGATCCTTCTTAACTAGTGAGCTCCCAACTCTCCCGAGAAAAAAAAGGAGGGAAGTTTTCCTCGATTCTGATCTCTTCCTAATTCGATCGATCAGTAGAATAACCGGGTTCATTTGAATCTTTTGCTTCATTATATTAACTAGAGGGCTTCAATTTCCGGAATTGGCACGAGCATTCACGATGATCACCGATCATGTTAACCTTCATTGTGCTCTTTTTGAGTCTCAAATTCAGTAGAAATTGTGTAATCGCGTTTTGCATTGATGCTCGGACTGGAAAGGTGAACTTCTGATACCTTTGATTGCTATGTGCCAATTATATGTTGTTGATCGATAGATTTTTTTTTTTCGATATGTACTAATGATATTCAGAAGTTCAATAAATACTCACTAATCCAGCTCAAGTCGGTGAGCCGATCAATAGATCTATTTACTTGCAAACGTGAGATGATTATAACATAAGTAGCTTTAATTTATTTCACATAATAAACTTTAACATAAGAGTTTAGTGCAATAATATCACTATCGACCAAGGAAGAGATTCTAAGTACAATTCTAATCGTTGCTCATAATTAGCAGAAATTTTCCTCCCCAAATTGGGGAATTAGGTATAATGAAATTTCTCGTAATTTAAGATAAAGAAATTCCTAATTCAATCCTTTTTTTTTCCATTTCCTCCTTCATTTTCTATAAGATTCATGAATTTTCTTTGTAATTTAATTAAAAAAAATAAAGAATGCCTAAGATTTGTGTATATCTTGGCGTGAATAGCGAATTATTTTTAAGTAATTTAACATGTCTAGGAATTTTATCTACCAATGTCCCCCTAAGTTCTTACTGTACACGTCTGTGCGACTCTTATTATTTTTGAATGCTCTATTTATTTAGTGCATTGGCCTAGTAACAAGCAGGAGGTAAGAAGTTAAAGATTTTTATTTAGTAAATAGAAAAATTCATGCCGAATTATTTTTAAGTAATTTAACATGTCTAGGAATTTTATTTACCAATGTCCCACTAAGTTCTTACTGTACACGTCTGTGCGACTCTTATTGTTTTTGAATGCTCTATTTATTTAGTGCATTGGCCTAGTAACAAGCAGGAGGTAAGAAGTTAAAAGATTTTTATTTAGTAAATAGAAAAATTCATGCTGAAAAAGTTCTATTTTTTTGTGGACTGATCTAACTCGTACTGGATTAGCGAGGATTCATCGGAATTTTGGATGTATAGCAACGGTATACATTGGAAAAAAAAAAGTAGGGGATAAGAGGGGAAAAAAGGATATGATAAATGTAAAATCTCATAGTTTCTAACTCGATCAAAGTTCCAATTGGATGCAGAAAGTCGATGGAGCCTATATATGGTTTAGTTTATGCATGAACCCTAGCTATCTTAAGTTTCAGACTAAAATCACAAGATTAATACCAATAATGGTCCGTAATAGTAGCAGGACCAGACATGATGTCCACTAAAACTATATTGATTGACACGGAAACACCACAAATGCAAAATCATAGTACGGCTATATAGTTTACATACGAGCTGGAAACGGGAAACAATCACACCCATCCATCTATGTTGGACATGTGCTTCAATATCTGCATTTTTTTCCGAATTCAATACAAATCACTCGGTGTTCTAATATAGGTTTTGCTTTGTTTCTCTTGAATTAGATCATTTAAATCGTCAACCCGTCACGTGTTGCTAACTAATATTCTCGTGGAACCCTAGCTAGGTCTAAAACAATCGATACAATGTCCTCGCACGAACAATCGCTTGTTTTTTCTATTACGTTGTCGTTGTACGTCAATTTTCCTTGCTAGGGCATGCGATGTAGCCCTAGCTACAAACATTGACTCCAGAAACTAAGGGATGTGACTTGGAATATTGGCTGTGGAGGGAGTGATATGATTGAAAGTGAGATTGTTAGGCCGAGAGACAGAGAGAAGACAATGTCCCAAACCAACAAATACAAATATTAGAGAGAAGAAGACAACTTTAATGAGAGAGACAAAGGAAACCCTAGCAAGGAAGGGATGAGTGGGTTGGTAAGAAGCTTAAAGTCTCGATCTCTCTCTCTCTCTATGGAGAGGTTGCAGAGAGGTAGAGAGAGAAAGAAAGTCATTGAATGGGCTCGTGCAGTGTCGACAGTAGTGTTATGCTGAAGAACTCAAAATCCAACGCGAAGGATCTTCGGGAGAGGAGATACGAGAAGCACAGAAAAATTTGGGGGAATGAATTAAATGAGACAGGGAAGTGGGTTCTAGGGCTTTATGTATAGGCATTAGGGTTTAATCACACGAATTCACATATTATAAGAAGAGAAAATAGAAAAGGGAAAATATAATTATATGAAAAGTTTCACCTATGAAAATTAAACCAAAACTCTTAGCATCAAATCGGGTATAATATCAATTAAAGTGGTTTTGTTGAGGTAGTATGAACCTTCTTCCCTTTTTTTCACCGATGAAAATCGAATCAAAACAGTTAGCATCAAATCGGGTAAATATCAATCAAATCTTTCCTTTTTAAGTAAGAACTCAGGTTTGAACCTTTTAAATAAAGAGACTTCACATTGAAAGTACTTTACCTCTAATGAGCCAAGACTGTGAAATTTCATATAAGAGAATTAGGTACCGCCACTTATTAGCTTAAATTTTTAGGTGTCAAAACTATTGTAGGTCAGATAATGGATATTTTAAATTTGATATGATACCAGGGGCGGGTTTATCGTGTGGGCTCATACTATACCAAGCTTGAGTGTGGAGCACGTGGTACTAAAGCCGAAAGAAAAATGTCCGGTTCGAAGTCAATTGTTGAGAGCGGGCGTTTAAGAGTACGTGTCAAGTATGAATACTTTGTCATGCAATGACAAATGTTGAGAGTTAAATATTACATCTGCAAAAAAGAAAACTTAGTACAGTTAGTACTGTTCGTGTCCTATGACCTAGAGGTCCTGAGTTCGATCTCACCTGTGAAACTTCACGTGCCCCTTTTACCTTCTATCCTTCCTAGGTCTATATGTATCATATCTACAGCAAAAAAAATCTCATATCAACTTGGTTGAAGAAGAACTTGGATTTATAAGAACTTTGATTTATAAGAGAAATGAGTATCACCATTTAATAGTTTATGCTTTAGATAGAACACGTCCAACCTCTTATTTCAGAGCAAGTTGAATTTATGATATTAGTAGTTCAGACAAAAAGATCTACTATAATCCATCACGCCGTAACCTTTTTTTTGTAAGTAATTCTATCACACCCCTGTGAAGCTTTACATGCTACTTTACAAAAAGAGTAAAACTGCACCAAAACCTTTACTCAATGTTATTTCATCCCATTTGCTCGGAAGCTTTTATAATCCAATTATTTTGCTGAAATATGTTAATAATTTAATCAAATAATTCATAATTGAATATGAGAGTTAAAAAAAATTGCAGGCACTCCTGATTATTTCTCTCGTTAAATTCATTCACTCATTTCAACGATGTATATCTGTGTATTCATGAGACAGTGCATGCCACCAATGCGGTACATTTGCAATGATGGTTCTGCCCTAAATGCTTCGTCAGTCTCCTTACTCTCTCTATCAAGAAATCTCTATATGTAATAAATATATCAGGTAATAATAGTTAAATAATATTATAAATTAATAAAATTTAATAATTTTTTGAATTTTTTTTCTTGAATTTTATAAGAGAAATTGTAAAATAATTGAATTTTACTGATTCATAGTTTACCTATATGCAAAGAAAAAGGAAAAAAAAATATCTCCTCTCGATCCCTTCTCTGTCTTCCCTTGCATGCATTTTCAACGTCGAGCCCTACCTCTATATATATACATATATAAATTTATGTATGTATGTATTCATGTCCACCATTTATGCCAAATATGTATGAATCAAACCCAAAAGAAAAGCATCTGATCCCTTCTTCTCTCCTTTCTTAGCTCAAAACCCCAAGACAAAAAGTTGTATGGGGGGATAGAATCCATCAGAGTAATCCTCTGCATTGAAACGCATATTATTTATGAGAAACCACGCAACTAATGTAGGAGAAAAGTCTCGAGTAAATATTCCGTGCGTAAAAAATATAATGAACTCATTACAGTTCACACATGTCAATAATCTGAGAGAGATTTACACAACAAACTGTCGTGTAATTTACCATCTTACTCTTTTTGGTGTTTTAACCCTCTATTTGGATCCGTGCCTGCCCGGGTCGGGATGTACTGTGCTTGGCACAACAAGAACAAACGCAAGGGGAGGAGGGAGGGCCATGGGAGCATGAAATAATCTCTCGGGGAATTGGGATGGCTCTACGTTGGATTATCTCAAATTCAAAATGTGCCCTACTGCATTCAATGGGACAGCGCCAATACCATGCTACTGTTACTTATCTCTCACCACCCGACATTCACTAATCCAATAAACTCTTACGAGCTCAGGTGTGAGAAACCGGTCCACGAAGAGACAAAACACTCACGATCATATATCTTATTCATTTACAAAACTTGAACTTAAGATCATATTTAACAAGGAAAAATGCTTCGAATTGTCTCAATTAACTTTCATTGAATTTTCTCTCTCTGTAAAGGCCATGAACTATCCTGACAAAGTTGACAGAACCTGTGTTAGTATTGGTTATTTAGTACATATGATATATTAACGGTTAAACACGAAAATCTAAATATTACATAGCGGAAATGGTTAAATCGTCACTATTGTTACCCTACTTTTAACTGATAAAAATAAGTTTTCATTGAGTTCTCTCTCTATATGTATCCCTGGTTTGTCAGTGTAATTCCATTCTCTTCCCATCCAAAGTGACAGAGACTGTGACTAATCCTCATTCTTCCTTCCCTTCCTCTGCTATCAGTAACAGTAGCTTGGCCCCTACCTGCCTTGACTGGTCTCTTTTATTCTCCCATCTCATGTCGTGAAGCTTGGCTCCATTAATGTCACGCTTCCTTCCCCCATTCATTCATCCTAATTTCTTTAAAATTCATCGTTTAAACTATTAAATCAATCCATAAATGACATTTATAAGTGAATACGCCGATTATACAAACACAGTAAAATTAAAACATTGCTATTATTTATTAGTTCTACTACAGAAGCTACTGCATATATACAATGGAAAAATACCACTGAGGGCGGCAATGCACTAATTCAAGACTCTGACAAGGTATACTCAGTCCAATTGTCCCGGTCTCGAATACGTTCTACACATCTGTCAAAAGACATTAGGTGAAACTTTTATGCCTGTACTTGAAGGATGTCAAATTCTTAAACTATGCCTAATTTTTGGCGGACCGGTGGCGCTATGATAATGCGGTGAATGCCGGGAGCTAGTTATTCAATATAACTGATATATTCGCAGTTGAACTCGAAAGTCCGGATTTTTATAACCGAAAAAATGCGGTGAGAAAATGAAGTATAATGCGTGAGATTCGTTATTGACTTGAACCAAAAGAGCTTATCTTTAGTTCATCTTAGTGAAATTTTCGATACCATTCATTTAATTATTATGACCCAAGTGATTTCCTATACATAAAAATTATCAACTGCAGAGTGACACCGACCTTTCTTTAAGGGAAGAAATGTCGACTATATCAATTAACTTGTGATAATAATTTTTATTTCTAAGTGATTCTGATCGGTCCACGTACTAGTCAACTTGCACGACACTACTAATTACGCCTGGCATATTCAGTTTGACTAGAAAATGAAAAATATAGCCTCATTTTTGTTTATATATATGTGTGTATACTAGAGCAACACCGTTATTTTCGAGTTGAAAATTAAAAGCAAATAAAAATAAAATAGTACGCAGAATATTCTTGAAAATAAGATTTGAAAAATTAATTTTTTTACCACGCAGTTATAGAGTCTAGAGAGAAGAATCTTGATGATTAAAATAAAACTATTTTGTTGTTCATATTATAGCTATAGTGTAGAAGAGGAGAAGTTGAACGGTTAAAATAATTTTTTTTTACTCTTAGGCTCAAGGAAATAGTAAAATATATGTATTAGTAAATAAATTTTATGAATACTAATAGGGTAAATTTGGAAAAGAAAAAAATACCAGAACCCGCAACATTTTCATATTATTAGGTCCCATATCGGTTATAAATTCAGATCCATCTCTAGTAGTTCTTTCACTAGCATAAATTCGGACTCATTTTTAGCAGTCGCCTCTAAGCCTGATCGATCACTTTGCCAACAGTCCATTCACAACACATAATTCAATACGTGACACACATATATATATATATAATGACATGGTGTAAATGAGAAAAGAACAATTCAGGAGCAACAATCTGTCTGATCCCTGTCCCTCACTTTTCCTCTTTCTTCCATAATTACATGCCTTTTGTCCCCCTCCTGCTCTTCCCTGCTCTGCTAACCCTAACAATCTCTCTAAGTTCCCGCCGCGGTTGAAGCTGCGAAGCTGAGTCAACGAGGATGGTGTCGTGTAATCTCATCTTACTGTCAACGTATCTCTGTCCAGTCTTGCCTCGAATACACACAAACACACACACACATATATTTATGCAATCACACATATAAGTCAATGTAGTAGGAACCGTTTACATGACATTAATTGGTTTTTAGATAGTTAATTAGATGATTTGATTTTGAAAAACAGGAAAGTATGGCAGTATCTGTAGCGATCTAGTCACTCTGCTATGATACATTTGGAATTTCATATTCAATAATGAGTATACGATAAATTAAATAACTAGTACTCGACACTGGCCCCATCAATGAAAAATCATACTAAAATATTGGTATGATCCAACAAATCGACATCCATCAATGTCCAACCAAAAAGACACTCTCTACCAAATTTTTTTATGGATGCATGAAGAGATCCGAATTTAGGATATCGATCTCACCAACTCACATGAAAGTAAGTTTTGGACTGTTAGACTACTGCCTGGTAAGATGATTTGATTTATGTTTCTTATCAACATTAATTAGGTTTTAGTTGTTAGTTTCATATCTATACATTGGCAAACTTGATGTTTTAGAGCAATATAGTTTTATATGGTATCAGAGTTGGTTACCACATAATTTGTGCGAGCTTGGAACTTACAGTCATCAAATTTGAGCATGGAAGAAAAATACTTTTCCAATTTGCGGATGGTTGTTGAGGGGTCCTAGGCATGGATAGATCTGAATGCGAAAGAAATAGTCCATCATGATCTGTTGTTCCCTTCGGCTGAGTATAAAATAAGAATGTTTGGCTCGCAAGCAATTGTTAAGGATGGGTGCTGAGGCACATGATGGGTCTCATCGTTTTATGAGGGTAGATGCTGAGAGTTATACCTCTACGTTGAAAAATTAAAACGAAAATTTGAAAACATAGAATAAAATTGGGAATTACTTTTTATCAGTTTTAAATTAGAATTATTATTTTGAAAACATGAGAGAGAGAGTTGAAAATTATCTGAAATTATTATATTTTATCAATTTTAACTTTTGAATTATTTTGAAAGATGAGTAGACCTTCGAGTTTGAACATGGATCGGATGTTCTGTGTTTTATGAACAACATTTTACGTACATGGTGTGAATGAGGTGGAAACGTCTGCATATAGTCTCAGCCGCCCCCATTGACTGATCTGGCTTGCAATTACCAAGAGATTGAGATCATTCTCGTGCCATGGATTTCCATGGCTAGAGAGCTTCGCCAGTTATTTTGATTAGGGTTTTCTCGTTATCGAATTATGTTGTGTGCAGACCGTCAAGAAAGATCCGTCACTTGGGTCTCGAACTTATGTCAGATTATCATGAAAAAGGCCCGTGAATTGTGCCTCGAGCTTATGTCAAACTGCCATAATTAAGACACATATATTATATTAATAGATATGAGCCCTACAAGAGGTTATACCCATTCTTTTCCAAAAGTTTAAGACATAGGGTGACGGTACCTAATTTTCTTATAAATATAAAATCATTCTTTTTATATGATTAATGTGGGATTTAATACACTCCCCTCTCATGCATAGTTTGTTAGGGATTTAACCAAGTTTTGATACTATATAAAATGCATGCGCACTGTTGGCAACGTCAGTTGTTGGGCCTAGACGAGATTGTCGAAGACAAATCAAGACTTATGTTAGTGTGGAAACTACCGGAGATGTTCTCGTATTCGCGTTAAACATTGCCGTGGCCATGGTGCTAATTGTTATATTATTTTTAGTGGATCTTAAAAGGGATCAAGTCCATTTCTAAAGAAAAGTCTAATCTAATAGGTAACTGCATCTAATTTTTTTACTAGATCAAAGATTGTTAATTTTTTATGATTGATGTGAAATTTAACACTCATAATACGCAACTATATGAAGGGGTGTAAATAACAAATCGGAAAACTGAAAAATAAAAAATAATCAACCCAAATTGAAATGTGAAAACTAGATTTATGGGTTCCAGGATAAATTGAAGGTGATTTTTAAGGTGGAAAAAACCGTATTGAAAAATTCGCGCCCCGACTTGAAAAACCCAGCGTGGCACGAGATCAATTAGAAAATTATGTTAAGTTTATATTATATCTAATAATCCATTTTATTATTAGATTTTGATAATGCAAATAATATATTTGATATTTTTAAATATGAATCTTGATTTATATTTATATTCTTGATCTTTTTAATACACTAAAATATTTATAATTAAAATTCTCATTTAGTATAATGAATTTTATTTTATTATGTTTTATTTAATATATTATTATATTAAAAATTAGGACTGGAAAAAACTGAATCCGAAGTGATCGATTTTCATAACTATTAAACAGTTCTCAGTACAATTTTTTTAACTTAAAAAATCGATCTGAAAAAACTTGGGCCCAACAATTAAAAAAAAAAATCCGACCCACTTGCTTACACCCCTAGCTGTAGGGCACAATAAGCATGCACTAATACGTCTGTCTTATGATCAATCAGTAGATTTGACTTAGGATTGCTAATGGAGGTTCTCGGACGTATTGGAGGACATTGCGTTGAACCTTCAGACATATGGTCGGGTTTACATTCTACTAAAAAACTAACCATGTTTTTGTTTTGTTCTTTCTTTATGGCAAAAAACCAAGCCTTCCCTTCCCCTCTCTCTCTTTTTTAACTTTGTACCCCTTGTATCAAAATTCAATATACTTTGACTCAGTTCGTATTAAGTGGACTCATTAAGGATAAAATGTGAATTTTATCCATTCACAATATTTGAATCCAAAACTTTACTTAAGAAAAATGGATATTTTGCCACATCGTTCTAGGGTGGAAGAAAGGGTACTATATCTGATGACTTGATAGGGGTCATCGCGGTCTAGGCTCTAACAAGACCTGGACCATGATTCACTCGATCAACTAATTCATTTGATACCCTTCCCTTTACTAATGTATATTTGGATAATGCTAGAAATCCTATTCCCATCTCTAGGGGTGTGCACGGAGTATCCGACGTGGTAGGTTTCGGATAAGTTCTAATGGAAACATGGTAAGTTTCGAATAGAAAAATGAGGAATTCGGTTAAAATAGGTTCCGATTCCGATTCCGATTCTGATTCCATTTCTATTAAATGTGTACTCGGGTACCCGTGCACACCCCTATCCATCTCCTTTCCTTCCTTTATTAATCATATTCAAATAAGGTTAAATCTCCCCATCCATTTTCTCCTCCCTTTTGTTTCCATCCTTTCCATCTGCTTCCCTTCCTCTCTCTTCCCCTTATCGAGTTAAATGCAGGTAGGAAGAAAATCTTAGATAAGCCTATCTCAAAATAGCATGGTCAGAAAGGAATACTAATAAATTTGCTTCAAATGAGCAAAAATATCCGTGTACTTGTTCGCTACAGCTTTAGTAGTATTTATTTACGTCATGTGATGAGATCCCTGTCCAAGTAGAAATGGGCGAAGTCTTCGGGCCCATTCAAGCAAGAACAACACATCCTTACCGAAGTAGTCTTAGCGGCCGAGGAGCGGCTTAGCCTTCTCTCTCAACTTTCTTCCACACACATAGGAGAGATCGTATTCGGTGTGTATTATATATTTATTATAAATGCATAATAACCAATCATAATTAATTTAAATTGAATATATGAGCCAAGCATTCCGAAAAAATCGTACAAAAACGGTTGATTTTCATGATTCCAGAGACTTCTTGACATGATTTTTTTTTACGTTCAAAGAAACTAATTTGAAAACAATCAAACCTAATAATTTACACACAAAAAAACCCGCCCGATTTGTGCACTTACGCCTCTATCCGTTGCCGATCTTCGGGGGAAAAAAATCTTATAGGGCATACCTCACAGTGATGTAATAAGGAAAAATTAATCAAATTTTTTTGATTAATATTGATTATGACAACTGCTCCGGTGGCTTACACTAATTTACTTATTTTCATATTTTAATTAGTATTTTTCATATCACGTGATAAGGTAGGATCACTTGATAATTTCCCTTATCAATGATGTCACCCGAACATTAATGCTTTTCCACAGTCCGTTCCATTAAATTTATGGACGGCCCATTAGGTTGAGTACGTGGCCCATGAAAGCCCATATCAAATGGGCGTTAGAGCAAAACGACGCCGTGCGTGGGAAAAGACATATAAGATCTAAAGCCCTAGTTACGCCCTCCTCCTTTTGCGTAGTTCAGGAAGGTAGCGGCGGAGATCGGAGAAGGGGGCAGCTGGTCCTAGGGTTTTACCGTCTCTCTCCTTCGTCCTCTGCTTGCTTCGGGTAAGGACCCCTTCCATCTTCTCCGTCTTAACGCAGATTCTGTCGAGCGAGGTCTTAGTAGCTTTTACTCTGGATGTTATCTGAAGCTTGCTGTTTTTCCGCGCAAGATTCCTTGGATTTGGTCGATCTTCGGTCTCTCCCCATATACTCTCTCTTTCACTCGCAGCATGCATTCGGAGTTTCAGTTTTACTTGGCGTCCCCGTTCGTAGCATGAACTGGTTGACTCATTCGATGTTTCGATTGTGCTGTCATTCGCTGTGATCGACTGCTCCCGTTTACAAAACAATATACCTCTTCAAAAGTTCCCCTTTTTTCTCCTGGAATTGTTCACGGAAGAGTCTTGAGGACCTTCTATTTTGCTTTGTTGTTGACGCTTTGGTGAGAGATCTATGAAAATTGAGGCTGGCTTGTGCTGCAAAGAAGATTCCTGGGGGCAATGTTTTTCCATTTCTTGAAATGGTCGTCCTCTTCGGAGTTTTCGAGTCCAAGAGCCGATGTTTGTCATGTTTGTTAAGATTTCAATTCTCATTTTAAATTGGTGAAAAAGTATCGAAATTTATTAACAAGTGATTTTTATTTTTTGACTTCGGTTGTGAAGTACTCCCATGGGTTTAATCAAGACTCAATTTCACTTCTCCTTTTTGCTGACAAACCGTTAACAAATTTTTCATGCATCTCATTAATTTTGCTCTTAGGCTTAACCATTGCATTGATACGGCTGTATCTTATTCACAATCAGTCACAAGGTAGAAGTTTACAACTTGACGTGCTCTTATGGTCCAAGTGTTGGTTGCCGTAGGTGGGGATAGTTGGATTTCAAGATCTCTGGACTCCCGTTTTGACATCAATAAGGTCTTTCTTTATAGAAAGAGGATAATGCTAAGATATGGAAGATAATTCTATTTTTTACCAGTTTGATCGTGCAATTTCTGCTGACTGTGCATGTCTTTGATACATTTTCCTCCTTGTGCTAAACTTCGACTATGTAATGTTATTCTTTCCTTTTTCTCCAAAGCCAGCTTGGAGTTATGGCTCGTGTATATGTGGGTAACTTGGATTCTCGAGTAACTGAGCGAGACCTGGAAGATGAGTTTCGTGTGTTTGGAGCTATAAGGAGGTACGGCAGTCTTTGCATGTACATTTTGGTCATAGATATACTTATTATCATTAATAAGTATTACGTTTCTCCTGAGATTGCCACAGTATATTACGCCTTATCCTGTAAGCTTGATTAGTCATCTATATATATATATATATATCCTTTTTGGCTGAATATATATATATTTTTCTATTACTCTTACGGTTGTCTGAGAGTAGCAGTGATTATTGTATCTCGTGCTCGAAATCTTTAGTGTCACTCAAGATTACTGCTGTTGGGTTAATTATTTATAGAGAATCATCTCAAGTTTCTAATGTGTTGGTATCAGATTTGTTTTTATCATTCTCTTATATTTAAGCTGTAAATTATTTGCAGTGTATGGGTTGCTCGAAGACCACCTGGTTATGCTTTTATTGATTTTGATGACCGTAGGGATGCCCAGGATGCAATCCGTGATTTAGATGGTATATTCTGATTCTTCTTAGGATTCTTTAACTTAAAATTTAGACTTCTGTTAACCTAGTAGTGCATCACATTTGTATTGCATTCTAATTGTGCATTTTTTATTCATGATGCTATTTTACCTTCAAAATCATTGTAAACTGTAACTGGAGTCCCCATTCGCCTTAGGTAAGAATGGATGGAGAGTTGAACTTTCCCACAATTCAGGAGGTGGACGTGGTGGTGGTGGTGGTGGTCGTGGTCGTTCTGGTGGTTCTGACTTGAAATGCTATGAGTGTGGTGAGCCTGGTCACTTTGCTCGAGAATGCCGTTCTCGTGGAGGTGGAAGACGCCGTAGCCGTAGCCGTAGCCGCAGCCCTAGGTACCGCAGAAGTCCCAGCTATGGTCGGAGGTTAGTTTATTTTCGAGCAATGCTTCTTTGTATAACTTTATTGGAACTGTAACTCCACCTTTATGATGCATTGGATTAGATATTTTAATTGCATGTTTATGAATGGCAGGAGTTACAGTCCTCGTGGTCGATCTCCTCCCAGACGTCGCAGTCCATCTCCCCGCCGTCGCAGCTACAGCAGATCACCTGGAAGGCGTGAGGAGCTGCCATATGCTAATGGGTATGTTCACTTTTAAACAATACTTAATTGCGCGTGTGATTTTACAAGATATTTCCAGAATCATGAATTCTTTTGTATTGTTATTGGAGTTGGAAATGTGGTAGCATAGATTAGAATATTGGCCAATGCTATTATAGAGTGATGTTCTTCAATATCTCTGTGCAGTGATGGACTGAAGGACCGCCGCAGAAGCAGGAGTTGAATGGCCAAACTTGGTTTGATGCAGGGGATGATGAGGCAAAACATGTAGTATATGGGAACTTTCATGCAAAGTATTGTGTTTTGATAGCACACCACAGCCTCTCCTTTGGATTTGGCTAACTTTTCATCGTACTTCCGTTACTGAGTATGTTATCATGTCTCTTATCCAGGCTAATTGTTACATTAGTGTTTGATATTAGTAGTTAATACAACTTTAAGAACATTGCTAAAATTTTCGTGCCTTTCCTTTTGTGCTGAGGTGCCTTGTGGATTTGCTTCGCTCGTTTTGAGCCTCTGCACTCTCCTGGGGCTTCTTGTCGATCTATGGTATCTTCGATAGAGTTAAAAACGATTGTGGGTCCCTCCCATCTGCGCACCATCTCTAGATGCTTCTCTCTTTTCTACTACTTGCCAGGCTGTGAAACGCCCGCGCATCTCAGTGTTTGTGGCAGCTTTTAGAATTAACCTAGAAGCGATGGATAGCTGCTCCAAACACTTTCTGGCAGGTAATAGCATTTTTCCAAGTAGTTTATATTCTTGAGACCGTTTGGCATCATTTTCACTTTGGGACGGAGAAACTGTTTTTTCCCCTTCTTTTGGAAGGTAAGTTCCCAAATTTGAGCAAAGGAGGTTTAGTTCAACCCCGCTTTTTGAGTTTTCTCTAACAGCTGTAGCTGCAATTCTTTCTCGATACCTTTCATCAAATTTCTGTGGGAAAAACTTGTAAATTCCTTGTTTTTCCATTAAACCTCTCAAAAAATTAAAAAAAAAAAAAGAGAAAGGTTTCTTGCTTTCCATTAGTGCATGTTATGAAGTTATGTGCAACACTTGTTTTCGGGGTTGGTGAAACGTGAAACAACACGCTTCTTTTTGCGGTTATGGAAAGACACTGAAGTCCCTTGCCAGGCAATAATATTGAGTGAGCTTCTTCTTCTTCTTCTCTGACCTCTGAACTGCCTCCCAATCACATCCCATCTGGTAATTTGTTAAGCTTCTAGTCGGTTTTCCTGTCTTCCGTGGGGTGGAATTTGAGGGCTCCACAGTTTTAGCTTTTAGTGGTCGACCTTCAGTGAGACTCCCAGCAAGGATCTCTCCTCAAATCAAAGGCTATTCAGAGTGTTTTCTGTAGCCAGGGATCCGTGGCCATACCGAGCAAGATCTTGAAGGGCCTTCAGTTTCTTCCTTTTTCATATTTATTTTATTTTTGGGGCTGGGTAATTCCTTAGCATTGTTTGTCTTCTGTTCTGATTGATATTCATTTTTACTTGTGAACTTTCTTGCCAGCTTTTATTTGTAATGTTTTTGTTCTGGGATGGTGAATGTATACAAAATACACTTATTTAGCCTGCAGAGTAATCTGGGGATTACATTTTTGCCAATTGAATATTGCTGCTGCTTGTTTTGATACATGATGTATTCGCACACAGTTCATGTACCCGTTTAGTAGATAGGAAACCTAACTTGGCACCATCGTCAATATCGTCTTTTTTTTTTTTAATTACATCTGTTAGCAAGTGATTAGAATAGATAGGGAAAGCGAGAAGTGTGGGGAATAAAGAATGTTGTTTGATTAAAGGGAATAGAAGTGTTATGGGTCGCGGAAGGAGGGTAGCCCATGGCAGAATTAGAAATATTTGATGAATAGTCAGTTGTATTAATACTTTGTTCCTTTTTCTTACCTATTATTCCTTATAATGGATGGGAAAATGCCATTTTTTTAATCCATTCGGGGTATCTATTCCAATCAACAACTTGTTTGGTTCCATGGAATGGGATATGGAAGAGGATTTGTCATCCTATGTTCCTTCCTATTCCACCCAACCGACCAAACGCAAGGTTAGTTTGGGTTCTCTCTTTTAGTGGCTTGCCTTTGTTCATGCTTTCCCCAAACGGTGAGTATTTCCCACCTGGCCCCTGGGTTTCGCATGGGTTATTCTTACCTAGGCAAGTGATTGGCCTCTCAGCAGATGAACTTCGGTCCATCAGCCGTTATATTGCTGCGAGCACGATCTGTCGATGAGATTGTAAAGCCAATTGCACTGTACTACACTTGTATGAAGGGTCATTCATCGGGGAGGTTGTACTGTTCAGGAATTGATAAGACACGGGAACATGTTCGACTCCGACCAGTAATGTTCATTGGGTGATGATCTCTTTTAGTATAAACGAGTCCTTGGAAAGACTGCAACAACATTAAACTAACTGGCCGTAGCAGTAAACAAATGCTGGATCCTTGCCGTGAAGAGGTCATTCTCCACACCGATGTCGGGTGTCGCCAACAGGGTGGACTGTGCGACAAGATTGATCGATGGAGTTGGAATCAGTGGCCCCGCGGAAAAAGGGGGAATGATAACTTCTTTAACGGTCCCTTGTCAAAACATTGCATCCAACAAAATGTTTCTTCATTTTACCTCAAATGGGAACACCCTCGGCTTCTTCCGCGATCTCCCGCCGTTGGTCTGTGCTGTTCTGGATATCTGGTTGCTCAACTGAAGAGTGATCCCGGCAGGGCGGCATCCTCTGCTTTGCAGTATGGGTTGATCCCGAAGTAAAGGTCTGAATCTGACACAACGCGGATGTGCATGTCGTAAAAAGTAAGTTCGATCGTATTCGAAAGATAAACGCCAGAGTCAATGGTTTATATAAGCTGAAATCTATCGGAAGAGCAAAAAGTAATCGAGAGAATCAGAAGCAAACGGTTGAGAACGATCGTCGGATTATTCCGCACCAGCAATCGCATCTGATCGATCTGCAGTTCGTTTCCGTCTGTTTCTGACCTCCTACGGTTTCCTTGAATACTTTTTAACAACTCCCATCTTTAGTATCATATAGGCAAAATCTTTATACCAGCACATGTTCTTACTTGTTAGAGCAATGCTCGTGCCCGTTCTTTCGCACTTGCGTTTTTCCTATCTGGTATAGGTTTGAACTTTCCGGGGATTGGTCGTTAACATGGCCAGGGGAATGCGGTATTCCTATTTGATAATACCTCTAGGAGGTCTATCGGGTGAAGCCGGAGCTGGCCTCGAGATGGAGAAAATGGGCAAACTTCACTGGAGACCTTCAAGAAGCAAAGTCCGGAGTGGTTCCCTGGATGGCCTCCAATATCTAAGTTAGAGAGTGACCCCAGTAACAGGATGGGGAAGAGAAGTGTGGAGAGGTCTCGAAGAGGGACTTGATTCCTTCCCCTACTTGGCCACCGGAAGGGCTTATTTATAGATCACATCAGCATAGAGAGTTGACGTCAGCCTATCTCCCATGTGCCTAGCATGAGAGGAGGCTCTACTTGGACAGCAGGCCCTAGGTCACCCAAGTGGTCAACTTTCATGATGTGGTCACCCGACCTGTGCATTGTTGGTGGGAATGTCCGATGTGTGCGTTGGTGTCGAAGCCCAACTTGCTCAACGTTCATGTCATGGTCAACTGACCCGACATGTGCATCGTCGACTAGGATCCTACGGTACATCGGATTGATAGAGGTCCAACGCACGTCGTGTGGGTGGAAGTCAGAGTTACTGGATATCCGATGTCCGTTGCACAGGTCAGTATTTGTTGAGTCGGTTTTCAACGAGGTACTCAAGTCGAGCACAGTTATATCTGACTATATCACTATCCGAAGTATTGGCAGAAGGTGCATGCCTTCCGAGCTGCTACCGGACCCCGAAGGACCTTGGAAATAGAGACTGATCTGCCAGTCTCTTCTTCCCTAGCAAGTTCCCATGACAAAACAGCGGTGCGACAGAGAAATCCTAGTATCGTACTTGCCTCGTATCCGTCATGTACTTAGGTTTCGGTTTCCATTTTTTCCACCGTGAGTACGAGGTCGGTTTGCCAAGTTGTAATGTTATTTGGAAAAAAAGAGGAGTTCGAGTCGAACGGGAAAAGCCTTGCCAGTGGGCACTAGATTCAACTGATACGACTTCGATTTACTCCCTTGAATCCACAGCCTACGTTGGAAGACAACAACAGGAAATATCGCTCCTTTGCCCGGTCGATGTCTTGCTGGCAAGTTTATTGTTTGCAAGTTCATCCAAGTCGAATTGTTTCAATTTTGAATAGCTTACGGGTCAGTACCACCCCACAATTTTTGTTGTTTGCAAGTTCATCCAAGTCAAATCGTTTCGATTTTGAATAGGTTACGGGTCGGTACCACCCCACAATTTTCTCCACAGAAATTTCAACTCTTTAACAACCCCACTACGAACACAGTGGAACTGTCTTTAACAAGACATGAAATAAAGGAAACCTGGCCTGATGTCAAATCAGTCACATAGGCAGCAACATGTCTGAGGCCTTGCAGATGGAAACCATATGCTCTTTAGAGTTTCACCAGTGAAAGACAACAAATATGTAAATAAACTCTTTTCTATTACCATATTGAGCATCCTTGCTTGTTCAAAACATGCTGCTATAGTGAATGTCGAATAAGTCCGACTCCGTTTCTAGGACACCGAGTAATCTGTTAATTATCTAATCCGATACAACGAGGCACCGTCCGAGATTTATGCAAATAACGAAACCCCGGTAAAGCCAAAAGAATATCTCCCCTAACCATCTTTCCACTAGGGTAGATGGGAAGACTGGATTATGAACATCCCTACAAGTGGGAGAAACAAGAGGAGAAAAGAATTTCATACTAAGATCTCTAGCCTGGGATTCTCGTTCACCCATCAACCAATCCAGATCGCTCCTGTGGCTTTGAAGGACACCGAGGAACTAGCACATCAGGATGTTCTGTTCAGGATGGGAGTTCCTGGGGCTTTACCGTTGCAGTAGACTCCATTTTCGAGGGCAGTTGAGGAACCCAACTCTGCATCGACGATGTCAACATTCACCATTTCTTCTCCAAGACCATTCGAACCATCTCCTTCAATTGATGTTGACCTGTTCTCGGAGATGGGGATGTCCTGTGTAGCAA